>JAEHOE010000002.1:0-2400000 GCA_016858145.1 Edaphochlamys debaryana | reverse complement strand
CGGCGGACGCCGAGTGTGCCGTCAGTCGATGCCTAACGGCTCGACTCAACTGCGAATTTGCAGCCGCTGCACCTGCTCCTCACCACGCTGTTAAGCGTGCCTGTCTCCCACTCCAATCAAGTGATCGAGCAGCTGAATCGCAGCGGGGTTGCAGCGATCGGTGAGAAGCGAGAGGAGGTGCACGCTCGTAGCCACTGGGCTGGGCGGGGCAGGGGACCTGTGCGGGCAGGAGCGGGAGGCAGGCACGCCAGGAAGCAGGGGGCCATCTTAGGTGCCTGAACAGCATGACAGCAAGCGCAGACAACACATCGCTTCGCTCCTCTACTGACGTGGCGCTTGCCTTTGCCGCCCCAACGCAAACCCCTCTGATCGTCACTGGACCCCCTTACTACAGTCGGGTGAGCCCAAAGCTTGGTCACCCACATACATCCACGGGGCGCCATGCCTTGTCGGTGCTTACTTGTATAGCTTCAGCAGCTCGACTCCAGGCGCAAGGCCCGAGCAGATTGGCCGTCATGACTAGCATGAAGAGTTGTGGCACCGCAGTGCCTCCCTACCGAGTGCCTGACGCCCACGTGCCTCCCTACCCCCGCCCGTGAGCACAGGGACGTAGACTTTGACGTGTGGGATGACATGCTTCTCCGTGAGTCGGGGCCGGCATTCGGGCCAAGGCTCAGGCGCCGGGTTGCCCCCTCCCTGGACGTGTTGTAAGGGGATGTGTCCCATGCATCCTGCTCAGTCTCGCTCAGTCAGGGCCGATCCAAGTCACCGCACGCACGGTCATGAACCCGGCGGCCATTGAATGGCGCACACATCTGTGCCATAAAGCAAAGAATCTGATGTCGTGATGTGTGTGCCTGCCGGCATGCCTTCACCTCTCGTGGCCGCAGACGACCTGGAGGCTTCGCCTGCCACGGGGGGCAGCTACCAGGGCTGGGCCCTGAACCCCATGACCATCTCCACGCTGGCAGACACCTTCAACGTGCTGCAGGCAGGTCCACGCAGGCCCAGGCGGACCCAGCCGGCGGGCACGGGCAGCAGGCCCAGGCGGGCCCAGGGAGGTCCATGGCCCAGCCCGGGCGTCTGGCTGGCCCTTACACTGCTGCGCCCTCGGTCTCTTAATCCCGGCGGGCGAACTTGCTGCCTGCACGATGCACCCTTAACTGAAGGACACCTTTTACGCCACTCACTTCCCCACTTTTGGATGTCGCTGTTTGGCTGTCCCCAAGGACCTGGAGCCAGTAATAGCACAGGACGCCCATCTGGCCTGGATGGTGAGGCGCAACCGGGGCTCTGGGCCAAGCCATGCCGCATGGCCGCATGGAGCGAGCCGACTGTGTTGTGCTCCTTCGCGCCTTTCCGCGGCATGCTGTAACCCGGTCCTGCCGTACGTTAACTGCTGGCCCCGACAGGGCATCGCGCCGTTCTTCCGGCTCACCGCCGCCGTGTACAGCGGCCGTATCGTGGGCCTCCCGTACACCAATGACGTGTTCTCGCTCTTCTACCGGAGGGACATCCTCGCCACGGCGGGCCTGCCCATGCCGTCCACGTGGGACGAGGTGCGTGTACGGCACTTGCGTTGTAATGCGTACGGCAGCTTTTCAGAGACCCCGACGTGTGAGGGTCCCCGGCAGCGGGTCCTCTCAACGGGGCCGGGTTCGGTTCTAGGGGTCCTCGCCCTTCCGCTCCTGTCCACACTCGCATCGTTGTGATGAGCAATACCTGTCCCCGGTTCCAAAGTCCTGCCGCATTGCCATACCCACAGCTCCTCGTGACGGCGCAGCTGTTGAACGGGTCTGACTTTGACCAGGACGGACTGCCCGAGTACGGCTTCTGCTTCCCGCACACCCCCACCTGCCCGTACACCGCCTTCGCTTTGGCCGCCGTCTGGGCGCCTCACATTGTGGCCACGGTGCGTACGGAAACAGGGAATCGCGCATGATTGCGGTTGCGGTAACGTGTATGAAAGGGTCTTAACACGCCATGACAAGCTTCTGACACACGCTTGCTGGACCGGTGTCGGTTCTGGGCATCTTCCGCAGGGTCGGCCCATGGGCCTGTTCTTTGATTCCCCCACCATGCGGCCGCTCACCGGCACCGCAGCCATGGCCGACGCCCTCACCATCATCCGGTGCGTGGCGTGCGTGGCGTGCATGGCGTGCGTGGCGTGCCTGGCGTGCGGTGCGGGAACACCTAGCAGGCCTCTAGAGCACAACACTTGCTCCCCTCCTCCGAACTTGCTCCCCTCCTCCGAACCACCCCTCCTCCACCCAGGCGGCTCAAGGCCCTCGCGGCACCCAGCGACGCCACCCAGGCCTGCAACGGACAGAGCGACGCGTTCGCTGCGGGGCGGTGCGTGTTCACGGTTGCACCCACCATCGCTTTCAAACATTCGCTGGTCGCGCGGAACGGCACGCTGCGGGGCAAGATCGGAACCGCGATGATGCCGGGCTCACCCGAGGTCCTCAACAGGCAGACGGGTGAGCTTGCTTATGTGCTTGATGTAGGCATGCGGTTCGAAGCAGCGTGACAGGGTAGCATGGGTGCCGGCTGCGCAGCCGACGGGCGCGCACGCAGGCGTCCCTCCGCCTCCAACCCGCCTGCTCCTACCGGCACCCTTGCCGCCTCTCACCTCTGCCCCAAACTCCAGGTGCGATGGAGCGTTGCACCAAGGAAATCTGCCCCTACGCCGAGCTGCTAACGGGCCTGGTAGACCCAGACGCTACCCTGGCAGCCGCCACCGCCGCCGCAGCAGCGGCGCCGCCGGGCAACGGCAGCGGCTTCGCGGCCGCCGCGGCGGTGCTGGCGGCGGCGCCGCGGGCGTGGCAGTGGGTCAATCGGGCGCCCTTCCTCGGGAACGGGGCGCTGTCGGCCGGGGTCAACAAGCTCGCCTCGCCGGCGGAACAGCTGGCGGTGCGTGAGGGGTCGGAACAGTCAGGGTTCCGGGCGGGCAAAGCGCATCTGCGTTGGCTGACAAGTAAGACATGTTGTTTGGCCGTCAGCGCTCATGCTTCCCGTATATATTCGTCCCCCTGGCAGGTGTACGAGGCGTTTGTGTGGGCCATCGACCCAGAGGTCCTCTGGCCCCGGGTCCTGCGGGTGGGTCCCGATCGGGTCAGGCCCGCATGTGTCGAAGCTGGCTGCTCGGGTCTCGAGGTGACAGGACCTTCCCTGCCCTCTGGTCGGGCCCACTGCGCCCAGCGGCTTTGCATAACGCAGCTGCTCCCACCGACGGATCTGGCCCCACACAGGTGAACGCTCTGCGCGCTCAGCCCACGCGGCGGGAGCACTTTGACCCGGCCAACCTGGGGAGGTGGGTGCGGGGCGGGTTCCAGCCTCGCCCCTGGGGCGGGGACTGACGGACGAAGGCCGCCCGTGGACTGCTGATTGCCTCGCTGCAAGCGCTCCTCCCTACGCGCCTCCTCCCTTTGCGCCTCGTCCCTACGCACCTCCTCCCAACGCGGCCCCTCCCTCACACACGCGCCTCCTCCCCCTCCGCCCAGGTGGGTGGCTGCGGGGTACCACGTGGACGACATCCGGGAGCACCTGGCGGTGGTGTCGGCCGCCATCGAGCACCCCAACGCGCTGCTCACGCTGCGGCTGCCGGGCAGCGTGCAGGTGGTGCAGGCCATGCAGGTGGGGGCCGGGGGGGGGGGGGGCGCGGGGGGCAGGGGGGGGTCGGGAGGTGTGTATGTGTGCGTGTGCGGGTCGGGGTTGGGGCCCGGCAGCGTGCAGGTGGTGCAGGCCATGCAGGTGGGGGCCGGGGTCGCGCAGGGGGGAGGGGGGGTCGGGAGGTGTGTATGTGTGCGTGTGCGGGTCGGGGTTGGGGCCCGGCAGCGTGCAGGTGGTGCAGGCCATGCAGGTCGGTAGATGGACTCTGCGTGGCTTGGACGCTAGGCGGGGCTGGAGCAGGGTGCGGTGGGCGTCACACGCTCTGTTTGGCGGCTGGGGGCACGCGGGGGCCGACGCCACAACCTGACTTCAATGCGTGCCGGTCTTGCTTGGGTGCCTGCCTGCTGGCTGGGGGCCACGCCAGGAAGCAGCCTTCATCCAACAGGATTCTGACTTCTAAACGCGTGCCTGTCGTACTGGATCGTACTGCATGCATGCAGGCGGCCGTTATGTCAGCGGTCAGCACGTCCCGGCCAATTGCCGAGATCATGGCCCGCCTCACGGATCGCGTGTACGACGTGTACGACAACTTCTCGGACCCGAAGGAGTTCGCGTACCTGCGCAACACGTACTACATGCTGCAGGTATGGCGTGCGCATTGACACGAATACCGGTAACAAACATATTCCGAAGATGCACCCCCATCAGCCTAGCCCAAGTGATAGCTAGCTCCTAGAACGCGCACTGGGCTAGCGAGCAAGCCCCCACAACGTCGCTCCGCTGACTGTACCGCTCTTCCGCCCCCCTCCCCGCCGCAGGGCTACCTGCCCACAGCCTCGCCGCCGCCGGAGCCTGCGGCCAGTGCCCCCAGCGGCAGCCCCTCCACCACCACCATCCTCATCGCCACGCTCGTACCCTGCCTGGGCCTCGCGGGCCTGGTCTTGGTGGGCCTGGGCCTGCTGTCGTACGTGCGCCCCGCCTGGCTGCCGTGGCGGCTGCGGCTGCGGCGCGGTGGCAGCGGGGCGCCCCCCGGGTACGGCCCTCTGAGCACCGTCGTGGTGACGGACCTGCAGGACTCCACGCCGCTGTGGGGTGAGCCCCGGTAGCGCTGGGGGCGGGGCCAGGGGTAGCAGCGCGAACAGCAGCCCCCACAGCAGGGCTGGCATGCGCCTCTGCCACACGCTGCCCTTGCCCCTCGGCCGTGCCGCACTTACTTGCTTGTCGCCGCTGTGGGGCGTTGTAGCGTCGTTGGCGCGGGGCGTCGGGGCGGGGCTGCTGCTCTGCCTGACCCATGTCTGACTTGTAGCCGCGTGACCTTCGCTTGAAACGATGCCCCCGTGCCCTGCCGCGTCTGGATCTGGATCTCCCGCAGAGGCGCTGGATCCGCTGGTGATGCAGGAGGCCATGAGGCTGCACGACGGGATCGTACGGAGGTGGGTGGGTGGGCCCGTTGGGGCTGCCGTGCCGCTGTGAGGTGCAGGCCACATGGGGGGCATCGTGAGGGCTCTCATCACGGGCTGTGAGCTGGACCCCAACCGCTCCCGCCGCTGGTCCGCTGGATCGCCGCCGCAGGCTGTTGTTGACCCACGGCGGCCATGAGTCAGCGACGGAGGGCGACTCGTATATATTGGTGAGGGACTCGGCGTTCCCACTTGCCTCAAGGTCCATCTATCTAAGGCGCCCACGCGCGTGGCTGCATGCTGTCCTCACCTCCTCCCTCGCCCTCCCTTCCACGAGTTCCACACCTGCCTTTTTCCTTTGGCCCTGATTTCTCCCTTCTTTCTTCCAAACCCCTGCCCTGTTCCCTCCCTTCAGGCCTTCCACACGCCGCAAGCAGCGGCAGCTTGGGCGCTGGAAACCCAGGCGCAGCTCCTCACAGCCCCCTGGCCGGAGGCTCTGTTAGCACACCCCTCGGCGGCGGTTGTAACGTTACGTGACGTAATGGAGCTGGCCGAAGCGCGGCGCGCCAAGATCGTGGAGGAGCTGGCGGCAGCTGCCTCCTGTGCCTCTTTCCTGGCCCCCACCTGCTCCGGAGCATCGCTCAGATCAAATGCGACGCGATCTTTGGGACTCCAAGGCCTCCAGCTGCTTGCCATGGGGCCGAGCGGCGGATCGTACCAGGATCTGGCCTCCAGCCTGTCGGCGGTTACGGGATTGGCGCACGTGGATGCCACCACCCTAACCGCCGCCGCTGGCGGCGGCAACGGTTTTGGGGTGGGCTCCGTACGCGCCGCCACTTGTACCGCAATCCCGGTCGGCGGCACACGCCCCAGCGGCGGCGGCGTCACTGCCCCGGACGGCTGTGGCGGCGCCGCCGGGTTTTGCGACCGGTCGTTGGTGATGCCGCTTCGCGCATCGACAGCCAACGCTCTTGCGCCCTTCGGAGCAAGTGGACGTGGCGGCAGCAGCAGCGGCGGCGGCAGAGACTTCGACGGTGGCGGCGGTGGCGGGTGCGACGGCCGCATCAGCGGCGTCCAGGCGTACGGCGACGGCGGCGGCGGCGGCGAGATCACGGTTGTCAGGAGCGTGGGGGTGATGCAGAGGCGTAGTGCGGAAATGCCACGTGATGCCAACACGCCGCCGCCCTCCGACGCGACGCCCACGGTGACTGATGCCGTACGCATGGGATCAGTCACCCCCGAAGTTGCCTCCCCCCAGAACTCCTCCCTCCTGCCGGCTGGGCTCGTAGCGCCGGCGGGATGCGAAGACGCTTGCGCGGCCGCCGCCTCCAGCTTTGGCGCCGAGACCCAACCAGCGCCCGAGAACGGGCCAGGGATAGGGACAGCGTCGCCCGAGCTGTCGCGGCTTTGCTCGGCGGCCCCGCCGCCGCCAGAGTCGCCGCTGCCGGCGACGGCCCTTCGCGGCACGTCCTCGGCGGCCTCGGAGCTTCGCTCGCCTTCGCCCAGCGGCTTTGCTGCATCAGCCGCAGCCCTCGGCCCCGGCGGTCCCGTGAACGCTAACTTCGTCACGTCGACCAGCATGCAGGCCCTCACGCAACCCGTTCCTTCGCTTTGTAGCGAATCCGCGAACCAGAGTAGCACAACGCTGCCGCACCTCACCGCAGACGTGCTAATGCACAACTCGCCAGGGATGCGCGGCGCGATGGCGCGAGTGCTCAGCAAGGCGGGTTTGCCACCACAGCCACCCATCTATGGATACGGCTCGCTCCGTTCCAAGCTCCGCGTCGGCAGCGCGACCGGAATGCTAGGTGGGGGCGCGAGCCTTGTGTCGGAGGAGCCGCCGCTTAGGCCCATCTCGGGCCAGCTGCTGCCCGCACCGCTGAGCCCAACCGCCACCTCGGTCGTCAGTACGATGTACAACCGGCCGCCGGAGCCGTACGGTTATGCTGTACTCGCGGCCATGCTCGGAGGCGGCGCGGCCGGCATCCGCAGCTCCCGTAGTGACCACGTGAGTGCTGGGGCCTCTCTGGCACGGTCGAGCTGTACCGGCATTCCTTGGGGTTAGGGGTCCTGTACGGGCCGGCGTGCCTGGCCCCACGCAACCCTCATGATAACTCAATTCCGCTATGCCCCCACCTCGCTCCCAGGTGCTCTTCCGCGGACTGCGCATGCGGATGGGCATCGTGCTGGGCATCGGCGAGGGCAGCACCGTATCTGTGTGCGGCGTACGGGCGACGTACGGCGGCAGCTGCGTCAACACAGCCAAGGCGGTAGCAGGTGAAGCTTGCTAGATGAGGTTGATGCGGTTCAGATCTTGATTAGCCATGGCCTGACCGGTGTCTGCCCCACGCCGTATCCACGTGCAGATGCGGGGCAAGGGGGCATGGTCCTCCTGACGGCGCCCGCCGCAGCGGAGCTGGCTGCCCGGCCCTCGCCCGCCACGGAGTCTGCTCTGTACTGGCAGGAGGGCACCCACGCGCTCAAGAATTTGGAAGCGGAGGAGACGACGCTGGTGCAGGCAAGCCGGGCCCCGAGCCCCGACAAGCGAATAAACCTCAGTCCTGCCTACCGTCCTGCCTCCACCCGCCGTGCGCCTGGCCCGCTACTCACAGAGCAGATCGCAGACATAGAGATAGAGCCAGGCCTTGCTGACTGATGTGACTCATGGTTGTCGTACTCCACACGCAGATGCTGTCCGGCGAGCTGCAGGGGCGGCTGCCGTACAACATGCTACGGCACGGCCGCCAGCTGCGCAGCGGCACGCAGCTGGCCCCGGGGCTGACGGGGGCGCCTGTGGGGACGGTTCTGGTGGCGCACCTCACCGGCTGCGGCCTGGCCAACCTCTTCGCGTGAGTCATGTATGCATGCCGTACAGTTGCACATCGATTTTCTATACGAAGCTGAACTCTTGAGGATTGCAATTGGGCTGATGAGCCGCCGGGGCCTTGGCCGCCCTCGACCCTCGTCGAGCAGTATCCCCGGTCCAGCAGGCTCCCCGTTCCAGCTGTCCCCGCCGCGCCCCGATTAAGCTCGGTTCCGCCCCGCCCATCCTCCCGTGCACAGGTGGGACAAGGCCCTCGCGAGCGCCGCCCTGGAGCAGCTGTGGGCGGTCGCCTCTCGCCTTGCGGCTGAGAGCGGCGGCTGCGCCTTCCGCTGCCACCACGGCTGCGGCGCGGCCTTCACGGACGCTACGGGGGCGGTGCAGTGGGGGGTCAAGTGCGTGGCTACGCTTCGGGAGCACGAAGAGTGGAGCCCCGAGCTGCTCAAACACGTGAGTGGTCTTGGCGTCGACGCGTGGCTGCTGACTCAGCTTTGTACGGGTGCCGTACCGGTAGTGGGAAGCCCCTTCCTGTCACGCATGGTTTACATGGTTGCACTCCCGGGTTGCTCCATGGGCCCACAGGAGCTGTGTGAGCCGCTCTACCTTGGGGGTGCCCTGGTCCAGAGGTGGGTGGGGCCCTCACCCGGGATGCACACATTTCTGGGGGATGCACAACTAGTGGGGGGACTGGGAGGTGTGAGGGTCTCCACCCGGGATTCGCACACTTTCGGGGGACAGGCGGTGCGTGGCCCGACCGGGTCGTTGGCGCCAGCCACCGCTATGGCCCGGCAGTTTTGTCGCTCCCTCACGCCCACCCAACCGCCAACCGCTGCCAACGGCTACATACCAACCGCCGCAGGGGCTTGCGTGTCAAGGTGGCGGTGCACGTGGGCCCCGTGCGGCCCGACCCCGGCGTGGGCTCTTGTGAGGGCCTGTACCTGGGCGTGAGGAGCCGCGCTCTTGCGCCCGTCTTGGAGCAACTCACCGCTGTGGGGAAGAGCGGGTGAGCGCATTGCGAGGGGTGGCGCGGACCAGGTCTGGGGCGCTTGGGATGGGGCGGGGCAAGGTCAAGGTGCGGTCGTGCAATGCGTCCTTGCCTCACCCCCCCGCCCTCTGCCCGCTCCTCCCTCCGCAGCTGGGTGGTCTGCTCCCACGCAGCAGCATCGCTTTACCTCTCAGCCGACAAGTCCAATCGGAACCAGAATCAGATCCAGAACCCGGTCCAGGTCCAGAACCAGATCCACGTCCATAACGCGCAAACGCCGCCGGCTCGCACTGGCTCGCGGCTCTCAGGGCTTGTGACGGGCAACTCTGGCGGCACAGCTGCCGCTGCCTCTGCCGCCTGGACGGCTGCCGCTTCGCCCCGTGCGGCCGCCGCCGGCCCTGGCTTCTCGGCCGGCGCCTTTGGCCTCCAACCCGTGGTCAGCGCCCCCGCCTCAGCCGCTGCGGAGATTACGGCATTGGACAGCATCGCGCGGAGCAATGACGGGGGCCCAGGCGGTCCAAGCGGTCCCTTTGGTGGGACAGCGGGCTCGGCTGGAGGCTCGGGCGGCTCTGGGGTGGCAGCCGTGGCGGCGGCCGTGTTTACGGCGTTGGGGGCATCTGGGTCGGCGGCCGTGGCCCCGGCGCCGACGGCCTCAGCCGGCGGGGCCCCGGCGGGCAGCTGTCCGGCCGGTGGATCTCCGAGGGCTGGTGGAAGGGCGGCGGAAGGGCGGCGCACGGTGGCCCTGGACAGCCCCTTCCGCAGCGCTGCGGCGGCGGCCGCTCCTTTCAGCGCTAACCCCAATCCTTGCCCCAACGCCAGCGGCCTCTGGCCCGTCGTCTTCATTCCGTTCAAGGGGGAGGGTCGGCTCGCCGCGCGCTCAGCGGCATTCGGCATCGGCGCAGGTGGCGGCGGAGTGGGTGGCATTGGCGGTGTCCCGGCCGCTCCCATGTACATCGCCGTGCTGGGCAGGAGTGCATGACAAATGCAGCCTGCTTGTGCCGGACGCGCAAACGGGCGGGGACGGCATGACATTAACGGGCGGAAACGGCAGGTTAGTGAGGTGTGCGCGTGCATGCATGTGTGTGTGCACATGAGGGCGCAAACGATAGCATGGCGGCAGCGTGGCTCCATTGATCGTGGAAAAGGTTCTGCCGCACTCGTGCGGAGGGCTGTGTACGGCAATGATGAGGTGATAATGAACGCACGCATCAACGGTTAGCTAAAGCCAGGGGGTATCCCGAGGTTATCCTCCACATTTGAGACTGGGCGTTGGGGTTTCATTGCGCCGCTGCTTTTGATGAATGACCAAAGAGAGCAAAGGAACCGTAAGGTCAGGGGATGCGTTCGCATGTCAAGCAACACAGGGTCAGGTGGGCTGGCGGGCTGGAGCCGTCCACCTACCAGGGACAAGGGCTGTGCCCTGGCTGGGCATTCTTGAACGAAGCTTCCCTCGTTAGGACGCTAAGTAATGACACTCAACGCCTGTGATATGTATAGAGTAATAACCCGTTGAAGTACTGCTTTAGCAATTGGCTGAGCTAGCCTGCACTTCAAGCTTTGACTCAGTTTGCTGGACATGGTCGAAAGGGGCCAGCACTGCTTGTCTGTTCGAGTGCACGCTATGCATGTCCAAACGGCTTCTAACGAAGGCTAAACTACGGACATCCGGAGATGCCAGCGGCCGGCTAAGCCCAGACATACGATATTATATGTGGGATGGCACTGTTGATCAACCCCCATGAAGGCTCCCCAACCCTTCCCCAGCCTTGAGGGTTATCTATTTTAGGCTCTTTTCCGGCAAGTTGCTTTTGTTTGCAGATTGTGACGGCTTGGTGTGTTGTCTCCCAGTCTTGTCGAGGCGCGTGGGCTGCTGATATTGCTGGGTCGACTGCCCACGGTGTACCTGCCCAACTTGTGCAAGACTCGTGGAAGAATATGCCTGCCGCACATGGCGTGCTGCGTTTTGCCAAAGTTGTACGACAGGTTTAGAGTCTCTTGCTGGGATTCCGCCTGTTCAGAAGTATTGCAGCTCCTATCTACATTTATCAGGTGTGGGATGTGAGGGGCGTAGTTCTATTTCCATCATTGTACTGTCAGGAGCCAATATTTGGATACTAATATGTACTGCACAGTCAGACTTGTCACGAGTTTGTGGGAAGGCAGGAGCTGGTTGCTTTGTCCCATGTGTGAGCTTGAGCTGTTACGGTGTACTTGGCGAAAGGGCCAGTGTGCAGAGCAGAGGTGGAGACACATTACCATCATTTTGCCGTTACAAATTTCATCCTTCCTTCCCCTGCTTGCCGGCACAGCTTCATAACAGCTTCAATGCCTCCATGCAACATCCGTGTTACCAGTATCGCAATCGCTCAACACCTTCTCTTGAGTTTGCAGCAACGGCAATCGTACAATTCGACTAGCGTCGTCTCGTGTGCAAGAGTGCAGGCTAGAGAGCTTGAAGGCCACTTGTGCTGTCCCGTGCCGCTCTCTCAGACGGCGGGGGCCAGGACCTTGTCAATCAGGAAGATGGTGGCCTGGGGCAGAACAGAAGGGGGGACGGAGGGACATGAGGGAGGACAGGTCAAGTCTACGAAGCATGAGAACGGACCGATGGACGAGCACACATCCAACATGTCTTGCGCACATGTTGCCACGAGCCAAACGCCCATGCCCTCTTGCTCCCTCTGCCCTCCTCCCCCTCCCCCTTACGTTGCCAGTGGAGATGTCGGCCTGGATTACGTTGGCCGTCACACCGCCCGAGGACACAGTCAGCTTGCCGCCGCTGGGGGGAGCAAGGGAAGGGATAGGAGTAGGAGTTGGAAGGAGAAGTGCAGTAGCGCAGGAATAGAGTTGTCTCAATCCCTTCCTTCGACTCTCTCTGCTAACCGTTTAGACACGCACCCTACAGTTCCGCACGGTTACCCTCTGCCCACCCCCGCCCCCCGCCCCACCTGTTATCCACGCTCAGCTTGCTCCCCGCCACTGTGTCGTACGAGGAGGCGCCGGCGGGGAAGTCGGCGGAGGTGAGGGTGGTGTTGGGGATGACGTGGGCGGTGACGGCCGCCTTGCCGCTGCCCGTGGCCAGATCGGCGGTGGTGAGGCCGGAGGAGGCGACGTAAGCCTTGATGGCGTCCTGGGGTGGGGGGGGGTCGAGGGAGGGAGGAGGAGGGAAGTCAGGGGGCCTGAAGAGGGAAGCGGAAGACACGGCAGCAAGGCAGCTCACGGCCTCAGCGCTGGCCCCCAAGTCCTACCAGGCTACCACCCACCAGCCCAGCACGCGACACGGCAGCCCTCCACTCGCCCCTTCCATCTCCGACCCCACACTCCAACAGCCCGCCCTCACATCGCTGGGCACGAAGACGGTCGAGACCTTGGACAGGAGGTCGGCGTCCAGGCCGGCGGCGCTGGCGGCGGCGGAGCCCCAGCTCATGCCGGGAGGGGTCATCACGGAGGCGGCCATGGCGGCTGGCGGGGAGGGGGCTGGAGGTGAAGAGAGGTATGTAGGTAGCTGCTGTGGAGCAATGGTGGAGTGCTGTGAGCGTGTGTTCGGACGGTGAGTGGGAAGGCTTGGTCTGGTCTGGCAAGGGAGGAGGGCCTGGGTTAAGTACCCCAAGAGCGGCTGCATGGGGCCAGGAGCGTCAGGTGACGGCGAGGCGTGTGGCGGGGTCGGCGTGGCGGGGTGCAGGCGGGTGTGTGGGCAATGCCGGGGCGGCGCGTGCTGCGGCTGACGTGTCCGCCGTGGCTCTTCGGCTGCCGCTTGCGTCGAGCGGGAGTCATCAGGCCGCTGTGCACAGGTCGCGCGGGGCGAGCTGCCAGGCACTACGGCGCTTGTCGCTCGCAGGCCGCTGACTTGCGTCAAGGAATGTTGCTGCGCGAGGGCTGGGAACGTTCGCGGCGCGGAATGGCGCGTCCACACGTCAGAGAGCGTCAACAACCCCAGCAACAAAGTGCCCCAGTGCAGTGCCCATCAACACATCAACGTTGCAACGCTAAACGCCTCCTGCCTCTCACAGCAACCCCGACCGGCATCTCAACTTCAGGAATCGCCAACAGCACAGGTCCATAGGGGTCCAGCCTCGCGTCTACAAGTCCCCGGCGCCAGCGGCTTCGGCATGCGGGTGCGGCCCACACAGCATTATACAACGTTGCCCCCTCGGCCCCCAGGCGTCGACCGCTCCCGTGACCTCAAGTCAACCGAATGTCAACATCCCTCAGCCGTCCTCCCCCGCTCCCTCCACCGCCCGCTCCAGGTCGCTCTTGGGCAGCGCCACCCCCTTGCCCCGGATCCCCACCAGCGCCTCCGCCTCCTCCCGCCGCCCCATCATCAGATCCCGCACCTCCCGCCTCGCCGCTCCCCGCGCGTAGCTTGCCTCGCCGTTGAGCAGCTGCATGCTCACCAGCGCACGGGGGCCCAGGGAGGCCGAGGCGGCAGCGCCGGCCGCACCCGGGCCCCCGCCAGGGCCGCCAAAGGTGGCACCCGTCTCCAAGCTGACGGCGAGGCGGGGCACCGCCCCGGACGCCCATGCGTCACGCAGGTAGCAGAGGCTCACGAGCACCGGGGCACGGGCATTGCTAGGGCCTGGGCCAGAGCCTGGGCCTCCGCGCGCCGCGTCCCTCCTGCGCCGCTGCCACAGGGCCCCCAACAGCCGGTCCGCCTCCGGCTCGGAGACGAGCAGTGCCTCGCGCGAGCCCGGGAACAGCACCAGCGCATCCAGCGGCCGGAGGTACTCGTTCAGGGGTGAGGGCTTAGGGTTGGCGGTGACGAGGAAGTTGACGGTTGCGTACACCTTCGTCGACCAGGGGATGCCGTGAAGGGTGTCGGGCGTCAGGTTTCGCCGAACAGCGGAGGGGAGCGTGAGGATGTTGACCCCGGCAGCAGCAGCCAGGGAAGCAGGCGAGAGGGCAGTGCTGCTGCCAGCTAGGGCAGCAGCGAGGTTCCAGGTCGTCTCTTTGCGGGGAGTGACCCGGGGCACCTCCTGCTCCACCTCCGCCTCTTCCTCCTCCGCTTCCTCCAGCTCTCGCTCGCACTCCTCGTCCGCCCGCCCGCCCGCCACCACCATGTGACCCTCGCCGTACTCCGTACTGCGCTCCACGATCTGGGCCGCGTACTGCTGCACCCCTCCTCCCTCCGCGGCCGGGACCAGGTCCGCCTGCATGCCTCCCTGCTTTGCCTCCGCCAGCGCCTCCACGGCCTGAGCCACGGGCACGAGGCCCTTGCTGCCTCCGTAAAAGTCAGCCAGCTCCAGCACCTCATCCGTGGGCTGCGGCACGCCCCCGCTGGCGGCGAAGGTAAGGCCCTGGTCCGCCCACGCCTGCACTCCCGCCAGAGTGGCATCCACTGTGTTGGCCATGACCCAGCGCAGCACAGCCTCAGCGGCGTCGCGGCGAGGGCGTGCATCCAGAGCGGGACCAGCAGCGGCGCCGGAGCCAGACCGGATCTTGGCAGAGACGTCGGGAGCAGCCGTGAGCCACAGCTTCTGGCCGCGGCCCAGCTGCCGCAGCCGGCCCGCCGCCTGCATGACCTTGTCCTTGGTGCTGTCGGGCCCAAGCGTCAGCAGCCCCACCGCCCCCAGGCGCAGCTTGAGGTCGGCCCCGCGGCAGCGTGCGTCGTCGAAGAGCACGAAGGTGTCTGCCTCGGGGATGGGCGAGGCGTGGCGGGGCGCCCTGCGGCCCTGGCGGTCCTCCACCACCCAGGAGCGCTCCCCTTCGTCAAAGTAGGTCACGCCCCGGTAGCGCCCGCGGTCCAGGCGGGACAGCAGGTAGGCGGCGGCGGCCCTGTGGCACGGACAGGAGAGGTATGGTGCGGGCCATGGGGATCATAGTTTGACCTGGCGAAGCGCCGAGACAGAGCGCTTAGCACAGCAGAGTGCTGAGCGGTAGGCAGCGGAAAAAGGGAGCGACGCGAGCAAACCCAATACAGCGAATGAGGGCAGCGGTCAGTCCGTGTTTGCCCGTGCGTGCCCACCTGTTGGACGTTCCCGCCAGCAGCGCCCCGCAGTCGATGAGGGCGCTCAGCTCCACGCCCCTCCGCTGCAGCGCCAGGGCGGTGTCCAGCAGCGCCTGCCAGGCGGGCAGGCCGCCGCCCTGCGGGATGGGCCCGTCGGATGAAGCAAAGGGGTCAGCAAAACCATGTTGAGCCTGAGCTGACACCCGTATGCTGTGATCAAAGGTCTGGGCGCATATGCACCCAGCATGCCTTTGGCCCAGCCCTTGGCGCACCTCTGCCGGCAGCGTGGTGAATCCCAGCGATTGCTCCAGGATGACATGGAGCATCTTGCCGTTGGTGGCGGCTAGGCTGGGCTCCTCGGGCTCGGCCTTGTGCACTTGCAGGGGCAGCAGGCGGTGGTTGTCGTTGGTCCCCGAGAACCCCACCACACCGCCGCCGCCCCCGCCCGCCAGGTGCCAGGCGCTGGTGGCGAGGCGCTGCGGGAACTGGCGCGTCTCCGTGGGCAGCACGGAGTACGTCAGCCAGAAGTCCACGGTGGCGGTGTTGTGGGAGAAGTAGAAGTGCAGCAGCTGCATCTGGGTGGGGTTGCCCGGGTCCAGCTTGGCGGCCGAGTCGAGCAGGGGCAGGTGCTCTGCGAGGGACGGCATGGAAAGAAGCTTAGGTCCAGAAGAACTGAAGGCATGGGCGGCGGTAGAGGCTCGCGGCAGGGGGCAAGGCAGGCAGCCCATAGCGGGCGGGCAGACGCACCTTCGGCGATGCGGTCTCGTGCCAGCGGCAGCCACCTCTCCTCATAGTCGTACCGCCGCGCCGACGGCCCCATCGCCAGCAGCTTGGCCAGCGCCGCCTGCAGCTCGCCCGCGCTCAGCCCGTCCTGGTAGTACGACAGGTGAGTCAGCAGCAGCGCCACGTCGGGCTGGGCGAACTCGCTGCGCTCCGAGGGCACGTGGGCGGCGCGGAAGGGCACGGCCATTCGAGTGCGGCCGCGAGTGCCGGGCGGCTGGGCGGGGCGCTTAGCGGTGGACCTGCAGCAGGCGAGGCGGGATCACGGCAGCAGCCATCAGCTGAGGTGTCGTGCGAAAAGGCACGGCTCTGGCGGCCATTCAACTCTGTGGCCCTTGCCCTGCCGCACCTGTCCACTCCAAAGTCGACTCGATGCCTCTTCTGCAGGCCGTGCTCCAGCACGCCGCAGCCCAGCAGCCCCCGCAGCGCCAGCACCTGGGACATGCGGTCGGGCGTGAGCTGGCCCGGGTCGCTGCCCGCCGCGTCAGGGCCCAGCAGCTCCTCAGCGGGCTGCGAGACGTCCAGGATACAGGCCAGGATGTGGGCCTGAGGGGCGGAAGAGGGTTGCAAGGGCGGACACGCGGTGTCAAGGCGGGCATACCAACAGGAGAGGCACTGCTCAAGGGGCTATCTCTGACGGTGGGCAGGGCACTGCGGCAAGGGACGAGCCAACCCTCGCGCACCTTGAGCGGGTGCTCCCTGAGCCAGTGCAGCTGCAGGGGCGGGTGCGAGGCCAGCTCCATCGCTAGCGCGTGCCGCAGGTCCCACAGTGCTTCGTCGTTCAGTGCTTCCCCAGGCAGCAGCCGCAGGCCACAGAAAGAGCCGGGAGGCGGCAGGGGAGGGTGCGGACCGGGCTGTGCGCCAAGCTGGGCCGAGGCGGCCGACGGGGGCTCTAGGACTGCGGCGCCCTCGGGCCGAGGAAGGCGGTCCGAGGCCGCCAGGCGGGAGAGGGCGGCCAGCAAGGCTTGAACCATCCCTGCGCGCTCCGCAGCTGCAGGCAGGCCCATGGGAGCGCCGCATGCATAGATGAGCTGGAACCTGGAAGGCAGGGCATAACATGGGCGAGGCAAGGAAGGACTCGCGAAGGCTTGAATTACCGGGGCGCTTTCGAACGCCCAAGCCTCACCTGTGGTGCAGCAGCTCGTCGCTCTCGTCCAGCACGTCCATGTACGGCAGCGCCGAAAGCTCGTCCAGGGCCGAGCAGCACCGGGCAGCCCCCTGTCGGTCCTCCTCCTCTCCCGCCTCGGCCCCGAAGCCCATCTCGGCCCGCTTGAGCAGCAGGGAGAGGCGGTGCTCGGGGGCCACAAGCACCAGACCGCCGTCCTGGGGCCCAAGACATTGAGGCAGAGTGCGTACTCACGCGTGAGGGGCAGCTCGCCAATCCTTACGGTATTCGCATGGGTTCGGCTTGGCTCTGAGCGAGCCAAGGACCCCAGCCCGGTGCGCGGCGAGCAGTGAGCGGCGTGCGCACCTTCTGGCAGTGCCTCATTGCGCTGGCCATGGCCTGCACCCGCTTCTGCGTGAGCTCCACGTCGCGGTGGAAGGGCAGTGTGAAGAGCTTGCGGCTTAGCACCGATGCGGTCAGGTGGGCGTGCAGGTGACCGTACGCCTCGTCAAGAAGCGTGGATAGGAAGTTGAGACGCACCTGATGAGGTGGGCGGCATGGGAGGACAGGGTCACATGCATGCCCACCGATCTAACTGGCCGCAACAGGCCTGACCGCAAAGCGTCCTGCAGGCCCCCACCCTCGGCTCACCACGCGGCTGCCGTCCGCCCAGTGCATTGCCAGCATGGGCAGGATGACGCGGGTCTTGCCCTCGCCCATGTTGAGCTGCGCGATGGCGCCGGCGTTGGCGGGGTCCATCAGGTGCGCCGCCACGGCGTACTGCTGGGGGCGGATCTGCAGCCGCCCCTCCGCCTCGAACACCAGCCACTGCGGGTGCGCCCGCACGTCCCACACGCGGCGGACCAGCAACTCCTGCAACGATGCGGGCAGACGACAGGGGGTCAACCGGCTGGGCCACTCATAAGGGCTTTGGCCCCATCACACAGCCCCCCGCCTTCCCTTCCCCGGGCCCCCACCTGCACCAGCTGCGTCCGGTACTCCTCTCCCGCCTCCGCCAGGGCCACAAGTCGACCCAGCCGGTCCTCCAGCACACACAGCGTCAGCCACGTCAGCACGCCCTTGCGCAGCCCCGCCAAGACCTCCTCGGACAGAAACGGGTTGAACTGCCGCAGCACCTCGGGCCGCCAGGCAGCCACCGCCAGGTCCAGGGGGCCCACGCAAGGGGCAGCACCGGACAGGCGAGCAGGCGGAACGCGGCGCCGTGGCAGCCCACGCCCTCCGGTACGGACGAGGCGTGCCGCAGATTGTAAGCCTCAGCGTCAGTGCGGCGCTCGGAGACCTCGGCCTGCGTGCGAGAAAGTAACCAAGCAGGTCAGACCGTCAGCCAAGCGAAGAGCATTCACGGCAAGCAGACGAGTTATACACCGGTAGCCAGTCCTCAGCCCGCCCAGCCCAGCTTACAGCCCGCTCACTTTGATGCGCAGTAGGGACGGCAAGAGCTCATCTCTGTCCAGGCATCTTTCCTCCGGTGCGTTGAGCGCATGGTGCTGGCGCCAGCTCTCTTCCAGCTCTTGGTGCATTGCGCCCTCAAGGGGCGTGCGGTGAGCGCCGCCGGCAGGGGCGAGCGGGTAGGCAGGGCGGGATGCCTTGCCAGAGCCAGAGCCCTTAGGTGGCGGTCGTACCAGCGAAGCAAGCTGCTGCTCAACCGCCGGGACGTAGCTGTCTGGGGCGGGGAAGGGTGCCAGGGCTGTGACTGGCTTGTAGTGGCCCCTGCGCCGCCACTCCGGCGCCTGCAAAGGCTCGGGCCTCAGCCCCAGCACCCGCCGCTCCTCGCTCGCAGTCAAGCGGTGCCGAGGGTTGAGCCCTGCCCAGCCCTGGAGCGCGCGAGCAACGTCCTGCTCATACGCCGTGCACGCGTCTCGCAGGGTCACCCCATCGGCGGTGCCAGCAGGGGCCCCCGGTGGCGGCTGCTGAGGTGCGTGCTGAGGGTAGAGGTGGCTCAGCTGTGAGGCCGCTGCCGCCAGCTCCGCCGCCAGAGGCCGCAGCCCGACGCCAGGTGCCCTCCCAGGCACCCCACGCTGCCCAGCTGCTGCATCTCCTCGGCCGCCAGCGGCCGTGTGCCCCAGCTCTGCCGCAGGAGGGTCATGGCCGTCTGCCCACCCGTGGCGCGGCTGGCGGGCTCGGGCAGGAGGGTGCCGGTGGCGGCGTAGAGGGCCGCCAGCTGCAGGCGGGGCAGCACGGCGGAGGCGCGCAGGTGGCCGAAGCGGCCGTGCACCTCGTAGCAGTGGGCCTGCGGGCGCAAGCCAAGAAGAATTTGTCAGGGAGGAAGGCCAACGCCCCTAAAACGAGCATGCTGTTGCCAGGGCCGTCCGTCCAGGCTGCAGCGTGCACACATGCCCATCAAGCCATGCCCACAGGCACCACCGATGCCCCTACCAGACGCGTGCTCTTGCACGCTCGCGCCCGTTCGGGCTGCAGCGTGCACCCCCCGCCCTTAAGCCAGGCCCACCTTGAGGCGGGCGCCGCTCCCAGAGCTCGTGACCACAGCCACTTTGCCGCCGTTCCGCACCACTGGCCCCGCCGGGATGAGGACCAGCTCGTCCGCGCGCTGCCCCATGAGCAGCTGCCGTACAGCTGGGGAGTGCTCCAGGACCAGGTACTGCTGGAACCCTGGAAGCGTGTACGACACCCCGTCACTGCCGTACCCCCCGTCGTCTGACCCGGTGTCGACCAGCAGCTGGCGGCGGCGCAGGCGGTAGCCGGGGTAGTCCCGGGACGCCAGCTCCCCGCCGCTGCGGAGCTCAAACTCCAGGCCGTAGCGGGGCAGCTCAAACAGCAGCAGACAGTCAGGGCGCTGGGCCTCCGGCGCTGGGCGAAAGCAGTGGAGGAAGCTGGTGTCCTCGACCTTTGCCAGAAGGGTGTCGCGCACCGAACAGCCCCGCAGCAAGACAAGACGGTCTGTCAGCTCCGCCCGATGGTTCGTGAGCAGATCGGCCCAGTGAAGACGCTGCAGGTGAGGCGGCACGCGGCGGCAGTCGTACAGTACGGGGCCGGAGCTGCTGGCCGCACCCGCAGCGGCGGTACGGCACGTAATGACGAAGTGGGCGTCATGCTCCTGGAAGTTGGGGGGTCGCAGCACGATGACGCCACGCTCCCTGCAGGAAGGGGCCAGCGCTTGACGAAGTGCAGCCGCAGGATGGGATGGCAGGACCGGAGGTATGGGACGAAGGGACTGGTATGCAGGATACATGAGCAGCAGGCTTGGCCCGACCCTACCCCTACCCCACGCGCTACGCATCACCACGTCCCACCTGCAGAGCCAGTGGCTGTAGAGCTCCCGCAGCCTGCGCGGCAGCTGCTTGCCCCACTCCCCACAGCCGTGGTCCTCGCCCACATCCAGCAGCTCCAGCCGAACCCGCCGCTCCACATCCACCTCGGTCACCACCAGGGACTGTCCGCCCTGGCCGGAGGTGAACTCGTACAGCCTGCCGCCCACCGGCCGGAGCGAGTGCCGCGTGCTGGCAGCGCCCGCCTCGGCTCCGCCCGCCACCTCGAAGCTCCAGCCGCCAAAGGTGCGGGCGTACAGCGGGTGCTGCGTGACCTCCTTGGGCAGGCGGCTGGGCGGCCAGCCGTCGAACAGCACCGTGCCGTCCAACAGGTTTAGGGAGTACAGCCGCCCGTCAGGTCCCACGGCCTCGAAGCTCGCATCCGAGTCCTCCAGCTGCGCCCACTGCAGGCCGCTCAGGTTGCGGCCTCGCAGCACCGCACCAACGGCGGCTGTCAGCATGGCTGGGTGCTCCTTGGCGGCCCCGACGAGAAAGTCAATGCGACGGGCGATGACGTTGTGAGCCCGCAGCTGCAGCGCCTCGCCCTGGGCCAACAGGGCTGGGTCAGGCAGGAACACGCGACCGTGGTTGACCAGGACCATCAGCCGCGCCATGGCCGCCGCATCCGCCGCCTCCGTCAGCGCATCCGAGTCGTAGCACAGCAGCGACATGGCCCGCCAGCGGCACTGCTTGGCCTGCAGCGCTGCCGAGAGGCGCTCGTCCCCAGCGTGCTGCGCAATGTCCTCCTGCAGCTCATCCGCAACGCGAGAGGTCATGGCGGCGAAGCGGCGGGCCACGGCGCGGCAGGGCGGGTGGAAAGAGGCGACGTATGCGGCGGCGGGGCCCAGCAGCATCACCGCCTCATGCTCCCTCGGGCTGGGGTCCAGCTGCTCAGCCAGCGCCTCCAGCTCCCCGCACAGCGTGGGCAGCACGCCGTTGGGCTCCTCGTCCCAGCCGATCCGCCAGAGCGGCTGCGGGGGCTGCTCGTCCGTCAGCGTGCCGATGTGGTACAGCAGCTGCCGTACAAGCACGTGCACGGCGGGGTGGCCGAGCGGCAGCGTGCGCTCGCGCAGGGCCACGCACAGGCGCCAGAGCTGGCGCAGCGGGAAGGAGCGCAGGGAGCCGAACGCTAAGAAGGCGGGCTTGTCCAGCCAGGGGGGCCGCAGGTCTGCAGGCGGCAAGGGCGGGGTATTGGAAGCGGTCAGCCCTACGAAGACGGACGCAGCGGCGCCTCGCCTTGTCACCAACCGGCCATGTTGAAGCCTCTTGGTTTCTCACCTTGCGACGCTACTGTCCAGTTGCCTCGCTCGGGCGAAGGCTTTTCGGGTGTGTGCACAGCCCACTGCAGGCCCTCCGCCTCGGTTGGCAGAGCTGCGGTGTAGAAGGTCTCCACGTCGGCGGCAGGCACGGGCCTGAAAGGGTTGAAGAACCCAGACACCTTTAGCTGGCCGTCTGCCTCCGCCCCGCTGCCGGCCCACGCCATGCAGGTTGGAAGGCCGTCCGGGTGCCACACGCCGTCGGAGGGCCCACTGAAGTGGTCGACGTGCTGGGGTCCCACGTGCTGAGCGTGCGGAGCCGTCTTGGTAGACCGCAGCTGCACAGCCCCGTCTTTGCCGCTGACAGTCTGCGTTGGGTTCTGCAGGTAGCAAAGGTTTGCTCGACAACCGTTGTAGTGGCTGACCAGTGACGTCGTCATGTCCTTGACGGCCAAGGCCTCCTTGGCTTTGGGCTAAGGGGCCGAGGCAGCAGCATCTGCTGCGCCAGGAAGCTGGCGCGGGAGAGCGAGCGGAAGATCGACGGCATGTGCAGGAAGAACAGCCACACAAGGGCGCGGTCCTCAGTTGCTGGCAGGGGCTGGATGACGGCGGGCGGGGCCTGCTCGGCTGCTGCAATTTCTCTCTGCTTGCTCCTCTGCCGACTCTCATTGTTCAGCACAGCGCTCCTTGCCTCTTGTAGGGTGTAGTATGTGGACGTCTGCCGCCCGCCCGCATTGTAGCTGGTGCTGACTCGGTCCACCTTTCTCTGCAACGCTGCGCCCTCCGCCTGAAGCTGGCTCAGCTCGTCCCGCAGCTGCTTCGCCTCCGCCTGCTTGCGCTTCACCTCCGCCCAGTGCTCGTCCCGCCGCGCCGTGGCGTCTGCCTGCTCCTGCTCCCACAGATGCTGCAAGGATGATCCCGCAACCTCACGTGCCAGCTGGAAGGTTGCTGAGCCGCCGTCCCGCAGGGAGAACACCTCGCGCCCGGGCTTCGTCCAGCGCTGGAGATGCGCTGCCACCGCCAGCGCCGCATCCACGGCGGCGCGGTCTGACAGCACCAGGTGACGCAGATCCTTGTACGACAGGGCCACGCCGTACTGAGGCACGGTGACGCCGTACTGCCGGAGGGCGTCTGTGTGGATCAGGCAGTACGCCACCCATACGACCAGCAGCTCCCGGCTGTGCAGCTCGGCCCGCAGCAGAGCGCCCTCCGCCGCCGCTGTCTTGGCGGCGGGTGTCTCCAGGAAGCGCTGCAGCGTCGAGCGGTATAGGTCCACCACCTCCTCCAGGTCCTCCAAGTACTCCTCGTCCATATCGCTGCTCTCGGCTGAGTCGAAGCCCGCTGCTGCCCGCCGGAAGAGCTCCTCCTCCACGCTCCGCAGCACCAGCTGGTACTGCACGTCATCCGCAGGGCTGCTCCACTCCTGCTGATTGCGCAACAGGCTGAGGAGGTCATAGAAGCCAGTCCACGGCTGGAACACCGGCACCGAACCCAGATTGAGGGCAGCGCGCTGGCGTGCAGCCTCCAGGCCACCCTCCTCAGTGCGTGGCTGTAGCCGCTGTGGCAGCGTGCCGGTCGGCGAAGTCGCTTTGCCCGTCAGGCTGGGCGATCCCTCGGCCGGCAGCTCGAACCCCTTCGCCTGCCACAGCGCCCTCTGCGCCACGGCCTCCTCGATGCAGGCCCGGGCGCTAGCGCAGGCAGCCTCGAAGGCACTCACGTCGTGACCGTCATCCGCCAGAGCCGCTGCCTTCCGAGCGGCGCTCTCGAGCATGTGCACCGCATTAGTCACCGCCACGGGCCCGGCCGTGTCCGGGGCGAGCCGCCGCATCTGGCTCTGCAGCAGCCACAGCTCCAGGTGCGCCAGGGCCCAGCGGAACAGCAGTGCCGGGGGGCTGGCGGGAGCGCAGCCAGGGGCGCGCGCCAGGAGCACCTGGGGGCCATAAGATGTAAGCCGCCGGCACGGAAAGGGTACGGGATGACTCGTACGTGATGGGCCCATGGGCGTGTGCATAACATGCAGCAACGTCGTCTGTTGCCGTGCCGCACCCCAGATGCAACCCGATGCCAAATTCCTATCTGCCTCTCACCCCTCACCTGCAGCACCGACCGCACCAGCGGCCAGCAGGTGTCCCGCACCGTGTCGCCGCCCGTGTGCTGACCCACATCGGTGAAGCCGCCGCGTGAAGTGATGACCTCCGGCGCCTCTGCATCGCCCCTCTCAACAGCGCCAATGGCTGCCTCCACTGCGGACCGAATGAGGGCAGGGGTGCGCTGGAAGCCCTTCTCGCCCTCCTTCCGCTTCGCCAACGCCAGGCTGATGAAGGCCCGCACGCGCTGCACGAGCTGACCGAGGTCTTCCGCAGAGACGTGGCCACAGGAGAGCAGCGTGTGGCCAGTGGTGACCGCGGTGTGCTGGATGCCGTCTGGAGAGCTGCGCGAGGGGGGCATAAGACGGGGACTGGTCAAAACGGGGGTTGGGGGCTGGATCTTGCGCGTGGCGGTGAGGCTGTGCACTACTAGCGCCAGCCAGCCAGGCAAACCGCTGTGCTAAAATTTTCTGCCTCTGACATGTCTCCAAGCTTACCTGTGCGCCACGAAGTCCCAGCTGTCCAAGCACAGAAGGTGCAGGGCGAGGGTGCCAGGGCCGGGCTGGATGCCGTCGGGACCGGGTTCCAGGGCCAGCAGCGCGGCACCGAAGTCCGGGAACCAGGTCAGAGCCTGGCTGTTGCCAGCCGCGGCAGCGGCAACGGCGAGGGCCTCGAGGTCTTGGGGCTCTAGCGCAGGCCAGAGCGCCCGGGTGGCGGCAGGTTGCCAGCTCTCCTGCTGCAGCTGCAAGGGGGAGGGAGGGCGGTTGATCTGGGTCGACCGCGTGGTCCTCACGGGTCTGTATGCTTGCTCACGGGTCTCTATCCCACGCACCTGGTTTACAAAGCAGCCGACGAGGTCCACCAGGCCGCGCACGCCTTCCAGCGATTGCGGACGGCTAGGGGGCACGGTCGGGAATGCGATAATGCTTTGGAGAAGCGTTGGGTTCAACGCCATGATGCCTTGGCAAGTCCTAATATATGCCGCTGGCTGGAGCACTAAAGCGAGCAGCCGGCATGCATTTTGCCGGCAAGGAGTGCAGGGTGAGGTGGCCGGCTGGCGCGCGCACACTCTGGTGCGACACGCGAGTCTGTTACATTGAGCCCTGCAGTGACTCAACCTAATCAGTGAAGTGTAAATGCGCCATCTGGGATGGTTGGAGGTCCGGCCTCGCGGGTACGGGTCACAGCCGGTGTAGAACGTCACACAAACAGTCAAAGCTTGCCCTAAGCAACATACTTACGTCGCCGCGGATAAAGGCGCGCAACTGTTAGCTGTCGATGGCTGCAGTTGCAAGCTGGCCTGCCGGTCCGGCCTTGGCTTTCCCTGCCAAAAGCAACAACTCACCAGGAAGCCTAGAGGTCTCTGAGTTGTCCGTCGCGTCGCCGCTCCGCAAGCTCTGCGATGCCCACTGATGTCCCGCGCGCCACCATCTTGCAGCGCGACTGCGCGAGCAAGGGGACATATGTACAACACAGATGCCGCCAGCTAAGCTAAGGGGGAGATGTCCAGGGGGACTTGTCCAGAGGGAGATGTCTGGGATGGACGGCCGGGTCACGACCTAGCTACTCTTGGTAAGGTCTTGTCATGTGGCAGGCAAGTAGTGGATAAGTATTGCCAAGCGCTGTCTGAGCTGTCTGGGCAGGGGCAGGGGTCTGTGTTAAGTCGGCTGCCGTGCCGATTATCCTTCCACCCCCCCATCCCCAACAGATGGCCTCATGCCCCCGTCAGATTGCTTTCCTCCTTCGCGAGGAGCTAGTGGTGCACACCATCAATCGCAACATGGAGACGCCCAGCGGAGTTGCAGGTTACCAGGAACTCAGCCACGTAGTGCACGCTGAGTCGATAACCGAGGCGATGGCGGGAGTTTTGACGGCGCTAGTGGTTGGAGCAGTGTGCCTACAGATTTCGGCGCTGGCGACACTGCAAGGCTGGTCCAGACTTCGTTTGAGGAACGCAGCTTGGCCGGCACAGTTGCCGTGAGTACGCTGCATCTCACCTCGTCTCGCCCACCGTCGCACTTCTCCTTCGACGACACCCTTTTGCAGGTGCCTGCCAACAGCCCTTGACGTACACGGTCTTGAGCTGGAGGTGTGCAGATGTGTGGCGACGACGTGGCGATATGTTTGCGGCGAAGTACCGTAATACTTAACATCATTGTGATGAAAGGACAGGTGAGGTACAGACATGGGAGTGACACGGGAGTGACACTTGTCACACTTGTGGAGGGCTTCGCCGTCCGCAGAGCCTGACGGCGGCGGCTCAGCCCAAATAGAGTGTGCTGCAAAGGATAATTGCGGTGGCTGCATATCCGGGGTGAAGGGTGTTAAAGTTTGGCTGCTTGAATCCGGGCGCATGGTCAAGATTTGCCATCTTACCGTTACAAAAATTCTCGTGGCGTACAAATCTTGCCCGCCAGATATATCACTCATCACGTCAACGTTGCAACGTCTTCATCCTTCTTCTCAACGAACATTGCAACTCAACGAAGTGAGCTGGCATCAACGGCATACCGCAGACAAACATCTATTGATATGCGCCTATGCGCTGCACAGTGCTAGCCTGGCCGTTTAGACGGCGGAGGCCAGGACCTTGTCGATGAGGAAGATGGTGGTCTGAGGGGACGGACGGGCGGAGGGGGAGAGGGAGGGGGCTTGAGGCAGTGTAACTGGGGTGATAAACGATTAGCATCGCACGTACAACCCCCGACCTCTTGCTCCCTTCTTTTGGAACACTCATTCGACACATTTCCCCTTACCCCCTCCCCCTCCCCCTTACGTTGCCAGTGGAGATGTCGGCCTGGATTACGTTGGCCGTCACACCGCCCGAGGACACAGTCAGCTTGCCGCCGCTGGGGGGAGGAAGGGAAGGGATAGGGGTAGGAGTTGGAAGGAGAAGTGCAGTAGAGCAGGAATAGAGTTGTCTCAAGCCCTTCCTTCGACCCTCTCTATTAACCGTTTAGACACGCACCCTACAGTTTCGCCCGGTTGCCCTCTGCCCATCCCCGCCCCCCGCCCCACCTGTTGTCCACGCTCAGCTTGCTTCCCGCCACAGTGTCGTACGAGGAGGCGCCGGCGGGGAAGTCGGCGGAGGTGAGGGTGGTGTTGGGGATGACGTGGGCGGTGACGGCCGCGTTGCCGCTGCCCGTGGCCAGATCGGCGGTGGTGAGGCCGGAGGAGGCGACGTAAGCCTTGATGGCGTCCTGGGGTGGGGAGGCGTGGAGGGAAGGAGGGAGGAAGAGGGAAGTCAGGGGGCCTGAAGAGGGAAGCGGAAGACACGGCAGCAAGGCAGCTCACGGCCTCGCTCGGCGCTGGCCCCCAAGCCCTACCAGGCTACCACCCACCAGCCCAGCACGCGACACGGCGGCCCTCCACTCGCCCCTTCCATCCCCGACCTCAGACCCCAACAGCCCGCCCTCACGTCGCTGGGCACGAAGACGGTGGAGACCTTGGACAGGAGGTCGGCGTCCAGGCCGGCGGCGCTGGCGGCGGCGGAGCCCCAGCTCATGCCGGGAGGGGTCATCACGGAGGCGGCCATGTCGGGGGGCGGGGAGGGGTCTGGAGCGAAGAGAGAGGAGGTAGTAGCTGCTTGGAGCAGTGGTGGAGTGCTGAGAGCGGGTGTTTGGATGGTGAGTGGGAAGGCTTGGTTTGATCTGGCAAGGGAGGAAGGCCGGGGTTAAGTACGCCGGGAGCGACTGCATGGGGCCAGGAGCGTCAGGTGACGGCGACGCGTGTGGCGGGGTCGGCGTGGCGGGGCGCAGGCGGGTCTGTGGGCAATGCCGGGGCGGCGCGTGCTGCGGCCGACGTGTCCGCCGTGGCTCTTCGGCTGCCGCTTGCGTCGAGCGGGAGTCATCGGGCCGCTGTGCACAGGTCGCGCGTGTGGCTTGTCTCTTCCAGGCCGGCTTGCTGCGTTGCGGGGGCTCGCTGCTTTGCGTCGGGGAACGGTGCTGCGAGGAAGGGCGGGGGGGCCTGCTCTGAAGAGGCCTGACACGGCCTGGCGATGGTGTCGATGGAGGTCGATGGCGTGTGCCGATGGACCCGCGGGACGGCCCCGAACGTTCGGCAAGCGGCTCGCGGGGAACTCGCAGTGGCAACGCGTTGAAACAATGCAGATACGGCTTGCTTGGCTGGGCACCGAGATCGTGCGTCCCGCGAGGTTTCGCGCCCTTGCGTCGGAAGCGCTTGCGGCCACATACTCTTCGGTTCGCGTGTCAAGCTACAAGACCCGTCTCTGGTTGCACAAAAACTCACTTGCTGCACTACTGGCACTGTCGACACCGCCTGCCCCGCCTACGCTCGGTGCAAATGAGCATGCTCGCATCTCGCCCTCCAGCACACCGCCTAGGGACCTCTTGCCCCCCACGGCACCAGCGGTTACTACACGTGTGCACAGCAGCTCTGCCGGACCGCCAGGCGACGTCGACTCGGGAACCGGCCGTGTCGCGTCTGCTTTCCGCTGCGGGGGCCCTCGTGGCCTCCGTAGCCCTGCTCTGCTCCCCGCTGGCACCCCCGCCCGCCCACGCCTCCAACGTACGCCTGGAGGATGTGGAGAGCCCACAGCTGAAGGCGGGCCTGGAAGCCGCCACCTCGGGCGACTACGCCACGGCTGAGGAGGTGGGGGCGCCTTCCTGGTGTGCAGGGGTTACGAGGAACTGGACCAATAGATGCTATCTCTGTAGACCTGAAGCCACCCTCAGCTTATCTGCATAAATCTAGAGACCCCATCAGCGTAGCCCTTCAGCAGCCTCCTCCTGGGGGCGGGAGGTGCCCATTCACGTGGTGGCACGGGCACACGTCACCTGTAGCCCCCTTTCGCCTAGCATTCCTCTTCTGGCACTGCACAAGTACGCAGCCTCCTGTCCCCTCCTACCACTTTCCATTCCTCCTTTACCCGCTAAACCCGACTTGCGGCAGGTCTTCAGCCGCCTGCTGGTAGCGGACCCCACCCAGGCGTCTGTGTGGTCCAACCTTGGCAACGTGCACATGTCCCTGGTGCGTGGGGCGCCGAGGGCGGGGGCAGGGGTGGGGCCAAGACGGGGCGCGCTCTCCGGAAGTCGCAAGGCACCTGCCCCCCTCGCGCCTTGCCACGGTTCGAATTGCTGCGTCCCTCTGCTCTCGCGATATCTGCCCCTCACTCCAACCGCGACAACCCCTTCCTCGAACCCCACCCCACCCCACCGCTTTGGCTTCCAGGGCCGGCCCCAGCAGGCCTTCGAGGACTACACCCACGCCGTGGAGCTGGCGCCCTATGCGCCCGTGCCCTACCTCAACCGCGCCATCGCCCTGGAGGAGCTGGGCGTGCAGCTGAGCGCGCAGGGGCAGCAGGCGGAGGCGGGCAGGCGGTGAGCGGCGGGAAGCGCGGTGTGCGGCGCGGTGCCGTGCAAAGCTCCTAGATTCGTGCTGAACGGGACGGCACTGGATTAACGGAAACGGACGGAAAGGAGCGGGGGAATGCGATGGCGAGGCGCTGATCCGCCTGGCAACGGTCCGATGTGCGGCATGCTGGGTGCTGGGTGCCATGAGCCGCCTTGTCGTACCTGACGTCGCGTGCTGCGTGCTGCGTGCTGCGTGCTGCGTGCTGTGCCCCGTGCCTGCGGCGGTGTGTGCGCAGGTGGGGCGAGGCGCTGGCGGACTGCGACGCCGCCATCGAGCGGGACCGACAGGAGTTCGCGGCGTGGTTCAACAAGGCAAGGAAGGGCAAGCAGGGGTGGTAGTGATCCAGTAGGTGACGGTGGTGGCGGAGCAGCTCGGCGGGCTGGTTGGCAGCCGTCCTACATTGGGGCATGCCCGGATGGTCGGGGTGGCGAGGCAGGAGTCTGGCCGACCGTAGGGGGCAGGCCGCAGTAAGGCCGACCTGGCCACCCGCCACCGCTAAGCCCGTCCTTGGCTCCCTCCCGCTCCGCAGGGCAACGTGCAGCTGAGGCTGGGCGAGTACGACAATGCGCTGGCGTCGTACAGCGCTGCCGCTGACCTGGCGCCCGGCATCGCGGGCTACCGCCTGCGGGCGGGGCAGCTGCAGTGGCAGTGCGGCCAGGCAGACGCGGCGGTGCGCACCGTCAAGGGAGTGCTGAGGAAGAGCCCGCGCTACGCAGGTGCGGAGGCGTTGCGTGACGGAGTGCGGGGTGTGCGGGGCTGTGGTTGCCTGGTTGCGAGCGATAGGAAGTTAGCAACGCTACGATTTGGGGTGGAAAGTGGGTTGTTGCAGGGTTGCTTTTGTTGCCCCGCTCCTGCAACCGCCTTACCCTGACACCTCCACCTCGATCCCTCCCACCTTTTTCCCACCCCTTTCCCCGCCCTTTTCCCTTCTCCCCGAACCCTTAGAGGCGCACCTGAGCCTGGCGGCCATGCTGTGGGCCTCGGGGCAGGAGGCGGCGGCGGAGGGGCAGCTGGAGGCTGCGCAGGAGCTGGGCGGGCGCTGGCGGGACAGCGACTGGGTGGAGGCCAACACGCGGTGGCCCCCGGCGCTGAGGGAGGCGCTGGAGCGGCTGCTGGCGCTGGAGTCGGCGGCGGCAGAGGGGGGCGCCGCGGGGCAGCAGGGGGCGTGAGGCTGGGACGGTGCACGGGGCGCACGGAGCTGGCTTGTCAATGCTCGATGCACATGTGAGGGCGGAACGGTGCAGCAGTCGTTGTATACGGGCATGTGTGGGGGCGGCGCGGGGCAGCAGGGGGCGTAGGCACACAATACGCGGAGTTGCGGCGCGGATTAAAGGCGTCGGTGCATGGGTGCAGATGTGAGGGCAGAAGTGGAAGGGGAGCGGCGGGAGGGGTGCGCTGAGGGGGCACGGAGGCACGGCGCAGGGGTGTGTTTGCTGGGGAGGCGCTGCGTGCATGAGGCTGAGCACGGGGGCGCGGCGTCAGTCCATAGGTGCATGGTGGTTTACCGTATGCGAGGTTGCATCGGGAAGGGGAGAGGGGGGAGCGCAACGCTGGTGGGGTACGCGCGGGGGCCCGGAGGCGCGTGCGGGAGTGCATGCACAAGGGGAGAGGAGTAGACTGAGGAGCCTGCGGCGCTGGGCTGCGGATGCGGGTGGCGGCAAGCTGGGCGGCGTTGGGGACTCGTGAGCGCTGGATCTGCCGGCTTTGCTCGAACAACTACTGCATGGCAGGGATTGTGGACATATGATTACGGACGCGTTTAGGTGCAGGGCTGGTGCAGGGCTGGACCAAGTAATGTGTGCGGTTGGGTGCGGTCGGGTGCAGGGTGGAATTCCGAGGATAACGTAACGGTGCAGATCGGCGGCCGATTCTGTCGTGCAACGCAGCGAAGAGTGAGCACGGCTCAAGTCACTGTAGCAACCAGTCGTCACCGTGCCCGTCCATCCAGCAAACATTCTTCCCGCGCTCCAGCCTTGTGCTGCAGCCTCCCAGCCCAAGCCCGGCATTCGTCTCGCACCACGTCTTGCACCACACTGACGGCGCAATATGATGGCGCATACCGACTGGCACTATCAATGCGTCGCTCCTCCGAATGTTACCCTCCACAATTCGCTAACGCCCTCGAGATAAGGGGACCCCATCACCTACACACCTGTTGCCAACCGCCGCAAAACGGACTGGTGGGTCCGCGTATGCCCATTTCCCTAACCCTCGTAGTCCCAAGCATACAGCCGAGCGTGGGCTAATCGTTGCTGCCCTCATGCGCGAGCTCTCTAGCACCCGTAGCAACCCTTCATGAATACTTACTTCAGTGCCAACAAGCTCGACCTCCACCGCCGGTTCCCCGGCGTCCGTCCCACACATAGCCCCCCAACCCACCCACCTCCTGTCCGAGTCAGCTCCCACGCCCAGCCCCACAGCCCGCTCCCCCTCATCGCCTGCACGCCACATCACCACACCTTGCCCAACGCACCACCCCGCACCCACTACACGCGCCCGGTTGGCCACATAACCCCGCCCCCCCCCAGCCCCCTCCAACCCTCCTACCACCCAACCCTTCACTTCCTGCCCGCCTCCTCGTCCGCGGCCGCCTTGCCCGGCCACGCCGGCAGCGACAGCTGCACGGGGCTGGCGGCCGCCAGCTGCCGCGCCTGCGCCTGCGCTGAGGCCATGAGGGGGGCCAGGGCCTTGCCCACCTTGGCCGCCACGTAGGTCACCGCCTTGCCGCCGCCGGCAGCCATGAGCCCGGCCGCCGCCTGGTACCTGTGCGGCGCGGACAGGGGATGGCAATGGCGGTGGTGTGGGTTGTTTGCGCAGGGTGATGGGTTTGCCGGCTGTCAAGGTACCGGTACGTACGAGGGCAGGAGGCCCGACTTGGACCGCAGCACTGCAGCGTCCCGGCCCCGCCGCCAGGCCCCCTTTCACAGGCGTGGCCGACGCCCCGCCATGTCCCATTCGCTGTTCGCCGCCCCCCGCCCTCCCACGCCGCCAGCCCGCATCAGCCGCCCCCTCGGGGGACTCACGCGCTGGACCTGCGGTTGATCCGCTCCAGCGCCTCCACCACCAGCGCCGTGTGCCGCCCCGTCTTGGCGGCCGCCGCAGCGATCTCGCGCTGCGTGGTCTCCCCGTGGTGCAGGTGCTCCAGGGGCACGTGGTAGTCCAAGCTGTTGGGAGTTGGCGGTTGGCGGTTAGTCAGATGACGAAGCCCCAGCGCGCAGGTAAAACCGCAACCACTAGAGCTTGGGAAGCGCAGGATTACGAGCCTACCTTCTGCCCCCACCCCGCCTTCAGGGGCCCGGGTGCCCCCCCTGGCCCCTAATTCCCCCTCACTCCCACCCCTCTTCCCCCTCCATCTGCTCCCTCTCTCCCCCCACCTGGCCGCCACCTCGTGCATGAGCCCCGGCGGCAACAGCTCCAGGGAGGGGCAGGCCATGTGGGGGCCCGCCTCGCGCCGCCACAGCTCCTCCCCGGTGGCCGTCTCGCCGGCCCGCTCCAGGCCCAGAGAGGCGTAGCGGTTGGACTGCGGGGCAGGACGCAGCAGGGAGCACCCACACCAATTGAGCCATGGGCGTGGGTATGGGCGCCTCGGTCGATGCAGCATGGCAGGCCGCGAGTGTGGTCACCTCACCACCTCAGCCCCGTGGGCACCCGTCGCCCTGCTCTGCCTCGCAGCCATGCATGCGGCATCGAACGTAACGCGCACCCCGGGTACGTATGGCGCACGCCCTAGTCCATTTGGGCTCGCACACTGGGCCCGCCCAGGCCCACCCCGGGCCCGGCCCTGGACCCCGCTCACCCCCAGCAGCGGGCGGTACATGGCGGTCAGGCCCTCCCAGGACCCCGCCACTATCCTTGAGACCTTGGCCGGGTCCTCGGCCCTCGCCGCCATGCGCACGTCGCCCCGGTAGCTGAGGCCCACGATGGTGGTCAGCAGGTCCTGGGGGCGGGGCGGAGGGGAAAGAAGGGAGGGGAGGAAGGCGTGTGTGTTTCGTGTCGCGGGCGTGGCGTGACGGTAAGAGCCATGAGCTGGCATCGGAACGGCAGCGAAGGGGCATCTCAAGGTGGCGTCGGTATTGAGGGGGCGGGGCAGGTATCAACGCCCCACCACCGGGCACTCCTTGGCCGCACCGGATGAAAGGCTAACGGAACAACGCAGAAAACGTGTTCGGCCCCGTCCGGCCGAGCCCGCAGGTCGGCCCCACGCTCAGGCCCGTGCAGTCCAAGCCCCCGAGCCACCCGACCGGCCGTCACGGACTCCGTGAGAGCTCCGCACCGCCCGAACGTCCCGACCCGTCAAGGTAACCCCCATCCACCGTCCTCTCCGCCTTATCGTTTCACGCTCGGAGAAACTACCCCCATCCACCCGTCCTCACGTGTTCCGTGAAGGTCTGCGGTAGCAGCGCCAGGGCCGTGGCCAGGGCGTGGTGGCGGTTCTCCAGCTCAGCATCCACCAGCCACTGGGGGGTGGGGTGGAGTGAAAGGGGTGGAATGCTGGGGATGGGAAGCAGGAAAGGGAGCAGGGACCAATGGGGTCGGAGGAGATGCGGTGATCAGAGGACCACAGGTAGGTTGAGGTCTACTGGGCAGTGGGGCGGAGTTCGAAGCTCCCAACCAAGTGTTCCAACCCAAGCCCGACCCTCGCACCTGCGGCATGGGCAGCAGGTGCGTGACGGGCTTGTGCATGCGCCCCGCAATGTACAGGCTCGTCCAGTACAGCAGGTCGTGCTCCATTATGTCAGCCTGTACGACGCCGTACTTGACCATGGTCTGGAGGGCGGGCGAGAGGCCGGAACCAGCGGTTGAACTAAACCTGGGTCCAACAGCTCCAACAGCCGGAGCACTTCCCTCCTCCAATCCCCTCCTCACCAATCCCGCCTGAGTCCTCACCCTCCGCTCCCAAAACGCGACCCGTCTGACACTACTTAGCCAGCACCCCCTCGCCCTCGCCGTTCAGTCCTCCCTCCTCCGGGCTTCGTGATCCCAGGAGACACGCCGCACCTAACGCAGCAACCCCATCCCCGCCCACGCACACACGCACCGTCTCGTCTAGTTGGACGAGCGTGTTGAAGTGCACTCCCACGCCCACAGCCTCCGTGATCGCACAAAGCTTGGGGATGGGGATGGGGATGGCAGGGCAGGGACCGCGGCAGGGACCCGTCAGCATGCAGTGCGGGGAGGCCCAGCGTGGAACAAGCCCCTCGAAAGACCGAGGGCGAGATCACCGCTACATCTGGCGGTGCGACCCTCTTGTCCAGACCACGAGCCGCTCACCGCGTTGGCTCCGAGGTTTCCCACCCAGGAGTAGTGCTCCGGGTTGCGTTTTAGGTTCTGGGGCAACGCATCACAGTGGGGAAAGATAGCGGCTCAGGCCGTAGCACGAGCAAAGGCACTGACCAAAGGATGCACGGTGCACGTGCGGCCCCCACACGCCGTGCCCCCGTCGACCCCCGCCACGACACTTCGTCCCCCCCTCCCGTCCCCACCGTTTCGTGCCACTTCTGCTCGTCGTGCACTGCAAATATAAAGTCCAGGATCGGGCCCTTGCGACTTCCACTCGCGGAACCCGCTAGCGCATTGCTGCTGCTCGGCCGCCAGGTCGTGCCGGATGGGAACGATTTCTGCAGAGCGGTCTCAGAGCTTGTCGTGGAACTGCTGGAGCTGGTGCTAGCGCTCGCGCTAGAGGCGAGCCGAGATGGGTCGTCCGCCTGCGCCGAGCTCGGCTGCGCGCCTTCGCTACCCGAGTCATAGAGACCAGGCTGGTGATGCACGCCGCTACCGTAGGCGAAGGCGCTCGTGACGGGCGGAAAGTGTTGCAACACCGATGCCAGCCGCGCGACGGCTGGCCTGCGGAGAAGCTCTGCGCTAGCCATGTTACTAATTTGTGTTACTATTCTATGTGTGTCTGGGCCAGCGGGAAAAGCGCCGACCTCAGTGGGTTTCGCCCGCCGCGGCGTGGCAAAGTGCCCGCAGCCGCTGATAGCCCCCGCCGTCCCCTGGCCGCCCCCGCTGACGTTCCGTGCGCCCCCCACCTCACGCCCCAAAACCCGCCCCGCGTTTGCTACTATAATGCCCTGCGCTGAGCTTGCGTTCGAGACGGCGGCCATCCGAGTTGCGCCGTGGACAGGCACGCACCCGCGCTCGGTGATGCGACCGACGATCGTCTTACAGCATGCTCTCCAAGCGACATCCCGCGGGCCAATTACCTCACGGCATTTGCGCAGAGAGGCTCGCCCTATTATTACCGCGAGCGTTCGTGCGACGCAAAGCAGCGAGCCGGCCTGAGACAAGCGCCGGAGTGCCTGGCAGCTCGCCACGCGCGACCTGTGCACAGCGGCCCGATGACTCCCGCTCGACGCAAGCGGCAGCCGAAGAGCCACGGCGGACACGTCGGCCGCAGCACGCGCCGCCCCGGCATTGCCCACAGACCCGCCTGCGCCCCGCCACGCCGACCCCGCCACACGCGTCGCCGTCACCTGACGCTCCTGGCCCCATGCAGTCGCTCCCGGCGTACTTAACCCCGGCCTTCCTCCCTTGCCAGACCAAACCAAGCCTTCCCACTCACCATCCAAACACCCGCTCTCAGCACTCCACCACTGCTCCAAGCAGCTACTACCTCCTCTCTCTTCGCTCCAGCCCCTCCCCGCCAGCTGACATGGCCGCCTCCGTGATGACCCCTCCCGGCATGAGCTGGGGCTCCGCCGCCGCCAGCGCCGCCGGCCTGGACGCCGACCTCCTGTCCAAGGTCTCCACCGTCTTCGTGCCTAGCGACGTGGGTGCGGGCTGTTGGGGTGTGGGGTCGGAGATGGAAGGGGCGACTGGAGGGCCGCCGTATCGCGTGCTGGGCTGGTGGGCGGTAACCTCTAGCCTGGCAAGGCTAAGGCTTCAGAGCAGGCGCTGAGGCGTCTGCCGCCTTTCTCGTCCCAATGCCTTCCGCTTCCCTCTTCAAGCCTCCTGACTTCCCCCCTCTTGCCCCTCGTCTCCCTCCCTCCCTGCACGCCTCCCTACCCCAGGACGCCATCAAGGCTTACGTCGCCTCCTCCGGCCTCACCACCGCCGATCTGGCCACGGGCAGCGGCAAGGCGGCCGTCACCGCCCACGTCATCCCCAACACCACCCTCACCTCCGCCGACTTCCCCGCCGGCGCTTCCTCGTACGACACCGTGGCGGGAAGGAAGCTGAGCGTGGACAACAGGTGGGGCCTGGGAGGGGGTGGATAGAGGGCAGCCGTACGGAACTGTAGGGTTCGAAGGAAGGCATTGTGATAATTCTACTCCTGCTGTACTGCAGTTCTCCTTCCAACCCCTACCCCTATCCCTTCCCTTGCCCCCCCAGCGGCGGCAAGCTGACTGTGTCCTCGGGCGGTGTGACGGCCAACGTGATCCAGGCCGACATCTCCACCGGCAACGTGAGGAAGGGGGGGAGGAGGGCAGAGGGAGCAAGAGGGCATGGGCGTTTTGCTCGTGGCAACATGTGCCACATGTGCAACATGTTGGTTGTGCGTTGGTCTCATGCCTCGTAGACATGACCTGTCCTCCCTCATGCCCCTCCGTCCCCCCTTCTGTTCTGCCTCAGGCCACCATTTTCCTGATTGACAAGGTCCTGGCCTCCGCCGTCTAAGCGGCACAATGCACCCCAATTTCCTGTGATAATAGCTCTCTGCCCGTTGCACATCCATCGTTCAGTTGCATGACAGCTCAGACTTTGCGCATAGAGAGATTGTCATTGCATATTGACATGTTGGACGTTGTGGCGGGGTAATGAAGTTGGATGGTATGAAGAGATGAATTCGAAGGACACTGGTGTGGATGATGGGTTCATGATCCCTGCTGTCTACCTGTAACGGCAAAATGGAAATGCTGCGTCTGTCCCGATCCCAACTGGTTGCCTCGGCAACCTCGCTCACCCATGCTAGAATGAACAGAGCATACGACATGCATCCAAACAGTATGCAGCTTACTTCCCATCTGGTGCATCTCTGCCTGACATGAATCGCACCCAACCCATGGTAACGCCGCACCCTCTCTTCCTCTGATCCCACCTCTCTGGCTACACACCTGCACTAGCTACGCCCCCGGCTTCAGCCAAGGCACGTACTCCACCGGCAACCCTGACTCAACTAGCCTCTGCAAACCCGCCGCGGGCTCAGGGGCCGTACAGTTGGCCCAGATCCGCGCGGGTGCTGCATTCTTGGGTAAGTACGGGCAACACCCCGGCTCTCCCACCATCCCTTTCGGCGTAAAGGTGAGCACGTTCAGCAGCCAAGCCCTCTGACACGTGGCGTTGGCAAAGACCTGCCCATCCTTGTAGAACCGCTTGGAGAGCGCCTCGCCACCCACGAACATTTGCCGGCCCCAACACGAGCTCACGCCCACGCCCTTATGCGTCGTACCGCCCTTGAACCCTTCATCTCGCTTTGCCAGGTCCATCTTGCCCACTAGCCAACCGCTGAGCCAAGCACGTGCCGAGATCTCAAAATCCGTTGTGATCCCGCAGTCGCCTCGGTTGCTCCAGCCCTCCTCGATGCCGCCAACCGACCAAAAGGCGGCGGCTCGAAAGGCCAAAGGTGCGAAGTCCACCATGTGAGCAAACGTCCACGCCACAGGCCGGCCCGGCCGAATGTCGCTCTCCCAATCCGGCCGGCCGACACGGTTGCCCATTTCCCTGTGGAAAAGGGTGGCCAATGGGAACGTACGGGATACAGTCAGCAGAGGGGGTTTTGAGTGTGCGGTCAGTGCCCATGGTGGGAAGGGGCATTCGCAGAACTGAGCCGTCAGCAGATACCCGCCTGATGAGCCGAGGGCACGCATTTCACCAAGCCCTCTCCTAGCCGCTGGAGATGCCGGCTGGGCTCACCCACCCACCAGAACCTCTAGCATAATAGTGCCAGCTACGATAGTCCCCCGTCACAACCCTGATACGCACAGGTGGCGGCAAAGGCGATAATAGTTCAGGCCGAGGATGCCCAGCCGCGAGTAGGTCCGGAAGAGGGCCACCATGTCCAGGAGCCAATCTGGGTTGTACGGCGGCATATTATCGTCCTGCCAGACCACGAAAATCTCACCACGTGCCACGCGAGCCGCCCGATTGTAGCCGCGGGCCTGCGAGGGCCGGCCACATGCATGCAGGTGTGCGGGAGGTTGGTACGCATGGGCAGCCGTAAAGATTGCACCCCGCTGCGACCCACCCGCGCATGCATGGCCTCTCCCCGGACCGCGCTCCATCACATAGCCTACCTCCTACCTGAGCCTCTAGCTAGGCCCCAGCAGGCCCCTGGCCTGGTCCCTAGCTGGGCCCAAGCAGGCCCAACGCTGCCCACCTCGTGGACGTTGTACGAGAAGACGGGGTGCACGAAGCCGTGGTAGGCCGCGGTGACGTTGGCCCACATAGCGGCCTCGTCTGGGAGCGATAGGCAAACATCAGGACCGCCGTCAGCGAGGGAATTACCGGTATGGCATGCACATCGCGTCACGCGCCCTTCGGCCCCCTCAAGCGCCTTCGCACAACTTGCTTGCGGTTGCCCCCCGGTGCCCCGCAAACGCCGTTATCTCCGTGCCATTGCTCACGAGGGTTGTCCACATTGACCACCAGCTCGCAAGGCACGCCTGCCTTGTCGCAGGACGCCTTCAGCTCCTGCACGAACCCTGCTATGAACTGTGGCCGCTGGAAGTAGCTGTTGCGGCAGAGGGGCGAGGGAAGCAGTAAAGCACAATCTCACAGGCGCCAAGATTGGAGGCCAATCAGCAGACTGGGTTCCAGTGCGCGGTATTGACGGGCATTGGCTAATTCGTGCGGGTTTGCACCCCCACGAGGGACCCACTTGAGCAAAATGCTCACGACCACTGGGCGATCTGTTGGGTCGCGGCTTGGGCTGACACGTGCTGAGAGGCACGTCAGCGCAAGCGCCGTGGCTACGTCGGCACTGCACGGGTGAGCGGCGGGGTATGATTGGATGAACTTGACGGCACGCTGGGGAGGACATCGATGGAGGAGGAAACCCCCGGCAGGGACCTACCCGCCCCACCCGTGACGCGCCGCTGGGCGCTTCTATCCCCCGCCCTTTCCATATGCCCACCCTCCAGCCTCACCCCTTACCCCCGCCTTCCCCCTGCCACCTGCCCTAGCGTACCTGCCGCCTGCTCGCTGCCAGACGGTGTCCACGCTCCGCAAGGTGGCTGTGAGCCGTTCCGTTGCGTTGGCGAGTTCCGCCGTGCCAGCAGCAGCCGACCCCGCCACAAGCTTCTTTGCGCGCCATAGCGCCTGTGTGGCATCCACTGCGTCCCGGTAATGCCTGCTATCCTGAAGCGCGCCGACTAGTACCCCGCATTGCGCCAACGGGTTCGGGTCTGGGCCAGCTGCGACGTGCAGTACCAGGAACGCAAGGGCTAGCAGCCGGAGAAGGCCGCAAACACGACTACGCATTGCCTCGCGGACTACATGGCCCTCATCGTCGCATTAGACGCGGGGTTGTGCAGCGTCGATTGTGTAGCTCACACTGGAGCAGAGAAGAGGCCGGTGTGTGGGTTGGGCGCACAATGAATGTTGCCTCGGTGCAAATTAAGGTTTTAGTACGCAACGGCCCGCATCGCCGTGTGGCGCGGGAATTCCAACCTTCCACGTCCACCCTTTCCTCCCGTTCGTGCTTAAGAGCGCACAGGGCAGTGCTCGGGGTGCTGCGGGTTCGAGGTGAGGCGCTCAGGCCCCGGGGGAGAGGGGAGAAGTCTGGGGGAGGTGGGGGAGAGGCGTGCTGGTATGTCGGACAGGGTCGGACGTGACACCGCCTGCCGGCACCAGCCGTTGTTGGGCGGAAGCGACCACCTTATACTGCTTACATCAATCCAGGGCATTGCTGGTCCCCACAACTTGCCAACCCTTGACCAAAGTGCTGGGACCATCGCGGCTTCCTCTCGGTTCTGCTCGCACCACATTGACGCCTGGCCTATCCCAGCGACTTATACAGTGATGTTGTCGTGGTTCACGGGGAAGGCGGCGAAGGACCCCGCGCAGAAGGCAGCAGAGGCTGCCTTCACGGAGCTCGAGCTCAAGGAGCTCCAGGCGCAATACAGCGATGCTCTAGGACAGCAGAAGGGTGAGATGGATGGCATACCGCGCAACACCCGCTAGCGACGGTAACGCCATTCTGCCGACGGCATCTCGCAACACCCATCATCAGCCGTCCCTTTGCCCCCCCTCCTGTCTCCGTCGCTGCAGCGCGCGGCGGCCATACGCAGGGGCTGGAAGCGCCCACATTCAGTCACATGGTGGGGCCAGCGTTCAAGCTTCTCGACCCCCACACCTCGGCCCGCCTTCTGCAGCTGGTGGCAGCCAGCGACGGCACCGTGCACCTGGCGGGTCTCATCATTGCCAAGGTGCGCTCCACAGCAGTTACCGCCCGGACAGCACAACTGGCCAGCGCAACTGGCCAATGCATCTAGTTAGGATGTGTGGATACGTCAGGGCCCGGGATCGACGGGCAGGTGGTGAGCTGCCAAGGGTTTCGGCGCGGGCCGCCCCCAGGACCCCGCCCCCTCGTGTCCACTCCTCACCGCCCCGCGCCCAGCCTCCTTACCCCTCGCGGGCTTCCACCCGCCTGCCCTCCCCAACCTCCCTCTCTACCACCCCACACTGGCGCACAGGCCCACCTAGAGCGGATGGGCGAGGACGCCTCCCTGGAGTTCACCTACCGCCTCCTGCTGGACGGCCGGGGCGAGGGCGTGCGTGCAGAAGCGCTGGAGGCGGCAGTGGTGTCGTGCGTGCGCCTAGCGGGGGCGGCCGACGAGGCACACGCCTCCTCGAGCGCCCCGGCCCCGGCCCCGGCCCGCTCTCCTGCTGCTGCCGCGGCCGCATCGGTCACGGCGCCCTCGGCGTCGACCACGCCTGCGGCTCCTGCACCGGCCAAGCCACACCTGCACATCGCGGCCGTGGTTCGAGGCGCTATGCTAGGGGAGAGTGAGGGCGCGTCGACGAGCGGCTCTGGCGATGGGGTGGACCTGCGCTCGCTGCGGCTGTCCCTGGAGGGCTACAAGCGCTGGACCAAGCGCTGCCCGGCGCTGCACGCGGCGCTGAGCGGGCTGCTGGTCCGCGTGGGCGGCCCCACCCAGGGCCTGGACAGGCGCAGGGCGGCACTCCTGGGCCTCGGGCCGCAGCTGCCCATGCTGGCTCAGGTGGGGCTGGGGCGCGCGAGCGGCAACCGGGTCCATGGCGGTGCGTTGTACGGGGCGGTCCTTTGCGTGAAAGGCGACGGGTTTGCACTCTTGCAGGAAGTGTTGGTTGATAAGTGGGAGTGTGGAATACGGCCTGAGCCTCAAAGAGCGCGCGCTTAACATGGTTGGATTCTGGATCTGCCGGTGCAGATGGGCAAGCTCCCGCCGGACGCGGCTCTGCTGCAGCCCACGTGGGCCTGGGCGCTGGGCAGCCGCCTGCCGCCGGGTGAGCGCGGGGCGGAGGCAAGGGGACGTCGGCCCGTGGGAGATCGCGGGCTTGCAAGGAAGCGCCAGGCATGACTGGGGGGCGGGTCCTCGCGTGACGCACGGGCAGTGCGCCGCATCAGAACCCGTAAACATGGCCTGACGTGCTCCCGCCCGTCGCTCGCCTCCACTTTGCCCCGGCGCTCTTCCGCGGCGCCTGGCGTGCCGGGGCACAGTGCAGCGCAAGGAGTGGCGGCTGCTGTTCTCCTCCCAGCGGGACGGCAAGTCCTTCAACACCTTCTTCGGCCGCGTCTCCGCCACGCCCGGGCCCACGCTCACGCTGGTGCGGGACAAGGGCGGCGCCCTCTTCGGCGGCTACGCGTCGTGCCCCTGGTGAGCGTGCGGCGCGTGCGGCGTGTGGCATCCATACCGCGGCGCAACGTTAACGCGGCTTCGTTCTTAAGAGTGCATTGTATGCAGAGGTGGATCACTGCCTCCTGGTGCCGCAGGGTCAAGAGCGGCAACTTTTTCGGCGACGTGTCGTCCTTCCTCTTCACGCTGGAGCCGGCGCTGCAGGCACGCACGCGCGCGCGCAAATGGAACCTACCGGATGCTTGGGCGTCCGAGGTGGCACGATATGCTGCCTTTACAGCCATGTTGGGGCTGGGCGGTGTCGCTGGAGCCCCTGGGAGCCCCTCACATCGGCCCGTTCACGGCCCTTGATTGACCCAAGCACTCGTCCGCCCGTCCCCCCCAGGTCTTTCCCGCCACTGGCGTAAACGACAACTACCAGTGGTGCGGCGTGGGCTTCAGGTGAGCTCTGGTGCTGCCAGACCGGCAGCGGGTAACCGCGTTGCGCCAGTTGTTCCCCAGGAAAGGACCACACCCCTCAACCTCTGACCCTTGGGTATTGCGTTTCCACTCCCCAGCCAGCTGCCTTCGGGCCTGGGCTTCGGTGGCGCCGCCGGCGCACGGGGGCACTTCGCCCTGTACGTGGAGCCCAGCCTGGACGAGGGCATGTCCCGGCCCATCGCCACGTACGGCCTCACCAAGTCCCTCGCGTCGGATCAGGTGTTCCAGGCAAGTGGGGGCTGGCGGGGCCTGTGACTGCCCTCGGAAGTTGCGAGAAGAGGGGAGCCCTAATGCGCTATTGCCCCTCCTTGAGCGTGCTCCTGGGTTCTTTGATAGCAGGGCGTGACTATACTTGCATGCCGTGTGCAACAACCTGTGTGTACGGGTGCAGATCGACACGCTCGAGTGCTGGCTGCTGCAGCCGCCCGAGGACGAGATGAGCAGTCACTCTGACTCGTCAACTTCCGGCTCGAGACGCGGCGGCAGCCAGAGCATTCTGAATCGCAACGTCGAGGACCGGGCGATCATGGCTCTGGCGGGGATGAAGATGCACAGCGATGGCGTTCGCGACGAGCCCCTGGAGGAGGACTGAGGTTCCGGCTGGCGGCCGTGGACACGAGGACGCTCGTGGTTGGGGATGATGCGGGAGGATTGGCGTGGAGGGGCCAGTGTGCGTGGCTTTGGCTAACTGAGACCATGCGTCCTGTGCACAGTAAGGAGCGCTTGCAGCACATGAAGCGACTTGGGTTGTACTCTGAGTGGTGGTTGGCGTGGGGTCCGTTGAGCGTGTTGCCCGTCGGGGCGGGGGATGGTGAGGAGATGTTGGTGGATGGGTTATGCACGCTGCTTGAGCGTGAGCAGCCGATTTCCTCGGTAGTAGCCATTTAACCTTATGAGCTCCTGGCACCCGCAGAGGTGCGGCTGTGGGTGTTGGCCGCGAAGACCTTGTTTCCAGCACGGCAAGGGCGAGGCACACCTTGTTGTCGCCTGTGTACTGGACGAAGCTGTCTTGATATAGGCTCATAGTAAACACCGATAACAATGGGAACCTCTTGCGTTACGAGCGGAACTCGCCGATTTACACGTTGACTCTGCTCCACACGGTCCAATGGCCACGCTAGTTTCAACGTTCCAGCTCTGCAGGCTCTCAGATGGGGCCTTGCGATGAGCGGGCCGCCTCAGGCGCTTAGCCCTTGACTATGCAGCCATCGACAGCCGGCCGGCCCGGACCGCGGTTGCTCGACCAGGCCCTGTACTCAGACCTCGTTGACAGTCCAGCAAAGAAGCCTGGATTCAGCTCAGGCTCCGTTGCGGGTTCGGCTACCAAAGCATCGGTGGCGAGTTCGGCGACAAAAGCGCTGAGCTCATACTTGGACTCTGCGTCTAAGCCTGCTCTGGGCGAGTCGGACATCCTCAACCGGGTATCGAAGGATGCACCGGCGCGGAGGCACGTCTCCTTCGCGGTGCCGCTGGCAGAGCCTGCCGGGACCAAAGGCACCTCGAGCGAGGACAAGCCTCCCGGGCCGGCCTCAGACGTGGGCCGTGACTCCGTGGACAGGCGCCCTCGCGACGTCCGCAACCTGCCGCCAAAGTGGGTTTGCCTCCTGCGGCGGCGTTGCTGTTTGCAAAGGCGCCGTGTTTAGGGCAAGGGAGGGAGGGCTGACTGGAGAGGGTACACGAGGGAGGTTAGGAGAGTCCCGCTTGACCCCTGAGGCCCTGCCCCCTCCTCGTCGCATGCTTTGCCGCGCAGCCAACTGACGTCCCTTTCAGCTCGCCTGGATGCTGCGGCTCTCCAGCAAGAGCGTGCCAAGGTGGGTTCACACCGCCGCTCAGTCTTAACCTGCAGGCCAGCCCGCACCGCCCGGCTCCTGCACCCTGATACCAACCCCCGTCTCAGCAGCACGAGCCCGCTGCTCAGCCCTCTCGAATCGTATGACGGGCGGCCTGTTTGCGCCGCCGCCGCGCAGGTTGGCATCGAGGGCGCCGCCAGGGCCGAGGTGCTCCGTGCTGAGCACCAGCGCGCGCTGGACCTCATCCAGCGCGAGAAGGCCGCTGTGGCTGCGGCCGCAGCCAGCGCGGATGAGAGACAGCGGCGCGCGGAGGCGGAGATGCGTGCGCTGATGCAAAAGGAGGAGGAGGTCCGCGCCACGCTCGCCAGGGCGGAGGAACAGGTGGGGCCTGGGCCTGCTGATCGAGGAGGTGACGATCAGGGGCATGCGGCGTGCCCTTGATCATGCACTTGCTGTACCTGCTGCTGACGACGGCATCAGATGATGGACGGTTTGCCCGGCTTTCTTCCCTCGCAGTTGGCGCAGCGATCCTACGAGCTGGCGCAGCGGGAGGAGGCGGTCCGCAGCGCCGAGGACCTGGCGCGGCGGTACAGCGCCAAGGAGGAGGCGGTGTGGAACCGTGAGCGGGAGCTGGAGGCGCGGGAGGCTGCCCTCGTCAAGGAGCAGCAGCGGACAGAACAGGTGCGGCCGCACACCCTGGCTAGGGTGGGGCTCATGCATCATGGGATGGGCCTGTGCGTGGGCGCTGGTGGCTGTGCACGCCGTGCACGTTCCCGATGTCCTCGAACGCTGGATGCTTCTCGGGCAGGGCATGCAGATGAAGAAGCAAGTGCAACGCCTGCTCTCTAAGCCGCACTGCCCACTCGTGCGTGTGCCGTCCCTGGCAGGCGAACCGCGAGGCGGAGGCGCTGCGGGATGCCTACAAGGAGCGCTCCTCTCGCCTAGCTGCGAAGATGCGGGAGTGGGAGGAGGAGCGGACGGAGCGGAGGCGCCAGCTGGACGCGGAGGCGGCTGACCTGGAGGAGCGGCGGCGGGCGGTGACCCTGGAAATACATGTAGGTTTGGTGGCAACGAGGAAGCCAACTGCCAACATGATCTGCGTGCTCGCGGGACTTTGCTGTGTAGAAGTATGGGGAAAGAACGGCGTGTGGGGGCCGGGGGAAACGGATGGAGCGACAGCGAATGGTTGCGTGGTGGGCCCCGTGCAGCCCGACGCACTTGACGTGGCTCAGGGCTTATGCTTGGCTCCGTGGCTGCAGGGGCGAGACGCCACCATCACGCTGCGGGAGGAGAAGCTGGTCTCGGAGCGGCAGCAGCTGGAGGCGGACGCGGCGGCGCACCGGGCGCGGGTGGAGCAGCAGCGTGAGGAGCTCGAGGGGGAGGTTGAGAGCGTGCGGACGCAGGTGCGAACCGCAGTCCGCAGGCTACTCAGGCCCCCTGGCCCTCAAACGGGCTCTTCAGCCCGCCATCTCAGCCCCCTTGGTGTGATGCTGGCGGGGGAAAGAGACCTACCACCCAGTCACAGCAACATGGAACGCGCTTGGTTTGCCAACCTATCCCTGCGTGCTCACGCGTACGCCCCAGGTGGAGATGTACACGCGGGAGCTGGCGCAGCTGATGCAGGCCCGCGAGCAGCACTCGGACCGCCTGGCCACGGCGGCGGCGCAGGTGCAGGAGCTGGAGGAGCAGCTGGCCGGGCTCAAGGCGGCTCGCGACGCAACGCTGGTCGACGCTCGGTCCACGGAGGAGGCGGCCCAGCAGGCGCTCGAAGCCACGCAGGACAGCTTCAGGGTCCTGCAGCTGGTCGGTGCGGGTAGTCGGGTTAAGGCGCACGCAGCAAGGCCAAGCGTTGCGAACCCGCCTACCGTATGCTGACGCTGCTGCCCTGACTTAGCGACTGACACTTGCTTTGTGTGGTTGTGTGGGCCTTGTCATGCCCACAGGACTGCGCGGCGCTCAAGGAGGAGGTGGCCATTCTGGCGCGGGAAAAGGAGCAGCTTACGACCAGCATCGAGCAGGAGCGTGCGGCCTGGCACAAGCAGCACCAGCAGCAGCGCGTGAGCGGGCTTGGAGCTAGCTAGCTTGCAATGAGGTGCTCAGCCCTAGCAAGCTTTACCCAGCATTTATGTGCACAGCAAGAGTATCCAGCCAGATTGGGGTACGGAATGGGATGACGAACGCACAGATTTAAGATCCCAGCGGATGGAGGCCGTCGTGAATCGTGCTGACCTGTGCCGCCGCTGCCTGCCCTCAGGATGCCTTGGAGGCCGAGCAGCAGGCCTGCAAGCTGGAGGCGGAGCGGACGCGGGCAGAGGTGGAGCTGCTCGCTCAGAAGCAGGTGGGACCGAACAGGGGGACTCTCCCTTGGGGTTGATGGTGATTGCGGGGATAAACCGCTGCCGGATACCCGCCGGGAACTCTGGAGCTTGGTCTTGCATGGGGCGGTTCGGTGCCGTGACGGACACCTGTCGGTAGCTGACGGGTGCCCAGGTACCGTAGACGATTCGGCTGCAGTTTCTGAGCAAGGTTCTGCCTGCATGTCTGCCTTCCTCGTTCTGCAGGCTGCCCGTGCACGTGAGGTGGAGGAGTGGATTGCCGACCAGACCGCGGCCGTCAAGCATGATCGGGCCAAGGTGGACGCAGACGAGCGCAGGTGGGCGGAGGAGGGCATGCCACAGACACATGAAACTTGGGGCTCTCGGTGTGGCGCTCATACGGTACTGCCCCCTGGTACCAGCTACCCGGTGGCTCTGACCGCACCACTTGGTCCCGGCGGTCGCAGGCTGCAGGTCCTGGGCGAGGAGCTGCTGGGTCGGGAGCGGGAGGCCGTCTCGCTGCGGGCCGAGCTGACCGAGGCCCTGCGCAAGGCGGAGCAGGAGGCCACCGCCGCGGCCCAGGAGCGAGCCAAGCACCAGGTGGGGGCCTTGGCGTGGACTCGCGCTGGGCCTGTGCCCCAGAAGAACAGGCCCTGTGTGTGAGTGGCCCTGAGGCTGCCGTAAGAGGCAACCTTGTGCTGGGTGCAAGCGGCCCTAGGGGGCATATTGATGTTACGATCTATTGTGTGTCACGTGTGCCCGCAGGCGCTGAACGCAGAGCTAGAGGCGCTCAAGGCTTCCCTGGAGGAGGCCCGCCGCAACGTAGCTGCCGACGTGCAGAAGAGCCTGCGGGTGAGTTACCGGACCAACCGCACCTGTCACGATGAGTCCTGTGGTCCGCCCCCCCGTTTCCCTTTCCGCTGCCGACTCCAGGATCCTGGTATTTGGCCTCCCTTAACTGAGAGTCTGAGCCTCTTGTGTCCCGCCTTGACAGGACCGCGAGGCATCTCTGACCGAGCGTCAGGGTCGCCTCGACCGCCGCACGGTAAGCCCATTGGTCCCGACTCTCTTGCTTATCCGCTGCCCTGCTTTCTCCGTTCTGCTCTCAGTAACCATCCAAGTCTCGATCAATCACGACTGCAATGCCCAACCTTCGCTCAACCTCCAGCCTTCCTTGTCGTGATTTCCAACACCCGCAGTCCCAAACCCCTGGCTAGAGGGTAGCCCGCCTGGTAACCCTCCTCAACGTCCACGGTACCTCTAAATCCCGTCCGTCCCTCAACCTCGACGCCGCAACTCCCAACGCCCACGCGACCCCAACGCCCGCACCCCCTCTGCCCGCAGGCCGAGGTGGAGCAGCACCGCTCGGCTCTGGAGATGGAGCACCAGCGCCGCGTCATGGCCCTGGAGCTGAGGGAGCAGGAGATGCAGAACACGTCCCGCTCCCTGGAGCGACGCGCGCAGGACCTGGCGGCGGCCGAGCAGAGGCACGCGCGGGTGCGACCGGGGCTCAGGGCTGCGGGGCGCAACGCTGTGGGCAGAGCTTTGTCCAGGGTTGACGACCGCAGATAGCGCCTGATCACCTAGCTGTGCCAGGGGTTTCTGACAGCACGGGCTGCTTGCCTGCCTGCTTGTCCAATCCCTTGCAGGAGTCGGGCGAGAAGGAGGCAACGCTCAAGGGCCTGGACGCGGCGCTGCGGCTGCAGCAGGCTGACGTGGACGCCAAGCTGCGGGAGCTGGGCGAGCAGCGGGACCGCCTGGCTCAGGAGCGCAAGGTGGGCGGGTGATGCGGGCCTCACAAATGTCTGTAGCCCTGCAAGCTGGTGTAGCAGGCTGTGTGGATCTCATCACGCGCTTGGCTTGGCAAAGGGCCAGGGCCTAGCTCTCCTGTGCTAGTCGAAGGGTTTCGAGGGATGGCCCGTGTTGCGCCGCGCAGGCTCTGGCGGCCGAGCGGTCCGAGGTGGAGCGGCTGGGCGCGGAGTCGCGGCGGCTGCAGCGGGAGGCGGAGGTGGCCAAGGAGGAGGCCCAACACGCGAAGGTGGGACAATTGCGTTTGTCGAGGCAGCTGGGGGCATGGGGCAGCTGGGTGCCGCATTGGGGCGAGGCAGCAGCGGGCATGGGGCAGCTCTTGTCGTGGGGACAGCAAAGTGAACATCATGTCCCTCGTTTTGGTATGTTGAGAAGCGCTAGCGCTAGTCGCCAGGCTCATGCCAGTGCTGCTCATTTCCCGTCCCTCGGGCCTGTAGGCGCGCGCTGAGGCTCGGGAGAAGCGCACCCGGGAGCTGGAGGAGCGGGCGGTGGCGGCGGACCGCGACATCAGCGCACGACACGCCGAGGCAGCGGCGGCCGTACAGGTGGGCTGGTAGCAATGCGCTTGCTACCGCCTTATCCTTGCACTGTTAAGAGGGGGTACCACGCGCACCGCGCTGTACCGGAGGGCCCCGGGGTCCCGCCTTAAGCGCTGTCCTCGGGTGGTCTTCTTTGTACCCCAGGCCGCCAAGCTTCGAGAGGAGGCTGCGGGGGAGCGGGAACGCGAGGCCCAGCGCGTTTTGGCGCAGGAGGCACGCGCCAAGGAGCTCATGGCTGGGGCGGAGGCCAAGCAGGCCGAGGCACGGGCCGTCATGGAGCAAGCCGCCGCGGCGCGGCGGGAGCTCGACTCCCTGAGCAAGGTGGGGGCCGCTTGCTGGTACCTGGCTCCGGGCGGCTAGACACTTCAAGCCGTGCATCCCGGGCTAGTGGCTAGCCCTGAGCGGCATTCCATTTACCGCCTACGTGGGAGCCTGATGCTGTGTGTTCTGCCTTTTCCACCCCTGCTGTTCTCCTCCCAGTCGCTGTCCGCGCTCGGCACGTCTCTGGACAGCCGCGAGGCCAAGCTGATGGGCACCTGGCGTGACCTCAACAAGCAGCTCAACAACCTGCGGGGGGAGGTTGCACCGCTGGAGGAGGCGCCGCTCGAGCTGGACACCGTGGCGATGGTGGGTGCCTCACGGGCTTCTGAACGGCTGGAATCAGGGACACGGCGAAAGCAGCCGCTAAGCACTGTGCAGGGGATTATCTGGATAGGTGTCTTTGCGTGAGCCCGGTTGGCTGCCTCCCATGCAAACCCCGCAGGACGAGCTACCGCCGGCGCTGCAAGCGACCCTGCCATCCAGCGCCGCGGCCGCAGAGGCGCTGGCGGGCGTGGCAGGGGACCTGTCCTCATTGGGCGGCCGCGCCGGCGCCTCTTCCTCCGCCGGCGCTGCGGCGCTCGCTGCCCTAGAGCAGCGGCGGGCGGCGGTGCTGGCGCACGAGACGGGTCTGCAGGAGCTGGCCATGGGGCTACACATGCGCTTGGCCAAGCTGTCGGCCGCCAGCAAGCAGATCGCCGCCAGCCAGGTACACAGCCGCGTGGAAACCTGTTTGATCTCGATCTGGGGGTGTAACTCGGCTCTCTATTGGATCTAAAACTGCTTGCTGAACGAAGGGTGTGTGCGGGTTGCATTGGTGCGCAGGCTCGTGCCCAGGCGGCGGCCAGGCAGGCCGCCGCCAACGCCGCGGCCCTGGCCCGTCGGGAGGCGGACCTCCGTGCCACGGCCGAGGCCCTGGGCGAGGAGCGGGCTCAGCTGCTGGCCATGGCTGCACAGCTCAAGGTACGCGGTGCGGTTCCGCGTTGTGGAAGTGCGCGTTGCCTGGCTTAGTTTGCGGAGACCGCTGTGGGCGATGATGATGTGCTCCTCTGTCATCACCTGCATGCAGACGAGGAGCGAGGCGCTTGACAAGCACGAGAAGCAGCTCGAGGTGGGTGCACCGCAGATTGCGTGGTCTCCTTGCACATGCAGCACTCCTTCCCGCCACTGTCGAGCCATATCATCCACCAGCCCCGCCTCTGATCCACAGGCCACGACCCAGGAGCTGGTGCAGAGCCGACAGCAGGTAGACGCCGCCCAGGTCGCCGCCACAGCCAAGCAGGCGGAGGCCGAGGCGGCGGTCAAGGCGGCGGGTGAGCGTGTGGAGGCGGTGGAGGCACGCACCGCCACAGAGGTTGCGGCCGCACACCAGGCTGCGCGGGAGCGTGAGCAGGCGGCGGAGGCGCGTGAGGCAACCGCACTGGAGCGAGTGCAGGGCTTGGAGGCGGAGGTGGCCAAGCGGGCTCAGGAGCTGGTGGCCCGGGAGGCCGACGTCTCTGACGCTGAGAGCCGTCTAGCGCGTTGGGCCGAGCAGCTCGACGCTTCACGGCAGCACGTGAGTCAGGGCGGGGGTTCGAATGCGGGAAGGGTTTGAATCTTATCCTTGCTTTGAAATCGTCGGCCACACATCAAGATTCGCCTTGCCAAGGCGTGCACTACCGTTAGCTTGTCGTGATTATGATCATGATCCCGTGTTTGCCGTACTCGCAGTTGGACGAGCGGGAGGAGTCCCTGGCTCAGATGCAGTCGTTGGTGGACGAGGCGCTGGCGGAGCGGCAGCGGCTGGCGGCGGTGCGGGAGCAGCTCGAGGAGGCGGAGCGGCACCTGCAGGTGAGCCCCGCGAGCCTCGACAGGAGTGGCCCCGTGTGCGGCTCCTCGATCACCCCTGTCTGACCCTGGTCCCCGTAGACTCTGGTAAAGTCTCTTCGTAGAAGCCTCTGTGCTGAAGACTTGTGACCTTTGCTGTGCAGCGCGCTGCAGCTTGGTTCATTCCTATCCTCACGAGCCCGCCCCTCAACACCGTGTGCGCAGGCCGAGCAGACCGCCGCCCACGCCCAGGCCGAGGCCCTCTCGCAGCGCGCAGCCGAGCTCAAACAGGAGCAGGCGGAGCTGCAGCTTGGACTCGAGCGGCTCAAAGACTTGGAGCAGCGTGCTGAGGCGGTCGAGGCCCGAGAGGCCCAGCTGCAGGAGCGTACGGCAGCCTTGGACGAGCAGGAGTCTAGGCTGGCGGCTGCCAGGGAGGAGGTGCAGGCGGAGGCCGAGCGACTCGAGGCTCAGATGGCCGGGGCGAATGCGGTGCACGAGGCAGAGCGGTCGGCGCTGGACGAGCAGAGGGCACAGGTGGCGGAGGCGGTCGCCGAGCGGGAGGCTGCAATGGCGGTGAGCTACTCGGGATCAGGGACACGCAACTCTCAAGGTTTGCGTACCCGTATGTGGAGATGCGTTCACCCGCTTTCCTTGCGTCTCTTCAAGCCCGCCCAATCCCTGTGCCCCGTTCACCCTGGCAGGCTATAGCTGCTGAGCGGGAGGCGCTGGAGTCTAAGGCGCAGGCTCTGGCACAGGAGCGTTTGCACCTGGAGGAGGTCAGGGACGGCCTCAAGGTGGGGTCGCGGTTGGGCCCTGGCTTTGCCGCAGGGCTTCAGTCAATTGGTGGGAGTTTCCATACCTGTATCAGAAGATTCTGGGCTGAGGCTCCTTGGCGCTGCCCCTGCAGGCGGATGCGGAGGCGCTCGAGGCCAAGGTGGAGGAGCTGGACCAGCAGCGGCGGCAACTTCAATCCGACAAGGAGGTGAGACCCAGCAGCAGCACACCTCCTTCTTCCCTCAATCACTGGCCTACTCTATCACCCGTCCACGCCTTGCTCCGTCGCAATCCTCCTCCCTGACCCCGGCACACCTCCATGCCCGCAATCCCCTCCCACACGCACTCCCGCCCCTGCTGCCCTTGCTTGTGCTCGCCCCAGGCGCTGGCCACTGAGCGTCTGGAGCTGCACGCCCGCATGCGTCGCTCCACGGCCGACCACGAGCACGACATGCAGGGCGCTCGGGAGCTGGTGGAGCAAGCCAAGGCCCGTGCGCTGTCCGTGTCCCAGGTGGGCCGAGCCTGCGGAGCGCGCTAAGGAGTCCTTTCGGAGGCCGGGCCGGTGCGGGGCTGGCTGGGACAACCTCCACAGTATAAATAAATATTTGCGCAAAGCGAGGGGAAGCTGGCTTGAGCTTCAGAGAATGACCTTGCCCGCAGGCGGAGACTGAGCTGAACGTGCGCAAGGAGGCCGCGGACAAGCGGGAGGTGGAGCTTGAGACCCGGGAGCAGTCCGTACAGCGTGCACTCACCCAGGCGGTGAGTAGCTCACAGCCAGCAAGCTCTTCTTGACATGAGCAGTTGCCCTGTTACGCCTCCGCTCGCGCTCTTGCAAGGCTACCCATGAGGGCCTTACTATGCTGTTCGTGGGCCATGGCCTGATCTCTGCAGGCGACGGAGCGGGAGGAGCTTGTGCGGCGGGCCCAGCACCTGGAGGGCCAGCGAGTCGAGGTGGAGGCCTCCCTGCAGCAGCTCCACAGCCTGCAGGTGGGAAGGGCCTGGGTACAGCCTGCCGGAGAAGCTTCAACGACCTGGCGGCGCGCCGTGCTGTGCCGACGAACCGTGCGGTGCCGTACTGCGCCATGCTGTGCCGTACTGTACCCTTGATATACGTTAAGCTGGACCGTGGTCGTGTTGCCTATGGGAAACGAGACACGCTTGACACTGGTGCTGATGACCGCTTTGCCTTGCAGGAGGGCCACGAGCGGGCAGCCCAGCAGCTGGCGGCCAGGGAGGCCCGTGTCGACTCGCGCACGGCGGAGCTGACGCGCATGCAAGGTAGGTGTGGACAGAGCTTAGTCCTAAGTACCTCCTGCTTAACCTCCCGCCGCCTCGGCCCTGCCAACAACCTTAGTGCGTGGCTGTTCGGTGGATTTCACCCGAGTGGCTGCTTCTCCCGCCGTTTACTCCTCAGCGGACCTGCAAGCCCTGAGCCGCCGCATGGACTCTGACATGGATGGCTGGCACTCGCGTGCCCGGGGGCTGCTGGACTCGCGGTGGGCTGCGCTGGAGGGCCTCTCACAGCGGATGGCCACGGACCTTGACACCCGCACGGCGGACCTTTCCACCCAGGAGACGCACATGCAGGTGGGTAATGATGCGTCCAGTCAGTTGCGGTGTGCTGTGTGGTGTGTGAGGGTGACGGAGAGCTTACGAGGTGGTGGTGTGTCGCGCGTGCAGACGCAGCTGCGGAGCCTGGGCAGCCAGCTGCAGAGCGACCTCGCAGCGGCCCGGAAGACGGCAGACGCGGAGTGGGAGGTCCGCACGCTGGAGGTGCGTTCAGGGGGACCCTGCGTTCCTGGCATGGGAGCTGATGGCCGCTGCGTATGGCTGCTTAAGGCCACCCGTCTGTTTGTCTCGCCATGCAGGCTGCCAGGTTGTCTGAGGAGCAGGCCCGTCAGATCGAAGCCCTTCAGGCTGACCTGGACGCCCGCAGGCACGAGCTCCAGGTCGGTACCCGTCGTTACCCGCTTGTCGGGCCGCTTCCTCACGCCAGCACCCCTCAACCGAGTCCTTTCCCGGTCCTGTGAGACTCGCGCGGTCCCCATCAACCCACCCCACATGCCCCGTGCCGCCGCCTCATTGCCCCGCAGGAGGCGGCGGGCCGCATCGCTACGCTCCAAGCGCATAAGCAGTCCGCCGAGGAGCGCTGCCGGCAGTTGCAGAACCAAGTGGATGCAGCCGAGGAGGAGGCACGGCAGGCGCAGGCCGAGGCCTCCGTGGCCGATTCAGAGGCGGCCATGGAGCGCGAGCAGCTCGAGGCCGAGCTACACCGCACGACCACCGCCTCGGCTTCAGAGCGACAGCGGCTGGAGACGGAGCTCTCCAGTACGCGGCAGGAGGCGGCGTTGGAGCGGGAACGCAGCGCGGAAGCGGTGCGCGCCGCGACACAAGCGGTGGCGCTGGAGAGCAAGCGCAGCGCCGCCCAGCTGCACGCCGCCCAGCAGGCGGCCGAGGCGGAGCGGGCTCGGCTAGAGCAGGAGCTACGGAGCGCTCGGGAAGTGGCGGCTGCGGAGCGGGAGCGGCTGGAGGGCGAGGTGGCGGCCGCCCAGCAGGCAGCCCGCCGCGCCCAGGCCGATCTGGACGCTGCGTTGGCCACAGTCGAACAGCTGCAGACCACCCGGGGCCGCGCATCAGGTGCGTGGATCTAGTGAATTTCAAATTCGCGTCACGGCCGCAGCGTGAAGCGTTCTGTGGCCGTGTTGGCACCGCTATGTCATGGCCGGGCACAGGAATTGTGGGCTGCGGCGAAGTCACTTCTGCGTCTTTGCCCTGTTCCCGCAGAGGAGCTCGAGGGCCTCCTTGCAGCCGCCAGGGCCGAGGCAACGGCCGCGCAGACGCAGGCCGCCGAGCAACTTGACCTGGCACAGCAGGTACGGCAGGGTCCAGCGGCCTAGTCCCAGCTTCTCATGCTAACAACACCCTGGCCACCCCAAGCGGTTGGGTGTGCTAACCGACCTTGCTGTTCCGACCACCACCCCCGGGTGTGCTTGACAGGCTAGCCAGCGGGAGCGAGTGGCGGCGGAGCGTGCTGGCACAGCGGAAGCGCAGCTGGCGGCGGCTCGTGCTGACTTGGCTGCCCGGGAGGGGCAGCTGGCAGCGCTGCAGGCCACTTTCGCGGCCTGTGAGGGCGAGGGCCAGTTGCACCGGCAGGTGCGAAGAAACAGCGAGTTTCCGTGTTCGCGCTGCGGGCTCCACCTATCCCTGTCTCTATTGCCGCAAGGATACGGCTCAAGCCATCCGGCCTCGTGTACCTGGATGCTGATCGCATGTGGCTGGATCCCTCTCGTGTGCAGGCGGCGGAGCAGCAGGAGGCGGGCCTGCGGGCTCAGGTGGCGGCGCTGCAGCGGAAAGTGGCGGACGTGGAGCGTCAGGTGGAGGAGGCACGCAGCGAGGCCGCCGCGGAGGCCTCCAGTGCCCACAGCCGGCGCGAGCTGGAGGCGTCGGCAATGAAGGCAAGCCCCACAGGCCTCGTCCTGGACTGCTCGCCTGCTTGTGCCCGTGTCCTTCACAGCCCTGCAGCAAGACACGTGCCCTCCGCACCCTCCCGCATGCGCCCTCAGGACGTGGAGGAGCAGTCCCGTCAGGTGGAGGCGCAGAGGCGGGACCTGGACCGCCAGCGGTCGCTGCTGGAACAGCGGCGCCAAGCCCTGGACGACCAGGCGGCTCAGCTGGAGGACAACATCCGCACGCTGGAGGCGCGCAGTCGGGCGCTGGAGGAGCGGGGCAGGCAGCAGGAGGAGCGGGCGGCGGCCGTGGAGCGCAGGGAGCAGGAGCTGCAGGTGGGGCGCCAACGGCTCGGGACTCGGGAGGGAGGGTGCTTGCCGTGTAGTCACATGGGTCTAGGGTGTTTCGTGTGCGGTGAGTGTGTGGAAGGTTTGCTTGGGCTAGGCTCGTGGTGGTTCAACATTGTTGGTGTCCCGTGCAGGCCTTACAACAAGGGCTTGTGTCGGAGCGGGCCCAACTGACGGCACAGCAGCAGGCAGCTACGGACGCCGCCACCGCGGCAGAGGAGCTGCGCTCTCGGCTTGAGGCGGACCGCGCTCGGTGAGCAACGGGCTTCCAACACACCTTCCCCGCCCCTGACCTCCCACGCTCTCAGCTACCTTGCCTGTCCAGCGCACACCGTGCCCGCACAGTGCAGTCACGCCTCCCATCTCCAACAGCTCCTTCCTTTCGCTTTCGTTTTCTTACAACCGCCATCGCCTCCTCAGGTTGGAAGCCGAGCGGGCCAGTATTGACAGCGAGCGCGCGGCCCAGGCGTCGGAGCGGTCCCGCCTGGAGGCCGAGGCCGCTTGGCTGCGCAGTCGCGCCGGGGAGCTCGACGGCCGCGAGGCGGTGCTGGCGGACGGCGAGGCCGCTCGCACCCAGGTCGACTCCATGGCTGCGGCACTCGACCGAAAGGCCGCTGAACTCCAGGCGCAGGAGGAGCAGTGAGTGGCGCCCGCAGCGGACTTTCCCTAATTGTTGTACTCAGCACAGCCGCCCAAGGCTGGCCCACCACACGCACCGCACAGCCTGAGCACACTCCCCACGGCCTTGCTTGCAAACTGCTTTCCGCACCCTCGCGCGCAGGCTGGCGGCCCAGCGGGACCGGCTGTCCCGGCAGGAGGCGGAGCTGCAGCGCCAGCACGCCGCCGCGCAGGCGCTGGTGTCGGACAAGCAGCGGCAGCTGGACGCCGCCAGCCAGCAGGGCGAGGCGCTGCAGGCGCAGCAGGCCAACCTGCAGGTGGGGGCCGTACCGCAATAGGGTCAGCGCGCTTGCTGCTCACGCGATCATGGTGGTTTCCGGAGGCCTGATTCGCGCATGGGTTGTGTACACATGGCACTGACACTCTGGGGTTCGCGGCCATGGTGAACGCAGGCGCTGCGGCAGGAGGTGGCGGCACGTCTGGATCGGGGCATGGCCGAGCTGGCGGGGGAACAGGCGGAGCTGGCGGAGCAGCGGGCAGCGCTGAGGTCGGCTCAGGAGGCCCAGCGGCAGACGGAACAGGAGGTCGAGGCCAGGTGGGGCCGTACGGTAGTGGACAGCAGCAAAGTGCTCAGCACCTGTGCTTGCCAGTCTGTTGCCCCAACAACACGCGAACTGCTCCCCCGTCACACCCGTGTGCTCTTTATTACACGCGATACGGCCCGTCTGCCCGCAGGCTGGCTGGCGTGCGGGAGGCGGAGCGGGTGCTGGTGGAGGAACGCGGGGCGCTGGAGACGGAGGCGCGGCGCGTGCACGACGAGGGGGTGCGGCTGGCGGGCATCAGGGACGCACTGGACGCCCGGCGAGACGAGCTGCAGGTGAGCGCGTGCTGGGGGCCCACACACCTGGGGTCCACGTGCTTTCGCGTGTTGTGGGCCGTGACGCTGACGTCCCGGGGTCGAGTCGAGACGGGGTCATGACTGGTGGAGGGGTGTTGAGTCAAGGGCTGGAGGTCCAGCGGCGCATCTCAGGCTGCACGGCACTGTGGGGTGAAGTGGGGCAAAAGACGGGTGGGTAGAGACTCACCTATGCCTGCCCGGACCCCACCCGATCCTGTGCAGGAGATGGAGCGACGCGCTGCCGAGGCGCAGGCGGCGGTGCGTGCGGCCGCCGCCGAGGTGACGGAGCGGGAGGCGGCGGTGACGGCTCGCGAAGACGAGCTGCAGGCGCGGGTAGAACGGCTGGAGGAGCACAAGGACGACCTCCGGGTGCGTAGGGTGCGCCTGCTGGCGTGCTGCAGTGAACGGCGAGGGAGCTAATGCTAGCCCACCTACAGTTACCTGACTAGGGAGGAGGCCGGGCTCGACCTCCTTACCGGTATGTCCTGAGGATGCAAGCACACAGCTGAGTGTACCGGTCCTGACACCCTGCCGGGGTACTTCCCGCCCCTTGTTTGCTGCCCCTGCAGGGCCAGGCGTTGTTAGCCCGCACAGCCGAGATGCGGGCGCAGCAGGCGCTGGAAGAGGCGCAGCAGGCGGCGGGGATCGTTAACAACCGTGCACGGGCGGTCAGCCCCGGCCGAGGCAGCGGCATTGCCCTGATGGGGCCCCAACTCACCGGCTCGATGCAGCGCCTGCCTGCCGCCACACAGAGTGAGGGGCATGCTGGTTGGGACTTCGCAACGTAGCCGGTGTTCCTTCACGTATATTTGCGCCTGTCCGTTGCACAGCGTCAGGGTTAAAACCGGTCTGAAGCTCTGAACCTGCTGCTTGCTCGGCACACCGACCGCAGGGGCTCTTGCGGGGACAGCACGCGCCCTCGCAGCGGAGTCGGGTGGCGCCGTCGCCGGCCGCCCCGGTGGCTCCTCCACAGGCGCAGGCGCCTACCTCACCAGCGGGGTCTTCGCCCCTCCGCCGCTCAGCAGCGCTGCCCCCAGCCTCTCGCTCGACGCCGGTCCTTCCAGCCGCTGGCCCTCCCGTGCGGCCGCCAGCTCCGCAGCCGCGGCTGCCTCCGAGCTGGATGCCGCCGCCCGGGCCCGGGGCTTCAGCTCCGGCGCTCCATCCACATCCGTACCTGTCGCTGGGGGCCTCGGTGCAGCACGTGCAAGCGTCTTGGACGGCTTTGGCGCCGGGGGCCGGTCCAGGGCAGCCCAGCCACCGGTCCGCGGTTCCTACCCGGCCGGGGGCCTGGATGTGGAGGCCTCGACCTCCTCCCTCCGGGGCCCCGCACCCTCCGAGACGCCACGGCTGGCGGCCCAAGGCGGCTTCCAGCGTCAAGCCACAGCGGCCGCACAGCAGGGCCAGGGCGGCGGGGCCCAAGCCTACTGGCGCGCGCGAGCGAGCATCGATGCCGGCACAGTAGACACAGCGCGGGAGAGCGTGGCGCCGTCAGACACACCGTTGCTGGGGTCGGTCATCCCCGAGGCCCAACGGGCGCGTCTGGCCGCTGCAGGGCAGGCGCGGCGGGAAGAGCCCAGCCGTCGCTTTGCGGCTGTTGAGCCGCCGGCGCCGCCCCTGTTCGCCTCCGAAGCTTCCTTCAGCTCCACCGTTACGGCGTCCTCGGTGCAGCAGGGCACGGGCGGCGCGGGCGGAGGCGGCGGAGGCCCCGGCTTGGGCCTGGCTCGGCAGCAGCGCACGCTGCAGGTCCTGCTCCACAGCACGCTCACGTCGGCCACGCGCGGACTGGAGCGGCTGCAGGTGCGCGTGTGTGCTGCCGTACACTATGCTGCGCTAGTTGCCGTAAGGGTAGTAGCCACTATGCCGCTGGGGCCCCACTATCACTATTGGCCTGAGAGCATAAACCTTACACAAACCCCGTGTGCTGCCCGCTGTGCCGTACAGCGCCTGTACCGGATCACGGACGGCGTGGGCGCCGATCTGGGCCGGGAGGAGCGGCCGCTGCTGGAGCGCTGCTGCACCGCCCTGGACGTGCTGGCGGCCGAGCTCAGCACGCTGCAGGTGGCGGTGCAGAAGACGCTGCAAGCCGTCGGCGATGCGAGTGAGTGGGGCCTATGGCCATGCATGCCTGGATGCTCTGAACCACAGTCCTCACGACTATGGTCAGACAGGCCTCGCTGGACAGGCCGTATCCCTCCTCGCGCACATCCGCCTGCCTTCGCCAGCCCATGTTCCGCCCGACCCCGCTTACACCTCTCGGTCACACAACCATGACGCGCAGGCAGTGCCGCCGAGCTGGGCGAGGTGCGGCGGCTGGTGGAGAGCCACCAGCGCTCCCTGGCGGACTGGGAGGCCGGCGTGGCGGCGCAGATGCAGACCATCACCACACTCCAGGTGCGGCGGCGCGCCCAGCACTAGGGCCCATGTGCGAGGTCCCTGGTCTGGCATACAGCAGGGCGGTGCGGAGACGGGCGATAGCACGCGCGCTGGCCCGTTGCTCTGACCGCTACCATGTGTGCCTTGACGGCTGCCACCCGCCCGGCTGCGCAGGACCCTGCTCGACGGGGATCGCTGCTGAGCGCCCTCCGGCGGAGCCACGAGGGCGCTGACCTGGTGGCGGCGGGGGTGCTGTCGGAGAACAGCCTGGCCATGGACTGAGAGGATACCTTGTTGACGAGGGCCTGCCGGTGTCTGGGAGGCGACTGGAGAGCGCCTCGCCGCCAGAGCCGGCTGCCAGGGTGGGCGCCGAAGCCACGGTACAGCGGGAGAGCGGGGCAGGCAGGGAGGTACTGGGAGTGACAGGGCTGGACGACCGAGCTGGTGCCCGTGCTCTGCATCGGCGGACGGACCGTGCGCGGGGGAACGTGGACCGGCATGGTGTTTGACCACTGGTCCAGGAGCGGCCGCAGGTCGACTGCCGGGGCTCTTAAGCCTGGGGCGCCGTGCCGAAGGCAGGCTACCACACTCTTAGGGTACATGGATGGCTGCAAGGAGGCCTGCCACAGCGGGTAGCATTGGCGCTCGGGGCGGGGGACTCAGAAATAGTCAGGTGCCGTACGGTATTTGCACAACGCCAGGCTGCCCATGCCCAAAGTCAAGGGCTCTGGGGCGGTGGGCAAACCGATGTTAGGCATGCACATTCAAGTCTGAGCGTAGCTTTTCGGATTCAGGGCGAATCACAAATGCAAGGCTTCATTCATCGACCATCATTTGGTGGTTAAGCAGTTGTAACTTTGTCCAATGCAAGAGTTATCCGGCGATGACCCCTGTTGTCGACTCCGTACGTTACAAGTGGTGTGGTCCCCTGAGGCGCCATGGGTCCCACCGGCTCCGCCGGTGTCAACATCTTGCCGCAATGCGTCCGTTGGCCTTGCTTGTCCTCCCAAAGGTTCGGAATTCGTCACTCAAGTCACAACTTTCCAGGTCCTAGAAAGAGGACATCCCTCAGCGTGCACATGCGCTATGAGAGCACCTCAGGCTTGCCAAGAAGAGTATTAACTAGTTAGGTATTACGAATGCGTTCAATCATCCAATGCTCTTCGATACCATGATGCCTGAAGAGGCAGCGCAAGCTTCAGCTATGTAGTCCCCAAACAGGCAGGACCAAGGATGACACCTGGAATGGACGCTGCCACGGCAGGGGCGCTCAGACGCGGCCCGTGCGACGTGGGTTGTTGGGCTTAGGGCCGGCGGCGGGCTTGGGATCAAACGGGGGTTTCGCAGAGGCAGGGGGCTTGGCGTTGACAGGCGGTTTGGCGCCCATCGTTGGGTGGGCGCCCATGGGGGGCTTGGCGCCCATAGGGGTTGTGGCGCCCAAAGGGTCCTTAGGATTAGGGGCGCGCTTGGGCGCAGATGCGGGCTTGGGAGCAGCAGAGGGTTTAGACCCCATGGGGCTCGGAGCCGACCGTGCACCGACAGGAGTAGTGTCAGGCGAAGAGGGCTTCAACATCTGGCCTGTCACACATCGGCTCGAGTAATACGCTCAGACCTAGTAACGGCGTCTTTCAAAAGTAGAATGGAAGGCCTCTCACCTGTGGGCAGCTGCTCGCCCGGCTGAGCCACGCGGAAGGGCGTGGTCCATGGGACGGAGAGGGAGGCATACGAGTACTGCTGGGCGGCGGGGGAGCAGTCCGCAGCGCTGTAGTCCGTCTGCGGGCGGCAGGTGACAAACGTGGGTGGGGCAAGGGGGCGGAGTGAGGGGTGAGAGGTACAAGGTTATGCATTGTGCATGGGGTGCAGGCCAGATAAAGGGTAAGAGGCATTCCATAGTGCCTTCCCTAGGCGGCAGTGGGTGCATCAGGCTGCCCCTATCCGTGCGGGAAGGTGGTTTACGAGCCTAGCCGCTGAACACCGGTACCAAAGCCCTCCCTCCCTTCAGCCCCGCCCTCCTCACCATGCCCAGTCGGCCCTCCACGCAGCCCTTGAGGCACGTGATCGTGTACCTGGGGGTGGAAGGTGGAGGGAGGGTGAGGTAAGGGCACGCACGGAGGCTCAGAGCTCGACCTTACTGGCCTGGTCGCAACGCCCCTCAGTCTCACGGCGCGGTCATGTTGTACGTTGTGTGGTAGTGGTAGTACGGCACACTCGCGTCCACGTGGCCGCCGCACTCGTCCAGATCAGCAGGCGGGCGGCCGCCGTCGCCCAGGGCGCCGTACAGCGGCACGGAGTCTACCATGATGCCGTACAGGGGCGAATGGGCGCCGGGTGTGTCTGTGTAGACGCAGCCGGCGGCGGGCTCGCTGTGGTAGTGGTACGCACCGTCGGGGGCTGCGGGGACGGGACGGGCGGGGCAAAGAAGGGGATGAGGTAAAGAGGACGACGCAAGGACGACCAGCGAGGGCGCGGAGGCAGTTTCAAGGCACGTGACGGTCCAGGTTATGCAGGGGCCCCTCCGGTTTCAATCGGCCTCGTGGTTCAGGCAAAGCTTACAGGCGTGTGCGCGGCAGGAGTCGAGCGTGGGGCCCTCGTTTACCACCGCATCCTCGCCGCCGCCGTTTGCGTCATTGTAGATCGCCACACTGCAGGGCGGCGGGGCGGCGGGGCGGCAGGGGCGGCTGGTAGTCAGCAAACGGCGTGGCGGCGGGGGAAGGGTCGAGGGTGATACCGCAAGGGGCATACCTGGCTCGGCCTAATGCCCCTCGCCCCGCTCACCCGTTGATTGCGTAACCGATGGCCCCCATGACCAGGGTGGGGTTGGAGGCGCCACCCGCGCCCAGGCGTCCCACGTAGATGGGGCTGGAGGAGAGGATGGGGCTGATACGGAAGGTGACGGTGCGGTTCTGGAAGGTGGGCGTGTTGGGGGTCTTCTGTCCGTTGGGAGAGTACTGGGGGCAGCCGGTGAAGAACTGGCGGGGGGAAGGGGGAGGGAAAGCGGGGCACAGTTTAGGGCTGTTGGGGGGTCAGATCACAGGAAAGGGTTACCTAGATTGCACGCAGCTTTTCTTGCCCCCAGCTGGCCTCACCATGGTGTAGTGTGTGGCGCTGCGGGAGACCTCCACCGTGTCAACACCCGGGCCGTCGGGGCAGGCGGCACCACCGGTCTGGGTGGGGCCCTGCTGAGGCATACCGGAGCCGGGACCCTGCTGAGGCATATCGGCGCCGGGGCCCCGTTTAGGCCCACCATAGCAGGGGCTCTGTTCGGGTCCACCATAGCCGGGGCCATGCTGAGGCCCATGGGGGCCCCGACCCTGCTGAGGCCCATCAAAGTCGGGGCCCCGGTGCTGAGGCCCACCGTAGCAGGGACCCGGCTGGGGCCCATCAAAGTCGGGGCCCTTCTGAGGCCCGCCATAGCATGGTCCCGGCTTAGGCATACCAAGTCCGGGGCCCTGCTGATGGGGCCTGCCATAGCAGGGGGCTGGCTGAGGCCCGTCAAAGCCAGGGTCCTCTTGGTGGGGCAGGCCGAGGTCGGGGCCCTGCTGTCCGCCCGGCATCATGCCGCCGGGTCCTCCCTGACTATCGCCAGGGCCTTCCCCGCCCGGCTGGGCCGTGGCTATGCTCAGACAGGCGAGGGTGGAGACTAGGAGGACCAGGGGACGCATGGTGCTCAGAGCTGCTAGGCAGTCCTCGCAAGAGACGCGGTGCTGCTACCCGGAAGGGACCTCAGACACCGAAAGGTCGGTGCGATGTCGGGTTCGTGCCGATTGGCAGCGAGGGGGCAGCTTTCTGGCAGCTCGGATGAGGCAAGTCTGTGTGGAAATGCAGAACGTGTGAGGTTTCTATGACAGCGCATGGTGTACGGTGGGCGCGGGCTAGTACTCTACTGCGGTTGCGACAATTCTGCCGCATCAGTCGGGCCGCCACCTGGAGGGCACCTCGAGATATGTGCTACATTGCACATGCATGCTAAACGTCTTTATTGAGGGCCTTGTCAACGCCTTTCGAGCCAGCGCGCTCAACTCGAGGCCTCTACGGAACGTCGGTGCGACAGCAGTTGGCGACAACCTTCCGCGAGGCCGCGACCTTTTCCTTGACGATAGCACATACGTTATCGGACGCTCTACGGCTAGTGGCTGGCAACTGGACCGAATCTTCACAAGTGGCCGAGGTCGGTTGGTCGGTGACATGTGCATTTGAAGAGGGCAACCCAACCAGCTCAGCTCTGAGCAGACTGGACTCAAGGTGCGAGCATGCCCAACTGCGCACACGCCCAGCACGTCCAGGCGTCGCGGGAAAAGGAGTCGGCATGAACGTGCCCGACGTGCTTGAAGCAGATGCCGACAGGCGGCATCAGGGGCCTAGGGTGCAGCAGTCGCGTGCCTCTGTCCGCCACCTTCCCGCTCTCCCACAGGCGTCGCTCCAGGCCGGCTTGGCGCACCGCATACACTCCCAGAATGCATGCAAGAGCTTGCACCTGTACGTCCTGTAGCTACTACCGGGACGAAAGACGAAAGGCAACTGCGTGCGTTACAATGACAAGAGACGGCCAGGGGCCGCAGGAGGGGCCGGCCCTTCTCAACGGGGCAGCCACCCATCTAGCTCCATCAACTCCCCCAAGAGGTGAAACATTCAAACAACAAGGCAAGCTCCGCCCTCCTGCCTGCTAAGGATCAGGAGAGAGAGAGAGAGGATCAGGCCTGTTAACCACAACAAGGAGCGCAGAGGAACTGAAGCAAGAAAGGATTAATGTACAGCATCTCGGTATCCCTCCAACGATGCTCATGCACCAAAGCTTAGAAATCGTCTTCTCTCCAAGCATGATTTCCCTGTGTCTCCTCAAATTTGCCTCGCCCGCCCAAGCGCCCGCAGCGCCAATCACAACAGGGGTCACCGCCCCTGACCAACCGCTGCTCGCCGCAACCACCGCTCGCACAGCTGGTGCTGAGCGCAGGCTGCCCTACGTTAGCCTCGCCTCTCTTCACTATGCGCTACAAGCTTGGCAGCGCGGAACGCGTGGCATAGGCCACGGCACACCCCACCACTTGCTTTAGGCACGGCCGTACGTCAATGCCGACACCCATTTGTGAAAACGCACGGCCTGATAATCAGTATCCTGGCCATGGGCAGTAGTCCCAATGACCCCGCCATGGGGCTTGCCCCTTCACCCTGCCATCGCCTGATTCTGCTTTGTTCCTGAGCCTCCATATGGCCCGGTCGGTAGGTTGTGCTCTCCTCCGCCCGCTCCATCCCACTGATTTGCGTTTCCCCTGCTCAGTCTGCAGTGCCTTGCGACCCGTCTCAGCAGATTTGTGTGCCGCTCGCGGCCGCCAACGACCTCAGCGGCTCCTGCTAATACCGCACCTAATCGTCAACCGAACGCTGCCCTTCCTTCTCCCCCTGCTGCCCATCAATCCGTCCCTCGCGCCCATCCAGCCCTCTAGCCCGCCTCTGCCGCCCGCTTCTGCCGCCACTGCAACCTCCCCAACACCAACACTGCAACCCCCCACCTTTGTATCGCCAGGACCTCCCCGTGCCCTCCATTCCGCTCCCTCTCCCGCGCCCGCTCACCACTCAGGTCCCGGCGCGTAGCCCACCGCGCCACACGACGCCGCGGCATGCGCCGCCGCAATGCCCAGGCCCCGGTTGTTGGCCCGGCCGCACCCCGCCAGTCCGCACACGCTGCCGGCACCCACCAGCAGCGGACCCAGCTCAGCCGCCACGGCCGCGGCCCGCTCGGGGCCCAGGCGGGGCGTGGGCGGCGCCGCCAGGTCGGCGGCCCGGCCCGCGAGGGCCTCGAGGTGGAGGGCGTCCAGGGGGGTGCCGCGGCGCCCGCAGACGCCCAGGAAGCGGGCAATGCTGGGAACGGGACGGGGACGGGGGGCAGGTTTGATGTATGGATGCGGGGCAGGCAAGGGGTTCGTGGTGAGGGCCAACACGGTTGCGAACGGATATCCCATAACCCGCTAGGCTCGAGGTATTAAGACAGAGATAGACGCTGCTAGCCCGGCTCGCTCACTGGCAGAGGTCATCGGGTCCCAGAATGGTGGCCATCTCGGCTGCGCGTCGGGCCACCGCCGCCGCCGCCGCGTCCGTGTGGGGCCCGGGCGGGGGGTCGAGACCGGCCAGGCCCCCCGCCAGCTTGCCCAGGGGCTCGGGGCCAAACACCTGGAGGGCAGGGACAGGCGGGTTATGTCGATGCCAAAGTCAAGTCAAGGTCCATGCCCAGGGTTCAGATAAGGGTTCAGACGTTTAAGGGGATACCGTTGCGGTCGAGGTGTTGCCGCGCGTTCTGCCGGTAGAGTTCGCACACCATCGGTAGCGGCCGTGCGGCCCTGCAAGTCACCGGCTCACCCGCATGTGCCTCGGCTCCTTCGCAAAGGCCGCCAGCACCTCGCACAGCCGGCCGCCGCGCCAGGCGGCGGCGGCGGTGGCGGCGGCGACGGGCTGGGTGCCCGAGGCCGCGCCCAGGGCTGAGGAGTGGCTGCCCCCCAGGCCCTCCCCGGCCGCAAACACGATCTCCGCTGCGCCTGGGCAGTCCATCCGGGACTGCGGCGGCGTGGAGATCAGACATGAAGGGGCAGCTTTGCTTTCAGAATCCCAGGTCCTGCTAGCCAGCGCCAGTGACCTAGCGTGCACGAGTGCACCCTGTCCGGGTACCGGTATGTCCCGATGCCCCATGAACCGTGCCCAAGCACCCAACACCCACCAGCAGAGCTTCGATCATCGCCTCAACCGCTTCTCCGCCGCCGCCCCCGCCCGGCCGTGCCCCCACGAAGTCGAACCGCGCAAACGCCGCCATAACGCCAGCCAGGGTGGGGGCGTCCCACTGGGAGGGCGTCTCGCGGAGGCGGCCTGCGGGGTAGGTTGGGGGGCAGGAGGCGGTGTTGTTCCAGTCCGCGTGCAGGATCGGGTGGAGCCTTTGCAGGGAGTCTAGTCTGTGGTTTTTGGACTCCAGACCTAGGTCTATCTAAGCGCGTTGCAGCCTTGCAGGTAAATGCGGCAGCGGTTCCCACCTGCCAGGGCCTCCAGGAAGGGCAGGTCGTGGAAGCCCGCCGCCGCCAGCGCCGCCGCCACGTCAGACAGCTGCTGGGGGCTGAACTGCGCGGGCACAGGCGTGGGGCCAAGGTTGAGAGAAGAGAGACAACGAGTCCTTGTGGATGCAACAAGACTGGGCAGCTTCCTTTAGGACAGCGCCTCGCCGCCCACCACCGCAGAAACGCGCTCCATCCCGGGGGCCGCCCCAAGCTGTAGACATGGCATCCTTGCGGACCCCGGCCGCGCCCTGGCACCTGGGGTGTGTGCATCGCCAGCTCACCTGGTACATCCTGCCCACCACCACCTCCACGAGCGCCTCCCCGAACGCCACACTGAAGCCCCCCTCCAGCGCCGCCGCCGCCGCCGCCAGCTCCGCCACCCTGGCCGGCGGCAGCGCCGGCAGGGCCGCCGCCGCCGCCGCCGCCAGCTGCGGCGCCGGCATTCCCCGCAGCCGCGAGGAGCGCTCCGTCGACGCTGCAGCGGCGGCGGCAGACGCCTCTGCCTCCGAAACGTCGCATGAGTCAGAATCAGTGGCGGAACAAAACCATGACCAGGGTGGCGGCCGTGGCGGCGCGCGTGGCGGCGGCCGGGCCAGCGGCCCGGCGGGAGCGGCGGCGGGGTCGGCGGTGGCGGCGGCCGAGCGTAGGACCAGGCGGACCATGGTGTCACGTGGGTCGGCCTGGGGTGGGTGCGGGGCGGGGCGCGCCTTGAACATGGGCGGCAGGGAACCGAGCGAGCAAGCAGCCCCTAGCCCCGGCCTGACCCACATCCCCCGACCCACATCGCTCGCCCTTGCCAGCACCCACCCTGACCTCAACCCCTCTGCCTGCTCCCGATCCTCGCCTCACCCCTCCCTCCGCACCTGCACCTCGTCCCTCACGCTGGTGGGGCCTCCGCCCAGTGGCCCCGGGGCCAGGCGGTCTGGCCGCTGCAGCGGCGGCCCGAAGGCACGGCACGGCTCCGCCCGCAGACCCGGGCCGGGGCCCTGCCCGCCCGGCAGGGGAGCGTAGGTTCCCGCCGCCCTCGCAGCCGCCCCCGCTGCGCCCAGCACGCCGATCGGCGGCGGCGTGGGGCCGGAGGCGGGGCTGCAGGGCGCTGCGACGCGGATGGTCAGCGCGCGCCGAGCGTGCGCCGCAGGGAAAATTGCGGCAGCGGCGGCGCTGCAGCGGCCGCAGCGACAGAAGAGAGGGTGCGCCGCGGCCCGGAACGGGCGGAGCGCGCCGGGCGCGGCGATGAGTGGCCCCGCCGGCGCCCGGTGGGTCGCTAGGGCTTCCGCGCTGAGGTGGCCCTGCGAGGCGCGTGCGCGTGGCCGCTGCGCCTGCGCCTGCCGTGAAGTGGTCGATTGGCTGCGTTGCTGAAGCTCGGGGCTGGGCCCCGGGCCGGCGCAAGCGGCGGAGGCAGACGCAGCGGCGAAGACACTGGGGCCGCGCCGGCCCGCCGCTCGCAGCAGCAGCGGGGCGGCCGCAGCCGTGGTCGCACAGGGTGGCATGTGCCGGAGCGCGGGGCTAGCGGTGTAGAGTCAGACTTCAAGTTCGAGAGTCGAGGCAGCGCGGCAAGGCAAGCTCACAGGCGCGCTTGCGGTATGGGAGCGGTATGAGCGAGCTAGGCGAGCAGGTGTTGCTTGAGTAGTGGTAAAGAGAAGCGCGCCTTACAGTGCTTTGAGAGAGCCCGGCAAGCCCCGCGCTTGCTCACCGCCGCGGGGGGACGAGCATGGAACCTTCGATCCGCGTGCCGCGCGCAGCCTCCCCCCCGTCCTCCACGCCGCTTCCCCGCGCTCTGTTTGTGCCCGCACTCCTCGACCCAGCATGCACACCGTCGATGCGCCTAGTGAGGCAGGAGTCACCTCCGCATGGGCTATGGACCATGCCCCTTATGTACGCGCGCCCGCATTGCCTGCTGCTGGCACTAAAATGCTCCGCTCCGGTAGCCCCCGCCTCACAGCTAAAGAGATTCTCTCCAGAAGCCAACCGCCGCGCAGCTCAAGCGGTCCGCCTCTTCCTCACGACCAGCAGGCAGTCTTTCGGGCATGCGTCCTTCGGCGCCTGCGGTCCTTCCACCCACCCATCCGCCCTTGGTACACCCCCCAACACCCACCCGCAATGCCGCCTCCCGCCGTGCCCAAGCCTCTCCCTCGCCCATCCCTCCCCCCTCCGCACCACACTCTCCCCCGACCGCTCCCGCCTACCCCGTTCCGTCCATGACCGGTTCCGAAGCCACCAGCACTCGCTGCCAGTTGACCTTCTTGTCGATCCAGTTGTGGCAGTTGAAGTTGATGCGGTGGTTGGACTGCAGGTGTACGACCTCGGCCTGCCGTAGGTGCCACGTGGCGAAGGCGCCTTGCCCCGTGGTCCCCACGCGCAGCTGCAGCAGCTCGCCCAGGTACGGCAGTCGCGGGTAGATGAAGGTGTCCGTGGCCCCGCGGCTGAACTGAGCGGGCGTCGCCTGGATGACCACCGTGCCTGGGGGCAGAGTGGGAGGAAGTGGGAGGATGCGGTTGTCAGGTGTGAACGCTTACTCAGCCCACATGGTCCGACTAAGACAGAGGAGGGCGGAATTTGGAGCACGGGAGAGGGCAGGTGGGCGGTGTGTCAGGTGCAGGGCACCGGCGCGGCGCAGGGCGGGTGACGCAAAGGGAAGCATCACCAAGGCCGCGTGTGCATGCGCCGTGCTCACCCGAGCTGCCGTACTCTCCGATGAGCTCGAAGAACACGCCCGCGCCCGTGCCCGCCATGCAGACGTTGGAGGTGTGGAACGTGACCTTGTAGCCGGGCGCGCCCACGCCGCCGGCCAGCTTGCGCGCCAGCGCGCCGCCCGCGGCCAGCTCGGCCGGGTCCGCCACGGAGAGGTGCGCGGTGGCGGTGCCGTCGGGGAGGATGCCCACGTGCATGGCTCCGGTGGCGGCCTGGGGCGGTTGGGTGGTGGAGAGGAGTCAGGGGTGTGAGTTGGACGGGCAAGGACTGGAATGCGGGCGGCGGGAATAGCCGGCCGACATTGGGGTGTGGAGGGTTGGACAGGGCAAAGGAGGCGTACCGTACGGCAGGCTGTGTGGTACGGCACGGCACTTACCATGGCGTTGAGCAGGCGCTTGGTGAAGCCGTCGCCCTTGTGCTTGGCTAGCCAGGAGTCGCACAGGAAGAAGGCCGAGGCGCCGGTGGTGAGGTTGGTGACGCGCACCCACGCCAGGAACCAGGCTGCGACACGCAAAGACCACAGCACAACACGAGTTAGCAGCACTTCATGGCAAGTGGCTCCACACCAAGGGCCCCGGCGGACGTTAATAGCAACCCCAGCAATCAGACTAATACCGGTTCTAAAACCCGCTTGAACCCCTCTCAGAAGAGACCACGCTGCACCACGCACAGTGGACCCCGCAGCCTGACCCCAACGGCCGCGTGCTCACCCGACCCGGCGCCCGTGTCGTCGTGCCCGATCTCGATCTGCCGGATGTCGCCCGTGTCCTGCAGCCCCCGCAGCAGGAACTGGTCCAGCGCCCCCCGCTTGAAGGGCGCGGGGGAGCACAGGTCGCCGCAGAAGCCGCGCCCCTCCGTGCCGTCGTACGTGAGATGAATCGACCCTGCGCCCACGAATCACACAGGGAGGAGGGTCGGGTTAGCAGCCCATGAGTGCCGAGTCGGGACCGGGTCGGAACCATCGTTTCGGGACTGTTTCCCTACCGCCAAACATAGAGGAGGGCCGACAAGCTTCATTCCTGCGCCAAGACTCGCCCAACACAGCCGCCCTCTCGCGCACACTCTCCATGCCCTGAGCCAGACATGCGGGTTTGGCCCCCCAGCGACGCGCCAACATACACGCACGGAGCCCCGACTGCCCGAGCCTCACCCGTGGAGCCGAGCTCGCCGAAGATGTTGAGCATAATCTTGGCATTGGTGCCGGCGCCGAACGTGTCGGCCGTCTGCACCTCCACTCGGTAGTCGCAGGGCGCCGGGATCCAGAGCTGCAGCAGCGAGGGCAGGCCGGGGTGCAGCAGCCTGCGTGGCGGGGAACAGGGCGGGGGCCACAGGCGGACGCGGCAGTCAGCACTCAGCACGGAGCGCGTGCAAGGGAGCGGCGGTTGATGTAAGCCTGGCACCAATTCGACTCGGCCGGACCACGATTTTGGACCGGCGAGCTTGTCACCTAGTTAAGCGCGCGGTGCCGGCACCGACATCGTGCTCGCGCTCACCCGTCCGGCACGAAGATGGCCTTGTCGCCGGTGGTCTCGTTGTGGACCTTGACGTAGCGGATGGCCCAGGGCTGGGAGCCCGCGTGCACCAGCTCCAGCTGCTGCATGGGCCCCACCTCGGCCAGGTCGGCCAGACCGAACAGCTCCACGCGCGCGGGCTGGAAGCCATCCTCGGGCATCTCCAGCAGCTGCCGGCCTGCGCGGGAGGGAGGGAGAGAGGCAGAATACGGTACCGCTTGAGTAGCAGGAAATGAGCATGAGAGTGGAATGAGCATGGGAGAGCCAGAGAGTTCAGCCCAACGCAGACTACACGGTACGGGGCGGGGCTGTTGTGGGTCTGAGTCGCGGGAGGGGGGGCCGGCATCAGCGAGAGACCCCCCAGTGGGCCCGGGGCGCACGGACCTGTTTCGTCCTGCGAGCCGATGATGTTGACCATGACCTGCCCATCCACCATGGCCCCGTCCTCGCCCAGCCCCGTGGCCAGCTCCAGGCGGTAGTTGGCGCGGCCCTCCCCCGCTGCGTCCATCTTGACGCCGGGGCCGCCGCCGGGAATGAACTGCGCAACAAATGGAGGGGAGAGAGCTAAAGTGAGAGCTGAGACGGAGGTTGTAAATGCGAAGACAAGCGTAGATTTCCAGGGCGGCGATCATTGCTGCCTCGCTGCTAAGTTTCATGGGCAGCCTCTTGATGCCCGGAACGGCACAGATCGGCGCTTTTGCTCGCTCGTTTCGATGCGCTCACCTGCGTGGGCGCCATGGTGCGGCTGGTGCCGTTCTTGGTGTCCAGCCAGGCGTTGTCGAAGTCGAAAATGTAGCGGTCGCCTGAGGGGGTGGTAGGGGCGGGGGAAGGGGTGGGGTTTAGGGTGGGGCCGAGGGGTGGGGTCGTGGGGGTGGGGTCATGGGGTTGGGGAGAGGGCAGAGGCAAGCCGGGTGCCGTGGCGCAGCCACTTGGCGGCGAAGAGATAAGGAGGTGCTAGGAAATCCACTTCAAGTTTTCTGTCCTGGCCCGAGCAGCCCCTAGTTGCTCAGGCGAAAAGTATGAGTGGGTTGACGGCCTAGCTTGGAGCTCTACACGTGGGCTGGCTAGCTAACTCCAGGCGAGGCGGGGCCTTCCCTAGTCCCCACCCGTGTTCATGTTCTCCAGCTCCACGCGCGACAGGCACCAGGCCGCTCCGAAGCCCTTGTTGTTGTGGCCGATGGTGAGCGTCTGGATGATGCCCAGGTCAGGGGTGTTGAGCGAGAATGTGTCCGTGGAGCCGGTTTCGAAGGCCTCCTTGGAGGCGGGCAGCGTGTAGGGCCCGAACGAGGTCTTGTCGCCGTTGAGGACCACGAACACGTCGGCGTCCGTGCCCGCGCCCGTGACGTTGGCTGCGGGGCGGAGGTACGGGGCGGGTTTGGGAGAGGCGGAGGGTTCGAAGGGGGCGGAGGCACGTGGTGTTCGGGGCCATGGGAGCCGAGAGCAGGACGGGCAAGCAGGATGGGTGGCTTGATGTGGGGCTCACCTGTGACCACAACCAGTCGCCAGTTGGTGCTGCCCTCGCCCGAGCCGGAGGTGGGGTACAGATCCCGCTCGATTGCGCCGTCGTCCTCGCCCTTGTCGAACCACCTGCAGCGGAGCGGGGCAGGGGCAGGGGCAGGAGGCCAAGGTCAGAAGGCGACGCGCAGACCCTGAGGATGCCTTGAGGCCGGGCCTGCAATGCTGAGCCCTTGAGCAACAACAACTCTGCCGGGTTCAATGATCCACAAAGATCAGACCGTATCCGCTCTGCTCCAGGGGCACTCGCTGCGTGCCCCATGCTCACCTGTTGACGTCGAAGACCCACATCTGCCCTGTGGTGAGGTTCTCCACCACCACCTTTTTGACGTGCCACCCCGCGCCGAGGCCGCTGCCGTCGTGCCCCAACCGAATCTTCTTGAGGTTGCCCACGTTGACCTCCTCGAACGTGAACACGTCCGTGTTGCCCCGCTCGAAGTCGTTCCTGCCAAGGGAGGACGGGAGCAACGCAGGAGCAGCGATGGGGCTTGGTGAGTGCAGGAGCAAGGGTTGTGGAGGCAGGCTGGTGGGAGCGCAAGGGGCCCAGGCACAAGAACGAGCCGGGGGACTGGCGCAGCTAGTGGGATCGGAAGTCTAGGGGAGGGCATTGCGCGCGGGAAGGTGCTCACTTTCCGGGGTTGTCCAGGTTGATCTTGCCGGTCTCGGCCTCCTCGCCGAACATCTGGATGAACACGTTGGCGTCCGTGCCTGCCCCGCGGATGTCGGACGTGGTGATGGACACGCGGTACTGCGACTTGAAGTTGCGAGGCTCCTTGGTCGACACCTGTGGGACCAATTCCCGGGAAGGAAGGAGGGGGGTAGTTTGTTGGGGCTTGGCATGCAGTGCACCGCACTTAAGGTGCGGACCGAGGAGTGCATCCGACAGTGTGTGGGGACAAGGCGTGGTGAAGGTTTGAGGAGGCTTTCCCAGTCCCAAACGACGCACGTGAAGCCGGCGGCGGATCTGGCCGTCGTCCTCCTTGGTGTCCAGCCAGCGCCCGCAGGGGAAGTAGTAGACCTGTCGCAAGAAGCACGGGGGCCGACGCACGGGCAGCGCAGGTTAGCAAGTCTTCCTGCCCTGAGGTCAGGGGCAGCAGTGCAGGTCTCCACCCCAGCGCACAGCACCTTGACCCGCACTTGTCCTCCAGACCAGCAGCACAGGACGCGGCCCCAGCGCAGAGCACCTTGGCCATCACAGAACCCGGTCGCTCAAAGCCGGGTAGGTGCAGGGCGCAGGCCCTTCCTCGTGCCCCCCAGCCCGAGCACGCGCTGAACTCATCCAGCCAGGCCCAGCCCTCCCCAGGCCCCTACCTTGCCGGTGGCGGAGCTGTGGACCTCGACGTAGTCCAGGTGCCAGCCGGGGCCCAGGCCGCTGTTGTCGTGCCAGATCTCCAGCTCCGTGAGGTCGCCCAGGTCGGGCAGCTTGAACACGAACTGGTCCGCCTTGCCCTGGGCGGGTGGGGTGTGTGGGGTGTGAGTGTGGGTGTGCGGGTGGGGGCAAGGAGGAGAAGTGAGGCGTGCAGGCGGGGGAGAGGTGGGGAAGGTGTGAGGGTTGGTGAGAAAAGCAGCCCAAGCAGGGGATGCTGTCGGGTCGGCGCCCTCGGGCCATCGCTCACCCGCTCGAACAGGTTGCCCTTGCCCGTGAGCTCCCGGGGCCCGCTGTTGCCCTTGGTCCCGAACATCTCGCACGACACGTTGGCGTCGGTGCCGGCGCCGGAGACGTCGCTGTGCGGTCGGGAGAAAGGGGATTAAGGTACGGGCAGAGTCAAGCACACTTGGCCAAGTCCATGGCGCGTCCTCCGCAACAGCAACAAAACCCCACCACGCACTAGCCCCCTCTCGAGTCTCCACACGCTGCTGCGCAGCCTGAACGCATGCTCCCGTCCGGCCTCGGCTCCCCGCTTGCCTGGTGTGCACCGTCATGGTGTACGTGTGCAGCGAGCCGCGCGGGTCCGAGTCGCTGGCGAACAGGATCTTCTCCAGGCCCGTGCGCTTGTCCAGCCACTGGCCGCAGTAGAAGTACCACGTCTTGCGCCGCATGCGGTTGGTGATCTGCGAATCAAGCAGCCGGACAAGGGACATCGTCATGATGCATCAGGTGCATCAGGCAACAAGCCTCCGTGGCATGGTCCCGCAAACCCTTTTCCCTTCTTGGAGCCCCAACAGCAGCCCGGAAAGGTCTGCATGTCACGCTGCGATGAGTTCCCCTGGCGTCGCCCCTTGAGACTCCATGAGTTCCGACTCGTAACCCCCCAGCAACAGCAATACAGCATGCAAAGCCTAGTTGCAGCGCTGTCCAGTGCCTGCGCCCATCACGCTAAGCACGGTTGCAGCGCTGTCCAATGTCCCCGCTCACGATGACGATGTCGCAGTGCCAGGCGGCGCCCATCCCCGAGTTGTCGTGGAAGAGGCGCAGCTTGGACAGCTCGCCCGTGTCGGGGGCCTTGATGAGGAAGCGGTCGGTGGCGCCGGCCTCGAAGTTGTTCTTGGGGTTGTCCAGGTTGATGGGGCCGGCCTCGCCTGAGGTGTGAGGGGTGGGTTGAGGTTGGGTTGCGAAGTGGTGTGGTAAAGGGGATTGCTTGGTACCTTGGCACGACAGGGAGGGGATGGGAGGTGTTGTTTACGGGTGGGGACGAGAGGGGTGGAGACTGGAGAGGGTAAATGCGTACGGCACTCACCCTCGGAGCCGTACATGTGGATGAAGACGTTGGCGTCCGTGCCCGCGCCCGTGAGCGCCGAGGTGACGACGATGACCTGAGCAGGGCGCACAGACCGATACCGTGATTGCAATACGGGCCACACCAGTCTGTCCATGGCTCCGTTACCAGCTGTACACGTGGCCCCGCGCGCAAGTGCTTCCTGGGCCCCGCTCGTGCCGCCAATGCCCTGCTCCCCCCCACCTCGTAGTCCACGTTGAGGTCGGGCATGTCCCCCGGGAACAGGTCCCGCTCGATCTGCGGAGCGAGCGGGCGCGTTGGCAATCGGCGTTAGCTCGGCCACGTCTGGATTGGCTCCTTCCGCCATCAGTAGGACAAGGGAGCCCAAGCCCAAGCCTAAGCGCAAGGCCAGCCGCGGGGTCTGGGCGTGGCTTGTGTGCCTTGCTTGCCCCCGCAGCCCCGCCCCCGGGCCCCCCCGCCCCACCTGGAAGTCGTCGTCCGTGGTAGAGAACCACTTGTTGGCGGGGAAGACGCGGTGCTCGCCGGTCTTGAGGTTGGTCACCTCCACGCGGTTGAGGTGCCAGGACGGCCCGAACCCCGAGTTGTCGTGGCCGATGCGGATCTTCTTCATCGGGCCCACATCGCGGCCCGTGATCTGCGGCGGTTGGCGGTTGGCAGTTGCTCATCGCGCCTCGACGGGACGAGCATGGCCGGATGCAGGAGGCAAGCGCGGAGGTAACAGGGCGAGCAACGCCAGGCAGGACCTGGGTTGAAGGCCGTGGGCGAACTCGACCGAACGCACCGTGAACTCGTCAACCTGGCCGCGCTCGAAGTTGTTGCCGCTGCTGTTGAGCAGGATGCGGCCGGTGCTGAGCCCGGCCATGCCGTGCACGTCGATGAACACGTTGGCGTCCGTGCCGGCGCCGAGGCGGTCGCTCGTGACCACCACCACCTGCGCAAGGGCAGGGGCCAGGGCATGTGCGGATCGCTTCACAGTTGCGCACTCAATGAATGCACTGGTGGCGCAGGATGCTGTGCCACGTGGAGCGTCTTGCAAGTGGCCATTGCCTGGCCCCGTACAAAAACCCTCCCGGTTATAGCCCTAAGTCTAAAGCAGGGCCTCGCCCTACACGCACGCACTTTGTACTGCGCCTTCTTCTTGTTGGGATCGTCCAGGCTGGGCATCAGCAGGCGCTCCAGCTTGCAGTCCTCCTCGGTGCTGCTCAGCCAGGCGTTGCACTCGAAGTACCAGGTCTGCGGAGGAGGCGGAGGCGGGCACAGCACAGCTCTGACCTCTGCTTGGGCCCCGTGCTTCGCCCGTGCCATAGCCCGAGTGCGCTGCCCTGCCTTGAACCCCCACCCTCTTTCAAACCTGCTTGGCGACTCCGCCCTGCCTCCCCATGCCCCTGTTGACGTCGAGTGTGCCCTGCTGCACCGGCTTCCGGACCGCTCCCTTTGCGCATACCCTGTCACCATGCCCTCCCTCCAGCCCCCTCAACACCCCCTCAGCCTGACCATGCCCTCGCTCCAGCCCCATGTGCCCCCCCTCCCGCCTCACCATGCCCGTGTTGACGTCGAACACCTCCACGTACTCGAGGTGCCACGACGCGCCCATGCCCGTGTCGTCGTGCCCCACCAGCATTTCCGTGAGCCGCCCCAGCGGCCGGCACGTGATGTCGAACTCGTCCAGCTGCCCCCGCTCGAAGTTGTTGGCCTTGCGGTTGCGCAGGAAGGTCTTGCCTGCGGGGCGCGGGACGGCAGGCGGGGGTGAGCAGGGCGACCGGGAGGGTGGCGGGGACGCTTTGGGACCAGAGCGCGGTGTCGGAGTGGAGTGAATGCGGTGCAGGGCAAGCATGTTTGGGGAGGGCTAGGGAGGCAGGCGCACGGTTTCAAGGCCGCACCCGTGGTGCCGTTGTCGCCGCGCAGGTCGATGTAGACGTTGGCGTCGGTGCCGGCGCCCGGGCGATCGCTGGTCTTGACACGGATCTTGTACATGTTGCGGTTGGTGCGGGGGTTCTGGGCGGAGGCGGCGGGACGGGAGAGGAAAGGGGCACGGAAGGAAGATAGGGCGGTTGGCGACGTGTGGCACACGGGCCAAAGGAACCGCTCCCCAGAGTGTGCGAGTCCACCGCGAGAGGCGCCCAGGAAGGGCTAAGAGGGGGCGCACCTGCAGCGAGGCCGGCAGCACTCGCTCCAGCTTCTGGTCCCCGATCTTGGAGTCGAACCACTTGTTGCACTCGAAGTACCACGTCTGCACGGGACAGAGGTCCAGGGCCCACGCAGTGTCAGGTAATGACAGACGGTCCACGACAGCCCCCGTCTCACCAGCGCATGACCCACGCAGTTTCCAGCTTCGACCAGGGGTCCATGACACCCCAGCAACGAGCCCCAACCAGCAGCACCCATATGCTAGCGCTCAGTCCTGGTCCATCCTCTGCCGTCTCACCTGGCCGAGCTTGACGTCCGTGATCTCCACCTGCTCCAGGTGCCAGCCGGGGCCCTTGCCCGTGTTGTCGTGGCCGATGAGCAGCTCCGTGAGGGCGCCCAGGTCGGAGGAGCTGATCTCGAACTCGTCCACCTGAGCGAAGGAAAGCACAAGGGCAGAGGCGAGCCACACAACTTGGAGACAGGGGCATCCCTCCTCCAGCACTCTAGCCCCGGTCGCAAACCACACGCGGCCGAAGCCCGCACACCCCTGCTAACGAGTTAGGGAAGCGCCAGCTGCGGCAGCGGTGAGCTTCACACGTGACTCCCCCTCCCGCTTCTCCGCACCTGGCCGCGCTCGAACGGGTTGGTGGCCTTGTTCCGCAGCACGGTGCGCGGCGTGGCGCCCCGCGTGCCCCGCAGCTCCACGTACACGTTGGCGTCCGTGCCGGCGCCGGGCAGGTCCGAGGTGCGCACCACCACCTGTCCGGGCGGGCAGAGAGAGGGGGCGCGGGAGCGAGAGGCGCTGGTGAGCGGAGGATACGTGGAGCTGTGGAGTGCAGATGGACAAAAGGAAGAGGCTGTCAGTGAGGGCTGCAGGACGCAATGTGCGAAGGGTAGACGACCGCAACACAGGGGCGGCAAGCTCCGTGCTACGCAGCATCGCACCTTGTACATGCGGCGGTCGAGCGTGGGGTCCTGGATGGACGCGGGGATCTCCACGTTGGGCCGCTGGGCGCTCAGCCAGTCGCCCAGGGAGAAGTAGTACTTCTCGCCTGGCGGAAGGGCGGCACAGGAGGCGCACAAGGGAGAGGGGCACAGCCAGGTTCAGCGAGCTGACAAGAGACGCAACCATGCAACCACTGGTCATGCTAGGTGGCAGGACAGCGGAGGCGGTGTCCGCAGATGCACCCAGTCCCACGGTACGTAACTGAGCCCCGCTCCTCGGTGCCGTACCCGTGGGCAGCGTGACCACGATCATGTCCATGTGCCAGGCCGCGCCCTTGCCGTCGTGCCACACGCGGATGGCCTTGAGCGGCCCCAGCTGGCGGCAGATGACCTTGAAGTCGTCCACCTGGGGTCCGTCGAGGTGCCAACACGCGCAATGTTCAAGGGAGGCAGGAGCCGTGTCAGGGGGGTCCACTTCACAGCACTTGGTTGGCCCCCGACGCCGTTTACCAATTGAGGCTAGGGTGGGGACACTCGAGCTGGTCATGTCCTCCTGGAGGCGTTCGACAGGGCCTTCGCTGTCGCGCTGCCCACCTGGCCCCGCTCGAAGGTGTCCTTGCCCGTGTCGATGAGCGCCTGGCGCCCGCTGGTGAGCTTGTCGCCGATGAGCTCGATCCAGATGCCCGCGTCCGTGCCGGCGTTCCTGAGGGTTAGGGACGAAAGTGCGACACACAGGTTTTGTGCCACGGCGGTGGGCCCACAGGGCTGGGCGAGACGTGCGCTGGCTACTACGTATAGGGTTGTAACCTCAATTTGTATCATTGGGGAACAGTGTCAAAACACGCACTTGACGTCCGAGGTGTAGACCTGGACCAGGTACTCGGCTCGGTCCACGCGCGGGTCGATGTACGACGCGGGGATCTTGATCTCCAGACCCGTCTGCGGGCCCAGCCACAGGCCTGCAAGCAGCAACACAACCGCAAGCCCGTCTCAGCCTCCTCCCCACTGTTCACACGTGCATGCAGAACGACCACACAGCTCCATAACCAGTGCTCGACATGCGGCACCTACCCGCGACAAAGTAGGTGGTGGGGATCATGGCGGACTTGAGCTCTGCGAAGTCCATGTACCAGGTGGGCTTACGGCTGAGGCCGTCGGAGCGGACCATGAGGAAGGTGGGGCGGCCCACGTCCACCAGCAGCAGCTCGAACGTGTCCACCTGGGGGAGGAGGGAGGGGCAGGGGCGGGGGCGGGGTGGAGTGTGGTTCAGATGGCGGGGATGCCGGGCCTACTCTTAAGGCCCAGATACAGATAGCCTGGACAGGCTGTGCGCCCTCTTGGGCACTGCGGACGAGAGCGGCTGGGAGCGGACAGCTAGAGCAGGGGTTCAGGGCAGGGGGCGGCCGCACACCTGCGCCCGCTCGAAGGTGTCGTAGTTGGCCAGCAGCGGCACGTAGCCAGTCTCGCCCCGCTCGCCGATGAGGTTGACGCTGATGCCGCTGTCCGTGCCCGCGTTCTTCACGTCGCCAGTGAACACCTGCGAGTCGCCAGCAGCGGCAGCGGGAGTCACGTGATTTGTCAGAGCGGCGTTGCGGATGCTGCTTTTGGTGAGCAAGGCGTATGAAAGCGAGAGGAAGCAGGGTCAGGGAGCGAGGAGAGGGGAGGGGCACTTAGGACCGAAAACGCACCGAGAGCGAGTAGGGGGTCTTGACGATGTCCAGCGAGCGCTTGCTGGGCAGCAGCTCCTTGACGAAGCCGGCGTCCTTGTCGAACCAGGCCCTGCGGGGGCGGCGAGGGGCAGGGCCGGTTGGTTGGTGAGGTCGACTCCAACAACAGCGGGGCGGCGAGGGGCAGCATTCAGGAGCAGTGACGGGCAGGTTGGTAAGGCAGACTCAAACAACACAGGCAGGCGGGGGCGGCGAGGGGCAGGCAATGAGCGGCAACAAGCAGAGGGAAGGGAAGCCAGGCATGGTCCCGGAGGTATAGCTCTAGTAGCTCGAGCTCAACTCGGCCCGGTGCAGACCCGCTGGCTCAATCCCAGGGGCGTGGATTTGCACCAGCGCACCCACCTGCAGGGGAACCACACGCCCGCCTCCGGGTCCACCAGCGCCGGGTCGTCCCACACGGTGATGCAGTCCAGGTGCCACAGCGGCCGCATGCCGCTGCCGTCGCACGTGACCACCAGGCTGAGCAGCTCGCCGATTGCAGGCCCGTCCACGATGAAGGTGTCGGTGGCACCCCGCTCGAAGGCGATGGGGTTGTCCAGGTGCACGGGCCCGATCTTGCCCTTGGACCCCCGCATCTCCAGGTACACCTTGGACTCGGTGCCGGCGCCCTGGGGTGGTGTTGGGGGTGTTTAGGGAGGGGAGGGCGATGAGGGGAAGGTGGGTGCGGGGAAGGTGGGTGCGGATGAGGGGGTGGCAGGCTGCGGCGCCCGGGGGTGGTGTTGGGTGTTTAGGGAGGGGAAGATGGTGAGGGGAAGGTGGGTAAGGATGAGGTAGTGGCAGGCTGCGGTCGAGCTGCGGTAGGCAGCGGATCGCGGGTCCGACAGGGGTCCGGGCGTCGCCGATGCGAGGCAGAGAGGGCGCCATCGGCCCTGAGCCCCGCTCTCCGCTATGCGTGCAGCTGGGCCCCTCAGCAGGCACGCACCTTGATGTCGGACGTGACGACCTCGATCTTGTAGTGCAGCGTGTCGGGCACCTCGCCGCCCGGGAAGAGCTCCACGGTGGGGTGGTTCTCGCGGACCACGTCGTGGATCCACTGGTTGCACACAAACACGTACACCTGGGGGCAGGCCAACGGCGAGCGCATTGAGACCCCGGTTAAGAGGAGACAAGAGGGACCCGGGGTGCATCACCATGTTCGCATAGGTAAAGGGGCCAAAGGGCCATGGCCCATTGGTGGCATCCGTGGTCGGCGCCGCAGCTCACCTCCGGCTCCTCGGGGTGCTCGCTGGTGATGACCACCTTCTGCAGGTGCCAGGCCCTGGAGGAGGGCGTGGGGACAGCGTGGCGTCAGGAATCCCGTCCATCCCTTCCTACATTTCACCAACAGTGAGAGCGCTAGGCACTGCCAGAAACGCGGGGCGTGGCGGCAGGGGGTGGGGACAAGCGTCACGCGCTCCCCCTTCGCAAGCAACGGCATTGCCGCCAGACGCTGCCTCTAGGGCTAGGGTACGTAGGCAAGCCATCCTGAAAGCCACAGGACATACACACAAGCGCGCCGCCGCACTCACGGGTTGCGGCCCGTGTTGTCGTGCCACACGAGCAGGCGCTTGAGCTTGCCCAGGCGCTTGAGGCGGTACTTGAACGCGTCAATGCTGCCGCGCTCGAACGCCTCTTGCGGCGCGTCCACGCGGCAAGCGCCCGAGTCGCCCCGCTCGCCGAAGATCTGGAAGCTGACGGTGGCGTCGGTGCCGGCGCCGCGCAGCGTGCTGGTGTGGAATTCCACCTGCGGGGGCGGGGAGAGGGGGGCAGGAAGGCGGGTTGACGATTCGGGAGGGGCGGGAAGGATTGGAAAGCGGGAAGGGTAGGGCCAGCGTGAAGCTAGGCGGACGGGCCAGGCGTGTCGTGGACGCCGGACGGGATACGGATAGCCAGAGCAAGAATTAAGCCAAGCTGCAAGAGGAGCAGAGCTGAGGCCAGAGCTGCCCCGTAGCTCAGCAAGGACAAGGGCCGGGGCCAGGCGTACCCGGTACGTGGTGAACTCGAGGCGCGGGTCCTCGCCGCCGGGGCGCAGCGTGCGCTGCAGCACGCCCTCCTTGGCGCCCGAGTCGGGGTCGGGGTGGCCCAGGCCAATCCACTTGTTGCACACGAAGCGCGTCAGCGGCCCGATGTTGCCCTCGTCGTCCTCCTCCATCACCTCCACCATGAGCAGGTGCCTGCAGAGGCGGGTCCCCGTTCCCCATTCAATACCGTTGAAGACAGGTTAGGTTTCGGGCCTCCGGCACATGCCCCGCCAGGTTGGTGGGATGCGGCTAGCCGAGGCGAATGTGGCTACGTTCACTGAGGATGGATGGCAATGCGGTACATGGTGCCCGGCACCGGCCCGGTTGAGCGGCACGGGGTTCGGGGGAGACGGCTAGCCGTGGCTGGTACGCTAGTACTTGCGGAGCGCTCACCAGTCGGGCCCCGCGCCGGAGTTGTTGTGGCCGATTGTGAGCGCCCGCAGCTTGCCAACGTACGGCAGCAGCAGCCTGCGTGGGGTGGCGGTTCGGGTTAGGGCTTTGCATGACAGCTGTGGTGCCTTGGGGAGAGGGGAAGGGATTGCTTGTGCGGCGCGCACCTGAACTTGTCCACCGATCCCCGCTCGAAGTTCTCCAGCTGTGACGGGAAGAAGGTGACGGGCGTGTCCCCCAGCTCGCCGTGCAGCACCACGAACACGTCAGCTGCGGCAGGGAAGCGGGCCGCAAGGGGAACGGGTCAGAGTGCGGCGCGGGCTCAAGTGACGAAAGCTGGAGAGAACAAGCATAGCTAGAAAGCACTTGCAGCTCTGCGGCTGGACGCACCGTCAGTGCCAGCGCCGCGGATGTCCGAGGTGTAGACGTGGAAGTGGTAAGGGATGATCTTGATGAGCGAGCTGCCGGTGGGGGGGTGCGGACAAGGCAGGCGAGGACCGAGCCATGTCAGTACGGGCAACACCCCAGCAACGCACGCAAGTGCCATGCGCCGGGGAGCGCGCAACCCAACACAGAACGAGACGCAGCTCCAGACTCACTCGGAGACCTGCAGCACGCGCTCGATGGCGCCGTCTCCGACGCGCGTGTCGAACCACATGCGGCAGGGGAATAGGTAGGTGACGTTGGTCTTGAGGTTTGTGATGGCCACGTGGTCGAGGTGCCAGGACGGGCCCTGGCCCGTGTTGTCGTGCCCGACCGTGATCTGCAGGGCAGAAAGGCCAGGGGCGTAAGGGCAGGGGCGTGAGAGCACGGGCGGAATGCTAGCGACACAACTCCAGAGATACGGCAAGCCAGGCTTCATGAGTCTGAGGGCGCTTGCGGTGAGGGTAGTGCCAGAGACCGCACCTCGAATAGGTCTCCCAGCTCCTCATCCTCGACCATGAACTCGTTCACCATGCCCCTGCACATTCACCAGGTAGCACAGGCACCGCCAGGGAAAGCTCAAGCATATTCACAAAGTTGCCTCCCCTTGCTCGTAAGCCGCCCCCGGCCCTTGTGCTCCGGCCGGCCTGCCCCAGCCGCACCGCTCGAAGTCGTCCACGCCGCTGGACAGGATGTGCCTCACGCCGTCCCCCAGAGCGCCGTGCATGATCAGGTGCACGTTGGCGTCTGTGCCGGCGCCGCGGAGGTCCGACGTCACGGTCCGCACCTGCGCACGGAGACAAGCACGACACAACCCTGAATGATCAAGACGTTCCATGCAGGCCTTTGACCTGCTTCCTTGCCGTGATGAGTCATGATGGCAGCTCAGGCCCATGCTGTGGAGCTGCCCACTAGGACAGCGGATGCAAGCAGATCCAAGGGCTGGAGGGGAAACCTTGTACGGAAGAACCTGCCTTGTACTGGATGTACGGCGTGGCGTGGCCGGCGAACAGGATGCGGCTGATGCGGCAGTCGTCCAGGTGCACGGAGAACCAGCGCTGGCAGGGGAAGATGACCCAGTTTATGCCGCCCTTCTTGCGGATCCGGATCCACTCCAGGAACCAGTCCGGCCGCCGGCCCGTGTTGTCGTGCCAGACCTTGATGTGGTTGGGCATGCCCACGTTGCGGCAGGGAATCTGCGACGGGAAGGCAGGGGCCAAAACGTGGTTGGCTAACTTGATCACGCTGCTCACGCGCGGCAACTTGCGGCATGCCCGGAGTAGCAGGCGAGAAGCACCTCGTGCCCTCCAGTAAACGCCCCAGCCTTAGACGGCTGGGTTGCCAGAAAGCAGCGCGTATGCAGTCAGCTCCCGCTCCGGTCCGCCCCTGCCCGCCCTCACGATGAAGAGGTCGGTGGCGCCCCGCGCGAAGGGCTTGGTGAGCGAGTCCTTGTCCAGCAGGCGCAGCTCCCCGGTGCTGAGGGTCTCGTCGTGCGGGGCGTACATCTCCATGTACACCCGCGCGTCCGAGGAGGCACCCTGGGGTTTACAAGGGGTCCAGGGGCGGGGAGGCCGATGGAGGGCGGCGACGCAGAGAGCGCATGCAACCCAGTTTCGGCGGCTTTGGAGCGGGGAACGCTTTGGTGCTAGAGCCAGGTTAAGGTGGGCCTATGGCCTATGCTTTACCGGTATGGTGCTACCGGATGGCCTTGTCGTAAACCCACCTTCATGCGCCCCGTCTTGACCTCCACCTCGTAGATGGCCACCTCCGCGTGCCGCTGCTCGAGGAAGCGGTTGCGCGCCTTCTCCTCCAGCCATTGCCTGCGGGGGACCAACAAGCACCCTGAGCACCCCCGTTCCCCCAGCGCCTGGCTTCACCCTTCCCGCCCTGAGGCCAGGCCCAACTGCGATGTGCATGGGTATGGGAGACAGCTGTACGGCAGGAAAGCGGTACACCCACCGCCAGTACTCGCTGTCCAGACCCTGGGACTTGGCCGTGAGATCCCGCACGCTCTCGCGCAGCGCCGCGTTTTCCGCCATGACCCGCGAGGTCAGGTGCAGCTGCAAGGGATCGGGCCGAGTCAAGCATCAGAGGGCACAGCTGGGCAAGGAGGAGCTCACGTCACGGCTGCTGCAAGGTGGTGCTGCACTCTGGACTCACCCCGCCCTGGCCCCGGATGTTGCTGGCGCGCAGCGTGTGCTTGTAGCAGTGGTACCATGTCTCCCGCAGCACCTTGAGCCACACCCGCGCCTAAGGGGTCCCAGAGGCAAGGGTCAGGTCAACAGACGGGTCAGCAGACGGGCCTTCATCGGCTCCTGGACAGACCACCCGCATGCGCCTTGCAAGCATGCGCTGTCATGGCCCGGCGCACCTCCTCGTGCGAAGTCGCGGCCAAGAAGTAGGTGTGCGAGCCCGACACCAGGCCGATCACGCTGCTCTTCTCCAGCGTCGAGTTGCCGCGCGGGGACTTGGCGGGCTGCGGGAAGCCGGGCTTTTGGGACAGGTTCCTGCAGGGCAAGGGTGGAGAACGGAAAGCCCTCACTGTAGTTGCAGAAAGCAAGGGCCCGGTTCAAGCTGACTGCACAGCTGCTGCCGCCGAGCCGCTGCCCGGACTTGTCCACAGCCCGGGCACATGTAACGCCCACATGTCCCCCGACCCCGGGGTCAGCGCGACTCGTATGCTCCGAAAGAACAGCGACATTCCCCGACGCCTTGTCTGCGCAACCTCATTCCCAAGAGCGCACTTACACCGGGTCGATGAGCGCCACGCCGATGTCCGGGACCGTCGCGACCCATCCTTTCCGGGGTGTCCGGCTGTGCGGCAGCGGTCTCACAGGGATGCGATCGAGGCAGATGTATCGAACGCGTGTTGGGTTCTTCTCGTTGGCCGTGTAGTAGAGCCGGTCCTCCGAAATGTAAAACTGGGGCGATCGGACGCGTAAACGGGCGGTAAGCGACGTGAGATGCCCGTAACGCCAATCCAGAGGCCCAATTGCGCATGCGTAACGTTGCGCAGGTTCGTCGAGGCCTCCAGGCTTCGGGACGGCCCCCGATTCCGTCGGCCCCGGGATGGTAGAAAGAAGCTTTTTGGGTCTTCTGGCCAGCGTTGCGCCTGCCCCGCACTTTCTGTTCTTGCATAGCCCCGGGTACACTCGCGTGCCCACACACAGTCGCTAGCCGTCGCAGCTCGTTTCACACACTCGCCAACGATGGCCCTCGCTATGAAGGCTCAGGCCTCGAGCCTGGTTGCTGGCCAGCGCCGTGTGCGCTCGACCTCTGGTCGCCGCGCCGTGGTCACCCAGGCCGCTCTGGAGCTGAAGGCTCCTCCCTACAAGCTGGATGCTCTGGAGCCGCACATGAGCAAGCAGACCCTGGAGTTCCACTGGGGCAAGCACCACCGCACCTATGTGGACAACATGAACAAGCAGATCGCCGGCACCCCTCTGGAGGGCAAGTCGCTGGAGGAGATCGTCGTCGCGTCGTGGAACAATGGCACCCCCAGCCCGGTGTTCAACAACGCCGCCCAGGTCTGGAACCACACCTTCTTCTGGGAGTCCATGAAGCCCAACGGCGGCGGTGCCCCGACCGGCGCCCTGGCCGATGCCATTGCCCGCGACTTCGGCAGCTTCGACAAGTTCAAGGACGAGTTCAAGCAGGCCGGCCTGACCCAGTTCGGCTCCGGCTGGGCCTGGCTCAACGCCGACAAGGCGGGCAAGCTCAGCATCAGCAAGTCCCCCAACGCCGTCAACCCCGTGGTCGAGGGCAAGACCCCCATCCTGACCATCGATGTCTGGGAGCACGCCTACTACATTGACGTGCAGAACCGCCGCGCGGACTTCATCCAGACCTTCCTGGACAAGCTGGTCAGCTGGGACGCCGTGGCTGCCCGCTACGCTGCCGCCACCAAGTAGATGCGCTGAGCAGCTGGGAAGAGGGGATGACGGCTGGGAGGCCCCCGGAGTCGGTTGGGGTTCAGTTGGACTGTTGTGACTGCATTCTCTCCCATCGACCCCAGTTTTGTCCGCAAGAGCAAACATTCTTCCGGTGATTGGCTTCGGGGGTTGAAGGAGCCTCGCATTGACGTTGAGGGTCGGGTTGGGCGGGTTGTGCCGTGGTGACGCAGTGTGCAAGCCAGCGGCGGCGGGCATCAGGCTGAGGTTGTAAGGCAAGATCTGGCTCCTGATCCGACCCTTTCGCCCCAACCGCTCCGCGCCGCAAGGCCGCTGAGCGCAGCTGCAGCATGATGACCCTATCAGCGTATGCTTGTTGTGCCTGCACCACAGCCGCACGTATGCCGCACGGCCCGGTGCCCTCCACGTGTCTCTCGCTTTGCTTGTCCTGTCCAGTCGAGCTTGGAGCTGCACTGTCCTTTTGCTGCCTTCGAATCCGAGCACGCCCGCATCGCGCCCTTTCTGCCCAGCTCTGCGTGCCCCGGATCTCGCCTGCTTTCTGCACCGCCCTGCCCAGCCCTGCCCATCTCCACCCCGGCACTCACCCAGTAGCGCTTCCAGTGCACGTCCAGTGGCGTTTTGCCCACGAGCTTGTGCAGCCAGCCCGCGTGCGCGATGCCCGACCTGAAGCTACGCGCCATGGTCTCCTCCTCCTCCTTGGACAGGGTGGGGCCGTCGGGCATGTCCGCCACAAACGCGTCTCCCGTGCCCAGCACCCGGGTAGGGTAAGTGCGGTCGCCGTCCCTGGGGGCCAACGGGAAGGCAGTGGGTCAGAGAGTGCTGTGTGGCACAACAGGCCTTGCCGCCATGCAGCCGTGCGGCACCAGCAAGGACCTCGGCTGGTGTCTCATGGATCTGCAGATCAGCCCGTGTCAGAGTGGGCTTGGCCTCACAACACGCCTTGCCGCGCCACCAGCATGCCCCAACAGCTATGCAGTCTCAGCTGTCGGTAGATCCCTCTAGGCTTACTCGGATCCGCACAGTAGCCCGCGCCCGCAACAACTGGGCCCTGCACCCCCCCCTTGCTCCCTGACATCATCAGCACACACGCTGCTGTTGGCGCAATGCCCTGTCTCGTGCCGAAGCTCCCATCCCACGTGCCAGTCTGCTGCCCGCTGAAGCCGCCCGCGCGGCAGCAACGTTGCTTTGGCGGAGGGCGGCGTGGGCCAGGCCAGGCAACAGCAACGCCAATGTAAAAAGCACACTTTAGCAAGCTTGGTCTCTCCACCCGACCGCTTGCCCTTCCCTAACCCAGGGCCCCTCGAGCCCGCTGATGTACAGCCGGGCTCTCCCCAAAGCAAACCCCCTCAATTCCCTGTCCGTTCCCACCTGATCATCACATGCCGCGGGCTGGCGGTGACGTTCGGGGGCAGCGGTGACCCCGTGATGCCCGCAGTCGTGCCCGGTGAGTAGGGCGACTTGGGCCCCGCCGAGTAGGGAGAGTAGGGCGACCGCGGACCAGGCGACCGGCTCGCGTCCGTGTGCATCCTGCGGCGCGTAGGCACGTCGTAAGGCTTTGACGGTAATGCCATGATGCAGCACCTCTCCAGTCCCGCCCGCAGTCCCAGTCCCAGCAGAGTCAACGCACGCACATTGTCTGGCCGGGGCTGAGGCCGCCAGTCCCGGGCGTGCGCGGGCGACTGGCCATGCCGCTAGCTACGCCGCGCAGGGATGATGGCCTCGAGGGCGTCTTCTGCATGCCTCCCCGAGCCGCGCTGGGGGTCGGCGGCTGCTCGCCCGAAGGCGCCAGGGGTGGCCTCGAGAAGGACGCACTGCGGTGGAACGTGTAGGAAAGGGTTGCCGCCCCCAACGATAGCGCACAGTGGTTCCCCTGCCGACATGAGGGCTGTGAGTAAGCAAGCTGGCCCGTCTCCCCACCTTGCCGCAGGCGCCCCGTCACCGAACAGTCCGAATCCATCCTCTGAGACAGCCGCGGCGGTGCCCCTGAAAGGGACGTAGGCGTTGAACGTGCAAACCAAGCGTTGAGTAGCTGGCATGCAAGGCCCCCGGCAGTCCCACGCTCACCTGCTGGACGGGCGGAGGAGGCCCGAGTTGGACGATACGGGAGGGGCGAACGGGTCCGTCTGGGACGGCTGAGCGGACCCCAGACCGCTGCCCAGCCCCCCCGCCTGGCCGCCACCAAAGCCACTCCCCAGGCCGCTGCCCACGACGCTGCCCTGTGCGCTGCCCAGGCCGCTGCCCAGGCCAACGCCGAGGCCGCTGCCTGCAGGCTCGCTGGACGCCGCTGAACGGACTGAGGGTGCGCGAAGGTATGAGGGCTGCTCCTCCTCCTGCTCCTCTTCTTCCTGCTCCTCCTCCTGCTCTTCCTCCGCCTCGTCATCCAGGCCCGCAGCTAGCGGCTCGCGGTCCTCGTCTTCATCCTCGCCGAAATTAAACATGGCGTTGCTGGTTCAGCGCGAAGCTGTCGCTGCGTGGTCAAGACATGGCCAGTCTCTTGGGGTCAACACTCCGCTACGCCCGGCTCATATTGTGACAGCTAGCACGCTCTCGTTGGACACGGAGGGTGTTGTGCGCTTGTGTGGTCCCAGCCGGATGCACAGCAGCGATAGCAGCAATTGCCTGGTGTGGCGTATCTTATAGGTGACAGCTGGCCAAGCGGGGCTTCGACTATGAGTGTATGACAGTGATGTGCTTCTGCTAGAGGAGGCGCAATCTCTTCCGGGGTCGGCGAAACGGCGACAGACGCCCCCTTTTGCCTGGGATTGGATTTGGCCGTCCCCCGTTAGGTGTGGGGTCGCTCCCTCCTCTATCCAGCATTCCAGACACATACCACAGTAACCTTAGACTGCAATAGCACAATCCGTGCGCGTTTTGAGCTTCACCAGAGCAAAATACCGGAGCTAGCCGCGTCCACCAAATCTCTACTGCCCTGACATCCTGAGGACCGCAGCCAAGCTATAGCTACAAGACGAGAGCGCCTGCGGGGCTCTAGGCCAAGCGGCACGGGCAGGAGCATTGGCTACCCGCACGCACTCCTACAGCACGCAGCGAGCCCCTGGCAGGGCGCAGCAATTCGAGGAGCATGATTGCTTATCCCTCGCGGCCTGCGGCGTGCTAAAAGCGGGGCAGTCGAGAGGAGGTGCTCCCGCGTTTCAGCCTTTGATACGGTGGAATGGGCAACCAGGCATCCCTACCGTGCTGCCACAGTGCGGCCGACAAGTATGAGGCGCCCCAGGTGCGCGGCGGCCCCGGGGCGATGTAGAGTCTGCCAGGCCGGCTGTGACACAGCCTCCGCAACCCTGCAGGTTATCAAGCAGGGCTTGGAGGTTGCGGTCCCCGTGGACGTGTCGGTGAAGAAGCAGAAGGCGCCAGCGGAGCCGGAGAAAGCCAACGGCGAGAAGCCCGGCGCGGCCGCGGACACCAACGCAGCGGGGCCTTTCGTGACCACCAATGCTGCCGAGGTTGCCGCGCATTTGGCGCCGCAGCAGGGCCTGCCTTACCAGGTGGGAACTTATTTGTCAGGTCACGTGGAAATGCGCATGCGGCCGTTCTCTTTGGCTGCCACAGCCCGGGCAACTAGGCAGACGAAACAGAAGAGAGAGAGGGGGGGAGGAGGAGGTTGCACGCCGCGCCGGGCCGGCGCCCTTCGTGCCTGCCGCGCTGCCAGCAGCCCCGCCCTCCCCGACCGACACGTCCCCTTCGCTGTCCCGTTTCTGCAGTTCCACATCTGCGGCCCCCCGCCGCCGCCATGCGACGAAATGCGGCTGCGAACAATCAACGCCCTGAAGTCGGCTGGCCACGTAAAAATGGATGCGGACGCCATTGACGCTCCCCCAGACCCGGAAATCGCTTCCATCCTCAAACTGGTGCAGTCCATCTTTGAGGCGCCCGCAGCCCTGGTGGCCTTGTTCGATGACCGCCGCATCTTCATTCGTGACGCGGAGGGGGCCTTCAAGCGTGGGGATTTCCCCTGGCGTTGGTCCTTTTGCGGCTGGACCATGGCCTCTAAGAACGACCAGATCATGGTCATTCCGGATGCGACCAAGGACGCCAGGTAAGGACAGCCGGTGCCACGAGGGATCCAGGCGGGCTGCGTTGATCAGATGTGTGTGTAGTGCTGGCAGGAAGCCTCTCAGCAAGAGTAGACGTTGTGCTGACGGTTGCCGTCCTGTGCTGAATACCCCGTCGTCCCCAAACAGGTTCTGCAACAATGAGATGGTAAAGAGCGGCCCTGGAGTGCGCTTCTACTGCGGAACTCCTCTCATTGCTTCTAACGGCCACCGCATCGGCACCCTGTGAGTGCGTTCCTCGTCATGGATGCCTGGGTTCGTGTCGTTCAAGGCGGGTGGCGGATTGTGCTGGCCCGTGCGCCGCTGTCTTGCCCACCTGCCTTTCCCTTGCTGCCCCCCGCAGCTGCTTCGCGGACACGAAGCCACGTGACTTCGATGCGTCGCGCTGCGTGGTGCTTAATAACCTTGCCGAGCTGGTGGTGCGTCACCTGGAGAAGGACATTGCCCTGCAGGTGGGCCACGGGCTGCCCTAAACCTTGCCCTTCTGCACTTTCCGAACAGCAAGGGAGGATTGCTGACTGGGCGGCTGGACCCTGAACGCACGCCTGACACGTTCTGGCGCGTGTAAAAACCCCTCGCAGCTGCGCGCGCACGACAACAACAACCTCATGGCCGCGTACGGCAATCTGCGCCGTACACTGGACTGCTTTGACCACTGCGTGGTCCTGGTGGACGTGGGCTGCGGGGGCTGGCGCATCCTCTTCGTCAACAACCCCACCTGCAAAGTGCTGGGCATCGAGCGCGAGTCGCTACAGGTGCGTGTGCCTCGCTCCCGCTTCCCCCCCTGCGACCCAGCCTAACCCTCGTCAGGAAACCCAATGCCCGCTTGCTGGGAGGCTGGCAGGTCTCGCTGTACCTGACCACTCCCAACCTGGCACCTACCTAGCTACACCTGCGGCTCCACCCGCATCCGCGCGACGCGATCCGCCCAGCAACCAACGCCCCTCCCCGCCCCCGCCCCCGCGCCCGCAGGGCTCCTACCTGTCCGCCCTGCTGGTGGAGGACACGGGCGCGCTGCTGCCCTCGAACGACCACCAGCAGCAGGCCGACAAGGGCAAGGAGTTCCAGGTGGTGGCACGCCTGTCGGCCCAAGTCATCGCGGAGCTCGACGACGCGGGCAAGGCCGCTGTGGGCAACACACGGTATCAGCTCACGTTCAGGTGTGACACGGGCCCAACACATCCCCCACGGCGCCTGAAGCATCAGCCCTCGACGCTTGTGATCCCCGGCCGCGAGAGGCCAGAAGCGCGGGACGGACCCTGGCCCTGGCCCTCATCTTTGCCGTGTGCGCGTGTGCACCCGCAGGCCCGCCTCCCGTGAGGATCTGGACGAGGGCAGCATCTCCATTGGCGTGCCGTCCTTCATCCCCACCACCCCCAAGAAGGGGGAGGACGCGCTGGCAACGCAGGGCTCGGAGACCTCAGGCACCGACGCCACCATGAAGAGCCCCGGCCAGCTCTACTTCATGCTCCTCCAGGTGCGTACACCGCCCGCTCGCCGCCTCTCAGCTGCACCGCCCCGCCAAGCAACCCAAGCCCCGGCACGCATCGCATCACGTGCCTCCGGCTCAGCATCTTCTGAGCCGCTGGGTTGGGAGCCACAGCAGCAGCCGCATTCCAACCGCACCCTCCCTCGCGCCCGCGCTGCACCCGCGCCGCTAGCCACGCTACATCCCCACCCTCCGCACCCATGCATTCCCTTCAGCTCCGCTCCATCACACGTCCCGTGCCGCACCCGCAACCCGGTTCGCCCTCGCAGGACTACGACAAGATGGTGGCGGACAAGGCGGCCGCAAAGGCAAAGGCCGTCGCGGAGATGCGCGCCTCCAACAGCCTGACGCCGGGCGGCTCATCCACGCTGTCCTCGGGCATCCATGACAAGGACCTATCGCAGCCGCCCGAGACCATTGGCGGCCTGACCATGGGCCACCTGCTGGGCAAGGGCGCGTACGGCTCCGTGTACTACGGCACCTGGTACGGCTCGGCCGTTGCCGTCAAGGTGCGTGGCGGCGGTTGGGTTTTAGTCATCACGAGCCACGGCCAACGGTTAGAAAGCAGCATTTTGCCCATCCTTGCCTGCTTGCCCAGGGTCCCGGCCTTCGCTCCCCTTGCTGATGACCTGGCTGGCCCTGTGCGAACCCCGCTGCCGTAGATCATTGACGAGGAGCTGCCGCCCACCGCGGAGTCCATCGCGCCCCCCATCGAGGCCATCCTCAGCAAGGAGCTGCGCCACCCCCACATCGTCGCAACGCTGCGCTGCGCGCGGCGCATGATCGGGCCGTCGGGCACCTCCACGGCCGTCTCGTCTCAGTCCGGCCTGCCCCGCGCCTCCCGCAACGCCAACAGCTCCATGAAGACTGACACAAACTCGGGCAACTTCAGCGATGACACGGCCCACATGTCCCAGTCCACTCCCACCACCGTCACTAACAGCGCCAACGTGACCACCGCGATCAACAGCGCAGCCGCCGCCTCCAACTCGGCCGCCACAAACTCGGCCGCCCACGTGCTCGCGGAGCTGAACGCCGCCGGCGCGCCGGGCAGCTTCACCACCACACCGCCGCCGCCGGTCGTGCCGCTTGTCAAGTCGGGCCCCAGCCTCGGCGCTGCGTCGGCGTCGGAAGCGACGCCGCTCGGCACGTGCGAGGACACGTCGGCCTTCACGGCCGCTGCGGCCGCGGCTGCTCAGGCGCTGGAGTCGGGCGATGGCCACAACAGCGCCCAGCCCACGGCACTCAAGGGCGCCAGCAGCTCCAGCACCGCCAGCCAGGGCTGGGCCGTCATTGACTTTGCGCAGCAGCCCGTGCCGCGCCGTCGCTCCACCGCCCGCACCGAGGGCCCGCACGAGGCCAAGCCCGAGCTCGCCAAGCCGGAGGCCGAGGCCGGCGCGGGCGTGGGCGCTGTTGCGGTCTCGAGCCCGAACAGCACGGATGACAGCGAGGCTTATGACGACTTCGACGCGGGTCATGACTCCAACATGTCGCCCTTCCTCATGCCGCCCGGCTCCAAGCCCGTGGGCTCGGGCATTCCCCACAGCGGCGCCTCGGGCAGCGGGAAGTGGCAGGCCGAAGACCCCGCCTCGCTGGTGCGCCACCAGACCTGGCTCATCATGGAGTACTGCGACCGGGGCTGCCTGCAGGTGCGGGCTGCGGGGCTGGCAACATGGGGGAAGCTAGTTGCAGGCACGGGAGGTCGCGTCACACCTAGAGGGAGTCATTGCCGGCCAGTCCAGATTGTGGAAGCACGGGCTGACGCCTGCCGTATGCACTGCTTTCTTGCGTGATGCTGCTCGCAGGACGCCATCGACCGCGGCTGGCTGCGCACGGCGCCCCACATCCTGGAGAGCCCACCCCGCATGGACGCGCTGTTGGCCACCGCGGTGGAGCTGGCCTCGGCGCTGAGCTTCCTGCATGGCAAGGACATCGTGCACGGCGACCTGTCCGCCTGGAACGTGATGCTCTGCACCTCAGGCTCGACCGCCTCGGCGGGCGGCCGCGGGTTCGCGGCCAAGGTAGGGCTTGGGATGGCCGGGAGGGGGAACGAGGGAGGGCGGCTTGGGCTTTGTGGGTGCGTGTTTGCGGGCGGTCGAGGGGCTTCAAGGAAGGGAGGCGAAGGCGGGCAGCGCTTGAGGCGACAAGTCTCTCGCGCGGTTGCCAGAAGTCGTGCTTGACGCCAACGTTTCCGTCTTTGCTGCCGCTTTTGACAGATCGCGGACTTTGGCCTGGCCCGGCACCTCGACATCCGCACCAAGATCCAGACCCGCACGTACGGCACGGTGAGTTCAACGCGCGCCTCGGAATCGCATCCAGTCACCCCTCCCCGTCTTCTCACCTCTAATGGCTCAGCGCTTGCATCCCAGTCGGGTGCAAGCGCCGCACCCGCCCTAGGTGCCGCTGACCCCCGTGTTTGAGTGCCGCTACCCCCTGACCCTATCTCCGTGCGCCCTCCCCCGCAGCTGACGCACATGCCCGCGGAGACGCTGCGTGACGGTGTCATTTCCAAGGCTACGGACGTGTACAGCCTGGGCGTGCTGCTGTGGCAGGTGCGCAGCAGCCTGCCCTGTTTGATGCATTCCGCCGCAAGGGAGCATGGAAAGCGAGGAACGCTCAGGAGTCTGGCTGTCCCAAAGTTGTTGCGATGTTTCACGCGACTGACCGTCTTTGTTCCGTGCTGCCTCCCTGAACGCCGCTGCAGCTCTACACCAGCAGCCGGCCCTGGGCGGGCCTGCGTCACGGGCAGATCATCGTCATGGTGGTCACGCAGGTGGGCTGGCCGTTGGGCTTGGCGGTTGGGACGGGCACCTCACCGTATCTTGGTACCTAGGGCTGAGACCTCAACGGGTCGCAGCTGGCACCTCCCTCTGGTGGGCGGCGACCCTCGCGACGTGGTGCATGTCAGTCACACTGACGTCTTCTGGCTGTCTGGTGTGCCTTGCTTGCAGGGCGCCCGGCTGCGCTTCCCCGAGGGAGCTCCGCCGGCCTACGAGTCCCTGGCTATGCGCTGCATGGAGACGGACCCGCGCAACCGGCCCGTCATGGAGGACGTGTTGGCAGAGCTTGACGCAATGCGCAAGACCTACTAAGCAGGGACGCAGGGAAGAAATCCCACTGAACAAGTAGGGTATTGGTTTCCAGGGGTGCGGTGTCACCCCGTGCTAAAGTGTATATGGCGGGTGCTGCGGCGAGTGGGTGGGGGTGCGACGGCGGCAGAGTGCTGCCGCCTGCGGAGGTGGGCTGTGGTTGGCGGGCGAGGTGGATTCCTGGGGCAACGGTGGCACTCAGCATGCGAGATGGCTTGGGCCCACTGCTTTTCCAGGGCGGATCGCTGCAGGCGGCCAGACGCCAAGGGAAGAGGAAATTCAGATGCTGGTCGATTTGGCTGGAAAACGAAGAACACAGCTGGTCCGTATGCTTAAAGCTTTGTTTCCTTTATAGGCATGGGTCTCCAGAGCCCCCTGAGGGGCACGGGGCTCGGCCCTTTTCTTGCCTTCGGGCAGCCACCCTTTATCGTTGATGATACGCGCGGGGTGTTGGCGGCTACTTGCTCGGCCGGAGATGTCGGGAGGGTCCTGCTTACCCCAAAAGTTACTGATGCGCTACGGCGAGAGCGCGCTGCGTCGACCTCCCGCCCTCCCGCGGACCAAGAGGCCTGCCAACGCTACGATACGATTGTCCGCATTGTTTTGGCCTTAGCCGCATCTGTGTGCATCCCCTGGTTATGGGACTTCAAGTTTAGTGGAACGCACGTGCCTTGCAGTGGCCTTGCACTTTGGGCGCCGTCTGTGGGCCCAATGACCCGAGCGCTCAACTGCGGCGAGGCGCAAGCCCTGGTGTGCTGCGCGGTCCTGAACCACGTTTGGATCAGGAGTCAAATTATGCATATGCGGATTCCTGTTGAGTGAGGAGGGTGGCAGGAAGGGAGGGAGGTTGGATGCAGTGCGGGTCCATCCCGCTTAAGTTGTCGAATCGTACGGCACCGGTGGGGCGGCGATGGCTCCCCACTCGCTAGGCCGCCGAGGTTCGAAGGTGGATGGCGGTACTGGGGTTCGCTGCTGTGCACTTCTGCATGGGCGGAATTATGAATGGAGAACTTCTGCACCGAGGCTGCGGCGGCGCAGGCCGCGTGCGAGAACTCATTCAACGTTGCGGCATGTGTGCGGCTTGGTTGCGCAATGCCTGGTAGTGTGGTATCTTGCTCTGCTGTTGTGCTTAGGAATACGTTTGACCCATGCAGCTTGGGTTGCCTTAATGCCGGCGGTGATGCCCTGTTGGCAAGGACCTTCTCTGACGCCGTTGTCTCCCGATCCTGGTGCTGGGCAGGGACTTGTGCAGGGTGCCGTGTTGCTTCCGGTGTGCCGGGCCTGGATTGGCTACTTGAAGGCTGCTATTGTTGTGTCAATCGCTGTTGCTCCTGCAGACGTATGCAGGACGATTCTACCCTTGCTCCGCGTTGGATAGCCATATGTAACGTTCCCCTATTGCCACCACCACCCGAAGCCTCAGGCGTCGATGGGTCGCCCAGATCCTCTGCCGGGCAGCCACCGGCCGCTTCGTCCGGCCCCTCCTTGTGGTGGAGTATGCGCACCTGATTTCTGACTTCTGAGCCGTCGACGCCTGCTGGCACGTCTGGCTTCAACCCACCTGGCACGTTTCGTGCAGGCAGAGAGCCGCTGGAGACTAGTTCAGCATCAAGCCGGTGCGCAGAGCCGTTCATCGGTTCATGGCGTGGCATGCAAGCTTGCCAAGCTACGGTAGGGCCCGTTGGGCGATCGGGGAGGGGTCTGACGGGACGTGGCAAGAAGCCGCATCGTATAAGTGAAGCAGCCGCGCCCCGGTCGGGGAGGGCCGAGGGGGGATGAGGGTATAGACCTCGCGCCGCTCGCGCGCGACGAGGCCATCTTGTGCTCGCCGCCCTCCAGAGGTCAGACCTCCTTGCGGGGCAGAGCAGGTGTTGTTTTAATTCCTTTGGGGAAGCCGAGCCGTAGCTGGGCTCGGGCATCGGCGGGGCACGGGCATGGGCGGGGCATGCGCGGAGGCATGGGTCCGTGTGGGGGCGCTGGCAGATGGCCCACGCCCACGACCTCGCAACTTTCCCGGCCGCACTTCTTCTGCACACAATAATTGCAAGTGCGCGATCAGCACTTGCAAAAGCAGGCATGCGCGTCGTGGGCCTTTCGGGCGGCATTGCGACCGGCAAATCGACCGTCTCACGCGAGCTCGTAGCGCGCGGTGTGGCCCTCATTGACTGCGACGTACTGGCACGCGAAGCAACGCGGAAGGTCAGCTTGTGAGCTCCCCCGCATAGCACGCCCGCTTCCCCATGCCCCTGCCGAGCGCCGGGCGTCTCCTTTCCTGTCGCACACTGCAACCTTCAGTGTTCTCAAGGTCCGGGCTATTGTCCTCCCCACCTGGACCTTGCAGGACACGTGGGGCTGGCGGCGAGTGGTCAAGGCGTTCGGGGCTGAGGTCCTGGGCCCGGATGGTACGTGGTACGCCCGACCGGGCACGCACGGGTTACGCCCTACATCTCCCGCCCACCGGCCTGCCCTTCCCGACAAGGCCCTCACACTCCTGACCAACTGATCCTCACGCAACCCACCACAGGTGAGATAGACCGCGAGCGGCTGGGTGCCCTGGTCTTCAGCGATGTGGCAGCCCGGAGGCGCCTCAACGCCGCCACGCACCTGCCGGTGGCGCTGGCGCTGCTACGCAGCCTGGCTTGGAGCTGGCTCACCCTCAAATGGCTGGTGGTAAGTTCCTGCAGACGGCAGTTACACAAGTTGACTGCAGGTTTAGCGCTCCTGCCATTTCGCCAGTCGCCAAAAGGCATGGCATGGCAGCTGAAGCGGTGCCGCGGGTCCTATATGCGGTGCGTGTCACGCGGACTTGACAGGATGGGCTGGAGCTGAGGCACGCTCCCCCTGCTTCACGGTGCTGCCCCTGCCGGTATCCCCTGCGCCTCCCTAGGTGGTGGACATGCCCCTCCTCTTCGAGACCGGCACGTACCGGTTCACGTCCCCCGTGGTCCTTGTGACCTGCAGCCCTGAGCAACAGGTGCGTGGGAGGGACGGATGCCCCTCCGTCCCTAGGATGCCCCCACACGTGCTCGGGTCCAGTCCTCTGGACCAGAGATATTTAACACCCACGCCCTCTTTCATCTGTACGTGCAGCTTGCGCGCCTGATGGCACGTGACGGCGGCACACAGGAGCGGGCCCTCGCCCGCATCCGCTCACAGGTGCGTGGTTCAGCGCGTGCAGGCTCAGGCCGGTGCCCCTTGTGCTTGCTCGGTCGACCCTCTTGACTCACGCTGTCAGCGCTGGTCTGTCCCTCTGCGGCCCGCGGTCAGCTTAGTGACCTTACCGTACCCCCATTTCCGCCCTGCAAGGGACCCAGAGGTATCCATGAACATTCTGCTGGTTTGCAGTCGCTAACCAACCGCGCTGGGCCCCCTGTCCCTTCACCTCCTTGAGTGCTTGCAGCTCGTTTCCCTGGGCCCCCTTGCCGCGTGCACCCCATTTTGACTTCCGCCTCCTGCGCTCCCCCTCCCCCTCCCCCCCCTTCCATCGCACTCCTCGCATCCGCCGAACCAGATGCCTCTGGACGCCAAGCGGCGGCTGGCCGGCATCGTTGTGGAGAACGACGGGACCGAGGAGGAGCTGAGGGAGAAGGTAGGCACGGGCGAGCAAGCGGATAGCGGCAAACGAGGGATACGGGCCAATGGGTGGTGGGACCCTGGTGTGCCTCTTGCGTGGTGGTAGGCGGGGAGCCGCTGGCGATGTACCAAGGCGGGGCATGCATACTTTGACTGCTATGTGGCTGACTGGGGGCTGGCGCACATGTTCCCTTACTCGTGTGCCGCGATTGCCTCTCGCAGGTGGGGCGCCTCGTGGAGCGTCTGCGGACAGGGTCGCGGCTGTGGGGCCTTCTCACCTCGCCCCTCGTGCTGGCCTTGGGGGCTGTGGCAGGAGTGGCGTGGGGCCGCATACGGTAGGGGGCGACATGGGACGTATTGGGCAATGCAGGGCTTTGGACAGTGGGAAATGGACGAGGGCGGGGGGAATGAGGAACGGGGACGAGTTCGAGGGGGATGGTAGAGGTGGTGGAGGCGAACGAAGTCTTGGTGGGTTCAGACTTGGCCCCAGCATAGCTCGAGGCCTGAGGACGGATGACGTGCAGAGACGCTTGTGGCTTGGTCCTGCTTACCCCAGACGGTTCTATTCAGTACCGCGAGGTACCTTGGGTTGGTTTGGAGGAAATGAGGCATGTTGGGGGGCGGCACAGAGGGCGGGCCGCCTGGAGGGGCACTGCTGCCTTCGGGCACAAGATGGCAACCCGGTCAGCCCGCCTGGAGGTTGTGATTGTACGTTCTAGCACACGGGGGGCGCCCGGGGGATGCATAGGTGAGAAGGTGACCGATGACTGGGGAAGTGGAGCAGGCGGATTGCCTGATTGAGCGCTGCCAGGGAGGTGCAGGTGCGGCTTGTCGGGACCGGGCGTGTCGCCAGTCGCCAGTCGCCTGAGGCTGTGAGCTTTAGACTTGAATGCAACGTTACAAGTACGCTCCAAGCGAGCGAAAGCTGAGGTGCGGGCCGCACCGCCTGCTGAGTCGCACCGTGCGACCCTGGGACCATCAGGGTTGACCGCCCCTGACGTCGCTGCCGGAACTCACTGTTGCCCGAGTACGCTTGTCAGTACATAATAGCAATTACACGACAGCTGCTGGCCGTCCTGCTCCGCTTTGGTGCATTGCCCATCACTCCGCGCGTTGCCCAGCAGCCCAAGCAAGGAGGCTAGGCAAAAGTGGCCATCATAGACATGGCTCGCGACCCGGGCGACGCTCGGTTCCTGCGACTCGGTTCTGAGGCTGACCTGCCCTAGAAATGCAGCTGGATGTCCTCTCAGTGTTGCAGCTACCTTTTGGGGCGCAGACCGGACCGTTCATCCTGCAGGAGGACAGCTATGTGACGGTGCAGGTGGGCCAATCGCTTGTTTCCCAGGCGCGTTGCCCTCACCGAACCCAGCCTCGATTGTGCTTGGCTGGTATGCAGGCTTTCCGTGAGCAGCGGCGGCACCGCATCGCCAGCTGCCTTCCGGGCTGTGGGCTGTTCGCGTGTGGGCGTCATGCTCGCTACGCAGCCGGCGCCAGCACGGAGGCGGAGAGCGTGAGGTTTGCGCTCTTGAAGGAGTCGGCAAAGCCGACAGCATGGCTGCTGCAGGCGGACGAGGACGCTGTGGCGGGGCTCGTGCGCGTGGACCAACTGCGCGGTGAGGCCCCCCCCCCCCCCCCGCGGGAGCACCCTGGTCAGCGCCCCTGCAACGCCTCCCCTGTAGTCCGGGGCGGGCCCTCAGCCGATGTGGCCAACCAGGATTGCAGCAAGGGTGGCATCGTGGGAGAGGCCTGGGATGGTGGGACTTGGTGGCCGTGTGCCTGCGGACACGATAGCTTCAACGCACCCGCACCGTCCCGCCTCTGTTCTCGCAGGAAACCCGCCGCAGCCCCCACCGCTACCGGCCCCCTCCTACTGGCCCGGGGACCTGCTCCTGGGGTTAGGCTTGCCTCCCACGTTTGAGCGGGAGGACAGGCAGCCAGACGGGTCCCTGCTCCCGCCCGGTAGCACCAGCTGCCAGGTGCTCTTGGAGCCGCAGCCGGGGGCTGTGGGGCCGCGGCAAACGCTCGTGGCACACGCCTTCTGGCGCCCCAGCTGCCCAGGTAAGCTTGAGGCAGAGCCGAGCCTCATGGCATCAGCCTGCAGCCTGACCTTGTGCTAAGGCAGAGATAATACCGGTAGCCGGTATCCGGTGCGAGCCCCGGGTGTTTGCTGCAGTTGGACGTAAGGTGCCCTGGTGCAGTCGGCGTGTTGCGAAGCTATCTCACGGCCGGGAAGGCAAACCGGGGCAGCAGGAGCTTCGTACCTCACTCCCTTTTCCTCAGCCCCCTGACATGAAAACGCGCGCGGGCGCTCCTGTGTACGCAGGCAAGCTGGTTCTGGCGGTGGCTCGGCTCGGCGACGTAGAGGCGGAGGGGAGCACCCACGACGATGGGCTGGGTGGCCAGGCGCCTCCTCTGCCCCAGGCCAAGTGGCACTGGCACGTTATTGCCGTGACGGGAGGCTTCGAGTACGTGGGGCCCGCCCTGCGGACCGGGCCCGGACGGGCCCGCTCAGCTGCCGCAGCCCTGCCCAGCCCCGAGGCGGCGCCGGCGCCAGTGCTTTCGGCCGTCAGCCTGTCGTGGCACCCGCTTGGTGAGTTGAAAGTCCGTTGATATGCTGGATTCGTGATATGCTGGATTGGTGGACCAAGTATTCCCCAGCCCTGTCTGTGGACGGACCGTCAGCTGTACCCGCTCTCCTCATCGCGGCTTGCGGCTAACCTCATTGCCAGCTTTTACGCCGCTCATCTGTTCGCGGCCTGCGGTTGACTCATGTCTCAGCGTGTGCTCCTTTGGCTCCATGCTCCCACCTGTCATCCGCAGGCTCGGCCCTGGCGCTGCTACTGACTGACTCGGAGGACCGCAGCTGCGTGGGGGTGCTGGGCGGGGCCAACATGGACCCCCTCTGGCACCGGAGATGGGAGCCGGACGTGGGGCCGACGCCCGTGAACGGTAGGACAGGGCGTCGGCAGTTGCTTGCTGGGGGTTTACCGGTACTCCGCTGTAGAATACCTCGGCAACCGAGGCATACTGGAACAACAGCTGCAGGCACACAACTCCGGGACGTTGGCCCTCCTCACAATCTGAGGAGGATGTGTGCGCTGCCTGCCCCCAGGCCCCGCTCCGTCGCCGCGGGGTAGCTCCGCCCGGGCCGCTGGCATGGCCTGGGTGCCGGGGAGCTCCCTCCTGGCGGTGGTGGACGAGGCGGGCAACCTGTGCCTGGTGGACGCGACCGGGGGCGCTCGGGGAGCGGCGCTGCTCTGCGGGGTGCGTGATCTGGGTCGGGTCTGGGAACGGCGTGTGGCCGGGGCGAGTCCAGCCGGGTAGAGCTGAAGTGGGTCACGGCTGGCGAATGGGGTGCTGAGGGCGGGAGGGATGGCAAAGTGCGTCCCTGGCTCTTGCCCCGCGCCTTGCCCTTTCATCATGCCCATCGATCCCGTAATCTGGATTCCGAACTCGCAGGCGATCAAGTACGGCGAATCGCCGCTGGTGCGGCTGGGGCCGATTCTGGGCAAGGCTGCCCCGCTGGCAGCCAGTGTGAAGGGCGCGGTGAACGACTTCCCCCGCTTCACGCGGAGCCCGCGTCAGGCCAGCGCCGGCGGCGGTGCCAGCAGCGCCGACTCTCGCTCCCAGGGCCCCAGCACCACACAGCGGCTCGGCAGCGAGCGCCGTGCCTCGCGCTACTCCCTCGCCTTCTCTACGGCCGGCAGCAATGGGGCCGCCACGGACTCTCACTACGCAGCCAAGGAGCGCGAGGCCGGACCCAGCGCCGCCACCGGCCAACCGCCGCCAACCGTCCTGGCGGTCTGTAACGGCGACGCAATTGCGTTGGTGCGGATCAACCCCGGGACGGAGCCCATGACCCCCGTGGCCAACGGCTATGGTGCTGAGGGCGCGGGCCTGTTTGCAATGAGCTCGAAGTCGCCCCCAACGGCCGGTACGGCGGGGGACACCCCCGACCAAGATGCTGTATCGGCCCTGCCCGGCGGCGGCGGCGGCGCGCTTCGGCTCGAGCTGCTGGATCACGGCTCGTCCTTTGGATCCAGTGCCGTATCCACGCCGTACATGCTCGGCCTGCAGCGCGTCAGCAACTCGTTCGCCACCACGCCTGGGCCGCTGGCGACGTGTCGGTCCAACGTGTCGGATGCGCTGTCGGCCGCACCTGCGTGGCCCCTCGTGTGGCGGTCCATCCTCACCTTGCAGCCTGCAGCACGACCGGGCGTGCACGGGGCCTCAGCACTGCCGCCGTCGACTTTGGCAGCGGCACCGAACGCGTGGGGCGCAGTCGGTGGCTTGGTGGCCCAGGTCGCGGGGGCAGCTTCGTCCGTAGGGGCACCGTCAATTGTGGGCGGCGCGGCGTCGGGCGGGGCGTACCCCTCCCCCGCCAACAGCACCGCCAACCTACGCTACCCTTCCCTGGTGTCGGTCCCGCCTCCGCCGGCTTCTGTCGCGCCCGACTCCTCCCTCCGCGGCACGGCGCCGGGCGCCGGGGCGGGAGGCGCGCAAGGGCCCACCAGTCGGGGGGCGGCCACGGGGCTGGGTGGAGCTGGTGGCGTCGGCGGGGGCACGGGAGCAGCGGCGGCCAATGGGCCGCTGCCACACGCCGGGCTGGTGTGTTCGGCGCCGGCGGCCCTTAAGGCGCTTCAGCAGGGGGACGTGCTAGTCCTGCGGGGCTGCGTAGCCGAAGCGCTGCAGCACTACCCCAAGGCACATATCTATGGCTTCCTACCCGCCTTCCTGGTACGCACACTGGGGTTCTGAACGCGCTGCCTTTCTGCGGCGCGGTGTTGCGACTGGGGCTGTGGCTGCGGGGTGACGATGCTTGGAAGGCGTGTGTCTGTGGGGCTTTGCTTGAATCAACAGCAAACCCTGAGCCACTGACCCCTAGCTTCACCCACGTGCTCTTTCGGTACCCCACGCAGGCACTCATACACCTGCACCGGATAGACGCCGCCGCGCGCCTGCTGCGCGCGTACGCGCACTTCACGGGGCAGGTTGCGAGCGCCGCCGCCTCTGCTTCCTCTGCAGCGCCATCCTCCGCCGCCGCCGCTGCCGCGGCTGCGGCCGGGTGGTCACCAGGCACGCCCGGGCTCCCCCCTGGCGCCAGCACGGCGGCCGCGCTCCGGCAGCAGTGGCAGTCAACCATGAGCCTCGTGTTGGAGCACGCCTTCACGGACCCTCCCGTCAGCACCATCTCTGGCGCCGCGGCCGGCGTCAGCGGCTCGACTGCTGACGTCAGCAGCGTCAGTTTTAACCATGCCGTACACGCCCAGCAGCAGCGCAACCTGCCTGACTCTGCCGTGCGCGGGGGCGGCAGCGCCTGGGGTGCGGCCTCCGCTGAGGTTCCCTCGCCGCCGCAGATCAAGCTCAAACTGCCAATGGAGCGCTTTCGGGACCACAGCGGCTCCGGCAGCCCTGCGACGGCGGCCGCAGCGGCGGCGGCAGCAGCGGCGGCTGGGACGGCAGCGGCGGTTGCAGGTGCAGGGGCGCCGGAGCCGGAGCGGCCGCCGTCTGGCGGCACCATTCCGGCAGCGCGGCACCTGGCCACGCAGTTGTCTTTGGAGCCGCGCACATCAAACCACAGCATGTTGTCGGTCCCGGAGGAGGCGGTGCTCGAGGTTGCGGTCGAGAGGCCGTCTCCCATGTCGGGTGAGGCGCCTCTGCCGCCGCTCCCGCCGCCGCCGCCGCCAGCCCCGCTGTCGCTCGGCGGCGTGTCCGTGCCCCCCGTACTGGCCCCTGCCCAGGTGGTGGAGAACATTCCGTCGCCGAAGCTTCCAGACGTCCCGGCAGACCCTGCCGCCGCCGCTGCCGCCGCCACCGGCGCGGCGGCAGCGGCGGCGCACTGGGCCGCGGCGGCGGGAGCTGCCCTGGACGATGACGAGGCGCTGTCTCCGCCGCTGAGCACGGGCTTCTCGGGGATGGGCGCGCTGCCGCCGCTGCCGCTGCCGCCCGCGCCGCCGCCGCCCAGCCCCGCCGCCGCGCTCCAAGCCATGCTATGCGTGTGCCTGCAGCTGCTCCAGCTCGGTTGCCAGGCCATGGCTTTCGTCGCGTTCTCGGCCCACAACGCAGGCCGCCACGCCGCCGCCTACGCAGCCGTGGACGTGATGGCTATGCCCATCGCGCCCGGCAGCCCGCGCAGCCCCGGCGGCGGCATGATGTCACGGCAGGCCATGCGGCGCCTCAGCAGCACCATGCGCATGCGGAGCCTCCGCACGCGCAGCACGAGCATGTTCGGTGCCAGCCTGTCGGTTTCCATGGGCTTGGGCGGCGGAGGGGCCTTCGGCGGTGCCAACAACATGTCGCCTCCGGGCAACAGCGGCGGGGGCGCGGGGCCAAGCCCGGGCGGCGAGGCCGGCCGCGGGCTCAAGCGATTCGGAAGCGCCGTGACGTCCCGCGGCGGGGCCAGCGCGGGGGGCAGCGGGGTGGTTGGGGTCGGGTCAGCGGGTGGGGCAGGCGCGAGGACGACACAGAGTCCGCATGCGCAGGAGGGCAAGGACGTACGAGACGCTCGGGAGGCTGCCGCTGCGGCGGCCGTCGCCGCGGCCGCCGCCGCGTCGGCCGCTCGCCCGCCGCCGCCCCAGCCCGTCGTGATTGGCTTCCCGATCCCCGTGGTGTGGCAGCCCCTGCCCAACTCGGGCCCGGCCTCCCACCTCCCCCAACGCCCCGGCTCCAGCGCGCCCTCCCTCCGTCGCCATGCATCCGAGGAGAGCAACATTGCGCTGCCGCTGCACGCATCCGCGTCCATGGCCGCGACCCCTGCGGCCGCCGCCTCGTCCTCTGCCGCTAGCCCCGCGGCGCCCCGCCCGGCGGCCATGCGTCTGCAGCTCCACCACTGCGCCTTTGACGTCACCCGGCTGTGGCAGGACGCCAGCACGCAGCACGTGGGGCTCGGCCACTCGGCGGCGAGCGTGTACCTCAAGCCCTCTTACGCCACGGGCTTGCTCCTCATGGCCCACTCCTGCTCGGCCCAGCTCGCCGAGCAGCAACGGCTGGCGCAGCTCTCCGGCGCAGGCGGGGGCGGCGGGGGCGGCACGTACTCCGCGCCCGCTGCGGCGGCGGCCATGGCGGCCCGCGCCGGCCCGTTCGCCAACATCATTGGCGCGGGTACGCCCTCGAGCGAGGTGCCGTCCCCGGCAAGGCTCAACGGCCACGCAGGCAGCGTAGCTGAGGCGGGCAGCAAGCCCGGCCCGCCCAAGGGCAGCGTTTTGCGGGCGGGGCAGGGCGGCTCGGCGCGTGTGAACTGGGCGCTATTGCGCACCGCGGCCGTCGCGACGCACGCGGCCGTCGTGTGGCAGCACCTGAACGACTGGCACCGGGCTGCGGTGCTGGCGTTCGCGTGTGCCAATGCCATGACGCAGCTAGGCGGAGGCGCGGCGGACCTGCAGGCGGAGGTGCAGAAGCGGCGGCGGAAGAGCATCTTGGCCGACCTGCCACCCGCAATCGACCGGGAGCTGTTGCACTGCGAGTCTGTGGACCTGAGCAAGGTCCCGATTGGCGGGGAGCTGACGGCCAACGGAGCGGGTGGAGGAGGCGGGCCGGGGCTGGCGGGCGTCAGCAACGTGGTGCTGGCGCGAGCGCGCCTCTCGTGCCTGCGCATGGGACAGCGCGTGCTGCTCTCGCAGGTGGGCCTGCCGAGCTCGTTGCCTTGCAACCCGGCCGTCTGGCCCTCTTGGAGATGCAGGCCTTGTTTCTTCCTTGCTTCATACCTGTTTGGGGTCCCCGTTCCTCCCTAACCTGTGCACTGCGCGTACCTGTCCGCCTGACTCTCCATGCAGGTGGGCGCCTGTCAGAAGATGGAGGTGCAGGACGCGTGCGGCGTGCTGCTGGAGCTGGTGGCGCTGCCGCGGCGGCTGCTAGGGCCCTCATCGACTGTGCACATCTCGCTACTGCAGAAGGTGAGGGCTAGGCTGCTCTCCTGTCCGCAATTACCGGTGTGCGAGTGTCAAGCTGGACTGGCCTCTGCTACCGCTAACCCCTTTGCCGACGTGCACCCACCCCCTTGCGGCCGATCCCGTCTCCGCACCCGTCTGCAGGTCTGCACGCGAGTGGTGGACCTGCTGCCGAAGCGCGTGTGTATCACGCCGCTGCTGCCCGCGAGCTCCGTGCCGCCGCTGCTGGAGCACTCACACGCGGGCATCCGGCAGCAGCTGTTGGCGCACTGCGGCGCGGCGGTGGCCCGAGTGCTCGAGGAGCTGCGCCTGGCGGCTGCGTGTGGGGGCACGTTCGTGTCTCTCAGGGAGACGGTGCAGCAGGTGGGTCGCCCGCGTCAGCAGTAGAGCCGCCCAGGCGCTTCTGCTGCGGTACCCTTGTTCGGCTGTGCCGGCGGCTGTGCTTTCTGGCCCTTACTCCGCTCTGCCACGTGACAAACGGGTCCGGGTTCTGTGTGAATGCAGATCGCCGAGCATTCCACGGTGGACAGCTGCGTGCGGATGCTGCTGCGCTGGCAGGGCATGTACGACGGATCCCGCGTGGACGCCACGGCCGCGCGGCTGCCCGAGGCCGTGCACGACATGGTGCTGCTGCCGGACACGTCAGATTGGAATCCGGAATCCGTACTGCCACCGCTGCAGGTGTGCGCAGCTGCAGCGCCACTCAGCCCACTGGGGTGCGGCCCGGCTCCCATGCCACTCGATCAGGCCGCATGTCAGCGACCCCACTTGCCGTGCTCTGCCGTACAGTCCACCGCGTCTGACAGATCTGGATCTCGGCCCTCTCGCAGGACGCCTTCGTGGCGAGCGGCCTCATGACTGCAGCGGACGCAGCGGCGGTGACTAAGGCTGCCCTGGCGGCCTCGGCTGCTGCCTACGGCGATGGCGTCATGCAAGGCCGCCTGGGCTCGCCCGGCGGTAGCGCCTTCGCAGCGGCCGCGGCGGCTGCCACGCCCGGTGGTGCGGCAGCTGTGGCAGGGGTCAGCGGGAGCGGCGTGCCGGCGGAGGAGCTGCAGGACCTTGACGAGCTAGCACTCCTGGTAAGTGTGCCGGGCAGAGTTCATCCGGCCCTTGGCACTTTTGGTAGTCTGCAGATGCTATGAGCGCCCTGATCCTTAAGATTGCCAGCAGTCTCGTATGTTGCCGTAGTCTCGGGTTTCGTCCTCCCACTCTTCTGTCATGCCACCAGCAATCTCACCCACCCTTCTATCATGTCCACCGGCGAAATCAGCCCTTCACGTGTCTCTCCACCGCTCCCGCCCCGCAGCTGGACCTGTCCCAGCTTCAGCACACGCTCATCGCCGGGCTCCAGCCCTTCCTGCACGACGCCCTGCGGCCCCTCAGCCGCCAGCCTCCACCGGACGCAGCTGCCGCTGCCGCGGCTGCTGCCGCCAGTGGCACTGCGCCCTCAGCCGCCACCCCCGCTGCCTCTAGCCTGCCAGCAGGCCAGTCGCCTGCGGGCGTGCCGCCAACAGCCGCTGGGGTGCCTGCGCCTGGGGCGGGGGCGGGGAAGGGCGCGGGCAACGCGGCTGCCAGCACGAGTGCGGAGGACGAGGCTGAGGACGCGCTGGTGGATTCCATGCTGGAGGACCCCGGGGTCATTTCGGCGCTGCCGCCCGTGGAGCTCGCAAGCGCCTGCCTGCGGCTGCTGCTGCGACTGCAGTGGGCCATGCACTGCCGCGCACAGGTGGGCTGCGGCCGGGGGGCCTTTGGGTTGGAGGTTCAGGCCCTGCCTACCAGCTCTGTCTTATTCCGCCAGGAAGCCAAACGCTGTTGTCTAGAGCGCCACTGCCGAGTTCCCGCCTTGCATGCTGACCAATATGTTCCGTGTGCCGAGCCGTGCGCTCGTACGTGAGCTAACGTGGATTCCTACTTCACCCCGCAGGTGTGCTCCTACATGCTGCGATTGGTCCGGCTCCAGGCGCCCGCCGCCGCGCCGCAGCAGGGCACCGCCACGCCTTCCCTGGCCAGCCCGGCGGTGGGGCGCAGCCTCCAGCCGCCGCGCGCGTCCGGCCCACCGCAACTGCAGCCGCAGCCGCTGCCGCAGCCAGCGACCCGGGGCACGCGAGCCGCAACCGTGACAAACACGGAGAGCGGCTCGCCGCCGCCCCTGACGGTCTCCCCGCGGTCCTTCTCGCACGCTTCCGTGGGGCACCGGTCTTTCCGGGACTACATCCAGCACCAGATGGCCGTGTCGGGGCGTCCCTCGGCCGCTGAGGCAGTCATACGGCCCCTGCTGCTGCTGGGGGCCGCACCGCACAGCGCCCTCGAGCCGTCGGCCTTCCAGTTCCCCGTCTCAGGGAACTCACCCGTGCTGGTACCGGCCGCGCCCGTATCCGCCGCATCCGCTCAGCCGCCCCTGCAGTCGCCTTGGAGCACGTCCATCTCGCCAGCGGCCTCAGCCGCCCTGCCGGCACAGGAGCCGCCGCCGCCAGAGCTCCTGGAAGCCGTGTCGGGAGGGCTCCTGGCCTGGACGGCGGCGCTGGTGCGGGCGGACGTCTTCCACGGCGGCTCCGACCTCCAGGCCTGCGCCCTGCAGGTGCTGACCATGGTCCGCACCGGCCCCGTGGACCTGGTCGCAGCCCTGGACAGGGCGTTGCGGCGGCGCAGCCTCTTTAACGCGCGCCTGGCGGAGCAGGTCAACCGGCTGAAGAAGGGCGCAGGCACTGGCTCGCAGCCGCCGGCCTCCTTGGCACCTACGCAACCTGCCCCGGGGACGCCAGCATCGGCCGCCTCCATGCCGCTGCCCACTGAGCCAAACTCGCCAGCGCCGCTGCTCCAGCCCGCACCCGTCGGGCCCGCGGGCGTTGCGCGCTCGGGCAGCTGTGCCGTGCCGGGCGGCGCCATGGCCCCGGCTTCGTCCTTGGCAACGATGGACAGCGGCACTCTGCTCGGGTCCGGGCCCGCGGATGCCGCCGCATCCGGGTCCTCGACCTCAGGCCGGCCGCCCCTCGGGCCTCGCGCCGGCGGTGTGGGGCGGACCGGCAGCTTCACGCCCGGGCCGTCCCCGCTCGGCCGGCCGCCGTCGCTGACACGGCCGCACCTCACGCCGGCTGACATGGCTGCGCCCATCCCCGAGGGTGCCGCGGAGGGAGAGCTCGACAGCGGGACGGTGCGCGGCTCAAGCGCCGCTGTTGAGGAGGCCACGGAGGCGCTCTCTGTTGCTGGTTCTGTCGCGACCGGCATCGTGGGCCCTGCCTCCGACGGTTTGGTCCACCACGAGGCGTTCCAAGTGACGGGAGGTAGCGACGGCTTGACGGCCTTCGGCTCGGGAGCTTCGATGAGCATGTGGTCTGCACCCCCGCCCGGGACTGCAGCTGAGGCTGCGAACGCATCGTCGGCTGCGCACGCCCCCACCGGCGCGGGGCTGCGGTTCCACGCCAAGCTGCCCCACATCCTGCCGCCGCCCACGCCCGCCACGCCCTTCAGCACCGCCTACACGCCGGCGCCGCCCTCAGTGGCCGCAGCTGACGGCTCGGGGCGCTTGGCCGTACAGGCCGCAGTCTCGGCAGCCCAGGAGGAGATCCGCAGCACGAGCATCAAGCTGCTCGAGTACTACGCTGATCCCTCTGGCGCCCTCCCTAGCGGCCTCACCAGCTCCCTCGTCGCCGCCGCCAACGCGGCCGCGGCTGTGGCGGACAGCAAGGGCGGCCCCGACAGCGCGCCGCGGAGCCCGAGCGGTCTGGGCCCGGTGCAGCAAGTGCAACAGGGGCAGCAGCAGCTGACGCGACGGCCGAGCGGGCCCCAGCTCATGCTGGGCTCGCGCAGCACGCCGCAGACCGTGTCGCGCAGCACGCCGCACAGCACGCTGCTGCAGTGCCTGGTCTGCGAGCTGGTGCGGTCAACGCACTCGGTCAACGCGACCATCTCCTGGAAGGCGACGCTCGAGGGCGGGCGGGGCCTGGCCGGGTGCTTCGTGCACCCCATCCTGCACGGAAGCCGCAGCACCGGCGGAGGCGCGGCGACGATAGCAGGCGTGGGCGGAGCCACGCGAGGTCCTAGCGCCGGAGGCGGCCTGGGGCCGTCGCTGTCGGGGGAGGAGGAGATCCTGGGCAGCAGTGCATCAGGGTACTTACCCGGGGTGGAGGAGGCCCAACAGCTACTGCTGTCGCTGCTGGACGTGAAGCAGTGGGGCAGCCTGCTCAAGCCGCCAACGGGGCCCCCACAGCCGCGGTACATTGCCCTCGGCAGCACCGGCCCGAGCGCCGGCGCACCAGCGGGGCCGCCCGCGGATGCCGGCAGCGGCGCTGCCTTCGCCGACGTCCAGCGGACGAGCCTCGGTGCAGCGGCCCGTCAGCACGCCGCGCACATGCAGCAGCAACAGCAGCACATGCTGGCTCAGCAGGCGCAGCACGCACGGCAGGCGCCGCCCCTGGTGCAGCAGCTCGCCGCCTCAACCGCCACCGACGCTGCCCCCGCCCCCGGCTCCTCCACAGCCCGGGCTGCCGCAACCGCCCCCTCGGCGCTGTCGCCCTCCCCTCGCGAGCTGCAGGTGCATGGGTCCATGGACCGGGCCAACCTGGCCGCCACGCTTGCTGACGACGACTCAGGAACGCCTGCCATGCCCGACGGTGCCACTTCCGCCGCCGCCACCCCCGCCAGCGAGCCCGGGGCCTCCCGTCGTGACGCCGCTGCGTCCGACCGCCGCCGCACCACGACGCTCTCCACGCCGCCAGAGAGCCCCTCGGGATACCCCAACACGGGCCGCATGTCCTTCTCCACCCTCACCGACGGCGGCGCTGACACTGACTCGGGCTATCCGCTGCTGCCGTCAGATGGCGGCGCCGCCTCCACCAAGGCCGCCGCCGACCGCCACGGCAACTCTTCCATGAAGTACTCCCTCAACCCCGCGTACGGCCTTCAGTCGCCCACGCCCTCCAACTTCTCAGAGTTCTGGGAGGACGCCTCCGACCTCAGCCCGCAGTCCACCAGGGCCACTCCGTCGGGCGCAAACACGGCCGACGGACGCGCCAGCGGCGGCGGCGCGCGCGGCGCGCTGCGGCGCGCCGTCAGCGGCATCACGCTGACGGAGACGGCACACTCGCCGCACGGTAGTGGGACGCCGGTAGGCGGCCGCGCGCACTCGCCCGAGCCGGGCACCGCCCACGGGCACGGCCATGGGCACGGACCGGGGCACGTGCGGGCAAGCAACGGCCAGTTGGTTGCGACAGGGTCCGGAAGCCTCGGGCCTGACCTCCGCCGGCTCAGCGCCGTCAACGCGGCCACAGCGAATGCCGCCGCCGCTGCGTCGCTACGGGAAACCGTCGGGGCCGGCGAGTTCGGCACCGGCAACGCGAAGCCGACGGAGGCGGCGGCCGCCCCCGCTGACGCTTTCGAGGGCCCTCCGGGCACGGTGGGGAGCGTCGCGGCCAACGGCTCCCTTGCTGCTGCCACCCCAGCTGACCTGCCAGCGCCGTCATCCCCCGCCGCAAGCACTTCAGTCGACGGAGATCAGCCCGCCACGCTGTCATACCTGGTTGATCTCAAGATGCTGGACGAGATCCGGAACGCCGTGCGGGAAGCGCACCGGGCTGACGCGGACGGCGGCGCCGCCGCTGAGTCAGCGGCGATGGAGGCCGTGGTGGCGGCCGCCGAGGCCCAGCGGGACCATAGCGAGATGGCCGTGGTCAACGGCTCCGCTGTGGCTGCCAGTGCCGCCGCCGCCGCCGCCGCCGCCAGTGCAGCCCGCACCGGGCCCCCAAGCGCTACGCCTAGCGTGGCAACCTCTGACGTCAGCATCCGTGGTGATCTGTCCGCCGCGGGCGCGGGACCGGCGGGCCGGGCTCGGCTTGACAGCGAGGCAGGTGGCGGCGGCGGCGGCAGCAGCAGCGTCGGCGGCGGCGCGGATGCGAGGTCGCCGCCGCTGCGGCAGGTGTCGAACATCTCCCATGCGTCGGAGATGAGCCTGGCCCCCATGCTAGTCACCACAGGCAGCGGCACGTGCACGCCTGCCATGGCGCGCGCATCAGCCAGCGGCGCCGCAGCGCGTGCCGTGTCCATCAGTGGCGGCGGCGGCGGGGCAGCCACAGCAGCAGCAGCAGGCCTGCCTTACTCGCGCTCCCTGCCGCACGTGCAAACAGCCGGCGGCGAGGCGCGGAGCCACGAGCGCGTTGTAGCAGCGGATGCTCCGTCAGGGAGTACGGCAGCTGGTGTGGCCGCTTTGAACCATACCGCTGACAGCGCCACGGGCGTGGACGCACGCCTGCGGATTGGCCGCGCGCCGCTGCCAACCACCGGCGCACCGCAGGGCGTCGCCAGCCCGGGCGCCGAGAGCGCCGCCAGCTCCATCAGCCTCACCTCCCCCCGTGCATACACGTCCGCCTTCTCCGTCGCCGCAGCGAGCAGCCCCGTGGCCCCCGCATCTACCGTTGCCTCAACAGCGGCAGCCACTGCGGCAGCAGCTGGGCCCGGGCCCGGGCCCAGGCCCGGGCAGGCCCACGGTTCACCGCTGGCGTTGAGCATGCCGGAGCCCGAGGCAGTTGACGCAGCCGACCGGCCCAGTCCATCACCGCACCCGCCCGCACTGCCACACGACCACCCCGGCTACCGCCGTGCGCCCAGCAGAGCCCACGACGCGCCTGCGTCCCTCGCCAGCCCGGGCGCCGCGACCGGCGCTGCTGCGCTCTCCAGCCCCACCCAAGCGGTCGCCAACGATGCCTCACGGACCTACCACAACCATGCCCACAACCACGGGCGAGGGGGGGCAGACCACCACCACCAGGCAAGCCATCCCGGCTCCCAATCGGCAGGCACCGTGGCCCTCCCCGACTTGCCAGCGCAGCAGCACGAGGCAACCCCGGCACCCGCCAGCCCCGCCTCCATCTTTCTGCAGGACTTCCTCCGCCTCCCAGCCTCCGCCGGCGGCGCCGGTGGCGAGTCGGCCGCGGCAACGCCCTCCGCCACCGCCACGCCCTCCACGGGCGGCGGCCGAGGCCTGGGCTCGGAGTTCTTCGCCACTCCTGCCACCACCATTGCCACCGCCTCTGCGGTGCCCACGCCGGCGACTCCCGGCGCCAGCGGCGGCGCGGCATCGCCGGCGGACGCGGGCCGTTGGGCTGCAGCTGTGGGGCGGACCGAGGGCCCTGAAGGCTTCGTTGCCCGGCTGGACGCTGCGGCTGTTCCGACTGCAGCGGCAGCGGCGGTTGCACCTCCGGCCGCTGCCTCGACCGCCACCGGGCCCCCGCCGGTCACGCGCGCCGCCTCGGCAGGCGCGTTGCGGTTGGGACTCGTGGCAGGGGCACCGGCGGAGCCGGCTCATGCTGTGCTGCGGAGCCCCGGCGCAGTAAGCCGCATCCCCCACGCGCCTTCTGCGCAGCACCCGCCCTCTGCAACCGCTGCGCACGCGGGCGCTAGGCGGCGCATCAGCGGGCCGGGCGAGCCACCGCACGTCGGGTTGGGCGCTGCGGGCGTGGGCTCGGGTGGGGGCAGTCTGCAGCGCAGCTCCCGGGCCTCTAGTGGAGCAGGCGGCGGTGGCGGAGGAGGAGGCGGTGGTACGGCGGCGGCGGCTCGGCAGCTGCGCAGCAGTCATGACGGGGAGAGGCCCAAGGCCAAGCCGCAGCTTTCCCTCCAGCATCAGAACGTGCATCACCACCACCACCATAACCAGAAGGACGCAGGGCTGAATCCGCTGTTCAACGCCCATGCAGTGCATGCGGTGGCTACGAGCCACGCCGCGGCAGGGCCTGGCGGCCACCCAATAGGCGGCAGGGGCCACACTGGCACCGGCATCGCTGGAGGCGACAGCGGGGTCGCGGGTGGGGAACGGGGTGGCGGGGGGAGCGGCGGAGGCGGGGGAAGCACGGGGGGCGCGAGCAGCGGGGGAGGCAGCAGCGCTGGGGGAGGGGCTGGGACTAGCGCGGCTCGGGGGCCCAAGGTAGGGCAGGGACCCAAGCTGGCCACGACAAGCATGAGGGGCACAGCTGCGCCACACCGTGCGGTGTGGCACTAGAAGGTGATACATAGCATCGCCGATGCGCGTGCGTACCTACGAACGGTATTGCGGGAGATGTGCATGTAGCGCGGACGGGGGACTGTGTTCATGATCCAGGACCATTGGTCCGTGCACAGGAACCGGTGACGGAGCACCTGTTTCAGGCCTGCGCATGGGGTGAAAGTTTATGGCGTGCGTTGCTTGCGAGCGGAGCTTGAGAATGTGTCATGCATCATAGAGTGATGAAACTGTCTTCGGGCGCATTGCTTGTGGGGTGATCGATGGGGCGATGCAAGGGGGGTGAAGGGAGTGTCGGGAGGGTTGGGGTGTTCTGTGAACCGCTGAATCGCTTCAGTCATCAAGGGCCTTGCATGCTCATTTAGGCAGCGGAGGCGGTGGCTATCAGGATCAAGTGTCTGCTCATTGCTAGTGGATGGGGGTGGACTGAACCCAAGGATGTAAGCAGGAAGAGACTTTACCGGGCCCATTATCCGCTTCTATGTACGCCACTTGTCTTACATGCGCACCCGGCAATGCGCAGTTGCGCTGCTTGCGCGAAGGTCAGGACTCGGGTCGCGCCAGGTCGAACGCGCTCTTGGCATACGCGCCGTGCTTGCCGGCTCCCGGCCATGTGGCTTCTGGTCTTGTCTGTGCCTTCGTATAGCCACTGACTTCACACCAGCGCCTTGCGCTTGAGGAGAGGCCGAGGCCTCGTGGAAGGTTGGCCCCAACTGCTGTCGCACCAAGCAATCGTAGAGCTGTCGCGTCACCGCACCGTCGCTCTGTGTGCGCCATGGGTTTAGGCTAGCACGAGAGTACAAGCTCTGATATGCTGGCACCGCGAGAGGTTCGAAGTGCAACAGGTTCTACGGAAAGGCGACGCATCAAGTGATGGCCGCGACATGTATGTCGCAAAGCCCGCGTGGTGTACTAGACCTTTTAGCCCGATGGCGCACACCGTAGACCATGCGCTGCTATATGAATCCCACCATGCTGTCAGTCCTGTATCCACTTATCCGACTCAGACTCGCTCGCCACGCAAACCTAAGCTCAGCCCTTGCTCCCGTCGCCTCGTTGATCCCCTCCAAGTCCACTGTCGCAGCAGCTAGCCCTCCCATGCGGCCCCTCGTCATCTTCTTCCTCATCAGCCTGGGCATCGCCATGGCGCAGCCCGGCGGAGGAGGGCCTGGAGGCGTGAAGGGAGGACCCGGCGGCATGCTGCCCGGCGGACGGCAGCAGGACCCTGGCAGTGGTGTGCCTCAGCAGGGCCCCGGTTCCGGTATGCCCCAGCAGGGCCCAACCCAGACCAGCGGTGCCGCCTGCCCCGACGGCCCGGGTGTTGACACGGTGGAGGTCTCCCGCAACGCCACACACTACACCATGGTGAGGCCAGCTGGGGGCAAGAAGCGCTGCACACCCTTGCTTCCCGGGGTGTCAGGCCCCACGGCCCTCAACTGTGCCCCTTTTTTCCTCCCCCTTCCCCCCGGCAGTTCTTCACCGGCTGCCCCCAGTACTCCCCCAACGGACAGAAGACCCCCAACACGCCTACCTTCCAGAACCGCACCGTCACCTTCCGTATCAGCCCCATCCTCTCCTCCAGCCCAATCTACGTGGCCCGCCTGGGCGCGGGTGGCGCCTCCAACCCAAATCTTGTCATGGGGGCCATCGGTTACGCAATCAACGGGTGAGCGGGGCGAGGGGCATTAGGCCAAGGCAGGTATGCCCCTTGCGGTATCACCCGTGACCCTTCCCCCGCCGCCACGCCGTTTGCTGACTACCAGCCGCCCCTGCCACCCCGCCGCCCTGCAGTGTGGCGATCTACAACGATGCCAACGGCGGCGGCGAGGATGCGGTGGTGAACGAGGGCCCCACACTCGACTCCTGCCGCGCACACGCCTGTAAGCCTCGCCTGAGCCACGGGGCCCCTGCATCACCTGGACCGTCACGTGCCTTGAAACTGCCTCAGCGCCCTTGCTGGTCGTCCTAGCGTCGCCCTCTTTACCTCATCGCCCTTCTTTGCCCCGCCCGTCCCGTTCCCGCAGCCCCCGACGGTGCGTACCACTACCACAGCGAGCCCGCCGCCGGCTGCGTCTACGCCGACGCACCCGGCGCCCATTCGCCCCTGTACGGCATCATGGTAGACTCCGTACCGCTGTACGGCGCCCTGGGCGACGGCGGCCGGCCACCCTCCGACCTGGACGAGTGCGGCGGCCACGTGGACGCGAGTGTGCCGTACTACCACTACCACACAACGTACAACATGACCGCGCCGTGAGATTGAGGGGCGGGCTCGGGAGCTTGCTTGCTAGGTGCCTGCGAGAAGGGCGCAGTAGATGGATGCAGCCCGCCCTAGAAGGGGCGTTGAGGTCAGCCTAGTAAGGTCGAGCTCTGACCCTCCGTGCGTGTCCTCCCCTCCCCACCCTCCCTCCACCTTCCACCCCAGGTACACGATCACGTGCCTCAAGGGCTGCGTGGAGGGCCGACTGGGCATGGTGAGGAGGGCGGGGCTGAAGGGAGGGAGGGCTTTGGTACCGGTGTTCAGCGGCTCGGCTCGTAAACCACCTTCCCGCACGGATGGGGGCAGCCTGATGCACCCACTGCCGCCTGGGGAAGGCACTCTGGAATGCCTCTAAACCTTTATCTGGCCTGCACCCCATGCACAATGCACAACCTTGTACCTCTCACCCCTCACTCCGCCCCCTTGCCCCACCCACGTTTGTCACCTGCCGCCCGCAGAAGGACTACAGCGCTGCGGACTGCGCCCCCGCCGCCCAGCAGTACTCGTACGCCTCCCTCTCCGTCCCATGGACGGCACCCTTCCGCGTGGCTCAGCCGTGCGAGAAGCTGCCCACGGGTGAGGAGCAGAGACCAGACCTAGCTGAACGGAGGGGGTTACAATCATGGGGCCACCCGCCCACGTGCCGGTACTGTTCTCAAGCCCATTCATCGACCAACAATGCTTTCCCTCCCTCCCACAGGCTCGACCCCCGGCTCCATGACACCCAAGCCATCCCAGGGCCCCAGCAAGCCTCAGCCCTCTGCCGGGCCACTGCCTGGCCTTGCTGCCAAGCCACCGGCAGCAGGCAACCCCAAGCCCTCTGCTAATCCCAAGCCTTTGGCTGTCCCCAAGCCGTCCGCCGCTCCCAAGCCCTCTGCCTCCCCTAAGCCTGCATCCAACCCCAAGCCCTCCGCCGCCCCCAAGCCTGCATTCAACCCCAAGCCCTCCGCCGCCCCCAAGCCTGCATCCAACCCCAAGCCCGTATCCACCCTAAAGCCCTCCGCCGCCCCCAAGCCTGCATCCAACCCCAAGCCCTCCGCCGCCCCCAAGCCCGCATCCGCTCCCAAGCCGGTATCCAATCCCAAGCCCGCATCCACTCCGAAGCCTGCATCCAACCCCAAGCCCGCATTAACTCCCAAGCCGGCCAACCCCCGCCGCATGGGCCGTGTCTGAGCCGTAGGCGTGTTGGGTGTCGCCGTGTCTGCGTCAGGTCGTCTCACTCGGAGCCCTTTCATAGGGATAGTCGATCATAAGCGACCTCGCAGCGCTGCCTGGCGCTGATCCGAGCTTGATGCTCGAGCAATCAATTTAAGGGCAGGCCTAGCGCTGTGCCCATATCCTGTGTTGCCTGGTCGTCCGGAGCTGGGGGCTTGTCACTCGCTGAACCCGGCCGGGCCTGATGGGACGGTGTACATACGGTACGGCTGGCTGGCTCGCAACAATTTGCAAGGGCTCCTGTGCAGAATAAAGGCATTCGTGTGCGGCAGGATAGGGAACGCTTGTGCTGGGTTGCCCTCACAGACGTGCGTGTGTATCAACCCGTTATTGTTCTCCGGGCCCCTGGCCGGCGAGCGCTGCTGGCGTTCGGGCGTTGTAACGAGAGTATGCCAAGGACGTGTCCGTATGGCGGTCACGTGCAACCAGGGCGTCCATGGGTCAGACCCGGGGCCACAGGGTGCTGACATTAAGCAGCAGGTACGCTCCACGGGGTGTGGGCACGGGGCGGGGGGCGGGCTGAGGTCTGAGGGCGAGCACTCAAGGGCTGCAGAGGCCTGGGAAGCCGGAAGGAGCATTCTGGACACGCAGAACACTAGCACGGGGCATCGTGAGGGAGGTCAAGGAGCGTAAGCTCCCGCCGCAGGGTGACAAATAGGGCCTACGGAGGCCAGGGGCAGGATGCGGGGGAGGGCGGGGCTGGGGGTGGGGGCTCGGGGTGGGGGCCGGGCGTGGCGCTTCCGTAGGAAGGCTCATGTGCTCGTCGCAGGTCGCGCTCAAGAGTAAACACTACAAGTCGTGGCAGTGCGTGTGACCAAGAACTGGGCGCATCGAAGAGCCTGCAGAAGCGGGCCCGGCAAATCTGCCCCGCGTCCCCATCGACACGAACCCGGCCGACCTGCCCATCGCCCGCACGACCTGACCCCCTCTCATCAAACCTCCTGATACTCGCTTCACACAGCCGCAGTCACTAGCTTCACTCGTAACTTTCGGCCTCGGCTCCTCGCAGCATTTTGCTCCCGCGTCCCAAGCAACTGCACCCGACCAGCGTTCTCGCCCGTAAACCTAGAGAGTTTCCCTTACTTCTTTGTAAACCGAAAGATGGGGTTGCTAACGATCATCAAGAAGGTCAAGCAGAAAGAGCGCGAAATGCGCATCCTCATGGTGTAAGCGAGCTCGCTGGAGACCTGGCCAATGTCGTGGAGCACGTCTGATCGCACAACTAATGGAAGACACGTCCCTTTATGCGCAGAGGGTTAGACAACGCGGGAAAGACGACCATCGTTAAGCGGCTAAACGGCGAGGACATCACAACAATCAGCCCTACGCTAGGCTTCAACATCAAGACAACGACATATAAGGGGTGAGTGGGTGTTGCGGGGGCAGGGACCGTGCTGCCGGGGGCTGTCGACAGCCCGCAACCCTGCCGTCCCTCCTCCCCCTAACGGCTTCCCTGCGCCCCTTCCCTCCCCTGTCCGCCTCCCGCCCGCCCACTCCTCAGCTACAAGCTGAACATCTGGGACATTGGCGGGCAGAAAACGCTGCGGCCTTACTGGCGCAACTACTATGAGAAGACGGACGCCCTGATCTGGGTGGTCGACTCGGCGGACCTGGCCCGTCTGGAGGACTGCAAGTGGGTCGGCGACGGGGGATTGGGTGCTCGTGTAAAGCAGAGAAACAATGAGGTTGGGATTGGGTATGAGCCGAGCACGGCTTAGCAGGTTCCAACCGCTGCTCGGCAGTCTGGCTTTCTCATGAGGGTCCCCCTTCGTCTATGCCGCCCAACCATCTCTGGCCTGACAGCGCCAGCACCCCCTCCCGGCCTCCCCGCCCTCTCCCCTCCCCACCTGCCTCGAGCGCCCCGCTCCCCTTCACACCCCTTGCCCTTACCGCTGCGCATCCCCAAACCCGATTCTGCCCCCCATCTCCGCAGGGCCGAGCTGCACTCGCTCCTACAGGAGGAGCGGCTGTTCAGCGCCACGCTCCTGATCTTCGCCAACAAGCAGGACATAGCATCGGCGCTAAGCGTGGCGGAGCTGGAGAAGGTGGGGCGGCCGCGGATGGGCGTCCGTATCGTCACAGGGCAGGGGGCATAGGGCAAGGGGCTTGAGAAGATGCACAACGCGCCAGTTTCGCCAGGCGAGGGTGATGAAGGTTAAGGGAGTCTAGGGAGTCTCTGGTGGGCGGAGGGTAGCGTGACATGTCCAAGGGGCCTGCCCGTGCCGCTCTGAGTCTGGTCTTGACCACGACGATCGCGAGGGCATGGACTCTCTTCTAGAGCTGAAGCACGCGGGCGACTGTACTCGTGAGGGTCCTCGCCCGTCAACCCGTGCACCGACTCATCATGTACACTACTTGAACGCCCCATCACTTGCATCACATTTAGCTCACCCCCTAAATATTGATCCCACCAGGTCCTCGACATTGGCTCCATCACGAAGCGCCGCTGCCGCGTGGTGGCCTGCAGCGCAGTGGACGGCACGGGGCTGCGCGAGGGCTTTGACTTTGTGGTCAGCGACGTGTCGTCCCGCATCTACCTGTTCTCGTGACGCGGCTGGAGAGGCTTCAGCACCCTGGACGAGCGGCGGCAGCGGGGCCCACGCGGTCCCAGCGGGGCCCACGCGGCCCCAGCGGGGCCCGGCTGGTCTGAACTAGGCTAAGGGCGGCTTGAGTTGGGCCCAGGCAGCGGGGTCAGGGCGGTTCGTGCATGCCCTTCCCGGAGAAGGTGGCCGGGGCACCAACTGCTGGTGCGGCGGATGTGGAGGCGTCCCCGGAAAGGGGACTTTGGGCAGGGCGCAGCTTGCCAGCAAGCGGAGCTGGAACTCTGGAGAGCGCGGGACGGAGGCGAGCGGAGGCTGGAGGCAGCGGATTTGGCGGTGGGGGGGGGATGGCACTTGGCCGGTCAGTACGCTGAGAAAGGGTTGCGGATAGAGCATGGAGACGTGGTGTCTGGCGCGCTTTGACGAACTCAATTCCTCTTGGAACACAACATATTTGCTGACGGCACTCGCGTCAGAGGTGCATGGGTAGCGAGCGGTAACATGATGTGCCGTAGGGCGGGGACTGGCGGAGACTTACTGGGGCTGCACCGGGGTGATGGTGTGTCCATCCTGGACTTGGCTGCCTGTGCTGTGCACTGCACGGTGTGCAGCCTCGGGACCGCCTGGAGATCGCCCACCAAAGTTCTGGTATGGTGTGGGAGCACACTTGGTTCCATACATACAGACAGGCAGCGGCCCCTCTTCCTTCCTGTAACGCGACCATGTATCCTTTCCCTCAGTGCCGCACTGCCGCAGCACTGCAAATCTGCAAGCTCAAGGAGAGCCGTGTCCCTAACGCAGCGTCGCTGGCCCTGCCCTCCGCGAAACGGAGGACGAACTCACTGCAGCCCCTTCGCCCCTAGTCCACCTCCGCCGCCACATAGTTTCAGCTCCAGCGCTCACCCGTCCGGCCCCTGCTCGACGCCCAGCTCTTCCTCCCCCTCCCCCTCCGCCCCGTACCCCTCCGCCTCCATCGCCTCTTCCCCGCCCTCCTGTCCCCCGCCCCCACCCTCGCCCTCGCCCTCGCCGGCGTCGTGGCGCATCTCCTCGGCCCCGCCACCCGCCGCCTCCTGTTGGGCCCCCTCGCCCTCGCCCTCCCCAGCCGCCTGCCCCTCCCCGCCCGGCTGCTCCTCCCCGCCCTGCGCCTGCCCCTCCCCTTGCTGCCCCTCACCGGCGCCGCCCTCCCCGCCGCCACCGCCCCGGCCGCCGCGCGCCACCGAGGCCGCGCCGCCGCCGAACACGCGCTGCCGCTTGTTGTCCCCGCGCCCGTCGCCACGGCCGCCGCCTGCATCGCACACGTGCAAAGGAAGACATGGTCAGCAGGTAGCAGGAGGGCTCGCGGATCCGTTGGGCACCCACCCCAACACACGGCAAAGCAAGCATCCCCTTGACCCCTCATCGTCCCCCCCCCCCCTCACCTGCCCCTCCGTCCATGCCCATGCCCATCTGCTCCAGCATCTCAGCCTGGATGATCTTGCCGTACCCGCCCCGGCCGGGATCGTAATCCTGCCGGAACTCGTCACGGACCTGTCGGCACATTGGAGAATGAAGGTCGTGATGCAATCAAGAAGCATTACGGCACGAGAACGGTCAACCACGGCACAAAGGAGTCGAAGCACAAGGTCCTGGCCGACACCCGGTGCACGCTTAGAAGGATCCAGAGCAGCTTGTTGAAGGCCGCAGCCCCAACCCGATCGGCCCATGTCGGTCCTCGGCACGGCCCCTGGCACCAACCCGCCGTCCCCGTTACCCACCACAACACGATCCCCGAAACCCCGCACAGCCACACGCGCCCCGCCCATTACTTGCGGCCCGCACCTGGCCCCCCGACCGGCCGCGGCCGTACTGGCGCCCCTCCACGAAGCCCCAGTCCAGGTCCACGCGGATGTTGCGCTCGTCCAGCAGCGTGCCGTTGAGGAAAGCCACCGCCTCCTCGGCGTCCTGGGGCAGCAAGGGGGGAGGGTGGGCGGGTGGGTAGGGATGGCGTGGGTTGGACAGTGGCGGCCGGCCCATAGCGGGCACGGCAGTGGGTGTACCGAGTGGCTTGTCAGCGAGCCGTCTGCGGCCCATGCAAACCATGCTCGTCAGGATTCAAGCCCTACCCGCCGCCCCTCAGCCCACGGCCCTCACCCTGCGCGTGTAGTAGATGGCAAACGCGAAGCCGCAGGGCGTCTTCTGGATCTTATCCAGGCCCATCACGATACGCTTGATGTGCCCCACGCGCCCGAACACGTCGTACAGCTGCTCCTCGCGCGTGGTGAAGGCCAGGTTGCCGATGTACACCGTGGTTGAGGACAGCAGGGCGGCCTCCCAGTCGGCCTGGCGAGAGGGGATCGTGGGGGTGGCAGGGGTGTGTGCAGGGGTGGGCAGCTGACCAGGGGTTCCTGCCGGACAGCACGGGCTCGCCCGTTGGCCGTGGGCGCATGACTACAACTCCGTGCACATGTAACTGCCTGGCCGGCCCGTGTCAGGGAGAAACGTGATCAGCCAGCCCGGAACGCCCGGAACCTCCGCCTGCCCAGAACCCAGCCTTGTCCCGTGCGGTGCTAACGCCACTGTCTGCCCAGACCCAGCACTGATGCCCCGTCTGACGCTGAGCTTGGGCCTGGCTTCTCCTCACAGCTTAACCACTACTCAGACCTCATATGCCTCGCCGAGTCCGTGCCTATGGTCCGCACCTTGCCTGCCCCCCTCCCGCAAGCCCCCACCCCACCGAGGGGACGGCCCACGCACCTCGCCACCCTCGAACCGCCGATCACGGTATTGCGTGATCGCCGGGTTCAGCACCTGCACGCAGGAGTGTGTTACTTGAGGAGCGAGGCGGAAGGGCTGCGCCAGCTCGCATGGCGCGCTTCCCCGCCCGAGGCCGCACCCGCAGCAGTTTCGACATTTCTCCAAGCTCCTTATTCGCTCCTCTATGCAAGAGTCAAGTGCAGCAGAGACGGCAGTCTCCCTAACCTAGCGCATTTCCGTCTGAGTGGCACCAAAGTCAGAGGGTGTTAACGGTGGTCGAGAGCTGTGTACTGTAAACGGGTTCGTTTGCCAGCCGAGCGAGCTGGTGAATGGCGGTGATCGCGCTGCATGCAGCATGCCGTCAAACGCCGCCGAGTCGCCGTATCCCCGGCAACTTGTAGCTCACATGCCCTTACATAGTCTAGAAGTTCCTTCTGCTTAGCGCTTATCCAGCGACTACGTGCTGGATCGACATGGCCGACCCCGAATTCGTCGACTGGTGCCTAAGCAGCGGAGTGCAGCTCAACGGCATCGTGGCGGCCTACGTGGAGGAGGGGTGGAGGGGCATCGTCGCGACACGGGGCCTGGCGCCAGGTGGGGCCGCCAGGATGGTTGGCGGGGGCCCGCCGGTGGCCACCAGCGGACCCTGACGGACCGCTTGGCTCGGTCCTTTCCATGTCGAGCTCTGGCACGTTAGCCTGACAATCACATATGGCCTCTCCTCCTCGCAGATGAGGTGGTGCTGAGGGTTCCGGAGCGGCTGCTCATGACCACGCGCAGCGCGCGGCGTGACCCGCAGCTGGCCGCCGCCTTGCAGCGCTGCGGCGGGGGCGCCACCGACGGCGGCCTCACGCCCTTCCAGGTGGGGTGGGCCGTGCTGATCTCAATCTCACCTCGCCGGTCACTTCTGCTTTGCCTGCATCACCTCATGGAGTACCAACCTTCGTCCCATGCAGCACATTCCACCCTAGTGTTCATGCTTCCCGGCACTCTCTGTTTACCCCTCTTTACTCTCGCGCCCTCCCTCCACCTGCCTGCCCACCCTCCCCTTCCCACCCGCCAGCTTCTGGCCGTCCACCTCCTCCACGAGGTGTCCCGCGGGTCTTCATCCGCCTGGCACCCCTACCTCCGGCAGCTGCCCCGGTCCTGCACCTCGCTGCCCAACTTCTCGCAGCAGCAGGCGGAGGCGCTGCAGCTGCCGCACGGTGTGGAGGCGGCGCAGGCGGCGGCCGCCAAGGCCCGCGAGGACTGGATGGCCGCGGAGCCCGTGCTGCAGGAGCTGGGTGGGTGCGGGGGTAAAATGGTACCTGGGGGAGATAAGAGGGAATGGGCGGGGCAGGGCAGGGCAGGGCGGGGCGGGCCGGCGTCATGTCAGCACGGTACGGGCAGGGCGGGCGCAGGCCCCACCACATCCACACAGTCCGTGGAGACAGACATATCCCTACGCCTCGTCGCTCAGCCCCTACCCGCCCGCACACCCCACACTGCACCCTCGCAGGCCTTCCCAAGCGCCTGACGGGCCTCCGCGCCTGGCTCTGGGCCGCGTCCACCCTCGCCAGCCGCACCATGTACCTGCCCTGGTGCCCCGCGGGCGCCCTCACGCCCTACGGCGACCTCCACAACTACCAGCCCCCGCCGCCGCCCTTCACGCCCTGCCTCGAGTCGCCGGATGCTGGGGCCCCAACGAGTGGGGTTGACCAGCCGGGCGCCATCGGAGCCGACGGAGGTGGAGGCGGAGGGGGTACAGGCGCTAGCGGGGCCCAGGGGGTGCAGGTTCCCGGGCAGAGCAGCAAGCAAGGGGACCCGGGGTCAGTCGAGGTGGCCACACCGGAACTGGCGGAGCTGCAGCTGTCAGGCTCCACGCCGCCATCAGACGGGCGCCCGGCGGCAGACGCAGAGGGGTGCTCGTCCATTGCTGGCGACGGCAGTTGGGACGAGCAGGGGCAGGCGTACTGCATCTTCGCGCGGCGGCGCTACCGCGCCGGCGAGCAGGTGATTCGGCCGGGGGGTCCGTCAGGGGAGCCATGACGTGTTGCGGCTCGGATTGGATCGTCAGCCCTTGCCTTGACGACCGTCCCTTCGAAATCCGTTATCGCTCCTCCCCCCGCCGCGGGCAGGTGATGCTGTGCTACGGGCGGCACACCAACCTGGAGCTGCTGGAGCACTACGGCTTCGTACTCGACGTGGGAAGGGGGTGGAGGAGCATAGGGGGGCCGTGGAGCTGCAGCTTGATGTGCTCGACGTGGGTGGGGGTGACATGCGAGCTGGGCGTGCGAGCAGGGGCGTGGAGGGCGATGGAGGGACACCGGATGCCCGTGGTTCTGCATAGCCCCTGATCACGTATGCCTGCACCTCCTTTCCCCGCGTCCCTCCATCCGCCCTCTCTCCTTCCTCTCAGGACAACCCACACGACGCCGCCCCCCTGGACGTGGACTTCCTGCCGCTGCCGCCCTCGGCGCGCGCGCTGCCCGGCCCCCCGCCCCCGGCCCCCGCCGAGGCCTTCCTGCACCCCAGCGGCCACCCCTCCTGGGCGCTGCTGGCCTGGCTCCGCCGCTGCGCCGCCACCCCCGCGGAGCGACGCACGCTGGGGCACGCGCTGGCGGCGGGCGAGCGCATCAGCGAGGAGGTCAGTGCGTTCGAGGGGCTTGGGGTCGTGGGGTCGTGGGGTTTGTCGAGGGGCGGGGTTGCACACGACAGGGTTGGGGTTGACCGAAGTACGGGGCTCCTGCTGCAGCGCTGTGGAGTGGCCCCGGTGGGTAAGGGATGGTTGAGAGGATGGTCAACGCTGGGCGGCTGAGTGCGCCGACCCACATCAGCAAAGAGGTGCGGGCCGTATCACTTTGTGCTCGTGCTGTGGGGCTAGGGAGGCGGCCATTGGCATGCTTGGGTCGGGAGGCTCGAACAAGAAGCGAGGTTCCCTCCTTCCCCCCACTTGCTCCCACCCATGCAGGGCGATAGGCAGGTCCTGCGCTGGCTCTCCGCGGCCTGCCTGGCCCAGCTCGCCCGCCTTCCCACCACCCTGCGGGATGACATGCAGGCGCTGAGGGCCCTCGAAGGGCAAGAGTCAAGGAAACAAGGGACGGAAGCGGGGCCGCAGGGACAGGCGGCGGCGGCGGCGGAGCAGGCAGCGGCGATGGCGGCGGCGGCGGAGCTGAGTGACGGTCTGACCTGCGAGGGCCTGGCGCTGCGGTGGCGCGTGCAGCAGAAGCGCGCCCTGGCGAACTGCGTGCGCCTCGCGGATCGCGTGCTGGGGCCCGAGGCAGCGGCGCCGGCGCCCCGTGCCGCCGCCGCCGCCGCCGCCGCCACCGCGCGGGGCCCCGCCCAGCGCCCTCCGCCTCGGCGCCCGGCCGCCTGAGCCCCGGCGCTTGTGCGCGCGGAGGAAGGGGCATGGCCAATTTCACGCTGCTGATATGCAGGCAGTCGCGGCTCGAGAGTGACCCACGGGCCAGGTTGCTGCATTGCGGGCTTGGCACACGCCTCGTGCCTGGGGCAGTCCCGCGCCACCCCACTTGCGGCTGTGCTAGCCTGGCCAGCACTGCGGCCATGAAGCCGCCTGCCCAAGCGGCGGGGGCCCTTTCCTTTGCGGCCCACGTCGCGGCCACCTCCCTCCACCAAGACCTGGCCGCCGCCGCAGTGATCGCCGTGCTGCAGCTTCTCTTTCTAGTGGGGGCGCTCGCGTCCCGGGAGGCTGCGGCCCTGCCGTCATTCCCCGCGGAAGGCGGCCGGGCCGAACAGGTGAGCCGCAAGGGCGACGCTCTCGCAGAGCAGCCTGAGCCACTGGTTGTGAAATCATGCGTCGGGGCTGCCTCGGCGTCGAGCGGAGCCGTTTCCCGGCCTCCCTCGCCACGCACGCTAGCAAGGTGCCGGGGCTGCCGCGGGGCCAGGCGGGGGCGTTTCCCCTGGCCCACGCGGCGCCGCGCACGCTCCAGCCCCCTACCCACCCATGCCCCTCCCCACTCCCCCCCTGTTTCCGCCCGTCCCCCAGGCCCTGCACCTGCTCCGACATGCGCCCTGGTACCTCTTCGTCCGCCCCGCCACCGCCCGCGACTGGGCCCTGCTGGTCCTCTCGGCCAACTTGCATGCGGTCGCGGCGCTGCTTGCCGCGCTGGCGGTGGCGGGGCGGGGGTCTGCGCTGTGGCGGTGGTGGTCGGGAGGGTGAGCCTGGGCGGAAGGGTTGCAGAGCAGAGGGCGCAGTGACAGTGCAAGCGGGCCTCAAGGGGGCCGGTGCTCATTGACCTGGCAAGCGGGCCTCCACTGCCTGGGGTGGGAGTGCGGATGCTCTGGGTGGCGTGCGATGTGCCATCTCCCTCCCCCCACCCTTACCCGGCTGTGGCCCCCACACCTCGCGCAGCGCCCGAGACTGGATCATGCTGGCTCACCTCCCCCTGGGCCGCACCCTGCTCCAGGCCGCATCGTATGCCCTGCTTCCAAAGAGCCGCTGGGCCGAGTCATGCTACATGCCGTACACGCTCAGCATGCTGACGAGGCCCATGACTAACACCCTCTTCCTGGCTCTTTACTGCTGGTTTGTCACGGTGAGGCGCTTTAGCTTGGGCATTGGGGTTTCCTTTGTCGAATGTCCAGGAGCCTTGAGATAGCCCCTCTCAGTCGCTGCTCACGAGACCACCTGAGATAATGTTTTCCGATTACGCCCCATGCAGATGCGGTTTCCGCTGGCCGTTACTGCGTCGGCCGTCAACCTGCTCGTCCTGTTCGGTCTGGCCTACGCGGTCGGCCCCGTGCTCCTGCCGGACGACGGCGCCGCGGCGTCCGCCCAGCTGCTGTCCCGCCTGCCGCTGATGCGTCAGGTGCTGGTGGGCCTCTTTGCGGCAGCATGCCCCGCCCTGGCGGCCTGGGTTGCGGAGGGGCAGCTGCGGGGGGGCTACAGGAGGACGCTGCGGGGCAACCAGTCCGCCCTGGAGAACGGTGCACTTCCGCTGCCAGCGGCTGCTCGTTTGGCCCCTGGGCGCCGCACCGCTTGCAGCGCAGCGGCGGCAGACAGCGATTCGGCCGCGGATGCTGCTCCCGCCGTCACGACCTCTGGTGACGCGGACAGCCCTCCTGTCCGCTCCAGCACCCTGCACCCCCGCATCCAGCAGCACACGTCAGCACCCCAGCCGCCGCCCCCGCGTCAGGCAGCTGCCCGCGTGCTGACCTCGACCCTCGTCGCCACCCCAGTGCCGTCGAGGGTATCGCCCGCACGCGCCCGGTCCCGCCCGACTCTGCCCCGGTACTACGGGCTGACACGGGTCGCCACGGTCACTGTCAAGGTGAGGCCGTTGGCTAGGGCTCCTGGTCCGTAGGCTCTTGACACTATTCACGCAACGTTCAGCAGATGGCTCTCTTGGTGACATTCGATTGTACACAGTGCTGAGTACCGGAACTCGATCCATCACCTGTGCTGCTCCCTCCTGCCGCGCGCTGCACTCCCAGGTTAGGCAGCACCCAGGATCTTTCGAACAGTACGGCACCCGCCTCGCGGCATCCGCTGCTGTTACGATCCTGCGGCCGGCGGTTGCCGTCACCAGCGGCTGTGTGGTGGTGGAGGGCTGCGCCCAGCTCATCGCCTGGCGCCACGCCCTGAGGCGCACCGGAGAGGACGACGAGGGCGGTGGCGGCGACGGTGTGTGGTCCCTGGGCGGCCTGCTGCCGCTGCTGCCCCAGCTGCTTCCGGATGCGGAGCTGGTTGGGGGCGTCTCCGTGCAGGCGCAGGCGGGGGCCGAGCGGGAGGGCGGGGCCGAGGGCGGCGTTGAGGTGCACCGCTGGTCGCCCTCCGGGGCCCCTGCCGCCCCTCGCTCGGCCCCGGTACGGCTGCTGCATCTGCAGCCGCCTGCGCTGGCGCTGCCTCCGCCGGGGTCTGAGGCAGTGGAGGCGTGCAGCGAGCTCCGTGTCACGGTGGCGTCTCCGCGTGCGCAGCGCTGCCGCCTGCTGCTGCTGGGCAGCGGGGGTGTGGTGCTTGCTGAGTATGGCACGGAGCTGGCGGCGGGGGAGCAGGAGCTGCGGAGTCAGCCTTCGGGACCCCCGCCAGCCGCAGGGAGGACTCACCCTCCCCGACCACCCTCATCTCTCAAGCCTCTCCCTCTGCTATCCCATCTCACCCCACCCTCCGCGACCTCGTCAGCGGCTTCCGCCCCCCGGCCCTGGAGTCTGTCTTCTGGGCCTGGCGCATCGCCCAGCTAACCCGCTCCGCGCCCCACACCGCCTTCCTCATTGGCTGCCCGCTGGTGCTCGCGCGCCTCCGCTGCGCTCCCCGGGACCCCTGGGACGTAACGGCCCGCGTCGCCAGCCTCAGCTTCCTCCTTTGGGCCGCCGACTCCGCCGGCTGCCTCGCGCTCATGCTGTGCAGCCGCCTCCGCCGCCGCCAGGCCCTCGTCCTGCCAAGCAGCAGCGATGCTACCGTCCGCACCAATGGATGCTCAACAGCCATCGACGCAGCGCCTCGCGCTATCCTCACCGGAACGGACCCCACGGCCGCCCTGGCGGTCCGGTGCTACAAGCTCGCATCGGCGCTGCTGGGCCCTCTGCTGCTCCTGGCCACGTCTTCGGTCCTGCACTGGGGCCCCATCCCCTCTGCGCCCTACATCGGCTCTATTAAGGCCGTCATTGGTGCCACGCTCGTCCGCGGCGCCTTAATCCCAAGCGCTCAGCAGGCCGGACTGGGCGCCATGGCGGCTGCTACGCCCCTGCTGGCGGCGGCCGATGCATTCCAACTGGCGGCAGTGCAGCCCTCATGGGGCGCGGCCCGCGTGGCAGCTGTGGTGGCGGGCTGGCGGCTGGCGGCGGCGGCCGTGGCGGCGGCGTGGGAGTGGCGGGCGAGGCGGCGCTTCCTGAGGCTGGCGGCGGCAGGGGCGGTGCCCGGGCTGCCGAGTGGCAGCAAGGCCAAGCCCAAGCTGGCGTGAGGGAATGGCTGGCTGGGCGGAGGCCGGTTGGCGTAAGGAATGAACTCTTCCTGCGTAGGGGTTCTGCACGTAAGGGCTCGTGGCGGGTTTGTGTTGGGCATTGACGTTTGTATCGTGGCGGCTCTTCTGCCGCTTCGGAAGGCAGTGCATTTGGCTGCGTTTAAAACAAGTGCAGGTGTTGATGCTTCGAAGGGTTGCTCGAATGACGAATGATGAAGCTGCTCTTTCTGTTGGGAGCGCCCGACCAGCACGGAGCGGCTGAGAGTCCATCGCAGCGTGCTATGGCCCTGACATGAAGCTGCGTTCGTGGTGGTTGCGGGAGGGCATTAGCTTGAAACTGTGATGGTCCAAGCAGAGATGAAATTCCCTGTAGGCTGCTCGAATGGGGTGAATCAGGCCACATCAGGCCACCACACGTTGGGGGGGGTCGCGACTGTTGCCGGTGGGGGACATGCGCATAAGAGCTCAGTTAGTTGAGGCAGGGCAGGTGCGCACCATTCTCGGTCCGCCACCTTACACCCCCCGCTAGTTGTAGGCCGCGGAAGCGTGTGTCCTTCAGTGGAGTCCAGTGGAGTTTGCCCGGCGAATAGCGGAAGGTACATGGAGCCAGAGGCGGGAACCTGCAGACACGGCGGGGGAGGTGAGGGCATAGCCTCCATGCAGTGCACTAGCACAGGGGCTATCTAGCACTACACGGAGCGGTATGCGCAGCAGATGTAGTCGGGGATGCGGCTGAGAACGGCTACGCTAGAGTAACCGGCATGCTGTTGCTGTTGACGGTGTAGAGCTGTGCCGGGTACGTCTAGCAGGCTGATACAGGTCCTATGGGAGACAGTCGCGAATATCAATTTCCTGAGCCGCGTGAAGAAGCCCCCAGCCGTGAAGCGTGCCGGTCGTCTATGGTCATCATGCGCGAGCGCTCACCTGCAGGCGGTAGAGACGAAGTCGACGAGACAGCTGCAGAACTAAACGACCGTAGACACGGCGGGGGAGGTGAGGGGCACGAGAGGCGGCAGGGGGGCAAGCGGCGGGAGCGACCCACGGGCGCGTGCCTGCCCCTCGCACCATGAACCCCGCGCGTCAGACGCGAGCCGCGCTGCGATCCCGCCCTCCCCAGCACAGAGCCCCTCCTGCCAGCGGCAGAGCTCATAGCTATTTAGGCCCCAGCTCAGCTAGCCATGAAGCGACAGCCCCCCACCGCAGCTTCAGGCGGCGGTGAACCCGCTCTTGCACGCAGCCTCGCGGCCCACAAGGCGGCCGCACGCTTTGCCTATGACTTGGTCGCAGCCGTTGGCATCCTGGTGCTGCAGCTGCTGTGTATGGGCGCCCTCGCGACCCGCGGCCAGGCCGGCGCGGCAGCGCTCGACTCATTCCCCGCTGGTGGCAGTCCCGTAGCGCAGGTGAGGTCGCGCCGCGCACGAGGGGAAACGCCTTGTGGTCAAGTCGTGGTTAGCGTCGACCTGGGGCTGCCTCGGGGCGAGCACTTGCGCATGGTGTCACGGCTGCGGCGTCACCGCTCGGGCCCCCTAGCCCCGGTCCGCCCGCGCTGCCCTGCCCTGCCTGCCCCGCGGCCATACCAGGCCGGCCCCTTGTTTGGATTCACGCCTGCCTTCACGCTCCCCGTGAGCCCCTCCGACCCCTTGCTTGCTTGTCACGCCGATCCAGAACGCCCACCTCCCGTTTCCTCCCCTCCCCCCAGGCCCTGCACGTGCTGTGCAACGCGCCCTGGTACCTGTTCGTCCGCCCCGCTCTGGACGGGGACTGGGCGTGCCTGGCGACCGCAGTTGACATGTATGCGGTGGCCGCCCTGCTGCTAACGCTGGCGGCGACGGGGCGTCGCGGGCCGCTGTGGAGCTGGTGGGCGGCAGGGTGAGTTGGGCTGGGGACGAGAAGCGGGGAGGTGGGGCAACGGGCAGACGCTGCTGTTCCCACACATCACTGCGCAACACAACCTGCTCACGAAGCGCAAGTGCTTTTCGTTCCCGACCCCCCCGCCCCGCAGCGCCCGGGATTGGGTGATGCTCGCACATGCGCCCCTCGCCCGCACGCTGCTGCACGCCGCCTCCTACCTCGTCATGCCCCGCCACCGGTGGGCCGAGGCCGCCTTCGTGCCGTACACGCTAAGCATGGTCACGAAGCCCGTGGCCAACGCGATTGCCATCGGCATCTACTGCTGGTTTATTCCGGTGAGGATCAAGGGGAACGGCAGTGGGCCCGGCGTGGGGCCTTTGCACCCTGTCGCAGAGGGGCGGTGGCGTGTGTGTTATGGCGGTGACGGACCCGGCCCGGGGCGGGAGGGGCCGGCTTGGAACGTGTTGGCAAGGGGCAGGGCGTTGCAAGATCGGAACCCGCGTTGTTATCGTCCTCGCAGACTGCTATACTGGCCGCCGCATAGCCTTGTGATAGTCATAAGTTGACACAACCACATCGCCAGCAAACGCCGAGCGCGTGGGGCTTTTGTCCGCTTGGCAGCTTGCGATTTACGACACCGGCTGTTATGCGAGCCCATCCCACAGCTGCACAACATAATCTCATTCCACTGAACGAGCATCCCGTTGCGCCGCTAGGCCTGACTGCAGTCAGCTGTCCATGGCAGTTGCGCGAAGAACCGCCACCGACTTGCCCTGTGGCAAGCTCCGGAGTTGCTCTGAGATACGCGCTGCAATATGTTGTCAGACGAGGCGTTCCGGATGCAGCCATCAAACGCCTTGGAGCACGTTTGCGGCTCCCAGGGCCACGGCACCACCAGGCACGCTGCCATCCCCTCAACCCTCGCCCCCCATTGATGCTGCCCCACAGGTCCGCTTCAGCCTGGCGGTCGTGCTGTCCGCAGCCAACCTGCTCGTCCTATTCGGACTAGCCTACACGGTCGGCCCGGTGCTCCTGCCGGACGACGGCTCCCCCGCCTCGGCCCAGCTGCTGTCCCGCCTGCCGCTGGGCCGTCAGGCTCTGGTGGCGATCTCCGCTGCCGTATGGCCTGTGTTTGTGGCCTGGACAGCCGAGAAGCGGCTGTGGGCGAGCCACGCAAAGGCCGCCGCAAGCCAGCGGCAGGCACGGCGATCGGAGCTGAAACAGTCGCCTGCTACTACCCCCTTCCAGCAGCACGAGCCTCTGCCTCCGGAACCCAAATCAGCAGGTGATGCTGACGACTTCGCGCCAGCGGGACCTTCCTCCGGTGTTGCGGACACCATCGTGGGTCACAACAGCCTCACCTCTTCCGCCTCCACGGCTACCACCCTGGCAGCCGCGGCCTCCACCCTCGCCTCCAGCCTGGGAAGCAGCAGCGGCAGTGCTGTAAGCGACACAACTCTGGCCACAGCAGCACGCGTCGCAAGCTCTCTGCGCCGCCGCATCGGTGGCGTACCCGTCGCCCCGCCGCCCAAGGCCCCATCCCCCGTCAACGTCCCCAAGGACTTCCTCATCACCGCTGAAGTCGATGATGGCGGACAGGTGACGCCCACCACCCCGCCACCGACGCCTCCCTCCCCGCCTCCCGTCCTGGCGGCCGGCGCCGACGCCTGGCAGCTGCCGTCACGGATTGCTCCAGGAGCGGTGCCTCTACAGCCCGCTCCAGCCCTCCCTGAGGACCCTGCCCCTGCGCGCGCGGGCGTCACGTCCTCATACGCCACGCCCAGTACACCACTGTTGACCGGGACCCTGATCACGCGACCGCTCGTGGTGCAAGGCGTGGCCTCCGGCCGGATGGCTGTGGATGGGGCACGCCGCACTGTGCCCCTGACTCCCTACCAGGGCCTAACCCGGATGTCCACTGTCTCGCTCAAGGTAGGCCGCTCTAGGTAGATATACCATGATACCCTTCTCTCTGGTTGATTTCTGCTACTGGGCATGCAACATGGCAGGAGCCGACAAGCCGCTCTGTGGTAGTGGGATACTACGTACTTCTGCTTATACTCCTCTCTCTGGTCGATTCCCTGGCCCGCATGCACCCCCAGGTACGGCAGCACCCGGGCAGCTTCGAGCAGTACGGCACCCGCCTCGCGGCCTCCGTGTCGTCCGCCCTTCTCTGCCCCGGCTCGGGTTCTACGTCGGGCTGTGTGGTGGTGGAGGGGTGCGCCCAGCTCATCGCCTGGCGCCACTCTCTGAGGCTTCCCGGAGAGGACGGCGGCGGCGGTGGCGGTGACGGCGTGTGGTCCCTGGGCGGCCTGCTGCCGCTGCTGCCCCAGCTGCTTCCGGATGCGGAGCTGGTGGGGGGCGTCTCCGTGCAGGCGCAAGCGGGGGCCGAGCGGGAGGGCATTCCGGTGCAGGCCTGGTCGCCCGCCGCAGCCTCCGCCTCCCCTCGCTCGGCCGCCGGAGCAAGCGCCCCTGCCCGGGTGCGGCTGCTGCATCTGCAGCCACCTGTGCTGGCGCTGCCTCCGCCGGGGGCTGAGGCAGCGGAGGCGTGCGGCGAGCTCCGTGTCACGGTGGCGTCTCCGCGTGCGCAGCGCTGCCGCCTGCTGCTGCTGGGCAGAGGGGGTGTGGTGCTGGCTGAGTATGGCACGGAGCTGGCGGCGGGGGAGCAGGAGCTGCGTGTGGGTGTGGCGGATGTGCTGCGGGCGGCGGAGGCGGTGGGAGCTACGGCTAGCGGCGGCCAGGTGAGAGCGAGTGGCAAGGCCGGCTGGTGAAGAGACTAAGGGCAGGAAGTGGACAGGTTATGTTGGCGTTGGGGGCAGACAGCCTGTGGCGTCCTTCAGCCTCCTTTCCAGCCTTCCTCCGTCTCTGCCCTCTTGAGACCGATCGCATCCTGTCACCGTCTTGGGCTCCACAGACCAACCATGCCGCTTCTCCACCCCTCTCCTCCTCAGGCCCCTTTGGCCCTGCGCCTGGCCCTGGTGCCCCCAGCCCACAGCGACGAGGGAGGCCCGGGAAGCAGCGACGGCCCCCTGCTCCACTTTTCCGCCCCGCTGCTGCTGCTGCCCGCTGCCCCGGCAGCCGAGCTGGCTGGTCTGTGGTCCTCCGCCGCCTCCGCCCCCTGCGGCGAGGCCGCTGCGTGGTGCGAGGTGGTGTGCCCCCTGCTCCAGGACCTGGCCTTCCTAGCGGACGGGGCGGTGGGGCTGGAGGTGGGCGAGGCGGCAGTTGGCGGCTCGGTAGCAGCGGCGGTGGCGGCGCATGTGGCTTCGTTCCTGGAGGGCAACGGCCTGGCAGCTACGGCGGCCCTTTCCAGGGCCGCTGCCACTCCATCTGCCGCTGGATCAAGCTTTCCTCGGAAGGACGAGACTCCCGTCGCCGACGTGAGCGCTGCGGCTACCCAGGCCACAAGCAGCTCTTCGGGTAGCCCTTTCTCGGGGCACGGTTCCCACACCTTCGCTGCCGAGCCTCGGGACGGCTGCGGCGAGCATCGCCCGCACTCGCCCTGCACCGCCAGTGGCTTCCCGTCTTGCCTGCCGTCAATGCTCTCGTGCTCCGCCGCAAGCGCACCCGCGCCTGCCCCGGCCAACCTCAACATTCGCGACCTCCTCCGTGGATTCCGCCCCTCAGCCCTGGAGTCGGCCTTCTGGTCCTGGCGCGTGGGCCGCCTCACCCGCCTCGCGCCCTTCCTGGCCGCACTCCACGCGCAGGGCTTTGTTCTGGGGCTGATGCGCTGCGCCGCCGAACAGCCCTGGGACGTGACCGTGCGAACGGCGATCCTGAGCCTCGGATCCTGGGCGGGGGACGTGGCGGGCTGCTTGGTGCTGCTGACCTGGCGCCGCCGCTCGGAGCCTGCCGTCCGCGCCCCAGCAGCGGCAAGCGCAGCCGGTGGCAGCAGCAGCGGAGCCAGCGGCAGCGGCGACGGGAGCTCGGACGGCGACCATGCCGGTGGCGCTCGCCGCAGCAGCGTTAGCGTGCCGGCGCGGACTGAAGTTCAGGCCGGGACGGTGTGGATGTACAAGCTGGCATTCGCCGTGTTCGGGCCCTTGCTGTACACAACCGTGATGCTCGTCGCGGAATGGGCGCCCATTCCGTCCAAGGCCTACGTGGGGTCCCTGCGGGCCGGGTTTGGGGCCACTCTCATCCGTGCGCTGCTGCTCCCCAGCGTGCAGCAGGCGGGGCTGGGGCCGCTGGCCGTCGCGACGCCGTTGCTGGCGGTGGGGGAGGTGCGGGCTGTGCAGGCGTTCCAGCCGAGCTGGAGCATCCCGCGCGTGGCGGCGGTGGTGGCGGTATGGCGGCTTGTGGCGGCGGCGGTCACTGCGGCGTGGGAATGGCGTGCGAGGTGGCACTTCCTGAGCCTGTTGGCGGCGGGTGTGGTGCGGCTAGAAGCCGGTGGGGGCGGCTCGCCGGAGCCCCTACCGAAGACCAAGCTGGCGTAAACTTATGGCCTAGATTGACGCTCTCCAGTGCCCGAAGGAAGGGGCGGCAAGGGCAGGTTGCGTCCTCTCCTCAGGCAAGCGCTTCTGCGAAGGCTCATGACTCCATAGGCTATTGAACTCCGCCAGGGAGGTTGTTCAGGGCGGTTGTTCCAGGGTTGTTCAGGGCGATTGTTCAGGGCGGTTGTTCAGGGCTTTGGTTTCTGCGTGCTCATGGATTGAATGGTCATGGTTTATGCGCCGTGTTCATGGCCACTCGTGCCGGGTATGCCCTTTACAACACGTTACCACTTTACGAAGAAGTTGAGAGGATAGCTATGTGTGGCGGCTTGCAGTGTGTTTGTCGTCCTCGTTATTGCAGTGCGGGCGCTCTAGAAGAAGGGGGGTTGCTGAGGGCTGCTGTGGGCTGCTGGGTAAAACGGGGTTGCTGGCCTGATGGCCTGAAGACCCGCGGAGTTGCCAGGGTGCTCCAGCACTGCCTCGAGGTTGGATAGATGCCGTATGGCGCACGTTTCAGTGTTGGGGTTCTTATGCCTGCCTCATGGCAGCTGGCACATGGGCTACTTGTACCGCGTTGCAGATGGCAGGCTTGCTTGTATGGGCGGAGGCAAGGGAGGGGGCTATGGGGCTGAGGGTCTGACTTCTGATGCGGGGTTGTTGCCTGTCCTGTGCGTGTGCCTCCCTGAGGGCCTACCCGTCCCGGAGCCGGGTTCAGCCCATTTGGTGCAACAACCCCTCTACTTCGCAGAGATGAGGCTCACCCAGTAGGGCTGCTAGTGACTGCGCTCGGTACTCTGGGTGCCCTTTCAGGGCGGTGAGACAGTAGTGCGCGGGGGCTGGCATGTGCACCGCTGCCGGCCCGCCAGCACTTGAGGGGCAAAGCTGTCGACTGGTGTTTAAGCCAGCAAGCCTGGCGCCCGATCTGCCCAATGGTGTCTTGGTGTCCGCCCGCATCCTCGGGGCGCGAGCTGTGGACCGGTGCGTCCGCCAGGGGCCCAAGCTGCCAACTGAACTCGTGGCCAGCAAGCCAGGGGTGATGTTGCCGGCCTGCGTGTTTGCCAGCAGCACGCTCGTCTTGGCCAGCAAGTCAGGGGCGCAAGCCCAGCCTGTGTGTCCGCCACAACATGTAGGCTAGGAGCCCGAGCTGCCAAGTGGTGTCTTGGCCAGGGGCGCAAGCCCGGCCGACGCTGCGGACGTGCGCCCTGGGAGGGAAGGGGGGAAACAGAGCGCACGCGCGATGCTGCATGCGAGGCGGAGATTGGTTACATCCTGACTTATGGTGCCACGCTATGCTGTCGCTTTGAGCATCGTTGTTGCTCATATAGCTTTCCATGTTCATCGGCAGACGTGTGTCGCGACACATGCTCAGTAAGTACCTTGCATCATGTAACCCTTCATGCGCCGGTGTCTCCGCCCTGACGCCGTTGCCCCGACCGTCCTTAGCACGGGCCGTCCTTAGCCCAGCTTGGACCGGCCCGGCCCGGCCCGACCCAGCCCGACCCGGCCCGGCCCAGCATCCAATCAACCGCCGGGCCTACCCGAAGCCCGAAGCCGTAGGTGGACAAGTGGCCATGGTGCTCGCAGCATTTGCTGCATATGTGCGTACGCCGACGCCCAAAGACGAGAAGCAAGGCGAGCAAAGACGAGCACTCTAGCACTCTGCTTTCGTGGGGGCACTGTACGCGCACACAAACATGGACGACTTAGGCGAATGGGTGAACGGAGTGTTCAAGAAAGCGGACAAGCTGGCACACAAGGGGGCCAAGAAGGTGCGCGTCGCGCTGCTCCATCCGCTGTGTGCGGTGGAAACTATACCCGTTGCGCGCTTGCAGGTAGGAGCCGTGGCAGGAACATACCTCGCAGCAGCAGCGCAAGAACCCACCGCGGCCACGGTGCGTGTCGACAGACTTGTGCATGAAGCCGCGACCGCCCGGCCAAGCCTAACCACACAATCATTGCGTGCAGATGGACGAGACAAGGAAACGGTGAGGAAAGACGCGGCGGACTTGGCTTCTGCGCGTGCCCCGGCCCTCAACCCCCCGCCCGGACCCCCTTACTCTTGCTTCTCTTACTCAGAATGGTCGAGGCGGTCCAATCATCCGTGCCGCTCATCCGCGACGGTCTGATCGCGGTCATCAGCCACACTGTGCCTCTGATCCGCGACAGCTTGATTGAGGTCATAACCCACACGACATCTTGCCTCGGATGGCTTCTCATCTTCGCCTGTGTCTTCGCGGCGTTTGCACCCGGGGGGCCCCTTTGGGTGCGGGCGCTTGTGGCGGTGCTGGTGGTGGCTGCGTGCATCTGTGTCCAAGTCTGCGTCCTCTCCCCACCAAAGCCTGTGATTGTACGCTTCCGCTGCTCTTCTCCTCAACATGGGACCAATGGGACATACCTGTGTGCCAACCCAAGCGACTCTGGCGAGCTGACCCACTGTCCTCTCTCTCTGAATGCCGAATTTCTCCACAGAGACTTCAAGATACTCAGGCAGGCTGGGCGGGCCACGGGACGTACACGCTCGTGCCGGGTCCCTGTATTCCTCTGCCGGGGAGACGCCGCCTCAGCTTACTCAGCTGGTGCTGCCCTCCCTGCTGCCCACCAGGCACCAGGGCAACAAGATCAGCATCGTTGGGTCCAAGACTGGCCGCAGCATATGTGCGCCACCCAAGTTGGCGGGGGATCGTGTTATCGCAAAGGTATGGAGATGGGGGGGTGGGCGGGGGGGCGAGGGGGCGAGGGGGGATGGGGTAGAGAAACGTCAGTTGCGTGCGTGGGGGTGTGGGGCCCCAATAATGGGACTGTGCCCCCCATGCCCGCCATGTCCATCGTAGCACGAGTGGGAGCTGTTCACGCTCGTGTGGGAGCGTCCAGATGGCGAAAGCAAGGTTGCGCTGCGCACACACGCCGACACGTACGTGCGCGCATGGGCCGACAACCCTGCAAGCAAACGCGTTGACCTGGCACCCCACATTGGGACCTGGGAGTGGTTTGACATGGAGTCCATCACAGGCGCCTCCCTGCCCTCTTGGATCAGACCGGCGTGGGTGAGTTGATAGGGGCGCAAAGCTGACATGTGAAGGGCGTGGGGGCGCTGCGTGCGGTGGGTGCCGGGACTGCGTTCCTGTACTCCTGGACTCAGGGGTACTCTCCACGGTAGAATTATTCTGTCCTGTCCGCAGCCCCGCGAACTACTGGAACCAGTGTCAAACCTCGCCCTGCGCACGGACAAGAACACATACCTGTCCGTGCGCGGTAACAAGCTGCAGCACGTCGAGAGAAGCGCTGATGAGAGCTGGGAGTTGGAGACCTTTGACATCAAGCACGAGAACGGCAAGGCGGTCCTGGTGGCCCAACACCACAGCAAGAAGGTGGACGTGAACAGCAAAAACGGCCTTTGCGGCAAGGTGCGTGCGTTGCGCCTGTCATGGGTGCAGGCAAGGGTGCAGGCAGCGTTGCGCCCAGGTCGCCACGTCCAACCCCCGCTGCCACTGCTGTGCCGCGTTCGGTGTTCCGCAGGACGGCACAGCCACTGAGTTCGACCTGGTGTGGTGGGGCGCGGGCTGCAAGGCCATGCTGCGCACGGGCAGCAGAGATGACCCCAAGTACCTGTGTGCGATGGTGGGCGACGGCATAGTAGCCCCGCAAAGCCTTCCCGGGGCGACTGCGTGGTTTGAGATTGTCGCCATCAGCGGCCAGTAGCAGGGCTGAGTAGGGACACGGGGGTGGGGGTAGGGGAGGCAGGTAGAAGGCAGCAGGAGGGCGGGTAGGAGCGCGGGTAGGAGCGAGCGGGGGTAGAAGGGCGGGTAGGAGGGCGGAGGACAACTAGCCTTCTAGCCTCCTGGTAGTAAGGGCCTGCATCAAGGGTGCTTGGCTGAGACTCGGACGTTGCGGTGGCACATCACAGGGAAGGGCCTGACAGGCGGGTTTTGGCGGCGCCATGCGCGGGGCGGCAATCTGGCTGGGATTGTGAGGAGGGGCTTCTGAGGCAGAGGAGATGTGGTGGCGTGAGGCGGCGGCCCGTGCGGGCTCGTGGCACATGTGACACACATGCACGGCCTCCCCTCGCCCTCCAATCTACGGCATCAGCAGTTGGCAGGCTGCCTCTGCATTTTCATCGCGGGTGGGGGGTGGGAGCCACAGCGGCCGTGCGTGGGAGGGAAGAAGGAAGGGCCTGGGTCGACCCACAGGCACCCCCGGGGCCGCCTAGCTCAGCCTCAAGCCTGCTTGCTGCGGCACAGACCTTAATAGCAGTTGCAGCCTAGAGGGGCCTAGGGGGGCCACCTCCTTGGGAAGGAGGGGGACCAAGGACGTGCCGGCCGCAAGCGAGGGGAAGGGCTGGGGCAACCCACGGGCACGATCTGGGGCTGCCAGAACTTAGCCGCAAGCCCCGCTCGCGAGGCGCAGGACCTGCTGCAAGTGCCGCCTTTGTGGGGCCAGCTCCGCCTCGCGAGCGCGCGCCGGCGATGGCATGCGATCCGCCTTGGACGGAGTCGTCGGTCGACCCAGCGCGCCGGCCTTTGCGCCGCTCTACTCCGCTGCCGCATAACCCGCCCACAGCCGCAGCCACACCGCTCGCTAGCTCGAGGACCAGCCATGAAGCGCCCGCCCGCAGCCGCTGCGGGCGGGGGACAGGCGCGCGGCTTCAGCGCCTTCAGGGCCGCCGCCTGCTACGCCCAGGATCTCAGCGCGGCCCTGGGCATCACACAGCTCTTCCTGCTGTCCTACCTGGGGGCTTTAGCGGCGGGGGGCGCAGCCCTGCCGACATACCCCGCTGGGGCGAACAAGGCAACGGTGGTGAGCTCACGACCGCGCCCCGGGGACAATGCTCGCGAGCGTTCAGGCGCCCTTTCCCGCGCATTGAGTAGGGGGAAAGGCTAACAGACACGAGCGGCCTGCCTCGGGGGCCGCGTCGCGTTGCCCGCCGGAGGCCGCATACAGCCCCGAACTTCGCCCGCAACGGCCGGGGTCCAAACCCTCCCCCTATCCCCTTCCCTCCTCCCTCCGCTTACCGTATCCCCTTCCCCAACCCCCTCCCGACCCCGTGCCCCGACGGCTCCCTCTCCCAACCCCTCCGTCCCCCTCCTCCTCCCCCTATCACCTCCCTTCCCCTCCCCCCAGGCCCTGCACATGCTTCGGAACGCCCCCTGGTACCTGTTCGTGCGACCCACGCTCGCTCGCGACTGGGCCCTGCTGGGCTGTGCGCTGGACATGTACGGCGTGCCCCTACTGCTGCTGGTGCTGGGGGCGGCGGGGCGGAGGTCCGCCCTGTGGCGGTGGTGGGCTGGCGGGTGAGGCGGGGGCGAAGGGGCTCATGGGAGGAGGGGGGAGAGGGCGAAGGAGGTCTGTAGGTGACGGGAAGTGGTCTCGCTTTGAACTCTACAACTGTCTCCCCGATTGGCCGCTTCCTGCCAACCCGCGCAACTCACTCCACGCCCCCACTGTCCCTCAGCGCCCGGGACTGGGTGATGCTGGCGCACGCCCCCGTGGCGCGCACCCTTCTGCACGCCGCCACCTACGTGCTGCTCCCACGCCACCGCTGGACCCAGGCCGGGTACGCGCTCTCTACCATCAGCGCGGTCACGCGTCCGGTGGAGAACACGCTCTTCCTCACTGTGTACTGTTGGTACGTCCCGGTAAGCTCGGGCCGCGGTTCACGTCGGGGGATGGCCGCATGTGCCGAAACTGCAAATGAAGTGCCGAGCGGCTAAATCTACAGAGGATAGATCGCAAGCAATACTTAGGTAACCTCGACGTGGCTTCTATGTATTCCTGGATGGCAGGATGGGCTGTTGCGGGCCAGCTGTCGATGCCTGCCCGAACGATGAGCCGGCCCGCACGGCGCAGCTCCGCGCGCAGCGTCCACCGCCACCTGCTGCTGCTTATATCTACCAAGCAACGCAAGCCGACTTGTCCGACAGCAAACCAGCACAAACAACATGTTGTCCCGCTCTCAGGCGCACTTCTCCTTGCGCTGCCAGCCACGCCAAGCTCATTTGTGCTTCTCCTCTTTCCACAGATACGCTTCTCGCTGGCGGTTCCGCTGTCGGTGGCAAACTTGGTCTTCACATTCCTGATGGCCTACGTGGTCGGCCCCGTGCTCCTGTCGGACGAAGGCTCTGCAGCATCCGCCCAGCTGCTGTCCCGCCTGCCGCTGATGCGTCAGGCGCTGGTGGCTGTGGTCGCTGCGGCGTGCCCGGCCCTGGCGGCCTGGGTGGCGGAGAAGCAGCTTCGCGCAGGCTACGCCAGGGTCGGGGGGCAGCGGCAGCAGGGCCCACCTGCACCCGAGGACTGCGGACGCCCTCTCGGCCTCGCCGGCAGCAGTGGCAGCGTCAACTACACCTCTCCCGAACCAACCAAGCCCGCCTGCTTGAGCACGAGCAACAGCAGCAGCTTGGACACCTACGGCAAGCCCGCCCCGCAGCCTGCCACCGCCCGACAGAGCCGCGAGGATGGGCAGCGCCAGGCTCCTCCCCCCGTGCCGCGAACACCGAGCCCTCAGCCGCAGCCGCGGAGTCCGAGCCCTCAGCCCACACTCTCTGAGACGGTCAGCGCGCCCCTCGCAGTCAACGCGACGAACCAGCCGCCGCGCCGTCAGCGTGTGCTCGTCCGCACCTTGATTCCAACACCGGTATCTGTGCCGGCGGCATGCGCCCCCGCTGCACCCCTGCCTACACCACCAAAACCGTACCGCGCTCTCAGCCGCTTCTCTACCGTCTCTATCAAGGCACGCCGCCGGGGGGTCACAAGCACTCTATAGCCTTGTTGCTCAACACGTGCTTCCTCGCCCAATCACCATTCGATACCCCATTCATAAGCTTCCCTTCCCCTCGTTCCCGCTGAACCCTCAGGTACGGCAGCACCCAGAATCTTTCGAGCAGTACGGCACCCGCCTCGCAGCTTCCACCGCTGCCAGCCTGTTGGGTGCTACCTCAGGGGCGTCCGTGACGGGATGTGTGGTTGTCCAGGGATGCGCCCAGCTCATCGCCTGGCGCCACTCCCTGAGGCGTCCCGCAGAGGACGGCGGCGGCGGTGGCGGTGACGGCGTGTGGTCCCTGAGCGGCCTGCTGCCGCTGCTGCCCCAGCTGCTTCCGGATGCGGAGCTGGTGGGGGGCGTCTCCGTGCAGGCGCAGGCGGGGGCCGAGCGGGAGGGCGGGGCTGAGCGCGGCATTGAGGTGCGGCGCTGGTCGCCCTCCGCCTCCTCCTCCGCCCCTCTCTCTGCGCCGGTGCGGCTGCTGCATCTGCAGCCGCCTGCGTTGGCGCTGCTTCCACCGGCGGGGGCTGAGGCAAAGGGGGCTGGGGCAGCCGGGATGGGGGCCGAGGCGTGCGGCGAGCTCCGTGTCACGGTGGCGTCTCCGCGTGCGCAGCGCTGCCGCCTGCTGCTGCTGGGCAGCGGGGGTGTGGTGCTGGCTGAGTATGGCACGGAGCTGGCGGCGGGGGAGCAGGAGCTGCGTGTGGGTGTGGCGGATGTGCTGCGGGCGGCGGAGGCGGTTGAGGTCACGAGCGGCCAGGTGAGAGGAAGGAGCGCGGGGCGGGGCCGGCTTGGGCTGAAACTTTGGTTTCGGCCGGGTTGCGGTGGAACGTGAGGCCGCTCTCATCTTGCGCCATTGCAGGTTACAGGTTGCCTTCAAACCGCTCCGTCTCTGCCCTCGTGAGTCCGCCCATGCCTCTCCTCCACCCCACCTCCCCCTCAGGCCCCCCTGGCTCTGCGTCTGGCCCTGGTGCCCCCAGCCCACAGCGACGAGGGAGGCCCGGGAAGCAGCGACGGCCCCCTGCTCCACTTCTCCGCCCCGCTGCTGCTGCTGCCCGCTGCCCCGGCGGCCGAGCTGGCTGGTCTGTGGTCCTCCGCCGCCTCTGCGCCCTGCGGCGAGGCCGCTGCGTGGTGCGAAGTGGTGTGGCCCCTGCTCCAGGACCTGGCCTTCCTAGCGGACGGGGCGGCGGGGGCATCTGCCGGCTCGGCGGCGGCGGCAGTGGCGGTAGCCGAGGTGGCAGCGCATGTGTCGTCTTTCCTCGAGGCCAACGGCCTGGCCGCTACGGCGGCGCTGGTAGACGAAACCGCCGCCGCTGTGGCCCCCGCCGCCTCATCCAGCTCCGCCAGCTCTCTCACTACCGACCACGACGGTGTCTCTCCCCTTCCCGTTCCCCTGGCCCTGGCCCCATCCAAGCCCACCCTCCGCGACGTCCTCCGCGGCTTCCGCCCCCCGGCCCTGGAGTCCGCCTTCTGGGCCTGGCGCATCACGCAGCTCACCCGCTCCGCGCCCTTCATGGCAGTCCTCGTGGCCCAGCCGTTTACGCTCTGGCTCACACGTACGGCGGCCGCGGAGCCCTTCGGCGTCGCTGCGCGCACCGCCGTCTTCGTGTCTGTCCTTGGGGCCTCTGACGCTGCCTGCTGCATCGCTCTCCTGGCTCACCGAGCTCTCGCCCTCCGGGCTTCCGCCAGCGATGCTGCCGCCAGCCATCTCGACGCCAGTTCTGGAGGCAGCCGTGACGGCACCCGCGATAGCACCGCAGCGGGCAGCCATGTGGGACACGGCTCGGGGTCCGCGGACCACCTCGGCGCCTGCCGCAGCACGGCAGCGGAGGCGCGGACCGTGCTGTCTTACAAACTGGCAGCCGCGCTCGTCGGTCCTCTGCTGTACAACCTCGCGGCCCTGTCTGCGGTCTGGGCGCGCTTTCCGTGCTGCAAGGCCTTTGTCGGATCGCAGCGGACCAGCGTCGGCGCTTTCCTGACGCGGGGCGTCCTCTTGCCCAGCGTGCAGCAGGCCGGCTGGGCGGCTGCGGTTGCTGGGGGACTCGTGCTGTTCCCGGGGGAGGTCCGGCACCTCACGATGCTGCAGCCGGATTGGAGTAGCGCTCACGTGGCGGTTGTGGTCATGGCCTGGCGGCTGACGGCCGTCGCAGTGGCGGCGGCGTGGGAGTGGCGGGCGAGGTGCCGCTTCCTGGGGCGGGTGGCGGCAGGGGCCGTGCAGGTGGAGGGCGTGGGTGCGCCCGCTACGAGGGGGAAGGCAAAGCTTGCGTGAATGGCAGTATATACTGCCATACGTATGGTCGATGTAGCTGTTGGTACGCATTAGTACGCACAGGCTTCATTTCTGTGTATGTCGTTGCGGAGGAATGGGGGGCATTGCTTTCACTGGTCTGCAGCATGGTTTCAGCCGCTTGTTGTCATGGGATGCATGTGGCCACCCGTTTACAAAGTGCAAGACTTTACATCCCCTTAAAAAGCGTGCGGACACCTTGGCGCGCTCTGCTGCTTTACTCTGTTGTACTCGGATGCTGGTTAGGTATTGCTGCTGGACTTTGCGGCTAGGACAAGGGGCATGGGCGCACAAGGGGACATGCAGTTCATAGTCGGTGACTTGTTGTTGAGTATTGCTGTGCTTGGGGGGGGGGGGGTCGCGCAAGGGAAGCCCCTGTTGAGACACATGCTACACCGGCCGTAGGAGGATTGCTTGGGACTACGCGAGGCCGCCCTTCGAGGTAGTGCCGGGGCTGGGCGGGGGATGGAACGACCACAGGCAGGATGGCCGGCGCGTGGCCAGGGCGAGGGCAAGGCCGCTTAGGCAACGGCCCTTAAAATTCAAGCGCCGTGAATCCAGGCTCCTCTAGGGGCGGGGCGGGAGGCAGCGGCTCGGGAGGCGTGCCGCCGCGCGCAAGCAAGGCGAGGGCGACCCACGGGCACACCCCGGGCCGCCAAGCTCAGCAGGCGCGGCTGGCAGCGAGCAGCGCCACGAGCACACAGACGTCCTACCGCTACTGAAATCTCGTGAGGCCAGCTCCTGGCCTCGCCGGTGGTGCGATCTGCCTTGGACGGGGTTGACCCAGCGCGTTTGCTCCCCCTCGCTGCTTTCCTGTTGCTGCAAAGCCCTGCCCACAGCAGCATCCATACGTACCGCAAGCTAGCTTCCGCACCAGCCATGAAGCGCCCGCCCGCAGCCGCTGCGGGCGGGGGACAGGCGCGGCCACAGAGTTTCTCCGCCTTCAGAGCCGCCGCCTGCTACGCCCAGGATCTAAGCGCAACCCTGGGCATCACGCAGCTCTTCCTGCTGTCCTACCTGGCTGCTGTGGCCGCGCGGGGTGCCGCGCTGCCCTCCTTCCCGGCCGGGGCCGGCTGGGCCGCGAAGGTGAGCTCACGGCCGCGCCCCGGGCAACGCTCGACGACTTTTGAGCGCCTTTCCCCGCGCATTGAATAAAGGGAAAGGCTAACAGACACGAGCGGCCTGCCTCGGGGGCCGCGTCGCGTTGCTCCGACTTCGCCCGCAACGGCCCGGCGCTCTCCTCCTCCTCGTCCCCCTATCCCCTTCCCCTCCCCCGCGCCGGGCACCGGGTCCCGGCTCCCGACCCCGTGCCCCGACGGCTCCCTCTCCCAACCCCTCCGTCCCCCTCCTCCTCCCCCTATCACCTCCCCTTCCCTCCCCCCAGGCCCTGCACATGCTTCGGAACGCCCCCTGGTACCTGTTCGTCCGACCCACTCTCGCCCGCGACTGGGCCCTGCTGGGCTGTGCGCTGGACATGTACGGCGTGCCCCTACTGCTGCTGGTGCTGGGGGCGGCGGGGCGCAGGTCTGCGCTGTGGCGGTGGTGGGCTGGAGGGTGAGGCGGGGGTGGGGTAAGGGGGGCGGTGAGGTCTAGGGGGCTCAGGGATGCTGGGCCAAGCGGTGGCCTCTCCCTGGGCTGCCGCTTCTGCCGGCCCGCGCAACACTCTCCACGCCCCCACTGTCCCTCAGCGCCCGTGACTGGGTAATGCTGGCGCACGCCCCCCTGGCGCGCACCCTTCTGCACGCCGCCACCTACGTGCTGCTCCCACGCCACCGCTGGACCCAGGCCGGGTACGCGCTCTCCACCATCAGCGCGGTCACGCGTCCGGTGGAGAACACGCTCTTCCTCACTGTGTACTGTTGGTATGTCCCGGTGAGCTCGGGCCACGGTTCGTCGGGGGGATGGCCGCATGTGCCGAAACTGCAAACGAAGTGCCGCAGGGCTAAATCTACAAATAGTTCACAAGCAACACTTAGGTAACCTCGACGTGGCTTCTATGTATTCCTGGATGGCAGGATGGGCTGTTGCGGGCCAGCTGTCGATGCCTGCTCGAACGATGAGCCGGCCCGCACGGCGCAGCTCCGCGCGCAGCGTCCACCGTCACCTGCTGCTGATATCTACCAAGCAACGCAAGCCGACTTGTCCGACAGCAAACCAGCACAAACAACATGTTGTCCCGCTCTCAGGCGCACTTCTCCTTACGCTGCCAGCCACGCCGCGCTCTGAAACGTGCTTCTCCTCTTCCCGCAGATACGCTTCTCGCTGGCGGTTCCGCTGTCGGTGGCAAACTTGGTCTTCACATTCCTGATGGCCTACGTGGTCGGCCCCGTGCTCCTGCCAGACGACGGCTCCGCAGCATCCGCCCAGCTGCTGTCCCGCCTGCCGCTGATGCGTCAACTACTTGTCGCTGTGGTCGCTGCGGCGTGCCCGGCTCTGGCGGCCTGGGTGGCGGAGAAGCAGCTTCGCGCAGGCTACGCCAGGGTCGGGGGGCAGCGGCAGCAGGGCCCTTCGCCTCCTGCACCCGAGGACCATGGACGCCCTCTCGGCCTCGCCGGCAGCAGTGGCAGCGTCAACTACACCTCTCCCGAACCAATCAAGCCCGCCTGCTTGAGCACGAGCGACAGCAGCAGCTTGGACACCTACGGCAAGCCCGCCCCGCAGCCAGCCACCGCCCGACAGAGCCGCGAGGATGGGCAGCGCCAGGCTCCTCCCCCCGTGCCGCGAACACCGAGCCCTCAGCCGCAGCCGCGGAGTCCAAGCCCTCAGCCCACACTCTCTGACCGCGTCATTGAGGCCCTCGCAGTCAACGCGACGAACCAGCCGCCGCCCCGTCAGCGTGTGCTCGTCCGCACCTTGATTCCCACACCGGTATCTGTGCCGGCGGCATGCGCCCCCGCTGCATCCCTGGCTGCCCCACCTAAGCCGTACCGTGCCCTCAGCCGCTTCTCTACCGTCTCTATCAAGGCACGCCGGGGGGTTACAAGCACTCTATAGCCTTGTTGCTCAACACGTGCTTCCTCGCCCAACCGAACATTTTAGACCCACTTATATTCGAACGCTAACCTTCCCCTCGTTCCTGCTGCACCCCCAGGTACGGCAGCACCCAGGATCTTTCGAGCAGTACGGCACCCGCCTCGCAGCCTCGACAGCTGCCAGCCTGCTGGGTGCTACCTCAGGGGCGTCCGTGACGGGCTGTGTGGTGGTCCGGGGATGCGCCCAGCTCATCGCCTGGCGCCACGCCCTGAGGCGTCCCGCAGAGGATAGCGGTGGCGGTGGTGGCGATGGCGTGTGGTCCCTGAGCGGCCTGCTGTCGCTGCTGCCCCAGCTGCTTCCGGATGCGGAGCTGGTTGGGGGCGTCTCCGTGCAGGCGCAGGCGGGGGCTGAGCGGGAGGGCGGGGCCGAGGGCGGCGTTGAGGTGCGGCGCTGGTCGCCCTCCGCCTCCTCCTCCGCCCCTCTCTCTGCCCCGATGCGGCTGCTGCATCTGCAGCCGCCTGCGTTGGCGCTGCTTCCACCGGCGGGGGCTGAGGCAAAGGGGGCTGGGGCAGCCGGGATGGGGGCCGAGGCGTGCGGCGAGCTCCGTGTCACGGTGGCGTCTCCGCGTGCGCAGCGCTGCCGCCTGCTGCTGCTGGGCAGCGGGGGCGTGGTGCTGGCTGAGTATGGCACGGAGCTGGCGGCGGGGGAGCAGGAGCTGCGTGTGGGTGTGGCGGATGTGCTGCGGGCTGCGGAGGCGGCCGGGGCTCCGAGCGGCCAGGTGAGAGAAAGGAGCGCGGGGCGGGGCCGGCTTGGGCTGAAACTTTGGTTTCGGCCGGGTTGCGGTGGAACGTGAGGCCGCTCTCATCTTGCGCCATTGCAGGTTACAGGGCGTTGCTTGGGCCGCAACAACCCGCTCAACCCGCTCCGTCTCTGCCCTCCTATGACCACCCATATCGCTTCTCTCCTGCTATGCCGTTCCTCTCCTCCTGAGACCACCCATACCCTTCCTCCACCCCTCTCTCCCCTCAGGCCCCGCTGGCTCTGCGTCTGGCCCTGGTGCCTCCAGCCCACAGCGACGAGGGAGGCCCGGGCAGCAGCGACGGCCCCCTGCTCCACTTCTCCGCCCCGCTGCTGCTGCTGCCCGCTGCCCCGGCGGCCGAGCTGGCTGGTCTGTGGTCCTCCGCCGCCTCTGCGCCCTGCGGCGAGGCCGCTGCGTGGTGCGAAGTGGTGTGGCCCCTGCTCCAGGACCTGGCCTTCCTAGCGGACGGGGCATCTGCCGGCTCGGCGGCGGCGGCAGTGGCGGTAGCCGAGGTGGCAGCGCATGTGTCGTCTTTCCTCGAGGCCAACGGCCTGGCCGCTACGGCGGCGCTGGTAGACGAAACCGCCGCCGCTGTGGCCCCCGCCGCCTCATCCAGCTCCGCCAGCTCTCTCACTACCGACCACGACGGTGTCTCTCCCCTTCCCGCGCCCCTGGCCCTGGCCCCATCCAAGCCCACCCTCCGCGACGTCCTCCGCGGCTTCCGCCCCCCGGCCCTGGAGTCCGCCTTCTGGGCCTGGCGCATCACGCAGCTCACGCGCTCCGCGCCCTTCATGGCAGTCCTCGTGGCCCAGCCCTTCATGCTGGGACTGCTACGCACAGCGGCCGTGGAGTCTGCCGTCATCACCTTCCGCAACGCCCTTCTGGCAGTCGTGCTGTGGGCGTCCGACTCAGCATGCTGCATCGCTCTGATGCTGCACCGAGCCCGCGCCCGCCGGGCCCGCGCCGGCGCCAACACCGTCCGTCAGATTGAGAACCAGGTTGGCGACAGGCCCAGCATCAGCCGCGGCGACGCAGCCACCAGCGACGGCAGCTCTGCCGCCGTTCCCTCTGGCGCCGGCAGCATGGCAGCCGAGGCAGCGGCAGGCCAGGCAACCCTGTGGCACAAACTGGCGGCAGCACTCGTAGGCCCAATCCTTTACGGCGTGGCGGCCCTGGCCGCTGACTGGGCGCAGCTGCCGTCCAAGGCATTCGTGGGGTCGCTGCGGGTTATCCTGGGAGCGTGTCTCACGCGGGGCGTCCTGCTTCCCAGCGCGCAGCAGGCGGGGCTCGCAGCATTTGCTGTGGCGGCGCCGCTTCTGGTGATCGGGGAGGCACACCACCTCACGGCGTTCCAGCCGACCTGGGGCCTTGTGCCCGTGGCGGCGGTGGCTGTGGGCTGGCGGCTGACGGGGCTCGTGGTCACGGCGGCGTGGGAGTGGCGGGCGCGGCGGCACTTTCTTGGGCTTGTGGCGGCGGGGGTGGTACACGTGGAGAGTGTTGCCGCGGTCAGCGCGTGGGCGAAGGCCAAGGTTGCGTGAGAGCTTGTGCGCACCCGCAGAACGCGCCTTGCTTGCCTAGGGCGGTTGGTGGACACGTTACTATGTATCATATGCTTTTTGGGAGTGTGCGGGAGGGCAGTCAGGGCCTTCCGTGCCCGGTGGGTGGATGGTACATGGCTATGGCACAGAACCCGGGGCCGTAGGAAGTTCGGAAAGCCTGACATACCGGTAGTTCTATGCTGGACCTGCGCTTTGACAGCCCTTTCGCCTGGTTGATTATGCATGCAACCTGTTGTCGTGGGTCTGCAGTCTCCATACCGGTATTTGTAGTCTCCACAGCAAGGGAGAGGGCATGTGAAGCCGAGATGCTGCGGAGCAGCTTTGGACCATGGGGCAGATGGGGCGATGGGGAGCCATCGGGTTGCTGAGGGTTTTTACTGGCGCCGGGCGGGTCAGCCATGCACATCATGGCCTCCACCTTGGGCTGTGCCTGGTGTATGCGTGGCTCACGGTTTGTTGCAAATCTGGCGTTTGACGTTACCAAGCTGGGTCAATAGACTCCACGCCACGGCTGCAGAGTCCCCGTCTCACAGCATGGCAGGTAATGTAACCTTACATGCATGCTGTCCAGAACCTACTCTCAACAGCACCGGCATCAACCTGTCCACCGCGTCGTTCCCTCCCGAGGCAAAGCTCCGCCTTGGCCTCGTACCCTGAGCTTTGTGTTCCTCGGAGCACCGGACACGACAGGCCCACAGAGATTGCAGTCTGCACGCACGTCTTGGGCGCCTGCCCAGCGGCTAGTGGCCTCGGCGCATTCACTGGCGGACACAGCTAGCAGCAACAAAGAAGCGGTGGCTCGATGGAGGCCCAGCGCATCCCCTCGAGTCACACGCATGCATACGAGCCTCACGCAGCTATGAGCCCCACGCAGCTACGAGTCACAGACCGGACCCATACGGCTACGCACGTGCCAAATATTGTCACAAGCCAATTGTACAACGATTCTTCTGGACCGGCAGCAAGGACTGCCCTGGGAAATTGAGGGCCCTGCCTGCACTTATCCTCCCCACAGGCAGTGGCCTGGAATGCGTCCTCCATCCAATTGCACGCTGCATACGTTACATACAAAGCATGGGTACGCTGCCCAGACGTGGCAGGCATCAGTAAGTATCATAGTATGCCGTACGCTAGTACCAGGACCTCAGCCGTTAAACTGTTCACAAATCAGGCCAGCTTGGCCTTTCCTCGGCCGCTCCCGGCCACCACCCCGCCCCCGCCCTTCCCATGCGCCACCTCCACTACCAGTAGCCGCAGGAAGTGGCGCCTCGCCCGCCACTCCCACGCCGCCGCCACCACGGCCGCTGCCAGCCGCCAGGCCGCCACCACCCCCATCACGTGTACCGTACCCCAGCTGGGCTGTAGCGCTCCCAACTGAAGGACCTCCCCCACGAACAGCAGCGGCAGCGCTGCGAGTGTCGACCCCAGCCCCGCCTGCTGCACGCTGGGGAGCAGCAGGGTGCGGTGCACGGTCGCCCCCACAACGGCCCGAATGGACCCCACGAATACGTCATTGGAAGGCAGCGGTGACCAGCGCGACCCCACCGATCCCACGACGAAGAGCAGAGGCCCGACCAGTGCGGAGGCCAGCTTGTACTGTTGCACAGCTCTCGCAGCCTTGGCCTCGGCTGCCGCAGACAGCTTGGCTTTGCGGCTGGGGGCAGCTCCAGCGCCGCCAGAAGCGCTGCAGAGGATGGCAAGGGTGATGCAGCCGCTCACGTCTGAGCCCCACAGGAGGAGGATGAGTAGGCCGGGGCGCACGGTGACGTCCCAGGGCTGTTCGACCGCGCAGCGCATTATTCCGAGAGCAAAGGGCTGTGCGAGGAGGGCGGCCAAGAAGGGCGCGAGGCGGGCGAGGCGGCCCACGCGCCATGCCCAGAAGGCAGACCCCAGGGCCGGGGGCCAGAAGCCGCGGAGGAGGTTGCGGAGAGAGGGGCTGGCGGGGGTAGTGGATGGGCTGGCCGCGTACTCCACATGTGCGGCGGAGGCCGGAGCAGATGAGGGAGCGGAGGAGCTGCTGGAAGCGCCCGAGGCGGCAGGGCCGTGGCGGTTGAGGCCCTCAGTCGACACCACGGGGAGTGGGTCTGGCGCAGTGCCGGCGGCAGACGAAGGGCAAGCAAGCCCCCTCGCCAGCGCCGCCGTTGCTGCCAGGCCGTTGCCGTCGAGAAAAGACGACACATGTGCCGCGACCTCCGCTGCTGCAGCGGCAGCTGCTACCGAGCCGCCAGCTGCGGTCTCAGCCTCCGCCCCCGCCGCCCCGTCCGCTAGGAAGGCCAGGTCCTGGAGCAGGGGGCACACCACCTCGCACCACGCAGCGCCCTCGCCGCAGGGGGCGGAGGCGGCGGAGGACCACAGACCAGCCAGCTCGGCCGCCGGGGCAGCGGGCAGCAGCAGCAGCGGGGCGGAGAAGTGGAGCAGGGGGCCGTCGCTGCTGCCCGGGCCTCCCTCGTCGCTGTGGGCTGGAGGCACCAGGGCCAGACGCAGAGCCAAAGGGGCCTGAGGGGAGGGGAGGAGGGGTAGAGGAGAGAAGCGGTATGAGGAAGCGGGAAGAAGCGGGTGATATATTAGGTGCTGCAAGCCTGAGACCGCGATTGACCTCAGGAGGGCAGAGGCGTAGCGGGCTGAAGGGATGCTGAGACCTGCACAACCCTGCCCCGTAACGTGCCCACTCGCTCTCACCTGGCCGCTCGTAGCCCCGACCGCCTCCGCCGCCCGCAGCACTTCCGCCACACCCACACGCAGCTCCTGCTCCCCCGCCGCCAGCTCCGTGCCATAATCAGCCAGCACCACACCCCCGCTGCCCAGCAGCAGCAGACGGCAGCGCTGCGCACGCGGAGACGCCACCGTGACACGGAGTTCGCCGACAGACTCCGCTGGCTCAGACCCCGGCGGAGGCAGCGCCAACGCAGGCGGCTGCAGATGCAGCAGCCGTACCGGGGCCGAGCGAGGGGCGGCAGGGGCCCCGGAGGGCGACCAGCGGTGCACCTCAACGCCGCCCTCGGCCCCGCCCTCCCGCTCGGCCCCCGCCTGCGCCTGCGCGGAGACGCCCCCCACCAGCTCCGCATCCGGAAGCAGCTGGGGCAGCAGCGGCAGCAGGCCGCCCAGGGACCACACGCCGCCACCGCCACCGCCACCGCCCTCGCCGTCCACTCCCGGGCGCCTCAGAGAGTGGCGCCAGGCGATGAGCTGGGCGCAGCCCTCCGCCACCACACAGCCGCCAGTAACGGGGATACCGGGGCACAGCAGCGCGGCGGAGGCGGAGGCTGCGCGGCGGGTGCCGTACTGCTCGAAGCTGCCGGGGTGCTGCCGTACCTGAGGGGGAGGGGACGGGTTGGAGGGATCGATGCGAGTGGTCACAGCCTGTTTAGACAAGCAGAGCTCCGCACACTACGTCCTTGCAATGGGCTTGCGTCTTCGCATTTCCAGACTCGAACCCACCTTGACCGACACAGTGGAGAGCCGTGTGAGGGCATGGTAGGGCGCCAGCGGCACGGCAGGGCGCCCAGCACCGGCCAGAGAGGTCGCCGGCATTGACGTGCCGTCCCGTGCTTGCACAGGCCGGGCGACCAGGGTGCCTTTCAGCACGGGAGCCCGGGGCGCCAAGGGCATGGGCTGGACGGTGCGGGCTTCCTCAGCGTCAGGAGGTGCAGCAGCGTCTTGGGCGAGCGGAGGTGCGAGCGGCGTCGACGGTGCCCGGGGCAGAGGAACCGACGGCGGCGAAGAGGGTGGTGGTGACGGAGGCGGCGTGGGCTCGACCTCGGTCTCAGCGGTGAGGAACTCGGCGGAGATAGAGGCGATCGTCGGGACCGAAGGCGGCAGGGCGACAGGCACGCCCCCGATGCGACGGCGAAGGGAGGTGGCGATTCGGGAGACTGACGCCTGCCGGTTCAGCCCGCTGCGGCTGCTGCCGCTGCTGCTGCCCAGGCTTGAGGCCCAGGCGGAGGGTGGGGCGGCCATGGAGGGTGACGTGGAGGTGGAGGAACACGTGGCGATGCTCGGTGCGTTGCCGACGCCAGGCCCAGGCCCCGGCATCGGCAGGGGCTGCGGCGTGTCATTGTCGGCATCGGCACCAGTCGCCAGAGAAAGGTTCTGGAATGGAGAGGGGGCCTTGGGGGAGGCGGGCTGCGCTGATGGCTTGACAGCTGCTCTGGCGTAGTCCTTCCTCAGGTGCGTCAGGGCCGCCCGCGCTGTGAGGAGGGGCCACACGGCAGCAAAGAGGGCCACCAGCGCCTGACGGCCCAGCGGCAGGCGGGACAGCAGCTGGGCGGAGGTGGGGGAGCCGTCGTCCGGTAGGAGCACTGGGCCCACCGCGTAGGCCAGACCGAAAAGGACGAGCAGGTTGACCGCGGTGAGCACCGTCGCCAGGCTGAGGCGGACCTGCCCGGAAGCATGATGAAAGGCTGGTGAGCTCGGTTGCGTGGCGAGCTTTGTTGACGTGTTGGAGGCTGAAGCAATGCGGACGTGCTGGACGAGCGCAACCCACATGCCACCCCTACTCCCCGACCCCTGCCGCCACCGGCAGGAAGCAAGCCCATCGCGCAGCGGTGTCCAACCCTGCTCACCGGAGTGAACCAGCAGTAGAGCCCCAGGAAGAAGGCGTGGCCCACCGGCTTGGTGACCATGCTGAGGGTGTGCACGGCGAACCCAGTCGCGGCCCAGCGGACCCGCGGCATAACAACGTATGAGGCAACGTGCAGGGCCGTGCAGCACAAGGGTGCATGCGCAAGCAACGCCCAGTCGCGGGCACTGCGGGCACAGACATCGGCTGAGGGGTCAGAGGAAGACACGGGATGCCCTTTTTTCACCACCCGCACTCCCCGTGAACTGCAGATTGCCACCTGGGCCTTGCCCTCTCCTCTCCCCTTTCTACCCTTCCCTGCCGAGCTCACCCGCCAGCCCACCACCGCCACAGCGCCGACCTCCGCCCCGCCGCCGCTAGCGCCAGCAGCAGCGCCGCCATCACGTGAACGTCCAGCACGGCGGCCAGCCAGGCCCAGTCGCGGGCGGCGGCGGGGCGGACGAAGAGGTACCAGGGGGCGTGCCGGAGCACGTGCAGGGCCTGGGGAAGGGGGGGGCAGAGGACGCGCAGGGGGCTTCTCAGGGCGCAGAACGCGTGCAAGGCTGTGTTCCGAAAGGCAGCAGCGGCATGTGCGCATGGCGCAGTGGGGGAAGGCGCGAAGGAAGGCGGGGTGGAGAGGCGCTGTAGCGCGCGAGGCGTGAGCGGGGGGAGGCGTGGGGGAGCCGGAAGTGCCGCTGGATCCGTCGGACCGAGAAAACGCCCCGCCTCGCCCGAGGCAGCCCCGGAGCGCTGCTGGCGCAGCCAGCAGCAGAACGCGACCCCTGCCCAGCGCGGGGGCGACCCACCGAGCGCTGCCCTGGGAGCGCGCGGCGCCCCTGACCTCACCGCCTCACCTGAGCAAGGCTCCCTCCGGCCGGAAACGAGGGCAGCGCGGCTCCGGGCTGCCCCCGGGCCGCCAGCAGGCCCACATAGCCCAGCAGCGTAGCGACGACGATGAGGGAAGCGGCCAGGTCGAGGTCAAAGCACGCGGCAGCGATGTGCGACACGAAGCCTTGCGCGCCGTCCGTCTGAGCAGTGGCTGGGAGCGGTCGACGACGCCTCATGGCTTGACCGCCGTGTAGCAAAGCGTTGTACTGCGGCTTATTGGCTCGCGGCGCTCCACCAGAGCTCGGTGTACACCGCGCGCCGCATGCCGCGCGGCTGGGTCCCGGGTGTGACGCGGGAGTTCGGGCCGGGGTCGTACGAGTACGAATTCGTCTTCGTGCCGGGCCTTCGAACCCCGGGTCCTTCAGCTCTAGTGGACCCTTCGCAACAGCGCCCTGCGCTTGCGCTTGCGCACAACATGGTCGGCCGCCTGCTCCCTGCCCCACCCCCACGCACAGGTCTTACGCCACCTTCGCCTTCGCCCCTGCCCCCGTCACGTCAAAGCTCTCCACGTGCACCGCCCCCGCCGCCACGAGCCTCAGAAACTGCCGCCTCGCCCGCCACTCCCACGCCGCCGCCACGGCGGTCGCGGCCAGCCGCCAGCCCGCCACCGCCGCCGCCACCCGCCCCGCGCCCCAGTCCGGCTGCAGGCCTGACAGCCCGAGCACTTCGCCGATGGCCAGGAAGGGCGTCGCGACGGCCAGGGACCCCAGCCCCGCCTGCTGCACGCTGGGGAGGAGCAGCACACGGTGCACGGAAGCGCCGGCCACAGCACGGAGGGACCCCACGTAGGCATCGTTGGAGGGAAGCGCCGCCCACTTGGCCGCCACTGAGCCCGCCAGGAAGAGCGCTGGGCCCATGAGGCTTGATGCGCGCTGGTACAAGCGGACGACGGCCACCACCTCAGCGCGTGCAGCTTGGATGCAGTGGCGTGGGCAATTGAGACCATTGCTGCAGCCGCTAGCGTTGGAGCAAGCCTTCTGGCCCTTCTGGGTCTTGGCTGCAGCGCTGCAGGCGCGGCGATGGGCTACCAGGACGATGCAGCCGGCCACGTCTGAGGCCCACAGCAGGAAGCTGATAGCTGCGTTGAAGGCGGTGACATCCCAGGGCTGCTCCGCAGCGCAGCGCATCAGCCCGAGGACAAAAGGCTGCGCGAGGAGGGCGGCCAGGAAGGGAGCGAGGCGGGCGAGGCGGCCCACACGCCAGGCCCAGAAGGCGGACTCCAGTGCCGGGGAGCGGAAGCCGCGGAGGAGGTGGCGGAGGGAGGGGCTGGATGGACCGGAGGCGGAGTGCGAGGAGGCGGCAGTGGCGGCGGTGGATAGGGTTGCGCTGCCGCAAGCGCCTGAGGCGGCAGGGCTCCCGCTGCTGGGTCTCTCAGGCGGCAGCACGCGGACTGGGTCCGGCACAGTGCCGGCGGCAGACGAAGGGCAAGCAAGCCCCCTCGCGAAGGCCGTCGTTGCTGCCAGGCCGTTGCCGTCCAGGAATGACACCACATGCGCCGCCACCTCCGCTGCGGCCACCTCCGCCCCCGCCGCCCCGTCCGCTAGGAAGGCCAGGTCCTGGAGCAGGGGGCACACCACCTCGCACCACGCAGCGCCCTCGCCGCAGGGGGCGGAGGCGGCGGAGGACCACAGACCAGCCAGCTCGGCCGCCGGGGCAGCGGGCAGCAGCAGCAGCGGGGCGGAGAAGTGGAGCAGGGGGCCGTCGCTGCTGCCCGGGCCTCCCTCGTCGCTGTGGGCTGGAGGCACCAGGGCCAGACGCAGAGCCAGCGGGGCCTGAGGGGAGGGGAGAGAGGGGTGGAGGAGCGGCATGGTTGGTCTGTGGAGCCCAAGACGGTGACAGGATGCGATCGGTCTCAGGAGGGCAGAGACGGAGGAAGGCCGGAAAGGAGGCTGAAGGACGCCACAGGCTGTCTGCCCCCAACGCCAACATAACCTGCCCCCTTCCCGCCCTTAGTCTCTTCACAACCCGGCCTCCCCACTCGCTCTCACCTGGCCGCTAGCCGTAGCTCCCACCGCCTCCGCCGCCCGCAGCACATCCGCCACACCCACACGCAGCTCCTGCTCCCCCGCCGCCAGCTCCGTGCCGTACTCAGCAAGCACCACACCACCGCTGCCCAGCAGCAGCAGGCGGCAGCGCTGCGCACGCGGAGACGCCACCGTGACACGGAGTTCGCCGCACGCGTCCGCTGCCTCAGACCCCGGCGGAGGCAGCGCCAGCACAGGGGGCTGCAGATGCAGCAGCCGCACCGGGGCAGGGGCGCTTGCTCCGGCGGCCGAGCGAGGGAAGGCGGAGGCCGACCAGCGGTGCACCTCAGCCCCGCCCTCCCGCTCGGCCCCCGCCTGCGCCTGCACGGAGACGCCCCCCACCAGCTCCGCATCCGGAAGCAGCTGGGGCAGCAGCGGCAGCAGGCCGCCCAGGGACCACACGCCCTCGCCGCCACCGCCACCGCCCTCGTCATCGCCCACCCCGGGGCGCCTCAGGGAGTGGCGCCAGGCGATGAGCTGAGCGCACCCCTCCACCACAACACAGCCGCTGGTGACGGCAACCGCTGGCCGCAGGATGGTGACAGCTGCGGAGGCGGCGAGGCGGGTGCCGTACTGCTCGAAGCTGCCTGGGTGCTGCCGTACCTGGGGTCGACGGTCGACAGAGGGGGTTGCAATTCATTGACATCTTCCAGTGCGTCTGGTCCGTCCGGGCCAGACTTTGTGGTGCTCGTTAAGCCCCAGCCATCCCCCTCACCTTGACGGAGAGTGTAGTTAAGCGAGTGCACGCTCGGTAAGGGGTCAGCGGACGACGAGGCTGTCCAATGGACGAGCCAGCAGCGGCCGCCACAGGCGTTGCTACCAGCGTGCCGGTCAGCACCCCAGGCCGAGTGGGCGACGCTGTCAGCTCGACGGGCAGTAGCTCTGGCGAGCGTGCCCCGGAAAGAAGCTGGCCAGAAGACGCATGTGTCTTTGTGCAAGCCTGCTGGTTGGCCTTGGCCTTGGCCTTATCCCTCGGCGCTGCCCTTTGCGCAGGTAGGGCCTGCCCAGGCAAGACCTGACAACGATGCGCCGCTGCACGGGTGTAGCTCGCCCTGAGTTGCGCGTACGCCACCCGCGTGGTCAGGAGGGGCCACGCCGCAGCAAAGAGGGCCACCAGCGCCTGACGGCCCAGTGGCAGGCGGGACAGCAGCTGGGCGGAGGCGGGGGAGCCATCGTCTGGCAGAAGCACGGGGCCAACCGCGTAGGCCAGCCCGAACAGGACGAGCAGGTTGACCGCAGTGACAGCAACTCCCAGAGAGGGTCGAACCTGCAGGTGGGAGCCGATACGGGACCGGGTTGTGAGGTGTCGTGCACGCGGTGTTGCACGGGGCTTGCATTTGAGGCCCGATGCGCGCACCCAGACATCAAGCCGCAGTCAACGTTGGCGACCTGGGAGAATCACTACTCGCTTGCCTGTCGCTTGCATTTTATGAGACCGCCACGTGAAGCTCATAACAAGGGCCCTAGGGAGACTTGATGGAGGCATGCTTGCGAGACTGTCCCCGACAGCTGGCCGCAAAAGAGTCAATGCAGGCAAGTAGCTAACCCCTTGTGCTGAGAGAATTGCTGACATAATGAAAGCTACTCCCCACGAGGCTGGGGCTTCGCTTCGCTTGCAGACAAGATGCTCTGCAGACCTTGCTGCTTCGCCTAGTTGTAATGATCGTAGTAGGTGCACATCCAGTCCAGTACCCCACACCATGAGCAGAATCGACCCGAGACTCGACACCCACCGACAGGCGTACGAGCATACCCACACGAGTCGAGTGACTCCCCCGCCCCCCGCTCCGAGCCCCGAACCCCCACCAGACCCCCTCCTCACCTGGATGAACCAGCAGTACAGGCCCAGGAAGAGCACGTTGCCCACCGGCATCGTCAGCATGCCGACCGTGTAGGGTGCGTAGCCGCCCTCGGCCCAGCGGCGGCGGGGGAGCAGCGCGTACGAGGCGGCGTGCAGGACGGTGCGGAAGAAAGGCGTGTGCGCCACCAACACCCAGTCACGGGCACTGCGGGGCGGCGGAGCAAATAGATTGGAAGGGATGCCACCCATGCCCCACTCACGTTCCGCGTTGGGTGCTTTAGCCGAGGAGAGGCCCGTTCCCGTCCGTGCCGTCCCTTGTCTTTGCCCCCCAACTATTGCCCCCAAGGAGGCCCTTTTAGCACTCACCCGCCAGCCCACCACCTCCACAGCGCAGACCTCCGCCCGGCCGCCGCCAGCGCCAGAAGTAGCGCCGCAACCGCAGTGAAGTCGACGCCAACGGCCACCCAGGCCCAGTCCCCGGCCACAGCGGGGCGGACGAAGAGGTACCAGGGCGCATGCCGGAGCAGGTGCAGGGCCTGGGGGGAGGGCGGGAAGACGGGACACGGTGGCACCGGGTGGACGGTGGAGGGGCAACGCGGGCAAGCACGCAAGGGCGGCGGAGGGCGCGGGCCTAAGGGCACGGGGATGGCGCCGGAGAGCAGGCTCGCACGCACGCACCCGCAAGGACGACGGACCCAGCGAGCGTTGCGCTGCCCCGCGCAGCCCCGTGACCCCACCTTCGTGACTCCACTGCCGCCATCGGGGAAAGACGCGAGAACAGGACCGGCGTGGCCGCGCGCCACGAGCGAGCCGATGTAGGCGACCAGCCCTATCAGTAACAGGCCCAGCGCGGCTACAAGGTCCTGGGCAAAGCATGCGGTCGCTGTGTAGGCTGCGAAGTCGGCCGCAGGGGGAGCATGAGCTCCGGGCGCTTTGGCAAACCGCCCGGGGGCGCCGCCGTCGCGCGAGGCGGCTGAGCGTGGGGGCTTCATGCGATCATGCCTTGGCAGCAGAGAGCGGAAAAGAGGTCAGGGTGCGGGACCTGGTTCTGGGGCTCCAGGCCCTACAGCGGCTCGGTCCAAGGCCCGCGCGTGGCATGGCAAAGGGCCCGTGGGTCGTGGGTCGTGGTGCAGCTTGCCCCAGCTTGCCCCACCGAAGCACGCTCTCCAGTCCTCCCCCTCCCCTTTCGAGCATGACAACTGGGTCAAGGGGGGATAGCTGCCTCTGGGACGAGGCAAAGGCACTGTGCCTGCCATACTTTACAGACGGCAGGTCGAGCCCTTGCCCAGACCCACCTGACCCCACAGCCCTAACCCGACCCAGGTTCTCGCCCCGCAGCCCCTAATACTGGCCGGTGGCTGGGAAACAGCTTTCCTCGCATACCTGAATACCTGAATACCTGAATACCTGACCTAATAGCCATCAACCCCCACAGGATCCCTTCGAGGGGCGGAGCGGCCTACCAAGCGCACTCATAAGTAATCAACGCAGCGGCAATGACACCGAAAGAAGCGCAAGGAACTACTGTTCACACATGAACTTCCCTCAAACAGATAGACCGACCAAAACAGCAAGGGTGCGTACGAAGCCCTAGCTCCCCGCTGAAACAAGACAACAACCAGCCCGCCGCCAACTTTGCCAAGGCTACCACCTCCTCAGTTGCACAGACAAGAAAGGCGCCTGTGTGAGAGCGCACAGCACTTACGCCACCTTGCCCTTTCCCCCCGCCTTGGCCACGGCGACGCCCTCCACGTGCACCGCCCCTGCCGCCACGAGCCTCAGGAACTGCTGCCGCGCCCGCCACTCCCACGCCGCCGCCACGGCCGCCGCCGCCAGCCGCCAGCCCGCCACCACCGCCACGACACGTGCCGGGCCCCAGGAGGGGTACATCACCACCAGGCGAAGCGCCTCCCCCACTGCCTGTAGGGGCAGCGCTGCCACGGTCGACCCCAGCCCCGCCTGCTGCACGCTGGGGAGCAGCATCGTGCGGTGCATGGAAGCCAGAGCGAAGGCACGGAGGGAGCCCGCGAAGATGCTCTTGAAGGGCGGCGCTTGGAGTGTCCACATTGCCGCAAGCAGCAGAAGGCCCGGTCCCAGCACGGACGAGGCCAGCTTGTAGGACCATACAGCCCTCGCCACAGCCGCCACGTCGGCCCGAGCGCAGCCGGTCGTGCCATCGGCGCGGGCCTCCGCGCCCTTGGTTGCCGTGTGCTGGCTGGCGGGAATGTTGCCCGTGCCGCAGCCGTTGCTGCTGCAGGCTCCGCCGCCGCAGTTGCCTGGGCCGTGGCGGGGATGGCTGGCGGCGCCAGCGGCGGCGGAGGCCAGGGCGCGGCGGGAGAGGGTGAGCGGGATGCAGCCGGCGACGTCCGAGGCCCAGACGAGCAGGCAGTAGGCTGAGGCTGGGAGGCTGTCGCGCCAGGGCTGTGTGGCGCCGTACTTGATGATGCCCAGCACGTACGGCTGTCCGACGAGCGCCGCCAGGTACGGCGCAGTACGAGAGAGCCGTCCCACGCGCCAGGCCCAGAAGGAAGACTCCAGGGCCGGGGGCCGGAAACCGCGGAGGAGGCCGGACCGGGCTGACGGGGCACGCGTGGCAGGGGCCGTGTGGAGGGGGTGCTCGTCCTGTACGGGCTGTGACAGGGGTGGCTTAGGGTCATCGAGCAGGGGCTTGACATAGGCGTGACCGTCCGCAAAGGATGCCGGCTTGGTGGCGGCGGCGGCATTGGGTGGGTTAGCAAGCCCCCTCTCCAGCGCAGCCGTAGCGGCCAGGCCGTTGCCCTCGAGGAATGACACCACATGTGCCGCCACCTCCGCTGCCGCCGCCTCGCCCACCTCCGCCCCGTCCGCTAGGAAAGCCAGGTCCTGGAGCAGGGGGCACACCACCTCGCACCACGCAGCGGCCTCGCCGCCGGGGGGGTAGGCGGCGGAGGACCACAGACCAGCCAGCTCGGCCGCCGGGGCAGCGGGCAGCAGCAGCAGCGGGGCGGAGAAGTGGAGCAGGGGGCCGTCGCTGCTGCCCGGGCCTCCCTCGTCGCTGTGGGCTGGGGGCACCAGGGCCAGACGCAGGGCCAGAGGGGCCTGAGGGGGAGGAGGGGTGGAGGAGGGGCAGGGGCGGTCTCAGGAGCTGAGGATAGGAAATCGAGGGCGGGAGATGAACTAATCTACAGGATGCAAGGCTGTCTGCCCCTAACTCAACGCAACCTCCCCACGTCCCGCGCTCAGTCCTCTCACCTGGCCGCTCGTAACCCCTGCCGCCTCCGCCGCCCGCAGCACATCCGCCACACCCACACGCAGCTCCTGCTCCCCCGCCGCCAGCTCCGTGCCATACTCAGCCAGCACCACACCCCCGCTGCCCAGCAGCAGCAGGCGGCAGCGCTGCGCACGCGGAGACGCCACCGTGACACGGAGCTCGCCGCACGACTCCGCTGCCTCAGACCCCGGCGGAGGCAGCGCCAGCGCAGGCGGCTGCAGATGCAGCAGCCGCACCGGGGCCGAGGGAGGGGCGACGGAGGAGGCGGAGGGCGACCAGCGGTGCACCTGAACGCCGCCCTCGGCCCCGCCCTCCCGCTCGGCCCCCGCCTGCGCCTGCACGGAGACGCCCCCCACCAGCTCCGCATCCGGAAGCAGCTGGGGCAGCAGCGGCAGCAGGCCGCCCAGGGACCACACGCCGTCGCCGCCACCGCCTCCTCCCTCGTCCTCTCCGGGGCGCCTCAGGGAGTGGCGCCAGGCGATGAGCTGGGCACAGCCCTCCACCACCACACAGCCGCCAGTAACAGGAATACCGGGGCACAGCAGCGCGGCGGAGGCGGAGGCTCTGAGGCGGGTGCCGTACTGCTCGAAGGTCCCCCGGTGCTGCCGTACCTGGGGGCGGGTTTGGGGAGCACAAGTTGAAGGGTGGCTGAGCAAGTCCAAAGCATGAGCATGAGACTGAGGGCAAGGGCAAGCAATTGTGGGCCCAAGAGCCTTATTCCACCTTGACTGATAGCGTTGAGACGTGAGTAATGCCGCGGTAAGGCGGCAGCGGCACGCCAAGGCGCCCTGGGATGCCTGCTGCAGGCACCGGCACAGCCGAGACGCTGCTGCGTGTTGACAGAGGCCTTGCGACCAGGGTCCTGGTGAGAACTGGAGCGCGGGCCACGCGGCTGGCCGCTTCGTTGGCGGCTGACGCGGGAGCAGTCGAAGCGGGCAGGGCCAGCACCGAGGTAGCATCGCCTCGCGGCACAGGAGCTGACGTGGCGGCGGTTGGCGCCGCCCTGGCGGCGGCGTCAACTGTCAACGGCTTGAACCTGCTGGCGGCATCCTTGGCGGCGCCCGAAGGCCGCGGGCCCGGCAGCCGCTCCCGTGCCGGCTGGCGGCGAAGGTACTCCCGCTCTCTCGCGTAGCTCGCCTTAAGTTGCTGCTCGGTGGCCCAAGCGACGAGGGTGGGGCACGCCGCCGCAAACACAGCCACCAGGACTTGCCGCGCCACCGGTAGACGGGACAGGAGCACAGCGGAGCTGTGGGAAGATACGGCGGGCCCGTCGTCAGGCAAAAGCACGGGTCCCACCACGTGCGCTAGGAAGAAGAGGACGGTGACGTTGACCGCGGACAGACCCACGGCCAGGGGGAAGCGTACCTATAGGCGGCGTGAGGGGGCAACAGCAGGGCGGGCGGCATCAGCTCCGCACACAGATGCAGATCACCAGATACAGGTGTCGTACAGCTAGTCGGAGAAAGATCCCCGCGTTCCGCTCACCGGCACGAACCAGAGGGAGACGGCCAGGAATACGGCGTTGGCAACGGGCTTTGTAACCATGGCGATTGTGTACGGCACCCAGGCGGCCTCGGCCCACCGGTGGCGGGGCATGACGAGGTAGGAGGCGGCGTGCAGGAGCGTGCGGGCGAGGGGTGTGTGTGCGAGCATCACCCAGTCACGGGCGCTGTTGGGACGGCGGGGAGGAGCGGCACTTCGGGGTGTGAGGGCGCCGAGGGATGGGCAGCGGGAGGCAAACTTACGAGCGAGCTGCCGCCGGCCTGCCTCTCCCAGCCCGGCCGAGCGCAAGAGCACACTCAGCACAGTGAAGGCTGTGAAGCCCCCGGCTCGTAGCGCCCTGCCCTCCACTCTTTGCTCACTCCAGCACAGGGCTGAGCGCCAGCCCTGAGCTGTGCATCTCGTCCCCTCGCTCTGTCGCCCACCTCCACCCTCTTCCTTTGCACCTCCCACCACACCGCCCCCGCCTCACCCGCCAGCCCACCACCGCCACAAGGCCGACCTCCGCCCCGCAGCCGCTAGCGCCAGCAGAAGCACCGCAGCCCCCTGCATGTCTACTGCGGTCGCCAGCCAGGCCCAGTCGCGGGCGGCGGCGGGGCGGATGAAGAGGTACCAGCGCGCATTCCAGAGCACGTGCAGGGCCTGGGGGGAGGGGGGAAAGAGGGCGGCACGGGGGTGAGCAGGGGCGGGAGGGAAGAGGGCGGGCAGGGGGTTTCACGGGGCCTAGCAGGCCCGGGAGGCTGTGTCCCGAAAGGCAGCAGCAGCGGCATGGCGCAGTGAGGGGAGGCGCGAGGGAAGGCGTGGGGCAGACCGGGGCTGGAGCGCGGTCGAGGGAAACGCCCCCGCCTGGCCCCGAGGCCACCCCGGCGCGCTTCTGGCCGTAAGCAGTGCGCAATGTGAGCGGTGTGAGGGCGCGGGGACGACGCGCCGAGCGTTGCCCTGCCCCTCGCTCACCTGCGCGGCCCGATTTCCGTCCGCGGGAAACGAAGGCAGTGCCGCAGCTCCGGCCTGGCCGCGGGCTGCCAGGAGGCTCACGTACAGGAGCTGGAGCGCCGCCATGCCCAGGGCCGCCCAGAAATCAATGGCGAAGCAGCACGTCGCGAAGGTGAAGCCAGCGGCCTCGCCGCCGCCTGCAGCGGCTGCTGCGGGCGGTCGCTTCATGGCTGGGGTGTGTTGTGTGCCTATGCGTGTGCTGCAAGCTAGGGGCTATGCATCGTGCGGGAGCCGAGAACTCGGAGTCAGAGGATCCCCGTGGGTCGGCAGAGGCGGTCGAGCGCGGCCTCAGCTGAGGCAGGACGCACGGCGGTCCCAGGAGCTCAGGGGTTGCAGAAAAACGAGACCTTGCAACAAGCACCTACGTTTGCTTGCGCCGCGAGCCCGACAAACGTCGGCCCCCTCCAGGAACCCGCGTGCAACGCCTGTCCCTTACCCACCCGCCCCAGCCGGCGCCCTTCCGGAGAGCTGCCTGCCCGTCGCCTAAGCCACTTCAACAAGACAACACCCGCACCGCAACATCCAACATGGAAGTTAAGCCCAGTAACTGGTTGGCAACCCGCCGCTTGCTCCGCAGCTGGGGGCATCCTCGCCCACTGCTGCACGCCCTTCCGACCCTGAACCCACGACCCAGCGCTAGTGAACGCAACCTCTGGTCCCGCTGCGTAGTCATCGTGACTTTCTGGCATGTGTCCAGATAACCGCCCATGTGCACGCAGGGGCACTAAGCTAAGCTCCGCAATACCCCACCGCCCCGCCCTGCGCCGGCGGCCTCAGCTGCCTACTACCACCCCCCTCATCCTGCTGTGCCCTGAGCGGCGCGACCGCCGGCTAAGCCCTCACCGATTGCGCTGTGCCATCGGACCCCTCACACGGCTCCTCGGCAAGCGCTGTTGGCTCTACTGGCTGTTCCAGGGCTGCTGCTCGCCAGGCCCTTCCTCCCCAGCATGCTCCATGGCCGTCCGTGTTTCAGCGCCCATCCGCCAGGCTTTACCCGAGCCAGAGCAGCTGCGGGAGATCATGAGGGGAGTCGGGCTTCAGCAGATCAGCAGAAGTAGTGCAGCCCAGGGGCACTTGAGGACAGTCCTGCGCCTGCCCTGCTCCGCCCCGCGCCGCCTTTGCCCGCCCCTCCCTGTTTCAGTGGGCTGCAGCTCAGAAGCCACTTCCGAGCCCCGCACTGCCCACCTGGCCCAGGGTGGGTCGCGGCTTCGTGGTCAGCATGCCCACGACGATGATGCAAGGGATGAAGCCCCAGTGTACCAGCGGCTGAGGGACACGAGGCATGGGCAGTAGGGCACGAGCGGGTGGGGGTGCAGCTGTCAGGTGGGGGCAGACCCTGGGAGGGGTCCCATGGACCGCCAGCACCCTACAAGCACTATGATGTCCGCGCAAGCTTTTTCAGGCGCCTCGGAGAGGCTTGGACGGCGCCGGCCTCCAACCGATCGGCGTGATGCCGGCGATGGCGACACCCTCCTGTCGACCACCGCCAAGGGGTACTGACCTTGCCGTAGGTCACTGCAAGGTCAGCAGCAGTGTTGTAAGCCTTCTCGACCTGCTTCAGCAAGTCAGAAGAGGAGGTGGCCATCCTAGGAGCTAGACGTCACCGCAGCGTGTTTCCTATGCTAAACGTAAATGAGTTGGTCCAGGATGTTGTGTTTAGAGGCTGGCGTAATGCGGCTGCGGAGGTCGGGGCGACCTGCATTGCGGGCACGGCCCAAAACTCCATGTTGGCCCCCGCTCCAAACCTCTTGCGTGCAATAGTTATGGCTGACGCTGGAGCCCCACCGGGCGTAGACCCTGAGCCAGAGCAGGAACAGATGGAGTCGAACCTCAAGCGCAGCGCGGACGAGGCGCAAATCAATGGCGGGGACGGGGATGGCCCCGACTACAAGTCCGCGCGCCTGCCGGGTGCGTTACGAGATGCAACACGTAGATTAAAGCATTGGACTGCTCATATTGGCCTCGTCCTCTTGATCTCTGGAGTCGCTGGGTCGATCCCCGAATTCGCTCTCGTGCGCAGGCCGCTTCGACTCCTGCGATCCGCGGCTAGCGGAGCGCATCGAGCGGCTGGTCGCGACTGGCCTGGTAAGTCCATGGGAGCGTGAACGGAAGCTTCGGCCTCGGCGCCCACCCATGCTTCCTCTCGCAGCTCTCCGCCCACGATATCGACGACAAGTGCCTGGAGCTGCTGAAAGAGCAGCGTGTGGACGATGCCGTCAACATCATCGACCAGTTCGAGCGCGCGCTCCACGGCGGAAACGTCAAAAACAAGTCGGCATACCTCGCTGGTGTCGCCACCCGGCATAAGCACTTTGGCCACGGCCCCAAGCTGGCCAAGGACGTGCAGCAGCGCCTGGAACAGCTGTACCGCTCGGGAAAGATGAAGGACACGGTGCGTCCTGGGCGTCCTGAGTGTCGGGACCCCCCCCTCCCAGCCCGCTCTCCCCGACCCCGCCCGTTCCTAGCTCCGCTCAACCGTCTCCGCACAACTTCCCCTCCCCGCGCGCAGGTGTTTGACGGCAAGGTGCTGGAGGCCATCAACGACATGGAGCCGGGCCTTGCGATGCGCGTGATTGACAACTTTGAGGCGAAGGACCTTGAGGATGCCCGCAACATTAACGCCCTATTCATGGCCACCATCAAAATCACCAAGGAGCAGGTGCGGCACTCGGAGGTTATGCATACTCAGGCCAGGTGTTGTTGAGCTTCGCCGGTGAATCCAACTCGGGCCCTGGGTGGGCTCTCCTGGGTTGGACCCGGCCGGTGCGGACAAGGGTTGTGGCAAGGCGCCGTCTCCGTGTAGCTAGCCTCCGTGTAGCTAGACGGTGTCAGCAGGTGCCTCTCCTCAAACGCCCCATACGCGCGGCGGCGCGAAGCGCTCGTGTCGCCTCCGGTGCCGCTACAGCCCCGTGTGCTCCCCCGCCGCCCGTCAACCCGTGTGTCCCGTGTCCCCCGCTGCCGGCGTTCCCCCTCTCCCGCGGCGGTGTCCTCCGTCCCCTTCTCGCGGCCGCAGATCTCGCGCGAGCGCTCGTACGGAATGCCGCCTCCGCCGCACGGCTACCGCGATCCGCTGCCGCCGCCGCACCACCACATGCCACCCCCGCCGCACCACCACATGCCCCCGCCGCCGTACGGAATGCCCCCGCCGTACTCGCCGCCGCCGTACTCCGCGCCGCCGCCGTATGGCGCACCCCCGCCGTATCCGCCGCCCATGATCCACGCGCCGCCACCGATGTCAGGTAGAGGACTGCACACGGCCCACCGCCAGCGCAAGCGGGCGCGGCGAGCGGGGCGGGGCGGGGTGCCTAGGCAGCTTGCGGCGGCGGGCCCGAAGCCTCGTACCCCCACCCCCGGAACCACCCGCCCCTCGCCCATCCGCCCCTGTTCCCATCACCTGCGCCCTCCCCTCACACCCTCTCCCTTGCCCCTTGCCCCTTGCCCTTCCCTCCGCAACCCCTCTTCCTTTCCCTCTCTCTCGTCCAGGGGGGCGCCGGCACTTCGGCCCGGACCAGGCGGCGGCGGGCGTGCGCGTGGACGAGCTCCACAACCTGAGCCCCCACGCGCCCTACGTGCCGCCAAACGTAGCCCTGGCGCTGCAGCGCGCCTGGGACAGCGGCAACCGCCTGGTCTCGCTGCTGGACGACGGGTCCTGGAAGGCGCTCACTGAGATGGAGCCGCCTCACGGGCAGCAGGTGGGGCTGCGGTGGGGCTGCACGCAGCATGCAGCAGGCCGCTGTGCTGGGGGAGCGGCCGGAAAGGCGCGCGCCGAGGGAAGGGGTGCGGGCAGTGATGTGGGTCGGGCGGGAAGGTCGGTGGAGGCCGCGCGTGGTGCTGGGGCAGGTGGAACAATGCCAGCCGTTTGTGGGTCTGCAGGTCTATCCGATGTGGGTCGCCTGCCATGATTGCTGGCTAAGGCTGGACATGGGCCGGGCCTGGAGTGCGGGCTGTCCGAAGCGCCGGGGAGCGCGGACGGGCTGGGCTGCAGGCACAGGCTGGTGTACGCTTCACCATCCAGCTTTTTTTCACCTTGCTCTCTCCCCAGGTGGTCAACGAGGTGGTGGAGGCTATGAACGGCCAGCAGATCCGCAACTGCAACGCCTTCCTCATTGTGAGTGCGGCGGCGCGGTGGGCTCGGGCCTGCAGAGAGCGGTCGTTGTGACGGGGCTTAGACACAGGATTGCAGACAGTGAGGTTCTACTCAACGATGGGGCCAGTTGTGGCAGGTCGTGTGCGACCCGACCCACATGGGTGACACGCTTGTTGTTCTCTACCCCCCTCAGTCGGTCTCCAAGAAGTTCCTTCAGGGCGGGGCGCCGTCCCCGTCGGGCGCCTACGGGGGCGGAGGCGGCAGCTACGGAGGAGGCGGTGGCGGCGGCTATGGCAGCAGCTATGGAGGCGGCGGCGGCGGGTATGGCGGCGGCGGTGGCGGCGGCGCTGGCCCCGGAGGGCAGAAGGGCGTGCCGGCCCTGAACAAGCTGACGGGAGTCCTTGGGCAGCGGGCACAGGTGAGCGCGCGGTCAACTCGGGCCACGTGATGTACGGCACTCGGGCCTGAGCGGGGTACTCCTTCGACAGCAAGTTGGTATTGGTCGAGGTCCTGGCCAGGGGTCGTGGGCAGCGTCATTTCCCCTCCTGTGCCCTGCTTCCACCGACTGCGGCCTACCCCTCCGGGTGCTCGCCTCGCAACCCCTCTGTCCTTGCCTCGACGGCGCCTCGCCACGGACCCACATCCTGTGTGCCCTCTTTGTTCTTTGACCCTCGGCGTTCACCTTCTCATCCCTTCCTTGTTCCCCCCATACCTCCACCACCAACCCCAGGACCTGCTGGTGCAGCACTCCCTCTGAATCCGCACACCCCAATCACGCGGGACCTCGTAACCCCGCGGCGCCCACGTGGCCTCGTCACCCTCATCCCCCCCTTGCCTCCCCCCATCTCTCCCCCACCCCCCAGGACCTGCTGGTGCAGCACTCGCACGTACTCCGCGACAGCCACTTTGACGAGGTGGTGGTGAGCCAGCTGCAGAAGCTGCCGGAGCACGAGTCGCTCGAGGTGCTGGCCGAGGTGGGGCGGCACGAGCTCGTGGGCGTCAAGAACATACCCGCCTACATTATGGGCATCATCAACAGGTAGGTGGGGCGGTAGGGGCCGAGTTTGCGAGAGCCGGGTTGGCGCTCCGGGTTGCAAGTTGATGTGGGTCGGCAACTTCGTTTGGGTGCCAGGGCAACTTCAGTCCCCCTCATTGAGGTGCTTGTCCGTTGCCGCCCTGCAGGTACAAGCGAGGCGGGCAGCGGCCAGGTTATTGAGCGCCGGATGGACTGGACGGACTGTTTGGGAGGCTGGCAGCAAGGCGGGCGAAAGCTTCGGGGGACGGACCAAGCGGTGCCCCGTGGAGGCAACCGCTGGGAGGGAGGCATTGTGGAGCGGAGTCCGCGCCGGGTCTGGGCGGGTTGACACAATGGCGGGAGACGCAGCACTGCAACACGGGCGGGTGGGCAGAGAGAGGAGGAAGAACTGGACCGATGTGACGATGCGAAGGCTTGAATGGGCGCGCCTGGGCAGGTGGCGCACCAATGGGGCTGCCCTTCAAATGCTGGACTCTCCTGGGATGCTAGGTCGGGAATCGTACAGCACGGCTGATACCACTGCATGTTTTGACATAGAATGCGGGAAGCATTGGAGTACACGCTGCTGGGAGGTGTGACGGACATAATGGGAGACGAGTACGGTAAGAGGCGAATCGCATTGGCCTCTTGATGGGCGCGCGGGACTCTGTCGGATGGAATGCCGGTGGCTATCAAGGCTTGAGCGGGTCGAGCGGGTGGTGAAGAGGCTGAAGGGCTGCGACGCACAGGCCTCCACCATACAACTGAGGTTCTCGCAATGCGTGGCGACACCCAACCGGGAGAGAAGCGGCAAAAGGAGGGAGGCGCAGATGTGAGAGCCAGGAACGGTTGCAGGTTGGCACCAAGCCATGTGGTGTACCATTTCAACGCTCGATCTCATGCATAATGCGGCTTTGTCATGCAGGAGCTGCGCCTGCAGGCAAGCCAGTTACTATGCCCCTCAGCCAGACCCAAGCTAGTCCAGTCCGTCGCAGCACTTCTAGTGTACTAAGTGATCACAAAGCCTAAGTCCAGGTCTACAGCCAGCTAGCTAGCGCCAGGCAGCAGGTATCGCCACCACTAGATAATGCTACGTAGTTCGAAGCTGGGAGCCCTGCAACGGCAACACGCCCTATATTAATCCGCCCTACTGGCCACGGGTCTTCTTGCCGCCGGTCTTTGTGCCGTTGCGGCGGTGGTGGGGCTTGGGAGAGGGAGAGGCGCCAGGGGTTCCCCGCTTCTTGCGGCCGCCGGTGCTCAGCAGACCACGCTTGCCGCCCTTGGGCTTGGGGGAGGAGCCGGGGGTCTTGTGGTGGGGCTTACTGGTAGGCTTGGGGGAAGCGCCGGCGTGGTGGGCCTTGGGGGAGGGCGAGACCCCGTGGGTGCTGTCCCCAGCCTTGGCCAGCAGTCCACGCTTGCCGCCCTTGGGCTGGGGGGAAGAGCCGGGGGTCTTGTGGTGGTGCTTACTGGTAGGCTTGGGGGACGTTCCGGCCGGCTTGGTGTCGTGGGCCTTGGGAGAAGGAGAGGGGCTGCTACCCCCAGCCTTGCCTAGAAGGCCACGCTTGCCGCCCTTCCCGCCCTTAGTGGCAGGAGTACTAGGGTGCTTGGGCTTGGGGCTTGGTGAGGCGTGGGGGCTTGGGGAGGGGTCGGCGGTGGTGTTCTTGTGCCCGGGGTTCGTGTTGTTCGCGGGGAGCGGGTGGTGGTCTTTGCCTTTGGGCTTAGAGCCCTGATGTCCTCGGGCAGAAGCAACGCCTGTTGGGTGGAGGGCGGAAGGGGAGAACAGAACAGGGGTCAGCAAGGGACCTTCACGGTCTCAGGGGGCAGCTGGGTGGCAGCGGTGGCAGCGCTGAGGTGGCTTGCAAGTCAGGTAGCACACGTCCAGCCCTGCCTTCGTGACCTGCTACTACGGCATCCGCTTAACGTCGCTTCCCCCCACCTGCTGCGCACAGCCCCACGACGCAAACAAGAAGAAATGCAGTGCCCAGGTCCCAGCGCCGCGTTGAAGCCCCACGCGCCATGGCCGATGTCGCCGACCTGCGGGCGGGGACAGCACAGGTTGGCAAGCGGCGGGAACAGTGAACGGCAAGCGGCGGGCCATCAGCGTTCGGGGGTCGGCGATGGATGGGGCTGGTCCGGCTACCCCCCCGGATCGCAGCTGCGCCTTGCTGCAAGCCTAGCATTGAATGCTCACCGAGGTGCGTTGTTGGGATGGACCCTGAGAGACCAGTTGCGTTCCCTAGGTAGCAGGTGCTCGCGGGATGTGCACGCGGGATGGAGACTTTCAACGGGCTAAGTGCTTAGAGCCTAGGCAAGAGTGTGCAGCACTAGCTCTATGATATGTATGATACTCCGTATGTGCCGGCAACGGGCTTTTATACGCGATGCTGCCCATCGCATTCGTAAGCTGCGGCTGCTGCCGGTCCCTTCCGGTAACCTCGCTACAGGCAAGCGCAGCTGCGCACCCGAACGAACCTAGCAGATACAGACAACAGATAACGGGTAAGCTGCATCGGGTGCTCCTTACCCCCTGTACTGAATCGCGGCGCGTGTCGGTCCTGGCGATTCTAGATGGTACACCTGCCAAGCCCAAGCCTTGACGTCAAGGCTGCGGGACTAAGGCTGTGCTTAACAATTGATCTCACAGGTGCCTTCCCTCAGAGTCAGTGTGGCCTACCCGGCATGCTGCCCGACGCATCCGGGGTCCAAAGAGGAATAGATAGGGAACGGGTCCAAAGGAAGAGGAATTGATCGTCGGCTTCCTGGGATAACAGACCCCCCAGACCAGAAACCCACTCCAGGCCCGCCCGTTGCCCCAGGCGAGCCCAGGTGCACGCGTGCCCCTCAACCCCTGTCAGTCCCCGGTGCGAGAGCAGGCGAGAGCCAGCAAGCGGAGAACGTATGACACAGCATGGCCGCTGGTTTCTAGCCATAAGCATTACATGTGTAGTGCGCTGAGCACACAAGACAGGGTGCGCACAAGGGGTTCGTTTTGTGCCCCAAGCCACCAGGGCACCTACACCTTGCCTCAGCCCGTAAATAAACATGACCAACGTCTAACGGATGCCGTGGTGGCAGGCGCGCACAGCTCGGCGCCGGCCAGCCACCAAGCCCAGTGATCCGCTTCGGGTGGGCTCGCTTAACGTACGCGGGCTTACCTCAGGCACTGAGTCCCTGGACCAACCGCGCCTGTCGGCGTACCTCAGGCTCTGGGCACAGCAACGGCTAGACGTGGTCTGCCTCCAAGAGACCAGAGTCACAGCGGCTCTGATCTCGGGTGTGGAGACTCAAATACAAGCATTAAGCAACACTCTGCGGCTGAGTGGCTGGCTGGCCTTCTGGGGGCCAGCGCAGCTGGGGGACAATGGCGGCGCAGCGGGGGGAACAGCCATCCTGGTGCGCTCGGCGCTGGTCACGTCTGGCGCCCTCCAGGTCGCGGGCGCACACTCAGCGACTGAGGATGGGCGCGCGGTGCGGGTCCCAGTGCAGTGGGGTGGCCACTCCTTCACACTGCTCAGCACGTACCTGCCGTCAGGACAACCAACACAGCAGCGGCTCTTCATCCAACAGCAGCTAGCACCAATAGCCGCCAACGCGGAGACGCATGTGTGGGCCGGGAACTTCAATTTCGTGATGGACCCAGCACTCGACTGCAGCTCTGGCCCTAACAGCCGGCGAGAGGACACAGCAACGGCGGGGGTCTTCAGCGCCGCCTGCCCAGGGCTTACGGACGCTTTCCGCAGCCTCCACCCAACCGTCCGCAGCTTCACCTTCTTCTATCCGTCTGGAGCCTCCCGCCTGGACCGCTTTCACGTCTCCTCCGACCTGGCGGCGAACGTGGCATCGTGCCGCATTGAGTGCGGCAGACCCGCTGACCACCGACTTGTGCTGCTACGCCTCTCACCATCCCCCGCCGCCCAGCCCCCGGGCAAAGGGTTGCCGAGGGTCAGGATGCATTTCCTTGACTTCACCGACTTGCGCGAGAGCTTCTGCGAATGGATTGACTCCCAGCGTGCCTCGATGCCAACGGACAGCCGACAGGTGCTCTCCTGGTGGCCAGCGGTGAAGGCAGGCATTAATAGGGAACTGCGGGCGCTCAACCAGATAGCACAGCAGCGCTCCGTCAGCGCTACAGCAGCAGAACAGACAGCCGCACAGTCAGCCGAAGCCGCCATGGCGGCAGTGGAGGCAGGCGACGAAGCCGCAGCTGCGCAGGCGGTTGCGGCAAGGAGCGCAGCGGCCAGGGCGGCATGCCGGGCCTCAGCACGGGCAGCTCGGAAGACTCGCCACACCTGGATCCATGCAGGCGAACGACCTTCACCCCTCCTCTCCCGCCTTCTGCGACCACCAGCCGCCTGCCGCCGAATCTGCGCACTCCGTCGAGCTGACGGGACCCTCACCTCCACCCCCCGCGAGATGGCACACAGCGTAGCCCGCGTCTGGCAGCGAGTCAGCACACCCAGCCCAGTTGACCATACCGCCCGTGCACAGGTGCTCCAGGCGCTTCGGGAGGCAGCGCTCAACTGCCCTGAGGAGTCAGTCACCAAGATGGGGGAGCCGACGGTGACTGCGACGGAGGTGGCAGCGGCCATCTCCGCCGCCCCGCAAGGCAAAGCCCCCGGCGCGGACGGCATCCCCATGGAGCTGTACAAGGCATATAGCGGGCAGTTCTCGAGCATCCTAGCAGCCGTGTTCTCAGCGGCAATGGCGGCTGGTACAGCGCCTCGTGGCTTTCTTGACGGTGTGATTTCGTGCTTCTTCAAGTCAGGCGACCCAACCCAGCCCGCCAACTATAGGCCCATCACGCTGCTGGACACGGACTACCGAACTTTGGCCCGCGTCCTGGCAGCCCGCCTGCAACCAGCCTTCGCCGCCATTATCAGCCCCGAGCAGACCGCCTTTCTGTCAGGTCGACGGATTGCTGATAACATCATGCTCATGCAGCTGACACCAGAGCTGCTAAGAGTGGCAGGTGAGGAGGGGCTCATGGCCTTCCTAGATTTCCACAAGGCGTACGACACGCTGGACCGGGGCTTCCTGTTTGAGTGCCTGGAAGCGCTGGGGGTTGGCAATGGCTTCCTGGCGTGGGTGCGGCTTCTGCACCAGGGCACAAGATCCGCGGCCCTAGTCAACGACGTATCAGGTCACCTGGAGATAACAGCAGGGGTACGGCAAGGCTGCCCATTAGCGCCGCTGCTCTACCTGGCGGCCGCTCAAGCGCTACTATCGTGGCTTGCTAAACAGGGATTCCAGATTGCTCTCTCACCCAACGGCCGCCAGCTTGTCCTCCGAGCTTCCCAATACGCAGACGACTACACGCAATTCTTGCGACCCAACACAGCCGCCGCTTTCGCTGCAGCCATGGAGACCTTTGCGCAAGCAAGTGGACAACGCCTGAACGCCAGCAAGTCGGAGCTGCTCCCCGTCGGCCAGATCCCACCGCCTGCGCCGCGGCCCGCGCCGCTGCCCGGCCCACCGCCCGCGCCGCCGCACGGCCCGCCGCCCGCACCGGCGCTGGACCCACCACCAGATCCACCGCCCACGCTGCCGCCTGGCCTGCCGCCCGCGCCGCCGCCTGGCCTGCCGCCCGCGCCGCCGCCTGGCCTGCTGCCCGCGCCGCCGCCTGGCCTGCCGCCCGCGCCGCCGCCTGGCCCGCCGCCCGCGCCGCCGCCTGGCCTGCCGCCCGCGCCGCCGCCTGGCCTGCTGCCCGCGCCGCCGCTTGGCCTGCCGCCCGCGCCGCCGCCTGGCCTGCCGCCCGCGCCGCCGCCTGGCCCGCCGCCCGCGCCGCCGCCTGGCCTGCCGCCCGTGCCGCCGCCTGGCCTGCCGCCCGCGCCGCCGCCTGGCCTGCCGCCCGCGCCGCCGCCTGGCCTGCCGCCCGCGCCGCCGCCTGAGCCGCTGCCCGGCCCGCCGCCCGCACCGCCACCCCCTGATACCTCACTGCGAACCGTCGTGAAGGCCAAGACCCTGGGGGTAACAGTCGCCAACACCGCCGCCCTGTGCAAGCCGGCCATCGCCCTGGATGGTGTCTACTCGGCTCTAACCAAGCTGGTGTCCCTGAATCTTTCAGCCTTTGGGAGAGCGTCGACGGCCTCTGGCTACGCAATCTCCAAGGTCCTGTACCACCTGGAATTCGCTTTCCCCCCCCCGCCCGAGCTGCAGCGACTCTGCAGCACGGTCGCAGCCATGGTGGACCGCAGCATGACGCCGGCGGCACACGCCAGTAACCCACACGCTCGCCTGCCGGGGATAGGCTACAAGGCGATGTGCGTCCCCCCGGAGGACGGAGGACTCGGCCTCCTCCCGGTGGTAGAACACGTACGGGCCCGACAAGCGGTGCTGGCGACACGCTGCGTGCTGGGCAGCTGCCCGAACCTCCTCCGCTTCAGGCCAGTGTGGCCGACGGTCGCAATGGAGCTCCTCCGACGAACGCACCCGGCCGTACACCCCCTCTGCCTCTTCACAGCCCAGCGGGCAGGCCCCAACGCCGCCACCAAGGTGCTGGGGACCACGGCAAACAGCCCCTGCCCGACGCTGAACATGATAACGGGGGCACTCCTCCATCTCCCCCGGGTTGAGTTGATCAAGAGCCCCGCGGTGGGGCCGTGGGTACACAGCGCGCCAGTATGGGGAAATCCGGCCCTCAGACCCGCAGCAGCAGGCCGTGGGGGGCTGGAAAGCATGTATGCGGACCTGATGGGTATCAATGAATTGAGGACTGTTGGCCAACTAGTAAGAGCCTATAGGGCAGGGGCGGGAGCAAGGGCGGGGCTCAGTGGAGCCCAGGGGGGCAGGCTGCCGCCGATGGCTAGGAGCGAGTGCTCAAGGAAGGTGAAAGAGAACATCGTAGTTGGTCTGTGGGGACGAGGGGGGTATGAGTCTCTACCCGCAGCGCTACGCAATGGCCCTGCGCTCCTAGGGAGGCAGGATCGATAGCTTGATGGGCCATATTCCCGTACCGTGGGTGCAAGCAGCAACGGAGGTGGAAGAGAACCCGGACTTGGCCTGCCCAGAGGAGGAGGCATGGAAAGAACTCTTGGGATGCATAGGTTGGCGTGCCGGACAGACGCTTGTGCCAGCGGCTAGGTTGTCGGTGAGCCTTGCCACGGCCCTGCAGATGGAGCCCGCTTTCGAGTATGTGAAAGGCAAGCATTTGAATTTTGTGGCAGAGGCGCTGAGTGGTGGGGTAGGGGACGAGTCAGACCTGTTGGACCTACAAGCCACCTTGCGCAGGCTGTGGGCCCTGCGCTGGGAGAACGTGTGGAAGGAAGCTTTCTGGCGCTTGGCGCTCAACGGCTTTACTGGCTTTTCGGCACATGAAGGAACGGCCACGTGCCCATGTGAGATTGCGATGCACGGAGGGGACAGATTGCACCACTTTTGGAAATGCTACTTGGCTGAGGGCCTGGTTGATGAGATGTGCGCGTGTCTAGGGGGCGAGCAGGGCATGCCATGGACCTGGCCACTTCGCCGGTTCAATCTTTGGCTGGCTCGACCAACGGAGGGAGTTGACCAGAGAGTGTGGGATGTGGTGTGTCTTGCAGCCACGACAGCCATGGAGAAGGGACGCCGATATCTATACGCGACAAGGGAGAATGGGAATCGCCTCGGGGTGCTGAACCGTGGACGTGTGTTGGTGTCAGCTGAGTTTTGGGGAGCGCTTCACTCTTTTGCTGCGCTCAGGCCACCAAGTGGCTGGGAGACAATACCGGCGGACCACCCTTTCCTGCGAGTCTCAGGTGGCAGATTGACTGTGCAGGAGCCCCCAGGCGTCCTGGCCTTGATTGACGATGATTAAAGGCACAGCGGAATTAGTGGAATAGTACTGAGGGGGGCTCTACGGGCCCGGCCCTAGCAACGGGGTGTGACGACCGAAAGTCAGTCACGTTGCGTGGGTGTCGGTGTGCAGGTGGCACACCCAGTAGGTGGCGCTTTCGCTCAACCCCTCCCCTTCTGGAGGCGGTTCCTGCTGTAACCATCGCATCCTCAGCCCTGCCTGTTGGCCTCTCCTCCCAGAGAGCGCATTTCGCTCGCGGCTCCTCCCTGAGAATAACCACGTTAACTATGAACGGCACGAATCTCAAAGCGCACGCAAATGATGCAGCACGAGATGTCAAGGTGGCCTCGAGCACGCAGGAGACGGCATGCGCAGCGCGTGTATGCTCACGGCAAAACCATGGGGGACAGAGGTGCCCATCACAGACCCTCATGAATCATACAGAGCTAAGGCCCAGCTCCGGCACGGGGTGCATGGCCGTTACTGGACACCTAAGGATTGCCTCCACTCAAGCCAGCGTGATCACGCGTCGCCCAGGAGCTTCCGTCCACCCTTGCCCCTGCCGCCGCCCAATGGCGGGGCCGAGCCGTCATGGGGAGGGCGAGGGGGCCGAGAGCTGTCGGGTCGGCCGCCTTGAGCCCCGTCCGAGGGAGGGCGAGGGAGGCGGGGGCTGCCGTTGTTAGTGCGGTTCCCGTCACGAGGGCCGTCGCCACGGCCGCCGCCGCCGCCGCGCAGACCGCGGGCCCTGCCGCCGCGAGGGCCGTCATCGGTGCCGTTACGAGAGCCGTTGCGGGTGCCGTTGCAGGGCGGGGCGGTGCCGTTGAAGGGAGGCCGGTCGCCGTCAGTGCGGTTGTGGGGGCGGTCGAGGGTGCCGTTGAAGGGCGGACGGGGAGGGCGGGGGCTGCCGTTGTCAGTGCGGTTGCCGTCACGAGGGCCGTCGCCCCGGCCACCGCCGCCGCCGCGCAGTCCGCGGGCCCTGCCGCCGCGAGGGCCGTCATCGGTGCCGTTACGAGAGCCGTTGCGGGTGCCGTTGCAGGGCGGGGCGGTGCCGTTGAAGGGAGGCCGGTCACCGTCAGTGCGGTTGTGGGGGCGGTCGAGGGTGCCGTTGAAGGGCGGACGGGGAGGGCGGGGGCTGCCGTTGTCAGTACGGTTGCCGTCACGAGGGCCGTCGCCCCGGCCACCGCCGCCGCCGCGCAGTCTGCGGCCCCTGCCGCCGCGAGGGCCGTCATCGGTGCCGTTACGAGAGCCGTTGCGGGTGCCGTTGCAGGGCGGGGCGGTGCCGTTGAAGGGAGGCCGGTCGCCGTCAGTGCGGTTGTGGGGGCGGTCGAGGGTGCCGTTGAAGGGCGGACGGGGAGGGCGGGGGCTGCCGTTGTCAGTACGGTTGCCGTCACGAGGGCCGTCGCCACGGCCGCCGCCGCCGCCGCGCAGACCGCGGGCCCTGCCGCCGCGAGGGCCGTCATCGGTGCCGTTACGAGAGCCGTTGCGGGTGCCGTTGCAGGGCGGGGCGGTGCCGTTGAAGGGAGGCCGGTCGCCGTCAGTGCGGTTGTGGGGGCGGTCGAGGGTGCCGTTGAAGGGCGGACGGGGAGGGCGGGGGCTGCCGTTGTCAGTACGGTTGCCGTCACGAGGGCCGTCGCCCCGGCCACCGCCGCCGCCGCGCAGTCTGCGGCCCCTGCCGCCGCGAGGGCCGTCATCGGTGCCGTTACGAGAGCCGTTGCGGGTGCCGTTGCAGGGCGGGGCGGTGCCGTTGAAGGGAGGCCGGTCGCCGTCAGTGCGGTTGTGGGGGCGGTCGAGGGTGCCGTTGAAGGGCGGACGGGGAGGGCGGGGGCTGCCGTTGTCAGTACGGTTGCCGTCACGAGGGCCGTCGCCACGGCCGCCGCCGCCGCCGCGCAGACCGCGGGCCCTGCCGCCGCGAGGGCCGTCATCGGTGCCGTTACGAGAGCCGTTGCGGGTGCCGTTGCAGGGCGGGGCGGTGCCGTTGAAGGGAGGCCGGTCGCCGTCAGTGCGGTTGTGGGGGCGGTCGAGGGTGCCGTTGAAGGGCGGACGGGGAGGGCGGGGGCTGCCGTTGTCAGTACGGTTGCCGTCACGAGGGCCGTCGCCCCGGCCACCGCCGCCGCCGCGCAGTCCGCGGCCCCTGCCGCCGCGAGGGCCGTCATCGGTGCCGTTACGAGAGCCGTTGCGGGTGCCGTTGCAGGGCGGGGCGGTGCCGTTGAAGGGAGGCCGGTCGCCGTCAGTGCGGTTGTGGGGGCGGTCGAGGGTGCCGTTGAAGGGCGGACGGGGAGGGCGGGGGCTGCCGTTGTCAGTACGGTTCCCGTCACGAGGGCCGTCGCCCCGGCCACCGCCGCCGCCGCGCAGACCGCGGGCCCTGCCGCCGCGAGGGCCGTCATCGGTGCCGTTACGAGAGCCGTTGCGGGTGCCGTTGCAGGGCGGGGCGGTGCCGTTGAAGGGAGGCCGGTCGCCGTCAGTGCGGTTGTGGGGGCGGTCGAGGGTGCCGTTGAAGGGCGGACGGGGAGGGCGGGGGCTGCCGTTGTCAGTGCGGTTGCCGTCACGAGGGCCGTCGCCCCGGCCACCGCCGCCGCCGCGGAGGCCGCGGCCCCTGCCGCCGCGAGGGCCGTCATCGGTGCCGTTACGAGAGCCGTTGCGGGTGCCGTTGCAGGGCGGGGCGGTGCCGTTGAAGGGAGGCCGGTCGCCGTCAGTGTGGTTGTGGGGGCCGTCGAGGGTGCCGTTGAAGGGTGAGCGGGGCGGGCGGGGGCTACCATTTTCGGTGCGGTTCCCGTCACGAGGGCCGTCGCCGCCCCGGCCACCGCCGCCAGGTCCGCGGGCGCAAGCGGGGCCTGCGCACAGCACAGCACACCAGGGCTCTTGAGGCTGGGCTCCCTCGCAAAAAGGTCACCTCGGAACCGCGACAGCTGGCGCGTCGGACAGGGTCCCAGCTAGCCTGCCGCTCCGGAGGGGTGTACGGGTAACCACGCACGCGCCGCACGCGCTGCTGCTCCCGCTGGTGACGGAGCACACTCTCGCTCCGGTGCTTTGCTCTCGGCAGCTGGCCAGAAGTGCGAGCCGCTGCGTCTATTTCGAAGTCTACCGGCAAGCCCTCGTATTGCGTCTGCAAAGATTCTCGCGGTGTTGCCGCAACCGTACTTGCCTGCCGCTGCCAGGAGGATGCCGCCCACGATTAGTATAGCCACCCAAGGGCTGGCGCCCGCCCGAGGAAGGTGGGTGCAGCGCCTCATTCTATCGCGGCACACCTCCTGCAAACACGTTTTGCGTGCAGGGAGGGCGTTCAGCGGTATGAGCAGCGTCACCACATGATGGAGCGCATCCCCAGTTATTTCATGAACCCTCAGGTGCAGGCATTCTGCATACTCAGTCGCATGCTAGGTTTACGCTACTACCGGTTGAGGGCCTCACCGTGCTTGTAACAGGGGAGTGCGCGATAACGATGGCCGATGGCAATGTCGCTGACGCTGCGTAACGCGAGTGTAAACCTAGCTTGTGCAGCCACCTAAGCGATGAAAATCATAGCTTGACTGTTGATGGGTCGTCGTTTGACGCGTGCGCTCCAATATCACGGCATCCTCGTACTTCGTAGAAGCAGAACGGCGCACAGTATATGGTCATGGCGCCGGGGTCGGGCCGCTCCACGCGCCGGAATTACACGCACCCCGCAAGGAGTTGCGCAGGGAGTGCACCACTCGTAGACCGCTACGCAATGCCCTAGCAGCGCTGGCGAACCCTCTATCTTCCTGTGGGCCGCTTGGCGCACCCCTGCGCGCCCACGCTCGCTCGCTCTCGGCCTACCATCCAGTAGCGCTCGCCGTTTCTTGCCCTGTTGCTGGCGCCCTAAGTGTGGGCGCTTCGTAGACTCCGCACCACCGGTGCAGCAGCTGCACAGGATCCGGAGCTTAGCTCAAACCTTCACGGCCTCACTCCTTGCAGATCCATCAAGGGCACTGCTAGTGGAGGCAGGCCAGTGCCCAACGCTTGGGCTGCCACGCACCTGCTTCAACGTCAGGCAAGCCATAAACTGGCAACACAAAGCTGTAAGTCGCGACGTGTGCACTCGCGCCCGGGCTCAGGAGCAACGACGAGGAACGTACGTGAGTGGCACGAGTGCTGCATCGAGCCCGGAAGCCAGCATTGCTGGGGTGACGCCCTGGGCGCAAGGCATACAGCAGCAGGTTGCGGCGCGAGCGAGTGCAAGGGCCTGCGTACGCCTGCCTCGAAGGGACACAGCCACGTGCACACGGCTCCGAAGCGAGGAGGGCAGGGCCTCTGGAGGAGGCGTGCCGCGGCTAGGAGCGTGTGGTGTGGTGGGGTGCGCGGGATGCGCACAACCGGTCAGTTCACCTGGTCCAAACTGGGAGCTCGACGATGTGGACCTGACGATGGTTAAGCCGTGCGCACCCTACGCAGCGTGTCTACCAACCCTAGCTCGGGCCCTAGTCCTGTCCCTGTCCCTGTCCCTGCCCCGAGGCATGCCTCCTCGACCCCTCGGCGGACCCAGCGCTTGTGACAGGCACTGGGGTGATGCCAAGATTGCCAACGCACCGCCCCAGCGTACCAAGCGGCACCTCTCCAGCACGCACGCACCCGTGGCTCCCGAGCATACGATACCCGTGTCCCCACGCGCGGGTTGCAGGAGTGCCCCCGCCCGCAGACCTGAATGCGCAAGAGCCGCGAGTCGCTCCCCCCTGACCTGCACAGTTTGCTGGAGTGTAAAGCCCAGACCTGCATGCGCAAAAGCTGCGAACCTTATGCATTTGGTGCGCGGTGTGATCGGGAGCTGGACGTGGGGGCAGGTTAGTTGGCGAGAGCACGGTTCTGTGACCTGTTGTGCGTTACATCTTCCGTCCCGTCGGTGGGGAACGGACACCAAATAGCTCATGGCTCAAACCAAATCCAGACCAAGGTCTAGTTCACCCCCGCAATGAAGGGCCAGAGTCAGAAGAGGGAGAGGAAGGGATCAATGACAACTAAAAAGAAACATTGATAGCTACCGGTCTGCTTGGCACTCATGCGCGCCATGCCCCAAAATTTGCGTGACACCTGCACCACGCCTTCCCGTCCACCAACGCTGCAATCTCACAAACACTCACACCTAGCACGCCAATACAAGTTCACACGTGTTTGCACGTCACCTTCACAACACAGGCGCACCTACTACGCAACGCCACCCCTTCAAGCAAGCCCCGCTCTTATTGCCATTCATGGTGGCGCCGGGGCGACCTCCGCCCTGCCAGACCCCGCCCACTAGTTACTGCTTGTTCTTGCCGCTCCCCTTCGGTCCCCTGGGCCCCCTGGGCTTGGTCCTGTCCTTCGGGGGCTTGTCGCCCTTGGGACCACCCTTGCTGGGCTTGCTAGGCTTGCTGGGGCGGGTCGGCTGGGTCGGCTTGGGGGGCTTATCCTTGCCGCCCTTGCCCTTCTTGGGTCCGCCGGTCGAGTCGCCATCAGCAGTTCCGTTCTTGTTGTTGTGGCTTTTGTCTGGGTTGCCGGTGTTGTTGCGGCCGCCGGGATGGTCAGGACGGGTGCCGTTGCGGTTGCCGTGGTCGGGGTGGGTGCCGTTGCCGCGGTCAGGGCGGGTGCCGTTGCGGTTGCCGTGGTCAGGGCGGTTGCCGTTGCGGTTACCATGGTCAGGGCGGGTCTCATTGCGGTCCCCCCGGCCTGGGCGGGTCTCATTGCGGTTGCCGTGGTCAGGACGGGTGCCGTTGCCGCGGTCAGGGCGTGTCCCGTTGCGGTTGCCGTGGTCCGGACGAGTGCCGTTGCCGCGGTCTGGGCGGGTCTCATTGCGGTTGCCGTGGTCAGGACGGGTGCCGTTGCCGCGGTCAGGGCGTGTCCCGTTGCGGTTGCCGTGGTCAGGACGAGTGCCGTTGCCGTGGTCCGGGCGGGTGCCGTTGCGGTTGCCATGGTCTGGGCGGGTCTCATTGCGGTCTCCCCGGCCTGGGCGGGTGCCGTTGCGGCGCCCCCTCTCCTCAATCAGCTCATTGCTGGCATCCGTGAGCGTGGGCAGAGGCCCAGAGGTATCTTGAGCTGTGAGGGGCAAGGAGGTCACAGAGGCATGTAAGTCTGCAGGCGCAAGGTGCGGTATTCGGGGCAAGGAGGTGGGGCTAGCGGGTTGAACGTCGCCCGTCACAGCTTGCGGAATTAGCCCGGGCGCTTTCCGCCCAGAGCGAGTCGTGCCCCACTCACTGCCCCTTAACCCTATTGCATTCACGCATTCACGCATTGATGAAACGCTCCAAGTCCCGTGCTGTGCTTGACCCCACGCAGGAGCCCGCCGTCCACCCTTACACGCACTTGTCAGGTCGATGTCCACTTCAGAGTCGAGAAGCATCCGCCTGCCGCCACGCTTGCCACCCGGCCTGCCTTTGTTAGCAGGACGCGTGCCGTTGAAGCGGGGTCGAGGGTGTGTGCCGTTCCGGTCTCCGTCGGTGGCGTTGCGATGTGGCTTGTGGGGGAGCGTCACGTTCCGGTGCGGGTGGGTCTCGTTGCGCCGAGAGCCATGGCGGGCCTCCAGCTGGTCATCGCCATGCTTGCCGCTGCCTTTGGCCAGTGCCCCTGAGGTATGAGAAGTTGAGAGGAGTCAGCTGAGCTAGAGCTTGGCGGGCTCGAGTCGAGGGTCTCCCAAGCGACACCCCGGTTGGCTGCCAAGCCACGGCGTTCAGCTGCCGTGCACCCCTCTGGGGTCCCTCATTGTAACCACCAAAGGACTGGCGATGTGCACACATCCTCGATCCCCCGCTCCGTGACTGCCATACTCACCAGATGCAAGGTACACCAAGACTACCAAGCATGCTCCAGCGACGAGGAACAGCCGAGTTGGCGCGGGCCGCGACATCCCCGAAGCCTACAAAGCAAGCGGGGAAGGGCCACAGTTAGGTTATAACTTGCACAGGAAGACACACAGCATGTACGTGTTTAAAAACGCGTCAGAAAGCATGTATGCGCGGATTCCCAGCTCACCCGCGAATGCCGACGGGCGGAACGCGCGTGCCGCTAGAGTTGACGAGTAGAGACAATATGGATAGGTTTGGTGGTCTTGTATCCGTCTTAGCAGTCGGGCGTGCACTGGGCCGCTATACAAGGCAACTTTCGGCTTGTACGGCAATGAGTGATCTCACTCATTTGGTACCTGAAGGGTACCTGCGGTGTCGCGGCTCTGAGCCCATTTCTGCCTGCCAAACTACCCACCGAAATGCCTAGGTTACTCAGAGGCCTACCACAGCGCGCCTGAGTGAAGGCTGCGAGGTCCGGCGTGGGGCCGTCGCGAAGATGCGCCGCGCGGAGAGCCGACTTGACACCAGGGTTGCGCAGGGCCATCAGCACCATACTACTCAAGATAAAAGATCTCATGGAAAGAACTGCAGCAAGGCAAGGCTGTGGCTGGCCAACAGTGTTCCCCTGGGTATGTCGCTGGCGCCCATGCCATCTCTGACCGTGCCTGATGGCATCGCGGGCAACGCAACGCTGGGGCGCCATCCGGACGGTCGTCACCTTACAGACCAAGGCTTCGATCCAGACTCGCTGCTTCCAGAGCACGCGTTCAAACATTGGGCGCTTGGCAAACAACCGGCGATACCGCCGACGCCAAGCTTTAGGAAGTCCTGCCTACCCGCGCACACAGTAAGCATACCCCATCACACCGCCGAGCCACCCTGCAACCGCTAGCACGCTTGCGAGGACGAGACAAAGCTTTAGACCACACCCGGGGATGCACGCGAGCGGGCTGCGGACTGATGGTGCCCCCAATACCCTCATAGACTCACTTCCCAGCCCATAGCCTCCAACCTCCAGAGGCTCAAACCCATTTCGCAGCCCAAGCATCTTACTTTCGGGTCACCCCAGAACCGTCAGGTCAAAGTCAGCGCAGCTGCACACCAGCATCACGCCCGAACCAATGCGGGCAAACGCCAATACGGACGCAATCTGCTGGCTTGCGGTAACCCGCGGCGGCCAAAGGCCAAGCCGCGACCGCTGCAAAATGCACTGCTGCCACGCAATGTGTCAGGGAAGTAATCCCCTGGCAAGCAATTCCTCCAGGTCCTCGCACACAACGATACTACGACATGTGGACGACTAAAGAAGGAAGTCAAAGGCTAAACACTAGAACGCCGATCTTCTCAGACGTGCTCCTGGCACAACCGCATCTTCAAGAGTCTCTCTTCTCTTCTCGCTAGGTGGACGCGGCAAAGGTGGGGTGCGACGCGGCTCGCACAGCGGCCGCGCGCCCCCACCCTCGCTGGCAAAGCCACCGCGGGGGCGGGCAGCCCAGCTGGGGCCCTGCCCGTGATCCGCCGCTGGGTTCGCTCTTCCGTCATTTCCCTCCCCTCTCCTCGCCCGCAACGTCGAACCCCCTCGACCTCTTCTCGCAACGAATGAAATGCGCGCAACGCCTAACTGACAGCACTGCATCCGCGGCCCGGCCCGCGCCCAGGCCCTCCGCCGGCCGCTGCTGTCTTCACACAACCCATGCGGTGACGACTGCCCCACCCATGGCGGCCCCGCTGGGCACGTTCGCGGCGCGGCGCCTCCCAAGCCGGGCCGCTAGAAGCGTTGCCGCTCCCCGTGCCGGACCCATTGGCCCGATCAAGCCTCCTGCTGCTGATGCGCCGCCGCGGCTGCCGCCGCCGCCGCCGCCACCACCGCCGGCGGCGGCTGCGTCGAGCACGCCAAGACCAGCCCGTCCCCCGCGCATGGCATCGGCAGCCCTGCCTCGACGGCGCTCTTGCACGGGGCGCACGAAGCCGGCACGCCCTGGCCGCAACCGCCGCCGCCACCGCCACACGCCGCCGCCCCTGCCTCCGCCGCCGCCGCTGCCGCCAGCACCGCCGCCGGCACTGGCTCCCCGCCCGGCCCCAGCGCCTGCGGCGTGAGCACCAGCGTGTTCCCATCGCCCGCCACGCCGCCGCCGCCGCCGCACGGCGACGCCACCACCACCGGAATCGACCCAGATCCCGATCCCACTCCTGCCCCCGCTCCAGATCCAGATCCAGATCCCGGCGGGCAGCCGCAGGGCGCGCCGGCGGCGGTGCCCATACTCCCTTCCAACGCGACCAGCTGTCCCAGCGCCGCCGCCGCCTGGCCGGGGCCGGGGCCGGCGCCGCAGGGGGCGGCGCTGGAGCAGAGCGTGGGCGCCGTGGAGCCCGCGGGGGCGCACACGCGCCCCACCACCTCGGCGCCGCCGTTGGGGCCCTCCAGGACCAGCGGCATGCACCTGGGGGCGGGGGAAGAGGACGGGGAGGGGGAGAGCAGGGTGAGGGTGGGGTCAGCACGCAAGAGCCAGGCCTGGCCTCGGCCATCCCACGGAGCCGCCGCAGTGCACCTCGACCACAGCCACCCTCCCTGACCCACCCGCCCCGCCCACTCCAGAGCCCAGACACTTTCTGACCAGCGCATGACCCGCATCCCACAGCAGTCACAGCCTCTCCATGCGCAGCCTCCACAGCCCCACCCTCAACCTTGCTCTGCAGCCCCTGTCCGCGCAGCCCCCCCCACAGGCCACAACCGCCCTCCTAGACCAACCTGCCCCGCCCGCTCTGCAGCCCCTGCCCCTGCCCGCGCAGCCCCACGCCCACCTGCTGGCCAGGTCCGTTCGCTTGGCCCTCCGCGCCGCCTCGTCGTCCCGCTGCGCCTCCCACGCCACGATGAGCGCCCGCACGGCCTCGTACGTGCCGAACGACACGATGGCCATGGGCACCAGGCGGAGCGTGGCGGCGCCGATGCCCCTGAGGTGAGGGTGGGAGGGGGCGGAGGGGTGTTGGGGCGTGTGTATGGGTGCGTGCCGAACGACACGATGGCCATGGGCACCAGGCGGAGCGTGGCGGCGCCGATGCCCCTGGGGTGCGGGTGGGAGGGGGCGGAGGGGTGTTGGGGCGTGTGTATGGGTGCGTGCCGAACGACACGATGGCCATGGGCACCAGGCGGAGCGTGGCGGCGCCGATGCCCCTGGGGTGCGGGTGGGAGGGGGCGGAGGGGTGTTGGGGCGTGTGTATGGGTGCGTGCCGAACGACACGATGGCCATGGGCACCAGGCGGAGCGTGGCGGCGCCGATGCCCCTGGGGTGCGGGTGGGAGGGGGCGGAGGGGTGTTGGGGCGTGTGTATGGGTGCGTGCCGAACGATACGATGGCCATGGGCACCAGGCGGAGCGTGGCGGCGCCGATGCCCCTGCAAAGGGAAGGGCCACTTGCGTTCAGGTACGATTGGGGCGCCGCTGCCGGGCCCACAGTTCTGGGGTCGCTTTGCCTGGCGCCTCCCCAACCGGGTCAAGCAGGGCCATACAACCTTCGCCAGCCGAGGGGGTTTGCACTCGCGCCCGCCCGCCACCCAGCGCACCTGTACAGCGCCGCCGGGCCGCCCTCCGCCACCAGCCCCCGGGCCACTGCCATCACCGCCGCCAGCCCGCTGCCGCCGCCCTTGACGCCCACGTCCGCCGCCACCTGCAGCTGCGGGGCCGCGACAGGGGGTTGAGGGAATGGGGAGGGACGTGAGCTCCTCCCACCGGCGTCGTGTCGGCACCACAGCACACCATACCACAGTCCCCGATCCCCAACGACGCAGACCCTGCGTTGCGTTGCCCGCGCACCTGCAGCCGACCCCGACACCACGCCCCCCAACCCCCCAACTCTGCCACCCAGCCCATTTGCCGGACCCGCTGCCGCGTCACCGCCCCCCCCCCACACACACACACACACCACATGCGAGCAGCCCTTCACACACCTGCAGCCGCCGCGACACGGTCCCAACCCACCCGACCCTGGTCCGCCTCCGCCCCGTCCTCAGTCCCCACCATCCCCCTTCACGGTTTGCCCCGCGCACCTGCAGCCGCCGCGACACGGTCTCGAGCGGGAAGGACACGAGCTGCCCCACAAAGGCGCTCAGCACGCCGAAGGCCAGCGAGGGCGCCACGCCGGGCTCCTCATGCGCAGCACGCTTGTACGCCTTCTTGAGCGCGTCATGCAGGCCGTACGTGAGGGCGGCCTCGGGGAAGATGGCGGCCACCGAGGGGCCCAGGCCCTTGTACAGCGCGCCCGTGCCCTCCCGCCGGATGATGGTGGAGAGCGCCTCGATGAGGTTGGGGCTGATGGCGGCCGCGGCGGCGCCGGCGGCGGAGCCGGGGGTGCGCAGGGCGGCGGTGGCCGCGGTGGCGGCTGGGGAGAGGGAAGGGGGGGAGGGGTGTTTGTAAGTGAGCGGGCACGGAGAGGGTGTGGGTGTCGTCATAACAATGGGCTTGGAGGAGAGGGTCGTGGTGGGGCCTGGGCCCCAGAAGAAGCATCACCCGGCCCAGCGCCCCCTCCTCCTGCCCCTCTACCTCTGCCTCTGCTCCCCCGCCTCACCCGCCACGGTGACCCGGGAGCGCACCACCTCGAGGGGGTACAGCGCCACCCAGCTGGTGCAGCCGGCCATGCCTGTGGGGTGGGGTGGGGGTGTGGGGTGAGGGGGTGGATGAGAGGGTTGGCTGACGGCAGGGGGGGTAGGAGGCAGCGAGGTGCTTCACCAAGCCCCCCTGCCGCCTCGCCCCCAGCCCCTTCGCCCTCCCCTCCACACCCACCCGCCGGCCCCCTCCTCCCCCGCGCCCCTCTCAAACAGTCCGACCCACCCGCCGCGAGGAACGTCTTGAGGTGCGAGTCGTCCCCCAGCAGCCGCTTGAAGCCGTCAAAGGCGAAGAAGTCCAGAGCCTGGGGGGGAGCGGGAGTAGGACGGATGGAGGGAGGGCGAGGGGAGGCGTTTGAGGGGAAGAGAGGACGTGGGCAGGAGGGAGTAGTTGCTGTCGAGCTGGAGGGCGACCCCCTCCCTCCCCAGCCCCCTCCCCCCCCACCTTCTGCGGCGCCGAGCGCATGACGTTGAGCAGGTTGCCCCGGTACAGCCCCTGCCAGCCCTGGGAGGACACGATGTCGGAGGCGGCCTGGGGGAGGGCGGGGGGGTGCGGGAGGGGGGAAGGGAGGTTGAGGAGCAGGAGCAGGAGCAGGAGCAGGAGCGAGGCATGCGGGGCTCGACGACGGTTCGGCTCCTGCGCTGCAGCTGCCCCCACCTGCCCCCTCCTGACATGCCCCCCCCCGCCAGCCCCCACCTGCGCCAGGCTCCTGCTCTGCAGCTGCCCCGCCATGGCCGCCAGCCGCAGCGTCTCCAGGGGGGCGGTGGCGGTGCGGGAGGTGGCGCCGGCAATGGCGCCAGCAAGCAGGTGGCCTGGGGGGGGGGGGGTGGAAAGGGGGGGTGACGGATGAATTTTGGTGGTTGGTGTTTTGGGCGTCGGGGCCTTGTGCGACTCCGCAGCTCAACGACTTTCAAACCGAAAACGTGCGCGTTGCACTGGCGTTCCTGGCGTGACAGCCCGACGCCCCACCCACGCCGACACCCGGGTCCCCCTGGGAAGCCGCGCTCACCCCAGGGCGAGCCGCCCTTGGCCGCGTCCCGTCCCATGACAGACACCTGCAGCAGCGGGTCGGGCGGGGAGAGCTGGCTCAGAGGGGGGGCAGGTAGGGGCCCGCAGGCTGCGGTCAAGATGACCCCGGTGACCTCGCCCCCATGCAACACGAGCACCTCTTCGCGGCTTGGCCTCCACGCCCCCACGTCACCCGCCGAGCCCCAAGCACCCCCGCTGCCTTCCCGCCTGGGTGGGCTGGCTCGTCAGAGCCAGCTGGTGCGCTCCAGCCCCACAACACTCCTCCCTCCCCCCTCCCTGCTCCGTTCTGCCACCCTCTTCACGCCTCCCTCCACCACCCCTCCCCCCTTCCCTCCTCCCCCCATCTTATCGCTGACCTCAGGCGTCCCCCGCCGCCACCAAGCACTCCAACCTTCTCCCGCCCTGTTCCCCCCCTCCTCCCTTTCCCCCCCCCGCCACCTTCCCCGCCCCGTTGCAGAATCCCCCCACCTTGTCGCTGAGCTCCGGTGTCCCCGCCGCCACCCAGTACTCCACCAGCATGTCCTGCTGCGGCAGGAGCAGGAAGAAGTCCCGGAACTCGGAGAAGCCCAGGGACCTGGGGGGGGGGAGAAGAGAGGGGCGGGTGGGTTTGAAGGTGGGGTGGGTGGGGTGCGGTGGGGTGGGGTGCATCCGTGGAGAGAGCGCCCCTTCACCCTCCCCGTCTGGCCTCCCTCCTCCCCCTCTTGCCTCCCTCCCCCCCCCTCTGCCCTCTTGCCTCCCTCCCCCCCCTCTGCCCTCTTGCCTCCCTCCCCCCCCCTCTGCCCTCTTGCCTCCCTCCCCCCCCCTCTGCCCTCTTGCCTCCCTCCCCCCCCCCTCTGCCCTCTTGCCTCCCTCCCCCCTGTCCCACCCGTTCTCGGGGGCCATCTTGGCGTGCAGCATGATGGCCATGGCGCCCCGGCCGCCGCTCCCCCGGCAGCGGTAGATGCAGCGAGTGCGCGGGCAGCACACGGCCACGCGGGAGAGGGAGGCGTCCAGGTCATCGACTGAGATGCGCCCGTCACCGTCTGGAGAGGACGGACGGGGGAGGGGATGAGGCGGGAGGCGAGGGGGTCAGGAGCTGGACCGGTCTTGGCGCTGGCCAAGTCGAACGCCACTCGGGCGCTGCCAAGCAACGTCGCCCTCCCAACGCGCTCACCCCAGTCCACGCACCCCAGTCCGCGTTGGCAGGCTCACTCCCACCGCCTCGCCACCGCCTCCTCCCCCTTCCTAAGATCCCTCTAGCACGCCCACCCGTTCCGCCCCTCGGCCCCGTCTCCGCTCCCGCTCAAAGCGCGTCCCCCAACCTCCTCCCCACCCCCAACCTCCTCCCCACCCCCAACCACCTGCCCACCCTTTCAACTTAACTGCCACCCCCTCAACCACCGCCCCACCGCCCCACCCCCTCAACCACCGCCCCACCCCGTCAACCACCGCCCCACCCCCTCAGCCACCCACCCTGGTCGAACAGGTTGAATGCGCGCCGCAGGGCCTCCTCCCGGCTCCGCACGAAGTGGCGGAACATGGCAAAGGTCAGCTCCGCATCGCCCTCCTCCTCCACACCCGCCTCGCTCTCCCCGCCGCTCTGCAGGGCGATGTGGACGGGGCAGGGGCGGGGTCAGGGTCAGGGGCAAACGTATGGGAGGCGTGAGGAGCTGTTCGGGTAAGCCGACGAAGCACTAGCACAGCGGGAAAGCGGGCGGCAGCTGTGGGCCACTAGCGTCGAGCGGATTGAGGGCGCAAACCGCTTGGGGCCCTGCCCTGGCCCACCCCGCCCTCCCCTGTTCCGCTGAGCACTTGCGTGCGTGGCGCGGCTGGCGTGGCTTTGGGGGGGGTGGGGATGAGAGCCTGTGCAGGGGTGGCGTGCGTGCCTGGCGCCCTGCGCCGACCTGTCGTGTACTGCCCTCCCATGCCCGGCCGTGCGATGCGTGGTCTGCGTGCTGCGGCCCCGCCGCACCTGCTGGCGGTGCGTGGCGCGCACAGCGCTGGCGAAGTTGGTCGCGTACGAGGCGGGCAGGCCGCTGCGGGCCGCGAACGCCTCGAGGTCATGCTGAGTGATGTGGCCCTGCGGTGGAGGCGACGACAAGCGAAGGGCGGGGCGCTCAGCGCGGGGGGTGAGCCGTGTCGACGCCGGGCGGGGCATCACGAGGATGGCGCCGAGAAGGGGGGTGCCGCAACCGTGCAGGCGAAGCCCGTGTTCTCGCCGGGCAGAATCCCGCGTCCATCGCGGCTCCAGCAGGATTGTGAATTGCAGCTAGCTCTACTGTAGTGAGCGGCCGTGGGTTGCTGAGGAACGCCGCGCGCCCGCGCTGGAAGCTGCGAGCTGGCGGCAAAAGCCAGACCGGGCAAGCCGCAAACGAGAATGGCGGCTGCTTACTTTGCCATCTGTGTCGATGCTGTTAAAGGTTTTGCGCAGGCCAGCGTCCCTGCGAAGAGCGTGACGGCAGGACATGCACAACGTGGGCGCGCGAACTTCTGGAGGCGCGGCCATCACCGCGTGTCGCATTGCCCTTGCAAACTCTGGCAGCCTAGGTATCGCTTGCCTGTTGCCACCGAAGAGAAGCGCTGGAAGGCCTGTCAGCGATGCTAGCAGAGCACGCCCTCCGCCCGCCCCGCGTGGGGCTCTCGAGAGTGATACTGAGGCTAATAGAAGCGGTCTAGCGCGCCTGCGCGGGCGTGTCAAGCTGAAAGAAAGGGCATTGGGTGCATGCGGGCTGGCCTCGCCCGGCCTGGCTTCCGGGTACAGTAGCGCGGCTGTTTTGTCGCCGCCAGATGTGGTCGTAAAAGGCATTCGTCGCGTGCAAGAAAGGCACGGTCGCCAGCTGCAAGCGGCTTCGTGGCTTGGCGCTCTATCGCGTCGCCATTGCTGCGTTTCGTAAGCGTGTATCAATGTGATTGCAAGGAGCGGTGCCGGCCAGCAGGCGACGGCATTCTGCAGAGCGGCATCGCGCAACGTGGATCCAAGAGTCATCCGCGGATGCCGTCAGTCAGCTGCCCCCGGCGCATTGCAGTACGCGCCCCCGCGATTGCAACTTCAAAGGGCAATGCAACAGCGACGATGCGGCTGATGGCGGCGGGATGCGCGTGTCAGACTGGTCTGTCGCGGACAGGTGAGATGATGGCGACATGCCGCCAGCCGGCCGCAGGGGAGACAAGTTGTGAGCACCCTCTGCCACGCTTTTGCAGCTTGCAAATGTGGGGAATGATGATGATGATGACAAGACCTGCCCTGGCCTCCTGGCCCAACGACCTCCATGGCCTGTCTCCTTGACCCATGCCCCCCGAAGCCCTCAGCCTCGAGGTATTCCACACTACCGGTATGTGCTCATCGGAAGTCGCTACCCTGGCAGGGTGGGGTTGTTCAACACACATCGCACGCTCCAACACGGACTTGCTTATTGCTCATAGGAAGAGCTGGTGGCGCCTTCCACACACTGCCACCGTCACGCACCATCAGTCCATCACCGGCCTCCAGCCGTCCGTTAACCCCTCCAGCACTCCTGCAAGATAATCAGCAGGCATAAAGCGAAGATGCACGCCGTAAGCCGGCGCTGCAAGAAAGAACTCTCACCAGAGCTAGAGGAAGCACCCTTTTCGAGCAGACATTACTTGAGGAAGCGACCAGAACTCCAGAATTGGCACAGCACCGAAACGCGTACTCGCAGCATATGGCGCAGCCGAAATCTCAGGAGATATGTACTTAGATATCTTACGGAACATGTATGCGTGCTCAGGTGCGTCAGCGTGCCATGCCTGCCATCAAAGCAAGAGCACCTCAATGCCTACAGCGGCACCCCCTGGCCTGCAAGCCGCCAAAGGTCCGCCCCCCTGAACCAGGAAGCAGGAGTACGCCCCGTGAGGGAAAGAAGAGTAAGCCCACAACGCATGCAATGGCCCGGTTGCCTTGTCCAGTCATCCATGAGGTGCCAGGGGTAAGGGGCTATTCCTGAGGGTCTCAGAAATAGCCCCCTCCCCCTCCCTCGCTGCATCTGACAGCGGCCTTCCGACCTTCCTTTCCCCAACGACTCAGCGTGTGGGGCCCGCCGCCAGCCCGGTGCACCCAGCGGCCAGGAAGGCCTGCAGCACCCTCTCCCCGGCTGCCTCGTCTGGGTCCCCCGCCTCCTCCTCGTCCTGCGGCTGGATCATCTTCCACACCAGGGCTTGCGCTTCCGCCATGTCGACGCCCTTGGGGCAGGCCCGCAGCGCCGTGGCGGCCTGGCGTAGCATGGGCGAGGGCGTGAGGCCCTGGAAGACGAAAGGCTCCTCGGGGCCAGATCCCTCGAATTCATCGTTCGTACAGGTCATGCCGATGAGGAGTGGGATGCGGATCCTGTTGAGCGTGCTGCCGGGCAGGGCCTCGATGGGTAAGCCGAGGGTGACCTCGCCGTGAGCACTGTTAGGCCCGGGCGGTGCGGGCCACGGCGGCCGCGGCGGCCCTGCAGAGGCCTGCTGCAGAGCGCGGCGGCCGAGGGCGCCAGAGGTTGCCCCGGCGGTGGTAGCGGCTGGCGTGTTGCTCGGGGAAGCCAGGTGCAAGGATGCCTTGAAGGAGGTGATGGAGCCTGTGACGGTGGTGGTGGTGAGGCGGAGGACTGCCTCTCCGCGGTTTGGCAAGACCAGGAGTCCGTTCTGTGGGCAGGCGGAGTGAGGGGGTGGCGCACACGAGGGCAGGCTTCGTGAGGGGATGAAGACCCAATCGAGAAGAACGATCCCACAGTCAATGCTCAGAGTGGAAAGCGCAGGTAGCAGGCCCCACCTGGCGCCGCTTGCGCTTGGGAGGAGGAGGCGGAGGCCGCCGCGGCGGAGGCGGCGGGGGCGGGGGCGACGGGGGCTTGGGCGGCGACGGCGAAGGCATGGGCGGCGAAGGCGGGGTGGGTGGCGAGGGCGGCGAGGGCGGGTCTGCGCATATGCAGTGTTTGTTCTGCGCCGCCTCCCAAGCGGACTTGCCACCCAGCTGCAGGGCGCTGTAGTACATGTTGGCAACCTGCGGACAGCGGGCGATTTACGAGCCAGGGTGATGATCCCATGAACACTGAGGGTTTCGGACTTGCGGAGTGGTCAAGCCCGCCCCTGTCACCCCGCTGCGGCTCCTCCCCCGTTGCCCGCCGCCGAGGACCCCGCCCCCACCCCACTCACGATGGCGCACTCCCGAGGCCCCGCTCCGCTCGCACATGATGCCATCGTGCACTGCGGAGGGACGTCATCGTTGTTACCGTTACGTAGATAGTCATGCGTGTACGGTAGCGCATGAGTCATGCTGACCTTCACAGCCTAGCCCTTGCTGGCGTGCTGCATCCATGAGGCGCGCACGAAGCGCGGGGTGCGTGAAGGGCCGAGCCCCGACCACCAGCCCCTCCTGCGCCCACGCACCTGGTACATCTCGTTGTCACAGCGCTGCTGAGTGAAGGCGCGACTGCACTCCGAATAGCATCGGTCGTGGCCGTCGCAGCAGGGCTTGAAGGACGTACACGTCTCCGTCCACATGGTGGCGAGGCGTATGGGCACCTCGAGGCCGGGCACCGCGGGCAGCCGCGGGCAATCGCGATTGCCAAACAGGAAGTTCATGCCGGCTAGCTTGAGCGGAGAGCCGCTGGGGCCGCAGCCGTTGAGCTCGGGCGGGACGCCGTTCGAGTGCGGGTTCTCACAGTGCTCCTCGCGGGAAGGCACGGCTCCGAGTAAGCGCCGGAGGCGCTCTCCTCGGTCAGCATAAACGGAGTGAGGTGACGTCAGCCCGTCAGCGTCATGCATGCTCTCGGAGTGTGTGGTGAGCGCGGCCATGTCGAGGTCCGTGCGGGTGCCCGCGGTCAGAACGGCGCGGCGGGCTGCGGTTTTGGGGGGTGACGGCGGCTTGGGCGGCCGGGGCGAGGGGGGGTTGCGCGCTGGCGACGAGGGGGGCTTGCGCGCTGGCGGCGAGGGGGGCTTGAGCGCTGGCGGCGAGGGGGGCTTGAGCGCTGGCGGCGAGGGGGGCTTGAGCGCTGGCGGCGAGGGGGGCTTGCGCGCTGGCGGCGAGGGGGGCTTGAGCGCTGGCGGCGAGGGGGGCTTGCGCGCTGGCGGCGAGGGGGGCTTGAGCGCTGGCGGCGAGGGGGGCTTGAGCGCTGGCGGCGAGGGGGGCTTGTGCGCTGGCGGCGAGGGGGGCTTGAGCGCTGGCGGCGAGGGGGGCTTGCGTGCTGGGGGTGAGGGCGGCTGCCGCGCGGTAGGAGACGGCGGCTTCGGGGAAGCAGGGCGTGGCGGCGGGGGGGCCGCAGCCACCGCCAGAGGTGTGGCCACCAGTCCCGCGAGCCCCTCCAGCCACGGCTCGGGCCACAGCTCCATCGAGTCTTGCAGCTCCTCCCCCGTCATGAGCGTTGCCTGCCAGGTGGTGGTGAAGGAGGCGTTGGGGCTGGGCAGGCCCGAGGGTAGGTGCCCGCCGCTGACGGAGCTGGCAATGGGGAACCAGCGCAGCTTGCTGGAATCAATCTGGAGGGGGCGGGGTATGGCAGCAGGGGAGGGGGCGCCATGCGGGTAAGGCCAGGGAGGTCGAGGTCCAAGGCAAGGCGCAAGGCCTCCAGCTGGTGCTTGCAGGCATTAACCTCCATCTTACATTGAGAACGCCGCACTTGCTAACTGTAGGAGTTGTCCCCACGCTCTGGGCGAACGGCAATAGGTTGTCACAAGCGGTTGGCGAGGAGACGGGCTCTAGGGATATGCCGGCAGGCAGCTGCAGGGCGGCTCCCGATGGCGCGCAGGCGTTCGCTCCGAGCCCCAGGGAGGATATGTTGGCGGCCGCACACTCGGCACACGAGGGGGAGCAGGTGCCCCGGCCCCCGGGCGTGAAGGGCGTGGGCGCGGGGGCTCCGGGCTGGAGGCAGCAGGACTCGGGGCCGCAGTCGGAGTGGGCGGCGCAGGGGCAGGTGCCGTTGAGCTTGCGGGCCGAGCAGGTGCCGAAGCCACTGGAAGGGTCTGGAGGTGATAGACCAGGAACGGTGGTCACTGGTCAGGAGAGTTTGTTACGCAGGTCCCACTGTCCCACCAGTCCCACGACGTTTGCGTTGTTCCACCCATACCACCCCCGTCCCTCACCTCTTACACAGCACCTGTCCTCGGGGCACTCTGCGTGGCTCTCGCACATGCACGTGTCCAGGGTGGCGCACGTGAAGCGGCAGCAGTAGGGCTTGCTGGCAGGGCAGGGCTTGTCCCCGCCGAGGACGTCAGGCAGGCCGCACATGTTGGGCAGGCCCGTGCCGCCGGGACATACGCTCTTGTCGGAAGTCTGAGGCACGCAAGTGCCCGGCTGAGAGATGGTTCCTGTCACAAGAGGGGTCAGACCGGAGCGAGCGCAGTTAATTGCGTGTGGGGGGGATTCTACAGACGACAGTCTAGAGAGTTGTTGTTGTTGTTGTTGTTGTTGTTGTTGTTGTTGTTGTTGTTGTTGTTGTTGTTGTTGTTGTTGTTGTTGTTGTTGTTGTTGTTACACGGACAAGGGCATCAGCCGTGAACTCCCATACGGGCCGTGGGCCAAAGGGACGTGTGTCCAGTGAAGCAAAAACGAGTAAGAGTCAGCAGGCGACGGGGGGAGGCAGGGCGCAAGGAGCAGGACACCCGTGTAGAGCAATTCCACACTTACCAGTGCAGCACCTGCCCTGTGGACACATCAGGTCCATTACACAGAAGTTTCCAAAGCCGTCGGGCGAAGGCGGAGGGCGCTTGGCCGGCGAGGGCCGCGGGCTGCCAGTCGTCTTGGGTGCGGGGGGCATTTGCCGCGGGCTGCCGTTCGTGGGCGGCTTTGGGGGCTTCGGTGGGTGAGACCGCGGCGGTGGGGACGTGAGGAAGTCGATGCTATATCGTGGACAGACGCTAACGTCGTCGGTGTCAGGGACACACGCGCCGATGTTGAAGGGCGTGCCTGGGCGAGCGTGGGGGACATGCCGCGGAGGTCAAGGTGTCCGTCGGTTGATGCAGGGCGGCGTATCGCGACCGCGCTTGCTTGCATTCTCAGGTTCTGTGAGGTAGTGCGTCTACAGGCTTACCTGAGCAACACGTCCCCGCCTTGCACATGAAGTCGGCCATGCAGGGCAGGTTGTCCAGGCTCCACGGGAGAGGCGGCGGGCTGCCGGTCACGACGTGGGCCCCTATATATACGAGCAGTGTGCTTATGCAACATGTCCCCGTCCACGCGGGCACTCGGCGGGGTCGGGCCATGAAAAGTTGGCCAGGAGCGCTGACTGCCTATCTGGCACCAACGAGGAGTTGGTATCAAGTTATGTACGCGGGTGGTGCCACGGTAGGGCCCAGCTAAAACCTGCGCCGCTGCCAACGCGACGCGGCGGTCAGCTGGCGAGCTTGACCCCCAAGCGTCGCGCGTAATTAGAAGCAATGCTAGAGTGTACTCGCGAGCTCTTGGCCGCAGTCGTCGTTCCGTCGTTCATGAGCGATGGACTCCCAGTCGGCGGGCGCTCCGCAGAATTACGCGTTGCAGTCCTAACGCGTGTACCGCCTTGTGTTTATAACACGCGTACGCCGGGTCGCGCCTACAAGTCCGGGCCAATCCGAGGTAGGTGCCGGGTTCCGAGCGGCACCTGGGTAGCTGCGCAGGACCGCGCGTACGGCATGATGAATGTGGGCCGCGTGCCGCGCACCAGCCGTCAACCGAAGATGAGAACACCGGGCAACGCGTTTGCAGCAACCGGGCGTACACCACGGCGCCAAGAGGATTCCTGATGCTTCATCGGCCCTCCTCCAGCCCCTCGAGCCCACTGCACCCGGTCTCCAGGAAGGCCTGCAGCACCCTCTCCCCGCCTGCTTCGCTTATATCCCTCCCGCTCCCTTGATCCTTTGCCTTTATCATCTCCCAGACCAACCACTGCGGCTCTAGTAGCCCCACGCTTCCGGGGCAGCCCCGCAGCGCCGTGGCGGCCTTGCGTAGCATGGGCGAGGGCGTGAGGCCCTGGAAGACGAAAGGCTCCTCGGGGCCGGATCCCTCATACTCCTCATTCGTACCAGTCATTCCGAGGAGGAGCGGGATCCGGATCCTGTCCAGCGTGCTGCCGGGCAGGGCCTCTATGTCCGGCCCCAGGGTTAGCTCGCTGGGGCCGTGCGGTACGAGCGGGGGCGGTCCTGCAGAGGCCTGCTGCAGTGCACGGCGGCCGAGAGCGCCCGAGGTAGCGCCGGCAGCAGTAGCAGATGGCGTGCTGCTCAGGAAAGCCAGGCGCAGTGATGCTTTGAAGGAGGTGACGGTGCCTGCGGTGGTGGTGGTGGTGAGGCGGAGGACCGCCTCTCCGCGGTTGGGGAGCAGAAGGACGCCGTTCTGAGGGCGGGGCGAAGGAAGGACCGGCGGCGGGGGAGCGGTCAGGGGAAGGTAGGATTGGGTCAAAAGGCATGCCGGCATGTAGGGTCTTACAGCAATGCAGTCCACCGGTGGAGACGCGTTGCAGGCTCGAGGACAGACACCCAGGTGCGATGGAGCGATGAGGGCCGGTCGCCTTGCCGCTCACCTGAAGTCGTGGCGGGGGCGGGAGTGGCAGGGGCGGCGGGGCTGCCGGGGGCGCGGAGGGCGGAGATAACTGCAGCTCGGGTGTCGGCAGCTGGGGCGGCGGCAGTGGTGGTGGCACTTCGGGGGGCGGCGGCGGCAGTGGGGGTGGGATTTCGGGCGGCGGCGGCGGAGGCAGGGATGGCGAAGGCTGGCTGGGCGGCGAGGGCGGGTCCGCACAGATGCAGTGCTCGTTCTGCGCGGCCTCCCATGCAGGTGTCCCCCCTATTTGTAGCGCGCTGTAGTATGTACTGGCAACCTGCGGATCGGGAGCGGTGGATGTGGGTTCAATGGCCCCTCGCTCATGCGTCATGCCCTCCCTTCTATGCCCCCTTGCCCTCCCAGCCCCCCCTGCCCCCGCACCACTCACCACCGCGCACTCCCGTGGCCCGGGCCCACCCGCGCATGCCGCCATGGCGCACTGCAAGAGGAACACGTGAGTCACGTGCGTGGATCAGCACGTCGCTGTACGACAGGAGTACGACAGCCATCAGGCGCGGGGCCGCCAAAGTGCGCCGCATCTGCAGCCCCCTAGGTACGGCACTAGCGTAGCAGCCTACCTCGTACATCTCCTGGTCGCATCGCTCCTGTGTGAACGCGCGACTGCACTCCGAATAGCATCGGTCGTGGGCATCGCAGCAGGGCTTCAGCGACGTGCATGTATCCGCCCACAGGCTGCCCAGTCGTATCAACGTGGACAGACTCGGCAAGAGGGGAAGCCGCGGGCAGTCGCGGCTGCCAAAAAGGAAGTCAATGCCGGCCAGCTTGAGCGGAGAGCCGCTGGGGCCGCAGCCGTTGGAGCCGACCGGCTTGCCGTTGGATCTAGGATCCAGGCAGTGATCCTCGCGGGACGGCACGGATCCAAGCCGGCGACGAAGGGGCATGCCGGCCGTGCTGAAGGTGCTAGCACCGCTGAGAATGTGGCTGTCGATAAAGAGGGCATGACTGGCGTCTTCCCCCATTGCAGAGCGGCGTGTGGATGGGGCCGTGTCCGCCGGCTCGAGGGGTGTGGCCACCAGTCCCGCGAGCCCCTCCAGCCACGGCTCGGGCCACAGCTCCATCGAGTCTTGCAGCTCCTCCCCCGTCATGAGCGTTGCCTGCCAGGTGGTGGTGAAGGAGGCGTTGGGGCTGGGCAGCCCAGACACATCGGCCGCGCCAGCGACGGAGCTGGCAATGGGGAACCAGCGCAGCTTGCTCGAGTCAATCTGGAGGGCGCGGCAGGACGGGGCGGGGCACGCACGTGGGGTGAGTGACACGGCTGCAGCCAAGAAGCACAGGGCACAGCTCGGGGCTTTCATCTGGTGCTCGCTTGCCCCGCTGATCCCCATCTCACATTGAGGATGGCACACTTGCTGACCGTTGCTGAAGCGCCCAAGCCCTGAGCGAAAACCTCCAGGTCGTCGCAATCTCCGGTGGAGGATACGGGCTCCAGGGAGATGCCGGCGGGCAGCTGCAGGGGGGCTCCCGATGGCGCGCAGGCGTTCGCGCCGAGCCCCAGGGAGGTGATGTTGGCGGCCGCACACTCGGCACACGAGGGGGAGCAGACGCCGCCACTGCCACCGGGCGTGGAGGGCGTGGGCGCGGGGGCTCCGGGCTGGAGGCAGCAGGACTCGGGGCCGCAGTCGGAGTGGGCGGCGCAGGGGCAGGTGCCGTTGAGCTTGCGGGCCGAGCAGGTGCCGAAGCCACTGGAAGGGTCTGGGCCAAGACACAGAGCGATGGGCAAGGGACGCGGCGCTTGTTACGAGCGCTTGCTCATGCCTCCACGTCCGCGGGGCCTACGACTCTACGCACCACACCAAAGCAGGAGTTGGCCCTGCAAGAACGCTTCCATGGCCTTTCTCACCCCCTTCCATCCCTCACCTCTTTTGCAGCACCTGTCCTCGGGGCAGTCCGCGCTGCTGCTGCAGCCGCAGGCGTCCAGCGAGGCAACGCACATGTTGTTGCAGCACAGGGGCTGGTCGGGGGGGCAGGCGCCGTCGCCACCCAGGAGCGCGATAAGCTCGGGGATGCCGCAGGGGATGGGGACGTCGGGCAGGCCCGTGCCGCCAGGCGAGGGGGGGTAGCCGGGATAAGTGGTTGGGTGTGGCGCTTGCGGGGGCGGGTAAGCTGGGACGTACAGAGGCGGTGTGGACGGTGGCTGCCCGGGCGGGGTATGCGGGGGCGGGAGAAGCGGCGGCGGGGCGTGCGGCGGCGGGGAGAGCGGCGGCGGGGCGTGCGGGGGCGGGAAGAGCGGGGGTGGGGCCTGGGGGGGTGGGCTGGAAGGGGGCGGGCTGGAAGGGGGGGGCGCATCGGGTGGAGGTGGTGGAGGGGGGAGTTCTGGGGGTGGAGGCGACGGGTCGGGGAGGTCCCTGCCGTATCGCGGGCAGATGTCTCGATCGTCCGTGTCAGGGACGCACTTGCCGATGTCGAAGGGCGTGCCTGTGAGAAGGAGGGGGGCGTGGAGGGGCGAGGAGGGCCGAGCCGCGGCGAGCCGGGTGGAAGGGGATGTGGTTGTGGGTGGTTGGGCCTCGCCCGGTTGCGCCCGCGCTCCGCGACAGCGCCTATCACCCACTGTAGACCTCGCGCGCACAACACGACCCACCTGAGCAGCACGTCCCCTGCCTGCACGTGAAGTCGCCGATGCAGGGGAGTTTGTCCCGAAGCCCGTCGAGCAGGCCTGCGTCCGATGTTCCAGCTGCAAGATACACTAGGAGCAAGGGCCCCCAGCGCTTTGCCTGTGGCAACGCTCGAACAGTGCGTGGGCGGGCCATGACAATCGGCCCGTTACGAGAACTGTTTGCGGCGTCTGCGTTATCTGCCAGATCAAATGTAACAGCGACTATGCCATCTCCTAGCTCGACGCACGGTGTAACCGGTGTTAGGACGAACGACTCCCTACGACTCGGGGCTTTTCACGGGGCCTGGGCTGGGCTTGAGCGGGCCGTCCGTGGGGCTCCAACCCGGCTCTGTACATGGCTTATGCATTGCTCTGCCGTGCCGTCGCGAGAGAGCGGGGGCCGTCCTTCAGGAGGTGGGTCGGGGGCCCAGTTCCCGGTCGGCCTGACACCGGGTCAATGGGGCCAAAGTCCGTCACACGCTACACTCTAGTCCCACTATAGCGGGTTAGCAGCTCCAGGCGAGACACGCGGCCATGCGCCTTCTGCACACCATGGGACGGGAGACCGCCGGGAGTAAATGCCTGGTGTAGCTGGGAGGGACCACCACTGTGGCACCGTCCCCCACTCCCCGGTCCGCTCCCCACGCCAGTCGTTCGCACGGGGCCCAAGGCCATGCATGCCTCAGGGGTTATCATACCACCATCGCACCACGCCTGTGGCCACCATTCCCGCTCAAGACCTCGCATGCGGATAGCTCATCTGTCCTCAATTGTTAATCCCAGCCTGCCGCATAGAGGCGTTGCACCCACCAGCCCTAGGGGGACTTTCAGCCTGGAAGCCACTTTCGGCGACCAGGTACCCCGTTCACAGGCACAGGCATTCTGCGTCGGCCAACATCATGCGACGCCAACACCGCGGCACTACGCCCCGTTGTCTATAATAACCCACCAGCCCTCGCTTGCCTGGCACTCCTGTTCTCAACCCATCGGCCCGTTGCACCAGTCGCTCACACGGGGCCCATGACAATGCCTCAAGGGTGATCGTACCGCTGTCGACACACCATGCCATACATGCGACCCTATCCACGCTAATGATGATATGTACAGTTGCCGTACCGGATACCGCAGCTCACCCGCCCCGCACATGCAAATGCAACAGAGCCTGGGCTGTGGCGAGCGCCAATAGCTTGACGACCGATCGCTGCTACGCAGTGAGCAGACCTGCACCTAGGGATAAATGTTGACTGTGTCGGCCCACCACGCCCCGTGCTGCCGACTTTCCGAGGCACCCTTCCACGCCTGTCTCCTGCAGCGCTCATCCTGCCGGAACGCTACTGCTCCTTCTCCCCAAACACAAGATGCACGACCCATCACCGGAGGGAGCCCCACACCGGCAAACCAAGGGCGCAGGCGTCCCAGCCCGTGCACAAGTGCGGTGCACCTACTGCCACGGCACACAGGCGTGCTGCTGCGTTCCGGGAAAGCGGCCGCCCAATAAACATAAGCACGCCGCGCACGGCGCCCTTCCGTTGTCCCGACAACAAGATGCGTGGACTGGCCGGAGGACAGGGTCAGCGGCCTGGCAGGAGCGCCGCTAGCTGATCCGCGGCGGCAGTCGGTCGACCCCCGGCGCGCAGGGGAGCAGCAGCCGCCGCAGCAGGCCCCGGCTGACGGGCGGCTCGGCGTTCACGAACCAGCCCTGCCGGGCGGGCGCCTCCACGCTGCCCCAGGCACCTGGGTCGGGGGGTTGCGGGGTGCGGCGTATGGGGTCAGCAAGGGGGGCCACACTGACACTTGAACAGCGATTGGGATGGGGCCACGCGACAGCGGCGCCTACATAGCATACAACAGCACAAGCGTGCCTTGTCTGGCATCCCAACGCCACTCTGCAGTACCGCAAGGTTGAAACCCATGACGAACGACCTCACCTTCGTATCGCTGCCAGGGAGATGTGTCGTACTCCACGTGGGGCAGCGGGAAGGCCCCGGCAGCTGGGCCCGGCTGCCCAGAGCCAGCGCCCGTGCCATCCTTAGTACTGCCAGCGCCCTGCCGCACGTCCGCCGCCGCTTTCAGCCCCGCGGCCCCGTTGGAACCCATGGCTAACCCCTGCAAAGGGACTAGCAGTGACGAGGCCGCCAGCGCCAGCGGCGCCTTCTGCAGCCGCCGCCGACCCCCGCGCCCCCCGAGGTCGCCGTCCGGCTGCCGCTCTTCGTCGCTCAGCAGGGCCTCGCCGCTCCCCGCCGACATCAGCTCATCACCCTCGAGACGCAACGGCCTGCGCGCAGCGTGCGAACCGGCCCCGACGAGCTCCCCGGCCTTGTTCCCGAGCCCCTGTTGCGCGCCCTCTGCACCAAAGGCGCTTGTGCGTGGCTCCGCTTGCTGCGGAGGGGGCGGTTGGAGGGAGGGCGGCCCCTGAGGCCCCGTGGGCTGCAGGTGTGGGGCCACCGGCACCAGGGCGGTGGTGCTGCGGGAGCTCTCCAGGCACAGGCGGCAGCGGCAGTCGGAGGCGCAGGGCAGGCTGCAGCCGCGCGAGGGCACCAGGGGGCAGGCATTGCCGTGGGCCTGCAGGGAGGGTCGGTCGAGGAAGTGGTGTTATGAGGGTCGAGGATCAAACATCGAGGGTGAAGTTGGGAGGGTCTCAGTGGACGGGGCGCCAAGGTGCCTTGCCGGCTGAAGGAAGTCCCGCCCCAGCCACACAGCCGCATGCCCGGGCACGCCCCGGCACGCACCAGCCCGCACATGCGCACGAGGCGGCGTGGCGCCCACACCGGCCCCTCGGCGGAGGTGCGGTCGTTTGCAATGAGGAAGAGGCGCGGGATGGTGCCAGCCTGCGGGTTAGGTCCGCAAGGGGTGTACACCACAACGGTGCCGTCAACGGTCGCCGCCGTCCTGTCCCCGGCCTGGCGCCCCCCTGCAATCTGGACCCGCCTGGAGCCTCCGTGCTTTGCAACGGCAGGAGTCCATCGGCCGATAAGAGCAGCACTGCGGCCTGGCCCCCGCTGCCCTGCCGCGCGGAGGCCTGGCCCGGCCTGGCTTTCCGTGCAAACTGGACCCCCAGGAGCTTACAGTGGGATAGATGCCGTGCCCATTGATGGCCACGAAGCCGAGGAGGCGGCCGCAGGGCGAGCGGGGCACCTGGGCGGCGGGGCACCACTCGCCCTCGATGTTGCGGTGCGCGTTGTACCACACGCCCTGCGATGTGGGTCGATGTGGGTTCGTGTGGGCCGCGTCTGGGACCCGGTGCAGCAGAGACCCCAACTTGCAGCCGCGGCCCACGTCGCAGCAAGCCCAACAGAAAAACCGCGTTGTGTGGCTACCGTGGTGTGTGGGTCGCCCCACCTGAAGCTCGAGGGAGTTGGCGTGCAGCCGCACCGTCATGTGCTCCCAGTCTGTGGCCAAACCGGGGCAGTAGCATGGGGATAGGGCACACAGGTCACAGTGAAATGGCGGAGCTTAAGCACGACCTTGACATCCTCTGCGCGACCCACATCCTCCTTTGTGGTTACCACTGACTACGGCACGGTGGCGTCGGTCTGCAACCTTGGACTGTCTCCCTTCCACCCCAGCCCGCTTCCGTCGAGCCCTGCCCCCACCTCCCACGTGGTGGCCCGTCTTGAACAGCGGCAGACCCGCTGGCAGGTGGTAAAAGCCATTGAAGGAGTAGAAGGTTATGTAGTTGATCTCGTAAGCCTCCGGCGTGCCAGTGCGCTCATCGACCACGAGCTGCGCACCGGCCAGGGGAAGGGGGACATCCGTGTTTCAGCGGACCCGGGGATACAGCTGCAGATAGACGGCTTGACACAGAGTTCCCGGAGTTCCCGGGGTTGTACCGCAGCGCTTGAAGAGCCAGATGCTGCAGCTACGGATTGAACGCTACGCACCTTGGCGTGCACGTAAATGGGCACATCGGAAAGGGCATCTTCCTCGCAGCCGCCGTAGTGCTCGGGAGAAACAGTGATGCTGAGGTTGTCAGGGTGCTCTACCTCTGACTGGACCACTGGGGAAAGGCGTGAGCAGGTGTCAGTCTGGCAGCAAGCGGGGGCTGAGCGGGGTGGAGAGGTGGGGCAGAGGCCCACACCCGGCCCAGCTGAAACCCGCGCGTGCCGATGGAACCGGCTCAACCCACGATTTTGAGACTTAATCAGTCGTGGCCTGTGATGCATTCTGCTGCTTGTCGTCCCCACACGCGGTCGTTTAGGCCCAACGTTGGCCCGATCAAGCAGTCTCCTTTCCCAGGCCCGTCCGCTCTCACCGAGGAGTTCTTCTTGGGTTACGTGTCCCTTTTCACGCAGCTTTCGCACCGTGTACTCGGACTGAGCGAGCTCGTCTAAATCCGCGGTGCCTTTGACGCCGCCTGGATAGTAGTGCAGGATACTGCGTTCTATGAACCACTCTACCGAGCAGGGTCTGTGTTGGTCCTCGGGGTGCAGGTAGAGCACAGGGGCAAACTTCGCGAGGATGTCGTCACTTAGCGGGGGGACCGTCTGCGAGCGGAGCATCGGATATGTGTCTAGCTATGCATGGTAGTGTGCGGCAGGGCGGAGGGGGGCGCCGAAGGAGTCCCTATAATCATGCAATGCTCGCGGCGAGTTCGCCCGACAGCTGCCAGCAGCCGGGTCCTGGACCCGCAGAGGCACGCCGGGGCCCCAACGCGGTCACTCCAGGGGCTACAAGCCACGACCATAACACAAGCATGCCGTGCCGTGCCAGCTCTCCGCCGAGGACAGGCCTCGTCCCTCCCGAGCGTCCCTCTCCAGCAGTGGCTACCCATCATCCTTCGCCACCCTATCTGCTACCCTGCTATCCTCCATCTGCCCTTCTCCCCCTGCCAGCCCTGCACGCCAGGCAAACCCTTCCTTGCCAAGCCACATCACCACAAGTCCTCTCAGACGGTGGCCCAAGGACCGCCCCACATCCCCTCAACAACCCGCGCTGCTGGTCTCTCCACACACGCTCGTATCACACACACGGTACCCGTACTCACGACGGCGCACCCGTCGCCCGGCCTGCACGACATTGTGAACTTTGCACTTTGCTTTGCAAGGACCACATTGCTGACGTATTGAAGGCCGCCTCCAGGGCGCCATCAGGGTCCAGGCGCTACGGTTCCCCAGGGTCTACCCACACCCCGCGAGTCCGCTACACCCCTGCCCGTCCTCCACTCCACCCTACGTGCGCACGTTTCCACCGCAACGCCCCCATAGCTTCTTGCGAGGCCTGCACGTTGCAGGCTGGGCTCCCGCCGCTTGCTGCGAGGCGGCAGCCGTCGTGCCTGCCGCTACGCCCCCGCCGCTTGCTGCGAAGCCTGCAGCGTACGCGCTTCGCCGCTACGCCCCCGCCGCTTGCTGCGAGGCTTGCAGCTTGTCCCTCAGCTTCCGCCGCGGCTCCAGCAGCGCCTCCATGGCGAGGCGGATCTGCATGGGCGTGGGACCACAGAGAGAGGGCCTTAGCTTGTGTTGGGCGTAAGCTGTCGGCTGGGTAACGCATCACAGCGAGGCACCTGCTCTGGCGTGTTGGTGCACTCAACAAGCCCCGTCCCCGCCCCCAATTAACGCGCCCCCCTCCCCACCTGCTCGGGCGTGTTGGTGTTCTCCAGGCTGCACACCACCAGGCCCTTGTTGTGGTCCACGGCGTGGAGCAGCTCCTGCGGGGGGGGGCAGGGGAGGGTTGGCGGGACGGTGGGGCATTAGGAGAGTCATTTGGAAATCATTAGGAGGGGACGAGGTGGAGACGAGGGGCGCTGGGGAGGGATCCGTGGAGTTGCCAGCCCCCCATACCCTCGCCCACACCACCCTCACTTATCCCCTCCCCCTCCTCCCCCGCTCCTCACTCCTCCCCCCCACCTTGCCCCCCTCCGCCCGCAGGTCGTTGTTGTCCAGCACCACCGCCGCCAGCGTGGACGATGCCGCCACGCCCTCGGCCAGCGCATGCAGCCCCTCCAGCGTGATCTGGTTGCCGGACAGATCCACATCCACCAGGCCCTGACAGGGGGGGAGCAGAGGGCGGAGGACAGGGGAGGGGGTAAGGAGGGGGTGCAGGGGGGGTATTGGGGTGGTGGTGAAGGGGGTTTAGGCGGGTGAGGGTGAGGGCATGGTAAGTACTACCCTAATCAGGACAAGGAAATGCGATTGCGAGCGATCGTAAGCGTGCGTGGAATGGGGTGAAGGGGCAGGTTCAGGCGGTTCCCTTGAGCTCCCGGCTGCAGACCCCGGCTCCCGGCCCCTGTGCCCACCTGGTTGGCCTTGAGCGCCTGTGGCCTTACGCCTCTAGCCCTACGCCTCTAGCCCTACGCCTCTAGCCCTACGCCTCTAGCCCTCGGCCCTACAACCTAGACTCCACCAAGGCTGCCGGCCCCTGTGCCCACCTGGTTGGCCTTGAGCGCCTGACCGAAGGTGGTGGCCCCAGAGTCCTGCAGCCCGCACCACCCCAGACCCAGGACCTGGGGGGGCAGGGGGAAAAGAGGCACGAGACAGGTGTGGCACGAGCCAAGCACGCTCACAGGCCTTGCGACCAGTCCTGCCTACCGTCGTTCGCCGCACGCTAGCTAGGCGGTGTTCCAGGGCTTCGACATCGCGTCCGGCCCGCATCCTCTTCCCCTCTTCAAACGTCTCGGGCCCCGGCTGCCTTGCCCCTTCAAACCCCCCTCCCCCAAACACACACGCGCACCTGCAGCGTGAGGCTGTCGTTCCAACCCATATCCCGGGCCGCCGGCTCCCTGGCCCCTTCGACCAGCCCCCCGCCGCCCTCCCGCATCCCCCCCCCCGCCCCAAGCGCGCACCTGCAGCGTGAGGTTGGGCTTGAGCCCCTCCGCCAGGTGCGCCACCCCCCGCGGCCGCAGCTTGTTCCAGGACAGGTTGAGCTCCGTGAGGCCCAGGTTCACCATGAGCACCTGGCGGTTGGTGGTTGGGCGGTTGGGCGGTTGGATGCGTGGAGGCGGTTGGTGATGCGAGGTGGCACCTCGTCTCGCGCCTTGTTCAGAACCTCACGAACCTCTGCTGTAAGCCCCGTGCCTGCCCTCCAATTTCCCCCCTTAAACTCTTTGGCCCCACTCCTTCCAGCCCCTGGTGGGCGCCTGCTCCCCTTACTTCCCCCTCCTCCTTCTCCCCCTTCTCTCAGGACCCACCTGCCCCAGCGTGTGCGCCGTCTTCTCCCCCAGGTCGTTGCCGCTCAGGTCCAGCGACCGCAGGGCCGTGTTGTTTTCCAGGCAGTTGCCCAGCACCACGCCCTCGCGGTCGCCCAGCTTCATCTTGGACAGGGTCAGGCTCTTGAGAACCGTGTTCTGGGGTGGGTGGGTGGAAGGGGGGGAATGGGGAGTGAGATGAGGAGTGGGATGGGGAGTGGGATGGGGGAAAGGGGGCCCGGCGAGGGGGCCCGGCAGTGGAGGCCCGCCTTGGCCACCTTTCCCTTTCCGACAAGATACCCACCCGGAACATCAGGATTCTCCCCGCCCCCCCCCTCCCCTCTTCCCCCCTGTCAGGACCCAGACATACCCTGGACACCAGCAGGTCGCTCAGCGCCTTGGCCCCATTGGCCGCCATGCGGTTGCCGGACAGGTCCAGCAGCGTCACAGCGCTGTTGTCGAGGAGGGTGCGGACCAGCTCGGCGCAGCCGTCGTCGGGGATGGCGTTGTCGGCTGGGGGTGGGAAAGGGGATGGTGGGGGGGTGTTTGTTGCTGAGCGGGAACGCGCCGACGCCAGGGAAACCTTGTATGGATGGTGGGGGGAGGGCGGGTACCGGTGGTGAGGGGACGCCGTGGAGGCCAGTGCCAGCCGTAGTGTGCTGCCTGGGGAGGGGCGTTGAGCTTTGAATTCAGGCTGGTGCAGGGGGTGCTGATGGCTGGCTTGTGGGCAAGGATCGCCAGGTTCATGGTCAGGATCGGGTCACGCCGGGTCTAGGAGGTGCCCCATGTTACGTTTCCTCCCCCATCGCCTCACCCAGCCTCAGCACGGTGACGTTCTGGTTTATCCGCAGCGCCCCCGCCAGCGCCTTGACGCCCTTGAGGCCCAGGCCTGGGGGGCGGTGGGATTGGGGGGCCGGGGGCGGCACATAGGGGTGGTGGGGGCAGTCAGCGACGCTGCAGAGCCTGCGGATCCGCAGGTTCTTCCCCGCCCCAATACGGTACGGCTGGCGGGATAGGATACTCGGGATGCATTGGTGGCGGGTTCAGCAGCATACCGGCAGCGGCTCAACACGCCGGGAGAGGCTTAGGGCCTGCGGGCTGGCCCCTCGGGATCCCTTACGCCCCCTCCCCCAGCTAGCCCTCGAGCCCTCCTGCGGCGGCGGCTGCGGAACTGTGATGGCTGCATGGGCTGGCGGCTGCTTGGCACCTAGGGCCTAGGGCCGTGGGCTGAGGGCCCGAATCAGGAGGCTGAGTGCCTGGGGGCTGGCCCCTCTGACTCCCTCCCATGCCCCCCCCCTCCAACCCCCTTGTAGTCACTGCTGCTGCTCCTGTGCCAACCGGCCCCCCAGATCCGCTGCTGCCGTACGGTAGGGTACGGACGTGCCGTACGCACGTACCGTAGTGGACCACGTGCATGGCCTCGCTCTCGAGATATTTCAGGATCTGGGATGCGGGGCTGATGCCCATCTCCCTGCATAGCTCCAGATACCGCATGCGCCCGAATTGATCCTCCTCGGGGAGCTCGTCTGGGGAGGGAGGAGAGAGAGGGGTTCGGGGGTGGAGGGGATGGGGGGGAGGGAGGGAGAGGGGGGTCGCGGGGATCAGGGTGGAGGGAGAGAGGGCGTGGAGGGGGTGGGGGAGAGAGGGGGGAGAGAGGGTGTGATTTGCGGAGCATTGGAGAGAGGGGGTGGAGAAAGGGGGGTGGAGAGGGTAAGGGAGGAGGATGCCGAGGGGATGGGGCGGCCGCCCTTGCGGACAGGGGCCGACAGGGATGTGTGGCGACCAGCTGTGGTTAGCGCAGTGCCCCGGACGGGCAGCAGTGCCTGCCCCGGGGTTGGGGGGTCGGGGGGTGGGGAACTGGTGGCCAAGAGGGGGGGATTGGGGCTGAGGTGTCGGGTATCCGAGCCGGGACCACGAGCGGAGGATACAGGGCTCGACAGCAGAGTCTTGAGCCCTGCCGCAGTTCGGGGCGCCATCCCGCATGTCCCCTTGACATGCCGCCCGCCAGCCCCACACGGCCACCCGCCCCAAGGCTCCCAAGCGTCCCCGCGCGTCCATACCTTCGAGTAAGTCGTCATCCTCATCGTCCGCAGCTCTTCGTCGCTGCATTTCGCTGGGGACCGAGACGCGCACCCGCGCTGCAGCCGAACCCTAAGGCGATATTGCTGCAGTCTTAGAATGTGTGTCCGTATAGATATCAATCAACTGAGAACGGGCAGCTGTGCGCTCGACGCCTTTGGTACCAGGAAACTTGTTTTCACGCCTGTGATATCCAGAGCTGTAGATGGTGTTCATGTATTTGCGGTGGTGTGCAGGCTGGGCGTGTTTGCGGCAGTTCGAGGACTAGCCCCATGCAGCCTGCGCGGCATAGATCCCCCCTCCCGCACCGCGCCGAGTCACTTGGTGCATCTGCTGCTCGAGCATACCTTCACGTCACTCAATTGCCACTTGCTCTTTGAGCGCAGCGCCCACACGGCAGCATCCTCCTCCGCACCAACCCACATCGATCGGCGCGGTTCTCAAACCTTCTAGAACAATGCTGACTCGTAGCGTTCGCTCCAGCGCCGTCGGCAGCCGCGCGCAGCCGCAGCGACGGACTCTCGCGGCCCCCATCCCGGCCCGCAGCTCAGTCTGCCGCCCCCGCCAAGTCGTCTGCCAAGGCCTCTTCGGCCTGGGCCTTCCAGAGGTCGCTGTGATTGCGGGCGTGGCTGCGCTCATCTTCGGCCCTAGCAAGCTGCCGGAGCTGGGCAAGTCGCTCGGCAAGACCGTCAAGAGCTTCCAGAACGCGGCGAGCGAGTTCAACGAGGAGCTGAAGGCTGGCATGGCTGATGACGCCAAGAAGGCGGAGGAGACCAAGAAGGAGGAGGCCCCCAAGCAGCAGTAATTGCATCGCAGCAGCGACTGGCGTCTCGGATGCCCTCGCACGGAGATCCTAGCAGGGCTCTCCTGGCCGTGACGGGTAGCAAGAGAGAGCAAAATAGGACGTGGGGGAGGCGGATGCGTGTCAGCACGGGTCAGCAGGCCGCAGGCCTGGGGGCAGGTGCGTGTGTTTAGGTTGGACACGCAGACAGACTTTGCCCGGCTTCGCTGGCCGGCCCAGCGGCCGTATGGTGGGAACTGCACGAATATCGCGAGGGCTGTACATGTGGCCCGAGGGGAGGTTGGGGTGGAGGGAATGCAAGCGCGGCTTCTAGGTTGGAGCCGCCTCACAGCTTGCCCTTCCTTGTCTCGTTAGCCCCGTCGAGGCTCTGAGGGAGCGCGCTAATTGTCGGATGCGGCCTTGATCCGCAGTGAGGGTGAGAGCAGCTGTAACACGGAGAGAAGGACGAGGAGGTAGAGCCCATGCGCGCCATACGGTTACGAGGGAGAGCTGATGAGCGGAAGGCTTGGAGAGAGCCTATCCTGTCTCAACGGGCTTAATTGCAAGCCAGGGTGGCGAACAGTCAGCGACAGGGACGTGGGGCGCGGGGTCGAAGCCTGACAGCTGTGCCCAGGCACGCCTGGGGAGCGTGGGACCCCAACGGCACGCCAGCCCACACGCCCAGACGGCCCCAGCGCCCAGCCCGGTCTCCGTGACGGCCGGTGCTACTCGACCGGAACCTCAGCGCCGGGACAGGAGAGGCTTACTTGCTCAGCGGCCTAGCAGAAGTGGCTGAGCAGGACGGCTAGGGGCTCTGCACTCTGCCGGCCGCGGTCCCCGCCGCCTCCCTGACTGCCCAGACTGCCGGTCCTGCACACGGACGCCTGCCGTGCCGCATCGTGCCCGTCCGGGCATCAGTCGCGGGCGCGCTACCGCTGGTGGCACACAGCGCTTGACATACACATACGGAGCTCTCTGAACCTCCACAGCATCAACTGCCTTAGCGCGACTAGTCCTCACCGACCTTCACTGACCGAGGATGCCGGGTCGCGACGCAGGTGAGAGCCCCAAACCCGCAACTTCGGTTACTGGATGTGTGCTTACTGGATACAGCATGGCATTCTGATGGCGGAGTGACTCCGGGGACGGCTTGAATCCAATTGTCGGCTCGCTGCGCCCCGCAAGGGAACGGGGGGCTTTGCTGCCGGTGACCCGGACCTCTGCGTGCAGTGGATGCCGTGTCCTATAGTCTACGGCTTAGCCGACACCAAAGCGGGCCCCGCCATCAGCCCGCTGCGACAGCAAGGGGCCGCGTGCTGTTGAAGCACCCGCTTTTGACGGCAACTCTAGAACATCTGTAGCCGAGCAGCAGGCCGTGGGGTCGCAGAGCCCACCCAGCCTCACTCCCTCGCTCGGCCCGACTCCACACTCACGGGCCCCACCCCCACGCTGCCCGCCTCACTCTGCAGGGAAGGCCAAGCCCCTCAAGGCCCCCAAGAAGGTAAGTGAAGCTGCCTGCTGACTGCTTAGTGATAAGACCCGGTCAAGAAGGTGTGGCCTGCCTGCCAGCACGACTGCAGGCGCCCTGGACTAGACCTCCGGACCCACCTCATTTCTCAACGAACGGACCGCCCTGTTGCACCCCACAGGCCGACAAGGATTATGACGACTCGGATCTAGAGTTCCTGGCTAAGAAGAAGGCCGAGGAGGCCGCCCTCAAGGAGCTGAAGGCCAAGGTGAGCGGTGGCCCGAAGGTCACAGGCTGCGGACTGAGCAGTTGGGCAACTGGAGGGAGGATGGAGGGTAGAATGGACGGAGGATGCACGGCCGGGCAGCAGTCCATGTTCACCGTATCGCTTCCAAGCTGCAGGTCCACGCTGGGCCTGGACCAGGGCAGGAGAAAGCTGCAATCTACTGTCTTTCTCTGGACAGCGCTCATCAGTCCCCTCCCGGACACCCGCCCCTACACCCACCCCTCCCTCCTCCAGGCCCAGAAGGGCGCTATCGGCGGCACCGGCCTGAAGAAGTCGGGCAAGTGAGCGGCCAGCGCCCACGCACGGGGGCGGCGCACGGACTTCGCCGCTCCACCGGGGTGCCGAGCCAGCTTGCTGCGGGCTCTGGCGACACCGCCCCGTACAACGTGATCTTCCCCGGCTTTTAATCTTCTTCTTCTTCAGCTCCGTTGAATGGCGCCTAGCACTGGAGGCCGCAGCGGCGCGGCGGACAGCAGCCCCGCCCCGGCCGTGGCCGGCGGTCAGCCTGCTGCCAACGAGGCCAAGGGGCCGGGGGCTGCAGGGCCTGCCAAGGCCGCGGCGGGGGGCGTGGAGCAGGACTGCCTGGGGTGCCGCGTAACGGGGTGCCTGTTTGGGGTGGGCGGCGCGGGCTACCTGTCGACCATGCTGCTGCAGGAGCCGCCGCCGCGGGGCGCGCACCGCTACGCCCTCATCGCCACTGCCGGGACCATGTTTGTGTTTGGCATGTACCGCGCGTTCGGGTGATGGCGGCGGTGCGTGGCACGACAGCTAGCCGAGCAGCTGCAGCGGGGCTTGACGTGTGTGCCGTACGTAGCGCCGCCACTGAGGGGGCCGTGGGGCCATGTCCTCGGCGAATCCTGTAACGAGGATCCAATTACGGTATGCTCCGTGCCTTGCCGCTAATGGGTTGGAGTTTGGCTTGGAACAACACTCAGGGGCAGCACGCACGTATCACGCATCTTGCAGTTGGGTTCTCAGATTGTCAAGGGAGGCAGTAACCCCAGTTCCCTTGCAACGCGGGGGCTATGCCCGCCTCCCTTGCAACGCGTCGTGTCCGAGCCCAGTCAGCCCACGCTGCCAGCCCAACACTCCTCTCTCAGAGCCTCTCCATCAGCTCTTCGCGCCCTGCCAAGCACGCATGCAGGCTCCCCGGAGGCGCCTTCACCTCCTTTCGCCGGTCATATGTTCGCACCGCCCACGCCCACCCTGCCAAGATCCAGCGCTCAGCATTCCGCCCTCCGCGTCCGCGCCCCACCCAACGCTCTCTCGCCAACCGCTCTCACGCCTCACTCGCAACGTTCACACTCCGACGCAGGTATCCCCCCGGCAGCCCTCGGTCTGCCCCAGTGGCAGCCCGGTGCCACGGGTGAAGACGATCAGCGCCGTCTCAACGCCCTGCCATCCATCTCTCCAGCCCAACCCCCAAGCCTTCTCGAGACGCCGGCCTGGAGCCTCGCGTGGCGCAGCCTCACGTAACTCCTTCCCGCTCGGCTGGTTTCAAACGTTGCTCTAGTCCTTCCAAGACCACACCGCTGCATCTAAGCACCCGCTGCGATCCACGTCGCACATGGCCCACCCAAGCGTCGACCTCCCCGTTTCTCCAACCTCCCCACCTTGCCCGCTCAAGCCCTGGACCCCCCCTCTCCGAGCCTCCCCGCCTTGCCCACTCCAGCCTCGGCCTCCTACGCCTTGGCCGCGGGCGCGAAGTGCTGCCGCCACAGCGCCGACAGCTCCGCGTGCACCGCCTCGATGGGTCGGTCGGTGCGGAGGGTGGTCACCTTGTCGATGGAGCGGTAGTGGTCGAGCACGGGGGCCATCTGGGACTTGAAGTTCTGAGGGGGAGGGCACAGGGGGTGGAGGCGGAAGTGGAGGTGAAGATCATGGGTGGAGAAGGAGGTGGTTTAGGGTGGAGGGAGGTAGGGGGTGGAGGTGGCATAACAGGGGAATGCAGAAGAGGTCCGGGGAAGAGGTGGATGGTGGGATAGGGGAATAGGGGTAACAGGGGTGTAGCGGAACAGGTCGAGGGAGCAGGTGGGGGGCAGAGGTGGTGGTTTAGCGTATCACCGCCTACCCCCCGTCCCCTTCACTGACCCGCACACCCACAGGCCCTGGCTGCCCCTGTCCCCGCAGCAGCCCCACCTGCACCCCAGCCCGAGACCCGGCCGGGCTGCCCCCGCGCCATCGCGTCCCTAAGCTCACGCAGACTGGCCCCCCAGCCCCAGTCCCCACTCCCACCCCCTAACCCCCCCCCACCTGCACCCGCTTGCGGATGGTCTCCTCGTTGTCGTCCTCCCGCCCCTGGTTCCGCCCCGCCAGGCGCTGCATCATGATCTCGTCCGGGCAGTCGAACAGCAGCACCATCTCGCAGTCGTAGCCAACCTGCGAGGGGTGTGGCAGGGGAAGATAGCGTGAGAAGCCCGTAGTGCGATTGAAGGGGAACTAAAGCTGGCCCTCAACCCGAACCCACCCGCGGCCGTGCCCGCTACCTGAACCCGGCCCCGCCTGGCTCCGCCGGCTGCCGCCCCCCCCCCCCGTGCCCCCCCCCCCCACACTTGGGTTTCGACTTCTGCCCTTTCGGGTTAGCTTTACTTGCTCCTTGCTAAGGGTCAGCGCACTCACTTGTCCCCTCCATGTGCTGGGCTACAGGCTTCGGGCTGCACCTTAGAACCGGCACAGCAGAGCAGCCCTTCACACTCGCCCTTGCCGAAGCCGCCCCACCTGGCTGGCCCACACGGTGCGGTTCTCCGTGTTGCGCGGGAATCCGTCGATGAGCACCGTCTCCGCCTGCGTGCCGGCCATGGCCTGCTGCAGCAGGCCCACAGTCACCTGGGGGATGAGGGGGAGGGGGGGAGGGGGGCCAGGAAAGGTGAGGGGGAGGGGGGCCAGGAAAGGTGAGGGGGAGGGGGGGCAGGAAAGGTGAGGGGGAGGGGGGCAGGGCACGGGGAGTGATGACGGACTGCTCCACGCCCCGCCTGCCGCCCGCGCCCCCCGTGCCCCGCCTGTCCCTCCGCCTGCCCCGCTCCGCCTGCAGCCCTCCCGCTCACCAACACTGGCACCGCAGCCGCTTGCCATACGAACTAACCCCCGCCCCCCTCCTCCGCAACCCCAACCGCCAACCGCCAACCGTCCACCCCCACCTCCAAGGGGATGAACTGCCCCGACCCCCCACCGCCAACCGCCAACCGCCAACCCCCACCTCCGAGGGGATGATCTGCCCCTGCAGGATGATGTCCTGCAGCTGCTTGCCCTCGGGGCACCCCGACGCGATCAGCGCACGGATGAGCTCCCCGGCTGAGAAGAAGGGCACTCCGAAGTCACGGGAGATGAGGTCGCACTGCGGAGGGAGGGAGGGTGGGGGTGGGGTGCGGTGTGCCGTGTGAGAGGGGGAGCAGGTGTGGAGGGCGTGGGCAAGGTGGAGGTGATGCGAGGCCGGTACAGGCTGGCCTAGGGCAGCCTAGCCTAGGTTAGGCAGCCGGGGTTGTGGTGCCGTAGTGAGGGCGCACACCCGACGGGGTCGCTACTATCCGGGATCTGATCCCAGGCCTTTGGCAAGCGCGAGCTGGCGGCTGGCGGCCCGGCACCGCACCCACGCCTTCCTCGTCAAACTGCCACAGGACCCCAGGTCTCTGGACCCCAAGTTTGATACCGCATCACTCGGCTTGGTCGAAGTTGTCCGCCCACCCTCCGCCATCCGTCGCCTTGACTCCTTGGGTCCACACACCCACGTGCCGCCACTCGCCCTGCCTCAGGCCCTGCCCTCCCCATCCTGGTACCAGCGCCCGGCCCCTGGGTCCCTTGGGTCAGCACCCCTCTCCCACGTGCTCCTGTGCTCATGTACACCCCATACGGTCGCCCACGTGCCTGCGTGCCCTTGCCCGATCCGGGGCCGCCCACGACAAACACGACCCGCTTCCGCGGGGCGCCCTGCTCCGCGGTCCGAGAGGGAGCATCCTGCGGGGCGGGGGAAGCGGGGCAGCAGTGGCTGGAGGCTGCTGGCGGTGAGGGTTGATGCGGGTGCGGGGAGAGGGGAGGAGGGATGGACGAGGAACGGGCGCGAGGCACGTGACACGGCTGTCCTGTCCAGGACCGCGCAGACGGGTCGCTTACCGGCATCGTGGCCATCTGGGTTGCTTGAGCAACCACTGGGCGCGCCTGTGGTCGTAGCCGTGTTGGGACTAGCCCAGCCTGCGCGCGGCGCAACGCGAACGGTCGGCTCGATTGTCGCATGCGGCGCACCACAGCGCAGCATCTGCCCCGCTGTGGTTTGCGCTAGCTCTTGCCTTAACAGAACGTTGCAATAGACGGCCGCTTTGGCAGAGCTGTCGGCCTGCGAGTGCCATTCTGCTTGCGTTTGGTGGTGGAGCGCGGCGATAAAGGCTCGGGGCGACGTACGAGGGACTGTCAGCGCTCACGGTTCGAGTGCGTCACGGGTCAGCGCGGAGCCGAGGCCGAGGCGAGCCTGCATCCGCGCGATGGGCCATCGCAGCAAGCACGTCCGCTCGCACAAACCACGGTTGCTATGCGCTACGTGAACGGACAAGAAGGATACAAGCCATAGCTAGGCGGAGCCACTTCGCGCGAAACAGCCCTTGCGGCGAACCGTCGCAACTCGCAAGCACTCTCGCATTACACGATAGCCGTCGTCCTACTTAGCCTCCCACTTTAGCTGAAGCAGCAGCCTGCATGTGTTCCTAGCCGCTGGTCTCGGCGACACGGCCCATAAGCCCGCCGCCGGCATTTCCGCCGCCGAGGGCCTCGCGTTTGGCCGCCCGCGTGCGGCAGAGGAGCCATGGTGAAAGCCTATCTTAGATACGAGTTCTCGGCGGCGTTCGGGGTCATCACGAGTGCCGCCAACCCCGCCTATGACCCCTCCGGCAAGCTGCTCTTCACCTCGTCTCTGGAGTCCATTTCCGTGTGGAATGCCAAGCAAGGCGCACTGGTGCGTCAGGAGCTAAGGGGAAGGCTCGGGGCAGGGGGCGGGGGGGGGGGGCAAGGCCAGCCGGCGTCCAGGGGTGTCGTTTCCACTTCGCACGCAACACACCCCGGCCCCCACCGGGTAACACGTGTCCTGCCGTGCTGCATGTGTCGTACTCCCGCAGGTACGGCAGATGAGCCCCGTGGTGGCGAGCACCAGCACGGGGGTGGCGGGGGCGGCCGGCGGCGGCAGCGGGGCGGTTGCGGAGGTGACCGTGCTGGCGGTGGCCCCGCAGGGGGGCAGTCTGGCGGCAGGGTACTCTGACGGAACGGTGAGAGGGCGGGGGACAGGGGCGGGTACACATCGAGGGTGTGTGTACGTGTGTGTGGGAGTTACGAAGCTTGGGACGGGTGGTAAGGACAGGACTCTGATGGCATGTCAGTCCCGGGGCGGGGGTATGGGCCGGGGCAGGTCTCCAAGCTTAGGGTCAGGGCCGGCGCCGGGGCCGGGCTCGGGGCCGGGGCAATCCTACCCTAGGGAGGCAGGGTCACGGAGCTTGGGTACGGGTGGCAGAGACCTGCGGCGTGACCAGACGAGGAAGGCTTTGCGGCGGGGACCCAGGGGCTTGGGGCCTGGAGGTGGCGACATGGGGGTCCAGCCATTTGGCCGGGGAAAGGGGGCGGGGGGAGGGGCAAGGGCTGTGGCAGGCATTCGTCAACCCCAACATGCGTGGCATGGGTCGTAGCGAGGGGGGCACAGCGAGCGAGGGCCCCAGCCGCCCGCACCAGAGCCTGACTCCCCGCCCCCGCTCCCCTCCCTGCCCCCGTCAGGTCCGCATCTGGGACTATACGTCGGGCGACTGCACCGTAACGCTCAAGGGCCATAAGGTGGGCCCATGGAGAAAGAGAGGGTTTATCATGGACAACGGAAGAGAGGGGGGTGGGAAGGTGGTCAAAGGGGAGGGGGGCTGGTGGCGCGCTGAGCGCACAGGGCTGCAGTACAGCCGCTCCGGCCACTGCCCGGCCGGCCCTCAATGTAGCATTGCTCCGCGTGCGCTCCCCCAGCCCCTGTGCTTTTCCTTTTGCCTTTTCCTCATGCCCCGCGCCACCCCACTCAACCCCCGACCGCCCTTTCGCCATGCCCCCCCCCCACGCTCCCTCCGTCCCTCCTCCCCTCCGTAGTCGGGCGTGTCCTGCCTGCGCTACAACGGCGGCGGCGCGCTGCTGGCCAGCGGGGGCCGCGACACGGACGTGATCGTGTGGGACGTGGTGGGGGAGACGGGGCTGTACCGGCTGAGGGGGCACAAGGACCAGGTCACGGACGTGGTGAGGAGGGGAGGGGGGGGTGGCTTGGACGGGAGGGGTGGGGAGGGGAAGAGGGAGGGGAGGGGGAGGCGAAGGGTCCTGAGGGGGGAGGCTGAGGGGGCACAAGGACCAGGTCACGGACGTGGTGAGGAGGGGAGGGGGGGGTGGCTTGGACGGGAGGGGTGGGGAGGGGAAGAGGGAGGGGAGGGGGAGGCGAAGGGTCCTGAGGGGGGAGGCTGAGGGGGCACAAGGACCAGGTCACGGACGTGGTGAGGAGGGGGGGGCGAAGGGGGGATGGAGGGGAGGTGGAGGGGGAGGAGGAGGTGGAGGGGAGGAGGAGAATGTGGGTCGGGTGGCGGGGAGGGGCGCGGAGCTCAGACGAGGGAGGGCCGGTCGACTCCTGCGCAGGCGCAGGGCCATGCCGCGAGATTGCTGCCCTGCCTCCCAGCTTGCTCACCTGCCACCCCCACCTCCCTCCCCAGGCCTTCATCCCCCGCCAGCCCAAGCTGGCCTCCTGCTCCAAGGACGGGCTGGTCAAGGTGGGCCTGCCGGGGCCTGCAGCGGGGCCCAGCTGGGACCCGCTTGGGCCTGCTGCCTCGCCCTTCCTCTGACCGATGCCGCGCGCCCGTGCTGTGCCGTACCGTGCCGTGCACTGAACCGTGCCGTGCTGAGCCGTGCTGTGCTGCGCCGCAGGTGTGGGACCTGGACACGCAGCACTGCTGCCAGACGCTGGGGGGCCACAAGGCCGAGGTGTGGTCGCTGGACGTGAGCCCGGGGGGCACCCGCCTGGCCACCGGGGCCACGGACCAGGAGATCCGGGTCTTCGCCATCAGGTGGGGGGGAAGGGGTATGGAGGGGGGAGGGGTGGACAAGATGTGTCTTGCTACGGCGGGCTATCGGGTGTTATAGGTGGGTGGGTGTCGGGGGGGGTGTGCTGGGACAGCGAGGGTGAGAGGAGAATCGCCGTGCGGGGTGGCTTACGCGCGCACCTCCCCTGACCGCCCCCACCTGCATCCCTTTCCACCCCACAGGGACCCGGACGCCGTTCCCGAGGAGCCCGAGGACGGCGCACCCGCACCCACCGCCACCACCACCACACCCGCCACCCCCCCCACCACCGCCGCCGCCGAGGGCCGCGACCACGCGGTGCTTGTGCCCATGGGCAGCGCCCGGCGGGGGGCGGCCTCGCACGAGCGGGTGGCGCTGCTGCGGTACAGCGGCGACGGGGAGTGGCTGGCGGTGCAGGGGGCGGGGCGGGGGCTGGAGCTGTTCAGGTGCGGGGGGGGGCGGGGGGTAAGGGGGCGTGATGGGGGGTGAGGGGAGGAGGATAGGGGAGTGGAAGGGGAAGGGGAGGGGAAGGTGACGGGATGGAGGGAGGGAAGGCAGGTGGGGAGGAAGGGCAGGGCGGGGGAGGGCAGCAGAGGAGCAGCAGGGCGCCACAGGAGGGGGCCTTAGCCTGGAACAGAGCTCGGGCTAGCGGCGTGCCCGGCCCCCCAACGCAGTACCAGCTGGGGGGCCAGACCCGGATGGCTGCGCATGGCCCTGATCCCCCACCGCTCCCACGCCTCCCTCCCCCCAGGGTCCGCGACGAGGCGGAGGCGCGGCGCAAGCTGAAGCGGCGGCGGAAGCGGCGGAAGGAGAAGGCGACCAAGAAGGAGAAGAAGGACAAGGAGGGCAAGGGGGCGGAGAGCGACGACGAGGAGGAGGGGGCCGGGGCGGAGGGCGACGACGACGAGGCGATCAAGGTGGGCGGGCCCCGTGCGGAGTGGGGTGCGAATGGGGGATTGGGGAGTGGAGGCTGAGGGGTTGTTTGAAGCAAGAGCGAGGGGGGTTGAGGGGGCATGGCGGGGCCCGGCGGAAGGCCGAAGAGGCACCCTGTTAGACAAGCACCCAGGCATTCGGAAAGGTGGTGGGATTGTTGGGGTGGTGGTTTGAAGCAAAGCGTGAGCGGGGTGGAGGGAGCGCGCTGGAGGCCGAACAAGAAACGTACCCGTCATGCGTCCTCCCCGTTGGTTGCTACCCGCATTCCTGCCCTCTGCCCCCCCTCCCTGCCCCTCCTAACCGTAACTCCCGCCCCCCCTTCTCCCCCCCCCCCCCCAGGCCTCTGACGAGCTGGAGGCGGTGCAGCTGGTCTCCTCCAAGGCCAAGGTCCGCGCCTTCGCCTTCGCGCCCCCCGCCGCCAAGCTGCCCGCGGGGGTGGCCTGCCGCCTGGCGCTGTCGCTCGCCAACAACGCAGTCGAGGTGGGGGGAGGGGCGTGTGCGAAGGGGGCGTGAAGGGCTGCTCGCGTAAGCCGTGGATGGTTCGTGTGGGGGCCCGGGCGACAAGCTTGCCAACGTAGTGGAGGTTGGAAGGGGGGGCCACGTGTGGGGGGTCCAGCCTCCGACACCGCCTCGGTACGCCTCCCCAACCCCCAACCCCGTCTCATCTCTCCCCCCATATCCCCGTTCCCCCACTCCCCCAATGCGCAGATCGTCGACGTGGCCGCCGACACCGCCTCGTACGCCTCCGCCTCCCGCCTGGAGCTGGGGGGCCACCGCTCGGACGTGCGGGCGCTGGCCCTGGCCCCGGACGACTCTGCGCTGCTCACCGCCTCCTCCTCCGCGCTCAAGCACTGGAACCCCCGCACCGGCGCCTGCTTGGCGTCCATGGAGAGCGGCTACGGGCTCAGCGTGCTGTTTGCCCCTGGCAACAGGCACGCGGTCGTCGGGACTAAGGTGGGTTGTGGAGTGGGGAGGGGTGGAGTGGGGAGGGGTGAAGGGACGGGGAGAGGGACGGGGAGTATGAGGGGAGAGAGCTCTACTACGTGCCCTCCACGCCCCCGCCCACCCACCCACCACCCGCCCCCCAAGCTCCAAGTTTCTTGACACGTCTCTTCCACTTCGCTTCTTCCCACCGGCAGGAGGGCAACCTGGAGGTGTTCGACCTGGGCGCCGCCGAGCGGGTGCACGTGGAGGAGGCGGCGCACGGGGGGGCGGTGTGGTCGCTGGCGCCGCTGCCCAACAAGACGGGCTTCATCAGCGGGGCGGCGGACAAGACGGTGCGTGGGGGGGAGGTTGGGGGGGGGGGAATGAAGGTAGGTGGCGAAAGGAAGCGGGCAAGATGGTGCCCGGGGTGCCGAGGGGTTAGTGTAGTCTTGTGTCTTAGTCCAGGCGGACGGAGGGACTGGGTGAGGTGGAGGTTGTGCGTGGATGTGGCTCCGCCGCCTCCGTGCATGCTAGGATCTGTCGGGAACGGTGGCCGGGAGCTGCCGAGCCGTAGGGTCTCAAGCATCCCTCCTCACCACGCCTCCTCGTTCCCTCACCCGCCTCTCCCTCCCCTAACCCCCCCTCCCCTAACCCCCCCAGATCAAGCTGTGGCAGTGGTCCGTGGTGGCGGCCGAGGGCGGCTCGGGCGCCCGCAAGCTGCGCCTCTCCCACGCCCGCACCATCGCAATGGCCGACGACGTGCTGTGCGTGCGGCTGTCGCCCGACGGCAAGCTGCTGGCGGTTGCGCTGCTGGACTCAACCGTCAAGGTGGGTGACGGTTGGCGGTTGGTGGTTGGTGGGTTGCGGGATGGGGGGACGGCGCGCTGGGCTGTTGCCCACGGCCCTCGCGCTGACCGAGTTGACCCTGGTCCACTGATCCCCACTTCCCACAACCCACCTTCTCAGTTCCGCCTCGCCCCCGCTCCCCTTTCCCCCCCTGTCAGGTGTACTTCGCCGACACGTTCAAGTTCTTCCTGTCCCTGTACGGCCACAAGCTGCCCGTGCTTTGCATGGACATTTCGTCCGACTCGCAGATGCTGCTGACGGGCTCCTCGGACAAGAACATCAAGGTGGGGGCAGAGAGGTGCAGAGGCTCCGGGCCGGCTTAAGGCAAGGGTTACGGCCGGAAGGGAAGCCCTGAAGCGTTGCGAAGAACACGGAGCGGCAAGCGGGGTAGCGACACCCGACCTCAGCCCGTTGTGCTTCCCCCGACTGCTCACAACCTCACTCCACTCTTCCCCCGTTCCTCCTTGTCTTTCGAAACCCGCTACCCGCCTTACACAGGTGTGGGGTCTGGACTTCGGCGACTGCCACAAGTCCCTCTTTGCGCACGGCGACGCAGTCATGTCCGTGGGCTGGGTGCCGGGCACGCACTATGCCTTCTCGGCCGGCCGCGACCGGCTGCTCAAGTACTGGGACCTGGACCGCTTCGAGCTGCTGCTGGAGCTGCCGGGACACCACGCGGAGCTCTGGTGCCTGGGCGTGTCGCAGTTTGGCGACTTTGTGGTGACGGGTGGGTGCTGCGGGTGGGGGGGTGGGAAAGGGGGCTGGGAGGGGGTAGTGTGTGTGTTTTGACACGCGCCTGGGAGTCCGGAGGTGCCTGGGCGTGTCGCGGTTTGCGCCGGGGATGAGGGGATTGGGGGATTGGGGGGGTGGCGGCGGGGACAGTGGGGAATGTGGGTGCCGGGGAGGTGCTGGACGCTGGAACCAGCCAGCTTGCTGTGCTGTGTGTGCTGTGTGCCTGTGCGCCCTCCTCACCCCTGCCCTCCCCCTTCCCTCCCCCGCCGCTGCCCTCCGCCGCTGCCCCCCGGTGCCAGGCTCCCACGACCGCTCCATCCGCCGCTGGGAGCGCACCGCCGAGCCCTTCTTCGTCGAGGAGGAGCGCGAGCGCCGCCTCGAGTCGCTGTTCGAGGCCGACGTGGAGGCAACGGGCGCGGACCGCGACGCAGCTGCTGCAGGCGGAGTGAGCGGCGAAATTGGCGCGGATGGCATGGCCGCGCCGGCCGGTCGCCGGACGCTCGAGACCGTGACCGCGGCCGACGCGATTATCGAGGCGCTGGATGTCGCTGCGGACGAGATGGACAGGCTGCGCGCCGCGGATAAGGAGCGCGCTGAGGCCGAAAAGGCCGGAAAGCCGATGCCCAAGCCGATGCCGATGAACGCGCTGCTGCAGGGCCTCGCGCCCTCGGCGTACGTGCTCAAGGTCGTCGGCGGCGTTCGCTCGGCCGAGCTCGAGCAGGCGGTCATGATGCTGCCATTCGCGGATGCGCTCCGGCTGCTGACCTACCTGCCCAAGTGGCTCGAGACCGGCGGTCCTGCTGTCGAGCTAACTGTGCGGCTCGCGGTCCTGCTGGTGCGGCTGCACCACTCGCAGCTCACCGCGACCGCGGCCGCGCGGCCGGTCATGCTCGCGCTGCAGCGCAAGCTGCGCGCAGCTGCGCAGGGGCTCAAGGACGTGGTCGGATTCAACATGGCCGCGCTGCAGCACCTGTCGAGGCGCGTCAAGGAGCGCGAGGGCGTGGCGGATGGGGACGCGGTGCTGCCGGCGAAGCGGCAGCTGCTGGGCGCGGCATGAGCGCGGCGAGGGGGTGGGGTTTCGAGGGTGGGCCTTCAGGCAGGTGGCACTTGTCAGGGGTGAAGGGGTTGGAATGGAGGAGGACAACGGAGGAGAGGCGTTGGGCAGGTGGCGCCGGCGGCAGAGGGCGTGCGTGCTAGCTATGGAACCCTGTTAGGTGGCCGTTGGTTGGATGTTGCGAGGAAGCCAGGGCCTTAAAGGCTATGCAGGGCGTGGCTTCGCCCGGCGCGCGTGAGCAGCATGGATAAGAGGAGGGTTGGGCTCTTGTGCCGTTGCGTACAAGGCATGCCGGCGGTAAAGTATGGCCAGGGATCTCCGGCGACGGCCCCGTCGACCCTGTCCAGCAGGTCTGTTATTTACATGGTGGACGCCAGCGGGTATGATGGACGTCCAGAAGGTGGCTAGTGTGATGAGGACGGATGCCTCAGGCGTCAAGGGGAAGACGGGGTCGGCACGTGTGTGTATGGGCACGCGACGGCACGCTAACCACCTGCCGTGCTGCAACACCCAAGCTCGCCCCCCTTCAGCCTCGCAACTTACTCGTGTTATACCACCTTGAGACCACCCAGCATCCGGGTTCGCGACAATGCGGCTGCGTGTCACGGAAGCGGTGGCCTCCTTGTTAGAGGAAGCTGCCAGCTGCTCCAGCGTGCCCAAGGTGTGGAGCTGAACAGTGGATGCTGGCTCTGTAGCTGTGGGCAAGTCTGAACAGCTTGCGCGGGCCCGCAGGATGTAAGAGACAGCGCAGCAAAGCTTCGCGGTGCTGACGGGATACCCTGGGACGACCTCAAATCTATCGTGGAGGCATACAGGCAAGGCGGGCTGCGATCGGTGCTGTTTGGTCAAGGCAATTGCGGTCTTTGCCGATTTCGCTCGCGGCGCTGCAGGAAGGCGTCGCCCAGCAAGCCCGTTTACCTGCACAAGCTGTGCTCTCCAGGCGATGTGCTGCTGCCATCGCCACCCGCGCGGGAAAGGAACCCCGAGCTCGTGGCGCGGCTGGCGAAGTTGCAGGAGCAAGTCGATAACAAGCGGTGCGTGCACGTGCCCGCCCAGACCCCTGGGGCCCAATCCTAGGAGCCATGGCCTAGCTTGGCCCACTGGTGGCATGCAACAGGCCTGTCCCTGTCGAAAAGGCACAGATGACAGCTGGGGACAGGCTTGCCTTTCCTCCCCTCCTCTCCTCCCCCCATGCCCCTTCATAAACCCTCGGCCTCCCCCCTTCCTTTCCTCCCCCTCACCCCCTCTCCCCCCCTGTCAGGTACTCGGACATGGTCTCGGATATCACCGAGAAGGAGCGAAAGGCCGACGAGTTGCGCAGCGGCCTGCTGCCCACCTCCCGGCACCAGGTGGGGGGAAAGGGCCATCACCTCGGGAGTCGGGACTGGGGTGTGAAAGGGGGTAGCCGCCAGTCCGCACCCATACCCCCTCCTAGGTTCCATAGCCCAGCTACCCAGACACTACCACCTGGTAACAGCCAGCTGAGTCCCTTAACGACGCGGCAAGGGGCACCTACTGCCGTTCGTGGTCACTAATTCCACAGAACTGAGACATGTGGTGCCCCTGAAGTTGCCCAAGACGAAGGGCCCAGCCAGACGCCCAACCCCTTGTTCCTTTCCAACCCTCGCCCTTGCCCTGATTCGCCCCCTCTCTTCTCCCTACCCCTGCCGTACCCGCGTCCGTACACAGCTGACGTACGGCGCACACGTGCTCGTGGCCATGTTCACGTGCTGGTCGGTGGCGTACTACACGACCAAATGGTACCTCAAGTGGGACGAGCGCTGGGTGAGCAGGACGAGCGCACGGCAATCGATAACCCTTGCACAACGGCAGCTCGTTGCCAACGCTGCTCTCCTGTCGCCCCTGCAACGCGGCTCCTCCCGTTATCTCCATCTTCCTCCGACCCATCTTCCGCCAACCCATCCCTCCCCTCCGCCCTGCCCCACTCTTCCATCCTCGTCCACACAGGCCGGCATGGCGGGTGTGGTGGGCCTCACCGCGGGTCTGGTGGTGGAGACGCTGCTCCTCATCATCCGCAGCGCGGAGATCGTGCCGCTGGAGGAGAGGTGGGGGAGGGGGGTGGGGGAGGGAGGGGGGGGAGAGGAAGCGAGGGGGGAGGAGCGGTGGGGCAAGCCACAAGGGCTGTGCCGCTGGAGGAGAGGTGGGACTGGGGGCGTAGGGGGGATGTGCAAACGGCGTGGGGGTATGGCTCTGGGGGATGGAACCATGGCTGCTGAAGATGCGGTGGCGGGGCGGGGGCGGGGGCTCGGTGGCCCATGCACCCTCTCTCGTCACCCGAGCTGGCGGTCGTGGTACCGCTGCCCTTCTCACACTGACTGCCCTCCTCTTTCCAGGGTGGCGGCACAGCCCGCCCTGCCTATGCACACACGCTCCCAGCTGAAACACACACGCTTTCCCCCGCTTTTCTCCCCCGCCCGTCCCCCCCAGGATGCCGGACCTGTTCGACAAGCACAAGGTGGCGGCGGCCTATGCAGCGGTGGCGGAGATGAAGAAGAAGGAGCGGGAGGCGGCCAAGGCGGGCAGGGGCAAGGGGAAAGGGCAGGGTAAGGGGGACGGCAAGGGGAAAGCGGGGGCGGAGGCGGCGCCGGTGGAGAGCAAGAAGGCGCGGTGAGGAAGCTTGAGCGTGAGGCGGCGTGGGGCGGGGGCAGGGGGAGGTGTGGGGCGCGGGCGTGCCGAAGTGCGCGGCGTGGTGCCGGTTCGACCCAGGTCGGCCCTAGGATTACGACGAGAACAACTTGCCCGGCCCTAGACAGGCCGGCGCTGCAGGAAGCGGAGCATTGCTGCTGCTGCTACTGAGCGGCTGCTCGCTGCGGGTCGGCTGGCAATAGTAAGCGCCATGTAAGTCCGATGAAGATCAGTTTGCTGATCCGCCCCTCCGCTCTTCTGGTCGCCTCCCCGCGACTTTAGGGCAGCAAACAATGAACGGGAAGTGAAGCCCACTCACCTCCAGCTGCGCACCAGCAGCGCCGGCAACGGACCGGCCGTTGGCGGTTGACGGTTGGTCCTGGACGGTCCCCGCTTGGACGTGCCGACACCCCCTCACCGCCCACATCTCGCCCATCGCCCAAAGCTCATCAAAGAGAGCCGCTGCCGCCGTCCCGCGACTTCACCTCCTCAAGCTCTGTCGAGCATTACCTCGAGGCGCTTTGCGAGACACAGCAGGTCGCGAGGCAGCTAGGGCTTTGCTGCAGCCGCCTTGGAACTCCCCGGCTTGCGAAAGCACCATCGGCACTCCCTCCCCGCCCGACACGCCCGCAGCTCCCACACGCGCCCTCGTCCTCGCCCCTCAGTCCCCCACGCGGCATCCAGCTCATCCAGCATCCGGCATGCAGCTGAATCTACGATCGCGACCGACCTAGTCCCGCTTCATTCCAACACCCACGGACCACGCCCAGTCCTACCGTCCCAGACGCCCCACGGCCCCACCTGCGCACCTCCCCAACTCCCCTCCCCTCCACCTCCCCACCCACCCACCGAGTACCGACATGGCTGCCACGTCACAGCAGCCCTACGCCGCCTGGTCCCGCCAGGCCGCGGACAGTGCGTCCATGCAGCCCCCGCCGCTGCCGCAGGCGCACAGCCTCCCGGGTGCGTGGGGCATAGGCACGGGCCCTGGTCAACTTGTCTCGGCCTCCCCTAACCCATGCTCGGCCATGCTCGTCTAGGGTAGAAAGGTGGATCGTTGGATGTGATGCAATCCTCGCAGCCCTCGTGGAGAGGCAAGGCTGCAAGCCTCCCGCCTTGACCCCGCCTGTCCCTGCCTCCGACCCCGGTGGTATCCGCTTGCGCAGGCCCGCCCCAGCACGGTGCCGACGGCACCCTCCAGGCGCGCAGCTCCGCCCCCGCGCCCCTGCCGCCCCGCCCCAGCGGACCCCACCTCGACGCCCCCTCCGCCCCCGCCACCCCCCCGCCTTCGCCCCTTAACACCACCAACAGCACCCCAGCCCCCGGCCCCAGCCACGGTCAGACGCCTAGCAGCACCGGGCAGATCCACGGCCAGATCCACGGCCAGATCCACGGATCTGTGCGTGACCAGGGCCAGGATCAGGATCAGGGCCAGGGCCACGGGCAGGTGTACGGCAGCAGCGGAGGCGGCGCCCCGCCCCCGCCCCCAGCCCCGCGCCACCACCCGCCCTGGTTCGTGCCGTCCCTTCAGCACCAACACCAGACCCCAGACCAGCAGGGGCAGGGGCAGGGCTCGATCCAGGATCCGTACGGCGGCCCCCAGCACCACCCACCCTCGATCTCCTGGGGCCCTCCCTCGGGCGGTGGGGCCGCCCCCACCCCGCCCGGCTCCCCACTAATCCCCCTGCCGCCCCTGCCGGCCCCGTGGCTACCCCCCTACGCACACTCCTACCCCCACGCTCCACCCAGCCCGGCGGCTCCCGCCTTCGGTTCCGGACCCAGCGGCGGCGGGTCCGAATCTGGACTTGGATCTGGCCGTACATCTGACGGCTTCGGGGGTGGGTCCTCGGACGGCGGGGCACTACAGCCCTCTCCGACCTGGCCATGGCACCACCCGCCGCAACAGCTCCAGTCCCAAGACCCGGGGCCGGGCCCCGCCGGCGCTCAGCCGCCGCCGCCCCAGCAGCAGCAGCAGCAGCAGCAGCCGCACACCGGCCTTCCGTCGGCGTCAGCCCCGCCATCCACCGCCGCCCCGGCCTCCGCCTCCGCCCCCAACCCAGTCGCCCTGCTGGGACCCAAGCCCTGGCGCTACTTCCACATCCAGAGATGGCAGGTGGGTTCTGACAACGGGCAGGAAGATTGCTGGGGTGGGGTGAGGGGTGGGGTGGGGTGAGGGGTGGGGTGCTTGGGGCGTGGGGCTTGGCGCATGACGGGGGGAGGGCAGGCCAGGCCGGGCGAGCAAATGGGAGGGTGTGCCGTGGCTCCGCTCTGGCGGTACTTCCACACCCAGCCGTGGCAAGCCGGTCTGAAACGGTGGCTGCAATCCTCCGCCCTTGCCCCTGCCCTAACCTTCCCCCGCCGCCCCACTGCCGCCTCCCCACGCCGCGGCCAACCATAATCTGCTCCCTCACCCCCCTCACCCCCCTCACCCTCCCCTCCCCCTCCCCCACGCCCCTCCCCCAGGCCACGGCCAACCACATCCTCTTCTACCTCATTGACGAGGCCTACAGAGACGCGGCGCTGGCGGTGGTGGTGAGCAGTTGCAGGGGTCGCAGTAGTTTAAGAGGGCTTCAGAGTTTGGGGACTCCAGGGCTTTAGGTGCTTTCGGTGTGAGCCTTCGGGGACGGGGGCCTGAGGGCGTCATGGGTTGGAGCTTCGCACAGTTGCTGATTGGCCATCGCGACCTCTCCACACACACCTTTCGGGCTTCCTACTCCCCCCTCTCCTCCCCCCCCTGTCAGGGCACGGACCTCCGCTTCTCCGGCCACTTCATCTACTCCACCCTGCCCGAGGGCCGGGTGGCGGGGCCGCCCCTGCGCTGCACCAACCGCAATCGCGTCATGGACTGGCTGGCGCAGCAGGGGGCAGGTGAGGCGGGGGTGGGGGCGTAAAGCGTGTGTGTATGGGCCTAGGCAGAAGAGTGATGGGCGCCTGTGCACTTCCTTGAGCCAAGTCAAGCTCACGTGCTTGCCTACTTCCCCCCCTCCCATGCCTCCCCAGTGGACCCAGCTGACGTGGCACTGCTCCGCCTGCCGCCGCTCCAGGTGAGGGACGGGGCGGGGTCCGGATCTGTACGACCGGGTGGTACGGCACCCGACGGGACCGACGGTTCATGTACCCCTGCCCCGCTCCCCTCACTCATGCACTTTCTCCGAAGCTCCTGCTGGCGAGGCGCCGCACTCCTGCTCAGCTGCAACCACCCCCCTTGCCTCCCTGCCTCCCCCCGCCTCCCTGCCTCCCCCCTCCGCCCCCCCCCCCCAGCCCGAGGAACTGGCCCTGCTGGAGAGCTCCGACCCCATGTACTCCCGACCCCCGGACGAGGTGCTGGACAGGTGGGGGGGGGAGGGGCGGAGGGGGAGGGAGGGTGCATCAAACCAGGCTGCCGATGCCAACTGATTGCCGATGACTCGACCGCCCTCACCCTCTACACAGCTGTTTGGCACGAGCAGCCCTCCACGCACACGTCTTCCCTCTCCCCCCTCCCCCCTCCCCCCCCTGTCAGGCAGTACTCCTCCTGGCGCGAGGAGCTGCTGGTGCTGCCCGACGGCCGCCACCAGAAGCAGTTCTGGCTGGCGGCGGCGCAGGGGTCGGGGTGCCCAGACAGGTGGGGGGGGGGGAAGGGGGGGAGGGCTCAGGGGGGAGGCCAAGGGTCGGGGTGTCGACGGACAGGTGGGGGGAAGAGCGGGGAGGGGGAGTGCGAGGGCTGCCTGTCCACGGACAGGCGAGGGCGGGGCCGGGGGCGGGGGAGGAAGGGGGGGAGTGCGAGGGGTGGCCTGCCCACAGGACGGAGCGATGGGGACTGCAAGGAGGCCACAAGTCTCATCTCGCTCACCCGCGTCGGTCTCTGCTCCTGATGCCTCCTCAGGCTGGTCCTGCTGGCGGAGGACTCGCATCGGAAGGACAGGTGGGGACCCGCCACCGACGGGTGCTGGCGGCCCGTGCAGCACACGCGAGCGTCTGCCAATGAACCCCTCCAACCCCTCCCGCCCCCCCCCCCCCACAGGCGCTACACGTATAAGGCGCTGCCCTTGCCCTCCGCCCCCCACAGGCGCTCCCGTAGTTCGTGTCGCACCGCCCATACACACGCCTTTCCCCCCCGCCCCGCCCCCCCAGGCGCTACACGTACAAGGCGCTGCCCGAATTCGGCGGGTTCGTCTTTGAGAACGGCAACTGCGCCAAGGTGGGGTGGGGGGAAGGGGAAAGTGGTGTATGGACGGTGCCAAGGTGGGACATGCGTGTGGTATGGGCCGGTCGTGTAAGCCAGGGAAGCGCGAGGCAGGGAGCCGATGTCGGGAAAGGTGTGGGTGCCGTGGAGGGGGTCAGGGGAAGGCTCCCAGCAAGGGCCTCGCTCCCCTCGCCACCCCAACCCACCCCCAACAAGCCTACCTCCCCTAACCAACCTCGCCCCCAACCATTCCCAACTGTCCCAACTGCCAACCCCCAACCGCCAACCGCAGGAGTGGCTGGACTTCGTGGTGGGCAAGCTCTCCCGCGCTGCCCCCCGCGCCGTCAAGATCACGCAGACCTCCCGCCGCAAGACGCCGCCGCAGGTGGGCCCCTGCGCTTGCACCCTCACCGTCTGACAGCTCGCCTCCTCGACCTTCTGTCACCTGCTTCCCTGCACCCGATGTCCCTGCTGTCCATGCAAACCTGTACCGCACCCTGCTCTGCATAGGCCTCGCTCCTTCACCGCGCGTGCGCTTCCGATACCTTGCTTTGGTTTCCATCTCAACCGCTCCACCCGTGCTGTTTTCCGCCCCTCGCCTTTGGCCGCAAAGGCGCCCACCAGCTGCCCACCAGCTTACTGGTCACCCCTCCTACCCCTGCCGTCCCCCCCCGCAGCCGCGCAAGAGCCAGGCGGGGCAGGGCCCCAGCGCCTCGCCCACCCCTCCCGGCTCACCCCTGGGCCCCCAGCCCTTCGCCGACAACCTCTCCGGCGGCGGCGGTGGTGGCGGAGGCGGCAGCAGCGGCGGGGCGGCGGACTTCGGCACGGGCACTAACCCTGGGGGCGCACTCGGGACCCACCCCCATCCCCACCACCACCACCACCACCACCCGTACCCCCAGGCCTGGTCGGCTGGAGGGGCGGGGGAGGCGGTGGTGGTGCAGCCCTTGTGGCCGGGTGGGGGCGGCGCCTCGCAGCCCCACGCGCCACTGCCTTCGCACCCGCACGCGCACGCATCCCATCCCTGGAGCCCCCTGCCCAGCCCGCCCGCGCAGCCCGGCTGGGGCTGGGGCGCGGGGCCGCCCGGCTGGGGTGCGCACGAGCAGGGGTTCAGGTGGGTCGAAGGCGGCGGGGGCTCGGAAGGTTGCGGGGATCAATGGAGCCTTGGAGGATCTACGGCTCTTGGTCCCATCCTCGATGCCTCAGTCCCGACAATGGCTCCAACTTACGGCATATCTTGACCAGCGTAGAAACACTCTCGCAATAGAAGGGCTGGTACGGCACCTGCACCCCTACCTGGGCCCCGTACCCCGATGAGCCTGGGCCCACCTCGTGTTCCCCGTGCTGTCCCGCGCAGGCCCTCACACGGCGGGGCGGAGGGTGCCAGCTGCGCCCCCCACCCGCCCCCGTCCACCCCCCATTCCAGCCCCCACCCCCACCCCTGGCACGACCACGCAGCCCCCGCCCCCACCTGCTCCGCCCCCACGCGCCGCCAGAGCACCTCCAGCGCCGGGCCCCTCACGCCCTCCCTCCTCCAACGCATCAACTCCCTGGCCCTCTTCGAGCCCTCGCGCGTCTTCAGCCCCGGGCCCGGCGGGGCCCCGCTGGGCCCGGGCCTGGGCCTGGGCCTGGGTCCGGGCCTGCTGTCCCAGCCCTCCTTCCTGGGCGAAGGCATCGAGTCCTGGCTGCTCCCCTGCCTTAGCCTGGGCGCTGATTTCGATCCCTACACGGCGCCGGATGTGGTTGCGGCGTTCAGGGCGGATCCGGTCCTCTTGGATTGGGTGTCAGGTGGGTGTCAAAGTAATGTGGGGTTACGTTTCGGGCGGGGCCGACGGCGGGTGTCAGGTGTGCATGGGAGTGACGACTCCCGCTTCCACCCCGTTATGCCTCCGCCCCCTCGCATCCCCAGGCGTGCTCTCCCCCGAGCTGGCAGCCACCGTCAGCGCTTGGGCGGCCGCGCTGGACGCCTTCGCAGCGGCAGCGGAGGCGGCAGCGGTGGCGGCAGCGGAGGCGGCGGCGCAGGAGGCAGCAAGCGCTGGCTCCGCGGCGTCAGCAGCGAGAGCCGCCGCCGCCGCCTCCCCCGCCGCCCCCACCTCTGTGGACCCTTCAGCTCCAGGTCAGGCCCAGACGCAGGCCCAGACGCAGGCGGGAGGGCAGGGCGGGCCTCAGCCCACGCCCGGCCCCGTCGCCCTTCCCACGGAGGCCGAGGTTCTGTCCATCCTCGCTGCGCTGCAGCAAACCCGCGCCAGCCTGCGCCTGTGCCTGGCGCTGTGCAGCCCAGTGGCGAGGCTGCAAGCGGGCGCGGGCGGGGCGGCGGTGGCGGCTGCGGCTGCGGCGGTGGCGGCGGGCTGGCACGCCGTGGCGGCGGCGGCGCTGGACGTGACGGCACGGGCGCTGGCGGCGCAGCACGGCGGCGCCTGGCCTCAACCACCGCCGCTGCCGCCACCGCCGCTGCCGCCACCGCAGCAGCCGCAACACTACGCCCAGCCTTGCGTGGCAGCGCCCTGCCAGGTCAGCATCTGCAGCCCGCTTGGCTTGGATCTGGATCTGGATCTTGATCTGGCCGGGCACGGGTTCCAGGGCAGCGGAGCAGCGCATGGCATCGAGCGGATGGAGTGGGAGGGGCCCTGGTCGGCATCGGCGCCAGCGGTGCAGGCGCGGGGCCGGGAGAGGTTCCTGCCGGAGGCGGAGGCGGAGGGTCAGGGCACCCGGGCGGGTGGGCAGGGGTGTGGTGGGGTCGAGGTGGACGGGGCACAGCTAGCGCAGCCATCGCAGATCGCGTGGGCGGCCGGCGGGGGCAGCAGCGGAGCGCGGGGTCGGGCGGTGTGTGAGCGGGGGGGAGAGGATGGGGGGGAGGTGGGGGTGGGGGTGGGGGAGGGGGCTCGGCTCGAGGAGCACGGGGCGGGCACGGTGGTGGAGGGAGGGGCGGGGCGGGCGGATGCCGGTCTGGAGGAGGGCGTGGCGTGGCGTGGGGCGGGGGAGCCCATGGACTGCTGCTGATCGAGATATGGATCTGAGATGTGGATCTTGATGCGGACGAGAGGCCGAGCTTAAGAAGAGATCTGGGTCTTGGGCGGCTTTGGGAACCTGGGATGCTGCTGACGGGGACGGGGAGCAGCTCTCGCCGGCTGCCTGCTGTGGAGCGTTGGAGGGCGAAATGGTTTGATGATGAATCCTGCAGGAATCCTGGGCCAGCAGCTGCTGATGGGCATCAAGGCGTGGGCTTCTCCGGGTTCGCTGACTCTGGGCACAAGGCAGTGCGAAAGGTGGAGTGTGGACGTTTAGGCGTGCCGGGGAGAGGGGTGCCGGGTCCTGGTCCCTCCCCATGCTGTTGCCGGAGTGGAGAGCCTGGCACCCCTTGACCCAAGCAGGCAACACGAGCCTGCCTCCGCATGCCGAGGGCACTGCTACTGACGTCAAGTTGAAGCCATGCTGTCGGACCTTACAGTACTGCACACCGAACCGAATGCATCATCATGTCTCCCGCGAGAGGCCTAAGCTGAGGGCAGCCGGGCCAGCTCGCTGCCCTCACAATTCAGGAGATCCAAGTCCCAGGACCGCGAGCGGTATCCAGCAACTATTTTAATCATCTTCACAGCAAGCAACCCCGACGCGTGCACACATCCTCGGCTGAAGCAATCAGCCCCTAAAAAGACCACCAGTTCGCTTGTGGTCTCGCGGGCTGGGCGGCAACCGCAAGATCAAAAGCAAGCAATACCCCAGCGTGTAGACCTCACGCGGGGGAGATCAGCCCAGCGTGGCCGTGCTGTGGCGCTGGCCGCACGGCCACTGCAACACTACCCTCCCTCGCCCTCCACTGTGGTTAAGATGCGCTGTGTGATGACCCTCACAACTCCACCCCCGCACCTTCCGCTCAGGCGCAGTGCACGCCAAAGCCACGGGCTACAAACAGGGCCCCACACACCGACCCAATCCCGCCGACCCTCTACAAACTCCCTGGCCCCCTACACACCTCCTTGCAGCACAAGCAGCCAAAGAGTACCCCTCATCCACCCCCTTGAGAACGCGGCGCGAGCCCAGGGCCTCCTCAGTGCTTCCTCAGCGCCCATGCTGCATTTGGCCGCCCTGCAGCTCATGACGCCCACACGGTGCGCTGGCCCCACGCAGCCAGCCCCTCCACACCGCCAGTAGCCTGCCGTTGAGCAACATCCACCAACCGACGGGACAGCGTCATTCATTCCTTGTCACACGGATGACGCTGGCGCCGCACTCCCACCCACCCGCCCGGGCTTCTGACTAAGCAGCCGGGCCGTCTCCGAGCCATGCCCGTACCAGCTACCAAACGGCCATCCAGACCTCGTTCAGAAGTGAGTGAGCTGTAAACACAAGAGACTCCAGAGGGGCAGAATGCTTGAATGCTTTCTGCCACTGCCGATGCGGCGGGTGAACGTGGAGTATTCAACGCCCGCTGAGGCGGAAACCAGTTAGACAACCCGCAGAAGCGACCCAGCTGCACCTCCAACTGCATGCAGACCCCTCAAACTGGTAACGGTGATAGGCTTACCCGAGACACAGTAGCAAATCGTCAACAGCACTCTAGTCTCGGCGATGCGCCGATGCCCCCCAGGACCCCCATCTTTGCCGTTCCATCTGTCCAAGGATGTCCATAATTTGTACACGGGTCGTGTCAAGGCATCCATCTTGGCCCGTTGCGGGCATGCGGACATCAGTGCGCCCTGACAAGCCGCTTCAACCTTGGTTACCCCATTCAGACCTAGTCCCTACGCGCCTACGCCTCTAGCAGTAGTGTGCGCCCCTAGCATCCTGCCCTCACCTACATGCCCTTACCCGCCCTTACATGCAGACAGCGCGTGGAGGTTGAGCCCAGAAAAACAGTGGCGGGCCTTCTGCCCTGAACACATACCGGTACCGGCCTTCTCTCGCGGCCTCATGCTCAGCCTTGCCGCAGTGATAACTAGCCCCTACCTACCACTACTCGAGCTACCCTCGTTTTAACACGTGCAACCCCAACCCACATCAATATCTACGCCCCTTCACCAACCCATCACAGCATGCAGCCCGCTCGGGCGTGCCTAGAGGGCTGGAACCGCGGCAGCGTGCCGCGGCCACCCCTTCTGAAACCCAACCCGGACCCCGTCACCCTCAACCGCACCACCGCTGCTGCCACGCCTCTGTCCGCCGCCACCGGCCCCGGCAGTGCCTCTGAGCAGCTCCGCCGCTCCGTCGCCACCGCCACTGCCGCCCATGCGCTGCGATGCGCCCGAGCTCATCTCCACGCCATGCCATGGGTCGAAGGCACGGGCGCCGATAACCGCCCCTCCACCTCCGCAACCGCGTAGGCTAAAGGCCAGGCCGAAAGCGCCTGCGTGCAGTGGCACCGGACCGCACCACCGCCGCCGCGTCGGGGTTCGGCGGCAGCGGTGGGGAGGACGAGGGCCCAGCGTCGGCCGCTTGGGGCTGCCGACGCGGGCCTGGGACGCAGGGCTGAGGGCGCAGCCACAGGGGCGGAGGGTGGGGCCGCGGCTCCGGCCAGGCCAGAGAGGCCGCATGGGTGGAGGGTACAGCCGCGGCTCCGACGACTGCACAGGTGAGGGCGCTGGTGGCTGCGCCGCTCGGGCGTAGCGGCAGCACCTGGCGGACGCTGGGGGTCGGGCAGGCGCGACGTCACCACCGGTGGTTTGGGCGGCACGCTCAACCCAGCCGGCGCGTGGGGGCCGGAGGGGAGGTGCGCTGGGGGCGGGGCACGCGCCGCCCGTGCGGAGCCGTGCGGTGCGTGCGGCGCGGAACCCCACTGCCCGGCAGCGCACGGCCCGGGCCCGTCCGTGACACGGCCGCCGGCTGAGACCAGCGGCGGCGCCGCCTCAACGCCCTCCGCCGCCGCCTGCCCGTTGCTCCGCCAGAGCTCCCTCCACGCCGCTATCCTCTGCGCGCTGCCGGCGCCGGCTTAACCGAACCGAACTGAGCTGAACTGTAATGGGAAGTCCGTCTCCGCGGACACGGCTAGAGCACCGCGGCAGCATTCCGCGGCCACCCCTCCGGAAGCCCACCCCCGCCGCCGCCACCGCTGCTGCCACGGCCCGGCCCGCCGTCACTGCCCCTGGGACGCTCCGCCGCACCGTCGCCACCGCCACCGCCGTCCATACTCTGTGAGGCCCCCGAGCTCTCCTCCATGCCGCTTGTGGAGGGCACGGGCGCCGATAGCCGCTCCTCCACCTCCGACACAATCGGGTCCAGTGCCGAAAGCGCCTGCGCCAGAGGGCCCGGCCCGAGGTTTGCGGCCTTAACGAGCGCCTCCTGAAGGCGCCTCAACATGGCCGACGCGTTGGGGTTGGGCGGCAGCGGTAGGACCGATGAAGGGCCGGCGTCGGACGCTTGGGACGAGGGCGCGGCTGCCGTGAAGTACCTGGCGATGGTTCCCATGGCCTGGAGCAGCTCGGGGGTGGTCTTTAGGTCTAGCGTTACGTCAGCGGTAGACGGAGGAGGTGACGGGGCGGCTGAGACGGACCTGGGACGCGGAGCTGAGGGCGCGGCCGCGGCCCCCGCTTCTCCAGAAAGGCGGGCGGCCTTGGCCGGCGGCGGAGCGCCCGCACCACTCCCGCTCGCATGGACACCGGTCTCCTCCGAACGGGCCGAGTCGTGAACCCGAGTCTCTGTCGCATAAGCAGCGGCTGCCTCCTCCCTTGCCGTCCCCGCATTGGTGCCCGAAAAGTCATACACGGCGGTTTCGCGCTTGACCGAGGCTGAGGCAGTCCACTGGTGCTTCGCCGCCGGCGCTGGCTCCACCGCATGGGCCGGGGCCCGTTCGGCCGCCGCCGGCAGCTGGGCCCCAGCGGGCCCCACCCGGACGGGATCTGGATCCACCTCCGGAATATACGGCTCCTCATCCGCCTCCGCCCTTGCTGCGCCCGTGGCCCCAAAGAGCCCTGCTGCCGCTTCCTCTCGCGGGCGCTTGGCTCCGGCAGTCGGAAGCCGCGCCCGCTCAATGGAAGACCAATCTGGTCGGCTGCCGCTGCCGCAAGCGCCCACATCGGCAGAGGTCGAGGTCAGGCCCCGGAGGAGCTGGGCGGCCAGGAGCGCTGACGCCGAGAAAGGCGCCGCACGGTGGCTCGCGTCCTCCGCTTGGGGCAGAGCTCTTGCAGGCAGCTGGGGGTCGGACTGGAGAGACGTCGGCGGATGTGGGTCGGACGGCAGACTGAACCCTGCCGGCGGCTGAGGGCCGGAGGACAGAAGCGCCGAGGGAAAGGCGGGCTCCACTCGTGAGGAACCGTGCGGTGCGTGCGGCACGGAAGACGACAGAAGCTGCCGCAGGGCGACGTCGCTGCCCATCATCGCACGGTCGGGGCCGTTGGAGGCACGGCCGCTGGCTGGGGCAAACGGCGGCGCCGCCTCGGCGCCCTCCGTCAGGCCCTTCTCGCAGGCCCGGAGGTTCATGCCCTTCTCGATGCCGTCCGCAAACGGGCTGGGGGCCAGCGCAGGCCGCGGGCAGGGCTCCGGCAGGGGGGGCTGGGCGGGCTTGCCAAAGGATGCCGCCGCGGAGCCGACGGCGCCCACGGAGGGAAGCGGCATGGGCTGCGGCAGGCCGGACTTGGCCAGCGCTTCCGCCCAGGGGTTGGGGGCTGCCTCGCGCGCCTCCGCCTCCATCGGCGAGGGCCGGAGGGTGGGAACGCCGGGAGCTCCGCCCGGCACCGGGCTGACCCAGTCGCCCGGCTCGGGTGCGTCCGGCGACTGCCGGGCCTTCTGGGGAAAGCCGAAGGAAGACAGGTTCAGCGCCTGCTCTGCCCTGGCCGCATCGTCCCCCCATGCCTCCTCGTCGCTCATCCTCCGAATGGGCGCGCTGTTGAGCGTTGTGTCGAGGTCTAGCGGCGGTCTAGATGATGACTCCTTGGCGGCTTGCATGCGGAGCAGCGCCTCTAGTGGAGCCAGAAGAAGGGGAGCGTCCTCGGGCCCACGCAGGCCCGCCAGTACGGCACTCTGCTGCGCCGCCTCCCGCCACTGATCCATCCAGTCAACGGCCACAATCCAGCCGCGTGCGCTGTCAGTCATGAGAGCCGCGACGGCCGCTCGCACGGCCTCCGGCACGCCCTCAACGCGCATGCCCTTGCCGTCCAGCTCCAGCAGCAGGTCGCCGATGAGCGGCTTGACGGCGGTGCGGGTCTTGCTGTCCAGCTTCTCCTGTGGAAAGGAAATCCAAGGAAGGTGAGCAGAAAAGTGTGGGCGGGCCAATGCAGGGGTGATGGTGGGGTGAAAGCAGGGGCTGAATCAGTACCTCCCCGCGACACTCGCACGCACGCGCACGGTGTGCACTCACGAAGACGGTGTAGGTGGCTTGCAGCAGGTCGCTCACGGGCTGGAAGCCCAGCCGGCAGCCCTTGTTGCGGCCGCAGGAGGGCGGGATGCACGACAGCTCGGCCAGCTTGGACGAGCGCTCGCCGCAGATCTGCGAGTAGCCAAGGTGCCAAGCACAGGTGAAGGTTTGGGGCAGGCCCATCTGTCTTGTCCACCCCTCACACGCCTGCCGCCCCCACGCACGCACCATGTGCCTGCCGAGCCCCAGCCCTCGAGGGCCATGCACCCACCTTGGGTCGGCCGCCGGAGCACATGTAGGGGAAGCGTATGTCGCCCTTATCCCGCTTGGCGATGTTGGAAGGGTCACGGATGAAGCCCTCACTAAGGATCACCTCAACCGCGCCACGCAGGGCCTCGTTCTGGTAGCGATTGGGCGCGTGCTGCTGGGACCATCGCTCAATGCAGGCCCGCACGTCGCTGCTTCGGCGCCAGCCCTGCGAGCCCACCAGCACCTCAATGGCCTCCACCTCGGGCGAGCGAGAGAGCATGCCTGCCGTGCCGTGCATGTAGCAGTCCAGGTAGGAGATGAAGAGCAGAAACACCACGAATTGCTCCTGCACGGCAAGGGCGGACGGGGTTATGGAGGAAGGGCGAGTAGCTTGACCACGCAGGCGCATCGCAGAAGCTGCATGCCATGCCCGTGTGCGGGGCCTGACTCAACGTCAGGTGGGGTGCCGGCCGCGATGGTCAGTGTCAGCCAGCATTCGGTACCCGACAGCAAGGCCCAACCAGGCCCCGACGCCCCCAGGCTAACCTGCACCACGGCACTCGAGCTCAAGTCCGCAGGGTTGGTGGCCAGACGCACGGGCCGGCCGCTGGATATGAGGACTGAAAGGGGCTCGAAGACCAGCTTGAGGCAGTGAGGCGCATCGGCCTTGAACAGTTGGGAGAAGTACTGCGTGGGGAACGCAACGAAAGGGTGGACAGAGCTTCAGCGTCTTGCTTCCGGAACCGCCCTGTGACTCGGTCGCTGTGTTAAGATGTTGATGAGCGAAGAAGAAGGAGTCCACTCGAGGGGAGGGGCAGGCGGCGGCGGAGGGTGGAGGGGCCGCGCGCGCCGCCCGCAAACATACATCCGTGCGGACGTACAGGCGCTTGCAGGCCAAACGGACGCACCAAGCCGTCCCCGCCAGAGGAGCGCCATGCGCAACGAGGTACGCATCGTGCACACACGCTCAGGCGGGGGCTTCTCGTTGGCAATGCCGCTGTTACCACAGATGCTGCGGACGGCGAGCGCGAAAGCTGCCTTGAAAGGCAAGCGATACTAACCTCTTCGAGACTGACACAAAGCTCCGTCGCCATAATGAGCGTTTGAAAGCTGTGCTTTGACCATCTCGTGTCGCGGGGCGGTCCTCCAGGACGTGGAACGCGCAAAGGGTCTTGCTTCCCCGGCACCTGTGCAAAAGAGGAGCACTGTTAGCAAGGTTGTTGCGGGTCCGAGGCGGCGAAGCGGAGGCCCAGCCCTGCGACGTGAGGGCCAGCATGGGTCCAGCGCGCGCCAACGCAGGCCAGGGAACGCACCTGCAGCTCGAGAGTGTAGCCATCGCCCTCTGGTCGTGCGTGGAAGTACCTGGGAGCCGGGAGCCCCACAAAGTGCGGCTTCTCGTCAATGCCAGGGCGGGGCCCCATAGCGAGAAGTAGAGGAAGAAGGGGTCGTGTCAAAGATAACCAGTGCGCTGGCGTTTCGGCATTGGGCGACCAGCAGACTGGCAGGCCCGCACCGGCCCCGAGCGGACCAATGCGGTGGCCGCAGGTGGCGAGTTCCGGATGACCTGAAGGCGGGGGGCCGAGAAGGCACAACAGCTGCCGCTGGCTAACAGCCTAACAAAAATGCAGATACAATACACCGGGTGTTGGGGCAGCACGGCCGAGGCGCACCCAGGGCAGGTCGCCGGCTTCCAAGTTCGAGCCACGTTGCCTCGCACCCACCTCGAGTGCCGCAACCGCTTTTCATGTCGAGCAGGGTTGATACGGGATCACACTTGCTGCCAGCGCGTTGTCGCGCGTTGTCGGGCCTGATTCGGGCCTGAACCCCGCTGCGAGAAGTCACCCAGGGCCTGCCCGCGAGACTGTTCGAGCCCCCGGGGACTCTAGTCCTCGGTGGTTAAGACTTCTCGCGTCTGGCCAAGCCCGTGCACCTGCTTGCGCTGTCACTGGTCGATGTCCAGCTCGGCCGGTGGCTGGCCGGCCGCGACCGCCGAGTCGCTCCTTCCCGCTTACCCCAGCCCCAGGGGCGCTAGGCCCAGTGCCCCAGCCGTTGGGCCGCGTCGTGACAGCCGCCTCTGCCTCCCCTCCTCCTTCACCAGCTTCTGAGCTGCCGCCAGCGAGGGCAGAGCAACGGCGATCCCTGCATTGCCCACGTATCCCCCCTCGTGACGCCCCTTGACGGCTCGTGCACTCGCCTGCATTGCACGTCTGCTTTGAGCCAACCCTTCGTGAGACGCCCTTCGGAGCGCGGGGTTACTCAACATGCCACTCCCTGGTCCCCACTGCCTAGCCCACTGCCTGTGCAGGTGGCACAACCAGTAGGTGGCGCTCTCACTGAACCCCTCCCCTTCTGGAGGCGGTTCTTGCTGTAACCATCGCATCCTAGCCCAGCGCTGCCGGCCTCACGGGGCCGAGCCCAGCCCTTCCCTCTTATCCCTCAGCCCCTCACTGTCTGGACAGGAGCAGCCTTGGGATCAGTCACCCCCCAGTCTAGGGGCCCTGCGGCCCTGGCTTATGGGCCCACGAGTTCGTACGGCACGGTGGCAGGGCTCAAAAGCAGACGTACAAGCCAAGCGAGTGCACTAGAGCACGGCCTGCTGTACCGGGCGGCGTCCAGGCGGCTGCTGGCAACGCAAACGGCATGGCAGCACGTTACCGGTGACTTGGGGGCATGTAGGGCAGGGCAGGTTGGCTGGACAGATGCTCGGTCCTCAGGCTCAGGCATGTTGTGGGGTAGTCCTTGAATGGATGGCTCCAGGGGCGGGTGAGTTTAGTGAGGGCAATGAGGGCACGGCTCACGGTTCATGGCCCACCAGCCGGCTTCGGGGGCGACACGTGCCCCCCTGGTGGCTTGATGAGGCTGCGGGGTGCGGGGCACAGCACAGGGGCGGGCTCAGCCGGATGACCATTCACCATCATACACAATCACCCATCACCACCATTCCCAGTCGCCTGTGACGTGCATCTAATCATACGTATACACCCCGCGTTCTCAAGCCAAGAGGCAAGCCCTCAAGATTGTTACGGGCGCACGGAGGCCAGGCCTTAGCTCCGGGCAACAGTTCTACGGCACTGGCCGCAACCCAGTGAGGCATTCTGACCGAACAGCCCTGCAGTAGGCTTCACGTGCTTCCCGGCGCAATACGGGTATGTATATGAGCGCACCGCACGGCCCGATAGTACGGTGCCCATGGCCCCTCCTGGCCCACAGTACCTCATTTCTAGCTTCCTGGGGCGCAGCTCCCGGCTTTTAAGGAGAACGTCATACGCCCATGCATACGACCCACATTCAAGTGGCCGGTATGCCCATGCAAACAAACAAAGATAACGAGCTCATCCTGCGCTCACCCGTCCTAGTCCCAGACACCAGAGCTACGCATAGCCATCACTGCTCTCCAGCTGAGGAACTGCCGCGCCTAGCTGGAAAGCATTGATGACTATGCGTAGCTCCAAGGCGCCCGCACAGTGACCCAAACACAGCCCCGCGCGCAGCAAAATTGAGATGACGCGCCCCCAAACGTGCGCGTATCATGCAGAAGACCCCTGCGTAGAGCCCACACATGGCTCCGTGTCCCATGCATGAGTGAGGATCAGTTATGTGTTCTCAGTGAACGGATGCAGCTCTGCCCAATCTTGACTATCTAGTCCTGAGACACGACAATGTCTTGATACAGCAACACATCGGGCACACGCCCCTCGGCCCCAAGCACCATTGCCCGCCCACCCAGCCGATCCAGCCCTGCTGAAACCGCGCAGTGAGCACCAGACTAAGAGCAACAGGCTCTGCCGGGCGGCCAGCGCTTGTACGCCCCGCCAGGAACCCCTATCCTGCACGCGTGGGGAGGCTGACCACAGCGCCGTTCTCCAACAGACCACGCTTGGCACTGACGCCTGAGACGCCGCCGGTAGATGCGGCGCCGCGTGAGGCTGTGCCGAGGGAGCAACGTGACGAGGTCGCATTGGAACGGAACTGCTGGGGCTGGAGCGCGGCAACACGCTGCTCCACTTCGAACACGGCAGGCTCCAACGTCGAAAGGGCGTCAGCAAGAACGCTCGGGTCACGTGTGGCGGCCTGGGCAAACACGTCCTGGAGTCGCTGCAGCAGGGCCGCCGCGTCGGGGTGAGGCCGCGGCGGCAGGGACGAAGGTGCGGATGCTACGGTTGACGTGAAGAATTTAGCGACTGTGCCCAAGGCTTGAAGCAGGTCGGGGTGGTTCTTGAGGTCAAGCGTGACGTCAGCAGGACTGGTCGACGGAACTGGTGACGGTGCTGCTGAGGCGGGCCTGGGGCGCGGGGCTGAGGGTGCGGGCGCCTGCGCTGCTGCCGGCACGGTGCCTGCATCTGCAGAGAGGCGGGGTGCCTTGGCCGGCGGCGGCGCGCCGGCACCACTCGCGCTCGGATGGACACCGGTCTCCTCCGAACCGGCCGAGTCGTGGACCCGTTTCTCACGCTTCACTGCTGCTTGAGCGCTCCAGCCGGTTGCCGGCGCCAAGTAGTGCCTCTCCGCCGCCTGCGCAGGGGCTGGATCCACAGCATGCGCCGGCGGTTCCAACCTCGACATGTTCGCCACCATGTCAACCTCCGCCCTCGGCCCGCCGTTAGGGTACAGCCTGTACTCCTCAGCTAGCGCACCCTCGCGTGGGCGCTTGACTCCGGCCGTCGGAAGCCGATCAATGGAAGCCAAATGTGGTTGGCTGCTGCTGCCGCCAGCACCGACGTCGGCGGAGGAAGCGGTCAGGCCCCTGAGAAGCTGAACCGCCGAGAGCGCTGCCGCCGACAGCGGGGGCATGCCCTCGCTGGCCTTCGCCTCGCCGCCGCGCCGCCCGTGTGAGTCCTCCTGCCATGACGGCAGCGGAGCGGCAGGGCTGGGCGCGGATGGGCCGCCCGAGACGGCGTGCCTTGCAGATGCCGCCACACCGGACGCGGGCGGTAGCGGGCCGGATGACAGATGCGACGACGGCAGCGCGGGCTCCGCACGTGATGAGGCGTTCGGCATGTACGGCGCGGCGGAGGAGCTGAAGGGCCGCCGTGGCGGGGCGTCGCTGTCGCGCAGCGCGCGGGCCTGGGCCTGACTGGGCCCGTCCCTAGCAGGTTCCGGCAACTCGTTGGCGTCATTGTACATGTCGGAACTGATGCCGTCGGCAAAGATGCTGGGGGCTCGAGCGGGCGCCGACGGGGGTCCGGCGGGTCGAATCGTTGGAGCTGGCGGGGGCAGGCCGAGAGGCCTGCTCGGTGCCGGACAGTCCATCTTTCGGAGAGCGTCCGACCACACATTGCCGCCTTCGACCGGCTTTGGGACTGGAGGCGCAGGGACCAGAGCCTCGGCCGCGCCGCCCGGCACCGGGCCAATCCAACCGCCCGGTCCTGGCGCGTCGGACGACGGCGGGGCCTGTTTGGGATAGCCGAAGGAGGACAGCTGCAGCGCCTGCTCGGCCTTCTCCACGCGGCCCCAATCGAGCCCCATCACCGCTCCTGCGCCTTCCCGCCTTCCAGCGCCGTCCGCCTCCGGCGGGCTTGGCTGCGCCTCTTCGTCGCCGCCCGACGAGGGGCTCTGCCTCAACGGCGATCGTAACAGAGGCCCGCCTGCCGACGATGGCGGCGGCCGCTGGGGCCGGCCGAGGAGGCCATCTGGGCCCGGGCTTGGCTCATGCGGGGTGCCTCGGTCCGAGGCAGGCAGCGCCGGAGCAGAGCTGAGTCCGGGCGGGGCAGGCACGGTGTCCGCTTTGGCAAGCCAGGGCATCGCCGGCGGGGGGATGCCGGGCGATTCCATGGCGGCTTGCATGCGCTGCAGGGCGTCCAGCGGGGTCAGGAGCACGGGTGCGTCCTCGGGCCCACGCAGGCCCGCCAGTACGGCACTCTGCTGCGCCGCCTCCCGCCACTGGTCCATGTAGTCTACCGCATCGATCCAGCCACGTGCGCACTCGATGACAGAGGCTGCGACGGCCGCTCGCACGGCCTCCGGCACGCCCTCCACGCGCATGCCCTTGCCGTCCAGCTCCAGCAGCAGGTCGCCGATGAGCGGCTTGACGGCGGTGCGGGTCTTGCTGTCCAGCTTCTCCTGTGGAAAGGAAATCCAAGGAAGGTGAGCAGAAAAGTGTGGGCGGGCCAAGGCGGGGGTTGATGGTGCAAGCAGGGGCTGAATTAGCACCTCCCCACGGCACTTGCGCGCGCACGCACGCTGTGCACTCACGAAGACGGTGTAGGTGGCTTGCAGCAGGTCGCTCACGGGCTGGAAGCCCAGCCGGCAGCCCTTGTTGCGGCCGCAGGAGGGCGGGATGCACGACAGCTCGGCCAGCTTGGACGAGCGCTCGCCGCAGATCTGCGAGTAGCCAAGGTGCCAAGCACAGGTGGAGGTTGGTAGCCCGTCGCACGCCTGCTGCCCCAACGCAGGCCCCCGTCTGTCCCACAGCCCCAGCACTCGAGGGCCATGCACCCACCTTGGGTCGGCCGCCGGAGCACATGTAGGGGAAGCGTATGTCGCCCTTATCCCGCTTGGCAATGTTGGAAGGGTCACGGGCGAAGCCGTCGCTAAGGATTGCCTCAATGGCATCCCGCAGGGCCTCGTTCTCAAAACCTCTGGCCGCGTGCTGTCGGGACCAGCGCTCAATGCAGGCCCGCACGTCGCTGCTCCGGCGCCAGCCCTGCGAGCCGACCAGCACCTCAATGCCCTCCACCTCGGGCGAGCGAGAGAGCATGCCTGCCGTGCCGTGCATGTAGCAGTCCAGGTAGGAGATAAAGAGCAGGAACACGACGTATTGCTCCTGCGCGGAGAGCCGGGATGGATGTTGCGTTTAAGCCAGAAGGCTGAAAGTTGGTCCGCTGACAGGCAGCACGGGGGGTCTGGGGCTGTCAGACCATACGCGCGGGTTACCTGCCACGCTCCCAAGGTTCCCAGAGGCGGGTCACAGGATATTCCCCTAGCACCGCTGAAACAGATTGCTGCCAACTCCGTGACTAATGACTGGGGCCCAAAACCGTGAAGACTGGTACTGAGAACCTGTCCAACCCGTCCTGTGGTCACCAGGCCCAGCCAGGTCCCAGTCAAGCCATGGCCAACCAGCGCGTGAAGCCCTTCGTCATTCACCCCGAACGCATATTGGACGAAGCCTTCGGGCGTCCAAGTTCTTGCATGTATGTAGTCGAGGCCCAGCGAGGCCCCGAGTGCCCTTCCTAACCTGGACGACGGCACTTGTGCGCAGAGTGGCAGGGTCTGTGGCCAGACGTACGGGCCGGCCGGTGGAGATGAGGACGCAGAGAGGCTCGAAGACTAGCTTGAGGCAGTGAGGTGCATCGGCCTTGAACAGCTGAGAGAAGTACTGCGTAGGGGAAGGAGGTGAACGAAAGGGCCGGGCTGTACTTGTCACGGTTGTCACAGGCAGCTGAAGCACTGCCGCCGGCGAGAGCTGAGACAATAGGGCAAGGGGGTGAAGGCGAGAAGTGCTGGGAGGCAGCGTGGAGGGCGGTGAGGGCTCAGCGGCGGGGCTGCCGTGACGTCAACCGACGTACAGCCAAGGCCGAGCCCAAAACTGCCTGACGCGGCAGGCACTGCCTGGCGCCTTTTCTGTAACAATTGCACGCTGGTCGCTTGGGGAAAGTTGCGGTTTGCAGGCGCGCAGCCATGAAGAAATCGCGTTAACAGCGTCAACTGGCTGGAGGTCAGCGAGAAGGGAAGACGCGCTGAACTCAACTCTTTCGAGTGCGGCTCAGATCTCACCTCTTCAAGGCTTACGCAGAGCTCTGTTGCCATGATGAGCGTTTGGAAGCTCTGCTTCGGCCACGACGAGCTGCCCGCACCGGGGCAGGGCACGCGCAGAGGCTCCTGCTTACCGGGCACCTGCGCAGAAGGAGTAGCGCGGTTAGTCCCCACATACTTCGATACCTTTGTGGGCACAAGGCCGAGCCGAGGCGTGCAGGCCCGGGCCGGCCCAAACGCAATTTGCGGAGGCCGGGTAACGCGCTGCAGAGTGCACACCTGCAGCTCGAGTGCGTTGCAGTCCCCCTCCCTGCGAGGACAGAAGAAACGCATCGCGGGGATACCGGAGAGCGGCCGGGTCTCATCAAGCCCAGGGAACAGCCGGGGACCCATAGCAGAAGAATGAAATGGCGTCTGGGGTTAGTGTGTCAGTTGGCGAGTGCGCTGGTGTCAGTTTGCGGGCCAGCAAGCGCGCTGGTGGTTTACGGGCCTGAGGGGGCCGGCATGGGCATGCTGGGGCTCGGCCGAGCCCCAGAAGGTCCGTAACCCCCCGCATGAACGAGTCCTGCAAAGTGCATCAACTGCGACTGCAAGAGCTCCGCGGGCTGCACGGGACACGCCGCGCCCGGCGATTAATGCTCTGCCAGGCGAAGGTTGGTGTCGATCAGCTGCGCGTCTGATGACAACAGGCGCAACTGGGCTTCACGTTGAACTTTGCCTGGCCTCCCCGAGTGCTGCCAGTCGCGCGGGCAGTCTATTGTGGGCCGCCCTGGGCCCTCGCCAGCGCCTCCCAGGCCGGGCCCGTGACAGCTTTGGTACAGATTGTTTTTGTTATGCACCGATAGAGGGTTGCTGCAGTGTTTTGTGTCGTGGAGTGGAAGCCGGCTTTCCGACTTGCGGGTCCGCGAGAAGCCACCCAGGGCCCGCACCTGGGTTGTCGCTCGTCTGACGCTGTCGCTGCTCTTAAAGTCTAGTAGTCCAAGCTTAAGCAGCGCAGTCGCAGGATCGCGAGGAAGTCCTCCTGACTCGGGCAACACATGTGAGGCAGTGAGAGGTGCAGGTAAGGCCAGGGCGGCCAGGGTAAGGTCGCTAGCCGTAGCCCGTCTTGCTGCCCATGGCCGCCTCCTGAGGAAGGTGGCGACCTTATACCATCCTTTCATCACAACCCTTGAGGGTTCACATGTTCACGACGCCTGTTGCAGTTGCACGCTGCTGCAGCCCTTGTCATCCCTTCCTGTCCATTGCTCTCCAGCCGGAGTCGAAAGGCCGGAGGGGGGACCTCCCACACGGGGGGTTCTAATTCTTATCCAGAAGGGGGGAGCCATTAACCATGTGCCACACGCCCGGACGCGGATCCAGCTCGGTGTCATCTCTCCTCCAGGGCGCAGCTCAGGGCCTCCTATATGAGAGTGGGCAGCCCCTATCACTTTACCGGTAGTCACGCCACCAGAAGAGGTAGGCTCTCCGGAATCAGTCAGAGTGAGAGGGGTTGTCAAGAGGCGCGTCGCCCACCCCCAGATATGGCACCTGCTGGAAATGCTGGAAACGCGGCACACAGCCCGGGCCGGGCCCCGGCATCGACCGTCGAGGCCCCGTATAGCCTCTGGAGGGTGGAGGCCACGCCTACTCGCGTAGCCCCCAGTAAACCGTAACCCCCACGTAGCATGCACGCAGCAAGGCGAAAGAGCACCACGCAGTGTGGCGGCACCCGCCTAAGGCGCGTAGGAGCCGAGGCGTAGGGACTGCAGGGTGGCTTGCCCTCCCGGTTGGCTTGCCCCAGCCTCCGCTCGAAGAGCGGAGCAGGGGCTACGCCTATGCGGTCGCGTCGCAGAGCGCCCCGTTGGTGAATCGCGAAAGTTGTAGAAAGCGGTGCCCCAGCGTAGGAGCAGAGTGCGCCCTGAACCAACTTGCGGAAAGCAGGGGCCGCGGGAGGTCCTGGCGCGCGACGCGGGCGACCCGTTTGAGAACTGCCGACGCGTTTGCGGCGTCTTCCCGAGGCACGCTAAAGCTCCTGCGACGAGCCGCGCGTGCCATGCATGCTGCAATAGGCTCGTCGCCTACATTTTGCGGCTCGTCGCGTGTTGCAGCGCGACGGGGTGCACGTGCAGTGCCGCTCGTGCCACGCGGCCTCCCTCCCCCCGCGGCCCCCTCCCGTTCGCGACCCACCGGCGACCCACCGGCCATACACACCCAACCCCAAGTCCCGCTCCCAAAAAAGGCGGGCAAGCCCGGACTGCTGCGCAGCTCAGTGGTTTCCTGAGGGGTTGGGGCCCAGACGTCTACACGCTGCCAGGCTGTGTCTGGGCCCGTACGACACCGTGGACACACCGTGGACAGGCCGTGGACAGGCCGTTCCTCCTCGCCTGCCTGGATGCTCTGGGGGTTGGCGATGGCTTTCTTAGATGGGTCAGACTGATCTACACGGGCACCAGATCGGCTGCCTTGGTCAACGGTCAGCTTTCCAGCTATAAGGCAGTTACAGCTGGGGTACGACAGGGCTGCCCGCTGGCCCCCCTTCTCTACCTGGCCCCCGGACAAGCCCTGCTCTCCTTCCTCAAGCGACTTGAACTGGGGTTCGCCCTAGCCAACACGCGCCTCACAGCCAGCCAGTATGCAGATGACTACGGACAGATCCTGCGATCCACCGCCCTCGTCTCCGCCCTGATGAGCGCCATGGACACCTTCGCAGCAGCGTCAGGCCAACGCCTCAACGTGGGAAAGTGCGAGCTCCTCCGCATCGGCACGCCGCCGCCCCCGGCCCTCCAGCAGCATCCCCCCCCCCGGACCCCAGGCTGCGGAGCAGGTTGCCGGCCTCCACCTCGCCGCCTCTGCACGCACCCTTGGCGTCACGTTCTCCACACAACCAACGGCGGCCACTCCCCTCCCTCCCCCCCTGCTGGACAAGTTCCTCAGCCGCCTGACTCTGATCGCGAGGATGGGCCTCTCAGCCTTCGGCGTTGCCTCATGCCTGTCCGCCTACGGCCTGGGCACCCTCCTCTACCACTGCCAGCACAACGGCCTACCCCCTCGTACGGCGACAGAGCACCTAGTGGGCACGGTGGCGGCCCTGACCGACCGCAACATGACGCCTGCTCGATACAGGGACAACCCCAACGCACTGCCCGCAGGAGCACCCACGAGCTGCATGTACCTCTCCCCGGCAGTTGGCGGCTTTGGCCTGCTCCCCCTCGTCGAGCACACTGGCGCCAGGCACGCGAGTGCGGCAGTCCGTGGCATTCTGGGCGCCTGCGGCCTCCTCCGCTACCGCCCGCCGTGGACCGCGCCGCTCGTCTCCCTGCTCCGCTCAACCCACCCAGCAGCACACCCGCTCTGCCTCCTGACAATGCGGCGCCCGACCTCGTCGATCGGTCTCCGCATCTTGGGGGCCACAGTCCCACGCGCAACCTCACCAGCACTGGTGCGCGTGGCAGGCGCGCTAGCGCTGCTGCCCCGGGCCCAAGTGATTGCTCCCATGCCAGCCGGAGCCTGGGTCTACAATGCACCGCTTTGGGGCAACCCAGCCCTGCCCGCGGGGAACATCGACAACAACGCCCCAAGCTGGGGCCTCGAAGGCGAGTTCACAGATCTGTTCGCGGTTCCGGGACTGCGGACAGTAGGCACGGCAGTCCGCTGCCTAGATGAGCTTGAGCGCATCCGAGGGATGCACGGGCTGGAGGGCAGCATAGGCCGGGCTCTCGCACGGGCGAGGGCCCAGATCAACAGGTCATATACCGAAAGGGTAGTACAGAGCATTTTGGGCACGCAGGTGGGAGCGCTCCCGCAAGCACTCCGCAATGGACTAGACATGGGACAGCGCCTGGGCGCGCTTATTAGCCGGCTCCCGGCCGGGTGGGCCGAAGCAGCACGGGGGGTGGACGATCAGGCGGCCGCCCCAGGGGAAGAAGAGGCTTGGGCGAACATTGCCAGGGGCATAGGCTGGGAGGACGTCAGCTTGGCAAAGATGACAGTTAGCCTGGCCACGCACTTGCAATTGGGACCGGCTCGGGTTAAGCTAGCACGGAAGCATGCACTTTACATTCAAGAGGCGTACGGCACAGACACGGCATCAGCAGAAGCAGTGGCAAGTCTGAAAGCGGTTTGGCCGAGATTGTGGGGCATTAAGTGGGATCCGGGCAATAAAGAGCCCTTGTGGAGGCTGGCGATGGATGGCTTCCCGGGATTTGGCATGCACCGGAGCCAGTTAGGAACTGAGAACGTGGCGAGGTGTCCGTGTGGGCGGGCCATGGAGCAAGGCGATCGGCTCCACCATTTCTGGTATTGTCCAGCCGCTGTGGCTGTTCGTATGCGCCTCAGTCATGGTATTGGCAGGGCGGTGAAACGACACGAGGTGTGGCTTGCTGTGCCCCCAGAGGGCATCGGGATTCATGCGCGAGTGTGGGACGTGGTGTGTCTGGCCGCGATATGCGCGATGGACCGGGCCAGAAGGTACAAGTATGCGCACAGGGACGCTCAGGACCACTCCTTGATGATGGCACAGGCTTGAGCATTAGCACGAGGCGAGTTTGAGGGCCGTTTGCAGTGTTTTGCGGAGGTTGGGCTCACGCACAGGGGTTGGGATGAGGTCCCAACCGACCACCCTTTCCTAGCGGCCGGGGCGGACGGATCAGTGCAGTATGCAGGCCCGGACGCCCCTTGATGGAGGCGGGGCACACCCTGCGGCGCATAACAAACGGGAGGGAGCCGCAGGGGGGGGGATTTCGCCCGGCGGCGCATAACAAACGGGAGGGAGCCGCAGGGCAGGGGCGGGGACCGGGTGAGCTACACGTGGCGTTTGATGGGATGTGCACCTTGCGGAAAGGGGACATAGTCCTCTGCGGCGCATAACAAACGGGAGGGAGCCGCAGAGTGGGAGTGAATGTGGGGTCGGGAGAGCCAGGATCGAGAGGTGTACGGCCAACAGTGTGAGCACATGATGAACGGTGAACGGTTACTGGTAGGAGGCGCGGCCGAGGAGGGGCCATCGATACACGCTGAGCATGGTCATTGCGTGCCAAGGACTAAGGTGGGACCTGAGTGTGGTCAGTGCAAGTTATGACAGGGACTTGCGTTCTGGCTTGCAGGGGGCAAGCCCGTGAGGTGGGTCGCTTGGCCCCAGCGTTCAGCGCTGTGACCCCAGGGGGGTCCTTCATTGTAAACACCGAGGACTGGGCCCTGCCTCCCATGCCAAGATCATGGCGTTTGCCCATGTTGGCAGCAAGGCAGCGGATGCACTGAAGGTTGTACGCTGCTCGTAGCCATGGTGTTCCGCTGCCTTACCGTCCTTCGGGGCAACCCCCTTCCCCTTTCCGTGGAGTGACTCCATGGCAGTCCTCGGTGGTTACAGTGAGGGACCCGAGCGGGGTGCACGGCAGCTGAACGCCGCGGCTTGGCAGCCAACCTCGCGGGCTTGCCCCCTGCAAGCCAGCACGCCGTCCCCTAACTTGGACGGCAAGACCTCTACCCGGGCTCCAACAGAGATATAGTGGGCAGGGCACGCGCAGAGGCTCCTGCTTGCCGGGCACCTGCGCAGAAAGAGTCAGGGGGGGGGCAGGAACCAAACCCACGGACACCATGCCCCCAAACCCCTGGACCCCCCCGACCGACGACCGACCGACCCGTACAGTGTACAACACTGTCGTACAAGGCCTTCCTGTACTCCAATTTTAACCGTTCCTGTGTCTATTTGCTCCTTCCTGCGTGCTCTATCGCTGGGCCCCCTGGGCGCACACACCATGGTCGGCTGCCCAAGTTGGCCGGGAGCCATTGACCATGCCTTGGACTCCGACCCGTCCATTGACCGTCAGCTGAGGACTGAGGGTTGATGCTATGACCGTGCTGGACATATATTGCGCGGGGTGCGAGCTTGCGGGTGGCGGAGGACTTCGGGAGCACCGGGGTGACGGCCTGGGGTAGCGACGTGTGCGTCGAAGGGTTGCCATGCCGACATATCCCGACCCGCGGGCACTGCTGGAAGGGGTAGAATGGCCCGCCAACATAAGACCATGCCTGCTACACGCTCAGGGCATGCTTTCCGATGCCGGAGAGTGCCCTGGGCCGCTGGAACAAAATCCAAGCGGCCCCTTTGACGAAACCCACCCGGCCCCCCCGACCGACGACCGACCGAGAACTTGCCCCCCCTTAACTTCGCAATAAAAACCTCCGTTTATATTTCTGAGACCGGATTGGGGCTCCTCTCCGCAAGCACCATCCAGATGAGGCATCATTCGGAAAGATCTGCCCCCCCCTGAAAGAGTAGCGCGGTGAGTCCCCACACACCTCGGTACCTTTGTGGGCATAAGGCCGAGCCGAGGCGTGCAGGCCCGCGCCGGCCCAAACGCAATTCGCGCAGGCCAGGTAACGCGCCAGCACGCTGGCACACACCTGCAGCTCGAGTGCGTTGCAGTCCCCCTCCCTGCGAGGACAGAAGAAACGCATCGCGGGGATACCGGAGAGCGGCCGGGTCTCATCAAGCCCAGGGAACAGCCGGGGACCCATAGCAGAAGAATGAAATGGCGTCTGGGGTTAGTGTGTCAGTTGGCGAGTGCGCTGGTGTCAGTTTACGGGCCAGCAAGCGCGCTGGTGGTTTACGGGCCTGAGGGGGCCGGCATGGGCATGCAGGGGCTCGGCCGAGCCCCAGAAGGTCCGTAAACCCCCGCGATTACGAGGTAAGGGAACGAGGCTAGGGCAGGGTATCCTCCATGGAAAGGTCTCACAGGATCCCGGAAGTGCTGGCAGCAGAGACCACGTGCGCCAAGCGCGGCTCATGTGAGGCCCGGCCGGTGTAGTCCGTCTGCTGGCGGCCTCAGCAGCGCCCATGGACGGAAAGGCCCCGTTGACGCCCTTTCAGCCCTTGAACCTCACACCCAGTCGAAGGGCAGGGCGCCACCGCCGCAAGGGCCGTGAGGCATGGGCAGCGGCTCTCCGCCTGGCGAGGGCCCTGCGGGGGGAGGCAGGAACGAACGGGGGTGGGCCAACGCGTCACCACAGAACACCAGCCTCGCCCGTCACTTTCCAGGAGTCTGGAGCCGTGCATGCCCTCGTTTAACTCTGCTTGAAGCCCCTGATACCGGTACGGTATTGCAGTCCAAACCCCAGCGCAAGCCGGCCGCCGCCGGCCTCCTGGCTGCCAGGCCCTCCCTGCCCTCCCCGCCCTTCCTTCGACCTCGAGCAGAGTTAGCACAGGGCACCTGGTTCTCACACCGTCTCACGTCTGTCTCTGCCGTCCTTCTGGGAGACGGGACACCCTCGGGGACATCCACGCGGCTTCCCCTCCGCCAGTCCCAGTCCCTTTCGTCGGGACGGGCGGGCGTCAGAGTGCGCGGAGTGCGTGAGTAGTCGGTGCCCGCCGGAGGTGCAACACTGGGGCAACGAGGCCGCGCAGACCTCTCCAGCAGGCTCCCGCCACGTCCAGCGGTTCCCGTGTGACGGACCGCCCTGACGCCCCTTCGCTGAAATTGTCATGCTCTACGTGCACGCAGGAACAGCTGGTCCTGTTGAGGACCAGTCACTTAGCGTTTTAAAAAGACGCAGGTAAGGCGGGCTAGGGTTTCGACTACTGGCCAGCGCGCTGGTCTGCTTGCACCAGCGCGCTGGGCCCGGATGGGGCGTCCGTACAGGTCTTAACAGGCGCGCGCCGGGTTGCCTCGGCGGCCATTGAGATGCACGTAACCTTGATTTAAGACTCTGTTGAGGTTCTGGGGCGTGACGACTTGAGCCCGCTGAGCATACATCCTGCTCCGCTTGCACTGCGCCGCTCGCTGGCCTTTGCGCGCAATCTGGAAGGTATAATTCTTGTATAATTCTTGTATAAGTCTCGGCTTTGCTGGAGCTGCGAGCGCTCCGCGCAGAAGAAGAATGTGCAAGCGGGGCCGGCTTGGGTCTATGTTTCAGACGGGTCTTTCTCCTTATCAAAGGAGGGCAGAGCGTGACGCTAATAGCACGGCAACAGCACAAGTACTGTGAGGGGTGTCGCCTGTGTGTTGGCGTCCCACCGTCCCACGGACAGCTGGGACCCGCCCACCCAACATCTGGACGCTACGCTTGCGTGAACCCGTGTTTCTCCTCCACCTCCTCCTCCTGCACTATGCGCTGTGCTGTCAAAGCCCCCTCCACTAGATGTGGTGCTAGATGCCGGTAGCCATTCTCCTTGGAGGCTATGCCCTGCGCCATGTGATTCCTTCGGCCAACCAAGGCGTGCGTGAAGGCCTTACCAGCGGAACCCCCTGCCCCCGCGGCCGCCGCGGCCCCCCCGAATGACCACCGTCGAGGCGGCCGCAACGGCCACCGTCTCCACGGCCCCCTCGCCTGCCTCCTGCTTCAACCCCTGCGCCCCCTCCGCCGCCACGCCGCCCTCGCCCTGCGTCTGCTCCCCAACCCCTTGCTCGCCCGGGTCCGCAAAAGCACTCCGGACCGCCTCCAGCGCCCCTGTCCCTGCCTCCACCTTGCCTCCTGCTCCCAGCTCTCCCACCACTGGTGCCGCGCCCTGCCCCGAGGCCCCCGCCCCCGCCCCAGCCCCCGCCCCACCCGCAGAGCCCAACTCTGCCCTCTCTCGCCCCCCTTTCCCTGCCACTCCCTGCGTTGCTCCCCCCGCCCCGCCGCCCCCTCCCACGCCTCCCAGCGACGCAGCCCCCGCCAGCAGCCCCCTGCCGCTGCCCTGCCGCTGTGACCCCAGCGACCCCGAGCCCTCCCCGCCGCCTCCCCTTGCCGCCCCCAACCCCAGCCCTAGCGCTAGGCTCAGCGCCTGACTGGCGCCACTGCCCGTTCGCTGCCTCTTGGCTAGGGCCGCCGGCAGCGGTTGGGGCAGGCCCACGAGACCGTATTCGCTTCGGACCGAAGCGGTGGTGGCGGCGGCGGCGGCAAGCAGGGACTCCGGACGCCGCCCAGTCCCGGCGGCGCCGCCGAGGCAGGCGCCGCCGCCGCTGCCGTTGGCGGCGCCGCCGTTGGCCGCGAGCTGGGCGGCGAGGGACGCGTTGGCGGCCAGGGCTGCGGGAGAGGAGGGTGGGAGGGAGGGGGGCGGGAACGGGTTCGTGACGGTTTGGCAAGCCCCTGAGGCATCGCCCCAGCCTGCCTCCTTGCGCGCTACCCTCCTCCCCACCCGCTGCTCACCCACTTAGTCCCTAAGGCAGTTCACAGCCGGCTCACCACCTGCAGGGTGCCCTAATAGTTCGCTATCTTCCATTCCTGAATCCCTCAACGTCTCCTTCCCTCCTCAGGGGGCCTTCGGCGCTAGACTACCTGCGCTTGCCTGCCTCCTCGCACGCCACGCCTGGCCTCTCCGTATGCGCTTCTTCCACGCGACCCGACATCCCCGAACCCACAGCCCCACCCTCATTGGCCTCCAGGCCGCCCCAACCCCAAGCCGCACACACCCGCACGCACACCGACACGCGCTCACCCGCCTCCAGACCGCCCCGGGCCGCCTCCGCCTCCGCCCGGAGCTCCCCCATCTGAGCCACCATGTTCCCCACCAGGCCTAAGGGGGGAGGGGAGGAAAGGCGAAGGCCGGTCGACACGCACAGGTCCACCTCCCGCAGGCCTCCATGGCCCCCCACGGCCCTCCATGGCCGCTCCCTGGAGCCACGCGTTGCCTCCCCACTCCGGACATGACACGCTGTGCTGACACCGTGCCCCCACACACCGCCCCCGAGGTGCTGTCCCGCCCCCAGTCCCGCCCCTCCCGCCCCCAAGAGCCCACCCAGGACCAGGCCCTGCACCGCCGGCCCCGTCAGCCGCTGCAGGCCGCCCCGGGGCGGGAGCCTACGAGGGCAGCAGCGGAGGGCGTCTTGGGAACCGGTGAGTTGAGCCCGCGCCTGCCCCTTCCTCCACCACCCCTCCATCCCACCGGTCTCCCCCGCTACAGTGCCCGACCTGACCCACCCGACACGTGTCGCTACGGCACGAGGACGACCCCCCACCCACCCCACCTGCCAGCCAAGCTGACCGTCCTGACCGCTAGCAGGCCCCGAGCGCATCCCCACCCGGTAGCCCACACCCAAACCCACGTGTCGATACAATACCCAAGGCCACCACCACGTGATCATCGTTCCATTTACCCAGCATTTAAACCACACCCACCTCAGCTCCACGTCCACTCCCCCGAACAGTGCCGCCGGCAGACGCACCACCGCGAACGCCTCCCGGGTCCCTTGGGCTGCTGCAGCTCCGAACGAGCCTCCGTGGAGCCCCCCGGCCCCCTTGCCCCCGCCTCCGCCTCCGCCTCCGCCTCCGCCTGGCCCTCCGCCTCCGAGGTCGCCATTGGGTGGTTGAGGGAGGTCCAGCTCCAGGGGAGGCCCTGCCCCTGCCCCTGCCCCTGTAGTGGCCGCTGCGGCTTGGGCTGCGGAGGCGGCGGCTGACGTCGCGGCGGCGGGGGGGTTGAGGGCGTCGTCCAGGTACGACACAAGGTCCTCGTCGGACAGCACCGTGCCAAGCTCGTCCTGCGTAAACGGTACGGCAGGCGATCCCCAGTGATCGAGGGCCCCCGCCCAGACGGTGTGCAAGGCAGCTGAAGCGGCAAGGCGCGTGGCAAGGCGCGCTGGGGGTAGCCAACCCCCGTGTGGCAGCACAACACATGCACTATGGCCGGCGCGAAGGTAACTGGGGTCAGAGGCCCTCTCCGTGGTCAACTTCTTGTTTGCTCTCAGTCCCCACTGGTTCTGTAATCGGGAGCCGCCCGTCACGCGTAGCACGGAGTGGTTGGCCCCAGTGGATACAGGGGAGGAAGCGCCTGAGGCAGCTGAAGCGTCCGCAGCCAGGCATGCCAGGAATGCTAGTAGCCACCACCCATGCCAGAAGAATATCCCCCTACAGAGCCGACGGCTGCAGCCTCTTTGCGGCAAGGCACGCTTGTAGCCATCCCACCCCCCTGTCCCTCCTCCTCACCGCTAGCTGCGCCGTCACCTCTGACGCCAGGAAGTCGGCCTTCCACAGAGCGCCGTCGAAGCAGGTCGCCACGAGGACACTGGCGGGGGGCAGGGGGTGACAGCGCAAGGAGGAGAGGGGGATGATGGTGGTAAGGGGTTTGGTATGGGGAGGAAGAGTGTTGGAAGGTGTCAGGGGAGGGCGCCGAGGGGGCGACAGGCGGGAAGGGGGCCCTGCCGGAGGAGGGTCACAGTGAGTCGGCGACCGCCCATGCAGGCCTCGCGACCGCTCACATGTGGTGGCCCCCCGGATCTCGGAAGCCCGAGATGGCCCATAGGTGGCTGCAGCCCCCACTTCGCGGAATTGCGAAGCCGCATGCGTCCAGCGCGAGCGCCTCGGCGAAGTCCGCGTGCATTGCTGGGGTGCTGACTTCAGCTAGCTACGGCAAGCAGCTTGGGGGCGGCATGGGCAGAAGGGCGCGAGATCGGCGCGGTTCAGTTGGCGAGAATACGTTAGGGCTCAGCTTTTGCACCCGCGAGCGGTGTGTGCGCCAAACTATAGCTTGTACTCGCGCATGTATACAACAGCGGTGACGAGAAGGTGCTATACGTGTTGCGCCTCGCGTTGAGGGCGCATAACTCGAGGTCTCGTGCCCGGCCAAGCCCCGATCAGACCTCTCGTCGAGCCTCGACACGTTCCTGCAGCTCTGACGATCGCACAAGGCAACGGTGCGTTGGGAACGAGGCTCCGCATGCGCTCGGGAGCTTTGCGCGAGCCCCCTCGACGCGTCGCCCTCGCGCCCCCCACTCCTCCGACACCGGGCTTTCCCCGGCCCGCCTTCGCTGCAACCCTAGCTGAGCTGCACATTGCAGACCACTTCAGCTGGCCTAGCGGCGCCGCTGCCGGGTCGCGCAGCGACCAGCTTATCCCCGGCCACATGCCCGACTTGCCACCTGCCGGCGACCCCGCCCAAGCCCGCCTTTACCCTCACAGTCACCGCTTCGCCCCGCGTCCCACCTGCCCCCACCCCACCTCATCCTCAATCCACCCCCCTCAGATGGCTGCTCGTAGTGCGCCCGCCGGCGGCGGGGCGCGCGGCGCCGGGCCCCCCAACCCCGCCCCCTGGGTGCCCCAGCACCACCGCGACATCACCCTCGGCCGCCTGGACGGATTCCTCAACCAGGGCCAGGTGCGGATCTAGAATCCAGGATCCAAGATCCAGGATCCTTGTTGCCGGATCTAGGGTATCCTTCCGCACAGATGGCTCGGGTTGACACCAGCCCCCCTGCACGCTTGCACACCCCCTTCCCCCTCCACACAACCCAGTTCGCCGATGTGAACCTGCGGGCGGAGCTGTGGGCGGCGAGCTGCGCCTCGGGCGTACGGCTGGAGGTGTACAGCCACCCCAAGGGTGGGGTTGAGGGGGAGGGGGAGGAAGGGGGGAAAGGGGGGGAGGGGGAGGAAGGGGGGGTACAGCAGCTTGAGTCAGGGGCAGCGGGCCCCGGGTCAAGGCCCGAACAGGGCGGTCACGAGGTTCCGAACGGCGCACTGTGGCAGCAAGACGGAGCGTCGGGTGGTTGGGATGGCCTGAAGGGGTGAGGCAGGGGACGGAAGCAAGGTTTAGGGCAGGAGCGGGGGCAAGCAAGGGTCAGGAGAGGGGCAATCAACAGCGGGTAGGCGTGTTGGCACACCACTCCTCCACCCTCGTGCAGCGGGCAGAGGCCCCGACTGTACGGGGCCAAGACCTCCTGCCCTCTCCTCCTCGCCGCAGACGTGCCGTACCCGTCGTACGACGAGGCCGTACAGATGCCGTACCGCCCATGCCGCGTGGGCGACTCGTTCGGCCCCTCCTGGACCACGCACTGGTTCCGGATCCGGGCCTGCGTGCCGGCCGAGTGGGAGGGCATGGGGCCGCTCATGTTCAGGTGGGGTGGGAAGGGGTGGGTGGGTGGAGGGGGGTGGAGGGCAGACGGGGAGGGCAGGGCTCGTGTACATGAAGGGTTTCGCGCGCACACCCTGCCATTGTCCGAGGTTCTGAACAGGCGGGCGCTTCCGGCCAGGGGAACTGAGCCGTGCTGCGCTCCAGACCCCGCGTCATCCCCACCCTTGGCCCCGCTTTGCCTGTGCCTTGCCCCACCGCCTCCACCCTTCCCCCAGGTGGGACAGCGGCTCAGAGGCCATGCTGTACGACAACGGGCCCGTGCCGCGCCAGGTCAGCAGGGGGGGCAGAGGGGGGTGGAGGTGTTGAGGGTAGGAGAATGTGATTGGAGGATCTGGGGGACGCTGGGTGGAGGTGCCAGGTCAGCAGGGGCGGACAGGGGGTGGAGCGAGACCAGACTCGCCCTTGCGTGGGACGCCCTCTCGACCCCCTTACCCCTGTCTCTCCTCTCTCCCTCCCTCCCCCCCCTGACAGGGCATCACGGACCAGCGGAACGAGTACCAGCTGGCGGAGAGGGCCGTGGGGGGGCAGGTGGGGATGGGGGGAGGAGGAGGGGCGGCAGGAAGTGAAAGGCCTTGAGGGGAGTGTTGTCGACTACTGAGCGCTTACCCGGTATAACCCGGTATACCGGTACTGCAAGCAAGGGATAAGCACGGCAAGCTTCTTAGTGACCGGACCAGCGTGGGGAAGGGGTCGCGAGAGGGCTATGTTAAGGGGGCAAACTGGGGGGGAAGGAGAGGGGAGGGCTAGGGGCGGTTGGAGCGTGACCCGGTTCAAGCATCACGGCAGCTCAGCTCTCCGGGGGAGCGCCGAAGAGCCTGGAACGGAAGCCCATACGCGCGCTGTGGCCATATAAACTGGGATGGCCACAGCGCGCGTATCGGCTTCCGGTCCATGCTCTTGGCCGCAACTCGGGAGAGCTGAGTTGTCGTGCCGGGATGGGTCGCTGAGACCTCGGCTGTGGCTGTTTTGCTCGATGACGCTTTCCCCCTGAGCGGTCTGTGAGGTGTCATCCCCTTGCGTAACTCCAACTGTCCCCGCCAGGAGCTGCTGTTCTACGTTGAGATGGCGGCCAACGGTATGTTCGGTACGGGCCCCGAGGGCATCGCGCCGCCGGACGAGAACCGGTACTACACCCTCAAGACGGTGGGGGTGGGGGTGGGAGGGAGAGTCTGATTTTACACAGGCAGAGAGCAGGGAGGAAGGAGGGGGGAAAAAGGGGGGGGAGAGAGGAGAGAGAGGGTACTGCACACTCAGGACGGTGGGGTTGGGGGAGCGGGGGAGTTTTGCGGGAGGACGAAGGTCTGGAGAGGCGCGAGAGGGGAACGAGAGGGGGCCAGAGCTGCGAGATGAGCCGCGGAGGAGCCCCCGCACACGCCCTGACACCCCCCTCCCTCCCCCCCGCTCCCCCCAGGCCGAGCTGGCCATCCCCAACGCCCCCGTGCAGGCGCTGTGGCACGACCTCCGGGCGCTCACGGGCCTGGCTCGGGAGCTGCCCCCGGGGGACGCCACGGGGGAGGCCGCGTTGTACACTGCAAACAAGGTAAGGGGCGAGGGCAAGGGGATGAGGTAGGAGAATGGAGGTTGAGGGGGTCAGGGTGTTGGGTGGTTGGCCACAGGGGCCAGGCGTTATGTACTGCAAAACAAGGTGGGGGGGAGGTGGGTTTCAGGCAAGAGGTGGAAGGCACAGGGGTGCAGTGTGTGGGGTGTGGGGCCGGGCCAGGGGAGGCTGGGAGTTGCCTCGGGGGGACGCGGCCCTGTACACGGCAAACAGGGTAGGCTACAGGGGAGGGGGAGGTCGAGGGGGGGAATACTTGACGAAGAAGCAGGGGTAGATGCCGCGTCTCCTCTCTCCAGGGAATACCCCGCCTCCCAAACCTCCCCCCACCCCAGATCGTCAACACCTACCGCCGGGGCGACCCCGCCTCTGTGGCCGCCTGCAGGGAGCTGGCGGCGGGGGTGCTGGGGGTGCGGGACCCGGGGGCGAGGATGCAGGTGAGGGGGTTGCCGCGGGGGCGAAGGAGGGCGGGGTGGCGGTGTCGAGAGCGTGGGGTACTGGGAGTGAGTCGAGCCGCGTGCGGGGTGGCCACGGGGGCCCCTGCGTGTTTTTTTGTGATCCCCTCGTTTGCCACACGTTTGCCCATACTACCCTCCTGGCTCCCCTCTCCCCCCCCAGGTGTACGCGGTCGGCGACTGCCACATCGACACCCCCCGACACGCCCATACACACACGCTCTACCCCACTGTTTTCCCGATTTTCCCCCCCCAGGTGTACGCGGTCGGCCACTGCCACATCGACACCCCCCGACACGCCCATACACACACGCTCTACCCCACTGTTTTCCCGATTTTCCCCCCCCAGGTGTACGCGGTCGGCCACTGCCACATCGACACCGCATGGCTCTGGCCCTTCAGCGAGACACACCGCAAGGTCGGGGCAGGAGGGGGGGGGCAGAGGGGGAAGGGAGGGGTTACCAAGGCGCGGTGGGCAGCCGTGGTGAGGTAGGGGCAGGGTCAAGAGAGGGCCTTAGACGCCATGGGAAGCAGAGGTGGGTCAGTCCCGACGCTGACAGTGGTGCATTCTTCCCCAACTCCCAAACCCCAACTCCAAACGCCCAACCGCCAACCACCAACCGCCAGACCGCCCGCTCCTGGTCGGCCCAGCTGCGGCTGGCGGAGCGCTTCCCCTGGCACGTGTTCACGGCTTCATCGGTGGGGTGGAGGGGCTTGTGGGTTGGAGCGGACGGGGAGGGGGGGGGGGAACAGGAGCTTGGAGGGGGCGTGGGAGGGGGCAATCGTGTCTGGGCATGGCGTACCCGTGCGCACGTCTTTGCAGCGGGGCCCCTAGCGGCCTATGAGGGTGCTGAGCTGAAGAGGGACCCTCCCATGCTTCAAGCTGTCTGAATGACTCACCCCGCACGTGTTGCCGTACTTGCCGTACCACTACAGGCCCAGCAGTACCAGTGGCTGATGCAGGACTACCCTGGGTTGTTTGAGGAGATCCGGGGGGCGGTGCAGCGGGGGCAGTTCGTGCCGGTGGGGGGTGAGTGGGGGGCAAAGGGGGGGGGGGAGGGGAATGCGCGCCATCCGGGGGCTGGGTGGGCAACTCCGCCACAGGGAGTGTAGCGAGCGGGCACAACCTCGGTGTATAATACATGGGAGACACGACATGGGCGGCATGGAGAGTGCGCACAACACCCCTCCCCCATGCCCCCGCCCCCAGGCACGTGGGTGGAGATGGACACCAACCTGCCCTCCGCCGAGTCGCTCGTACGGCAGTTCCTGTACGGCCAGCGGTTTTTCGAGCAGCAGTACGGCGCCCCGTGCGACGTGTTCTGGCTGCCGGACACGTTCGGGTACAGCGGCCAGCTGCCGCAGATCGCGCAGGGGGCAGGTGCGGTTGGCTGAGGCTGAGGGGGGAAAGAGAAGACGCTGTCGAGCTAGGATAGTGAGGGGAACTGGCTATTTGCGGCCTCTGGTTGCGCTGGGCGGCGGTTGGGTTAGCCCCGGGGTTGTTGAGCGGATGCGGTGAGCGGAGCCTTCGGTTTCCATCTCTTGTCTCTATCCCTCACCCCGTGCCAGGCATCCGCTACTTCGTGACTCCCGCCTCCCCCCCTCTTGCCTCCCTGCCCCCAATGCCCAACCCCCTGGTCTGCCCCCACACCCTGCCAGGCATCCGCTACTCCATGACTCAGAAGCTCTCGGCCCGACCCCTCCTCTCTACCCCCCCTCTTGCCTCCCTTACCCATCCCCTCTACCCCCCCTCCCCCGCTACCCCCCCTGCCAGGCATCCGCTACTTCATGACTCAGAAGCTGTCGTGGAACAACATCAACGCCTTCCCGCACTCGACCTTTTGGTGAGGGGGCGGGTGGTGTGGTGCGTGGAGCGGCTGCTATGCTGCGTCCTAGACCTCCGCGAGCTGCTCTTTGCGCGCCGCCCGCTTGGCCCCTCTCCCTTGGGGCTGCGAGCGGGTGGGCATGTCGCAGCCATCCACGGGTTGCGACCACCAGGGGTGCAGGCATCTCAACCGGGTGGAGCTTCACTTGACGTTCTGGTGGGGGGAGGGGACGGAATCCTGGTGACGCTGACGAAGAGTTGAGCGCCGCCCGCTACCGCTATCCCCTTCATTCCCCGCTTGGCCCCTCTCCCTGTGCGCAGGTGGGAGGGCCTGGACGGCAGCCGCCTGCTCACGCACTTCCCCCCAGCCAACACCTACAACGCACAGGTTAGTGGGGGGGGGGGGTCCAGGAGCATGCAGGGGCATGTAGAGACGTGAACGCACAGGTCAGTGGGGGGGGGCGCGTGCTAAGGCGTGCCACGGGTCGTTCTGGGGATCCCGTGCTGCCTCCAGCTCATGCGCCCCTATTGATACCCCCCCCCCTCACCGCCTGCGCTCATGCGTGGAAGTTGGGGTCACGACCCACCCTACCTACACCATGCACCTAGTCTCACCCCCTTCTTTCTTCCTCCACCCTTCCTAAAGGCTGACGCCAAGGACATCCTGGCCACCGCCAACACCTCCCCTCCCCTCCCCCATGATCCACCCCTCCATGATCTCACCCCCCCACCGCATGATCCACCCCCCTCCCCCTCAAGGCCGACGCCAAGGACATCCTGGCCACCGCCAACGGCTCCAGGGACAAGGACCGCTCCCCTCACCTCCTCCCCCCTCTCCCCTCTCGCCCATGATCTGATCCCCCATGATCCATCCCATCATGTCGTACCATACAGGCCGACGCCAAGGACATCCTGGCAACCGCCAACGGCTCCAAGGACAAGGACCGCTCCCCCTCCGCCTACATGCTCTTCGGCAACGGGGACGGAGGCGGGGGGCCCACGGTGGGCGGATGGGGGTGGGCGGTGTGGAGGGGGGGTGCGGGGAATGGGTAAGCAAACCGGCGGGGTGCGGGGAAACCGCATGGGAACCGCATGAGAAAGGGGGGGGACGAGGCCGCGGGAGAGGGGGGGGATGAGGCCGGCGTGTTTGGAGGAAAGGCACAATGGTTGACATGCCCCTCCCCTCTCCCCCCTCTCCCCCCCCTCCCCTCCCCCCCCTGTCAGGTGGACATGCTCGAGTCCCTGTCCCGCCTGGCCGGCTGCCGGGGGGTGGCCTCCCTGGCCCTGGCCTCCCCCTCGGCCTTCTTCACGGCGCTGGAGGCGGGGGCGCGGGACCTGCTGACGTGGTGAGGCGGGGTGGGGCTCGAGCGGCGGCGGGGGCGGCACCCGGGGAGACGTTGTAGGGTTGCTGACGTGGAGGCGGGGGCGGGGGGCGAGCTTTTTCCTGAGCATTCTTCGCCGCAATACCCTTGCTCATGCCCCGGCCCCCAAGGCGCGGCGAGCTGTATTTTGAGCTGCACCGGGGCACCTACACCTCCCACGCGGCCAACAAGAACAACAACAGGTGGGGGGTGGGGGGGAGGGGGGAGGGCCCAAGGAGGGGCAGGGGGAGCCACGCAGGCAGGCGCTGCCGGGGGTGTTGCGGGCGACGTGTTTGAACTTGTTGGCCGATGCGCGCCTGCTAAGTGTTGTGGGGGGAGGGGAAAGGGGAAGGGAATGGGGCCACGCAGGGGCGCATGGGGAGTCGACCAGGCGGCCGGGTTCAGCGCGTGCGGCTGTTGGAACAGGTTGGAACCCCGCTTCTTCCCCTCCCCCCCCCCCCCAGGCAGTGCGAGCTGCTCCTGCGCGAGGTGGAGGCGGCGGGGGCGCTGGCGGCGGCCGTGGTGCCAGCATACGCATACCCGAGGTAGGGGGCGAGGGGGAGGGGGCCCAGCCCCAGGTGCAAGAAAGCGTATTCTCAATCTACCGTAATTACCTACCGGTAACCGGTAACCGTCAACCGCCAACCGCAGGAGCGACCTGGACGCCATCTGGAAGGACGTACTGCTGTACCAGTTCCACGACGTACTGCCGGGCAGCGCCATCGGCCGGGTGTACGACGTGACGGCCAAGCGGTGAGGCGCCGTGCGGGGCGTCATGTGTGCATACGCGGGGTATGTGGGACTAGACGCGGGGTATGTTCGGCCTTGAAAGCCTTTACCGACCTGAAACCATCCTCTCTTTTGCTTCCCATCCCTCCCCTGACCGCAGCTACCCCCAGATGCTCTCCCAGCTGCGCCACCTGAGGGACGCCGCCCTCGCCGCACTGCTAGCCACCGCCGCCGCCGCCCCCACCGCCACCGCCGCCGCCCCCACCGCCACCGCCGCCGCCCCCACCGCCGCCGCCGCCGCCCCCACCGCCACCGCCGCCGCCACCATGGCCGCCGCCACCGCTCCCCCAACCGCCGCTTCTGCCTCGGACGTCGCGGCCGCGGGCCTGGCCTCCCTGGGCCTGGGCCCGACCGAGGTGGTGGGGGCCCGGCACCTACCCCTGTCTGGTGCTCCCATGGGTGCTCCCCCCTCACAGCCCTCGTCCCAGACCCCGTCCCAGACCCTGGCCTACTACTTCAACTCCCTGTCCCAGGTAAGGGGAAGAGTGATCAGGGCGATCAGGGTGAAGCCAAAGAGGACGGGGGAAGGTAGGGGAATGTGAAGGGAGGAGGGTGGTCAGGGCAAGGGCGAGACCAAGAGAGAGGGGGCAAGAACGGGCGGTGTCCAAAAGCGAGGAAAATGGCGCGTAGGACACGTCAACGCACACCCGCACAACATGTGCCTGCCCATTGCGCGCACCCCGCCGGCCTCATCCCCCCCCTCTCCCGCTCACCCCCCACCCCTAGCACCGGCGCGAGGTGGTGGGCCTGCCCGCCGCCCTGCTCGGGGCCCAGGCCCACGTTGGGCCCGACCGGGCCCCGGCCGTACTGCAGTGGGCCTCGGATGGGACCGAGGCCCTCGTCATCATCGAGGCCCCCCCGCTCAGCCTTACGCCAGTGTGCTCGGCTGACGTGGCACGCGGCGTGGCCGGCGTGGGCCCGGCCGGGCCCGGCGAGGGCCCGGGCCCGGGCCTGGGCCTGGCGTGGGCCTGGGACGGCCAGGCCGCCAGCCTGACGGCGGTGCGGCGCAGCGCCTGCCCCTGGCTGACTAAGGCGGCGGCGGGGGCCGAAGGGGCGGGGGGCGATGACGTGGTGTACTGCATGCAAAACACAATGGTGGGTGGGCCCGACTGGGCCTCAGGAGGGCTCTTGCGGAGCCCGCCTGGGAGAGATTAAGCTGGCCAAGGCTTGGGGTTGGGGGTCTGAGCCCGGAATGCCTCTTGCACCTCGTCTTCACGCCGCCCCACGCTCTCCCAAGCCTCCGGCCTTACTTTGCCCTCAGCCCTACCCTCTCCCCACCACCCTCCCCACCACCCCTCCCCCAACCCCTCCAGGTCCGGGTCGTGTTCGACGGCTCGGGTCGGCTGCTGTCCCTGACGGACCTCATCTGGCGGAGGGAGCTGGTGCCGGAGGGGGCCATGGGGAACGTGTTCAGGTGGGGGGGGGGGAAGGGAGGGGGGGAAAGGGGAGGAGGGGGTAGACAAGGCTGTGTGTGTTTCGTGTCAGACGGGAGGGAGCTGGTGCCATGGGGAACGTGTTCAGGTGGGCAAGTGCGGACAGGGGAGGACGGCAACGGGTGAACCAGGTGCATCGGTCCAACAGCCGCAATTCAGCATTCGCTCCATGGTCAACGGTGCCCCCCGCAATCTCTTGTCCTTTGCCTCCCCCCCCCCCAAGGCTGTACGAGGACATCCCTCTCTTCTGGGACGCTTGGGACATCGAGGTGGGGGCGAGGGGGGGAAGGAGAGGAGAAGGGAGGTGCGAGGCCGTCGCGGCCTTTCCTTCCGGGATATGGCCATGTGGATAGCTTTGGGTATGCAGCAAAGGATATGTTCTGCCCCATGCTTCTTGCACCAGCTCCTCCCGACCACCATACCGGTATGCTCTCTGCCTCCCACTCCACCCCCCTCCCCACCCCCCCAGGTGTACCATCTGGAGAAGAGCCGCCTGGCGGGGGAGGGCATGCCGCCGCCCAAGGTGGAGGGGGCGGACGGGGGTGGGGGTGGAGGGGACGGAGGGGGTGGGGGTGGAGGGGGTGGACGGAGTGGAGGGGGTGGAGGGCCAGGCAGCTGTGTCCACCTACCGGTATGCTGCTGATGCGTACCTCCCTTGACGCCACACACGCCGCCGCCCTCCTGTCACCTCTTCCACCTCTTCCCGCCTCTTCCCCTCTTCCCCCACAGGAGCAGGGCACCCTTTCATCACCTCCTGACGCCACGCCCCCTCCCCCTCCCCCGTCTCTCTTCTCCCCCCTCTTCCCCTCCCCCCCCCCCCAGGTGTCCATCCTGGAGCAGGGCCCCCTGCGCGTGCGGCTGTCTCTGGAGGCCGCCCTCACGCCCACCTCCACGATCAAACAGGTCATCACCCTCACCTCGGTCTCGCCCAGGTGCGAAGGAGTTCGCACGTGCTGTTGCTCGAGCAGATCCCACGCCTCGCCTGGCTCCAACATAAGAAGCGCATCCCACCCCACTTAAGCACATACAACACCCCGCCCGGTGCATCGGCATAGCTGTGTCTTGCAACGTGCCCCTAAACCTTACCCCTCCCCCTCCCCCAGGCTGGAGTTCCACACGGAGGTGGACTGGTCGGAGAGCCGCACCGCACTCAAGGCGAGCGGCCGGGGGTGTGGGGGTGGTGGAGGGGGTGCACCCGGGGGCTGTGCTGTTGGAGCACGACAGGGCTGGGGGAGTGGGGATCAAGGCAGGTGGCGAGGGGCGTAAGGAGTGTAGGGCGTGCGGGAGGGGGCTCTGCACTCGCAGCCCTGCAGGGTTTCGAGGAGGAGCGGGTGCAGCAGGGTGCTCTGTCGCGCTCATAGCGCCGGGGTCACAACGACAGGCCCGGGCGATGATACCAGCGTGACTTACTCCCCCTCCGCCTGTCCGCCGCCTGCCGCCTCATCCAAAGTACACGTGCTCCTGCGCCCCTCCCCACCCAAACGCGCCTCAGCCCTCCGTCCGAAACACACACACGCTTTCCCCGCCCCTCTTCCCGTTCCATCCCCCTCATCCCTCCTACTGCAGGTGGAGTTCCCCTGGGCCCTGGACGCCCCCCTCGCCTCCTACGAGGTGCAGGCGGGGGCGGTGCAGCGGCCCACGCACACCAACACCTCCTGGGACTGGGCCCGGTTTGAGGTGTGCGCGCACAAGTGAGGGGGGGGCTCTGGGGGGGCTTGTGCGGGCTTAATGGGGGGCTTGCTGGGGGGGCGGGGTGCTGGGATGGACTGCAGCCTCGGGTGTGGGGAGCAGCAGCCGAGCTTGGGGCCAAAGGCAGGGCTGGCGGCTGACCTCCGAGGCTGGGGTACGTCGGGGCTGTGAGATGAGCATTACCGCGGCTGCCGGAAGGCCGGGAAAGGCCCCGGCAGACCACTCCGCACCCGGCTACCACCAACCGCGCACACGCTGCCCCTCCGTTCCTACTCCCTTCCCTTCTCCCCCCCCCCTCCTCCCCTCAAGGTGGGCCGACCTGTCCGAGCCCGGCTACGGAGTGGCTCTGCTGAACGACTGCAAGTACGGCCACGGCACACACGGCAACACCATGAGGCTGACGCTGCTGCGGTGAGCGTGTGGGAAAACCTCGGTTGGGGGCCTGCGGACTGGGGATGCAGATGCAGTTTTGGAGCGGTTTTGGAGCGGTTTTGGAGCGGTTTTGGAGCCGTTTTGGAGCGGTTCAAAGCTGGAGCTGTGATCCTTTGTGTTGCATGTCCTAGCTGTCCTAGCACCCCGCCCCGCCCCCACCCCCGAGTACTTTTGAAACTGGCACACTGGTAGACATGCACACTCCCCATCCCGGCCCCAGGTCCCCCAAGGCCCCAGACGCGCACACGGACATGGGGGTGCACCCCCTGCGGTACGGCATCGTACCGCACGCCCTGGGCTGGGAGGCGGCCGGCGTGCCGTCGTACGCCTGGGCCTTCAACGCCCCCCTGCGCGCCGTCGCCCCGCCGCCGGAGCCGCAGCCGCCGCGCCAGTCCCACATCGCCGCTGCCGCCGCCGCAGCCGCCGGCTGCGGTCTCTCCGCGTCCTTTGGGGACTCCAATGACATGCTGTACGGCGCCAACCCGCTGTCGTACGATCCCACGGAGCCTTTCATCTCCGTGAGCAGCGCGTCGCCCAACCCCCTGGCGGCCGCCGCCGCCCTGGCGGCGCGGGCCCCGCACTCGCCGCCGCTGGTCCTCGACACCGTCAAGCTGACGGAGCCGCCGCTGGCGATGCCGCCACCGCCGCCGCCAGCCGCCGCCGCCGCGACGCCGGTCGGCGCGCCGGCGCCGACGCCGGCCGAGGCGCTCGTCGTACGGCTGTACGAGCCGTGCGGCGCGCGCGGCGTGGCACGCGTGTCGTGGCCAGCGTGGCTCCACGTGACACGTGTGACGTCATGTGATCTTCTGGAGAGGGACGATCCGGTGGAGGGGGTGGAGGAGGGGGCGGGAGAGGGGGCGGGAGAGGGGGTGCAGGGGGCGAGGGGCTCGGCGGCGGCGGAGGGGAAGCGCGACGCGGGGCGGTGGCGGCCCCGGCTGCAGGAGGTGCGTGTCAACGCGGCGCCCGGATCTGGATCTGGATCTGGCGGCGGCGGATCGGTGGATGTGCCGTACTTGCCGTACAAGATCATCACGCTGAAGCTGTACCTGGAGCAGGGGGGCCGCTAGGGGTGCCTGTCCTGAGGCGGCGGCAGCGGCCGCAGGGAGGGGCGGCAGGGAGGGGCCCTCGAGACCGGTTGCGAGGTTGCAGCCACTGGGGGCAGCGAGGCTCGTGGCGGCAAGGGAACAAGGGAACACCCGCACCTGCATGGACAGGCATGGCGTAATTCAGGAGGAGCCCTGAGTTGGTATGGAGCGATCTGTTCTGCTGGGCCGCCGATGGGCATACGGCACGTGTTGCGGCACAACGCGGTAGCGGGGTTGGCCCTTAGTCAGCACAGCGTGGCTCTATAGAACGGAGAGTTCCAATGAGCTTGCTGGCTGCTGACATAAGGATGCGGCTCAAGTTGTGGCGTAGGTCCTACAGAGTGGCTAGCTAGACGGAACGGGATGGACTGGCCGGACGGGAGAGGACTGAAGCGGCCGCTGGGAGGATGCATACTTTGCATAGGGACAGGAGGGCAAGTCTCTTCAGATGCACCCGACACTATATGGTATGCAACATGGGGCGTTAAGTTGGCGGGTTGCGTGGATGCGGGGCGCTCTGGGCTGTGGCCGAGCGGTGGCCTGTGGGGATGGAAGCGGCGCGGCGATAAAGCGGCGGCCCACCGCTGAGAGGGCTGAGAGCAAATGGGCCGGCCGCGGTGCCTAGTGGTTGAGGGACGACGAGGTAGAGGCCTGTAACGCGCAAGTAGCAGCACTGGCGGCTGCGGGGTTTGACGAGAGCGGCTGCGGGTTTTGACGAGAACAACGTGGCCAGAAGCCGCATCGTATAGGTGAGCGGCTGCGGGGGCGAGCGGGGCCGCTGGGGCTGAAGCAGCGGGGTGCGTGCCCGACCTGGGGCCGACCGAGAAGGCCGACACCCGGGTCCCTTTCTTGCTGGCTGCGGCTCATGTGAGGTGTACAGGACTTAGTGACGCGTGGGCGGGGCGGAGCGGGGACTGTCCAGCGCAGCGTGCGATGCGGGCGAATCGTAGCGAACTCGGGCAGTGAGTGCGCCGCTGACGCAGCTGTGCCCGTGCCTATACAGTCGATGCTAAGACTTACGCAGTGCGCACACTAGGCAGACGTCGGAGTTCAAGCGCAGCGTTCCAACGGACATGGCTCGACCCGCGTCCTGTAGCCTTATCGGTGCTTTAACACAATAGTGAGGACCAATCTGCTGTGAGCTTGCTCGCGGGGACCACTCTTGCAGCGTTTGTGAACCTCAACGCCCTCGTCCGCGGCTTCCGCTCCGAGCCTGCAGCATGCTGCAACATGCAGACGCTATGCTGAAAGCGACGTAGCGTCTGTCATTTAATCGGCGACGCGCCACCCCGACGCGCCACCTGGACTGCGAGCGGGAGGCCGCCTGCGCGTGTGGCGCGGACCGCTTGCGCGCATAATGAGCCATCTAGAGTTACCGATGACGAAGGTGGGTAGGGACGGTGAGGGCCCTCCTTTTCGGTGCGATTCGGTCGCGACATGCGCTCGGCTTGGTGCTGTGAGAGCGCTGGTCCGGCCCCCGCGAGCCGAAAGGAAAGCGCTTGCAGATAGTAACCACGCGCCTATCAGTCGCTTCACGGCGGAGTGTGAACCATGACTTGTTTGCGCTCCCCGCCCTCTGCTGCGCAGCAGCTTCACCACAACCAGCACACGCGCAGCGCGCGGCTTGGTGCGGCAGCAGCGGCTGTGAAAGCTCTGGGCTCGGACTCTGAGGAAGAGGACGATGATTTCGCTTGCGGGCCGGCGTCGCCGGTACTGGCGGGCGCGCGCTGGGCGACTGGCGGGGCTCGCAGTGGTCCCTGCCAACGTTCAGCCTCGACGGCCTCGGCAAGCTCTGATGCTGGCTCAGGCGGGAGCACGCGCACGTCCCATTCCTCTGGAGCCTACTCGGGGGCATCCACCACATCTGCCCGCTCGACCAGCTCCGGCTCATCAGCGGGGGCCGCAGCCGCAGCAGCGGCTGCCGTAACCATGGACTCATCCACCCCCCACACCGGTAGCTACACGTCGTCGCGGCCAGCGCCGCTGACGGAGGACCGGGGCCGGTCTCCCTGCACCGCTGCCTATGTGAGCCCCCGCCTCGCGGCTCGCCAGGCCTCCCTCGCGGTGCCCCTCGCAATAACCACGGCTACTACCGCGGCCGTCGCGGGAGCACGCAGTGCAACCGACGTGGCCCTGGCACGCGGCTCCATAGGTAGCAGCCCAGCCAGCCCCTTCCTCTCGGGCAGCTCGCCGCTTCACCCCAAGCGCTCGCCGCTGTCGCCCCGGCCTGCCTCGCCCGTGGCGTACGGCAGTGCTGCCGCGATCGAGTACGACAGCCCGGTCGAGCAGGCGGCCGGCTACCACGGCTCTAAGCTGCGGTCAGAACCGTGCGGCGACCGGCCCATGCCGGCCGGGGCCGACGCCCTGCTTTCCGCCTCGCCGTGCGGCTCCGACGAGCCTTACCCGCCGCTTGCATCGCCGCCGCGTAGCAACCTGGCCGCATCGCCAGCCCTGGCACACGCGCCCTCGCGGCGTCACACGCAGCACGAGCGGCTGAGGAACTCTCATGAGCTGCAGCAGCAGCGGCGGCATTCGACTACGTCCATCGCACACGGCCCCCCTGCGGTGCGTCGCAGCGCTACTCAGCACGCCTACACGCCCTCATCGCCTCAGCCCCAGCCGTCAAACCAGTCCACACCCCAGCCCTGGCTTCAGAACCCGGCCCCGCCACCGCACGCCCAGCAGCCCAGCCCGCATCCAGCCCATCCGCAACCCCAGCCCCAACCCCAGCCGCAGCCGCCAGCGCCCTGCCCCTGTGAGGAGCTGAGATTCGAGGATCTGGATCTCACACGCGCACGTGCGGCGGCTCGCATGGCGGCGGTGGAGGCGGCCGACGACATCGTGTACGTCTCAGCCAAGGGAACCAAGGGCAAGCGGCGCGGCAGCGGCAGCGAGCCGATGGGTGCCTGGAGCGCGCTCAAGTCCCTGGCGAACCGCGCTTTGGGCCGAGACGGAGGCAGCGGCGGCGGGGCCACAGGCTCGAGTGCTGGCGGCGGTGGCAAGGCAGGCGCCGACGCGCCGGCGGCCGCGGCTGGCGGAGGCAGCGCCAATAGCGCCGCCGGGTTGCGGCGGGGTCGGTCGGGTAAGGTCTCTTCCACAGCTGTGATGCCGGTGCCGCTCTCGCCAGGCGCCATCGTGGTACCTGCTGGCGTGGGCCGGGGGCTGCCGGAGGGCCCGGCCTCGGCGCCGCACTCCCCGTTGGCGAGGTGGGGCTCGGCGGCCGCGCCACAGAACACGGCAGGCTCCGGCGGTGGGAGCGTTTCGTGTGCGGGGGTTACGGGTGATGCAGCCGACGCGGCAGCTGGGGGTCCGGCAGCCCACCCCACGCTGCAAGTGATGCCGTCGCGGCGGAGGCAGGCGCATGGGCCCGACGGGCCGGTGGCGTTCGCATCGGCGCCCTCGTCACCCGCCTACGCGCCGCACCCGCCCACGTCTCCGGCGCCATCACGCTTACGCCACGGCGCCCCGTCACGGTTGGAAGTGGAGACCAGCGGCAGCGAGTTTTTGGGGCGGACTACACCAGCTGGAGGCGACGGCGGGACACGGGAGGGGGCGCTGGGAAGCCGCCCTGATGCGGCCGGCAGCGCTGTAGCGGCCCGAGCGGCAGCAGGGAACGGGAGCTCGCTGCTGTCGCAGCCACTGCCGCCGATTGGGACTGGGTACCGGTTGAGGGCGTGAGCTTGTGAGAGGGAATGAGGGCGACATGGGGAGTCCGGGAACTGGGTGGGGGTCGTCTGGGGAGGGCGAGGGGCGAGCCCGAGAGCTTTGGGTCGGGGGCTTGGCGCTTTCCTTTGTGATGGGTCGTGGTCTGGGGAATGCGCAGGAAGCTTGGTTTATCACGTGACATGGCGACATTTGCGACTGAGATACCGCGGGTCGGGCTTCCATAGAGGCCGCTTGCCACGATAACATATGAGGGTTGTGGAGCAAACTGGCATAATACTACGGCACGTTCGGATGGGAGGGCCGCTCACCTGCGGACGTTAGCGCGCCGGGCAGGCTGGAGCGGAATGTGTTCTCTTTACCCGGTTGGGGTCAGGGTCCCAGACGATGTGCGGACTGGGAGTGGAATCCAAGGGGATCAGAGGTGTGTGAGCGGGCAAGGTTCTGAATTCATCAGCGCACGTACGCAACGCTCAAGTGCTTGGTTTGGATGACCAACGTCGAGGGCTACACGGACGTTCTGTCTGGGGGGTCTGGGGGGTTACTCGCGCGCCGAAAGGGCTGCGCCGTACGGGCTTGCTGTCGTTGCGGGATTTGGACGCGTGACGGTCGGGGTGCGACGCGGGAGCCAGGACCGCGTCTGGGACGGGGCATGCGTTCGGACAAGAGGGGGTGAGGCGTGGTTCAACGTGCAATGTGTCGTGAAGTATATGGTTTTGACGGTTTACGAGATTTGATGGATGGATGGGATGGACGGGCGTCACCACGCGGCGGACGGATCGGGTGCGTTCACCCCTGCGTACATGCAGCGTTCCGACGGTGGGCTACCGGCAGAAGGCTAGGGGCAGGGGTGAGGAAGCGATACGGTACAGAGTGGCAGTGATGTGTCAGGGCTATGTGAGTGTTTAAGGACTGTGTGAGTGTGCGCTGCCAGGTATTGGGCCAGCGTAAAGGCGCGACGGAGCACCGATGTCACGGTGTGCGTTGGGTGCTGTAAGCTCTTGAAGCCAGGGCGCTGCCAGAGTTATTGGCCTTCCACACGATGCCTTGCCAGCCTTCTTTTGTGGGCCAATCCAAGCTTCCGGTATGCTGCTGCAGAGAGAGCTGCTTGTGGGCGGGCATCTGCCAGCGAGTATACCGTATTGCCGGTCCGCTCAGGCTGCGAAGGGGCCGGAGGCGCTGAACGTAGGGGACGAAAGGCGCAGGGAGGCTGAGGGCGAGAGCCGGTCGTCGGCTACCGTAAGCGCCAAAGCTCACAGCAGCAACCAGCAAAACCCAAGGGCAGATGCACACGGCCTAGTGCAGTGAGCAGGCTGGCGCGTCGACGCGGAGGTGCAGGGAAGCGCGTGCGTGTGGGGCCAGCGCGGAAAGCGGGGGGCTGGGGCGGGGGCGTGGAGGGATCGGGCCTTCGGCACGGGTGTGCGGCGGCGTGGACTGGAAACATAGCACGATAGAGGCGAAGTGAGTGGAGGCCACACGGCCTGTTCGGGGCGCCGGGTTCGGGTGCTTGGGTGCCCCGAAGTCGCAGGCAAGGGCGGTTGGGGCTTCCCCAAGGATGGTCGCAAGTCGCGACTTGCTCGCAAACGGGTACCCAGCAGCACGGCTTGCGCCGCGTACTCCTGCATATGGAACGTTTGTCAGCTGAAGGAAGGAGGAACGCGGGCTTGGAGGGTTTGGGGTTTCAAGCAGGTTGCTCGATGTCTCGGGCCGTGCACTACGACAGCCTCATGAAGCTTCACAGGTCACTTCTCTGCACATAGACGTGTAGGCACATAAGGTGGCCTGATCGCGGTGGTCAAGCGCCAGGAACGCACTGCATCGTGTTGCGCTTGCACCGCTGAGACCGGCTGCGCGTAGGAGGGACAAGCTCCAAGCATGGCCTAGTATCTCCACAGCTGTGTGAGGCTGCCTCGCAAGGTCTCTTTCGAAGCAGCGCCATTGCGCGTGCGCGCCCGAGCTTGCCAAGATGCTACGCGGGCGAACGCATCCGTCCCTCGTGACGAAGCTGGAGTCTGGATACCGGCTTGAGATCCCGGTGCGCTGCGGGAAGAAGCCCGCTGGGCCTCGACGGGACAGCTTGCCCAGCTTCAGCCGGTTGCGCTAGCGCAAACCTCACCCCGCGCTGTCTCTCGCCCCCGCAGGTGCCTCCCCCGCCCGGCCAGACGGGCCCCACCGCCGTGCGCATCCCACCGCCCGCGAACCTGTGCCCGAACCAGACGCTATGGCCGCACTGGAGCTTCCAGCTCCTCACCGTGGCTTCAGAGTACTGCGCCGCTCTGTACGAGGTGAGCCGTTTCCGCGCGGGAAGGGAGGAAGGGTCGGGACAGGGCGAGGCAACACGCGCGCTGCACCATCCCCCGCCGCCCGGCCTCGCCCTTGTGCGGCATGCGCTGCGGTCCGCGGCTTGCTGCACTTGGCCCGTGCCCGGGCACCGAGGGGCTCGTCAGCACGGGCGCGGTTTCGGCCTCGATTACTAATGGGAACCCAGAGCAAGGCGGGGCCTCATTCCTGACCACGAACCATCTTGGCCGGTTGGGGGGCTGCGCCGTTGGACTTCCTACCACCCATACGAGCGCGACCACCCAGCCCTGCCTGCACACCGGTCGCGACCACCGATTTCCCCGGACTGCCATGCGCTATGTGCGCGATGTGCCCCACACCCCGGAGGCTTCCGGGTTGCCTCCAACCTCAGCCCCTGGCCACCCCATGGCTGCCCCTTTCTCCTCTCTCGCCGATCCCTTCCTGGCCCAACTGACCCCTTCCTTCTCCCCCCCCTGCCCTTCCCCCCTCCCTATCCCCCTCCCTTTCCCCTCCCCCTCGTCCCCCCCGCCCCTCAGTTCATGACTTGGTCATTCCCCGACTGGCTGGCCCCCCACAAGGCCTGGGTCGCTGACGCGGCGCGATCTCTGCTCGTCACGGGATGCGCCGTACAGCCGCCGCCGCTGCCGGACAACCCATCTGCCATGACCGAAGCCGCCATCTTCCGAAACGTCGCCCACCTGGTCTGGGCCGCGTTCACCTACGTCTACTGGCACGGAACCGGCGAGGTCAACCCAGATAACTTGGGAGCTGGCGAGCCCCAGAACGCGGCCAAGTGGATCAAGCGTCTCGTGGGCGACCGGGGCTGGCGCGACAACGGCCCCGTTTACACGGCGGCTCGGGACTGGGCCGACCGGACGCTGGACCGACTCAAGGAGCTCTTCCCCGAGGCGAGGGGCATCCGCGCTCCGGGCGTGGTGGGTCGGGGGCTTGGGGCAAGGGGCAGGGGGCTGGGGGGCAATGGGTTTGGGCGGGGGCGGGGGCGGGTTGTTGGGGCTAGGGACGTGGGGCTCCTGCGTGCCCTCCACCCCACCTCCACCCCACCCCGAGTGCAAAATCTCATCCGCGGCATGGTTGGGGTTCGTGCGCGCAGCTGTGTCCGAACCCCACCTCAACACATTGCCCCTGCTGCCTGCCTGCACCCCCCTGCCCACAGGCGGCGGCGTGGGCGGACGCCGCCATGCGCGCCGGCGGCCCCGCGCCCGCGGGCGCCGACCCCTCGGCCTTCGTCCGCGAGCTGGCCGACCGCGGCTCAGTGGTGTCCTCGGCGGACAAGGAGTACTGGCCCATCTACCCCTACCGCGTCACGGGCGGGCACCAGGGCAACCGCGTCAAGGTGGGGCTGACGGGCGGGGGCGGGGCCCGGGGGGAAAACAAGGCGTGTGTATGGGCGGGACGGCACGCGGGCCAGGGCTGTGTCTCTGAAGGAGTTGGGCCGGGGTGGGAGGCCAGGCCGGAGGTGAAGATCGCCTTTGCGCCTCGTCTCACCTCACGTGCGCATCGCCCGTTTCCCCCCCCCCCCAGTTCACGATGGAGGGCGTGGAGTGCCCCCGCCGCGTGGAGGGCAGCTGCGGGGTGCCCTCGGGCTTCGGTCAGACGCACAACTGCGCGCTGGGCTTCCTGGTGCTGAGCGACGTGGTGCAGGCGTTCAGCCAGGTGCGGGCCGAGGGGGCGCGGGACAAAGGGTGAACGAGGAGAAGGCGTGCGTACGGGGTTAGCGGTTTCAGCTAGGAGTGGCTTGGCCGGGAACCGGCTCCCTGCGCACCTTGATCAGCCTCCCTGCCGGTTCACGGCCTTCCCCGCCCCTCGTCAGCCTATCCCACTCTCACCCTCCCCTCCCCTCCCATGCGCCCCTCCCTCCCACCCCCGCCAGGCCTCGTCCCAGTGGCAGATCCCACGTGACCAGAAGCAGCGCCTCATCTCCACCTTTTTGGAGCACGTGGTGTCCACGGACTCGGGCGCCGTGTGCGGCACGTCGGGGGCGGCGCACGTGCAGGTGGGGGCGGGCGGGGTTCCCGGGGGAAGCGTGTGTGAAGTAAAGGCTAAGCGCGCCTGGAGGGAGCGGGGCGGTCTCGAGGGCTTGGGCCCAGACCAGGGCACCGCAGGGCTTGACAGCCACCCCTTCCTTGCAACGTGTGCTTTTCCCGTCAGCCCGAACACCCCCCTCCTTCTCCACCCTCCTCCACCCGTCCCCTCTCCCCCTTCTCAACGGCAGTACCGCTACCCCGCCTTCCCGCTTGCCTGCGCTCTAGGCTTCACGCACAGCCGCCCTCCTTCCCATGCGTCACGTGTCAAAACACACCCTTCCCCCCTTCCCTTCCCCCTCCGGCCCCGCAGTACCGCTACCCCACCTTCCTGCTCGCCTGCGCGCTGGGCTGGCAGGAGGCGCTCTCCTTCGTGCCGGCCTGGGTTAAGGCCGCCCGTGACACTGCCACCACGGCCGGGCTGCAGGGCGAGGACGGCGGCGCGGGACCCACCATGATGCTCATCCCGCGCACGCTCGCGCCCGCGGACCTGCAGGCCATGGCCATGCAGGCGCAGGCATCGCAGGCCGCGGAGCGCGCGGCGCAGCACGCGCAGCACGCCCACGTGCAGCAGCAGGCCATGGCGCAGCACGCCGCGCAGCACGGGCAGCACGCGCAGACGTCGCCGCGCGGGGGCGGCCCGGGCCCGGGCGGCCACGGCCACGGGCATGTGCACCATGGCCACGGGCAGCCGATGGGCCACCACCAGGCCCAGGCCCCGGGCCCAGGCCCGGGCCCGGGCCCATCCCGGGCCCCGGTGCAGCACCAGCACTCGGGCGGCAGGGACGAGCATGACGCGGCCACGGCGGCGGACGAGGCGGCGGCGGATGAGATGACGGGGGGGTTCAGCAGCCTTGCGCTGAACATGGTAGTGGGGGATGAGACGCTCGCGGCGATCGCGCAAGGCGACGGAATGGACGCCGCCGCCGGCGGCGGCGGGCAGCTGTACCCGGGCCTGACGCCGGGCCCGATTGGCGGCCAGGGGCCCGGGTCGGGCCCTATGGGCCAGCCGCAGGCCCAGCAGGTCCCGCAGAGGCCCATCATTACCACCTCGGCCAATGCCGACGGCGGCCGCGGGCCGCGGTACAGCACTGGCGGCGACGCCGGCCCGGGCCCGGGCCCGCTCATGGCCCCACCCCAGGCCCGCTCCCCGCCGCCGCAGGCCCACGGGCCCGAGGGCCTGCTTGGGGTCCTGCACGACTCCCTACGATCCGCCAGCATGGCTCTTGAAGAGCTCAAGACGTCGTGGCCCCAAGTCTACCACCGCCTCCAGCCTTTTATCAGCGGTCAGGATACGCTCTCTAAGGCGGCCGAGCTGTTGCTGAGAGACGCTCTGCAGCAGCGGCAGACGCGCGCGAGCCTGGTTATGGCAAGCGGCATGGCCGGAGGCATGGGCGGCGGCGGCATGGGTGGAGGGATGGGAGGTGGGATGGGCGGCGGCGGCATGGGTGGTGGGATGGGCGGAGGGATGGGCGGCGGCATGGGCGGCGGCATGGGTGGAGGGATGGGCGGCGGTATGGGTGGCGGCGGCATGGGCGGTGGCGGTATGGGTGGAGGCATGGGAGGTGGCATGGGCGGAGGCGGCGACATGAATGGCGGCTGGGGCGCGCCCGGCGGCGGCGGCGGGATGATGCCGCAGGGTGGCGGCGGAGGCGGTTGGGCCCAACCGCCACGGCTGGACCCGAGAGGCTTCACGCACGACATCCGGCCGGGGCCCATCGGGGCCCTGCAGTCGCCCACCAACAGCAGCCCCTTCGGCGCCGGGCTCGTCCAACCGGCGTCGTCCGGTGCCGTACTGGGCGGCGGCGGGCCCAGCCGGGGCCAGAGTAACGCCCACAACGTGGCGGTACTGGTGCCGGCGCCCGACGCCAACGCGCCGGTGGCGACGGGCCCCTTCAGCCACCTCATGCAGAGTTACGGATCCGGGCCCGCCCGGATCTCGAACACGGGCCAGGCGGGCCAACTGCCGGTGGTTGGGCCCGGCCAACCGTTCACCAGCCACCTCAGCCAACCGCTGCCCGGCACCCACGACCTGGCGCGCGCGCCCTCGGGCGGCAACGTGCCCGGGCCCAACGGCGGGCCCAAGGGCGGCCCCGATCGCGGGCCCGGCGGGGGCCAGGCCGGGCCCAGCGGCCAGATGGAGCTCGGGAGCAGCAGCGGCGGCGCCGGAACCGTGAGCCTGGGCGAATTGGCGGCACAGTTCTGTGCTACGGAAGGAGGTATCTCACTCATGGGCGGGGCTGGATCCGCGATGAGCTGGGAGGAGATGGCGCAGGGCGCTCTGGAGAGGGTGGACGACTTGGCGGGCCTGGGTGGGCCTGTCCAGCGGAGGTGACGGGCCTGGGCCTGACCAACGGCGACAGCGACTGAGGCTGAGGAGGAGGGAGATGGGAAGGGCTTGGTGTGGAGGCCGGAGAGGCTAAGTCGAGGCCGAGCGGGCGCTGGGCTTGGAGACTATGGAAGTGAGGGCAGCTGGGTCGCGCCTTGTTTTTGCGCAAGAGCGACCACGGCGGGGCATTTGGAGACGGAGTTGAGATGTTGATGAGTCGGTACCCGCGGTGTGGGGCCGTCCTCCTGGGATGATGACAGCCGGAGGGCGTACATAGGTTTCGTGTTCATGTGTTTGCATGTGTGGGCGGCTCTCGTGTGGCTCGACGCACACAGTCCGCGCGGCCTGGCATGGGCACAGCGCTTGGCTGCATCGCGCCCTTCGTGTGAGCGAAATTCTAATGCCGATTGTGCCGATTGGGTTGTGGGCGACGGCGGGGGAGACATGGCAGAAAGTGGGTTGTTGGCGTGGGCCATCGAGGGGTTTTGCAGGCTCCCATTCGGGGCCAGAGTCATCGTGGGGGGCCATGCTACGGTAGCCTGCGGGGGTTTGCTAGCGGGCAGACCTGAAGGCGGCGGTAGCGACGTCGTAGTCAGCTGTGTCGCTGGGGGCAGGGCAGCCCATGCGGACTGGGACTTGCCGTTGATTGGCACGGCTCTTGTACGTGGGGCTTGACTGCTCCACAGCTTGATTGAGAAAGAGTCGAATGGAATTGCTTGAAGGCTTGAAGTTGGCAGAGAGGGCGTGCGCGCCCACTATCTGGTCTTCGCTGTGGCTGTGGGTTGTTCTGCCCAGCCGCCGTGCTATTGTGTGGCATCGAAGGCGAAGAAGAGGTGGGGTGGGGATGAGGTTGAGTGGGGTTCACGAGTACCGGTATTCTGTTCCTGCGTCGAAGAAGATCGGGGGTGGAGGCTGCTGGGAGATGGATTCTCGTGCGGGCGCCCACGCTGTGTGGGGTTTGGCGACCCAAATTACAGGTGCTGGTGCGTGTCATGTGTGCAGATGCAGATGCGGCTGGTGTCGCCGGCAGGAGCTGGGTAGCGTAAAGCGCGGCCGGTGGGATGGCCAGGTCTGAGCGCAGGTACCGGCGCTTCATTTGAAGCGGCTGGGTTGTGATGGCCTGGTGTGGGCGTAGGAGCTGAGGCTTCACGGTGCCTCGGGCGCCGAGTGTGGCCGTCCTGACATGCGCGTCGCTGCAGGGCGCAGGAACCGAGGCTTCACGGCTCCCCGAATGGCTGGTGGCTGACCGGAAGTGCGTGTGTCGCTGCAACGGATGGGGCGCCGGACCTACCGTTTGGACAGCTAGGCATATAACGCCACCTTGCAAAGAGAGCCCCGTCGATCCTTCGTGGTGCCATAGACACCCCAGTACTACTGTGGTGTGCTGCGCCGTGACGAGCCCTTCGTGACGAGGCGCGGGTGAGTGCCCTGGCCACCCGCCCTCCCGCCACGGCCTGAAAGCTGCCGTGACTTGTGCAGCCCCACCTCCTGAGAGGTTCCCGCTCAGCTGTGGTCCGGTTCATCCGATTGCGTTCTCTTCCCCGTAGTCACGTGATGAAGTCCTCCGGCCGCTTTTACGCCCTCCCTGCCACTCGCCTGAACCCAATCAATCTGACTCCTCTTCCAATGCATGCAGCTGCCGGCGTCCAAGGTTCATTCGCAGCAAAGGCGACCGGGCCCGGTAAGATTGGGAGGGGCGGGGGCGACACGCGGGGTCAAAGGGTCAAAGGCCGACGACACGTACTCCATACGCACGCACCCAGTATCTTAGTCGCTATCTGTAGCTAGTATCGGGTCGCAGTGGTCGGCTTTGCCTCTCCGTGAGATACCGCAACATTGCCCTTCGAGGTTGGTGAACACAACGTGATTACATTAACCGTGCTGAGACAAGCTTACGTTAGCTACATGAAGTTGAAGTAGAAAGGAGCGTTGCTGCTGGAGTACTTCAGCATGCACTCCCGGCGACCAGCTCGTGGCAGGGCGTAGCTGCAGAATGCTGCAGTCTAAACTCTCAGATGGAAGCCGTGGCAAGGCATCAGCGCCCGGGCTTACGGGTGCTGGAAATGCCGCTTCCGAAGCCGCGCCAAACGCAAGCGAGGCGCTTGGGGCAGCAGCGCGAGGGCCGTTGAAGTCTGGCACCGGTGCTGGACCCAGCAGCTCGGTGCCTTCGCACAACGCAGCGGGTCACGCCGCGAGGGATGGCACGCGGCGCCTGCCCTCCGTCGGCGCCAAGCCCCCCGGTCCCCCCGCCTTTGGCAGCGGCACAGCTCGCCACGGCCAGCCCGCTCCCTCGGGCCCGGCCTCCAGGCGCACACCGCCCCGCACGCCCCCCGGCGCGGGCACGGGCCCTCCCGGCTCGCCGCTGGGCGCAAACACAGGCGGCACGCCCCGCTCCAGTGCGCCCGGCACGCCCCCTGGCGGCCTCAAGAGCTCCCTCAAACAGGGACTCCCCCGCACGGTCCGAGCCACGGGCCGCCCGGCAGACATCGAGCCACTCGCGTCCCACGGCCTGCCCTCCCGTCCGACCATTGACGGCACGCTGCCGGGCAGTGCCGGCAACAGCAACAGCGCGGGCGGCCTGTTTGCGGGTGCCACCCCGCCCCGCTCCCTCAGCCCCGACCCAATGGCCACCCGGCCCGGCCGGCCCTCCTCCGCCACCGCGCCCACCGCCTCCGCCTCCACCTCAGGAGCCCTGCCGGGGGTCACCACCTCGCTACCCGCCCTGGGCAAAGCGTCCTCGCTAACCCGGGCCGGGGCCGGGGCGGGGGCTGGAGCCGTGCCTGGGGCCGCAGCGGCAATGGGCTCGGCGGCCGTGGGTAGCGCAGCGTGGGCGTCGGGGCTGGCGGCGGTGATCGGCCCGCCGCCATCTTCCCCTGGAGCCATGCCCACTCTGGCACGGAGCGCCTCCCGGAGCAGCCCGGACCGCCGCGGCCCGGGCGGCCGGCCGGGCTCCCAGCTGCTTATGCTGGGCTCCGAGTCCGGCATGCTGGGCCCCGCTGGGCCCGGCGTGGGCCCGGGCCTGGGCCTGGGCCGCACGAGCGGCCTGACGCCGCCCGGCGCCGGCGCCGGCACGGGGTCGGGCCAGGAGCTGCCGTCTTCGCCTCCGCGCAACAGCCGGGGCCAGCTCCAACCGGCGGGGTCGGGGCCGGTCCGTACGAGCGCTGGATCGTTTGGCGGCATGTTTGGGATGCCTCCGGGCAGCCCCAGCGGGGCGGGGCGCGGCGGGCGCGGCTCGGGCCTGAGCCCGGGCCCGGGTGGGCCCGGCACGGGCCTGGGGAGCAACCCCACCAGCCCCTCCCGCGGCCTTCGCAGCCCCGGGAAGGTCCCGGCCGGGCCCCCCGGCAGTGCCCCTGGTGCCGTACGCGACGGCCGTACCAGTGCCAGCCCTGGCGCCGGCGTGCCTCGGCCGGGTAGCAAGCAGGCCACGCCGACCCGCGCCGGCAAGCGCCAACCTATTGACACGGCGGGGCTATTCGAGGTGGTGACCTCGGCTCCTGGCGTGATTGGGGAGGTCCGGCTCAGCCCCGAGCTGTGGTGTATGGACGTGTGGCGCGTGCTCGAGGGCGGCTGCCCGCAGCAACGCGCCTGGACGTTCGGCGCGGCGGCGGTGACTAACGCGGCGGCGGTGGCGGCGGCGATGAGCATGCCGGGCGGCGAGGCGGGGCTGAGCAAGGGGGCGGTCCCCGGTCTGGGCATGAACCCCGAGGAGGGCGGGGGCATGACGTACACCAGCCCCCAGCCCCTGGCGCTTCTGAACGGTATCGTGTTCAAGAGCGTCGCAGCGGGTGGGTACCGGGGGGCCGGGCGCCGGGGGTTTCTTGCACGAGGGCTGGCAGGCGTGCGTGCCATGTGCTGCGGGCATCAAGCGGGCTGGGCGACGGGCGACGGGGGGGAGGGAGGGAGGGAAGCGTCGCAGCCGGTGGATGGTATCCGGGTACTGGGGAGTCGGGGCTTTAGGAACGTGGATAGTGGGTGGTACCGGGGTACCGGGGGGCCGGGGATTGAGCGGGGCGGCTGGTGGGGTGGCTGGGCGCCGGGTCCCACTGGCGGTGCAGGCGGGGGGGGCGCGGGGGAGGCAGGCGTACGGAGTCACGGGCTGCTTCAACGCATCCGGACTTCGTGTTAAAGGGGGACGTTGAAACGTGGTTAGCCTACCAGGGAATTGACGGGCCGACACAGGGTTCAAGCGCGTGCCGCGAGAGCAGAGGCGTCGCCGCGTCCTAGCTTCCTACCTGCCCACAACACCCCTCCCGCACCTCCCCTCCCTCCCCTCTCCCGCTGCCCCGCTGGCCAGGCTCGCACCACGGCGCGGCTGTGTCCGAGGAGGGGCAGCTGTACGTGTGGGGCAGCGACTCGCGCGGGCAGCTGGGCCGCGGCTGGCAGTCGGTGCAGCACGTGGCTTGCCACCCCCTCCCCCACGAGGTCTCCCTCCCCGTGGAGGCCTCCCTGGAGGACCTGCAGGGGCAGCTGCCGTCCAGCCTGCTGCAGGTGCGTGGGTGTTGGAATGCTCGGGTTGAATGCGCGATACCCAAAGCGTGTGTATCGGTGATAAGCGTACGTAGGCGGCTTGCAAGCAGTGAGAGGGTTGCTTTTGTGGTTGCACGGAGGGGTGGCGAATAGGCAGTGGCATAGGAGGCGAGGGCGTGCAGCCGTGCAGGGGCAGCTGCCGTCCAGCCTGCTGCAGGTGGGTGGGCGGGTGGCGGGGGCTGAGGGATGGGCAGGAAGGGTGGACCGAGAGGGCTTGCGACTCTCAACGCCAAGACCCGGTGCCCCACCCTCCATGCAACATCACAGTGCACATCCCACATGCCCTCATCGGGTGCCTCCGTACGTATCACCCACGCCCCATGCCCATCACTCATGTCCGCCGTGCACCCCCCTTGCCATTCCCCCTTTGCCCTCTGCAGGGCGTCATAGCATCAAGCGCCCCTCGGCATCCCTCGTGCCCTTCCCCCAGCGCCTTGTCCCTTGTCCATGCCTCTCCATCCCCCCCCCACCGTGCCCCCGACCCCCGACAGGGCATCATGGAGTCCAGCGCGCCAGCCAAGACCACGGAGCAGACCCTGGCCGAGCTAGACGCGCCCACGGCCGGGGAGCTGCGGGAAGCTGCCCAGTCCGGCGCCTCCGAAACCACGGCATCGGGCGGCACCACCACGCGCGGCGCCAACGGCGTCTTCACGCCCATCCAGCCCCTGCAGCTCTTCCCCATGCCGGCAGTCCACGAGACCGCGCCGCTGGGCGAAGGCGGCACAAGCATGTTGGAAAAGGCCGCGAACTCTGACGCCAAGGCGCTGTCTCTGGCCGCGGTCGCGGCCAGCAAGGGCGGCTCGGTGCTCCCCGGCGCCGCCGCGGCGGCCGTGGCCGCGGCGGCGGCCGCCGAGGGCTACGACTCCCCCGGCATCCCCGCCTCCCCCTCGCGCGTCGGCGCTGGCGCGACCGCGACTGAGTCTGGCGCCGCCGCCGGCGCCGGCGCAGGCTCCGGTCCAAAAACACGCGTCACGATCGTCAATGAGTCCCTGCACGTCTACCGCCTGTCGTTCGGCTGTGCGGTTCGTGTGGTTGCCTGCGGCGCGCTCCACACGCTAGCGGCGTTGGAGGGCGGGGGCGTGTGGGGCTGGGGCGATAACGCGTCGGGTCAGGCCACGGGCCGACCGGGTGTGCCGGCCGTGCGTGTGATGACGCCCGTACGGCTGGACGAGTTCGAGCAGGTGCAGGTCAAGAGCCTGTCGGCAGGTGCGGTGTGCGAAGCGTGACCCTGGGCTGGCGGTGCTGTGGTGTGCTCGCTCGTGGGACTTGCTGAAGTGCTTGCGTGCGGTTGCGTCTCCCCTCCTCTACCGCCCCCACTAAAGTGCGCCACCTGCGCCACCCACCTCCAACGCCCCCCCTGCCTAACCTCCTTACCGTCACCCACCCCTCCCCAACTCCAACCTCCCACCTCTCACCCCCCCACCCCCAGGCCTACGCCACTCGGGGGCCGTCACAGACCGCGGCATGGTGTGGTGCTGGGGGTGCACCCGGCACGGCCGCCTGGGCCTGGGCGCGGCAGTCACCCGGGAAGCCTCGCCCGCACGGCCCCCGCGCGGCGGCCCCTCGGCCCCCTCCGCCTCCAGCTACCCCACCGGCACTCCCTACCACCTCCTGCCCTCGCCGCCCCGCTCGCCCCTCGCCGGCAGCGCCTCGGCCGCCGTGGCGGTGGCGGTGCGCGACCCGCTCCCAGCCACTGCCTCCATGCTGGCGCACGCGGGCACCAACCCCGAGGGGTTGCATGAGGATGCGAAGAAGGGCCTCACGCAGCCCCCCACGCCCGTGACCCTGCCGGAGGGCGTGGTGGCGAAGATGGTGGCGTGCGGGGCGCGGCACACGCTGGCGTTGGGGGAGGATGGATCGGTGTGGGCGTGGGGCGCCAACGGAAACCAGGTGCGGTGGATTCGGGTGTCTGTTGGGTTTGGGGTGGGCTGCCGTATCAGGCGGGGGGGGATTGGAGGCGGAATCGGGCGGGAGGCTTTGTCGTGTAGCGCCCAGCGGCCCAGGCTACTTGCCCCAACCCGACAGACGCCATCCTCCCACCCCGTTTCTCCTCGTCCCTGTCCCTCCACCCGTTCAGGCCCTGCGCCTGCCGGGCGTGGAGGACCGGCCCAAGACTGCCTCTGCCTCCCACCCACCTCACAGTCTTTCCCCTGCACCCCCACCCCTTCCTCCCCCTCCCTCAACCCCTCGACGCCCCTTCAGGCCCTGGGCCTGCCCGACGTCGAGGACCGGCCCGAACCCTCCTCCCGCCCACCTCACCTTGCTCCCCCTTCCCCCCCTCCCTTTCCTCCCCCCCTCCCCCCCCTCCCCTGCCACAGGCCCTGGGCTTAAGTGACGTCGAGGACCGACCCGACCCCCTCCCAACCGCCTCACCCTGTTTCCCCTGCACCCTATCCCTTCCCGCGATCCCGCTCAGCTTCAAACACCCTTCCTCTTCCCCGTATCTTCCCTCCAGGCCCTGGGCTTACCCGACGTCGAGGACCGACCCGACCCAGTGCGAGTGCCCGCGCTGCCGCCCGCCGCCTTCGTCGCCGCCAGCACCGTGTCCGCCGCCATCTGCGCGCAGCACGGGCGGCTGTTCCTGTGGGGCTCCGACGCCTGCCTCAACCCCTGGGGCCAGCGCAACACCGTCGGGGGGCCCGGGTCGGAGCAGATGACGCCCCGCAGCGCCCATCTGCCCGTCATCCACAGGTGCGGAGAGAGTGGAGGGGGAGGGGGGCAGAAGGGGGAAGGGGTGGTGGTGGTGGTGGTATGGGAGCGAGGGGAGGGGCCGGGGGTCGGAGCAGATGACGCCGCGCAGCGCTCATCTGCCCGTCATCCACAGGTACCTGTAGAGGGGGACGGTGGTGTGTGGGGGGGGAGGATGAAGGGTCAAGGGTGGACGTCGGGTGGTGTCGACGCATAGGGCGGGGGAACGGGTGCATCCACCGTGCTCCACACGGTATCCTTCCTCTCCTCTCCCCGTTGTTACCTCCTCGCGCCTGCCCTCCGCGCCCCTCCCCTATCCCATCCCCCAGGGTGCGCTGGCTGGGCCCCCACCGCTTCCGCTCCGTGGCCCTGGGCTCCCGTCACGCAGTGGCGACCACCAGCCACCAGAGGCTGTACTGGTGGGGAGACGAAGAGGTGCTGCCCGGGGCCATGCAGTACGGCGCCACCAGGTGGGCCCGGGCTGGGCCTGAGCTGGGCCCGGAACTACTACGGCAGAGCTGGGGCCCGCAGCGTGCGGACTGGCCGCCTTCCATCTCCACGTACCTGCCGCCCCACGCCATCGATCGCTCTGGCCTTTCTCATCCACCCAACCAAACACGGCCCCGGATCTCCCCCGCAGGCTCCCGGTCCGCGGCCCCGAGCCCTCCGACTTCCTCGACGTCCCCACGCTAGCGGGCGACGAGGACGGCATCCCCCCTCCGCCGCCGCCCCCAATCGACTTCGCCACCGGAGGCGACCCCTCCGCTCCCTCCCACAGCCCCGGCGCCGCCTCCGGCAACCGCCTCGCCGCCTTTCGCCTCTTCAGCCCACGGGATGGCACCCGTCACTCCGATTTCTTGGGAGGTGGCGGCAGCCCGCGCCGCGGCACGAGCGGGTTCGGAGCCGGCAGTCGGTGTGCATCGCCCGTCCGTACCACGGGCGTAGGCATGATCAGCACAGGGCCGCAGTCGCCCAACCCCGCGCCGCCGGGCGAGAGGCGCTCCGGGTGGGGCGGGTTCAACCTGGCCAGCGCTGTGGGCCGCCTCTCCACCACCTCGCTCAAGCTCTGGGGCGAGGAGGACGAGGAGGAGGCTGAGCTCTCGGTCCGCCTGGCCGTCTTTAACGAGTCCGTCCTGCTCTTCATTCGCTCCAAACGCTCGCTCCCGCCCGCGGGCTCCCCGCGGCCGAGGCTCGGCCGCCCCTCGTTCGCCAACGTCCTGAACCTGGACCAAAAGCGCACCGGAAGCACAGCCATTCTATCGCCGGAAGCCAGCCTGGCACAAGGCTTTGGGCCCAACAGCCTGGGCGGCGGCGCGTCGGCGGTCTCTGTTTCCGCCGCGGCGGCGCCGGGCCTGGCGGCGCTGTCGATTGGGGGCGGCGAGGCGCCGACGGGGCCTGGGTCGGCGGCGGGGCCGGGCTCGCCGCCGCGAACCGCTGGGGGGAACAGCGGCGGCGGCGCGCCGGCGCTGCCTGTCGGCAGCGCGGCGGCGGCGTTTACCGGGGAGGAGCCGATAGTGCTGGTGGCGTGTGGCGAGGGGCAGACCATCTGCTTGTGTGGCCAGACCAGGTAAGCGCAGGGCCAGACGCAGGTAACATGAGCTAGCTGATCACCTGCTTTCAGTCTGCTATGTTGCATCAGCCTACTGTACGTCTTGCGAGTCCGCCTTGCGTACGGCAATGCCTGCGGCCCCGGAACCTGCCGCAGGTACAACATCTCCCTGGACGAGACCCGTCACGCGCTGATGCTTGTCGTACGGCAGTACGCACGGCACTGGCACGCGACCCGGCGCCTGGCGTCTCAGCGGCTGCAGGCGGCGGGGGGCACACCCAAGCGAGTCAAGAGCCGCACCCCAGACAGGCGAGTGGGCTCGGGCGTGGGGCTGTGGGCTGCTGGAGGGCTGGTGGGCTGGTGCCCCCTCTCTTGGGGAAGAGCAGCCTCACTCCAAGTATGCCTTATCGACTGGAGGGCAGCTTGGGTCAATCGCTCAGGCCCCACGTGCCTTAACGTCTCTCAGTCAACGTGCCTTGTTCGACCTCCGTTCCGCCCCTTCCAGCGCCCTCACCCTCTTTCCCCGCCGTCCTTTACCCGTCTCTCTCTGCCCTCCCTCGGCACCCCTCCCCTTCCCCCCGCGCAGTCGCCGCCCCTCCTCCGCCCGCTCGCTCCGCAACTTCTACCCCCGCTCCAGCCCCGCCGCGGGGGCGCCCTGGCAGGTGGGGGCGGTGCGATGATTAACACAGCAGGAACCCGTCCAGAAGGGGAGGGGTTGAGCGAGAGGGCCACCCACTGGGTGTGCCACCTGCACACCAGCGTGCCGCCCACGGCTACGTGGCAAACGGCAAACGTGGTTGCCACAGCCCCTTGTTACGCTGCGTTGACCTGTTCATGACAAGAGGCTAACAGACTTTTGTGATCGACAGGTGGACACGTGGGCCAACCCCTTCCCCTGCGTCGAGCCCGAGGAGCGCCCGCCCGACCCACGGGACGACCTGGCCTCGCTCGACATGCTGCTGGTGTTCTGCAGGTACGGGGCGGTTGCCAGTTGGTGGTTGGCACTTTTGGCGGTTGGTGGTTGGCGGTTGGGTTCTCTTTTCCCGCTGCAAGTCAGGGAGCCCTGTGTTTGTGTTCTGACCATGCCCCTGGCCCCCGCTCTCTTCCCTTTCTCCGCTGCCGCCTTCCTCTTTCCGCACACCCCGCAGGCAGGCGGGCCTGATCGACAACATCTCCGAGTACAACGACGTCATCGAGCTCTACCGGGTGCAGGTCACCAACAAGCAGGCGCGGCTGCCGCCCTCCATGCAGGCTGCGGACCAGCTGGCGGCGGGTGCGTGTTGGGGTAGGGGGCAGGGGACAGGGGGAAGGGAGAAGGGGGAAGGCCCAGGGCGGGCGGGGTGTCAGGGCCGGCTCGTACACCCCGGACACAGCACAGCGGTACGGACGCGCCACCGGGCTGGCTGGTGTGGCTGGCTGGCTGGTTCCACACTGGTTCCACACTGGTTCCACACTGGTTCCACACTGGTTCCACACCGGTTCCAGGCGCTGGCCCCCGCCCGCATGCTTCCAACCGCACCCTTGGCCCCCACCACCCCGGCCCCCGCAGGCGGCTCCAACAATCCCACGGGCCCCATCAACATGCTACCCGTCCGCCTCCACGCCCGCGTCCCCGAACCCTCCATCACCCTCAAACTCGCCGACCCACCTGACGGCGGCCGTCCGGGTGGACGCGTGGGGTTCGGGGCCCAGCCCTCCACCTCCGCCTCCGGCACCGCGCCTGGGCCCGGGCCCGGGCCCGGGCCCGGCGGGGCCCGGGCCGGCGGCTCGCAGCCCACGACGCCGCTGGGCGGGCCCGGCGGGGCCCCGGGGTCTGGGCCCGGCTTGGGCCTGCTTGGGCCCGAGGCCTCGCTGTCTGCCATTCCGGAGGCGAGCGCCTGGTCCCTGGGCGGCGGCATGGGGGCGGCGGGGGTAGGGTCGGCCCCTGGCAGCCCCGAGCGGCTCCCCCGGACACCCGGCACGCCCCCTAGCCTCCGTATTGTGGATTCGAGGCACTACATGCCCACCAAGGACGGAGACGAGGAGTCGGGTGGGGCGGGGTTGAGGTTGGGGTTGGGGGTGCAGTGCTAGTGGGTAACGGCAGCGAAGCGCTGGAATGGAGTGCGCGTAGCTTTGAGAATCTTTGCCCTTTGCCTCCGTGTCAAAACACACCCTGTTCCCCCCGCTTTTCCCCCTCTTCCCCCGCGCTCTTTCCCCCCCAGGCCCCGACGAGCGGCTCCATGACACCGAGGTCCTGGACCTGCTCCTGGGCCTCATGCAGAACCGCCAGGCCGCCTCCTCCTCGCGCAACCAGCTGCCCATCCCCGCGCTCATGCGGCGCCTGGCGGCGCAGCACGTGACGCGGCTGCGGAGCACAGCATGCGCAGCACCGCTGCCCTGGGTCATGGGCCAGGTGGGGGCGTGGGCAGGGCTGGGCAGGGGCTGGGCTGGGCAGGGCTGAGCTGGGCAGGATCACAAGTCAATTACATTACGTCATGGGCCAAGTGGGCTGCGGCATTGCGACGGGGTCTGGGGGGAGCAGGGCGGGGGGGGGCCGCGGGGCCGGGCGCAGGCGGGGAGGAGTCATGGGCCAGGTGCGAGGGGGGCGCGGGCTGGGCGCGGGTGGCTTAGAGACCGGCGGGCGTGCCTCGCCCAGGCTCAGCACGTTGAGGGCCAGTGTGCAGGTGTCTAGACGCCCTGCTCCTGCCCGTGCATCCACCTGAGCCCTCCCGCGTCCCATACACTCACCCCTCCACCCTCCCCCTCCACCCAACCCTCCACCCCCCCACCCCCCACCCCCCCACCCCGCCCCCAGGTCATCCGCACCGAGATGCTCCGCGCCCTGGACGGCGGCCCCAACTCGCTGACGCTGCACCAGGCCTACATCTTCCTCACCTCGGAGCACTCGGCGCCACAGGACCTGCACCTGTCCATGCAGGTGGGGTTGGGTGGGGAGGGGGGAAGGGGGGGAGGGGGGGACGGGGGGGTTAGGACGAAGGGGGGGGAGTGTGGAGGGGGAGAGAGGGGGGGGGGCAGGGTTTGCAGCGAGGAGCCCACGAAGGGGGGGGTAGGGACGGGGGCCTGCATCTGTCCATGCAGGGGGAGGGCAGGGGGAGGGGGCGGGCAGTGCGGGGGTCAGGAGGGAGGGAGGGGGAAGGCGGGGACGGGTGAGGGAACGGCTCCAGCCCGTGGTGCTGGTGCTGTGGGTTGGGTTCAGGACCTGCACCTGTCCATGCAGGTGGGGGGGGAGGGGGAGGGCAGGGGGGGATGCAGATGCCTGCGTGTTGGTGCGCTGGGTAGTGAGGAGTGGCAAGGGTAGTAAGAAAGTGGTGATGGGGGTGGCGTGCGCTCGCCTGTTACCAGACGCCACGGACCTCCACCCCCAGCCCCATCCGACTCTTCTCTCCCTCCATCATCCTCCCTCTTCCCCCCCTCCCCCTCTCTCCCGCTTATCAGCTTCAAATACCCCCTCCTCCCCCCTCGGGCTCGCTGGCTGCCGCTCTATCTCTTCCTCCGCTCTCCAATGCTCCGATAATCCCCTCCCCCCCCCCACTTTCTCCCCCCCCCCCCTGACAGGACATGCGCCTGGGCCTGGCCCAGGAGGAGCAGCCCTTCACGGTGCCCCTGCTGCGCCTGGCCCAGTTCATACGGCAGAGCGGGCTGCTGCCCAAGATGCTGTCGAGGCTCATCAGCTACCTGCACAAGGTACGAGCAGCGGGGCCTGGGCCTGGGCCTGGGCTAAGTCTAGGCCTGAGGCGGGCCTGGGGGTGGGCCCAGGGGTGGGCCTCGGGGACGGGGGCCCTGCCGGACTCCGTCAGCAGCACACAGCTTCCTTCCTCCTTTCCCGCCTGACCCTCCCGACCCTGATCCCGGTCAGCTTACCCCCTTCCCCTCCCGCTTCGTTTCTTATTACTCCTCCCTCCTGTGCCTCCTCAGGCTGCCGAGTACTACCTCGACCGACTGACGGTGGCGGAGCAGGTGCTCTGCCCATACCCATACACACACGCTTTCCCCCCCCCTTCCCCCCCTTCCCCCCCGTCCCCCCAGGCTGCCGAGTACTACCTCGACCGACTGACGGTGGCGGAGCAGGTGCCCTGGTGGTGGCCCCCCGAGGTCCTGCGGGAGCGCCGGGCGGCGGTGACGGGCATCGGCCTGAGCCCCACGCTGTGGGTGCGTGCCGACCTGCTGCCCATGTACGTGCAGCCGAGCGAGGTCAACATGATGGCGCTGGAGACGGTGAGGGATGGGGGGGTGGAGGCAAAGGGGCAGGGGGGGAGGGATGGGGGGGAGGGGGGGAGGGGGGGAGGGGAAGGGGGGGGAGGGGGAGGTAGTGGGGAGGAGGAAGGGGTGGGGGCGGGAGGGAGCCGAATGAGGTCAACATGGTGGGGCTTGTAGCGGTGAGTGTGTGTGTGTGTCGGGGGGGGGGGGTTGGTGTTGAGATGCTGTTGTTTGGGGCAGCTTGAGGAGGTAGGGAGAGGCATGAGTCATGCCGCATGACTAAGGGAGAGAGTGAAGGTCGAAGGTCGAGTGACTCTTCCTCACCACCTTTGCCGTACCGCAGATGGCGGGCGTGGTGTACGACTTCGACATCCTGGGCGTGTACTACGGTACGACACGCAAGGCGCTCCGGAACCAGCTGGGCAGCGAGGAGCAGGTGGCGCTGGAGCACGCCAAGCGGGACCGCCTGCTGGCGTACGTGCTCGTCCACCTCTTCGGGCAGTACCTGGTACGACGACTGTACGGCAGGGCTGTACTCTTTGGGGAGGGGCAAAGACGCCATAGATCACAGAGACGGCGGCCCCTCACCCTGTCCATACCTTGCTCCCAGCTCCGTCTCAGTTCGTCCTCCCCGCTTGCAAGAACGCTCTGGCTGCATAGCCCCAGGCGCCAAGAACCAGGGCCATCAGAAACTACTTTTAGCGAAGATGCATGCCGCGCGCAAACCCTCGATGCCCCTCATATGTCCCTGGCACGAAGGCCCTCTAGGCCCGAAGCGGGTTGTCATCATCACACCATGAAGCCCTTTCCCCACACACAAGCCGTCAAAGCAAGGATTGCACCCTCAACGCGGTACTGCAGCTTGCACAAAGCCCAACCCCAACCCCAACCCCTCCGGCTACCAGAAGCCCCAGGCGGCCGCCTCAGCCGCCCACGCCTTCCACTTCGCTTCGATCGCCGCCTCCTCCGCCGCCCGCTGCTTCACAAGAAGCGCCCGTCGCGCCTTCTGCGCCAGCTCCGTCAGTGGTCCCTCCTCCACCAGCTTGCGCTTCTTGCCCCTCAGGTAGAACACCACGCCCTCCACCACCCTGCTTCGAGTGCAGCAGGTGTCGCAGCACACACTGCTAACCCTGCCCGGCGCCCTGCTCGGCTCATCAGGCCGCATCGCCATGCACAGCAGGCATACTCCACTCTCAATCGCATAATCGACCCAGTCCGCTTCCATGTAATCGGCCAGCGCGGCCCACTTGCCCACCACTCCCTTCCTCTGTGCCCGCACATTCCTAGCGTACTCTGAGATGGCCTCCGAGCTCCCAAGCTTGTCCCTCAGCGCCTCGGCACGCTTCGCGCCCCCCTTGGCACCCTTCCCCGACATGTACTCGGAGAAGGCCTCCGAGCTCCCAAACTTGTCCCTCAGCGCCTCGGCACCCAGCTTCCCCAGCCCCGACATGTACTCGGAGAAGGCCTCCGAGCTCCCAAACTTGTCCCTCAGCGCCTCGGCACCCAGCTTCCCCAGCCCCGACATGTACTCAGAGAAGGCCTCCGAGCTCCCAAACTTGTCCCTCAGCGCCTCGGCACCCAGCTTCCCCAGCCCCGACATGTACTCGGAGAAGGCCTCCGAGCTCCCAAACTTGTCCCTCAGCGCCTCGGCACCCAGCTTCCCCAGCCCCGACATGTACTCGGAGAAGGCCTCCGAGCTCCCAAACTTGTCCCTCAGCGCCTCGGCACCCTTCCGGCCCCACTCACGCCTGAGCGCGGCTGCCAGCTCGTCAGGCAGGCTGGACCACCACTCCCCTAGCGCGTCATAGCCGCGAATGGCTGGCGGGAAGATCGCCCAGCGGCAGGTGTCGTCCTCCGTGTTGGTCGTGGCCACCTCCTCCACGACGGGCAGGAAGTACCCCTCAAAGCGGAAGCCGAACTCCTCTAACTCCTCGGCGTCCTTGACCACCTCGCCTGGGGGGGGGGGGGCAGGGGCAGGGGCAGGGGCAGGGGGCAGACTTCGGCCCTGCTCCGGGCGGCCCTCGCGGAAGTCCTTGGCCGCCCGGAGCAGGTTGCACTTGTCTGTGTGGGTCGTTGTGTATTGAGAGCCCTTGTAGCGAAGCATCTCCTGGCTAATGGCGGCCGTGTAGGGAATGCCTGGGCCTCCCGCGCGCCTCACGCCCACGAACAAGGGGGCGGGGCCGCCGTGGGCGGAGCACTGCGCCCCCATTGTGTCTCTGTATGCGGCTATGGGGCTATGGGGCTATGCGGCTATGAGGCTTGGGGTCTATGGAGCTATGGGGATATGGGGCCAACGCACTGCCTCGGATGCGCCGACCCAGCGGTGCTGCGCGAGCGGGTGCTTCGACAACGCGACCCACCGGCCGATGGGGCAACACCGAAGCCCGAGCATTATGGAGCCTTTTACTGCCTAGCTGCTTTCATTGCTTCCATTGCGTGCCGTCAGCCCCAGTAGCCATTAGAGCCCAGGAGTTACACAGGCTGACCCCGCTCCACCAAAGCGTACACGCGCTTTGCCGGCGCCCCTTCTCCTCCGCCCATACACAGCATATGCTACCGTATTTGTGCCGGTCGCCGTTACTAGAATGCGGTTACCACACGCTAACGTTGCGCATCGCACATCAGCTATGTAGCCCTGCCGGGCCCAGGCTCCCGCTCGACACATCCGCTAAATACCTGATGAAGCCGGTACACCCCCGTACACTCCACCCCCAGATCCGCATCGACCACCCGTACGACATGCGGCCGGACCACGTGCTCAACAGCGCCGTGTCGTACCCCAAGTTCGTGGAGGTCCTGGCGGCGTGCCTCAGCCTCAAGGCCGCCTCACAGTCCCCCACGGGGGCCCTCATGCCCTCCGTGCAGCTCGCCCCCTCCCTGGGGGACACACTGCAGCACCTGCCCGCCCTCCTCGAGGCGGTGGGCGTGTGGCGCGAGAAGATCCTGTACCCCTGGAAGTTCAACCGCGTCAAGCACAACGACGTGGAGCTGCAGCGGCAGGTGGGCCCGCAGGGGGAGGGAACAGGGGTGGGGTGGTGGTGGTAGGGGGGCGCTTCCGTGTTGCGAGGGAACTGTAGGGTGGGGGCAGGGTAGCCCAACCGGGTCAAGCATAGCGACGTGGAGCAGCAGCGGCAGGTGCGCTGCGGAAGGGGGGAGGGGGTCGTGGTATGTGCGAAGGTGGAGGGTGGGTTGGGGGCGCAGAGGCCTAAAGGAGCGCTGGACTGAAGCTGCCGCTGGTGCAGGAGCCCGCGCCTAGCGGCTATACGCTCCCGCCTCTTGCGGCTGTACGCTCCCGCCTCTTGCGTGTACGCTCCCGCCTCTTGCGGCTGTACGCTCCCGCCTCTTGCGGCCATACGCTCCCTCAACCTTCCTTCCCCCCCCCTCAGGTGGACCGGGCCTTCTCTCTCTACTGCACCATTGATCCGCTGGCGCAGGCAAGTGTTTTTTGGGGGGGGATGAAGAGGTCTCAACAGTTGGGAAAAGGCTACCCGGGGGGAATGAAGTGGTGTGAAGAAGCGCTGTCAGGGGAGGCACTTCTGAACCCCTTGCTCGGATTTCCCCCTCGACCCATTTCCCTCATTCCGTCCTCAATCCGCCCTCACGTTCAATGCCCGTATTCCCCTCCCCCCCGCCCCGCCCAGACCTTGGGCATCAACATCTACCAGTTCACGCAGCTTATTCGTGACACCAACATGGCCGACAAGACGGTGGGGAAGGGATTAAGGGAATGGGGAGAGGTTGGGGCGATGAGGGGCTGGGGGGAGGGGGGTCTTGCTGCGGGGGCACACACATGGCGGACACGACCTGGGACCAGAAAGGGTGCGTGGGGGCGAGCTGAGCAAGCATCCATCAACCAACCCCCAACTCAAACCCCAACCGCCAACCCCCAACCGCCAGCTGACCATGGAGCGGATCCAGGAGATCTTCGCGGCGGTTGCGCTCGTCCGCGTGCGCTCCGTGCCGGCGCTCAAGAGCCGCCCCGGCGCGCGGCCCAAGGAGAATGATAACATGGAGTGGACAGGGCTGACGGCGGCACAGATCATCCGCTTGTCCACCAGCCAGTTCGCGTACACGGGTGGGTGGCGAGGGTTGGGGGTACTAGATAGACCGTGGGTTCGCTGGATCGACTGGCTTCAAGATTGGGTCGCCACAAACCCGCCCGGGCCCTCTCCTCCCCCACATGTCTCCCCCTCGCCGGGTCCTACCCCTTTTGCTGCTCACACTTGCTATCCCCCTCCCCTCTCACCTCCCTCTCCCTGCCCACCCACCCTCCACAGTCGCCCAGCACAAGCTAGAAGAGCACCTGCTCCTCCGCGAGGAGGCCTTGGCTCCCCGCAACCCCTGGAGCCCAGACGCGGGAGCCAAGCCAGCTGCCGCCGGGGCCGCCGCCGCGGGCGGCGCTGCCGCCGCCGGCGGCGGCGCTGGCGGCGCCGTCAGCCTGGCTGTGGCGCTCAAGACGGCGGCGGAGCGGTCCGCGGGGGAGGTGGAGGCGGAGGAGCACCTGGGCCCCCGCGCGGCCTGGCCCTCGCAGCCCGGCACGCCGCAGGTGGGTGCCGTACCGTTTTAGGTCCGGGTTGAGTCCGGTTCCTGTAGGGGTCCGGTCCGGTCCGGTCTGGTCCGATCCGGTACTTTCGGTCCGGGTCCGGGTGCCAGTTTCCAGTCCCGGCTTCGCCTCCGGCTCCGGTTCCGGCTCCTGTCCGGATTGTCCGGGTGGGACCCGAATGAGGGTGTGGGTCCAAGGTGCCACCGGCCCCCCGCCCTTCGCTCGCCGCCCAGCCCGGCCCACTACACACCGTCCCCTCACCACGCCACATCTCGGTGACACGAACACACCCCTGGCGCACCATACCCTCACCCCTCCCACCATCTCGTACAGAGCCACCCCTCTCGATGACACGAACCCATTCCCTCCCCCCTCCCCCCCCTCTTGGCAGGGCAAAAAGCGCCACGCCAGCGTAGCCCCTGCCCCCTCCGACACGAACCCATGTCCACCCCGCCCCCCCCCCCGCCCCCCCCCCCCCTTGCCAGGGCAAGCGCCACGCCAGCGTGGCCCAAGTGGTATCGCCCCACGCCTCCTTCACAGCCGATGCCGCGCCGGGCCCACTCGGGCCCAGCTTTACCGCCGCCGCCAGCCCGCTGGCGCTGGCGGGCGGCCGCGCGCGCAGCATGACTCAGCTCTCGGGCCCGGGCGGGCCCGGCGGGCGGCCGTCTGGGATCGTGGCAGGTGGAGAGCCGGGGCCCGCCGGGGCCCATGCCGGGACCCACGCCGCCGCCGCGGGCACGTCTTCCTCGACGGCTGCGGCCGCGGCGGCGGCGGTGTTCGTGTCAAAGCTGCGGAGGCCGGGGGGGCGCGCGGGCGGTCGGCAGCGGGACCTGGCGGGTCTGCTCAAGGCCCGGGGAGCCAGCGGGTCGCAGGTGCGCGCGTGCGGGTGGGGGGCGGGCGGGGTGCGCTGCGTGGGGGCGTGGGTGTAATTGCCTTGTGAGGTTGTGTGTCCCTTTGCATTCCCTCGGCTGTATGTATTTCTAATCCACGCCAAGCTTGTCTGGCGCAAAGGACCCCCCCTCCTCCGCCCCCCCCCCCACCGCGACGCAACACAACACACGCCCCTCTGCCCCCTCTCCTCCTCCGGCCCCCCCCCCCGCCCCCCCCCCCTGCAGGTCCAGTTCGCGGCGCCCGACTCCAGCGGGCTGCCCCCCGGCCTCGCATCGCTGGTCATGGGGCTGAGGGACATGGCGGCCCACTCGGCGGCGGCGCAGGTGGGTTCGTTGGTCGTTGGGGTCGTTGACCGCTGGTCGTTGGGGGATGGGGCTGTGTGGACCGGGGCGTTGCTGGTCTTGGGGGCTGAGGGACATGGCAGGCGCGCAGCACGCATGGGTAGCTGGCTTCCTGGCGGCTGTGTGCGTCGTTGCGGCGGGGAGCTTGGGGCGGGGGCATGGGCTGAGCATACCACCGTAGTACGGCGCGTTATGCCACACGCGCATGTGTGATGTATCTGCGGCCCCCTCTGTTCCATGACTAATCTCCAACCTGTGTTACCCAACACATTCCCCACCACTCGCAGGCTATCGCGGTGATGTCGCACGAGGACGGGTCCATGGTTGGGCCCGTTAGTCATGCGGACAACCCCTTCGCCTCCCACGACCTGCCCATGCCGCCCGACGGCCTGCGGCACGGAGGAGACGAAGAGCTCGACTTGGGCCTGGCCTGGCCCAGGTGGGCCCGGGCCCGGGAGGGGCCCGCAGGGGAGCCGACGACAGATAGGCGTGGGTCATCGGAGCCCAGATTGACAGCACCTCATGACCTCAGCCCACAGTTTCACCACAGCTTATCCCTTACCCCACACCGCCACAGTCTCACCACAGCCGATTTCGCCGACTCTAATTGACCCCCTCTCTCCAACCGCAACCACCCCGCCTTCCCTCTGCTCTGTTCCTTGCCCCCCTATCGCCCGCATTTGCACCAGCGCTTGACCGCTTGACCTTGTACCCCCCCTCCCCCTGATCTCGCTCGCCAAGTCCTCCCATCCCGCTCCCCTCCCGTTCCTTTACCCGCAACCCCCGCAGTTTCACCACAGCCGATTTCGCCGACTCTGAGGGGGAGCCAGGCTCTCCCCAGCGGCAGCAGGGCCAGGGGCAGGTTTGGGACTCAGCAGGCGAATCGGGGCCGTCCCGCGGCGGCAGCCCGCTGCGCGCGAGCCGTCTGGGCCCGGGCCTGGGCCTGGGCCTGGGGCCCGACGGCCCGGGCCCGGACGGGGCCCAGCTTCCCGGCTGGGGCGGCAGCCGCCCAGGCAGCCGCCAGCCGCCGCCCTCGCGCGGCGGCGCCGAAACCGGCGGCGGCGGAGCCGTCGTCAAGGTTCAGCACTTCGCCGATGTCGTGGAGATGTTGGCGGCGTCCGCACCCGACGGCCCGCTTCCTCCGCCTCCGCCGCCCCTCACAAGCGATAGCGAGGCAGAAGGGCGGCGGCGGGGCAGTGCCGCCGACGCCGGCGCGAACGACGGCGACGGCGAGGGCAGCGGCCGGGACGCCAGCCGAGGCCGCAGCCGCAGCCGTAACCGCAGCCGCGGCGGCGCGGGCGCACCGGGGTCCAGGCGCCAACCGTCGTTGGTTGGGCCGGCGGTTGCGTTTGGATTCGGATCTGGCGTGGCGAGGAGGACGTGGATGGATGAGGCCAAGGAGGAGGCGGTTTCGAGGCTGCCGCCCAAGCAGGGAGCTGAGGTGTTTGAGGAGGAGGAGCGTAGGGCGGCGGCGGCGCTGGCCAAGGCGGCCAAGGCGCAAAAGGCGGAGGGCGAGAAGGCGGGGCCGTGGGCCAAGGCGCCCAACCGGGCAATCCTGGCCAAGGGTGGAGGTGGGTGGGCTGCGTGTCGGGCCTTTCAAGGTGTTGAGATGCGTGGAGCGGGGTAGTGGTTTGGTCAGAGCAGGCGAGGTCAGGTAGTTCGGATTCGGCACCGGGTACCGGGGGTTAAGAATCGGCTGAGCTGCGTGGGGGGTGGGGGTTGGGCGGTGCACCTGGGGTTGATGTGGTCATCATGCAACCCCCCTCCTTCACTCCCCCCTCTCACCCGCCCCATCCCCGGCCCATTTTCCCCGGCCCCTCCTCTCTCGATCCAGGCGAATCCCAGCGCGGACGCGCCGAGCCCGGATCCGGATCCACCTCCTCCCCCGACGCCAGCCCCCGCCGCGCGCCCTCCCCCGAGCGCCTCCGCCCGCCCCAGTCCCCCCTCGCGGGCGTCAGGGGCGGCAGCGGCGGCGGCGCGCGCGTTTCCTTTCCTGGGGGTGGCGCCAACGCCCCGCCGGGAAGCCCCGGCGGCGCGGGCGGCGCGGGCGGCGCGGGGCCCCTGCCCGGGAGAGACGGGTTTCTGGCCCCGGGGGCGGGGGGGGGCGGGGGGGACCGGCCTTTGTCGAGGAGCAACGCGCCCACGCCCCTGGCAGAGGTGCTGGGAGACAGGTGCGGCCAGGGTGCGGCGGCCTCGGTAGTTGGTAGTTGGTAGTAGTTGGTAGTTACCGGGGGAGGGCGCCTCAGTTATGGATGGAGGGTTCGACCTCCACGACTCGCACCCCCCACTTGGGGGGAACAGAGGCAGTGCCCGGTTGGCGGGATGGTGGTTCTGAAGCGTATGACCCCGACAGTGCCCTCAACCTTCCGGTCTGTTGTGGTACTCTCTGTGTGGTTTGGAGGGGAGGAAACGCCGCGTCGCACCTGTTTGGACCATTGGAGACAAGGCTCGCCGTGGGGAAGGGGGCAATGGCCGCGTGTCCTGTTTTCTCTCAATTCCCCCACCTACCCCCACCCTCGTCTTTGCCTTCCACCCTCCCCCCCCCCCCCCCCCCCCCCCAGCCTGCCCACGCCGCCCCGCTCCCCCAGCCACCCCAACCGCCCCAACTCGGCCTCCTCCTCCGGGTCAGAGGTCATCGGCGGCATCACGCGCCTCGTCATGACTAAGCACGACTGGGCCACGGGTACGGCATCTGCAGGGTGTACGACTGTACGTGTACGGCAGGGACCTGCGCCTCCATCCTGCCCAGCCCCTACCCTTCCCCTACCCCTGATGACCTGCTCCCTCCCCCACCCCCTCCCCGCCCCTCCCTTGCCCCAGCCACCGGCGGCGGCGGCTCCAAGCGCCTCACGGCTCAGCCCGGCACCCTGCTCACGAGGGAGCAATTCAGCGAGGTCATCCAGGTGGGGGGGGGGGGCGGATTCAAGGAGCCTCTGACCATCGACTTGGTGTGTGTGGGGTGTAGAGGGGGAAAAGGGGGGGCCTGGGAGGGTGCACGGAGAGGAGGCGGAGGCGGGCTTGGGGGCAGGGGCTTGGCCAGGTGTGTGTGTATGGCGGGGGGTGCGGTGCTGGGGGTTTGGGTGGGTGAAACATGGTCCGGGGCGGTCGGGGACGAAGGACGTCGGACTTGCACCCCCCAACCGCCAACCGCCAACCACCCTCAACAGCGCCTGGCGGTTGGCAAGTACACCAAGATCTCCTCCCCCATGGCCGCCTGGCGGTTGCTGATCGAGCGGCACGTGCTGCCCGTGGTGGAGACCCGGAGCACCAAGTTCGACAAGTGGGTCCCAAGAGGGGTAGTAGGGTGGAGGACCTGACAGGGGAGGGAGGGGTAAAGGATGGAGGGGGAGGGGGGACGGGGAAGGAAGGGAATAGATGGAGTTGTGAGCAGAGAGTGCGGCGAGAGAGGAGGGGGGGCCCCGGGGTCAGCGGAGCACCGCATGCAGGGTGGGCAGCGGGTGGTGTGTCTGACTAAGCTGCATCCGCTCCCCCCCCCTCCCCCCTCCTGGTCCTGTCAGGTACCTGGAGGAGATGATGGGTCCCTCCATCATGTCCCTGGTGCTGGCCTGGGAGCCGCAGCTCAAGGCGCTGTTCAGGGTGGGTGCAGATCCAGATACGGATCCCAGATACGGGTCCACTGGATAGGGGAGCAGGAGGTGGGGCCTAGCCGGCAGAGGGACAAGGCGCAAGGGGCCAACGGCGCAAGGGGCAAAGGGCTGTCGCGGCTTCCTCCTTCCTCCTTTGCTGCCGCCGACATCCTCCCTCTCGTACATCGCCCCCACCCCGCATGAAACCCTACCCTCCTTCCAACGAATACCCCCCTGCCTGCGAGTTTCAAACACTCCCACGTCTTCCACTACCTCCCCACTTAGATCTACGGCAAGGACGAGGCCCTGCAGACCACCGGCAAGCCCCCGGGCGCCCGCACCAGCGCCGCCTCGCGCCCCGCCAGCCGCGGCAACACCGCCGGGGGGGCGCGCCCCGCCTCGCGCGGCCCCTCCCGCCCCACCACCGCCCGAGGCTCCGCGGCCTTCGCCGCCGCCTCCGGCCCCCGCTCCTCCAGTGCGCCCAAGGGCGCGTCGCGGCCCACCACCGCCAAGTCCAGACCCACCACGGCAGGTGCGTGCGTGGGGCACTGTCCTGGGGGGGATTACGATTAAGACCATTCTTGAGGGAACATGTTGGGCAAGCCGGCAGGAAGCCGGTGCTTCTGGTTGTGGGTGATCGGTCGGCCAGTCCGACCCACTACCGCGGGTGCGTGCGTGTGGCATTGTCTTCGGCTTGGGGGTGCGTGCGTGTGGGAGTACCCCAGCGCAGTGGGAATGCGGGAACGCGGGACGGCATTGTGTTTGGGGCCGTCGGGTTAAGGTTCGGCCGCGGGTGCGTGCGTGGGCGCTGTACAGTCGGCCGCCTTCGCGCTTCGAAAGGGAGATCAGGCCGATCCGATCCACGTGTTCCGTCCTACGACCGGCTCGCCGTACACCGCCTTTGTAATATGCCGTACACCCACCCGCACCGTACTGCCGTACGCACGCAGGCGGGCGCTCCATGGCGGCGCGGTCCCGCCCCTCCAGCGCCAGCGGCGCCCCGGGGGCCGGCGGCGGTGCCGCCGCCGCCGCCGCCGCCGCTGCGGTGCGGATCACAATGAGCTTCGTGCAGTTCCTGCAGCTGTGCCAGGACCGCAAGGTGAATCCATTCTGGATCCAGCGGGTTCCGTGGATCCAGGACCGGTGCATCAGCTGCTGTTGGGTGTGTCTGCCTGGTGGGGGCGGTCCGTGGTTCGCGGCGTGTGTTGCGCGGCCGAAGGGGGTTTCGTTCTTGCTCACAATCTTTTGCCAGTCCGTAGAAAGAGCGTCCGTTGCCCCCTTCCCTCCCCTTCCCAACCCGTGCCCCCCTCCCCCAGGTCATCCCCGCGCTGATCCAGCCGGCGGGGCTGGAGGAGATCTTCCGCCGCGTCAACTTCATGGACGGTGTGGAGAGCTACATCCAGGTGGGGGGCGCGGGGGCGGAGGGGGGTGGGAGGGGAGCGTGCGTGTGTTTTGGACACGGGGCGTCAACTTCATGGACGGGAGGGGAGGTGGATCGTTAGGGAGAGAGGGCCGGCTGGTGCTCGTGAGGCCTCTCCCCACAAGCCCTCCCTTTCTCATGGGACATGGGCTTCCCCCACTCGCCCCACCGCCGTCACCCCCGGCCCCTACCCCTCCCCACACCCCCCCTCACCCTCCCTATCCTCACCTTCCCTCCCTCCTCTCCCTCCTCCCCCCCTCCCTCTCTCCTCTCCCTCCTTCCCCCCTCCTATCCTCTCCCCCCAGAACATGGGCTACCCCCAGTTCGTGGACGCCGTCTGCCTCACCGGCATGACCATCTACCACCACCCGCGCTACAAGGAGCAAGGCATGACGGTCGAGGACATGCTCGAGACCTTCTTCTCGCAGCTCTGCTCCCTCAAACGCGCCCGCACGCGCGCCAACCAGCAGCGGGGCACCATCGAGGCAGCGGCGGCCGCGGCCGCGGCGGCGGTGCGCGGCGCGGGAAGCGTGGAGAATCCGTTTGCGCAGTGGTGGGGGCTGCGGTTCGACCCGCGTGCGATCGCGGCGGGTGCGGGCGGCGACGGCCGGGGCACCGCCACCGAGGCCGACCACCACCCGCCCAACTGGTCGTACCTGTCGTCTGTAGACTACGCGCCGGTGTTGCTGCAGGTGGGGCTAAGAGGGGGAAAGGAGGAGGGAGCGGGGGGAGGGGGGCTAAGGGCGGGGGGCGGGGGAGCGGGCGCCGGTGTTGCTGCAGGTGGGGCGTGCTCAAGGGGAGGGAGGGGGAAGGCCATGGGGTCAAGGGGGGGCCTTGCCCTGTCTCCTCCCCTCCTCTCTCTGTCGAGTTATCAACTACCCGTCTTTTGTTTCCCTCTTTCCAACCACAGGAGATCGTCATCCCCCCGCCCCCCGTCCCCGAGGCCGTGTCAACGCTGCTGGCCCACGCCTCCCTTGAACCCCCCCTTCCTACCCCACCCCCCTCCTACCCCCCTCCTCATTTCTTACACCACAGGAGATCGTCATCCCTCCCCCTCCAGTCCCCGAGGCCGTGTCAACGCTGCTGGCCCACGCCTCCCTTGAACCCCCCCTTCCTACCCCACCCCCCTCCTACCCCCCTCCTCATTTCTTACACCACAGGAGATCGTCATCCCTCCCCCTCCAGTCCCCGAGGCCGTGTCAACGCTGCTGGCCCACGCCGCCGAGCGCCACAACGCCGGGGACTGCCCGGGGGCGCTGGCGGGGTACGAGCGGGCGGCGGCAGCCTGGCGGGCGGCGGTGTCGGGGGAGGGGCTGCTGCCGCTGGGGGCGGCCCTGGACCTGAGCCCGGAGGCGGAGATGTGAGTGGGAAGGGGGGGACGGAAGAGGGGGGTGGGGAGGGGGAGAGGGGGGTAAGGGGTGAGGTGTGGACAGCTGCCGCCCGGGATGTCAGCCTAAGGCTGGCCGTGAAGAGGCGTTTGCCTTGAGGAAGGCGAGGGGAGGGAGGGGAGGGTGGGGACAGGGGTGCTAAGGGAGAGGCAGTGTCCTTGAAGGAGGAGGCGCTACCGCCCTGAGCATCAGCCCGGGGCTGGTCCCGACGTGAGGAAGCGGGGCCAGGGGCCTCCCCTCCAACCCCTTTTATACCCTTCTCCTCCCCACCCCACCCCACCTCCCCTCCACCCCAACCCACCACCTCCCCCCCCACCTTCCCCCCACCTTCCCCGCAGCTTCCTGCAGCTCTCCCGCGCCTCCGTGCTGCTCAGCTGCGGCCGCGACCTGTCCGCCCTGGAGGCGTACGACGGGGCGGAGGGGGCGCTCATGCGCCTGCCCGAGGGCCACCCCGCGGAGCCGCTGGTGCACGGCTGCCGGGGGCACCTGCTGTACCACCTGGGGCAGCTGCAGGCGGCGTTCGAGCACCTGGTGCAGGTGAGGGGGGGGAGGCAAGAGGGGCAGGGGGGAGGAGGGAGGCAAGAGGGGGAGGCAAGAGGGGGAGGCAAGAGGGGGAGGGGGAGGCAAGAGGGGGGGTTGGAGGCCATCAAGAGGGGGGAGAAAGGGGGTGTCGGCTATACCACCAGGGACAGATGAGATGCGATTCTATGATGAAATTCATTCGAGTTGGGCTGGTGGGTAGCAGTGGGGTGGGTAACAATGAGGGTTGCCAACCGCGTTCTCCCGAAGAAGCCTCATACACCCGCGACCTGGGCTTGCGTCTCTCAGGCTCTTTGCTCCGGGTGGGGCGGGTTCGGAGTTCGGGCTTTGGGTTCCGCATCTAAGGCTGGCCGGCTTCCAGCCCTGAATACCCGTGTCCTCCCACACGAGCAGCCTTGAGCACTCGTTGCCCGTGCTACGCCTACGGTAGTCACTGCCCGCTGGGGCTGCGGGCATAGCTGTGTGGACCTGGTTGTCCCCAACCCCGTGACCGTCAGGACACGTCAGCTAACATATCCGGTTCAACGCTCCCCTGGTCAGCGTATCGGCCACCTGTATTGTCGTACGCTCGTACACAAAGCCCACGTGACGTGTCCCATCTCCACGCGATCACACACAAGCTTGGCACTTGCCGCCGAGAGGACGAGCAAAGCGCAATGCAGCACAGTGCACGAGGGCACGCTTGGCTCCAGGGTCCAGGCCCCTAGTCACCTTGCAGCCGTGGCAAGACATCAAGGCAGGGTGGGGGGACAGTTTTGCGAGTGAGGGCAGGTCACAGGACGGGACGAACGAGGATCAGCTAGCAGATTGCGAAACCGCAGGGCCTGGCCCGCCGGACACGCTGGCAACGGCCGGCTGGGGGAGAGACCGCCAGCCGACCGCTGCGGTGTCTACCGTAAAGGCGTAGTATAAGGCGGCCTACAGCGCTGCAGTTTCGTACCGTAATCTGCTAGCTGATTCTTGTTCTTCCCCATTACTTGGCCTGTGTTGGCGTGCGTGGCTGGGGCGGGGCGGCGTGGGACTTCTGCTGACCAATAACATGGAGCACATGGAACCGTGGAACGGGGAAGCAGAGTCAAAGCTACGCACATATGGCGAGGCTTGCACCTGGCAGGGGCCCCCGGCGCAACCCATACCATCCCCCTTACGGCTCGGCAGCGGCCGGCAAGGGCCACGCCCACGCAAGGGCCGCAAGTGTTCCCGCCCCCTCGCTTGGGTGCTCTGGTCGCACGACGTGCCATGCAAGCGAGGGGGCCAGGGGGGCGGCGAGCGGGCGAGCGGTCTCCAGGTGCCCTGAGTCGCCCTGAGGAAGCGCGCTGTACGGTCCCCCGATGGCCATACCGTGAGGAACGCTCAGTGAGCCAACGCGCCTAGAGGCGAATCAGGCTGACATGGTGCAGGGCAGAGCCTCAGAGGCATGGGGCAGACACAACCCAACGCGCGTTGAGGTATAGTGCACGGGCGGGGGCATGGCCCGATGGCCCGAGGTCAGCGGCACTTGGCTGTTGCATGCCAGAGCAGTGCATCCCCAAGCCGCCCGCCAAGCGCCCAAGTTGCAGGGCTTGGGGCGTAGGCACAAGGGCAGGCAGGGCACGCACTCTAGGCGAACACTCGGTAAGCCCCCCACAGGTCTGCGTAGTCAGCGGAACACGCCCTACGCCACAACCCAGCGCTTCGCTTCGTTGTTTTCTTCTACACCCTAGGCGACCGTCCCCTCGAGCTGCAGGCCTTGAGGCCCTGGGGGCCTGGAGCCGAGCGTGCCATCGCTGCACTTTTCGTCAAGCCTTGAACGCGGGCACCAAAGCAGAAGGGCGCGCGGCAGGGGGTAGAAGACATCAGCGAAGCGTAGCGCTTGGTTGAGGGGCGTAGGGCGTGGTCGCGAACTACGCAGACCTGTGGGCGGCCGGGGGCCAGGCCCAGGGCACCGGAGGTGGCCGCCTCCAGCCGCCTCTCCTGGAGCTCTGACCCAAGGCCCTGGACCGGGAAAGCAGAGTGGAGGCCTCCATGGAGGCCTCCACACCCGCTCCGCGCCGCAGCTCACTGGGGGCGGCCGGGGCTGACTGCGCGGGGCCCTTAGCGAGCAGCAGCCTCAGCCCTGGGCTGCAAGCACCCAAACCGCAAGACCCACCAAAGCACGACAAGCGGCAGCCGAAACTCGCACAGCCCCCCGGGGCCTCGGCTGCGGCCGGCTTGCGGCGGCCCCGGCCTGGCCCTGGCCCCTCCTCAACAGCCCCGCGCACCCTTGGGGCACTTCTGAGAACCCGCCCGACTGAGCGTGCTGGCCGCAGTTTTTGCGTATATGTATAGCCAGAATAACTCTAAGTTTATGTAGTTCGCTATAGTCTAGGCGGTTAGGATACAGGATTCTCACTCCTGAGACCCGGGTTCGAGTCCCGGTAGCGAAACTCTTTTGCCTTTCCCGCTCTTGCCCCTCTCACTTCCTCCCCGCCCCTTCCTTCGCTGTTTTTGCGTCGCCTGCTCCTGCTCCGGCCTTCTAGCTGTTTTAGACGATGATATCTGGAAGCCAGCCACGCGGCTCCTCGCCGGCTTGCCTCGCTGCCACCCCACCTCGACCCCTCCGGTCCCCCCTTCCAGCCTCCACCCACCCCTCCTCACCCCCTCCTCACCCCACCCTCTTTTCCCCCCCCCTCCCCCCTCCCACCCACCCCCCCTCTCAGGCCAAGGTCCTCCGCGAGCAGCACCCCGACCTGGGTCCCCACCACGTGGACACCGCCCTGTCGCACCACAACCTGGCCTGCTGCCTGGACCGACTGGGGCAGACGCACCTGGCGCTCAAGCTGCTGGCAGGTGAGGCGGCTGGCAGGGGGGCTACTGGGGCTGCTGAGGGGGGGGGGCGCTATTGGGGCTATTGCCAGGCGCTACCGGGGTAGATGCCTGCCGCAGGCGGTGCTCCCGGGCAGGGCTGAGGTTGTGAGATGGATGACCTGGTTCATGCTCCGCTGGGCGCACGCCCCTTTGGCCTACGCGGCCACGGCCTGCATGGGAGTTCACGGCTGATGCCCTCGCCCATGGACCACCACCACCGACTATCTTTCTAACCTCGCTGTTCGTGACTGTTGTGAACAGGCGCCGTGGAGACGTTCCGCGTGGTGCTGGGCCCCAGCCACCCGCGCACCACCACCGCCGCGCGCAACCTGGGCCACATGCAGCACCGCCTGGTGAAGCTGGACCTCAAGTACCGGTCGGTGGCGCAGGTGGGGGGGGGGAGGAGGGGGTGGAGGGGGGGGGAGGAGAGGCGTGTGTTTAGGATGCGTAGGGTGGGCGCGTGATACGTATAAGTGCAGTTGTGAGCAGACAGGCCGCGGGGAAGAAGACCCAGGGAAACCCGAAACCCCGAAGCAAGAAGGAGAGGCGTGTGTGTTTCGTGGCGGCGGGGCGGGGGGGCGCATGCAGCACCGCCTGGTGAAGCTAGGCCCCTAGTACCGGTCGGTGGCGCAGGTGGGGGGGGGCGGAGGGGGTAATCGGGGGTAAAAGGGGGTTAGGAGGAGGGAAGGCGGGTGGGAGGCAGGAGTGCCGGGGGTCCACGTGCAACAACGCCTGAAGCTGGACTTGGAGTATCGGTCCGCGTGCAGCACCGCCTGGTCGAGGGGGGGCGGCAGGAGGGGGAGGAGCGGGTTGGGGAGACTGGGCGGGTGGGCGGCGGGTACCTGTTCCTTATGCTAAGCACCCCCCACTCCTGCCCTGTCCCTCCTCAACCTCTGACCTCCCCCAACCCCCACGAGCATGCCATCGCTATCCCGTGTGCTACCTGGATCACAGCCCCAGCGCCGCCAGCGCTACGGCATTCCTACCCCAACCACCCCCGCCCTCCACCCATCCCCCACCCATCCCCTCTCCTCATCCTGCCCTCTCCCCCCCCCCCCCCCCACACACACACCAGGAGCAAGCCGACGCGGAGCAGCGCGCCCTCATCGAGGCCCTGCACCGGGCCGCGGGCCGGGGCATGCGCGGCTACAGGCCCGGGGTGGACCCGGTCGCGTCCTCCGCGGGCCCGGCTGGGCCCGGCAACACGATCGCGCTACGGCGGGAGCAGGCCAACGCGGCCCTGGCGGCGGCCGCCGCCGCAGCGGCGGCGCTCGCGCCGCGGCGGTTGGAACCTCTCAAGATGAGCGCCAAGGACCGGCTGGCGGCCTTTCAACTCCGGGTCCACGGCGGCGCGAATCCGAGCCGTACGGGCATTAGTAAGGCGGCTGGCGGCGTGGCGGTTGGGGATGGCGGCGGCAACACGGAAGACGGGGGGTCGCGGCCCACGTCGCCGGCGACGGTCATGACGGCGCCGTCGGCGCCGCCGTACACCCGCGGCCGTAACGGCGTCAAGTACTACAGGTCCAAGCTGGATCCAGATTACCTCGGCGGCGGGCTGCACCGCCCCACGCCTGACATGGTGTCCACGTACGAGGCCGTACGGCACGACATCGCGGCGCACGCCAGCGGAGCTGTACACGCGAACGTGCCGGAGGGCGTGGTTGTCGTACAGCGCGGCAGCGGCGTCCGGCGGCGCAACGCCGCCGAAGCCGTCGTCGCCGCCGCCCGCGGGCACCAGACCGGCGGCGGCGCCGCCGCCACCGACCCCAACGACATCCCCGGCCCCGTCCGCGTCTTCCGCGGCGGCGTGTACGACAAGATGCTCGTCCCACGGCGGTTGAAGCAGGAGCGCCGGTTCGGCGTGATGGCCGCCAACCTGCCCGACCCGCGCGCCGCCAGCCGCGAGCGAGCGTTACAGGCTCGCCGCGCCAACGTCCTGGCTTCGGCCATGCTGGACGATCTCAACAACCGCCTAACCGGCGCCCCCGAGGATTTCGGCGCGCCGGTTACGGACCGTTTGGCTGACGTGCTGACTGGGGCGGCGGCCGCGGACTCTGGGCTGCGGCGGTTCGGGGCCGGGCGGCGCAGCCCGGGCGGACACGGCGGCGTGGGGCAGGGGGGCCGGGCGGGCCGAAGGGGGCGCGCGGGCCGGGCGAAGGGCGGTGCGGGGGCCGGGGCGGGGTATGAGGACAGCGATGGGTGGTCGGGGTCGGGCGGCTCCTCCCGGCCGACGTCGCCGTAGAGAGGCGTGTGCTGACCCTGTGTCAGAGAGGCGTGTGCAGAGTGGGGTATGGAGGGGACCAGGGTTGGGGGAGGGGTTGCGGGAGGGTCGACTAGAACTGGTATGAGGCGGCGGAGGGGTGCAGCCGCGGGCTCAACCCGCCGTTGCTGTGAAGGGGACAGGGGCAGCACTGGAGCGCCGGCAGTTCTGTTTCTGCGTGGGGGCTGTCTGCGGGTGACATTGCTCGTGTCATGCATGCAGCAGACCTGGGCCCCAGACCTCAGACGCCATGCGCGCATGGCACATGGATATGCATGGGGCCGCGTCTTGATGTTCAAGGGCTGGTTGGCTTGGCTTGGTCCGTAGGAAACAGAATCAGTGGCTGACTCAGATTGGGGGGTAGTTCAAGGCGTGCGCTGGTACCGTGGACTCCGTGGTGGCCCACAGGGGACAAGGGCGCTCCTTCGGTACGGTAAACAGAGGTATCCTGTAAGGTCCGGAGACTCCGGACTGTCTCTCCGCAATGGCAGCGCACGCCACAGCGCTGCAGCTGTCAGCCCTGGTCACGATAAGCAGGCCGCGGGGTGCGTCCAGCGGCAGCCCTCCGTCATCGCCTGGACTACGCTGCATGGCCCCTGCGAGCATCGACCCCGCCGCGTCATCCGCTATGCCTCACTGCAGGGCGGAGGACAGCCCGCCGCGCCGAAGAAGCCACAGCAGCTCATGATCGCAGAGCCGCTACGCCTGCCTTCCAGTCCTGTCCAGAGACGACGTTCTGTCGTCTGAAGGGCCTCCGCTGAGTGGCCCCAGGAGAGAGCTCCCAGGCCAACCATCTCGCTTGTTGCATCAAGTTACCGGCGGCACCCGTTATGAATGCCGCCAATTGCGCCAAAAGTGGTGGCGCCTAACGCCTTCACGCATTGCACATGTTCCTCCTAGCCTCGTAGCCTCTACCACCTCATCAAGCAATCGAGCTTTCAGGTTGGCCTCAATCTGCCTGATTACCTGGGCTCCACCTAGCCCTAGCCTTAACACAGTGATTTGTGCTGACCCCCATGTAGTGCTCGGCCACTAGTCGTGACGACTATCGCCCAGCTCTTCAGCTTTCAAATTGGGCCTCTCCATTCGATCCTCCTCAGTGACAGTTCCATGAGACACATACAGACGTCGAGACTCGCATAAGTTTGATGTATCCGCCGCCGCTGCACCACCATGCCATGCCATGCTCACGCCTAACCCTCCTGGCACCTCCCCAAGCCCTCACCGCCAGGGCGACGGCCCACACTCAAACCGCTCACTGTCTGTCTGCAGCCCCTCTTCCATCAGCCGTCGGGGTCAGACTCTTGGGACCCCACCTCGTCCGAGTCATTCTTTCTCAACCCATGCACACGTCGAGTCCACGCCCCACAGCCGCTCCACAACTGACTGCAATCAATCGTGCACCCAGATGTGTCCCCGGGGCCCCACGGGGCCCCACGGCCACCTCGTCTGAGTCATGTGCTTGACTGACTGAATCACTCGTGCACCCAGATGTGCACTGACTCCACTCCCCAAAGCCCCATCTCCTCCACGGCTCGCAGGCCCAGCTGCCGTACGCGCTCCTTGTTGCCCTCGCTCCTGGACGTCCGCAGCTGCAGCTGGAGGGCCGGCGTTGGGGCCCGGGCCCGGGCCCGGGCCAGGCCCACGATGGAGGCCAGTGCCTGGCCCCGCAGCTCGGAGCTGGCCGGGTCGGGGCCGGACCAGGGCGTCGCGTAGAGGCCGAGGTGCTCCAGCCTTGGCAGGGCCGCCAGCAGCGGCAGCGACATCGCGGGCAGCTCGCAGGGCGACTTGAACGTCAGGGCCTGTAAGGGGCAGCGTGGAACAGACAGCGGGATGAGGAATGGCGCGCGAGCGGGTCTGCCTGCGGTTACCTTCCTGGCGCCAGCCGACGGAAGGTAGGCAATGGAGAGCCGGGGTCTCGCCCTCTTTGCCCCGGATGCAAGCTGCTTAGCTCCAGCACATGGCGATGGTCCCGCTGCTGTGCAGAGCGCACTTAGGCATTCCGTGTTCCGTGTTTCCGTCCCACAACACCCGTTCCCCCGCGCACCTGCAGCTCCGCCATGTCCCCGATCACTGCCACATCCTGGTGCGACAGCCGGAAGCCCGAGAGCGTCAGGCGCGAGGGGCGGAGGGCCGCGACCTCCCGCAGCCAGCGGCCGTGGTTGGGCCTGCCTGGGCCCGTGCCCGCAGCGCCGCCCACGGGCTGCAGCAGGAGGGCCCTCTCCGCACGAGCGAAGGTGAGGAAGACCTCGCCCCTTGCGCACCAATTGTGCGCCTGCATGAAGCGCAGGGCCCCGCACAGCGCCTCCTCAGCGGTGGGCAGCAGCTCGGTGCCCGCAGGCCCGCCCTCCTCGCCCGGCGGCGCCGTGTGGCGGCCGGGTCTGAGCCGGAGTGTGCGAAGGGACGAACCGCGGTCAAACCGCAGACCAGCGGCCAGCTCCAGTCCGGCGAAGACCTCCGGGCGCAGACCTAGGCTTGAGGTTTTGGTGCCCAGCCCCAGCTCCCGCAGCCCGCCCGGCAGCCGCCAGCGGGGGATGCTGGCCAGGGGCTTGGCCAGCTCCTGGGCGGGAAGCGTGAAGGCCCGCAGGTTGAGGCGGGTGAGGGAGCTCAGGGCCTCGGCCAGCCCCGCCACCTCCAGGCGAGCGCCTGGGATCTCGAGCCTTTGCAAGGCCTTGAGGGGCGCGAAGAGCGCCGGCCTGAGCGCCGGTTCGCTTTGGTGGCTGAGCTCGAGGCTGGTGGGGCGCGTGAGGGCACCGGCGAGGACGGGCAGGAGCGGCACGGCGCAGGAGTGGAGCGAGAGGGCTGAGAGCTGGGTGAGCGACGCCAGCTGCTCCAGGGGCCCCGGGCCGGCAGCCTCCTGACCCTGGTGTGCGCTGTCGGAGATCCTCTGGCCGTGAAGGTCCAGGGTCCTCAGCTGTGTCGCCTGCCGCAGCAGCGGTGCGAAGCCGGGCGGCAGCCCTTTCCGCCCGGTCACTTCCAGCTCCGTCAGGCGGGGCAGGAGCGGCTTGAGGCCGTGCCCCAGGCCGCCGCCTGCCGTCGCCTCGGCGTGCGCCGCTGCCGCTCGGGCCTCGCCGCCCCCTGCTCCCGCGGCCACGCCGACCCCTCCCGCTGGAGCCTCGCTGTGCCCCACGCCGCTGTTAGACGCACCGCCGTTCGCCGCCGCGGAGGCCTCGCCGCCACTCCCCCCTGGGGCCTGGCCGCCTGCAGCCGCCAGGGCCTCGCCGCCCTCTGCCCCCGAGGCCACGCCGAGAAGCCGCGCCAGGCTCCGAGCCGACGCCTGGAGCAGTGAGGGTTTGAGCTTTTCGCGTCCCGTTAGCGTGAGACGGGAGAGGTTGGGGAAGGCCCTGGCGATGCGGCATGCGCCTCCGGCGGGCAGCAGTCTTGTGGGCAGCTGGAGGCTGACCACGCCCTTCCCAGGCCTGCCGCTGGCCCTGCGGACAGCCCGCAGAAAGGCTTGCCTGCGCGCATGGAGGGAGCCGGGCCAATACCAGTGCCGTTGGGTAGGTCTGAGCACCGTACGGCATGTACGGTACGGTAAGGAAGAACTTCATGCCTCCATGCCCGGCACCCACATACAACTCACGCGCCCTCTCGCCATTGCCCTGGGTAGTGCTTCTCGTCGACCCAGATGCGGACCTCCCTGGGCCTCCGCCCCCGCCGCAGCATGCGCAGGGCCCAGCCTGCGAGGGGCTGGGCGGAGGGAGGAGGAAGGCTATGGGAGGAAAAGGACACTTTGTGACCGCTGGCACGCGGGCACGGTGGCAGGAAGCAATCTGGGCTGTGGAGTACCTTGCTCTTGCAGGCTCCAGCGCCGGAACGTAGCGTCGCCGCTGGGGGCCGAAGACCAGGGACGCCTCACACGCCGCGTCGAAGGCCGCCCGGAAGTTCTTGCAGACCATCCGGAAAGTCCCGATGCGTTTCCGCAGGTCTGTACACAATGCGGGTCCGGAGTGTGCTTCATCGACCTCCTCGTCGCCCACGGGCCAGATCGTTGCGAGCAGGGCGGGGTTGAAGAGCACCACAGTCATGGGGTCCGCTGGGAGGCCATGGCTGGGGGACCCTGCTGCCAGCCGCCTGTGGGGCAGCCGGTTGTTCCAAGGGTGGGGAGGGGTCCTCAGTGGCGCATGTTTGGCAGCAGGAGCAGGGGCAGGACCCAGGGCCAGGGGAAACAGCAGGGAGGGCGGAAGGAGGGCCATCCAGGCCTATCTAGGGCTACCACAGGCCTCTGCTCACCGTCGCTTTGTGCCGGAAGGATAGTTCTCTGACATCGCAGCAATGGCAGGCAGCGCTTTTAAGAACGCGCTACCTTCCATGGGCTGGTGCAGCGTCTAGGATTTGCAGGACCTTCTGGTCTGGCTGTTGTGTGCAGCTCCTGTTACCATTTGTCGGTGATACGGCCTCCTCGAGGCCTCCTGAACAAGCGACTTCGAGCTGTCGCGAGTGTTGACCGGTGTCGCCTGATGCAACTGCACCTAAGCCTAAGCTCAAAGCAGATATGCGTTCGCCGCAAAGTTTAGAAGGTGCTGATGGACGTGAGCGGCCGGGGCGTCCTGGTACAGCGCCACCCCGTCGCCGCCCCCCCCCCCCCCACGCCCCACTCCATCACCCCACACACACACCTCCATCACACACACTACATCTACGCCCCAGCCCTCCGCCCCAGCACGCCCTCCTGCCTCCTCACCAGCACCTTCTGGTCCTGGCCCGGACCGCGTCCGAGCCCCCTCCACGCCAGCCTGCCTGGGAACCCCCGACGTAGCCCCTCCGCCCCACCCCCTTGGCCCTCCGCCCGACGCCGCCCTCCTGCGGCCTCGCCAGCATGCCCCCCTCCCTCGGCCGCAACGCGAGGGCCGCGGCTACATCGACGCGCTCAGCTGCATCCCCCGTCAACGTTCTGACTACGCTGCACGGGCCCTGCGAGCACAGAAGCCCCTCCCTCGGTGCCCTCGCCCCCCCCTCCACGCTCTTCCACAGCCTGCTCCGGCCCGTGCAGGGCGGGTGTCGGTGTGCAGCAGCACCACCCGGTGCGCCGCGCTAACGCCCAGGCCCAGGCCCAGGCCCCGCAGCGCCTCGAGGGCAGGTCGCCCTGGGCGGCGACGCGGGCATGGGGGAGGCATAGCCCCCGCATAGCACACAAGCAGCAAGGCTTTCTAGCACTACACGGAGCGGTATGCGCGGACGTTAGCCCGGCATGGGGCTCCCCTGCGGCTCCCAAGAGTCCCAACCCTCTCTTGTGCAGCACCGCCAACAGCTCGATGCTCCCCGACCTAAGCGCTGCATCCAGAGCTCTGCTCCGCTCTGCTCAGCTGCAACGCTGTGGGTCCCAGCCTGCCCACCGCTGTCTCCACGTTCTAGCGACAAGCTCTTCAACACCGCAGCGGCGTGGGAACATCCCCGGCGCACAGCTGCCTCCTACGGCACCTATGCCTCCCTCTTTCCCCGCCTCGCCCCCCCCCCCCGACCCATGCCGTCCCTTTCAAGGGTCCCTAGGCACGCGCTCTTGGCGTCGACACGCCTGCCGTCAGCCAACGTTCCCTTCGCGCCTTCCTTGACCAACCTCCGGGCCCCACCCTCCCTGCCTCGAAGTGCCTCCCTCGATCAGCCCTGCCACCACCCCTACCGCACCAGTCCAGCCACACAAAAAAGCGATACGCAAACTCTGCCTCCTTGCCGGATGCCCGGTCCCGCATTGCCCCCCGACCCCAACCGTTCAGCCCACATTGACCCAAGGGCAAGGGAAGCAACCAGCACCCAGTCATCAGTACCGGTACCACGACCTCCTCCACCCCGCTTCCCTCTGCTTCACCGCATCCCCAAGCCGCCCAATCAGCGCTGGGCTCCCCTGGTGTGCCCTCAGCGCTCATCCCACCCCGCTTCACCAACACTTCAGCATTCGCTCGTTCGTTCGCACACCCACACCCACACCCACACCGGGGCCGGCAAGGCCCCCCAGGCCCCCTCCTTCCGCGCTCAAGCCGCATCGCACATGCCAGTGCCAGTGCCTGCACTCCTTTGCTCTGCGCTGAGCGGCCCACGCACCAACGGTCGCCAACGGTCGAGCGCCCAGCCGGCCCACGCAGGCAGCTGCTGCTGCTGCTGCGGCGGCCCTTGAGGGAGGGAGGCAGCGCACAGGCTTGCCACTCGCCACCCGTAGCTCGGGCTCCGCCCACGCCCTGGGCTTCCGGCCCAGCACACGGACCCTGCCCCTCCTCGAGGCAACACCCTCTAAACCCTGCTACTCGCCACCTGCCACCTCAGGCCTGCAGCCCTCCACCTGCAACTCGTACCTCAGGCCCCGTGGCAGTCCGCCTCCCGGAACCCAGCGCTCAGGCGGTCGCTCGGCAGTCGGCTGTCAGCGCCTCCGCACCTCGCGCCCTTCGGCCCCCGGCCTCCGCTCACGCCGGCAGCTGCTGCAGCCCCCGCTCGCAGCCACAGATGAAGCAGGCCAGGAAGCCCGCCTGCGGGCCCCTGTGCTCGTACGTGCAGATGGCGCACTGCCACCCAGCGTCGCCGCCGCCGCCGGCCGCTGGCGGCGCCGCCGCGGGAGCTGCCGGCGCCGGCCGCGCCGCCTGCGGCGGCGGCGGTGGGGGTGCCTGCGGCGCCACGGGCCGGCGCGCGGCCGCTGCCGCTGCCGCAGCAGCAGCGGCGGCGGCAGCCGCCGCCGCGGAGGCGCCGGGCGCCACCAGAGCCATCGGCCGTGCCGCCGCCGCTAGCGAAGGCGAAGGCTGCGGCGGCGCCGCCAGCGGCACCGCCATGGGTCGGAGCGCGGCCGGCATGGCGGCGCGGGGCGCGAAGGCCGCGATCCCCGACGTGTTGCTGAGTACGGCAAGGGCGGGGTTGAATACGGCCATCGGGTACGGCATGGTGGGCCGTGGCGGCACCCCTGGCTGTACCAGCGGCGCCGCCGCCCCCGGGTAGAATGACGCGGGCTGGTGCGCTTGGGGCTGTTGTACGGATGGTTGCACGTGCGGTTGCGTGTTGTACGGCTGGGCCAAGTGGGGCTGGGGCTGGCCCACGTGGGCCTGGGGCTGGTGGTGGGGGTAGGGCGCGGCGTGCTGCGCGTGCGGTGCTTGGTGGTGGGGCGGGTGAGCTGCGTGGGGGTGATGGGGGTGGTAGGCGTGGGGCTGGCCGGCCTGGTGCTGCACGTGCACGGGCTGCACGTGCTGTACGACCTGTACGGGCTGTACGACTTGTACGGGCTGTACGGCGGGCGACTGCGCCGCCGCGGCCGCCGCCGCCGCCTGCTGCTCGGCCTTGGCCTTGGCCGCCGCCGCCACCGCCCGCGCCGCCGCCAGGGCCGGGTTGACGGCGGCTAGCGACGGCGGCAGCCCGTTGGCCACCGCCGTCACCGGCTGGACCAGCGGCGCCGGCGCGTGCGCCGAGCCGTTGGCCGCCGCCGCCACCGCCGGCGGAGCCGGCGGAGCCGGGCGCTGCAGGGACTGCAGCAGCGCCGCCCCGGCCGCCTTGCCCGCCGTCCGACCTGGGCCCGGGTGGGCCTGGGCCTGGGCCTGGGCGTGGGCCTGCTCTGACGTGGAGCTGGCGGGGGCCAGGTCGTCGCCCCAGGCCCCGAACGTCGCCGCCGCCGCCCAGGGGTCCGCCGCCGCCGCGCCGCCGCCGCCAGCGGCGGCGGGCTCGCCCCACTCCGCCGCCGCCTCGCCGCCGCTGGCGGCGGTGTCGAGCGCCGGCTGAGCCTCCGGCGCCGATGCGTCGTGCAGATCATCTGTAAACCACGACGCGTCGAATGTCGCCGCCGCCACTGGCGGCGCCGCCGCCGGCGCCGCCGCGCTGTAGCCGGCGCCGCGGCCGGCGTAGCCCCGGCCGCCGCGGCCCCTGCCGCGGCCGCGGCCGCCGCGGCCGCCGGGGTGGGGGTGGCCGTGGTGGCCGTGGGGGTGGTATGGGTCCGTGCCGTTGACGCCAGAGGCGTGCTCCGAGTCGCGGGGTGGCGGCGGGGGCTGCTCGGGCAGGTAACCGCTGCGCTGCAGGATGTACTTGAGGTCCGGCTGGCGGAGGGCAAAGAGAGGACACAAGCGACGGTGACGATTTCGGTCTGCAGTCCCTTCTCATGCCCCCGCCCCGCCCAAGCCCCCACCCAACCGCACCTGCACTCGCTCTGCCCTTTGTGTCATTCACCCATTCCCTGCCAGCCCCCCCCATCCGGGCCCCCTGTCCCCGCCCCGCCCCACCCCACCCTACCCCACCCCCACCACCGCCCAACGCACCTGCATGACCGAGGACATGAAGTACTTGGGCGCGGGCTGCGGCGGGTTGGAGTCGCGGCGCGCACACACGTCGTCCTCAATGGCCCGGAGGACGGAGTCCGTGGTGATGACCTGGGGGGGGGGAGGGGCGTATGAAGGGAGGGGGGGCGTGCCGTGTCAAAACACACAGGGTGTGTTCCCCCCACTTCCCCCGGAGGACCGAGTCCGTGGTGATGACCTGGGGCGGGGAGGGGAGGGCATCGAAGGGGCGGGGGGGCGCGAAAGGTTGGGAGGTGGATAGCAAGCCTTTGGGCATGGCCCGGGGGGGTGGGGGTGTGCGGGGGGCTTTGATAGCATTAAAATGCGATCTTTCTCCCGTGTGCCGTGCCGTGTCAAAACGCACCCCTGTTTCCCCCCCGACCCGCCTGCCTCAGCTGCAGCAGGTGCTGCAGCACGGAGTCGTCGTCCAGCACGGGGAAGCAGAAGGCCTCCTTGAGCACCTCGAGCGCCTCCTCGTCTTCCGAGATGGCGTCGCCTGAGGGGGGCGGAGGGGGCGGGGGGGAAAAGGGGTGTGTGGAAAGGGCGTGTGTTTTGTGACACGGCAGGGGGAGGCCTCCTTGAGCACCTCGAGCGCCTCCTCGTCCTCAGAGATGGCGTCACCTGTTGGGAACAGGGGGAAACGGGGGGAAACGGGCGGTTAGAGGGTGTGTTCTGACACGGCACGGGGAGGCCTTCCTGAGCACTTTGAGCGCGAGGAGATCCTTGTCTTCCGAGATGGTCTTCCTCGTCACCTGTTGGGGAAGGGGGCCGAAGCCATGGGGGCTGTTACAGACCGCCCACTCGCCCCGTTGTAAGCGGCCTGTCAGGACCTGTAGCCCCAACACCGAGATCCCAAGAACCCCAGATCCAGATCCAAGATCTGGATCCAGAACCCACCGTAGTTGACCAGCTCCTGGCAGATGGCGTCCAGCCAGGCCGCCTCCTGCTCCCCCGCCAGCCGCTTCAGGAGGAGGGACACCAGCTGGGGGCCGCGCTCGTCGCACGTGCGGCGCAGGATGAGGCCCACCAGGGAGCCCTGTCAGGGGGGGAGAGAGGGATGGGGGGGGGGAGAGGGGAGGGGGACAGGGGGGGGGGGCAGGTTGGCGTCGCGTGGGCGTGTGCAAGATGCCACCCCAGCCGCCCCCCAAACTACCAACTCCCAACTGCCAACGACGACCCCCCAACCGCCAACCGCCAACGACCAACGGTACCTGCAGCTTCATGGCGACGGTGCAGAGGATGTCCCGCACCAGCTCGGCGCAGTGCAGGTCGGAGGACTGTGGGAGGGTGAGGGGGCGGAAAGACCGGAGCAGGAAGGTCAGCCCTGTGGGCACATCATCGCAACGCGACCGCTGTCCGCTGTCCATACTCGTGTGCGCGACTGGGAAAGAAGCCCTGGCCCCCCCTCCGTCCCCTCTCCGTCCCCCCTGCCCCCGCCTCCATGCGGAGCAACGCCATGACGCAGTTGACCTCCCCATGCCACCCTCGGCACGCCCCCCCAAATACACACACACGCTCTTCCCCCCCTTCCATCACCCCTCCACCCCCCCAAGCAAGACGCACCTCCATGCGGAGTAGCGCCATGACGCAGTTGATCCCGTTCTTGGATCCGAGCAGCTGATGCGCCGCCGAGGCCACCCTGGATCCAAGCTGCAGGGCGCCGTACTGGGGCAGGCCCAGGGCCACGGAGGCACACAGGACCTGACAGGGGGGGGAGGGGGAAGGGGGAGGATGAGGTGGAAAGGGAAGGACGCGCGTTCGCTTCATACCATACACGCTCGCGACCGTTTCGCACAGCACGCGTGGTCCCCCCCCGCACTCGAGCCTTCCCTCCCCCCACCCACGCCCCCTCAGCCCCCCCCCTTCCCCTCCCCTGACACCACACACCTCGCTGGCGACCGCATCTCCACACGCAAAGCCCCCTTTCCCTGATCCCCTCCTGCCCCTTTCCCTGATCCCTCCTCCCCCTTTCCCTGATCCCTCCCTCCCCCTCTCCCTGATCCCCCCCTCCCCCTTTCCCTGATCCCTCCCTCCCCCTCCCCCTGATCCCTCCCTCCCCATTTCCAGCCCACCTTGCTCGCCACCGTGTTGTACAGCGCGTACTTGAGCTTGTCGGGTGCCGCCATGAAGCCGCAGCACAGCGAGTCGGCCAGCTCGCAGGCGTCGAAGCGGTGCACGCCGTCAGAGCAGGTAGACTGGTTTTGGGAGGCAGGGGATAACAATGCTGAATCTCCTGAGAGGCTAGGCCGCGTCCTGCTGCGCCCTGAAACCTGAATCATTGGCCAAGCCTCTCCCCTCCCTTCGCTGGAAGGTCCCCTCCCTGCTCTGACCCGCATGACTCGTCTCCGAACCCGGCCCCTCCGTGCCCCCCCCCTCATGCCTGCAGCATCTGCAGCAGCTAATCATCACGAAGGCGCCCCCCCTCCCCCCCCCTCCCCCTGACAGGTCCCTTGCCTCCTCACACACACCCCCCCGCCCCCCCCCTGCCTGCAGCATCTCCAGCAGCTTGATCATCACGAAAGCGCCCTTGCCGTCCCGCGTAATGGCGGGGCCCTGGGGGTGAGGGGGGAGAGGGGGTGAGGTGGGAAGACGTTTTGCTGCTGGGGTGAGGGAGGGAGTGGGCGGCGTGGTTGGGGCGATGGCCGGCCACCTCCTCCAAGAGGGAGGGCGGCCCCAAGCTGGCGTAGTCCGGACTGTTCGGACTGGGCGGCCAAGTCCGGACTGGTCGGACTGCCCGGACACGCTACACGCGACAAGTGACGAGAGGGATGGCGGCGTTGAGGGCGCTGGCCCTCTCGGCGCATTTCGGCAAGGACCTCAACGGGGTGTACTACCAGCGGCACGTCGGGTGTACTACCAGCGCAAGGCGCACGGGCGGTGCAGCCACAGCACGGCACAGCACGGCACGGCACGTGCGCCTTGCGCTCATAGCCGGCACATCGGCACAGCCGGCAGGCACACCACCACGGCCACGCCGTTGCAGCCGTTGCCAACGGAAGGCGCCCCTGGCTTTGGACCCTCCTTCCTGATCCACGTCGGTCCCAAACCAGGGCCCCGTACTGCCTCCGCTCCCGCCCCTGCCTGCCCCTGCGCCGGCACGGCCGGTGCAGCGCAGCACACAGAGCGCGCACTGCATTCGACACCTCGTGTACCCCACACCTCTACTCCGCAGCCCCCCTCCCTCCCCCACCCCACCTGGGGGAAGATGGCTGCGCACATGTCCAGCAGCTCAGCGGGCTCGGCGTGGTCGGCCAGCTTCTGCGGGGGGTGGTGGTGAGAGGAGGGGAGCTGGTCAGGGCCTAAGCGAGATCTCCTTTGGGGGGAGGCAAGGCCAGGGGGCTCGGCATGGTCGGCCAGCTTCTGCGGGGTGGCAAGACAGGGAGGGGAAGTCAGGGCAGTTGGAGAGCAGGGAGGCAGCGAAGGGCGGAGTGTGGGCGTTGTCCAGCTCGTCAACAGACGCGCTCGAGCCCCCTCCTGGACGGCCAGCTCTGCCCCGCCCCCTCCCATGTGCACCTCCCCCTCCCAACCCCCGCCGCCCCCCGCTCTTCCCCACCTGGATGATGCTCTTGCCCCGGTCGTCCACCGCCAGCTCCCCCCGCCCCCCCCAACGTGTCACACACGCGTGCCCAAAAACACACATACGCCCTCCCAGCCCCCTCCGCCCCCCGCCCCCACCTGGATGATGTAGTTGCCCCGGTCGTCCACCGCCAGCTCCGCGGCGTGGGGGAGGGCGGCGTACAGCAGCACGCCGTGCGGGTCGCGGCCCTCGTGCGCGAAGCGGAAGTCGCGGAGGGGTTGCTTGGGGGGGGGGGAGATGAGAGTGGTTGGGAAGCTTGGGTCCACACTTCTTCGATTAGGGGGTTTCACGGGGTTTTGGGTCCAGTAAAGTATCCCCACATCCATCTTTCATGCTTCGCAAACCCGCCCGGACTCGTACAGTCGCGGCTGCCCCCCCACACGCACACACACACCGGTTAATCACCGCGCCCACGATTCTCAGGCTCATGCGAGCAGCCCTTCACGCACCTGCGTGCCGACCTGCCCCTGGGCCGCCGCCTTGTCCAGGGCCTTGCGCATCTGGGGGGCAGGGCATGATGGGGAGAGGGAAGGGTTGTTGGGGCAAAGCCCCAAGCATACTCCCCTACCCTCTCGCAACCTCCCTGCCTCCTTGCCCCAGCCTTCGCCTTACCTTCCTTTTCCCCCGGGAATGCACTCTACCTCTCCGTCCTCTCTGATGGCCCTCTCCTTCCCACTTTTGTTGCCCACCTCCCCTGTCCCCCCCTGTCCCCCCCACCTGCAGGGTGCCCTCCACCAGCGACTGCACCCCGTAGTTGCCCATGAAGTGCGTGGCGCACTCGTAGAACACGTCCGGCTCTGGGGGGGATGGCGGGGGGAAAGGGGAGGGTAGAAGGTGTGTTTCGACACGGCACGGCACAGACACGTGCGCTCCTGGGCTGCTCCTAGGCCGCTCAAGTACTCCCCCTCCGCCCAGCCACCCCTCGCCCGGTCGCCTGCACCCGCTCAGCCCCTTCAACCCTTCCTAGTCCCAAATCCTCCGCCGCGCGCCCTCCCAGCTCCAAATCATCATAGGGCCCCACCCCCTGCTGCCCACTCACTCCCCATCAGCTTGACCACCCGCAGGAAGCGCCCCTCCCCGCTCTGACGGAAGGCGCCCAGGATGCGGGTGGGCGTGTCCGCGTCTGGGGGGTTTCCGTGGGGGGAGGGGTGGGGATGATCTTCTAACAAACTGGAGAGAGGAGAGCAGGAGCGGCAGCCAGCGAGCCCGATGCGCACCGATGTCCAGGGAGGGGGGGGGGGTGAGGGACAAGGGGCGAGAAGGCAGCACGATGTTGCCAATGGAAGGGTTGGCGGGTCCGTGCCAGCCGCCCCCAGCCCACCAGCCCCCCGACGGGAGCCCTGTCCTGCATTTGCTGACCGCCAGTCCTTCTCCTGCGTCCTGTCCGGCCCTTTGCCCCCTCCTACTTCCCTTCCCTACGGGCCCCCACCCCCCAGCCCCCCACCTGCCACCATGCGCCCCTGCGCGAAGCCCAGCCCCGCCTCCTTGAAGGCCGCCTGCAGGTGGGGCTGGTGCCTCTCCTGGACAAACCTGGGGGGGGGGGCAGGGGAGGCAAGAGGGAGGCGGGTAGGTAAGGGGGTAGGGGGTAGGAAGCCGCCTGCAGGTGGGGCTGGTGCCTCTCCTGGATGACCTGGGGGGGGGAGGCATGGGAGGCAAGAGGAAAGGGGGGTAGGTAAGGGGGTAGGGGGTAGGGGGGGAGGAGGCCGCCTGCAGGTGGGGCTGGTGCCTCTCCTGGACAAACCTGGGGGGGGGGCAGGGGAGGCAAGAGGGAGGGGGGGTAGGTAAGGGGGTAGGGGGTAGGGGGGGAGGAAGCCGCCTGCAGGTGGGGCTGGTGCCTCTCCTGGACAAACCTGGGGGGGGGGCAGGGGAGGCAAGAGGGAGGGGGGTAGGTAAGGGGGTAGGGGCGACGGGTAGGGGGGAGGAGGCCGCCTGCAGGTGGGGCTGGTGCCTCTCCTGGACAAACCTGGGGGGGGGGGCAGGGGAGGCAAGAGGGAGGGGGGTAGGTAAGGGGGTAGGGGGTAGGGGGGGAGGAGGCCGCCTGCAGGTGGGGCTGGTGCCTCTCCTGGACGAACCTGGGGGGGGGGCAGGGGAGGCAAGAGGGAGGGGGGGTAGGTAAGGGGGTAGGGGCGACGGGTAGGGGGGAGGAGGCCGCCTGCAGGTGGGGCTGGTGCCTCTCCTGGACAAACCTGGGGGGGGAGGCATGGGAGGCAAGAGGGAGGGGGGGTAGGTAAGGGGGTAGGGGCGACGGGTAGGGGGGAGGAGGCCGCCTGCAGGTGGGGCTGGTGCCTCTCCTGGACAAACCTGGGGGGGGGGGCAGGGGAGGCAAGAGGGAGGGGGGTAGGTAAGGGGGTAGGGGGTAGGGGGGGAGGAGGCCGCCTGCAGGTGGGGTTGGTGCCTCTCCTGGACAAACCTGGGGGGGGGGGCAGGGGAGGCAAGAGGGAGGGGGGTAGGTAAGGGGGTAGGGGGTAGGGGGGGAGGAGGCCGCCTGCAGGTGGGGCTGGTGCCTCTCCTGGACGAACCTGGGGGGGGGGCAGGGGAGGCAAGAGGGAGGGGGGTAGGTAAGGGGGTAGGGGCGACGGGTAGGGGGGAGGAGGCCGCCTGCAGGTGGGGCTGGTGCCTCTCCTGGACAAACCTGGGGGGGGAGGCATGGGAGGCAAGAGGGAGGGGGGGTAGGTAAGGGGGTAGGGGCGACGGGTAGGGGGGAGGAGGCCGCCTGCAGGTGGGGCTGGTGCCTCTCCTGGACGAACCTGGGGGGGGGGGGGGCAGGGGAGGCAAGAGGGAGGGGGGGTAGGTAAGGGGGTAGGGGCGACGGGTAGGGGGGAGGAGGCCGCCTGCAGGTGGGGCTGGTGCCTCTCCTGGACAAACCTGGGGGGGGGGCAGGGGAGGCAAGAGGGAGGGGGGTAGGTAAGGGGGTAGGGGGGTAGGGGGGAGGAAGCCGCCTGCAGGTGGGGCTGGTGCCTCTCCTGGACAAACCTGGGGGGGGCAGGGGAGGCAAGAGGGAGGGGGGTAGGTAAGGGGGTAGGGGGTAGGGGGGGAGGAAGCCGCCTGCAGGTGGGGCTGGTGCCTCTCCTGGATGATCTGGGGGGGGGGGAGAAAAAGGGAGGCAAGAGGGAAGGGGGGGTCGGTAAGGGGGTAGCGTGAGGAAGGGGGATGAGGAAGGCGGCAGCGCAGAAGCCCTGGGCACACGCGTGCGGCTTGTCCGCCCCCCCCCCTGCCCCATGACTCACGCAATGACCTCGTCATCGCTGCACTTGAGCACATCCGGCGCCCGGCCGCGCACGGGGGCCGCGGGCTTGGGCCTGGGGTTGGGCCGCCCGCAGGAGTTGCACTCCTCCCTGTGGTGCGGGGGGAGGGCGTGGAGGCGGGCGGGAGGGGGAGCAACGGTTTGGGGACGCAGAATGCCGTACGGGTGCCGTACATATACTACCGGGTAGTAGTGCGTGCATCTAAGTCCCCGGGCAGTACTGCGCGTATGTCGGCCTCCGTGGCATCGACGCATCCCTCCACCCCAAGACCCAGCGGAGGCTCACCTCTCCAAGCACCCCCCCCATTGCGTTTCAATACACACCAACTTCTCCTCTGTCGCCACAACCCCCGCCCCCCTGCGTGTCAATACACACCTTCCCACCCCCCCGTTTCCCCCGCCTGTCCCCTTGCCTGTGCGCCAGGTTCAGGCAGCGGCACGTGCCGCACATCCAGCTGTCGTCACCGCCCGAGGGCCCCGGCCGCGCGCCGGCGCCGCCGCCGCCGCTGCCTCCCCCCGCCGCCGCCGGGCCGCTCCCGCCGCCGCCGCCGCGGTTGGCGTGGGCTATGGACGCCGCCCGGTTGGCCTCGTTGAGGAGGCGCACCTGCTCTGGGTCGGCACTGCGAAGGGGGAAAGGGCGAAGGGGGAAAGGGCGGGAGAGAGGGGGGAGGATGTGCTTTGGACACGACACAACATGGGCACGGTACGGCACGGGCACGGCACAGCATGTGCACGGTACAGCGTGGATCTGCTCGTCCCTGGGATAGGCGAGCGGGCGATTGGCCGGGAGGGGAGCCTGGGGCCGGGGCCCAGAGAAGGGCAGGCGCGGATCGCCGAACCCTTCCCACTCCACACCCTGTCGTGCATGTGCCGTACATGTGCCGTACCTGTTGCATGCTTCGTACTCCACCACGTACTGCCGGCAGAAGGGGCACTTGACGCCCTTGTCGGCCCTGGGGTGGAGGGGAGAAAAGGGAAAGGGGCTTGTGTGTCCTTACGTCCCCGCTTGTCCAAGCCGATGGGTGACTCGAGGGGTTATGACGTCAGTGTCACGGGGACGAGGCAGGGGCTGGCTTCGCACGTGGCTTGTGGTCGGTTGCGAAGGGACTGGGACTGGGGGGATGCTGCGGTGTGAGCCCCCCAGGCCCGCGGCCGCTGCATTCCCTCCCAAGCTGCCTCCTCCTCACTCCCACATGGGAAAAGGGCAAGCGGGGGAGCTGAGGGTAGTTCGAGGAACGGCTGGGTTCGGCGCCGGGGTGTGTGCACACCTGAAGATGTTCTTGGCACGCAAATTCTCCACGCAGCCGAAGCAGATCATGTGATCGCATGGCTTGAGCTTTACCGAGGCAGGCACGTCATCCTTGCAGATGAAGCACTCCTGGGGGCGGGAGCGTGCGAAGCCGGTCGGCGGGCGCGCCAAATGGCAGCATCGCGCCGAGAAGCCGCTTCGCCAAGACCTCTGCGCCCTTGCTTAGACGAGATACATGCTGGGTGACTCAATGACGGTCCAGGCTCTGCACAAGGCTGCCATCTAAGGACAGGCCTCCCGCAGGACGTCTGCTCACCTCCTCGCCTGGCCGGATTTTGCGATTGGTCGATGCGAGGATGGCTGCCTTCCCCTGGCCCCATACCGTCGCAGTCCACACGCTGGACGCCATTCTGGGGCTCTGCCTCGACCTTCAAGGTCGCGCGTGATCTACGCCTGCTCCCTCGGACTTTGATACAGGCAGCAGAGCAGATTGTAGGGCTCGTGGCCGCTGTACGCTGCTTCTAGGTGTGCCACCCGTGAGACATCGCACGGGGGTTCGGCAACTGTGCCCTCGCAGCGCTTGCGTGCACCTATGCGGAGGTCAAGTTAGTGCCAGAAGGTGTAGGTACAGGCTTTGACAGCTGCAATGGTGCGGCACGGTGGCACGCGCGCGTCGGCGAAACACAGCGCTCAAACCCCTCGAACCCCCAGCCTTGCCGCCGTGCCGCAAGAGTATGTCGATGTGCTTTACGTGTACTGCTCGACGTTCCAGTGCTATTCGTGGTGCTCGTCCACACCACGCCGCAGCTCGCATCGCCCCTGCGAGATCTCCCAGGACCGTTGGGATTGAGGCGTGGGTGCTCGCCCACACCACGCAGCGACAGACTCATGGCCCCGCCCCTCACGGTGAGGCTCTGCCGCCCCTGCCCGGGGTCCTCCTGCTGCAGCTCTCACCGCTGTCGGCGCTGTGGCCACAGCGAGATATACCTCGGGCCGATGTTAATGGGGCCTGGGGTTAGAGAACACGAAGAAATCTTGAATTCGAAATCACAAATTTTCTTGCCGTCATCTAAGGCGTCGCACACCCTCCACTTTGCTACTCCGCAGGCGTTCACCCGTTCATGTCCAGCCCCAACTCGCATACGGCATCCTACAACGCTTTGCCCCCTTGGCGCTCTGCCAGAGGCCACAGCTCCTCGCCCCAACCTCCACCAGCCCAGACAGGCGCGTTCGCGCGTACCGGTAGGCCCCGCCAGCCACCCTAGGCCCTGCCCAGTGCCAGGCTGCTAGCGCCATGCGTCCACGGGCCACCTCGCGCCACCACAGCACACGGCAGATGCGCCGTGCGTGCTGCCGCCCGTTTGCCCCATCCAATGCTTTACCGCAAAACGTTAGCCCCCGGTTGCTTCTGAAGAGACATAAAGTCACGTGGCTGAGGATCCAGCCGTTCGTGACTCCAGCCCGCAACACAACAACAACCACCCGGGCTCCGTAGTGCGTACGGGTGGCACCCGACTGCGCAGTGGCGGCTGGCCGCTGGGTTCGCTTGTGGTGCCACCAAGGTTTACCTCACAGGGACAAGCAAGTAGGTAAAAAGGCTGGGCCGATCAACCCCATCATGTCTGGTATGATACCAGTCTGGGGCAAGGCCGAATAGCACTGGAGCCGCGCACACTAGGCGGGCGGCGGTCGTTGGCAGTAATGGTGCCTCCGTACCGGCCTCGCCAGGGCTGCCGGCACTGGTGGATGATGGGGGACCCCGCGTGGCTGGATGCAAGAGTGGCATGCGCCGTGCATGTGTCCACGCTATTCCGATGTAGCTCGCACCCTGGGCCCCAGGTGCTTGGCTGTCAGCCTGCCCAAAAAATTGTAAGTGGAGGTGCCCCTCGGCCACTACTGCCCACACGCACGCTATCCGCCACACTCCCCTGCCGCCGCCACTCTCGGGTCCTCAGCACGGGTCCACACACTGCTCTCCACGCATCGTGCATGCATGCAGCCCTGCTGCAGCTCCCGCCGCTCTCGGGTCCTCAGCACGGGTCCACAGCCGGCGGCCGCTCCAGTGCGGCCGGCCGGCCGGAGCCCAGCAGCATCAGCAGGAGGCGAATGCGGGTTGCGTTGGCAGCGGAAACGCGGGGTTCGTCGTTCTGGGGTCGGTGGTGATGGACATAGAGGTTTGTGGGGGACAGAGCGCACATTGGACTCCCCAGTCCCCTCGCGCCATCCCCAGCCCCCAAGTCCCCAATCCCCCAGTCGCCAGCCCCCCGAGTCCCAAGAGTCATCGTGAGGAGGTGAGCGCTCACGCACGCCCCCACGCTGGCCCCCATGACATGACGCATAGAGCGTACCTATGCACCCTGGGTATGACCTTCATCCAAATACAACAAGCCTCGCCTCAACCGCGCATCTTGCCGCCGCCGTCAAGGGTAATCTCCTTGCCAGCCCATTCGCTGCCCTGCCAGCAAGCCGCCCAGGGGTGGCCCGGCGGGGAGCGTGAGCGGCAGCCTGACGACCTTGGGGGGCTCGTCACGCGGCACAGTCGCCCAGTAGTAAGCTGCAAGTCCTTCAGCGCGCTCTCGGGCAGACTTGACAGGCTTGTCGGGTGCGGGCTGTGGTGCGGGCTGTGGTGCGGGCGCTGCGGGTGGTGTCTGCATGTTGGTGGCCTGCTTGTTTCCCATTGAGAGGATTTACGCAAGGTGACGAAGGCGTCGCGCGCCCGTTGCGATTAAGTCTACGGTAAGGTTAACAGTGGCGCGAGACAGACTGGACCTAAACCCGGCCTTCAATGTTGAAGTGCCCTTGGTCCATCGCATCAATTGGCAAAGTTGTGCAAAGTGTTGCGACTACCTACCCAATTCCAATGATAATTCCACGCTCAGTCTGGGCACAAGCGGGGAGGTTTTACTGGCACTTCTGTCCCCGTGGGTCCGTCCCCCCCGTCCCCGTCAACCGTCCGTCTGCCACTGCCGCCCACCGCACTCGCTTCCGGTCCCTTCAGCAGGAGAGGAATGCGGAACCCTCTCACGCCTTCTCCCTCGCCCGCTCTTCCTGGACGAATGGGGTTCGCCCGGCTCCCAACTTCCGGCTCCCAAGTCGGCCGTTGCTGTGGTGGCCTGAAGTGGCCCCCCGACGCGTGGCAGGTTCAGGCAAGGTATGCCATGCATAGCAGCACCTACGCGCCTGTCCCTCCTCTGACCGGTGGAGGTCGGGGCGAGGAGCTGGCCGGAGCTGGGGCCTCTGGCACAGCGCCGAGGGGTCAGAGCAGAGCGGCAGGGGACGCCGCCTGCAGGTTGGGGCTGGGGCTGGACACGAACGGCTACAAGCACAAGCATGGAGGGTTCAAACCAAAGTGAAATGAAATCCCCCCCGCCTCCTGGTGCCACCACGACGGGCCAGCCGTCGCCCATACGGCAGCCCACCCCCACCAAGCTGCATCCTGCAGACCCGCACCACCCGGTGCGTGGCCCGACGGCTAGGGGCGGGCCCCAGCATGCCGCTCGCTGCCCCCCAGCTGCAGCTGTCCTCTGCGCCGGCCCGACCTACCATATGCCCCCTGCATCAACCCCCATCCCGCACCGCCGCCCCACTCGCGAGATCCCGCCCACACGCGTCCCACGCACTAAGCCCCTGCACTAAGCCCCTGCATCAAACCCGCTACCCATCCGTCCGACCCGCGCCTGCCCCATCCCGCACCACCACCCCACTCTCCGGCCCCTCCGTCCCTGCCCCCCCTTCCCCCTCCACTTCGTTCCCCTGCCCGCCCCCTCTCCCCTCGCCCCCCCGCCTCCCCCTCCTGAGCCTCCTCCCCCCCCTCCCCCCCCTCCCCCCCCCTCCCCCCCCCTCCCCCCCTCCCCCCCCTCCCCCCCCTGCGCCGCTCCCCCCCGCCCCGCCGCCTCCCCCGGCCCCGGCAGCTCCCAGGGGTTGCTCCGCGCGGGGTTGTACGGCAGGCAGTTCTCCATGAGTCGCTTTAGGAACACGGACTTGACCACAATGCGTGTGTTCCAGGGGAACTCCTGCGCAGGGCCGGGAGGGTTTATGAGTGGAGTTTGGGGTGCCCTTTGGAGATTCTCGGGGAGAGCAGAGGCCGGGGCAGGCATGCGCCCGACCGCGTGCGTCCGTCCGCATCTGCTGATGCACGCCGGCACATGTGCGCTGCCCCTTCTGTCGTACGGCGTTCCCCCCGTCGTACAATCCGTGCATCCGTACCTTGTAGTACAGCCCCACCAGGTGTGCCACTGTGGGCAGCGCCGCTATGCCCCCGATGTCCACACACACCACTGAGAAGCCGGAGCCGTCGGGGGGCCCCAGGACCTGGGGGTCGTGGGGGGTGGCAAAAGGGTTGGGGGTGGACGTGGGAGAGTCGGGGCTGGGGGTGCAAGGCCAGGGGGCCCAGAGGGAAGTCGTGCAGGCGCCGGGCAGCTGTGATGGCAGGCGTGGATGAGACGAAGACCGGTACATGACAAGGGTGGCTGCCCGAAGGCAGGAAAAGGGCTGAGCCCCGTGGTCCCCCCCAGGGGGCCCAATGTTCGAGTCTGGCTCCGTGCAGCCCTCAACCCCTCTCCACCACCAGCCCGCACCACGGCACGCGGGCTCGCACCCGGCCATTAATCCGTTGGAACCCCGCACTACACGAGGTGGCGCGCTCGTCAGGCGTCTACTCGCCTCGGCCTGGACATAGCCGGCCGGACCCACCCGGTACATGAAAAGCTCCAGATGCCCACCCCTCACACACTAACTGGGACCGCTCCTCCTTCCCAACCCCATAACCCCCTCACTCCCTCCCCGCCTCCACGGCCTCACCTTGACAACCCCAAACCCCTCGTACACACACCCACTGGGACGGCTCCAGGCAACCCCTCCCCTTCTCCCCCTTCCCCCACCCCTTACCCCCCTTTCCCCCGTCCCGCCCCGCCCCACCTTGAGCGCCGGCACGTCGAACCCGTCCACCGCCTCGAAGCGCAGCCCCGGGTGCCGCCGCCTCGCCGCCTCCACGGTGACGGCGCTCTTGTCCACCCCCACCGCGTAGCGGCAGCGCCGGGCCAGCTGGGCGGTGCAGTCGCCTGGGAGGGGTGCGGGAGGTTGGGGTTTGGGCAAGGGGTAGAGGACAAGTAGGGGTATAAAGGGCTGGGAGGGAGGAGGGCCAGTCGGGCGGTGCATTTGGGATGGATGGGGAAAGTGGTCCCCCCAGTCCTCCCTGTCCTCGCCTGACAGCCCTGTCCCCCCTGTTCCCCCTGTCCCCCCAGTCCTCCCTGTCCTCGCCTGACAGCCCTCGCGCACCTCAGCCTCTAGAGCCTTGCCCCCTCTCCATGCCCTTGCTAGCCCCTAGTCCCAGCCATGTTCCCCGCCGCCCCCACGCACCCTCGTGTGCCCCGACCTCCAGCACTGTGTCGTCCCAGTTCACCACGGCCGCCGCAGCGGTGCGGTAGTGGGTCGTGGAGTGGCACAGAATCACGCGCTGCTTCACCTGGGAGAGGAAAGGGGCGGGGGTTGTGGGGGTGCTTAGTGGGTGAAGCAAGGTGAGGGGGGAGAGGCACGCGATGGGGTGGGGACGCCCGAAGGGAGCGGGGTCGTCACGGTGCTCATGGCTGCGCAGGATGCGCACAGGGGTGCAGCATGGCACCCAGCGCACAACCCATCGCCCCTGCAACCGTGGGCCCATGGGGCCGTCTCCCCGGTCACAACCCCGTGCACGAGTAGTAAGTCGCCGGGGAGTCGGTCGCACTCGCCTGCGCCACTTTCCTCAGCGTCTCCGGCCTTGCATGATACACCTTGCCGTCGCTTTGGTAGCGGACGCGCACGCGGCCGACGAACTGTGATGCTGGGTCCGAGACCAGCTCCAGCACCTCCGCCTTGCCATACCGCGGCACGTCAACTATTTCGCCTACTTTAAAGGCGTCCATATGGTTAGGGTGTGGCTTGAAATTGGCTGTTGTGGTCGGGCCGCCGCATGCCCAGCTGTCGATGGACCGGGTCGCGAGGAAAAAGAAGAGCTGTTTTGCGGGTGAGCGTATGTGTGTGTCAGTTATAGTTCCTGAGGATGCCCTCCCCCCTGGTCGCTTGGCAAGTGCCGGCATGCGTGCCTCCCCCGCCTTCCCCCACGCAGGTGCCTGTCACCCCGCGCACCCCATGCTTCCATACTAGGCGCAAGCAGGGGCAAGTATCCGTTGCAAAGGCCGCAACCCAACCGAACAGCTAACTCAGTTGCCTACTGGACCAATTGACCCCCAAAGCCCTCTAAAGCCCCTTGCCCCAGCTGCTGAGGCCCATGGAGGGCCCGCTCGCGGCCCACCAGCATCTGAAGTGCATGGCCCACCTGTAGACGTTCGTCGAGCAATTCCTCGCATCCACTTGTTTCGCTACACGGGTGAGCAGCAACCTGCGTTCTTGTAGCGAGCGCTTTGCACCACTACACCGCTCAAAAGCGACAGCGACACTCCACAGCTTTCGGTTGCGCGACTCCGTAGCTCTAAAGTTCGCGGTAAGTGACCCGGCTGCAGTAGGCACTACGGCTTGGCTGCTCCTCGGTCCATGGCGTGGCAGGCATGCTCGCATGCATCCTGCGGCACGCCGCAACCCTTCTTCGGGGTTCGCGATCATGTCGTGCTTTAGCACACCCTGGAGCTTGGGCGATAGGCCCCCCACACCCTGCCGCAGCATGCCGCACACCCGCCCCGCACCCCCCCACACACACACGACACGCGTCCCCGCCCGCCCCCGCCCCCGACACCTGCAGGCACCCACCTGCCAGTCTCCCGTCGGCTGCCGCCACTGAAGCCGCACCCAGCATGGCAGCCCCAGGCCAGCCGCCAACGGCCCGGACGAATCGCCTCGCCGCTAAGCTCGGGCTTCCGGCGGACACCTTCCCAGGGATGGCCAGCTGGTTGGGCGCCGGGTCCTTCGGAGAGGTATGCACGTACCGTTACGCGCGATGCGCTTGCGGGAGGGGTACTCCGTCACTCCGTCAGACAGGGGCTCGGCACGAGAAGCAGAGTAGACGGTGCAAGGCCGCGGGTCCCCAAGGCAGACTTTTGTAGGCTGATCCGCGCCTGGCTCGGCACGCGTCCATACTTCTCCCCTACGGACAGCCGGCTAGGGAGCGAGAGATTAGCGTGCCATGCTCTTCCCCCCGATTCCCGCTCCCACGCCCGTGTCCAATCCCCACTCACGGGCAGGTGTGGCTGTGCCAATACCGCCGGTCGCAAGGGGCTGGAGAGACCGTGCCTGCGGCCGTGAAGATCCTCCTGGTGGGCAAGGGGACGGGGGGGTGAGGCACGACGTGTCACGTCACGAATCTGACGGCCCCGCAGAGTCGAATGGCCAGGGCATGAGCATGAGCATGTGCATGGCAACTGAATTGTTTGGAAAGCTTGGGGAGTTGGGGTATGCGCGCTGGGCGGCTTGGCAGCAGGCATAGAGCCTGACCGGTCGGCCTTGCGCATTCCTCGGGCGTTTGGTCTTCCCTTTTCAGAAGCCCGTGACGAGCCTGAGTGACGATGAGGTGGCTTGGCTGGAGCGGGAGGCGATCAACCAGGGCCTCCTGCACCACCGACACGTCTGCAAGCTGAGCGAGGTTGGTCCGCGAACGCATGTGTGCACGGCGCGCCGCCGTGTGCTGTCCTGTGCGTGTTTGCACGGCATGCAGCGCGTGATAACACGCATTCTGGCCTCTGCAGCTGGGGCTCACGCAGCCTGTGCCGGGGAGCCCCAGACGCGTGTTCCTGGTGAGTGGCACCGGCGCAGCGAGCTCGCGGGGGCGGGTACCTACCTGATAGGGTGCATACCCTGCGTCCGCATGCCGGGCCGAGTGGCATAGCCCCGGACAACCAACCCATAGCCCCGGACAACCGATCCGCCCCACGCACATGCATCGACCCAGGTGCTCGAGTACGTGGACGGCGGGACACTCAGGAAGTGCCTGGACGACCGACAGACGGAGATACCGGTGGCCGACAAGCGGAAGTTGTTCCTTCAGATGGTGGGCTTGGGGCCCATCCGGGGCCCACGTGGCCAAGTTGTGTTTACCAGCCATGATCCAGACGTACCACACACAGCGCCCCCCCTTCCCATTGCATAACCACACATCCACCTGGTTTGTCATGGGCTTCACTCAGACAGTGGGTTTTGGTTCCTCGCAGATGCTGGGGCTTCAGCACTGCCACGCTATGGGCATTTACAACCGGTGAGAGCGCATGGTTGGGCTGTGTAGAGTGTTGAAACATTGGGGCTGCACAAGTGTTGTGGGCCGCTATGAGTGGTGTGTGCTGAGAAGGGAACTGCGCGCAGGGATGTCAAGCCCGAGAATTTCCTCGTCACACGGGACCTTGAAGTCAAGGTACAGGCAGATTGCTCCTAGCCCCCAATGCACCGCGCTCCTATCTGTGTACCTCTACTGCTCTGGTGCAAGCGCACCCTTCCTAGATTGCTTCCCTTGCACGCACGCCCCTCCGCAGGTGGCAGACTTCGGTCTGAGCAAGTCCCCCTTCCAGCAGGGGGAGCTGGCCACTGCGGTCGGCACCCTAGCCTATGCGGCCCCGGAGGTGCTGGGAGGGAAGTACGACGGAGAGAAAGTGGACGGTGCGTGGGCCGGGGGCGGGCAGGAACGTACGCCCTTTAGAGCAGGGCAAGCGCGGGTTGCTCGCCCCCAAGGCATGGAACCTGAAGGTGGCTGGCGCAACGAGAAAGGTGTATGGAACTTTCCTCCCTCCCTGCCCCCATACCTGCAGTGTACAGCAGTGGCGTCACTTTGTACGAGGTGAGCAGCCTTGGCGTCGAACTCCAGGCATCACACACTTGGGCTGGCCTCCCTCCAGTCACTGCCCGGGCCGTTGCGTTTCGGGGGAAGGGGGCTGCTAGGGGGCGGGGCAAAGATTCCTGTACCGAGATGAACGGGACGCCAAGGAGGACATATCAGACGGGAGGCGCGACGGATCTACCTCCTGTGACTGATGAGTCGATCTTGCTTGGCCCCCATGCAAGGGATGGAGCCGCAGCTAGCTGGATAATCTGTCCCCTCCCCTCCTCGCCCGCCTCACGCCATGCACACAGATGATGTTCGGCGACCAGCCCTTTGCGCGCGAGCCCGGCACCAACCGCCCACTCGACTTGCGGACTCGAAGTGATCAGCAAGTCATGTACCAGAACAAGCGAAAGCTGCTCCTGGCCTTCCCGGCGGCCTCCCCGGCAAACAGCCTCGAGCTGCAGAAGCTCCTGCAGGGCATGCTCTGCCCCGACTCCAGCGCAAGGCTCAGCCTGGCTGAGGTGCTGGAGCACCCCTGGTGCCGGGAGGGCGAGACCCCGGCGCGGCGGGAGAGGCTGGAGAAGGAGGCGGCGGAGGCACGCCGCCTGAGGGAGGCCCGGCTCCAGGGCGGGCAGGTGCGCGCGTTGGCAAGAGGCGGACAGGGGTTGGAAAGTAGATGCGGGGAGTCGGGACGGGGATCTGCGGTTTGGGGACTTTGGGCTAACTCCTCTACCCGTGCATTCCGTACTGTCCATGTGCCAACAGGAAGCGCGTCCCGGGTGGAGGTCGTACGTGGAGAGCCACATTGCGCACATCAGGTACTTCAAGGCCGTACAGCTGCCGGCGTGATACATGCATGCAGTGGCGATCGACCACTCAGCCCCTTTTAATGCATGCAATTGCCTCTGACCCGACAATGGCGAGCTACATACACGGGGCAGGGTTCGAGGCTAGTAAGCCGGGGGACGGACGGAAGAGGGACTTCGCATGGGGGGCTTCACATGTGGAGTGCGCGGGGGCAGGTAGGCAGGAACTCGTACAGGAAGTGTGGGTTCGTCATTGCACGGGATGGGGTCGTCGCAGGCTGCGGTTGTGCGGTAGCAGGGGTGCTTGCTGGGAGGGCCGTGATTGTCTCGACTGTGCAGCCGTAGCTCTCTCGCTCGTGCAGGACAAGGGCCCAGTGCATGCCTGCCGTGCAGCTCGCTGGCAGGGGCACCATTGCGGGCACATAACTGGCTGGTTGGGGCAGGTTGGGGCTGTGCAGACTTACTTGGTGCAGCGGAGCGTGTGCCTGCCAGGCGTTGTCAGGCCCAGTGGCCCCAGTGGCGCGGCCCGCCCGGTGTCACGCGCGTAACGTCTGGTCCGAACCTTGCGCCCCTAGCTATAGGCCTGTATATGATTGGGTGCCTCAGTTCGCCCTTAGCCATGTACCTCTGGCTTTTGGGCCGAGCCCCGCCCCCCGTCGGGCTCTGCGGGGCCCCCCAGGGGAAAGACATGAAAGACACGCCGTGAGGGAGTCATGGGCCTTGAGCCGCCTTGGGGAGGGGCTGCGGGCAGTAGTGGTCGACGGGGAGTCGGGGACAGTGCTGGTATCTTCTTCTTTTCCTTCTGGCTCGTGCTTTTCTGCCAGAAGCTTTCGGCCCGCCAGCAGGGTGCTTCTGGCTCTGAGCCAGAAGGATTGGGGCCTCGGTGGGGGGGAGATCTGGCTCCACCCTTCTGGACATGGGGCACGAGGGCCAGGGTGGGACCGAGAGGGCTACGCAGCGAGGGATCTGCACGCGCTGAGGACCGGAGAGCAAGTTTGCACAAGGAGGAGAACACTTGGACCAAGCCTGCATGTCGCCCCCTACCAAGCCAGAAGAATCTGAGCCTTCCCGGGGGGGTGTTCTGGTTCCATGGCCAGAAGGTTCCGGGCCTCCCAGGGGGAGGTTCTGGCTGTCAGCCAGAAGGCCCTGACGGAAGATACCAGCACTGGTCGGGGAGGGGATGCTGCTCCACTCCGTCCAGGACGGACGGTTGCCTGGCTACCGAGGTAGGGGCAAGGGGGGGGGGGGCTGCGGCCCTGGGGCCCCTGTGCATCCTCCACTAGCCAATGCCCCGCGCCCGCCAGCCGCAACTCCGCCACGGCCCGTTCCTCCGCAACCCACTCCACCCTCACTCACCCTGCACCACCCTACGCCTCTTGAGCTTGGTCCGGATCACCGGATGACAGGGTTTCAGGGCGCGGGGCCCAGTAACAGGGTAAGGACTGTGCGGGCGGGGCCACGCACAGCTGGGCACAGCACACAACATCACACGCCGCGCCGGAAGCTATGGCTACGTACCGGTATGGCTATGCGAGCCGTGCGCAAGTGTCTCCGGCTCTCCTGCAGAGACTCGTCGAAGCTTCGTCTGGCACCAATGCGATTCGGGTGTGGTCCCCACACTGGGGCGGCCTTGCACCCCGCTGGTATCCCTCAATGCAACCACCGAGGGTTGGGGAGGGTTTGGGCCTCCAGGGTCGGCGAGGTCTGAACGCCTCACCGTGCAGACAGGCCTCCCAGCATGACCGTTCTCACTAAGGTTGAGCTGCAAGAAACGCCCATTTAAGCCCCTCCGGCCTTGGCCGGGCCGGAAGCGGCATGGGGCGGGCCTGGACTGGGCCTCGCTCGGGCCGTCGCCAACATTCGGCTTCAAGTACCGCTTTGCATTCATCTATCGTGCGGGCAACCTTTGTAAGTAACCAAGTCACCTTCCGTTATCGCTGCAGCAGTGCCGAGCAGTGATGCAGCGATGCTTGCCGCGATGCAAGCCGCAGCGGGAACTGAAGAACACGCGCTTGCATCTGTGATCGCGTTGCCTCGTCAGTATGTCCCGGCTCAGAAGCCAGCGGCGCATGCGGCGTATCCACCGTTGACGGTCGCAAGCGGAAGCGTGGGATACGCTCTCAAGCTTGAGGTGGGCTCCTGGCTGCTCCCCTCCGGCATCTTGGTTGTGCTTGATCTTGCTGAGACGTTTGTAACGAGAAGCTCCCTGATTCGTGCAGGTTGTACCGGGACAGCATTCAGCGATTTTGCCCCCGACAACCCTGTTCGGTGGCGATTTGTTTCCAAACTGGGCCTTCCAGACGCTCCATGTCGCGGCGCACTACTGCGCGACTCTACAAGAGGTGGGCGGGCAGGTCGGGTTTGGGCGGCGTGCACCTCCGCATGTCGCATGCACCGTCCCACACCGTCCACCCGAGTCCACAGTTCCTGCGCGCTGCGCCCGCGAGGGCCCGCTCGGCATTATGTACATCCGCGCTCTGTGGTGTTGCTCTGCGTTTAAGTCTCCCCTCGCTCAACATCTAAGACATGCCCCCGCCCCTGCAGTACATTCCCCTGCTCCTGGAGGACCCCAGCCTCGCCTTTAATCAAGCACCGGGGCTGCAATCCAACTTCGCCGAGACCTTCGCCCGTTGCGCCCAGGCCTTCATCCGCCACGGCTGCGTGCCGGCCCCGGAGCCAGTCCTCGAGTTGGTCGCGTACCGGGCCTGGGCGGCCTTCACCTTCTGCTACTTCCGCGGCGTGCACATCGCGCCCAAGGCCCCCTCATCCGCCGCTGAGCTCACGGCGATGCAGCAGCACGGCACGGTGGCGAACGGGCTGGCGTGCTGGCTCAGACGAATCGTCGGGGCCACGGGGTGGCAGCCGGGCGCCGGGCCCAGCGAGGGCGTGGAGCGCTGGGTAGCGGCAATGAAGCCGCGGCTGGGCCTGGGACCGGACGTCACTGCGGCTTCGCGGGCGGGGCAGGCACCGGCAAGGTGAGGCTGGCTAGCAACACAGCATACTTTCGAGAGCTGATCAAGATAAAACGTGCCTGAAGCAATGCACCATTGCCTCTTCGTGATTGGTGACGCCCGCAGGGTGGTGGTCTCGCAAGCGGGTAGCAAAGCCCGCGAGGACTACCGCTACTGGCCCCTGTACCCGCGCTGCGTGACGGATGGCTACAGCCGGAACCGCTTCAAGGTGGGGTGAGGGCGACGGGGTGAGGCCGTGAGGGTATAACTGGGGCGCCGTCTGGGAGGGGCATGAAGGGGTTTCAGACCTGCAGGGGGAAGGCGTAGGACAGCAGCTCCCCGCCTTTAAAGCCGCTGTGCCTCCGTCATGCCCCTTCCCTCTCCCGGCCATTCACCACTCCCTGCTGCCCAAGAAGCCCTTCACCCTTGCTTCACCGACACGCCGCCTTACTTATGTGCCTTCCGCTCCCCCCACTCCCGCCACGCCCACAGCTGTCCGAGCTGGACAGCAAGAACCACTCCCTGGTGCCCGGGGCGTGCGGCGTGCCGTCGGACTTCGCCGAGGGCCGTAACTGCGTGCTGGGGCTCATGGTGCTCAGCGACGTGGTGCAAGGCTTCAAGCAGGTGGGGAGGGGGCGGGGGGGTAAAGAGGGCGTGTGTATGGGTTTGGCGTGTGCGTGTGCTGTCGTGCGCTGTGCTTCCTGGTGCTTCCATCCTGCTGGTGTTAGTTGGTGGCTTGGCGGGAAGCGGGAAAGCGAGGTGCGGGATGGGTGAAACTGTGTACCGATATGGGCCACCCATGTATGGCTGTGTTGCGTACTTGCCTTCCGACCATGTTCCCACGCACCTCACCAGCCCGCCTGCCTGATGCATCCCCTCGGTCCCCTCTCCCTCCCGCCCCAGGCCGTCAGGGACGTGGCGCCCCAAGCCAAGCCCATCCTGGCCAGCGCGTTCCTGGCACAGGTCCTGACGCGGACCGACTCGCCGCCGGCACCCAACCAGCCCGACCCGCTCCTCGCCGAGCAGCACGCCCTCTACCGGCCGCAACTGGAGGCGTGCGTGCTCGGCTGGGCCGACGCCCTGACCCACACGGCGGCGTGGGTGCGCGGAGCGGCGAGCTGCGCGACGGCGGCGGGCATCGGCGCACCGGCGGGCCCCGTGCTGCCGCTCGAGGCCCTCTGGCATGGATTCCTGGACCCGGCGCCGCTCCTTCCCCCGCCGCAGCCGCCGGCGCCGCAGCCTCCAGTGCAGCCGCCGCCGGTGCTGCTGCCGCCGCCGCCGCCACCGCATCCGCACCTGTTGTCGCAGCGGTCGCACAATCACCCAAACCCGCCATCACCTCCGTCGCCGGCGGAGGCGGAAGCCGCGGCCTCGGCCCAGCCAGAGGCCAAGTGGTCGCTCCATACTCCCATGCCGCAGCTGCTGCCGCCGTGTGACACGAGCCTGCCGAGGCCTGACTCGCCGTCCGAGTCCGAGCACTCGCCCTTCCCGGCCACGCCCGCGCCCTGCCACGCGATCGAGATCCCCGAGGATGCGGATCTGCCCGACATGCAGACCCTGATCGACAACCAACCCGGATCGGGGCCTCTGGCGGACGGTCAGCCGCCGCCCTACACCCCCACCGAGATGGGACCTGTCTTCGTGCTCCGGGACCTCCTGGAAAAGGCAGCGGTAATCGCTGAGGGCCTGGCCAAGGCGCGACCGGCCTATGCAGCCGTTCTCAAAGCGGTGCGAGATGCCCAGGAGGGGGATCGGCTGGCTATGCGCGCGGGCGAGGGCGAGGGCGAGGGCGAGGGCGAGGGCGAGGGCGAGGGCGAGGGCGAGGGCGAGGGCGAGGGCGAGGGCGTGGGCTTGGGCGTGACGGCCGCGGTCCAGGCCAGGCTAGGGCGCGCGGAGAGCAGCGCCGCCGGCGGCGGCGCTGCATCCATGGATGTATCGAGGGCGGCGTCCGTGGCGCAGCCGGGGAGCACAGGCGCAGGCGGAGGCGGCGGTTGGGATGATGTGGACCAGCTAGCCGCCGCCGGCGGCCCGCCGGGCGGTGCTCTGCACCACCTGGCAGGCGGCGGCGGCGGTGGCGCTGCGATGCAGGATGGGGACGCGGACGAACTCGGTGCCGACGATGATCTCGATGAGAGTACCCTGCTGCAAGAGTTCGGTGCAGAGGACATGTCGTGTTCGGGCCTCATCGGGCAGGACATCACGGTGCCCGGAGCCCAGCCGCCGCCGCCCGCGCCCCTGCCCCCGCCACCGCCACTGGCGGCACCTCCGCTGCCGCAAGCGCCAGACGACGAGCTCTTTGGCGACGACAGCCTGAGCGTTCAGGTGCGGCCGCCGGGACTGCTGCAGCGGGGCCGTGTGGGGGCCGGCGGAGGCACGTGCCCGCAGAGCCATGGCCGGGAGCGGGACCGCAGCTTCTCAGTAAGCGGAAAGGGCAGCGGGCAAGAGCGCGGCAAGTTCAGCGGGGCACTGCTGGAGCAAAGTGGGTGACGGTTTGTGGTCGATGGAACGTGTCGAGTCCGCCGGCGGGCTTTACCGTTGTGAGGGGCTTAGCAGCCCCGTGTTCGATGTCGGGGCCAGATAGCTGATTGGGGCAGCGAGCGAGGTAAGCAGGCCGCTTTGAATGAATTAAAGCGGGCAGGTTGCATCATGTGAGTGGCTCTCGCAGTAGCACCGGAACTTTGGCGGGGTAGCATAGCGGAAATCAAGCATGCATGTGACGCATGCGTTGGGGGAGGGGGGACGGGGGTGCTGCAGCGCCGTTGCACCTTGGTGCTGGATCACGGTACAGGGGATGGATGAAAGAGCACAAAGAGGCCACATATGACCCGGCCGGCGGGGTCCTGCCAGCTGATGCGAGCCACTGGGCATAAAGGCCTCGGCATGGGAGCAAAGCCGTCCTCTTTGGCCGGTACCTACCGAGGTACCTACCGAGGGCGGGACCCACTGTGCCGAGGGACCGATCGATCTTGTTCCGACACCGCCGTTGGTCCGGTGTTGGGGGGCTGGGGCGCGGAATTGTAGAGGCAAAGCAGCCATGAGGGCGGGGCTTGGTTTGGACCGGGTTTCCTCGACGTGGCCATATGCAATGCGGTTGCTGGACGTTGCTGGATGAGCCGGTTGAGGTGCCTCTTCGTTGACATCTGTGATGCGGGTTGCACAGTGTTGCGGGTGGCACGGGTGGTTCGACTTCCGCGGGGTCGGCGGGGACGTGTGACGGCACGCGAGGGGCCGGCATGGGCGGCACGCAAGTACCCCGGCCCCGGATGGGCCGGCCCCGGTCAAAACACATCAGTAATCCATCCAATGCATTTCATCTTCTAGCCCAACCTCGCACCTTGACAATTAGAGCGCCCGTCGTGCAGAAATGCAAACCCGCCAGACATGTCGCTGTCGTGTCGGCGATACTTCGCGTACCTTGCCTTACTGAGTGTAATATTTGGAGAGACTTGTGATACAAGAAGGGAGCGGGACGTCGTTCCCGTCCGCGATGTCGTCTTGGTGCAGGCGTCGGCCTCGTTCCGCATGCCACTGCTGCACGCCTCGCGGGTGTGGCGCGAGAAGGTGCGGATACATGTGATGTCAGGACCTCTCCTCCACGCCCTCGCCGGGGCACCCCCCCAGCATCGCCGCACCGCCTCCTTGCCCTGGCGCCCCGGCACCCCCGTCCCTGCCTCCCCGGCCGCTGCCCCCGCCGCAGACCCCGCTGCGCTGTTTCTTCACCACCAACAACGCGAGCCAAGCGGAAGCCCTGAATCGGGACCCCACAGCGCGACGCCTCAACGAGGCCTACGGCTTCTGGGAGGTGAGCACGCGCCTACCCGCCCGCGACCCGCTTTAGGTGGTGCAGCCTACTCGCGGGTTCAATGATTCTGTGCTCAGTTGACTGGTTTCCTTGGCCCTGATATGGCGCCCACCGCCAACGTGCAGGATGACTTGCTGCATTCCCCCAAGCCAGGTACGTACGGTTGGAGGGCATGAGCTGGACACAGCGGGTAGCTAGCTAGCGGTATCCGTTCTCCGTTCTAGCGGCTTTGTCTGCTGTGCGACGTGGGGCATGCATGCGTGCGCACCGGGATGGGGTGAGAAGACAAGGGCTGATAGATGCATATACCTGAGCTTACCCGAGGGGGAGGGTCTTTCCAGCGGGCGGGATGGTGACAAGGGCGTTGCGGAGCCTTCACGTGAAGACTGTGGGGGCTACCAGAGCCTCTTCACACCCGCGCGCCAGCCCCGAAAGCCCCTCCCCCTGATGCCCCGCGCTCCCGTCCCTTTACGCACGATCGGCCCCCGGCCCTACAACCTCCCGCCTCACCGTTGCTGCCACCTGCCCCCATCGTCATCCCTGCTTCAATCCCGCCGCCCATTCCCGCCGCATCTTCCTGCTGCTCCCTTGTGCCCCAGGCGGCTTGCGCCACGCCCTGACCCCCCTCCTGGCGCACGCGCTCCTGGGGGACAGCTACCGCTGGATGCTGGTGGGGGACGACGACACGCAGTTCTTTCTGGAGGGTGGGGCGGGGGTAGAGGGGGCGGAAGGGGAGGGGAGGAAGGGGAGGGGAGGAAGGGGGAGGAAGCGTGTGTGTATAAGCGGGTGGTGGTTGGGGGATGACGACACGCAGTTCTTCCTAGAGGTGGGGGTGGGGGTTGAGGAGGCGGAAGGGGAGGGGAGGAAGGGCGAGGAAGCGTGTTTATGATGCGTCGGGTGGGCGCGTGTTATGGTACAGTAAAGTGGGGACAGGCAGTGGGGGAAGAGGACCAAGCAAACCCGAAACTTCGAAACAAAGGTCCCGATCGGGGGGGGGAGGAAGCAGTTGGAGGGGGTTTGGGGGGGCAGGGAAGCTGCGTCTCTGATGCAGTGGGCACCCCCGTGCGCGGGTGAAACGGCACCCGTGGCCTTGGGTTGTGGCCGCTGCGTGCAAAGCGATAAGAAGGCTGGGTCCGCCCGCGCACTGCCCCAGGGGCGCTGCGGCTGCTCCGGCGGTTCGACCCGGATCTGCCTCTAGCCATAACAGACAACCTCTGGTGGTGAGTGCTTGGTGAGGTATAGGCCTGCCCCAGTTTGTGACATGTTGGCTTGCCCCCCGGGAAGCTTGGCAAGCTCTCCGGCTAGGGACGCCCGGACCGGTCCGATCCAGTCTGGTCCGGTCTGGTCCGGTCAGACTGTGCGCCCGTTTGCATGGTCCGCTTGCTTCCCGCGCCATCGAGCGTCATTCCCACATGGCCTGTGCAACTCGACGCACGCAGGCAGCGCGGCCGGCACCCCCACCCCGAGGCCGCCCGCTGCCTTCCCTGCGGCTTCGATACCTCGCTCCTCACCAGCGAGGTGACTTGGTGTGAGGATTGAGGGTTGGGATCTGCCTTTGCATCTGCCTTTGGATCTGACAATGCGGTTGGCAGACGGATCTGGATGCGGCTGGGGACCTAGGCAATGAGCTAGAGGAGTGATTATCTGTAATGGAGAAGCGCGGGGCGGCAAGCATCCGACGTGCGACCCTGCGCTTGATCGCTTCATTCCCGCCTCGCAGGCCCCCAGTGGCGGCAACGGCAGCTTTGCGCCTCGGCCCGCGTGCCCATTTTGCATCCTGGACTTCGCGTGCGGCAGGTGCACGCCTTGTTATCGGCAGGAGAGGCAATGTTGGCCCTGGGCGGGCCTAGCTAGTAATGACCCGCGGGGGTGCCGGGCTACCCCAGGCTAGGCGTCCGGCCAGGCCAGTCAGTCACCCCCACCTGGCTCCCGTCTCGGCCCTCGCCCCCGCAGCTACACCGCGGGCAGCGTCTGCAACCAGACCCACGCAGCCGCCCTCCCACAGCTCTCCACACCCGCCGCCCACCCGCCGGGACCGCCACTGCACCCGCCCGCTGGCAGTGGGGCGTCGGGGGCGCGAACCTCGGCCGAGCTGTCAGCGGCGTTTGCGCAGTGGTATCGAGGCAGCGGCTCGAACAGGAGTAGCAGCAGCGGCGGCGGCCAGGAGGAGCAGGGGCCGCCCTTCCCGCTCTGCGCCCGGCATGACCCCAGGTCGGCCCACCGCCGGGCATCGATCGGGCGCAAAGCATTGCTGAGCTGCTCACGTACTGCACCCCATGGCTGCACCCCATGGCTGCACCCCACGCACGACAGCATCTCGAGTAGTCTTGATCTCGGGCCCTGCCCATGTGTAGGGTGCACGTGAGTCAGCACCCGCCCGGCTGCGGAAGGGGCTTCCACGGTACGTTCTGAATGCGTAGAAGCGAGGCCCGTGGGGGTGGGACGGAGCAAAGGCTACAGGTACCTGCAAGGCACGGATGTCACAAGACCCTGGGTCCTGTCGTGATCCTGGATCCCCCACTCTGCCCGTTGATACCAGATCTCTTTTGGAACCCATGGATACCTTGACTGCAGGCGGTGCGGGCCTGGTCCTGTCCGTGGGTCTGATGCGGCTGCTGCAGCCCGCGGCGGCTGTACGGCAGGTGCTGGCCATGGGCAGCGCATCCGGAGGCGACATGCTGCTGACGCAGTGGGTGCCGTGCGTGACACTTTGTGTGAAGGGCTCCTCGCATGAGCCTGGGGGTCTCAGGCGCGGTGATTAGCCGGCCGGCCTTAGAAACGGAACCGAGGTGACACTTGATGTTCAGGGCTGCTCGTGTAAAGGCCAGGGAAAGCGTAGGCGCGGTAATTAGCCGGCCGGTCGGTGACACTTGATGTGTGTGGGGTGGGGCATTCTCGGCAGGCGGCAGTCCAAGGGTCGGAAGGTTCTTGGCAGCCCATGGGCGGGGCCTCCGGTGGGCAGGCCTACCTGGCTTGAAGATCTGTGCTGCCCTGCCCGCAACAACCCACGAGCCACGCCCCTCCTCCCATGCCGTGCCCACATGCCCACAACCCTCCTCAGGCTCCTCAAGAGTCACGGCATTGGCTTCACAGACCCAGGCGCTCGCTTCCAACACGCCGCCCCCAACGGCCACTACGTCCTCTTTTCTGACTCCCGAGACGGGCCCCGACTGGGGACAGAGGGGCAGCTTTGGCCCTTCCTGGGCTGCGCACCGCCAGGCCCAGGCCCAGGCCCGGGCCCAGGGCGGCAGCGCCCGGGCCCGCCCGGGCCCCGGGAGCGCGAGGCGCTGTGGCGTGTACGGCACCAGGTGGCGGCGCACTTGCAGATGCGGGCCAAATCAGTGAGTCATCGAGCGGCTGAACTTCAAGCATCAAACCCGTGCTTAGCTGTCGCACGGTCGAACGTGGTCCGTTGCCAAGGGAAGGGATCGGGGTGTGTGAGTGCTGCTATCCTTGTGTGTCTCAACCCATCTTCCCCACCTTCCTGCGGCCGCACCTCCTCCGCATTGAACCTGTCTCAGCCACCCCCATCGCCCCCCCTCGCTCCCCGTTCCCCCCTGTACGTAATGCATTCCACCTGCGGTCCGTGATCCGTCTTCCCCAGGTGTACATTCGTCAATATCCCCTCCACCTCCACACTTTCCCGCGCCGCCCCCGCATTGAGCCAGTCTCGGCCCCATTTCCCGCCCTTCCCCCCTAGTTGAAATGCGTCCCACCCTGCAGGTGGAGTCGGCAGTGGCCACGTATCTCCGCAACCACCGGCGCCACTCTCAGGCGCTGGAGGCCCTGGCACTTGCGGAGCAGGATCTGGCTGATGATCTGGCGGATCAGGATCCAGCGACCTTGGATCCAGAGGTACGGCGGAGCCGGCTGACGCCGCCGCCGGGGCGTGTGGCAGGGCCGGAGCGCGCACAGGGTAACACACAGGATCCGACGTCCCAGGCGCCGGTACGAGCCGGGGACGGCGATCTTGACCGGCTATGGCGGGCGCTGCAGAAAAGATTTTGTCGCGCTGCTGATGAGGCGGCTGGGTAGCGGAGGCGCATTGAACACAAATAAAGGCTCATTAGGTGCCCCCCGGACAAACCTTGTCAACATGCCGCCGCCAGCAGGGTCTGCTGTAGAAACGCCTAACATTGCGCAATGAACTTACTTGGAGGTACGCTAATGCAAAGTGCCAACAAAGAGGCGGGTGCCAACTTGATGAAGACATGAAGTGCGCGCGTGGGGACGGAATGAATAACGCGGGGCTGAACGCAGATGGGCTGCACGGGCCCCTCACCGGGCGGGGTAACTCCAGGGCAACCCCCCAGGCGCCAAGCCGTTGGCAGCAGGCAACGTGTTCACCGGGCCCTGCCCTTTGCGCTCGCGGTTGCTTTGCACGTCGGCCGTGAACCCAGGGTCGCCCCTGGCGTGAACATGCCCATAACACATGTCGGGCGAAACCGGCCAGCGGCGAGGCGTTCGACTAGCAGCTCGACCTGGCCTTAACCCGGGTGGTTGGAGCCTTAGCTGCACACCTGCTACAGCACCTAGCTAGGTCCCACGCCCCTAGAGAGGCTCGCCGCGAAAACCGGACGCCGGAAACGGCCCCCGTTTCTTTCGGCCCCGGACTCTTCGGCTCCCTCAATGTCCAGCTTGAAGACGGAGTCATCGGGCGAAGACCGCCTCGTTGAAGGACCGCAACACGTCTCGCTTGAGCTCGCGAAGTGCAATGCAACCCGCGAAGTACGCAGCTCGACGCAACTTGTCAGTCGCTCCCGTACACCTGGCTGCATGGGCAGAGAATCGCGACGTATGGGGATGCGGTCGTCACGCTCGCAGTCACAACTTGTGGGCGGAGATACACTCATCGCTTTCTCACAGCTGCCATACATCCAGCCACCCCACGCCCGACGTAAGGAGGCGGCTGCGCACCTCCCCCTTGTTACCTACAGGTAGCCATCTCCTCTAGAGGAACTATAAGACCCTTCGGGCGAGCAAAATGATGGCAGCTGGCGACGTGCGGCGGGCGCATGTTCGGGTCCTCGGGCCGCTTGTCGCGGTTTTGGTTGCTCTTGCCCTGGCTGGCGACGCCAGTGCGCAGAGTAGGTCAAAGGGTGGCAGGCTGAGACACACAAGTCCACGGCGCGGCGTAGGCCACATGCCGACCTAATGCGCCGATTGTGAAGTGTCGTCCTTCCCATGAACCCTTATGCGCCTTCTTCACCTGCTCGCAGCCAAGTGCGCTTCAACGGTCAACCCGTGTGGTAACTCGGTGGGTGCCGTGACGTGCACGCCCTGGTTTACCCCCCCCTCGCACTTGGCGCGCTCTGGACCCCCGCCAGCTCTACCAGTTATGCAGGCTCCGTCCTCCGCACCCAGTTGGACCTTTGCCCCTATAGCCCTATTCCCCTTGCTGAACCCTGCAGATCGACCATCAGCTGCAAGCGGACTGCGTCGACACGTCTCTGAACTACAAGTGCGTTTGCAAGACCGCAGGACGCGTCTACGTCCCCGCCTCCAGGACATGCGTAGGTGCGTCAGTGTGGCAGGAGGGAGCAGAGGATGAGGAAACACGTACCAGCACATGCGGTATCCGTCATGGCCCCGGGGCTGTTGGTGGCCAAGGAGGCCGGAGGCATTCCTCTCCGATTGAAGAGGGGTGGGGCGGGGGTGGGGTGACCATCCACTGAAGTTAGCAGGAGTGCCATGCAAGCGCGGGCATGAGCAAGGGCACGGGAGGTGTATTTGGGGGGCTTCACATGCGTAGGGCAGACTTTGCATGCATCTGAAGGCTGAATTTACAGAGGATGCGGCTTGCGACAGGAGTGACTGGGTTTAGGTCTCGAGGGTCAGGATGAGGCTTAGCAGCAGGTGTGTCCTTCCCGGCCCAACCTGACATGCGCTCCACGCACCCCACCCTGCCTTGCCCCCCCATGTGCACTCCCGGTCGGTCTGCTGACTGAAGACAACAATGGTGCGTGTGGTGTGCTTCCGGGGGCGGTACTTGGCGCGAGAAAGGCTAGGGGCCCCGGGGCCCAAGGCAGGCAGGAGGCATGCATCGCTCCGGGTTCTTTTAGGTGTGGTTTCGGGTAGGGCCGTAGGTAGGGCCACTTCAAAACCCTTAGCTTCACGTTGGCCTACGCTTTTGTCATCCATGCCTTCACCCATGCCCTTGTCATATGGCTGGATGCATCCATCCAATGCCTGAACCTTGACCTGTCTTGGGTGCAGAGTGCCTGCTGGGTATCTGCAAGGGCAACTCCCTCTGCGTCAACTCGCCGGCGAACTCCTACACGTGCGTACGGCAGCAGGCCGCGGGCATGGCTTAGTTTCTGCGCTTCAGTCCGGTTGGACGGTGCAACACACAATGCATGCGTCCGTATGCACTCGACTGTCCGGTCACCTGCCCGCTGCCCCGGGTTGCAGGTGCACGTGCCCCACTGGGTATGCGTACAACCACACGAGGGGCGGCTGCTTCGGTGAGAAGCTGCTGGGTTTCTGTGGGCGTGGGGGCCGCAAAACAAGAGGCATGCGGGCGGGTACCAATTAGCGCCGCTCGCTCCTCTGCCCCATGACATGGCTGCCCTTCCATCTTCGCAGATGTCAACGAGTGTCTGACAAACAACCCGTGCAAGGGCAACTCTGTCTGTGTCGACGCGGTAAGATGAGCACATAGGGGGCACATAGGGAGCAAGTAGGGTGCGGGGTGCACTCACGCACTTCTGTGTGGGCAAGGGTCAGACCTTATCTTCGTTTACGGCTCGCTGGCATGCCCCTCTGCTGCCTTACCCGTCCCCTTGCAGCCGGTTTGGCCTATCTGCCGCTGCCCGTGAGTTGACAAAATCCTAGCTGAGCTGGGACCTGCCGTAAGGCTTGCTGCATGCCCTACCGTACCTCTTGATCTTGCCAGCCGACCTGTACGACCTGCCTGCCTGATGACTAGCTAAGTAGGTCCCGGCGTTTGTTGTCCTCAGGAATGGCTACTTCTACAATGGCACAGCCTGCGTTGATATCAATGAGGTGGGTTCAATGGGCTAGGCCCCCGATCGAGGCGGCAGGCGGCGGGGAGAGGGGGAGCGGACTGGATGGGCGTTCACCTGAGAGCTAGCGGTCGCAGCAGTACGGAAGATCGAAGATGCCTGAATTGGAAGCGTACCCCGCCCTCCCGCCCCTGCAGTGCAACCTGCTCCCAAGCGTCTGCCACGGCGGTGCCGTGTGCCAGAACCTCGCTGGCTCGTACCGGTGGGCGATGGGAGCGAGGATGGAATGCTTACAGCGTTTCTAGGTGCTATCTACGTCCTTGCCCCTCGCTGCTAGGCTTAGGTCCTCCTGTGCGCGAAACTTGGCCGGATGGAGCTGGTGTGCTTACTCTTTCGTTCCCTAACCGACTCAACCCACCCCCGTCGTCCGCCCACCGCCCGTCCACAGCTGCATCTGCCCCACCCAGCCATCCTGGGCATACAACGCCACGGCGGGAGACTGCTACAGTGAGTCGGCATGCTGCATGCTCTCCCGACACGCACATTACAACTGGCACCCCGGGGGTCTCATCCCGCTCCTACTACTCCCCGCTCCCGCCCAGAGCGGCGGTGCTGTCACAGCTTGTGTCATGTCATGCTCGCTCGCCAGGAACCAACATGGTCCTCCGTACCGCGCCCTCCTGCTGCAGACCCCTGCTTGCACCACCCCTGTGGCGAGGGCAACTGCACCGGGGCCCCGTTCGCACGGACCACGTACAAGTACACATGCGCGGTGCGGAGCGGCGAAGCCGCGGCGGGATCAGATGGCGGACCGGGCGGCCAGGAAGGGCGGGCCTTGTGCTAGATTTGCTTGTCAGATCCGTCCTCGTGTCGTCCCCACGTGCCTCTGGCCTCTGGCCTATGCCCTTGGAGCCCATGCGGGCTCTGGTGGCCTCACCAGTTTCGCCCCTACCTCCCCCCCTTGCAGTGCCCCACGGGCTGGTTGAACGGTCCCACCTGCACCGGTGAGCGCGGGGCCCCTTTGCGCGCGCAGGCTTGTGCGGCCTAGGCGGCTGACGGCCGCAGGATGCGCTCGTGCCAGGCCCTGGAGTGATGTTTGGTACAACACTGATATGTAATTGATTAGCTCTTGACCCCATAACGCATGCAGACCAGTGTGCCGGCAACCCTTGCGGCACCGGCAATGCTTGCATCAGGGCCCCCACCGCCGCCACGCCGTGGAAGTACAACTGCAGCGTGAGTTGTGGGGGTGGTGCAGTCGAGAGCGCGCGGCATTAGGACTAGACATATTACTTGGGAAGAAGAAATAGCGGTCGAGTGACAGAGGTGGCAGGACGGAAGGGACGGAGCGAGCTCCCCCCTTGGCAGTGGCACCTGCCATCTGGCAGCTGGAACCTTTCTGCTGTTGATTGCCCACCAGGACCCCTACCCTGCCGCCGCCTTAACCCTCTCTGCGTCCCGTCTTGGCGCTTCCTTGCACATGCCTCATGCCCACATGCCTCCCGCCCGCGCGCAGTGCCTGGGAGGTTCCACCTTCATGAACGGAACCTGCAAGGGTGAGGGGGGGGGGGGGCGTTGGCGTGGTTAGACTGTGGCACCCGCTAAGCCAGGGGCATGCGTGAAAGGGGGTAGAGTAGTCCAACCCCAATGTCGACTCAGCACCCGCTAAGCCAGGGGCATGCGTGACGGGGGGGGGGAGTCCAACCCTGATGTCGACTTGACATACCGTACACCGTGTGCTGTTGTCAGACGGTTTGCCTTTGTGGTTGCCGTACGGTTGTATCCATGCCTGATGAGTCAGCAACGCTCAGAGGGGCCCCTGCTGACCTTTCTGAACCCGCCACCCGCCCTATCACGGTAACCACGACCCGCCCGCGGCCACATTACGCCCACGCAGGATCTCTGGGCACCAACATCCTCACCACCGCCCACAAGTCCAGTGTCGATTGCTCCACAGCCCAGGCCGGGTTCCCCTGCAACAACTCGATGGACGGCAAGCTCGACACCGCATGGGTGCGTGCGTGCGTACTGATGAGGGGGTTAAGAACAGGGGTGCCAGGCAAGCGAGTGCGCAAGGGCACGGCCCGGGGAACCAGTCGCCTGCTGGGGACCTGGGGGGTGCTCGATCCATGGCCTGCTGGGTTTCCCCGGTGGTGCTCATCTAGCTCATCTCTGTCTCTGCGCGCTGTGGTGATCTGTGCCAGAGAGAGAGAGACCGCTTTCTAAGTCCCTGCCTAGTGCCTACCCTCTTTCCCCCTCCGCCCCGTTGCCTGTGTCTCTGTCTCTGCATGCGCGCTGTCATGATCTGTGCCAGAGAGATACCGCTGTCCCTGCCTACCGTCCTTCCCCCTCCGCCCCGTTGCCTGTGTCTGCCCGCGCAGGAGGGAGCGGTTGCGTTTGATACGGAGCCCATGTGAGTGCCGTAGCGTGTTGCGTGCACATGACCCATTGGCAGGCATTCGGAGGGCAAGAGCTTGACCTGGCCCCGACCCCACGTCGGTGGTGGACTGTGGCTCCCAGACATACAGCTGCTTCCGAGGGCCTCCCCCTTGCTTGTGTCACCGTGGTGTCTCAGCACCCGTTCTTGCCGCATCACTTTTATTCACCGCTCCCTCCCGTTGCTATAACCTGGACCCCGACCCCGCAGGATTCAAGTTGCATTCTCGACGTACCTCAAGGTTGCCAAGGCCCGCGTGGTCTACGTTGCTGGCGACCCGGCGTACCTGTCGTCGACCGGGTGTGCCTTCACGCTCAACTCCTGGCTGGGTGGGGGCGACAGCTCCTCGGCGTATGCAGACTTCAACACGACGCAGACGGTGAGCATGTGCAGTTGTGCACGCATGAACGGACCGCACCTAGCTGACTTCGAATTCATGCATGAGCATTTCAGCCCATCCGAGCTGGCAAGGGGTTAGAGAGCGAGGGCATCTTTGCTTTGGCCCCATCCCCCTGCCTCATCACAATAGTACGCCCCTCTTGGTTGCCCGGTTCCGACCCGCAGCATGACCTCTCCCAGCCCGCTGAGTACATCCACACCTTCAGCCCAGCGCTGACGAGCGTCATGGACTTCGCCCTGGCCTGCTACCGGAAGGAAGCCACGGACAAGGCCCTGATTCGGATCGTCGAGATCGAGCTCTACGCGAGCTAGTTTGGCGCTTGGTTTGGGACCATGCATTCAGCTATTCATGTTGTCATCCAGCTTGCGTTGAGGGCCTGGATCGGGGGCTTCGAGCTTTCGGTGTGTACGGCGTGTGGATCAAGCCGTACGGGGGGCGGGCCCACGCATGTTGTAAATGCGTGACCCCGTCATATTCATCCTACATCTTACACCCTCATCGTCCAACTACCGGCACTCTAGATTTCTAGGGTGGCCGGTGCGTGGGGGGCAAGGCTTCATCACCCATTGTCATCCGCCAGCGGCCGGTGTCTACGTTGCTTGATCTTGAACTCGAGCGTGTTTGTGCGCACTGTGTGTTACCCTTGGCGTGTGATTGATCGGAGGAGCTGTTTCTGTGAGTTGCCACTGCTGGCAGATGCACTTGATGAGTTGGGCCAGGCGGGTTCCACACCCTCCGGCTCCCTCGGCGTCTGAACATGCTTTGGGGGGCTCTATCTGTGAGCTGCAACTGCTGGCAGATGCACTAGATGGGGCATTCATTGTTGCTCGTGTTGTCTGGGGCCCTCCGCCTAAACGGGCAGTTGGACGCGGACAGATATGTCAAGATCTACCTCTCTTGGACCTGAGGCGCCGAGAAGACGCCACCTTGTCGACTGCGGCGGCAGACCGCCTCAGCCCCGCACAGGGGCGCAGGCGGGTCCTTCCGACCCAAGTACACTTGGTAACTCCACATGGCTAGCGGTGGACCCCCGAAAGCGGCCCTGCGCGGAATCGGACCCGTTGCACTCGTATGCAAGCGTGTACCCGTCACGTGTAACATTCCGCTCTTGGGCACTTGAGATGGCCACTGTTGCATCAGGTCGAGAGTACCTGGACCCCCCTGCCCCCTTAAATAACCCCCATACCGGTACATCAGCCTGTGTGAACTCTCTTGCGCACACTTCCGTATTCCAACCAGGCCATGTGATCTCTCACCCTGCCGATACCATGTACCTCAAAAGCACACGATGCCTCGCACTCGGCCCCAGCCGCGCGGGCCGGCCCACCACACGTCCCAAGTGCCCTCCCCTTTCCCACGAGCCACACAGTCCTCGGTGTTTACAATGAAGGACCCCCCTGGGGTCACAGCGCTGAACGCTGGGGCCAAGCGACCCACCTCACGGGCTTGCCCCCTGCAAGCCAGAACGCAAGTCCCTGTCATAACTTGCACTAACCACACTCAGGTCCCACCTTAGTCCTTGGCACGCAATGACAGCCATGCCCATGTCGTACACAGGGGGCATTTCTGCCCACTTCTTCTGTACACGTATGTTGCCGCGCCTTGCGGCGCAGAATCGAGAGCTGGGGACCGCCGCCGCGTGGCCTCCTCGGCGACCTGGCTCCGTGCCCCCACCAGCCCTCACTAGTGTCCAACCGGCGTGGCATGCACTCAAGACATGCCAACAAGTCGTAATCACAGAGAAGCTTCCAGAGACCCACCCACAGCCCCGTGGGCCACCATCTTGCGGTCTGGCAGATGGCGCGCCCGCTTGATCCCACTCAGGGCGTATGTATAACCCATTCTTGCAAACAGTACTCCCAGCCGCAGGCACCGCCCACCCCAGTCCCCTGAACACCAGGTTGCTGGTCTCCAGAGCGCGAGCATGCCCATGGGTGCCGGGTCATCTAGCCACCTGCGTATCCCGCCCCCGACGGGGCTTGCAACCTTCAGACCCTTCCGCCCCCGCACGCCGAATCTCTCACTGCCTCTGGGCACTCGCAAGGGCCAAGCCTGAAACGCTCCAAGCTCCCATGCCTCAAGAGCCCCAGGCCTTCATGCGCCCGCCAGCCGCCCTGACCCTTTCACGCAGGACGGCCCCGCAGGGCCCAGACAGGCCCAGTCATGGACCCTGCTGGGCCTCACTGGGCCCGGCGCTCAGCGGCGCATCACGTTGGCCGAGGCGCTGACGTAGCTGTTGGCCATGGTGCGGCCCGTGGCGCCTCGGCCCTGGCCAGTGGCGTCAAACCTAAGAGGGGGCAGCAGATTGGGAGCGGGAACGGGAACGGTTGAAGCAATTACCTCAGCAGGGGGGGCGCAGGGGCAGCAGCAGCAGCGGCCGCAAGAGCCGGGGGGCAGGGCTCCGCGATAGTCCTCTCCACAGGCCTGCCTGGTCCCAGCACTCAGCAGCCCTCGCCCCCGCACTTGGCACCTCGCACTTCTGCCCGCCTCAAGCCAAACCCCCACGCGTGTCAGGCACTGTGTCCCCACGACCTCTGCTCTACGACACGTGTGCCCCCTCTCCACGCGCCTGCCCGTCCCCACGCATTGGGTCCCGCCCCACCCCAGACCCCACTCCGTGTCAGGCACTGCATCCCACCTGTGCTTGTGTGCGCCCGTGTACTGGGTGGGGTCGGTCAGCTTGTCGAAGATGGAGCCTCCGCCACTGCGGCGTGCCGTCCCCGTTGCCATGCCGGCGCCCGCGTCGCTGGTGCGGAAGGTGCTGCCGCTGTTGGCCACGCCTGGGGAATCAGGACCGTGTGAGGAGGGGGGTGGCGGGGCGGGGATAAGTGGAGGTTGGGATCATGTTGGTGACAGGAGCAATCCGAGTATTGCAGCGGTAGTCCGGGGGAGGGACATGCTTTCAGTGAGCACGCCTCCGACCCCAGGAGCACGGACAGCGGTCATCTTTGGCCCGATGATATCACTGGACCGCGAATGACTGTCACGCACTGAAGAGGAAAAGCCAGCAAAAGCTCTGTTGTGTCCGGTCCTCCCACAAGAATGGCATCCCTCGCTCACCGTATGTGGGCGTGGTGGGCATGCCAGAGTAGCTGGTGCGCAGCGTGTTTCGCCCCACGGAGGCGGGCCGAGCGGGCGTGTTGGGGGACAGGGGCGTGTAGCCGCGCGATCCGTCGCCCGAGGTACGGCTGTACAGCAGCGGGCTGCCGCTGCTGCCGTACGCGTACCCTGTGTGGGAGGGAGGGGGGCGAGAGGTGCGAGAAAGGAGTGAGGTGTCGGGGTGGGGGTGGGGGTGGAGTTTGCCCTCCTAGGGCAGGGCTGGTTTCCAGTGTGCGGGTTGGAGAGCCGACGGTCACAGTAGTCATGGCGGCTCCTGGAACGACGCTGACCTGCGCCGCTTGTGTTGAGGTTGCTGCGGGTGATCTGACTCAGGTCGTTGACGTTGCTTCCGGGAGCGCCAGCGATGAGGCCGTGACCCTGCACGTCCGCGCAATAAACGAGGGGCAGCGGGATGAGTAGGGGCGACTCAGCCGAGGCGCGCAAGTTGGCCATGGGCGCCACGTCGGTGAGGTGCCACCGCGCGACTTGCACCCCAGCACTAGCTTGCACGCAGCAGGGGGGAGCTCACCTTGGCGATCCGGTCGCGACCTGCGCCGAGGAGCAGGCGCAAACGAGGTAGGGCACGATGGTAAGTTCGACCGCAGATTCTTCTAATAGCGATTGTGGCAGCCCAGTGAACTTCGGTCTCACAAGGTCAAGAGGAGGGCGGAAACAGCTTGCGCTGGCCCCGCAGTGGCCGACATGCGGCCGCATGTCCTCGGCGCTCCCTGCTGAGGACCCCACGTACCTGCGAGGCCTCGCCCATTTCCATTGCCATCAAATCGGTGTTTGTGGGCACCGGTGTAGACTGCAAAGGACAAAGGGAACATGCTCTGGGTAAGAAGTTCGAGCGCGAGACTCTCTGGAGACTGGTGAGCGACCGGGCAAGTGGCGCCGAGCCACGACGCTGAAGTAAGCACCGGGGACACGCAGCGCGACTAGGGGGTGCCCACGCCGCACAGCGACTGCGGCGCCATTGCTGAGGTTTGGGGTGAGGCGCCCAGGTAGCCAAGGAGAACCCCAGGGGCTCACGGCTGGAGTCTGTAAGCTTGTCAAAGATGGACTGGTGAGTCTTGGACATTCTTAGAAGACGGTCGGAAGAAGAGCGGAAACAGCTTGAGCGACCAAGCACTTTGCCGAGCACTTTACAAGCAGTACTGTGATGTCTGAAGTGCGCGGAAGGTATATATTGTTTGAATGTAGGGTGCGCGCTAGATGGCTGAGTGCGGGCGTTTGCGGGCGGCCAAACCCCGCTCTAACCGCCATGGCCAATGTCGCAAGCCCGTTCATTTACACCACTTCTAGGGTACATGCGCCCAATGTACTACTCGGGCCTGCACACTTCTCAAGCCACTCGATGCCACCCCGGCCTGGCAGCTCGATCACCGTTGCATGGCCATGGCCACTTCGCGTGCGCTGCAGGTCGCCTTCCCCTTGCGCGTGTGCATAGGAGCTACAAAAGCGCTTCGAGTAGAGATGTTCCTGGTGTTGGAAGCGCCCTGCAGACCCTACCTCACTCGCCGTTGCGTAAAGGCACTTTCGTTTCCCTTGGAGCCCCCTCCTCCCATTCCGTCGCCCTCGACCTCTTTCGACGATTTCAAGCCAAGATCTGCGGATCGGCATACACTCATATTCACTGTATCACGGCAAACGCACGCTCAGGTAGCCCCGGGGGATCGTCCTTCGAGGACGGCACGGCGTCGTGGTCTAGTCGCGGCAGGCGCAGCCCTCTTCAAGCTTTGGCAAGCAGCCTTCTCTTGCAGCCTGCATACCGGCGTACGGGACGCCCTGCTGCGTTCCTCCGAGCGTTCCCTGCAAACCTGTCCTCACAGCCACAAAGCCCTGGCAGGTGGCAGCACTATCTTGCGCTTCAACTTGGGGCAGCCTGTACTTGCTCTTCCAGCAGCGGTGTCAGGAGTATGACCCTTCGGCGTCTTGCCCTGCACTGCCTGTCTTCAATACCCTACTAGGTAAGCCCAACTGCAAAACCGGCGCCAGCACACGTACGGGGTGCGGTCAAAGTCCTGTCTGACTCGTCTTGTCCCTCGAAGCAGCACGCCGGCCTTAATACGCCTCACAACTGGTCCACGCCAAGTTCCCTGCAGCTGGCTCCTGCCCATCCTCACCCAAGTCCCGCCCACGGCCCCCGTGACCGCACAGCTTCATGCAGCTCTAGCCCTCTGCCCCCGGCCACTCCCTAGCCCCACATCGTGAACCCCTCCCCGGACCTTTGAACCCCCGCTCTCTTGCCCCCTGGCCACCGTCCGTCAGCTCAGTGGGTCAGGTCGCTAGCGTCCCACTCAAACTTGGGCGGCGTGGCCATGGGCGGGATCTCGTACATGTTGTTAAGCGATGCAAAATCGTCTTGGTCGGCTAGCGAGCTGCCCGTACCGCTGGTAAAACTGCTGCTGGCCGCCAGCGCGCCGCCGCCGTGATGCCCGTGGCCGCCGCCGGCGGCGCCGCCGTGGTGGTCGTTGTGCCCGCCGTTGCCGTACAGGGCGCGCGCCGTCAGGCCGGCGCCGCCGCCGTCCGAGATGCCACTGGTATGGAGGTTGTCTGTGGGGCGGACGTGGGAGGTGGGGGCGGGACGTTCAGGGCGCGGGCCGAGAGCTGCGGGGAAAGCATGGAACGCCTAGCACGCTTGCTGCCCCACAAGGAAAACGCGTCGACGCGGCAGCGCAGAAACGCAAAACCACTCACCAAACTCGGCGTCCCCAGAGTCCGGGCTGCAGTACGCCGCAGCGCTCCTCTCCAGCCCCAGCGCTCTCCCGCCGCCGCCCGCCGCCCCGCCGCCCGGCGCGCCGCCGCCAGAGTTGACCGCCGACGCGCCCTGCCCCGAGCTCGTGCCGCCGCCGGACCACGCCGCCGCCGTCCGGCCCGCCGCCGCCGCCGCAGACAGGAGCTGCGGCGGCGCCGCCACCAGATCTGGCCGGGGCAGCTGCACCAGGTGGGACGCCTCCGCTAGGAGCTCCGCAACCTGACCGGCGCGAAGACGAAGAGACGCGAGCGTGCGGCGGCGCTGGCAGGCGGCGAGGCTGCTGGCGGAGGCGCCGACCAGGCTGCCGGCGCCGTCAGCGCGGTTCTCGCCGTACGGTGCGGCGGAGGCCGGGTGCGAGGCGGGCACGGCGGCGGCGGTGCGGGGCGGGGGCGCGTGCGAGGGGCCGTGGTGCAGGGAGGTGGCGCGGAGGGCTGACACGAGGGCGTAGAGGGAGTGGACCTGCGGGGTCGATGCATGGCGGGGCATGCGGACGTGTCAGACTAGTGGGTCCGCCGTGTCAGGGCCTGAGTCAGCAGGGCCTGGACCCCGATCCCCCGAACCCCGGCCAGAGCGCATGACCCTACAGAGTAGCTGTATCCTGCCAGGACCAGCACCCTCTAAACCCAGGTCAAGCCCAACCAGGCCCCTCGCGACTACCCACCCACCCACCCCACACCAATGACTCTCGCACACAGCACACAGCACACAGCACGCACCTCGGAGTTGTGGGCCCAGAACTCCTCGTCGCTGCCGACCTCGCCAGACGCCGCCGCGCCCTGCGCCGCCGCCAGCGCCGCCTCCAGCCGCCCCTCCGCCGCCGACTGCGCCACTTGCACCAAGTCCGCAAGACGCGACCGCACCAGCGTCAGCTCCCCCCGTAACGCCCGGCATCTGGAGCGAAGGGCTACTGAGTCGACAGCCAGGACGTCCTCCTCGGCCTCAGCCTCGGAGTCGTCGTGTTCCGCCGCTGCCGCTGCTGCTGCGGCGGCTGCCGTTGCGGCGGCAAGCGCGTCAGCGGCACCAGTGCCGGCGGCGGCGGCAGCGGTGGCGTCGGAGGTGGAGGTAGCAGGGCCATGGCGGGCGCGCGTGTGCTCGGGGGAGCCGTGGCGGCTGACGCCGGCGTCGCTGCTGCTGGCGGACGTGGCCTTGGAGGCGGCGGCGGCGGCGGCGGCGGCGCGTACCTCCGCCAGCTGCGCCTGCAGCTCCGCCACCTCCGCCGTCAGCCGCTGCTGCACCGCCGCTAGCTCGGCGCCGGCTGCCGCCGCCGCCAGCTCTAGCTCGCTGCATCGCCGCTGCGCCTCCTCCAGCTGCCGCCGCAGCTCCTCGCCCACCGCCGCCGCCGCCGCTGGCGGCGCCGTCGCGCCGTCCGCGCCGCCGCCGGCGGTCGCCGCTGCCGCCTCCGCCATCATCTCCGCCGCCTCCAGGTCCTCCCGAGCCCGCATCAGCTGACCCTCCAGCGACGCCGCCAGCTCGTGAGCGGCGTCGAGTCGGGCGTGCGTTGCGGCCAGCTCCCCGCGGACCTCCTCCACCTCCGCCGTCAGCCGGGCCGCAATCGCCTCCACCTCCGCAACCCTTGCGCGCGCCGCCTCGGCTTCCGCCCGTAACCCAGCCGCACTGGCCTCGGCCTCGTCAAGCTTTGCCCGAGCCGCCTCGGCCTCGACCCGCAATTGTGCAGACGCAGCCTCCATCTCAGCCAAGCGCTCGCGTGCGAGCTGAAGCTCCGCTGATGTCCGCGCGGCCTCCGCCTCCGCCACGGAAGCCTCCGCCACCGCCTCCGGCGGCGCCGCCGCCGCAGCCTCGCTCAGCGCCAGCTCTGCCTCCGCCTCCGCCAGGCGCTCCTCCAGCGCCCGCCGCGCCCCCGCAGCTTCCTCCAGCTGCCTCGCCAGCGCATCGCGCGCCGCCTCCGCCTGCCGCTGCCGGTCCACGGCTTCCTCCATCTCCGCCTGCGCCTTTAGCTTCTCCGCATTTGCTGCCTTGACGTCCCGTGACGCAGCCGTCGCCTCGCCGCGTGCGACCTGCGCCTCAGCACGCACCTCACGCATGTCAGTCTGGAGCCGTGCGAGGCGCTGGCGCAGCACGTCCAGCTCCCGACTGGACCCCGCGCGGGCCGCGGCCTCGCGCGCCTCGCCCTCGCCCAGCCGGCCCTGCAGCTCCGCGTGCGCAGAAGCCGAGACCGCGAGCTGGGATTCGAGGGTGGCGATTGTAGCGCGCGCGTCGGCGAGATCGGCGGAAACACGTGCGAGGTCGTCGCTGAGGCGGAGCGTGTCGGCGGCGGCGGCAGCCTCCGCTGCCTCGGCGGCGGAGGCGGCGGTCCGCTGGGCGTCCGCCAGCGCCGCCGCCAGCGCGTCGCGTTCGGAGGACAGGGCCTCCGCCAGGGCGACGGAGGCGACCGAGGCGGCTGACGGCGCCGACGGTTCGACTTCCTGGCTCGGCTGCCGCTGCTGGGACCGCAGCTGCTCCAGGGCGGACTCGGCCTCCGCCAGCGCAGCGCGCGCCTCCGCCAGCTCCGCCGCCGCCGCCGCGACGGCCTCCTCCGCCGATGTCTCCACCGCCCCCATCCGGCCCTCCATCCGCTGCTGCGCCTCGCTCGCTACCCGCTGCTGCCGCTGCAGCTGCTCCCGCGCCTCCGCCAGCTCAGCCTGCAGGTTCGCAATAGCTTCCTTCGCCTCCTGCAGCTCCGTCGCCACCCCTGCCGCCACCGCCGCCGCCTCCGCGCCCGCGCGCGACGTGCCTTGCGCATGGCTATGCGTATGCTGGTGCTGCTGCTGCTGCCGGGGTGAGTGCGGACCCGACGCCGTACCCGCGCCCGTGCCAGGGCCCGTCCCGGTCCCCGTGAGCTCCGCGCCCCACTCAAACGCATCGTCCGTGTTCCAAGAGTCACCGCTGGCACGGCGCGCCGCGGAGCCCGCCTCCGATGCCTTGGCGGGGGGCACGGCGGGGCCGTGCGTGTGGGCGTGGGTGTGGGCGCCCGAGGCGTGGCCGTGGGGGGGCCCCGCGGCCCGAGCGCGGGAGAGCTCCTCCGTGAGGGCTGCGTTGTCCGACCGTAGCTTGGCCACCTCGGCGTCACGGCGCCGCAGCGCGCGGGCCACCACGCGGCGGATGTCGGACGGCAGCTGCGCGGGTGATGGGAAGGCAAGAGCGGCCATGAGCGTTGAGCATGACCATCGCGGGGCCTCTTCATTCCCGCTTCACACACGGGCAAGACCTCGTTGCGGCATGTCCCTTCCCGCTTTTCCCTGCCTGGCCATGCATACAAATCATTCCACCGATGCCCGTCTCCACCCTCCCTCTTCACCCCGCTCACGTCGTGCACGCGCGTATGTGCGTGGCCGTGGCCGTGCCTCCCCTCCGTCCCCGCGTCGCTGCCGCGGCCCTGCCCGCCGGCCTGCCCCGCCTGGCTCCCGCTGCCGCCGCCGCCCGAGGAGTCCCGCAGCCGCGCCTCGCCGGGCGCCGGCCCCGAGCCCAGGCCCAGCGCCGCCGCCACCGCGGCCAGGGAGGCCGCCGAGCCGCCGGTTTCCGAGTGGGCGCGGTCGTGGCTGGGAGACAGGAGCCCGCCGTCCTCGTACAGCTGCGGGGGCGGGGGTGGAGGCGGGGACGGGTGATGGGGCGCAGGGGGCGGAGAGCAGTGGAGCAAGAGCAAGGCAGGGGTGGGGTCGAGGCGTGAGGGCGGGGCTGAGGCGTCGAGGCAGAGTGGAGGGGGTGCCACCCGATGGCACCCACGCAGGGCCCTGCTTCCCGTGCCCTCCCCTCCCCCTGGAGCTGCTGACATGGCTAGTCCCCCGCCCCCCTCCCGCTCCCCCTTCAGAACGCACCGTACCGCCCTCCCCCCTGGCCCCGGCTCCCGTACTGCTCCACGCCTCCCCCTCCCCCTCCGCCTTCGGTTGGACGACACCTCACCGCGGCGTGGAGCTCTTCTGTACTTCTCGGTGGTATGTACCATCGCAAGCTAAGCTTCCCTGGCGCAGGCGTAAAGACGCTCTCCCGCTTCTCAGCTTCAAACACCCCCTCCCCCTCCACCGCTCGAACAGCGCACCTCGAACTCCCGCACCCTCGCCTCCAGCGCCTCCTCGTGCAGCCGCCGCGCCTCCAGCGCCTCCTCCAGCTCCCGCGCCCGCCGCCGCCACTCGATCAGCTCCCCGCCCAGCTGCTGCACCTCCTCCTGGAGGGCGTTGTTCACCTGCGCGGGAGGGGCCGGGCGTCGGATGGTCGGGAGAGGTCGGGCGGGAGCGAGGGACAGAGCGGTGGCGAGGGTGGGTACAAGCTGGCCGCTGGTGCGGTGAGGTGGTGAGGTGGTGGTGAGGCGGGGGATGGCGCTCTGCTGGTGGCAACAGCCCTCAGGCCCGCGGGCGATCCGCCTCTCGACCCCTGCCTGGACCCCCGGCCCAGCCCCACCTGGCGGGTGGTGGCCAGGTGGGCCTCGCTGGCGGAGACGCGCTGGCCGTCAGCGCGGAGCACCTGAGGGAGGGGTGGGGGGATGGGGTGGGGGGTGGACGGGAAGCGCGGGGTTGCGGGCGCAGGGTATGGGGAGTATGGTTGCGACGGGCCGAACCCTCCACCCTCGCCCGCACGATCACTGCTTCTTCCAGCCCACCCCTGCCGCGACCTCCTCGTCCTTGGCCCGAGGACCGCTCCCTCCTGCCCCCGACCGCATCTGGGTTCCCCACCTCCTCGTCCAGCCCACCCCCACCCCATCCTCAGACCACCCCCTCCTCCCCCACCGCGATCTCCTCGTCCTTGGCCATGATGAGCAGCTGCACCTCGTGCAACTGCGCCAGTAGGTGCTGGGAGGCGTGCTTCTGCAGGGTCAGCTCCACCTGGGGAGGGAAGAGGACGGGACAGCGGGAGGGAGCTGAGGGGGATGAGGGGCAGGGAGGGTGGGGGATGAGGGCTGGGGCTTGACCGCAGGGGTCAGGTGCATTTGCAGAGGGAGGGAGAGGGGCGGGGCGGGGAGGAGGAGGCGAGGCAGGCCGAGGGGGATGTGGGTCGGGCTCGAGCGCGAGGGGCGGGAGGCGACAGGGCCGCAGACTGCAGTCCCCGTGGCCGTGTCCCGCCAATGGCCTGATCCGAGCGCCCAGCCCCCTGCGCCCAGCCCCCTGCGCGCCTGCTTTCGCGTTCATCTGCCCCCTGTTCGCTAACTCCCATTTTAATCTGGCGCCTGATCGTATGGCCACGTGTCCGCCTGCACCTTGTTCGCCTGCCCGCCTGTTTGACTGCCCCCTGATCCGCTTGCCCCTGACCGCCTGTCACCACAACGGACCGCCTCCCGACCTGCAGGTTGTAGTTCTCCGTGGCCATGCGCGTGGCGCTAGCCATCTCCTGCAAGGAACGGGATGGGACGGGAAGGGCGGGTTCACGTGGCAGCCAGATCGCTGTAGAGCCGCATGCATGTTGGGTTCCAAAGGGGGTGCCGGCGCTTGCGAGGCATGCAGGGCCCCTGCGCAGACGGGTGTGGGGTTGCACAAGACAGACCCCCGAAAGCCCTGGCTGCTTGTCGCTGGGGACGGAGTGTGAGGACAGTGTACCCCCGGAGGACCCACCTTGCAGGCCGTCTTGAGCTCCGAGATGCAGGGCTGCAGCAGCTGCTGGGCGTTGCTGGTGCCCGCAACCACGCCTGCGCCCGTGCCCACCGCTGCGTAGCGGCGGTTGTCCACCACCAGGCCAAAGCTCTGCTTCAGGGCGCAGGCCATAGAGCGCATGTCCTGACGGAGCGCCTTGTAGACATCGCTGCCGCTGCGGACGTCGTCCGCGCCCGGCCCAAGAAACAGGCCATCCCACTCCTGCGCCAGCTGCGTGTGCGCGTACTGATCCATCTGATCGTGGAACCCCTGGTCACCGCTGAACCCCGGCCGGTCGCTGTGCTCAGAAACACGCCGAGAGTGGTGTCCCGTCTCAGAATCGCGACCCGCAAGGTGCGGCGGGCCGGGCGTTGTGAAGACCCGCGTGTCCGGCGAGTACACCGGCGGTCGGGGCGGCTGCAGCGTGGGCACTCCGGCGTTGCGCTGTGGGTGGAGCGCGCGCATGCAGGCCCGGGTTAACACCCAGGCGTCCGCCTTTCAGGCCCACCCAGAGCCCATGCGCTAGCGAGGCCTCACCAGAACCGCTGAAATCTTGTCGGGGCTGTTGCTAAAAGTGCGCGAGAGCGCCTCGCCTGCCCGGCCCACGAAGCCCGGCGTGCCTCCCAGACTCGAGCTGGCCTCCATGAGCAAATGCTCTCCGCACGAGCTGTCCGTCCGGCTGTCCTAGCTATGCCGATGGAGCGCGGCGGGGAGGCGTAGCGCTCGCGGCACCATGCCTAAAGCTCAAGAGCAGCTGCCAGCGCTCATGGCCGTGCGTGGGCTATGACTTCAGACAACTTTAAGCGCGCCTAGCACTGCTGCGGCCAGCCCGCGTGGGCAGCAGCCCGCCTCGATAAGTTGGCGCTCTTCTGCGTGCACGTTGGTGTCCAGCGCCCTGTCTACGATGCGTGCAGTGCCTAGCTAGGAATGCAGGTTGGGTAAGGAGCAGCGGCTGTGCGGAGTTTTCTCGGGGGCTGCCCCGCCGATCCCGCTGATGAAGGGCGTCGTGCCAGCGTTACACCCTAGAGCCCTGTGACCCCGCGACAGACACACCTACTCTGCGGCACTCTGCGCGCGAGCCCAGGCTTCCCGCGCCAAACCCTACGTGACATCCACTTGCGCTCACAGTGACGCTCGATAGGATGCTGCGCCTGGGGCGTTCGACTAGTCGACCATGCCTACCGCAGCCTCGCTCACTCGCGCCGCTAAGTCGCCGACCGGCGCAGCGCTGGGCGCGTCGCTCGCTGCCGCGACTGGGTGTCGCTGCGCCAGGCGCTTCGGACGTGGCCAAGGCTGACGGGCCCTCAACGGATCTGCGCGTCATTGCCGATCGCTTGTGGAAGGCGAGTTAACGCGCTGGCCGCGCAGGCCACGGCGAGCCATCCATCGTGTGGCCACCGCGTTTGGCGGCATCCCGCGCTCTCCCCACTCTCTACCCCGCGCCCATAACCCCCGCCCCGCGCAGCCATTCAGCCCTCCCAACCCCTCTTACCTTCCTTTCTATCTGTCCGCAACCCCTCTCCGCCCGCAGCTCGGCCTGCCGTTCTGGCAGGAGGACACGTCTGCCCGCTGGAAGCTGGCGGGGGTAGTCGGACTGACGCTGGCCACCACGGGTGTCAGGTGGGGCCCGGCACGGACCTCAAGGGTTCGGCTCGGGGTTTGGGAAATCATAACTCAGTAACCCCCAATCCGGCTGGGACAACGGTCTGTGCATGAAGCTGGAGCGCCTTGTCGGATGGCACACACTGCACGGGGCTACGCCGGGAGGAGTCCAGGGCGGCGGGCATCCCAGCCGCGCACTTGCCTCCTCAAACATTTCCTCCCAAAAGGGTTCAGGGCTCGACAGTAATCTATGTCCTCCTCACAAGGGTTCAGGGCTCGACAATACTGGATGTCCGGGCTTCCAGCGGCTTGGCCGCTGGAGCGGGCCAGGGGCCAGGGGCCGCGCCTTGGACCCAACGGACCGGCGCAACCGGGCAGGGCTGAGAGCGACCACGGAGAGAAAGCACGGGCTGCGGGGCTGTGATACAGCCCTGTTTGCGTGGGCTGCAGCCCCATACCAGTGCGATGGCGCAATCGGGCAGGGCTGAGAGTACCCAGGGGGGCCCGAGGCCACCAGGGGGGCCCACAGAAGGGAGGGTTTGTTTGCACGGGCTAAGCCTAATCGGGCCTTCCGGTTGTGAGGAGGAGGCATACAGCGAGCGGGGCGGGTTGCGGTGCTGCAGGGCAAGGGCGGGGCTCGGGCGACAGAGGGCGGGACGAGGGACGGATGGAGGTTGGAGGGGCCTGCGCTTCAGCACTGCGCCCCACTGCGGCCGCGTTCCGGGCGTAAGGCCCGAGCTGACTCCAGTGCATCAGCGCTGGATGGTGCGAAGCTGCGAACGCCCCCCACAAGCGGCTTCTGCTGGACCTCTCGTTTCATGACGAGGTGCCTTTGGGGCCTTCTTGGCTCCGCAGCCCACCGTCCAATCGCCTTCCGCCCACCCAACCCCCCCCCCCCCCCACCTCCCCTCCACCCCACCCCGCCACCTCCCACCCCACCCCACCCCGCCCGCCCCTCGTCCCACCCCGCAGCGTGGTCTTCAACTTCCTGGGCCGCGACTTCTTCACGGCTCTGTCGGAGAAGAACGAGGAGCAGTTCAAGATCCAGCTGGCCATGTACCTGGGGGCCTTCGTGTTCGGCATCCCCGTGTTCGTGTTCAAGAGCTACTACCAGGCACGTGGGCGGCAGGGGGGGCCCATCCGACCAGAAACTAAAGAAAAGAGGTATCAGGATCAGTAAAATGAAAAGATAGGCATACATGTTCGTGTTCAGGGGAAAGGGGAAAGGAGGCAGGGGGGCAAGGCAGGGGGACAAGGGGTGTGGCGATTGCAGGGGAGTGGCGGTGCCAGGGGTAGGGGAGGCTTGGGGCCGTGAGGCCTTGCCCTCATACAGATTCGTAGACGGAAAGGGAGGCAGGCGGGCAGCGCTCGTCCATGGGTGCCATGCTAGAGCTACTACTAGGCAACTGCGCGTGGGGGGAGGGGGGCGGGGTGGAAGGGCACGACCGGCAGGCTTAGGCGGGTTAGGAAAGGGTCAGGCTACTACCAGGCGCGCAGAGGAGCGGGCCTTGGGGGGGAAGGGTGCGTCAGACAGGCCGTTTCGACGTGGAGGATCGGGCCCTGGTACTGGGCGACGGCGGTCGGGCCAAACCGAAGGATAGGCAGGAAGACGAACGGGTGGTGCAAGCGCGGTAGCGGGCTTGGGCCCGTGAACCTTCTTACAAATCACTGCCACCGCCCCACTCCCCACCGCCACGCCCCACCCCGCCCCTGCAGAGCAAGCTGGCTCTGGAGTGGCGGCAGTGGATGACGGAGCGCATGCTGCAGGACTACCTGGCGCACCGCACCTTCTACGGGCTGCAGCAGAGCGCAGAGGTGGGGCGCTGGAAGGGGGAGGGGGCTAACGGACGGGTTTTTCCATGGCAGGTGCGGCAGAGCGCTGAGGTGGGGCGGGAAAGGGAGGAGGGGGTATGCTTTGGAGGGGGGGCCACAAGGCCTGCTGCAGAGCGCAGCGGTGGATGGGGGGCTTGGAGGGGGCTCGGCCTTGAGTTCCCTCCCTCCGTTCCTTTCCCCCCACATCCCCAGGTGGACAACCCGGACCAGCGTATCAGCAGCGACGTGGCGTGAGTCAGGGGGGCCTAGGAGGGGACAGGGTGCAGGGGATGGGGCGGCAGGTTTGGGTCCTTGGGCCCCAGTGCATGGGGTTCGGTAATGGCGCGAGCAAAGGTGGCAAAGGTGGCAAACTTAAGCCAGATCCCCAATACCCTTCCCCCTTTCCGCCCTCCAATCCGAAACTATCCCACCCCTCATCCCTCCCCCTTCCGCCTGCAGCACCTTCACCGACACCGCCATGGGCCTGTCCCTGACGCTCTTCAACGCCCTCCTGGATCTCATCTCATTCTCCGGCATCCTCTTCACCATCTACCCGCCCCTGTTCGCGGCGCTGGTCATCTACTCTGTGGGGGGCACCGCCGCCTCCGTGGCGCTGGGAAAGGTATGACGGAAAAGGGGACGGAGTGCAAGGTCTTAATGTCTGTGGGGGGCATGAGGTGTAGGCGAGGGTCTACTGTTTCGGCGGCACGGACGCCTCCGTGGCGCTGGCAAAGGTGGACCAACTTTGGGGGCTGGGGGGTAGGCGGGGGGCTCGTCTTCTCGGTGGGGGGCACCGCCGCGTCCGTGGCGCTGGGAAAGGTGGACCGGAAAGGAAGGGATGGGGGGAGAGGGGGGGTAAGAGGGGGAGGGTGAGGGTGGAAAGAGGGGTAAGGGAGGGAGGCATGCTGGGGGCACCGCAGCCTCCGGTGGGTGAGGGGGAGAGTGGGGAAGGGAGGGAGGAAGGTGCGGAGAAAGTGGGGCTTCAGCAAGTGCAGAGGGAAGAGGGGGGAGGGAGTCACAGCAGGGCAAGAGGCCAGTGTGCAGAAGCAAGGGTGAACAGGGTCTGAAGGAATCCGTTGGCAATGGTAGCTTCTTGGAAGGAGCGCGCCGCCCTCCATGTTTCCTACCCGTCTCCGCTTGTCAAACCCGTCTGACCCTCTCCCATCCCCCTCCGCCCCCTTTCCGCCCCACCCCCCTCAGAACCTGGTCACGCTCAACTTCAACCAGGAGGCTCGCGAGGCCGACTTCCGATACGGCCTGGTGCGAGTGCGCGAGAACGCGGGTGAGCCGCTGGGATGGCCGTGTATGAGTCATCAGGACCGTGAGCCTGTCTCAAAAACGGAATGACAAGAAAACTGACTAACCGGTTCTCTGAATGGGCGCAGAGAGCATTGCCTTCTACTCGGGTGAGACGGACGAGAAGGAGCTCCTCAAGCAGGTGGGGGGGAGGGGGTGGGGAGGGGAAGGGGATTGGTGTGTGGGCACGCGTGCCCCTGCCCGGGACAGGCAGCTGGTGGCCTGGGGCCGTTTTGGGAAGGGGTTGACTGAGGGAACGTTTGGTGTGCGTGTGTGCGTGTCTGGGTTGCACTCGACTCCGGCGAGGCGAGTTGGGAGCGGACGGGGCGACCTCACGCATGGCAAACACAGACATGGCACAGACGCTTGCGCAATGCGTGGTTTGGAATTGGCTTGAACTTCAGGTTGTACGTATCCACGGGATCACTCCGCCCGTTGACGCAAGCTCGCCCTGCCCTCCTTCTCAGCCCCCCTCTCCGCTCAAATCCCCTCTTGCAGCGCCTCCAAGCCGCCGTCCACAATTACCTCGGCCTGCTGACCGCCTCCCGCAACCTGGACTTCTTCACCTCCTTCTACCGCTACCTCATCCAGCTGCTGCCGGCGGCCGTGGTGGCGCCGCTGTTCTTCCAGGTGAGGACCTGGGGGGAAGGGGGAAGGGCAGGGAACACGCAGAGCAGCGGGTGGGGCGAGGGGGGGAGGGGGGAAGGGGTTCAAATTGTGAAGGGTGGCCGGGTGGGCAGGGCGGCGGGCAGGGGCCCATGAGGGCCTTATAGCCAGCTTGGCGCCTCTGCCTTTCCAGGTGGGAGAGCGTCTCAGTTCTGGCCGTGGGCAGAGGGGCGTGGCGTGAGCCAAGAGGATGGGCCATTCTCTCTTAACCGCAGCACCCCCTTCCTATCTGCATCTGCATCGCATCCCTCCGTCCGCGCTTTTTTCTCTGTAGTTCATCGGCCCTTACCCTCCGCCTGCAGGGCAAGATCGACTTTGGCGTCATCAACCAGAGCCAGTCGGCCTTCAACCACATCCTCAACGACGTGTCTCTCGTCATCTACCGGGTGGGACGAGCAGGACGAGCTGGACGAGCCGGGTTTGAGTCTTCTTTAGTCAGCATGCCTTCCCATGTCTCGTTTGCCACCGCCACACGCGAAGGTCCGCGGGGGCGAGCGCTTGTAACCGCCTTAGCTTTCCCCGGGCCCCCTCTGCAGATCGAGACCCTTGCCGGCTTCTCTGCCGTGATCGACCGTCTGGGCGAGTTCACGGAAGCCATGGACGCACGCAACACAGCCGCCGCCGCCTCGGCCGCCGCCGCCGCCGGCGCCGCGCCAACCGCCGCGCTGCCCGCCACCACAACCGCCTCAACCACCATCACAACTGCCTCAACCACTGCCACAACCACCTCAACCACCGCCACAACCATCATCGGCGCGGACGAGCCGCGGTTGCTGCAGGGCGAGGGGTTGGAGGTGGCTGAGGAGCTTCCCGGCATCCGCCTGAAATTCCTCGGAGGAGGGGTGGAGGCCGCGGAGGGGCCGGCGGGCGGCTCCGGGCGGCCGCTGCTGCGCTGCCGCGATGTGGCGGTGGTCACCCCCCGCGGGGGCAACCTGCTGCTTCAGGGTCTGGACCTGGATGTGAGTGGTTGGGGGGGGGATTGGCGGGGCTGAGGGGCTGGGAGGAGGCGGAAGGGAAGAGGGCGACGGGGAGGAGGCGGGAGGGAGGAAGTGAGGATGGGCGGAGCAGGCAGCCTGCCGTCCCAGTGTCCGTGCCACTTAAACGGGCCAGTGAAGCCATCCAGAGCACGGCTGCAAGCGCTGCAGCAGACGTGCCCGTGCGACCGCACCCGTTTCCCCACTCGCTCCGGCATGCCTGCTACGGCCACCACAGCCCATCCCCCCTCCCCTCTCCTCGCCTCCCCCCACCTCCCTTCCCTGCCCGCTCCCCCCAGGTCCCCGCCGGCTCCTCCCTCCTGGTCATGGGACCCTCGGGCGCGGGGAAGACCTCGCTCCTGCGCGCCGTGGCGGGGCTGTGGGGCGAGGGCCGGGGGGTCATCGAGCTGGGCATGGCCCGCGAGGAGGTCATGTTCCTGCCGCAGCGGCCCTACATGGTGCTGGGGAGCCTGAGGGACCAGGCGCTGTACCCCAGGTGGGTCGCCTTGGGGGAGGGGTAATTCATGTTTCGTTTCATTTTAGTTTTTCATCCATCGGTGAATGAGACGGCTCATGTCGCCCCAGACATGATGAGGCTCAGCCCCTGCACTGCCCCACCAGCGCTCACCCCCAAACGTCCCCTTGCCGCGCTTGCACCCCAGCCCTACGTACCTCAACCTTCCCTTCTGCCCCCGTCCGCAGGCGCCGCGGGGACGACGCGGAGCCCCGTGAGGACGGCAGCTCCGCCGCCTCATCCGCCACCTCCACCTCCACCTCGGCCTCCGCCCCCGCACCACCCTCCCGGCCGCTGCCCTCGGATGAGGAGATCCTGGCGGTGCTCGAGACCGTGTCCCTGGGCCACCTCCTCGGCCGCTACGGCCACGGCAACAGCCCCTCCCACGGCCACCTCTATCACGCCCCCTCCTCCGCGGCCTCCTCCTCCGCCGCCCCCTCTGCCACCAACGGCTCCGCCACCCCCTCCACGACTACCTCCGCCTCCTCGGCCCCCCCCTCCACGCCCGCCTCCACCCCGTCTTCGCCCTCGTCCTCGCTCTCCTCTGCCCTGGACGCCGTGGCTGATTGGTCCGGCTCGCTGTCTCTGGGCGAGCAGCAGCGGCTGGGCTGGGCGCGGCTGCTGCTGGCGCGGCCGCGGCTGGCGCTGCTGGACGAAGCCACGTCAGCGCTGGACCAGGAGACGGAGGCGAAGCTGTACAAGGTGGGCTGCGGGTCGGAAAGGAGACGGGAAGGGGGGTTGAAAGGAGGGCAAGGCAGCACACGAGGGCACGGGTTGGTGCACCTTGGGGGGGTTGCAAGTTGGGGCTGTGGGCCAGCCGACAGAGGCAAGGCTGTACGAAGGTGGGCAGGAGGAGGGCGAGCTAGTTGCTACGGGCCTGGGCTGGGGCTAGGTGCTGTGTGAAGCCTTTCTCCTGTGAAACCAAACCGAATACCGGTACCAACCGGAATCGCAACACATAACGCTTCGCCTGTGGCGCCTATTTCACTATGTCGGGAGCAGTTGGCGCCTCACACCTTCGGAGTCTCGCCGGGCTTTCCGCTTGCTTACGGTTTCCTCGTTCCCTAACATAACGCTGTCATAAATGCTTGCGCTCCCCCAGGTTCTGCAGCGCAGCGGCATCGCCTATGTGTCAGTGGGCCATCGCTCCACTCTGCGCGAGTTCCACGGCTCGCTGCTGCGGCTCAAGCCGGACGGGCGGGGCGGCATGGGCTGGGAGGTGAAGCAGCTGAAGGCCGCGGCGGTGGCGGTGGCGCCGTGAGGACGAGGTGGCGGAAGGGAAGTGGTGAGAGTGGGGGCGAGGGTGGGGGAGGGGGGGGGAGCAGGGGCAGGGCGGTGGTGGTGGTGCACTGAGGCAGGGTGCCAGTGGGGGTCGTGGTGTTGGCGGGGTCGACACGTAGAGACACAGGGGGCGGTGAGGATAGGGAAAGGGGCAGGGCAGGGCGCTGCGGTGGCGCCGTGAGAGAGAGCTGCAGGATTAGGAGTGGGGGAGAGGGCGGGTGGGTGGGGGTGACGGGGCAGCGGCGCCGTGAGAGTGGGGCAGTGGCGCAGTGTTGATGGGGGGTGGGGATGAGGCAAGGGGGCCGGGGGGCCACCTCAGTGAAGGGGGCGAGAAGGAGAGAGGGGTGTGAGAGGGAGAGGGACATGACCAGGGGCTGGTGGAGTTGGAGGCGAGGCTTATGAGCGTTGCGCGCATGGCCATGAAGAGAGGAGCAGAGGCGGAGAGCGGGGGGAGCATGGTATGTCTTGCGACGGCAGGTAGGGATTGAGAGAAGGGGACCGTGGCAGAGGGAGCCGCTGCCGATCTGGCTCCGTGGGCTTATGTGCCGCAAGCATTCGATGTAACAACAGAATCCAGTGAGCTTTGACCAATAGTGTTTTGGGCTGAGCCGCCGCCGTTAGGCTCTTCGGGCGGCGAAGCCCCCGGGGCCCCCCAGGCCCAGCGAGCTTCGCGAGGAGGGCCCACGCATCCTGCGGGCTTCTCAGGATGGCGTGAGGATGGCCCGGGAGCCGGGACAGCGTGTCAAACCCAGCCCGCACCAGAACCTCGCCCCAGCACAGCCCTACCTGGCATAGAGGCACACAGCACGCAAGTGGCCAAGCCGCAGAAAAGCGCAGCTTCCGCGTTGCCGACTCGGGGCCAGATGGCGCGCCTGCGCTCAGCTCCCCGACGCTTTTCTTCAACCAGTGTGCTAGCTGCCTGCCTCGACCCCGCATAGCCTTGGCTACCCGGAGGACAACGGCTCCAGGCCTCCCCCGCGGAAATTATAGTTGTACGACGGTTGCCCATGCCACGTCGGCAGCGTCGACGCGCTGACGTGCTCGGCGCCCAGCCCGCGCTTCCACACAAACACACAGCAAGTGAGCCCACACAAACACACAAGCATCGTTAGCAACTAATGAGCGCCATGGAGCGCCAGACGAGCGTAGACCTGGGCCTGTGGTGACCCGAAGGGGGAGGCCTGATCCCGTCTGCGCCATAGTCTCAGGGGCCTCCTCGTTGCCGTCTCCTTCCTCCCCTCGCTTGCCCCTCACTCACCTACCGGTAGCCAGTGCCGGGATGCGGTTGACGCCCCAGCCGGCTTGCCCCAATACATACCGGTATACAAGGGAAGGGCGAAGGCCAGCCAACCCCCAGGACTGGTGACTCCGCCAATCCTTAGGTCACGAGGTGGGCCACACTCAGTCATCCGCTAGAGGTAGGCACGGCCGCAAAGCACGACCCAAGACCCAGCCAATGACCCCCATTCCTTGCCTCCTCGTTGGGCCAAGCCTGCCGGGCTCTGGCCTGCGCACAACGCCACCCTGCCCTCGGCTGCAGCAGCCTGCAGGCACAGCCTCTACTGTCTGTGGAGCATCACGCGAGGGGAACCCCGGAGCGAAGAGCGATGAGGAAGAAGCAAGGCTTTGGAGATAGGCGCGGGGGCAGACGCACAGGGAAGAAAGGCAGGGAGCAGCACACACTGTGACGCAGGTACACCAGACGGCTAACCGAAATAGTGAATGCATAGCACAGCGCGCACAGCACAGCGCTCCCTGCACCCCTTGCGCCCCTAAACCCCACCCTCCGCATCACGCTCGCTCCGCTGGCTGTACACTCCTCGTGTGCACCTGCCCACAACGACCGCAGTGTCGCCCGCTTGAGGGCTGCAGCTGTACCCCAATCCTGACGATCTGCTAGGAGAGGGGCGTGCGTTCAGCCCCGGCGGAATGGCTGCACACAGGTGGCCAGGAGAGCACATGTCGCCGAGGTAAGCCTGAGCCTGGCCTGAGCCACCAGCTGGCTGCACCCTGCTCGCCCGGGCCCGGCCCCTGAACTCCCCGAGGCACTCTGTGATGCCGGGAATACGAGGAGGCCCGGGATGGGCTGCGGGTTACCCACATGCATGGCATGGCAGTGCGCGCCGCTCAAGACGTAGGTAGGGGAGCGCCCCGACCTTACACAGGTCACAAGAGCAGGCTTGTCCTTCCCAGCCCCGGCCCAGGCCACAGGCCGCCGTGAGCCCCGTGACTCTTGCCCGGGCTGCAACCATCTGATCCTCTCGCCAGTCAGGGGAGATAGGGGAACAGGGGGGCGCAGAGGGGGGAATTAGGTCAGCATCGCACAATACCGTACGGGGGTGAGATGTGTCAAGGAATGCGGGGGCCTCGGAGAGCACGGGTGTGCAAGCGAGCCTTCACCATCAGCTGGCTGCACCATGCTGACCAGCGCCAGATCGCAAACGGGGCTAGCCAGCGTTGTGTCTCCTGAAACTCCATTTCTGGCTTCGTCCTCCTGGGCATTGGACCATGGACGACCCTGGAATTGCGGCACGCACGGCGCAGACGCACGTGGCGGGGTGGGGGAAGGAGCATACACAGGGCCTAGAGCACACCATTTGTAGCCTCGCGATACCCTGTCTAAAGCCAAGGTGCCAAGCAGTATAGCCGCGGGGGGGGCAGTAAAGCCGTGGAGGCAAGAGCCCGCAGAGTAGGGTCGAGTAGCTAGGTCTCTGCAGAGTTGCGTCCGTGTCCGTCCGGTCAGCCGCAGCCCGCAGGACCTTCCTTGCAAGCTCTGCGCGGTAGGCTAGGCGACCAGGGCCTCACCAGCTTAGCGAGCCACCTGGGCCTCGCACAAGGTGGGTAGCGGTCAGGCCCAGCGAGCTTCGCGAGGAGGGCCCACGCATCCCGCGGGCTTCTCAGGATGGCGTGAGGATGGCCCGGGAGCCGGGACAGCGTGTCAAACCCAGCCCGCACCAGAACCTCGCCCCAGCACAGCCCTACCTGGCATAGAGGCACACAGCACGCAAGTGGCCAAGCCGCAGAAAAGCGCAGCTTCCGCTCTGTCGGCTCGGGGCCAGATGGCGCGCCTGCGCTCAGCTCCCCGACGCTTTTCTTCAACCAGTGTGCTAGCTGCCTGCCTCGACCCCGCATAGCCTTGGCTACCCGGAGGACAACGGCTCCAGGCCTCCCCCGCGGAAATTATAGTTGTACGACGGTTGCCCATGCCACGTCGGCAGCGTCGACGCGCTGACGTGCTCGGCGCCCAGCCCGCGCTTCCACACAAACACACAGCAAGTGAGCCCACACAAACACACAAGCATCGTTAGCAACTAATGAGCGCCATGGAGCGCCAGACGAGCGTAGACCTGGGCCTGTGGTGACCCGAAGGGGGAGGCCTGATCCCGTCTGCGCCATAGTCTCAGGGGCCTCCTCGTTGCCGTCTCCTTCCTCCCCTCGCTTGCCCCTCACTCACCTACCGGTAGCCAGTGCCGGGATGCGGTTGACGCCCCAGCCGGCTTGCCCCAATACATACCGGTATACAAGGGAAGGGCGAAGGCCAGCCAACCCCCAGGACTGGTGACTCCGCCAATCCTTAGGTCACGAGGTGGGCCACACTCAGTCATCCGCTAGAGGTAGGCACGGCCGCAAAGCACGACCCAAGACCCAGCCAATGACCCCCATTCCTTGCCTCCTCGTTGGGCCAAGCCTGCCGGGCTCTGGCCTGCGCACAACGCCACCCTGCCCTCGGCTGCAGCAGCCTGCAGGCACAGCCTCTACTGTCTGTGGAGCATCACGCGAGGGGAATACCGGAGCGAAGAGCGATGAGGAAGAAGCAAGGCTTTGGAGATAGGCGCGGGGGCAGACGCACAGGGAAGAAAGGCAGGGAGCAGCACACACTGTGACGCAGGTACACCAGACGGCTAACCGAAATAGTGAATGCATAGCACAGCGCGCACAGCACAGCGCTCCCTGCACCCCTTGCGCCCCTAAACCCCACCCTCCGCATCACGCTCGCTCCGCTGGCTGTACACTCCTCGTGTGCACCTGCCCACAACGACCCGCAGTGTCGCCCGCTTGAGGGCTGCAGCTGTACCCCAATCCTGACGATCTGCTAGGAGAGGGGCGTGCGTTCAGCCCCGGCGGAATGGCTGCACACAGGTGGCCAGGAGAGCACATGTCGCCGAGGTAAGCCTGAGCCTGGCCTGAGCCACCAGCTGGCTGCACCCTGCTCGCCCGGGCCCGGCCCCTGAACTCCCCGAGGCACTCTGTGATGCCGGGAATACGAGGAGGCCCGGGATGGGCTGCGGGTTACCCACATGCATGGCATGGCAGTGCGCGCCGCTCAAGACGTAGGTAGGGGAGCGCCCCGACCTTACACAGGTCACAAGAGCAGGCTTGTCCTTCCCAGCCCCGGCCCAGGCCACAGGCCGCCGTGAGCCCCGTGACTCTTGCCCGGGCTGCAACCATCTGATCCTCTCGCCAGTCAGGGGAGATAGGGGAACAGGGGGGCGCAGAGGGGGGAATTAGGTCAGCATCGCACAATACCGTACGGGGGTGAGATGTGTCAAGGAATGCGGGGGCCTCGGAGAGCACGGGTGTGCAAGCGAGCCTTCACCATCAGCTGGCTGCACCATGCTGACCAGCGCCAGATCGCAAACGGGGCTAGCCAGCGTTGTGTCTCCTGAAACTCCATTTCTGGCTTCGTCCTCCTGGGCATTGGACCATGGACGACCCTGGAATTGCGGCACGCACGGCGCAGACGCACGTGGCGGGGTGGGGGAAGGAGCATACACAGGGCCTAGAGCACACCATTTGTAGCCTCGCGATACCCTGTCTAAAGCCAAGGTGCCAAGCAGTATAGCCGCGGGGGGGCAGTAAAGCCGTGGAGGCAAGAGCCCGCAGAGTAGGGTCGAGTAGCTAGGTCTCTGCAGAGTTGCGTCCGTGTCCGTCCGGTCAGCCGCAGCCCGCAGGACCTTCCTTGCAAGCTCTGCGCGGTAGGCTAGGCGACCAGGGCCTCACCAGCTTAGCGAGCCACCTGGGCCTCGCACAAGGTGGGTAGCGGTCAGGCCCAGCGAGCTTCGCGAGGAGGGCCCACGCATCCCGCGGGCTTCTCAGGATGGCGTGAGGATGGCCCGGGAGCCGGGACAGCGTGTCAAACCCAGCCCGCACCAGAACCTCGCCCCAGCACAGCCCTACCTGGCATAGAGGCACACAGCACGCAAGTGGCCAAGCCGCAGAAAAGCGCAGCTTCCGCTCTGTCGGCTCGGGGCCAGATGGCGCGCCTGCGCTCAGCTCCCCGACGCTTTTCTTCAACCAGTGTGCTAGCTGCCTGCCTCGACCCCGCATAGCCTTGGCTACCCGGAGGACAACGGCTCCAGGCCTCCCCCGCGGAAATTATAGTTGTACGACGGTTGCCCATGCCACGTCGGCAGCGTCGACGCGCTGACGTGCTCGGCGCCCAGCCCGCGCTTCCACACAAACACACAGCAAGTGAGCCCACACAAACACACAAGCATCGTTAGCAACTAATGAGCGCCATGGAGCGCCAGACGAGCGTAGACGACCTCTTGGGAGGCTTTTGGAGACTTGGCCAGGCGGGAATGGGCCGCACGGACTCGGAAGCAGCTTTTCAGGAGTTCCTAAAACGAATACCATCGACCACAAACCTCGCCGCGGCGGTCGCGGAGAGCAGCGCGCAGAACGCGCCTTCAGCATCGCAGCCCGCGGCCGCGCCAGCAGCGCTGTCGGCCTCGGTGCTCTCGGACGTGGTGACAACAGCAGCCGCAGCCGTAGGCGGCATCCCGCGGGTCCCGTCTCTGGAGCTGCTGCGGCAACTGGTGCAAATGCCGCCTCCAATCCCGCCTCCCGTGCCGGCTGCGGTCAAGGCGGAGCCAGCACCAGCAGTAGTACCGCTACCCGCTCCACCAGTGTTCCGGCTGGAGCCGCTTGACGCGCCCAAGGCGGTCGCTCAGGTGCCGCCCCTACCCATCTCGGTGGCCCTGCCCCCGGCCCCGCCCCTGCCGGTCGGCTACCCCCTCGCCGGCCTTCCGGCGCTCTCGGACCTGGCCTCCCTCTCAGCCGTGGGAGCCCTGCAGGGCGTGCCGGGCTTCCCCCCGCCGCCCAACCCCCTCGCGGCCGCGCTCACGCCCGCAGCAGCCGCTGCGGCAGCGCTGCAGCTGGGGCAGCTCGGGTCGCTCGCCGGGGCGCGCCTCGCAGCCAGCGCACAGCAGACGACCTCCGGAGGCAACTCGGACAAGGACATGGATAAAGTGGACCAGCGTCGCGCGCGGAGGTAAGCGCTGGAGCCTGCGTTCTGCATTCCGGTCAGGTCCTGATCATCGCGACCGTCCGCGCAGGATGCTGAGCAACCGCGAGTCGGCAAGGCGGTCGCGTCGGCGTAAGCAGGAGCACCTGAGCAAGCTGGAGGAGGAGGTGCGTTGAAAAGGCCCGGCTATTACGTCAATGATGCCACGTCGGGGTTACTCTCGGGTTTCAGGGCTTGGGCCGCGCTTGACGTTCGTTTCCGTGTTTTTTGGCCGCGTTTCCTGCGCAGCGCAACAGCCTGGAGGACGAGCGCCGCGAGATTGAGAATCACCTCAGTTCGGTGGAGCGCCGCTCGCAAATGCTTGAAGACGAGAACAAGCGGCTCAAGGAGGAGAACGAGCGGCTGCGCGACGAGCTGCGCTTCCTGCGGACCGAGGTGAGCGCGTCAGGGTTGATGTTGACCCGCGCATCCACATGTCGCCCGGCTCCGTTCTTACCCCCGCGCCCTCCTCTTCTCCTTCCCCCATCCTCACCTCCTCTCGCACACCCTCCCCCTCCAGATCTCCGACCGGAAAGACCGCAACGGCTACGGCCACTACGGCGGCCGCGGCCGGCCAGCGGCCGACTCGGATGACGAGCAGCCCGCCAAGCGGCACCGCCACTCGGACAAGAGCAGCTCCGAGGAGCACCCCGGCACCACCGGCAGCGACCAAGAGGTGGAGAAGCACCCGGCGCGCGCCCTGGCGGCGACGGGCGCCACGGCCAACGGCTCTCATGGCGCCGCGCCCAAGCACGCCAACGGCGGCGGCCGCGCCGCGGGCGGCGCCGGCGCGGGCGGGGGCAACCGCGAGCGCAGCGGCGGCGCGCGCGGCGAGGGGGGCAAGCAGGGTCGCGAGCGCGGGCGGGAGCGCGAGCGGGAGAGGGAGCGGGAGCGGGAGGCCAGGGAGGCCCGCGACGAGGAGGATGACTAGGCCACGTGGCGTGGCCTGGTCGCCCCTCGGCGGCGGCCTAGCGGGGAGCGGGGCCCGCGGGCGGCGGCGCGTTGCAGCGGCGGCCGGCCGGCCTGAAGATTCGCGGTCGGCGGCTGCGGCTGTGCGTGCCGTGGCGCCATCAGCCATACGCCCGCGGGCAAGGCGGCGGGGCGGCTGCGCGCGCTGGAGGGGTGCGCTGCGGATTGCTTGCCTGGGCAAGCGGATTGACCGCGCAGCGCGTTCCTCTGGCGCGGGCCGCCCCGCCGGCCTCCCTCCCGCCTGTACCGGTAACCCTCCCTGCCGTAGCCTGCAGCGTTCCGCACCCACGCGCGCGACCAAGTGGATCCTGGTCGTGCCATCAACGTGGGCTGAAGCATTCATCTCGTCGTAAACGTTAACGTCGCTCTCTGTCCGTTGGTCGGTCGGGTCATCGGTGGCTTTAGCAATTCACACGTGCAACCCCGCCAGCACGCCGCCGCCGGGGCCCCTGCGTCGCCTGCGTTTGGCGGCGCAGGGACGCAATCCGTTTGCAGCCCCGGCTCTTCCCTGGCTCGTGGACCCCTGCTCGCCACCATGGCATGAGGTGGAGAGGGGGGTCCAGGGCATCACAGCTGGGAAGGGGCGTGCTGCGCGGGCAGTTGGCGGTTGTTCGGAACGGATGCCGATCCCCAGCGGGCCCTTTTGTTGCGAGGGCAGCGGCTTAGATTCTGGGTGGCGGTGCGTGGTGTGGAGGTTCATTCGTCCATGGGTGGGGCGGGAGTGAGGTGGGCTGCAGCTTTGAGCGTGAGGCCTGTGGTGGAGCAAGTATGGGAGTGGGAAGGCGGCTTCGAGAGCAATTGAGGAGTGGGCATGTGGCACAGTTTGTGCCTCCGTCAGCGTTATTCTCCGGATTGAGTTGGCCGTCAGCTCATGGACGATGGTTTCCGTGCCATGCGCCGTTTCGCGTGATGTGCCGTTGCCGTATGCGTCTTGTTCATTCTGTAGCGTGGGCCGGGGCGTCTCATCGCCTCGCGCCCGGTCCCGTCTTTGTGCGTGTGTTTACTGCGAGCACTGAGGCACCGAGGCGCTTTGCGTCGTAGCGCCAATTTTGAAGCGAGTGCCATTGGGATACGACGATGACCCTCGTTCTCTGACCTTGACCAAGATCCTCTGTGGGGAACCGCGCACACCCTATCCCCGGTGGACTGGTTCCGTAGGAACTTCTTCCCCGGGTTGAGGCCATAAAGAGAGGAGGCGGTTGCCCTGGTCGTGCTTTGGCCTGGGCAGTAGCGCTCCTACTTCTGGATACCGGTGACGTCACCCGACTGCCTTTGATCCTGACTGTGTGCGCGTATATAGTTCCCAGTTCCGAACCGGGTGTGCTGCGCACTGTGAGCGTCCCACGCATGTTGACGGGGGCGCAGTTTTGGCGCGTCGAGGAGGGGGTGCAACAGCACGCAAGTGATCGCGAGACGCATCTGTGCAGGGCTACTCTTCTTTACTTTTGGTCGTGGCGGGGGCGGCCTGAGAGAGACAAGCAATTTACTACCTGGGAGCAAGGGTCCTTGACCCTGCTTTGAGAGAGAATTGGTGCGTGGTACATGGCGCACCGGCGGGAGCGAAGTGTGTAAAGAACACAATGGCTGGCTGGTCTCTGTCCCCTACGTTCGGTTCTTGCCGTCTGGCGCTGGCATCACCCCTTGCGCACATGCAGGTGGGGCCTCAGACCCTGAGACGCCTGACGTTCAAGCAGCGCGCAGGGAGGCTACCCGTGATGCAGCAGGCACGGTAGAAAGCTGCTTACACCTGTGAAGTGTTTGCACCTACTGCATTAAGCCCATAGGCACCCGACCACATCTTCACACCACGGCCCTGCTGTCAACCCCCATCATGCCACCACAGCATGCATGCCCTATCTACCTTTACATACACGCGCCAGGCGCCAACACAAGCACTGCTTTGCCTACGCCGCCACCCCTCACAGTTCACAACACACCCGTCCCCACCACACTACTACCCCCGAAGGACTCAGGGCTCGTCAGGGCTGGCGAAGAGCAAGCTGGTGTTGGTGCCGCCAAAGCCGAACGAGTTGCTGAGCACAGCGGTGCGGGTGCCCCGCGGGGGCAGGTCCAGGGGCTGGGGGCCCACCAGGCAGGGCAGCAGGGCCGGGTCGGGCCGCTCCAGGTTGAGCGTGGGGGGCGCCCTGCGTGGGCATCGGGGAGGGCGGAGAGGGGGATGGGGGAAGGAATCAGGGGCAGTCCAAGGGCCGGTACCGTACCGGTACCTACGAGTAAGGCTGTTCTCGGTATCAGGGGGACAGGCGCGACACTTGCCTCAAGCCCCCGCCACCCGTGACCCTGTCCGGCGCCTCACCTGCGGTCCCGCAGCGCCAGCACCGCCAGCGCCGCCTCCACGGCCCCTGCGGCTCCCAGCAGGTGCCCCGTGGACCCCTTTGTGCTGCCCACCGCCACCCCCGCGGCAGCCGCGGCAGCAGCGGCGTCAGCTGCTTGTGCCGCCGAGGGAGCGACGGCGCCAGGGGAAGCAGCGGGGGCCTTCCCCTCCGCCTCTGCTGCCGACCGTGCAGCGGCGCCGGCTGCCAGCGCCTCAGCCTGTGAGCCGGGCTCTGTGTAGAGGCTGAGGATGGCCGCCTGCTCGATTGCGTCACCTGAGAAGTGGGCATGTGGTAGATTAACCACACATATCGTCTTCACCGTCCATCGCCCCTCAGCGCGTCCACGCCCCTATCGAGCAGACATGCATCCTCTCTTCATACGTCATCCCGACACCTGGGAGACACGGCCGCTCAGCTATTCTTACCAGTGGGCGTCGACGTGGCGTGTGCGTTGATGTACGACAGGTCGTACGGCGACACGCCCGACCCCGCCAGCGCGCGGCGCATGGCTAGCAGTGCCCCCAGACCGTCGGGGTGGGGGTGTGTCACGTGGTGCCCGTCGCCCGAGCTGCCGTACCCACGGACCTGCACCAGGAGGTCCGCGTTTCTTCAGCACCCAGTGAATGTCATGGCATAACAGGTGGGTTGACTTTGCCAGACTAGTGCAGGCGGGCACTTGAGGGCGTGCAAATGGCGCTAGACGCAGAAGTGGGTGCCGGAGCCATGGGCGTGGGCCGTGGGCGCACACGACGGGGTCTCATGACTTAAGGCCGCAACCCAGCCGAAGCTCTCAACCCGCCCGTCCCCGCCTGCCCACCTCGGCGTACACTCGCGCCCCCCGCGCGCGCGCGTGCTCCGCCTCCTCCAGCACGAGCACACCTGCGCCCTCGCCCATCACGAACCCGTCACGGGCGGCGTCGAAGGGCCTGAGGAAATAGAGGGACGATGTGCGTGTGGGTGGTGAGGGCATCATGGGCGTATACGGGACGGAGCTCTTAAGCCCCTGCGAGCCCAGCAGCGCTGCATCCCAGGCCCTGGCCAGGTCCATCCCAGGCCCGCGCCAGGCCCACCTAGAGGCCTTTGTCGGTTGGTCGTTGAAGGCGGTTGAGAGCGCCTTGAGCCGGGAGAATCCCGTAATGCTAATGGCATCCACACACGCCTCCGCCGCGCCCGCGACCTGCGGTGTGGGGGCCGTGCGGATCACAAGTGGAATGGAGTGGAGCCTTCCGCACAGCTGTGACCCCGTGGGGGGCTGTTGCCCCGTGGGGGCCCCGCCAGGCAAGATCCGCATCCCCTTCAGCCTTCCACACAGCGTGAAGCCTGTAGGGGTCCCCGTACCCGACGCATGTGCTAGGTCAGAGCTACGGTCCCGACACCAGCGCTCGACCTCCTGACGCCTCCGGAGACCCTTGCGGACCCACCATGACGTCCGCCTCCCCCCGCTGGATGATGCGGAAGGCCTCCCCCAGTGCGTGGCCCCCCGTGGCGCAGGCGGTGGAGGGGGCCAGGCTGGGACCCATGAGCCCGTGCCTGGGGGGAGGGAGGGAGGGCCACGTGGGGGCACGTGGGGGCGAGGTCAGGGCCCCTCAGCTGAGAGGCCTGGTCGGGACCCCTCTGCCGCGCATTTGGCACCTCCCCAAGCGCCCGTACTGACCCCCGCCTCCCTCCTAGCACGCTCTGTGCCTGGTGGACAACGGCCCCGTCCTTGGGATCCGGCCCAGCTCCCCAGCCCCACGGAACGCAGATTGCCCTCGTCACCCTCGCCCCGATCTCCGTGTACCGTACCGTACAGTACGCTGATGAGCCCCGTCCTCCGAAACCCTTCCGCGTCAGACCACCGTATGCGTACCGTATGCTGATGGCCCCCGCTGCCATGTTGGGCAGGATGCGGGGCACGAAGAACGGCGACACGCGCCGGCCCCGCCCCGCCACCACGAGCGCCCCCGCCTCCGCCACCTCGGACGTAGCCGACATGCCATTGCCCACAGCCACGCCCGTCGCCCGCCGGGCCGCCGCCGCCGCTGACGCTGGTGGAGATGTGGACGAAGAACTGGCGGCGGCGGCGGCGGAGGGCAGCGGCGGCGGCCAGGCGGCGTCCGCCAGGGCCTCCTCGGCGGCCAGCAGCGCCAGCAGCATGAAGCGGGATGAGCGGCGGCCCTCCTGTGGGCGGTTGGCGGTTGACGGTTGATGATCGGCGGCAACCGCACTGCCGCGCAAGTAAGATAGCCTTCCCATCGTCATTCGGGCCCATGCTGGGCCCAGCTGGGCCCAAGCTCACCTCCGCCAGGCCCGCCCGCTTGAGCGCCTCCGCCAGTTGGTCCCCCGGCACCAGCCCCGCCACGCGGCAAGCCAGGCTCGGGAGCGCAGAGCGTTGGGACTGTGGGAGGCAGGCGCGAGGCCGGGTGCGGGTCGAGTGTGTGGGTTGGTGTGATGGCAGGTATAGCAGACCAGGCTATGAGGCTGAGGGAGAAAAACACTCAGCAGCGAGATTTAAGAACGTCTTATTTACGACTGGGAGCGGCTCCGCGCCTGTCCTCTCCTCCAAACTGAGTGAGTGGTACGCGGTACTGCAGCCCTCGGAGGCCCGATGCCGCCGTTACAGCGCCCCTGCTCCCAGAGGCACCTCTGCGCAAGCGCTCCTCACCTCTGGGAGGTCGTCCTCCCTCAGCTGGCGGATTCCCGACTCTCCTGCTAGGAGCCGCCGCCATGTCTCCGCCACTCCCACGCCCAGGGGGGTGACCAGGCCGAGTCCCGTCACCACGACACGACGCGTCGGAAGCGCCGGGATGGCGCCGAAGCCCCCGCCACTGCCACGCCCGCTGGAGGATGCAGCACAGCAGCTAGCGGCTGACACTGAGAAGCTGCGGGTGAGCTGTGGAGCGTGGTTGTGGTGCAGTTGGGTTGGTGGAGCAGGGCTGAGCGACGGGGGGCGGGCTAGGGCCGAGAAGGAGGCGCGCAGGAAGGTGCCGGGACCAGAGTGGGTTGAGCATGCACAGCCCCAAGCCCGCGCTGAGCTGCTAGCTGAGTCTATGGCGGCTGAAAGCAGAGAGAGGCTTAGGGAGCCAGTGGGCGAGGGCGGCGGTCGCGGCATCCTTGCTGTTGATGGTTTACGAAGTGACGCGTGCTAAGCCAGCTGCCTGTGCTATGGGATCATGTATAGCCAGCGTACAGTGTGCAGAGGCGCGAAAGTCGGTCTGGGTGGCGCAGGGTGCATGCGGCAGCGCGTCCGGCAAAGTGGGCACGGCTTCTGCACCTCAGTAAGCCCCGCTTCCCGTCGTAAGCTTGATAGGAGAGCCTGCATATACGAGCTGCTGCTGCTCCTAGCTTGCACGCACGGCCACACAACTGTTGCATCAAAATGAGGAAGGCCACAGACGAAGACAAGCTCAAGTGCTTCCAGCAATATGAAGCCTTTATCTTCGACCTAGACGGTAGGCCGCTATCCCTGTGGCGCCCTCAGCGACCGACGATTGCCGCGCTGCAGCATCTGTCGCCGCTCCTGCAGCTCTGTGGCTCGCTCTTGTATTGCTCGGAGCTCTGCCTAGCTTGGCCTTATGCGACACGGGGCCGGGCTAACCAATCGGCGCTTGGCTGGCGCAGGCACGCTGTGGAAGGGCTCCGCGCTGCTGCCAGGGGCCAAGGAGTTTGTGGAGCTCCTGCGCTCCTACGTGAGCTCCTCTCTGGGTATTGGATCACCTAGAGAAGTTGTCAGGGCCCGAAGGGTCAGGTTCGAAGAGAGGCCTCGGAGCAGGCCAGGGTGCCGCCCCCAGCGCGCAGGGAAGGCGGGGGATGAGGGGCAGGGGGCAGGGTCTTTCCCCACCGAGGAAGAGTTAGCCTCGGTGTAGTGCCTTCAGCGGGGCCTCATCAGACGACCAAGAGGTGGACACCAACCAGCGTTAAGGGGGCGAGCGCACTGCCCGGCACTCAGCCGGGGCAGCTGAGCGCAGGCCAGGGCTTTCCGCCGTGGACCCCGACCAGTCTGCCCCATTGAGGGAGGCAGGGGTGTGCAGTGACGAGTTGGTGAACACGAAGGAGGCGCAAACCATCTCGTCTCCGCAGCCCCTTCTCCCCAGCCGACCCTTGCCACCCTCCAACCCACAAGCGGGCTCCTCAATCCCGGACCTCGGGGCACCCCTGAGTGTTACCTGCCACCTGCCACGACCCAGACCACGCCCACGCAACGCCCCCATCCTCTATGCCTGCGGGCCTGGGAGTCAGGCTTCACCCCACAGCCAAGCTCCCCCCTCTCCCTTCCCTCCCTTGCCCTCGCTCTCCTCCCTCTCCCGTTACTCTCCCCAGAACAAGAAGGTCTTCTTCGTGACCAACAACGCCACCAAATCGCGGGCCATGAACGCAGCCAAGCTCACAAAGATGGGCATCACGGCAGCGACGGTGCGTGCTGGGTGTGCTGCGGTGTGGGCTGCTCTGGGGTATTGGCTACGGCGGCCATGGGCCGCGGCGGTGCGCCTTGCGGGTCCTGCGCTTGTGTGGGGTGTGTGAGGAGGGGAGGAGGCGGGGAGAAAGAGGTGGGGAGGAGGGGAGCAGGCGGGCGCAGGCGGGCTCGCACGGTGTATAAGAAGGGGTGTGGATCGCACGGGAAGATGAGCTGTGCAGGCTTGCCGATTCATGCCGCCCACTGCACATTCGCAGAACGAGGTGTACACGAGCAGCTTCGCGGCGGCTGCCTACCTCCGTACCATCAGCTTCGCCAAAAAGGTGGGGCGGGGCGTTGCGGGGCCGTGGCAACGGGGCAGCCTGGCACGGAGACGGGTGGGCGTGTTGCCTGGATGCTGGAAGCTGTGAAGGGCTTCGGGTGCAGCGGAAGGCTCCGGTTGGGGGTGAGGGGACATGGCAGCGGATGAGCAGGGTGTCTTGGGCAGGTACTGCTATGCGCTGTGGTGGGCCGCGGTGGGGTGGACACGGCGTCTGGGTGCGGGGAGGGGCCGCAAGGGGCTGGGCTGCTGGATGGGAACAGAGTCTTAGGGGCGGCGTTTGGGTGGTGGTGGGGAGCACTTGTGCCCAGGGCTAAGGCGCTGCCGAGCTGCTGGCACGTGAGCGCTGCCTCCTGCCGTGGCGCGCAGGCTTACGTGGTCGGCGAGGATGGACTCGTGGAGGAGCTTACGGTACGCGGGTGCCGTACAGTCCCGGGACCCGGGGTCAAGGGCACGCTGCTACCGCGAAGCCACCAGTACCGCCTGGCCACCTAGGCCGCTTGGGCTGCTCAGCTCTGGGAACAGGCGCATGCCTTGCTCATATGCCTGCACAAAGACACCACGCTCGCGCAGTAACAAGCGCTGCCGCCTTCACCTTCCAGGCCGCGGGCATCCCGTGCGTGGGCGGCCCCGAGCACAGGGGCGTGGAGGTGGACTGGACCCAGGCGGAGCCGCACATCGAGGTGGACCCAGAGGCAAGCGGGCGCGGGGTGGTGGTGGTGGTGGGGAAACGTGCGGATAGAGGCCGACAGGGGCATGGTGGAGGGGGAGGGCACCTCGTGGCTCAGGGCCTGAGCCCCTGTGGCATCGGCCCTGAGCTGCTGCGTGTGTGGACGGAACTCCCAGGGTTCGAAGGCCCAAAGCCAGGCGCTCCTCCGTGCTCCGCCTGCGGTGGCCTCCCGCGGTTGGCTTGGGCCCCCAAGCGCTTTCCCCTTCTCGGCCCCAAGCCCACAACCCAGATACACACACGCTCCCCCCCACCAGCCTGACGCCCCTTCCTTCGCCTCTCACGCCCTAGCTCACACCTGACAGCACCCGCTTACGCCGTTGCGTACCCCCTCGTCTGGGCCCGCCTGGGCCCGCTCTCCAGGTCGGGGCGGTGGTTGTGGGCCTGGACCGGAACATCAACTACTTCAAGCTGCAGTACGCCACGCAGGCGCTCATCAACAACGACTCATGCATGTGGGTCTGCGGCTGGGGCGCGGGTTGGGGAGATGGGTTCGTCACCGCTACGAAAACACTTGGGTCCGACTCGTGAAGGGGCTCATGGGGTGCTCTACCGTAGCGAGTCGTGCATAAGGAGCTGAGTTTGGGGATGGGGTTACGGTCACGGTTCGAGCGGTGCTCTGGTCATGGGCCACTGAGCTGCACTTGCACGTTCTTGCACGCACTACCGGTATTCACCTCTTTCCCTCCCTCTCTCCGCCCCAGGTTCGTTGCGTGCAACACGGACGCCCGCGGGCACTTCTCCCAGGCGCAGGAGTGGGCGGGCGCTGGCACCATGGTGGCGGCCATCATTGGGTCGTCGGAGCGGGAGCCCATGCTGCTGGGTGGGTGGGGGCAAGGGTGGTGGTTGGTTGGTAGGGTTTGGGAAGTTGGCGGTTGGTGGTTATGGTCGGGGCAGTCCAGGGCTAACGGGGTCGTCGGAGCGGGGACCCAAACTGCTGAGTGAGTGGGGCTGGGGGCGACGGGGTAGGGGTGCGGCGGGGGCTCACCCTGGGATCTTGGAGTTTCGTCGAGTAGGGGGTATTGAGAGCCATGCTGCTGGGTGGGTGCGACCACGGGTGTTGGCTGATGTTCTGGATTCTGGATGTTGGCTGGGTTGTTGTGGTTGGGGCATTCCGTGTATGGGTAGCCCATACTGCTGGGTGGGTGGGGCTGGCGGTGTTGTTAGGCTGGTGGCTGGGTGGTGGTTTCTCCTGGGATGCGGGTCATGGGGTTTGGTCGAGTGGTGGTACCGGGCGGACCTCCACGGTTCCTGATTGTTTCAGGGGATTTGATGAGTGGTGACTGATTGGACGATAGTTGGGCTCTGGGTGTACCTGGGACGGGAAAGCGATTACGGGCAGGGGCCGCACCAGGCGCGGCGTCGTTTGCGGCTGGACTCGCCGTACGCTTTTACAACCATTTCCTTTCGTACCGCCCGCCAGGCAAGCCGGCGTCCTTCATTCTGGACCACCTGTGCACCACGCACCAGGTGGCACGAGACAAGTGCCTGGTGGTCGGTGAGCGTCGGCGGCGAGGGTCAATGAAAGCACTGATGCTTTTAGGGTTGAGGGTTCAGGGTCCTCCCGCTGCCGTCCTCTGCCCTTCGCGCCACCGTCCATCCGCCCGTCACATCGCCACCCCCGCCTTGTGACCGCCTGGTTACCCCCTCAGTCTCCTGCCGTCTCCTTTCCCCTCTGCCTCCCCCGCCCCACCACCGACAGGCGACCGACTGGATACGGACATCCTGTGGGGCATCCAGAACGGAGCGGGGACGTGCCTGGTTCTGTCGGGTGGGTGCCCTTGGGGTTGAGGGAGTGAAGGGGGCCTCCAACCGCCACCAACCGCCGCCCCAGTCACCCCGTGGTGGAGTGCGCGGGTGTTTGGCGGGGGTCTAGCAAGCCTGCTTTGTTGTGCTCGCGTCCTCACGGCTATTATCAACCTGCACACCCCTGCCACCTCCCCGGTGTGCGCCCCGACCCTTGTCCTCCCTTTCCCTTGGCACCCTTCAACTCCCTCCACGCCCCCACCCTCGCCCCCAGGCGTCACCTCGGAGGCCCAACTGCTCGCTCAGGACAACAAGGTGCACCCGCGGCTGTACATGGACTCCGTGGCGGACTTCCTAACCGTCAAGAACCAACTGCCGTCCAGCTGCACCATCATGTGAGGCGGCACGTGGCCGCGTGGGGCCATGCTATCCACAGCGTGCCGTTCCCGCCCGAGCTGCGCCGCCGCTACCCGTCGGAGGAGGCCTTGTGGCCGAAGTCCGCTTGAGACTGAGGCCCGTGGGAGAGAGGTGTGGCTGCTGGCGGTGGCTTGAGCGGATGCGGTGATCCTAGGGTTTTGGGGTGCGGGTGGCGCTTGGTTTGAGCTCGACGAAGAAGGCAAGGGCAGGACATGGTGGGATGGGGGATGGGGACTGGGCTGCAAACGAGCGGAGAGCGCGGAGCAAGTCTGGCGAAGAGTTATGGGTTGATCAAGGGACCGTCTTGGAGTGTAGCGGTGTGCTGTGCGAGAGTGGGGTGTGGACGAATGAAGTGTGAGGGCTGTTCATCAATTGGCATGACGGTGTGCATCTTACTCTTGGACAGGATGGGTGGATTTTAGCCCTCGTGACAGGCTGGGCCATCGCCCGTCTTCGGGCTATGGCTGGGTTCTAGACTTGCCCCATGAGCCCAGGTGGACCGAGTCTGGTGGCCGACCAAGACGACGAATAGCTGGGAGAAGGTGCGAGGTGTGGGAGAGTGGCGACAATTTGGCACGTTGGCAGACTGCAACTTGACGTTTAAGCCATGGTCCCTGTTCCCCAGGAGCGATGGCGGGAGGCATCGTGGCAGAGTGTGTCGTCACATGGGCAGGCTGAGGGGACGGGGGTTTGATGCACGAGGTTCTGCTTGGTTGCCGGTAGTAGGCGCTGTAGGCAACTCTAGAAGGCCGAGCAATAGGTGGCGCTCTCGCTCAACCCCTCCACTTCTGGAGATGGTTCCTACTGTAACCGTCGCGTCCTGAGCAGGGGCGCCATGAGCCCTGTTTGACTGCTGAGTCGCTGGCCTGCCTCAGCGTCTACCCCAGCGGCCGCGCTGCCAAACAGCTCACAGGTGGAGGCGGTGGTGATGTGGGAGGTGCTGGGGGCCGGCCGGCTGCACTGTGGTCGGTCTCCTGCACGCGGCGGCTTCAGGGATGTGCGACATCATGGTGGGCGGGGGTTTTGAGGTGAAACGCTTCGTAGAGTGCGGACTTTGCGGGGAGTGATATGGCCTTGAAGCTCGTGTAGGCAGCAGTAAGGCTCACGCCTTGCAGGCCTGAGCTGCCTTCTTCTGTCGGCCGCTCATTCAACTGTCGCACATTTTCCGCTCACGCCTGGCACAAGACAGTCTTCCCTAGGTTGTAACAAGCATAAGCACATACAGACGTGCAAAGTCCGGGTGCATCCGTGTTTGTCGCGCGCCAGTCCGTGAGGCAGCGCGCGGGCCCATAGACTCTGCCTGGTAACGCATCCCAGGAGTTATGTTGTGTATACAAAGGCATATGCGGTTATCGCTCTTATCGCCGTGATGGCTGGGCTACACCCGGCGGAAATGTGCACTGGCCGAAGCGAACCGCAAGCAGCGCAGCCCTGGCCGCGACATGCCCCAGCACGACAGCAGAATGAGGTAAGCACTTTTAGGATATGGCAATCTCCTTACCTCGGTCCACTGTGGCGTGTCTGGACGTGAACGGGCGCCGGCTCAACATTTCCCCCTGTCGCAACCTCCCGGCCTCGGCCAAGCTACGCCAAGCGACAACGTGTATCCTTCACCACGCGCTGACAAGCGTCCTTGCTCCCGGTTCGGCTTAAACGCCTGCTGGTCGGTCCCCCCGACACCCCCTCAGGCTGGCGCGGGCCCAGCACCGTCGCTAGGCCCCGGCCCCTCCAGACCCGGCCCCGGTGCCAATGTCACTCCCACAACCAGCCAGCCCCTCGCTCCGCCACAACTCCCCGAGACCCCGCACGGAGCCGGCGATGCGGGGCACAGCCCTGGGCCCGAAGCTGAGGCTGGGCCTAGGCCTGGGCCTAGCCCTGGGCCTGGGCCCAGCTCATCGTCGCAGTACGTCATCCTCACCAGCCCTTCCCCCGGCGATGCCGCCGGCGCCCTCCCGCACAACTCCGGCCCCACCGCCGCACCGCCCAAGCCCCGCGACCGACGCCTCCGCGCCCGACGCTCCCGCAAGGCCACCGCCGAGCTCTCTCACGCTCCCTCCCTCTCGCTCACCGCCTCCCTCTCGCCGGAGCCCTCGACCGAGCTCGACTCGCCTGCAGCGGCCCGCTCCGACCATGCCGCCAGGGATGCGAGCACGTCACCAGGTGGCATGCTTCCGCGGCCCCTTGGCGCAAGCATTACATCGCTGCCGCCCGAGCTGCTCCTGCGCATCCTCTTGGCTCAGGCCGGGGCCCCGGCCTCAGAGGCCAAGCGCCTCGCCGCTCGGCTCCGCGAAGACTCGCAGCCAAGCGGCGGCGCCCCCTCAGCCCTAGCCCCAGCCCCAGCCCCAGCTGCAGGGGCGGGTGCGCCAGCCCAGGCGCCGGCGCCGGATGCTGTGGCGCCAGGCGGCGGCGCGCCGTCAGCAACGGCGGCAGCAGGGGCGACAGAGGGTGTGGTGGGAGGAGCTGAAGCGCCTCCGGCGCACCGCAGCCGGGCGGCGGACGTGGGGTGCGGCATGAGCGTGCTGGGAGCGTGCCGTGCTACGCGTGCAATGGGCCAAGTGCTCATGTCAAGGCCGCGAGACGCCGCCGGGCTGCTGTTTGCGCACCGCGGGGAGGACGCGGCGGCAGCGTCGCTGTTCCGCTGGCCCGAGCTGCGGAATGCTCTGCTGGCGCCGCCGCCGGCTCCGCTGCCACCGGGCACCACGACGCCTTCCCCGTCTTCGTCCAAGCCGACGGCCACCGGTCAGGGTCCGGAGGGGCCCTCAGCATCATCGGCCGGCCTGGGCGGAGCGGGAGCGGTGCCGGCGCTGGGAAGCGGCGGAGCGGTATCCGCGGCGCCAGAGGCGGAGGCACTCCCGGCGGGAGCCGAGGCGCCGCCAGCTGAGGCCGAGGCAGCGGCGGCGGCGGTGGCGGCGGAGGCGGCGCACGTCGCCAAGTGTCTGGCGGCGCTGGCGGTAGACCTGGCGGCGCTCCAGGGCGTGCCGGCCTGGGTGCAGGCGGCGGGCGCGGCCGTGGCAGCGGAGGCGGAGGCAGCGGCCGCCGGCGCGGCGGAAGCGGCGGAGGCGGAGGCAGCGGCCGCCGGCGCGGCGGAAGCAGCGGAGGCGGAGGCAATGCGCAGGGCGGCGGCGGCAGCCAGCCAGGGATCATGTGTACAAGGACCAGGGCCAGAGCGCCCGGCCCCGCAGGACAGCGCGGGGCTGGCGGTGCCGCCACAGCAGCCGGATGGCGGAGCTGGAGGGGTGGTGGCGGCAGCCGCGGGTGTACCGGCGGTCCCGGGCTTCGGTTGGCTTGCAGCCGCGGCGGCGGCTGTCGCGGCGGTGAATGCAGAGGCAGCAGCGGAGGCGGCAGCGGCCCCGCTGCCACCGCCAGTGGCTGCTGGTGAGGCTGGAGCAGCGCCCGCGGCGGCGGAGGCCGCAGAGCCTGCGGTGCAGGCAGCGGCCGCGGTGGCCCCGGCAGGACAGCTGGCGGCGGCAGGGGCAGCGCAGCCAGCCCTGCAGCCGCCCGCGGCAGCGGCGGCGGCGGTGGTGGTGGCACTGGCGGCCGAGGCCGGGCCCCTGGCGGCAGCCCACCGCGAGATCCAGATCCATCCGGCGGTGGCGGAGGTGGTGGCGGTAGTGGAGGCGGTGCCAGCACAGGCGGCGGCGGAGGTCGCTGATGGCCTCGCACCGAACCAGGCGCCGCCTGCGGCGGCGCCCGTGGCGCCGGCAGGGGCACCGGCGGCGCCGGCAGGAGCTGGCGTTGCGCCGGCGCCTCCTCGACGAAGGCTTCGCCTGCGATTGCGATCCGCCGCCCCATGCGCCTCAGCCCTGGCGCCAGCCGCCATGCCCCGGCGCGGCCGTGCCTTCTGGCAGGCCGTGGCGGACGGGATCCGTACGGCGGTTTCTGCCTGTACGGCGCTCGTCCAATTGGATCTGGATTCGGCCCTGGGCGCAGCGGCTGAGGCGGACGACGAGCGCCTCGCCCGGGCACTGGTCGCCTCTGGGGCCCGGCCCCTGGCCTCCGTGCGCGGCGCTTTTCCGGCCGCAAGCGGCCTCAGCCTGCCCCCGCCGGCCCCCGCCCCTGCCCCAGCGCCCGCCGGCCAACCCGACACGGGCCCTCCACCTTCCTGTTCCGCCCTGGCCCGAGTTTTCTACCTCAGCCGCACGCGCCTGCTAACGTGGATGCTCCTCGACCTCAAGCTGCCGTACACTAGCCTTCCGCACCGATCGCTCGGGCGGGCGACGCTGGAGGGCCGCGCGGACGTTGTGCGCGTGCTGCTGAGGGCCCGGGCTGCGGCTGCGGCCGCGGCGCCGGACTCACCCGCCGCAGAGGCGGCGTGGGCGGCGGCGGATGAGTGGCACGCGCGGGAGCTGCTGGTGGAGGCCGCCAAGCGCGGGCACGGAGCCACCGTGGCTGTACTCCTGGAGGTGAGCGCACGGGATCACGGGCACGGGCACTGAAATGGACAGGGGCTGGAGAATGCAAGCAGACACAGACATGGGCAGGGGCGAGGGCATGGGCACGGAGCCACGGTGGCTGTACTCCTGGAGGTTTGCCAACAGGGCGTGGGCATAACACAAGATGGTGGTGCGGGCATAGGCGTGGGCACAGATGGGTATCGCATACGGGGGACGGGCATGGACGTCAGCACGGAGCCAGAGGGACAGAGCAGCTACCATGAGCGCGTGGGTCGCCATGAGCGCCACACGGGGTCATCTTGAGCTGGGGGCCGAGCGGTGCGGAGCTAGCGTTGTTGTCCACTCGTACAGTTCACAGGCTCACCGCACGCCCTCTCGGCACCTGCTTTTCTTCCTCTGCTGCTATGCGTGCCTAAACCAGTACGGCACGTACGCTGCTCTCAACTCCGCTCGCCGCTTGCCGCCTCGGCCGCAGGAGCTGCCGTTTCTGCTGCACTGCCCGCTAACGCATGGCGTGGCGTTGGGCTGGGCCCTAGACAGCAACCACATGGGAGCCGTGGCGGCGCTGGCGGCGGCGGACCCCCGCGCCGCCGCCTTCGCCCTGGCGGTGGCGGCGTCGGCGGCGCAGGAGCAGCGCTGCCGCCTGCTGCTGGCGGCGGGCGTCCGCCGGGGCCGCGGCAGCGGCACCGCTTCCGCCGTCGCCGCCGGCGGTGCAGGCGGAGGTTGCGTTGACGGCGGTGGCTGCAGCGCCGAGGTGGCGGAGGGCCGGCAGGCTCTGGATGCCGCGCTGATGGACGCGGTGGAGAAGCGGAGGGCGGTGTTCGTGAGGTTGCTCGGCCGCGCCGGCGCGGTCCTGGCGCCGGCGGCGGCGCTGCGGGCCCTGGCAACGACTGCGCCGCCGCCACCGTCTGCGCCGCCGCCGGCGGCAATGGCCGCAGCACCGGAGGCTGCTGCTCCGGCCCATACAGGCACGGTTGACGCGGTCTTGGAGGTTGCCTTTGCGCAGAGCAAGGCGGCAGCGGCTGGGATGTTTGACGCGCCGGATCTGATGCCGGCGGCGGCGCTTGCGCGCGTCGCATCGGTATTGCCGCCGCTGGAGCCGGCGGCGGCACACCTTCTGGACGCCGTCAGAGCCGGCTGGCGTCCCGGCGGCGCCGCCACCGGCGGCGGCAGGGCCAGCGGTCGTGACAATCCCGCCAGCCTGCTATCGCGGACTGCGCGCGCGTCTGCGGTTGCAGCGAGTGGGTCCATGCCGCCCAACAAGCTGCTTAAGGCCTGGGAAAGGGCAGCGTCGAGGGCTCTTGCGATTGTGCTGGGACGGCTGCTTGCCGGCGGCGAGCCAGAACCTCTGGCGGCGGCGGTGGCGGCGGCGGCAGCAGCAGACGAGGCAGCGGCTGCAGCGACGGCAACAGTGCGGAGCTGGCGCAGGCCGGCGACGCTGACGCCAGCGCTAGCGATGCTTGGCCCAGGCGCGGCGGCGGCGGCCGACGAGATTCTGGGGGCGATCGCTGACGGCGCCGCCAGCGCTGAAATTGGAGACGCCAGCGGCGCCGTCAGGGCGACCGCCAGCGCTGTACGTGCGCTGGCGGCGCGGGCGACGGCGGCGGGGATGGACCGCGCCCTGATGGTGGCGGCGGGTGGCGTTGGCGGCGCCGCCGCGGCGGCGGTCGTCGGCGCTCTCACTGTGGGCGGCTTCGCCTCGGAGCCCTGCGAAGACGATGATGGCGACTGGCATGAGAACGAGGACGAGGAGGACGAGCATGACGAGGAGGAGGACGAGGCTCGCGCGGCGGGTGCGGCGACGACGACGGGGCAGCAGCGGGAGCGCTGTGTTGAAGATCGGGTTTCAGCAACGCCACCGCCGGCAGCCTCGGGCGAGGGCGGCGCGGCACGGCCGTCGCTCCGCGCCGCCGCCGCGGCGGCGGAGGCCGCCTGCCGCGTCGCCGCCGAGCGCTGCGAGCAAGCTTCGCGTCAGCTCTCAGGTCTCCGGCGGCGCCACCAGCTCCGCCGCCACAGCGCCGCCAGCTCCGTCGCCCTCTCGCAGCTCCTGAAGGCGCTGCTCTCGCCCGCACTGCCACCCCATGCGCTGGCCCCTGCCGGCCTCCTCCCGCCACCACTTCACGGCGACAGCAGCGATGATGAACCCCCCTCACCTACCTCCGCTACCTCAGCCTCCCGTGCTGCTGTCTCTGCCGCCACGTCCGCCGCTTCCGCCGCCGCAGCCACCGCACCTGCCGCGTGGACACGTGCTCCCATGCCGGTGGCAGAGGCGCCCAATACCGCGACGGTGGCGTCGGCAGGCAGCAGCTCACTGACGGCGGCAGCGCTGCCAGTCATCGTCACCTCCGCCGCCGCTGGCCCGCGCTCCCACCCGCTGCCGCTTTCCCACTCTGCCCGCCGCCCGCTCTCCCACCCATTGCCAATTCCGGACTGCACGGGCCCAACTTCGCATCCGCTGCCTCTGCTCCCTGACGGCGCGCTTGACGGCGCCCTGGCGGCGGCGCTGGCGGCCGGCAGCGCCGCCGCCGTGACCGAGCTCACCGCCGCCGCCGTCGTGTCGCCGGCCGGACTGGCGGCAGCGCTCCGCGCGGCAGGTGCCGCCGCCGGCCCACTCGAGCCCCTCACGGCACTGCGGCGCGCCTACACGGTTCCGCCAGCAGTCCTGGACTTCCTAGTGGACGAAGCCGCAGGCGTCGCGCTGTCAAGAAAGCAACGGAAGGGGCCCAGCGGCGCCGCGGAGGCCTCAGCAGACGAAAGCGGCGGGGCCGGGCCGGCGGAGGCGGCGGCGGGGCCGACCGTGGCGGAGGCGGCGGCAACGGCGCGCTTTTGGCTCCGAGCCGGGGCCGATCCTTGGTCGTGCGTCCTGCGCCAGCCGGGCGCGCGTCGGCTTGTGCTGCGGCCGCGACTGCTGGCGGCGGCGCTGGCGGCGGTGGCGGGACGTGGCGTTGCGGCGGTCGTTCGGCCTGCACGTCAACGGCAGCCCGGCGAACCCGAGCCGGCGGCGGCGGGAGGAAGGCCTGATGGCGCTGGGGAGAGGAGAGGCCGCGGACTGCGCGTGGGGGCAGTGGGGGTGGCTGCGGCGGCCACGGCTGCTATGAGCACGGTCGTGGTGTTGCGGTTGCGGTTGCGGTTGCGGCGCTGAAGAGCAGCGCTGAGACGTGCTGGGGCCCGGAGAGGCGACGGCCATCCATGGGGTTGCACCCAACCGGGATGCGCCGCGGTAGACATAGACGGGGCCTAGCGCGAGCTAACCCCTCAGTACATAGATTGTGTACGCAAGCCTGCAAGCACGCTTCCGGTGGAGGCGTGCCGGTCACTTGTGGCGTGCTTGTGACCGAGCAGGGGTTGATTACGGCACCGGCATCATGGCGTGATGAGCTAACGCCCTCAGTGAATTGACTGTGTGAGCCTGCAGGCCCGGATCAGATGGTAGTTGGTGCACACGTTTGGGTCTGGCGTCCTTATGGTGGCGGGTCTAACCAACCCGCCCTCCTTAATCCACGCCAGGGAACCCGGCGTTAGTGCACTTTCTACTTTTACCTGGCGTCCTTGTCATCGGGTACGGATTATATGGATGTATAACATGTACATACACGGGGGCGTTGAGGGCAGTGAACACGGCCCTCACTCGCTCGACAAGCGGTGAGGGGAGCTTGAGGTTGGTCATGGAGTTAGGCCAGTTAGGCCGTGTGGACTTGTTATGCGTGCACTGCCTTGGCTTCTGCTGTCATGACAGGATCCGTGGTGTGGTTGGTGCGTGGTGCCAGGTGGCGGGATGGGGGAACAAGGCGGTTGCTTGGTGCCCTGCCGCAGTACGGTAGCTGGTGAGCGCTGAAACATGTGCAGTCATCCCCAGGTGTGTTATCGTCGACGAAGCTGCCCTGCTATGGATGCGGCATGCCCCCTTGACTGCCCCTACGTACGCCGCAGCAATCGCCCCTCGCACTGCAAGCTGCTGCTGACCAACTGAAAGCTCTGGTACTGTAACGGTAGGATTCCTGCCTAGGCATCACCAACTGCACAAACCTCTTGTTACAGGTACCATATCCGCAGCCCTGCGGCCGGCGGGCTCTCCCAGCCAGTGCGTGTCGGCGGGCGTCACGTCCTGTTCGTGCCTACATAGGCGTGCGCAGCAGGCCAACTCCTGCCTGCAAAGCTTGCTCGGCGCGCGGTACACACGGCCAGGGGCGGGGCGCGTTTTGCTTCAGCACCCCTCTTCACACCTGCTGCAGAACCCCGGGGGTGGACTGTCTGTCAGGTCACTCGCCAGCCGAAGGCCGGCGCGCGGAAGGCGGTATGCCTGGGCATTGCGTCAACTACGTCAACCTATCAAGAGGAGATGTTGACCACAATCGTCCAAGGGCACGCCCCCGGCCCCCAGCTGGGGAGACATCCCCCAGCAGACACCCCGAGCCCTGGACAGCAACCGGACCAGCAGGAGAAGCCGGGCAGCAGGTCAATCGTGAGCTCCAATCCGTCCCGATCATCGTGAGCCACGATGCCAGCCGCACTACCCCTTTCATCAACTCCTCGGCCCGCCGGACAGCCTCCATGCTCCATCCCCAATCATCCAAGACACGCCCCAACAGGCCCACCTCAGGCTGAGGTGGGGCTCACCTTCCCATGGATAGGCAGCATAGCAGCTGGGCTGCATGGTTCGCGCAACCCGCCCAGGGGCGAGTTATTTTTACCCCGCCCAGACCCCATGCCGCCATGCGTGCCAGCCAGGCTGCTGCTGCGGGGGGTGTCGGATCAGGTGATGGAGCGGGTGCGGGCGGGCGTTTGCCCGTCTGGAGAGGGTGGGCTCAACGGTGTGTTTGAGCGCTGTTGGAAGGGCGGGAGACAGCGGGTGGAACGTGGTGCTGAGGGTGACGCCTATCCAGCGGAAGGCGTTCAGGTCCGTGGCAAAGGCTCTGAAGGCAGGGCACGGACTGGTGGTGACGCCCTACCTCACTCCCCTGGGGCGGGCGCTACGGCTGGAGAGGGGTCCTGTGTTTCAAAAGCTGGCAGCTGATGGCCTGACGCCCCGCTGGTGCAAGGGGGCTGGCATTGAGTACCTGGAAGGCGGCGGCTGGATGCGGTACGGGTTCTGACCTGGCCTTGGTTGCTCAGGAAAGCTTTGTTGAGGGCGTGAGCCCGCGGGCTGTGCCGAGGTGCTGTCAAGCACGTTTGGGCACTGGTGTAACTCATTCACTCACTCATGTCCAATGCTGTATTGAACGTACGTGCTCACGGCCTGTCCCATCCAGCAGCAGCAGGGTCTAAATCTGTACGCCGCGTGGAGGCGTGGCCGTAGGATCTAGCCTTTCGGACCCAGAGACGTTTTCAGGTGGCGTGTGTTAAGGAGACGGCCTACACGTCACCGTGGTCCTGCGCCGTCGTCGGAACGAGGCTAGCTCTCATGAGCGCCACGAATGAGCTCGAGCGTAGCGTGGCTCTCAGCGCGCATGGACAACAGTGGCCGCAGCAGCCGTGATGAGAGCTTGGGCCGGACTACTTGATTGGCTTGGCTGTCGCTTGAGGCAGTATCGTCACCCACCTAGCCCCAGCCCCAGCCACCCAAACACTGTTCATTCGGCACGCACCTTCTCTACCTGAGTCGTCCCTGACCGAGCTTGAGCAAGCCACGGTGCGGGGGACACTGCTGGCTCTGTTGTGCTATCTTGCAGTGCTCATTCGCCTCCTTTGCTTTGAACCAGCGGTTTGGGGTCTTGGGCACCGGTGCCATCCGCCTGCCGGCCGCCCCCGCCGCCCCCACGCACCGCCGCACGAGTACCCGGCCCGACTCCAGACCGATTCCCTCCTAATGCCTAACCGTTCTCCCTCTGCCGCTCCCTTTGGACAAGGAAGCGTGCCCTTGGCCCCGACCGCGTCAGAATGTAGCGTCGCGGGGGGCGGCAGCGACCAGGGGGAACCGCTGCCATGAATCCTGAGACAAAAGTTTCGCCAGGTTTCGCCAGAGTTCTGCCCAGGTGCATACCTGCTGTCTCTTTCCAGCAGCAGCTACCGCTTTACAGGTAGGACTCCACGCGCTCCACAGCATAACTCATCATCCCGCCGGCCTGCCCAAACTCGCTCAAGTACGCATCGCAGCGCAAGCGCTACACTGTGAAGCTCCGCTTTGACGCTTAGCTAGGGCGTGCAAATCTGTATGATACACTGAGTGAGTGCGACCTGGAGGACACACGGCGCCCGGAAGGAACTTGTGTACGCTGTTGAAACTCGCCGCCGAGTCGCGAATGGCAGACACGGGCAGACGCAGGACGCCCAGAAACGCCCATAACCAGTGCATATAACGTGACATGTTCTACCGCTTCAGTTGACCGAACAGACCGCGCAGAGCCCGGCCGCCGAGGCCGAACACGGCCTCCTGTGCCGTCGAAGCGGCGGAACGTTGTGACCCACCGTCGCCAGATGCCCACGGCAGGCACGGTGCGGTAGTGCGATGTCCAAAGTCTCATAGCGAGTTTGAACATCATAACATCAAGCCTGTCTGCCTTCATCCTCACCCCCGCCCCCCAGCGCGGCAGCGCCCCACCCCCCCCCCGCCCCCGCCCCCGCGCCCATCAGATGCAAAATCCAGCTCAGTCGTGCTCAGGCCCGGGGCCTGCTGCCCAGACACATTGGTCTCGTCATCAAGGATCCCTATAGAGGGGCAAGCTCCCGTCTTCTCCGCTTCAGCTATTAGCGTGCGTATGCCCGCTACATAACGGTCAGCTGCGGGGCCCCAACTTCCGCATGTTCCGCAGCGCCTCCCCCGCCGGCCTTCGCAGCAGATCCTCTGGTACACACAGCAGCTCCGCAAGCGCCTGCACCTTCGCCTGTGCCCCTTCGTCTGCCTCCTGCTGGGCCCGCGGCGGGTGGCCCCGGGCCTGGGCCTGGGCCTGGGCCCGCTTTCCCCGGGCCCCAGCTCCGCATTCGCTGGCGCCGGAACGGGTGTTGGCCGCCGTGCTTACAGCGAACTCCTGAGCGAAGCAGGTAGCCAGGTCCGCCAGAGCCCAGCCGGGCCCACTGCTCCAGGGTCGCTCCAGGCCCACCTCTTCGAGCCCCGGGTGCGTTAGTAAGGCCAGGGCCAGAGCCTAAAAGCGGTCGAGGCACACAAGGGCGCAACGAGGCATGAGGTTAAGAGGGAAACCGACAAGAGGTGCTGAGCAAGCCAGCAGGCCACGTGCCCCTGTATCCCTTAAAGAGTCGACTTCACGGCTTCACGCCCCACACACTCTTCAAGTCACCCGCAGAAAACTCACCGCAGCATGCGTGCCGGTGCTCGGGCCCTCGTCCTCCCCCAGCTGTAGCCCGCCCTCGGGCGCCCAGCACCCCTCCCTCCTCCAGGGCTGCAACCCCACGCTCAGAGCCTCGAGCTGCGGGCTCGCCGCCAGCAGCAGCATCAGCGCCGCTGCATCGCCTTCGCACCGCACAGCCGCCTGCGGCCCCCCCAGCCGCAGCTCCCGCAGGCCCCGGCCGGGCGGTGCGGCTGATGCGAGCTTGGCGAGGCGCCACAGCAGCCACCACAGGGGCGCGGGGGAGGAGTCGAGGGACTTGACGACAAAGGACCTTGGTGCGGCCTTGAGCAGGGCCGAGACCAGGACCGGCCCAAGCGGCGTGGACTTGTGCTTGCTCCACTCCTCGCCGCGGACCTCCCCGCCGGCCCCTGCGCCGCCCTCGCTGTCGCCTCGGAGCTTGAGCCGCACCTCGGACCCCTCCACCTCCACGTCCGTCACCCGCCCGCTGCCGAGCAGCGCTACAGGGAGGCCGTGGAAGGTCTGCGCCCGCCCCACCGCCGCCCGGACGGCCCCAAACAGGCGCTCTATAAAGGCTTCCTCAGCCGCCGCCGACGCGCCAGCCTCCAGTGCGGCAGGGTCTAGTCCGATCGGTCCGGTCCGGTTTGCCACGCCAGCCGCCGAAGCCCGCTTGGTGGGCGAGGGAGCGTGCCGTGAAGGTGACGCGGAGCGGGAGGCGGACCGCGAGAGCGAGCGGGAGGCAACCCTGGAGAGGGACCGCTGCACCGGGCTGCGGGGAGTGGGTGTGGGCGAGGAGGCGGTCGAGAAGGCCAGGGCTGCAGGTGAGGGCTGGGCCGCCGAGGCCTCCCGCAGGAGCTGCTCGTAGCGGGATCCAAATCCAAGATCCAGTCCCCGCGGATCCAGATCGGGGAAGCCGGGCAGCGCCTCCAGGAGCACCCGCCGGAGCGCCGCCAGCTGTGGACGGAGAGGGAGACGGGGAGGGTGCATTGAGCACTGAGGCATAGGTTCCAATCACTAATTAGGGTGCTGCTGGTGCTAGTATCCCGTAGCCGTAGTTCGAAGAAAGGTACGAGACAGGCAAGAAGCCGTAGCTGTAACGCTTACCGTCTGAGGCGCCGGCACGCCCTCCTCAGAGTCGTGAAGGTTCAGCGCGAGGCGGCGCAGCGGCGGGTGCCCACCCGCCCTGCCCGCCGCCTCGCCCCTGCCGCCATCCCCACCCCCAGCCCCAGCCCCGCCACCGCCGCCTCCGCTGCTGCTGGCCCGTCGCGCCGCCGCCCGTGCCCGCATTGCTGCCAGCAGCTCCGCCAGCAGATCTAGGCTCGCCGGGCAGCCCAGTGGCACGAGCAGCTCCAGCGATCTTGGCAGCGGGCTCATGGGCGGCTGCGATTCCACCAGCATCCGCAACTGGCACAGCAGCAGCTGCACGTCGATGTTGCCCCGCTCAGCCGCCGGCTCCACACGAACCTGCTGGGGGCAGGCGGTCGCTAGGGCCAAGACCAAGAGCGGGCCCAGGGGCCGCGGCAGGGCCAGGGCCTTGCCTGTGCCACCCAGGCCGCCGCACCGGGGCTCGGCATGCGCTCCTAGAACGATCGAGCCCAGAGCTGAGGCGGAGGACGAGGAGCCTGAGGATGTGGATGCGGATGCGAGCGAGGGCGCTAGGGTGTCGAGCAATAGGCCCTGCCACGTCGCGCCCTTGCGCAGTGCCTCGAGGGGCGGGGCGCCGTCGGTGAAGATGCGGCGGGCGGCCGCCCGCAGGGACTCGGGCAGGAGCGGGTGGGCCACGCCGGTGCCGAAGTGCGCGGGCAATCCGTCCAGGGTGTACGACAGACGCTCCAGGGAGGGCAGGCGCATGAGGGCCACGGCCAGATCCTGTACGGCAGAAGGGGGATGGAGGAACGAGGCAGGGCATCATGATGTGAAATGCCTCTGACGCAAAGTGTAGGGTGGCTCTGCCTCGATCGGGGAACCCCGTCGTGGGGCGTCAGCTGTCTAGCCCCACGCAGTGCTCGCCCCAGCCCGCCGCAGCCGACTCGCCCCCCTGAACGCACCGTAAGGCGCTCCACCTGCTGCAGGAGCACCTCCGCAACCTCTGCTGCCGCCTGCTCCGTGGCGCCTCCGCGGCTCGGGCTGGCCCCTCCCCCGCTGCCCTGCCTGGTGCCACGCGCTGGCCCCTTCCCTCCTCCGCCTGCTCCTGCTCCTGCGCCTCCTTCTCCTGCCCCAGCAACTAACGATCGTCGCCCTCGAGCGGTGACGAGGCGAAGCGCGACGCGCCGCAGCGCAGCCGAGGGCCAGGCGTGCTGAGTCAGCACCCGAGTGAGGAGTTGAACGGCCTCGGAGCCGGGCCCACACACGGCCAGCGGTTGGTCCAGGACGAGCTCCGTCAGACTGAAGGGCGGCGGCTGCGGTGCACGCACGGGCGAAGGTGAACCCTGCTGCTGCTGCTGCTGCTGTTGCGACAAGAGCTGCTTGGAAGAGGTTGAAGGAGACCCCGGGGTGCGAGCGCCAGCGGGGTAGCTCGGGGAAGGGGGAGGTGGTGGCAGCGAGGCGCTCAGGGAGGCGAGGTGACGCAGCGCGAAGCAGGCTGGCGGTTGGGCCCCCTCCAGGCCCAGCGAGGCCCAGGCGGCGGGCGGCAGCAGCGCGCTAACCACCGCCGCCGCCAGTTGGCAGTCAGTGACGTCAAACGCCTCCACCCGCCGCTCCGGTGGGCCCCTGGCTCCAGGCCCCGTGCCGCCGCCCCCCAGCTGACACACCAGGCTCACACGCGTCCTAGATCCCGGCCCAGATCCAGATCCAGATCCAGATGGGGATCCAGATCCAGAATCCGCAGGGAGCTGGGAGGCCAGGACGATGCCGTGCACGCGGCCCGTGGCCAGGAGCTTGAGAGGGATGCCGTGGAGCAGGGCGGGGCGGCCGACCTGGCGTGTGGAGGCCATGAGGGCGGAGGCGGCGGAGCGAAGCGCGGAGCGGAGGCGGGCCATGAGACCCTCGGGCCCCCCCGCCACGTGGGGGCCCAGGGGCCCGGACAGGGCATCGAATGCCGTGCCGAAGGGCGGGTCCTGTAAGGGGGTAGGGCGCAGGGGGGGCGGGTATGAGGGGCATGGGCGACTGGCAGCGTGTGTGTGTGGACGTTGGGTGGTTGAGCAGTTGGCTCCTCAGGTGGACGGATACTGGGAGGTAGTGCGGTCGCAATAGGGCAGGAACAAAGTGTAGCGGGTACCCACCAGGCGGGCCTTCTGCAGCTGGGCGGAGCACACCAGCCGGAGAACCAGGGCCTGCAGGCGCAAGGGGCGTGGTGGGAAGACAGCGCGTCAATGCGCAAACTCGGGGCATCATGTAAGGGCGTGGGCGGCGCAGCAGCGTGGCATGCAAGGACCGGTCAAGGACCGGGAAAAGCACTTCGTCGTGGGGTTGTCAGGTAAGATTGCGGTCGGGGCAGGGGCCTGGGTTCCGAGTGCACGGGGTAGCGGCCGCCTGGAGATTGGGGTCCTACCTCGAGCTTCTGCGCCACAGCGGGGCCTCGCCTGGCGTCCAGCGACAGCTGGTGCAGGCCCTCCTGGGGAGGGACACGGCAAGCATGGAACGACGATGACCACACTCGCCCCTAGCACCACCCCCCAGCACACTCACCCCTAGCACACACGCAATGACACGGCAAGGCACGGCACCGACACGAGAATGACGTTTCGTCGGCAAAGTCAGCTTGCAGAGGAGGGGCCTTTAGCGGCCCACGCACCTGGAGGCGCTCGGGTCGCCACCAGGAGCAGGACCCTGACCGAGAAGCTCCGGCGTTGCGGCCCACGTGCAGGACCTCCACGCTGAGTGCCTGGGGGCAGCAGGAGGGAAGGAGTGGTAGCAGGTCTTGCAGGCGAGATGGGGATCCCAACGATGCCTATGTTAGCTGGACAGCGCTATGAAGCGAGCGGAATCCTCTCCCGACACACGCGCACAGACCCACCCACCTGCATGACGTCCCACACGCCCAGCTGCGGCTGAGCGAACCACAGCAGCGCCCGCACCGCACCCTCCAGGCGGCACCCCCAGCGGTCGCGCGACCTGCAGCACAGCACCGTGGTCGATTGCGTGAGCACGAAACACGATGTGTGGGCGCATTGCTAAGCCCTACCGTACGTCCTTCCACGCCCCTTTCCGTGCCCGTTTCCGCCAAGAGGCCGCGTCAACCCCGTTGCATTTGGTTTACGATTTTACGCCCCTCACAAATGCCAGCCCCGGCCCCGGCCCCACATGTCCATCTGCAGCACCAGGTGGGGCAGAGCGCTAAAGCGCAGCGCTCCGTCCGGCCTCCGCACCAGCATGCCGCCCTCCCGCAGCAGCACCCGGAGCACGCCGCTCGGCAGCAGGTCGGCCGCCTGCGTGTCAGGACGCGTGGGAGAGACGGAGAGGAGCGCGTGGGAGGGCCGGCAGGGCAACAGCACCGTAGCGAATCCCATAGAGAGCTCAACGTGGTATTGGGTATTGCATGGCGTCAAAAAAACGGCCTCCGGCTCAACGTGTTATTGGGCATTGCATGGCGTCAGTAAACGGCCTCCGCCCCCCACCTGGCAAGGGCAGCCGGGCGGAAGTTGGGAGGCCGCCGAGGTGGCCACGGCCCTCAGCAGGGCGGCGCTCTGGGCCCAGGTCAGCTTGCAGCCCGGGGGCCCGGTCGGCGCGGGGCCCAGCTGGTAGGTGGTGGAGGGCTGCGGCGGCTGTCCGTCCGAGGGAGGAGCGGGAGCCACGCGGTGGAGGAGCAGCGCAATCTGAGGGGAGGGAGGACAGGGGGAAAGCACCGTGCTGAAAGCATGTTGAGAGGATAGGGAAGAGGTGGAGGAAAGGAAGGTTGCTGAGAAGCCTGAGAACTTGAGGGGCTGACGCGCTCGGGAACCCAGCCGAGTCGTCCAGCCGCCGAGCACCTGAAACCCACCTCCCTGACTCCCGTGCATCGCTCAAATCCCCACCCTACCCACTCTTCTCGTCATCCCACCTGCAAGCAGTCCGCCAGCCTGTCGCCGCCGCGTTCCCACACCTTGACCAGCGGTGCCACCCGCCGGAAGGCCAGGCCACACACCCTCTCCAGCCGGGGGTGCGCCAGGGCCGCCCCCGCCAGCGCCTCCACCGCATCCAGGAAGCCAACGGCTGCCTTAATGCTGCCCAGGGTTGCCTTCGGCCGCCGCCTCACGCCACCCTTGTTGTTTCTGGACCCGCGGACGCCGCCCTTGGGCGATTCTGTGGTGGCCGAAGCGTCAGGCTCGGGCTTGAGCGTCAGCTCAAGGTTGCGGAGAAGAGGTAAGAAAGGAAGCAGCGCGGTGACCTCGGATGCCAGGGCCGCGAGCTCACGGTCCGAGACCTGGCTCGGCTCGAGGGACACCAGCTGAGGCTGGCCGGCAGAGCGCAGCCCGCGGCTTGCGGCCGCGAACCAGCTCTGTGTGGCGACGGCAGGCGGGGGTGCAAGCAACGGCGCTTTGGCCGCCGCGAGCGTAGACGATACACCTCGGCTGCTGCTGCTGAGGATGCTGCTGCTGCTGAGCTTGGCGCTGGGGTCAAGGTCATCGTCGAGGCCGAGGCGGGCAAAGGAGCCGTCCAGGCTGGCGGAAGCTGTGGCCTCTATGCCATCGACCAGGGGCCAGGTGCGGGCGGAGGGGGAGGCGGGGCACGCCAGCGCGAGCCTCTTCACCTGCTCCAAGGCCGCGGGCGGTGCGGCCTGGAGCAGCGCCAGCCGCACCCCGGCCTGGTGAACGTCGCCCCAGTCCTCGCTGACTTCGGTCAGAGCGGCGGCGGTAGTGGTAGCGGTGGCGGGGGCCCCGACCCTGGAGTCCGCCGCGGCGCCGGGGGGCGCTGCCGTACGGTACGGCAGCACGCTCACGCCGTTGAGCTCCTTGAGGCGCGGGTGTACGGCAGCGGCAGCGCCGAGCGCCGTCAGGCCGACGCGCAGGATCCAGGGCACTTGGACGAGCGTCGGCGGTGCGCCGCCCCCAGTGAGGCTGCTTCGCGGGCTGGGGCTGCCGCCGGGGTTGCTGTGGCGGTGCGGCCGGGAGCCGGGTGACCCCAGGGCCGCGGGTGTCAGCACGGCGGGGCCCGCGGGTGTGGACCCCGGGAGGGGCGTCAGGGCCACACGGGCCTCCAGTAGCTCCAGGGAGGGAAGCGCAGGCAGGAGGGAGGCGAGGCGGAGCAGCAGCTCCTGCGGGGGGGCAAGTGACAGCAAAGGTTGATTCCGAGGGCGACTTCCCAGGTTTCCAAAGCACCATTAGTCATCGGTAAGTGGATGTATCGGCAGGTGGACATGCTGTGCATGGACGCCCTGTGGTGAGGTAGCGGTGAGGTAGCGGTTGCGTGTGAGGTAGGATAGCGGCGCACCCACCTCGGTCCCCACGGGGAGGTCCGTCAGGCGCAGCCGCTGCAGAGACGGGAACGGACAGCGCAGCAGCGGCGCCAGCGCCGCATGAGGCGGCGCCGCCAGCACCAGGCGCCGTACACTTGCCGCACAGCCCTGCAGCTGCCACGTCAGCTTAACCGCCAGCGCGACCGGGTCCATGCCCCTGGAGCTGTCCACGTCATCAACGTCCGCCGGTGCGCCTGCTCCACCCACAGCCGCAACGGCATCATCCACCGTAGCAGCGCCCAGGCCCGAGCCTGAGCCCGCACCGGCTTTCCTGCTAGTGGCCTTCCCGGGCGACGGGGGCTGTCCCTGCTGCGCCTGCTGTGCACGCGGAGCGCGCTGCAGTCCGTTGACCGAGGCGAGGCAGGGGTGGTGGTCCCGCAGGGCGGCGAGGAGGGCGTGTAGCGACGGCAAGGCCCCGGGCGGGAGCTGCGGCTCTACCCGCAGCTCCAGGGTCTGAAGCTGGGGGCCGCTGCGGACCAGCGCCTCCGCCAGAGCCAGCAGCGCCAGGCACGTGGCGCCGCAGCCGTGGCTGCCGGCCGTGGCGTGCGTGCTGTACTGTGCAGAGTCGGTCGTGCGGCGCCTGCTACGGTCGACGACGGCTCCTGCGGCGGCTGGTTGGTCCACTGGGGGCGGCACCTGCAGCTCGACGATGAGGCGCGTCTCGGCTCCGGGGGCGGTGGCTGCACCGCCGCCGCTGCTGTTGCTGCTCATGCTGCTACTCCTCGCGTGGTGTCGAACGAGGGCGCTCAGGAGGCTTGGGTCCGCCACAACGCCCAGGCCGCCGTCGGTCTGTGGCATGGAGGATGGAAGGAGTGAGATACCGGTACGGGGTGCAGGAGCGGGACTGGGTGTTAAGGAGGGAGAGAGGGAGCGAGGTGCAGGTGCGGGCGTTGCCGCGCACCAGACGCGTTCAATCAAAGCTCTTAGGCGACGCTAAACCAAGCAGGGGTTCCACCCACCTCGACCGTCAGCACCCAGGCCGCCGCATCCTGGCGCCAGTCCAGGCGGGCACCATCCACCAGCGCCGCCGGCACCACCTCTTCAAACGGTACGCCTGTGCGGCAATGGAAGCCAATGATACATAGCTTCAAATCGGGAACGAGAAGAGCGAGCTTGTGACTCCAAACACGGAGGCCAACGCAGCAGTATGGTCGGGTGGTCGGCAAACACCAATCGTATGGCCCACTCACCCGAGGCCTGCAGCTGGGGCCAGTGGTACGGTGCACACGTGGCAGCCAGCCTTGGCAGGTCCAGCACGCCCTCGCCCTCCGCCAGCCGGCACAGCTTCTCCGCTTGCAGCAGGTCCTCGGGTCCACTCGGGCCCGGCATGAACACCAGCATGGTAGCCGCCTGGACCTCCCCGCCTCCTCCGGCAGCATTGGCGCCGCCGCTCGAGTCGTTGTCGTCGTTGCTGACGTCAGCACCACTGTCATCAGCCGGCTCGTCGCCAACCTCGGCCGGCAGGGTGGTGTGGAAAGCCTGGGCGGGAAGCCACGCCGCAAGCGGGTTCAGGCCCGCGCCCCCGCCCCGGCCGCCGCCCGTGCCCGCACCGCCGCCTCCGCTGCTCGCTGCCGACGCGCTTTTGTTGGCTGCTTCCTGGACTGAGATGCCGTTCACAGACTCGAGGTCGGGTAGGGCTTGTAGCGCTGACCAGAGCTCGTCGGCCGCGGCCCGAAGCGCGGGCGCGTGTTGGGGCTGCACCGGTGCCTCCACCAGCAGCCCTAGCGTGCGGAGCCCGGGCTGGGCCCCGCCGCCGCTGCTAGGACTGGTATTGGTGTTGCTTCTGAGCGCCTTGGTGAGGGCGCCCATGAAGCGAGTCGCGAGCGTTGCGTCCAGACCAACCTGGGTAGTAGTGTGTCCTGCCTGATTGGGTCCGTTGGAGAGGCCGGAGCCCAGTGGCGGGCGGGCGGGCTGCTCGGCGCTGCTGCTGCTGCTGCCCGAGGTTGTCGGCGGCGGTGCGGTCGACGCAGGTAGGGAGGTTGAGGGCAGCGGCGGAACCAGCAGGACCGTTAGGTCTTGCAGGTTGGGGCAGGAGCCCAACAGCTCCGCCAGCGTCTCACCCTCCCAGCCCTCCGCAACCGCCGTCGTACCCCCACCCCCGCCGCCGCCGCTTCCGCTTCCACTCTTCCCCGGCCCGGACCCCGAGCCCTTTGCCGGCCCTGAACCGGGCGCCAAAGGCCCCGATGGAGCCTCCAGCGGTACCACGACGGCTGCGGTGGTGGTGCTCTTGAGCCAAGCAGCTGCAACGTGCGTGCCCAGCGGCTCATGCAGCCGGCTGCTGGCCACGTGCCATCCGTCGGGAAGCCACGTGGACACGAGCGCGGGCCCGGCGGCGCAGCGCGCTAGCGCCAGGGCGCCTGCCCACGGCACCCACAGCGGCCCACGCTCCGCATCCTCCTCCTCCTCGTCGCCGTCCTCGCACACGGGCTCGCCCAGCTCCACGTCGAAGCGCCAGCGCGGACCCGGCTGTGTGAGCGCCACCGTGCCACGCTTGGGCAGGAAGCGGAAGCGTCGGGTGCCGAGCGACGCCACCTGCCGCCGCCTGCCCCGGCGGTTCAGCGTCAGCGCGTCGAGTTGCGTGACCCCACACGAGCCGGCTAAGAGGGCGGCAACCAGCGTGTCGATCTCTGGCGGGAATGTGGGGGCTGGAGCGAGTGCCGTGGAGGCGGCGGGTGCAGCAGCGGGCGCAAAGGAGGCGGGCTGGGACCAGCAGGGGCCGGCCAGGAGCAGAGTGCGGAGGCGGGCGGCGGCGGGGAGGAGGGCCGCCAGGGCGGCGACGCCGGCGCCGTCTGGCACTCCGGACGCGGATGCAGTGGTGAGGGGGTTGGCGCGGAGGTCCAACAGCTCCAGACTGCCCAGCGAGAGAGAGGACTGCGTGGCAAGAGGGGAGGGGTGTGGGTCCACGAGAAGGGAGGCAGAGCTGAGCAGGGTCAGCAACGTATACAGGGGTTAGACCGCAGTTATACCTGACTGCACGACACACCTCTCGCCTCCATGCCCTAAGACCCACTCACCCTCAGGCCGGCGCACAGCTCCACCAGACCGCCCGCATCCACCCCTGCAGCCTGAAGCCTAAGCACCCGCACGCAAGACAGCAGCAACGCGCCGGGGCCCAGCTGAGTCACCAGGACCGGGCCCGTAGCAGGGCCTGCCCTGGGCCCCGCTGGACCTCCTGCCGGTACCAGGGGCGATGGGGCCGGCGTCTGGCCCAAGGCCAAACCGGAACCCAGGCTCTTGGCCAGACCCTCGAGCCCCCGAAGCAACGCCACCTCAGTCGGCGTGACCCCGGGCCCGGCCGTGAGTTGGGGCTCCAACGCAGCCTCCTGCTCCTCCTCGCTCTCATCCTCCTCACGTTCGGCCGCTGTCCTGTCGATGCCCTCGCCATCGTGCTTTCGGATTGGGATTGGGACAATAGCTCGGGCGTCCCCACGGCCGCCCGCATGCAGCAGCAAGGCCGCCGACAGCTCGTCTCCGAGGTCGGCGGCAATGTGGAGAGCCCGGACGTGGCCGCACACCAGCGGCGAGGGACGAGGGTTCGGTCCACGCCGTATCGCGCTGCGTGTATGGGACGCCGTACGGGCCGTACGGGCGCTGTGTGCGTACGGCAAGAGCGGGCCGTCGAGAGGCGGCGTCCAAAGGGCGCGGGACGCCGGGCCCTGGACCGACGCGGGTAGCAGCCCGACGTCGTGGTTGGGGCAGGCCGAGGCCAAGGGTGCCGAGGCGCTTCCAGACGAGCCGGGGGAGGCGGACGCTGTCGAGGCGGGGGCCGGGTTTGAGGCGGGTGAAGCGGCGGCCGCTGCTGCGGAGGCGACCCCCAGACGCCAGAGGCCGAAGGTGCGGCTGTTGGGGTCGGCCCCATACCTCAGCAGCGCCAGCAGGCAGTCGTGTGCCTGCAGGGGGGGCCAAAGCGACCAGGGTCAGGACAGCACAGTGCTATCTAATGGCACCTGCTATCACGTTAGCACGAAGAGCCTGGAGACACTTTACTTAAGGCAGGGTCGAGGCGTTCGGCGGTAGCCATTAAAACCCGTGCACCCAGCACCCCAGCCTCACCTGAGCCAGCACCGCAGTGCACAGCAGCGCCCCCACCGCCGCCTCCCCAAACGGCACGGGTGCAGGCACGGGCCCGCCCTCCCCTTTCTCCACGTCGGCTTGCTCCCCTTCCCCTCCCCCTGCTGCCTCCTCGTCCCCGTCCTCGGGCCCTCCTTCGGGCCAGGCGCTCCCTTCACCCTCAGGCCGCGGCGCCAGCGCCTCTCCTCCAGCCAGGACCACCTCCCCGGCCGCGCCGCGCCGCGCCAGGCTGCGCAGCGCGCCCAGCGCGAGCAGGCGGCGCAGCACACCGCACGCGCCGCACCGGACGCAGTCCAGCATCAGTTCGGACACGGCGTCCGGATAGGTCCGGACAAGGTCGGACAGGAAGGGGTCCAGAGTCGACATGAGCTGCTCTCGACACGCTGCGGGCCTGGGCAGGCCCGGCAGCACCGCCTTGCGATCCGCACCCAGAGCTGCCGCTGCTGGGATGGGAGCGGTGCCGGCCCCAGTGGCTAGCCGCAGCAGGCGTCCCAGCAGGGGCATGTCGGAGGAGAGGGCCGGGCCCACGGGCAGCCCCTGGAGCGCTGCCACGAGGGATCCCCGCAACGGGAACTCTTCTGCGGCCGGGCCGCCTGGCGCCGCCGCCAGCAGCGCGTTCAGGGCATACAGCGCCGCCGCCTCCTCTCCGGGACCCCGTGCTGAAGCCGCTTCTGCCAGTGAGATTAAGTGCCTCAGCAGCCCTGCCACCGCCTGCTCGGCCGCCTCGTCACTTGGGGCCATAACCGCCGTATCTACGGCAACCGCTGCCGTAGTACCGCCCTCGCCGCCGTCCGGCGCCGCCGTAGCGCCCGGCCCGATCACGACCAGCGTGGGCCCCGGGCGGTACGGCGTCGGCAGCTTCGCGCCGTAGAAGCGGTGACCGTCGTACGCACGTGGCGCATGCACCATCTGTACGACGAGTACGGCGTCCGTACCGACGGAGCCCGTCGTGCAGGCCACGAGCGGCCAGCCGGGCGCAACAGCGCCAAAGCCGGCGCTCGATAGGTACTTGCCGAGTGATGACACGGCCCCATGCGACTCCGTCCGAATGGCTGTAACGGCATTGCTGGGCAGACAGGCCAGCAACAGGCGGGCTGACAGCGTCCGGTCAAACACACCACGGAACGTCGCCATGCGCAGCGCGGCGCGGTCGGCGGTGGCTGAGGAGGTTGCGGCAGCTCCTGAGGGAGCCTTGCCTGGGCCTGCGGCCTTAGGCGACGCACTCGGATCGGGTGCGGCGCTAGCGCTGCGTCCCGCAGCTCCGGCAGCAGAGCCAGACGCCGAGGACAGCTGCTGCAGCAAGTCCGCGACTGCCGCAGCATCGAGCGAACCGTGCTTGATCGCCAGGGCGGCGGGGTTGATCAGCTCGCCGCACTCGCGTGCCAGCTGTGCTGCCACATGGGAGGATGACGATGACGACGAGGAGGAGCCGAAGGGGCGGGCCAGCAGGTCGGCTGGGGCCAGTCCGAGCCATTCGGCCAGCTGCTCCGGCCCCACGCCCCGGCCGCCCGAGACAAGCTCCTGGAGGGCAGGAGCCACGGTCCTGTGGGACAGGAGGTGGCACGGAAGGGGAATCAAGTGAGGGGTGATGCGAGCCTTGAAGGCAGGTGCTGCTGACTAGGTTAGCAAGCTCAGAGGTGCAGGAGAGCTCGATGCGCTCACCTGGCCAGCGCCGCCGAGGGCAGGTCGTCCAGCCGCACCTGCGCCCAGCCCTGGGCGTCAAAAGCGTCCACGTACTCCTGCGGGGCCGCACGGCAGCAACACAAGCCGCTTTGCTGGATAGAGAATGACTAAAGACATTATGCCAAATCCGCTCTGTCCCTCCAAAGCGGCCAGCCCCCCATGCGCGCCGTACCTGCAACCCGGGACCGGTCCCCGCGGGAGGACCTGCGGGCTTATTAGCGGCCGCAGCCTTGGCCCCAGCCCCGGCCCCGGCCGCCAGCGGCAAAGCTACGGGCACCGGAGCCACGGGCCGACTGCCTCCCTGCCTCCAGCGGCTGTGCAGCAGCAGCGTGGCGGTCCGGGGCGGGGCCAGGTCCTCCAGGGCTGCTCCCCGCGGCCAGGCCAGGTGGTCGAGGAGCGCGGTGCCGCGGGGCGTGCCCAGGAGGGCGGCGCCGCCGGGGCGGCTGTTCGTTTTTAGGGAAGGGAAGGGAAGATTCGGAGCCTCGCAAAGGTTCCAGATGCAGAGCAGACCATATGCAGAGCAGACCAGCGGGCTTCTCACCTGAAGGTTGCAGCAGTCTGCAGCAACACGTGCGACGTCGGGAAGAGCGAGGGCGGCGGTGGCAGGCCCGCCGAGCCCAGCGCCGCCCACAGCCGCTGCGCCGCCGCCAGTAGGCGCTCGGCTGCCCCCCGAGGCGGGGGCCAGGCCCCGGGGCCGCCCCGCCTCGCTGACGCCACCTCATGACACAGTGCCACCTGCGTTCGGTGAAAAAGGGGACACCAAGACTAAAGGGGAGCTAACTTGGTGGAATGCAAAGCAGGCCCCAAGTCTGGATCAATGCGTGCTCAGAAAATGAGCACACGCCTCATAGAACCCCAGGACCCAGGACCCACCTTGGCGAGTTGGGCCGCCGAGCCCCGCCGCAGCGCAGCGTCCGCAGGGGCAGGCCCCTTGGCGGGCGCCGCCAGCTCGGTCATTAGCCGTACCAACCGCTCGTCGGCGCCCTGAAGGGCAGGGGCAGACCTAGTCAGACCCATGCATGGCCCACCCCCTAGGCCAGTCCCAACTGGCGCACCGAGACCCTCAGTCATGGCCCCAGCCGGTGTCCCACCGACGCTTGTTGCAGGGCCCCCACATCCCCAGCCCCACCTGCCCCGCCGGCCGCGGCGGGTGCAGCGGCGGCGGCAGGCCCGTCACGTCCACCGCCCGCATCCGCTCCGCCCGCGCCGCCGTCGCTTTATCGCCCTTGGGCACCGGCGCATCCTCCGCCGGCGCCAGCGCTGACAGGGGCGGTAGCTGTCGGAAGCTGTCGCTACGGAACGGGTTGGCGCCGCCACCGCCTGCTGCTGCAGCCGGAGAGCGCGAGGGGGAGTGGACCAAGGGCTGGAGGCGGGGGGTGGAGCTGGGGCTGGCCTCCACCGCTGGGGCGCTGTTGGCAGAGCTGCGTGTGCGTAGTGACACGTTCCGGTCCAGAGGGCTGAGACGGGCGCTGAACTGCCGCAGCGCCAGCACCAGCTTGCCTGGGAAGAGGAGCGGCGGGAAAGGAGTGGGGTGACCCCAGGGGGCCAAGAACCTGGAGCCCCAGACGTGCGGCATGGCTTCATGCCTTCCGGGCCACCAGAGCTCGGCATCTTACCTGAGCAGGTGACACCCCTCAGCAGGAGGCCGTCCCCCGGCCCCAGCGCCGCATCCACGGGCGTCTCCTGCGCGATCACCGGCCCCTCACCGCCCCCGGGAGCCATGAGCCTGGCCGTCACACCGCTGGGCTGCACCTCCACCAGCGTGTACCTGCGGTGGGGTGGGAGTGAGAGGGATTGACCGGGGGCAGAATTGAAGTTTGAAGGTTGGAGTTGTTCGGATGGAAGCAGGGAGTGTGGGCTTGACGTGTGCCAGCGCTACGTGACCTGTGCTAAGCCCGTCTCCGTGGCCCCAACCCTTGCTTTTCCTGCATCCTGCCGCAAACGCGAATCCCCAACCACTTTCCCAGCCGTGCCCACCCACCCACCCGCCCATCCCCCCAACGCACCTGCCCCGCATCATCCGCAGCGCCACCCCCACCAGCTCCGACACCGCCACGAAACCGTTGGCCGCCAGCGGGGCCACGCCCAGGCGCACCCGCACCGTGCAGGGCCCGCCCTCGCCGTTGCGCGCCAGCCCCACCCGCACGTGGGCCGCATCCAGGGCCTCGACCACGTGGGCAACGGCGGAGCCGCCGCCCGCAAACACGGTGGCAGCGTCGCCGCCGCCCCTGCCCCCGGCGCCGCTGCTGTCTGTGTCGGACGGGGGGTGCCGTCTGTCGTACACGACCGTGCCGTTGTACTCGAGCGTCTGCACGTCGTACTCGGTGCCGCCTTCACCGGAAGGGGGGAGGGGGGAGGGGCGAGCAGAACCCCGGGCCCTTGATGTTACGATTACAGCTGCGAGAGGGGCGAGGATAAGGAGGAGACGACACCCTGCAGGCACTGGCCGCATGGCATCCCGCCCTAGGCCATCCAACGCCCCCCGCCCGAGGCTTTCCTAGTCCGCCCCGCCCCTTGACTCACCCTCGTCAACTTGCGCCAGCAGGGCCTCCTGTACCCGTCGGAATACATCGGCTGGTGATAAGGGCAGCGGGGAAACAGACGACGGTCCGACAGGTGCGTCATCAGCCAACAAGACAAGGGTTCACCGCGGGGGAGAAACCCGCGAGGCTGCAGTCGACGCCCTACGGCCGCCCCAGACAGACAGACAGATGGTTCAGGTGTTGACCCAGCCCGCACGCGCCGTTAGGGCCAGGGTCGGGGATGGAAAAGGCGCCCAAGAGCACGTGGGCAGGCCCCCACGCACTAGGCTGCAGTCCTTGGCCCCAGCCCCCAAGGGCCGCACGTACCCACGGCCAGCCCCTGCCCGGGGGTGATGGTCTGCACGCTGCGCTTGAGCGCTTCGTGCTGGCCCGGGCCTTCGCCTCGGTACTTGACGCCGAGGTGGATGTCCGGCGGCCGGCCATCTCGGGGGCCTGGACATTGAACGCACGTTGGTGAACACGGTGCGTTGCGTCTGCGGTCCTTGTCGCTCACAAGTTGGCAAGCCCTTGCCGCCTGCCCGAGGTGAGCCCCTCCCCCCTGCGACCCGCGTCCCGGGTTGGGGCAAGTGGGGGGGGCTGGTCCCGACATGCCGGCAGACCCCGGTCGGACTTGGAACTCCGCGTACCTGGCACCTGCACGCCCTTCGCAGCGCTGCTCGCGCCACAGCCCATAGACGAGGCAGCTTAGCGTGTCGACGCCGATGGGTACTTCAGTCGACCTTGATGAACCGCATCAGCTAGCCGTTGTGCATTACATCGATAGCGCATGCTCTTAAAGAGAGAGGCTTGAGTTCCGGTAAACCTTTGCTGCTTTACTTGCCCATGTCTGGGAGTCGCTTCGGGCCTCTAGCGTAGTCGTCAGCGACGCAGTAACAAGAGTACGTAATTGTGGTTACACAAACACAAGCCAGGCTGGTGGTCAAAGGTCAGCTGGTGACGCGCCGTGCCATACCGTGCCTCAGTACCCCTCCCCCTCCCGGCAACCTCCCGGCTCTTTCTGTTGCGTTGCGCACAGCCTAGTTGCGTTCAGCTGCATCCCCTAGCGTCGTCGTTCGGACTACGCTGCACGGCCCCTGCGAGCATGGAATCCCCGCCCGGCAACACACACGCGTCCTTATGCGCCTGCATACTGCCTAGCAGTGTACAACGCCTTCTGGTGTCTCGGACTCGTGGTGCTCAGGTGGATGTGCCTGGAGTCTCAGGGCACTGGTCGTCGCCTGCACGGCTGCACCCTATCGGAGATTACCGGCTTGTAGGCCACAGACCCGGCGAGCTGCACTTTGCATTGACCTCTCGGAGACAGTCAGCATTAGTTACCGCCCTGCCTCGCTACGCAACAGGCGTGGCCTCACGCCGCAAGCAAACTCGCAGCCTGAACTCAAGTCTGCTCAGCTGCAAACGCAACAAGCACTGTCTTGGCAATGCGCCATACAACATGCTCCGTACCCCCTGCACAGCTTCCGGAGTCTCAACGCCGCCCAAAGGGTCGCCGCACGGGTCACCGGGACCCTCCCAGACTCGGCCCTCCCCCTCACCTCTCCAACCCCGCTCGCTCCTCTGTCCAACATGAAGCCCAACAACTCCGTCGGCACTTCATGTTCCCTCTCTAGCCTGTCACGAGTCTTGACTCTTTCATGCCAGTCTTCGCCTCGTAGCATCACTCATCGTTGCGTGCCGGCCCCCTTGCTTGGGCCTCAAGTGCTCCATGCCGCCCTGAGCCCTTCACACATCAGGGCTGCACGTTTGCCCCTTCCACCCCAGCCCAGCCTCCCATTTTCCCCCTCTCTCCTTCACACTGCCCCGGCTTGCGCCACAACCTCTGATCTCCCAACCTCATCGCCCGATGCGTCCCCTTTCCTCTCCCTTCGTCGTCCCCGCCTCCCCACCCGCTGGACCTCCCCGCCCTTCCTCTCTACACGCTCTCCACACGCTCTTCACACGCTACCCGGTCGCCTGCCACATCTCGATCACCTGCACCTTGAAGTCCTCCGCCGCCGCCAGGCAGGGGCTGCCGAACGTCCCGCACGTGCCGCTGCTGCCCGCGTGGAGATCCGCGTCGACCCAGATCGCGAAGTGGCCCAAACCGCCAACCGCCAGGCACTCGGGCGTGCCGTACTGGAAGAAGTCGTTCTTCTCCTGTCAGGGGAGGGGAGGGGGACGGAAGGGAGAGGGACGGGTGCGCGGTGAGGAGGAAGGGGCTCGAGAGTAAGGGGAGGGATAAGGTAAAGGTAGGAATCCATTGTGGCTCACGCTCAACATGGCTTCTGGCTTCAGGTCCTGTGGGTACCGTGGGGGCGACGTGGTTAGGTACGGGCGGGGACTTGTGGATTGGGAACCTGAGAGCTCAGCACCGTACTTCCGTACACCCGTACTCGTACAGCTTTCGACTTGGTTCCGGTACCCTCGAGGCTCGTCCCGCGCCACTCCGAACATGGTGCGACCTGCCACGTCACGTGCTGCACAACACGCAACCAGCTACCAGCAACCCAGCGCCTTTCCCATGGCAGAGTGCAAACCTCCCATGGCAGAACGGAACCGGCGCATCACCCTCCCTTGCACCTCGGCGCCTGTGGTTTCCCTGCCTCGTCCGTTCACTCCTCAACGACCCCTGATATTAACCTGCAAACCGTCCCCGTCTCCGCCCACTTACCTTGGACAAGGAGCGCCACGGGTAGGCCACGCGGAAGGGCTGCGGGGCGGCAAGGCAAGAGTCCGCGGGGTGAGGGGCGCGAGGGGCGCCTTGCAGGCCGTCGGGTGGAAGCGATAGACAGCCAGCCCAACCCACCGGCCCGGAACCCTCTTCAGCCGCTCAGAGCTAACGATGCTACACGCTTGCCGCAAGCCCCTGCGCTGACACCGCTAGGGCTCAGCCGTCTGACGGCCCACGCACGCCCTCGAACTGGGGCTCTGCGCGCTCCCTGTTTCGTCCCTCGAGAGCTGCGGCCCCGCCCCGCACCCACCTCGAGTTGGAACACGAACGTCTCGCCCGACCCGTAGTAGCGGGGGGCGATGCGCCAAGAGTCGGGCGTGTAGCACCCGAACGTGTAGCCTGCGGAGCGGGACGGACTCTGAGAGACTCTGGAGTATGTTCCTGGGCACAGGGCTCACCTACTCGGCAGTAGGTGACCAAGCCTTGACCCGGACCCGGACACGAGTCCGTGGACTCAAGAGCTCTATCGACATTCAGCGCCGACCCACATGACCCACATCAGGTGCAGCCCGTGTTACTGGTACCTACCCCCGAAGTCTTTGATGACGAGGACGGTGGGCAGCCCCTGAATGGCCTTGCGGTACAGCGTCTGCAGGCTGATGCCGTGCTTTGACGTGCTGTACGACAGGCTCCAGTCCTTCATGCGCTCCAGGGGTGGTATGATCGAGGCCAGCGCGCGCGCCCCCGCCTCCGTGAGCACCTGAGAGGGCTCCCCAACCAGGTGCAGGTTGGCCTCCCCAACCATCAGGTTGCGAGGCACTGCGATTTGCAGCTCCCTGGGTGGGTCAATGAAGGTCGGGGAAGGGGCAGGAACGGGAGCGGGGATAAGAGCAAGGTAGGGAGAAGAGGTCCGAGGGGATCGGGTCGGGGGGTTCTGGAGAAAGGGCGAGGAAGGGGACAAGGGGCTCTGGCGCAAGAGCGAGAGTACGGGTCACATCAGGGGTCGTCCCCCAAACCGCCCAGGCTCACCCGCCCTCCGTCACCACGTCGTCTGTGGTCGAGTCCACCTGCCCCAGCCACCGCTGCGTGTGCCGGTGCAGCGCCTCACGCCTGCGGGCCGGGGAAACGAAGGGCGAGGCGGAGCGCGCGTGTCATGCCAAGGCATGTGTCAGGCTCTTGCTTGGCTCCCCCGACCGCTGGCGACCAGGCCCGCAGTCTAGCCTGCAGGCACGCCCGGCCCCTGCTACGGACCCCCCGAGGCCACGCCCTTTCTCCTCAACTCCCGACATGCGAGGGCCGCCCACCTACTCTTCACCGCTTCAAGCGTCCACGCCTGCCCTGGCCCCAAGCTGACCCGCCTACCCCAGCCCAGCCCGGCTCCGTCCACCCACGTTGAGCGAGACGCCTCGAAGGGCTGCCGCTGCGGCACCCCGCTCTTGCTCCACAGCATCTGCCACACGCCCGTGCCGCCGCCCGGTTCCGACGTGGACGTGCCCTCCTGCGCGCCTCGCTCGTCCGCGTCCGCTCCGTGGTCCTTGGGGGAGGAGGCACCACCGGTCCCAGCGTCACCCAGCGTGGCACCGGGGCCCGGCGCAATGCAACACATGAACAGGCCGCCCCGCGTCTGCGTCTGCGCAGGCGGCAGCGGGCGGCGCACCGGGTGCTACAGGCCGGACCCTCCGATGGAAAGCAGAGAGCCGTGGCAGTGGTGGTGGTGGCAGTGCGTCTCCCCGACCAAGCACGCCCCCATGTCACTCAAGTATATCCCCCACCTGCCCCCCAGGGCCTGTGGTCCGCTTACAGGACCAGAACTGCAGGCTAGTGAACGCGGCCCCCGGGCTGCTATGAAAGTACAAACGCAAGGACACGCACGCGGGACGCCTACCTTCGCTGTGTCCACTTTGACCGTGCTGATGCCCACGAACTCCTCCTGCCGGATGCGCGCTTTGACCTCCACGAAGTCCACGTACTCGGGCGTCACCACCAGACTGCCGGGAATCTGTTAGGTTAAAGACCAAAGATGTGTGTGGGTCAGAAAGGGAGGGAGGGGAGGAGGGGAGGGTGGGGCCGTGCCATGGTCGGCAAGGACCTGCGCGCACCCACGGGAACGCAACCGACACGCCCAGCTCGGCCCGCCCGACAGCCAGTGCCCCTGACGTGGACTGACGCGCCCACCTTCTTGCTGCCCTGGATGATGTGGATGGGGTAGTCGGCAGCGTTGTTGGAGACATACAGCGGCTGGCCCGATGGGCTGGTCCACGCGGGCTGCACCTCCGGCTTCTTTGCGCTGACCGACGTCGCAGGGGATGCTGGAGGGGGAGCCGTAGGTGCTTGTGCCTGCGCAGGAGCGGCTTTGGGCCCGCTGGGTTGTGGCGTCGCAGCTGCTGCGTCCGGGCCTCCGTGCACTTGCTGCCGAAGCTGTGACAGCTCGTTCATCAACTGCTTCTCTCGAATGCGGAAGGCCTCAATGCGTCCCAGCGCGGCTGCCAGCGAAGCCTGCGAGTCCTCCACCATGGCCTTCAGCTGCGACGCGCTGAGTTGATCCATGTTTGCTGCTCGTTGTGCAACCTAACTGAGAGCTAGAACTGTCGTTGCTGGAGCCTGTTTGCGCTACTTCTGCCCCGCTTGACGCGGGAATCAGCGCTCTAGGTCAACGCATAGCTTTTTGGCCTAATTGCTTGTAGGTATGATAGGTTATGACGTGCTCGTTCTGGTGGAATGCTGATCAGGGGTTGCGACGACTTGGCTCGGGGCATGTGGCACGCGTGCCGTATTCCCCCCCGACGGCCCCGGCCCTCCGGTTCCAGGCACCCGTCAGACCCCGCCCACGTAAGAGCTGTGGGCAGCGAAAGCGCCGATTACCAGTGCTGCACATGCCGCCGCCGACAGCCCGCCGCTGCCCACACGCCCCTCGCAGCAGCCCGGAAAGCCCGGATCCGCCGAGCGTCCCCACCGCCGCCGCCTGCCTCAGCTCCTTCCTTTGGGGGGTTGGGGGAGGGTCATGTTGGCAAGTGGGCGAACCCGCGGGGGCAGTCGCGTCAGGCAAGTGGGCGAACCCGCGGGGGCAGCAGTCCTATCCCCGGAACCATGAGTATATGTAGAGCCCGAGTTGTGCCGAACAACGGATGAAAATGTCGCAACACCAGCTCCACACGGGCCAAACCACCATCAGCGGCATCCCGCACAAGAGAGTGCAAGACGTGCAAGGACCGCGACAGGCAGACCAGATACCGGGCCAAGAAGGCTGCGGCCAAGGCTGTGGTGGGGACGGTGGAGGTGGTGGACCTCGCTGAGGACTAAGGCGCGGGTGCGACTGCACCGGGGGGCAAGGGGGTCTGAAGGGCGCTCTGAAGGGCATGTCACGCGCTGTCGCTTTCGGCCTGCCGCTCCGCGCCCCCCGCACGGCCCGCGCCGTTTCGGCGTGCTGGAGGCGCGGCAGCCCGAATGAATACCGTTAGGATGGGACCGGCGGGGTGCGGCGCAGGAGTTTGGCGCGTCGGCGGCCGCGGAGGAAGCCTCCGTGGAGCGCATGTGGTGGGCCGTCCGGGCGGGCGGCGGGGCGAGAAGAGCATAGGTGTGTTTTACCCTGGCTCATCAGAGGCCACCTTCATGTGGCCTCCGCCTTTCCATGGTCCGGGGATGTCTGTTGGGTGGGGGGCGAACGTTGTAGACAGGGGCCCCTTGCAGATTTACCCGAATGGGTGGTTGGAGGCACAGCGAGCAGGCTGTTGGCTGCGATGCTTCAGACACGTGCCAAGCACCCCACCACTCATGTTACAAACCCAAGATCCTTGCCGTTCGCACATCTTGCTTGAGCTCCTTGCTCTGCTCGAGATCCTCAACGTTCATTTAGTGCCTTGCAGCCACTCTCCAAAGCACGCGCAAGCTTGGAACCGTACGCAAGCCGCCCTACCTAGCGCTTGGCCCCCACGCCCTGCGCCAAAGGCACCAGCTTGTCCCAACCGTCCAGCAGGGGAGCGGTTAGCGGCCCGGACACGGGCAACTGCTCGGCGGCGGAGGCGAACAGAGCGTCGAGGCGCTGGCGGTTGGCCTTTGACGGCGAAGCCCGCCGCATGCCCGACAGCTGGATCAGCACTCGCGCCACCTCACCCGCCGCCGCCTCTTGCTCCATGGCCCCTCCACCCGATTCCAAGTGCCGCTCTAGCAAATCCAGGAGGCCCGTCAGTTGATTTTGTTTGACGGGAACGCCCAAGTCGCTGACGGCAGCCAGGCCCTCCACAAGGGCCGCGGCGCCGCCGGGCGCCGACAGCGGCGGCTGCAGGCGCGGCAGAGCGGCCCAGAAGGCGTCGGCGGCGGGCCCGAGCCAGTCCGATGTGGGGGCAACGTCAAGCTCTGCCAGTGCGGCCAGGAGCTTGGGCAGCAGGGACGGCGGGAGCTCGTCCAGCCTAGAAGGCGGGGCAAAGATCGGGTTTGAGTTCAGGCAACACCGTGCCGGGCGGGGAACTTGACCATGCTGAGCGGCCTGGATGAGGCCAGGGGCCAGACCGATCTACCAACCCTGACTGCAGAGAAACTCAGCAAAGCGACGCGAGATCTGTACAGTCCCGCAAACCGCCGTACCTGCCGTACAGCACCCCCAGCGCCGAGTCAAGCCAGTCGTCGGGCGGCCGCACGCCCAACCGCCCCAGCGCCAGCAGCACCGTGGCGGCCCCCTGCGGGCCCAGAGGGGCCCCTTGCGGGCCCACTGGGGCCCCGGGCGCCGCCAGGGCGGGGCGAAGGGCGCCCTGGAGCAGGGCCTCGGCCCAGGCGCGGCTGGGGCGGTGGCCGGGCGGCGCGAGGGCCGCGAGCAGGGTCAGCAGGGCGAGGCCCTCCTGGGGTGGGGTGGACGCCGAGGGGAGCGAGGGTCCGGGAAAGCACAAGACGGGTCAACCGGGGTGGGGCACTCGAAAAGCCGAGAAAGGTCCGCCAAGGCAGATAAAAACGACAATCAGGCACTATCAGGCACCTGCACACACGCATAGCCCATGCGAGGCCCAGCCAGGCCCCACGCACCTGCGGTCCGCAGCCCTCGAGCAGCAGGGGCACGCTGGCGGCCTCAGCTGCCCCCAGCCAGGGCCCGCCGGGGCCCAGATCCAGATCCAGAACCAGGGCCAGCAGGGCCTGGATCTCGCTCAGAGCCGGGCCGGCGCTGGAAGCGGGGTCAGAGATGCTGGCTGCGGAGGGGGCTGCAGCATTACCCGTGGAGTCAGGGGCAGCTGAGGAGGTGATCGTGGCCGTCTGGGGGGTCTTGGTCCTGCGCCGTGCGCCTAGCGGTGGCGGCGGGGAGCCCGAGGACGAGGGCGGAGCAAGTGCCTGGGGCTCGAGGAAGGCGAGGCGGGTGGCTCGGAGGTAGGCCTCTCCCCACAATGGCATCCAGACGGGTCCCTCGGCGGCGCCCCATGCCGCCGCTGCCGCTCCAGCTTCGAGCAGGGCTCGCCGCTGCGCCACCGCCGCCTGGGCCGCCTGGGCTGCTTGAGCGGGACCGCGGGCGGTCCAAGCGCCTTCGCCTCCACCGGCGCCAGGTGCGGCCAGCTCGAGCCCAACCGCACCTAGCAGCATGGCCTGTAGGGTTGATAACATGACCGAGAGTTGGGGGCGGGGTGGTGGTGATTGTGGGGCGGGCAACAATCAACCCCGATTGACTCTTCATGTCACGAGGAAAGATAAACCGAATCGCCTGAAGTGGGGTTACAATGAGTACCTTCAGTCCGCACCCAAGAGCCCAGCACACGCCCAACCAAACCCCCTGTTACGTCGTTTGCACACCACGCTCGGGCCGGTGTGCATGACACACCTGTGCGTGGTTCCGGCTCCCCGGCTTACGCAAGCAGCCCTCCACACACCTGAGCGTGGCATCGCATGACCGAGCGACGCCAGTCCTCGGGGGGTCGCAGCACCGCCCTCGCCTCAGCCCCAGACTCCAAGCCGCCAGCTGCACGAACGGCCCCGCCGCCCACGCCACTGGCGCCGACAGCAGCTGCATCTGCGCCTGTGGCAGCCTCGGCAGCTGCTGCCGCCTCCGCGATTGCTCGACGTCCCAGCAGCCGGACGCATCGGCCCGCGAGGCGGCCGGTCCATGGCGCTAGGCCCTCGGGCAGCGCCGCCGGCAGGCTGCCCTCGCGCAGCAAGGCCCAGCCCAGGAAGCGCAGCACGCCCGGCATGAGCTCAGCGCGGCTGCTGGGTCCGGACGCGGAGCCCGGTCCGGTCCGGTCCGGCGGCCCTTCCGCTACGCCCGTACCGTCCAGCAGGGCCCGTTCCATCTTGGCACCGGTTTGGTCCAGGTCTCCGTCCGACACCATCTGGAGGGAGAGAGAAAGGTCACGGCAGAGGGGAGGTCATGATTGGCGGCGCGCTGGGCCGAAGCGGAGCGAGAGACGCACCATCTCGCCACCTTGCACGGTTCGGCCAGGTAAACCCCTACCTACATCCCCGCGTTTTGAATCCAGAGACAAGTGCGAACCGCCTTCGTACCCCGCCCCCGTTTCCCCCATCGCACCCCCACCGCACAGCAGCCCTTCCCACCTGCGAGGGGTCCAGACCCGGCAGCTGCGAGGCCCAGTACCGCCAGCCGGGCCCCGTGCCGGGGTCGGCGGCCCGCGCCGCCGCCTCGGCCCTCAGCTCCCTCAGGTGCTCCAGGTCGGCGCGGCGGGCCTGCGGTCAGGGCAGGGGCCGTGGGGACACAGTGGGGCGCGGGTGGCGGTACGCCAGAGATATAGCTTGGACTTCACGTGAACACAGCGACCAGTTTCTCGAGATCTCCAGTTTTTCCTACATAGAGATTGCCCTTTAAGAAGAAGAAACCTGACTCGCAAGACACGGACACCGCACCACCCGACAGCGGGCCCACCTTGCGCCTCACCGCCTCCGCCAGCAGCCGCCCCTCCCACTCCAGCGCCGGCCCGCTGGCGCCCCACCACGCCGCCAGGAAGCCATCCTCCAGCTTCCCGCCAGCTTCCCCCCCGTCCCCAGTGCCGCCCTCCCCCTCCGCCGCCGTGCTTTGCTGCGCCCGCGCTGCCTCCTCTGTGCCCCCTGCTGCTGCTGCCGCCGCCCCTGGTGCCCCCGCCCCTGGTGGTGGTGGTGGTGCTGCTGCGTCTGGGGCCTCTGTCGCCCCCTCAGCAGCAACAGCCTCCAGCAGTGTGCTGCTGTCCGCCCCACGCCGCCTCCCCCCCGCTGCTGCCTCCGTCAGTCCCAGCACCCCATCCAGGAGGTCCCCAAGCTCGTGGGCCTCGCAGGCGCCCAACACAGGCGCGGCCGCGGCCTGGGGTGGCGATGCAGGGGCGACAGGGCAGGGATCAGAGTCTACTCGGACCAAGGATCAGGGATGGCAAACGTGGGGGAGGTGAGCGTGAGCAATCCAAGACAGGTGGGGTGCGGCCGCAGCCTGCGGTAGCGATGCAGGGTCGGCACGAACGGGATAAGGAATGAGGGCGACTTGGAGGAGGTCGACAGGGCAGGGAGGGGTAAGCGATAACAAGGGAAGGGCTGCATGGGTGAGGCGTCAGCCAGTGCGGTACCTGCCCGAGTGCGGCGACTATGGTCGCCATGAGGGTGTGCCCCGGCCGCTGCGTCGCCTCTTGTCACCCCCCTTACACGCTCGAAACCCCGCCTCCGCCCACCCCCCAACCCCGCCCCGGTCCCCACCTGCAGCGCTGCCACCCAGGCCGCCCCGGGTCGCACGCCGGTGCCCGCCGCCCCCAGCGCCAAGCGGGACAGCTGCGGACCGGACAGCGCGGGCAGCCGCTGCGCCGGCGCCCCTCGGAGAAGGGCTTCTGCGAATCGGGGGCCTGCGCGGTGGAAAGGAAGGTGCAAGCGTTTAACAATGAGGGGGAGAGGGTTCACACAATGATACCGGTAGGGTGAAGAGTCAAGCTAACGAGAAAGTTCAAGCCGGCAGAGGCGATTCAAGAACCCCGGGCACGCACAACAGATGAAGTAGGGAGGCGGACTGCGGATGTGGTCGTGCAGCTCACCGGGGGCTTCCCCGAGTACGGCGAGGGAGTACGGCAGTGAGGCGAGCGTGTACGGCGCCGCCGTCGGCAGCAGCGCCTCCGCCGCAGCCAGCGCCGCAGCCAGCCACTGCCGCGACGGCCGCAAGCCTCCGTCGGTGTCAAACGGTCCGCTCCGAACGCCATTTGTCTCTTCGTCTGCTCCAGGACCCCCTCCTGCCTCGGGCGCTGGTGTGTCTGCTGCGTAACTGTCACTGTGAGCCTCCGCTGTCCCAGCGCCGCGAGGGTCAGCGGAGGCGGAGGCGGCATCGTTGCTGCTTAGCAAGGGTTGAGGATGGCTGCGTCCTCCGCTGAGTCGGTACCAGACGGCCTGGGCCCACATGAGCTGCTCGAGCGCCCTCTCGCCGCTGCCGCCAGGCGCCGTCGAGGCGCCGCCGCCGCCCGCCGCCGCGCGCGCCGCCAACCGCTCCAACCGCTCCGCCGTGACCGCCTCAACCGCCGCGTGCCACTCGCGCGTAGGTACGACCCACGCGCCCGCCATTGCGCCCGCCAGCGCCGCCAGGTCTGACAGCGGCGTCGCGCGGTCCCGTACCAACCGCTCCAGGGATACGGCACACAGCGCCTCGACCCACGGCGCCGGCGGCCGTACGAGCAGCCGCGATGTGGCGGTTAGCGCCGTAGCGAGATCTGCTGCGGACGCGGCAGCGAAGCCGTACGCTTGCATGTGGGCGAGCAGAGGTGAGACCAGCTCGCCAACTCTTGCGGCCTGAATGGGATCTGTCGCGAGCTGAGAAAATCGCTGCAGCAGAGAGCAGATAACTGGGCTTGGTAGCAGGGGCGAAGCGTGAGGCGCCTCGTTCTCCGCCTCCGCCTCGTCTTGCGGCCGCGGGGAGCGACGTGCTCTCGTCGAGCCCGGAGGTGGGCACTTCGCTTCGTGTTGGGCGCAGAGGTTCGTCACGAGGGAGAGGAGGGGCTCAATTGGGAGCTGCAGTACGTCAGAATCCGCTGACATACAAAGCTGTACATCTAGGCAGGCATGCAGAAGGGCCAGCGCGTCACGTGGCGAGAGGCCGCGAATGCCGCGCGCGAGTGGTGCAGGCCGCCGCGGGGGCGCCGCCACCAGGACCCCGGTCAGCGCTGCCTGCCATTCCTCACACGGCGGCGCAGCTGCCGGCAGCCGCGCCGTCGCCGCCACCGCCGCCGCCAGCTCCGCCGCCGTCATGCGAGGCATGGCCGCCGCGACAGCACGCTGCACGCCGTGCCAGTCCGCCACCGTCGGCGCCGCCGCCGTCGCAGCCGCCGCCACACTGGCCTGCGGCGGCGGCGGTCGTACGGTGCCGTACAGGTCTGCCAGGGCCGTCACAAGCTCTGACACCTCCGCTGCGCTTAGTCGCGACCACGCCGGATCCAGCGCCGTCAACAGGTGCCGCAGCGACGAAGCCGTCAGCGGCAGTGCAGCGACGGCGCCGCCGCCGGCAGCGGCAGTGGTGGCGGCGGCCCCATGAGAGTCGTTTAGTAAAGCGGCGAAGGAGGCCACCGCCACTACAGCCTGATGCCACTGAGAGGCCGTCAGACCCGCCGCGAGAACGGCCTGAGGCGACGGCCGCTTGCTCCTCCCCTTCGCCGCCGCCATTGACGCCGCCGCTGGTACGACAGTACTCATTGCCACAACGGCATCGGCAGTGTCAGCGACGTCGCGGCCAGGCCCGGGAGCGTCGAGGAACCCCGGCTGCCAGTGCGGGTCCGCCATTAGAAGCAGGCGCCCCGATGCCGCTATCAGCGCCGCCGCCGCCACCGGCTCCGCCGCCGGCCGCTGCCGCTGCGGCGCCGCTGCCGCCGCCGGCACGTCAGCTGACCGCCACCGCGCCTGCCGCTCAGCCGCCGCCACCAGGACCCTGACCAGCGACGGCGCGTGTAGCGACCGCACGACCACAGGTGCCACCGCTGCCGCCGCCGTTGCTGCTGCCGCCCCCGTCGGCGTCGCCGCTGCCGCTGAGCCCCTGCCGGTGCCGCCGCCGCGCTCTCTGGTCTCCGCCACCGCCGTCACCGCCGGCTCCTGAGCCAAGAGCGCCAGCAGCACCTCCGTCGAGACGCCGTCGTCGAAAAGCGCCGCCGTCGCGGGGTGCACCGCCGCCGCCGCCAGCGCCGCCAGACGCGCTGGCGGCGCCCGCGGCAGCGCCGGCACCAGCGCCGCCAGGCCCTGCTCCAGCGTCGCCGCCGCCGCCGATCCAGCCTCCGTCAGGCTGCTGAGCTGCTGGAGGGCAGCCTCCGCCCGCGGCAACGACGCCAGCTCAGCTGGCCCCAGCGAGCCAGCGGTGCCAGCGCCCGACGGCGCCGCCAGCGCCGCCCGCAGGCCGCGTTCCAGCAGCGCCGGCGCCTCCGCCACCAGTGCCGCTAGCGCAGGATCCGCTGCTGCTGCCGCTGGCTGTCCTGTCGCCGCCGCCGCCAGCTCCGCCACGGATACGACACACGCCGCCAGCCGCTGCCAGGAAAGCGCGCCGGAACGGCCCAGCCTCAACAACGCCGCCGCCGCCGCCGCCGGCACAACCTCAGGCACGACCGCGTACGGCGCGAGGCGGGCTGCCGCCGCCAGTGTCGACTCCAGCTGCGCGCCGTCAGCCCAGGCGGGCAGCAGCGGCGCCAGACCGCCCAGCAGCATCGCCGCTAGCGATCCCACGCGGCCTGCCGCCGTAGCCGCCACCGCCGCTCCCGACGGCGATGTTTGGCTTGACGGGAGCAGCCCCGCCTCTGCCCACCACGCCAGCTCTCGGAGGAGGTCGGCGGCGGCGCTGGGGTCGGTCCCCGTCGCCGCCGCCTTTCCTGCCAGCTCCGCCGCCAGCATCTCGGCCCACTCCCGCGGCAGGACGGCCTCCGCCGCCGCCGCCGCCGCCGCCGCCGCCGCCGCCGCCGTCGCGGCGGCGCCGACGTCGTCGCCAGCCGCCGTCACCGCGGCCGCCGCCTGCAACGCTGACAGTTGGGCCAGCGCGTCGAGCGTCACGGCGGCCTGGCCGGCGGTTAGGACGAACACCTGGTTTCGGAGCTCTGAGCGGAGCAGCTCCAGCCAGCCCGGCGGCGGCAGGCAGCGGCAGCTGGCGGCGGCGGCGGCGGCCGTGCAGAGGTCCTGTGTGGTGGGCAAAGAGAAGCGAGCCGCGGAGGCCAGGCCGCCCAGCGCCGCCGCCAGCACAGCGTGCGTCATTGGCGGCGGCGGCGCCGACTGGGCCCCAGCCCCATTGCCATCGTTGGCGGCGGCGGCGGCGGTGGAGGCAGCAACGGCGAGGGGGTGTAGCGGCGGCAGCGCTGCGACGAGGGCCGCTAGGGCGCCCGGCTCGGCGGAACCCGAGGCTGCGGTCGCCGCCGCCGCTGCCACCGCCGCCGCCAGCAGCGGCTCCGCCAGCTGCCAGGCGACGGCGGCGCCGTCGGGATCACCGGCGGTGGCGGCAGCCGTCACCATGCGTCCGGCCAGCCGGAGCGCCGCCGCCAGCCCCTGCAAACTCAAACTGGGGCCAACGGCGGCGGCGGCGGCAGCGACCGCCTCGTGGCACCGCTGCCGCGCGGCGCCGCTGCCGTCAAGCGGCGGCGCCGCCGTCGCCCAGGGCCCCAGCGCGGCCGGCGGAGCAGCACTGCCCGCGCCACTGGCGGAAGCCTGGCCGAAAGAGTTTGGGAAAGCCCCACCGCCGCCAGCGCTTTGGACGCCGAAGGAAAGGAGCTCATCCACTGGGGATGCGCCCAACGGCCCCAGGCCAAACCCAAACGCCGACGCCGACGCTGACGGCGCCGGCGGGCCCGCTGACGTCGGCCCCCAGGGCGGCGGCAGCGGCGGCGGCGGCAGGCCCGACTCCTGCGACGCCTCCGCCGCCAGGCGCCAAAGCGCCAGCAGCAGCTCCCGCTCGCCCAGCCTGCCGGCGGCGCCACCAGGACCTGCGTCTCCCGCCGCCGCCGTTGCCGCCGCCGTCGCCGAGGTTCTGACCCTGGCGGCGGAGGGGCCCTGCACAGCTTCCGTCAGCTGCCGCCATTCCGTAGCAGTGAGGATCTTGGATCCCGTGGGGCCTGGGTCCAAAGCGCTCGCGTCGGGCGCTCCGCCAAAGCCCCCGCCAAAGCTGCCGCCGCCGCCAAAGCCGCGGCCGTAGCCGCCCCCACCCCTGCCCGCGCCCCAGCCACCACCCCCGCCCGCGCCTTCGCCGGGGAAGCCGGGAGGCGCTGAGGAACGGCCCGGGCCCCGAGACGGGGGCTGCAGTCGGGAGTCCCGGCCGCGGCCGTGCCCCCGTCCCCGAGCCCCCGGTTGCCCGGCCGGCCGGCCCGAGCTCGAGGGTTGGGAGCTGGTTGCAAAGTCCTGGGTGCGAGGGAAGAGAGACGATAGCGGGATTGATTGCAGGCCCATTCTACTGTGAGGGATGCGGTGAGTGGATGCGTTGGCAACGTGTCAAGCCGCCCGGCAGCTGCAGCAGGTTGCCGGGGATACGGGGGGTACCGTACGTGCCGGCCCCGATGCCGAAACGGGCCCCCGTCCACAGTGACCCCATCACCTCTACTTGGCTCTTCGCTGCAGGCCCGCCGCTTCGTCACTTCGGCCATGAACAGGAGCTCGGCGCCCCCTCCCCTTACCGAAAGGGGCAAACCACAAGGGCTGCGCCACCCACCTGGTCACCCGCCCTCGTGGCCGGGAGCCCCAGCAGGGGCCAGAGCCGCCTCCGCCCACGTCCCACCAAGCGTGGCAGCTCCGCATAGCCTCCATAATCCTCATGCCTAGTAGCTAATGGGTTTGCGCGGGTGCAACGCGAACTCGCGCCATGTCGAAATTGTTGTGGCGCCCCAGGCGCGAGTTCCAGGGCCAAACCCCTCATCATGGGCATCAAGCACGCCTGATCATGGCTAAGGTGTTCATAGAATAGTGGAAAACACTGCATGGGGCCCCATCCCAGTTGTAGGATGAGCTGACGTTCTTGGGCTCTGAGCGGCCGGTCGAGCCCCACTTTGGCCCAGCACACCAAGCAGGGTCCAGCCTACTCGCTAGGCTACACATACGGCGTGTCGCCTGAGTTCCGAGCGCTGCAAGCAAAGATGCAATCCCAGCTGCGCGCGAGCGCCCGCTCGGGCGTGCGCCTTGGGCGCAAGGCTCCCGCGCCCGCTGGCCGTCGCCTGACCGTCCAGGTCGTCAACGGCAACGTGCTCATTGCGAACACGAAGGGCGGTGGCCATGCCTTCATTGGCCTGTACCTGGCCAAGGAGCTGGTGGGTCGCCTGTTCGGCAACCCCAAGCCGTGCGGCAGTGCTTTCTGGACGAAATCATGCCGGATAGGGCATCCGCGAGCTTTGTTTACCCGCTCGTCGACTCAGCGCGCTGACACTGCTCTCGCCGTGCTTAACGCTTGCCGCGACAGATGAAGAAGGGTCACAAGGTGACCATCATGAACGATGGCGACGAGGTGAGACGCTAAGCAGCCCGGCGGACTGGCACGCGCTGAGCGGTGCGCGCCCATGCACCGCTGCACCGGCGCGAGGCTCGGGCGATTGGCAGCTCGCCCGTGGGGCTGCCGACTTGGATAGCAGGATGTGATCTAGGGCTGATGGTGAAGGTCGCAAGGCCGCAGGCGCCGGACGGGGAGCGGGCTGTCCTCTGCCGTCGCTTTCCGGGTGGGGGCGTCGCCACTGCGGTGCGTGTTATCCCCGCGGCAGACCCCCTTCCACAACCAAGAGTCGGGCGGGCATCTCCCCTCCAAGACCCGCCCCTCTCTGCATTCCTATGTGCTGTCTTGCCGCGGTCTTGCTTTGAAAGCCTTCTCCACCCTCCCCTCCCGTTTGTGGGCTGGCCCCCTTATGTCCTGCGCGCTGAACTGATGGCCCCCCTCACCTCCCCCTCCCTACCCCCCACGCGCACCCGCAGTCCAAGCTGACTAAGAAGGCGCCGTACTACAAGTACGACGAGCTGGCCCGCTCCGGCGCCACCATCGCCTGGGGCGACCCCGCCAAGCCCTCGACCTACCCCCGCGGCAACTTCGACATTGTGTACGACAACAACGGCAAGGACATGGCCTCGTGCCAGCCCATGATCGACCACTTCAAGGCAAGCGCGAGCCGCTAGCTACCTCTGGCGGCAGGGCGGTTCACTGCAGCACAGCCGTGCTGAGCTGCAACACGCGGGTCTGCGGCGCAAAAGCCGCATGACCAACTCCTCATGCACCCTGCCATGGCCATCATGCTGTTTGTTTACGATGGCCAAGGCTCCCATGTTATTGTAACATAACTGTCCTGTCCCTATCCCTCCACAGCACAAGGTGGACCACTACATCTTTGTGTCCTCCGCGGGCGCCTACAAGGCGGACTCGATCGAGCCCATGCACGTGGAGGGCGACGCGCGCAAGAGTACCGCCGGTGGGGCCGGGGAGGAGGGAAGGGGAGGCTGGGAAGGGGTTTGATGGGAGGGAGGCGGGGGGGGGAGGCGGGGGGTACGGAGCAGGATGCAGCAGGCCTATGACGGAGTGGCTCAAGGCCCGCTGAGGTGTTCAGCGTCCGTGCATGGGGCGCCCCAAATGGCGAGCCCGTCGGGCTTTCGAGTGCTGACTGGCCAACCCGTCGACGGCCGTACGTCCTTGCAGGCCACGTGGAGGTTGAGGAGTACCTGGCCAAGTCCCGTGTGCCGTACACGGTGTTCCAGCCGCTGTACATCTACGGCCCCCACACCGCCAAGGACTGCGAGCAGTGGTTCGTGGACCGCATCATCCGGTGGGGGGGATTGGGGGGGGGGGCAGCAGGGCAGGGGGCCAGGGGGGAGGGAGCAGCTTGCGCATGGGTTGATGGGGGCAGCAAAGGATGGGGAGGCCGCGACTGCCACGAGGACCGCACCGTCGGGTAGGGGTGCAGGGAGGGGGGCCGGCAGGGCATACAGGGGCAGGGCGCGGGGATAGGGGCGGCATGGTAGGGGTCACCAGGGGGCAGGGGCAGAAGAGCTCGGAAGGGTCTGCAGCGGGCAATGGGGCCAGGGGGCTTCCAACCGTCAAGCGGAGGCGGTAGTCCTGGCGGCGCTTCGCTGTGGACGGAGTGAGCGGAAGAGAGCGGCGGACAGCAGCAACCCGGGAGCGGCAGGAACCAGGGCGGGAAGGAGCGAGGAAGCCCTGGCCTCCACCGCGGCTTAGAGCGCAGAGCAGCAGCACGGCGACAGCAAGGCAACCTCTGGCGGAGCCTCTGGCGCCTGGGCGCAGCTGCAGACCTCTGCCTGAAGACGCGTTGCAACAGGGGGCGGAGGGAGGCCCAGCAGCCAGGGAACGGGCGGCGCTGGGACGCAGCTGAGTGAGGCACGGCGGCGGAGGAGCGCAGCAGCGGAGCGCTTGGTGGGGACGGCGTGGGCCCAGCGGCGCCGCGGCCTGCCTTGCTGCGGCACCAGCGCGGGCCGTGCCACGGCGCAGGGGGCCATGGAGCCGCGGAGGCAGTGGCAGCAGCAGCGCTGGAGGCGGAGGCGACCAGGCGTGAGCTACGCCGGGGTGCGCCGCTGCACGTGCTCGGCCGCCTGAAGCCCTTCCAGCGGCGACCAGTCTCGCAGCTAGCCCCTCGGCTACTCACACCCACACGCATCACTCTCCCCACAGCCACCCACCCACCACACCCGCCACCACACCCGCACCCCGCAGGGACCGCCCCGTGCCCATCCCCGCCCCCGGCATCCAGCTGACCAGCCTGACCCACGTGGAGGACGTGGCCGCCATGCTGGCCCTGGTGCCGGGCAACCGCAAGGCCATCGGCCAGATGTACAACGTCTGCTCGGACCGCTGCATCACCTTCACGGGTGGGTTGGCGGTTGGCGGTTGGGTACGGTTGGGGTGGTTGCGTGGGCGAGTGGGGAGCGGGCTTGGCGAGGCGGAAGCTGGTGGGACTGCGCAAGGGTCGTGTGTCGACTGGGCACACGTTATTGTGCCCGCCCGTACCCACTCCCACAATCCCACGCACCACCTCGCCGTTCAGCCTGCACGCGCCCGCAACTTATGACTCGAGGCGCCCCTAACACCCTACCCTCTCGTTCCCTGTCCTGCGAGGCCACGACTCTGCTCCACTGCCTTACCCTTACCCTGCAACCCCCCTTTCCCTACCCTGTCTTCTCCCCAGGCATCTGCAAGGCCGTGGCCAAGGCCCTGAACAAGGAGGCGGACATTGTGCTGTACAGCCCGGAGAAGGTCGGCACCGGCAAGAGCGGCAAGGCCGAGGGCTTCCCCTTCAGGTGCGTGGTTGCGCTCCCTGGTGTCTCGCATCGTCCTGAACTCAGACCGCCCAGCACGGGTGTAGTGCGTTGGATGAGCTGAGTCCCTGTCCCGTACGCCTCTCCTCGCTGCCCTCACTCACCTGACCTCGCAACCCGCCCCACCCCTCCTCCCCCCCTTCCTCCCCAGGACCGTGCACTTCTTCGCCTCGGCCGACAAGGCCAAGCGCGAGCTGGGCTGGAAGCCCAAGCACGACTTCCAGAAGGACGTGCAGGGGCTGGTGAACGAGTACAAGGCGCTGGTGAGGGGGAAGGGGGGAGGAGAGGGGAAGGGAGGGGGGAACGGGAGCAGAAGAACGGCAGGAGAGGGAAGGGGAGGATCGTCGGGCCTCTCAGGGGCTGTCGTGGCTACGCGGTGGGAGATCCAGCTGTGTGACCTCCCTTCATGTTCCCTCCCTCCCCCCACCTCACCCCAGGGCCGCCCCTCCAAGGACGTGGACTTCTCCGTCGACGACAAGATCCTGGCCGCCCTGGGCAAGTCGGTCAAGTCCTCCTCCTCCTCCTCCTCCGCGGCCGCCTTCTCCAAGCCATCCTCCTCGGCCTCGTTCTCCGCCGCGCGCGCCGTGTCGCCCGAGGCCTCGGACCGCCTCCGCTCCTCCCACTCCCCCCGCCGTGACCTCAAGATCAAGCGCACCGTGGTTCCTTCCAACTGGCGCGACTCCATGGACGGTAGCAGCAGCTCCAGCAGCCAGGCTGTGTCGGTGGGCTCGGGGCGCAGCTCCGCCGGTGCCAGCACCGGCCGCTCCGCCACCCCCAAGGACTGGCGCTCGGCCCTGTAAGCAAGCGGCTCGCGCGGACACTCTGTGAGGAGTGCTGGAGCGGCCCGGTTTGCGGACCGGCAGGCGGCGCCGGAAGAGAGGCGCATGGACTGGGGTGGGATTGAGGGGGCGGCAGGTGGGCGGAGCCCAGCAGGGCGGCGAGGAGGGTGAAGAGGACGGGCTGGCGTGGCCCGGGCTTGGACACACGCTCTTGAAGGAGCCTCCTGAAGGGAGGGAGGGCGAGGAGCTGGGGGAGCGGAGCGGTGGTGGGACGCGCCAGGACCGGAGGATAGCCGGAGCGGCGGCGAGCGGCGGGGCGTGGAGCCCAGTGGCGCGGAGTGCGGCGGCGGCTCGGCGGAAGCGCCAGGGGCGTCCTGCGTCGACGCATGGGCGGCCCAGCAGCTCTGGAGCTTGCCTGAGGCTGGAACGCGGAACCTAGGCGAAGCTGCTTTGGGCTGGGCGGCGTGGAGGAGGAGCGGAGCGGCCGGGAGCGAGGCAGTCGCCCTGTGATCCCTGGTTCGGCGGTTGAGCTGCTTCGGGATTTGGTTGCAGTCGGACAGTCGCGTGGCCGGGTGGGCGACCCAGGCGGTCGTACGGAGGACAGATCCCGGGGGGTGGTCGAGTCTGGCGGAAGCGGCAGCCGATCGGCGCTGCAAGCATAGCAAGTGCAGTCGAGTGTTTGGGGGCTCGGGAGAGCGCGTGCACAGCTCGGTTCGGAGCTCGGAGGGCCTGATTGAACTCGAGGATGCCGGCTGCGGCCCGGTGGGGAACTTGTGCTTGCGGAGCCTGCTCGGGCGAATGCGGATGCGCTGAGGCAGCTCGGAGCGCCTGACCCCGCTGGGCTTGGATTGCTGGTCTGGTCGTGGCTAAGGGTCATGCTGGGGCGGCGATACTGCGAGCGGGGCAGCCGTGCAGGGGCAGCACTGGGCAGCAGGTGACCAATACTTCACAAGGCCTGGTTACTAGGGTTGCTAGGAATGGCTGCATGGGTTAGCAGGCCGGGTTTAATCGTGGACCTAGTTTGCAGGTGTGGTCTTTGGCCCCGGTGTCGCGTTGCAAGAGGAGCGTCTTCGGGCTGAGCCCCCGGCGCGGAGCGTCAGCCGGGGGGCCTGACCGCGGCGTGTGTAAGGGAGGTGCCGATGCGTGAGGTGGACAAGTGCAGGCCTGTAAGATGCATTTCTGCCCTCCCCTGTCCACATGGGTCCACATCTCCGCAACCAGTCTGCCACAGCCGTGCTGAGGGCATAGCTTGCGGGAACCTTGCCCACAGCCCGGCCAGCCGGCCTCCCTGGTCCCTGCGTAGCCAACAGTATGATGGCCCCGCGCGAAGGCCATGTAGTGAGGACAGTGCATGCTAGGCGAAGCGAACTTGCAGCCGACCTGCTCCTCGGGTTCCCCGGGGCCCACGCCCCCCACCACTCCCAGACGCCACTGGAGACTACCCGCTCGCCTGTCAGGCTCTGTGCTGCGCGGCTGCAGGCTGCTCGAGTACCGCTGGCGAATTCGAGGGCTTGGCCTGACATTGGCCCCATGTGCCCCAGCCCATCAGCGCGCGTGTTTCACTGAAGGCCCTTGTAGCCGTTCCTTTAAGGCACAGCCACTTGGCGTTGGAGGAGGTGCGCAGTGTTACAGAAAGCCTGTAAGCAGCATTTCTGATCTTCACGAACACACGCAACAGCTACCCCTGTTGCAGGGTTGAACCCCCTTAAACCAGGAGTGCTGCACACGCCCTTCAGGAGCACCATTACGCGCCCTGAACAGACACGCGCGGCTGCCTTTACGCGGCAAGGACAAGGACCAAGCCCTCCCCAGTATTGGCCAAACCGACCTAGAACATAGTAGCACACAAGCACCTTGCGCGGGGGAATCAGCCCAAACTGTGCCCCGCGGCACACCAAAGGCGGGTTAAGTCACCGGGATGCCCATACCGACGGATGGATCATCCCAGCCCCGCAACGAGTGCATGACCCCCAGCTCCAAAACCGAGCGATATACAACAAGCGTGAGCCAAACGCAACGAGCAACGTCGAAACCTACATCACGGTAGCTAGTACGGTAGCAGTAGCAGCAGCATGGAAACGTAGCCCTACGCCAGGCAAGAGATCTGTCCTAACCTCTCACGCACGCACTGGCCCCTTCATCACCAACAAAATTGACTGCACCCCTACGAAAACTTCCAGCCCAAGTCTTGCATCGGTTCTTCAGGGCTCGCCAAACGCAGGGCAGCACACGCGCCCTTCAGTCCCTCGCCCTCGGGATCCTTACCCACGGCACGTGCCCCAGTCCAAGGGGCACGCGCAACTACCCACACGACACTGCGCATTATCATTTGCAGCACCAGCATCTGTCGGCTTGGTTATGTGCTTTGCACGCTTACTGCTGCAGAAGGAGTTCTGCCGCCACCCTCTGTCCCCCCCTTCCTTGCGACCGAAGCCCTTGGCCTGCCCTGCCTCACGTACCCGGAACTTTCCGCCGCGTCACGTCCGACACATCCTGCCTACTCGTGTACCCTTTGCCCAAGCTCCAGGCGCTTGAAGGTCAGCACCTTGTCAGTCTGGCCCTTCAGCCGCACCGTGCAAGGCGCAGGCTGATTGCCGGAGGCACCTTGCTGGACTCCGCGGGGTGCCGAGGCGTCTGGGCTCTCTGCCTGCTCCTTGTCGAACAGCAGGATGTCCCCGAGGTGGTCCTCGTAGGAGCCCTGTAAGACGATGCCGTTCTCGAGCTTTATGACTGGCTGCTCGCTGTCCAGCGCCTACGTAACGTATCCAAGGCGTCAATATACATCATGTAACGCAGGCCGGAGCAGGTGTGGGCCACGGCTCGCGTAGCGTGAAGAAGCGCGCGCACCTCGATGACGAGCTTCTCCCCCGGAGAGAGCCAGCCAGCTACGTCACGAGGCATGTCCAGTATCAGGTACTGCACGTGGTCGCTCCCTGCAGCAGAAGACGAGGTCAGGGGGTGCACCAACTGCACAAGCCTGGCAGCGCTGCTTGCCTTCTGAGAGAACGACCTCGGGGCCCTCGACACAAGCCATTTGTGACGAGTACTCAAGCTAGAAAGTAAAGGGCCGCAGGCGCCGAGGAGAGAGAAAACAGGCAGGCTGCTGCATGCGCCATCCCGCAAGTGTCCTCGCCTGCAAATGCTGCAATACCCAGCACATTCTCTGCATTCCGAGAGCTCATACCAGCACAGGTAACCTTTTACGTCTGGCGTCGCGTCTGACCAATCGGCTCCGACGCAACACTCCCACTGCGCTTCCCCTGTTAGCTTGCACCGGCTTTAGCTCATCTGAAGACCTCTAGCCATGACGGTACTAGATGGCGCGGTTCACGCGGCACAGGGATGGGGACTGGATGGCGAGCACCAAATCAGCCCGCACGCCAGGAGCAAAATCACGCTGCGGCTTGCCAAGATTGCGGAGCAGGCAGGCGCACTGGATGGGGAGGGGAGCAGGGGCAGCCGTCTCAGGCGTGCGGGGTGGAGCGGGGCGGGGTGGTGTGCGTGGCCTCACCCTACACTCAGGACACCACGGCAAGGGTATGCTGAGCGCTTCCTCCTGCCTTCCCCTACAGAAATGCCAGGAGCACATTGAGGCGTTTAACCTGTGCTGTAAGGGGCGTAGCATAACCCAGATTTTCTGCAAGCCCAAGTATGACGCCTCTCAAGAGTGCGTGCACAGATAGTAAGTCAAGGGAGTGTTGCTCCGGCGCTTCTGCGCCCAGGCCTAACCGCACGGGCCGAAACCCGCACGGCTCACTGTGGGCCCTTGACAGACCTCGCTCCTTCACACGCTGGCCTGACCCCGCTGCTGTCACCCCCTTGCTCTGCTTTCCGTCCCCCCTTCCCCATCCCTTCCTGCCCCAGTATGAACGAGGCCAACCTGCACCTCGTGGCTCAGCGCTGGATCGATCTGGGTCGGCCCACCAAGCCCGACTGGGGGCAGCTGCTGGCGGGGGTGGCGGAGGCGGGCGACCGGCAGGGGCAGGCCCAGGGCCAAGCGGCGCAGGCGCAGGCGTAGGGGGCCGGGGCGCTTTGGGGCTGAGCCCGAGGGTTGAGAGGGGAGCGGCGTGGGTTAGCGGGTAGGGGTAGGGTGGGGTAGGAAGGGCAGGGCCTGGTGGCCGCAGCGGGGCCTTCCAACAGCAGGTAGAGATGCGGGCGTGGCGCTGTAGCGCGAGGGTTGAGTACCAGGCGCCCCAGAGCGCAGCCGAGCGGTTTCGGTGACGAGGACAGGCGGGGACGTGCAGCCAGGCCACACTCAGACGTGTACATGTGGCCGTCAGGCCACACGAGGATGTGCAGGTATGACCGTAACATTGTGCCGTACTGCGGTGCGCGAGCGGCGGGACTCTTTACAGCGGACCCGTGGGCTTCAGGAACTGCGTGGAGGGCTCTGGTCTTGGCCTGGACTGGAGTGCAGTCGAGGTGCGGTGTGCAGGCGGCCTGGCACGGTCGAGCTCTGGCGGGGGACTCGCGGGCAGGCCACTTGGAAAGAGCCCATGGGGCAGCACTGAGCGAAGCTGGAGGACCGAGTCGAGCGTCGGAACGGGGGATGGTGTGCTGACCCTATGTTGGTAGCGAGTAAAGCGAACCCAGAATAGCAGGACGCGAGACCCGGCGGGGGATGGTGTGTGGGGAGCAGCCTACGGGGTCAGTCAGAGTGTCCCGGGCCGAGGGTGGATGCTGCAGCTTTGTTCAGTCAGCGAGGGCTGGGAAAGCGGCTCAAAGGCTGGGCTGGCTGGCGCTCTAGGGGATAGGCACTACAGTGGGGCCTTGGGGTCCAGGTTGCTCTAAGTGCTGGTGTATCGGGATCCCGGCTCGTGTGAGAAGGCCATGACAGAACGCTGGGAGAACGCTGGGGCCTGGAAGTCATCAAGGGAGGATACAGGCGTTGAGAGCTTGTGTAGCTTCCTGAGCCATGGCATGGCATGATGATGGCATCGTCCGATGCAAGGCGAGAGCGGGTGTGCGTCAGCCAATGCACGCTTGTTACAGCGCAAAACGCCGAGCGCCGTCCTCACCCCACGATCAGCCAACGGATCCCTCGGTGCTCTCCACTCATCCCCCGCGCTCGTTCCTCAGCCACGGCACCTGAGCAGCCTTCAAGACACCAACGCCTCCACAAGCAGAAGGCTACTCTGCCGGCTGCAGCTTGCCACGTGCACCTTGGCACGTGGCACTCCACAATCATTTCCCCACCTACCCACGCTCCGGACACCGCTCCTTCACCCGGTTGCGCACTGCCTTAACTGCACCTTCACATGCCCCGCCCACTCCGACTCCCCACCCCCCTATGCTCCGCGCCTACCTCTGCCCCTCCACACCTGGCTCCCTTCCCAACGCAGCCAAGCGACAGGTCGGCCCGACGAGGTCAATGCGGAACCCTTTGCGTGCAGCCTTGCCGCCGCCCTTCACCCGCGCCACGTGCCTCGCGCCACCCTCTCCCCAGGTGCCGGGTCGCGGGCTACCCCGGTACGGACTGGGGCTCTCCAGGTGCCAGATAGGGCAGGGCCGTCGTTGGTAGGATGCCTCCACGTGCGCCTCAACCCCTCGCCACCGGCGCAAACTTAGGCACGGACGTTGCTGGGGGATGCCCCCGTGTGCGCTTCAACGCCCTCTCCACGGGCACAAGATCAAGCCGAGGCGTCTGCTGGTGGCTGTCCCCTCGTGCGCCCTCAGCCCCTCGCCACTGGGGCCAGGATCAGGCGCGGACGTTAATGGGGCCCGCTTCCCAGCGCCAGGTCGGGCACAGACGTTTAGGAGGGATGCTGGGGCACCTCAGCCCCTGGCCACTGGGGACAGGTCGGGCAGGGCGTGCGTCTGCTCGAAGGCGTGTGCCAGCGCCAGCAGGGGCCCCTCCGCGAAGGGCCGCCCCACCAGCTGGATGCCGATGGGCAGCTGGGGCGCCCCCGGGCCGCCCTCGGGCGCCGCCATGAAGCCGGCGGGCAGGACCACGGCGGGCAGGCCTGGGGTGGGTGGGTGGGGGTGGAAGGTGTGAGCAAGGGAGCGAAAGTGGCGCAGAAGGACAGGTGGGGACAAGCTGCATGCAGGGGCCGTGAAGTCGGCGGGCAGGACCACGGCGGGCAGGCCTGGAGGGGATGGGGAAGCGGGAGCGGGAGAGCCGACAAGGGTGGATGCTCTTGGAAGGGCGCGTGGGGACGCGGGACTCCTGCATAGCCGCTACACACAACCCGACACATGTTGCCTACTGCGTACCCAGCGCCCGCAACCGCCAGCCCGTGTACAACATGGTCAGCCCCCACACGCACACGCCCATACACACACGAACCCGCCTCCGCACCCCCCTCCGTCCCCCGCCCTCACCCGCCAGGTTGACGTTGACGGTCATGAGGTCGCCCTTGTACATGGCCAGGGGGTCGGCGGACTTCTCGCCCAGGCGGTAGGCGGGCGAGGGGGCGGTGGGGGTGAGCAGCGCGTCGAAGGAGCCCAGGGCGCCCTCCATCTCCCGCTGGATGAGAGTGCGGACCTGGGGCAGGGGGAAAGGGAGGGAGGAGGAGGGGGGGTAGGGTCAACGAGGAAGGACCGGGGAGGACCGGGGGGAGTGAGGGAGGCAGGGGCGTGCATAAACTGAGCGGGATTGCTGCGCCCTCAGCAACCAGGCAAAGCTCCTGCTGAGCGCTAACCACCCCCTTCTCCCCAGCCCAGCCCAGCCACTCGCACCTGCTGTGCCCGCTTGTAGTAGGCGTCGTAGTATCCCGCAGACAGCGCATAGGCGCCCATGAGGATGCGGCGCTTCACCTCGCCGCCCAGGCCCTCGCCGCGGCTGACCGTGTAGAGCGACCCCATGTCGGCGGCGCCGGGCGCACGTGCGCCGTACCGCACGCCGTCGTACCGGGAGAGGTTGGAGGAGGCCTCCGAGAGGGCGAGCACGTAGTAGGCGGGCAGTCCCAGGCCGAAGGTGGGGAGATGCACCTGGGGGCGAGGACGGGTGCCAGGGGTTGGGTGTGGTGGAGGCAGGGTGGGTATGGAGGATGGGGACGATGCGGGCGGAAGGGCCCAGGCCGGGCGGATGGGGTGCCCACTTTCTCTACCCCAAGCTGGGAACCCCCATCACCCGAGCCGCCGCCTCCTCCCCACACCCACCTCCTCCACGGTCGCGCCCAGCGCCTCCAGGTGCCGGGCCGCCGCCCGCACCGTGTCGTTGATGGGACCCGCCACCCCCTCGCCCAGCGTCTCGGCAACCAGACCAATGCGCTTGCCCGCCAGCGGCCGAGAGGCCAGCGCGGACGCGGGCAGCAGGCCGGCCGTGAAGTCGGGCGCGGGATGGGCGCTGGAGGTGGCGTCGTGGGAGTCGGCGCCTGGCAGGGTGGTGGGGTGGGGACGTGGGGTGGGCGTGAGGGGGTGGCGGGGTTGACGAGGGGTGGCTGAACTAACAGTCTGGGGAATGCCCTGCCCCGCTGCCCTGTTGTCTTGCGTACGGTCGGCTGAGGCTGCAACCTTGATAGCCCAACACGCAATAGCCCGACATGCAACTCGTCACTCTCATGCAGTCTGATTCAGTTTCCAGGCCCAGCCCCTTAGCCCCACCCGCCGCACAGCCCAGTCCCCAGTCCCCAATCCCTGCACTCCCTCCCGAAGCACAAGTCGCACAGAGAACCCAAGCCCGCGAAGAGCCTCAACGGCCCACCCGCGATCGCGTTAAGCAGCAGCGCCCCTCTCACCAGTGGCACACGCCTATCTGAACCCGTTCCCCATAGCCCGTTCCCCACAGCCCATAGCCCGTGCCCAAATACCCAGTTCCCCAGTGTTACCACTCAGGCCCAAAGCCCCACCCGCAATCGCGTTGAGCAGCAGCGCCGCGTCCTCCACGGTGTGTGCCATGGGCCCGATGCAGTCCAGCGAGGAGGCGTACGAGATGAGGCCGTACCGGGACACACGGCCGTACGTGGGCTTGAGCCCCACGATGCCGCAGAAGTGGGCGGGCTGCCGAATGCTGCCGCCTGCGCGAGGGGAGGGAGGGAAGGGGGGGTGTTGGGGGCGTCTGTGCCCGGGCGCCGTTCGGCGCTGGCGTCCCAAGGGAGCTAAGCCCAGCCGCAAGGCTACCCGCGGGGCTTGAACGCGCCGGCTTCCCACGCCGGGCCCATGGCTGTGGATGCAGGTCTCCCCAGGGAGGGGCGTGAGGGGAGCTAGGCACTGCCGATGCTGCTTCCCGCTTCCTGCTTAACCACCGCCGCCAATACCACCAACACGTAGGGTCCCAGGGCTAGGGGCGGGGCCTAAGCCTGTCACACAACCACCCGTCGGGGCTTGAACATGATGGTAGCTAGGCACCCCGCATGAACACGAACGCCTGCCAACCACCACCACGTAGGGAGCCAGGGCTGTTACATGCCAAGACTCATCACCTCCCGGGCTCGCCCCACCGGTGCTGGTTACCCGCCCACGGTGCAGTACACCTCGCCGCCCAGCCCGGGCTCGCCCCTCGCACCCGTGTCTGAGCCCAGTGCCGCCGCGCACTCGCGGGCCGCCACGGCCGCCGCCGAGCCGCCCGAGGAGCCGCCCGGCACCCGCTCCGGGTCCCAGGGGTTGCGTGTGGGCTGGTTGAGGGGTGGCAGGGCAGAGGGCGGTGGCTTCAGGTGTCGGGCCATGCGGCGTGCACTGGTTGCTGCCATGCATGCACATGCCACCCATGCAGAGGCTCACAGTGCACAGCCCTCCGCTGAGCTTCATGATCCCACCCGGAGTGCCCTCCGCTTGCCGGAGACCCACGCCCCTTGTTTGCGACCAAGAGGACGTGCCCGTGCACGCAGCTGACGGGCCGCGTGAGTCATGATGACTAACCCGTACCTTGTACGAGCTGTTCTCCGTACTGCTGCCCATGCCGAACTCGTCCATGTTGGTCTTCCCCACCAGCACGGCCCCGCCCGACCGCAGCTTGGCCACCGCCGTGGCGTCAAAGTTGGGCACATAGTCGCGCAGGATTTGGGAGCCGGCAGTCGTACGCGTCCCAGCCGTGCAGATGTTGTCCTGTGTGGAGTGGATGAGGGAGGTGCTTAAGGAACGGAGAAGGGGGGGGGGCAAGGTGGCAAGGGTATGTGGACACCTGAGGATTCCCGCAGCCTGGGCCATGGCAGGGCTCAAACCTTCGGCCCCCCTCAACCTTCGCCCCCAGCCACCCTTCACGCTCCCTCCGCACCTTGATGGCCAGTGGCACTCCCGCGAGCGGCCCCAGCCCCTCCACGCCGCTGCTGGCTATCCGGGCATCGATGGCACGAGCCTGCAGACACGTCGGGAGTGTCAAGGTACACCCGCGACCGCAACCTCGCGACCGCAGCCATGAACGCGCGACCCAGTCGCACATACCTGAGCAAGCGCCTGCTCTCCGTCGACCGTGATGAAGCTGTTCACCGTGCCATCCGCTTTGCTGATAGCGTCCAGGTAGCTCTGAGTGACCTCCGTCGCGCTGCGCTGCTTCTTCGTGATTTGCTCATGGATCTCGCGAATTACCGACGTCTTTGCCGCGGCGGCGACGGTGTGCTTGCTGCGTGCCGCCCTGAATGCAAGGCCGCGCAGCGAGCCCGACCGGGCTGCGCTCTGCAGCCCTGCCTGCATGCTACCGCACTGTATTTTATCTGGGTTGAGTGTAGCGGGCTCAGCCCGTGGGAGATGGTCGGTGGTGTGGTGGAGAGCACGCCAGCGCAGTCGCTCGCGCTCCTATGCTGCCAAAGGAACCGCGCGATGAACGATGGGCGTCAGCGACAATGGAGGGGGGCTCTCGAGCACTCGGGGGACGGTTGGCGGGGGCCGTACGGGTGCGGGTTCGTGGCATGCCCTTGGCAAGTGGCCACACGACTACGTCGCCGCGCACCGCCTGCTCCCGGGAATCTTCTAACCCTTGCTGTCTCCTACGGTCTTGCAGTCGCTGCAACCTGCCTTCCAGGACTACCAGCTGGAGCCCCGCTCAAAGGGTTACAATCTTCAGCAGCAAAGCCCGTCCCAGGGCGGCTCCCCTAAACCTTCGCTTGCTCTCAACCTCCGTCCAGCCAGGCTGTGCTGACCAGCCTGCACGCCGCGAGCCGACGAGCACCCCGCATGCAGCTCACTCAGTCCACACACGAATGAACAGAACGCACGGTTTGTAAATGCATGTCAGTATAGCCCCGGCGTCAGGGACGTCCGTCTTTCATATGGCCTGGCGCTTAGTCCCCGCCTCGGCCCTTCCTCTCACGGCACAAGGCTTGCACCTTTCTCAGACCCGCTGCTACAGCTCTCTGCCAGTCTCTCCGCCTTCCAGGCACTCGTCAATGCAATGTCCCCACCCCTTGCTGCCCCCACCCCCTCTGGTGCCGCCTCCGCAAACCAGGGCGAAGGCACAGATTGCACCGCAGCTACGGTGCGGAGTGCACGGCAGGCTGCCCCGGACCGGCCCCGTACAACGAGCCGACACGATAGGGGCCGTTGCCGTTGCAACCGGAACACCAGAAACCGAGCCCATCCAAGCCCATCCAATGCCGGTCGAGCCCTGGGGTCCAGCGGTTTCACGTGTCTCCCGTACACCCGGCACGCTCCGCCGGCTGCAGGCTGCCTCCAGGTCCACCGCCCTTTACCACAGCAGCCACGGCTTATTCGTGTCAGACACGAGCATCTGCGGGACGGGGCCGAGGAGTCAGGGGCGAGACAAGCACTTGCCGATAGATCCCAGCGTCCTGGTTCATGGCCGTAGGCTTCACTGCAGGAGCTGACCCCGCATGTTCCCTTCAGTCTCGCCCCCACACTTCCCGCCCGCCCACCCACCTGCTTGTCGCCGTTGTTGGGGAGCAGCTTCTTGAGCATGGCGAAGGGCCCGTCATACCTGTACAGTTACGGGGCGCACACGGTACGGTACGGCACACGTCACCGACAGAGGGGTAGGCGCCAGCCCAAGGCTGCTGACAGCACAAGACCACCTTATCCTAAAAGCTCGCTCCCCGACAGGCTGCCCCTGTTCCCAGCGCTAGCGTTGTGCCCTGTGCTGGGAGGCCTTAGGCCAGCTGGCTCTGCAGGTGGCGAGCCCGTGAGGTCGGCCGTTTGTTCGGCCGTGGCGTTCAGCTGCCACGACCCCTTCTGGATTCCCTAATTGTAACCAACGAGGACTGTGCGGCAGTCGCCGTCCCTCGCCCCCTCGTCCCAACCCCTCGCCCCGCTCCTGGCTCCACCCACTTGGACATGAGCTCCTCGAACTTGGGTCCCCGCGCCGGCGCCAGGTCGGGGTCGGAGCGCATGGTCTTGAAGTCCTCAAACCCTGAGCGGGTGGAGAGCAGTATGAAGCCATGGGGCGTGGTTAAGCATGGGGCGTGTTTACCATGACCATCCCCTCGTGGATCGAGCAGCAGGTCCAACCGGCCCGGAACCCTTGCAGCGTGCGGCTCCATCGCCACTTCACATCGCCTGCCGCTCGCGCCTGCCTTCAGCCCCGCAGATCTGCCCCCCGCGCGGTTCCCAGCCTCGACGTGGCCTCAGCAGCTCAGCCATGGCCGCCCCCCCCCACGCATGCCCTGCGCAACCCAACCTCCGCTGCAGCCCCCCGGCGCCCCACCGCTGTCCAGCACCGCCTCCAGGCAGGTCAGGGCCGCCTGCGCCTGGCCCATCTGCGCGTAGCAGCAGGCCATGTTGTAGAGCGCGCCCTGCTCCTCGGCGTCGGAGGGGCAGCTGCGGAGGGCAGGGGAGGTCAAGGTGTGGGGCACGAATCCAGCTCTTTGTCTGGCGCAGGGCGGGGGTGAAGGTGGAGGCGGGCTGGGTACAGCGGCGGAGGTTTGCATGCCAGCTCTTCGTTTGGCACAGAGCCCCTGAGGTGGCTCCTGAGGTGATCTCAACGCCTTGGCCATTGCCGTATGCCCTTCTCTTTACATTGTTCCCGCTTTCCTTCATCAGTCCCGGCACCCACACCCCATGCCTGCACCCGTCTGCGGCCGGCTGGCCGGCGTAAAGGCGCCCACGCCCCACGCCCCATGCGTGCGCCAAGTGCCCCCCACCTGAACTCGCGGGGGCTGCCCGGCATGCGGTAGGCGCCGTTGCCCGGCAGCTCCAGCGCCAGGTTGAACATGGCGACGGCCTGCGGGGGGGCGCGTCAGCAGAGGCCCGTGGCGCCATGAGGCAGCAGCGAAGGGGGCATGTGGGTCCTCGACCGCCCCTTCCGTGGCACGGAGTGAGAGTGCCCCCACGGCTTCTACCCAAGCCCACGGAGCGCGGGCCCCGAAATGTTGCACCCACCTCCTCGAACTTCTTCTGCTGGAAGAGCTCCAGCCCCTTGTCGATGGCCTCCTTGCAGCGCTTGGGCCTGCGTGGCGGTGGTCCGTGATGGGAACAGGCGGCCGAGAGGGGAGCGGCCTACCCAGCCTACTGTGGCCAGAGCCCCTACCGGAGAGCACGCAAGCCTGGAGTTCCCCCCGTCCCCATCCCTCGTGCTGCCTCCTGGGCGAAGCAAGTTGTCTTTCGGCAGGGGTTCTTGCTTGCTGCTCCTGCCCACGAGAGAGCGGCACCTAGCGGCACGCAACCTCCAAGCCCACCTGTTGGGGTCCTCCACCTCCACGGGGGCAACCGCGGCCACTACGCCCTCGGTCCTGCGAGCATAGCATATGCCCTACACATCAGACCGGTTATCCAAGCGCGCAGCCGCTTGGTCTGCAAGCATCCATTCCTCTCACCTCGCGCGGGCGTCGGAGCGCCGCTTCTCCCGAGTCTTGACCACCTCCCGCCGCTCAGATTTAGTAGCAGGCTTCGCGGCAGCATCCGTCAGGTCCTCTTTGAGCTTAGGCGTCCTGCAGGCACGATGATGGAAGCTGAAGCATCCCGAGAGCAAAGTATCTTGATGTCGCGCCGCAATTCAATTCTGCCTACTTGCGGTCGCGTGCTAGAAGATCCTGGACGCTGGCGTCGGCACGGACCACCACAGCGCGGCGGGACCGCCCGGCAAGGCTCCGGCTGCAAGGCGCACGAAGAGCTGAGCGTGTGAGCTGCATCTTGACTGTGTTGTGTGGAATGCGGCGGTGCGTCTGCCGTTTTCATGCAGACCCACATTGCCGCAGAGATGCAAACCGCTCGGTCCGCCCATACACACACACGACTTTCCCCCCGCTTCCCCCTCAGCCTCCTCCGCAGCCCCTGAACCCTAAGCCGAGAGCGCAACCTTGAAATTGGAGCCGGTCGTTACATGTTGCTGGGCTGGTACAACTGGCTTCGGGGCCGTTTCCCCTTGCGCCAGCTGGCCCAAGACTGAGGCAACCTTGGCTTGGCTTGTCCCGCAATTGCCCCGCAGGAGCCGCCGCACGCTTGTTCACTGGCAAGCCGCTTCGCAGTCACACAGACAAGGAGGTCCTACCCCTAGACCCCGACAGCGTGTGCATATTGTCCCCCGTCGCTAAGCTTGCCCCACCGTCAAAACGCCCCCAACCACGATGGCAGCTGGCGGACTTCTGTGCCTACCTGCACGCACCTGCAGACCCCGCGTCTCCTCATCTCCACCAGCCGCCTGCTACCGAACTGCGTCAGTCGTCACGCGCCATGCTCTGGCACGCAAGCCAATACCCCTTACCGCCTCCTACCGCCGGCACACACCACTCACAATCCTCCCTCCACTGCCCCGTCCTTCGAAGGCAAGCACAATCTATCGCTGCTCCATCCTCCACCAGCCAGTGAGCCTCTCGCCATCGCGAATACCTCCTCAGTCCTCACTCCTCGTCTGCCTGCGCGTCGTCCTCGCCGCCCCCTAGCGACGGCCTCGAGCCGGGGCCCATGAGCGCCAGTCGGTCCAGCGTGCACACCAGGCTCTTGCGCAGCTCCTCCTCTGCGCTGGCGTCCTGCATGGCCAATCACACGGCACGCAACCATGGAGGGCAGCAGCGAACAAGACAGTGGCACACCGTGCAAGACAGCGTGGACGGCAGCAGGGCCGCACTTCAGCTCGATGCAGTCCGGCATTCTGAGCGGCGGCGGGCAGCACCAACGCACCTGCATCTCGGACGTGGTCGCGTCGTCGGCCTGCCGCGGCCCGCCCACCACCATGGCCAGCTGAGACCGCAGGATCTCCACCTGCGGAGCGCCAAGCAGAGGGACACAGCGATCTGGGTTGGCAGCTCGCGCCGTGTCTGATTGCTGGAGCCCCTTCACGAAGCAGTTCAAGGAGTGAGAGCGGCTGGCTGTGAAGTCTGTGTCAGTTTCCAACACCCCTACCCGCCTCACCTCTTGCCGCCACTGCTCCGCCTCCTCCTCCTTCTGTGCCAGGCGGTTCTTGAACTCGGCCTGGGCCTGCACGGGATGACGTCCCAGGGGATGGGGTCCAAGCTATAAGGTCAGCACAGAGAGTAATCTGCTCAAGCCTACAGAGGTACAGAGCTGCGGGCCCACCACCGCAAGTTTACACAGTATGAAGGGTCACGCCAGGTGCATAAGCTGTCAAACGCCTCCTGCGGCCTGCCACAACGTCACTCAAAGCCAGCGCCTCCCGATCGACTGCGTGAACCCCGCACCTGGTCCAGCAGGCGGTGCCCCCGGAAGCACATCTGCTCGCAGTTCTGCCGTGCCTCCACCATCTTGGTGAACATGCCCTGCACCACGTCCTTCTGCTTCCGGGGCAGCGCGCGGCAGATGTCCTCCATCTTCTTCTTCTCCTGCGGCGTCACCTTGGGGTAGCTGCGGAGGGAGATCGAGTGGCCGGCCAGAGGGAAACACGGGTCATGACGCGGCCCCGAACACCATTACCCAACCACTACAGGAACGGATACGCGGCTGGGCAAGACCCACCAAGCCCGACGTCGGACGTGCTCTAGACCCCGCCCCAAGCCACAAGCGTGCCCCTGGACCCCACATTTCGTAAAGCAGGCGGAGAGAGCCCAACCCGGCTCGGGTACTGATACCCACAGGTAGAAGTGCTCGGCCGGGTCCTCCTTGGCGCTGGTCTGCCGTGTGGCAGACTTCTTCTTCTCCGCCTGCTGCGCCGGCGGGGGCGACGGCTCCGACGGCGCCGTGAAGACGGGCTCCGAGGCGGCCTCCTCCAGCCGCTTCTGCAGGATCCCGCCCAGGTCCAGCTTGGGCACCGGCCGCCTGCAACAAGGCGGAGAAAGAGGACGTGTGGAGCTCAGTATGATGGCAGATTTTGGGTTTCTCAGCAGGTCTGCCAATGACGGGGCTGAGGATGCAAGTACATAACGCCTGATGCGCGGCGTGCAAAGTGTGCAAGGTACCGTCTTTCGCGGGCTCACCCCGAGTCCTCGGCGGCCAGCGAGGGGCAGGGCTCCAGCGGCGGAGTTGGGAGGTCCGCCGCCGATGCCTCCGCCAGGTTGTCGGCCTCCTGCTGCTGCTTGACCGCGGCCATGTTGAGCGAGAACACCGGCTTGAGGGGCCCCGCCTGCACCTGCACCGGCGCCTGCTGCTTGAGGGACCCCAGGGCCAGGGCTGGCACGGGGCGCGCCGGCTCCGCCGAGTGCGGCGGCTTCGTAGCCCCGGGCGCCATGGACGGCGCCGACCGCGCCCCCTCCGGCACCGACTGCTGCTTGATCGCTCCCAGGTTGAGCCCCGGCACCGGCCGCGCCGGCGCTGCCTGCTGCGGCCTGCCGAGGTTGAGCCCCGGCACCGAGCGGCCCGAGTCCGCGGCGCCGGCAGCCGTCTTGAGCGTGCGGGGCGGGGTGGCGGACCTGCGGCATGAAGTGAAGGTCATGGTCTGCACCCCGGCATGCCAGGAAAAAGACGCCCGTTCACGATTGCGCATACTCACTTCTGCAGGGTGGAGCTCGTTGGCCGCGGCCGCGCCTCCGTGATGGTCTTCAGGCCGGGGGGCGTGGGCTTGACGGCCGCGCTGGTGGGCCGACGCCCGTTGGAGCTGTCTCGCAGGCCTACCGTTGACCGGTTGAGCGGGTTGGCCGAGACCGGGCGCTGGAAGATGGGCCGCGCCTTGGCACCGGGCTGCGTCTTTGGCGGCTCGGGCTGCAGGGGCTGCGTGCGGGCGCCCGGGACCTTGCTGGTGGATATGGACCGCCGCAGAATGCTGCTGCGCGTCTCCGCCTGCGCCGCTTGCGGTTGGCGGGCGGCGCTGGTGGAGCGGGGCAGCTCCTTGGCCGCGTTGGCCGCGAGCCGGGGGGGCGTCTTAGAGAGTGGGCACGGCGGCACGACGGGGCTGGTGCACTGCAAGGGCTTGAGCACCGCAGCGGGCTTTAGCAGGCGCGGCTCCACAGTCGAGCCGGCTGCTGGTGGGGGCGCGGGAGCGGGCGCTGGGCTGGAGAGGCGCTTGCTGCTGCCCTGGTCCCGCTCCTTGTCACGCTGCCCCCTCACGTCGTCGCGGTCGTCTTGCACCGGCGAAGGGCTGGGCCGCACAAGCGACTTGCTTATCCCCAGTTTGCTGCTGCTGTTCTGCGGCGTTAGCTCCATCCGCTTCTGGTTGAGGTTTGGCTGCGTGAGGATGCTCGGCGTGCTTGTAGCAGCACCCGGCTTCCGCTCGCAGGTTCCCGGTGTTCGGCGATAGGGCGAAGGAATCCGCGACTTGTTGCCGATGCCCTGGCCTTTAGGCGTCTCCAGCGCTGGCGCTGGGGCGGGGATGGCGGACGCTCGGCGCCCCGAATCAACCTTCACCTCCGGTGCCATGCTCATGCTCTCTGTCTGTTGCTGATAACGTCGCTCCGACGCAGGTCAACGCGATTCTCCTCGTCTGGTCAGGTCGGGGGGTGCATGCTCTAGCGCGACGACCACACTATCAGCGCAGGAGCGACATCAGTGTCAGCAACGGTTAGACGAGCAGTGTGTGCTGTTGTGCTACGCGACTGGCCTGCGCCCGGACCTCCAACAGACGAAGCTGTCCTCGGATCCAACTTGGCTTCATGCGCGCTCAGCACGCCCCACGGCCTTGCTTGTGCACCGTGACAAATAAAAGGCTTATACGTATCAAAAACAGAGCAGGCCCGGCAGCGGCGACGGTCACTGCCCACGCGGCACCGCCGGTCGCCACACCCCGACAATCGCCGGCCCCCGAGCCTCCGAGAGAGCGCAGCTCTCTCCCCGTGCCTGTGCGCTTTGATGCTTGTCGCTCCGCAGGCTGAGCCCCGCCTGAGCTCCATCTTTCTGGGGGCCATCCTGCCTACTCAAAGAGCCCGCCTCTGCCCGCCGCCTGCTGCCCCCGACATGCAAGGCCAGCCCTAATCCTCGCCTCCAACCCCCTCTCCCCTCCCCCGCTGGAGGAGGCTGCAGGCGGTTCCTGCTGTCACCCGGCCTTGCGACGCCAGCAGGCAGCGTGCACGCGGCACCATTCGGCCACCGATGCATAATCCTGTACCCCCATGAATCCCTCATCCCGAGCCCCCTCTGCCCTCCCCCATGTCATCCCCCCCCTATCGCTGTGTCCATCATCTTCGGGGGCGTCCCGCTCCCCGCCTCCCGCCACGCCCTGAGCGTGCTTCGCTTCGTGCGGGCGGTGCTGGCGACGCGGCCCTTCCATGTGCTCGCCCGCTGGCTGGCGGAGGCGGATGCCACCCTGGTGGCGGCGGCCTCCGCCCCCAAGAGGCTGTCCAGCGGCGGCGCTGGGCACAGAGGTACCGCCCGAACCGCCGCCGCCTCTGCCGCCGCCGCAGCAGCACTAGCCACCACGCTGAGGGTTGCCGTCCTCGAGTATCAGTGGCAGGCTGAGCAGCTGACGGCGCGTAGTGGCCACGTCCCGGCCATGCCTCCCGGCGACGGAGGTGGCGGCGGAGGTCGCTACGTGCGAGGAGGAGGTCGTGCGGGCTCTGGCTGAGAGCGGAATCGTCGAGCACGTGGCCCGGGCGATGCTGCTCCTGCCGACGCAAGGGCCGGCGCGCACACCGGCCTCATCCGGCTTGGCGCCCGGGATTCTGGGCTGGATGAGTCACGTGTGGGGTATTTCAGAGCCCGCGAGCGGCGCCGGCGCGGGCCCGCTCCGCCCCTCCACAGCCGCCCTGCTGCGCTCGGCGCTCGGCGGCCGCTGCCTTCGGATCGCCGTGTTAGTGTACGGCATCGGCACGCTGCGGGTGATCGACCGGGGCCCGTCGTACGGCTTGCCAGCGGCGCTGCAGACCGCAGGCCTGGCTCTGGTCTCGCCCGGCAAGGACCCGTGCCCCGACCCCGCCGCCCTCGGCCTCATGCTCCGCCTTTTCACCTCGAGCACCTCCCTGTCCCCGCCGGGGCGCGGGGCCTCCGTGGCGCTAGCACTACGCACCGCGCGGGCGGCGGCGGGATCGCTGTTCGGTGAACAACTGAGCCCCTTGAATGGAATTAGCCCAGTGCACAGGCCGGCAGTGCCGCTGCCGGCGGGGGGCGGCACCTACGACCTCTTCCTCGACGCCCTGCGGTGTGCCCGCCTGCTTACGCCAGCCAAAGACACGACGCCGCGGATGACGCTGCAGCGGCGGGAGTGGTGGTGGCTGGCATGGCTTGACGGTGCGTCAGCCCTGCGGCGAGGGGGCCGGTGACCGAGCTGCTGCTGAAGGTGTGGCCGGACGGCCGTCTCGGTGGGTGAGGGTATGCGCGGGGGAATGGGGTATGAGGGTATGAGGGTGGGCGCCCCGCGTGTCTTGGCACGAATGTGCGAAGCTGGGCGTCTTCTCCGCCTTGTGCCGTACCGAGGTACAACAGTGGGCGCACATAGCCCTCGGTAGCTGCCCGCCTGCCCATCGCTCCGCCCGGCACCAAGCACGCACCCAACACGCCTGCCCCCGCTTGCCCTCCGCCGTTCCTCCCATACAGCGCCCCAGACTGGACGCCCTGCCGCGCGCTGCCCCTCCGCCTGTAGCGGCGGCGCTGGCGGGCGGGCTACTGCCGCAGCTCTCGCACGCACGCTCGTTGGCCTCTACAGGGCAACGGCGAAAGGGCTAGCTGCGCCGCTCCGTCCTGGCCTTCGGAGATGTGGAGAGGCCGAAGTTTTGCTTTGAAGCTGGGATCTCCCCGGCTTGGGGACGTACGGGATGACAACGTGCGGCGTACACAGCAACGCTGGGGGGCGGGAGGGGGCGCGGCAGCAGGCGGCTGAGCTGCTCCGGGACCGCGCGCTGCGGGTGTGGGAAATAGGTTGGCAATGCAAGCGAGTGCTCGCGGGCGCTGGGGGGTATGAAGTAGCCGCTCGGGTCGACGGCTGCCCCGTGCAGCGGCTGGAGCGGAGGGCTACCGCTGGGGAACCGTGGAAAACTCAGGGAGATGCAGCCTGTTCGGGGGCACGGGGGCTGGCATGTACGGCGGCGGGCGGGGCGGAATGTACGGCGGCTGGCGCTCCGCGCCAGACGCTACGCGCCGGGGGCTCAGCCACAAAAAGGCGGCGGTCGCGTGGCGGGGCAAAAGAGGGTTAGGGGCTTCCCATGAGGACACACCTGCGTCGACTGGATGGAAGGATGGAAGGTGGGGTCGCACATGCGGGATGCGGCTGCGCGGGGGCTGTTGGAGAGGAGCGCGGTGGTCAATCAAGTGGCGGCCTGGGACCTAGTCATGGTTCTGTCAGGCGAAGATGTCGCTCGAAGGTGTTGAGCTCTGTGGGCTGCTGTTGTTAGCGGGCCTTCGAACATGCCATCAACCGACGGCACCGTGGGGCTGTCAGCGGCGTGTCGATTGCGACGTTGATGCACGTAGGTGATTGGGGGCTTCCAGGAGCACCGGGAGAGGGCCTAGGGGGCCGGCATGTGCTGAGGCCTTCACTGCCATGGTCCTGTCGTCGCAAGATAAGACCCACTTTCGTGCGGCGCCCGATCTATGCGACTCTGCCTCGCCTGAGTTACCTCCTGAGCTCATTCCAACACCGCATGGTACTGCCGCTCGTCCACTCTCCTCACTTGCTCGCTCGCTCCTTGCGGTACCGGTATCCAAGCAATCGTATGTCGGGAGCATCCACCCCCTGCACTGCCGTTGGTCACCGCCCGCGTCACCAACTTACGCTACGTCAGTCCACACAGCGCTCACCCCGTGCACACAAAAGAATAGTCCCGGTCCGATCCTGCCCAGTAGCCACCGTCGTGCAGCTTACCTTTCCTGAAAAACCCCACCAGGCCATTATGCGCCTGCCCAGCTCCACCCAAGCCCTCTGATCACAGAAAGCTGAATGGCCACACAGCCCTCTCCAGTCCACACCAGCCTGCGCAGGCAACGCACACGGGCTTGCGCCACTGCACACCAGCCTCCGCCAGCGCCTCAGTCACGCGCCTTTAGCTCCGTCCGGTACACCACAAGTCATTCCGATCAGAGAGCAAAGCGTATCCCCCGTATGCCAATGCCTCACGGCCTTATTCCCGTGGCTTGAGCTCCATCCGGTACACCTCGTAGTTGTGATTCAGGGAGCGGCACGCGTGCAGCCGCCGGCAGCCGCCGAGCGCCCCATGCACAGCGTCAGGGCGGCAGTAGATGACCCGCTGCACGCGCGAATGCACCAGGCCCATGGCGCACATGATGCACGGCTCCCGTACGACAAAGCAGTCGTACCCGGTGCACATGTACGGCCGAGTGCCGGCGGGCGCCTCGGCCGGCGCCGTTTGGCTCGGCGCCGCCGGGCCCTCGCCCAGCCGCGGCCGCTTGCAGGCCAGCTCCTCCCCGCCGCCGCCGCCTGCTGCGCCGGTCCCGGACGCCTCCGCCGCCTCCTCCGCCTCCTCCGCCGGCCCTGGCCCAGCTCCGTCCACCTCCATCCCTTGCCCGCCGCTGCTACCGCTGCCGCCGCCGCCGCGGCTGTACGGGTCCGCCGCCGCGCCCTCCGCCGACCCAGATGCCGAGGGCGGCCAAGTGGCCAGGTCCCAGTCCGCCGCCCCCTGGATCGCCACCATGACCGCGTGGTGTAGCGGGTGGGCGGCGCTTCCGTCGACCGCCTCCGCCACTGACGTCAGCGCCGGCGGGTTGGCGATGACCGCGGCGTTGTCGGCGGGGCCGGCCGCCGCCGCCAGCTCCAGCGCCCGCCGCATGTGGGTCTCAAAGTACGACTGCGTACGGGCGTCTACGGGCACCTCCTCGGTCACGGGGGTGCCGTTGTCCGGGATCCGCCACGTGATTGGCCATAGCTTCATCCAGGCCTCCCACTGCTGCCGCGTCTGCGGCGCCACCCCAGCGGCGTGGAAGACCCGCAGCCGAACGCCGCCGTGCTGGCTGTAGAGCGCCCGCACGGCCTCGGGCAGGCGCTCCAGCGGCAGCTCGACGCCGCTGGCCTCGCCGCCGTCACTGCCGCCGTCGGTGCCGGCGGCAGGGGTGGCGGAGGCGGCAGCAGTGCCGTCAGCGGTGCTCGTGGAAGTGCAGTCAGCGGCGTCCGAGGCAGCGGCGGTGCCGGTGCCGGTGCCAGTGGCGGGGGCAGGGGTGGGGCTGGGGACGGCGTCGGCAGGAAGGATGCAGAGCACGGTCTCCAGAAGGGAGGGATCGTCGGGGGCCTTGCGAACGCGCTTGAGGTGCTTGTGGTCCGGCAGCGGCGCGACGGACCCCAGCGCACGCATCACCAGGTTCCCGGACTTGCTGGGGAACGCCGCCACCGCTAGCGGCACCTTCTGCAGCTGTAGCTCCGTCTGGCTGGGCACGAGCACCGCGGTGAGGAACTCGGGCGGCGCGGCGCCATCGACGCCCGGCGCCATGGCTGCCGCCGCTGTGTTCCCGCGCCGAGCCTGTCCGCCGCCGCCGCGCTGGCCGCAGGGCCGCCCTTGCTTGCACCTATTGAGTACTGACTGGACTAGTGTGACATGAGCGCCAGGCTTGCGCGGTGCGGGGTGCAAGTCGCTGCAGCGAGTTTTTGCGATTTGTCGCGGCTGAGCCCGGGCTGCGGCATCAGGGGCAGGGGGCGAAAGAGTGCGTGGCTAAGGGAACAGCAGGCGTGTTGGTTTGCCTTCCTCGCTGACAGCCCTGCATGGGCCTGCGCTTCATGCAGGGGTCCGGGGCAGGCAAACCGTCACAAGCGCATTCGACCCCACGCTCGCTGCTTAGGGACAGGCCTCGCTGCACAGTTCACGTCGAATAGGCACAATGGCTGCAATCGACAAGCAAATTTTCGACGATGAGGCCGAGGAAGCGCTCCCGGAGGAGTTCACGTACATGAGCGCTGAGGCTATCCAGCAGCGCGTACGCCTCCTAGACAATGAGCTTCGCGTGCTGAAGGACGAGTCGACGCGCCTTACGTTAGAGCATGACAATCTCAAGGAGAAAATTAAGGAGAACAAGGAGAAGATCAAGCTCAACAACCAGCTGCCCTATCTGGTGGGCAACATCGTGGAGGTGCTGGACATTAAGCCAGAGGAGGACGAGGAGGAGGACGGCGCGACAGTAGATCTGGACGCACAACGTCGCGGGAAGTGCGTGGTGCTCAAGACGTCCACCCGCCAGACCATTTTCCTGCCGGTGGTGGGACTGGTGGACGCGAACACGCTAAAGCCGGGCGACCTGGTCGGTGTCAACAAGGACAGCTACCTGGTCCTCGACACCCTCCCCGCGGAGTATGACTCCCGCGTTAAGGCCATGGAGGTGGACGAGAAGCCCGTGGAGGACTACTCGGACGTGGGCGGCCTCGACAAGCAGATTCAGGAGCTGGTGGAGGCTATCGTGCTGCCTATCCAGCACAAGGACCGGTTCACCAAGCTGGGCATCAAGCCCCCCAAGGGCGTCCTGCTGTGAGTCAGCGGGGGCAGCAACCGTGCGCAACAGCCGGGCAGAACAGCGGGAGGGCGGGCAGCGGCGGGGCGCAGGCTCCGCTGCCGGGAGGAATAGCTGGCGGCTTGCCGGGCCCGAGGGGTCCTGGGCATGCCTTCATTCAAAGAGGCCGGGGGCTGGTGCGGCCGAGAGCAGGCGTGGAGGGAGGGAGGGTTTTGGGGGCAGCACGCGGGCAGGTCCCTTTGCGGGCCCGCCCGCTGGGCGCAACTCAGCCAGAGGATAGCAGGTCCGCCGGGGTAGGGCTTACTGACCTTGGCGGCAGGTAGGGTGGCCCTTCGACGCCTGACCAGCGCCTTCTAGCGGCCGGGAAGCCCTTCAGCGCCCGCGCTCAGCCCCCGGCGCCTGGCGCCAACACAGGCGCCCCGCTTACACCGCTGAGCCTAGCAGCCCCGTCTTTTACCATCTTACTCCATGCGCGTAGTCTTCCAGCCAGATGACGCAGCTTTGACCTCTAGCGCTGCACCCTCACGGCGCTCCCTGCGCCACCCGCCCTCCTCCTCTTCCCTCCCAACCCTCTCCCCCCCGCCCTTCTCCCCCCTCCCGATCCCCTCCCACCCCCCAGCTACGGCCCGCCCGGCACCGGCAAGACGCTCATCGCGCGTGCCGTGGCAGCCCAGACCAACGCCACCTTCCTCAAACTGGCGGGGCCGCAGCTGGTGCAGATGTTCATCGGAGACGGCGCCAAGATGGTGCGCGACGCCTTCGCGCTCGCCAAGGAGAAGTCGCCGTGCATCATCTTCATCGATGAGATCGACGCCATCGGGACCAAGCGCTTCGACTCGGAGCTGTCCGGCGACCGCGAGGTGCGTGCCGTACCACATGGACGTGCGCTGCTGCACAGCTGCAGTACAACTGCAGCTGACTGCAGTACCAGGAGCTACTTGCTGAAAGGCGGGGGCCCCTGCCAGGGTGACATCTGAGTAGCCGCTCGGGTTGGGGCGTGCCTCCGTGAGGCAGGGCGCTGCCGAGCCGCCTAGCGCAAGCCCTCTGCCCACATGATCCTCCTACACCGCGTGCAGAGCTGCACAGGTGTGTCGCTGCGTGTCATGTGGCGCTCCAACAGTGCTAACGGTCAACGCTCGCCTGTTGCTCGTCCCATCTGCCGTACAGGTCCAGCGCACCATGCTTGAGCTACTCAACCAGCTGGACGGCTTCAGCAGCAACGACGACGTCAAGGTGCGTGCGTCTCGTGGTGGTGGTGGGGGGGTGCGGGTGAAGTGGAGGGAGCAGCGTGGAGGGCGACGGGGTTGGCAGGTGTTGACCTGGCTTGGCACGTGCATTGGCGGCAGGCAGGGGCAGGCGGCAGCAGTCTAGCATACGCACCTCCTCCTCTCTCCCTCCCGCCCACCCCACCCCGCACCCCCCACAGGTCATTGCCGCCACCAACCGCGCCGACATCCTGGACCCCGCGCTCATGCGCTCCGGGCGGCTGGACCGCAAGATCGAGTTCCCGCACCCCAACGAGGACGCGCGCGCCAAGATCCTGCGCATCCACTCGCGCAAGATGAACGTCAGCTCGGACGTCAACTACGAGGAGCTGGGGCGCAGCACGGACGACTTCAACGCGGCGCAGGTGGGGGGAGGGTGTGGTAGGAAAGAGGGCGGGGCGGGATATGTGCTTGCTGAGGATCCATGTGGTTTTGCCGGGGTACGGGAGCTGAGGATGAACTCTAACCCGGCGTGAGCAGGGGTGCAGAAGCTGTTGTGCGAAGGGCTGGGACGGCTGGGCAGCACGCCATTTTTGATGCGCACATCGCCTTCACCGGGGCTGCTGGCCGTGAAATGCTCGAACCTTACCGCCCTATCTCACCCGCCCACCCCCACCCCCGCAGCTCAAGGCTGTTTGCGTGGAGGCGGGCATGCTGGCGCTCCGACGGGACGGCACCGAGGTGAGGGGCTGGCATGGCGGGGAGGGGGGGAAGGGGCACGGACGGGGCAAGCCAACGAGGCAAGACAGCAGGGCTGGGCTGTTCCTGGTGACGCGATCCCGCTCGAACACCCGCACGCTCCCTCCACCCACCCACCCACCTGCCTCTCCCCGCCTCCCCCTAATCAGGTGACGCACGAGGACTTCGTGGAGGGCATCACCCAGGTGCAGGCCAAGAAGAAGGCCAACCTCAACTACTACGCATGAGCGGGGCCGGGGGAGGGGCGTGCCCCTTGAGGGAGGGACCAGGAGAGGGAGGACGCCCTCGGGGGGGGGGACCAGGGGAGGGAGCATGCTCTGGGGGGTGGCGGAGCACGCGCTAGGGGGACGGGGAGTAGGGGGTGTTCCCTGGGGGGAGAGGTGGGACACAGGAGGATAGAGGGGGAGGCACGGACGAGGCAGCTGTCAGGTGTGCGGAGGCGAGGCGAGGCGAGGGTGCTGGGTGGCTTCGCCTGCCGGGCTCAAGGGCAGAGGGCGATCCGGACTGGACTGGACCAGGCGAGCCTGCAAGGGCGGCCAGGCAACTGGGTTTTAGGATGCCGAGTTTACCGCTAGCCCAGGGCTCAGGACTACCCGGGAGGAGGCGCCGTCGAAGCTTGCTTGATGTGCGCTCTGCACGTGGGCCGATACCTGGGGCGCTAGGGCCTGAGCGTGCAAGTGCGCTGACGCTTGGGCGTGTGGGGGAGCCTCTGGCGGGGATGGCCGAGGGCCGTGTCGCCCGGCGCTCCGGCCGTGTAGATTAGACGGCGACGGTTGCGAGGGCAAGCCGACAGGGAGGCTTGCAGGTGGCTGTTGTCTGTAAACACTGATCCGAGAAAGGTCGTTAGCCCAGCTGAGGCGTGCGGCTTGGGGGCACCCTGCCCCTACCAGGGCCCCCTGACACGAATGGCCACGTAACGCTGTAGCAGCCCACTCCGGACTCCGCTTCGCTGCGCATTCAGCCGCAGCTTCCGCTGATGTGCCCATGCATACCGCTTCCTTCTGCACTGAGCCATTGGGGCTGCCACGAAAGCTGACACTCCTCGCCCCCTTGCTCTGTCTCCAGCACGCGGGCAGGCTCCTGACCATCGGCCGCATGAGGGGTTGAGGGCTGCAGACTGATGGACGGTGGCTCGTGGCGAGGGCGAGCGGCTTCAGCAAGAGTTGCACACTGCCACCTGCACTCCTCCGTTTCCCTTGGCACCTCACGGCCCACGCTCGCCCGCACGCTTCGAGTAGCCTCCGCGCCCTCGCCCCCGCGGCCCCTCCCGACCTCCTCCTCCCCCTCCTCGTTCCGCCAACCCAGGCCGCTGCGACGACAAGACAACGCATTGGAGCAATGGCTCCCTGACTCTGCAGCCGAGACCGCATCACCACCCGTGCAGGCGTCCCATGCACACGGAACGCAGCGCCCAGCACCGTATTTCACTTGCACCCACACACCGCTAGGACCCCAGGGCATCCCATGACGCGCGCCGCACGGCGCCATCGTCCCCGCCCCTCCCCCCCGCTCGCTCGTCCCCCATACTACCCTCACCCCGGCTGGCACGCTGCTCCTAGAACCCCCGCCTGCTCGCCCCCCGCCCACGCGTCCCCAGCATCACCCCACCCCCCTCACTCGTCCCCCCCTAGACCCCCGCCCACGCAACGTCCCCCCTGTATCACCCCTCCCCCCTCACTCGTCCCCCCCGTCCTGCTGCGCCTCCAGGCGGATGAGGTCGTCGATGCGGAGGATGGTGATGGCGGCCTCCGTGGCAAACTGGGGTTGGGGGGGATGAGTAAGAGGGGAGGGGGCGAGGGATGAGGGGCTGCAGAATCATCCTCTCGAACAGAGGACCAGAGGACGCTGGACCGGTAATGCGGCAGGCGCTACAGAGGGGGGCGTGCTGGCCAGCAGGTAAACGCAGGACCCCACCCGATCCGGGCCTGGATCTGGATCCGCATCCAGCAGCCCACCTGGATCATCTTGATCTTGCTCATGGCCGGCTCCAGCACGCCCGCCTCCACGTTGTTCCGCAGCTTGCCCTCCACCAGGTCCAGCCCGAACTGCGCCAGCTTGGCCTCGGCGGGGTTGGTCTGGGCCTTGTAGTGGTAGGAGCGGAGCGCAGCGACCTTTGGGAGGGATGGGGTGGGGTGAGATGAGGAGGGGAGGGGAGGGAAGCGGGGATAAGGGGCACGTGGAAATGATGCTCGTGGCGGGATCGAGGTCGCGTGGGTAAGGGTGGGGTTGGTCTGGGCTTGCAGTCGTCGGAGCGCAAGTGGGGGCTAGTGGTCCCCCTCTCCCCCTCTGCCCTGTCAGGGCCCCCCCCCTCCCCAGCTTCCCCCAGCTTCCCACCAGCTCCGTGGCGTCCTTGGCGGCGTTGACAGCCAGCGTCTTGGGCAGCACCAGCAGCGCGTTGGCGAACTCGCCGATGGCCAGCTGCTCGCGCGAGCCCAGAGAGGTGGCGAAGTTCTCCAGGTGGATGGACAGGGCGGCCTCCACGGCACCGCCGCCTAATGGGGGGGGATGGGTGAGGGGGTGAAGGAGGGCAGGTGGGTATGAGCGTGGGTGTGGGTTCTGAGGGTGGGGTGGATGGGCGGCCTCCACGGCGCCGCTGCCTAATGGGCGGGGGGAGGGGAAGGTGAGGGAGGGCGGGTGTTTGAAGCGTAGCGGGTGGGTTAGGAATGGAGGAGGGGAGCAAGGAGTCAAGGACAGGGCATCAGACAAGGCGTGCGTTCCTCCAGCCGCCCTTCGTCCCCCCCCGCCCGCTGTGACGTGCCCCTCCGCAGCGCTCACCCGGCACCCCCCCTTTGCATCCTCCCCCCTCCCCTCTCCCCCCCCCCTGCCCCTGCTCACCCGGCACCACCTCCCCGCTCTCCAGCACTCGCTTCACCACGCACAGCGAGTCGTGGATGGAGCGGTCCATCTCGTCCAGCATGTAGTCGTTGGCGCCGCGGAGGAGCAGCGTCACGGCCTTGGAGTACTTGCAGCCCTGGGGTGGGGGCGGGGGGAAACGGGGGGTTTGGAGGGGGGAGCGTGTGTGTTTCGGGTGGGTGGGTGGGGAGCGTGTCGTCCAACAGCGAGCACTTGCAGCCCTGCCGAATTTCCATGGCGGCAATGCGTGGGTGTGCGGTGCAGCATGGGATACTTGGGTGCGCGGTGCAGTAAGGGCATATGAGTGGCGAGCGAGGGCTTAAGAGGGAGCACGCAGGGGAGCGTCTACCCACCACCTGCCCCTCCGTCCTCCGTTCGCCTGCGCCCCTGGCACCAAACCTCTGTCCGCCCTTCATCTGTTCATTCCTACTCCTCCAAAACACACCAGCTCCATGTACTGGTACTTGCGTTTCTAATGATCTCTCCCTTACTAATCCCGTACGGCGCACCTTGATCATGATCATGTTGTCGTCCGCCACGCGCTCCTCCAGCACCTCCTCGGCGGTGCCCAGGTGCGCTGGGTCGAAGGTCTCGTTGCCGTCCATGTCGGCCAGCGTCAGCACCACCGTAGCGCCCGTGGCCTTGGCGATGCGGCTGGGGGGGGGGGAGCGGGGGTGGGGGTGGAGGGGTAAAGCGTGTGTGTTTCGGGGTGGGGTGCGTGGAGGGCAGGGGGCCTCTCCCACCGTCTCCTGTCCGCCCACTCACATCCCTTCCCTATTTCGACCGGTCCTCCCCCTTACCGCAGGTCGTCGTTCTCCGCTGCCCCCTCCCCCTTCCCCCCAACTCCCCCTCCCCCCCCTCACCGCAGGTCGTCCTTCTCCACGCGGCGGCACGCCACCACGCCCGCCTCCACAAAGTACTTGAGCGCCATGTCGTCAATGCCCTGTCAGGGGGGAGAGGGGGGGTGGGATGGGATGTTGAAGCTGAGCGGGATTGCTGCATCACCAGTCCCCGCGTTGGCGAAGGTTCAGCCCCCACCGGGCTTCCCAGCAGGGCCCTGCCAGCCAGGCCCACCTTGGTGGTCAGGATGACGTTGGCCCCCGCATCCAGGATCTTCTGGATCCGCTCCTTAGTAATGTCGGACTCGCGCTCGCGGATCTTCTCCAGCTCCTTGGGGTCCGACACGAGCACCTGACAGGGGCGGAGGAGGGTCGGGGTCAATTAGGGTCAAGGGTGGGGTATACACGCGCCGGAGAGGAGACGTCAGGTCTCATCAGGACCCCAACCAGTAGGCAGCCAAAATCCTCCCAGCCCCTCTTGCCTTCCTTGCCCTCCTCCCCCCCACCCCCTGCAACGCCCACCCCCACCCCCTACCCCTCACCTGCACGCCCATCATCATGCGCGCCTTCTGCAGGTTCATGTCCAGGCAGGCGATCTTGACGCCCCCGGCCGGGGCCAGGCGCTTGGGCATGCCCTGCGCCGCCCGCGCCAGGTTGAGGGCGTAGCCGTTGAGCAGCACCGACTCGCGGGCGGACTTGCCGTGCGCCTTGAGCACGTTGACGGCCTATGCAGCAGCAACAGGGGGGTAGGAGGGGTGTTTGAAGCTGATAAGCGGGAGGGCGTTGAATGGTAGGGGGTAGGAGGGGTAGAGGGGCGGGTAAAAGTGTGAAGCTGGGCAAGGCTACTGTGGCCCACAGCCCTTGGAGAAGAGTGGGGTGGAGGGCAGGCGTTGGTTGGTAAGAGGGGAACGTACAGCGACAGCGACAGCGGATTTGCTGCTGATGGGGCTCAGAGAGTGCAGACGTTCGAGACCTAGGTATTGCAAAGCCGTACTCATGCCGTAATTGATCGTTGACCAGCACTGTCCCCTCCACCGGCCTTACACCCACCAGCCGTACACATGGCTTAGCCCCCTCTCCCGCCCCCTGCTCCTCCGCTGCCCCCCACCCTACGTGCCCCCCCCCTCACCTTGACCGGGTACTTGACCTTGCCAGTGATGTCATCCACCGCCTTGACCGCCTGGGGGGGGAGAGGGGGGAAGGAGGGCAGAGGAGTGGTGTTGGAGCTTAACTTGTGTCCACCGGTACAGGGTTGGCATGCGGGCTGACACGCAGGGGGAGCTCCTATCCTCCTTTGTACTTTCCTCTTTCCTCCTACCCCCCCTTGCCCCCTTTCTCCTCTTGCCGTCAACTCTTCGCTCTCCCTCCCTCCCCCTCTCCCTCCCCCTCCTTCCCCCCATCCTTCCCCTGGTGGAGAGCATCGGTAGAGGGGCGGTATGCGGGATGATGATGGCACACTCCTTCCCCCCTTACCTCCCCCCTCCCCCTCTTGCCCCCTAGCCCTCCCCAGCCCTCCCCCCCACCTGCATGGCCTCCACCACCATCTTGGCGAAGAAGTCCCCCTCCGCGCCCACGATCTTGGACGACATGGACGTGCGGGCCGAGTTGAGCAGCGTCTCGGTGCCCAGCGACTCGGTGGGGGTGGCCAGCTTGTCCTGCACGAACTTGCACGCCTGGGGGAGGGGAGAGAGGGGGGGGCAGAGGGTGGGGAAGGGGGGGAGGAGAGGGGTTTGGCACGTGGGCATGGTGGGGGGCAGTGGGGGGCCAGCTTGGCCTGCACGGACATGCACACCTGATGGTTGGGTGAGGATGGGACGAAGGAAAGGGAATGGGTGGGAAGCCGCAAGCCGGGGTTTCCCCTCCCGTGCCACACCCTTCCCCATCACTCCCCCCTTCCTCTCCTGCGCCGTTCCAACTGCCACCTGTTCCCGCCATAACCCCTCACCCGTATGCCCCACCTCGCGCACGGCCATCCTGTATCCGCTTCCCCCTTCCCCCCCCCCTGACCCCTTCTCCCCGTCCCCCCTCCCTTCCACCTTCCCCCTTCCGCCTCCCCCCCTAGATCCCGCACCTCGCGCATGGCGATCCGGTATCCGCTGATGATGTTGGTGGGGTGGATCTTGTTCTTGACCAGCTCGTTGGCGCGCTTGAGCAGCTCGGCGGCCAGGATGACCACGGAGGTGGTGCCGTCGCCCACCTCGCTGTCCTGCAGCTCCGCCAGCTCCACCAGGATCTGGGGAAGGTGGCGGAAGGTGGGGATGAGGTGGGGGTGAGGGGGTGGGGGAGGGTGGGGCGTGGAGTTGGCAGAGTTGGGGCGAGCTGCAGGCGTGCATCCCGCTGGGTCGAGGCTGAGGGTGGGGTGGCTGCAGGGCTGGGAGGGGACGTGGGAAGCGCCGGCATGGCTCCGTGCGAGGCCCCGGCTGACCCTGTCCCCCGCAGCGAGCCCCTGGAGGCGTCGGCGTGTGTCCCTCGCTTGGCGCCTCCGCAGCCTGTCGCCACGGGCAGCAGTGGGCAGCCCCGCCGCCGACCCCCCAGTCCCGCTGCTAGACCGGGCAGTGAAGGGGTCACAATGGCCCGGTCTGGTGGGCTGAGCAGGGCTGGGGCCCCGTCCCGCCAGCGGTGTGGGCCACTGGGCCTTCACCGCCATGCAGCACTGCTCCTCGTGCGGTGACAGCCGACCGCCCTAGCTGCCTGAGCAAGCCCAACCTGGGTAGCCCCCGCAAGCGATAGGCCCGGCACTGCTGACGCCAGGTAAGGGAGGCCGCAGTCTGCTCAGGAGCTGGAGAGCCATGGGCGCTTGACCGGGTTGAGAACAGCGGAGGGGGCGGGGCCGCGGGCTGGAGACCGCACGCCGCAACACCCGATCCGGGCGGGCTAGGGCGCTCCGAGCTGCCAGCCGGCCCTGGGGCTCGGCTGTAGGGTTCCTGCTGCTGCTCAGGCGTGGCTGGTAGCTGTTGGGAGGGGCCCAGGGCAGGGCCGCGGGGTGGGGATGGAGTGAAGCATCGAACCCGGGAGCACGTACCTTGGCGGCTGGGTGCTCCACCTCCAGCAGGCGCAGGATGGTGGCACCGTCGTTGGTGATCGTTACATCGCCGATGTCGTCGACAAGCATCTGCGGGCAGGAGCAGGGCTTGAGCGCGCGCGAAGTGCTTTGCCGCCCTTCGGCGCCATCGAGACGGCCCTTCGGCGCACCTTGTCCAACCCGACCGGCCCCAGGCTGCTCTTAACGATATTCGCAACCGCCGTGACTGCCAGCACATTCTGAGTGCGAACGTCCTGGCCGCTTTGCCGCTCTCCAGCGATTTGTAGCCGCGGGGCGCCGGGTGCTGCCATTTGCCTTCAAACGATGGATCGTAAGCACCTAAGCTGGGTTCAGGAGGTTCGCGGCGTGTTGCGGAGTCGCGTGGGCTGCCCGGGAAAGATGTTCGGAGATCTGCAGAACGTTCAGCGCGGGTAAGCCTAGCGCCAAGCAAGTGTGGAAGTTGCGTATGTTATAAGCACGGTGGAACAGCCGCCCGCCAAGTGCCGAAGTGTTTAGGACTTCGGGGCACGCGGGACTCAGGGCACGCGGGAGTCGGGGCGCCATCGGCCCCCGGCATGCTTTCAAGGCCCCCCTTCGCTCACCAGCACTCCCTGTACCCCCCCTTACCACATACGTTGTATAGCGATCACTCGTAACTTCCTGCAAAGCTAGCACGCAAAACCTGCCGTGGCGTGCCACAAGTTGAATCCTTACAGGACAGCCGATCTTCTTCTCATCTGAGGTGCTTGGCTCTCTGCTTACACAGCCTCGTTGTCGCCGAACACGGCCTTCCAGTCTCGCGTAGAAGGAGCGTGGCCGGCCTGCAGGCTAATTTGGCGAGGCGGCCCGGGCACCATCAGCGTTGAGTCCAGTTGATAAGGCTCCCTTGGAGCCGGACAATAGCAGGAACTCTGGAGCGGGAGAGCGAGGAGTTGACGTCCCCGGAAGCCCGGCCGCGCCTTGGCGTGACCAGCGGGATGTCGCTCTCGTCGTTCCCGGCTATGAGCGACTTGGGAGGAGGCGAGGCTGGGCCCGGGCCAGGCAGCGCAGCCAGTGAGGTACGCCAGCATCAAGCGCGAAAGTCAGGCGCAAAACAGAAGCAGGCGGAGCTGGCGCACCTGCACCAAGACATCATTGAATACGACCCGTTCCGCACGTATAAAGTGTTCTTCAGCGGAGGTAGGCAGCCCTCTGCAACAGGCGTGACCCTTTCTAGGCGGCGAGGGCGGGCGGACCTGGGCCCTGCTGCACGCGACACGCTCGTATGTTGCTAACGCGATTCCGTGCGTGCTCGTGCAGCGCTGTCGGGAGCCATCAGCCGGACGGCAACCGCACCCTTCGACCGACTGAAAATGTTGCTCCAGGTCGGTGGCGGGGGCTGATGGGACAGGTTACCGGGGGCGGGTCGACACTGCCCGGTGCCATCCCTAATTCCCCCCGCTTACCCCGCAACAGACACACGACGGCAAGAAGGGGCTGACGCTGCGGCAGGGCTGGCAGCACATGGTGGCAGAAGGTGCGGAAGGGGGTGGGGGCACTGCCCGACGTCCAACTTGCTGACGCCGCCACATTGGATTACGCCACGGGTCACTCCCCTGCACTGGGCGGCAGCGGCAGAGGCGAGGGCCTAGGCGGCGCAAACGTGAAAACGGGAGCACTCAAGCCCAGGCCAGGCATAGTTCAGTCACAGGGCCCGGCCAGAAAGGCTCAAGCGCTTCCCCTGGGGATACCGTCCAGATCCCACTGCCCTCAGCACGGCGAGGGCAAGGCAGCTAGCCGCGGTCCAGCTCTCCCACCCATCCCATCCTCCCTCCCGGCCTCCCGGCCTCCCTCCCTCCACCCGACCTCCCGTGCCCCCACCGCCTCACCCGAGTCCGCCCCCACGTACCCAACCCCCGCTCCCCCAACCTCTTTCCCATGCCCCATCACGCCACCAGGAAGCGTCAAGTCCTTTTTCAAAGGCAACGGAGCCAACGTCGTCAAAATAGCGCCCGAGACGGCGCTCAAACTGACCCTCAACGACTCGATACGCAGCCTGGTGGCGGCCGACCCCGACCGGGTCAAGGTGCGGGAGCGCATGGCTTCGGGCGGAATCGCTGGCGCCATCGCCCAGGTGCGTTCGTACGGCAGGGCCCAGCGGGGATGGGGCGGGGCGGGTCTGGCGGGGTGCGGGTGCTTGGCAGGGCTCAGCGAGGAGCTGAGCGGGTCACGCCGGGTGCGTGTCGCTCCAAGGGGCTCAGCGGGGGGCGCGATAGGGGGGGCTAGATGGGCAAATAGCTGGGTCTAGGTCCAGGTCTCGTGCCAGCATCTGGGATGGTCGACATTCGCCCCCCCCCCCGTCCCCCACCCCCACCCCCACCCCAGGGCCTGCTGTACCCGCTCGACACCATCCGCACCCGCCTGGCCGTGTCCCCCCCCAACACCTACGCCGGCATCCTGCACGCCGCCTACCGCATCCGCCGCGACGAGGGCCTGGCCGCCTTCTACCGCGGACTCACGCCCTCCATGATCGGCATCCTGCCCTTCGCGGGGGTGGACATCGCGCTGTTCGAGGTGGGGGTGCAGGGTGGGGGTGGGTGGGGTTTGGGGTGGGGACGGGGGTGGGCCGAGGGTTGTACAAGATTGATAGCGCAGGCAGCAGGCGAAGGCCCCTCCTAGGTCCTGGCCTTAACCCTGTGGTGTGCACTTCTGCCGTACGCACGGCACTGCAGGTGTTCAAGGAGATCATGTACGAGAAGTACGACGGGCGCCCGCCGCACATGGGCATCGTGGTGGCGGGCATGATGTCCAGCTCCATAGCGCAGGTGGGCGGGCGTGTGGGGGGGGGGGCAAAGGGAGAGATGCGGGAATGGGGCATGAGGGAAGGGGCAAGCCTGGTGCAGAGACACAGCCGGAGCCTGGTAGCCGGGGGCCTGCGTGGGACTCAGGGCCTATCCCACCGACTCCCACCGACTCCTCATCCGGGCCGCCGCTGTGGACCTCAGTCCCGCACTCCTTGCCGCTCCCTAGCCCCGCCTCGCCCCCCTCCACGCGATTGCCCAGCTAACACATCCCCCGCCCGCCACGCCCCTCCCCCCCCACACACACAGGTGGTCTCGTACCCCCTGGCCCTGGTCCGCACGCGGCTCCAAGCGCAGACGGTCTGCCGCCCACGCGCCCACGCCGCGCCCGCGGCCCTTCACAAGCGCGGCCACAACCACTCCCACGGGCCGCTCTCGCACGCCCACTCCCACCCCCACACCCACCACGTGCCCGCGCCGCACGGCCACGCGCTGCCCACGCCGCACCACACCGCGCCGCCGGAGCCCGCCAGCTCAGCATCGCACGCGCAGCACACGCAGCAGCCCAAGTACCGCGGCATGGTGGACGTGTTCCGCAAGACGATCGAGTACGAGGGCGTGCGGGGGCTGTACAAGGGCCTGCTGCCCAACCTGCTCAAGATGGCCCCCGCCGCCGGGATCGGGTGGTACATCTTCGAGGAGACCAAGTTTGCCCTCGGCGTGGACCCCCGCTCCTGACGGCGCGCTTGAGCCGGAGCCGGCGGCGGTCGTTGCTAGGGCGGCGGCGGCGGACGGTAGCAGCCGCGAGACCCTTCGGTGACACGCGCTCCTGATCGTGTGGCGGTGGCCCCCGTGCGTGAGCTGTGCAGCCGGCCCGCGCTCCTGACAACGCGCTGGAGCCGGAGCTGTGCCGGGGGCCCGCGCTGCTGACGCGGCGGCGGTGGCGGCGGAGACCGGCGCGTTCGCTCCCGGAGTGGACCCGCGCCCACCCAATTCCGGCGCGGCGCCAGTCCGCGTGTGAGAGCCGGCGGCGCCTGGACCGGCGCTGTGCTGCGGCGCCGGCCGGCGGGAGCCGGCGGCGGGAGCTTGGCCGCATCCCGCAGTCTTGCCGCGCGTGTCAGCCGTGCGGTGCGAGCCGTGTGGCGTGAGCCGTGCGGCAGCGGGCATGTGAGCCGTGCGCCAGTGATCGGTCATCCTGACGCGGCGGACGGACAGCCGGAGCTTGCGCGCGTTAGCCGGCGGCAGCACGCGCCGGCAGGCGGCTTGCGGGGAGCTTGGGGCGGGGGCTCCGGCTCTCCTGCCGAATGGGCGCTCGGGAGGCGATGTCGTGGCGGCGCTTTGCGGAGCGCCAGCGGCAGCCTGCCTGGGGGCAGTGCGCGGGCTGACGAGGCCGGCAGCCCCCAACCCCTCGCGTGCGGAGGCCGCGGGCGTGTGGCCCGCGGCACTTCTCCGGCGTCGCGCACAAGGGCGGGCCCCAAGGCTGTGGTTGCACGGCTGGCGGAGTGGCCTGGGGAGCGTTGCAGGAGGGGTCAAAGCATGGTGCAGCTATGGTATCTGGGTCTGGCATACGAAAGGGGTGGCAAGGGGGTGCTTTGAAGAGGGGTGAATTGCCGGCAGACAAATGAGGCCCAGGCGGGTTCAACATGCCCTATCCGCTGGGCCTGTGCGTCGTAGATTGTGTTTCGGTCGGTGATACAACCGTTAGAGTAGGATTGCAGGACTGCGGTCGGCTGTGCGTGGCCGGGAAACCGGGCTTGTCAACATATTAGGATTTGGAAACGCGCTTGTTCTGGCTTGAAGGTGTTAGTTGCCTGATGTGCGTCGGTGTGAGGTTACGAACGTGTGAGGCTGGCGTGTGCACAGAGGTATGATTAGCTCACGGGGTCTGGGTTTGGGTGCGGGGGACGCGTTGGCATGCCCCCATTGCGGTGATGTCGCGCTGTCCGCTGCGCTGCTGGCCCTTCTAGACCGGCCCTCAATAACCCGTGAATCCCTCGTGCCAGGATCTTGGGGGGTGGGTCAAGGCGCTTGACACTGTCTGAGAGGGAGGGCTGGGGCTCAAGTGCTCGACATCGTCCAAAGGGATGCACCGCAGTGCCCGTAAGGGCCTCGACCGCCGTCCACATGGCACGCACGGGGGCATGCATTCGGGAAACGCGGGCGCGCGTGCGAGTCCAGGAAGCGGTCTCGATGTGCCGGTGCTTGTAGATAAGTATGAGTTTCAGTTTTAAATGGAAGTTTGGGCTGGGACCTGGGAGTCTGTCTCTAAGAGTGGCTGTGGGGAGCTGGGGACTGGCACTGGCCGCATGGGTAACTGAGTTCAGCCACTGCCCACTGGCCGCAGGGGTTAATGACCCAGGGCAATTGCTTGAGAGACCTCGCCTGCCCGCACAGCAGCGTTCCTGCAACAACGGTCAATGAGTCATGGTGGTATAGACAACGGGGCGCATGGGTCCGGGCTGAGTAGCGCAGTTACATGTAGTCACGTCCGCTCACACCACAACAACTCTCCGTCCCCCGAACTGCGCGAGTCCGGGTCAATTCCGTCAGCCCTTCAGCCCCGCGAGGCCGGCGGGTACCTACACTCCCTCACTTGCAGGCCTTGCCCGCTCTCTGGCACCAGCCGCCAGTGGCCACTGGCCAGCCTTCTGCCTTCGTGCTCAAGGGAGGTCCCAGACCCCCGCTCCCCCCTCTCAGTCTTGCGGGGTGCAGTCCGCAGTCAACGTTCTCCGCTCCGTTTCGGGCCCCGCCCCGATCTCCACCAGGGGATTGCTGAGACCACACGCGGCGGCCGCCGCGGGCAATTCCAGAGCCAGCCCCACAGGCATCGGCCCATCCGTTACTGTCATACTCGTATGTCAATCCTTGCTGCCGTCCTTCCTCCGCCGCCCCATTCTCCCGCCGGGCTAGCCGACACCCCATACACGCCATGCATCATCATCAATGAGAGCCCCAAGCAGGCCGCGCCCCTTGTGGGTCCGGGTGCACGCGGCTGCCCGGGCGCAACCTACACCCGCAACACGCTTCCCTCACCCCCCGCTTGAACCCGTCAGTCACATGAACCCCATGCTCGCCGTAAGCCTTCCATAGGGTTTAGGGTTTAGGATTGAAGCCACGCACCCGGACTGCCGCGGCCTCCACACTCCGCCTGCGCCTAGTCGAACCGCTGGCCCCACCCAGGAAACCGACACCGGTATGCTCTCTGGCACGCCACCTAGCCCGTCCGCAAATTCACAGGCAGCGCTGGCGGTGGGGCCCCCCCCGCGCTCCTGGCCGGGTTGGCGCAGGCAGCGCTGACGGTGGGCCCCCCCCCGCGCCCCTGGCCGGGTTGGCGCAGGCAGCGCTGACGGTTGGGCCCCCGCCGCGCCCCTGGCCGCTTTGGCGCAGGCAGCGCTGGCGGTTGGGCCCCCGCCGCGCCCCTGGCCGCTTTGGCGCAGGCAGCGCTGACGGTTGGGCCCCCCCCGCGCCCCTGGCCGGGTTGGCGCAGGCAGCGCTGACGGTTGGGCCCCCGCCGCGCCCCTGGCCGGGTTGGCGCAGGCAGCGCTGACGGTTGGACCCCCGCCGCGCCCCTGGCCGCTTTGGCGCAGGCAGCGCTGACGGTTGGGCCCCCGCCGCGCCCCTGGCCGCTTTGGCGCAGGCAGCGCTGACGGTTGGGCCCCCGCCGCGCCCCTGGCCGCTTTGGCGCAGGCAGCGCTGGCGGTTGGGCCCCCGCCGCGCCCCTGGCCGCTTTGGCGCAGGCAGCGCTGGCGGTTGGGCCCCCGCCGCGCCCCTGGCCGCTTTGGCGCAGGCAGCGCTGACGGTTGGGCCCCCCCCGCGCCCCTGGCCGGGTTGGCGCAGGCAGCGCTGACGGTTGGGCCCCCCCCCGCGCCCCTGGCCGCTTTGGCGCAGGCAGCGCTGACGGTGGGGCCCCCCCCGCGCCCCTGGCCGGGTTGGCGCAGGCAGCGCTGACGGTTGGGCCCCCGCCGCGCCCCTGGCCGCTTTGGCGCAGGCAGCGCTGACGGTTGGGCCCCCGCCGCGCCCCTGGCCGCTTTGGCGCAGGCAGCGCTGACGGTTGGGCCCCCGCCGCGCCCCTGGCCGCTTTGGCGCAGGCAGCGCTGGCGGTTGGGCCCCCGCCGCGCCCCTGGCCGGGTTGGCGCAGGCAGCGCTGACGGTGGGGCCCCCGCCGCGCCCCTGGCCGCTTTGGCGCAGGCAGCGCTGACGGTTGGGCCCCCGCCGCGCCCCTGGCCGCTTTGGCGCAGGCAGCGCTGGCGGTTGGGCCCCCGCCGCGCCCCTGGCCGGGTTGGCGCAGGCAGCGCTGACGGTGGGGCCCCCGCCGCGCCCCTGGCCGCTTTGGCGCAGGCAGCGCTGACGGTTGGGCCCCCCCCCCGCCGTACCGCACCGCGCCGCTCTCATCTCCTCCTGCTCCTTGCTCTGCTGCAGCTGTCACCTCTCCCCTCCTCCGCCCCGCTGCCGCCCCGCCACCGCTCACTGCGGCGGCGGCAGCATGCCGCCCTGGCCCTGCCCCGGCGGCTGCAGCGACACGGCCGCCCCCGCCGGCGCCTGCGCGCCCATCTGCTGCGGAATGCCCATCACGAACTGCCCGCCCTGGAGCTGGGCGGCTCCGATCTGGCCCAGCTGGCTAGCGTTCACGGCCACCATCATCGTGGGCATGCCGCCCATCCCGCCCATCTGCTGCAGGTTCATGAGGCCCATGGGGTTGCCGTACGGCATCAGGATCTGGTGTGCGCCGCCGGCGGCACGCATGGCGGTGCCGTGCGGCGGCGCGTAGAGGTAGGTGGCGGTGCCCTCGGGCGGCGGGACGATGTTGGTGTGGGCGGGCAAAGTGACGTAAAAGCCCGGCCATGGCATGGCGGCGGCGGCGGTTGGCGCCGGCGCCGTCGTGACGGCGAGCTGCGGCGGCGGCGCGCTGGCAGAGCCCGTCGGCGCGGCGGCGGCAGCCGCCGCCCCCGTCGCCGCCGTCGGCCCGACCGTCGCCTGCGTGACGGACGTGACCGCCTGCGACGGCGGCGGCGTGGGCGCGCCGGCGGGGCCGGCCACCACCGCCGTCGCCAGCGGCACCGCTGCCGCCGCCGCCGCTGCTGCCGCCAGCTGCTCCTGCTGCCGCTGCTCCGCCATGAGGGCCTCCTTCTCCATTAGCTCCTCCACCCGCGAACGCTGCGCCTTGGTGGTGTGGGCCCGCGGCGGCGCGCTGCTGCTCGCCGGCCCCGCGCCGCCGGCCCCGCCGCCGCTGCCGCGGCCGCCGCCGCCGCCGTCGGCGCCGTCGCCCGGGTGCGGCCGGATGGGCCCCTCGACCTCGACTACACCACCAGCGGGCGAAAGCAAGGGGCAGGGGCAGGGGCAGGGACGGGGAGTGTGAAACCGGATGCAGTGTGGAAGGGAAGGAGCCGGCCGTGTTCAGCATACACCGCGCAGGCAAGCAGGTTGCGGCTAGCTCGTAGCGCTTTCCGTGAGCAGGGCTGACGGCCTCAGCCGACGGCCCGCGGTTACAGTACGGGGCAGGCAGGTAGCGGGGCGGCGGCTCACTTGCGGACTCGACGGGCGCGGCCTGCGTGAATGCGCGGGTGGCGTCCTTGGTCTCCGTCTCGTCCACCTCGGAGGCCGCGACGGCAGCGGAGCGGGCTGCGGCTGCGCCCTTGGCCTGGGAGGTGGGTGGTTGGGTGGGTGGTTGGGTGGTTGGGTGGGTGGGAGGGAGGGAGGTGGATCTAGGAGACATGGCAGGGCGGCAGGCAGGTTAAGGTGACATGGACAGCCCTCTCCACACGCAGCACGTTGTCCAGCAATCGCCTCCCCCTAACAGACAACCGGCCCCGCCCGCACAACCGCTCACCGAGCGCGTCCGCGAGCGCGGCCCCGTGGGGTGCCGCTCCAGGGGGTCCACCTCCCGCTCCCGCTCCCTGTCTCGGTCCCTCTCGCGGTCTCGGTCTCGGTCTCGGTCGCGGTCGCGGTCGCGGTCTCGCTCGCGCTCGCCGTTGCTGCCAAGCCGCGACTGGCGCTGCGAGGACCGGCCGCCGCCGGCGACGCCGCCGGCGCCGGGCCCGGGCCCCGACCGGTCGGGCGTGTCTCGCTCGCCCGGCTCCCGCCGCCCCGCGTGGCCCCGCTCTGGCCGCCCGCCACCGCCGCCGCCACGGTCTCGGTCCCGGTCGCGGTCCCGGTCAGGCGGCGGCGAGGCGTCCGGCGACGCGTCGGCCGCAGCGGCCGCCGCCGCCGCCATCGCGGCCGCCTTGCGCTTCTCGCCGCGGGCCGCCGCCGCCGCTGCCGCCGCCGCCGCCGCCGGCGGCAGCGGCGGCTTGCCCGGCGAGGCCTCCGCCATGTCCACGTCAGCGTCCGTGTCGGCGGCGGCGCTGTCGGCGCCGTCGCCCTCCTCCTCGCCGCCGTCGCCGCTGCTGCGGCCCTCGGCGCGGCCGATCCGCGCCACCGCCGCCGCCAGCAGGTCCAGGCTGCCGGTGGCGGCGCCGTACGATCGGTAGCTGCCGTGCGACCCCGGCCGGGGCTCTGCAGGTGGCGGGGGGGTGGGGGCCGATGCAGGGCGTGTGCATGGTGGGTCATGTGGGTCGCGTGGGTGATGACAGGGACATGACGATAAGAACGTAGAGGCTTTGCCTGGCCCGGCCTGGTTTCTGGCCAGGCTTTGAGGGTTTGCTGCTCCTGCCGGCCGAACAGTGGCTGCCTGGGTGAAGGCAACAGGTGTGCAGAAACCGAAGCACGAACCCAAACATGGAGCTTCAAGTCTCTCACCCTTGGCCTTGCCCTTGTCCTCCTTCTCCTTGCCCTCGGGCCGCTCCCGCTCCTCCTTGCTCGCCGCCGACGGCTTGGGCGCGTCGCAGCCGCCACCGCTGCCGCCACCGCCGCCGCTGCCGGCCGCGCCGCCGCTGCCAGCCCCGCTGCCGCTGCCGCTCCCCGCCGCCGCCTGCCGCTCGGCCGGCTGCCGGGCGTTGGCGGGCTGGTGCGGTGGCGGCCGGGGCGGAAGCAGCTCCGCGGCGGGCGCCGCCGCCGCCGCCGCCGCTCCCGCCGCCGCCGCCGGCGCGGGCCGGGGCTGCTGCACGGTCTCGAGCGAGGCCGACGGCGCCGCCGCGGGCTGCGCTGCCGCCACCGGCGCCGCCGCTGTCGCGCGCGGCTCCGCCACGGCTGCATTCGGGACAAGAGTTGACACGGGGTCAGTCTGGGGTTGACTGTCGGCAAATTGACAAGCATGGTGTGGTATTCGTACCCTCCGAGAAGAGTGTGCTTCCGCACACTCTGGTTCGGTAGGCCCCCAACTCCAACGCCACCCCTGTCCCCCAGTCCTGCAGCCCTCCTGCCGCGCCCAAACCCCGACCCGCACCCCAACGCCCACACCCCACAACCACCCACCCGCCGGCGACTGCTGCGTCGCCACGGGCGCGGGCGCAGGCACCGGCGCCGGCGCCGGCGCCGCGGGCGCCAGCGGCGCCGTCGGCGGCGCCGCCGCCGCCACGGTCGCCGCCGCCGCCGGCGTCGACGCCGCGGCGCTGGCGCCTGGCATGAGGCGGGAGAGCGGGTTGGGCGTGGGGGCCGCCATGGGCACCGAGCCCGTCTGCATCAGGTACTGGGGCAGACTGATCATGCCCGCCGTCAGGCGGGCGTGCGCCGCCGCCGCGTCCGCCGCCGACAGCGGCGGCGGCACCAGCCCCGGCATGGAGCCGGCGCGCGCCGCCGCCGCCGCGAGCTGCGCCGCCATGGCCGCGACGGCGGCGGCGGTGTCTGGTCCGGCGGCGGCCGCCGCCGAGGCGGCGGCGCTGGCGCCCGCCCCCGCTGCTCCGCCGCTCCCGCCCGCTCCCGCCGGCCCCGCGGGGATGTTGCTGCGAACGGGGGCAACACAGGGACTTCAAGATACGGTGCGGTAGTTGCTCCCATCTCCCCTACCTTACATGTCCAACCCACGCTAATAGCGGTCCTAACCTTCCCTTCCGCCCACGCTTGAGTCCCCGCTCCCCCGCCCAGGGCGCCGTGCCCCCTCCAGCCCACCAAACGCAGTCTTCACAGCGCTCCACTGCCCCCGCTGCACGCCCCGCCTCCTTCTGGCGGCGGCATCCCGGCCAACAGCCTGAGGTGCACCGTTGCATCCGGCGCCGCTGGTCGAGGCCGTAACCGGTGCGCGACAGCCCCACCCCACGTCCTTTGCATTCCCATACACAGCAGAAGCTGAGGGGCAGCTCTTCGGGGCCTCACCCTAAGGCCTTCTAAACCCTCAAAGGCCTCACCCCGTGGGCGAGAAGTTGGCGACGATGGCCGACACGCGGTCGTGCGTGACCTGCAGGTCCGCCAGCTTCTCGGCCGGCGTGGTGCCGCGCTTGCCCGCCGTCACCGCCTCCTGCAGCACCTGCGGGACGGCGGGGCGGCGGGGCGGAGGAGCAGCAGAGCAAGGCAGGGAGACACGTGGGTAATGGGGTCACGTGCATAATGCCTATGCTCTCCTACGCAACGTCAGTGAGAGGGGGCAGGTACCTGGCGTGTAGATGGGCTGCTAGCCGTGGCGTGGCACCAGGGCCATGGCCCCCTTTGGCCCGAGCCCGATGTCAACACGAGCGCCAGTGGCCAGTGGCTGCGCGACGTGCCCGTCCCCCCCTGCACTCTGCCATCAACATCCCCCAAGCTGGCTCCCCGCTCCAGCCCACACCCCACCCCAGGCCCCACCCGGTCCGTGATGTTCCACAGCTCCCCACCCCCTACCGCTCCCCACATCCCACCCCAGACCCCAGGCCCACCCCAGGCCCTAGGCCCACTCCACCCCAGGCCCCACCCCAGGCCCCACCCGGTGCGCGATGTGCCACAGCTCCAGCTCCGTGCTCTCCGCCAGGTTGGCCAGGTCCACCGAGGCATTGGCCTTTCGCCGCCGCTTCACCGCGGGCCCGGGCGGGCCCTGGTAGTACGACATGGGCCCCGTGGGCGCCGCGTACACCTGCTGCATGTACGGCGGCGCCGCGAACGCCGCCGCCGGCTGCGTAAGGCGGGACAGCGAGGGGAGGGGTTCGAGTCAGGTAAACCGACATTACGCGGTGGTCCCGAGCGCTAGGAAGACGCGGGACATGGGTGCAAGGTGGGCAGGGCCGCAAAGCGCGGCCGCAGCCCGATGAGGAGCGATTGGCAGCCAGCCCCAACGCACCACCCCAAGCGCCACAGTACGCCCGCGAGTCAACCGACGGCCACACCCACACTGCGCCCAGGCCGCCTGCAACGTTCAAGCCCACTGTGCCCCTGTGCCCCCCACACCTGCGCCGCCATCTCCGCCGCCACCGCCGACAGCGGCCGCCTGCCCGCCTCCCCCTCCACCACCGCCGCCCCCATTGCCGCAGCGCTCATGGCCGCGGCCGCGGGCACCGGCATCGCCATCGCCATCTGCACGGGCATCGCCGCGCCCGCAGCGGCGGCGGCGGCGGCCGCCGCCGCCGGGTCCCCGGCCGCCGGCACCAGCGCCAGCGCCAGCGGCGGCGGCGGCGGCGAGCGCTGCAGCGGCGGCGGCAGCTGCCCCGTCTCCTCGTACTTGCGCTGCACCTCGCGCACCGCGTCCCGCCGCAGCGGCAGCGGCCAGGAGCCGGGGCACAGCCCTGCGCGTGGCGGGTGCAGGTGGGCGGAAAGTTGAAGAGGATGAGAGGGAGAGGGAGCGCCTATGCACGACAAGCAGCAACGGAGCGCATGCCAAGACGGAGACCCCTGCTTCCGGCGGGCCTAAGAGCAGGGAAGGAATGGGCCCCGATGCGCCCAGGCAGCAGGCGAGCCCCATCAAGGTGTCCCTGCGGGCTGTGCCTCAGACAGCACTACTAGTTCAAGCTGGCTCAACTCGCTCCCAACCCTCCCAGCCCTCCTGCCCATACGGCTCAGCCTCTCAGCCCCCCTGCCCACGCGCTTCCCACTCACGCAGCTTCTCCAGCTCCTCCGACAGCGTCTCCCAGCTGCGCCCCGGCAGGCGCCGCGCGCACTTGAGCGCCTGGTCGGGCGTGACGAGCGTGCCGCGCGCCCACGAGAACAGCTCTGTGTGGGGAGGGTATGGGGGGCAATGGGGATCAGAAGGCCGAGAGCGGCAGGGCCAGGAGCCGTTGGAAAGCAGCTAGGCTGGCGAGCTGCAGGGAGGGCAGAGCAGGAGCGAGGGCCGCGGCAGGGCAGCAAGGGCAGGAGGAGGGGCTGCGGGTGGGGGCCAGAGGGTACGAAACTTACGGCTCAGGTAGGCCGCCCAGCCGTTGAGCAGGCCCCACTCGGGGTAGGGCGGGCACTCGTCCGACCCGTCCGTGCTGCGCCCCAGGACCTTGTTCAGGTAGTCCTTGATGTGCTCCTCCTTGACGCGGTTGCCGCCCCCGCCCTCGTCCGGGACTGTCAGGAAGCGCGCTGACTCGGGCATGAGTTTGACCAGGATGCGGACCAGCTGCCTCATCTCATCCATAGGCCCCCGCCTCGCCGCCTTGCTGTTCTTGTGCTCCGCCTTGCACACGCTCGGGTGCCGCGGCTGGGCGGCCATGGGGATGAGCTGCCCGGCCTCGCTGCGGGGCCCGGGGTGGGGAGGCGGAAGCGGGGTTCGGGCTTCGGGCGCGGTTTGGCGGGGTTTGCAAGGCGGGAGGACGCTGCCAACAAGGCGAGGTCGAACGCGTGAGTCGGTCGCTCATTTGAGTTGCGAGGTGCGCAGCCGTCTTGCAGCTGTGGGTGTGCCGGAATGGTGCGCGACAGTTACGGTGTCCCGCGCGCTCAGGCTGCCCGCGCGTTACCCTGCGGCCCAGCATGGACAGCAGGGCCCGAGCTCACCTGGTGAGCAGTTGATACCCAGGCGGCAGCGGCAGTCCCAAGGGAACAGCCCCAGGCGGCAGCCGGCTCAGGAACGCGCCAGCGACTGCCGCTTGAGCAGGGAAGCTCGATGTCTGCGGCGGGATGACCAGCTCCGGCGCGGGCGGGAGCAGCCCCACTGTCGCCCCGATGGTACCCAGCGACTCATTGAACAGGTCTTGCGAGCCCAGCAGCTGGGACGGAATCTGGGACTCCCCCTGGCTTAACGTGAACGGCCGCGCAGCCCAGGCTTGCTGCAACGCTCCCACGGCGTCCGGTGGGGTCAGGTCCGGTAAGGGACCTAGCCCCAGGGACTGGGAGCCCAGCGGCTCCTCGCCGGGCTCCGGACTGCCCTCGCTCATCTTTCGTTCATGGTCTCTGGCTTCGCATCATCATCCTCTTGCAGACTCGGCTGCAGCGGGCCGACCTCTGGCCCCCATGGTAGCGACAGCTCGTAGTTACAGTATCTGTTCGCGTAGGTGCGGGGCGACAGGCCTTGCACGTCGCCCCGCATAGCACGTCGACCAACCATGACACGCCATGCGGGAGTTTTTGCGCTCAAACCGAAGCACCACCTGGCCAGCCCTGGCGCAGTGCATAAGGGCATACAGTCTCTACTGCTTGCACGCCCTGCTTTGGTTGGGCAGCGTGCTCAAAATTGCAAGCTTTGCGCCACCCGCCATCGGCCAGACCCGTGCGTTCAACGCAAACGCGTATCCTCGACACAGCACGCTTGGGCCTTACTGTGTACATATCAGACGCAAGCACTAGGTCACGGCGTGTGCCCCGGGCCCAGATAGTGCGACATGCAGCACTGCGATGCTTTCGATCGTTGGCGCCAAGGAGCCTTGGCGTACTGAGCTGAACCGCTGCTGAGCCGGTGTAAGTTCATGTGTCGGTACTTGCATTGGTGAGCCGGTTGGGGAGCTTCCCGAGCTTCAGCCCGGCGGTGGGCGCTGGCGCAGCACGCGGGACAGCAGCGGGTCTTGCTGGCGCATATGGGAGCGCGTGGCCGGAAGGACTGGTGAAAGCGATTTGTAGCCCTTCATCAGCTCCAAACGGACCTTGAAGGGCGGGTAGCAGGATCAAGGCCCGGAGAAGGGTCAGCCTGGTCAGCCCTCGGCCGCCTCCCGCACCCTTCAGCTGGACCTTTGCCAGCCTCATCCTCCCTGTGCTTCCCCTGCCTCTCGCGTCCCTGACCGTCCATCCCTCACCAGGAGTGGAGTGCCTCGCGTCTGGGTCAGGAGGAAAGCACCCCCGCCGCCGCTGACAAGCCGCGGAGACCCCCAGTGGCCCCCCTGTGGCCAGGCTGTACCAGAGCCCCGGGCCTCGCATCCTCGACACCAGCATGCTATTGTCTAGGCGACCCACGCCCTGGGACGCAGCCCTGCCGCTGTGCTGTAGTGACCCCTGCTTGGGCTGGGGGGCGAGGTTTTGCAGGCACAGGGCGAGCCCAGGCGGGGCCCTGCAGCTCCGCCTGGGCTCGCCCTGTCGCTGCCTGTTCTCTCCTTCCAGCCTCAACCGGGGGCTACCGGAGTGCGCAGCGGCGACGGTGAGCGCCGAGCTGGCGGCGGCGGCGGGCGTAGACCCGGCGGCGGCAGCTACTGGGAGGCCTGGTCCGCAGCACGGAGGTCCGCTTGGGTTGACCCCTCGCCCTGGGACGCAGCCCCAGCGCGCCTGGCGCCTCGACCCCGCGGAGGATGCGCTGGGGCCGGTCAAGGCGAGCGCCTGCTCAACGCCGCTATGCCGTCGCTGGCCCATGCGGTCACTGCCGTCACACCTCCGCTGGCTCTGCTGCCAGAGGCCGCCCTGGCCTCGTCGGCACGCGGGCCCCCGGACGCAGTGCTGCCCGCCGTCCCCACCCCGGCTGGGCTCACCTGCGCCGGCACCTTGGACCGCCTAGCCCGCTGCCCCCGATGGTTGGTGTGCAGAAGTCCAGAACTCCAGAACTCCAGACGGGGGCAGGCACCGCCGCGCGCAGCAGATGATAGATGCAAACCTCACCACTTACTCTCCAGGGCTGCCAGCTGAACACACCCCCAGGACGCACCCTGGGTATGGCAAGGGCATCACAGCCTCCGCCCCTTCTACACACAACACGGTGTTTCTGAACGCCACAATCCGGACAGGCAGCCCTTCGCATGAGGTTGCTTCCGTTTGCATGCAGCCCCACCGTCGCCCCGATGGTACCCAGCGACTCATTGACCAGGTCTTGCGACAGTTGCGAGGATGCTGGGGCACCTCGTGGGACGGAATCTGGGACTCCCCCTGGCTCAACGTGAACGGCCGCAGTAGTGCTCCCTGGGCCGGTGGAAGTTGACCTCTGCCCCCCCGCCTGGACCCGGCTGGACCCGGCTGACCATGGGACCCTGACTAACGCGCCCCCCCTCTGCATGCATCAGTGTTGCTATCTTCCCTGGGATTCGTCGGCTGAGCTGGCGGCTAATCCGCCCGGTCCGGCCCTTTTAGCCGGCTGTCGGTGGCGGATTGGCACGGGTTTGTCGGCTGGCCTAGGGCGCCAGCCCAGCTTTAGTCGGCTGGGCCGGCGGCTAATTCCGGATTTCCTTCAGATTAGCCGGCGCCGGCTGACTGTCCAGCCGACTAACCGACTCAGATAGCAACACTGGCATGTATCAACGGGCCCGTCCTCCGTTGAGCTACGGTGAATTCCATTCCAGTCATTGCGGCGCCAGGCAGGGGGGGGGTACAAACAAAGTTGCCCGATATCATGCCCCAAAGTCCCCCGACCCCCCGGGACCGACGACCGACCGACCCGTACAGTGTACGACACTGTCGTACAAGGCCTGTACGTATTCCATTTCATGCCTTTCGCGTTTCGCTGGACTGCTGACCGTGTGCTCTATCCATGGGCGCGCACAGCACTCCCGGTGGCCCACGTTGGTCGGGTACCATCAACCATGCCACGAACCCCGACCCGTCAATTGACCAACGGCTCAGCAATCAAGGGCGGTATCAGGGTTGTGCATTGCAAGTATTGTGCGGTCTGGGGCGCGGGAGTGGAAGGCGGGCTTCCGGGAGCACCTGGGAGACGCCTTTGGGTGGCCGCGTGTGTGCCCCGGGGCCGGCATGCCGACATGTCCCACCGGTCCCGACTCCCTAACACCGCTGGAAGGGTACCAGTGACTTGACAGCATAAGTTCTTGCCATGCTGCATGCTCAGAGCGTGCGGGATGATGCTGGGCGGTGCTCTACGCCGCGGTGACAAAGTCCCGCCACACAGCCTCCCAAAGTCCCCCCACCCCCCCCGACCGACGACCGACCGAGAACTTTGGGCCCTCATAACTTTGCAATAAAACCTTCGTTTTTATTTCTGAAAGCGGATATGGGATCCTCTCGGCAAGCTTTGTACAGACGAGGCATGATGTATGTCTGAGGAGGACCTACCCCCCCCCTGCGCCAGGCACCCGTCAACCCCTAGGCCCGGCTAGGGGCCGCCTCATCACGCGGACCGCTTGCTGGGGCCCCTGGGGGGAGAGGCCCTGGAGCTGCGTGCCCCACTGTGTTGACGTGGGAGCTTTCAACAACCCCTTCTTCACGCACCTGCTTTACAACGACCCCTCCACCCCATTCGAGGGCCTGCACGGTGTCTACCTGACCGACCTCAAACTCACCGCCTCCGCCTCCACTTCCGCCGACCAGCCCGCCGTCCCCTACCTCAACTTCGCCGTCACCGCCCATGCCACCTCCGTTTCCGGCCACGCCGCCTACTCCGTCGCCCCCTACAGCCGCTTTGACAGCCCCGCCTTTGCCGCCCTTCCCCTCGCCCGTTTCACCCCCTTCTCCTCCATGATCCCACGCCACACCAAACTCAACGTCGTCGTTGGCACGCTCCTTACCCTCGCCCGCACCTCCTCTCGCTACGTTCTCTTCGCCGCTGCCGCCGCCGCCGCCCTTGCCCGCCTGCAACGCCGTGGATACCCCCGCGCCTTCCTCGCCACCGCTGTGCGCCGCTTCTACGCACGACACTCAACCATCCTCCCCGGCTTCCCCCCTGTGAGTCACCTCCTCCGCCTCCTGCCCAGCGCCGACAACGATATTCTTCCTCCCCCACCTCCAGTCCCGCCGCCCCCTCCCCCACCGCCGCCACCGCCCCTCCCGCTGCCTCCCCCCTTGCCGCCGCCTCCCCCTCAACCCCACCGCATCCGGTTTTCCCGCACTCTGCGCCGTCACCCGCACCTGTCTCCCCCACCCCCTCCCCCACCTCCTCCCCCACCCCCTCCCCCTCCAACCTTCCGGCCTCAGCCGCCGCCGCCGCCGCCACCACCGCCGCCACCGCCACCCCCTCCTCCTCCACCCCCCTCCTCCCCCTCCTCCTCCTCCCCCGCCACCACCACCACCGCCCATCCCAAACACACACTCCGACCCCCCACCGCCTCCTCCTTCCGCCCCCACGCCGCCTCCCGCCTCCCTTCCGCCACCCCCCGCCCAAGCGTCCCCTCCTCCCGCCCCCGCGCCCCCGCCACTTCTCCCTCCCGCGCCGCCCGTCCCTCCCCCGCCGCCCCTCGCACCGCCCTCGCCTGCGCCGCACCGAACCCCTTTGCCCCACAGCCCTCCCCGCCCGGCGCCACCTACACCGCCCCGCCGGCTGCCACCCCCGCTGTACGGCCCGGACGACGACCCCTATGACTTCCTGCACCTCGACCCCACCCTTGTCCCCTACGGCGGCTACACCGATCACCACCCCGTCTCCGCCCCACCCACCCCTGAACGCGGCACGGCGGACTAAATGCTTGGAACCCTTCGCGGCGCATCTGGAGGACCCTGGAGTCCGCCTGGAGTCAGCCTGGAGTCAGCCTGGAGTCAGCCTGGAGTCAGCTTGGAGTCAGCTTGGAGTCAGCTTAACCCAGCAACCCACCTCCTTGTACCGGAACCGCATCTTGGCCCGCTCCCCCCGCGCTGTCCCTCGCCCATGCTAAGGTACCATCACCCTCCACCCCTCCTCATCCCAAACCCACCTCCTTGTACTGGAACTGGGTCTTCACGCCCCCCACGCTGTCCTCGAAGTCTGTAGACCGTGCAGAGGGAACGGTACAAACTGGTTGACATTTAGGCCTTGTACGGCAGTGTCATGTGCCGTACGGGGTCCTCGGGTTTTGCAGCATGATGTCCGGGGGTTTCGTTCCTACCCCCCCCTGCAACAAGCAGCCGCCCAGTGCTCCACGCCCGAAGCGCGTGCAGCTGCACACTACCCCTCTTCCTCGTGTCAGGACACAGTATGGTTCGTGGCATACCCATGTCGGCTGTGAAGACTGAAGTCGGTAGCAAACTGTGAGCTAGACCACGGGTGCTGCCCTGGGCCCACGTCTGGAAGCGCATTGACTCGAGGCACGAGAAGCCAAGCGGAGCACAGCTTCACGAGAATGGTCGTCGGGAAGCACAGAGACAGCGGTGAAGGCACTCGAGAGGCAACAACTTCAGAGCTACTCCAGAGTTACAGTTGCATTTTGCGATACTACCGGCCTTAGCGAGTCAGGCTTAGGCTTAATCCCAGCATAAGAGGTGATGCACCTTCCGTACATGTGGTGCACCTTCCGTACATGTGGTGCGCACAGGTTCTTACCCCAGTCAACTCCCACAACTTTCAGCAACCACCGAACTCCTGCCATAGTGTGCTAGCAGCGATACCTGCTCTGTCACCCGTCCAAGTATCCAACCACCACATGACGGTGCAGAGTCCATGTGAGGCAAGTCAAATCGCCTTGCTTGCTACAGTCCATCACATAAGCTCCAGCACTGCGTCTGCCCACGTCAACTGTCTCGACTTCCCTTGCCCTTTCAAGAACTAACCACCCACCAACACCTTGAGCTCCAGCAACCGGCCGACTGCGTCCAGCAATCAGCAGAGCAGAGCCTGCTTGGCGAAACCCAGTCAAGAACTCCTCACCCCGGCACCCTTCCCGCCGCCAGAGCGCGTCGGCCCATGCACTGCTACAGCTTTGCCCCCAACACTGCCCAGAACGTTGCCCAGAACGTTGCCCAAAACATTGCCAACAAGCCTTTCATGCATGCGTATATGCCTCCCAAAATTTCACGGATTATGCGCGACGTTGCTGAGCACGCCTCAAAGGCGGGGGCCAGGCCAAAGAAGCCCACGATGTCTCGACTCGCGATTGCTTGGGCGCCGATTGCGGTCCAGGCCACTGCCACAACCGCCTCGCGCCCCTGTGGGCGCAGTCAGTGCAGAGCCTTAGCGGTCCACCACTAGGCAGGGGGCCTGGAGCCCAGGGCTGCAGCGGCTCCAGGCCCGAACAAGGCCCATTGAAGGAGGAACAGAAGCCCGCAAGTGAGAATAGTGCCAGCCTGCGAAACGGCAGACGTGCCCGCATCAGGCCGTGGCCAAGTGCATGATCGCAGCGCTGTGCTTGCGAACCCACCAGGACACGCCACCGCGCCAGCCTCGCCTCCTTGTCCGCCCGCTCCTCGGCCTCCATGCGTTGCTCCTCCGCCTCGATGCGTCGCTGCTCCGCCTCGGCGAGCGACTGTGCGAGCGGGGCCACGGTGAAGTTAAGCTAGCTATCGTGCCCCCGTGTCTTTTGCTGTCTGCTTTCGTGCGTGCCCACCTGCTCCGTAGTCGCCAGCCGCTTTTCCAGCTCCGAGTACTTGCCACTCGCAACGAAGGGAGGGAACTGAATTCCGCGGAACACCAAGGTGGCCACCGCACCGCGGCGCACCTGCTGGAGGAACCCGCGGCGCCGCGGTTAAGTACGCGGGACACCCTCCTACGCGCGACACTGCTCGCACCTGTTTGCCTTTGCCGAAAGTGCTGGCGCGGAGTGCCGACGAAGAGCACCGCAGGGCCATTCTGCAAATTACTATTGCCGTGTGAAGGACGCACGGACAGCTATGTCTAGGCGCACGCTGATGCGGGCTATGACGGCTATGACTGTGTAACGAGAATGGGGAGACAGAGTGCTGGCGTCTCTTCAACTTGCGAAACGCTGCAATGGGGAATTCGAGCAGACTCGGTCCTTGCACATCCGCCACACGCCCTGCAGCGCCCCCTCGCTCCGCACCCAAAGCTTGCTCCGTTGCACCTCCTGCCCCAGCCGGAGATGTAAGGCCGCTTGAGATGCCTCTTGGTGTTCCCGGTGCGATCCCGACCTGTCCCGACTGAGTCATCTGAGCCTCACGGCGGACGGTGGTGGCGCTGTTGCACGCCGCCCTCTTCTTCTGGGGGCCGCGCCATCGGGAGCGTAGCACTAGTACGGGTTGGGCGACCAGTTGCAAATTGCGCAAATTATGGGTGGTTCCAGCGTGCGCAATATACGCAAAATGGGTGAAGGGTTTGGCGCGGGCGAAGCCCGCGCCGACCTGCCGACATGTTGTGCAAGTGCGGGCTGGCAAACTGCACAAATTAGCGGAGGCGCAAGTCGCAGTTGCCCATTTCGCGCGGAACTTGTCTTCTACGCTTCAGAATAGCTATTTCCAGGGGGCGCTGAATAGCCAACATGCCGGCACGGCCATGTCCCCCCTTGCCCCCTGGAGTCAGCTTGGAGTCAGCTTGGAGTCAGCCTGGAGTACGCCGCCGGGAGTTTTGGTTTCTACAGTGGAGTGTCAGTTTGGTCTAGCTTAGGGTCCGTGGGGCCGGCGGCGGAGGTGGAGAGCGGGGCGTCGGCTACGCTTTGTGTGCGGGGATCGCCGGACGGCCAGGCCACAGGCTACGCGGGGTTTTGCGTGGCCGGGCCGGGTCCAGGGGCATGGCGTGACCCGCGAGCCTAGGGGTACGGGAAGCAGGTGTTGGTACGTGGGTTTCTTTCGCAGGTCCGGCTTGGTCGCGCCGGCGCCTTTCGTCTGGGGAGCTCGTCGGAGCCCGGCTAGCTTGGTAACACGTATGCTGGCTGCCTACCCCATGCCCTCGCCTGCCCCAGGACTCGCTCCCTTGCCTCAACGTCTCCAAGCGCCATCAGCAGCCACAGCTCGACAGCCAGATACGGTGGCACGGCTCCTGCGCCGCCGCCCAGCCGTAGGACCCCATGGCGATTCTGGCCGCGCCACGCAACCCCCGCGCAGCTGCTTCCCCGTGTCCCTGTGCCCCTACGCCCGCTCCCCGGCATCCTACCCCTCAGCCCTCAGCCTTCAGCGCTCTGCCACAGCTTGCAGCATGCACGTGTGGCGTCCGCAAGCGGAGGCGACCACACCAACGGGGTAGAGACCAAATTGGCGCACCAGAAATTTTCGCCGTGCACTGCTTGCTGTTGTAGTCTTCTACTGCCGAAGGTGTAGCTGCCGCGCCCTTGGACCGTTGCAAAGCCTCTAGACGTGCGGGCAAGGGGGAGTAAGGAGACACCCCACAAGCCGGGTTGGTGGAGTACAGAGATATACCAAAGGCGGTGAGCGGATCACCACGCAGTACCAGAGTCTTGGGGTTGAAGCGGAAGCGATTTATGCCACGTACAGACGGCGGAAACGCCTGACGGGAAGATGTAGACTCTCCCTCGGCGGCACGCACTCAGGGCAAGGGGTTCTTGTCCTGGGGGCGGGCGAGGGGAAAGAGGGCCGAGGGCGAGGTTGTGCAAGCACGAAGCCCTGGCTGCCGGAAACGGCTGATCAAATAGCGGCTGCTGTCGCCTCGCTGACGCTCGGCTCCCTAGTAGACCGGCGGGCACGCTGAGCGTGGCCCTTAACAGAGAACCCTGCTAGCTGCGATGGGGTTCCGGCTGTGTGGTCCACGAGAGGGGTCCCGGGAACAGCTGGGTCCGGTACGGGGCCTGGCACAGGCAGAGGCTTGGGCCCTCCTGGGCCTTTGCTTGCTGACGATAGCTGCTCCTGGTCGGCGGGGGGCGATACAGCTGCGGCCGAGACTGCAGCGATCAGCGACCAAACCTAGTACTGTGGGTCCGGGATCTGGGGCGTGTAATTGAGCTGAGACCTTACAGTACCGAGTGTTCAGAGCGACGGGTGATCAGTCCGGCGCAAGCCGATTAACAGAGCCGAGAGTAGTTGAGAGTCTGAGAGCTTTGGAGAGTGAACAGAGAGCCGGGGAAACCGAAAGTAAGAGAGCTGTAAGAGTAAAGAGTGTTCTAGCGTTCCTGGGAAATGCCACGTCTGGGCCCTAAAGAGCGCGCGCGCAGCGGGCCTGACCTGGGTCTGCCGTACCACATGGGCCTTCCGACACCTGGGCCTGCCCTTCCGGGGACCGGGCCCGCCGGAGGCCCGCAAAGGCCCCTCCGGGATTGTTGGAAGGTGGCGCAGGGCCCAGCCCGAGCCGTGAGGCTCGGGCTTCCGGGCTCCCGCCACACGGCCCGGCCAAGCGAGGGGCTGGACGAAGCCCCCTGGCTGCTGCTAGCGGCGGCCTGGGCGCACCGGCGCTGGGAAGCGCCGGTGCTTGCCACGCAAGCTCCACGAGGCCCTCGCTGAGCACCACGCCAACACCTAAACCACACCACCACAAGGCCACGCAGGCTGGGGAGAGAGGGCTGTCCCGCGCGCGCCTCCGCGCCTTCGGGTCCCGCCCAATTCACCTACCTACCCGGGCTTTGCCTACCTAACCCTTGCAACTACACCAAAAGCTCCAGCTCTAAGCACAACAGGGGTTCCTAGCTCGGGCGCCGCTTCCCTGCATAAAGTCACTCTGGTTCACGGCTGCGCCCACCGAACCTCCCGCGTCGCTAAAGTAGCCAAGATACCACCTAGTCTCCTCGCACACACAACACTGCTTGCCGCGCTGCTGGGGCTCCTCGCGCCGGCTGCTCCACTTTGTCGTGTTCTTCTTTTCTCCACCTAAGTCCGAGCATCGCCACATTTCTCCAGTCGCTTAGATGCTCCACATAGAAGATGTTGCCGCTGATAGAAGGGGAGCGCGCAGAGAAAGCCACACTTTGGCGCCAAGGCCTCGCGCCTCACGGCGCTCGGCCAGCAAGCTCGGGCACAAGATAGCAATTGTCTTCTACTTGTTCACCTCATTATCCATCCCTTCCTTGCGGTCGGAAGACCGCACCACCTTATCGGCCCTCGGCCTCTCGCCTGTCGCGTCACACACACACGCTCGACGAATGCCTAGGCCGCTCACATGCGCTGTCGACGGTCCTGATAGCGCAAGGGCACGCGACGGTGCCGGGTGTGGCACGTACCCGCTCGGAATTCCCCCCACCGGCTTCCCCACGCAAAGCGGTAGAGACGCCGGCAAGGGCCCGAACCGCGACCACGCAAGCAGGTAAAGACCTCACTTGAGTACGCAAGCACTTGCGGCCCGTAGCTGGCGTCCGGCGATCCTATCAGGGAACGACGCCCCCGGAGGTCGATCCTGGAACCCGGCGTACGCAGACCAGTGCTTAGCCGCCCTCCCTATCCATGCCTTCTATTGTACCCGCGCCCACGCAGCACGCTTTAGGGCACAAGCCCATCCGCCGCTGATGGCGCCATCACGAGGCTCCGCCAGGGGACAGCCTGTGGGTTGTCACGTTGTCAAGTAGGTCACTCGATGAGGCTTGGGGCTCGGCAGGAGAGGGGAAGGGAGAAGGGGGAGGAGTCGTGCCGAGTCGTCACACTTCGTCGAATGCTCGAAGGAGAAATTCGATGCCGCAGGGCACCGTTTATTGGAGTGCGCGAAGGGGAAGAGGAGGAGGGGAGCGCAATAATTAATAACCATGGCGTTGTAGTCTGAAGAACCCGGCTTGATAGGGCACGAGGGACGGAGTGAGGCCGCCACCGGCCCACGGTGCCACACGCAAGCCGCCACTGTAGTCAGTTGTCCAAGGATAAATACCGAAGGTAACGTTGCACAGTAGGAGACGGAGTCGGTTATCGGTTATTGTTAATCTCGTAGACGGGGGGGGAGAAACGGTAGACGGAGGAAGGATTCACGGAGACAGAAACTAGGTAAGGGACGCACAAACCCACGATGATTTCCCGCAAAGCTTATTGGTATGGTGTTGAAGTCACGAAGTTGGAGTCACGTTGCCGAAGTCACAACCAGTATAATGAAGCTGGGGGTTGTCAGGTGGCCTCCGCTAGTGGCCGGTGTCATGGGGCGTTCTCAGGCCTGAGTTCGCCCATCCATGCCACAGGACTGGTACACGGCCACGAACATGCTGGAGGGGGTGCAACCACCGAAGGTGAGACCTGACATGGCAGTTGACGGGTTAGCGCCGAAGATGTTGACTGCTTGGCATAATGGCCGAGGGTTACACCAGAGCGGTGGCACGGCTCGCTCAAGTGACGTGCAAGTCAATGATGACCGGCCGGATGCTTGGTCGACCTGCGGTGGGTAAGGAAAGGGAGGCAAGGTACGCCGCGCCCACCGCTTGAAGGGCTGGAGTTAGGCCGCAGGGTGGCAGCACTGCCCGCGCTGGGGTCATGTTGACACCCCATGTGCGCAATCGTGGGTCAGGGTCTGACCTTGTAGCATCCGTTCAGTGGTTCATCAGCGCCAAAGAGCTAGCGGGATCTGACCATGCTCCCGGCTCTTGGCTAGGCCGCTCCACGGGGCGGCGGCACGAAGGCCCCATGGAGCGCGGCGGCCGGCTAGGCCGCACGCGGGCCCCATGCCCGAACATCCTCCTGATCCTTGTCCGTGTTCAGGTCCAACGCAGGAGGGCTCCTAGCGCGTGGCGGGCTAAGGCCACCGCATGGCGGCGGTTGAGCGCCGGAGCACCTGCGGGGCTGGTCGGTGCTAGGCAACCGGCCGCTGCTCCTGGGCGAGCATGGAGCGGGGGCGTCCGCCGGGGATAAGGGGACACGCCGGCGATGGCCATCGGGGACTGGCGCAGGAGCATGACGGCGCGGCTGGGCGCCGGCATCAGCAGGGCGCTGTAACCACCGAGGACTGGGCTGCAAAGGCGGCTTGGCATTAACCGGCTGAGCAGGTGTGCGACTGGGGCCACGGTGTCGCTGCCCACGGCGGGGCGCCTGCTGAGCCTGCCGCTGAGCTCGCCTAGCCGCACGGAAGAGCTCCTGCGGCGGAAGCACAGCCGCCACCAACTCGAGAACCCAGCGAGTCTGGGACATACCGGTTGACGGAGGGGCTCGAGGGTTGTGCCGCTGTTGCACCTGCCGGCCTTGAGACACCCGATGCTGTTGAGACGCACTGTTGCCGTTGCCATTGGAGCAAGTCTTGGGGAGACTGGGTTGAGCATGATGACGGTTGGGTCGGTTGCTCACGTCTTGGGGCTTGGCCCGTCCACCACCAGGCACATGGCGTGACCGGGGTTGCTTGTTGACGGGCTTGACCTTATCGGCGGACACTGCGGGGTATCCGTCGCCCTTGACTGCTGGACTTGGCGTTGGTGTTGAGCGTCTTGACGACAGGCCGGAAAGTTCTTGGTGGCTGTTGACCCTGGGTACCGTAGCCGCAGGCGAAGAGGCACGCTTGATGGCGGTCAGGGCTGCAGGGGTACGGCAATCGGCACAACCAGAGGATTCTGGGACGGAGCTCTGTCGCCGGGGGTAAGGCAGAGGCCGTGGGTTGTCAGAACCGTTGCTGGGACCAATAATCGAGTAGACTTCAGGGCCCTAACGCATGGCGGCGCCAAATGTGGCTTCCAACCTGTCCAACCTTGACCGTACCTCGTCCCTCTCTTGTTGTTGTTGCCTCCACATGGTGTTGATGCTGTTAGTCAACTGCTCCATCTTTTTACACAGTCCTCGGTGTTTACAATGAAGGACCCCCCTGGGGTCACAGCGCTGAACGCTGGGGCCAAGCGACCCACCTCACGGGCTTGCCCCCTGCAAGCCAGAACGCAAGTCCCTGTCATAACTTGCACTGACCACACTCAGGTACCACCTTAGTCCTTGGCACGCAATGACCATGCTCAGCGTGTATCGATGGCCCCTCCTCGGCCGCGCCTCCTACCAGTAACCGTTTACCGTTCATCATGTGCTCACACTGTTGGCCGTACACCTCTCGATCCTGGCTCTCCCGACCCCACATTCACTCCCACTCTGCGGCTCCCTCCCGTTTGTTATGCGCCGCAGAGGACTATGTCCCCTTTCCGCAAGGTGCACATCCCATCAAACGCCACGTGTAGCTCACCCGGTCCCCGCCCCTGCCCTGCGACTCCCTCCCGTTTGTTATGCGCCGCCGGGCGACCCCCCCCCCCCCCCCCCCCCCCTGCGGCTCCCTCCCGTTTGTTATGCGCCGCAGGGTGTGCCCCGCCTCCATCAAGGGGCGTCCGGGCCTGCATACTGCACTGATCCATCCGCCCTGGCCGCTAGGAAAGGGTGGTCGGTTGGGACCTCATCCCAGCCCCTGTGCGTGAGCCCAACCTCCGCAAAACACTGCAAACGGCCCTCAAACTCGCCTCGTGCTACTGCTAAAGCCTGTGCCATCATCAAGGAGTGGTCCTGAGCGTCCCTGTGCGCATACTTGTACCTTCTGGCCCGGTCCATCGCGCATATCGCGGCCAGACACACCACGTCCCACACTCGCGCATGAATCCCGGTGCCCTCTGGGGGCACAGCAAGCCACACCTCGTATCGTTTCACCGCCCTGCCAATACCATGACTGAGGCGCATACGAACAGCCACACAGCGGAAGCAAGGAATCAAGGTTGTCGTCATCATCGTACTGCGCAGGGCCAGACAGATGGGCTTGACATGCCAAGGCTACAGATGGCGCAGACCTTGGCCTGGGACGCTCATTGAAAGCTCCCCCAAGGCGAAGCACGGCCGGGTGAGGAGGACGAACAGAGGTGTCAACGGTATAGGCGGCGGCGGGGTCGTTGTCCTCGCCGCCATGCCACTGCGACGGAGCAGCACGCGGTGACGAGCTTTGACCATTATCGTAGTCGTAATCGCCAGGGCTGCCTCCATCTTCGAAGTGCACACTGCGGTGGGGAGAGCGGGAGGCGCCGGCACGGGCGGAAGAGTCGCTGGTGCCAGAGCCGCCGCTATCACCGCTGTTGCTGTCCTCGTAGCCATCCTCGTCCCATGAGCCAGCATCATGTCCGTCGTCCGAAACCTTGCGTCCACTAGCCCCGTTGCGGGAAGGGGAATCAGGGGCTGTAGTAGTGCTGCGCGCCGGCGGCGGAGACGGGTCCCGTGGCGACTCCTCATGCCGGGGATACTTTGAGCCCTCCTCCACATAAATGGCAGACTCAATTGCCCCATCCAAGTCACGAGGCTTGAAGAGGAACAGCTTATCCCCGATGGAGCTTCGAAGGCCACGGATGAAGTTGTGCATATGGCTCAGGTCCAGAGGCGTCCCTGACAGGCCCAGGCCCAACATGATTAGTAAGCCTCGATAGCGGTCAGCATAATCACGAACGGATTCGCTACTTCCCTGTGTACAGTGGGCAAGCCGGTAGTACAGCACCTCAGATTGCTCAGCAAAGCGGTCGATGAGGGCTGCACAGAAGTCGGGCCAGGTGGTTAGGCGCTGGGGGACGCTCCTGGCCCACCTAGAAGCAACTTGGTGCCGAGTAGCATTTAGTTGCACGCCGGGTTCTGGGGTCTACCTTTAGCATTCGTAGAAGCAGCTCCGCCAGCCTGCCGTACGGTCGACCCACCTACACTGCCGCCAGCACGCGCCCTGCTTCTTTCCCCCAGCTCGCACCTTCACACACTGCACTGCACTACGCGGCTTTCGGCGTCCTAGCGGCTCACGTGGCGCTTTCCATCCGCTTCGCAGACGCCCCGCTCACCTTCACTCCTCGCTACCTCGTCGTCCCGCTCGCCGGCCCCCGCCTATGCAAAGCCCCCCAGCCCAGCGCCCTCGCCTGGAGCACCCTCAGCCGCAGCCGCAGCCGCAGCCCCCTCCTCGGCCCGGCCCGTTCCACCTCCCCCCTCCCCTCAACGTCCAACCCCTTTACGTCTACCCCTCCGTCGCCAACCCGGAATCCTTGCCGCACGCGCTCACGGGCACCTGCTGCATCTGCCTCTCCATCAAGACCGTTAAGTACCCAACACTCGCCGGTGACGCTTTCGCCCAGACCCGCATCTGCCCTACCTGCCTCCATCGTCTGCAGACCCGCCTCCTCTATCCCCCCACCACCACCCTGCGCCTGAGCGGCCCCTGCCGCATCTGCCTTGCCGTCGGCCGCACGCACCACATCGACTACGCCGTCGACGACTCCTTCGGCCTCCTATACTCCCTCTCCGCTCCGCAGTGCATCGTAACAAGCCCACCGCCACCACCTCCTCCCCCTCCCGGCACCACCTTCCTGCCCGCCCCCGCCGCCACCGTGGCTCCCCCGCCCCGCCCCCCTCCGCCGCCCCCGCCGCCGCCGCCACGCCCTCCCGGGCCACCCACCACCCCCCAGCCCACTCCCGCCCCCAACCCGCGCGCGCCGTACTATGGTCCGACCGGAGCCCGCTAGGCCCCTCCTCAGCGCCAGCCTCCGCCTCTCCCTGCGGCACCTCCCCAAGTCCGCCACTGTCCATGTGGAATCAGTAGGACACGTGGACGCCTCGCAAGCAGCCGTCCTGCAACGGCTGCACGTCACGCAGGCGCACCTCAAGCGTGGCCTCCTCAGCCGTATCCCCTTAGCCCTCCTTCCCCTTGCCCTCCTCCTCGCATTCCTTGCCACGCTCGCCATCACCGGCGGCGTTGGGCCCCCGCCGCCAGCCACTGCCGCCGCGCTGCAGCCCACCGGCGACACCCTGCAGCTCGGCACCCTGCCGCCCGTTAACAGCGCTGGGGTCGTTTACGCCATCGTCTTTGCCGGCGACCCCCGCCGCCGGGTTTACGTCGGGCACACCACGCAAACCCTTGCAGCCCGGCTACAGCAACATTTGTCCGACGCCCGACGAGACTACCTTGCTGGCACGCGCCTCACCCCCCTGCGCTCCGCCATCCTCCAATACGGCACCGCCAGCCTCTACGCCTTGGTTCTACAAGCTCTTCCCCCTGGTGCCGACCGCCCCGTAGCAGAACAGTACGAAGCTTGGTGGGCACAATACACTGGGGCTCATACTGCTCACGGGCTCAACGTCGCCCGCATCCCCGCCGACCTCGCCCTCGTCTTCGGCCCTCCACCCCCCGACCATCTCCCCCAACCACCCCCGGGCCTCCTCCCTCCAGCGCCACTCTCTCCTCCACCCCCTCCCCGGCTTTACGCCTCCCGTAATTGGCAGCGGCGCCTACAGCACCTTCACCGCCAAGTCCTAGCAGGCTTCCTTGCAGCGCCTCACCACCTCGGTTCCCTCCTGCGATACAACCCACACGTCCTCCGCAAACTCCTCTGCGCCGCCACCGCCCACCCCCCCTCTTTCCTCGGCGAGGGTGCCACTGCCACCAGCCGACGCTCCATCATCCACGTCATCGCCCATGCCCTTCGCCTCCAGCACCATGCCCACGCCGGGCAACGCCCACGCTCCTCCCCTCCACCATGCCTCCGCCTCCCCGCCGAGCTGGCCCTTCTCCTTCCCCTCCCTGCTGCCATCACTGCCCTTCGCTCCTCCGATGTCCTCCGCGCCCTGCCTCCGCGTATCCCCGCTCCCGCCGCCGCCTCCATCTCCTACGCCGCTCCCTACACCCTTGGCCAGCTTCTCTGCAACGCCGGCCGTTTCGCGCGTGGATCTGGCCCCATTCAATGCACCTGCCACCTCCACCCTCGCCTCCCGCGCCACCCTGAAACCGGGCACATCCTCACCCTCAGCCCTGCCTCCGCCGTCTCCCCCGCTGCCGCCGCCGTCTGGGCTATGGGCACCAAAATGCGCCTTCCACATTCCTCCATCCCCTCCCCCGCCCCCGCCGCCGACGCCCCCGATCTCCCCAGCCTCATCAAAGCCTCCCTTCACGCCTTTGGACTCCAAGCCCTGCGTTATCACCACTCCCTCGCCCTCACCGCCGCCCTTGACCCCTGGATCAACGCTGCCACCTCCACCCTCCTCAGTGCCACGTCCATCCCTTCCACCCCCCCGCCCCTTCCCCCAAATTATCCCGCCACCTTCCCACTCTCCCCCTCCGCTCTCCGCACCGCCCTAGCCGAACTCCTGCGCCTCCGCCGCTCCCTCGTCATCACCGTTCTCGACAAGTGCGCCGACACCTTCATCGTCATGTGCCCCTACTGGTACGACAAAATGATCCGCGCCGACCTCGAGGCCTCCTCCTTCTACCAACCCGTCTCTGCCGCCCAGTACCACGAGCTCATGACCTCCACCCAACGCCAGCTGAACCAACCGACCCCCGACGGCGCCAGCCTCTCCCTCCACCTCAACCTCCAACTGCCCGCCGCCATCTACTACATGACCTTCAAGGGCCACAAAGCCAAGCCGTCATACCGCTTCATCACCGCCTCCCCTTCTGTCCCCACCACCGCCGCCGCCATCTGCCTCACCGCCTGCCTCCGCGCCCTCGACGCCGAGCTCCCCGCCCTCTTCACTGCCCTTCTCCCTGGCGTGCGCGTTCGCCCCTGGCACGTCTCGGGCCCCCTCGTTGCCCTCGACGCCCTGCGCCTCGCCTCTACCAACCCACGCCCCACCCACAACGCCCGCTTCGCGGGCTCCTTCCTCCTGGATGCCCCTACAGCCGCCGACGCGCCGCCCGCTCGGCCCTACGCCGCTCACGTCGCCCCCACCGTCACCTACCCCGCCCCCCTTCCCGTCTCCACCGGCCCCCTCCCTGCTGCCGCCTCCTCCGTTGCCTACCATTTTCATCCCTGCTTTCGGCGCTCGCCCCTCTGCAGCCCCATCGTGCAAACCTTCGACGTCGAGCGGCTCTTCACCAACCTCCCTCACGCCTTCATCACCCACAGCATCCCCGCGCTCTTCACCCTAATCCACACCGTCCTTCATCCCGACGCCACCCACTTCGTCTTCTCCACCATCCCCGGCGAGAGCGCCTCCTGGATCCGCCACGAGGGGCCCGGTGCACCCCCGACCTCCAGCCATCAGCACGCATGGACCGTTTCCGCCCTCCAGACCGTCCTCAGCGCCCTCCTCCATGCCGCCACCACCACCTACCGCGGCAGCGTATGGCAGCAGACCTGCGGAGTGGCTATGGGGGCCAACTTTGCCTCCTTCGTCGCCAACCTCGCCCTCGCCTACCCCGAGCTCCGCTTCATGCAACAACTTCACTGCCTCGCCTTCGACCGCCCCCGCTCCCAGTTTCCACACCTTGCCCGTGCCTCCGCCTCCCCCGGCCTTGCCCTTGACATCCTCCTTGCCTTTGCCGACACCCTCCGCTACGCCGACGACGTGGGGGCTTTCAACAACCCCTTCTTCACGCACCTGCTTTACAACGACCCCTCCACCCCCTTCGAGGGCCTGCACGGTGTCTACCTGACCGACCTCAAACTCACCGCCTCCGCCTCCACTTCCGCCGACCAGCCCGCCGTCCCCTACCTCAACTTCGCCGTCACCGCCCATGCCACCCTCCGTTTCCGGCCACGCCGCCTACTCCGTCGCCCCCTACAGCCGCTTTGACAGCCCCCCGCCTTTGCCGCCCTTCCCCTCGCCCGTTTCACCCCTTCTCCTCCATGATCCCACGCCACACCAAACTCAACGTCGTCGTTGGCACGCTCCTTACCCTCGCCCGTACCTCCTCTCGCTACGTTCTCTTCGCCGCTGCCGCCGCCGCCGCCCTTGCCCGCCTGCAACGCCGTGGATACCCCCGCGCCTTCCTCGCCACCGCTGTGCGCCGCTTCTACGCACGACACTCAACCATCCTCCCCGGCTTCCCCCCTGTGAGTCACCTCCTCCGCCTCCCTGCCCAGCGCCGACAACGATATTCTTCCTCCCCCACCTCCAGTCCCGCCGCCCCCTCCCCCACCGCCGCCACCGCCCCTCCCGCTGCCTCCCCCCCCTTGCCCGCCGCCTCCCCCTCAGCCCCACCGCATCCGGTTTTCCCGCACTCTGCGCCGTCACCCGCACCTGTCTCCCCCACCCCTCCCCCACCTCCTCCCCCACCCCCTCCCCCTCCAACCTTCCGGCCTCAGCCGCCGCCGCCGCCGCCACCACCGCCGCCACCGCCACCCCCTCCTCCTCCACCCCCTCCTCCCCCTCCTCCTCCTCCCCCGCCACCACCACCACCGCCCATCCCAAACACACACTCCGACCCCCCACCGCCTCCTCCTTCCGCCCCCCACGCCGCCTCCCGCCTCCCTTCCGCCACCCCCCGCCCAAGCGTCCCCTCCTCCCGCCCCCGCGCCCCCGCCACTTCTCCCTCCCGCGCCGCCCCGTCCCTCCCCCGCCCGCCCCTCGCACCGCCCTCGCCTGCGCCGCACCGAACCCCTTTGCCCCACAGCCCTCCCCGCCCGGCGCCACCTACACCGCCCCGCCGGCTGCCACCCCCGCTGTACGGCCCGGACGACGACCCCCTATGACTTCCTGCACCTCGACCCCACCCTTGTCCCCTACGGCGGCTACACCGATCACCACCCCGTCTCCGCCCCCACCCACCCCTGAACGCGGCACGGCGGACTAAATGCCTTGAACCCTTCGCGGCGCATCTGGAGGACCCTGGAGTCCGCCTGGAGTCAGCCTGGAGTCAGCCTGGAGTCAGCCTGGAGTCAGCTTGGAGTCAGCTTGGAGTCAGCTTAACCCAGCAACCCACCTCCTTGTACCGGAACCGCATCTTGGCCCGCTCCCCCCGCGCTGTCCCTCGCCCATGCTAAGGTACCATCACCCTCCACCCCTCCTCATCCCAAACCCACCTCCTTGTACTGGAACTGGGTCTTCACGCCCCCCACGCTGTCCTCGAAGTCTGTAGACCGTGCAGAGGGAACGGTACAAACTGGTTGACATTTAGGCCTTGTACGGCAGTGTCATGTGCCGTACGGGGTCCTCGGGTTTTTGCAGCATGATGTCCGGGGGTTTCGTTCCTACCCCCCCCTGCAACAAGCAGCCGCCCAGTGCTCCACGCCCGAAGCGCGTGCAGCTGCACACTACCCCTCTTCCTCGTGTCAGGACACAGTATGGTTCGTGGCATACCCATGTCGGCTGTGAAGACTGAAGTCGGTAGCAAACTGTGAGCTAGACCACGGGTGCTGCCCTGGGCCCACGTCTGGAAGCGCATTGACTCGAGGCACGAGAAGCCAAGCGGAGCACAGCTTCACGAGAATGGTCGTCGGGAAGCACAGAGACAGCAGTGAAGGCACTCGAGAGGCAACAACTTCAGAGCTACTCCAGAGATACAGTTGCATTTTGCGATACTACCGGCCTTAGCGAGTCAGGCTTAGGCTTAATCCCAGCATAAGAGGTGATGCACCTTCCGTACATGTGGTGCGCACCGGTTCTTACCCCAGTCAACTCCCACAACTTTCAGCAACCACCGAACTCCTGCCATAGTGTGCTAGCAGCGATACCTGCTCTGTCACCCGTCCAAGTATCCAACCACCACATGACGGTGCAGAGTCCATGTGAGGCAAGTCAAATCGCCTTGCTTGCTACAGTCCATCACATAAGCTCCAGCACTGCGTCTGCCCACGTCAACTGTCTCGACTTCCCTTGCCCTTTCAAGCACTAACCACCCACCAACACCTTGAGCTCCAGCAACCGGCCGACTGCGTCCAGCAATCAGCAGAGCAGAGCCTGCTTGGCGAAACCCAGTCAAGAACTCCTCACCCCGGCACCCTTCCCGCCGCCAGAGCGCGTCGGCCCATGCACTGATACAGCTTTGCCCCCAACACTGCCCAGAACGTTGCCCAGAACGTTGCCCAGAACGTTGCCCAGAACGTTGCCCAAAACATTGCCAACAAGCCTTTCATGCATGCGTATATGCCTCCCAAAATTTCACGGATTATGCGCGACGTTGCTGAGCACGCCTCAAAGGCGGGGGCCAGGCCAAAGAAGCCCACGATGTCTCGACTCGCGATTGGTTGGGCGCCGATTGCAGTCCAGGCCACTGCCACAACCGCCTCGCGCCCCTGTGGGCGCAGTCAGTGCAGAGCCTTAGCGGTCCACCACTAGGCAGGGGGCCTGGAGCCCAGGGCTGCAGCGGCTCCAGGCCCGAACAAGGCCCATTGAAGGAGGAACAGAAGCCCGCAAGTGAGAATAGTGCCAGCCTGCGAAACGGCAGACGTGCCCGCATCAGGCCGTGGCCAAGTGCATGATCGCAGCGCTGTGCTTGCGAACCCACCAGGACACGCCACCGCGCCAGCCTCGCCTCCTTGTCCGCCCGCTCCTCCGCCTCCATGCGTCGCTGCTCCGCCTCGGCGAGCGACTGTGCGAGCGGGGCCACGGTGAAGTTAAGCTAGCTATCGTGCCCCCGTCTTTTGCTGTCTGCTTTCGTGCGTGCCCACCTGCTCCGTAGTCGCCAGCCGCTTTTCCAGCTCCGAGTACTTGCCACTCGCAACGAAGGGAGGGAACTGAATTCCGCGGAACACCAAGGTGGCCACCGCACCGCGGCGCACCTGCTGGAGGAACCCGCGGCGCCGCGGTTAAGTACGCGGGACACCCTCCTACGCGCGACACTGCTCGCACCTGTTTGCCTTTGCCGAAAGTGCTGGCGCCGAGTGCCGACGAAGAGCACCGCAGGGCCATTCTGCAAATTACTATTGCCGTGTGAAGGACGCACGGACAGCTATGTCTAGGCGCACGCTGATGCGGGCTATGACGGCTATGACTGTGTAACGAGAATGGGGAGACAGAGTGCTGGCGTCTCTTCAACTTGCGAAACGCTGCAATGGGGAATTCGAGCAGACTCGGTCCTTGCACATCCGCCACACGCCCTGCAGCGCCCCCTCGCTCCGCACCCAAAGCTTGCTCCGTTGCACCTCCTGCCCCAGCCGGAGATGTAAGGCCGCTTGAGATGCCTCTTGGTGTTCCCGGTGCGATCCCGACCTGTCCCGACTGAGTCATCTGAGCCTCACGGCGGACGGTGGTGGCGCTGTTGCACGCCGCCCTCTTCTTCTGGGGGCCGCGCCATCGGGAGCGTAGCACTAGTACGGGTTGGGCGACCAGTTGCAAATTGCGCAAATTATGGGTGGTTCCAGCGTGCGCAATATACGCAAAATGGGTGAAGGGTTTGGCGCGGGCGAAGCCCGCGCCGACCTGCCGACATGTTGTGCAAGTGCGGGCTGGCAAACTGCACAAATTAGCGGAGGCGCAAGTCGCAGTTGCCCATTTCGCGCGGAACTTGTCTTCTACGCTTCAGAATAGCTATTTCCAGGGGGCGCTGAATAGCCAACATGCCGGCACGGCCATGTCCCCCCTTGCCCCCTGGAGTCAGCTTGGAGTCAGCTTGGAGTCAGCCTGGAGTACGCCGCCGGGAGTTTTGGTTTCTACAGTGGAGTGTCAGTTTGGTCTAGCTTAGGGTCCGTGGGGCCGGCGGCGGAGGTGGAGAGCGGGGCGTCGGCTACGCTTTGTGTGCGGGGATCGCCGGACGGCCAGGCCACAGGCTACGCGGGGTTTTGCGTGGCCGGGCCGGGTCCAGGGGCATGGCGTGACCCGCGAGCCTAGGGGTACGGGAAGCAGGTGTTGGTACGTGGGTTTCTTTCGCAGGTCCGGCTTGGTCGCGCCGGCGCCTTTCGTCTGGGGAGCTCGTCGGAGCCCGGCTAGCTTGGTAACACGTATGCTGGCTGCCTACCCCATGCCCTCGCCTGCCCCAGGACTCGCTCCCTTGCCTCAACGTCTCCAAGCGCCATCAGCAGCCACAGCTCGACAGCCAGATACGGTGGCACGGCTCCTGCGCCGCCGCCCAGCCGTAGGACCCCATGGCGATTCTGGCCGCGCCACGCAACCCCCGCGCAGCTGCTTCCCCGTGTCCCTGTGCCCCTACGCCCGCTCCCCGGCATCCTACCCCTCAGCCCTCAGCCTTCAGCGCTCTGCCACAGCTTGCAGCATGCACGTGTGGCGTCCGCAAGCGGAGGCGACCACACCAACGGGGTAGAGACCAAATTGGCGCACCAGAAATTTTCGCCGTGCACTGCTTGCTGTTGTAGTCTTCTACTGCCGAAGGTGTAGCTGCCGCGCCCTTGGACCGTTGCAAAGCCTCTAGACGTGCGGGCAAGGGGGAGTAAGGAGACACCCCACAAGCCGGGTTGGTGGAGTACAGAGATATACCAAAGGCGGTGAGCGGATCACCACGCAGTACCAGTCCTCGGTGGTTACAATGAGGGACCCCAGCGGGGTACACGGCAGCTGAACGCCGTGGCTTGACAGCCAACCTCACGGGCTTACCCCCTGCAAGCCAGCACGCCGCCCCCTAGCTTGAACGGCAGGGCCCCTACCCGGGCTCCAAAAGAGATCTAGTGAAGACCATCCATCACCTCAACGTGGGGCATGTAACGCACATCTCCCTCCTCAGTCACGGCCAAAAAGGGGTGGTCCTCAGGCACCGTGTCCCAATCTGACGGGGCTGACCCCACCCCGGCAAAGCACTGAAGGCGCGCTTCAAGCTCTCCCCTCGCCAGCGCCCTTGCCTGCATGATCAGACCCTGTGCACCCCGATGCGCGTACTTGTAGCGTCGTGCTTGCTCCATGGCCCCAACGGCGGCCAAGCACACCACATCCCAAACTTGCTGCTGAATGCCCGCGGGGGCCTGCACCAACCAAACCTCATGCCTCTTGACTGCCCGACCAATCGCATCGCTCAATCTTGTGCGCACTGCCATCGTTGCCGCACACGACCAGAAATGGTGGAGCCGGTCACCTTGGTTCATCGCCTGCCCACACGGGCACCTGGCTACCTCACTCGTGCCCAGCTGGGCTCGATGCATGCCAAACCCTGGATATCCGTCCATGGCAAGTCGCCACAGGGGCTCCTTGTTGCTTGCTTCCCACTTCAACTTCCACAAACGGGGCCAGACAGCCTTCAGCCGCGTAACTTCAGCCTCCGCGGCCTCCCCCGTCCCCAAAGCCTCCCGAATAAACTCTGTATGCTTGTGCGCCAGTCGGGTGCGCGCTGGGCCCAGCTGCAGCTGGGTTGCAATCTGGACCGACAATTTGCTCAGAGCGACGTCCCCCCACCCCACACTATCTGCTATTCTGCCCCACGCCTCGAGCTCAGACCCCGCAGGGCCGCCTGCAGCGCGCGCCGCGGCCACCCACCCCTCGGGCAGACGTCCCAGCAGGTCCTGCAGACGCCTGGCCATTTCTGTCCCGTTTCTCAGTGCCAGGGGCAAGTCCTGTGTTTCCCAGAGTCTTGGGGTTGAACCAGAGTCCCCAGAGACCCCAGAGACCCCAGAGACCCCAGAGTCTTGGGGTTGAAGCGGAAGCGATTTATGCCACGTACAGACGGCGGAAACGCCTGACGGGAAGATGTAGACTCTCCCTCGGCGGCACGCACTCAGGGCAAGGGGTTCTTGTCCTGGGGGCGGGCGAGGGGAAAGAGGGCCGAGGGCGAGGTTGTGCAAGCACGAAGCCCTGGCTGCCGGAAACGGCTGATCAAATAGCGGCTGCTGTCGCCTCGCTGACGCTCGGCTCCCTAGTAGACCGGCGGGCACGCTGAGCGTGGCCCTTAACAGAGAACCCTGCTAGCTGCGATGGGGTTCCGGCTGTGTGGTCCACGAGAGGGGTCCCGGGAACAGCTGGGTCCGGTACGGGGCCTGGCACAGGCAGAGGCTTGGGCCCTCCTGGGCCTTTGCTTGCTGACGATAGCTGCTCCTGGTCGGCGGGGGGCGATACAGCTGCGGCCGAGACTGCAGCGATCAGCGACCAAACCTAGTACTGTGGGTCCGGGGATCTGGGGCGTGTAATTGAGCTGAGACCTTACAGTACCGAGTGTTCAGAGCGACGGGTGATCAGTCCGGCGCAAGCCGATTAACAGAGCCGAGAGTAGTTGAGAGTCTGAGAGCTTTGGAGAGTGAACAGAGAGCCGGGGAAACCGAAAGTAAGAGAGCTGTAAGAGTAAAGAGTGTTCTAGCGTTCCTGGGAAATGCCACGTGTGGGCCCTAAAGAGCGCGCGCGCAGCGGGCCTGACCTGGGTCTGCCGTACCACATGGGCCTTCCGACACCTGGGCCTGCCCTTCCGGAGACCGGGCCCGCCGGAGGCCCGCAAAGGCCCCTCCGGGATTGTTGGAAGGTGGCGCAGGGCCCAGCCCGAGCCGTGAGGCTCGGGCTTCCGGGCTCCCGCCACACGGCCCGGCCAAGCGAGGGGCTGGACGAAGCCCCCTGGCTGCTGCTAGCGGCGGCCTGGGCGCACCGGCGCTGGGAAGCGCCGGTGCTTGCCACGCAAGCTCCACGAGGCCCTCGCTGAGCACCACGCCAACACCTAAACCACACCACCACAAGGCCACGCAGGCTGGGGAGAGAGGGCTGTCCCGCGCGCGCCTCCGCGCCTTCGGGTCCCGCCCAATTCACCTACCTACCCGGGCTTTGCCTACCTAACCCTTGCAACTACACCAAAAGCTCCAGCTCTAAGCACAACAGGGGTTCCTAGCTCGGGCGCCGCTTCCCTGCATAAAGTCACTCTGGTTCACGGCTGCGCCCACCGAACCTCCCGCGTCGCTAAAGTAGCCAAGATACCACCTAGTCTCCTCGCACACACAACACTGCTTGCCGCGCTGCTGGGGCTCCTCGCGCCGGCTGCTCCACTTTGTCGTGTTCTTCTTTTCTCCACCTAAGTCCGAGCATCGCCACATTTCTCCAGTCGCTTAGATGCTCCACATAGAAGATGTTGCCGCTGATAGAAGGGGAGCGCGCAGAGAAAGCCACACTTTGGCGCCAAGGCCTCGCGCCTCACGGCGCTCGGCCAGCAAGCTCGGGCACAAGATAGCAATTGTCTTCTACTTGTTCACCTCATTATCCATCCCTTCCTTGCGGTCGGAAGACCGCACCACCTTATCGGCCCTCGGCCTCTCGCCTGTCGCGTCACACACACACGCTCGACGAATGCCTAGGCCGCTCACATGCGCTGTCGACGGTCCTGATAGCGCAAGGGCACGCGACGGTGCCGGGTGTGGCACGTACCCGCTCGGAATTCCCCCCACCGGCTTCCCCACGCAAAGCGGTAGAGACGCCGGCAAGGGCCCGAACCGCGACCACGCAAGCAGGTAAAGACCTCACTTGAGTACGCAAGCACTTGCGGCCCGTAGCTGGCGTCCGGCGATCCTATCAGGGAACGACGCCCCCGGAGGTCGATCCTGGAACCCGGCTTACGCAGACCAGTGCTTAGCCGCCCTCCCTATCCATGCCTTCTATTGTACCCGCGCCCACGCAGCACGCTTTAGGGCACAAGCCCATCCGCCGCTGATGGCGCCATCACGAGGCTCCGCCAGGGGACAGCCTGTGGGTTGTCACGTTGTCAAGTAGGTCACTCGATGAGGCTTGGGGCTCGGCAGGAGAGGGGAAGGGAGAAGGGGGAGGAGTCGTGCCGAGTCGTCACACTTCGTCGAATGCTCGAAGGAGAAATTCGATGCCGCAGGGCACCGTTTATTGGAGTGCGCGAAGGGGAAGAGGAGGAGGGGAGCGCAATAATTAATAACCATGGCGTTGTAGTCTGAAGAACCCGGCTTGATAGGGCACGAGGGACGGAGTGAGGCCGCCACCGGCCCACGGTGCCACACGCAAGCCGCCACTGTAGTCAGTTGTCCAAGGATAAATACCGAAGGTAACGTTGCACAGTAGGAGACGGAGTCGGTTATCGGTTATTGTTAATCTCGTAGACGGGGGGGGAGAAACGGTAGACGGAGGAAGGATTCACGGAGACAGAAACTAGGTAAGGGACGCACAAACCCACGATGATTTCCCGCAAAGCTTATTGGTATGGTGTTGAAGTCACGAAGTTGGAGTCACGTTGCCGAAGTCACAACCAGTATAATGAAGCTGGGGGTTGTCAGGTGGCCTCCGCTAGTGGCCGGTGTCATGGGGCGTTCTCAGGCCTGAGTTCGCCCATCCATGCCACAGGACTGGTACACGGCCACGAACATGCTGGAGGGGGTGCAACCACCGAAGGTGAGACCTGACATGGCAGTTGACGGGTTAGCGCCGAAGATGTTGACTGCTTGGCATAATGGCCGAGGGTTACACCAGAGCGGTGGCACGGCTCGCTCAAGTGACGTGCAAGTCAATGATGACCGGCCGGATGCTTGGTCGACCTGCGGTGGGTAAGGAAAGGGAGGCAAGGTACGCCGCGCCCACCGCTTGAAGGGCTGGAGTTAGGCCGCAGGGTGGCAGCACTGCCCGCGCTGGGGTCATGTTGACACCCCATGTGCGCAATCGTGGGTCAGGGTCTGACCTTGTAGCATCCGTTCAGTGGTTCATCAGCGCCAAAGAGCTAGCGGGATCTGACCATGCTCCCGGCTCTTGGCTAGGCCGCTCCACGGGGCGTCGGCACGAAGGCCCCATGGAGCGCGGCGGCCGGCTAGGCCGCACGCGGGCCCCATGCCCGAACATCCTCCTGATCCTTGTCCGTGTTCAGGTCCAACGCAGGAGGGCTCCTAGCGCGTGGCGGGCTAAGGCCACCGCATGGCGGCGGTTGAGCGCCGGAGCACCTGCGGGGCTGGTCGGTGCTAGGCAACCGGCCGCTGCTCCTGGGCGAGCATGGAGCGGGGGCGTCCGCCGGGGATAAGGGGACACGCCGGCGATGGCCATCGGGGACTGGCGCAGGAGCATGACGGCGCGGCTGGGCGCCGGCATCAGCAGGGCGCTGTAACCACCGAGGACTGGGCTGCAAAGGCGGCTTGGCATTAACCGGCTGAGCAGGTGTGCGACTGGGGCCACGGTGTCGCTGCCCACGGCGGGGCGCCTGCTGAGCCTGCCGCTGAGCTCGCCTAGCCGCACGGAAGAGCTCCTGCGGCGGAAGCACAGCCGCCACCAACTCGAGAACCCAGCGAGTCTGGGACATACCGGTTGACGGAGGGGCTCGAGGGTTGTGCCGCTGTTGCACCTGCCGGCCTTGAGACACCCGATGCTGTTGAGACGCACTGTTGCCGTTGCCATTGGAGCAAGTCTTGGGGAGACTGGGTTGAGCATGATGACGGTTGGGTCGGTTGCTCACGTCTTGGGGCTTGGCCCGTCCACCACCAGGCACATGGCGTGACCGGGGTTGCTTGTTGACGGGCTTGACCTTATCGGCGGACACTGCGGGGTATCCGTCACCCTTGACTGCTGGACTTGGCGTTGGTGTTGAGCGTCTTGACGACAGGCCGGAAAGTTCTTGGTGGCTGTTGACCCTGGGTACCGTAGCCGCAGGCGAAGAGGCACGCTTGATGGCGGTCAGGGCTGCAGGGGTACGGCAATCGGCACAACCAGAGGATTCTGGGACGGAGCTCTGTCGCCGGGGGTAAGGCAGAGGCCGTGGGTTGTCAGAACCGTTGCTGGGACCAATAATCGAGTAGACTTCAGGGCCCTAACGCATGGCGGCGCCAAATGTGGCTTCCAACCTGTCCAACCTTGACCGTACCTCGTCCCTCTCTTGTTGTTGTTGCCTCCACATGGTGTTGATGCTGTTAGTCAACTGCTCCATCTTTTTACACAGCGGAAGCAAGGAATCAAGGTTGTCGTCATCATCGTACTGCGCAGGGCCAGACAGATGGGCTTGACATGCCAAGGCTACAGATGGCGCAGACCTTGGCCTGGGACGCTCATTGAAAGCTCCCCCAAGGCGAAGCACGGCCGGGTGAGGAGGACGAACAGAGGTGTCAACGGTATAGGCGGCGGCGGGGTCGTTGTCCTCGCCGCCATGCCACTGCGACGGAGCAGCACGCGGTGACGAGCTTTGACCATTATCGTAGTCGTAATCGCCAGGGCTGCCTCCATCTTCGAAGTGCACACTGCGGTGGGGAGAGCGGGAGGCGCCGGCACGGGCGGAAGAGTCGCTGGTGCCAGAGCCGCCGCTATCACCGCTGTTGCTGTCCTCGTAGCCATCCTCGTCCCATGAGCCAGCATCATGTCCGTCGTCCGAAACCTTGCGTCCACTAGCCCCGTTGCGGGAAGGGGAATCAGGGGCTGTAGTAGTGCTGCGCGCCGGCGGCGGAGACGGGTCCCGTGGCGACTCCTCATGCCGGGGATACTTTGAGCCCTCCTCCACATAAATGGCAGACTCAATTGCCCCATCCAAGTCACGAGGCTTGAAGAGGAACAGCTTATCCCCGATGGAGCTTCGAAGGCCACGGATGAAGTTGTGCATATGGCTCAGGTCCAGAGGCGTCCCTGACAGGCCCAGGCCCAACATGATTAGTAAGCCTCGATAGCGGTCAGCATAATCACGAACGGATTCGCTACTTCCCTGTGTACAGTGGGCAAGCCGGTAGTACAGCACCTCAGATTGCTCAGCAAAGCGGTCGATGAGGGCTGCACAGAAGTCGGGCCAGGTGGTTAGGCGCTGGGGGACGCTCCTGGCCCACCTAGAAGCATGGGGGCCAAGGCGACAGCGGGCAGCGTTGAGAAGATCTTGCTCGCTCCCTTCCCTTGCCCTTTCAAGAACTAACCACCCACCAACACCTTGAGCTCCAGCAACCGGCCGACTGCGTCCAGCAATCAGCAGAGCAGAGCCTGCTTGGCGAAACCCAGTCAAGAACTCCTCACCCCGGCACCCTTCCCGCCGCCAGAGCGCGTCGGCCCATGCACTGCTACAGCTTTGCCCCCAACACTGCCCAGAACGTTGCCCAGCAGCTAGGTCTCACACCGGTCGTAGGACCATAGATGGCATGAGGCCGATGGTCCCATCCGACGTATCGTCCTAGTCTTCTGTGTTGACCACGAACTCTCGTCACGGGTTACACCTTGACCGCGTACCACCATAGGTCGCATGCAGTGTCCTGTCACATAGCACACACCGCTACATCCCACATCGCGTCATAGCGTACTTGCCGCACGAAACTGCGAGCACGACCGACGTGCTCCTTCTCCTCCTCCTGCTCCTGTCCTTTGACCGTTGCCCCAGCGCAATGCGCAATTTTTGCAACGAGCAAAACTAAGCAAGCGTAGCTGTCGCAAGCAACTGTCGCGAGCAATCGCCGACGCCGAACCGAGCTCCACAGCCTGGACTGAGCTCTTCTACCAGGCCATGCCACGCATACTACTATAGGAATGGACGAAGCGGTTTGCTCCGCTGTGACCAGCGCGCTTGCGGGTGCAATCCCTCCGCTTGCCGACGAGCAAAGCTTCACACGCAATCGCGGCCACAGCACCTATGCGTTTCGATTCGCAGCTGTGTCCAAGCGGGCAGCCCGGAAGGTGGCAGAGGTGCGCGCTGACGCGTCGCGTGTGCGTGCCAAACACAGTCAACGCCCCACTCTGGGGTAAACCCCGCAGAACGTAACGCAGGTGCCCTCCCTCGTGCCCTCGTCTCGTCTACTCTCATTCAAGTTGCTGTGCTGTCCAATCCCCCCCCCCAGGCATGCCACGCCAACGCACGCTCTGCTGAAGGGCTTGAGTCCCTTGTCCAGCAGACGCTGTCTGCAGCCCTCGTGGAGGAGCTGTGTGAGGCGCACAAGTCCTTCAGCACGGAAGCTTCGCTGGAAGCCGTGGCGCTCTTTGAAGCTGGGGCATCCAAGCTTCGCCTTGCAGGCGTCGTTGCAAAGGCGCTAGCTCCCTACCTGGGGTCCAAAGGCCTATCAACAGGGGGGCAGAGCCGGTGTGAGGGCCGTCACGGCGCACCGTCGCGCCTCCCGCCCCAGCCAAGCCAAGATGGGGGTGACCAGGCCAGTGCTCAGCCGCCCAGACTGCTGATGCTAGCCGACCCTTCGGCGCCCCAGGCTCCCCTCGCAGCTCTGCCTCGCCACCCTGCTGAGCCAGAGGTGTCGGCGGCAAGCGAGCAGGAAGGGGCTCAGTCCGCGGCGGCCAGGCCAGGACCCATTGGCGGGGGCGAGGCGGAGGCCCAGGCTGCGGACCGGGATGCCAGTCAGGCCGGGACACAGGCGGGCGTCTCAGAGGCCAGCCGGGCGGAAGCTTGCCATGAGCTCTCCGAAGTTGCCGCCCTTGAGGAGTGGCAGCGTCAGCGAGTCGCTCTGCTCAACGGGGGGCTCCTGGGCCGGCTCCTGAGCCGGCCCCACCCCTCGAGTGCCCTGCTCGGCCAGAGCTCTACGGCGCTCAGCGGCTTCGCGGCGGGTATGCACGGCGGCAGCATGAGCAGCAGCGGCCTCCTCGGATCTGGCGCACCCACCCTAAGCCGGCGCCTCCCCTCGAGTGCCCTGCTCGGCCAGAGCTCTGCGGCGCTCAGCGGCTTGGCGGCGGGTATGCACGGCGGCAGCATGAGCAGCAGCGGCCTCCTCGGATCTGGCGCACCCACCCTAAGCCGGCGCCTCCCCTCGAGTGCCCTGCTCGGCCAGAGCTCTGCGGCGCTCAGCGGCTTGGCGGCGGGTATGCATGGCGGCAGCATGAGCAGCAGCGGCCTCCTCGGGCCTCATGCCCCTCCAGTTGCCCAGTCGTCCGCAGCTGCACTGACCACAGCGTCGCTGCACCGTCATTCCCTGCAGAACGCTGGCCTCGACGCCCCCGCCGCGGGCGCTCTGACGCACTTCGGAGCGCCCTTCAGCCTGGGCAGCACGCTAGCTGGGGGCGCCGGCGGGATTAGCAGACCAAGTCCAGCAAGCACCGGGGTCATTGATGATTCAGACTCCGACATTATCTTCCCTGCTGGCAGTCCCGATCGTCTCTTTACACAGCCCATACCAACACTCGGCAGTCCGGAGGGCTCCAGCATTGAGGCGATCCTACGAGGCCTGTCCCCCATCCACACAGCTCTCCATGCTGACCGCGTCGCCGCTGGGCCCTCAGCTGCTGGCGCCGTGCCCACGGGCGGCGCTGCCGCCCCGCCCGCCGGCAACCCCTTCGCGGCACTCCAGGGCCGTGCCACCGCCGGGCCCTCAGCTGCTGGCGCCGTGCTCACGGACCGTGGCGGCGCCCCGCACGGACAGCCCCTCGCGGCACCCCTGGACCGTGCCGCCGCCCGGCCCTCAGCTGCTGGCGCCGTGCCCACGGGCGGCGCTGCCGCCCCGCCCGCCGGCAACCCCTTCGCGGCACTCCAGGGCCGTGCCACCGCCGGGCCCTCAGCTGCTGGCGCCGGGCTCACGGACCGTGGCGGCGCCCCGCACAGACAGCCCCTCGCGGCACCCCTGGACCGTGCCGCCGCCCGGCCCTCAGCTGCTGGCGCCGTGCCCACGGGCGGCGCTGCCGCCCCGCCCGCCGGCAACCCCTTTGCGGCACTCCAGGGCCGTGCCACCGCCGGGCCCTCAGCTGCTGGCGCCGGGCTCACGGACCGTGGCGGCGCCCCGCACGGACAGCCCCTCGCGGCACCCCTGGACCGTGCCGCCGCCCGGCCCTCAGCTGCTGGCACGGAGTCAGCGGCAGTGCAGCGACTGCGGCTAGAGAATCAAGTGCTCAAGGCACAGCTGGCTCAGCGGCAGCAGCAGCAGCCGAAACCGGTCCACCGGACCGTGCTACGTGCGAGGGAGGAACTGGCTAAGAGGGAGGCCGGGATGGCACCCGAGCGGCTCAGGATTCTAGGCAAGCGGGCGAGGGGGGAGCCGCTTGGTAAGCCCAAGAACAGCAAGCCAGGCGATCCCGCCTACGAGCAGTGGCGTCTCGAGGAGCAGTTCAAGGCAAGTCCCTATTGACTTGCACACGTGACGTGTAGCCATGTAACTAGTGCACCGCTGCGACCACCCCGCTGTGCTGACTTCCATGTCTCTCCCCATCGCCCCCCCCCCCTCCTGCAAGGTACAAGAGTGCTCCAGGAACATTGCGCTGCTGAAAGAGCGTGTAGATTCGATAGCCCTAGTGTGCAACCGTGCCACCTTCCTCCTGTTCGCTAACAGCGGCAAGTCCGGTGCCGCACACCTGCACATTGAGGGGCTGGAAGCTGACGGGCTGTCAAACAGCCAGCGCTCTTTCCTCAACAAGGTCCTCAAGGACTTCATCCTCGTACCGGCAACACGCAACAGCATAATGGACTGCCTGTAAGCCTGGCTGGCGCTGCGCACGTTGTGTGAAGGGTGGGGAACGCTTCAACCCCACCCCCGTTACCTAAGTTTGCGGTTCTGACAATTTGTTCCAATGCCCCTTGTAGGCCCCAGTACGTGCCCGCGGACACCGCCAACCCCGTCATGGGGGAGGGCAGGGCCCCCCAGCGCCGGAGGCGAGATGCCTCACCCCGCCCGCCAGGTGACCTCGAGGACGACACTGGGGACCTCGAGGAGGAGGCGGGGGCGGCGGAGCAGGCGGCGGCGGAGGAGGCGGCGGAGGAGGAGGAGGCGGCGGCGACGGAGGAGGAGGCGACGGGGGGGGGGGACTTGTGGGCGGGGGCACACGGGATTCTGCCCGTCCAGCAGCAGCCCACCGCTGCAGCCGAGGCGCGACCTACGGTCCGCCCGGGGCCCGGTGCCGCCGCTGGTCCGCCACAGCCACAGCCACAGCGGCAGGCGCGGGTGCCTGCAAATACGCAGAGCAAACTCAACGCCTTCTTCTTCGCGCGCCTGGATGAGGATGCGGGTCTGTCGTACGACGGCCTTGTGGCCGCACTTGGGCACCACGATCGCGACCTCGCTCAGGTGGCGCGGGCGGAGCACTTGCACAAGGCCTGGAAGTCAGCGTGCGCGCAGTACAAGGAGAAGTACAACCGGGAGCCCACGGGTGAAGGCCCTGCAAGGGGGCGGGGCAGAGGCCAGGCCGGCACGGGCGGGGGCCAGGCCGGCACGGGCGGGGGCCAGGCCGGCAGGGGCGGGGCCCGGGCTGCTGGGAACATGCCCGCTGCACAACCCGCAGTGGTGGATGGAAGCGGTAGCGAGGTTCAGGTGTCCTGGGCGGAGCTCGAGGAGAGTCTGAGGGACATCTTCGAGGAAGTGCGCATGGGGCACGAGCGGGACCAGGAGATCGCCGCCGAGCTGTTTGCACTGAAATGCCTGATTCGGGGTAGCAGCGCGCGGCAGGCGCGCTATGAGGAGCTGTGGAACGAGGCGGGGGAGCTGACTTCGGCGTGATCCAGGGCGTGGCTTTGCGGTCAGGTTAAGTTGGTGTGCCCGAGGGCATGCGCTTGCTCATGGGCGCGTAGCCCCATCTCGTACTCTGGTGTAGGGAGGGAATTATTCTTTTCTTGTGGGTGAAAGTGTGGCTACCTGGCCTGAACGCTGGTGCTTGGGTGTTTCCCCGGGATGGCCGCTGTGGATGCAGGCGGTTTTCTGTTTGCTTGAGGGCCCTTTGCGTAATGGCTGGAGGTTTGCGTGCTCTGTGCTGGATCCCACGCCCCACGCTCCAAGTCCCTGCCCCGTCACCTGGCTTGCCCAGCGCCTGTTACTACAACCAGCTGCGTGCTCTGTGCTGGATCCCACGCCCCACGCTCCAAGTCCCTGCCCCGTCACCTGGCTTGCCCAGCGCCTGTTACTACAACCAGCTGCGTGCTCTGTGCTGGATCCCACGCCCCACGCTCCAAGTCCCTGCCCCGTCACCTGGCTTGCCCAGCGCCTGTTACTACAACCAGCTGCGTGCTCTGTGCTGGATCCCACGCCCCACGCTCCAAGTCCCTGCCCCGTCACCTGGCTTGCCCAGCGCCTGTTACAACAACCAGCTGCGTGCTCTGTGCTGGATCCCACGCCCCACGCTCCAAGTCCCTGCCCCGTCACCTGGCTTGTCCAGCCACTAAGGACCGCAGTGCGGCCAAGCATCACTCACTTAAAAGCGCCAAAAGCAACTCAACCATTGCCGGAGGTAAACACGGGCATTGCAGCACGCCAGCATGGTCTGCTCCTACCCCTCCCCCCTTAGACGGGAATTCTGCTCCTACCCAGCTCTGTCCGTAGCTGGTCGACCAGGGCCAGGTGCTGGTCAATGAGAAACACAGTGCCCTCGCAGGCAGCTGCCCGTTCACGTGCAGCTTGCAGGCAATAAGCCGCGTGCCCCACGGCATCGGCGTGCCCGGGTCAAAGAGGCTCTTCACCTGCTGCTCCGTCAGGCGCGCGCTCGACCCGCCACCCACACTCTGCCAAACGTACATCTCCTCCAGCAGTGCGCGAACCTGGGCGCGCTTCCGCTTGCCCCGCGCCTGCATGCTTTTGGTCTCCTTGTCCGCACAGCCCGCCGCTGCCCGATCCGAGTGAAGGGCGCGGATCTCAAGGACGAGCTGCTCGATGCGAGACTGACACCTGTAGAGGGGTGGTCGAGGGCAAGGCGGGGTAAGGGAGGGGGGTCTAAGCTGCGGCGAGGAGGGTCGTGTCATGCCCCACACAGGCAACATCACAATAGACTATGGCAGCGAACGCCTAAGGCCCGCGCACCTCTCCACTTCCTTCCGCCGCAGCTTGTCCAGCGCGCAGTCAAAGGGCTCGTAGCCCTTCGTCCATTTGGAACGCTCGGTTGGCGGCAGGTCCCGCTTGTGCTCCATCGCGGTCAGTGCTGCTCGCACCTTGCTGAGCGCGTCATCCGTGCTTGCCGTGGCCAACGCAACGGATGCACTGCTGGAGACGACCGCAAGGGAAGGGGCTGAGATCTGGAGGCGCTTCAGCTCCCCCAAGCGGAGGCAGAGCCGTGCGTACTCGACCTGAGGGCGTGGGCACCACGCGGGTCTGCTCAAGCCAGTCTCTCAACACCACCTGTGCCTCGTCAACTCTTGCGCTCCAGCCAGCCCGCTTGTGCTTTCCCTGCTCACTTTCCAGGCGTCTCCGTCGGTGGTTTCCTCCCGCTCCGTCCCCAGGACGACCCGCTTGTACTCCTCTGCGGCAACCTGGGGGTCCAGCACGGGAGGCGCAGCTTTCGCCGCTTCCGACATCACCGAGGCCAGGGCTTTCCGGTGGGCGTCTGCGGGGCAAAAGGGCCACGCCAAGAAGGGTCACACAGCACAGAGAGTGCAGGGATCAGTAGAGGGTTATGCCTTGCTGCTGGCAGTCTCCGCCAGCCTACCCAGCAGCTTAATAGTGTCGGCGTATCGCTTCTCCGTCAGAACGACAATCCGCTTGAGCTTGTCACGGCCGATGTCGGCCAGAAGCGCCTCGATGAAGTCTCTCCGGTGATGCAGGGACATGTACCGCACGAGGGAACCGGCGGACTGAGGAGGCGGGTAGGGCAAACGGGCATCAGGCAGCGGATCTCAGCCTCCTTTGTGAGAAGAGGTTTGCGGCAGGCACATGCCCCCCAACACGCGCTCCATGGCGCATAGTGCCATGCTGCCATCCCCAGCACATGCTTACTTTTGTCATGGACCACAGCTGTTCGATCTCCTCTCCAATGCGCCTTGCGGCAGCCGGAGAGTATCTGCCGCTGTTCACCAGCTGGCAGGCGATCTCGTGGCCGCTCCCGTGCATCCAGTTGACCATGATGCGCAGGTCCTTGGCCGCCTGGGGCAGCTCGGGGTGGTTGGCTACGTACCGCCGCCACGTGCTCCTGATCTGACAGCCGAAGTCAATGTACACGTCTTTAAGGTCTGGGCGCTGCTGCACCAGGTGGTGCAGCATGAGTAGGTAGTAAGAGAACTGTTCTGGCTTGGGCATGTCGCAGAAGCCCCCACGGACGGGGACGGTGTGCATGCAGACGGCACCTACCACGCCGTGCACGTCACATGGCCCAGCTGAAGAAGAGTTGGGACGTGCACAGTGCAGCGATGATCGGCAGGAAGGCTCTTCACCAGCCGCCTGGGCTCCCACCCTGCCCGATACGACCCTCTCGAGCTCTAGGGCACCGGCGGAATGTGCCGCCTGCACCTGGCCGTCTACGGCACCAAAGAAGGTGGAGATGTGGTGTGGGAGGCCACGTGTGGCCGTGCCACAGCTCGCGTAGTGCCCAAGCTTGGTAACGGCGTCCAAAGACACGGACAGCCGATACGGATCCGTGTCCTCGCCTGCATTCACGGGGGCGCACAAGACAAGAAGTGGTATTGATAATAATGGGAAGGGCGCAGGCTGCTGCTGGGGCCCGCCAACGCTGCGCCGAGGCCCCCAGGGAACAGGGCGCGGGCCGAGGCCCCTCCCACGCTGCGCCAAGGCCCCCAGGGGACAGGGCGCGGGCTCAGGCCCCTCCGAAGCTGCGCCAAGGCCCCCACGGGACAGGGCGCGGGCCGAGGCCCCTCCCACGCTGCGCCGAGGTCCCCAGGGGACAGGGCGCGGGCTGAGGCCCCACCCACGCTGCGCCAAGGCCCCCAGGGAACAGGGCGCGGGCTGAGGTCCCTCCGAAGCTGCGCCGAGGCCCCCAGGGAACAGGGCGCGGGCTGAGGCCCCTCCCACGCTGCGCCGAGGCCCCCAGGGGACAGGGCGCGGGCTCAGGCCCCTCCGAAGCTGCGCCGAGGCCCCCAGGGGACAGGGCGCGGGCTGAGGTCCCTCCGAAGCTGCGCCGAGGCCCCCAGGGAACAGGGCGCGGGCTGAGGCCCCTCCGAAGCTGCGCCGAGGCCCCCAGGGGACAGGGCGCGGGCTCAGGCCCCTCCGAAGCTGCGCCGAGGCCCCCAGGGGACAGGGCGCGGGCTGAGGCCCCTCCGAAGCTGCGCCGAGGCCCCCAGGGAACAGGGCGCGGGCTGAGGCCCCTCCGAAGCTGCGCCGAGACACCCAGGGGACAGGGCGCGGGCTGAGGCCCCTCCGAAGCTGCGCCGAGGCCCCCAGGGGACAGGGCGCGGGCTGAGGTCCCTCCGAAGCTGCGCCGAGGCCCCAAGGGGACAGGGCGCGGGCTGAGGCCCCTCCGAAGCTGCGCCGAGGCCCCCAGGGAACAGGGCGCGGGCTGAGGCCCCTCCCACGCTGCGCCGAGGCCCCAAGGGAACAGGGCGCGGGCTGAGGCCCCTCCCACGCTGCGCCGAGGCCCCAAGGGGACAGGGCGCGGGCTGAGGCCCCTCCCCACGCTGCGCCAAGGCCCCAAGGGGACAAGGCGCGGGCTCAGGCCCCTCCCACGCTGCGCCGAGGCCCCACGTGGTAGTACTACCAAACAAAGCTCACCGGGCACTGCGGGAGTCTCCGCACAGATGGCGCATCCTCCAAAGGGTCCGGCATCCATGCCCTCCACGCCCAGCGCCGCCCAGTCCTCCACGATGGCTTTGGAGCGCAGATAGGAGAAGAAGCTGGGGACGAAGGCGCGATCGTCGAGCTTACAAGCCGCCTGTGCAGACAGGAAGTCCACAAAGCCTGGGGGGCCGAAGGCGGGAGAGGGTGAAAGGGGGCCTGGGCGACAATCAAGCGGCCCCACGGCAGCTTTGTCCCCACCGTTCCCCGAGGCCTACCTGCTGCACTCAGCCCGTCCTGCAGGCCGAGGTGGCGGTACGCCCGGTGAACGTCCAGGTCGAACCACAGGCACGTGGAGACGGGGGTGAGGGGGAAGCACCCCGCCGGGATTGGTTGCACCGTAAACACGGCACCGCACTCGCACTTGGTGTGTGGCACTTGAAGGGCGCCAGAGCCCACCAAGCTGACGTACGTGACGGTGGCTACTCCCGTCGTCAGCTTAGCAGCCCCGCCCGGACAGGAGGTAGCGTGCATGGCCGCGTCAGCGGCAGCCCTCGCCGCCAAGGTGTCCACCCGCCTCTGAGCGTGCCCGAGCACAAGTGCTGACCGCTCCCGGGAGAGCGTGTCGAGCTGCTGGGCGTACACACGTAACTGGTCCGCCATTGTTTGCCGCTGCTTCGTCCACGCACCCTCCGTGGCCTCCTGCCGCTGCGCCCAAGTCCTCGCTGCGGTGCTCCCGCCCAGACGTGGACGGTCCATCAGCTACCGTGAGACCCCTGACTGGCCGTGTTCGAGGCACCGGCGTTGCAGACGGCTGCCTGCGCGCGGTCGCGCTGGGGATGGGCTGCGGCCTCGCATAGGCCGCAGCGCGAGGTGCGGCATGCACCTCTGGCGCTGGAGTAATTCTATCAGGTAGGGAGCGCTGCATGAGAATAGCTTGCTCTGCGCTTTCTGAAGGGAAGGCGGAGCTGGCAACTGGCCAAATGATTGCTTGCGACAGCTACGCCTGCTTCGTGAGAACTAGCAGTGGCATTAGCAAAACCCCGACAACACAGTCCAGCCTCGCTGGTTGCGCTGGGTTGCGAGAGGCGTAAGTGTGGTCGTGCTTCGGTCGTGCTCGCAGTTTCGTGCGGCAAGTACGCTATGACGCGATGTGGGATGTAGCGGTGTGTGCTATGTGACAGGACACTGCATGCGACCTATGGTGGTATGCGGTCAAGGTGTAACCCGTGATGAGAGTTCGTGGTCAACACAGAAGACTAGGACGATACGTCGGATGGGACCATCGGCCTCATCCCATGTATGGTCCTACGACCGGTGTGAGACCTAGCTGTGCCCAGAACGTTGCCCAGAACGTTGCCCAAAACATTGCCAACAAGCCTTTCATGCATGCGTATATGCCTCCCAAAATTTCATGGATTATGCGCGACGTTGCTGAGCACGCCTCAAAGGCGGGGGCCAGGCCAAAGAAGCCCACGATGTCTCGACTCGCGATTGCTTGGGCGCCGATTGCGGTCCAGGCCACTGCCACAACCGCCTCGCGCCCCTGTGGGCGCAGTCAGTGCAGAGCCTTAGCGGTCCACCACTAGGCAGGGGGCCTGGAGCCCAGGGCTGCAGCGGCTCCAGGCCCGAAGAAGGCCCATTGAAGGAGGAACAGAAGCCCGCAAGTGAGAATAGTGCCAGCCTGCGAAACGGCAGACGTGCCCGCATCAGGCCGTGGCCAAGTGCATGATCGCAGCGCTGTGCTTGCGAACCCACCAGGACACGCCACCGCGCCAGCCTCGCCTCCTTGTCCGCCCGCTCCTCGGCCTCCATGCGTTGCTCCTCGGCCTCCATGCGTTGCTCCTCCGCCTCGATGCGTCGCTGCTCCGCCTCGATGCGTCGCTGCTCCGCCTCGATGCGTCGCTGCTCCGCCTCGATGCGTCGCTGCTCCGCCTCGGCGAGCGACTGTGCGAGCGGGGCCACGGTGAAGTTAAGCTAGCTATCGTGCCCCCGTGTCTTTTGCTGTCTGCTTTCGTGCGTGCCCACCTGCTCCGTAGTCGCCAGCCGCTTTTCCAGCTCCGAGTACTTGCCACTCGCAACGAAGGGAGGGAACTGAATTCCGCGGAACACCAAGGTGGCCACCGCACCGCGGCGCACCTGCTGGAGGAACCCGCGGCGCCGCGGTTAAGTACGCGGGACACCCTCCTACGCGCGACACTGCTCGCACCTGTTTGCCTTTGCCGAAAGTGCTGGCGCCGAGTGCCGACGAAGAGCACCGCAGGGCCATTCTGCAAATTACTATTGCCGTGTGAAGGACGCACGGACAGCTATGTCTAGGCGCACGCTGATGCGGGCTATGACGGCTATGACTGTGTAACGAGAATGGGGAGACAGAGTGCTGGCGTCTCTTCAACTTGCGAAACGCTGCAATGGGGAATTCGAGCAGACTCGGTCCTTGCACATCCGCCACACGCCCTGCAGCGCCCCCTCGCTCCGCACCCAAAGCTTGCTCCGTTGCACCTCCTGCCCCAGCCGGAGATGTAAGGCCGCTTGAGATGCCTCTTGGTGTTCCCGGTGCGATCCCGACCTGTCCCGAGTCATCTGAGCCTCACGGCGGACGGTGGTGGCGCTGTTGCACGCCGCCCTCTTCTTCTGGGGGCCGCGCCATCGGGAGCGTAGCACTAGTACGGGTTGGGCGACCAGTTGCAAATTGCGCAAATTATGGGTGGTTCCAGCGTGCGCAATATACGCAAAATGGGTGAAGGGTTTGGCGCGGGCGAAGCCCGCGCCGACCTGCCGACATGTTGTGCAAGTGCGGGCTGGCAAACTGCACAAATTAGCGGAGGCGCAAGTCGCAGTTGCCCATTTCGCGCGGAACTTGTCTTCTACGCTTCAGAATAGCTATTTCCAGGGGGCGCTGAATAGCCAACATGCCGGCACGGCCATGTCCCCCCTTGCCCCCTGGAGTCAGCTTGGAGTCAGCTTGGAGTCAGCCTGGAGTACGCCGCCGGGAGTTTGGGTTTCTACAGTGGAGTGTCAGTTTGGTCTAGCTTAGGGTCCGTGGGGCCGGCGGCGGAGGTGGAGAGCGGGGCGTCGGCTACGCTTTGTGTGCGGGGATCGCCGGACGGCCAGGCCACAGGCTACGCGGGGTTTTGCGTGGCCGGGCCGGGTCCAGGGGCATGGCGTGACCCGCGAGCCTAGGGGTACGGGAAGCAGGTGTTGGTACGTGGGTTTCTTTCGCAGGTCCGGCTTGGTCGCGCCGGCGCCTTTCGTCTGGGGAGCTCGTCGGAGCCCGGCTAGCTTGGTAACACGTATGCTGGCTGCCTACCCCATGCCCTCGCCTGCCCCAGGACTCGCTCCCTTGCCTCAACGTCTCCAAGCGCCATCAGCAGCCACAGCTCGACAGCCAGATACGGTGGCACGGCTCCTGCGCCGCCGCCCAGCCGTAGGACCCCATGGCGATTCTGGCCGCGCCACGCAACCCCCGCGCAGCTGCTTCCCCGTGTCCCTGTGCCCCTACGCCCGCTCCCCGGCATCCTACCCCTCAGCCCTCAGCCTTCAGCGCTCTGCCACAGCTTGCAGCATGCACGTGTGGCGTCCGCAAGCGGAGGCGACCACACCAACGGGGTAGAGACCAAATTGGCGCACCAGAAATTTTCGCCGTGCACTGCTTGCTGTTGTAGTCTTCTACTGCCGAAGGTGTAGCTGCCGCGCCCTTGGACCGTTGCAAAGCCTCTAGACGTGCGGGCAAGGGGGAGTAAGGAGACACCCCACAAGCCGGGTTGGTGGAGTACAGAGATATACCAAAGGCGGTGAGCGGATCACCACGCAGTACCAGAGTCTTGGGGTTGAAGCGGAAGCGATTTATGCCACGTACAGACGGCGGAAACGCCTGACGGGAAGATGTAGACTCTCCCTCGGCGGCACGCACTCAGGGCAAGGGGTTCTTGTCCTGGGGGCGGGCGAGGGGAAAGAGGGCCGAGGGCGAGGTTGTGCAAGCACGAAGCCCTGGCTGCCGGAAACGGCTGATCAAATAGCGGCTGCTGTCGCCTCGCTGACGCTCGGCTCCCTAGTAGACCGGCGGGCACGCTGAGCGTGGCCCTTAACAGAGAACCCTGCTAGCTGCGATGGGGTTCCGGCTGTGTGGTCCACGAGAGGGGTCCCGGGAACAGCTGGGTCCGGTACGGGGCCTGGCACAGGCAGAGGCTTGGGCCCTCCTGGGCCTTTGCTTGCTGACGATAGCTGCTCCTGGTCGGCGGGGGGCGATACAGCTGCGGCCGAGACTGCAGCGATCAGCGACCAAACCTAGTACTGTGGGTCCGGGGATCTGGGGCGTGTAATTGAGCTGAGACCTTACAGTACCGAGTGTTCAGAGCGACGGGTGATCAGTCCGGCGCAAGCCGATTAACAGAGCCGAGAGTAGTTGAGAGTCTGAGAGCTTTGGAGAGTGAGCAGAGAGCCGGGGAAACCGAAAGTAAGAGAGCTGTAAGAGTAAAGAGTGTTCTAGCGTTCCTGGGAAATGCCACGTGTGGGCCCTAAAGAGCGCGCGCGCAGCGGGCCTGACCTGGGTCTGCCGTACCACATGGGCCTTCCGACACCTGGGCCTGCCCTTCCGGGGACCGGGCCCGCCGGAGGCCCGCAAAGGCCCCTCCGGGATTGTTGGAAGGTGGCGCAGGGCCCAGCCCGAGCCGTGAGGCTCGGGCTTCCGGGCTCCCGCCACACGGCCCGGCCAAGCGAGGGGCTGGACGAAGCCCCCTGGCTGCTGCTAGCGGCGGCCTGGGCGCACCGGCGCTGCGAAGCGCCGGTGCTTGCCACGCAAGCTCCACGAGGCCCTCGCTGAGCACCACGCCAACACCTAAACCACACCACCACAAGGCCACGCAGGCTGGGGAGAGAGGGCTGTCCCGCGCGCGCCTCCGCGCCTTCGGGTCCCGCCCAATTCACCTACCTACCCGGGCTTTGCCTACCTAACCCTTGCAACTACACCAAAAGCTCCAGCTCTAAGCACAACAGGGGTTCCTAGCTCGGGCGCCGCTTCCCTGCATAAAGTCACTCTGGTTCACGGCTGCGCCCACCGAACCTCCCGCGTCGCTAAAGTAGCCAAGATACCACCTAGTCTCCTCGCACACACAACACTGCTTGCCGCGCTGCTGGGGCTCCTCGCGCCGGCTGCTCCACTTTGTCGTGTTCTTCTTTTCTCCACCTAAGTCCGAGCATCGCCACATTTCTCCAGTCGCTTAGATGCTCCACATAGAAGATGTTGCCGCTGATAGAAGGGGAGCGCGCAGAGAAAGCCACACTTTGGCGCCAAGGCCTCGCGCCTCCCGGCGCTCGGCCAGCAAGCTCGGGCACAAGATAGCAATTGTCTTCTACTTGTTCACCTCATTATCCATCCCTTCCTTGCGGTCGGAAGACCGCACCACCTTATCGGCCCTCGGCCTCTCGCCTGTCGCGTCACACACACACGCTCGACGAATGCCTAGGCCGCTCACATGCGCTGTCGACGGTCCTGATAGCGCAAGGGCACGCGACGGTGCCGGGTGTGGCACGTACCCGCTCGGAATTCCCCCCACCGGCTTCCCCACGCAAAGCGGTAGAGACGCCGGCAAGGGCCCGAACCGCGACCACGCAAGCAGGTAAAGACCTCACTTGAGTACGCAAGCACTTGCGCCCCGTACGTGCACTTTGGCCCCCTCAGCTGTCCCTCCTGCACGTCGCACGCACTTGCAGCCTGCAGCCCTCTCCACAGCACAGCTCAGCTTCCTCGCAGGTTCCAGCATGCGTTGCGTGCGCCCGACGTTACCCCTAGCACGACGGCCACAGCAAACCGAGCGATGCGACCGTGTCATCATGTCTACGAGCGCAAGGCAGCCTGGGCAGCATCCTCCTCGCCAACGCCTTCCCTGTCTTCGCCCTCGTATCCCTCTCACTCGGGCACCAGCCCTTAGGCTCCCAAAATTTTACGCGTTCCCACACCGCCATCTTGGTGCTTAGTAGCATTTAGTTGCACGCCGGGTTCTGGGGTCTTCCTTGAGCGTTCGTAGACGCAACTCCGCCAGCCTGCCGTACGGTCGACCCACCTACACTGCCGCCAGCACGCGCCCTGCTTCTTTCCCCCAGCTCGCACCTTCACACACTGCACTGCACTACGCGGCTTTCGGCGTCCTAGCGGCTCACGTGGCGCTTTCCATCCGCTCGCAGGTGAGCTTGCGCCACGTTCTGGGAACCGCGGACGCCTGCACGCACACGCTGGGGGCCTCGGCACCACAAGATGGCATAGGAAAGATAAGTAACGAGTCCGAATGCGTTGCGTGGCGCCGCCCTTAGGATCACCCGTGCGGTTGCTTGCCCATGCCTGTCGCTCTGCCTCTCCCTCTTTCTGTCGCGTTGCGCACAGCCTAGTTGCGTTCAGCTGCATCCCCCTTCGTCGTCGTCCGGACTACGCTGCACGGCCCCTGCGAGCACAGAAGCCCCACTGTGTTGACCGCGTGACCGGAATGCCGCGGTGTGGCTGTGCCCTTGTCACTAGCTAGCCGTCCCCAAGCAGCCACGCTAGCTGTGGCTGCTGCCGTTTGCTGAGCAAGATGGGCGGCGCCGCCGCGCCGGAGCCATGGACCATCGACTCGCCTGGCCGCTTCACAGCTGCACCACTTACATGCCGGGATTCCGGGAACGCTCGGCGGCCCCAGGCCCTCCCCACACCAGCGCACACGGCCATATCTGGCCCTCAGCCCTCAGGCGCGCAGCTGCACACAGTCTCGCAGTCAAAGCGGTACGCCGCCATGCACGATTCCAGGTCTAGGGACTAGTCACCCTGCAAGCGCTCTCGAGTCTCACTCAACGACCGCGTCTATGTGCTGCGCGCCCCTAGCCACCTTCAGCGCTCAAAGGCGCACTTCGGCGCCCATGCTAGTGCTGCTTGCCGTTGACAGCGTGCAATCCCCGACCCCGTTGCCTTTCCCGTGCGAGAGCACCCCGCAGCCCGCACCCACGCGCCCACCCAAAAGCACCAGCTGACCCCGGCCTCCCGCGTGCAGGCTCCCTGCTGCCACGCACGACACACCCCGGGATCAACCCCGACCCACATCAAGCCGTTGTGTTGCGCCCCAGGCATCTAGGGCTGCGCCCAGCTGGCCCGCGCCCACGCCCTGCGAAGCCCCTGCGGCCCAGCGCCTAGCGGTCAGAGACAGCTGCTTACAGCTCGTCCTCGCCCCCATCCTTCTTCTTGTTCCAAGACCAGGACTTCTTGTCCTTGCCCTTGGCGTCCTCCTTCTTCTTGGGCTCCTCCTTCTTGGCGGACGCCTTGGGCTCCTCCTTCTTAGCGTCCTTCTTGGCCTTAGCCTCCTCCTTCTTCTTAGCCTCCTCCTTCTTCTTAGCCTCCTCCTTCTTCTTGGCCTCCTCCTTCTTCTTGGCCTCCTCCTTCTTCTTCTTGTCGTCCTTCTTCTTGGCATCCTCCTTCTTCTTGTCGTCCTTCTTTGAAGACGAGGACTTGTCGTCCTTCTTTGAAGACGAAGACTTGTCGTCCTTCTTTGAAGACGAAGACTTGTCGTCCTTCTTGGAAGAAGACTTGCCGCTGTCCTTCTTGGAAGAAGACTTGCTGTCGTCCTTCTTGGACGAGGACTTGGCATCCTCCTTCTTCGAAGGCTTGGCATCCTCCTTCTTCGAGGACTTAGTCTCCTCCTTCTTGGACGACTTGGGCTCCTCCTTCTTAGAGCTCTTGCCGTTGTCCTTCACGTCATCGGTAGAGGGCTTGGCATCGTCAGTAGGCTTGCCCTCGTCCTTGCCGCCCTCAGCCTTGGGCTCCTTGCCCGCATCGCCCTTGGCGTCAGCGCTCTCACCGGCATTGTCGGCCTTGGCCTCGCCCTCAGCCTCGCCCTCCTTCTTCTCAGCGTCTGCGGTGGACGCACATACGCGCAGGCCCATCAGGTACGTGCCAACGCATGGAACGCAGAGGCGGAGGGCCCCAGGCTAAAGCTGCAGGCCCGCCAACCCCAAAACAAGCCCCTTCAGCCCGTGCGCTGCCTGCCAAGGGCCAGGACCAAGCTGCGGCCCCAGCCCCCAGCCAAGCCCCGTCCCAGCCTCGCCGCCCACTCCTAGCCGGCCAGCGTCACAGCGTCGCTCACCAGCGGGGGGCTTCGGCGGCTCGGGCGGCGGCTTGGGCTTCTTCTTGTTGTTGACCTTGTTGAAGGCCTTGTCGAACTTGTCCCACGTCCGCGCCACCTCGGTCACCGAGAAGGCCGGCTCCTCGTGGTCCGCCTTCTGCTCCTGAGCGGCCATCTTGGCGTCAATGTCAGCCAGGAAGTCGTCCAGCTGCGGGGGGCAGAGGGGAGGGCAGGGGGGGAAGGTAGGGAGAGAGAATGGAGGGGTGAGGGGTGAGGCCGAAGGGAAGACGGGGCAGAAGCTTGGCGGCGCAGGTAGAGCACCAGCACCGGCACGTGCACGGCAACAAGCCGGCAGCAGCCCGATTGCGCTGGCTCCAGCCCAAGCCGCACCACTCATTATGGGGGCCTGCAAAATGCAGGCTCAGCCCTAGGCCCGCCCCAGGCCCAGCCCAGGCCCACCTGCTTCTGGATGGCAGCGCGCTCCTCCTCGGTGATCCAGGGCTTGGTGTCGGGCCAGGCGCGGATGACGGAGGCCTTGAGGTCCATCTCCTTGCGCACGTGGCCAATGAGCTTGGGGCGCAGCTCGAGCTCCTGCAGCCGGCATCAGCCGTATACGCGACAGGTCAAGCGCTCAAGGGTATAAGTACTGGTAGGAGCGCCGCTTCCCCTCTAACTGCGTGCCCGCGCACAGCTTCCCCAAGCCCAACGCAAGCGCCCCGCCCCCACATAGGGCCGCCACCCACCTCGGAGCGGCGCTTGATGGGCTCGCCGATGTCCTGCAGGGCTTTGAGCCGGTCCTTGAACTGCTGCGCACCCGCCGCCTCGTCCGCCTCCATGTACAGCCAGTCCTCCTCCTCCACCAGCTTGGCGCGGAACGAGTCGCGCTGCTCCTCGGTGGACACCTGGGGCGGGCAGGGGGGGGAGGGAAGAGGGGGTTGGCGAGACGGGTGTGACCAGCGACGAAGGAGAAGAAGAAAGGCAGGAGGCGCGGGACCGAGTGTGCTGCGCTGCCGAAACCAGCCCAGACTCGGCGCCACGGGCCCCCATCAGGCCTGCCCTGAACACCCCGCCATCCCGTCCCGCAAGCGCCTTCGGCTCCACAACCGCCTCCCCACAAACGCCTCCCCCAAGACGCCTCCCAAGCACCGCACCTTCTGCATGAGCTCGTCGGTCTCGAGGCTCTCCTTCATGGCGATGATGTACGACTCGAGGTCGTTTCGGGACTTGGCAATGTCCTTCTTGACGGCCTCGGCCACCACGAACTTGGCCAGGCGGTCCTTGGCGGCCGCCAGGTCCTCGCCCTGCAGCGGCGGCGCGAGCCAGCCCTTGCCGCCCATGGTGAGGGGCACCTGGGGTGGAGGGGGAGTGAGGGAGGGGGTTGGGGAGAGGGGTTGACGGCGAGGGTCGAGGGGAGGAGGTCAAGGGGGCAGGAAGTGGGTGGGATGTGGGAGCGAGGGGAGGAGGCGAAAAACTCGCTAGGCAAGGCACAGAAAGTGCTGCGGGCAAGAAGCCCGCAGGAACCGGTGTAATTGATACTGACAGCAGTGAGCTTGGGCCGAAAGAGCAGTCATGGCAAGGCTCCCGAGCAGTCTTCTGACGTCAGCATCGGCCCACCCACCTTGGCGACCTTCTGCTTGGGCACCATGATGCGCTTGACGGTGGTGGTGGGCTTGGTGGCGTTGGACGGGGCGTCACCGGCCTGCGGGCGAGGGTGGTGGGGAACGGGAAGGAAAGATGAGGACGAAGCCAGTGGGGAGGCGTGCACAGAGTGGGGAGATGGAGGGTGCAGGGTGCACAGCACGGCGCCCCGAGGCTCAGGACGGGACTGCTGCCGCTGGCTGCTTCCGGATATCGGTGTGCAGGCAGGCTAGTGACAGGACAGTGCCTGCTGCCGCGTCCCCACTCACGTCCTTGGGCTCCTCCTTCTTGGCCTCCTCGCCCTCCTTGGCCTTCTCCTCCTCCTTCTTCTCGCCCTCCTTCTTAGCCTCCTCGCCCTCCTTCTTCTCGCCCTCCTCCTTGGCCTCCTCCTCGCCCTCCTCCTTGGGCTCCTCCTCGCCCTCGGCCTTGGCCTCGCCCTCGGCGCCCTCCTCCTTGAGCTCGCGCTCCTTCTTGGCGCCCTCCTCCTCCGCCTCCTTCTCGCCCTCCGTGTCCTCGCTCTCGTCCTCGCCCTTCTTGGCCTCCGCCTCCTTCTTGGCCTTGGCAGCCTCCGCCTCGGCCTTGGCCTCCTTCTCGGCGGCCTCGGTGGCTGCGGGCGGGTCATGCGAACGCAAGTCGAGGTTCAGCCCATGCGCTCTCAATAACCCAGGCCCTCTACAACGCAGCGCCGCAATCACTAGGTGCCGGTGCTCATAGCATCCTGCCGTATCCTCCCTTCGCCCCACTCCCACTCCCAATCCCAATCCCAGAACCACCACGAGGGCAGCAGGCAACAGACAACAGCCTAAACGAGACAGGCCCCAGCAGGACGTCGCAAGCGGCACCCACCATCGGCGGTGGCCTTGGCCTCCCCGGCAGCGCCCTCAGTCTCGTTGATGGGCACCTCGATGATCTTCTCCTCCATCACCTCGTACTCCACCACAGCCTCGGCCCTGTCGAACTTGAGCAGGCCGCTGTAGTCGGCCTCGAAGCGCAGGTGCACCTGGGGGGCGGGGGGGGAAGGCAAACGGAGGGGAGGAGGTCAGGCATGGATGAAGCTGGTCCTTGGGGGTGACGCGGGAGGGAGACGCGGCATGAGGCGCAGCTGCGAGAAAGGGAAGACATAAAGGGAAAGGCACCGGGGGGAGGGGAAACACGGGAGGGCGGGAAGCTGGTCCTCACGCAGGTGCACCTAGGCGTGGGGCCCGAGGCACCGAGCTAGGCTGGGTGCAGCTTCAGGTGGCTACCCCAGCGCTGCGCCTGCCCCACGCGCCCCCCGGCCCCACCTGGCCGCTGGTGTTGTACCGCTTGATGGCGTCCTCGATGCCCGTGAGCTCGAACGAGGCCAGGTCGGACTTGCGGACGCCGGGCGGCAGGCCGTGGTGCGTAGACTCGTTGTAGGCCAGGGAGAAGCTGCGGGAAGGGGGGGAGGAGCGGGCAAGAGGAAAGGGGGCAGGTGCGGGGCCGTGTGTTGGTGAATCAGCCTGCAAGGCCCTCAGGGAGCACTGGCCGGCCCCATGCCCGCCCAGGCCCCCACCTCCGGTGTAGCAGAACCTAGGCCCCCAAAACCCTAAACCCGAAAAACCTAAAACGCACCTGAGCGGGTCCTTGGCCAGGTGCTCCAGCTTGACCAGGCGCTTGGTGGGCAGCTTCTTCATGAAGGGAAGCAGGTTGCGCACGCGCTGGGGCTGGGGGGGGGGGCATGGTTGGGGGAGGGGGTAGAGTTGAGGACTAGTTGGAGAGCCGAAGGGGAGCAGGTTGCGCACGCGCTGGGGCTGTTGGGGGGGGGGTATGGATGGGGATGGCGGGGCGGGGCGGGACAGGGGATTGATGCGTGAGGGTCCAAATGTTGTTGCTGGCCAATTGGGGTTGTACGAGGGCCGGATGCCGACGACGGCGGGCCCTGAGGCGGCAGTTGCCCAGCCTCCACCCTGCCCCTTCCAGCTTGAGACTCCCTCTCCCGCGTCGCGCAGCCCTTCAGCCCGCGCCACAGACAGGAAGGCGCAAGGCGGAGACCTAGTGCGCCCAGTCTCACCCGTGCCCCCTCCCGCCTCCCAGCCCCCCTGCTGAGTGCCGCAGCCCGCCAGCCCCCGCTCACCGGCTCAATCTCCGGCTCGCCCTCCTTGGCCGTCTCCAGGGTGGCCTGGTCGATGGTCAGGCTGATGCCGTACATGGTCAGATCCACCATGCCGAACTTGCGCAGGCGGAAGCTGCGGGAAGGTGGGGGTCACCGGGCAGGGCCCGGCGCAGGGGGCGTTAAGGCGCGAGCACTTAGGGGAGACACGCCCTGGACAGCTTTGCAAACAGCTAGACTCGTGTCGTTGCGGACGTCCTCGTTGCCGCTGAGGCCGCCCCGCAGATAGCCAGCGGGAGCCGCCGTCAGGTTGTCTGGCCCCCACGACAGGCCCGCAATCAGCCGGCTGGGGCAGCCGCCAGCTGGTGCGTGGCGCCGCGCTGCCGCCCATCCCCTGCCCCCGCCAGGCCCTCGTAGCCAGCTGGAGCAGCTGCCGCTCACCCCTGCCCCCGCCAGGCCCCACCTGGTGGACAGGTTGGCGGCGAAGAGGCCGGCGCCCAGGGCGGTGGCCTCGTCAGCGTCCAGGTGCCTGCAGGGGGGGGAGGGGTGCACAGGCCGAGGAGGGGGGAGGCTCGCTAAACACCAGGTGCGCAGGTGTAGGCGCCAAGCAACCCTCAAGGCCCCAGGCCGTCCGTCCATGCAGGAACCTGGCGGTCCTGGCGGAAACACCTGTTGACTCCAGCCCCACTCCTGCTGGTCTGATCAGTACCCTCGGGTGGGCTTTCCGTCTTGATAACCTCGGCGCCCCTGCCCTGCCAATCTCCACGGCACTCACCCGACCCTTTCACCATTCTGTCCCGCGCCGCCATCCAGCAGCCTCCCCATGTCCCACCCCTGCCCCTCCGCCCCTGCCCCTCCACCCCTGCACCCCGCCTGCACCCCGCCTGCCCAAGGGCAGGGTGCAACACCAGCGCTCCGGCCCGTGCCTGTTCGGGCCCCGCATCCCTTGGCCTGAGCTCCTCTGCATTGCCTCTCCGCCCCCGCCTCTACCCCCGCTGTCCATGCGGTCATGTTTGGCCCGACACGCCCCAGGTCCCGCCCAGCAGGCCTCCCATTCCCCACCCGTCCAGCTGCCGGCCTGACCCAACCCGACTTGAGCTGACCTGAGAAGCCCCACCTCCCGCGTAGCCGGCCTCCCAGCCCCCACCCTCCGACCGACACGCCCTCCACGTCCCCACCTGTCGAGCTGCCGGCCCCCAAGAACCTCCGACAGCGCCGCCTGCAGCCGAGGCACACGCGTGCCCCCGCCAATGAGCTCCACTGCGTCCAGCTCCTCTGGCTTGAGGCCGTTGCGCTCAATGATGCGCTTCAGAGGGGCCACGGCACGCGCGAAGAAGTCGCCCGCCATGGACTCAAAATCCTCACGAGAAATGGTGCTCTGTGCTCAGGGGTGCAGGGTACAATAGGAGGGGCGGGCAGGATGGGGGAAAAGAGGTAAGGTGCAGGAGGCGTCGTGGATAGAGCAGAGGGGCGCGTTGCTGCGAAGTGTGGGTGCGGAGTGGGTGTCACATGGGGCTGATGTGGGTCGGCATGGGGCTGTGCGCAGCACGCTCTCCTCCGGCCTGCCCGGACCTCAGCCTTCAGCAGCCACGCACGTCGCGGACCGCCCTCGCCCAACCCGCTTCAAGTGCCCTTTCCCTGTGCCGGCACGCGTGCTTGCCACTACTCCCTCGCAAGGGGCACGCGTGCTTGCCCCTTGCGAGGGAGTACTTCACGCGGACGATGTGGGTCGGGCAATGAGGAAGCCGGGCACGGCTCAGGTCATGCAAGCCCTCGCCCACAGCCAGGGACCTTCGAGGCGCCTGCAGGCCGGCCCTCGCCCACACGCAGGCTGGCCCGCTGCCCCTTCAGGCTGGCTGGCCCCTCTCCAGGTGGACGAGGCGCCCTGCCCCCGGCTCCTGCAGGCTGGCCCCTGTCTGCTCGCCAGCGCTCGCTGCAGGAGGAGGCGCCCCACAAAGACTGGACCCTGACCTCAAGCAGGGGGGGCGGACCAAGGCCCCGCCTGCAGGCTCCCACACAGACTGGCCCCTGACCGCAGGCTGGCTGCAGGGGGCGCCGCCCAGGGTCCCGCAAGCCACAACGAGAGCCCCCTTCCCCTGGAGACTGGAGGCTGGCCCCGTACCGCACGCCAGCGCTCGCTGCAGGAGGAGGCGCTCCGCACAGACTGGCCCCTGACCGCAGGCAGGAGCTCGCTGGAGGCAGGAGGGAGGAGGCGCCGCCCACCTGAAAGTCCTTGCCCTCGTACACCTCCTCCACGGTGCAGGGCGCGGCCGAGTTGGCCGACAGCATCTCCTTGGTGCGGCGGACCTGGCGGGTTCGCACACACACGGCCAAGGCAGGAGGCAGGGTCGGACAGGGTGAAGCAACTGGCAAGCCCATGGCCAGTACCGAGGACATGCCCAGCAAGCGGCCCTCCACGTGGGCCCGGCCATCCGATCGTGCTGTCAAGCTCCACCAAGCTGCGTTAGCCCTCTCCTGCAGGTACCGGTAGCGGAAAGCCAGCAACCCCGGGGGCGGGGGCCGCACCTGCTTGCGCATCTTGGACATGGACTTGGGGACCTTGGTCACGTCCACGTCCAGCTTGCTCTTATCGCGGAACTGGCCCGAGAAGTGGTTGGCCAGCTTGACGTCCAGCAGGTTGGAGCCCAGGCCCTCGTCCCAGTCCACGTCCTTGACCTCCAGCTGGTTGTACACCTGCAGGATCGAGCGTGCGGAGCCACGTTGACGGATGTGCGAACGTGGGCCGGGGGCTACAGAGCGGGGCCGCCTGTGGGCCCTGGCAGGCCCGCCTCCAAACACTGAGCCTGCGGTGTCGTGGGTCAGCTGACCCACTCTTCGCTCGCCGGGGCCCACTCCATGGGTGGGTCCTGGCCCTCACACCCAGTCAAGTTGACCTTCTTCCAGATGCGCGCATGTTGGCCCTACCTTGGGCTTGCCCGCCTCCTTGACTGTGTAGGTCGAGAACTTGATCAGCGCCACCTCGGTGGATCCGCTGCCCATGTCGTACAGGATTACGGTCTGGCTGCGGTTGGTGAAGTCGCGCTCGATGCCGTACTGCAGCGCGGCTGCGGTGTGCATGTTGATGAGGCCCATGAGGTTGATGCCGGCCAGGTTGGCGGCATCAGCCAGGGCCTGCCGCTGCCGCTGGCCAAAGTAGGCCGGCACGGTCAGCACCGCGTCCAGGACTGGGCCGCCCGCCTGCTCCTCGGCAATGCCGCGGGCGTAATAGAGGATGGAGCCCTGCAGGCAGCAGGTGCCGGGTCGGGTGAGGAAAGAGGAGTGAAGGAGAGGAGAGGTGGTGCAGAGGGGATGAGGGGCGGGGCGACCAGGGGTAGGGTGATGGGGGCGGGAACGATACGGGCTGGCAAAAGTGAGAAGCGAAGGCAGAGAAGCTAGGCCTTGCCAGAACCCGGTGACGGCAGTTCCCGCTGTTTGGCAGCAGCGTGGCCCCTAGGGGCCGACATGAACGCCGGGTGTCGGACCCTGCGGACCCCCCCTGGCCGACACGCGAAACCCGTCGCCGACTCACCACCAGCTCCTCTGGCGAGTACACTTCCTCGCCAATCTGCAGGCTCGCCACACCACGTGTGGGGTGCGCCACAACCTTACAGGGCAGGTTGTGCTCTTCGAGCATCGCCTGGATCGTTGGGTCGTCGGGGTCCTTGCCCAGAAGGTCCCGAGCACGCTGGACAATTTGCTCCGGATAGCGCACAGAGAACGTGGCTGCCTCCTCGCCGATTAGCCGCTCTCCGTTCACGATACCAACGAGCGCAGGCGACTTGCGCTTGCTCATCTCGTTCACCGCTATGGAAATAGGCGTGCGGCCTGGCTTGACCAGGCAAACCTTGATAAACTCGCTCCCCAGATCAATGGACATCAGAGCGCCGCTCGCTACGTGCGCGAGCAGCGCCAGGCCGGCAACCACGAGCGCGCATCGGCGCAGGTGGTGCCCCATTTTGCAAGCCTACTGATGTATCTACGTTTAGAAAGGGTGAACAGGTGCGGGGCTAGAGGTGGGAGTTAAGACCGGGTGCCTCCGTCCGAACCCGAAGGTTCTCTCAACAGCGTGTCCCGTGTACGACGTTTCCCGCCCCCCGCCCCCGCAGGCTTCCTCGAGGCCTCTTGCCCATCAACCAGCCTCTGTGGATGCGGCAAGCGCGACCTTGCAAAGTGCCGCCCAGCGGGCGCTCCGCAGCGTCGGGTCCGGCCCCGCCCGACCCAGGTTCCCGTGACACGCGTGCGCACCGGTGTCCGGCAGCTCGCCAAGTCATTGCCCCTGACCGCTGACGGACGCCTGCGGCCTCCCTTACTCCCTATCATCCCTACTTCCCTAGCGGTGAACGCAGGCAGCGTGCCCTTGGCTCGAGTTACACACCAAGGCCTGGCGCCAGCCTTGCGCTGTCGCTGTGGGAGGACGCATGCCACGCGAAGCTGCGTTCCACTATGCGGTGCCGGGACTGCCCCGCTCGCTCTCAACACCTCTTTCAAGACAGGCTGACTTGACCTGCGCCGGGCCTTTCGTGTCTATGCTGGCTCCCCTCCATGCGTATCTTCGTCCCTTTGCCCAACTCCGCTGCCTTCGAGTGGCTGCCCAGCCGGCCGCAGGCGACGGGAGACTGATCTGGGACCAAGGGCGGGACTGCTCTGGGCTCACAACGGAGACTCCAAGTCACAGACATGGAATTACACATCCTCCGGCTCCTTGCGCAAACCGCGTTCAGTCCTGCTGCCCCACTGAAGCGTTCGATGCTGACCGAGGTCACTGGACCCATCCTCTCAAGAACCCTCCCGAGAGCCCTTGCCCACAAACCCTACCTCCCCCTGAAGCTCAACTTGAGCCCATGCGCGCGCCGGCTGCCAACCCAGAAGGCACAGCGGGACACGCCCTGCAGACTAAGGCACTGTGCCATTGGGCGCCCAGCCCTGGGGCAGCAGTTCTATGTTCCATTCACTCCTGCTCTGCTATCTTTCGGCGCCGCTGCTCCACGGCAGCGCGTCGAGTCCCATGCACAGCGCCCTCCCCAAGCAGCTGCCGCTTAATCGATCTTGACAGCGCCGTAGATCTTGCGCACGAAGATGTAGCACGAGTAGAAGCCGATCGTGCCCGTGAGGCAGAAGAAGGCGTACGACACGATGAGCATGTACCCGAAGTACATGAGCATGGGCACCGTCTTCGTGATGTCCAGCTTGGAGTAGAAGTAAAAGCCCGAGTAGGCGAACAGGTACAGCGCCGAGGAGCCCGACGTGAAGAACGAGCGCCACCACCAGTGATAGTCCTCGGAGCACAGCTGGAAGTAGCACAGCACGATCGTGATCTCAGCGCAGGTGATGATGAGGATGACGAACACCAGGGCCAGGAAACCGAAGAGGTAGTAGAACTGGTGCAGCCACATGGAGGTGAGGATGAAGAACAGCTCAATGAAGACGGCGCCGAAGGGCAGCACGCCGCCCACGAGGCACGAGAACACGGGGTTCATGTACCACGGCTGCTCAGGGATCTGGCGAGGGATCTTGTTGGTGCGGACGGGGTCCTCAGCAGCCGGCTTTTTGTAGCCAAAGTACGAGCCCACGAACACCAGCGGCACGGAGATGCCGAACCACAGGAAGCAGAGCGCGAAGAGGGTGCCGAAGGGAACGGCACCCGACGAGCGCTGGCCCCAGATGAGCAGGTTCAGCATGAAGAAGACCAGGAAGGACACGCCAGGGAACATGAGCGCGGTGCGCAGAGTGGTCTTCTTCCACTCCTCGCCACGGAAGCTCTTGTAGAGGCGGGACGAGAAGTAACCCGCGAACAGGCCCATAAACACGAACATCATAAGCATGGCGGTCATCAGGCCACCACGGTTGGCAGGGGACAGGAAGCCCAGCAGAGCGAAGGTCATGGTGACCAGGCTCATGCCGAACAGCTGCACACCAGTGCCGATGTAGCTGGCCAGCAGCGACGCCTGAGTAGGCGGGCGGAAGACATCGCCGTGCACCTGTGGGCGTGGAGGGGAGGGGGGGTGACACCAGGGCTTCAGCAAGAGAGCTTGGAGCAAGGAGTTGCTTCACAGCCTTGGCCTTCAATACGCTAGGCCCGCCCGCCGCGCCGTCGCTGGAAACGTGCCACCCTGTCCCAGCAGCCCTCAACCCCCAGACGCCCCGTCAGCTGGCTCACCAGCTTCCAGCCGGTCTCCTCCTGAGCGTCATCAGCAGCCTCCAGCTGGTTGTACTTGGTGATATCACGGTTGAGAGTGCGCATCATAATCATGGCAACCTGAGGGAACAGCACACCCGCTCCCGTCAAACGATGCCTCTGGTTTGTTTGCAAGCTGCCCGCGCCCCAAGCAGCTCCCGAAGTCCCCGTCACATGCCCCGGCCCCCTGACGCACCATGCCCGAGAGGAACAGGACAATCATGACAGAGTTGATGATCGAGAACCAGTGAATCTGGTCGTCCATCATCAGCAGGTAGGTGTCCCAACGGGAGGCCCAACGAATCTCGCTGGCCTGTAAGGACGAAAGGGGAGGGCCGTGAAGGCCAGGCGGTGGTTGGTCACGGCCCGAAGCAGGCCAGGCCCCCGTGCCCACTTCAACCCTCAGCCTAGCCCCCCCCCTCGCACTCCTGCTCAGCTGCTTGAGCTACCTACCACGAACTTGACATCGTACGAGAAGATGACCTCCGTGCCCTCCGCCACGGGCTGGGGAGGCAGGTTGTGCGTGACATAGATCATACGGCCCGGGTTGCAGGTGTTCAGGATGGGGCTGGCCTTATCCCAGGGGGCCTCGTAGTCGTGCTTAACGCTGAAGGGCTCCACCTCAAAGCCCACAATGCGGGCCAGGTCGGTCTGGGCATCCTTATGGTAAAGGATAGTGAAGCGCAGGTGGTTGTGGAGGAAGAACTTAACCTCCGTCTGGCCCTGCACGGCACATAGGGTGCAGCGTAGTCGTCAGCGAGTGCACAAGAGCGCGTCCCGAGCTGCACATTTGCGCATGGTTCCGGGCGCACCTCCAGCGAGGCCTTGAAGCCCACGGGGAAGCCACGCTCGTACGTCTTAACGAGCGTCCCAGTGGACTCGTCCTTGCGCATCTTAACCATAGCCACTGGCAGGTTGTCCAGGATCCTGCGCAACGGGGCGCGTTTTCAGCAGTGTTCTGGCCCCAACGCCCCTCCCAGCGTCGCCTACATGTTGACCCGGTAGTCGTCCTCCACCTTCGAGCGGAAGGCCTTAGCCTGCGCGCTGCTGAGGGACTCGATGCGACAGAGCACCTTGCATTGCTCGTCGACCCTCATTTGAATCTGCATGTAGCGGGCTCAGCGCGTCACCAGCGGCCCCGCCAGGTCCCCAGGAGCAGCAGACGCACCTGGTAGAGGGAGTTCTCGATGCGGTCCCCACGCAACACCTCGCCCAGGTTCTCCGCGGACTGCACGATCTTCTCCGGCCGGCAGTAGGGCAGCGAGTAGTACTCATATGGCAGCTGGTTCTTGATAGACGAAAGCTTGTTGACCTTGAGGAACAGCACGTCTTTCTGCGCGCCCCAGGCAAGCACTCGGGTGATCGGCTGTTCTTCGGCCTCCGGCTGAAGCTGCGCGTGCTGTTCTGGCGCACCTTCTTAAAGTCCTGGGGCGCAACGCCGGGCAGGTAAAAGCCGAGCGCTGACTGCACCAGGAGGCCGCAGGTGGCCAGCAGGGCTAGCGCCAAGCGCGCCATGTTGACGCGTCTGTGGTGTATAGAGCTGCTATCTATCAAGGGCTGCTCATCAGAACACTGGGCTATGAACTGTGTGTTTTGAGTATGCCCCAAGGTCTCACAGACGGTTTGGCGCGCGACCTGAATGTCGTACGTCTAAATGGGGGGTCCTTGAGCCCTGCCGTTCGCCCTGCGAGGCACACGAAAAGGCAAGGATTTACGCAGTCGTGCAAGGGCACCGCGCCTGCTAAACGCAAGATGGCGGGGTGTAGCAATGGCCGATTGCAACGGAAGCCTGGTGCAAACCGCCTTTGGCCTGCGTGGGGCATGTGTGTGAACAAGCCGGTATCGCTTCGGGGCGCGTCTGCTGCGAGGGGACCCTGGTCGCGCCGTGACCGGCTGGGAGGAGCGGGGGGCTGGGCGGGGAACGGGGAACACACGTCGCCCCGCTGCCCCGCTCGCCCCAGCAGGCAACATTCCTATACGGAGCTTAACGTCGCCGTATCGGCCTTGCCTACCGCATCACCTGCCAGCGCTAAACGGCGCCGCTCACGTCCCCGGTCCCCGGTCCCTGCCACCCCTGGTCCCTGCCGTGGGACGCCCCCTCCCTCGCTCCCAGGAGGCCTTTACCCCCCAGGGCCCAGTGTACTTGCGGCTAGATCACGTGGGGGGCCTGTATCAAACGACGATGGGGCGACAGAGCAAGGGAGCTTGGGCCGGCGGCCACTATCCATCGCATAGCCTGTGCCCCTCTGCGCCTGGCCTTCTGTCGTGTGGTGCATCCCCCTGCCAGGGACGACAACGTGAGGCTAGCCCAAGAACCCGCAGCCAGCTGCACCGCGTGCACGGGGCTGGGCCAGCCTCTAACCATGACCGCCCCCAACTGAAAGCGACGCTCTGCAGATTAAAGGGGGCCCCCGTATGGTGGCTGGGAAGTTGGAGGGGTCACGGGGGGGGGGGTCACGCCGACAAATGCCACGGCTGCCCCCCATTACATATGACCCAGTGCCGCCTGCCCCCCGCCGGAATCCCACTGGCCCGCACACCGCTAGGATCCACGCCAGCGTGCCACACGTCAACGGACCACATCCGTCAACGCTCAACGGCCAGCCACCGAGGGAGCAGGGGGCCCAAATGTCCCCAGATGTCAGACTCCCTTGCCCTTCCAATGCTGCATTACGGTACTCATAATTAGGGGCCACCAGCGCACACGGGCTCCGGGGCGGATTTCAAGCCCGCCAAGTGCTGGTGCGTGTCAGTGCTGTACACTTAGGCCAGGCCATTTCAGAAATGCTCTCGACAACCCTGGATGCACCGACCCGGGCTCCGCAACCACAAGATGTCAACCGCCCACCCCACGACTAGTTTGCTTGGAAGCGTTCAGCATTCAAGCCTAAACGCCTCAAGCCCTCGCTCCACCGCCCAAACCGACCGTGTCAGATCCCCCAAGCCATGCAGGCACAAGCACTGAGGATGCCATTGATTGCGTTCTATGTTCTGTCGTCAGATGCGCAGAGGGTGAGGCCCTGCCTCCGGTCAGCCACAACAATACACCCCCATCCCTTGTTACGCGCTCACCGAAGCCGGGAGGAAGTCGGGCAAGAGGCGCCCTCGAGAGGCGCCCTGTGCCCACCAGAGCCCCGCGAGACGCGTGAGTGCTTGCCGCAACCAAGCGGCCAGCGGGCGCCCCAAGGCGACCAGCGAGGGCTCCCCGCCTCCCCCCGTTGTTCCACGTCCCTAGCTTTACGCCATAGAGGCGCTCGTGGACTCCCCCATCGAAGACTCCTGCCGGGGGCGGGGTTGGAGGGCAGAGGAAACGTCAACGCCTGCCCATGCCGGTTGCGCTTCAGATTCTCAGATTCATCACAAAAAATAAAATGGCGCTCAACCGGAGTGCAGAACCGCACGGGTTCTACACCCCAGCCCTCCCCTTCCCAAGCCTGGCAGGCCTCGCTCTCTACAACGATTCAACCCCGCACCCCAGCACCTGCCCCAAACTACCTCAACCTTCCCCGCTCTAGCCCCTGCCGCCTGCCCCGCAGCCCCTGCGCACCTGGGCGTAGGAGGAGGACCCCGACACGTAGTGGGACAGGCGGCGCGCGCGGATGGCGGCCCAGAAGCGCTGTATGGCCACCACGCTCTTGGTGACGCGCGCCAGGCTCTGCTCGAAGGTGGGGCAGTACAGGAAGTCCATGGTGCGGAAGTTGGACCTGGGGGGTGCAGGGGAGAGAAGGGGGAGAGGCGGTGAGAGGATGGGAAGTGGGCAGTAGTTAGTCAGGGCGTCGGGCCGGGCAGAGGGGCCAGACGGGAGCGGGGAAAGAAGGCGAGTGAGAGAGGAGGGAAGGCGGAGAGAGGCGGTGGGAGGATGGGAAGAGGGGCAGGTAGACGGGGCGTGGGGATGGGCAGGTGCGGGACAAAGGCGGACGCGCTCAGGATTGGCGGAGCTGCGTGGCAGCACTCACTCGGCCATGCCCCAGAGCTTCTCGTCCTCGGGAATGGACACGGGGTTGCCATTGCCTGCGCAGGCCAGATGCGGAACAGGGACACGACGGTCAGCGCACCATAACCGGTACCTGCACCGCTAGCAGCCTGCCTGCGCGCCCCTAGCTCCACTACGACTGCTACCAGCCCAGCTCCACCCTGGCTTGCTAGGCCCCCCTCTCTTCATGTGTGTATCGTGTCCCACGTACCGTGCAGGTCGAGCAGCGTCTGCACCGGGCCGCCACCGCCGCCCCGTGCCTTGGCGTCCTGTGTCAGCACACCGGGACACCGAAGTCAAGCATCGAAGATGTCCAAGACGCGACACCATTCCTCAAGACCATGCAGCGCGCCCCCTGCACACACCCTGCACAGGCCTCTTCCGCCATACTTTTCCCCACCCCTCCCCTCTCCCCACCCCCCACCCTCCCACCCCACCCCACCCCTCCCCTTCACAGCCCCTGCACACACACCCTGCACAACCGGACCCCCTACCACCCACCCACAGCCGCTGACAAGCCCTGAGCACATGCCCTGGCTCGCACCCACACCGGGTCCCCGATCCCCCGCCGCCCAAACCCGCCGTAAGCCCCAGCCTTCATTCAGCAGATGAGCACATGCCTTGTACCCCTCTCCTCCACCCCATCCCTCCCCTCGCCCTCCCTCCCGCCTCCCCACCTGCTTGGCCCGCGCCGTCGTCTCCTTGGACCCCCCCTCCCCCTCCCCTCCCTCATCTCCACCCCTCCCCACCTGCTTGGCCCGCGCCGTCTCCTTGACCGCCATGCGCACCAGCTCGCGGGCGATGTCCCGCTGCTCCGGCTCCCCCAGGTCCAGGGCGAAGGCGATGCCGTGGGGGTCGGCCAGGCAGGTGTACACGTGCCAGTAGCCCAGGCGCTGGGGGGAGGGGGGGAGAAGGGGGGAAGGAGAGGGGGCGATGGGAAGGGGCATCAGCCATGAAGCGTTGTGTCTTGTAGGCTAGTAGGGTCTCAGCCGGTGTCCCGGCTTGTAAGGCCACTGATGCTCCACCCCACACGGTTCGCTTCCACCCGTGGCCCTGCCACCATCCGCAGCCCTGCCCTCCCCGCCTGCTGTTCCGCCCCGTTCCCCCTACCCCCCTCTCAAGCCCGGCTCACCATCATGACCTGCCGCTGCTCGCTGGGCGTGAGCCGCTCGAAGGTGCTCTTCCACCCGCCCCCCGCCACCCGCGGCCACAGTACCACCATGGCCACCACGCGGTCGCTCTCGTAGTGCACCGTGCGCATGACTTGGGAGAGCTGGGGGGGGGGGAGGAAGGGGGGGAAGGGGGGGAAGGGGGGGAAGGGGGGGAAGGGGGGGAAGGGGGGGAAGGGGGGGAAGGGGGGGAAGGGGGGGAAGGGGGGGAAGGGGGGGAAGGGGGGGAAGGGGGGGAAGGGGGGGAAGGGGGGAGGGTTGAGGAAGGGGGAGAGGCTTAAGGAGGAGTGCACCGTGCGCATGACTTGAGAGAGCTGGGGGGGGGAGGAGGAAGGGGGGGAAGGGGGTGGGAGTGGAAGGGGGATGAAGGGTTTTGAGGAAGGGGGGTGAAGTGTTAAGGAAGGGGAGGGGCATCAGGAGGAGTGCACCAGGGCGAGATTATGTGGCATGCCTAACCAGGCGAGGAAGGGGGAAGGCGGAGGGGTAACAAAGCACTGCTACTGTTGTGAACCAACCTTACCCTGCCAGAGCAACCCTACCACCAACCCCTGTCCCTCCGCCCTCCTGCGCCCCCGGCTCGCCTGCTGGCTGCTGACGTAGCGCTGCGCGGCCCACATGTTGAGCGCGGTGCGGATGCGCCGCGTCCTCGCCACGGCCGCCTCGCTGGCGCCCCGTGCCACCGCCTCCAGCGCCTTGGTCCGCTCGGGCGGCAGCAGCAGCAGCACCTGTGGATTGCGGGTTGTGGATCGTGAGTCGTGAATCGTGGATCGTGGATCGTGAATTGCGAAATGTCGGTTGCGGATTGTGAAGTGTAGATTGTTATAACCTCCACGAGCCGTCTGGCCCCGCGGCAGCCCCCCACCCCAGACAGATACTCAAGCATCAGCACCCTACCTGCTTGCGCGTCTCTTGCGGCAGCAAGCACGGGGAGGGGTCAGCCAGGTCGTAGAGGAACTTGATGGCGGTGAGGGCGGTGAGGGCGGCCATGAGCACGGCGACGGCGCGGGCGCCGCCGTCGGCCCGCAGGAGGAGGTTGAGGGCGGCGGAGAGGTGGCTGAGGCCCATCTTGGAGGCGAGCGTGGGGACGTCCTTGGCCTGGTGGACCAGGAGGAGCAGCGCGGCGTGGTACTCGGCCTGAGGTTGTGGGGTGGGGTGGAGGGAGGGTAGTGGGGAGGGAGTGGGGTTAAGAGGGGTTGCGTTGGGAGCAAGAGCGTTTGGGGGAGGGGGTTTGAGGACACGGCTTGCATGGGACGGGACACTGCAAGCCACAACCTCGGCCAGTCCCTCAGCATCCTCATTCGTCCGAACCGATAGTGAGATTGTGACCTTGACCCGTGTCCGGACCGGTCCCTTGCCCCCCCCGAACCCACCATGGCCCTCTCCCAGTCGTCGCCTCCGTCGGCGCCGCCCTTGTCCTCGCCCTTGCCGCCCTTCTTGCCCTTGCCCTTGCCGCCCTTCTTCTCCGCCTTCTCCTTCTCCTTCTCCGCGGCCAACTTGGCCCCAGGGATTGACCCCCGCTTCATCGTCGTCGCTCGCGACAAGGCGCCCGCAGCGTGCGACACGCCCGAGCCGCTGGCGGTGGGCTGTGACCCTAGGTCAGAGGGCTCCGGCAGAGTGTAGCCGGAGAAGGAGCACTCGGGCGGGATGAGTCCGGCGCGGCGGAGGAACGGCTCGGCGTTGAAAGCGGCGGAGGCGGCCCAGGTGGCGGGCGGGGGCGGAGGCGGGGCCGGCTGCGGAGGGAGTGGGAGGGGTGCGGGGCAAGCAGGCTTCAATCACGGCGTTGGGTGTCCTTGGCCGTGGCCGAGGAACCGAGGACTGCGGAAGCTCATTCGCGCCTAGGCCGGGCTGCAGCAGAGCCGGGGCTAGGTGGTGCGGGGCGGGGCGTGTGCCGGGCTGCGCACCCTCGGTCCGGGTATGGCGGGATATGGCGGGTGAGTGTGGTAAAAGGACCTGTCACAGCTGTCGCACCTGTCCGTTGGCGTCGGGCGGCTGCCAGGCCGGCGGCCCCGGCTTGGCCAGGCGCATGGCGACCTCGTGCAGGGGGGTGCGCAGGAGGTCGAGCATGGGCATGCGGGGCGGGGGCGGCGGGGGCGGAGCGGGCGGGGGCCTGGCGGGGGGGCAGGAGAGGGGCGGCAGGAGAGGGGCGGCGGGGGGAAGTTAGCGCAGGAAGGTGAGCGAAGAGGGACGGGCAGGGGGGCAGTGGGCAGGGGACGTGATGAGATGGAGTGTGAGTTCGGCAGGGCTTACTTGCGACGGGACAGGGCGCCCGCTCCGCGTGCGGTCTCCGGCCGGGGCGGCGGCGGTGGGGGTATCGCCAGCTTGCGGACCTGCGGGGGAGCCGGGGGGCCACGAATCAGCCTCAAGACTGATGAGCCCCCACCCCGCCTTTCCAATCGCACGCGCTCCACCACCCATGCATTATCGAGGTGACCTCATTCTCCACTCCCGCTTCCACAAATTCACGTACTACCCACATGTCCCCAAATTAGCCGCAATAGCTCCCGCCCCCACCTGCAGTAGCTGCCCGATGTGCATGACGTTGCAGCCCCGCAGCACCGCCAGAAGGTCCTCCAGCTCGTCGGAGCTGGCCGGCTGCTGTGTGGGGCTGGGCTTCTGCGGAGCGGAGCGGGCGGGAGGCTGAGTGTTCAGAAGTAGCTGGGTTTTTTTTGTACATTCGGTGCACGACCCGGAATCTATCTGTCCAGACAAGTTCCGGGTTCAGGCATCGCAGCGCAGGCACTGCTAGCCCTCGGCTTGGAGCAGCACACGTGTCGTACGAGAGGTCCACGCCACAGCACATGCCGTACGCACCTCGTACGACACGTAGTCGAGCCGCAGCACGCCCGCGCCCGGCAGCGTGAAGTCGCGGATGCGGGTGAGCCCGGCGCGGTCCAGCGGTTGGCCGTTGAAGGAGGCGTTGAGCCAGTTTATGAAGTACCTGGGGCGTAGCGAGAGATGGAGGAGGTATGTGAGGAGTAACCAGGCTGGACAGGTAACAGGGCCCCTGGTCTCAGCAAGCAGACTGCCCCCTGCCACTCATGCTATCCCCCGTTCCACGTGGTACAAAGGGTCAAAAGCCCTTGCGCGGGGCGCCCCTCACTTCAACCCAGCAACCAGCCCCAACACGAGAGCGAGCGAGGCCTCCGGAAGACTTAATTATTATTACTGCAAGAGCCCTTGCACGCCATCTCACTTGTTTTCCTGCCAGCTGCGCTCCAGCGCGGACGCCAGCTGCAGCCTCAGCGCCACGAATCGGTCCACAAGGCGGGACAGGTTGAGGTTGTAGCGACCCATGGGGCGGCTCAGGTCCAGAGCGACGAGGTCACCAACCCTGGGGGTGGGGGTGGGGCCGCGGGGGCGGGAAGGGGGGTGGAGGGGGGGTTGAGGAGGGGAGGGATGCGATGGGATGGGATGGGTGAAAGGGCGGTGGTGGTGGAGAGGAGGGTGAGGCGCAGCCCGGGGTAAGCATGAACGCCCGCGCTTCGGGTTCCTGCCGAATGCCGGCTCTTGCCCTCACGCGCCGTCAGGCGGCCCTGCAAGAAGCGGCGGCCAACCCCGCGACCCCTCCCTCCGCAACCCCTCCCTCCGCAACCCCTCCCTCCGCAACCCCTCCCTCCGCAACCCCTCCCTCCGCAACCCCTCCCTCCGCAACCCCTCAGTCGCCCCTCCCCCCTCCTCCCTCCTCCCCTTCCAACCCCCCTCACATGCCCCGCAGTGCGTCCTGCTGCGGCGGCGTGAAGCGCGGCAGCACGTGGCGCCAGAAGGCCAGGGGCTGCGCAGAGCGGGCGTACAGCACCTGCGCCGCCGACAGGCACTCGGTGGACTCGGTGTCGCGGTCGAAGCCGGCCAGCAGGGAGGTGCACTGGCCGGGGGTGAAGAAGCTGCCGGGTGGGGTTGGGGGGGGGTGCGGAGGTAAGGTGTGGGCGGGGACAAGAGGAGCAAATTGGAAGAGAGTGGGCGGGGAAAGGAGGTGTTGGCATGGGGCGCATGGCCCCGGAGGGGGGAGGAGATGGTGTGTGGAGTTACCACCGTAGTGACGCTGTTGGCGGGCAGGGAAAGAAGGCACGCAGGTGAGGACACCAGATGAGCGGGGAGGGGCACTCAGCCTACTGCGTGCTCTTGGGGGCACCATACCAGGGGCAGGCACCTGGATGCCGACCCCGCCCACGCCCCCCAGCCACTCACCACACGCCGCCGGCCGCCTGCACCACGGACAGCTTCCACAGGGGCGAGGTCTGCGGGTCGGCCAGCAGGCCGCACAGCCACTGCGCCACCAGGTGGCTCAGGGCGGCGGGGGGCTCCAGGGCCAGCTGGGCGGGAGCCTTGACGGTCAACTGCAGGGAGCCCTGGGGGGTATGGGGAGTGAAGGAGCGAGGACGGTCGCGGGTTGGGGTTGGCCTGGGTGTGGGTGTACCGAGAGGCCAAAAATGCGTACGGAACAGCACGTAGGGTACAGCAGACGAACGGGGCGGCAGCGGACGTCATAGACTGACGATGCAGGCCGGAGCAGGCCCGCCTCGCTCACCTCTGACCAGTTGTCCAGGTTGCTGAGCTGCTCCGCCCGCACGGGCCGGCCGTTGACGGAGATGTCGCACAGCGTCAGGGACACCCCCGAGGCGCGGCCCTCGGCCACGGCACTCGCCAGCCGCTCCCGCAGCCTGGGCCGGGGCGGAAAGGATGGAGTTGGCGAGAGCTTTGAGGCAAGCTTCAAGGCCAGATTCTTTCGTTTACGACAGCGGCGCTCCTTAAGAAGTTCCTAGGGAGGTCCTGAATGCGGCTAGCTAGTGAAGGTGAAGGAGGGGAAGCACGGGACGGGGCAGGGCACCTCACCGCTGCAGGTAGGCGACCAGCACGGACGTGGCGGGGTGGGAGAGGTCCAGGGTGTAGCAGCCGGCGGGGGAGGCCAGGTCCAGGTGGGGGGAGGCCAGGGTGAGGTGGGAGGCCACGGAGGAGGACACGCGGGCCTCCTTGTCTTCCTGCTTGCCTGGGGTGGTGGGGAGGTGGGGGGTTGGGGGCCGAGTGGGTTCCATACAAGCAGGTGAGGGGCTGGGTGCATTAGCGAGGGGGATCTGGGATAGCATGTGAAGGTGAAGCGCACCATAAGCTTGCTGTGGACGGTCGTTCTTGCTGCGGGGTGGCTAGCTTACGACTTGCGCCTCACCTTTGGAGGCGGTCTTGGCTCCCCGCTGCGGGCTGCCGGTGCCCGAGGCGCGTTTGCCCGCCGCGTCCTTGCCGCCCGCCTTGCCGTCCCCAGCGCCGCCGGGGCGCAGGAGCGCAGAGATGCTGGAAGGGAGGGGGCAAAGAGGGCGGGGGCACGGCGGTTGGTGCATTGAAGCACCACCATAGCCCGCCAAAGGGCCTCTCCCTGCTGCAGCCAGGGTACCAGTGTCGCCTATGGGAGCCCCGCCGCTGGAAAGCCGTGCTAGCGAGAAGCACGTGAGGGGAGCTTACCTGGGCAGGAAGGGGTTGACGTCATCCTCATCGTGATCCCCAGAGGATCTGCAGAAAGCGGTGTTGTGAGCAGGGTGGGAGCGGAGCTGCGGAGGGGTTCCTGACCGGTACGTGCCCTGTACCAAGGCCCCCTTGCCCGACAACCCGCGGCCGTCCCTACGGCCCCCTTGCGCTCGCCGGTGCCGCGAGCAAGGACAGTGCGCATGCTAGCTTCCTTACGGTTGAGTTTCCTGAACCCACGCCTCTCCCGCCCGGCAATGCGCAATGGCTCCCCCCCTCCTCACGCCTACCCCCCCCCCCAATGCCCGCACCTCTCCGACGGGGGGGCCACGTTGCAGCCCGACACAGTGACGCGCAGGGGCGAGGGCGGCAGGCCCTCGGGCGGGCCCTCCAGCTCGTTGGGGTCGGGCGGGGGCAGCTCCGCCGCCTCCACGATCGCGCGGCTCATGGCCTCCATGCCGTCCAGAATGATCCTGTCAGGGGGCAGGCGAGTGGGGGCCGCAGGGGCGCAGGGGCGTAAGGTCGTGGGCACGGTTCTGAGGCCTGTGTGCTCCGGCTGGCTCCATTGCCTGTATGCCGTCGAGAATGATCCTGTTCTTCAGAGGAGGCACGCAGGGGTGTAAGAAAGTCTTCAGCAAGAATGTGCAAAGGACAGAGGTAAAGGAGCTGAGGACATGGGCACGGGTTTTCCCCAGGGCCCCATCGAGGCGGTCGCCGTACAGGTCTCGCTTTGGACACCGCGGATCCGCACGTGGCCCCCAGATCCCACCTGAGCCCCGTGTTGCCCAGCGGGTTGCCGTCCAGCGCCAGGCTGAGGGGCGCCAGGCGCAGCTGGGAGCCCAGGTAGTTGGGTGGGGCCATGCGGGCCGAGGGGGAGGAGCGCTCGGGGCCGTCGGCACCCTGGGGGGAAGGGGGGTGGAGGGTGGTGAAGGGGGGTGAAGGGGCAGGGGCGTGTAGACTGTAGAGGAGGAGTCAAAGCGGCAGGCCCCGATGCCGTAACCAACCGTCAACCCATCCCAGCGTCACCCCACCCCACCCCACCCCACCCCACCCCACCCCACCCCACCCCACCCCACCCCACCCCACCCCACCCCACCCCACCCCACCCCACCCCAACTCGTGGACCCCCTCCCCCTCTTCCACCTCTCCCTTCCCCCTTCCTTGCCCCAAGCACCCCCCAAGCACCCACCGTGCTGCCCGGACGCGCGACCGAGTTGACGCTGGCGGGCCGGACGCCCATGGCCATCGAATTCCCCGACGGCGGCGCCAGCTTGCCCGGGCTGCCCGGCGGCACCAGGCCCGCCGCCGACCCCACACTCCCCAGCAGCGCGCTGCCCTCGCCCCAGCCCTCCGTGTACGCGCCGCTCTCCACCAGCGCCGCCGCCGACTCCCCCAGGCGCCGCAGCAGCTCCGCGACCATCATGCAGGCGCCCGGGCCCAGCGTGTTGTGGGACAGGTCGGTGCGGAGCCACTTGCCTGCGGGGGGGCGGTGGAGGTTGGGGGGCGGTGTGGGTCGGTGGGGGTCGGTGGGTGCGCGCCCTTGAAACTGTTGCGCCCGGTACCTTGCTACGACGCCCCGCGCTAGCACCCCCGTCTCTTCAACATGCCGCCATACCGCAAGCAGACCCTGCCCCGCAGCTGCCCCTCCAGAACCCCCCCCTGGGCCCCCCTTCACAGATTGCTCAATGCAGTGGAAGCTGCCACCCCCGCCTCCGTCGCCCACCGTGGTTGAGCAGGCCCTTGACGATGCGCGCCCCGTCCACGTCCTGGAAGCCGTTGTTGGCCAGCACCAGCTCCCGCAGCCCCGCGTTGCCCGCCAGCGCCACCTCCAGCGTGCGGGCGGACTCGCTGCGGAGCGCGTTCCACGACACGTCCAGGCGCTGGGGGGTGGGGTTGGTGGGGTGATGGTGGGTGGGTGGGTGAGAGAGGGGTGTAATGACAAAGCCATGCCGGTGTCTGTCCGTGCGTCATTTCACGCATCTCTTCGCGGCACACCCCGCAGGCCTAGCTCCTCCCCCCAGCCCAGCCCAGCCCAGCTCCTCCCCCCACCCCCTCGACCCACCGCGAGCGTGACGTTGGACCCCAGCACCTCGAGCAGCGCCGCGCCGCCGAAGTCCGACAGCCCGCACCGGCGCAGATCCAGATCCCGCAGCGTGTTGTTGGATCTCAATCCCTCGGCCAGCTGCGAGCAGCCCTTGTCCCCCAACTTGACGCCCACCAGGCTCAGCCTCTCGAGGCCCAGCCTCTTGACCTTGGTGGTTGCGGACGGCACGGAGGAGGGCGCGACAACCGCGGCCGGGGACGCGACGTTGGGGGGCAGGGCTGCCGCCACAACGGCCCAGTCGGCGGCGGCCGCTGAGGCGGTGTCGGGGGAGAGGCCGAGCGCGAGGGCGAGCGGCAGGGCGCAGCGCCAGGTGAGGTTGGTGTTGAGGTCGAGCTCGAGGGTGCGGACGCGCGGCGCGGCGGGCTCGGACAGAATAGACATGAGCTCGGAGACGTCCTGCCGGGGGGGGGGGGGGGGGAAGCGGCAGAACGGGGTCAGGGACAGGAAAGGGTGAACCCACCCGCGTTCCTCGAACTCCTCGCAGTCGTCCACCAGTCGCTCTCGCCTGGGCCCTCTACGAAGCCCCCACCCGCGCCTCCCTCTCCTCTTCCTCCCCCGCGCCCCTCACGACCCCCCCCGCCCCTCCCCCTCCTCTTCCTCCCCCCCCCCACCCTTCCCCCCCCCACCTGGTCGTGCAGCTTGTTGCCGCCCAGGCACAGGCGGACCAGGTTGGGGCTGGTGGACAGCACCTCCCGCAGCTGCGGCATCTTGGCGGTGCTGACGCCGCGGTTGGACCACTGCAGCACGGAGCCCGGGTCGTAGGCCGCCGCGGGGCCGCTGCCGCTGCCGCTGCCCGAGCGGCCGGCAAAGATGGCGTGGGAGGCCTCCCCGCCCGTGGGCAGCGGCGTGGGCGCGCGGCGCACGTTGACGCCCATGTACGACGGCGGTTGGTCCTGCGGGCGACACGGGATAAGGAAAGGAGGGGAAAGGGAAGGGATAATCTCGGGACCAACCCGGCCGAGCTTGTGCCTGAAGCCCGCCGCAGCACGAGGTCCGGGCCAGGGTCCTCAAAGTCCCACGTCCTCGCCACCCGCCCCCCGGTACCCCCCCCCAGCATTTCTACCGCTTCCCCGGCCGAGCTTACCGCGTCGCGCAACCACGCCGCCCGCGGAACGGGCCCCTGCAGTACGCAACCCCCGCTTTACCCCGTCCGCATCCCGCACCCCCCAAGCGACCCCACCTGCCTCCCCCGGCCCCCCCCCCCCGCCCCCCCGGCCTCACGACTGGGTCCTGCGTTCCCCCCACGTGCTTGAGCAGCCGCAGCTCCTCCACGTCCAGCGCCGCGCCGCCCTCGCCCGTAACGCTCGATGTGGGTCGCTCCCAATCCGCGCACTGCGGCATCGCCACGGCCGCCAGCGCCGCCTCGGCCTGCCGCAGCACACGCAGCGCGGCCGTCCGCTCCATCGCCTCCGCCAAGTTGTACCGCGGGTCCCCGCCTTCGCCGGTGCCGAGCCCGGCTCCGGTGCCCGTGCCCGTGCCAGGAGGGGAGCGCCAGCCGTCGTTGGGGCCGTCGCCGCGGGGCCCTCCGCCTGGAGAGCCCTGCCAGGCGCCGAGGGAGCGCTCGCTGATGAGAGGGCCAAGAGCGCCGGTGCCGCTGCCGCCGCCAGAGCCGCCGCGGGCCCCCGCAGCGCCTGGGCCCCAGGCCGCTTGGGGGTGTGTGGGCGGCGAGCGGGGGTTGGGCGAGGGCAGGAAGCGGGTCGCCTGGCCCCGGCGGCCGGGGCTCGCCGGCGGCGAGCCGTACGGCACCGAGTGCGGCGGCGACTGGCTGGGGGAGTGGGAGGCGGAGCGCAGCCCCGGCCGCCCCTCGCCCTCCGCCTCGCCCTCCTCCGTCGCGCCCATCAAGCTCTGGCTCCCGCCCCGGCCCTGCAGGTGGCTGACCTCTGACGACGGCTGCGATCCCAACATCTGAGACCGTAGCGCCTGCTCGGCCGCGTCCCCTGCCACGTCATCCATCAGGGCAGAGGCCGACAGCTGTCCGCTGGGCTCGGCGGCCGTGGGCTGGGCCGGTGCGGGCAGGCTGGGGTCGGGCGAGGGCCCCGGGTGCAGCTGGCGGCGGATGTGCTGGTGGTGGCGGTCCAGGACCACCAGTTGGGCGCGGGCGTAGGACATTTGCTGCGGCGGAGGGGGCAGGAGCAGGAGCAGGAGTAGGAGTAGGTCGGGGAAGAGAGACGTGGTGTGGCGTGGTTCGAGGAGGGTCTTGGGCTACGGGCCTCGGGCCTTGCACACCGCAACGGCACAACCGGACCCGCAGCCACCCCGCAGCCAACCCGTCCCCACGGCGGCCTGGAGCCGAGCGCGCCCTTGTTGCACTCTGCTGTGCACCCCAGCTTCCGGACCCCTAGCTCCCCCCATATCATACCGCAGCTGCGCACCCGCACATGCAGCTACCCCGCAGCGACCCCTGCCCCCCCACGCCACTCACCGCCTTGTCGGAGGCCAGGTGCAGCTCCCGACCCACATCGGCCTTGAGAGAGCGCGTGGCCTGCCCCAGGGCCGCCGACGCCACCTCCTTGCGCCCCAGAAGCGCCTCCAGCTGCTGCAGCGCGGTGGCGGCCGCCGCCTTGTCCGCCACGGAGACGTCCTGCGGGTGAGGGAGGCAGGGACCCGGGAGGATGCGGATACTTCAAGAGGCGATGTCCCTGCCCTAGCTCTTGCCGCCAACACACACGTGCTCTCGCTCTGCCTTTCCCCACGGCCGCAGTGAGCATATACGCCGTCTGGGTGATCCGGCGGCAGCCGGCCGATCCAGTCCCCAGTTGCACACACGTGCTCTCGCTCTGCCTTTCCCCACGGCCCCCAGCCGCCCACCGGCCCACGGCCCCACCAGCTCGTTGGCGTAGAGCACCTCCGCCGCCTGCGCCGCCAGGCGCCGGGCGTCCTCCAGCATCTGACCCGACCGCGTGCCGCTGCGGGGCGGGCTGCCGCCCCCACCCCCGCCCGCCCCCGCCCCCACGCCGATGGCACGTGCCGTGGGCGGCGCCTCGCCAGACGTGCTGTTGCTGACGTAGGCAATGGCGGACGCCGCGGCAGCGGCTGCCGAAGCGGCCACCGACGGCCGTGGCGCGGCCCCGGCCGAGGCTGCGCCCCAGGTGCCCCAAGCCGAGGCTCGGCTGTGCTGGGATGGCAGCAGGGGCGCACCTGTGCTGGTGGATACGGCCGTTGCGGCCGCTTCGAGCGTCGCCGCGACCCCGGGCAGGAGCCACGTGGCGTCCGCCAGGGGTGGAGACTGGGCCCGTGAGGACTGCTGGGACAGGGGCCCCGGTGTCATGGAGCGAACCGAGGGGCCCGCCATGAGGGGCCCAACGCCTGGAGGGCCCAGGTTGGGGCTCGCGCTGCGGCGGCTCCGGCCCCCGGCCGTGCCCGGGGTGCCCAGCCGCAGCAGCCGCGCGGTGGCGTTGTGGGGCTGGCTGCTGGACAGGGCGTCGTGGAGCTGGGCGAGACCTTCCTCATTGGGCACCGCGGCCTGGAGGTTGGCTGTGCTGGGTGCTGTGCTTGGAGCGGAGGGGGACGAGGGAAACCAGCCCGCTGCCGTGGTCCGGGCGAGTGGGGGCAGGCTGCTCCCAGGCGTGCCGGAGCCGCGGCTTGCCAGGGAGGCGCGTGAGGGCTGGCCCATCAGCCCGCCGAAGACGCTGCTGGGCTGCGCCTGAGGCGTGGAGAGCGACCGAGACCGGCCCTGAAGGCCGAGCGAGGTGTGGGGCCGTGCCTTGTGTGCGGCGGCGAGGGCCGAGGCGGATACCAGGGCAAGACCCTGGTCAGCGTCTGCCCGGCCGTCGTGCGCCGCTGTGTGCGGGCGCCGAGCGGGCAGGGGCACATCCTCGCGTGCATCCTGCGGTTTGGTCCCGAACTGGTCCGTGCCCGTTGCGGGGCGCCGGGTCCAGTGGAGGCGGCCCTGGGAAGGGTGGCGTGTTTGGTGACGAGAGAGTGTAACCCGATCAGAGCTCGAGCCCGAGCCGGTGGGACGCCGATAACCCCGCGCCCGCATTGCACGTATATGCTGCTGCTCAGCTTCGCCTTCGCTTGCGTTGAGCGTTCGCTCGCTGAACACGGGCCGCGGCCATGTTGCTCGTGGCGGAAACCCACGAGCAGCATTCAGACATATGGATGCACCGAGCTGTTGACGAGCAGCTAGCGTCGCTGTCGGTGCAGATGCAAGTCATACCTGCAAATCGGCCTTGCGCCTGCTCATCTTTACGCCTCTCTGCCTAGGATTTGGGCTTCCATGTACAGGGCAGCTTGATTGAGCTGTCGCCTAAGCAGTGAGCCTCTGTGTCAACTCAGTAAGCACTCGCTCGATGCACGTCGGAGCGCAAAGTCAGCAGTGCTGCTTGGAGGTGCGTCGGTCCTCGTTATGTAAGTTATAGTCGTGGGTTTGCGGTCCCGCCGGCCAAAAGCGCGACCGACCCCCCTCCGCCCCGTGCACGTCTCCGCACGAACCCCAGCACTGCGGCATTTCCCCGCCGTTTCCCCTCTGGCAAGCCAACCAGGGGCAAGCCAACAAAGCGACCTTCATTTCGCTGACGTCTTCGACATTCCTGACGCCTCGAGTTCCTCTCGGGCCTCGTCCAACAGGTGCACTCCTGCTTTGGGCAATGTCCCCTGAGCCCCGCTGGCCCGCGGCCTGCAGCAGCCGGTGGTGGTATGCGAAGGCTAAGGAGTGCCCAAGAGCATCCGTGTGATGTGCGTTGCCACTGCGGCGAGGCAGTCCTGGTCTTACAGGATACCTCACACCACCGGAAACTTTAACTTTCACCGCCACAAACCCCCGTGCTCTGAACACCACCAATGCTTTTCCCCACCATGCTGCCGCCGGGTCGCCATGATCCCTTGCTGCTAAGCCCCGGGAGAACCCCCCGCTCCAACCGCTCAAACGTCCGTGCGTCAGTGTAGACATCTCTTCACGCCGCAACCTGAATGCGATCCACCGCTCCTCGCGCTGCTCCTACCCCTCCCCACTTCGCTTGCTTCAGCTGCAACCCCCACAGACTGCACCCGCACCCCTGCCCCATGATGCCTCCCCTCGCCACCCATTACTGGTGCTTCTTGCTCTCTGCGTGCTGGGAGCCTGCGGGTCATGGGGGTGCAGCAACAGCACACGGTGAGCACCTGAAGAGCGCAACGCACATCAAGCAAGGAGCTCTGCAAGATCTGCGCGGACATGGGCCAAACCAGGCCGAGTTTCCCCGCTCTCACCCGAGGTGGATCGACGGGTCAGCTCCACGCCACCCGCTGCCCGCCCCTCGGCCGCCTTGGCCTCGGCGGTCTCCTTCATGGAGGCAGCCATCTCCTGCACAGACTCCCCCGTTTTTCGCAGAACCTGCACGGAAAGACAAGGAGGACACAACCCATGCCGTCACCGCACGGTCCCCCGACCCCAGCAGCGCTGTTGCAGGTCGCCCGGATGCCGTGGCTAATGGCTAGTGGCTAATCCGCCCCAAAGCACCGGCCCTCGCGCCCCGTTCCCATGCTTGCACCTTACGAACTGGGACCCCATTGCAGCGGGCACGCCTCCCAACAATCCCTTCCCTGCGCGCCCAAGCCCGAGCCCACACGCGAGCTGCTTGCAAACCACGACCTCTGGACTGCGGTCCCATCGCAGCTCCGCAGCTGCCCCCCTTGCTCACGTTCTTGACGGCAGGCACGAACTTGTGTGAGAGCTTGAGCGCCCCCGGCAGCGCTCCGCTGGCCATCTCCCGCTCCACGTCCAGCTCCACGTACAGGCTGGGGGGAAGGGGCAGGGGTAGGGGTAGGGGTAGGGGGGGAGGGCGAATGATGTTGGACGAAGTGGAGAGCGACGGCAGAGAGGGAGCGGCAGCTAGCGGCGGGGCGGGGGGCGGGTTGCGGGGGGCGGGTCGCGGGGGGCGGGAAGGCGTTACGGGTACTTTCGAGTTGAGGGTGGAGGGGGAAGGGGCACGCGGTGGCATGAGGGCGGAGGGGGGGGCCGGGGAGGGGGCATACGGCGGCACGAGGCCGGGGCAGGTGGGTAGCGCAGGCGGAGGCATAACCCAGAGACGAGCGCACGGCCACGAGGGGCGTGCACGTGCACGAGCCGGCTCAGTAGCGGCCCGAACTTGTAGCCTCTTGCCCTCTTGCGGACTCGCAACTGAGACCCGAAACGCACCTCCGCAGGAAGAGGATGATCACCGCGCCGAACATGAGCCACAGCGGGTTGAACAGGAAGAACATGGCCTCATTCCACCCCAGCACCAGAAGGCCCGCCAGGGCCCACAGCGGCGGCATGCGGTTGTTGGCGAGGCGGTTGGCCTGCTGCGCCGACAGCGCCTGCTGTACGAGCACGTTGCTGTACGACATGAACTCGCGCCACGTCGTACGGACGTCGTGCGGGTGCAGCAGCACCTGCGACTCGTCCGCACCGGGCCACGTGGCGGCGCTGAGTACGTCAACCGCCGAGGCAGACGCAGAGGCGGTTGCGGACGAGGCGGAGGCGGAGGCTGCGTCCGAGGTGGAGGAGGAGCTCGCCTCGCCGCCGTTTGCGGCGCCGTCCGCGGACGCCGGGGTGGCGGGGGCGGAGCGTGCGAGCTGCATCACCGCCGCCTCGACGGGGTCTCCTGCGGGAAGACGGGATCGTTGTGGCAGCGCTGCGGGTGGGCGGTGCGGCTGTGTGAACATAGCACCGCGGCCCTTAGGCCCGGGCGTCGCCCTTCCTCCTGCAGCTGCCGGTGGCCCTTGCCCCCGCCCCGCCCCGCACCCCCCTCCTTGTAGGCAATGCCCACGCCGGCTCCTTGCTCTTGCAATGCGGTGCTGTGAAGTCCCCAGCCCCTCACCCTGGCTGGAGGCGGGGGCGTCCGCGGGGCGCATGACCGCCAGCTGCGAGAGCACGCTGGCCGCCGCCAGCCGTGCGTTGGCGGCGATGGAGGGGATGTCGTCCCGTGTGCCCCACATGCGCGGCGCTTTCTTGTCGTCCATGGAGAAAACCTCCTGGAACCTGGGGGAGAGGGGGGTGGAGTGGGGGACAGGGGCCGAGGGAAAGCTAAAATACGACCCATGGTGAAGACCCCCTGGAGCCTGCTGGGTGAGGGGTTGCGGGACAGGGGCCGAGGCGGAGAGCGACATACGCCTCTGAATGTCCTTGGGCTAGGCGAGCGGCCCGGCCTGGGAAGTTGCGGGGTGAAGGGATCGAGGCCGAGGGGTCCTCCTGGAGTGGCTTAGCTGGCCCCGCATTACAGGAAACCGCCGGCCGCAGCCCTGGCTCGGTCCTGCGTGCTTGCTCCCGTCCCCCCAACGGCACTCTCTTGGCGGCCCGGCTCGCCTGTCCTTCATCCGGCTGAGCCGCGTCAGCGCTGCCTCGCGCACGTGCCCCTCCATGCAGGCGGTGGCTTTGTCACGCAGCTGCTGCGACAGAGCGCCCGCCTCCTCGCCGCTCAGGCCCAGGCCCTGCAGCGCCTGCGGGGCATCACGAGCGGGTGGTTCAGGGCGAGCAATGATGCAAGTGCTGCTGGGATTGGGAACACAAGTTCCGGCCCCTCGCCGGGCGCCCGCCCCAACCCTCCTGCCACTTGCGCCCACCTGAAAGGCTGCAAGCCCATCCCCCCTCCCTACCGCCCAACATGCCGTGCAACAATGCCCCGCCTCAGCCCCTCCTGCCCCCGGACCCTCCTGCCGCTGCCCCCACCTGCTTGAGGTTCTTGTCCGCCAGCGCCGCCGCGTCCCGGCAGGCGGCGTGCAGCCGCGGCCACATACCCGGCGCGCACACCTCGAGCAGCCCCAGCACGGGCCCGCTCAGCCGCGAGGCCATGCCCCGCTCCTCCTTGCTGCGCGCCGACGCGATGCGCTCCGAGCGCAGGGTGGCCACGCGCGAGTCGAGCTCCGCCTCCAGAGCCGCCATCTCCTCGGCGCCGTCCCAGGGCGTGCCTGCGGTTTTGCATTGAGTTGCAACGCATGAACAGGGCAACATTTGAAGTGGGTTTGGCAACGAGGAAACCGTAAGCAAGTAGGAAGCCCAGCGAGACCCCGGAGGTGTGATGTGGGTGTGGCTTAAGCGTTTGGGGCTTCGCTAGCGTCCGAGGCTCCATGCCCGGCCCAGGGCCCCAGACTCCGTTAGCAGGGCCTGGCCTGCTGCAGCTCGGTAAGTGTCGCTGACTCGGGGGGCGCGCGGGGCAGCGGCCCCAACCGTCATCAGTGGCCTGCACACCCGCCCAGGCCCGGGTCCCGCCCGGTCAACCCACCGTCGATGCGCAGGTGCTTGGCGAACGCCGTGGCGAAGCTCTTTACCGCAGTCGCGCGGCACGCCGCCGCCGCGGCCACAAAGTCGCCCGTGCCGCTGCCGCCAGCCTCGGCCGGCAGGGTGGCCAGCTTGAGGTCCTTGTCGAAGGACAAGAGCACCGCCGCCTGCTGCGCCGCCACCTGCGCCTGGTATACGGGCTGCAGCGCCGCCAGCAGCCGCCTCTCCAGCTCCTCGTACTTGGCCTCGCGCACGTGCGCGTCGAAGTACACCGCCTCGGACTCGTACCTGTACGACAGGCGTACGGCACGGCGAAGGTGCTGTCATGCAAGCAACCCGTACCGTGCGTACTGCCTCAGGCCCTCGCCGCCCTCACCCCATCGCCCCTCCCCTCACCGCATACCCACTCCCCTCACCCCATCCCCACTCCCCTCACCGCATCCCCACTTCCCTCACCGCATCCGCAGTCCCGGACCAGCCGCCCGCGCTCACCCCTTGACGCAGCTGTCCATGAGGCTGGCCGCCTGCGCGCCGAAGCCCTCCACCGCGCCCTCGCCGCACGCCTGCTGCAGCCCCACCCAGGCCTGGTCCGCGGCAAAGGCCCGCAGCTGGTCCTCAAGGATCTCCTGGCACCGGATGTTGGCCACCATGACCTGGAGGGAGTCGCAGGCATCAGGAAGCAAGGATAACGAGCGTTTACCAGGGGTGGGGGCAAACGACGGTACGATTGGAAGTGCTGAAGCACCCGGCGCGCGTGTGCCAAAGCTGTTTGGGGAGGCGTGGCTGGGGCAAGGGCTGTCCGCTGGAAGCCGGCTTCAGGCTTGAAGTTGGTGCGGTCCCCACCCCACCTTGTGGGCGGGCAGGTTCAGGTCCTTCTGCGAGCGGATGACCTGCCATATGTTGTTAATGCTCAGCGCGAAGGAGTCTCCGGGCAGCTTCTCATAGCCGCGGATCAGCGTCTCGTCAGCTGCGAGCAGAGGACAGAAAAAGAACAGGGCAGCTGGCTGCTTGCAGGGGGGCAACGCGGAAGACAGCCCGAAGCAAGGGGGGGGGGCGGCAAGGGCGGGCAAGGGGGCCCAGCTGCCGGGTCGAAACCCTGCTCACAGTCCGGCGAGAAGCGGCGGCGCAAGTGCACCGCGTCGGCCTGGAAATCCTCCTGCCGCTCCTCGAAGTGCGACAGCGCAGCGTACTGGACCTGTCCGGAAGCAGGGAGCATGACCAAGCGATGGCGACGAAAAGGGGGCGCCTCGGCAATCGGTTGCTGCGTCCCGGTCCCAAGGTTCGGTCGGGTAACGGTAACATAAGCAGGCAACCCAGCGTCATAACCACATCTTTGTCAGGTATCTCCTTCCCGAAGCCACTTCCTACTGACCTCGAAGAAGTCGGTCAGCTTGGAGCCAGCGTAAGCAGCGGGCTTTGTGATGGAGTCCCACATGCGGTCTAGGTCCGCCTCCAACACCTCCACCAGCTTGGGCAGCGGCGTCTTGGTCTTATCGCGAATCACAAACAGCAGCACGGTGCGCTTGCGGTCTGGCTCCGGGGCAAACAGCTTCAGGTTGACCTGTACGGGTCATGGTCCCCAAGGGTGAGGCGGCGCGGGTGTTGGCGGGATCCGCTGTGGCACGGCTGGCGGGTGGGCCTGTGCGGGCCTCTCCCATACCCGGGGCCCCTTCTCTCTACCCCTTGTCCAGCTAGGGCACCCTGCCAACCCGCCTGGAAGATGGTCTTGAGGAGGGGCTTGCCGGAGCCGTGCTCACGGCCGATGTCGTGACACCAAATGTTGACGAGGAGGACATCCGCCACCGCCAGCGCAAAGAGCGCGCTCTGCCGCTCGAAGTTGGTATCATCCTCGCCCCGCTCCCTCCCGTCACTGCCCTCCAGGTCCATCACCAGCACGGACGTCTCCTCCACCTTGGGCGACTTCGACATCCAGATGCCCTTGGTCGTCTGCCCCCGCCCCACCATCGCGTCCATCATCGTAAAGCTTGTGCCGAACTGCGCGCACGGAAGCGTTCGATACTCAGGCCCGGCCAACGCAGCTCCTGCTGCAGCAGCGACAGCCTTCCCGCGTCAAGCGCACCACGTAGTTCAGCAGCGTGCTCTTGCCCGAGCTCTGCGGGCCCATGATTGCGACAACTTGGTAGTTCGTCTTAGCGTAAGCGATACCATTCTGCTCGACGAACTGCTGCACGGCCCCATCCTCGAACTGGCCGTCCCCGTTGATCACTTGTACTATCTCAGCCATTGTGCAGTAAGGCGGGGCATAGACCGGAAGGGGGAAGCCGAGTGTGGGGGCGGGGGTGAGGGCCGTTTTGGCCGGGGGAGGGGGCCAGGATGGGAGCGAACCCAGGTCCGATGCAGTTGCACCGCGCACACGGGGACCTGGGCACACGGTGTCCGGCCAATCCTTAGCCGAGCTCAGTTTGAACACAACACACGCCCTAGCCCGCGCGTTGCTAGCACAGTTCGATCACTGCCAGGTCGCAACAAGTTGCGCGATGCACTCCTCTTAGGCCCGCTGCTGCCGCAGCGTAGCAGAAGCCTGAAGCGATGGCAGAAGCTGCTTCTGCTCGGTCGTTCTCGACCGGGGCCAGGACCTCGCAAAAGGCCATGAACCCGGCCCCGGCAGCACCTCGCGATGCAGCAAGCAATATGTACATGTCGGAGCTGCTCTCCTACAGCCTGGACCGGCTCCGCAAGGTGCGCACCCGCGCGCAACACTCGGCCCGACCACGCGCGTGTGCCCGCCCATGCCACCCCCACGGGGACCCCTAGCCCCGCTGACACGCTGCACGCATGCCTGGGCCTCTGAGCAGGAGCCGGAGGTGCTCAAGGTGGAGAAGGAGCAGCTAGAGCGCAACCTGCAGACCACGGCTGTATCCCAGTACACGGCATTCCTGGACGCGGCCAACTGCCTGACCAGCATCAGCAACGAGCTGTCCGCAGTATGCGAGCACCTCGACTCGCTGCTCCAGGTGTGCGCTGGAGCCTGGGGCCTTTCTCAACTGGGTTGGAACGCTGTGGAGGACTGTGTGAAGACGGTGGGGACGGGAGGGTGCCGACGTCCAGGCCTCAGCGTGCACCCTCACCGCCCGCAGGCCACTCCGGAGCTGGCGTCAGCCTGCGAGGCCTTCGCAACCAACTCGGCAGCTGTGCAGGAGCAGTACGCGCACAACAAGCAGCTGGCAGGTGGGTGCTGGTTCCCACCAAGCTCCGACCGGGGAGCGGCCCCCGGAGCAGCGAACCGCCTTCGGTGCCCGCCAAGCACAAGCCCGAGCCCTCGAGGCTTGGGCCTGCAAATGCCACATACCTACAGCCCATGCAGTCGCCGCCCTCCTCGTGTCTCAGGCCCTGGCCCTTCCAGCAAACCTCGTTCACAACATACCCGTATCGAACGCGTGCTGTGCGTGCGGCGCCCCGCGCCCTGCTGTGCTCCGCGCAGGCAACCAGTCCACCCTCATGGAGCTGCTGGAGGTGCCGCAGCTGATGGACACGTGCGTGCGCAACGGCGTGTACGACGAGGCGCTGGACCTGCAGTCCTTCGTCAGCCGCGTGGGCCTGCTGCACCCGGACGTGCCGGTCGTCAAGCTGCTGCTGCGCCAGGTGCGGGGGCGGGGGCGTAGGGAGGGGGGCGGTGGCAGGGGAAACAGCGGCAGCAGGCTTGGCAGTGGATGCGGACGGGGCTGGCGGGGTATGGAGCGGGAGAGAACGCTTGGCTGTTCAGGGGACGTGTGGAACCAAGCGGGTATGGAACGTAGCATCGGGCAGCAGGTAGCCACGCAGGGACAGCGGATGTGGTGGCAGCAGTCGTAGCAGAGGTTGAACTGGGGACAAGCGGTGGATAGAGTAAGTAAAGAAGGGACAGCGGGGTGCAGGAGCAGGATCAGCAGGAGCAGTCGCAGCAGAGATTGAGCTCGAGTAAAGCAATGGGGAGAGCAGTTTAGGCCACGGGATGAGCATGCAATGCCCGCGTGGTATGAGGTACGCAGGCCGGCCCCAAACACAGGCCCTTGCATGCTGAACGCTGTTGGCCCCTGTCCAACCGCATGGCGCCCGACCCCGCAGGTGGCCGAGGTGGGGCACTCGATGCTGCAGCAGCTGCTGGGCCGCCTGCGCACCAACATCCAGCTGCCCGAGTGCCTGCGGGTCATGGGCTACCTCCGCCGCATCGGCGCCTTCTCGGAGGCAGAGCTGCGCCTGCAGTTCCTGGCGTGCCGCGACGAGTGGATCTCGAATCTCGTGGCGGACCTGGACGATGCGGATTCGTACGAGTACGTCAAGCACCTAACGGACGTGCACCGCCTGCACCTCTTCGACGCCGTGATGCAGTACAGGGCTATCTTCTTCGACACTGCCGTACCGGCCACGGGCGCGGGGCTGGGCATGGTGGGTGGGCTGCTGGGCCGAAGGGTGGCTGTGGCTTGACCTGACGGCCTGGCAGGTTCGGCTGGGCCGCGCCCAGGCAATAGCTCTTATTCTACGCGCGTGGGGCAAGACCAAGGGCACCGGCTACGGCTCCCGCAGGCACTTCTAAGCTGGGCTTGGGCTTCTGCACGCGTCACGTTGCCGCGTTGGCTGTGCGGCTAGCAGGGGCCAGAGCTTGGCTTGCCGCACCAGCGCCGACGGCCCCTTGCCTCCATCCCCCAGGACGCCGCGGGGCCCAACCTGCGCGAGACGTCCATGCTCTACTCGTGGGTGCAGCACCGCGTCAGCCTGTACCTGGAGCAGCTGCGGCGCCACCTGCCGCACATCACAGAGGGCGGCAACCTGGCCTCCGTCATCGAGCACTGCATGGTAAGCCATGCCCTTGCGCAGCCGCCCTTGTCGAGCACCCCTTCGCGTTCCTCCCTAGCGCTGCACGTGCTGGCGAAATTGTGCTGCAAAGATCCCCTGCTCCTGTAGCCACGCCTACAACAGGCTCAACAGCGTATGCAACCTGAGGGCTGCTCCTCAGCTCGTGTTCCCCCTCCTTCCCTTGTTGCAGTACTGCGGCTCCTCCCTCAGCCGCGTGGGCCTCGACTTCCAGGCGCTGCTGCTGCCCCTGTTCGAGGCGTGCGGCCTGCAGCTCTTCGCCTCGCACCTGTCCACAGCCGTGGACGGGTTCAACCTGCGCCTGGAGTCGCACAAGTGGGTGCCGCTGCCGGCGCCCATCATGGGCCGCACGCGGACGGAGCGGCAGGCGTCGGCGGCGTCGGCAGCCGCCGCCGCCGCGTCGGCGGCAGTAGCAGCAGCGGCAGCGGACGGTGAGCGACGGGCATGCTACTGGCCCTGTGTGTTGTGCCCTGATGCTACCTTGGGGCTTGTGCTGTTGCGGACAAGGGGGCTCAGTATGTGATGCCTTAACCGGGTCAATGCCTGACGCACCGCAGGGACTGCACCGGCGGAGGGCACCGAGGGCGGCGAGGGCGGGGCGCCGGGGGCAGGCGACGCGCTGGCCGCGACCAGCTCCTCCGGCGGCGCTGTCGCGGACGACCCCGAGTCTGGCCCCCCCTACGTCATCATGGAGCACCTGCCCCTGGCCGTGTACGTCAACGGCGTGCTCACGGCCCTCAACGAGCTGCGCCACTGCGCCATGCTCTCCATCTCCAAGCCGCTGGCGCAGTGAGTCACGGGGCCAAACCGGTGCACGGAAAGGCACAAACCGCCTTGCTGCAAGCCCGGGAGTCGGGGCCATGCACACACGGGGACCTATCCTCCTGCACCACACCTGCTAGCACTGCGCACGCGCCCTGACGCCGTCGGCGTCGTCACCTTCCGCCCTGTCCTCGACCGCCGCCCCCAGGCTGCTCCAAACAGCGCTGGAGCACGCGGCGGGCAGCCTGGTCCACTACCGGCACACGCACGCCCTCAACGCCACCGAGCTGCCCCTGTTCAAGAGCGCCACGCGCTGCATGCTGGACATCGTGCTGCCGTACCTGGTGGCCGCCTTCTCGCGCGTCTTCTCCACCAGCGCGGCCAAGGTGGACAGCTCGGCGAGCGCGGGCTTGCTGCGGCAGCTGATAGCGGAGATGTGAAGCTTGTGAGGGGGTTGACTGTGAGGTGACAGGAGGTGTGCAGTATCAGCGCCCAGGCCTCAGCGGCAGTGGGTGCCTAAGAGCGGGGACCATGCGCGGACACGAGGTCACGCCCAGAGGGCGGCCAGGGTGGCGCTAGTGGCACAGGCGCGCGTGTGAATGGCCGTGGGTGAGGCAAGAGGAGTTGGCAACGGGGCCCGGTCTGTCAAGCGAGCGGTCCAGGTTCGCGAGCAAGTTAGGCCCGTTGTGTAGCGTTAGGTGGGGAGGCGTAGGAAGGGGTCAGGGGTCTCGGCAGCAGGCATACGTCCCCCTTGAACACGCTTGTAACTCGTGAGTACAGCGTCTTCACCTCCCGTCGATACGCGGCACCGCTCGTCGAGACGTGCCCGGCCCGACACGCTCCAGCACGAGCACTGTTGGCGGAGTATGCGCGGGACGCGACCACGCGTGGGCCCTCGTGGGTTTTGGCAGTGCGCGTTCGAGTGCGGCGACTTCCAGCTGTCGGCCCCCGGCGTCGACGTCCCGCGTGTAGTGAGTGCATTATTCAACTGCCGAGCTTGCTCCGGAACACAGGACACGGGGTGTGGGAGGAGCTCCGCGGCGTGCTCGAGCAATTACGTGTAAAAGGGGCACTTGCCGCGTTAGGATGTGCCTCTAGTCTAGGCAGCTCGCGTGAAGCGCGGGAGGTGCCAGCTCTGAACGGAGAGCTTGGGGGCGGGTGAGAGGACCTCCTATTCTGCGCCATGGGCCGGATGGCGATGTAAAGTTGGCCCGAATGCTCCTCGGCAGCAATAAACACGTCGACTAGCTGATCTAAAAGACTGTGCATCAGCAGGTCATAAGGAATAACGCTAGGCACACGACGTGGCGAGTCGAACACGATTATGCAGCATTCTGGGCAAAGCCCCGGGGGATGGGTCCCCGTCCCTATACCGTATGCTCCAGGTAATTGGATACAGATACAGGCACTGGCAGCGGCAGCGGCTTGTCCCCAAGTGCGATGGCCGCGGTTGGAGGCTCTCGGCCCCGGTTGACCTGAGCACGCCTGCAGGGATGATCGGGCCCGGGATGATTCCGCCTGGTATGGTGCTTCAGATGGGCTATCAAGCGGGCTACCCGTCGCCAGGTGCGTCTGTCGTGTGCGAGGTTCGGACCCGGCGCAGTCCCGGAGTAATTTTCCCCCGCCCCGCAGGGCCGATGTCGGTCCTTCCGGGTGCTGATCAGCTGCGTGGATACACGTCGTATGGCGGGATGGGCCTGATGCAGCAGGAGGACGCGACGGGTAAGCCGGTGTCGCGAGCATCTCTGTAAGTCTATACAACGGTCTGACGCAAGCACTTTGATCGCAGCGGCCCTGGCGGAGCGACTCAACGAGCTACAGCTGGGGGCATCTCGCGGGCGGGGCCCGCCCGTCGGCCAGCACAGCCCTGGCCCGTTCGGCGGCCCTCGCGGGGGCATCGCAGGACCATCGCAGGTGCAGCCGCAGTACTACTACCAGCCGGGGCCCCCGATGCAGCAGCCGGGGCGAGGGAGACAAGGCCGGGTGAGTCGGGGTGGTATAAATGCGGGTTCGCAGTCTCGGGCGGTTTCTGACGGTTAGGACTTGAAACGTGGTGGGGTCTGACACCACGGTACCCCGGCCTTGGCTCTGCTCCTCACAAGCCCCCTCCCTACCTGTCCTCCGGCGCTTATGAATGCACCATAAGCATCACTGACTGGCAAACGACACCGCCCACTACCTTGTGCATGCAGGCTGGCCGGGGCGGCGGTGGCCCGCAGCCAGGCGGCGGGCGGGGGCAGGGGCAGATGCAGAAGAAGAAGCGGCCCCAGAAGGGCCTGGAGGACAACATCAAGCGGACCGTGTACATCTCCTACGTGGTGAGGCAGGGCCGCTACCAGCCGTACTAATAGCAGTTGTTGCCAAGAAACCTTCGGACCAGACCCGTGAACTCCCTTGTGCCCACGCCTCGGTCGCTCGTTCCTGTTGTCCATCTCACCCGCACCGTCCTGCTAGCACGTGCTAGCCAAGCCGCACACCTTGTGGGCCTCACCCGCCTCCCCGCCCCCGCGCAACAGGACTGCTCGCTCACGGAGGAGAACCTGGCCGCGTTTTTCTCGGACTGCGGGCGGATCATTGACTGCCGCATCTGCGGCGACCCCAACAGCGCCATGCGGTTCGCGTTCATCGAGTTCCAGGACGTGGAGTACGCACACAAGGTGGGTCTACAGCTCACCACCCCACCCACCATGCTAATTCGGCCTGCAGTTTACTAGTGCTGGACTGGGCGGTTAGGTTGGGGCTGCCTGAAGTGGGCCCACCTCGCCTCTTACAATGCATGGGGAGTCCACTGGGGTGAAGACTCCTGGGCTGGCATGGGGTGCTGGCACTGGCGCCGGCGATATGGGTCATGCTCGGAAAGCGGACTGGCCCCTTGACCCCCCTGACGCGCCAGCCCACCTTGCAGCTACAGCTCACTGCAACGCGGTGCTGACGTGGGGTCACGCGTGACGAACTTTGCGTGTAGGCCGGCTGGCCCCCGACCAGCACTGCACATGGCTGGCCCGGCATCCCTTGATCGCCCCAGCCTCACAGCCACTCCGCTCACCAGCGCGTCGCCTGCTCCCACCACCGGCAGGCCCTTGAGAAGACCGGCAGCGTGCTGGGCAGCTCGCCGCTGCGCGTGCTGCCGTCCAAGACGGCCATAATGCCCGTCAACCAGGAGCTCATGCCCCGCTCGCCCGATGAGGTGGAGCGGTGCTCGCGCACTGTGTACGCCGCCAACATTGACAAGAAGGTGGACAAGAACGACGTGAAGGCGTTCTTCGAGTCGCTGTGCGGTGGGTGGGGCCGGTTTCGCCGTGCGGCGGCTGTGAATGCGGGGTGGGGCCATGGGGAGTGAGTTGGGAAGGCGTGGGGAAGGCGTGGGGCCGTAGGAGGAGGTGCTGACCCCGTGCTTACTGGTACCCTGCTGTTGCCTTGGTGACCCACAGGCAAGGTGTCGCGCATCCGGCTGCTCGGGGACTACGCCCACTCCACGCGCATCGCGTTCGTGGAGGTGGGTCGGCCGGGCTCGACGCGGGTACTCAGCGGCGTCAACAGCGGGCTTCACCCCCAGTGCTTGGGGGCCTGAGCTTGCATTCAGGCGCTGAGCTGTTGTCCTGCTCCCTTGTGGTTGTGTGAACATGTATGCTCTTGTCCGCCCCTGTCAAACATGTAAGCTCCTGTTCGCTCCTATCAAACATGCATGCTCTTGTCCGCCCCGTGCTGTCCATGCGCAGTTCCAGCACGCGGAGGGCGCTCTGGCCGCTCTCAACTGCAGCGGGGCGCTGCTGGGTGAGCAACTGATGAGGCGGGGAGCGGGCCGCCTGGCCTGATGCCCTAGCGCAAATGACGGAGGCGGAATGGGTTTTGAGGCATGCCAAAGCGGCAGTCTGTCTTCGAGCAGATGGGCTGTGTCGGAACTTGCCCGCAAGCTCTTCCCTGAACAACCCCGGGCCTTGTGTGTCGTCCGCAGGCTCGCTGCCCATCCGCGTGTCGCCGTCTAAGACGCCGGTCAAGGTGGAGGGCAGCAAGGACAGCGACGGGCAGTCCAGCTCGGCCTCCTCGCAGCAGTCGCGGGGCGTGCACGTCTCGGCGCAGCAGCAGGCTGTGTCGATTCCGGCGCCGCCCAACGGAACGTCCGCGCTGCCGCCCTCGCCGCCGCAGCAGCCGGCGGCGCAGCAGCAGCCGGAGCTGATCTCGCAGCAGCAGGCGCAGGCGCCGGTGGCCGGCGTGGTGCTCGTGGAGGAGCAGCAGCAGTAGGGTACCCAGGTGTTCCGAGCAGGGCAGGGCATGGCAGGGTATGTGTGGGTTTACGGCCGGGCCCGCAAGCGGGCGCCGGTAGCGCCGCATGGCGCGATGCTCAGCGCATTTCGACCGACTGACCAGGCAACGATGGCAGCGTAATACAGTTGTGGTGTATGGTTTGTTGCTGGGTTCCGCAACGGACCCAGCCGTATGTTTTTTTGTGGGAAGGCGCCGCGCCCGCGGCCCTATCGGCACTGCAGTGGGCTCGCACCGCGGCACCTTCTTGGAAGGCTCAGGAGCCCAGGGCGGCTCACTCTCGCTGTAGTATGGCAACGCGCCTGCCCACGCTGAGCATGGCCAGCCTATGTGGGCTGCACGCTAGCGGGGAGGTGAGCATGATGGGTATCTTCTTTCATCATCGATTACCGCCTGATGCCGCCCTTCCGCCCGCTGGGGCCAAGTGCTGCTTATGATGGCGGTGCCATAACATTACAGAGTGCCGCCATGGCTTATGGCGTTGCAGGGACGTGGGGGTGGGGGTCTGTGGGCGAGGCGGGTCTGCGCAGGTATGCGGTGGTATGCGTGGTTTCAAAGACATGCAGCACTGGGGAGGGGTCCGGCTGCTGGCCCATATTGAGCCGGGGGCTGGTGCGGCGAAGGGCACCGCAAGGGGGGTATGAGGCACGTGTGGGGGTCTGCCGGGCCTCCGTGTGGAGCCTTCTGCAGAAGCTGGGGTTGGGGGCATCAAGCCCGTGCAGAGAGGGAGGAGGGTGGTGGGGGCCCGGCAGCTGGGGCCGGTCAATAGCTGTTCCCTGGCTTTTAACGGGTCGGGCAAGTATGCGTACCGTATGAGATGCCAACGGGCGGTGCGGTGCCGGTAAACAGTCCAGGGTCGCACATTATAGACGACGCTGAGGGACTCTGTTATGTTCCCAGCGCAAGGCGTGCCGATCGGGTTCAGGTGGGCCGTGAGTAGAGTGGCGGCGAAGTCTCGCAGGAGAGAGCAGACGGGCATAGTCCACAAATGACTGTGGCTGAAAGGCGGGGCAAGCTCTTCTGATGTGGATGAAGGCTTGCCCGTCCGAGATCAGACCTTGACATGTAAGCCTATACCGTACGCCAGATGATCCGGCACGTTCTATTATGTGCACCTTTGCCTTTGAGGAAACGCACGCAAGGGGGCCAACCCGCCTTATCCTGCAGCTCCAGCCCTGGCGAAAGGCGGAGCGGCATACAAAGCGAGGTGCTGTTGCCGGACGCACGGGACGCCAGCACGGCTCAGTCGGACACTACGGCAGCATAGCGGCTAGTACCTGAAGCTAGCAAAACGGGCCCAGGGCAGCAAGGGAATCCACCGTCTGGCACACTGGCAGCAGTGGTACCCAATTCCTTACACCCTCAGGCGCCAGACCCGGTTGACTGCATGTTGAATTGACCCCCAGCGAGCTCAAACCCCTTGGTATGAGGCCCCCATCGCCTATCCCGAGGTGCCGGATAGCTGCACTTTGCCTTGGCTCTTGACCTCCGTCATGGCACCGGGGGGTACCGGTTCGCCCCAATCCCTCCCCCTACTGCGGGCTGCTGAAACCTGGCAGAGGCTGCAGAGTGCATCCCTCGCGGAGTGCGTGTCCTAGCGCTTTTGTTGGTCGGCTGGTGCGCCTGCTGGGTGCGTTGACGTGCGGTGGCGTGGCCCCTTCCCCGGCCGCTGCCCGCTTCCCCTGCCTGCCCATATGGCCAACTCTGACTGGAGGACTGGATGCAACATCAGCCCTGGCAGGGGCGCACTGCTGCTGTTGCCGCGAGGAGCGTCCGGGTTGGGCGCGGGTGGGGCAGTGGGTTCTGGGTTGTGTAACAGCCCCTCACAAAGGTGCCCCCCTGGGGTCGAAACCCGGCCACACGCAGGCACCCCTCCGCTGGGCCCCGTCAGACCGTCAGTCGAGCGAGGCACTGCCGCACGCCCTCCCCTCCGTCGCTTGGTCGCCCCATGCACAGTCACTGCTGCCCGCTACTGCCCTCCCCTCACAGTCACACTCGGCACGCCGCACACCCCCCCCGGCCGCTGCCAGGCCACACGCCGCCCCAGTAGTCAGAGACGCGCCACCAGTGCCCACCCCCTCGCCCCCTCCCGCCGCTACGCCCCTCTCGCCCCGCCCCCGGTGCCATTGAATCGACAGCGCCCCGTGCCCTTCCCCATAACCGCCCCCCCCCCCCATCCCCTCTCCAGTCACTGCCTGGCGTCAGAGCGAGGCAAGCCCCCCGTCAGCGGAGCCCGCTCGTCCCCCGCCTCCGCCCCCGCCGGCCCCAGCCTGAGCCCCGGCCCAACCCCCCGCCCGCCCCGGGCTCCTCTAGCTGCCCCCCGTTCGGGTACGGCACCCCCTACGCCTCTGCCGCCAGCTGCCGCCGCCGGCCCTGCCCCCGGGAAGGCCCCTGTCTCCAGATCGGCTTCGGGGGGCGTGGCGGCGGCGGCGCCGTGCCGTCAAACGGAGGGGTCCAGGGAGGTGCGGGAGAGCACTTCGGAGTGGGCGGGCGGCTTGGAGGGCAAGGCGCCGCCCTGGCCGAAGCTTGCCGTCCCCGCCAGGTAGTAAATGTCGTCCACCTGACAGGGGAGGGGAGGGGAAGGGGAGGCAGGGGTTGGGAAGGGAACGGACGGTGACCGCGACCCACCTCCACGGGGCCCTGGGGCCTCGACCCCGCTCCTACCCCAACGCCAACCCTGCGAACTCCAACAGCCAACAGCAGACATACGCTTCTCTGCAGCTCGACCGCCGCGTGCCCCTCGCCCTGCCTGGGGGCCCCTCCGCCTGCACGCCAAGCCCATCGGCCGTGCGCCGCCCAACCCCGAGCGCACTAAGGGGCAGCAAGGGGCATGCACGCCACGTAGCTACGCGGGGGCCTGATGTGACTCACGGGCGGGTCACTCGTTGGCTGACAGCTCCCCAGACCCCCCAGGCTGTGCAGGCTGGAGCGCTCAGACCTCTCGCGCTCCCGCAACAGCTTGTCTATCGCTTGCTGCACTTGGGGCGAAGCGTACATGACGGCCAGCCTGCCGGTCTGCAGGAGGCTGATCAGGTCCGCCTCACATGACTCCAGCTCCGCCTCGCTGCACGACCCCGGGTCCACCAGCAGCACGCAGCATGGGTCGTTGCCCGCCGGCTGCACCCCGCCCACCAGGACGGGCGTGCGCTCCTTGACCCATTTAAAGAAGCTCCGGAGCTTCTCCTCGGCTTCCGTGGAGCTCTTCGGAAAGAGCAGGGTGTACTGCGTGTGCATTACTGAGACGTGTCGGACCTTTCCGCTGCAGGGGGTGCGGAGGGCAGGGCAAAGCGCCGTGTGTATACACGCCGCCCAGCTCTCAGACCCCGCCCAAGCCAAGCACACCGGGGCCATACGGCCAGAGCATGTGAACCAGACGGACGCCCACCTGATGCTGAGGGCCTGCGCATGAGAGGCCAGCATGGAGGCCAGGGCTGCGTCATTGAACACGCTCAAGGAGACGCACACCACCGAGGACGGACGTGGCGGGGACACGATCTCGCGGAGCACTGCAGCGGATGAGCGGGGAGGGAGTTTGTCAAAGGGGCGGTGCGATCGAGAAGTTGGCGGTTGCAATAGCCAGTCCTGCATAGTCATGGGAAGGTGCAAACCTGGCGGCAGATCATGCCGCCTCCATTGCGTAGGCAGTGGCGACCCCCAGACGCTGGGTCCCTTGCCCGCTCATACCAGCTGCAGCGCCGCCCGAAGACGAAGGGCCAGCATACGCCACGCCTGCACGCACAGCGAAATCAGTCATTCCCCGTGTTCCCAAGAGGAACATCCTAGTCATGGCCTTCCGTTTGCAGCATAGCGCCATAGCCCTGACGTCCCATCCGCGCGGTCTCCCCTCAAGAGGTGCTCTCGTGGCTACGCTGCCCGCCAGGCAAGCTATTGAACCTGCCCCGCGGGTACTAGCTGCTTGCACAGAGTCTTCAACGCCTCCTGCAGATGCCCCCGGCACAGGTGCAGATCCCCAGCTCCCCCGCTGAAGGTGCGGTGGCGCATCTGCTCAACCGGAGACCACTTGCAGGTGCCCCACTGCCCTAGACCCCAACTGGCCCCCCAGCTACTTGGAAGCTGGCCACACGCAAGCAAGCTCCAGCTGGGCACCCACCGGCAGACCTGAGAGACAGGCCCTGTAGCGCAGACATCAGGCCTGCACATGGGCACGGGAGTGAGTGAGTGGGCTGCAGCTGCACGGGCACTGTATGGAATGTGGTGTGGAGCTGGGGGCAGAGTGAAGGGGGTTAAGAGGATGCAGGCTCAGCGGAGCCGAAAGGCCTCACGGGCCCAAGGCGCCGTGGCAACCACCAACCAAGCCGTTCGCGCCCCGCACATCCCTGTTCCGTTCGGCCGCGTATCCGATCCGAGCCAGAGGTTTACCTCCAACTGCAAGGAGGTGGCATCCTCCAAGCCGGACAGTCCGTGGCAGGAGGATGCGACTTGACACGGCGCCGAGCCTGCACTAAAGCATATGCCCGCGCTGGGGCCCAGGTCCGCGCCGCAGCCCGTGCCCACACCACCACCCGCACCGCAGGCCAGAGCGCCCCGCCCACCCAGCCCACCACCTGCCTACAGCTGGCGCGCCCTCCCTGGGGCGGGTGTCGGCCGCCCCTTGCCGCCTGTCACGGCTCCCAGCACCCCAAACTATATTGGACTTTCGCCCAGCCATGGCCCAATGTCTGGCTGCTCCGCGTCCGGGCCTCGCCTCAAACCTCACCGGCTCCGGTCACGCTCTCCTTGCCCAGGCCAGCCGCCACGCCTACAACGTGCGAGCGGCAGGGGGGCATTGCAGATTAGCAAAGGCGTGCCGCTGCGCACGGCACGGAGCACCGAGCCCGCGAGCGTTGTCATCAAACGCATGCGTCGCAACGAGAATAGAACGGCAGCAATTCAAAAGCGGCAGCACAGGGCGGATTCTCCTACATTTGCTTCTTTGTAGAGACCGCACGAAACCAAGGATTGCCTCGTTATTGCCTAGCGGGAAAAAGGCGAGTTCCTCCTCCGACAAGCAGGCCAGGAAGGCGCTGAGCTCGCCCAGCTCCTTCCCATCCACGTTGAGCTCCTTCGCGGCAGCTTTGAAAGCAGTAGCCACCTCCTTGCGGAGGCTGATCATGCTGCTCGTCCTTGCGTTGCGGTGTTGGCTGCGAGAGTGATCACAAAGCTGACGCCAAACTGCGGAAAGCCGGGTTACTAATGCTGAGAACGATGTGCACCGTGTATACAGGGGCTTGCATACCGGGTTCTGAGCACCAGAGCTGCAGGTGGCAAGCAGCTGTTGTTTGGAGACTTTGGACAATACCGCTGTGGCAGTAGGAGCAGCGAGTGGGGGAAGTGGGGACTTGACGCTCGTAAACAAGCGAAGTGGGCCGGCGGATTGAAACACGTGCTCATCCCCCCTCACAGCGCCGCGCGGCGCGGCGCGGCCCGCGCCTGCCCAGACACGTTACTGTTATGGGGGTTCGAAGAGGATGAGGACGCATGGGCTGCTCTGCGGGCGTCTGCGGGTGACTAGCGTGCGTGCCGACATGCCATGTTGCCAGTAGCCTCCCCCAACTGGCTTGGTCGGCAACGGGCACCCCAGCGTTCCGCAGGCCTTCCACGCCCAACCGATCACATCCCGACCGTCAGCTTTAGCATGCCGAAACCTTTGATACAGACCCGCCCAGGGGAACTGGCCGAGGGGGGCTCAAGAGGCCGCGGGCTGCCGCGGGCAAGGGGGAACCACCCGGTCCCCGAGTCTCGGGGCCCCGAAGTCCCGGGGCCCCGAAGTCCTCCACCCATGCTCGCATCACCACTCGACACAACACACCCTGACAAGACGGGACAACAAGCACCCCACACAGGCTCGGCACAGGCCCTCCTGACGTGCGGCTGCTGTATCGATACGGCTCTGGCCCTCGCGCCTCCCCCGCCCGCTTCCCGGCCGGAAACGTACTCCTGCCCCGGCCCCGCTTCGGCACAGGCGCTCCTGACGTGCGGCTGCTGTACCGATACAGCTCTGGCCCTCGCGGGTTGGTCGGGGCTGTCGCGGTCAGCTGCCCAAACTGGAGCTACAGCGCCTCCAAACGCCGCTCAAAGCCTCCTCTCTGGCTAAGGGTGGACTGCCTATGTGCTTGCCGCGAAGGGGGCGACCGTAGCGGTGCGGACGCGTGTGTGTGGCATGCCTTGCACGCTTGCACGCGACCGGCGCTCGCGCTTTCGGTCATTCTGTCGCTGTTTGAGTCTTTGGGTCACAAACGAGTTTCCGCGAAGGAACGCGTTTCTACCGAAATAGAAATGCAATACGGTCGCACGGTGTGAACGCATTTCGGTCATTCCGGTCAGCAATAGCGAGTTTCGGTCAGATGTGAACGCACCCTAATCTGCACCAGCAGTAGACACTAGTCTCGCAGTTTGTGTGTATGCGCAAGCTGTTGAAACAGCCGCGACAGCTTTCCGAAGAAGGCTCCAGGAGCGTTTAGCTCTTTCCAGCGGCACTCGCATATACAACGGCAACAACTTATTTTATACCGCTGTTAACAAACTTGAAATAGGGCCCCGAAACATGGTTGAGCACGAAGTGACTAGCTAGGTAGTGGCGCGATGGATGCAACGGACGCTCGCTGGGCTGCAGGCGTGACCATCACAACCAGCGGGCTGCGGAAGGATGAGAAAGCCAAGGTCCAGCGGGCCATCCTGCAGTCGGGAGGCGGTAAGAGCGCCCTCCTCCTCCGCGGCTACGCATTAAACTCGGCGGAGCTAAAGCTGCTGTATCACCTCCCTGCAGACTACTCCCCGAATCTGTCGAAGCGGGTCACGCACATTGTCACCATCCCCGGCGCGAAGTCCGACAAGCTTGACGCCGTCCGTGTCAACCCCCACCTGTGGCCTCAGGTATAAGAGCCAGGCTGAGCCCAACGCCCCAACAAGTCCACACTCCTTGCCCTGTACCCCTGTAACCCCCTATCCCCCTGTACCCATCATTGCCCTGTACCCCCCTATCCCATCCTTGGTCGCCACCCTAGGCTGTCGTGACTGTGGACTGGCTGACCGCCTGTGAGCAACGCGCAGCACGGCTGCCCCCCGAGCCCTTCGCCCCCACCGAACCGGGCGCTGCGGCGACCCGAAAGCCACTGGGTGCGGTCCAGGCAACCGCTGCTGCCGCAGGCCGCGCAGCGCCTACCCAGCAGGCCACCCAGCGTGGCGCCCGCGCTGGACCCGGCCCTAAAAGCACGGTCACAAATGGACCAGCACCAGCAGCAGCCCGCGGTGGTATCCAAGCGCCTTCCCACACGCCCTGGGTGCTGGGGCAGGCTGGCAGCGGCAGCCATGCCGACGGCATCAAGCCAGAGCCCCTGGCCACGGCCGCCAAGCCGCCGCTGGGCGTAGGCCTCTGGGACTCGGCCCGGGCCGCAGCCGCCGTGCCGCCTGCCGCAGCCGCCGCGGCGCCAGCGCTTACCGCACAGAAGCCTGCTCCCTGGCGGGTCCACTTTAGCCAGGTGGAGGATTCGTTTGCCGACCTCCCTGCTGCTGCGCCCGCGACCGGCGTGGGCGAGCTCTCTCGCCGGCCCTGGCGCGTTCGCGTCTCATCGGTGCCGGAGGAGGGCCCCTCTGCCGAGGGCGCGGCCCCCGGTAACGGCGGCCAGGCTGCCCCCGAGGGCGATGCAGGCTTCCTGCCGGTCGCGGAGGAGGAGGGCAACGATGACACAATGGACCTGGCGACTGCCCTGGGTGGCGGCGGGGGCGGGGGTGGCGGAGGCGGGGGGCTGCTGCCCACCAAGCCGTGGCACGTGAGGCACCTGGATCTGTCGGCAGGCGACGACGGGACCCAGACGGAGCGCTTCCGGGCAGCACCAGGCCGAGGGCTCTCCGCCACCGCCGCTGCTGCCCAGGCGCCTAGCTCGAGTGCGGCCACCGCGGCGGCTAGCACCGCTGGCGCGCCCTTTGGGCAGACCCGGACTGCGCAGCTGCGTGGACCGGGCATGGGGTTGAGGACCGACGTCCAGTCGCAAGGGGAGGGCGAGCCGGGCCGCCACCCCGCGGCCGTGGCCCTCATGGCAGCCCTGGCCTCGCCCCGCTCTTCCCAAGGCTCCGTCCTAGGCCAGCCAGCCCCCAGCGCCGGAGCCCGCCCGGGGCAGCGGCGGGACCTCGAAGCACCGGGCGGGCCGGCAGTGTTGCATGACGACGGAGACGATGACGAGGGCGAAGGCATGGTGGGGCCCTCGCTCACTCAACTCGCGGCTGACCTCCAGTCCATCCGTCAGGGCATGCACGAGCGGCCCGAGTCACCCGCGCCACAGCATGCCCGCCCGCAGCCCCGGCCTCAGGGCATGGCGCTGGAGGGCCGCGCTGCGGGCCCCGTGGCCGCACCGAGCCCCCTCCCTTCCGGCGCAGAGCGGGGCGGCGCCGCAGGGCTGTTGCGCGGCGCGAGCAACGGCGCGGGCGGTGTGTGGGGGGTGGGTGCAGCGCCCGGCTGGCCTTCAGCGCCTGGACGCCCTCCCGCCGGGGCCGTGGGGAAGCACCCGGCAGGTCCGGTCAACGGCTTAGGGCCTGTGTACGGTAACGGTATGACTGGCTTTCCCGAGGATCCCGAAGACACGTGGACAGGACCGCCGCTGTCCCAGCTCGCCGCCCAGCTACGGGAGGTCCGCCACGCCGCGGAGGTGCCCCTTGCGCGCTCGCCCACGCGTCCAGCTGCGTCCCTGCTTGCGTCCCCTGGCCCGCCATGGGGCGTAAGGAAGGCAGCAGCAGGGCCCGCGGAGCTCGGGCAGGGAGCAGCGGGCCAGTCTGTCGGCGGAGGTGGCCTGGATGCTGTCGGCGCGAACGGAGGCTTGGCTTACGGCGCTGCTGGGTACCTGGAGCAAGGCCCTGGCGGCGTGTACGGCAGGGCGGGGCGGGATCACGTGGAGCAAGATCCAGATCAGGAGGAAGATCCCGAGCTGGAGGGGCCGGGATTCATGACTCAGCTGGTGGAGGGGCTGCGCGAGGCACGGCATGGGCTTCAGCCGGCGCCCACCCCAGGTGGCGCCAGCCCGAACGGCCTCAACGCTGCGGAACCTTCTCCCGCCCCCTCGCCTCTGCACGAGCCCTTATGGCTCCAGCCAGAGGCTGGCCAGGCCCATGACCCTCCTGCGCCTGCCTACCAAGCCCGCACAGCGGCGCAGGAGCAGGGCGGTGGCTTGGGCTTAGGCGGGGCCCATGGGGGTAGCGGCGGCGCAGGTGGTGGCGGCAGCGGCGGCGGCGGCGGGTGGTGGCCCAGCCCCGGCGGTGTGCCATCGCTCTCCCAGCTGGTGGATGGAATGCGAGAGGCGCGTGAGGGCCTGGCCCCGCGGGGGCCTGCCGCCTGGACTCCCGACGTTCACCAGGCTCCCAGCCCGTACGCCGCCGGGCCGGCTGCCGCCAGGATGCAGACATCGCCGCCGCCGCTGCCTCAGTCGCTGCTGACGCCGCCGTCAGCCGCGCAGCAGCCCCTGCCGCCGCCCGGCCCGAGTTCTGCGATATGCGGTGTTGGAGCAGTGGCAGCTTCGCCGCCGCTGGAGCTGCAAGGGCTGGGGCGTCGTGAGCACGGCGAGGGCGGTCTGTCTTCCCTTCCGCGCCGGGAGGAGGAGGAGGCGGACGCAAGGTCGCAGATGGAAGTGGAGGCGGAGGCAGCAGAGGCGGAGGAAGTCGGGGCGGAGGAGCCGCCGCCACCGCCTCCAGACGACCTTTCCTTCTCACAGCTGGTGTCCATGCTACAGCGGCAGAAGCTGGGCCGGGAGGCTGCCGCCACCACCGCCGAGCAGCGCCCGCGCAGCCCCCTGCATCGCGACACGGCTGAACCCTCCACATCCGCTGCGGCCGCTTCGCCGGAACCCCAAGGCACCGGTCCGGGTCAGGCCTGGGGCTGGGGCCAGGGACCGGGCGGCGGGCAGGCATCGCCTGCGGCTGTCATGGACGAAGGCCAGAGCCCAGACGGAGCGTCGGCCGAGCACGGGCTTGGGAGGAACTCAGTATCCGCTTCACGGCGGCTAAGCAGTGGGGACCAAGAGGGCGGCGCGGAGCTGGATATGGAGCTGGGCTCACCACCGTCACCGCATGGGACGCTTACGGCCGAGCCAGGGTCCGTTGCACATGGCAGTGGGGACGGTAGGGTCTCGCCTGCGGCTTCGACAGCAGCGGCGGAGCGAAGGCCACAGCATCCATTGGAGGGGGGGCTGGGTCAGGGGGGCACGCCAGTGACGGCCAGAGGTGCTGGCGGGACCCCCACCGCCACCCCTGGCGGGGCGGGGCTAGTGCTGGGCGGCGGGCACGGCGAGGAAGCGGAGGAGGACGAGACCCCGCCGCCATCCGGAAACCAGCAAGCCCAAGACCGCGTGGACGAGCGAATGGACGGCACCACTCCGAGCTCCCTTGGTGGCGGCCCTCGTGATGGGCCTGTGCGGGCGCCGTCTGCTGCGGGGCCCTCCAGCGCGGGCGGTATGGGCCTGCTGCTGCAGCCGGCCACCCTCCTGGACCGCTATGACCCTACATCGCCCCAGGATCGGTCTCCTGCATGTGCCGTGCAAGGACCTGCCGCGGCCCAACTCCCTGGGCCGAGTGTGACCCCAAGCCCGGCGCCCTCGCCGGCCTCCGCCTCTCATGCGTCTGCCTCCCCGATGCACCTCAGCCCCGGGCCAAGCACGGAGGCGGTAGTCCCCGGGCCCCGATCGTCGCCCGACGCAAGTCGCACCCCCGCCTTCTCCTTCCAGCCGCAGCCCTCCCCAATGCACCTCAGCCCGGCGCTCCAGCCCCCGGCCGAGGCCGAGGCCGGTGCTGAGGCTCGGACGCCCGCCGCCGGCGGCCCACGTTCCGCAGGGCCGGGCGGTATGACTCCCGAGTTCAGCTTCGGCATCCTAGCCGGTGGTGTCGACGGCAGCAGCGAAGGGCCGGATGGGTGCACCCCAGTGGCCCTGCGCCCCGGCACAAGCGCTGCTGCTGCTGGTGCCGCTGCTGACGTGGCAGGTGCCGGCAGCTCCTCAAGCGGCGGATCCTCAGATGGCAGCGACGACCACGGCAGCGACGCTGAGGCGCAGAGCCGCGGCCGGGGCGCCTTCAAGCTGTTCGGCCGCAAGATGGCGGCGCGCACGCCTGCCGTGCTGGCCACCCAGGGCCGCCGCAAGCGGCACGAGGCCCGCGAGACGCCGGCAGCCATGCGGGCCCTGCCGGCGGATGCAGGTGTGGAGCGGGGCCGTGACACGGCGCCCGTGCCCATGCAGCTCTCGCCCCAGGCGGAGGCCCGCCCACCAGCCCGACCACAGCCGCAGCAACCAGCGCAGCCCCAGCAAGAGCCACGCCGTGCCGAGGGCGCGGCTGCCACCGTGTCTCCGCAGCAGCAGCCGCAGCGGCGGTCCAGGCTTGCGCTGAGGGCCGCGGCACCACGCCAGGTCTCCACTCAGCACCAGCACCAGCAGCAGGGACCGCAAACGCAAACAACCAGCCAGGGCCGGGCGCCTAGCCAGGCCCACAGCCAAGGCCGGAGCCAGGGCCACAGCCAGGGACGAGGCCCAATGCACAGCCAGGCGCCCAGCCTGAGCGTCCTCCTCTCCGCCGCGTCCCAGCACCCGCCTGGCACGCAGCCCATCGAGGCCGCCGTCCTAGACGCGGAGGCCATCCAGCGTCGTCGAGCTGCCATGCCCTGGGCCCGGGTCCCTGTAGCCACCACCACCCCCAGCCAGCAAGCAGGGGGCAGCAGGGCCGCAGTGGGCAGGCTGCTGCCAGTCACGCCGGGTCCCTGGGGGGAGGGCAGCGGCAGTGAGGGGGAGGAGGAGATGGACGTCGAGGCGCTGGTGGCGGCGGGTCGGGCCGCGGTAGCGGCTAAACGGGCCCAGCGGCGCACGCCGGCCCGCGCGGGGCCCGACGTCCGCAGCGGAAGCGAAGGCACCTGTGCAGCGGGCGCGGGCGCTGGTGCAGCTCGACCGTCTCCGCTTCATCACAGCAACACTGCCGTTGGTGCCAAGGGTGGGCCGCTTGGCGGAACGGGTCTCCACGGGGCGGCGGCGGCGCCTGGGAGCGACCGGCCCGCGTACGTCGACGGTAGCGAGGGGGCCGCGAGCTCGCTCGTGCTACGCCTCAGCGAGGATCAGTCGGCCGGGGGAGTGCGGGTCAAGCCTGAGCCTCAGGACCCGGACAGCGCCCCAGCCGCGCTAGGGCCCGTGCTCCCTCCCCATCACCCCAGCAGGGACCCTGCTTCCGCGTCGAGCCCGGCCCAGGGCGTGCCCCAACACCCTAGGCCAACCACGCCCCAGCCGGCGGCCCAACGGGGCGTCACGGCTCAGGCCGTGGCGGCCGCCGCCGCCCTGGCGCTGCCGCCGGGCTCGCAGTCCCAGGCGGCGGCGCCGTCGCAGGGCAGCGGCTCGCAGGCCTTCATGGGCGGGGCCGCGTCGGAAGCGGTCGCCGAGGCGGTGGCGGGGGCCGCAGTGGCCCTGGGCTCCATGGCCATCCACGATGAGCCGCCAGCTGCGCCCGAGCCTGAGCCAGCTTCTGCTCCTCCTCCGTACGGTGGAGAGGCTCCTGCCGCCGGGGGCGTTGCGGTGGGGAATTCGGATGGGCCCGGCGGAGGGCAGCCAGCGGCTGGCAACGACGAGTTTGCCATAGCGCAGCTCTCCCAGTGGCCGGACGGAGCGGCAGCGGGCGGCGCGGCGTGCGGCCCGGCGCAGGCCGGCGGCAGCGGGGGCGACAGCGCCAGGCCGGCGGCAGGGGCCAGCGGCGGGCTGCTGGGCGGAGCGGCGGTCATCATTGACCGCTGCCTCACGCCACGCCGCGCCGCCGCCTGTGGCTCGGCGGTGGAGGCGCTGGGTGGCCGCGTCAGCTCGGCTGCGCACCTCGGCTGCGGGGCCTCTGCGGTGGTGTGTGAGCCGCGCCGGGCGGGGCGCTGGCTCGCGTGGGGCGCGCACCTGCTGTCGCCGGGAGCCGTGTCGAGGTGAGGGAAGCTAGGTAGCTTGGTATCAATAAGGAATCCCCAGTAATAAGGATTCCCCAGTGTAGCCAGCACTCGGCTCGGTGCACCTTGGGTTGTGCGCCAGGCCGACCCTAACTCGCCTTCATGCTCCGGGCCCGACTGCAGGCTGGCTGGCCAGACGCCTGCCGATGACCACGTGAGCTCTGGACCCGGTGCCGGCGGCGGCGGCGGCGTGAGCTCTGGCACCTCGACCGGCAACCTCCTGTGCGTCAGCCGCGGCGTCATGGCCGCAATCAATGACCTGGTTGGCGAAACCGCCAATGCCCCGAGAGCTGCCAGCGCCTCCGGCCCCCACAACACACGCCGAGCTGACGTGGAGCCTGGCACACCCCTGGCCGACGGCAGCCGTGAGGATGCTGTGGGGAGCAACGGCGACGGGTCCCTCGGCCGAGGCGGGGCGCGCGCAGGTGCAGGCGCGGGCCCGGAGGCAGAGGCGGAGGCGGCGGATCCTTGGAGCAGCCGGGAGGCGCGGAGGCAGTTTGTGCTTGACCTCAAGGCAGCCGAGACAGAGGCGGACGCCAGGCTCCAGAGTGGGTCCTGGGCCGTCGGCGGGAGCTTCGGGTGTGCCATGCCTGTCGCTCTCTGTACAGTAGTGCTTGCTGGCCAGCCATAACAACGAATTGTCACCAGCCTGCTCTAGGCATGCTGGCTGAACCCTGCTGCCCTGCTGCCCTGCTCCACCCCGCAGGCGCGTCCGGCTGCATGGCCTTCGCTCAGTGGGCCCCGCTTGTGCTCATGGAGTCCCTCAGCTCCTGGGCGGTCACCGACCCCCCCGAGGCGGCGCTGGTCGCGGGCACGGCCGACCCGAGCACCGACACCCAGGCGGGGCCAGCCCGCGGCGGCAGCCAGGCTTACGGGGAGGGGCAGGACGGCTGGCGCTACCCGGGGGCCATGTCACAGGAGGAGGCCGAGCCAAGGGAGGTGACGGCCGAGGAGCTGGACTCTGTGGCTTTCCCGGTAAGCGTGGGGGAGCCTGCAGGACGTGTCGGGACTCTGGGGCTGAAGCTTCGATGGCGCTGCTGAACTGGGCCATGCGAAGGGCCCATGCCTCTAGGGCACCGGCGTGCGCCGAGCTCAGCAGCGCCTTCGAAGCGCCCAGGCTACAGGTCTGCGTAGTATGCGACCACGCCCTACGCCCCTCAACCAAGCGCTACGCTTCGTTGATGTCATCTACCAGGGCAGCCGCTGAAGCTGATTTCTGTCCTGGTCCTCAACTTTGTTGCCCCTGGCCGGTTCGTGTAGGGCTGGGCGAGCTTGACGCTGCTGCTGCCCAAGGACGAGTACGGCACCCTGGGGCACAGCGCCGTCACCGTCGCTCCCAAAACGCCGCTGCCCGCCGCTACCTCGCACTCTGGCGCTGCCGGCGGCCCCAGCAGCCGCCGGGGCGCCCGCGGTGCCGCCTCCACGAACGGCGGGGGCATCCCTGTACGACAGATCTTGGAGGCTGTACGGCAGCACTACGGAGAGGAGCTGTCGTACCGGGAGATGGCGGTGGCCATGGCGGCGCGGCCCGAGCTGCGGCGGGCGCTGCAGGTGGCCTGGCAGCGGGGCGAGCCGACGCGTCGAGCGGCCCTGTTGGGGCGGCGGACGGTTGTGTGCGGGCTTCGGCGCTGCAGCATGTCCCAGGGACTGGCGGTGTATGAGGTCCAGATGACTGGGTGAAGGGGGCTGACGGGTAACGGCGCACTCAGGCGTCAAGGAATGGGGCTTGCCAGGTAAAGGCAAGGGTTGTTCAGTTGCGAATCGGCTGACGGTTGCGTCTGGGCAAGTTGCGCCAGGCCAGTCTTGGCGCCTGGCCGCCGCTGGAAAGGAAGGCAACGAAGCGGCCAAGGGACATGGGGCCATGTGTGCCGGTATGGGACGTGTGGTCACAGGCGCCGGTGCTGGCTTGTGTGGCTTAGCCCGCATCGGCCAACATGTGATAGCGTGCGGGTAGCGTGCGGTAGAATTGGACCGACCGACCCGGCAGCTGCATGGCATGTCAGACCGCGGACACACCATGGCGCTGCGATCTCAGTACGCGTGACTGCTCTATGACTGACTGCAAGTGAAGGTGACCGGTGACCATTGCTGAGATTGAGCCCTGCCGTAAACCCGGGCTGAGGACCAACACAGCAGCGACGGCGGAGGGAGTAGAGCACCCTCTGGAGTATGGGCAGAAGCACACCCTCTGCGCTGAGGAGGGAGGCGGCTGGGACACTAACTCAAGGGGCTGTAACCCAGGCCTGACGATACCTCTTCAAGGGCTGGCAGCCGGGCAGTGAACTGGCAGAACTGCCATGAACGTACCCCACCCCATCCCCGCCACTCGGTTGTCTGCACCGAAGACACCCCAAACATGGACTTCAGCACTCGATAGCATTTACAGCGGCCCCGTGGTCGCATACAAGGAGTGTTATCGGTACCGTAACGCATTTAAGCCCCCATGTGGTGGGCTAATCAAGAATGGTTGCATGCCCTAAGTTCTCTCCTCATCACAGCCCGCAAGCCCGGGTCCCGATCTATGTCTGAACGGTCACAGCACCGCACACGGGTAACTGACCGCCGTCTCTTGCGGGGACAGGTCACACACTCGACGTGCTGGGCCCTATCCTGCCTACTCGTCGCCTCATCACCTTGGCCCACCACTTGCGCCACACTGCACCACACCGTCAGAGCAGTCACGGTGCAAGCCACTCCCACCACTTGCACCTGCGTCTCAATCCCTAATTTGCACGCGTGCTGCGCGCACACAGCAGCTCGCCGTGTTATGGAATGCTACAGCGAGGGCGCTCCCGCTAACAGGCTCCCATCACTTGACGGACACCCGCGGGGCCCACACCGTGCCTAAACCCAACCCGCCTTCTCCACAGCCCCTTCAGCCCCAGGCAGCGCACCGGACCGCTGGAAGCTTCTGGGCCTCACAAGCTGCACCCCAAGGCTGCTCACTGACAGCCACTTGCCGCTGGCGGGCGCTTACTTCTCGAAGCCAAGGCCGTTCTCCTCAGCGAACCGGTCCATGAAGCGCATGAAGCGGTCCCACTCGAACTGGCTCCGCATCTGGAACCGAGCCTCAATTGCCTGCGGCTTGCCGTTCACGAACTTCGCCTTCACGTCCGTGGTGCTGAGGGTCCCCTCGTCGTCCACCATGAACAGGCCGGTGATGTCGCCCATATCGCCGGAAGCCTGCGCAAATGGGCCAGCGCGACAGCGTCCCAAACGCTCAGTCTCAACGCAGGCCTCACAAGGCCGCAGGGGCGACAGTCCCGGCGAGGGAGCGGCGGACGCGCGACAAGCGACTAGGACCACACGCGAGCGACAACCGTGCCCCAGCCGGCACGGGCCCTGCCGCCTCACCTGGAAGATGCTGGGGTTGTCAAACACGAAGAGGGCGGTCCCGTTAGCGCCGGTGCGCGAGCGGGTGAGGCGGACCTCAGGGACCGTCGACTCGTTCACGCCCTTGATGAACTGCAGCGCAGCGGCATCGCAAGACACGCTCCGAGGGCGGATGACAACCGGCTTCGAGGAGAGCGGGCGGGTGCCTGCGGGGCGAGCGGAGCGAGTTGCCGTCAAGAATGCGTTATCGGCAAGAGTCGCGAGCGGCTGCCAGGCACTCGTTACGCGATCTGAACGCGGAGTCAACTGATCGACGCTTCAAGATGGCCCCGGCCTTACCGCGAACGGCGGAGGCCTGGCGCAGGGACTGCATCGTGCAAAGGATTGTTGTGACGAAGGGTGGGGTAAGGACTAGGACTAACTCGTGGTATGTGAAGAACGCGTCGCGTGTTGGTCTTTATGCAGGCGGAGACGACCAGCTGTGGACGCAGGCTTCTGTGTGGCATGTGCGTGCCCTCGTACGGCACACCCATGCAGTGCGACTCCGCGCGCTCGGTGCTGCGACGCCCCGCTGCTAGCTGCTGGAGAACGCTGCCCCGCACCTAGCCCGCACCTAGCCGTTCCCCCCCCCCCAGTTCCCCGTCGTATCCGCGCCAGACCAAAATGCTGTCCGCACGGGCCCGCATGCTGATGGCTCAGGGTGTCGGAAAGCCGCTGCGCACCCCTCAGCAAATGCAGCAGACCCGAGGAATGGCCGGTGGAGGTAAGCGGGGGCTCAGATTCCTGCCATCAACGTGACGCCGGCACGCATTTGTGAAGGCCAATGAAGGCTTCAGTGGTGTCTTGTGAGATTTACTGTTCCATTATAGCGACGGAACCATAGCGCGCGAGTTCTGCTGCGTGCGGACCGGCCATCACCCTGTCGTGCCTCTCTGTGCATGCAGACGACGACAGCGCCTCGCGCGTGAACTGGTGGGCACGGGCTTGGAGGGCCGGCTGTGCGTGCACTGCGGGCGACGGAGGACATGGTGGTGCAATGTCGATGCACCTCGCACCTGAGTCCCGGTCTGGCTCACGAGGACGCCCATGCGTGCAGGTGGGACGCCCCCCAGAACCCCGACATCTGGCAGAAGCACCAGCTGGCGTGGTGGACGGTGGCTGCCTACACCGGTGAGGGGGGGGTCCGGGGCGAGGGGGCACATACCGGACCGCTGCGTCGGTGTTCCGAGGCGGAACGCTCCCGATGTTGGGAGCATGCCCTGCTTCCTGGGTCAGGGCCTGGGCTTAGTTTCTTAGCTGCTCTAGTCCGCGGCGGTCTTGCAGCCGCTGTGGCACACGGTCACACCCCGAGGCAGGGCCGCCGGTCAAGTTTGGCGTCTGCGTCACCCAAACGGTTCTGAAACTCGCGATCTTGCTGTCATATCTAGCAGTCTTCCCGGGCCGAGCTTGAGCATTGTAAGGCGCGCGTCAACCAACGCTAGGGCGCTTACCTGGCGGGCATGCATCCCCCCCTGCTGAACCTGGGCACTAGTTGCCGGAGCTGGGGCGTCTTGCGAAAGCAGTGCTTCTACGTTGTCTTGGTCGTGGCTTTCAGTCCGCAGGCGTGGCCCTTGGTCTTGCCAAACCAAGCGCTGGTCCCCGACGCGTGCCCTGGGTCCCGCAGGCGTGTACTGGCTGGTCGCCGGTGGCAAGAAGGAGGAGAAGAAGGAGGTCAAGGCCTAAGCGCCCGCACTCGTGCGGACGGCGCTTGGCCGACACGGCTTAGCATGGCTTAGCAGCGGGGCAGGGTAGCTGGACTGGAGCGAGCCGGAGCAAGCACCGGCGGTGGAAGCGGAGGTCTCGGCGGTGATGACCCGTGGCAGCATCAAGCATGGGGCCACCTCCACAGGGCTGCCGCTGTGGCGGCGGTTGTCAGTTGACGGTTATGCTTGCCAGGCTTGGGATCAGGGGCCACGGAGCTGCGAGGGGAGCAGCCAGGGGCGTCGCAGCGGAGGCGATGGATCGTGCTTGGGGCGTTTGACGGGGTGAGGACCCGCCCTGCGGGCAGCGGATGGCACGGGATCAGACCGCCTCCGCATGGTCGCGTGCCACCCGCGTGGGGTGAAGCTCCCTGCTGCGAAGGCGCGGAGGAGAGTCGCAGTGCAGTGAGGGGTCCCGAGGGCGGACACGTGTAGGCGCAAGGCGTTGAATTGGAGTACGGCTTAGTAACATGACGCAGAGTGGGGCAGGAACAGGGGTAGCAGCTTCCAGGTTGGCATTACAACAGGGGTGTAAGGACTCCTGTGAGAGCTCCGCTAGCAGCCCGCCAACTGACAGCTTGCCCGTCTCGGGCACCCCTCGACGCGACCGACGTATTCAGACGTTGGCATGACACAATGTGGGTTGCACTGGATTAACCTCAACCCACAAGCCCGCCTCATGCGTTGCAGCTAGTGTGCATTTGCCAGCATTCGGGCACAAGGCGCTAGCAGTTATGGGTACCAGTAGATATCGCGCGCTGGACGAACCGTCAAAACAGCTAGGAGCCGGGGCTCATCGGATACAGCATTGTGAAAGCCCGGGGAGGCAGCAGCAGAGGGCAGTCCTGCTCGGGCCCCTTCGTCGTCCACCGTACAGTTGATCGCCCGGCGCTCACAGATACACAACGCGCCTCGGCCTCCGGCCGCCCACGCAAGTGCAGCCACGGGGGAAATCAAGGTAAGCATGGGGTGGCATCCCGCAGTCGCGCGCTACCGTGGGCGCACGACGCTGACAATAGGCACGCAGTGTAGAAGACCGGAGCCCCCGGAACACGAGCGAAGTCCCAACACAAAGGTCACCCACTCCACGAGGTACGCATCCCCCCCCACCAGCAAGTCCTCCAAGAAAGCCCTGACTCAACCGAGTCACGTAGCGCACAAGAGACCAAGAAAGCTAGATGCAGTATATTAGGGCACACGGCCTGCCGACCTAAGCATGTGTCAAGCAGTCGTGCGGCCGAGTTCAAGTCCTCACCATGTGACGACGCAGGCCCACCAGACGTCCAGCGCATTCCATGCTCGGACGCGAACGCTAAACCGTCTCGAAGTGAGTCACCACTACCGTTCCTTGTTCCCATCCGTCTGTCCACCACCCAAAGCGCAAAGTCGCCCCAAGAACAGGCTAGGTGAAGCTCCGTATGCATGTTATGTGAGTGGCCCCGTCTGCCACACCGTCGCGCTCAGCGCGAGTGATGCGGCCTCTCGCCGCTTGCCGTGCAGACACCCTTGCACTCCTGCCGCCTGCCTAGGCCCGACGCCACCCTCCCAGCCGAGCGCCCATGGAGCAAGGGAACCCACGCCACAAACGCACCGTCCCCGTCACTACCTCCGTCAGGTCAAAGGATGCGCAGCCCAATCCCCAACGCTCCAACGCACCCCCCTGCCTCCCACCCTGCTTTGCTCCATGACACACACAGCGACACACCCCGCACCGACCCAGCCCTGGCCGACCTCACCGCGCGTACGGGCCCAGTGGCCGCCCCGGAGACGTGTGCCTCGACCCGCCCCCGCCCCCGCCCGCGCCGCCGTTGGCCATCCCATTCGGGCCCGAGTTGGGCCCACTGCTGGGCCCGGCGCCAGTGCCGTTGGGCCTGTTGTCGCCCTGCCCCTGGCCTTGCCCCTGGCCGCCCGTTCCGTGCTCCTGCTTGCGGAAGCCCGGAAGGGCGAGCTCGATGGAGGCCAGCGTGTCTAGGCCCGAGTGGGTGGGCTTGAGCAGGCCGGAGGACGTGGGCTTGAGCAGGCCCGAGGTGGTGGGCTTGAGGAGCTCCTTGGACATGGTGGGGGGCAGCATGTCCTGGGCCATGGACGTCGGCAGGAAGAGGCCTGCGGGCGGAGACGGAGCAACGGTGGTGAGGACGCAGAAGATGAGGGGTATGCTAATGGCGGAGGAAGGGGCCGGGGTGGTGCACAGGTGCAGCGGTACGTCATCGCTTCCCGGCATCGCACCCCGGAGGCCCGGCTGCATTGCAGCAACGAACACTAAAGACAGCACCCGCAATCACCACCGGCAGCGCGCTCTCGCTCACCGTATCCAGACATGCCCGTCTGCAGCGACGCCGACTCCACCAGCATGCCGTCCCCCAGCACCATATCCAACTGCTGGCTGTCAATCATCTGCAGGGAAGGCAGCGGCGCGCCCAGGCCGGGCCCACCCGGGCCCCCGTTGGCGGCGCCGCCGCCCGCCGCGCCGCCGCCGTTGCCCCCGGCGGCGCCGGCGGGCCGCGTGGCGCCGTTGGGGCCGCCGCCGCCGCCAGCGCCGCCGCCGAGCGCGGCTTGGAATATGGAGGCGGTCAGCGGCAGCGAAGGGAGCGCCGCGAGCGGGTCGTCGGAATCCGAATCGTCGGAGTCGGACCCCGGGCAGGTGAGCGTGGGCGGCGTGGGCACCTTGCCCGACTGCACACGTGCGAAGGGGTTGGGCGGGGGCCCGGTGGGCGGGCTGGCGCCGGGCGGGCTCTGGCCCGGAACCGGCGGAGCCGCGCGCGGGCCGCCCGAGATCGAACCAGGCGAAGGCGCCTGTGAGGATGCGAAGGGATTGGGCGGCTTGAGCGGCTCGGAGGCGGCGGCCGCGGCGGCCGCCTTGGAGGAGGCGGCCGAGGAGCCCAGAAAGTCGGGCTTCGCGTCCGGGTGGTCGATGTCCGGGTGGCGGCTGAGGGAGGGCATCTTGTGGGGCCGCGGGTTGGCGGAGCCGCGCGACTGCAGGCCCTCGCCCGGGTCTGCGGGTTGGCGTGGGAGCGGGGGTGGAAGGGTGTGGTCAGGATGCGGAGGGTCGGCGCGTGATAGTGTGGAAGGGTGGAAGGGTGCGTGATAGGTAGAAGGGTGTGGTTGGTGGGCGACACTGTAAGGTCCGGGACCTCAGCTAGGCGTCTGTGCAACCAACACGGTACAGAAGGACTTGCAACCGTGCGTGACGCGACCCCAGCAAGCCGGCAAAAGGCAGGTATGTGCTACCAGCAACCCAGGCCAGGCCTCACGCAAACTCGCTACACACCACAACGCTCCCCGACGGCTCCACGCCGCGACCGCTCACCTGCCGACAGCGGTGTGGCCATTTGCACCCGGCTCGGCGACACGCGGTTGAGTTGCTGCTGCTGCTGCTGCTGCTGCTGCTGCTGCTGTCCAGGCGGCCCGGCCTGAAAGTGGTGGGCGCCAAAGCTCGCCGAAGCCGTGATCCGCATCCCCGGCTGCAGCATGCCGGGCTCCTGGCCGCCGCTGTTGGGACCCCCGTGCCCGTTGACTCCGCCGCCGAACGCGTTGACCGGCGCCGACATCTGAGGCCGCCCGAGCGCCGGCGAGGGCTGCAACATCGGCGCATCGCCGCCGCCGCCGTTGGACATTCCGTGGTGGTGCGGGGAGTGGGGGTGGTGGTGGCCCGGGTGGGAGTGGGGGTGCATGGCAGGCGCAGGCGGGCCCTGCTGCTGCTGGGGCGGGGCGTGGGGCTGGCCGAAGGGGTTGGGCGGCGGGCCCTGGTGCGCGAAGGGGTTGGGCGGCTGCTGCTGCCCCGGCGGCGGCATCCGGAACGACGGCGGCGGGCCCTGCGGCGGCGGCATGAGGCCGCGGCCCGCGCCCGGCGCCGGCGGCGGGGGCATGAGCTGCGATGGCGCCATGCCCTGCTGTCCCTGCTGCTGCTGCCCCTGCATCTGCTGCTGCCCGGCTTGCTGCTGCTGCTGCTGCTGTTGCGGCATCATGTGGGGCGGCGGCATGAGCGTGGGCACGCTGCCCTGCATCGCGCCCGGCGGCGGCGCGCTGCCGTCCATGCTCCGGCTGTGCCCCTGGCCGCCCTGCGGCTGGCCCCCGGGCGGAGGCATGGAGTTGAAGCTGCCGCCGCTCCGGGGCATGAGCGTGGGCGTGGAGGCCTGCGAGGCCATGCTATTGTGGCCCTGCAGGCTCGGGTGGCCCTGCAGGCTCCCGTGCTGCTGCAAGCTCCCGTGCTGCTGCAAGCTGCCGTGTTGCTGCAGGCTGCCGTGCTGCTGCAAGCTGCCGTGCCCCTGGAGGGAGGGGTGGTGCTGGAGGCTCCCGTGGCCCTGCAAGCTCGGGTGCGGCTGCAGCGTGAGGGAGGGGTGGCTGTGGAAGCTGGGGTGCTGCTGCAGGCTGCCGTGGCCCTGCAGGGAGGGGTGGTGCTGCAGGCTGCCGTGCCCCTGCAAGCTGGGGTGGTGCTGTAAGCTCGCGTTGCCCTGCAGCGGCGGCGCCATGGCCTGCGACTGAGGCGGCTGCGGCAACGAGTGGTGGTGGCTGAGCGAGTGCTGAGCCGACTGTTGCGGGGCCATGGGCATCGGCGCGTTCATGCGAAGGCTGGGCGGCGGACTGTCCGTCATGCTACCCGCCCTGGAGCTCCGGTTGGACCCCATGCCGGCGCCAAAGGCGCTCGGCATGCCGCCGGGCGGGCCGCCAAACACGGACGGCATTCCGCCCGGCGGGCCGCCGAAGGCCGAGGGCATGGGCCCGTTGGCGGGCGGGCCCGCGCTGGACCCGCCGGGCCCAGGCAGGCCCGGGCCTGGGCCGTTGGGCCCGGGCGCGTGCAGCGACGGCAGCGGCACGCCGCTGGGGAGCGCGGCGGGGGCCGAGGGCAGCGCGGGCTGGAGCAGGCCCTTGGCCATCAACGCCGTGTCCGGTGCCAGGACCACCTCCGCCGACTGACAGCCGCCGGCGGAGAGCGGCCGTCCGCCGCCGCCACTCCCGCCCGTCGCTCGCCGCTGCGGCAGCGTCGAGAGGGACACCGCGGAGGAGTGCGTGGGCGAGGAGGGCGCGTCGATGACGCCCGCGGCCGTGGCCGAGGCGAGCGCCGCGGAGCCGGGGGCGGCCGTGAGTGCGCCGGTCTGCGCGGGGAGATGGAAGGGGCGGGGGTGGGGAAGGTGAGGTTAGCGGGCGAAGGGCGTCGGGTGGGGCGCGTGTGGCAGGGGTCCGCAGCAGGAAGGCTGGCTGGCGGCCCCCCCAGTGCAAGCTTCGCCCTGCCGCTCTCCCCCGCGGCTCATGCACCCTCCGTGCGGCTCATGCACCCTCCCCTGGCACCCTCCCTTACCGCCCAACCGCTTCTCTTCTTCCCCTGCGACCCCCCCCCTCCATTCCTCCACGCCAATCCCCTTCTCGCCCCCCACCCCACCTGCAGGAACGTGTCCGAGTCCATGGGGAAGATGGCCCACCCTGGGTGCCCGGGCGCCCACCAGGCCGCCACCGCCTGCGGCTGCATGTGCCGCAGCATCTCCCGCTGCGCCGGGTTGAGCTGCGCCACCAGGATGGCCTCGGTCTTGCGCTCGCCAGCCTCCACGCGCGTCTGGAGCAGGCCTGACAGGAGGGGGAGGGGCGGGTTCAGCCCTCCCTTCGCGCCCCTGACCATCAGAGCCCTAAGCTACCGTGACCAAGCCCGCACGCTCGTCAGCTCCCTTGCGACCCCTCCGTCCTGCTCCCTGGCTTCCAAACACCGTCGCCTGATGCCCCACGCTGCCTGGGCCCCAGTTCTCCCTGCTTCCTGGCTCCGCTCACCGGCCCCTCTTTCCCCGCCACGCCCCCCTTCCCTCCCTGCTCACCCACGGGCCGGTCCAGGTCCGCATTGCCCATGCGCGCGGTGAAGAGCACGCCCAGCTCGCAGGAGCGCCGGTCCGCGTACCTGGGGGGCCGGGGGGGGAGAGGGAGCCAGGTAAGCAGGGGATAGGGCAGCGACACGCATGGTTTGATTTCACCCAACAAGGCTTCGTACCCGCCCGTCTTCCTTCCCCTCCCGTCCTCCCTCCCCTTTTCCCAAGACGCCCCACAGCCTACCCCCCACGCGCCAGGCCCGCATGCGCTCGTCCGCTCGGCGCACAAGCCCTTCGCCCTGGACCTCGCCCTCTCTTCCGTCGCCCCCCATGCCCCGTCTCAACGCCTCTTCCTCCCCCTCTCAGGCCCTCCCTCCCTCCCTCTCCCTTCTCCTCTCCTCCTCCCCATCCCCCCACGCACCAGGCGCGCATGCGGTTGTCCGCCACCACCGCCCGCATCGCGTGGTCCCGCGCCTCGTCCCACTTCTCCTTGCTGAGCTTGAGCACGTGCTGCAGCTTCTGGCGCAGGTGCCCGTCCTGGTCGGCCCGCAGCGCCAGGAGCTTGAAGTCGCCGACTGCGGGGGGGAGGAGAGGGAGAGGAGGAAGGGATGGGCACAGGAGACTTCGTAACCCGCGCTCCGACCTTCGAAAACCCCTGGCCCTGGCCCCAGCCCCCGTTGCAACCTGAAACCCCCTCTTCCAAGCCTCCCGCCGCCCCTCCCCCTCCCCGCCTCCCCGAGGCCCCACCCTTGAGCACCGAGTTCTCCGGGATGTCGATCTCCACGCCCGCCTGCTCCGCCGCCGTGGCCAGGTCCGCCAGCTTCTTGACCGTCTCCTTGCCCATGTGCTCCAGCTTTGACACGGGGTCGTCCACGGAGGGAATGTCGGCCTTGCCAGCGGTGCGCGTGCGCCGCGTGGCGACCTGGCGGATGGCAGGTGAACAGGTGTTTGTTGCTGAGCGTTTGAAACCGCACGTCGCGCCGCCCGGTTTCTTGAAGCCAGGGCGCGAGGGGACGAGGCCTGGGTCCTCCCGGATGCCTCGCGCGTCGGGCGTTCGTGAGTGCTGGGTGCCCCGCAGCTCAAGCCCGCACCAAGCGCGTAGCGAGGAGGGGCCCTCGGCAAGCGAAACCCCCTCTGTGTGGGATGTGGAGGCGGTTTCTCGTAGCCCGCGCCCTCTCCCTTGAGCTTCTGGCCCCGTTGTAAACCCTGTAGGTCATTCCTTCAAACCGCCACCCCGTACGACCCTCCCGGACCCCTTCGCACCCCCTCCCTGTCCCCCTCCTCCTCCCTGTCCCCCTCCTTTCCCCCTCCTTTCCCCCCCCCTCCCCCGCCATACGTCACCCACCACGAAGCCCTCCGACACGGCGTGCCGGATGTTGAGGCGCGGGCCGTTGGGCGGCAGCAGCGCCCGCACCAGCAGGCGGAAGGGCGGCTTGCGGCCCGACAGGATGGCCTCCGAGGAGTCGGTCACGTGCAGCTCGTTCAGCGGCACCTTGCCGTCCTGGGACACGGGGTAGACACGGGGTAGAGCGGGGAGAGCAGGTTGACGCAGGTGTGTGGGGGGCTGCGACATGGCCGCGTGGTTTCGCGTTCCGGCCACCCCAGCCTTTCCCTGACCTTCGACGATCCCTCGTTTCCGCTGCTGCGCCCCGGCCTTGCCCGACTTCATGCCGCCTCAAGTCTGCGCGACCACCAACCCGCGCGGTTGCTCCCTCCGCGTCAACCCTTTCCGTTTCTCTCCCTTCACTTCCCCTCCAGCCCCCCCCCTCTCTCTCCCTACACGCCCCACCTGACCCAGATCTCTCTGCCCGGTCTTCCCCATCGCAAGCCATTCCTGACTGTACCATCCCGACCTCTCTTCCCCAACTGTTCCTCCTTCCCCTCTTCCGAGTCTTCCTCCCTTTGCCCTCCCGCCCCCGCCCCCGCTCTCACCGCCGTGGTCAGCAGCCGTAGCCCCCTCCCTCGCCCGCCCCCTGCGTACCTCACCTGTTCCGGACCTCTACTCCCGCACCGAACCACCTCCACCGCCCCCCCACCCCCCACCCCCCGCTCACCACCATGGTCAGCAGGACGTAGCCCTGCGCGTCGTTGCATCCGCCGCTGCCGCACACCAGGAGCGCCGTGCTCTGCGGGGCCGAGGGAGGTCCGTTAGATGCTTCCATCACAGGGTACACTGGTGGCCTTCCCCCTGCCTTCCTGCGCTCGTTCCTCCATGCTCCACCCCCACCCTCCCCGATCCCCGCCCCACATCTTGTTTTCAAGCAGGTGCCCCCTGGAGCCCTCCTCCTGCCCGCCTCCTGTCCTTCTCCGCTGCCCCTCCACCACCCCTTACTCCTGCCCGTCTCCGCTGCCCCCTCCACCCCACGCATGCGCCCCCTCCCCACCTTCTTCTTGTTCTGCAGCAGGGCGCACGCATCCAGCTCCTCCGCCGGCTCCGTACCGCCCTCATACTGCTTCCCGCTGTCCAGGAACTTGTTGTCGTACAGATTGCCGTCCAGCACGGAGATCTGGGGGGGCGAGCGGAGCCGGTTAGGGGTGCTGAGGAGGGTGCTGGGCGCATTGACGTCCGCAGGACCACGAACCGTACCGTATCGTACCGTACCGTACCCATTCCGCCTGCCCTGCAGCTGCGGCCTCCATGACCGTGCAACCCCGCCCAGGCACGGCCCCCACCCCCGACCCACAGTACCCCTGCCGCGCCTCCTCCGCCCCACTCCGTCCCCTACCCTTCCCACCCCCAATCCGCCTTCCTACCGGCCTCCTGTCCCCACCACCGTCCTTCTCGCACCCCTCCTGCCCAATCCCTCCTTCTCGCCTCCTGTCTCCTGGCCCTACCACTCCCCTCCAATCAAGCTCAGGACACTCAGGGTGAGTCCCTGCCCACCTGCAGCGTGATGTCAGGCAGCTTCTCGTCTAACCCTCCTACCCTCCATGCCTCACACTCTCCGGGTTAGCTTCCCCGCCCTCACTTCTACCCCCCAGGAGAGAGCCAGCCCCATCCCTGCCTTCATGTGTCCCCCTCCCCACCTGCAGGGTAATGTCCGGCAGCTTCTCGTCCAGCGGCTGCCCCGTGGCCGGGTCAATGAGCTCCACGCGGATGCCGGCGCTGCACCGCGCCTTGAGCACGTCGTTGACCAGGTACTTGCGGTCAAAGTTGACCGTGCAGCGGCGGGAGGGGTTGTGGTGGCAGAGCGCGCACTGCGGGTCCAGACAGCCCAGGGCCCTGAGCAAGGGGGGGAGGAGGGGAGGGCGGGTGAGGGGGGAGGAGAGGGAGGGAGGGGTGCGGCGGGAAGCAAGGGTGAGGTGGGTGCGGGCATGTGGGGCGGTTGGCAGTGGGTGGAGGGGTCGCAGGGGTGGCGTGGAAGAGGCTGGGGTCGCTGGCTTGGGCAGAGGGCCCGGCCAAACGGGAGCTTAACGTCTCAGTCCCCGGTGTCGCCTGCCGAGTGGGGAGCAGCTTGAGCGCTACGACGCTCCACGGCTGCCGCAACATATGGCCAATGGGCTGGGTGGACAGATGAGTCCCCGACTGGGTCGTGGCCTGGGCGCCGGAAGCCTGTGCTAGGGCTAGGTGCAGGGCAGTCCGTTTCTGCCCGTGCCGTGTGCCCGTCGGGAGTGGAAGGGGTCTCCCCGGCTAGCCAGGCGCGCGCCTCCCAGCCCCCTGGCTGCGTCCCTTGCTCCTATGAGCGCCTCACAAGCAATCATGGCGGAAGACGAGCTGCAGTTGCTTGTCCTCCAGGCTCAGTTGACCGTGGTCCCCGGGTGGGAGGTACGCCAGGGCCTCGGCGGCCGACCGGTCCAGCGCCTCCTTTGCCAGCCCCGGAGCATGTTGGTTTAAGCGCTGGGACAGAAGGCTGATATATTGGGTCAAGCGTACGCGAACATAATCCTGCGAGCAGCGCGTTGGCACCGTGATTCCACGGCCCTGTTACTCGCACAAAAGCCCCACACGCACCTCGAGCACGTTTGGAGGCGTCGCCTTCAGCTCTGATGGCACCTTGATGCGCTGCTGATGATACATTGCTTGCGCCAGCGCCCGTGCGCGCTGCGCAGGTCGAGGGCGACGCTAGGGGACGCCCAGCTTCTGCGCAGCGCTCCGCATAGCTGGGCCAAGGGGCGCGCGGCAACCGCCCCTATAGCTCTCCCTCTGTTCTCCGTGCTTTAAAGCTCAGAAGCCCAGTCTACGAGACGTGAGCGCGCGGCGTAATTCAGCGTTGAGTCGCTCTAGAGTCCAGCAGGCCAGAAGGTGAATGGTGTCGCTTGGCAAGTTGTACGCAAGGCTGGCGAGGTACGTGACACGGCGCGACCAGTTTCCCTTGCGAGAACAAAGGTTCCATGGACTTGTACGGCATCCGAAATTTTCGGGGCTGGCTCCCGCGCTCGGAACGCGTTCCACCAGCACCACTGAGACGGCGCACATGAGACGGGGCAGCCAAGCACGCCTGTGCATAGGGCGACGCGGTTCTGTTTGAGGGCTTTCTCAGCTCGGAAGGATGGCGGGCTCGGAAGGGCCCCCGTATCCCCGGGGCTCCATCAAGTCCATCACCGTCAAGGTTGGTCACCTAGGAGTTGCGGAACATGCGGCAGAACCGGGGACTGGGGGCCTTCAACCCAACCGATGCACCCAAAGCCTTCCCAAGCCAACCTTGTAGGTGTGCAATGTCCCTTTCTGCCTGCAGGACTTCATGGTGAGGAGGAGCGGGACTGAGCCTGCGCACACGTCCTTTGGGTGCAGTGCACGCGTCGCACGGCCCTCGGCTTGGCGTCTCCTTGCGCCACGTATCCGGTACAGGCCTGTGCCTGTGCACCTTACACATCGCACACGTAATGCTCGTCTCGTTGCGGGGCTGCGAACTCAGTTAACGCAACCCACCTAACGCCTGACGGCTTGTAACCCGCACGAACTCCCACCCCATCGACCAGTCCTTCGTCGGGACGCTTACACTCGGCTGTGGGCCTCGCATCAACCTCGTGTCTGGCCCCAACGGTGGGTAATGCGGGGGGAGGGGGGGGCGAGCATTGGCCCTCCAGAACACGCCTTGGGTCGGGGCGGCCAGGGCCGTACCATTCTGTGGACGACCTTCACCCCCGCCCCACCACCGACCACCCTGTCCGACGCCTCGACCCACCCAACCCCAGGCAGTGGCAAGAGCTCGCTGGTGACGGCGATATGCGTGGGCCTGGCCGGGCCCATGAAGGTGGGATCCAGCCCTGGGATCCAAGCTCCGGGGCGTGCCTTCCCGCAATCCCACAGGGCCGACGGTCAGCTTCCCTGGGATCCAGCCCTGAGCCCTGGGATCCAGAACACGGGGCGCGCCTCACAGGGCTTCACTCGGCTGACCGCACGCCCCGCTACGCCCTTCCCCACGCCCTTTCACGAGTACCGAACCCCGGTCCATGTCTCCCACGCGCCTGCTCACCTGCACTTGCCACGGTGTCGCGCGACCGAACGCCAGACGAGCCATCCCCAAACCCACACGTGTGCCGCAGCCACAGCCCCTGCCCGCAACCCTGCCTTCCCAATGCCTCCCCACCTGGCGCCCCCACCTGCCCGACCCCCAGGCCCTGGACCGACAGAAGGATCCCTGGGAGCTCATCCGCCGCGGGGCGGACGCCTTTGAGACACACATCGTGCTCAGCGGGGGGCCGGGCAAGGCGGACATTGTGGTCCACCGCCGTACAGGTACGGTACGGCACACGTGGTACTTGCGGACGGGCGGAGCCGAGGAAGCGGAAGCGGTACTGCCATGCCTCGACCCCGGCTACCGCAAACAGCCGATGCCAATCAACGGCACGCGCGTGTGCGAGTGCCCAGAAGTTCCCACCCCACCCGCTCGCTCCCTCCCCTCCTTCCTTGCGCCTTGCCGCCAACCGTTGCCCGCCCGCTCTCTCCCCGCAGCCCGCGGACCCCGCCCGGGCGGCGGCGGCGGCGGCGCAGGGGGGCCGCGCAAGCGCCGCAAAGTGGGCCCTGGCGGCGGCGCGGCCGCAGCCGAGGACGGCAGCTCGGGCGACGAGGGCGGGGCGGGCGAGGGCCAGGGCGCCGGCGGCGAGGGGCACGGCTCCCACACGACCTGGCGGCTCAACGGCGCGACAGCGTCTGAGAAGCAGATCCGGCGACTCACCCAGGAGCTGGGGATCCACTTCGACAACCTGTGCGTCTTCCTGCCCCAGGTGGGCTAGGTAGCGGGCGCGGCGGGTGTCGCCATGCCATAAGGCGGCGTGGTCAGGCCCTAGGCTGGCTTTCGCTCCCCTACGGCCCTCAAACTCTGCTCCAGCCGGCGCGGCCCCGGGCGCGGCCCCGGCCCTTCCTCGTCCCCCCTAACCCTGCATGCCGTACACTGCGGTACTCACCAGGCTTCGAACGCCGGGTCAACCTCTGCCTTACCCCCCCTCCAACCCTCATTCTTCCTTTCCCTCCCCCGTCCCCCCCTCCCCCCTCCCCCCCCACCAGGAGCGCGTGGTCAAGTTCTCCCAGCTGGAGCCCGCGGAGCTGCTGGCAGCCACGGAGGAGGCCATAGGCGACGGCCACCTGAAGCGCCAGCACGAGCGGCTGCAGGGGGCGGCGGGGGAGGTGGCGGCCAAGGCAGGCGTGAGTCGCGCGCCCGCGTGTGGGCTCGGGTCAGGTGACGGGTGTTGGTGCTCGCTGATCCTGCCCGTTGCTGCCGGCATGGGGCGAGGCTGGAGGCGGGACGGGACGGGGCGGGCGGCGGCTGAGGTTGAGGGTTGCGGTCACCGGTAGTGGGCTGGAGGCGAGGCCCTGCCGGCCCATGAGCCGGAGCGCCTCGTGCTGGCCACTACCCCCGCCCCGCCCCTCCCGTCGCCACCTTCACCACCGCCTGGCGAGGCGACGCAGTCCCGCTCAGCTGCACCACCACCACCCCTCCCCGTCTCTGCCTTTGCTCTCCAATGCTCCGCCAAACACCCCCCTTCCCGCCCCCTGCCCCCCCCCCATCCGCAGGAGCTGGGCCGCGCCCGCGAGCGGCTGCAGCGCCTGGCCGGGGAGCAGGCGGCCGCGCAGCCCGAGTACAACCGCCTGCAGCGCCGCAACGAGCTGAAGCGGGACGTGAGCGCGGGGGGGGGGGGTCTTGGGGGCTGACGTGGGGTTGGGTGGGGCGGATGGGGCGAGGTCGAGGGAGGTGGACGCAGCACCCCAGCACACCCGCACGTGCACACCGCACCGCACCACACCCCAGCACACCACACCCCCACGCACCCCTGGCTGGCCTAATATCACCCCCACGCACACACACCCCAACACACACACACACACACACCCCACCCGCCCCCAGGTGGAGCGCATCCAGCTGAAGCTGCTGTGGCTGGACCGCGGGGCCAAGCGCGAGGCGCAGGCGGCCGCGGCGGGGGCGCTGCGGGCCGCCAGCGCCGAGCTGGAGGGGGCGCGGCGGGAGCAGGAGGCGGCGAGGGAGCCGCTGACGTGAGTGCGGGGTCGGGGGTGGGGTGGGGTCGGGGCGGTCAGGGTGGGTTGGGGGGTCGGGTGCGGGACTGCGAGTGTGCGCAGGTGATGCCCTTGACGAGCTGGGCCACCACCCCAGCCACTACCCTAGAACCCCACGGCCAGCCAAGCGAGGAAGCAGGATGGCGGAGGCCCGGCATCTTCCGCCGACTTCCGCCATCCGTTGCCAGAGACAGGCCTCGAGAGCCTGAGCGAGGGCTGGACCCTTGCACGGGCTTTCCCCGCCTGCCAGTTAAGGCGCTTTGCTCGGAAGCCTAGCCTCTGGGCACCTGCCCCAGGCCCCAGCCAGGCCTGGCCTCTCAGCCCCGACCCGGCTTCCTCAGCTGCACACGAACCGCGCTCCGCTGCCCAAGCCGGGCTTGAGGCTGAAGCTCCTCGAGCAGAGGCTGCCAGGGCTCCCTGAAGGCAAGCCCTACGATCCTCCCTGCTGCCCAGCTGCCAGCCTAGCCCGGAAGCCCCCTCCGCAGCCCCCCAGCCTCCCCCGCGGCTCCAGCGCCCAGCCCCAACCCCCCGCCGACAGCACAGCGCGCCTCTCCGGCCGGACAGGGTGACGGAAACTGGGCTTGTGATCCGTGGATCAGGTTCTGGAACAGTTTTCCATCACAGATCCAGATCTGGATCGAGTTCGCTATAGTCTAGGCGGTTAGGATACAGGATTCTCACTCCTGAGACCCGGGTTCGAGTCCCGGTAGCGAAAGGTGGCCCTCGGGCCCTATGACAGCTCGGCGCAGTCCGAGGACCCAGGGGCTGACGCAGGATTCTGTCGTCATCGTATAGTGGTTAGTATCCCCGCCTGTCATCAGACACATAGTCTCAGACCGCGGGAGGCCGGGGTTCGATTCCCCGTGACGGCGTTTTACCAGGCCCAGGCTGGCTGCACATCCTTACGGCGCCGAATGTGGGCCTTCACCACCCCTTTCAATTCTTAACGCACGTCTCAGTGGTCTTGCAGGGCCGTTTGCTACCCTCCTCCACCCCACCCCGCCCCCTCCATCACCCAGGGGCTGACGCAGGATTCTGTCGTCATCGTATAGTGGTTAGTATCCCCGCCTGTCATCAGACACATGGTCTCAGACCGCGGGAGGCGGGGGTTTGATTCCCCGTGACGGCGTTTTACCAGGCCCAGGCTGGCTGCACATCCTTACGGCGCCGAATGTGGGCCTTCACCACCCCTTTCAATTCTTATCGCACGTCTCAGTGGTCTTGCAGGGCCGTTTGCTACCCTCCTCCACCCCACCCCGCCCCCTCCATCACCCAGGGGCTGACGCAGGATTCTGTCGTCATCGTATAGTGGTTAGTATCCCCGCCTGTCATCAGACACATGGTCTCAGACCGCGGGAGGCCGGGGTTCGATTCCCCGTGACGGCGTTTTACCAGGCCCAGGCTGGCTGCACATCCTTACGGCGCCGAATGTGGGCCTTCACCACCCCTTTCAATTCTTATCGCACGTCTCAGTGGTCTTGCAGGGCCGTTTGCTACCCTCCTCCACCCCACCCCGCCCCCTCCATCACCCCTGCCCACTGCAGTGCGGCTCAGGCTCAGCTGCAGGACCAGCAGAAGGCGGCGCGGCGACTGGAGCGGCAGGCGGACGAGAAGGCGGCGGAGCTGCAGGGGCCGGGGGGGCTGCTGACTCAGCTGGCGGCGCTCCAGGCCAGGGCCGACTCCGAATCAGAGCAGCTGCTGGCGGTGGGTGGCGCGGGGGTATTGAGGAATGCTTTGCGGTTGGTTCTGGTGGGGAAATTAAAGCAAAATGCAATGCAAGTGACGAGGACGCGCTGTTAGGGGGGCTGGGGTTGCATTGGTTCTGTGTTGATCGCAAGCTGGCGTTGGGGGATGGGGTGGGGTGGCTCCATGCATGCCCCCAGCCAGCTGCCCGAACCCCCTGTTTCCTCTCGCCGCAACCCAAGCAGCATACGGTATGCTGGCTGACACCCCCCCCCTCCCCCCCCTCGCTCCTTCGCTTCCCCCCCCAAACCGCCGCTCTACCATCTGTGCTCTCCAAACTCTAAATCGCTAACTCTAAAGCGCTATTGACAGCCTTGCCGGCCCACCCCTTCCATTCCTCCCCAAAATCTTTGCCGCGCATCTTTACTCGCTCCTTCGCTTCCCCCCTGAATGCCTGATAGTGCCCTGATAGCCTTTCTTACCATGCCCTGATAACCTTTCCCACCGTGCGCAGCTCGGCGGCCAGCACCGGCAGTGGGCGGCCAACATCGCCCACGCGAGGGGCGAGCTGGACGCCGCCCGCGCGGAGCAGCAGCGTCTGCCCCAGGGCCCCCCCGCGGGGGAGGGTGAGCGGCTGGCGGCGCTGGACTTGGAGCTGACGGCAGCTGCGTCGGAGGTGGGGTGGGATGGGGGGGCGTAGGGGCTCGGCGTTTGGGGACTGCGGGTGCAGGGCCCGGCTCGGAGGCATCCTGTGGGCGCAGCATTGGCTTGGGCAGGAGAGGCCAGGGGGCCACGGACTCCTGAGGGGCCCGACCAGCTTCGCCCTCAGCGGTATGCTGCTTGCGTTCGGGCCGACCTGTTCCGTTGGGGGAGTATAGACAAGCGCGGTCTCCAGGTCCGTATGCACGACGCACCGTGCTTACGGCTCATCGCACCGCCACCCCCCGCCCCGCGCAGGTGGCCGCTGCCAGGGTGGAGCTGCGGCGGGCGCAGGACGCACTGCGGCGCGTGGACGAGGAGATCGGGCGGCTGGAGGGTGAGGCGGGAGGCCTTCAGGGGGTGGGGGGTGGGGGGATGGGACGCCGTAGAAAGACAGGAGGACTGGAGGGTGAGGCGTGCGGCGTGCGGCCCGCCGGGGCCTTGGGGTTGGTGGGATGCATCAGACAGACCGGGGGTGTTGCAGCCCGGCCAAGGGGGTCTGCGAACCCGCAAAGCAGATCAGGGCCTGGTGAGGTGTCACTCACTTCAGACCTCGGAAGCAGCTGAACGCCGACGTGTGGGGGTCCTCGTCACTCCGCGCCCCGCTTCCGCCCGGCCCAACCCCCCTCCCCCCCTCCACACTCTGACCCCACCTGCAGTGGCCGCGAACACCCGCAGCAGCGACCGCCGCGAGCCACCAGCTACCCCGCCCACCCTCCCCTCCCCTCCCCTCCCATCCCATCCCCCCTCGACCTGACGCGTTCCGGCCCTCCCTCTACCCCCCACCCGCAGTGGCCGAGAGCAACCGCAGCGACCGCCGCGAGCAGCGCCTCCGTAAGCTGGACGCCGCCTGCCCCGGCAGCCGCCAGCTGCTGGCGTGGCTGGAGGCGACGCGGGCGGCGGGGGGCTTCCGGCGGCGTGTGGAGGTGGGCGGGGGCCTGGTCGCTGGAAGGGCGGGAGGGAGGGTGGGAGGGTGGGAGGAGGCGTGGCAGTCGTGTCTTGTGGGACCGGGTTCAGGGGCCAGCGGCCAGCTAAGGGAGGGTGGGAGGCCGGAGCTGGTGGCCGCCGTTCCGCTTGGCCCACGCAACCTTTTGGGAGGTTTGTACCGCACCCGCGAACCACGTGCTTGCGGAAACCCCCCGGCGCCTGCGTGTGTGTACTCGTTCCAATCCGTTCAGGGCCCGGCGCTGCCCGTGATGCCTGACTCGAGCACTTCGTTGCAATCTCGTCTGTGTGACATCAACCCGCTTCTGTCTCGTCCATGTCGTATCAACCCGCAGGGCCCGGCGCTGCTGGAGATCTCTCCCATCGCCGACCGGCACTGGGCCGCGGGGCTGGAGCTCATGCTGGGGGCAGGCAACCTGGGGGCCGTGTGCACCGAGGACAGTGAGTGGGCGGAGGGATGGGCGTGAGGGGCTGCAAGAGCGGGGCCTCATCATCACGTGCACCGTCCGCGTGCTGAGCACGACGCCCTCACTGCTGTTTGCCGCCACCCCCTCCCCCGTCCCCTCCTACTTCGCTCCGCAGTGGCCGACAAGAACAAGGTGCAGGACTGGCTGCGGCAGCAGCGGGACGCGTGGAAGGCGCAGAACCGGGGGCGGGGCGGCCGGGTGCCCTTCACCAACGTGTGAGCGCCGGGGGGGGGGGAGGTAAACGGGTCGGCAGAGCTCTCGGGAGTGTGGGATGGGGTGACGTACGGAAGGGGCGGGACCAGAGCGCCGCCCTGCCCTATCCTGATCCGACCTGATCCGGCGTCTGTGCCCTCGACTGTGGATAGGCAGCACAGCTGCGGTTGCGGGCGCGGCCGAAAGCACTCACTCGCATCCCTTCGCTTGCTGCTCCCCGCTTCCACCCACTTTTGACCCTTGATTGCATGCCTGCCGCTGCCTGTCAGGGTGACGTACAAGGCGAGCACCAGCGGCCCCATCCCACACCCCAACGGCGAGGCGGCTCAGGTGGGAGGGTGTGGGGCGCTGCAAACACCCGCTCTATCTCCCGTCCGACTCGCGTACACACCCGTACTGATTGTACGTGTGTACCGCACTCTGCCGTACGCGCAGTACCGCCGGTACGGCGTGGAGGCCACGCTGGACGAGGTGTTTGAGGCGCCCGACCTGACTAAGCGCACGCTGGTGGACGTGGCTTCCCTCAACACCGCATACATCGGCCGAGAGTGGGTGCACTTGGGATGACTTGGGAGGGCAGGTTTCGAGAGGTTTCATGCTTTCGGAGTGCGGGCCGCGACTCTCTGGTCTTCGCCCTCCCCGATAGGTCCCAGACGAGGCCCCCTGTTCCGTCGGTATCCAATGACGACCTCCCTCCATGCCTTGCCCGCCCCTCCCGCTCAGCAACCAACAGGCCAACACCCCATCCTCCCACCCCACCCCCCCGCAGGCAGCTGAATGACGATGCCAACATCAACTACCTCCGCCACCAGACCCCCGTGACCAAGATCATAACCAACCTCCGCACCATCTTCGCATCCAACTCCCGCTACCGGACCAACTACCAGTCCGCAGGCTACGGGGTGGGTGCGTGGGCGGCGCGGTGCCGTGCTGTGCTGCGCCGCGCCGTGTGCCGTGCCGTGCTGTGCGGAGTGCGGCGCTTGCGTCAACAGCCAGCGCGTGCGCTGCTGCAGCGCTTTCCCAGCCGCCGCCTGCCTCCTTTAGTCCTCCTGCCCGCTGCGCGCTTACCACTCCCCCGCCCCCACCCCGGCACCCCACCCCACCTCTGACCCTTGCCCCCCACCCCCCCACCCGGGCACCCACCCCCCTCCCTGACTCTCAACCCCCCCGCTCAGAAAGTGCGCCCCGCGCGGCTGTTGGCCGACGATGTGGTGGCGGGGGACGAGGCGGCGGAGGCGGCGGAGCTACAGGCGGCACGACAGGTGGGGGGGGGCCTTCGGGAGGGGAGCACGGGGGGGAAAGGGGGAGTGGGGGCGGGGGGGGGGCAGGGGGAGGCCGCGGAGGCGGTGGATCGCAGCGGGAAGGGCCCCGTCCCTTGTCGCTGGCCCACTTCCTTCACGGCGCCGCCAGCATGGGACTCCCTTGTTGGCGCATGGGTGCCTGTTTGCGCCACGTGTGAACTGACGCCCCGTGTGCCCCCACCCCCAGCGGCGCGCCGCCGCTGCGGCCGAGGTGCAGCGGCTGCAGGCGGCGCTGACGGCGGAGGAGGGCCGCGAGGGGCGGCTGCGGGCGGAGAAGCAGCAGCTGCAGGCGGCGCGGAGGGCGCGGGAGGACAGGTGAGGCGGGGGCCGCTGGGGTTTGGAGGGTGCTTCCGGCGGCCAGCGAGCCTGATGCACGCCGACGTTTGGGAGGGGCTTTGGACGAGGATTGCTGCGGATGGAGGGAACAGAGAGCTCATCGGAGCTCTGGCAACCAGAGGCTTGACGTACTGGTTCCCCCCATCCCCCATCCCTGACTGCACACACCCCCAGTGCCAACAAGGTGCTGGTCCGCATCAACCGCCCCCCTCCCCAAGTGCCCCGCCGCAACTGCCCCCCAACTGCCCCCCAACTGCCACCAACTGCCACCCAACTGCCCCCAACCGCCCCCCCTCCAGAGCCAACACAGTGCTGGTCCGCATCAACCGCGCCGCCCAGCGCCTCCACACCGCCACGCAGCGACCCGACCCCGCCCTGGACGCCCCCAGCCACAAGGCGGCCGTGCGGCAGGCGCTGGAGGCCATACCGCCAAAGGTAGGAAGGACCACGGGGCGATGGGGGGTGCTGGGCCACGTCCGATTCCCTCTCCCTGTCGGGCAGACATTGGCGGATCCTGCTTCCTCCTGCACCGCTTCCGGTGTCAGCTGCCAAGCCCGCCTCCACCCGTTGACTCCTTCCCACAACACTAACCCCGCCCCTCGCCGCCTCTGCGCGGTGCCGGCTTGCCCGCGGCATCCTCCTTGAGCTTCCCCTCGGACAGACACCTTTGGCCCCGCACAGCCTACATCACCCGTGCCTCCACCCTTGCCCTCCCCTCGACTCCTCACCCTCCCTACTCCAACCCCCATACCCCGCCCACTCTCCCACCCCCTCAGGCCCAGGCCGCTGTGGCGGCCCTCCGCGAGCTCCACGCCCTCAACCGCCGCCTCGCCCTGATCCAACTGGGCCTGGCGCAGCGCACCGCCTCCCTCGAGCCCCTGCGCGCCGCCCTCCAACGCACCGAGGCCGCCGTGCGGACCGCCGAGGCGGCGGTGGCGGAGCGGCAGGGCCGCTTGGAGGCGGCCAAGGCGGCGGCGCGGGAGGCGGAGCGGCGGCTGCGGGAGGAGATGGGCGGCGAGGGGGGAGAAGGGGGCGGGGGCGGGGGAGGGGCCATGAGCCCGAGTCCGGAGCTGCTGGCGGCGTGGGCGGGGTGGAGTAACGAGGTGGATGAGCTGGAGGCGCTGCTGGAGGGCAAGCGGGCCGAGGTGGAGGCGGCGCAGAACGTAAGGGCGGTTGGGGTGGGCGGGTGGGTGGGTGGCATGGCAGGGGGCGGGCTGGGTGGGGGGCGCTGGGTCAAGGGTAGGTCAGGGGTGGGAGCAAGCCGGCTGAGGGCGGGGGGGTTGGGGGCTGGGCGGGCTGGGAGGTGGGTGGGGGTTGGGGCTCAAGGTTCAAGATGCGAGGGCGTGGGCCTGAGCAGGCTTCCCCACGCCTGCTCCCTTCTCTCCGTCTCCCTCCTGTCACCCTATCCGCCCCCCCCCTCCCCGCCTTCAAGCGCTCCGAGGCGACGAGGCTCCCTCCCTCCTCCTCCTTTTCGCGGACTTTCGCTCCTTTCCTTATTCCTCCTGCCCTTCGGTTGCCTGCCTTGCCTCCACCCCCCCAGGCACTCCGAGGCGACGAGGCGGCGGTGCTGGAGGCGTGGCGGCGGCGCGAGGAGGAGATGGGCACCCTGCGGCAGGTTGAGGCGGCGGGGGCGGCGGAGCTGGCCAAGCTGGAGGAAGAACTGGCTAAGCTCAGGGTGAGTGATTGGGGGCGTTGTGGGGCGGGGGCAAGGAGGGAAAGGGGGGGGGCGCATGCGGGGAGGGGGGGGCCAGGGAGGGGAGGCGCTAAAGGAAGACCTGGATGATGGGAGAAGAGGGGGAAGGAGAGGTGGGGGGAAGCCGGGGGAAAAGAGAGCGGGAAGCCCTGGCTCCACGTATGTGGGGGATACGGGTAGGGAGGGAGGGCGTGGATGAGGGCGCGTCAGCCAAACTATGCAGGGCGCAGCGAATGGCAGCCTAGGAAACGTGCGGCAGTACGGTAAGCCAGGGGCCGGGTCCACGTGGCTGGAGCAGCGATGCCCGCGCTTGTAACGTTGCCTTCGGCCAGAGTGCCGGGACCGGAACCCCCGCAGGCCAAATCCCCTGGAAGGGCTCGGCGCTACCGCCAGCCAGAACTGAGGGGCGAGAACACCAAAGCCGCGGGAAGGGGGCGCGCGCCGAGACCGGGGGCCCCAGAAGACATGGACAGAGTGCTGCACTGCTTGAAACTTCAAAGGATGGGGCGCGAACACCAGAGGCGTAGGAAGGGGGGATGTGGTACTGGCACGGGACTTCTGGGGGCAGATGGGCAGAGCTCGTCCGGCCGCGGCCACGTGGCCCGGTTGCCCGGTGTGAAGGTCGAAGCCAAACCCAAGCGGCAGCCCACTCGGATCTCAAGCCCTCTCGCCCCCCCCCCCCGCCAGCCAAGCGCAGTCGCATGCGCACATATGCATTGAGGGCGGCCACCCTGGTTGAAAGGGGGGGGGGGGCAAGTGCTTGAGTGGGAGGGCTGGGCTGCCGAGCCGCCACTCCTGCCTCCGGACTCCCAGACCGCTGGGGCCCCGGAGGCAGGAACGCCCTGGGGTGCCCCTACGAGAAAATGCCTCGCCAGTTGCAGCTCTCAACGCAACAGCTCTGCGGCTCTGAGGGCAGAGAGCACCCAGGGCTCAAGCCCACCTCGCCAGCCCCAGGGCTCTTGCGCCCTCACTACCGGAACCGACAGCCCCCAACCCAAGCGGGCTCGCTCCTCCGCCCTGCGTCCGGCACCCGAGGCGGCCGCCCAGCCAGGGGACAGGGGGCCTGGGCGGGGCTGCGGGCGGGGCGGGGGCCTTGGTCGTGGGCGCACTCAAGCCCGGGCGATCGAGCGCGTTGGCCGGTGTTTGCGTGTGTCTGTGTACCCAGAATGGCCTTGTTTGCATCCCGGTTTGATCTGATCAAGCTTGGAGCCCAGCACTAGTGGTATAGTGGTAGCATAGGTCCTTGCCAGCCCGTCGGCGGAACGCCGCGCGCGATACGGACCAGACCCGAGTTCGGAAGGTGCGGAACCCCAAAGCCCCTCTCATCATCAGACCTGTGGCTCAGTGCAAGGTTCCAGGTAGAGGGCGGAGCGGGCGGCAACACCGCGGCCCACGGGGCGCTGCCTGTATTGTACCACCGGGTAGGCGCTCAGACACCAAACTGACCGAAAGCCTGAACGCACGTGGCCTGCAGCAAATGCTCAGAGCCGAGAAGACTGGCTGGCCTGACTCGCATGAGCGCGTTGAAGAAGTTCAAAATAGCCCAGTAGATAGAGGGGACCGTCGGTGACCCTTATGACCTTACTAGGCGCAGGATGCAAGAAGCCTGGGCCGCGGTGCTCGGGAGCCACGCGGGTCCTGCCGGGCCATACGTGCCCATGTGACAATCCGGAGCGTTGCATTGGTTCTCCCAGCGCCATCAGACCCCGGGTGGGCCTGGACCTAAGCGGGCCGGCGGGCCCCTTGGGCTAGACCCTGTGGCGTGACCCCCACACCGAGAACGTCTGTGCGCAAGTAATACCGGTATGCGCAAGGCACTGCCGCGCACCTGCGGGGAGCTCACAGCGCGAAGGGCTAGACGCCAGACCGGCCCCTCAGGCGAATGCGAGGCCTGCACAGAGCGCGGCGGAGCGCAGTACGGGTGCAGCAGGGGTGGTGAGCCTCACGGCTTCAGGGCTACCACTCAGGTCTCAGGCAATTGTCGGCCGCCTTGCCGCATTTGCCTCGCGCCAAACCGCCCCCCGCGAGCCAGAGACCCCACGAAGCAGGCGCACGCCGAGGGGGTGTGAGCTTCGGTGCGACGTGCATGCGAGAGGGCGGCCTTAGCTCCCTTTGCGGCAGACAAATAGGCTGAAGGCCATCCTCTGCCAGCATGGTCAAACCGCCGAGGCCAGAGCCAACAGCCAAGACAGGAGCATGAGAGCTCACAGCCTGCCGAGCCTCACCCTGGTGGAGTGGTGGATGGTGGCCGCTGGCCGGACCTGGGAGAGCCACCGTCACTCCTGCTAAGGCACTCTGGCTGGAGGCCTTCAGCTCAGCAACAGCACCAGGCGGCAGCCCACAAGTCTCCTGCCTCCGGGGCCCCAGCGGGTCTGGGGCTCTGAACTGTCTGAAGTCAGGAGCCCCCAGGAGATCCCCACAGCCCCCAGGAGACACCGGGGCTCCCTCACGGCTCCCAGGGCCGCCGCCGAGGGCCGAACCTCACCAGACGCAGCGGATCCGGGCCCTGGCGTCCGCCCTTGACGGCGGGGGCTCCCAGGGCTGCTGCCCAAAGGCCAAACCCACCTCACCAGCCCCAAAGCTCCTGCGCCCTCGCTACCGGAACCGACAGCCCCCAACCCAAGCGGGCTCGCTCCTCCGCCATGCGTCCGGCACCCGAGGCGGCTGCCAAGCCAGGGGGTAGGGGGCCTGGGCGGGGTTGCGGGCGGGGCGGGGGCCTTGGTCGTGGGCGCACTCAAGCCTGGGCGATCGAGCCCGTTGGCCGGTGTTTGCGTGTGTCTGTGTACCCAGAATGGCCTTGTTTGCATCCCGGTTTGATCTGATCAAGCTTGGAGCTCAGCACTAGTGGTATAGTGGTAGCATAGGTCCTTGCCAGCCCGTCGGCGGAACGCCGCGCGCGATACGGACCAGACCCGAGTTCGATTCTCGGCTAGTGCATGCATTTTGCCGCAGCTGGGGTCGCTTCCCAGCCTTGCTCTGCGTTCCTGACGCGCGCTTTTGCGTGTGGGGCGTGTTTCGCAGGCAGGGGAGGCGGGGGAGGCGGTGGGAAGACGAGGGAGCGAGCAGGACAGGAGGGGGGGCAGAGGGGGGCTGGGCAGGCCTGCTGATCTGAAACCTCCCAATGCCTGCAGCCATCTGAGCACAGCGAAGCGTGCGTAGTGCTCTGACGAGGCCCACCCCTGCGACCGCGGATCATGGACGGCAGGGCGGATGGCAGCTGGCAGGGTCACACGGGGGTTAGCCACATGACGGCACGCGCGTCGGCGGGGGTCGCGTGCCTTCCCGTGACGGATCTTGCCGGGCGCCCTCCAGCCCACAAGCAACACAGCACGTCAGCATGTCAACTGCACTGTAGCAGCAGACGTCACAAGCAACAGATTGAGTGATTGACGTGTCGGGCACGGGGAATGGAAGGCCGGAAGGGGCTTGCGCCCTGGCCCAATCGCTGCGTATGGCAGTGCACAGGGCATGGACGACCCCCGGCGTTCCTGTGGGCAGAGGCCCCCTGGCATGGACTCCCAGCGGTTTCCCACTGCCCATGGCGGCGGATCCGGGTTGGCAGCGGCTCTTGCGAGGCGAGGCTCGCGAGGCGTGGGGTGCTGCCAGCTGCCACTGCCCGTGGTGATCACGATACCGGAAGGCGTCCGGGGTCAATTCGAGCTGGCCCTTGGGTCTGGCCCCCAGGGCGTCCGGGTTGCTTGAGGGGTGGAGGCTCCGGGCCCCGCTCCTCCTCCTCCTCCGGCTCCGGCCAGACACAGGCTCCCGCCCAGCGCCGGGTGTCTCGGAGTGCCCTTGAGTAGGGCAGGGCTACAGCCAGGGTGGTCCCGGAGGGTGCCCTCCCCATGGGCCTCGTGCCCCGGCGAGCGGCGACCTGGCCCCGGCCCGGGAGACATCGCTCCTCACCCCTCTTGCACTGCCGAAGCCTCGCCGGGAGGGGGCGTCGTCGATCGTCGTGGGGGCAGTAAAGCGCACCTGCCGACGGCGGATGCTTCATCTGGGTCCGCTGACTCCCCTGATGTGCATCCAGGGCCCAAGTGAAAACCCAGTGGAGGGCCTGGCAACTCGCCCCCCGAAGGCTCAGCCCCAAGTGTGTAAAGGCCCAGCACTCCGCAGCTAGGGAAAGCGCAGGGCCTGGCAACACGACCTGTCCGGCCGTCAAGCCGGTCGGCAGGCGCAGGGTCCTGCCCGTTCGCATTGCCACCCCCCAACGACGGCATGGCCGGGCTTAGGTACCTCTCCTGCCAGCACGCAGGGCTCGTGTCCTTATCCGCGCTGGAGTCCCCGGAAATGCGGCATCCAGCCGGCGCGCAGCAGGCGGGAGGGGTCGGGGGGATGGCAGCCATGGTCCGCTGGTCGGTGATGTGTGGGACACGGATGTGCCCCAATCCGACACCGAAGCTATTTGATCCCCAGGACATCATGCGCCGACTTGAGCAAAGCGGATGATTTCGACGCAGCCACCGATTGGGTCGCAGCCATCAACCATCGAAAGCGCAGCGCAGAGCTCGCGAACCAGGCTAATCCGGCTGCGTTCGTCGATCAATTCTCGAAGGTTGTTCAAGTGATCAGTGAAAGAGTGGTGCGAGCGCGATGCTGGCTGCAAGCGATCGGCGGCGCGAGCGCCCTTGCCTGAAACGGAAGACGTAAATGCTCAAAGATCAGTTCGGGACTCAACTATGCGAGACGATCAACTCCCTGAGGACATAAGCGCAACGGAGATGATCGGCACGTACTGCACTGTCCGACTGGCCTTCCCAGCCCTTACGCCGCTTCAGCGCAAGCCCGGGATTCAACGGAGCGGGTCCGGGGCCCTGACAGCGGGGCGAGGGCTGCTGCCCTCACGGCTCCAGGCGCCAGGCCGGCCGCCAAAGGCCAAACCCACCTCACCAGCCCCAAAGCTCCTGCGCCCTCACTACCGAGACCCGACAGGACCCCACCCGCGCGGGCTCGCCCCTCCACCCTGCGTCCGGCACCCGAGGTGGCCGCTCAGCGAGGGGGCAGGGGGCCTGGGCGGGGTTGCGGGCGGGGCGGGGGCCTTGGTCGTGGGCGCACTCAAGCCCGGGCGATCGAGCGCGTTGGCCGGTGTTTGCGTGTGTCTGTGTACCCAGAATGGCCTTGTTTGCATCCCGGTTTGATCTGATCAAGCTTTGAGCCCAGCACTAGTGGTATAGTGGTAGCATAGGTCCTTGCCAGCCCGGAACGCCGCGCGCGATACGGACCAGACCCGAGTTCGATTCTCGGCTAGTGCATGCATTTTGCCGCAGCTGGGGTCGCTTCCCAGCCTTGCTCTGCGTTCCTGACGCGCGCTTTTGGGTGTGGGGCGTGTCTCGCAGGCGGGGGAGGCGGTGGGAAGGCGAGGGAGCGAGCAGGACAGGAGCGGGGGCAGAGGGGAGCTGGGGAGGGAGAGACCTCCCAAGGCCATGACCATCTGCGCTCAGGAGGGAGGGGTTCATAACCGTCTTGGCGAGGGAGTGGTGGCCTCGTGGTGTAGAGCGGCGGAGGGGGCAGGGGTTGGGGCCCTCGGGGGTGAGGGTGGGGGCGGTGTTGGAAGCGTGGCATGCAGCGTTGCAGTCCCATGCAAGTCAGCCCCTGACCCGCCTGCGCTGCCTGCCCTCCTCTCCTATCAGCAAGCCTGGCTGCTAAAGAGCCCCTCTGCCCCCCCACCGCCTATTGACCGCCCCCAGGAGGCCTGGCTGCCCGAGCTCCGCGAGCGCCTGGCCCGCGTGAACGAGGCGCTGCAGCGGCACTTCGCGTCCATCCGCTGTGCGGGGGAGGTGGTGCTGCGGGAGGCGGGGGACCAGTACGACAAGTACGCGGTGGAGATCAGGTACGGCTGCGGTACGGCCGTACGGAGGGTGCTCGGAAGGGGCCTCGCGCCGAAGGGCGCACAGAGCGGGCACACACGCGTGGGGGGCTGCCTTGCCATGCGATGCCATGCCCGCCTCCCCATTCCCCCCCTCCCCCCTCCACCTCCCCTCCCCCCTCTCCCCCAAAGGGTCCAGTACCGGCCCCAGGAGCCGCTCCAGGCGCTGGACCGCAACCACCACTCGGGCGGGGAGCGGTCGGTGGCCACCATGATCTACCTCATGGCGCTGCAGGTGGGGGGGGGGGGAGATCTTTGACGAGGTAGAATTCGGGTAGCCCAGATGGTATGGCAGCCAGCGAGCCCGATGGGGGGCGGGGGAAGGGCGGGATGCGTTGAGGCTAGGTGAGGAATGGGCCGGGGTAACTACCCGATGGCCCTGCAGGGTGGGGGCGAAGGACAGGGGTTGTGTTCGTGACGTTGGGCTAAGCGTCCGAGGGGCTGCGCGTGTAATTGCAAGGGGCCGCATGCTGTTGACTTGGGCGGCCGTCAATAGTGTTCTGTCGGTGCTTCCCCTCCACCGCAGGGCATCACTTCGACCCCCTTCCGTGTGGTGGATGAGATCAACCAGGGAATGGACAGCCGGAACGAGCGCAAGGTGGGGCCCCGCCTAGCCCCAAGAACCCTCCCCCTGCTTTATCGGCCGCCTTGGTCCGCAGGATGGTACCCACGGCCACACCCAATGCTGCTCGCAAGCTACATGCCGACACTCACACCCACAACATCACGTCATGCCCCCCCCAGGTGTTTGACCTGCTGGTGGCCTGCAGCGGCCGCCCCGACACGCCCCAGTGCTTCCTGCTCACGCCCAAGCTCATCGCGAACCTGCAGTACAACCAGGTGGGGGTTGTGGAAGGGGGTGTCACATCGGCAGGAAACGTGGGACTTTGGGTTGGCAAGTGGAGAGGGCAAAAGGGTTTGGAGGACCCCCCGTGGCCCAACATCAGCCGACCTGTCCCCCTGCGCTTTGCCCCCAGCCCCTGACAAACGCCTCCCACTCCCTTTGAGCTTTGACCCCCTTCCGCCCCCCCGAACCCCGAACACCACACCACACCACGCCCCACACCACACCACGTAGCACACCCCTCCGCAGCACGTGCCCTCCGACCCCCCCCCCCTCCCGTGCGCCCCCCCCACACCCCACCCCTCCGCAGCACGTGCTCGACCTGGCCCTGGCCTTCGTGTCCCGGGGCCTGCTGGCCCCCCTGGAGCCATCCACACGCACCACGTGCCTGCGGGACCCCAGCCAGCAGGGGGGGCAGGGGGGGCAGGGGGGGCAGCCGCGGGGGGGCGCAGCGGCGCGGGCGGCCCCCGGCGCGGCGCAGGGCCTGGGCGTTCTGGACTGGCGGCAGCAAAAGGAGGTGCTGCTGTACGGCATGGGCGCGGCGGTACGGCAGTAGTTGGGGGACTTGGGGCGGTGAAGCCGGCAGGGGTGGGGAGGGCATGCAGCGGGGAGGAGGGGTGGCTGGGCGGAGGAGCTTGGGTGGAGCGCGCTGTACAAGTGCGTGGGCGGCCGGAGAGTATGTTGAGTGTGGGGATGGCGATCTGGGTCAGTGAGAGTCAGGTGCCGGAAGGTTTCGGCGGTGAGCCAAGGGCGTCGGATGTGTGGGGCCCGACGCTCTCGTCGTAGCAAGCGGGGGCGTTATGTAACTTCTTGACGTTTGAGACGACGCAACGGGCCGAAAGTGCGCTCAGGGCAGGGTACGTAAGCAGGCCGTACACTGCACACACTGCCGTACATGGCCATAATGTAACCCATTTCCCTCGACTTTTGTGCCAATCGGCTGCGCTTCATGTGCGCTACTGCCTTGCGCGTGAACCGGAAGCGTCAATGAGGCTTGGGTCCTGTCCATTGACCATCCCCGCGTCCATGGACCACTCTCCGGTACCTTGCATCCGCGCTATTCATGCCCTATGCCTCCTATATGATGAGGTACGGTCATACTAGTACACCCGGACGCCTAGCAGCGGTAGCAGTGCCGGTCGTGACGTGTCCCACGCGCGGACATGCCGACATGTGGCACCCGCAGCCACCCTTCGACCACCATCCCTATGGTCTGTGGTGCTCAGGCACACCCACGGTTCAGCCTCTCCTTGATACCACGCGTTTATGCAAGGAAAGGGCCCTTGGGCTGCGTCAGACCGCTGTGACAAAAGTTCGGACGGGAGCTGTACAAAAGTTCGGGACCCCCCTCCCCCCCCCTCCCCCCCCCCAACTTTGAGGGCTCATAACTTTTTTCCTAGAACCTCGATTTTGATTCTAAAAGCGGATTCGGGCTCCTCTTGTCGAGCTCTCCAAAGTTAAAGCGTGGTGTATTTTTTTACACTTCCTGCCCCCCCCCTGACGTAAGAGCCAGAGACGGAGGGAGAGAGGCGTAGAGACAGACGAGTAGACTTGCACCATACAAGAGGAGCGGCCAGGGCCCCCAAGGGCTGCTTGGACTCCGTTCCCTCCCACTCGCCCAAGCGCTCCCCCACTAGCCCACCTTACCCCTCTTCCCTCCTCTCCTGTTCTAGGGGGCGCGGCTACTTTGCCGGACGCCCCTTGAGCTCTGCAGAGACTGAGACTCCGTGAGCCGCCGTACCTGCACGGCACCGTGCCCCTCCCCCTGCACGGCATCGTGCCCCCCCACCGTGCACAAGTCCAGCCCCAGTTCAGGCGCATGCAACACAGTACACGCAGGCAAGTTATCTGACACAGCAGCACCGTATAAGCAGAATGGGCGACCGCGACCGCATTTGGTCCTTTCAGCGCCCGGAGTACTGGAACGACCGCTATCAGAAGCGCCTCGTCGAGGAGGATTTCATCGAAGAGCGAAAGTTCGACTGGCTGTGCAGCTTTGAGGCGGTCCGCACCTTGATTGACCCACATCTTCGTGGCGCGCGCACGGCCCTCGACATCGGCTGTGGCAATGCGGTATGGGGCACAAGGCGACTGCATCAAGCATTGTCCTCCCCTCTCTAGCCCTGCCGGGCACCGACTGTAGACGCCAACATGTCGCGTACCCCCGTTTCCCCCCTCGCCCCCCATCTGTCGCGGCGAGCTGCAGGACTTCGCAGCCGCAGTCAGCACCGCCTACCCGCAGCTCTCCATTACAGGTGTGGACTACAGCCCGGTGTTGTTCGACTTGGCGGGCACGTCCCTGGGGCCCCATGGCCGCACGGCATGGCTGGTCATGGACGCCTGCCGCATGGCTTTCCGGGACGGGGCCTTCGACGTAGTCCTGGACAAGGTGCGACAATAACCGACGATGCGCTAGCTGGGCAAAACTTCGGGCCTGCAAGCACCCTGCAAGCACCCTGCCCTCCCGTGCTTCCCTCCTGACCCGACACCCGAGTGTGTTCAACCCTCCTTGCCCCTTGCCAGGGCTGCCTGGACGCCCTCTGCGCGGGGTACGACCAACTGGCAGTGCTGCGGGGCTGGGGCCGTGACATCACCCCCGCGGAGGAGGCGCAGGAGGCGGTGGCGGTGGCGGCGGTGGCCCGGCTGCTGTCCGAGGTGGAGCGGTGCCTGGCGCCGGGCGGCAGGTGCGGAGCCGTACGGCCGTACGGGCCGTAGCCTGGCAAATGTGGGACCCCGGGTTCCGAGCTGATGCCAGCTTCCTTCCAGAGGCGCCCTTCCAGAGGCGCATACACGCGCAAACACACACCTCTCTGTCACTGATCCTTAGGGCTGGCACACACCTCCCTATCCCCCAGGTACGTGGTGATCAGCTACGAGGGCCCGCCGGGGCGAGAGCGCTTCTGGGCCGATGCCCTGCGCGGGGGCTCGCGGCTGCGCCTGGTGGCCAGCGCCGTGGAGGAGGAGAGCCACAACTACCTGTACGTCTTCACCAAGGGCGAGGAGGAGGCGGGAGGCGGGGCTGGAGCCGGGGGCGGAGCAGCGGGTGGAGCAGGCGGCGGGGAAGCGGATTCGGAGGAGGCCCGCGCTCCAGGTCAGGGGTCCGGAAGGGACGTCCACGGCTGAGGAGGGCTGCGGCTGGAACGACGGCGGCGGCAGCGGCGGAGGAAGACGAGGAGGCGGACGGCCTTGAGCTCGGGCGCTGACGGAGACCTCCTGGCGGCCACACGGCAAGAGCAGCGCTAGAATAAGTGCCGCCAGCGCCGCCCATTCCATCTTACATCCGTACCGCTGCGGTACCGTTCTGAGCTACTGGCCGGAGGCCTCAGGCCTCCGGCTTGGAGGCTGGTGGCAGCCAGCGGCCCTGAGGATGACGCAACGGTGGTCCCCCGCCCCCACCCTCACGCCGGAGCCCGCGCGCCCTTGGAAGTGTCGCCGGGGCCACAAAGAGATCAACGACGCGAAGGCCGCCGGGGCTTTGCGGTGGTGGGCACGCCATTGCGTCGCCTGACGTCAGGGCTGAGCAGGCCCTGGCGGGCCCGGCCTATGCCTGTGGGGCCCGGGCACTGCATGGCGGACTGGCAGCGGTACGCGGTGTGAGCCCGCCCGCCCCACCGCTGCCTGCGACTCCCCCCGCGGACTCCTTTGACGACTCGCGCACTTGTACGCACGACCTTCCGAGCGCAAGCTCCTTAAGTGAGGCTGAGGCTCGCGGTTGTCGGGGCTGGCAAGCTGCTTGCGCATGTCACACCCATGGACCCGCCCTTGCCCACGCCCGCAGCAGGTTGAGGCGTCACCAATGGACGCACCCCGATCCCGCCAGAACGAAGACCGCGAAGACGATGCCGGTGAGGGCCGAAGTGCGCTGCAGCTGAGGGCGTGTGGGGACGCGGCTAAGCTTCGGGTGGGGTGTGTGCTTTCGACGCCTGGGGATCATCGTGCACCGCAGTACGGCTGCTCGCGCACTGACATGCTGTTCCGCCGTCCGCCCTCTGCCCGACTCCTATACAGCTACACAAGTGACAAGAGCAGCTCCACGTGACGCCTATGTTTCCTGCTCCAGGCGGAGGCGTCTGGGGCACCGCGACCGTCGGCCAGAGCACCATCCGCGAGCTCGTTCGCACGCACAAGTACCGCGGTGAGCGCTCTATTGCGTGCAGCAACCTCGCTGTTCGCGGTCTAACTCGTGTCCGCTGTGCACGCAGCCCAAGGAAATGGCGCCTTCGCGGGCTCATCTCAGCCGGTCGCCATGTCCGCGCACACGTTCCACGCCTACGGCTCTTGCGTGGAGGAGCTCAAGTACTACCTAGGGCTCCTGGCGCGTGGCCGAGAAGCTGAGGAGGAGGAGCAGGAGGAGGAAGAGGACAGCGAGCTTGAGGAGCCGGAGGAGCGACATGTCGAGGTAGTCGAAGAGGCGCTTGCCTTGCCCATCTCGCCCACCTATGGCAAGCACGCCCAGCTGATGATGGGGTTGAAGCTCAATTCGCGGCCGTCGTCGGACCTGCCGAGCGGCTGCCAGTCGCCAAGCATCCCGGCGCATTTCCCGAGCGACGGCGGCGAAACGGAGGTGTGCACAGTCGGCGACGAGCTGGAGATGGTGTGGAGGAGGATAGAGGCCCTGCGGATAGCGCTGAACGACTGGTCGCCTGAGTTGGACGCCCAGTCTCGCGGGTAGTGTCGCTTCGGGGGTAGTGCCTGGCATGTGCGGACAAGGGCGGGGAGAGCAACACTCTCGTAGGATAGGCTTGAGCAGGCGAATGCGCTTCTGCTGGCATAAGAATGCTTGGAAGAACTGTTATCAACTGGCCCGCGTGTGTATGTGTGAGGGGATTCCCTGCCATGTAGGGAACGGCACGAGCGCCGCTTCCCACCCGCCCCTTCCTTGCCGTTCCCCCCTTGCCGTTGAAGAAGGCTCACAACGTCCAGCAGCGCCTCACCAACGCACAGCCATATTAGCCAACGAACTTCTCCAGAGCTCATGTCTTGCCGTCTCCGCCAGGCTCAATATAAACCCATCCTGCCCACAACTTACGCCCTCACGCAGCATTACCAAAGCTCCCTGCAATCTCTTTCTCTCTCCAGGCAACTGCCCCATCTCGTCGTATTGGGACCCTGAGGCCCACCCGTTCAGAAACCAGCCTAACCGCCGACTGGGGTGGCAACACCCTCCTGCGCAAAGGTACAGCTGCACTAACCCGTACGTCCGCAACCGACTCCTCCAGCCTCAGCCAGCCTGCTCCTGTACACCGCCCGCTTGCCCTCAGCCCTTGCGCCCCGCCGGAATCTCCTGCGCCTGTTCACTGTCAGAACCTGCCCTTCCCATGTCCAGGCTGCCCCTTGCTCCAGTCAGGGCGCTTGCTCTCCGCTGTCTGCTGAGCCCCACGCCATAGCCCCACAGTCGCCTCACGCCACCGCCACCCGTCGGCCCCCCCAAGCCTCACGCCCCCATCGCCCCATGGCCCCCGGCTCACGCCCCCGCCCACACGCCCTTGCAACACCTCACCCTACCGTCACCCCCCGGCCGCCTCACGCCTCCGTTCCCCCCCGCAGCCCCCGGCTCACGCCACCGCCACCAGGTTGGCCCGCTGGCCCCAGATGATGGAGGCCTGGGGGAGGGGGTGGGCCAGGAGGGAGGGGGGCGTAAGCGGGGGTGGTCAGCGCACCACCGGGCAGGGTTGCGAGGAGCTCAGCCCCGTCTCTCCAACCTGATCGCCCCCGAACACCACTGCCCCATTCCCTCTCCAACCCCCCCCCCCCCTCCCTACCAAACCCACCGTGGACATCTTGCCCTTCCTCGCTGCGGGCGGCAGCGCAGTCTCCAGCGCGTTGCCGTTGAAGATGTTGACCACGGTCACGTCGGGCGTGTAGCGCAGGCCCGGCAGCAGCTTGGGCGTGAGCAGGAAGCACTGGGGCGTGTCGGGCTGCGTGGCGCTCTCCACCAGCATGTTGAACACCTGGGGTGGGGATAGGGGTGGGGGGGGGAAGGGGTGCTTGGAGGTTGGGCAGGTCAGGCGGGACGGAGGCGATGCCACTGCGCAAAGACTACCGAACACGGGGCCTGCACCCCGCCTCCCCGGCCGCCCACCTTGCGCTCGTTGTACTGGTCCATGCCCTGGTTGATCTCATCCACCACACGGAAGGGCGTGTCCGTCACAGACTGCGGAAATGGAGGGAACAGGAAGGGGGTCTCAAGGGTTGCACGAAGAGCGGGAACGCCGCAGACCAATAGGGCAAGTGGAGCGCAAGGGCCAGAGTGGCGACATGATCGGGCAAGCGGGGTTTTCCCCCCCCCCTTACCCCCCCACCTGCAGCGCCATGAGGTAGAGCATGGTCGCCACTGACCGCTCCCCGCCGCTCTGGCGGGCGCCCGTCAGCTGGGTGAGCGACTCGGAGGCGCGGTACTGCACCCTGGGGAGGCAGGGAAGGGGTGAGGGGTGAGGGGGGAGGGAAGACGACGGGGTAAACGAGGGCTTGGGGTGGGTGGCGGGATGGACGTCTGCAGCGGTGTGTACAAAGGGGGCCGTTCGGGTCCCTAGGCAGTGGCGCCCCTTTCCATCCTCGATCCCCAAGATTGAGCCCGTGAAAGCTGTCGTGACCCTCCCTCAAGAACCTGCACTCACATGATTTCGATGGCGTACTTGTCGTAGTCCTCGCTCTCCTGCAGCCGCACCTCGCCCGCGCAGCCGATGAGCTTGAAGTTGGCGGAGAAGGAGTCGTTGATGGTGGCCACCATGCGCCGGATCTCGGGCAGCCACGAACCCTGGAAACGGGGGGGATGGAGGGGGAAACCCGGGGGGAGATCATGGGGTGGAAGCAGGCGACCCAAAGCTCTGTTTGGGCTATCGGTCCTGCCAGGGCTTGGGCCAGGAGGGGTTTGTACAGGGTTCAGGGCAGCGGCATGGGAGGCCCTGGCGCCATGCGCGATGGGCCACTTGGATACCGCACCAGCACTAACGCCGGCGAGGGCAACGGTGGGTGGGGTTGACGGGGGGAGGGGTATGTCCTCACCCGTATCTGCTCGATGCGCGCCGCCAGCTGCTCCTTGCGCGTCTGCGCCTCCTGCAGCGAGGCCTGCTGGTCCCGGATCTGGGCGTCACGCCTGGGGGGTGGGGGTGGGGGTGGAGGAGGAGGGGGTGGAGAGGGTGAGAGGGGCGGGTGAGAAGGGTGGGTGAGAGGGGCGGGGGAAGGGGAAGCGGGTTTGGCAGGTGAGATGCCGTTCCACCACGGCTCCCTCTGCCTTACCCTCCCGCCCTTGTTACTTTCACCATATTCACCGTTGCCTCACGCCTCGCCGCCCCTGCACGCCCCCACTGCTTGGACTGCTGCATGGCATTCATGTCTCTGCCCTTCCCGTTACCCCCCGGCACCTTACTGGCGCCCTCCCTCCCTCTTGCTGCCAACTCCCTTGCCACGCCCCCCCCTCCCCCGCTTACTTCTTGAACTGCTCCATGACGTTCATGTCCCTGCACACCACCTTGTCCGCCTCGGCCTCCTTGGCCTCCGCCTGCTGCGTCAGCTCCGACACGGGGGTCTTGGACTGCACGTAGCCGCTGACCAGCGCCCTGGGGGGGGGGAGGGGGGAAGGAGAAGAGGAGGGAGGAGGTTTCTGTTGCGAAAACCATACCTCTCCACCCCCGCCGCCCGCTCTCCGCACGCCTTCGCCGCGCCTACCGCTTGCAGCCCCGTAGCTTTTGATCCCCTTGACAACACATCATGTCTCCCCTGGGCCCCCCCAGCCCCTCCTCAACTGACCCCTCTTCCCCCCTTCCCCCGGACCCACTTCTCCTCCTCGCTCAGGGGCTCCCAGTCCTCCATGGCGTGCCGTTGCGCCGCCTCCTTCTCCGCCTTGGCCGCCGCCAGGGCGTCCTTGGCCGCCGCCTCCTCGCTGGCCGCCGCCCGCAGCGCCCGCTCGCGCTCCTCGCGACCCGCCTTGAGCTGCTCCAGCTGCGGGGGGGAGAGGGGGAGCGTGGAGAGGGGAGGGGGTGGACGTGGACGTGGGGGGATCCAGCATCAAGGGGGTGGCGATAAAGCCTCAAGAGAGGGCGGAGTTCCGGAGACACGCTTTAGACCGCCGGATGCAGCACACACGAGCACTCTCCTCCCCTGAACCCCAATCTATCCCATCCCCACCTGAACGCTGACGTCCTTGAGCTGCAGCTCCAGCAGCCCCGCCGCCTTTAGCGCCCCCCACAGCACCCGCATGGCCTTCACCAGGGCCTCGCACTGGGCGGGGGGGGGGGAAGGGTTCGTGGGAAGCAGGGTGTGTGTGGAGGAGGAACGGGTTCAGGGGTGCGAGGGGTCGGGCGGGGCGGGGTCGGACGCTCAGACCAGGGGCTGGCGTCGCCCCCCTTTTCCGTTCCTTGCCTTCCCAAACTCCGTTGCCTCCCCTCTCCCGTCCCCCTTGCCTTTGGCCCGTGTGCGTCCACGTGCCGCACCAAAACCCAGGTCCCTCCCTCCCTCCCCCCCCCCTTGCCTTGGGCCCGTGTGCGTCCACGTGGCGTACGAGCTCGGCCATGATGGCCGGCCGCCGGGTCTCCGGGTCGGGCACGCGCTCCGCATTGGCCAGCGTGCGCTTGGCGGTCTCCAGCACGCCCCTGCACGTGCCGCGCCTGCAGGGTTGGGTTGGATTGGGGTTGAGGCGTTGAGGGCCGGGAGCCAGGGCGTGGTTAGAGGAGGTGTGGGGTCGGGTTGGGGTCGTGGGCATGAGCAGAGGCAAATGTGTATTCGTGCGGACCCCGTGGACGCCATGGCTTGCAGGAACACGATGGGGGGTCCCCAGCTAGCCCCTGCAAGTGCCGCGCCTGGCTCTGCCAGAGGTTTGAGGTCGCCAGAGCAAGGCAAAGTCGCGGTTACAAGCCCCAGGCGCCTAGCCCAAAGCCCTGCCCTGTCTCCTGCTGCCTCCGGGCTCACTTCTTGATGATGTCCTGCGCCTGCTTGTGCAGCCGGTTGCCCTCGGTGATCATGGCCCGCCGGGACGCCTCGGTTTGCTCCAGCTCGGCCGTGATGGTGGCGTCCTCGGCCTGCTCCCGGGACCGTTCCTGTGGGGGCAAAGGAGTGGGGATTCTCGGCCAATTGGAGAGATATCTCCCAATGAATTGGGGCTCTCCTTTCTAGTAGGCACAGCTTGAAACGCAATCATCAGGGTGTGTGTGGCGGGGACTTGACGGGGACGTGTTGCAGCAAGGCAAGGGAAGAGCGGGGACGATAGGCGGCTAACAGGCGGGCACCCCAGAATGCCCGCTCGGCTCTTCTCTCTTGCCAGGCCCCTCACCTCCTCCAGCTCCCGCTCCCGGCCCTGCAGCTGCTCCAGCTCGGCGTCCTCCTGGCTGCCGCCCCCGGCCAACACCTTGCCATTATACAAGATGTTGTTGATGCTGGAGGTTCCGCCGTAGTGGGAGGTGATGTGCGAGTGCTCGGTGTCGCCCACGAGAACGCATCGCATGCCGGTGCGGAAGAGGTGGTTGAGGTTGCCGGGCGCTTGTCTGGCGGGAGCAGTGTGAGTTGGGTTTGGGGGGTTGTAATGAGGGGCTGGGCGGAGCCACAGGTGAGGGGAGGTTGCCCGATCTGCCCTGCCCTGCCTGGCCCAACCCTGCCACCCTTCTCACTCATTTCCGATGTACACCTTGTTGACGCCGCACTGCGCCACCAGCACACGCATCACCATGGGCGGCGCCTCAATGAGCTCGTCCACCGTGTACATGATGCCGTACCTGCAGTTTGCCGTACAAGTACGGCAGGGCGCAACAGGTCAGCAAAGTCCGCGGCTTGGTGCCGAGTCGAGCGACAACATGGTACGGTACGGAGCAACCTTTTAAATACCGGTATAGCACTCCGCCTTACTCGGCGTGACGGCTGGCGGGGCCCGCGGGGTGCGGCACGGTGTACGGCTGTGCGGGGTTGTGCGGCGAGTACAGCACCTTGCACTGCCCGGCGCCCAGGCGGCTCGCCTCCTCGGAGAGGCGCGTCTCGTCCTCCCTGCGTGCGGATGGGCGGAGTCGCTCAGGCGAGTCTGAGCAGCGAAGATGAGCTGAAATGCAGCCGCACCTATCGTGACCATCACATTATCGACGCCCTTGCCGCACCTGCACGTGACGATGTAGGCCCCGAGCCAGAACCAGCACGTGGTCTCGACGTACTGCGCCGCCTTGCGCGGATCCAGGCCCGGAACCTGCCGTACAGTCAGCTCGGCGGCGATGGGGCCCCACACGGGGCCCTGGAAGGTACCGTTGGAGCGGTTGGCCGTCACCCAGGCGTCCAGGGTGGCCACATTGGGCAGCCGGCCAGCGCCCTGGAGGGTCTGGAGCAGGCGGTAGCGGCGGCTTCCGATTGTGGAAATGCGGGCTGGGGAGGCGCGGGGAAAGGGGAAAAGGAGGTCGCGGAAGGGTCTTGCGGGAGGAGGGGTTCGGTTCGTGTCTGGGCGGTGTCGCGCGGCGTGTTGTCCCGACCAGCTCATGTCAAGTGCTACGCAGACCAGCCTGGAAAGACCGGCCCGCCCGAGCCCAAGCTCGCCGCAGGCCCTGCGCTGCCCGTACACCCCGCGGCCCAAACCGACACCCGGTCCACACCACACCCTACCTCGCTGGCCGCCCCGCTGGCCCGGCTGCCAGATCGCTGCCTGGGACCTCCCACACACACAGCGCTGGCCCCGCCTGCCCCCATTACAGCGTACCTCGCAGGCGCCCCAGCTCCAGGTCTATCCCCTGCATCCGCTGCGCCGCCTCGTTCTTGGCGGAGCCCAGCTCCTGCTGCCGAAACTGGAGCGCCTGGAGAGAGCCGGGGAAGGCGAGAGGGGGGAAGAGGGGAGGGGGCAGCTCGTGATCGCGTTTGGCTTGGGGCTTGAGCTGTACGACATGGCACGGCACGTGTGGCACTCATCCTGCCGCTGCCCCACCTGTATCTCCAGGCGCAGCTCGTCAAGTCTGGCGGTCACCTCCTGCTCAGGGCAGGTGAGAGGGCGGGTCGCGGGTGTGAGGGGCATGGGTTTCGGCTTGAGGATGCTGACTGCGACACCCGCTCCTCTAGAGAGGAAACGTGGGTTGGCACTTCAGCCCTGGCCCCGCCACGAACCTTTCGTTGCCCTCCCCCCCCCGCAGCCCAACACCTCTACCGCCCCGCCCCCCACCCTCACCGGCGGGGGCCCCTCGGGCAGCTCGTCCAGGGCCGCCTGCGCCCGCGCCACGCCCTGCCGCGCCCGCTCGATTCCCTCCAGCCGCTTCCGCCCCTCCTCCTCCAGGCTGCCCAGGTCCCCGGACAGGCGCTGCAGCTCCTCGTCCTGAGGGGCCGCGGGTTCAGGAGGATAGCTTCATAATTACCTTCAAAGATACTGCGATGCTTCATATACGGGCCCTGACGCCAAAGCGTCTGAGAGCCAGACCCGGGCGCGCACGACACGCTTGATGAGGGAAGGGCAGAACGAGGCGCAGAACCCGTGCCCCTGCCCCAGGGCCGCCCGGCCCAGTCGCCGGCCAGCTCACGTGCTGCGTGATGGCCTTCTGGCATGCGTTGGCCTTCATGCGGGCGTCCTGAGCCTTCTTGTCGGCGGGGATGCGCTCGGCGCGCAGCTTGTTGGCCCGCACCTGGCAGCGCCTGGGGGCAGGCAGGAGGGCAAGGGTGAAGAGCGCGGGCAGGGCCAGGACGACGCGAGAGGGGAGGCGCTTACTGAGCACACAGGCTGCACTCTCCACAGGAAAGAACGTGGTATCCCCACCACCAACAACACAATTACCCCCCCCCCCCCCCCCCCTCCACCCCACCCCCCCCCTCCCCCCACCGCCCCCACCACCAGCTCCTCCCCACCACCACCACCAGCACCTCCTCCCCCCACCTCATGGGCTCCGTGTCCTCCTCCTGTTGCGCCCGTGCGTCATCAAGCGCCGCCTTGCGCTCCAGGTACCGCTCCTTGGCGGCCCTCAGCGCCTCCAGCTTGTGGGCGGCGGACAGCCAGGCGGCCTGGCCGCGGAGGGACTTGGCCTGGAAGAGAGAGAGGGCGGGGGAAGGGAGGGGGAGCGGGTTCACAAGGTTTTGCGCGGGTGTAGGCTGTACACGGGGGGAAGTGGGCTCAGCTCCCCCCGCCTCCACCCAGCCCCGACTGCACCGCCTGCCCGCTCCATCCTCCTCGCGTGTCCCTGGGTACTGCCCTGAGTGACGCACGCTATCACTGGCCGCGCACGCACCTCCGCCAGCAGGTCCTGCCTCCGCTTGTACCGCTCGTAGTCCCTCCGCTGCGCCTCGTGCTCCGCCTGCAGGCGGGCCAGCTTCTCGGTGTAGCGGTCCACGTCCTGGGGGGGTGAGGGGGGTGGGGTGGGGTGGGGGCAGGGATAGGTGTTGGGGCAGGAGGGCTGCAACCTCGTCCCCATGCCCCGTGCCACGCCCCGAGTCACGTCCCGTGCGCGTACAGTCCTGCCAACGAACAGGCCCCCTCCTCCTCCTCCCATCCCCCTGACTCACGTCCTGCGCCTGCTTGTCGTCCTTCCGCAGCTCGATCAGCTGCTGGTGCTGACTCAGCAGGGTGGCGTCCCCCAGCGCCTGCTGCGTGAGGCGCAGCAGCGCGTAGGGGTCCAGCGAGGAGAACTCCTGCACCCGCTCCTGGGGCAGGAACTGGGGGGGACGAGAAGGGGGGAGGGGGACGGGAGAGGGGGAAGCAGGGGAAAGGGGAAGGCGGGCAACGTGTCATGCAGAGCACGCCCTTTCTCATCTCGCATCAGTACTCCCCCTCTCCACTACCTCCGCCCTCTCCAACTGGATGTTGGGCCCTCGGCACTCCCATTCCCTCTCTGCCCACGTGACCAGGAGCCCCCGAGCTCCCCTCCCCCTTCACCTCCCTTCCCTCCCACCCTCCCCACCTGGCACAGGTTGTCGAACTGGATGTTGAGGGACTTGACCAGGGCATCCACCTCCCTGCCGGTCTTGACCACGCCTGGGGCGGGGGCACGGGGGGTGGAGGCACGGGGGTGGGGGCACGGGGGTGGGGAGTTAGGGGTCAGCAGGAACTACGAAAATGCGGAAGGAGGCCACGGCCCAGGGCTGCGCTCGGGCACGGTTCACGCCGGCCGCACCCCAGCAGAGCTCCCTGTCCTTCCATGATCAGCCTGCCCGCACCAAGGCACCCCCGTCCCAACCCGTGCCGGGTGCGCCTGCACGCTGCATCCACACCCTGCAACAACCCACATCGCACACCTCTTGCAACCCCTTACTCCCACCCGCACACCCGACCCACATCGCCCCCAAAATCCCCTTCCCAGCCCCCCTGACCTAGTCCGCCACCTCGTCGCCTGAACCTTCTTACCCACTATACCCCCATTCACAAGCCCGCCTTACCCCACCCCCGTCCATCCCCTCAGCCCCCTCCTCCACCCTCCGAAACCCCTTCGTACCATCGATCATGAACTCGCTCTCGTGGCCCTCGACCGTTTCGCCCTGGGCGTTGCGCTTCTTGGTCTTAGTCAGCTTTCGGGTCACTACTCGGTCCCGCCCCTCCCCGCCCGAGCTGATGGTGGTGACCACCTCGAATGCGGAGGCGCCGCGCCGCACAAACTCCGTCAGCCTGTCCGCTCGCGCGACCAGCTAAGGCGTGGGAAGAAAGGGCGCGGTGGGGAGGAAGGGGGTCAAAGGGAGGTGAGGTGGAGATGAGGTGGGGGAGGGTCGGGGGGGAGTGTGTGCGGCGGCGGAGAGGGGGAGGGGGGAGAGGGAGCGCAAGCAGGAGGGCGGCGGGGGGCAGAAACGCAGCTCGCGCCGGGCTCTGACCTTGGGGCCGCCGTTGAGTCCAATGCAGAGGGCGCACACCAAGGAGGACTTGCCTGATGGGCAGGGGGGGGAAGGGACACAGGATACGTCAGCGACCACGAGCCTCAAGATATCGTCCGCCAAGGACACACCCAAGGAAGGCCGGGTCCCCAGCAGAAGCCAGCACTGGCAGTGAACGTCATTGTTTCCTAGACCACCGCGACGAGGCCAGGCAAGCCAAAGGGCAGGTGGCCTCGGTAGCAGGAGGCTTACTGCGCTCCGGCGAACTTCATACTCAAAACAAGTTCAGCAGAGAACCTGCGGGGTCGTCTGGGGTCTGATACGCACCGGTGCCGTTGGGCCCCAGCACCAGGTTGAGCTTTGGGCCGGGCTTGACCTCCAGGTAGGCGTAGGTCTGGGGGGGAGGAAGTGGGGGAGGAAGGGGGGGAGTAAGGGGGGCAGGGGGGAGAGGGAGTGTGTGTGTGCGGGGGGTGAGACGTGGGGGGACGGGAGGGAGGGAGCGGGTGAAGGGCAGAAGGCAGGCGGGGCCGGGGCGGGCAGAGCTGGTGTGCAGCGCGCACGGGAGTCGAGAGTGGGGGAGGCGTGCGGGAGCCAGCATCAGGGGTACAAGGCGGCTGAAGCGAACATGCAACAAGGGAGCAGCAAGGTGACGGGCCGGGTACGTGTGCCGGAGCCAGCATAAAGGGGCAGGGGGCGGGGGCACCGGGGACTGGAGTCTGTCAGTAGCAGGTAAGCAGGCCGCCGACGCTCACCATAAAGTTCTTCATGACGATGCGCTTGATGGAGCCCTTGGGAAAGAAGTCCTCATCGGTCGCAGACCTGCCGGCAACCATCCTCGTGGGAGCAGGGCCGGCTGAGGGCCCAGCGCCCGCACCCGCATTCCGCCTCTCCTGTATCTGCTCCTGGTCATCCTCGATGCCTTCCTCCCCCTCGTCATCGCTGTAGACGATGCGGCGCTTTGCCTCGTCGACCTCGCGGCCGCGCTTCATGGTTCAACCTCCCGGGCGGAATGCGCACTCAGCAGGTCGCAGCGCGGCTCCGCGCGGCTGCCCTCCTCTATCTAGCTGTCTAGCGGCGCATGAAGAGGGTCTTTAAGCACGGAATAGCTCGAAAGCGCACAGCTGTCGGTCGAGGTTCGAGTTCGAGCGTGCGATGCGGGCCGTGCTCCCGGTGTTCAGAGTTGCTGAGTGGGGTATTGCGAGCGTCTGGCTATCTGTGCAGTATGGCGTGACGCCGGTGACGGCCTTGCGGAGCACGAGGAGCGGGGGCCTGTGCGGGCGGTCGGGATGAACTCCCGAGTCCCGACCCGGCCCATCCGGTGGCGCACGCTGATAAGCCGAGGCACGTAGTCACTTCAGTAGCTACATTGAACATACGTCCTCACATGCGCCAAGCATCGTGCTGTCCGCAATAACTGGCGCATTCGCCATAACCTTAGCGGACCGTCCTCTCCGCTTCATACCCTCCAGCATTGAGTGCCTCCGAAATGCGTCGCATGCGAAGTAGCTGGCATAAGCTGGCCCTGGCGCGTGAGGCGTAGCTTGGACCGAGCGACGTGGCCACTCGACACAGCCATGGCGCAGGCGGGGCCACCTGCGGGCATCGTCGTACTCAGGTGAGGCTGCCAGGGGCTAAGCGTGCGCGCGATAGGCCGGCTGGGCTGAGGAACAACCCTAGCCCGCTGCGAGCGCTCCCGACCACCGCTGGCCCCTCGCGGGCCCCGGCTGCAAGCAACCTGCTCTCCAACCCGAAGACGACTCAGCCTTAAAGCTTGCTGGAGTGCCTGGAAGCTCACACGGGCCTTGCCAGCTAAGTTCTGGAGCCTCCAGCACCTTCTCCAGGCCCGCCCAGGCCCTCTGTAGGCCCGGCTTCTGGACTCAGCCCCGACCCAGCTTCCTCAGCTGCGCACGAACCGCGCTTCGCTGCCCAAGCCGGGCTTGAGGCTGAAGCTCCCAGAGGAGAGCCTGCCAGGGCTCCCCTAACGGCAAGCCCTAGGACCCTCCCCTGCTGCCCAGCTGCCAGCCTAGCCCGGAAGCCCCCTCCGCAGCCCCCCAGCCTCCCCCGCCGCTCCAGCGCCCCGCCCCAACCCCCCCGCGGCAGCCCAGCGCGCCTCTCCGGCCGGACAGGGTGACGAAAACTGGGCTGGTGGTCCGTCTATCAGGTTTTGGCCTAATTTGTCATCACAGATCCAGATCTGGATCGAGTTCGCTATAGTCTAGGCGGTCAGGATACAGGATTCTCACTCCTGAGACCCGGGTTCGAGTCCCGGTAGCGAAAGGTGGCCCTCGGGCCCAATGACAGCTCGGCGCAGTCCGAGGACCCGAGGGGACGTTAAAAACTGTCGTCATCGTATAGTGGTTAGTATCCCCGCCTGTCATCAGACAACCACGGTCTCAGACCGCGGGAGGCCGGGGTTCGATTCCCCGTGACGGCGTTTTGCCAGCCTTTGAGTGTCCACATGTCCGCCCCCATTCTTGTTGCACGAATGCGGGGCTGGCCCCGACAGCGCCAGGGGCTAGCAAGCCCGGCTGGATCTAAGCGGGCCCGGGCGGATGGGGGCCCACCTGGCACCTCGTCTCGCATCAGAAGCACCCGCCTTCCCCACGAGGCCGCTCAGTGGTCTGGATGCTCCCGAGGAGCGCGGGTCCCTTTGTCAGGCACTCCCGCCCAGCACTCCACAGGCGTGCCCACGAAGCCACTCACTCCGCTCGGCTCACCCATGCCCCTCCCTGCCGCACAACCGCAGGCACGGGCGGCGCGAGGACTCCATGAACCCGGAGTGGCAGCAGCAGGCCCGCTGGCCCTGGGACACGCCGCTGTGCGCCACGGAGACGGAGATCGCAGAGGCGGTGGCCCGCATGCAGGGAAACGGGCTCACGCGGTTTGACGGTGAGGCGGACTCGTGCCTGGCATGGGGCAATCAGCATGTGGCTGAGCGCGGGCTGGCGGAGTCCTCATGCCGTCCGTAGCTGTTCCGACCTGTACCCAACTGCTGATGATCGCTGATGCGGATCCGCTCGCTGCCCGCGTCCCCGCCCGCCTGCAGTGGTCTACACCTCGCCCTTCCTGCGCTGCCTGGAGACGGCGGAGCGCATCCTGGGCGCCCTGGGGTGCGGGGACGTGCCCGTGCTCATCCACCGGGGGCTGAGCGAGGTCCACAATCCAGGTGGGTCAGCCCCGGACCCACAGGCCCCTGACCATGCCCCCTCACCCCGCGCCGTGCCCCCACGCCTGCCCCTGACCCCTGCCTACCCCTGACCCGCCCCCGGCCCATGCCCCGGCCTGACCCTGACGCTGACCCTGACCCTGACCGTCTCTCCTAGTGCCCGTGACCCCCACTCCTGCCCCCTCCCCCTGCCCCTGACCCCAGGCCTGCTCTTCAAGGCACACGGCCGCCCCACCATGGCCCAGCGCGCGCGGCTGTGGCTGTGGCGCTCCACCTACCCGCGCCACTCGCGGCCCGTGCGCGAGCGCTTCGGCGTCAAGGCCCGGCTCGTGCGGGAGTCGGCCTGGCCGCCGCTGCCAGAGTCGGAGTTCGCGGCCGCGCAGCGCTACAGCCAGGTCAGCAGGGGCCGGTGGGGGAGGGCAGGGCGTGGTGGCTGCCGTGCTCGGTTTCCGTGCGCAGGTGCGCTTCTTGCATACCCTCCATGTTATGCTTTGCTGCCACGCACGGTCGCGGTTTTGCTGATGTTGGTACTCGCTACTCGCTCCCCTGGATCGCTCCCCAGGTGATTATGCAGCTGGCGGCTAAGCACGCGGGGCAGCAGGTGCGGGTCGGGACGTGGGGCGGGGTGCGGAGCGGAACGGGACGGAGCGTGGTGGGGCAGCTGCCGGGGGGGTGGAATGCCGGGGGCTGCCTACCAGGCTGGGGCGCCCAAACCCTTGCGGGCGACGCGGCGGCGGCTTCCCTGCGTCAGGCACCACCCAGCAGCTGCGCCCAAACCCACATGCGGTCCCCCCTGGTGCGGCCGCAGGTACTGGTGGTGTCCCACGGCAAGGCGGTGCAGGTGGCGCACGAGGCCATGGGGTGCAGCGGCCGGGTGCTGCAGGTGCGGGGGCGGTGGCGGGTTACTGCGGGCTGCAGGTGTGTTCTCAGTTTAGGGAAACGCACGGGTGGGTGTGGGGGGGATGCGGGCTGCAGGAGGGGGGCGGGGAGGGGGTGCGGGCTGCAGGGAGGGCCGCGGGCCTGGTATGCACCTCGGGGCAACCTGCGTACCTGCCAGAGGAGTAGAGGGCGGGCAGGCGGGCACAGGCAGCAGTAGATGGCGGGCACAGGCAGCACGAGCTCGCACCTCCATTCCATAAAACCTTATGCCAGCGGCCCTTGAGCGCATAACGATCCCGTCCGTGCCAACCCGCTCCTCCCGGTGCTCCTTCCCGTGCTCCTCCCTCTGCAGGTCTCCTTCGCCGGCTTCATCGCCTGCCGCGCCAAGCCGGACCGCAAGAGTCGCGACGGTGGAGACTCGTCTCGGAAGGGCCGCGACGGCAAGGATGCCTCCCACAAGGGCCCGGACGGCGGCCGCAGGAGCGCCGACGGGAGCCAGGCGCCCGCGGTCACACGCATCTGGTCCGGCGGCAGGTCGGGCGGCGGCGGCGTTACGTGGGGCTCCCTGGAACTGGATCCAGGGATGCCGTACTTCATGGTGGACGTGATCCAAGGATCCAGCCCGGATATGATGTGAGGCAGGCGCGTTGACAGGGCCTCCTGTACGTGCTGGCAGTCCTCGGCGTGCCAGGCGCCAAGGAATGGCCGCCTTGCGAATAAGCCTCAGAGGAGAGTCGGTGAACACGCAATTGCTGCTAATCCCATACTTTATGCGGTTCATTCATCATTACGGCGAGGGGTTGACTGTATATTCTGATAAACGCGTCGAGCAAGGCATCGCTGATGGGCGCTTGGACCTACTTGGACCATCTGCTGCACATGACCCTGCCACGACCTCATGCATTATTGCGCTGGGTCGTGACAGCCCCGCGTGAGCTGGGTGGAGTTGCATGGCTTTGGAGCATGCATACCGGACGTGTGTCCGAGCAGGGAGACGGAGGCTCCTCAACGCTGGACGTTGTGCTAAAGCGGTACCGGGTGATGTTGCTGACACCGGGTTCCGACGGCGCAGTGGAGGCGTGCGCAGGGCTGCGGCTGTTGAGCTGAGCGCCCGCAGGAGAGGCCCTAACTCTGCGGCGTCTGTGTAGTGAGTATGCCGGTGCCGGTAGGTGGAGTGTACGGTATGTGCCCACAGGGCAGGCAAGGTTGCATTCCGTGTCTGTGTGATGGCCAGGGGCTGGGGTTGGGATACGTTGCCAACTAGAGGGGTGCGCTGCGTGATGGCGCTGTGAAGGGTTTCTGTGCTCGCAGGGGCCGTGCAATGTGGTCAGAGCGGTGACGGGGGATGCTGCTGAGCGGGTCGGTAGAGAGAGTGGGTTGGGTCAACGCCCAAACGTCTGTCTGTCTGATGGTCGCTGGTCTGCTGGTCGTGCGGGCAATGTTGCTATCTAGATTGAGGCGTCCACCGGGCCCGGACCTGCATCCTGCTGCACAGGGCATTGCAGCGGGTCACCCGCTGACGCGCTGAGCGCCAAGAAGCGCGGGAAGGGAAGGTCACGCACGCACGCACACCTGCCTAGGCTGGCTTTGCGCTCCCCAAGTTGCACACTCCGCACAACCCTTCACAAGTAAGACGGCTTGTCGGACCACGCCATCCCAACTACGTCAGCCCCTGTTCCCAGCCATCGCAGGGAGTTGCAAGCTGGGGCGTCCTCGAGTGGGCCGAGTTGCGGAGGCGCGTGTGATGGCGCGAGCCCGGTGGGTGGCAAGGTCCGCACGTCACGAGGGCCTTCCGCCCGTGTCTGATGAGTCGCCACTCTCGCCATCTGCCGAATGGCGGCAGTAACCACGCTGCTGCTGTTTCGCGTCAGGGGCTCCGGGCGTTCCGGCGCCCGGCGCAACGTGTCACGCCTGCCAGCCAGGACATCGCGGAAGTCAGACTGCTCGTCCATCTTAACGTGATGGCGCGCCAAGATTAAGCCGCGAGTCCTCGGGCCACTCCGCTAGCTGTCTCTGCAGCGAGCAAGACACCAGCGCGCTCCGGCGTGCGGCCTGATGCGGCCATCTAATCACGACGCATCTGGCCGAACTTGCACTATGTCTGACTTTCTGGCCAGTCTGCAACTCGCGGCCAGCAGGCCAAGACAAGTAGCGCGTGTCTTGTCTTGTCTTGAGCGAGTTGACGGTGGGGCGATGGCGCACTCACATAACCAGCGCATTGCATGTTGTCCGCAACAGACTCACACAGCTTATCCCTCGCCGTCACGCCCTGCGTGAAGCGCTTGGTGCACTCTGAACATCGCCGCGTGTACGGGGGCGTTGGCGTCAACAGCGTGCATCGGGCCTGCCGATTGCGCTGGGAGCTATTCGATATAGCCCCTCCCCGCTTACTCGCTCTGTAGGGTTCGCTCAACACAAGTATCGACACTTGACACACTGTAGACATAGCTGCGACCGCCCACGTTCCGGCTGCCCGAAAGGCCGAAACGCACCCATCAACGAAGTCGCGCACAACACCCCACGACCATTGATACAGACACAGTAAGATGCAGGCTACTATGCCCTGCGTGGGCGCGGGCGCTCGGTGCGGGCGGTCGCCTTCATGGTCCATTTCTCCGGGATGCCCGCGGCTGTTGGCGCCGCGGAGACCAGCTGTCACCACTCGGAGTGTCTGCTCCGGTCTGAGGTAAGTTGGGGCAGGGCGAAGCTGGTCGCCGGTCAACACCAATCTCGCGCGGAACGCCATGCGGATGACCCTAAAGTGCCGCGGCCCGAACCCCACGCGCAGGCGACGGCGCTTGGCAGTCGTGGCCTCGGCCACGGTCGGGGGGTTGATCCACATCTCAGGCAAGCTTGCCGCTCGTAGCTTCCGAGGGTTGCTGCAGGCGGCGGGGCCGGCGCCAATGCAACCCCCCTCCCTCGGTGCCTGCACCTTCCAGCACCCGCACGGCCCCGGCACGCGACCTGCCTTCCCAACCGCTTGCTGCATCCTTGCATTCATAAGCCGCACAGCAGACCAGATCGCATACATGAACTCGCCGCGGCCGTTGCCATGTCCTCCGTCCCGCCGCTGCATCCTTCAGCTCTTCGTCCATCGGCCACGCCTCTCGGATCTGCCCCCCAACCCCAGCCGGCAACTCTTTGCCCCCTTCGCCTTGCGCGCAGAGACTTGGATCATGGCTGGCTCAGCTGCGCTCGCGCTCTCGGTCCCCGTCGCCCTCGGCTCGGTCAACGGCGGCAGGTGCGGGAACGCCCCTTCCCCGGCCGCCCCACCCCTTGCAGCTTCAGCGGCTAGACTCGTCGCTCCCAGGCTCCTGTCCGTCTGACCTGCCACACCACAGCGCGCATCACCAATTCCTAAAATGCTCCAACCCCGATGCCTGCTGCTGGCTGCGATTGCGCCCCTCAGGGTTCAGGCCGTTAGCCCATCGGAAGCCTCCATCCTGCTCTCCACGGGCACCAACGTCAAGCTGGTGGACGTCCGGTCTCGGGTAAGGGCCCACCGCTTGACTGCTACCACGTGTTAGGATACCACTGCTTCGCCCGAAGCGGAAGTCGCCTTACTGAGGGCGTGTCGCCCACGCGGAGTCGCACGTGCGGCCTGCCCTAGAGCGCGCGCAGATGGCTACTGGGCACAACCACCAACCGTCACGTAACGCTTGCGTCCCTGTCCCCGTGCCCGTGTGTGGCCGCAGCTCGAGGTCAAGATCGAGGGCCTGCCGCTCAAGTGGGTCGGGGAGGGGAGGGGGATGGCACTCTGCAGCTGGTCAACTTGATCTGGGTCGTGTGTAGAGGCAGAGCAAGGGCCAGCTGCCAGCCAATCGGAGCGCCTCGCCTTCTCAACGTGCGCCGCCCCGCCGCGCCCCTGCCCCCAGGCGCACGGACCGCCGGAACCGCGTCATCCACGCTCCCTTCAACGAGGTGAGTCCCGCCGCCCCGGCCAAGGGCAGCTGACCGTGTGCCCCCGCTGTCGCCAAACGCCCAAGCCCACGTCTCACGCCCAAAGCGCGTCGTGTGACTACCCCGCCCAACGCACTGCCACGACCCACATCCACCTGCCTCACCTCCCTCCGCCTTGCTACACCCCCTGAGCTTCTTCTCACCTCCCCCCCCCCCCCCCTCCCGTCAGCTCCGCGGCGGCAAGCTGCGGCCCGTGCCCAACTTTCTGGATGACGTGGTGTTCGCATCCGGGGTGGACTCTGACACCACCCTGGTCATCATGAGCTCGTGAGGGGGGGGGCGGAGGCGGGGGGATTGTAGGGGGGCCGAGCCGGGAGATACCGGTACCGTTAGCAGGGGAGGTGCAGGGGTCGCGGTGTGAGTGTCGTATGCCCAGATCGCTCTGACAGCCCTCGAACGCCCGGCACCCGCAGGCGCGGCAGCGAGACGCAGCGCAAGGCGGTGGACGCCATTCTGCAGATGGGCGGCCGCCACGACATCTACACCGTGCAGGGCGGCTTCAGGGCCTGGCAGGTGCGCGGCCTCGACTCGACAGCGGCGGCCTCGGGGCCCATGTGGGTCGGAGGGACTCTGTACACCACAGGGTCCACACGTGCTGTGACCGCACAGGCTCGGTCCTCACGAGCTTTCGTGCTCACTCCTTCAAACCTGGACTTCTTTCGTCCTGGACCGTACGGCACCCGCAGGCGGCGGGCCTGGACACGGAGCAGGCCTCCCTGGTGTCGGACGCATCGGTGGACAGGTGGGCAGGCGGGGGGCCGAGCGAGCACGCCACGACTACTGCTGCTCACGACTGCTACTGTCCCGACGCCTAGCCCTCCACGTTCACGTCCCCCCTATCGCCCCCCTCCGCCGACCCCCCTTGCCCGGTCCACAGCACCGACGAGGACGACTACGACTACTACGGCGGCAGCACCACCAGCAGCGGCGAGGGCGCCAGCGCCAGCCGGGCCAAGCTCAAGCCGGGCTCCACGGGCGTCGAGGTGGGCATGAACACACCCAAGCACCCACTGACGGACACCCCCCCACCTTGACCCTGGCCTACATGAGCCATGAGACCACCGGGGCCGGGGCCTTCCGTGGCCACCTCACCGCCTGCCGCATTCCGCCGCCCCACCCCGCACGCCCTCATCGCTGCCGGTGTCTGCGGTCCCCGCTGCCGCCAATGTGCCCCCCCCCGCCCTTCCCCTGCAGGAGATGTTCCTCGAGTCCTCCTCCACGGGCGGGGGCCTGCTGTCCACCTTCTCCATGGCGCTGTCCCGCATCCCCTTCAAGCCCAAGCTCCTGGAGGTCATCAAGCAGGGTGAGCCAGCGCACGCCCCCCGCAAAGGGCCCCTGCCTTTTGCGAGTTTTGCCACCCCTTCCCCCTTGCCCCTTCGCCCTTGCTGCACGCTCTGTGTGACCAGACCTCCACATCGATATGTTTAACTCCCACCGCCCGATCCCCATGGCCACGCATGTGTTTGCCCCCGCAGGCTACACCAAGGACGACCTGCGGCGGGACGTGATGGCGGGGCTGGTGGTGGGCGTCATCGCCCTCGCCCTGGGCATGGCGCTGGGCATTGCGTCGGACAGCACGCCCGCGGTCGGGTGAGCGGGGGCCTGGGGGGCGGGGCAGGCGGCGGCGCGGGTGGCTTTGTACCGTGCCGGAAACACCAAACCACCTTCCTGGCCCTGATCATTTCTGACCCTCCCCAATCCGTCTTTCCGGTGGGTGCCGCTGCCTGCAGCATCTACACGGTGGTGGTGGGCGGCCTGATCGCCTCGGCGCTGTCCGGCTCGCGTGTCACCGTCGTGGGGCCCACCGCCGCCTTCATCCCCATCGTGGCCGGTGCGTGCGCCCATGTCTTAGGCGTCCGCTGCCCTGCGAAATCTGGGGGGCGGGTTTCAAATTAACACCTCTCTTCTCCGAGCTCTTGCGCCGGTCCCCCGAACGGGTCCCCTGCTTCATTGCCTCCATCCATCCATCCATCCATCCATCCCCTCCCTCTCCCCCGCCCGCACACCAGGCGTGGCGCACGACCACGGCCCTGCGGGCCTGGCGGCCTGCACCGCCCTGGCGGGAAGCATGCTGGTGGTCATGGGCGTCACGGGCATGGGCGGAATCATCCGGTGAGGGATGCCATGGGGAGGCCGCCACGGCGCACCACACACGGTCTCCGAAAGCTGTGCAATCAGGACACCGCATGACGACCTGGAGGGGCCCCCTGAACTGCCTGGGCCCACGTTACCTGCAATGCCGGCCGTACCAACCTTGAGCTCGTGCCTCCATCGCGCTCGGACCCGCCCACCCACCACATCGTGCCCAGCCTCTCGCCCTGGCCTCCACCCCACCCGCAACCTGCCACCCACATCCTCGCCACCCCGCACCTGCCACCCCACCCCCACCCGCAGCTACGTTCCGAAGCCCGTGGTGACGGGCTTCACGGCCGGTATCGCCACCTACATCTTCTCCACGCAGCTCAAGGACTTCCTGGGTGGGCCGGGGCTGGGCCCGAGCACTCGGGCGCTGCGGGGCTGGGCCTGTAGGCCAGAACTCTGCAGAACTCAACGTCGCTCTGCAGCGCCCATACCTCATGCGTTATGTTGCTGATCGCGTTGCGGTTTCTGGTTGCTGGGCGCTCCCCGCAGGCCTGGGCGCGCCCGGGCGCCTGCCCGAGGGCGTGCCGGTGCCCACCGAGTTCCTGGAGAAGGTGGTGTACCTGGGTGAGTGGGGCAGAAGGCCTGTGCGACGGTTAGGGCGGGGGGCCAGAAGGTGATATACCTGCGGTGAGACGCGTATCAGCAGGGCAGGGAGCGGAGGAGGCAGGCGGGGCCCCCCCAGGCGGCTAGAGGGGGGCTTGCAGCGTGTGCTGATGCCTGAGCTGACGGTGGTTACGCCCCTCCTCCCGGCGCCCCGCAGGCAGCCACCTGGACGGCACGCACATCCCCTCCCTGGCCATGGCTGCCGGCTGCCTGGCGCTCATGAAGCTGTGGCCCAAGGACTGGGCCAAGGTGCGCCGCTGCACTGGCACTGCCCCCCAAACAAATCTCTCTTTTGCTCTTTTGTTCGGATACTACTGTAGTAGTAGCCAGCCGCATACCATGCGCGTGAACATTCCAGCTCTGGAGCGCTGCGCTCACTCGCGTTACCGGCACCCCCACCCCCGCGCGCGTGGTTCCGCGCGGCCCGCCCGGCAGAGCCCCGCATGCGCACGCTGGCTGCGCCTGTCGGTCTTGCACCCCTCGTTCCTGACCTTCGTGTGCCCCCCACGTGGCCCCCAGGTGCTGCCCCAGCCCATTGTGGCGGTGATCGCCGGCACGCTGGCGCTCCAGGCCATGCAGATTGCGGATCCTGGAACCAGCATCGGGATCGAGACCATCGGATCCCACTTTGGCGCCGGCGCCATCCCGCAGTCGCTGCCGTCCTTCCAGTGGCCCGAGGCGCTCAAGTGAGTCCTGCTGCCGTACACCGTGCTGCCGTACGCCGTACCCCACGCCTTGCCGTGCCGTGCTGCGCTCCCGTGCCGGCCTGGCCGCGTGCAGCCGTGCGTTGACACCAACCCGCTCCCGCTCTTCCCGCTCCCGCCCTGCCCTGACCCTCTCCCCCCTCCAAGGGCTTACACCTGTGTGACCCTCCCCCATTACCCCCACCCACCCAATCCCCCACTCCACCCACAGCGCTGAGGAGATCCCCGCGCTGATCTACCCCGCCGCCACCATTGCCATGCTGGCAGCCATCGAGTCCTTGCTGTGTGCCCGAGTGTCGGACGGCATGATCGGGGACAGGTGCGAACCAGCTCGCGCGGGCGGGTGTGGCGTGCGGTCGCCCGTACCGGTTGAACGGAGGCTGGATGCAACAAGTAACGACACATGCGTTCCCGGGGCCCCTTTGCCTCTCCGGACGTCGTCTGCCCCTTGAACGTTGCGCCCCCCGCTCGCACCCCTCTGCACCTACGCCGTTCCGCCCCCCCGCCCCGCCCAGGCACGACACGAAAGCAGCCTCTCAACCGCGCTCCCCTCGCCCCCCTTTCACGCCCCCGCCCCTCCCCAGGCACGACTCCAACACCGAGCTCATCTCCCAGGGTGTGGCCAACATCTCCTGCTCCGTGCTGGGCTGCCTGCCCGCCACCGGGGCGCTGGCCCGCACCGCCGCCAACGTGCGCGCGGGCGGCCGTTCGCCCGTGTCGGGCATCGTGCACGCCGCCGTGGTGGGTGCTGGATGGGGGCCGGAAAGCGTTGCATGGTCCAGGGCCCCTTTTGACACGTCGAAGCATTGAGATATGCGAGGGGTACCCAAGGGGTCGTTCAACCCAGACCACCTAACCTGCTGTTACTCGCCCGCGTGCGTGTGCGTGTGCGTGTGCGCAGGTGGCGGCGGTGGTGCTGGCCGGCGCGGGCCCCCTGGCGGAGAACGTGCCGCTGCCCGCGCTGAGCGCCGTGCTGGTGGTGGTGGCGCTCAACATGGGCGAGTGGCACAACTTCACGCAGCTCAGCAAGTGTGAGTGGCAACGGCAGCGCTAGCCCGGGGTAGAGGTCGTGGTAGCATCTGGAGGCAATCGGCGCTACCGCTTGTGCGGAGATGCATCCATTTCGCAGGCTCACCTTGTGTGGAGCCCCCGCCTCGCCTAATGCCGTACAATCCCCGCCCCACAACCCACCGAACCCCTTCCACCCGCCCTCCCGTCCGCCCCCGCCTCCTTCCCCCTCCCTCCCTGCAGGGCCCAAGAACGACTCGCAGCTCTTCCTCATCGCCTTCTCGCTGACGGTGCTGCAGGACGTGGCGGTGGCGGTGGCCTTCGGAATGGTCATCGCGCTGGCCATCTTCGTGCAGGTGCGGCTGCGGTGCGGCCCTGGGTGCAGTTCGCTAGTGGATACCGTATAGCTACCGTACCGCTACGTACCGCTGTCCCACCAATGAGGCACATCCCTGCACACCCACCCACCGACCACCCACCCCACCCTCCCCAGGACACCTCCTCCTCCATGTACGTCCGCGCGCTGCCCTCCCGCTCCGTCATCGTGCCGCAAGACTTCGACCTGGCCGGCGACCCCCACGGCGCCACCGCCTCCTCGCAGCAGCAGGACGACGACCCCTACCGCCGCAGGACGCCGATGCGCAGCGCCGCCGGCAGCGTGAGTGGGCAGGGGCGTGGGTTGCGCGTTCGCGGGTACAGGCTTCGCGTGGGACGTACCGTATCATATCTCCGCGCGGGCAGGATCATGGGAGCGTGCCCAAAGATAAGGTGCCGGTGCCAACACGCCTTTGGGCCGGCCCTGCGGGGCGTACCGTGTGCCTCGTTGGATTCAACCTTGGGACTCGTCAGAGCAATTCAGCAAGTAACCTAACCCTCTGAGCTGTGCTGTTGGCCGGCGCAGGACGAGGAGGAGCAGGTGGAGGGGCCCTCGCCCACGCGGCTGCCGGGCACGGCGCTGCCCACCAGCCTGGCCCTGGGCATTGTGCCGCCCGTGGTGCCCGCTGGCGTGGTCTACGTCGAGGTGCGTGCGGCGTGCGGCTTCGCAGTTTTGGCCGGCATCCGTTTCAGAATCTTAGCCGGGGTCCGGAGCTCCTGGCGGGGAGGCTCTGTAACCCCGCGCCTCTGCGGCCGCACGCCTCCGTAACCCCCCACCCATCCCAACGGCTCCCGCAGGTGACCGGCTCGCTGCTGTTCGGCGCGGGCGAGATGCTGGAGAAGGCCGTGGAGGCCTCGCACTCGGCCGACCCGGTGCAGGTGGGGCCCCGGGCGGAGGGGGGAAATCCCGGTGCGGCCACGCGCACACACACCCTTGGGTCACACGCTCCGACCCTCGTCGTCACTCCGCAAGAGACCAGCGCATCCGACCATCTCTCCTCCACCCCCTCTCGCGAGCCCACACAACGCACCCCCGCCCGTCCCCCCATGCACCGGCATACCTGCCCGGCCGCCCAGCCCCCGCCCATCCAACCGCCCCCCCTGCCCGCAGGTGCTGGTGCTCAACCTGTCGCGTGTGTCGGTGGTGGACGTGTCGGGCCTGGAGGTGCTGGAGGGGGCGCTGGCGCAGCTGGAGGGCGCAGGCAAGGGCCTGGTCATGTGCGGCCTCACGCGGCAGCCGCTGCGCATGATGGCGCGGGCGGGCTTCCTGGACGAGGTGGGGGGTGGAGGGGGTGGGGACGGGGGAGGGGTCAGAGGGGCGGGGTGAGGCTTGAGGTCAGTGTTTGGGGTGGCATGCCCGGACCCATCAGGCTCGCGCCTGGGGAGGGAGGGCTCGTGGAGTGGAGCTTGGGTAGAGCGAAGCGGTCAGCTCTGAGGCCCCATGACCAACCAAGGATTCCACACACGCACCTGATCACGCGCCGACCCTACGCATCCTGAACCTGCACCCCGGTCTGCCCCGCAGGTCGGCCGTGAGAACGTCTGCCGCAGCGTGGAGGTGGCCCTGGACCGCGCCGCAGCCATCGTGGCCGCCAAGCGGGAGGCCTCGCACAACCACGTCTCCAAGAGCCGCCGCCACCGCTCCCACCGCGCCAAGGCCTCGGCCGCCACCGCCGCCGCCGCCGCTGCCGTCGTGGCCAACGGCGCCGGCAACGGCGGCGGTAGCGGCGCCGCCAGCGACGGCGGCAGCCCCACCGACGTCCTGTCTGACGACCCCGAGCAGGGCGGCGTGGTGGACGGGTACGTGCTGGCCTCGGCGCTCAAGCACGCCAAGCACGCGCAGGTGGGTGTGGTCAGTGTGGTGTGCTGTTGTTTCTGGTTGCTTGGTTACACACGGACTCTGCCCAGGGTCGGTGCCCCATCCAAGCCTGCATCCTCCCAGCATCCGCATCCTCCCACTGCCCCGCTTTCTCCTCCTCAACCGGTCACCCCGCGCCCAGCCATCCTCACATCCCCACCCCCTCTTTCCCCCCCCCCACCCCCACCCTCACCCCCACCCCCAACCCATCCCACAGGAGGAGATGGCCGACCTGCTGCCCATGGGCTCCGCCGACATGGACATGGACATTTGGACCAACGCAGCCGTGCCGCGCGGCGTGCATGCGCACGCTGCGGGCGGGCGGCTCAAGGACAACGGCTTCCCCGGCTCGGGCCTGGCCACGCCCTCGCCCCTGGCCTCGGCCGACCCCGCCGCCCCGGCGGCGGAGAAGAAGTGAGGGCTGCGGCCGGGCTTCCTCTGGCGGCGAGGCGATGTGGAGGTGTGGGAAACTGGGCCGGAGGTGAACGAGAAGGCGAGGAGAGGAGGCGCGCGGAGGGTTTATATGGAGGGGCGCGTGTGGAGACGGCGCAGAGGCGCGGCTGGCGACCGGCCGGTCAGGGAGTGCGGGCTTGGCGGCGGCGGGTGGCAGCTCATGTGGATGGCGGGTGGATTGGGGGCGAACGCGTGGGGGCCCAAAGTGTGAGGAAAAGAATGAGCATGGACGGCCCTGTGTGTTTGGGGCACTATGGCAGCTTGCCAGGCATCACAACGTGATCACAACACAGGACAATCTTTAACCCGTTTGCTATTGACTAGCCTCGGCGGTTGACGATGGGAGCATGTTGAAAGCATGAGGGCACACGCCGCTCCTTTTGCGGCCTGTTTGCCCCTCGACGCATTCTTGGCAGGGCTCTGGTTTGGGGCGTAACTAGGGTTGGGTGTATGGCTTGACCCTTCGGTGGCCCCGGGGGCCTGCACATAGCATTCGTAGCACTGGAGTCCTCTGGCCTCAACCCTTATTCTCGGGATTCGCAAATCTCGCCACAGTTGTGGCGCCTTACCTCACTGTGTCTTGGGAAGCACGCCTGGGCCGGGGAAGTCATGAGGTCCGGTTGGCGAATTTCCTCTACCTCGTGTGGGGGTCCTATTCATGCATACGGGTGACCGCGTATCGGCGCACACCCGTGATAGGATTCGAGTTATGACCTAACGTTGCGCGGGCTGGACGTGACGAAGAGTGAATGGACTGGGCTGGGAGACCGGCTGGGCTTGGATCAAGGAGGAAAGCGAAGAGTCTCAGGATCACTTATTCCTGTTAAGCAGAACTTGGGAGGAACCGCCTCGGCGCACGAAGGCCTCGGCTCGGCGGCTTGCCGCAGCCGCTGTAACGCCTCCGCCCCTTGTCTGTACACCTGGGCCGCCGTGTTGCGTGTATCGGGTCGCCCGCGCACGCCGTCGTTCTGCCATCCGGATAGGTCCGTCACACCAAGCTTACCTGAATGAGCGCTGTGGCTGCCGGAGGCACGCACTGCTGATGAACAGCTGCCCCCACGTTGCGGCCCGTGCACCCTGAACTGTCCGCTGATCCTCGTCAAGGAGAGTGTGATCTGGCCTGTGACTGCACCCTCTGCACTCCGCACTTGACAATCTCAGTGCTACCTGCTCCGTTAAGATCACAAGCCCTCAGGATCCCCTGCTCACCGTCAGCCCTCCGCAACAGCCTCCCCAGTCCCTCGTTGCTACCAGCGGGGTCCCTCGCCACCGCTCGTCCACCGCTTGCCCCCGAGTACCCGCCTACCCTGTAAGAACGACACCACTCGCGACATCGCTTGTACCCCTGCTGCTACTACCGTTAGCAACACCACAAGCTGACTCGACGCTGCGCTTCACATTGATCACAGGTGGGCCAACGCGCTCTAGCGGGACTGGCGGCCGCCTGCACGCACAACACCGGGGGCCTCGACACCAAGAGCCAGGAAAGTACCGTTTGCGCGCGCGGCTGCCCCTAGGTTAGCCCCTGCCTCGGCGATGCGCATTGCTGGCACCCTGCCTTCTTCTCTCGCGTTGAGACAGCGCGCTCAGCTGCATCCCCCTTCATCATCGTCCGGACTACGCTGCACGGCCCCTGCGAGCACAGAACCCCTGCTGCGAGAGAGGACTGGCTCACACCGCACCTGCTGCCCTGTCGCCCGGCAGCCCCCTGCTCACTCAGCTGCTCTCCCGTCTCACTGGCCTCCTGTTGAACGACAGGTGCGGCCCTCTCAAACGGAGCCATCCATCAGCGCCAAACTCGTACCAAACTCAGACTTCCGATCGGCTCCGCCACCATCCGCCGCCATCCGCCGCCTCACACTTGCCCGAGTGGGACCAACCGCCAGTGGATAACCCCTCGCGATGCCCTCCTATCCCAACTCTCCACGTCCATAGCACCTCAACGCACAACGCACCCACGGCAACTTCACCGCCCATCCTCAGCTAGACTGCCTGCGCATTGATCTGCGCCTCTTCGAGACCCTATCCGACTCTCTACCTACCTCCTGCGGAAAGCCTGCTACAACTACTCTCACGGACGCTCTGCCTCTCCTGCCCAAGTCCCCACAGTCGCTCTGTTTCCCGCCTGAGCCCCACGACAAAGCCCCGCCGCCCCTCTGCAGCCCGGCCTCTGCAGCGCGACGAAGAGAGGTGACCTGTGCCTGTGGCATGTGGTTCCCTGCTAGCGTTTACCAACCGCAACAGTCGCGCAATCCCGCATCTATCAGCCAGCCTGCCCTCCTGCGTCCAAGCACCAAGCGCAATTATGAGGGGGCGTGCTGCTTTAGAGCCCTGCACGTTGCTGCAGAGTGCCGGCGTCCGGTCAAGCCAGACGCCCTCGCTCGCCGAAGTCATCACTCCACGCCAGCTCGCACAACAAGGGCCGGCCGTAGACCGCCGGGCGTCAGCAGCAGCGACCACTCGCATGCCCAGAGCGCGCGCGGGAGCGATGGCTGCTGGGTGGACCACAGCCTAGTCCTGCCCTGCCAGATGGGCCATATGGCGTTCCACCGCCAGAGCCCAGCGCAGCAGAGACTCCACCATATCCTCCCCGGTCGCTGCTGCGGCCGTGCTGCCGCCTCCCGCATCCCTGAGGGGCCGCACCGAGCCGACCGCCACCGCCTGCGCCCACAGTGATTGCAACGCCTGTGGGGGTGCCAGGGGTGAGGAGCGAGACAGGAATGAGAGAAAGGCTTTGAGTCAGCGTGGGAAGTCGCCCTGGCAGTGAGTCAGGACAGAGGCCGGCGAGCGGGTGTACGCGCTGCACTGTCCGCACAGGGCGGATGCCATAGGTCAGCACCCTGAACCCCAAAGACCAGCAGTTGAGTGGCAGCGGCGAAGGCCGTAGCAAGCATCGCCAGAAGGCAACCACACGCCAGGAAGGCTGGCCTCCCTGAGCGCTGAGACTTTGCGTACGGGGTATAGTGGTGGCACCCCCCGCCTCCGCCCCTCCCCTCCCCGCCTCACCGTCACCAATCCCCAGGCCACGAGGGGACTCCGGACCTCGCGGGCCGCCCCGCCCTCCTCCGTGGCTATCCTCGCCACAGCTTCGCAATCCCATCCGCGTGATACCACCGCGCCGCCATCCGCCGGCAGTGCTGCCATCTGCAGCAGGTCCAATTCATCTGCCGCTCCAGCCTGGGTGAAGAGCTGGCTGAGCCATTGCCTCAGCGTCCCGCGCTCTGCCGCCACCGAGCTAGGCGCGGCCGCCGGGCGGCGCAGAAGCAACACTGGGTCGGGTTCCCAGAGATCGACCTGCGGCGGTGCCTCCTCGGGCAATCTTGGTGCGTCGATTGCCGCCAGGGCGATCGTGACGGCCATGTCCCAGACCTCCTCAGGAGAGGGCAGCTGGAAGGGCAACTGCTGGGTTGGGTCCGAGGGCCGGGGCCGGCGGGGAAGCGGCAGCACGTCCGTCTCCCTGGCGGCGAGCGGCCAATCGCGGAGGACGCTCAGCCGCACTCCCCGCGCTCTGCGCCAGAGCTCACGGGACGAGGGCATCGCGTCTAAATCAAATGCGCGTGACAGCGTAAGGTTCTGCACCTCCACCTCCTCGCCCAGAGCTAGCAGCTGCAGGAGGGGCTCCACGGGTGCACGACCGAGGGTCCAGCAGAGGCACAACCGGCGGATGGGCGGCTGTGAGGCGGCCCAGGGAATGACCAGCTCCTCCAGAAAGGACGACCTCGCGTGTGCCAACTGGCTATCGCTCAGCTCCAAGTCCATGCGCTCCGCCCGACCGCCCCCGTCGCCGCCTTCCCAGGTTGCAGCAAGGGAGAAGCGGTGGCGAAGGGGCTCCCACGAGCAGTGACGCAGCTCTAAGAGCCGTAGCGAGGGCGGTAGGCGGTTGAGCAGGGCTGGCAGGCCGGTGCCGGGTACGCCGGACGGCCGGCCCTGGAGAGAGCAGAGGCACAGCGCCTCGAGCCTTGACAGCTGGGCGATGCTCTCTATCACCCTGGGACCCAGGGCGCTGCCCTCAGCTTGTGGCTCAAGAAAGCCTCTGTTGGGCGCGCTCCAGCGCCCTGCGCTGAGGCGGCGGAGGCTGCCCGCAAGCACCTCAATGCCGTTGAGCATCTCGACAAATGGCACTGCCAAGGACTCTAGCGATCGGAGCGCCGACAGCGCCAAGCGCGCTAGGACAGCGTCCGAAGCCGCGGATTGTATACCGTGCTCTGACAAGCCGGAGATGTCCAGCTGTCGGAGGCCCGGCAGGTAGGATGCCAGCGTGCACACCGCCGGGCCCGCCCGGAAGGCGGCAGGCGACTGCAGCTTCAAGCGCACAGAGGTGATCCGGCGCCTCAGGCTCTCAGGTTGGCCCACGAAAGGGGCGTGGAGGAAGACTTCGTCCTCGGCCTCGTCCTCGGGGCGCTCGGGGCTGGGCGCCAGGACGATGGCTGTGCAGCGGGGCCAACGGGCCAGCGAGGGGGGGGCCCGCACCGGCGCCCGCTCCCGCACCACCAGCTCCTGCACGCTCCCGTCTATGAGGCGACGGAGTGAAGAGCACGTCAAGCGCGCCGCAGCGAGGCACTGTTGCTGTTTCAGCTCGCGGTAGAGTTGGTCTGCGGCATCGACGCTGAGCGCCCACACGACGTCCTGAAGTGTTGCGTCACGGGCGCTGCTTCGGTAAGACATCCTGCCACAGTATGGAACGGGTGGCGGCGTCGAGGTTTTGACTAGTACTTCTGACGTCTGCAAGCGTCGAGGCCGCGATATAGCGGATGTTAGGGTGGACAACTTCAAACAGCACCTGCCGCCATGGTGCCCCATAACATGGACCTCATCTCGCGTGGCTTTCCCCGCTCACCCCCCACGGCGCGACATGGTGTCGGCCGAGCCCCGCCACGAGCTGGCCCTTGCAAGTGATCACATGTTCGGCGTGCAAGCGTCCAGCCCGCGATACAATGAGGTGGAGGTGGTAAGAGGCAACAATACTAGGTGCCTTATGTCTCGCGTGCTCCACGTGCTGCCCTGGAACCCCCTTCTCGCCCCCCCATCTCGCGTGGCTTTCCCCCCCCAACCCCCAGATAGGTATCTACCCTTCGCAGAACTTTGAGGTCCCTGCGCCGGCTCCCAAGTGTTGAGCTAGTTGCACTAGCTGCACGCGGGCATGAACCGTCTGGAGCTAAACCGTGGCCAGCCCTGGCCAGCCGTCCTTGCCACTGACTCTTTCCCCCCTTGACTCTATTCCCCTTGACGCCCTGCGCAGGCAGGCACCTGCACCGGGCAAGGGCAATCCTGGGTAATCGTAGGCCGTTGCAAAATGCCTGTGGACGTTACCTGTGAAGCGTATGGGGACCCCCTCTTACTTTGTTGGGCGAGGTATGCAATCGTGCGAGCGAACCCTTGCGGTACGGTTGGGACGGGGCCCAGTCCGCACCGCCTTCAAACCAAGTCTACACGCACAGTCACGTAGGCATGAACGTAAGCTCGTCACGCAGGCAGGAACAGGGGTGAGCGCAACGCACCCTAGCCCCCGCCCCTAATTCACCGCTTGGTGGTTGCCAGCCAGCAGCACTGACTCAAAACACGTCCACGAAGTTGATTGCGGTGCCTAGGCCTGCTTGCCGCAACGAAACATGGGCTCGCCGTGGGCAATGTGCACTCGTCGAGAACCTCTGCAGCTATGAGCCAGGCCCAGCCGGCGCAGGCATGCACATCAGGGCAATATCATTCAACTGCAACCACGGCGGACTGTCGCCGAGTGCCGTGGCCAAGCCGCTCATCCCAACCGACGCCCGATGTCTGGCGACGGCAGCACAAGCTTAGGACGTTGTCGCTCCTGGTGGTTGCCTATGCGTGGAGCTTGACAGGTGCGGGGCAAGTGGAGGCGAACTGCGAGAGCCGAAGGGCGTGAAGGGGCGGAAGGGCACTCGCGCCACCCCACGCCGCTGCGCCCCCAGCTCCTCCACAGGGGGAGGGGCGGGGCTCCCATGACTGTTCCCGGACTCTCCCCAGGCCCACCGAACGCCAGTGCCTTGTCTGATGCTTCCTCCGCTGCAGGCTTGGCCCAGGGCGCTGCGCCTGAGCTCCTCTCCGCTCCCGAGCTTCCGCCCTGGAGCCACACCTGTCGAGTGCTCCTCTCCGGCGCTGGGGACGCCAGCCCCGTCCTCTCCGCCTCCATCCAGTGCTGGCCCAACCCGGCCCTCACCGCCCCTGCCCCGCAACGCAACCTCACCGTGTGGGCGGGTGCGCTGCTGGCCCCACTGCTCCGCATCACGGCTGCCCCCGATATACCCCCCGGCGATGCGCCCCCGCCGCCAGACGCCGATGCCACCGATTCATGGGGCATTGTCGTGCGGCTCCGCGCTCCGGCGGTGGTCGGTGACAGCAGCAGCGCTGGGGCTGCCGCTCAGGCCCCTTTGGATGGAGACTGGGGCCTCACGTTGCAGGGCATGCCCCACCTGAGGCTGATCCATTCGGCCATCCGCGGCGTCCCGCTGTGCCCCGGCGGGCCGCTGCTGCAGTGCCGCAACTGCTCCGCCCTCTCCCTCCGCAACGTGACTCTCGACCAGCTGAAGGGGGAGCCGGTACCGTCAGCTACGGGCTTGCGCCGCCGCTTGGACGAAGCTGGGACCAGGGAGCAGCAGCAGCCGGGCGGTAAACTGTCAGGGGCCAGTGGCGGCGTCACCTCAGGCCAGCACCTGAGCTTCAAGGCGGCGGCTGAGGATGATACCTCGAGCAAGTCTGTGCATCAGTCACAATCGCTGGCGACAGCAGACCCCGCCGCTGGGACGCGTGGCAGCCCAGCTGGCGGTGGTGGAGTAGCGAGAGGCGTACGGGGCGCTACCCCGCCGCTGTCAACCCTGCGGATGCCACCTAGGATGGCCAGCCTTGCCGGCGGCCTTATGACCTTGCTTGGCCTTGATCCGGCGCAGCACGCTCGCCGCATGTGGGATTCGGAGAAGGAGGCAAGCCCCGCCGCCCACCTCCGGGCCCGCTCCCTCTTGGCCACGGGGGCTGCGGGCCCCGCACGTGTCGTGTACGGCGCACTTCATGCGGACGGTGTGGTGACAGTTGACGTCGAGGAGCTGACATGTCATAACGTCACCGACGCGCACGGTTGGGCCTGCGTGCTGCTCGAGTACGGCACATACGACACAGGTCCCAGCACTGCGACCTCGTTGGCTGTACGACGTAGCAGCTTTGCGGACAACGCAGTGGTGTGGGATGGACGCCTGGGGGCCTCCCACCAGCAGGACCCGTTCTATCCCTCCGTCTCGGGCCTGGGGTACGGTGCGGTGGTGGTGGTGGCGGGGCGTGCTTGGGTTCGTGCCCGTGCTTCAGGCCTGGCGCCCCAGCCCCTGCTGAGCCTGCTCCTGGTATCCAGTTCGTCCTTCGTTACGAACCGCGGAGGCGACGGGGCGGCGCTGGCGGTGCCGGCCCCGGCCACCCTGGTGGGTGCAGTTCGCATGCGGTGCGGCGCTTGATGTTACCAGACTAACTCAGGTAACCGAGGATGTTGATCATCATGATCTGAACCCATGCGTGCATCCCGCTCCTCTCTTGTGTTGTGCACATCCCAGGGCACCGCCGCGCTCCAGGGCTGCACCCTCACGGCCAACCGCGCCGCCATCCGCTGCGGCGCCGTCTTCGTGGCGTCTGACGTGGACACCGTTCGACTGCAGAACACCTCGCTGCTTAGTAACACGGCGGCTGATGCTGACGAGGGCGCGGGTGGCGGCCTGTGGCTGTACGGCACAGTCGGCACACTGGAGCTGCGGGGCGCTAGCACGGTGGCGAACTGTAGCGCGGGCGCATGGGGCGGCGGCATCTACACATACTTTGCCATCAAGAGCCTCCTTCTGGCAGAGGGCTCGAGCATCGTTCGGTGAGTTGGCTTATGGGGCCTGCTGCCTAGCAACTGCCTCTCCGCCAGTGTTCGCAAGCTGCGTGCCGTACATGTGTACACCTCACGCCCTCGTACGGCTGCCCTGGCTGCCCTCGCACTGCCCGCCAGGTGCAATGCTGGACATACGGGAGGAGGCATCTTCGCGTACGACACTGTGGATACCGTTACGCTGCGGCAGGACTCGTCCCTTTCGAGCTGCCGGGCGACGTCGGGGTACGGCGGCGGCGTGTACATCTACGGTGCCGTACAGCGCTTCAACGTTACGGGGAGCAGCAGCATCTACGGCTGCTCTGCTGGGATGAACGGCGGCGGCGTGTTCATCAATGCCTTGGTGTGAGGACAGGGCAAGAGCAGCGGGGGGTTTAGTGGCTTGTGGGAGCTGTCGGCCCTTGGTGCCAGCGGCAGTCCCGCCCATGAGCTGTTGCTGCGTGACGCACCACCCACCAGAAGCAACTGCCTTTCCCCTCCCTGACCCGTCATCCCCTCACGGTCAGGTCACGTTTCACGCTTGACGGCGGCTCGAGCATGTACGACAACACGGCCGTCGAGTTCGGAGGCGCCGTACTGGCAATTGGGCTGGGCATGCTCGAGGTGTCGGGGAACAGCAGCGTGCGCAACTGCAGCGCTTGTAAGGGAGGCGGCTTTGCCACTACGCAAGCAAAGGTGAGCGCGGATAAGGCTGCTTGGGCGTAAGCATGCCGGCCCCTGAGCCCTCACCGGCCACGGGCCCACGGCTCCGTGTCAGCTGTGCGCGCCCGAGGGTGCGCGTTTCCACTTCACGCTTGAGCAGACCTACCCCCGCCCCCGCCTGCCGCAGAGCATTACCCTTCAAACCAACAGCAGCATGCGAGGGAACACGGCCCAGTGCGTCGAGGACAGGAGCGCGGGCGGCGCGGTCTTCGTTTCTGGCGATGCCACGTCCCTGACGCTCCGCGGCGGCAGCTCCCTGCTCGGGAACGGGGTGGGCACGTATGGCGGCGGCGTGTACATCGGCGGGGGCTTGGGGGAGGCCAGCCTGATCGAAGGCTCGTCGCTGGAGGGCAACACGGCAGGTGCGCTCCCTTGCCCTTCCGACGCGAGGGCTGGTGCGGGGGTGGGAGGAACTGGGAGGAGGGCAGCGGTGCACGTACCGGTGCTGGTGCCTGCTGCTGCGCAAGCGAAGCCAAGTCACGGCTGATACGTCGGCTTTCACACGGCAGGTGCGCTCCCTTGCCCTTCCTACTGCGCTTCCGCCATCCCACATACAGGCTTCTCCGGCGGGGCGCTCTTCGTCCGCGGGGACCTGGGGCGGCTGGCTCTGTCGGCCTCTGCCCTGCGGCTTAACACCGCATACAATGGAGGCGGCGTGTACTGCAACGGAAGCGCCGGCTCCATCGAGCTGGGCTCGGGCAGCAGCATGGAGCGAAACACCGCCGTGTCCAGAAACAAGCAGGTGCGTAGTAAGGTGAATGGGGATCGTGTCGTGCCGGGAAGCGTGAAACGCCTCAGCGGCGGTTAAGTTGTTTGCCAGAGATAGAGGCGGGCGGCAGGCGCCTCCACCCAGACCCGTGCGTGCGGAGCTCTGTAAATTACCGGTGCTGCCATTGCCCCTCTGGACCCCTCACGCGATACGGCCTTGTGCATCTACCGCCTCCTGACCGTGACCACCCTGCCAGGATACCAGCGACCGCACGGGCATAGGCGGCGCGGTGGCGGTGGCGCGGGACCTCCAGCTGCTGGCGCTTCGGGGGGGGAGCACGGTGGCGCGCAACAGCGCCGACACGTGGGGCGGGGGCGTGTTCGTGACGGGCACGCTGCAGTCCGCAAGCCTCAGCGACGGCGCGTCCATGCAGGGTAACACGGCAGGTGCGCTTGGGCGCTTGCAGAGGAACCTAGTGGGGAGGAGTAACGGCCGGGAGCGGGGCGGACTGCGAGGGGCGTCGGGGCGGTCAGCGAGGGGTGCCCGGGCAGACCGGGCTGGGTTGCGATGAGGCCGTGGCCACCGCTCTCAATGCACATATGCTTTTGTGTCACTTGCCCTCGCTGGGCTTGATTGGTAGAGCTTCACGACGTAGCTCCTCCCAAGTGCGATACCGCTTGCAAGCGAGGGCGGACCACAAAGGTCTACCGCCAGACAACCGTCCTTTATTTCTGGTCCCACATAGACATGCGCTCTCGTAGTTACCACTGCGAAACTGCTGCGTTGCAAGCAAGTCTGTCGCGACCTGTCGCGGGGCATCCTCGCCGACGGAAGCCCTATAGAGCCCGCGAGAGGGCACGTAGACGCAAAGCTAAGACCAGCATGTAACCCCGGAGGGCTCTGAAGCGCGCTCGTCGCAGCGTCCACATTTGCATTCTCCTGGCTCTGGCTGAAGACGCTCGCGAGGGCTGAACCTTCACCACGCGTTCGCAAGTACGTAGAGCGCATAGTGTGTGGCACGGCTCGCGGCCGTGTTGGCTTAGCCTCGGACCCCCCCGAGCTGGTTGCCCCTCACTTCACCCCCCCGACCTACAGGTCCTTGGGTTGCAGAGGGTGTTGACCCCTGCCCCTTCCTGCTCTGCCCTCAATCCGTTCCACAGGCATCATGGGCGGTGCGCTGTGCGTGGCCACACAGCTGACCCAGGTCAGGCTCTCCTCGGCCTCACTCTCAGGTAATGCCGCCGGCAGCGGAGGGGCCATTTACTGCAATGGCCCCGTTGGCAGCATCACGCTCCTGTCCAACAGCAGCATTCGAAATAACAGCGGGCTACTGAGCGAGGGAGCGGAAGAGTATACAGGTTTTGGCGGAGGCATCTACGTTGATGCGGATTTGGCCGCTCTCGTCGTACGTGGCAACAGCACCCTGTACGGCAACAGGGCGGATGTCCACGGGGGCAGCATGTTCGTCCTCGGCACGCTGGCCAACGCAAGCCTCAGCGAAGGGGCGACCGCTGAGCACAATTCTGCGGGTACGCGGGGCCCCGGGGCTGCGGTTACGCGGGGCCCTCGAACGCAGACGGGCACACGCCTGCGCCTGCGCCCACGCACCCAAGCCGCGTGCACCCTAGTTGTACGCAACCCCCGTCCTTCAACGCATCCTTGCAATCAACGCTCCCCGCGCAGGAATGGCAGGCGGCGCGCTCCATGTCTACGGAGACCTGCGCCGCCTCACCCTGTCAGCCGCCGCCATGCAGCACAACAGGGCGAGCATCGGCGGCGCCGTATCGTGCTACAGCACCATGAGCACCCTCGAGTTGACGGCTGCAAGCACCATCAGCAACAACCATGCCGTGTTCAACACTACATCCACCGAGATCACGGGCCAGGGCGGCGCCTTCTTTGTGGTCGGGGACGTCCAGAGCCTGGTCCTCCGCGGCGGCAGCTCGATGCGTGGCAACAGGGCCGACGATCTGGGTGGGGGCCTGGCCATCAGCGGGCGGCTCATCAACGCCAGCCTGAGCTCCGGCGCCACGATGGAAGGCAACACAGCAGGTGGGTACCGGTACCGGTAGGCATGGAGCTACCGGTGCGTGGCACGCCGCGCAGCAGCTTTGTTCGCCCGCTCGCAAGGCGGCTGGCTGGCCTCTCCCGTGGCTTGTGGGCTACAAGAACATGGGGGCAACGGTTGATGTGGGTCGGGGCGTGCGCGTCTCGTTGCGACCCGACACCCAACTGCCCATCGCTCCACAGGCGTTGTGGGCGGGGCGCTGTACGTCGAGCTGGAGCTGAGGCGCCTGGCGCTGTCTGCGTCCTCCCTGCGGCTCAATACGGCGGGTCACGGCGGGGCCGTCTTCTGCAAAGGCTCCGTCGGGACCCTAGAGCTCTCAGCCAACAGCACGCTCCAGCTGAACCGGGCTGTGGGCGTGACCCTGGAGGTGCGTCTCGCAACGGGGTTACCCGTAGCTGCAAGCCGACCCGACCCGACCCGACCCGCACGTTTTGCGATGGGTTCCGCCTCTACCCCATGCCTCTGCGTGCAGAGCCCCTACTATGGGAATGGTACCGGAGGAGCAGTCAACGTGGCGGGAAGCGCCCAATCCCTGATGCTCCGTGGGGGCAGCTCATTGCTCCAGAACCATGCAGAGTCCCTCGGCGGTGGAATCTACGTAGGCGGCTCATTAGCAAACGCAAGCCTGAGCTCAGGGTCAACCATGGCTTTCAACATAGCCGGTGCGTGGGCGTAGCGGTTTTGGACGCTATCGGCCAATGTCCTCTCTCGTCCGCCCTCACCGTCTCCATCAACACCTTACCACGCTGTTCGTGCGTCCCCCGGTGCGTGCCCTAATCTCGGCCCCCTGCAGGCAGCACAGGCGGCGCGATGTGTGTCAAGGGCAGAATGACCCGCATCAGGCTGGAGTCGGCCTCTGTGCTCCTGAACAACTCCGCCGGCGTGTACGGGGGCGCAGTGTTCGCCGGCGGCTCCATCGTCAGCCTGGAGCTGGCGGGAGGGAGCCGCATGGGCGGCAACAGCGCCCTGACCATGCTCGGAGGGGCCGTGGGGACGCAGGCAGACTTGGGAACGGTTTTGCTGGACGGAGGCTCCAGCATCGACAACTGCTTCGCCGGTTACGGCGGCGGGGGCTTGGCATCGATCGGCAGCATCGGCCGGTTGCTGCTACGCAACGGAAGCCATCTGACGGACAACTGGGCGAACGGCACCTTCAAGACCGTGAGCGGAGGCGGTGCGGTGTTTGGGAACCTGAGCATCGGCACCGTTTCCCTGTCAGGGGGGTCCAGCATGAGTCATAACCGCGCACCGTACGCCAGCGGCGGCGGCATCTTCAGCCTGGGGCTGCTCGACCGGCTCGAGCTGTACGACGGGAGCAGCATGACTAATAACGCCTGCGGCCTCCGCGGCGGCGCCGTACATGCTGACGACCTGGGTGACGTCGTACTGTCGGCCGCTGTCCTGGAGGGGAACACGGCCACGGCTGAGCCGACGCTGTTCACCGCTGCTGGGGGCGCAATCAGTTCGTTGACGTCACTGCGCAGCTTCAGGGCAGAAAACCGCAGCCGCATCATCCACAATCACGCCACAGTCCAGGGCGGAGCCGTTACGGTGATTCTCAACATTGGCTCGATCAGCATCAGCTCAGGCAGGTTGAAGGGATGTGGGTTGGCGTGTGGCAGGCGCTCCCGCTGCCCCACAATACAGTCAAGCCAGTAACCTTGCCACACAGAGCGTTATGCACCCCGCACGCCCATCCGCGCCCGCAGGATCTGTCGTGGAGAATTGTACGGCAGGACGCTTCGGCGGCGCGTTCGCCGCTCCGCTCGACATAGGCTCCGTCGTGATCTCCAATTCAACCGTTTCCAACTGCCGCGTCGCCAACGACTTTGACGCGGACATGGCCGGCGGCTTCTTGTGGGCCAAGACCTTGGGAGCCTTTGAGGTGGCTGCCGGATCGAGGATCCACAACTGCTCCGCAAGTTCCGGAGTCGGCGGAGTGCTGCGCGCCCCGACACTGGGCCGTCTGTACGTGCACGGTGGCGCTTCTGTGGTGGACTGTGATGCGGACCTGGGGGGCTTCGTGGCCGCGGTAAGTGCGGTCGTGGTTTGGGGTCATAAGGGAACGAGGGCCACCGGGCAAGGAAGCGTGGAATAGCATCGGAGACCGCCAAGACGAGGGCGGTGCTGTACGACAGGGTCGCTACCCGCTTCCATGTTCTCTTGCTTCCATGCGCCTTGCGTTGACCTGTGCGCAGATCTCGGTTGACGGCCTGGAGTTCAACAGTGGCTTCCTCAATAACATCATGCACACCGCTATATGTGAGCAGGGACCCGCACCAGGAGCGGCGGGGTAGAGGCCAGGAGGCGGACAGAAGGGCGGTAGCGCGGCGCAGGGTCGACTACGGGGCCAGGCGGGAGGGGCTGGCTCATGCAGCGAGGCGCGGGGTCGACATGGTCGGTTGGGGGCCGTTGGGCATGCTGGGATCGTAGCTGGCTTGCGGGAGATGTGTCACGGAAGTTCCACCTCCCACGTGCCGCACAGTTGTCAATGACGTGGGGACCGTCCTCATGACCAACGGATCGAGGGTTCAGAACTGCGCCTCCAAGACCGCCGGGGGCGCTTTCCTCAACGCTAACCGCTGCCGGTGGGAGCGTGCACGAGCCGGCATAGGGACAAGGCTGGACTCGCCCGACCTGAGCCCAGACCAACGGCCCAGCCGTGCCCCCCCCCCCCCCCCCCCCGCGTTCCCGCCCCCTCCCCACGTGCCTCCAGCTCCATACTTGTGGCCAACAGCACCCTCAAGAACCACACCGCCTCACTGGGCGGCGCGTTCTTCGTCTCGTACCTTGACGAATTCGTCATGACTAAGGCCTCCCGCATCGAAGCATGCAAGGCTGGCTCCGGCGGCGCGCTTGCGTTCAGCCAGCTGGGGTCTCTACTGGTTTCCCAGGTACGGCACGTGTCGGGGAGCGCAGACATCCGGTCGATCTCTTCAGGGTTATCCTTGGTTACGGGGCTACCATCTTATTGCTCCGTCCCAATCTGTAGGGAAGCGCCATCTCAGACAACGCTGCCGACGCCATCGGGGGAGCGGTGAGCGGAATGGGAGGTGCTGAAACCCGAGTGCGGTCTACGTCTGCGCAGTTGCTGCCGTACAGCACGGTGCCGTACATGTAGAGGGCGCAGTACGAGCTGATCTGATACAAACCCTACCTCTGCAGGTGTACGTTGACGTTCGAGTGGCTAATGTCACCATCACCGGAGGCTCCAGGGCTTCACGGAACAACGCCAAAAGAGGAGGCTTCCTGGGGGTGGGTGCAGCTGAGGTGTGCTCCGTTTGTGGTGCTGCGCAACGGTACGGCGGCATTCCTAAGCCCCTCTCCCTCCTCCCGCTGGACCTTCCGCCCAGGTGGAAGAGTACTGCGGCTCAGTGACGATCGAGGACCGCTCGTTTGCGGACGACAACACAGCGACCACGGACGCGGGAGGATTCATGCTGGCGTACGGCAATACGGACGAGATTCGGATCCAGAGCGGCGGCCGCGCCTCCCGGAATTCCGCTGGCGCGGGGGGCGGCTTTGCCTCTGTGGGCGGCCGCCTGGGGTCCCTGGTTCTGGACGGCAGCGGCACAGCGCTGGAGGGATCCCGAGGCCGGGGCGACGGAGGCGCGGTTCAGGTGGCGTACTCGGTGGGCAGCGTCGTCGTCTCGGCTGGCGCTGTCGCGCGCAACAATACCGCCACCGGCACGGGTGGCTTCCTCGCCGTTGGGGCGACGCTCGAGGCGCTGTCGGTGCTTTCCGGGGGCCAGATCTCCCGCAACGCCGCACCCACAGGCGGCGCTATCCAGGCCAGGGCCGCGGGGCGGCTGCTGATCTTCGGCGGCAGCGTCGAGGGCAACACCGCACGGGCCGAGGGCGGGGCCATACTCGTGACAGAGGACGTCACCGAGGTGGTGGTCTCGGACGGCGGCCGCCTCTCCCGCAATACGGCCATCGGCGGCCCCGGCGGCGCGCTGTCGGCCGGCGGGCGCGTGGGCGCTCTCCGGGTGCTCAACGGCGGGATGGTGGACGGAAATGAGGCGTGGAGCGGGGGGGCCTGCCACGCACAGGCCGTTGGGGAGCTAGTCGTGGCCGATGGCAGCCGGCTAGAGGGCAACACGGCCAGGGAGGGCGGCGCCTTTGCTGCCGGAAGCATTGACAGCATCAGGTTTGCGGCTGCGAACGTCACGGGCAATACCGCCGAGCAGGGCGACGGCGGGGCGGTGCTGGTCTCGGCGGCCCTGGGGGCTCTGGTGATCGAGGCCGGGGCTGTCGTACAGGGCAATCTGGCGGCGCAGAATGGCGGCGCCGTCCGAGTCGTGTCGGCGCCTGCGCCCGGTGCTGAGTGGCGCGTCGAGGGGAGCACTGCACACGGAAACGGCGTGCTGTCCGGGGATGGAGGCTTCCTGTGCGTCGGGACGGGTGGCAGCAACCCCGCACAAGTAGAGGTAAGAGCGGGCGGGATCGGGGAAGACGCGATGCAGGCATGGCTGTCTCTCTTCCATCCCTTTCCGCGCTCACCCCGCACATCGCTCTTCATGCCCTCGCAGGACTCCGCGGCCGCACAGCCGGCAGCGCTGCTGGCCTTTCTCAACACCACCCTCTCTGCCAACACCGCGGGCTCGAACGGCGGCGCAGTGGCAGTGTGGCTTGGCGGCGCCTCAACCACGCTGCTCTTAGCAGACTGCACCCTCGCCGACAACACAGCCGGGGACGAGACTGCCGTTGGCCACGGCGGCGCTCTCTTCGTAGCTGGAGCAGCCACCACGTCTGTCCCCGCCGCTGACCCCGCCCTCACAGCGTCGCGCGACGCTAGCAAGGCCGCGGGTCCCCGCTGCCAAGCCGCCTTCCTCCGCACCCGCCTGGCTCGTAACGCCTGCAGCGGCATGGGGGGGGCCGCCATGCTGCAGGGCTGTGCGGCGGTCGTGCGGGGCAGCTGGGCGGCGGGCAATGCGGCTGGCTCCCATGGCGGCGCCTTGGCTCTCGACCTCGGTACGTCGGCGACGGCGGTGGGCACCACTTCCCCACTCGCCGCTGCTGCGGCATCGGCTGAGCCACAGTCGCCGCCCGCGTGTGACGGCGGCAACGGCAACGGCTCAGACCATCTCCCAGCCGAGAAGGCCGGCTGCCTCGCGCCCGCTAGCCAAGAGGCCATCCAAGCCCTGGTGCCGGCTTCCTGGGCCCTAGCGCAGCGGCCGGGGCTGCGAGAGGATCTGGCGGCGCTGTTAGGGTTTGGCGGGAGCCTGGCAGTCTGCAGCTCCTGCTTCACGGCGGACACGGCCCGAGCTGGCTCAGGCGGGGCCGTGTGGCTGAACGCCAGCCTACCGTCGCCGGTGCCGGGCAGCGGTGCAGCGGGGCCGGCAGTCTTGGTGGCCGGCTCGGCCCTGAAAGGCAACGTGGCGGGGCAGGCGGGTGGGGCGCTGGCGCTGAGCCTCTCCGGCGGCGTTGGTCTCATCAGCACGGGCAACGAGTCCGTTGCAGATGCCGTACTGATGTACGACACGGTCCTGGCCGGTAACACGGTCACAGCGTCCAGCTTCGTCGCTAGAGCGAGCCCCAGCAGTAACGACTCAACCGCTGCTGTGCCGCTGGCGTGCGGCGGCGCCCTTTTCCTCTCTGGCGAGGCCGCAGCCGCCACCCTTGAACGAGTGATCCTAGAGAGCAACGGCGTCTCCGCCGCAGCCTCAGCTGCCAGGCTGCTGGGTGGGGGCGTCTGCGCCCAGGGCACCCCGGCCCTCGTCCTCAGCAACAGCACCGCTGTGGGGTGCAACGCCTCCGACGGTGGCGGTGCGGTCTACGCTGCTGACGTGGCGCTAGTGGCGCTGCACAGCGGCACCCGCGTCTCCGCATGTGCTGCTGCCGGCCCGGACAGCGCCGGCGGGGGCGTGCTGCTGGAGCGTTGCGGCTGGGTGCTGATGTCAAGTGCAAGCGTTGAGGGGTGCAGTGCCGCAAGGGGCGGCGGCGTTTACGTGGCCGGTGCCGGCGCTGCCGCGGGCAGCGGCAGCGGTGACGGCAGCTCCGACAGCCCAGCGGCTGTCAAGCAGGCTTCTGATGACGCCGCCACGGTGCTGCTTGCGGAGGGGTGCAGCTTCACAAGCAATGCCGCACGGGAGGCCGGCGGGGGGCTGTTCCTGGAGGAAGGGGTCGCCGCAGCCTTTGTGGGCGGTGACGTGGCGAGCGGCAACTCGGCCGGGGCGGCGGGACCGGGCATTGCGTCCCTGCAGTCGTGCGCAGCGGGAGCAGCTGCACCGGTGCTCAACGGCTCTGAAGGTGTCCAGGTGAGAACACCATGGACTTCCGGAACCTGGGAAGGGAGCCTGCACACCAGGCTTGGTCATTGTGCGGTCTTACCACTGCTGTTTCGCCTTCCGCCGCCCTCAGGCCCCAGGCTACGTAGCGGGATTGCCTGATGCTCCCGGCACCGCCGGCCCGGCTGCTGCAGCCTGGGCCTCCACCCTGCAAGCCCTGGCCCAGGCAGGGCGGCGGGGCTGCTGGCCGCTCGTGCTGTCGGACACGCGCCTGCTGGGGCGAGGTGCGCCTGCGCTCAACGGGAGCAGCACCAACAGCGCGGCAGGGCGGACTCTGTGGCTGGAGGACCGAGGGGCGAGCAGCCTGAGGGTGCACTGCAGCGACCCCGCAGAGGCCTCACAGGGAGAAGGCCCGGACCCGGCTGCAAGTTGGGCGGCTGCTGCGGAGCTGGCATGGAGCCTTCCGCCCAGTCAGGGGGGCACCACCAGTAATGCCTCCGCTGCTAGCAGTCTCGGGGACCTCGAGACCGCACTCGCCGTGTGCTTGAGCCAACAGCAGCAGGACCAAGAGCAGGACCCAAGCCCATCGCCCCAAGCCCAGCTGGCGCTCTCCCGCTTAGTCACGCTCATGCCAGTGGGTCTGCGGCTCCTTCAGGAAACCGCCGCCAACACGAGTGGCGCCGGCACGGGCGGCGCCGCCGTCAGCGTAACGCCCACCGGCGGGCTACGGCTGCGTACGGGGGTGCTGTTCGGTCTGGCAGCGGAACTGGTCAACGCCGCCGGTCAACGCGTGACGGGTGCGTGCGTGTCTGCGTGCGTGTGGTGGAGCCTAGTGGCAGCCACCCTCCACGCTTGCCCGTGGCCTGACCCCGTGTTTACTTGCCCCCGTGTTGCCCTCGCTTTCCACACGCTCAGAGCACGAGCCCCTGACAGCGGCCCTGGCCCTTAGCCGCCCGGAGCTAGCGTTGCTTCAGGCCACTCCGCCGGAGGTGGCGGTTGCTGCGGGGGTGGCCCGCTGGGAGCGGCTGCAGCTGCGCGGCTGGGCAGGGTCCGGCTACGAGCTCAGCCTCGCCATCAAAGGCACACAGCAGGTTGGTGACACGCACAAGGCGGTCTGCTCATACACCCTTGTCCCTCTCTTGCACAAAGCGGGCTGCTCACACTTGCAGCCACTCCCTTTCTTGCTTCCGAGCTCTAAAGGCACTGCCCCAATGCCTCCCGCCCGCCCGTCCGCCCCTCAGGTCCCTGCCCTGCCCCTTCCCGTCACCATCCTCCCCTGCGCGCTGGGCGAGCGACTCGACGCCGGCTCCTCCCTGGCTTGGTCCCTCCCCATTACCAGCTGCAGCGCCTGTGGGCCCAAGCTCTACAGCCTTTGGCGGGACCCGAGGGCCCCCAGTGCGGATGCAAACACGACCGCCGCCGACCCCGCTCTCGCAGCCCAGATCGCCGCCGCGGCCAACACGCCCTGCAACAGCTGCCCCTCGCACGCGGTGTGCTTGGGCGGGGCGGTGGTGGTCCCGAGACGGGGCTGGTGGCACTCCGCCCCGCAGTCAACGGCCATGCACCGCTGTCCGAACGCCGAGGCGTGCGGAGGCGAGCCCGGAGCGCTGAACGCGGGGCTGTGTCGGGAAGCGGCGGGGCTGGAGGAGGCGTATGGGGAGGCGGCCAACGGTCCCCTGCTCGCCTGCCAGAGGGCGTGGTACGCGTCTTCGCCTCCGGGATCCGACGTGGTACGGCAGTACCGCTCATACCTCCAACCGCCGCCGGCAGGTCTCAACAACGGCAGCTTGGGTGGAGCCGATACTACCTCTTCAGGCGGCGCCAGCGACGGGTCCTGCCCGGCGGCGGATGAGAGCCCTGCGGCCGCTGCCCGCGGACTGTGCGTGTTCTCGGCTTCTGCGGTGGCGGTGAACGGCAGCGACCCTCCTCCTATTGACTACACGCAGGCAAGCTCATGGGGGCCACACATGGCAACTTGAATAGTCCTTCCTCGCGTGCCTTAGACCCGTGCACCTCTCCGCCCCTCCTGCTCCCCCATACGTCCGCACTCCGCAGCTCTTGTTTGATCGCTGCTTCACTGCCGTTCGCCTGCCTCTCTCTTCCACCCCTCCTGCTCCTCCCAACGTCCCCAGCTCCAATGCGCCGAGGGTTACACGGGCAACCTATGCGCCACCTGCTCCCCCGGCTACTTCCTGTCCTCCGGCTTCGAGTGCGGCCGCTGCCCCGGGCTGGGCCCCACCGTGGCCATGTCGCTGCTGGCCTTCGCCGCCACTGTGGCACTCATCCTCGGCACGCTGTGGACGGCCTTCGGGGATGACTACACGCGTGACGCCAACACCGCATCACCCTCAGAGAAGCTCAAGGTGGGAAAGGACGGCAACGGGGCATAATAGAGGTGCCGTTGTGTCGTGAGGGACCTCTTGGCCGCGCCTGCTTGACCGGGCCCAACTTACCGTCCTCTGCCCCGCCCTGCTTCCCACGCACCCTCTCCTTGACTCCTCCACCCCAGGTCCTCATAGTGCACGCCCAGTTCTTCATCATTATCACCCGCCTCAACCTGCAGTGGCCGGGTGGGTTACGGTTCTGGGAGGGCCATTGCTGTCTCTGCCTCGGGAACAACCCAGCCAAGCCAAGCCTGCCTCTCCCCTTCCTTTGCTGTTCCCGCCCAGACGTCATCACGCGCCTCTCCGCCGCGCTGGCCTCCCTCACGGGGGCCTCCTTCCTCGTCTCCACCGCCCACTCCTGCCTCTTCCCCGGACTGGACAGCGCGCAACAGGCCCGAGCCAACCTGCTGGGGGCGCTGGCGTCGCCGCTGGCGGCGGCGGCGGTCAGCATGGGCCTGTGGACGCTGCGGTGAGCGGTGGGCTGGCACATCCGGACGGCAGCGGGCGGCGGAAGGGCCCCTTCCGTAACGTGCCAGTGCCCCGGGGAATGGAAGGGGGGAGAGCATGCAAAGACCATAGTCCCTCCCACGCTTGCCCTCCAACTCCGCTTTCACCGCAGGTACTTTTGCCTCAGACAGAGCAGGCTCAGGAGGGCCCAGGGCCTCGGCCGCCGCAGGAGCCGCCCCAGCGACGGCGGCAAGCCCGTCGCCTGGGTCCCCGGCCTGCTGCCCGCTGCGGCCGAGCACTACCCCGGCGGGGAGGAGCAGGAGGGCGGGGTGGACGTTGAACTGGCTGAAGCCATAGCAGCTGCGCAAGATGAAGAGGCGGAGGTTGCTGCAGCTGCAAAGGAAGGAACTGGGACGATCCACGGGCAGCTGGATTCAGCGCCTGCGACGGAGCGAGTGGAAGTTAAAGTGTCGCCATCGGGCTCAGGGACTTTGGGCGCCTCCCCGCCGCGGCCGCCACCGCCACCGCTGCTGCCTCTGCCTCCGCCACCTCCTCCTCCTCCTCCCGAGCAGCAGCACCCCTCCAGCCCGGCACCCGTGTGGGCCCCGGCCTCCAAGCCACCGCAACGCGAGCCCAAGCCGGCAGCCCGCCGCTCCCCCTCCCGACAGGCCCGCCAGTTCTTCCCGCGCCCCCCCGACCCCTTTGCCAGCTGGCAGCCCCCGCTGTCCTCGCACCGCCGCGAGTCCACCGGGGTCGAACCGGTTGCGGAGGGACGCCCTCTGCCCGAAGGAGCCGGAGCCAACGGCGCAGGAGGCGGCAACGGCGGGGCTGGAGAATCGCCCTTTGGTACCCGACCCGGCTTCCAGCCGGCGGGTGGTTATCAATCTGGGGAGCGTCCCAGCCACGGGGATGGCCGCCCCAGCGCGGCCCTGCGGCTCAAGCTGCTCGTGTCGCGTACCTCCCAGAAGGTCCTGGACTCCCTGCGCCTAACCGCCACCGACCCCAACTCAACCATCGTACACCTGGACCAGGTACGGCACGCACGACAACCTCCGTACATCTCCATGCCGTACCCGTATCCCAGCACACTGCCCGTGCGGATAGCCCATGGCCCCACACTTGCACACCTGTACGGCACATGATGTATCTCTCACACGGACCCCCCCGGTTCCCTCACACGGACCCCCCCTGCTGCGCTGCAGGGCGTGTCCCTGGGCTACCAGATGCTGATCGACTGCCCGTACGACAGCCCCGTGTACACCTGTACGACATCACTGATCCCGTACACCTCCTCGCTTGTCGGCTCCCATCCCTTCTGCAGGGCGTGTCCCTGGGCTACCAGATGCTGATCGTGTGCCTGGTGGCCGCCTTCATCCTGTACCCCGCCCTGGTGGCCGCCTCGCTGGCCATGTTCTCCTGCCGGGCCATAGACCCCGGCACGGAGGAGGCGCAGCAGGCGAGCGGGCGGCAGGGGCGCAGAGAACGGGATCAGGGGCGTGGCAGTATGTACGGTGGGCGGGGCATGCGGCGGGGCGCGGCGTGTGGAGGGGCGTGGAGTGGCAAGCAGTGCGGCAGCCGTCGGCCTGGGTTGGCCCGGCGCCGCTAGCTGCTGCCCTCGTCCGCTACTCGTGACCCAAGGCTCCCTGCCGCTGCCCCCGCTTCCTGCCCTCCCCCAGGCCGCCTGGCGCTACGGCTACTGGGTGGATGACATGAACCAGGTGGGGCCGAGATCGAGAAGGCCAACACCTCCACAAAGTGATTTTACATCGTACAGCGTACGCAAGCCTCTATCCCGCTGCTCTCCCCCTGCCATCCACCCCAGGAGTGCTACGCGGGCGCCCACGCCGCGCGCTACCTGCCCCTGGGCGTCGCCTGCGTGCTGCTCTTCTGCGTGGGCCCCCCCGCCGGCCTGCTGGGGCTCATGTGGCGGCACCGGCACCGCCTGGACGAGCGAGCAACCAAGATGCGGCTGGGGCTCTTCTACCGGCGGTACAGGTGGCAGTGGGTGGCTGCACCCCGTTTCCTGCCTTCCACACAAGCCAGCCAACTCCCCGGCTCATCCTGCCCACCCTACATCCTCACCCGCCCCATCCCCCATCCCCCGTCCCCCCAAGGCCCGAGTGGTACTTCTGGGAGGCTGTGCTGCAGGGGGAGACCCTGGCGCTGGTGCTGGTGGACGTATTCGCACGGGCGCTGCTGCCCTACCAGCAGGCAAGGGAGGGGGGGGAGGGGGAGGGAGGAGGGCGGGGTACAGGCAGGAGGCAGGAGGGGAGGGCAGACAGGGAGGAGGGGGAGGAGGGAGGGGTCCAGTGCTGGTGGACGTGGGTGAACTAGCCCTCATGTCCATCTCTTCTACTCGTTCCTCCCCAAATGCGGTTGTTCTGGCGGTCTTCACCACGCGCTCTGGTACTCATCATGCAGCAATGCATACAATGCAAATTACCCGCAACCTCGTGCCTCCACCCCCCAGGCGCTGCTCCTGCTGGCCGTGCTGCTGCTCATTGCCATGGTCAACATGGTGTGCTCGCCCGTGCGGGCGCGCGTGCTCACGGTGGGCGGAGGCTTGGCGCTGAGGTCGAGGGAGCGGGTCGCGATGGGGCGAGTCCCCTTGAGCCGATAAGCTGACTGCGTGCGGGCGCCACCCTGACACCCGGGCCGTGTCACCGCCTTCCCCCCCTCCCTTCCCTCCCCGCCGTCCCCCCCCCATCCCGGCCAGGTGATGGAGTTCCTGTCCCTGGGCGTGCTGGCGCTCACCATCGCTCTGGCGCTGTTCCTGCTGGGGGCGGAGGAGCTGGGGGGGGTGGGGGCGGCGGTGGAGTGGACGCTCGTGTCAGAGACCAACAGCCAGGTGGGTCCGGGTGGATGGGCGCGTTGCGGCCGACCCGGCGGGATGCCTTTCGGGTGGACGGCCTCCCCGCGTTGCACACCCCAACCATGATCCACCCGTCGCCCGATCCACAGCGCGCTCCCTGCAAGTCCGCAGCTCTTATCCGCCTCCCCTTCCATTCATCCCGCCGTGTGGTGCCCGCCCTCCCGTTCCTGCCGGCCCTCCAGGCCGCCGACATCACCATCGGCGTCGTGATCCTAGTCATCAACATCTCCCTCATCCTGGGATTTGCCATCTTGATTGCCGTAGAGGATCTGGTGCCCCGCCTGAGGCTGCGGCTCGGGTCCCTCGCGGGGAATTGCTGCGGCGCTGCCAAGGACCCACACCCCGCCTTCTCGGAACCTTCCTTCGCCCCTGTCAACCCCGAGGAGGATGGCGAGGAGGAGCAGCCCGGAGGGTCTGTGGAGGAGGGCTCGGCTGCGCAAGAGGAGGACGAGGGTGGTGGAGGGGAGCCGGGGGCTGGGGAGCAGGCGCCGGGTTTTGACGGGGGTGTGAAGGGGGAGGAGGAGGCTGGGGAAGTGGGGGGGAGCCAGGGGAGCCTGGCCAGGCGCAGGAGGGGTGCTTGAGGATTGAAGGTCCCTGGAGGCGGCATGAGCATCAGGAAGCTTGGGGCAATGGATGTTTACTGCTAAGTAAGAAGCTAGCGGCAACGGTGCGTTGCATGGCATTGCCCAAAGACTGGCACAGTTTTCCAAGCGTTTCCAAGCGTTTGGCAGGATGCATGGCTCTGCGGCACGATGGCTCGACGACAGCTGCTCGTAGCAATGGCTCGACTTCATACATCTGCATGAGTGTACGGTTGTACGTTGTACGTGTTGATTCAAGTGTTCCACTCCACATGGGACACACGCTTCCGAGCCCGCAAAAGTCCCTTGCCGGAATCAAGTCAAGAGCTGGGACGTGGAAGGGACTTGGAGTGTGCCCTTGGCTAGGGATAATTATAGATGCTGGCTTGTTTCGGGTGGGGGGCACGGGCTCCTAATGCTCAAGCCGCTCGCATGGCAATTGCCGGCTGCTGACACTTGGGGGCTGCATCGTGCATGCTGGTCTGGGGAATGAACCTGGTATCGAGAGATGCAAAACGAGCCAAGTGCCTGCCTTGCACGGCGCCTAACCTCACGTCTCCTAACGCCTCTTCTTGCCTTCCCGGCCTTCCGGGTCTGCACCAGCGATTCGGGATGGAAGCGGGCACGAGGGTGCGCACGCGGCCCCCCAACCACCCCTTCACCGCACATCCCAAGATCCCATGCGCCCCCCTCCGCAACCCCGCCTCGACTGCGCACGACCGGTCCCCGCACCGCACGGCCCCATGCCTTCGTCGTCATCCCCCTCCACCCTCTTCCTCCAGCAATCCTCCGCCTCCTCCTCCTCCTCACACATCCAGGCAATCAACCGCTGCGCCAATCCAGCTGCAGATCCGTTGCCATGTCCGCGATCGACGCAGATCCGGATCCAGATCCTCACACGTCCAGGTCCGCGGGTGACAGGGAAGCCGAGTACTCCTCGATCAGGGCCCTCCGCGGCTCCGGGTTGGAGCCCATGAGGGCGTCCAGCAGGGCGTCCGCCTCGCCCGCGTCGCGCACCGTCAGCCGCCGCAGCAGCCTGCGCGTGTGGGGGCGTTGGGGAAGCGGGGATGGGCAGGGGTGGGAAGGGGCGAGGCCAGGGTAGGGTTGGAAGGCAAAGCCGGGGGCTGCAAGCGAAGCCGGGGGCTGCACGAGCCGCATCGGTATGGCCTTAGGCCACCTAGGGTGAGAAAAACCCGGGAGCGGAGCGGCCTTGGAAGAAGGGGTTCGGGAGTGGGCCCGTGGGTCGCCTGCCGTCTAGATGTTGCACCGGGTGTCGCGTTGCGATCGCTCACCGCGTGGCTGGGTTGAGGGTGGTGTCCCACAGCTGCTGCGGCATCATCTCGCCCAGGCCCTTGAAGCGCTGCACGCTGTGGGGGCGGGGGGAGGGGGGGGGGGAAGGGAAGAGGGGGAGGACGGCGAAAGGATCGACGGGCAGGCTCAGCACCCAACTGCTGTGCTGCTTGCGCCCCGCGCGCCTGCGCCGACAGCATCCGGCCCCCCCCATCCCCCACCCCACGCACCTGTACCCCCCCGCCTCCAGCCCCTGCTCCGTCAGCAACTGCTGCAGGTCCTCGTCCGTGTGCGCCCAGCCCACGTGCCGCCCGCGTGTCGTCTCCACGCGGTACAGCGGCGGTACGGCGACGTACACGCGACCTGCGGTGAACAGCTGGGGGCGGTACCTGGGGAGGGGACAGACGGGGTGAAAGGGAGGGCATTACGAGCAGGGAGTGACAGGCGCAATGGAAGCGCGCCCGAGTGGGGCGCGGAGTGTGGCGTGGTGGGGTGGGGCAGGTGGGTCCTCGACTGCCTTGGGCCTCACAGCACCCCACCCCCGCCCCGTCCCCATCCCCGACCCCAACCCAGCCCCGAAGCCGGCGCGTCCTCTCCGCGGCCTGCAGCAACCCCAGCGGCCGCCGGAGGCCCCGAACCGAGGCCTAGACACCCCCATCCCAATCCTCCCAAACACCCACCTCCCACCCCCACCCCCACCCCCCCCACACACGTACACGCACCTGAAGAGGAACGTCAGCAGCAGCGCGCGGATGTGGGCCCCGTCCACGTCAGCGTCCGTCAGGATGACCACCTTGCCGTACCTGCCGTACAGCACCGGACACACGGGCAATGTCAGAGGGACATCGATGATCTCGACTGCAAGTCGCAGGGCCCAGAGCGGAAGCCTCGGAGGGCTGGCCCCGCCGACTCAGCCGCCCCCCTCTTCACTCACCCCCCCCCCCTCCGAGCGCGGTTGCTGCTGAACACAACAAAAGTCCAATGCCTCTTCAAAGTCCTTGACTCTAGCCAGTCACCCTGCCCCCTTCCCCCGGGCTCCTGCTCACCGCAGCCCCTCGAGTGCCTTGGCGTCCGCCTCCGCCTTGGCCAGCGCCGCCGCCAGCGCCTCGTCCACCTGGGCCTGCTGAGATCCCGATTCAGATTCCGGATCCAGATCCAGATCCGGAGTCGGATCCGGCTGCGGCAGGGGCTCCGCCGCCGCCTTGGCCTTGCCGCCCTTGGAGCGCGACCTCGAGCCAGATCCGGATCCGGATCCAGTCGCCGCCGCCCTGGACGCGCCTTGGATCCCGACGCCGCCCATGTCCCCCGGCCCCAGCCCCAGTGCCACGATGAGGGCGGCGATCTCTGTGTTCTTGTACATGGCGGCCTGTCAGGGGGGGAGGGGAGGAGGGGGGTAGAGGCAAGAGGGAAGCCGAGGGACGGAAGGGACGGAGTGAGGGACCTTACGGTTCCGGCGCCCCAGACCAAAGCACAGCCCCTGCCCCCCTCCTGCCCTGGAGCCCCAGCCCACGAGCACGGGCCAGAAGGCGGGAATCAGCCCTTTCCTGGCCCCTTCCCCAGCCTTCTTTCCCCCTCCCGCCTGTGCGAAACCCCCGCTTCCCCGTCCCCTCCCCTCCGCCCCTCCCGGGCCCCACCTCGTTCCCCGGAGTGACGCGCTGCACGTTGAGGATCTTGCCCTTGAGCGGCAGGATGGCCTGGGGCGGTTGGCGGTTGGCGGTTGGCGGTTGAGTGGCCAGGTGGGGGCGTGCACAGTTGTAGTGAGTTGAGGGAGGCACCGAGCCACCTCCTGAAGAGAAGCAGCCGCCCTCGCCCCAGGCCCTCCCTGTGTGCCTAGCCCCCCCCCACTCGCTCATCCTGACCCGTATGACGCCCCTCTTCATGGGGTGTTTGAAGAATCCTGCATCCTAGCATCCACCCTACCCACCCTTCCACCCCCCGACCCGCGCGTTGCACCATCGGCTGGGGGCCAGACCCGGATAGCTTCAACCCCCCCCCCACCTGGAAGCGGCGCCACTCCACCCATGTCCAACCTGCACCCCCAGCCCCCCCCCCACCTCCCCCCCCCAGCCCCCCACCTGGAAGCGGCGGTCCCGGGCCTGCTTGGCGCTGCCGCCCGCACTGTCCCCCTCCACAATGTACACCTCGCTGCTCTCGCGGTCGTCGTCTGGGGTGGGGGGGGTGGGGAGGGTAAAGAGTAGACGGAGTGGAGGGGGTGAGAGGAGAAGGCTGGGTCAGGCTAGGAAGGGAGGGGCCGAGGCGTGAACATGGTCCATGACCCCCCCCCCCCCTTACCCGCCTTGCCTTCCCTCAGCCTCAAAAGCGCAGTCTGCCAGCTTGCCCGGCAGCGTGGAACCCTTCCCTTGCCTGGATCCACACATGTATCCAGCCTTTGATCCACCCCTGACGGACCTGGATCCAGCCTGGATCCACCCCCCTCTTGGCCCCCCTCTGCTCACTCGTGCAGTCCGCCAGCTTGCCCGGCAGCGTGGAGCGGCTGAGGGAGGTCTTGCGCCGCACCAGCTCGCGGGCCTTGCGGGCGGCGTCGGCGGCGCGGGCGGCCGTGAGCGCCTTGGTCAGCAGCGCCTGCGGTTACGATGGGTTACGGGGGGTTACAGGGGGGTTGTGGAGGGTTGAGGGGTTACATCACACGCGCGGAGCACGCCAGCCACCCCGCTAGAGGTAGAGAGTCAGCACTGCAACAGCCTCGATTGGGGCTTGAGACGGTGAGAGTGGTGACCAAGAGGGGCACACCAAAGTGCCCACGTGTGCAGGACCTTGGGCAGCGCGGGAAAGCCCACTACCCACCAACCCACCAACCCACCCACCCACCAACCCACCAACCAACCAACTAACCTGGAGGGCGGCGGGTCGCGCCTCGAGCCACTCGCCCACGGCCTGAGGAAGGAGGGGGGGGGCAGGCAGGGTTAGGGGAGGGCTTGACGCGTGGGAGACCTCAGGGGGCAGGGGCCAGGGCAGCTTGGGGTAGGGGCAAGGAACCCAGTGCTCGGTGGGATGTGCAGGTATTCCCTTGGAACTGCCCCTTGACCTCCAGCTGTGCTCATCACGGCCGCCTGCCCCACACCACCACCACCCCACACACGCGCGCCCCTTCCCCCTTCCTTTCTCCTGCTTGGCCCCCCCCGCCCCGCCCCCTCACCTCGCTCACTGCCGCCTCCACGATCCGCCGCACCTCCGGGTTCCCCAGCCGCGTCTTGGTCTGCCCCTCGAACTCGGGCGAGGGCACCCGCACCGCCACCACCGCCCCCAGGCCCTCGCGCACGTGCTCGCCGGACAGGGGCGGGTCCGAGTCCTGCAGCGGTGCCGGACCGGACCGGACCGGACGGGGGCCGGACGGGCGTCGGACAGGCTTCGGACAGGGGCCAGACAGGGACCGAAGAGGGGCCAGACAGGGACCGGACCGGGACCGGTCAGTGGGGGCCCACGTGAGCAGCACCCCTCCCCACCATCCCCCCGACGCCTCCCCCCCCACCTTGATGAGCTTGAGCTTCCTCCCCAGCGCCGTGACGGTCTTTGCCAGCGCCGCCCTCAGCCCCTCGATGTGGGTCCCCCCGTCCACCGTGTGGATGGAGTTGGCGAAGCCCCGGACCTGACAGGGGGGGGATGGAGGGAGGGGGGGAGAGGAGTAAGGGGGGGAGGGACAGATACGAGGGGAGGAATGGGGGCCAATGGGCGTGCAAGGCTGCAGGCGAGGGATCCAGGACAGGGAGCGAGAGCAGGAATCGGACAGGACTGGACCCAACCCGATAGGACCGGACCGGTGTGCGGTGTCCGGTGTGCGGTGCTCACCTCCTCCCGGTACGAGTCCGCCGCCCACTGCAGCGCCACCTCCACCCCCACCCCCCCGGCGCCGGTGCGGGCGACGCAGATGGGCTCGTGCAGGGGCGTGAAGGCGGACTGGGGGGCAGGGGGAGGGGACGTTTGGGGGTCAGAACCGGGGAGGGCAGACACCGGGCGATCAAGGCGACAGATCGCCTGGTTCCCTTCCTCCCCATGCCTCTTCACGCTACCGTAGTTGCCCCCCTGCCCCCGGCCCCCCCACCCCACCCCCCCTCACCTGCAGGCACCCCACGAACTCCCGCAGCCCGCCGCTGTACTGGAACACCTGCCACTGCCCCTCCTGCCGTACAGCGCCGTACAGCGGCTTCGCGCCCGCCGCCGCCGCTCCTAGAGGCGCCGCCGCGCCCTCGCCCTCGCTGTCTGCCCCGCTGCCCCCAGCCGCCCGGCCCCGGCGGGCCTTCTTGGCTGCAGCCGCAGCCGCGGGGGCAGGGGCGGAGGTGGAGGTGGAGGGGCCGTCGCTGCCCTCGCCGTCGCTGTCGCCCCCGCTGGCGCCGGCCTTGCGGGCGGCGGCCGCCGCTGCCGCCAGGTACCTAGAGGGGAGGCAGAGGGGAGGCAGGGAGGAAGGGTGACAAGACAGGGGATGTAGCTTGGGGCGGGGACCGCCCGTGTTGCGGGCTACACGGGGCAACACTACCCGTGAAGGCGCGAATGCATATGGGTCGGACCTGCCCCCACCTGGCGCTCGTGTTGCGGGCTAAACTGCCGGTGCTGCTGTGAGTTGCGGAGGGTGCACGGATCGAACCGGCCCCCATCTGAACCACTGCTTCCGTCACGCTTTCGCCACGCTTCCGTCACGCTTCAGTGGTGTCGCAACCACAGCTCATTGCAGGCTAAAAGCGCCGTGACACACACAACTCGCCATTGCTTCGCGTGTTCCCGCCTCGGGTATCACTCCTCACGATAAGACCCCCCCCTGAGGAGCAACGGCCGCCTTGTGCCCCCCCCCCCCCCCCCCCCCCTCCCCCCCACCTGCTGGTCCCAGGCACGGGCTTGCCCTTCCTCAGCGCCCGGAACCGAATGGTGGCGCGGGAGTTGAGGAAGGCCAGCTCGTGCAGCCGGGTGGCGATCACGTCGGGGCTGTACGACAGATCCGAGGACTTGAAGATGCCCTTGTCGTACAGGAACCGAACCTGCGGGTGGCACGGCGGGCAGCGGCGGGCGTCAGCGCATGCCCGGGGGGAGAGTGCGCCTCCGGGCTGTGACACCCTCCTGCCCGTTACCGCCCACTCTCTCCTCTGCACCTGTGGCCAGGCCCCCTGCCTCCACCCCAGCCATCCCCCCCCCACCCCGGCCGCCACCCCGTTTCCCGCTCCAAAGATACCCCCCTCCAGCCCCCGCAGCCCGCGCACCCGAACCCCAAGCCCCCCTTCCCCTCCGCCCCCCCTCCAGCCCCCGCGCACCCGCGTGCCCGACCGCCCTGCCTCCTCGCTGCCCGGCTGTAGCACCGCCCGTTGCAGATCCTCCAGGGGCGCGCCGCGGCTGTAGCGCTGGCTGTAGCGCACGCCCTGGCGCCACACCGTCACCTCCAGCTGCTCTGACAGGGCGTTGACCACGGATATGCCCACGCCGTGCAGGCCGCCGCTGACCTGAGGGGTGGTTGGTGGGGGGATGCAGTGTGGGGTTGAGGGTGGGGCGGGGCAGGGCGTCAATGGGGAGGCTGATACAGGATGGTAAGGATGGTAAGGTGGCCAACCAGCTTCCCCCCCGCCCTCCAGCCCGCCCCTCCCGTCGCCACACCCCCTCCCCAGCCCCCACCTCCAGCCCTCCCCTCGCCCCCCGCGGGGGCTGCCCGCCACCACGTCCCGCCAGCAGGCCCAACGATGCCCCCCCAACCAGCCCCCGCCCCTTGCCCCTTCCTCCCGCCCCTCTCTGCCTCGCCCCACACACACCCCTCCCCACCACGCCCTCCCCTTACCTTGTACCCGCTGTTCTCTCCCCCGAACTTGCCCCCCGCGTGCAGCACCGTCAGCACCGTCTCCAGCGCCGAGCGCCCGGTGGTGGGGTGCAGGTCCACGGGGATGCCGCGGCCGTCGTCCGTCACCTCCACCCAGCCTGGCGGTTGGGGGTGGGGGAGGGGGGAGGAGGGGAGGCAGGTGGGGGTACTGGGCACGGGGCGTCATGGAAACCAGAAGGCGCTGCCCCTGACCCCTGTCCTCGTCCCAGCCTTCACGCCTTGCCCGCTTGCCTCCCCTATGCCGGCACTTTGGCCCGACGCCGCCGGCAGAAACCAGCTCCCGCACCCGGCCCGACGCTGAGATCCAAGATCCAGCCGCACCCGTGGTGAGATCCAGATCCACGCTGATCTGGGTCGCATGGCCCGCCTGCACCTCGTCCACGCAGTTGTCCACCACCTCCCACACCAGGTGGTGCAGACCCTCGGGCCCTGTACCGCCGATGTACATGCCGGGGCGCTTCCGTACCGGATCGAGGCCCTCCAGGACCTGACAGGATGGGGGGTGAGGGGAGGGAAAGGGGGGATGAGGTAGGGGAGGGGGGCGGCGGCGCTCAGGTGGACTGGACTCCAATCTGTCGGGGGAGAGCCGCAACGCACTGTTGGGACGACGGCGGAAACCTGGTGACGGCTGCGGCCCCAAGGCCCCCGTGGCAGTGCAGGAATCCTCCGCTTACCCCCACTCCGCCGGCCCTAGCCCCCCCTCCCTGACAATGCAGGGCACCTCCCCATGACACCGCTCCACCGCCCCCAGCCCTTGCCGCTGCATTCCCGCGCCTACCGTGATGGCGCTGGCCCCATAGTCCTCCTGCGACAGCGTCACGCTGCTGACCGCCACCGCGTCCTGAGGCTCCACCGCCGCGGCATTAGCTCTAATGCGCGAGGCAGTCGCAGTCGCGGTGGAGACGGCTGGGCCAGCGAGGGCAGGGGCGCGGGGTGCGAAGAGCGCCAACGCGCCCGCTGCCCTTCTCCGCGAGGCGCCTCGGCTGGCTGCCGGAGCGCCCGCTCCAGACCTCCCGCCACCCAGGGACTGCATCGCCCCCTCCGAACGGCTGCTCGGCCGCTGCTGTTGGTGCTCGCGGTGCCGGCGGAATGCAGGCGGTCGTGTCACAAATGGCTGTCGGCGGCTGCCCCGCGGACAGTGTTACGTTAAAGGCTTAGTAGATCGGGCGTAGGGCAAGCTGGGAGGGCTCGGGTATGCCTCGAGGAAGTGCGAGGGCTGGTTCCGCGCCGCTTTGCAAATTTGGCTGGTGCAGCGCCTATGCACTTTGGTCGTATGGGCTGCAGTAGTGGCCTTGCAGCAGGCGCAAGCAGAACCAAAGCCCTCGCGCGCATCGCGCGCGCCTTGAGGCCTTGGATCCCGTGTCTCTGTGCTCACTTGCAAGCTTTAGGATAAAACGCGACGCAAACAAGAGCTCACTGCCCCGACGCACGACAATGGCACTCAGACGAGCCCCAAGCTGTCGGATGGCATGTTTCGTGGTGGTGTTGCTCCTCTGCGTGGCCAGCGCGTCGGCGGCAAGACTGCGCGGAGGATATGGGACCACCAACGGCGCTCTCGTGAAGCGGGAGAGCACTGTCGGAGGGCACACCATCGTGTCTCCTGGAGGCAAGGCCACGATCCTCGATGACTTCGGCCGCCCCAAAGACCAAGTCACGACGTCCTCTTGGCTGGTCGGCCACTGGGACTTCCTGCTCGGAGGCGGCGTTAGTCCACAGGAGGAGGGCATCCCCAGGTGTGTCACAGGAGCGCCTCCGTCCCCGTCCTTCACCCGCCGTCAACCCCTCCCCTGCCTGAGGCCCGCAGATTGCGGCCCGACGACACCCGCCGCCCGCGCTGTGGCTTCCGTACCGACTACAGCCACCCTAACCTGTGTGCTGCTGCCAGACAGCGGCCACCGCAGTCTCCAGCCTCTGCCCCTCCCCCCGCGCAGGCCGCCCTACGAGAAGCGAGCGCTTGAGTTTGCCCTCCGCCCAATCACGGGCTGACGCAGCCTACTGAGCCTCCACCCTCCGCCTTCCCCGGTGCATTGTCACGCGCAGGCCTCCCTACGAGGAGCGAGCCAAGATGGCCCGCTGGCTGGTGCACGAGACTTCCTGGGGCACTCTGTCCACAAAGGACAAGGCCAGCGGCGAGGCGGTCGGGTGCGTGCGGGGCAGCTCCTGGGTGATGGTCAGCCTGGATGTGCATCCCGCATGGGACACCGGGCTCTGCCGATGCCATGTGCATTGCCGATCATTAAAGCATCTGGGGAGCAACGGGAAGCAGGTCACAGAGGAGCATCCCACTCCTCAGAGGACCCTGAGGCTACCAGTTGGTGCACAGCCTCTGACGCTGCTTGTCACCGGCCCATGTTGCTGTGTGTCAACTTGTGCGCATCCGCAGGGGGATAGTGTCCCACAGCGACGGTGCCAAGGACAACGCGAGCGGCCGGCTGTTTTTCTACGTAACGCCCATGGACGAGCTTACGCAGAATGTGCTGGTGAGCTGGAGTAAATCTACTTGACGTGCCGGCAGGTATCTTTCGCACGCCTGTGGCATCGGGGGACCCAGCTGCTGGCCCCACCTTGGCGCCCCACGCCTCGACCGCTCGCCCCGAACTGGTCGTTTCCTGCGGTCCCCTTTCATTCCTCCTCCCCCGGCACAGGCCCACCCCCGCTGCACCTACACGCTCACAGAGATGCAGCGGCCAGCGAGCCCCGCCGGTTCGTCTTCCGGCTCCTCGGGCCCGGGCGGGCCCTGCGGGGGCCTAGACCCGGAGGACCCCGCCTGCGCCCGTGCCACGCTCTTCGGCCGCATGCTGCCCGTACCCCCGGAGGATGCGGAGATCGCACGGGAGGCCATGTTCGCTCGGCACCCCGCCATGGCCGGCTGGCCGGAGGGCCACAAGTTCGAGTTGTGAGTGCTCGTGGGGGGTGGCGGGTGGTGCCTGGGATGCGCGGGCGGCTGAAACCCTGCGAGTGAGAGCTTGAAAGAGGAGGACCTGGAGCTCCTTGTCGCGCTAGCAGATGAGACGCGATTGGCCAAGATAGAACCGTACGGTCATGACTCATGAGACATGTATGGCGTGTGACCCTGCACTGCCCGGTTGTTGCCGTTGCCCGCTGCCCTGCAGCTACGAGCTGCACGTGGACGAGGTGCACGTGCTGGACTGGTACGGCGGTATGGCCGTACTGGACGGACAGGTGTGTACGGATAGAAGAAGGGGGTGCTGGGTTGCTGCGGATGGCTGGGGCTGGTCCCCTCAGCACCACACGGTACCCGGGACCAATACACCCTGCCCACCCCACCTTGCCGCAACCTCCATTCGTCCCACAGGAGTACTACGATGCGGAGCTCAGCTCGAGCCCTTGGAGGCGGCGCCGGGCTTGATGAGGACCAGGATGCAGCAGGAGGGACGCAACCTTGGAGCGGGCGGAAAGAGCACGTGGGTGCAGACAGAGCGCGCGGATGGTGTCGGTATTAGTACATATGGGTGCGGGTATGGGCGAGGGGCGCCGGCCGACACGGCCCAAATGGACAGCGGGGTTGCGGAGGGAGGTAGAGGAGAACGCGAGTATGACGAGCAGGCGCGGGCGGCAGGGAAGAAGCGAGGGGCGCGGGCGCAGTAGGTGTGGGTGTCAGTAAGTAGCATTACATAAGGAGTATGGTAGGTCGGAGCGCTATGTGGGGATGTGTGGGCGTTGGGCCTTGCCTCAGGCATTGTCGGGCAGGTGTGTGTGTGTGGGCTGCAGAGACCACCTGGCGCACCCCTGTTGCCTGCCTTCGGGCAGCAGCCCGCGTAGGATGGAGCTAGGACGCATGGGCCTGTAGGTTCTAGACCTGGCTCGGCCTGTACCCTCGGAGTGGGCCAGAGCCCTGTGGGGATGTGGCATATGGTCATATGGGGTTGGTACCGGCATTGTGGGCCACGTTTCATGGATTGCTGCATTGCTGGGTTGCGTTGAGGATAGGATTCATGGGAGTCTTGCTTGTATGCATGGCGTGGAGCGCGTGTCCCGTACGCTCGTTTCACCCTGTAATATATGATAGCGACCTTACTGGCCCAGATGGGGGGCTTGGGGGCTCAGTTATTCTTGGATTGCATGGCCCCCACCGCCCGCGCAGGGCAGGCCCTGTGCAAAGTCCTCAAGAGCGCATAACTTACCGGTAACATCGGAAGGGCCCAACGCTGGAAAGCCAGGGGTGGATGGGGAGGGAGACCCTCGGCTGCTGGAAGGTGCGTGAGGCATGCAAATTGCGTTCGGGACTCGCCCCTCTACCCAGGGCAGATGGGCTGTTCTCCCCGCGCTGCGCCCCGCGCCTCCTTGACAGGACGCATTGGGTGCACGCAGGATGTGCATCGCCCGACTGTGTTGTACGCAGGATGCCTTGTAACCTGCAATTCTGCGGGTATGGCACGTCGCACGCAGGTCGCACATGCTAAGCAAGCCACGGGCAAATCCCAGCAGAAAAGGCGGCCAGGGCTACGGGGCCACAGCAAGGTTTAGTGTGCACCCAGCCTCCAGCCCAGGGGAGATCTCCCCTACTCCAGCAGGTTCCAGCCCCACATGGCTCGATTGGCTACGGTGCGATATGCGACCGGTATGCGACACATGCTGCAGATATAGCCCGCGAACAGCACTTCCTAGAGACGCTTAATGAAGCCCCCAGCCGTGAAGCGTGCCAGTCTTCTATGGTCCACAGCCTGGGGGGAAGGGGGAGGGCCGGAGGGAGACCGACCGGGATGGAACCTGTTGCGACGCAAAGGGCATGTGCAACACAGCATAACATAGCCATATTCCTGCCCACAGAGCCCTGCTACCCACCTCTGCAGGTGGCTCACTTCGCGTCAGCTGCAAGTTCCCGCCATTTCTGCTCGGCATGCCATGGCCGCGCTGCCAGCATCCCTGGATGCTACGATTGGCGTAGTGGTCAGACTTACGCCTCGCTTAGTCCCAGAGGTGTCAGAGGCAGCGCCCCGCGAGCCACTCAACGATGGCGAGCTCGGACAGCTTGCCACGGCGCTGGGAAACTTGCGTTCCTTGCTTCTCGGTGGCGATGGTGGCAGCATCGCGAGGTTTGTGACCTCAAACGGCAATGTGGCGCCGAAGCTCGTGACGTGCGCGGTCGTCGGGATCGAATGGCTCAGCCAGCTCACAGGGCGCACGAACGCGCAGCGGAAGCTGGCGGTAGGGGCCCTGGCCGCCTTGACGGGCGCCATGTTCGCGCTGATCGGCGCTCTGCAACACTCCGTGCCTGCCGCGGCCGGCGCCGTGGCGTTCGCACGGACCGTTCTACGCACCCACACGCTGCAGCGCCTCAGCCGCGCCGTTGCCGGCACAACGACCCACCTGCAGACCGTCAAGGACGCGCTAGGAGCCGTTGACTTGGAGCAGGCGGACCTGGAAGGGGCCTGCCTGTGGGCATGCGTGCAGACGCTGAAGTACGGTCCCGACCTCGTCAGCAACCTCGCTGCGCTCGTCGCACGCGCAGCGCTGTGCAGCACTGAGCACGCTGCGCCCGAGCCCGCCCCGCCGCGTTCAGCGGCAGAGCGGGACGCCTACGCGGTCCGGCAACGGGAGTGGCGGCGGCTGGAGGTGGCGAAGCGCGTGCTTATTGGGGAGTTCGTCGCCCACATGGCCGCCAGCGGTGTCATGGAGCACCAGGCCAGGGCCCTCACCACAGCCGCCATTGCGACGTCGGCGGCTGTCACTGCGGAGGCCGGGGTCCTGGCCTCAGAGCTGATCGCCTTTGCCCCGGACAGCTACAACGCCCTCCTGTGCACGTGGTCGCGCTTGCACGCGCTGTGCATAACGGCGGTTTCACCAGACGACGCCGCCAGGCTGCAAGCGATCCTGTCCGGGCCCTGCCTCTGGCACCTGACGGTCAGCACCGGCCTCGACGCCCTCTCCTACGCGGACGGCGGCTCCTCGCACGGCCTTCCGCAGGCGCTGCTGGACGGCCTGCCCGTGCTCGGCGGCGTTCAGGCGCTGGGGCCCAATGAGGTAGTCCGGGTCCTTCGGATCCTGGATCTGGACCTGCAGGGCCAGCCCGCCTGGCTCTCCACCCACACCTTCAAAACCCTTGTCGCCTACCTAGGCGGCGCCGCCGCACCGCATCCGCCGTCCGTGGGCCCGCGGGCGGCCGTGTCCGTGCTGCTGCGCGTGGGACGCCTGGCGCTGCAATCCGTCCGGGCCTGGAGCCAGCCGGAGGCGGTCGTGGCAGCCGGGGACCTCGGCGTCCTACTGGGCCCCCCGCGCAGCATGGACCCAGTCAAGCTGCTCTGGGCCTGCCTCACCTGCACGGACGGCCTCCTGCCGTCACCCGCACCCGGCGGCTGGGCAGAGGCCGCCCTGCTGCAGCGGTGGCGGTTGGCGGTTGGGACGATCGAGCACGTGTCACCGTGGCTGGCACACGTGGATCAGGACACGGCCGCGCGGTTCGTCGCGGAACCCCTGGTGCGGGGCGACCTGTTCCAGCCGGATGGTGGGCCGTGACTGGAAACCGCTAGGAGACTCCTAGCCTAGTCGCTTGATATTCATGCGGCGTTATTTTTGCATGCCACTCGTGTTGTCGTGCAGGCTCTCTGCCGGCTGCTCCCTCCCCCACCGTGGCAGCGGCGCTCGCGGCGGGCCTGGTGCCGGCGCTGGAGCACCTGGTGCGCCGCGCAGGCGAGTCCCTGCCTGCGGCCGGACTGCTGATCAGGCTCCTCAAGTACACCGCCGGCGGCCTGCTGGAGCGCCTCTTCGCCCACAGCAACCCCGTGGAGATGACCGGCTTGCTGGTCTCCTTGGCCAAGCTCCTGCGGCGGCGCTACGACGGTGACGGGCTCGGCGTCAATTTCCCAATCCACCTCAGCATGGTGTACCGAGACCTGGACTCGGCCCTCCGCGCCGCGTCTAGTCCCGTAAGCGCAGCTGCCGCTGCCGGCGTTTCCGCAGCCCCCGCCGCCGGCCAGGCCAGCCGGCATCTGACCACAGCGCTCGCCGCCTCGGCGCTCCTGTGGTTGCCGGAGCTGGCCCGCTTGGGACGGGAGGAGATGGCGGCCCTCGGCGACCCGTGGGCCGTGTTGGCATCACCCCACGACTCCATCCCGCTACCCGGGGTCCTGGCTTGGGTCCTGGAGGGCGTGTTCGCATGGCTGGAGCTGCTGCCCTTCCTGCCGGAGTCCGGGCCGACGGTCGCAGGCGGCGACGGTGCTGCGGCGGACGGGGCTGCAGGCGGCGGCGGAGCGGGAGGCGGCAGCGGCTGGCGGCGGCTGCTGGTGGAGGAGGTGGCGGCGGTGCCGCTGCTGGCGGCGGCGCTGCGGCTGGCGCCTAGGTGGAAACCGGTCGTGGACGGCCGTCACTTGGACGTCTGCATGATGCGCCTGACGACCGCCTGCGCGGCGGTGGCCGTGGCGGCGCCGGAGGCCGTGCAGCGCGCGGCCCTGGCCGGCGCCGCCGCCAGCGCCGCCAGCTCAATAAAACGCAACCGCCGGTGGCGCTCCTCGTCTGCCGCGGCCCAGCTGGCGGCTGCCTGGCAGCCGCAGCAGTTCAGAGACCTAGCTTATGGGATGGCGGAGACGGAGGCCTCGGGGCACGTCCAGCTGGCCCTCTCCGTCGGCGACATCGTCGCCGGGTGGGGCCGCGCCGGCGCCGTGGCAGCCTCCCAGCTGGCTGCTCTGCGGGCGGAGCTCGCAGCGCTCCTGGCCCTCACAGAGAAATGCGACGTGCAGTCCGCCGCACGCGCCCTGCCTGACCTGGACCAGGTCCGTGCGGCGCTGCCGCCCGCGTGCGCGCACCCGGGCTGTGCCTGCCTGGACGGCGACAGCGAGGCGGGGCTGCGGCTGTCGGGCTACGCGGAGGGCGTTGCGGGCGCGGTGTACTGCAGCCGCGGCTGCGCGGCACACCACTCCGCGGCAAGGCTGCGTGCCAGGGCGCGGGGATAGTATGGGGTTTTCGGTACTGGCGTGTGGGAGTTGGGAAGCCAAGCCGTGCGTTGCACTGCAACCGGAGCCGCGTGGCCCTGCTTGGCCCTGGGGCTGCGTGCCAGGGCGGAGGGGCGCGAACGTCAGGTCTGTAGGGGCGTGGCTCAGTGGAGGTTGTGGAAGTGTGGGCTTGGGAGAATCACCAGGCTGGGTGCAGGGGCATGCAGGGACTGTGTGGTGAGGTAGGGTGACTTAGGGAGAGCCGGGCAGAGTAGTGGCTCGCAGGCACTCCACAGCAACTGGGGCCACATGCATGGATTTGCACATTGAGAGGCCGCTGTTGTGCTGGACGCTGTTGGGGCGAAGTGGGGCGTGGTGCTGACGGGCTACGTGGGCAGTGTGGCGCGGGTCCTGTTTCTTAGTAGCGTTGGGTGCGGGCGTCGTGTGACCGTTACTGGCGTGGCCGGGAGGCAGTGGGTTGCAGGGTTGCCGCCGATGGGGTTCTCTCGGAGTGTGTCATGCCGGACTGCTTGCTTCCGTGATACCTTATCTGGTTAGGAAGCCTGCCGGTGGGGCGTGGGGCCCCTGCCGTCGACGAACGTAAAGGGCTGGGGCGTGAGGATCCTTGGCGCTGACGCATGTCCCCCGTCAGAGTGCCGATGTCGGTCGTGTATGCAAGGGAGTGTGTCGGCCGACACCGTGGGGGGTGACCGGGGTAAGCCACGCCGAGTGAGAGGGAAAGGGCGTTGCTGCCTGATGAGGTCTCATTTGTATGAGGACGATGGCGGCAAGTGCTAGGGCCAGGGCCAGCTGGTGGCGGGGCTCGGCCGACACCGTGGGGGGGTCTGCGCTTGCAGGGGCCGTGGCAGGGTGCCAGCACTATGCATCGTTGTGCGTGCAGGCGGTCGCCAGTCCCTCTACAGCGCGTTGGCCCACCTGTCATCAAAGTGTATGGAATGGGGGAAAGCAGGGCAGACCCTGGTGTCAGGCCTGGTTACCGGCTGGATTGCGGGCAGGGCCAGGCCCCGGGGGACCGCTTGGCGGGGAAGCCGGGTGCAGGGTTCATGCCGGCGCGTTCGGCATGGGCCGAGCGTCTGCGGATGGGGCATGGGGATGATGGGATGGAGGCGCTTGAGCATGCTACGGTAGTGCTAGTTGCCGCGCCGCCCGCGGCGGCCCGGGACTCCTGCGTTCTGGTGCTAGAGTGCGGGCCTGTTGCCGGGCCTGTTGTGCGGGCCTGTTGCCGGGTCACTGTAACGCCACCCGTCATGTGAGGGGCGAACACCCCGCAGCCCGCACCCACCTCTTCACTTATCGGCAGTTCGCAGCTCAACCTTCACCCCTGTGTTGTTCAGGCCGTCCCGCGACGTCGCCGCATCGGCGTAGCCCCAGGACCTTGCTCATGGTGGCTGGAGAGTGACAGACCTCGCTTCCGTGGCCTGCTGCCTAGGTCTATTGCCCCTGACCACGTTACCAATCCCAATCCATGCGAGCCTTGCGGCAGGTGCAGGTGCCCGCCCGGTTTGCTCGCTCGCCCCAGTCCTGTGCATGCGCAGGGCGTCAAGGGGTCGAGGGGCACCGCTTCCGCCACCCTTCCGCCTTCAGCCATCGGCCGCATCACTCCTCCTCTAACCGCGGGGGCTATGCCCGCCTCCCCCTGAAGTGTGCAAAATCAACCTCAACGGCCTCTTCCATTGCTGCGCTGAGGGTATCGAGCGGATCCCCACCAATTACCATCTTATTGGGACGCCTCAGCGGCCTCCCACCCGTGAAAGTTGTTACAACCACGCTGGGGCGCCTCAGCGCCACTTTGCCAATCACCCGCAGAGCCCGGATGCTGCTCGAGGACTGTGGGTAAACTCGTCGCATCCTGCAGCCTTAGGCCCACGGAAACGCGTGCCTTCCCCGCCCCAACCGCCTGCCTTGGCGCTAATCGGCCGACTCGTCCCTGCAAAATACTACGCCTAGCTACATTTAGGTGACTCCAATGCCAGCTGCTGCGGTCACCTCCTGCCTCCAACCTAACCTGGTGCTAGCCGCCGTCCACGCCCCCGCCGTGCACCTCCTCTCCATACTGCTAAGACCCCGCCTCTCGCCCTCGCGGGCCTCCCAATTCCAGGCGACAACGAGCCCTCCCACAGGTCGTCTCCTTGCGTAGTCTGCGGCGCACGCCCTACGCCATACCACAACCAAGCGCTTCGCTTCGTTAATGTTCTTCTAACCCCCCTCATCCGTATGCTCAAGCGCTGGAGCCCAGTGCCGTCCTCACCCCACGCCGCCATCACGCCGCTGCGGGGGTCCATCCAAGACCGGCTTGCTGTCGCCGTGGGCTCCTCCTGCCCTCTCCCCCTCCTCTGATCCCCTCACCTCCTCCTAATCCTCCTCATCTCGGAGCGCGCTGTTGCGGCCCTCGACGCTCCGCCCTCCACACCAGACTTGGTGGATCCATCAGCCCTCTGCCTCCTCTCCTCCTCCTCCTCCCGCGCCTCCTCTGCCTCCTGCCCCGCCTCCTCCTCCCCCTCACTTCATGAGCACGATGCTGCGCCCCTCGACGCTGGGCTTCATGGCCCGCGCGTTGGAGTCGCGCAGCTTCTTCTGCTGCTCGCGCAGGCGCTTGGTCAGCGCGTCCACCTGCTTGGCCTTGGGCGCCTGCGCGGCGGCGGCGGCCGCCATCTCCGACTCGTTGAAGTCCTTGGCTGCGCCCGGGTTGTTCACGTAGTCCAGCTTGGAGGCCTGCGGGGAAGCGAAGATACGATGAGAGTTGAGGTCATTAGCAGGGATGGGAAGGGAAGCGGCAGCGGTTGATTGTGCGGTTCGTGTGGGCTGGTTCTGGTCGCAAAAGACTTCCACAACACCAAGCTCCAGGCGCCCCGGCGCCCACGGCCGCCCCGCCCCCATAGACACCTCCGCCCCGCCCCGCCCCCCCCCCCCCACGCACCCGGGGGATGAGCGCGTGGATGCGCATGGCCTTGTTCCGCACCGCCGCCCCCGCCGAGTCGTCCTCGGGCGCGTCCTTGCGCCGCTCCAGCTCCATGCGCCGGGCCACCAGCAGCTGCTGCTGGTGGAGCTGCTTCTTGGCCTGGGGGGTGGGTGGGGAGGGGGTTGGCGGCGGGGGGGGGGTGTTGGGGAGTGTGGGGGCGGGTTGGGGCGGGTTGGGGAGCATGGTGGGAGTTCTGGAAAAGGATAAGCGCCCCGCATCATGTGCTCCCACAGGCGCAGGCTCGCCCCCGTCGGTCCGACCCCATCCCATGCCGGGCACCCCCAAGGAGCAGGCAGGCCCCATGACCAGGCCCATCCCAGGCCCCACGACCAGGCCCACTCCGGGCCCACGGCAGGCCCACCTCCTCGGCCTCCGCATCGTAGAAGATGGGCCTGGACCAGCGGTGCACCAGCTCCTTGGCGATGCGCCGGTTCTCGGGCGTCTCCTCGCCGCACTTGAACAGGAACATGACGTTCTTGCCCAGCTGGCTCTTGCGCAACATCTCCTTGTGGTCCTCGTGCCGAGTGTCGATGGGCAGCGTCTGGGGGGCAAAGGGCGTGGGATGGAAATTGGAGGGAGAGGGTTGGTGGTGATTCTCACTGCTTTGGACAGCCCCGCCAGCCTGGGCTGGCCTTCCTGCCTTGCCCAAAGCGCGCTACGCCCTCTCCCCACATGCATGCGCACTTTCCGAGCAGCCGCCTTGGGCGTACCCCCCAGATCCCTCACCCCCGCTTGCCCCCCCACCTGCAGCCCCTTGAGCACGGCCGTCCGCACGCGCACGTTGGGCAGCGTGCCGTCGAAGTAGGGCTCCAGCCAGCCCTTGAGCACGCCCAGGCCGCCCTGCGACAGGAACGACTCGTGGTACTTGCGCTGCGCCAGGAACAGCTCCAGCTCCTGGGGGCCGTGGGGGGCCAGGGGGTGGGTTTAGGGAGTACGTGGGGGGTAGGTTGGAGGGTGGGTGGGGAGAGGGATGGGGGGCCCGACACGAGGAGCGGATGCGTCAGGGGCGGCGGCGCGGCGGGCAGGCCCCTGCCACTGCGCCTCGCGGCCCCAGGAGGCAACAGCGCCTCCCACCAGCCCCATGCGCTGCCCCACCCCGTCCAAGGCCCCACTCCTGAGCCCCCGCCCCACCGGCAGCAGCTTGAGCTTGCTGATGGCGGGGCGCTTGGTGGTGGGCGGCGGCCCCGTGCGCGCCACCACGTAGTGCCCCTCGGCGTCCGTTACCAGGTTGTCGGAGGAGTCCTTCTTGAGCTCCACGCCCGCGTTGCGGGACACGGTCTCCATGTCGTGCTCCATGGCCGCCTCCATCTTGCCCAGCATCTCCTTGATCTCCAGCTGTACGGCAAGGGGGGTGGGATGCGGGGTGGAGGGTTAAGGACAGGGATGGGGTCAGGGGTCAGGGGTGAAGGAGGTGGGGGATGGCATCTCCATTTTGCCCAGCATCTTCTTGAGCTCAAGCTGTCCCACAGCCGAGGGCCAAGGGTCGTGGGTTGTGGGAGCGAGGTTTCTCCTTGATGGGGCGATAAATCGCAAGCCAGGCCAGCAAGCAGGAGGCAGGGAGGCTATGCCGGTGCCGGCACGCTGGGCGCACCCTTCCTAGCCTGCGAGCCCGAGCGCCATCCCTCGTTAGAAGGTGCATGCCCCCACCCTCCATCCCCTCGCCGCCCCCTCCGGCCACCGCCCCACCTCCACGTTGCCGGTGGGCTCCTTCTTCTTCTTCCGCTTGAACGGGTGGTCCTCCTCCGCGTCCATTGCCTCCTCCGCCTCGTCCGCGTTGCCGATGCGGGCCGCCTCGTCGTCGTCGGAGGGGACCGGCTCCACGCCTGGGGGGAGCACGTGGGGGAAGAGGGGTGGAGGGGGGTGTTTGTTGCTGAGCGGGATCGCGCCGACGTCAGGGAATCCTTGCATGGATAGGTATCGGTACATACCGCCGGAGGGGGGTCGGGAGGAGCGTGCGGAGGGGGGTGAAGGGGGGAGCTGAGGCCTGTGCTGTGAATGCATCGGTGTGGCACGGCCCCGCAGCTTCGGTGCCATGTCCCACGCACTTCCTTTGCCCTGTCTCTGCAGCCGCCACACCCCAGCTCGCACACCAGCCCGCACGGCCCGTGCTGAGCCCGGTGCCCTCATAGCCCATACATCCGGCTCCCCCACAGCGCCGTCCCAACTTACCCTCACCAACCAGCCGTGGCCCTTGCCCGCGGCCAACCCACCCCACCCCCACCCTCCACCCATAAATACCCGCCAGCCCTGACAAGCGGCAACCCACCCTCGTCATCGATAAAGGCACGGTCCGCCTCCCCCTCCTTGAGGTCATCGCTCAGCTCCTCATCCGGCACCGGGCCCTCGCCGGGGGCCCGCTCCCGTTGCTCGCCGGGCGTGCGGCGGGGCCGCGCCTCGCCCTCCTCGGCGCCGCCAGGCGTGCGGCGTGGCCGCGCACCCGCCCCCTTGGCCCCCTTCTCGCCCTTCTCCCCCTTGGAGCGCTTGGGCTTGTCCCCGCCCTCCGCCGTGCGCTGCCGCTTCTTCTTCGGCTTGTCGCCGTCCTTGCCGCCCTGCGACGGTCGTGCAGAGGATGAAAGTGAGGTGAGATGAAGACGACGCAAGATGCAAAAGTCGATGTGAAGTGAGGGATGGCCGACGCTCGGGTTGGGTTCCGTTAGAACCCGCACGCAGCGGTGCTGTACCACCACCACGCCGCACGCAGCTTCCGTCTCCCCACCTCGCGCTTCTTGCGGGCAGAGCCCTTGGCCTTCTTGGCCTTCTTCTCATCGCCGCTGCTGATGTCATCCTCCAGCGCCGCCTCCGCGTCCGCCTCGTCGATCTGGTCCTCCAGGGCCGCCTCCGCCGCGGCGTGGTTGGCAGCCGCGGGCGCCGCCTGCTCATCGTCGCTCTCCTCGCCTGAAGCGCGACGAGGCAGGGGTTTTGGTGTGGGTGGTGTGAGGGTGGGGGGAGTGGAGTGGGGAGGAGAGGGTGGGTGGGGCCTGGCCCTGCAGGCCCCCTCAGCAGAGGCCCGGGTGGGCCCAGTCCCGGTCGAGCCCCCAGCCCCGTGGTTCCAACAGCGTGACCCGCGAGCCGTGGCTAGGCGAGCGTGGGAGCGAGGGGGTCGGACAGCGAGGCCCATGGCGAGGGGCCCATATGCGCCAAGGTAGCACGGGCCGCCGAACCCTACCCACCGAAGAGCTGACGGTTCAGGTCGTTGGCGTCCATGCCACCTGCATCGCCGCCATCCTGAGAGGACAGGGAGCGTCCGGCCGAGGGATCGCTCGGGTCCGGTGCCTCCACCACCCCCAGGCCAAAGGCTTCTGGCAACCAACCTGGAACGCATCCTGATAGTCCTCCAGATCCGCCATAGTGCCCAGAGGGCAGCCCGGAGGCCCGGGGCGCCGGAGCGTGCGACGCCTGAGCCCCTGTCTCTCCTGCTGCTGTCAATTACAGGCTCACAGGCCAAGTGGTGAAGTAATTTGCTGCAATCCGCGGCGTTGCTGGACTCAGCTACCTCAGGTGCAACGCTTCTCTTGTTACTTCACTGGTGCCTCAGGAGCTACAATTCGACTACAGAATAGAAGCTACTGAACAAGGTAGCCGGGCACCAGGGCCTTCCAGGGCTGGGTGTCGATGCAGCATTCTCTCGGCAAGCTCGTCCTTCCGCGCACTTGGCAGTGTCGCTGTTGTTGCAACGCCACGTACACAATTATTGAGCTCATTTCGGTAGCACACAAGCAAAGCAGCTTGGTCTGAGCTCGAAGTCGTCTTTCAACAGCGTGTACACGACCTTGCCCAGGAAGCCTTATCCACGCTGTTCAACTCTCTTCACATATTACTGGCATCGGGCTTCTGTTTGGAGGGCGCGACACGCGGATGGCAGCATCCCGCGAAGGACTGGGCTGGCTGGGCTAGCGAGGGAGAGGCAGCCATGCCCACGATGGACCGTGGGCCATCCTCCGGGACGGGGAATGGCGTCGACCCGCACGAGGTCACGGACGTGTTGGCACAGGTGCGGACATGGCGCCTGCTGGGGCCATTCCCGACTCTGAGGACCCGCCTTGGACCCCGAGCATGCCTATCTGGGGCTGGGGGTAGCGGTTATGACAATAGGGGGAAGGGCAGGATGCCAGGTACCAGCTGGTGAGGGTCAGGGCGCCTGCCTGCCTTGCTCAGCCCCCGTCGCACACCCCTGCCCTCGTTCGTCCCTGTACAGGCGATATGGGAGCTGAAGCGGGTGAAGCAGCAGCTCACAAAGCCGTACGCCACACGCACTGACGTGGCAGCCAGCATAGCTCGGCTGGAGGATGACATCCGGCGCCAGGCCATGGTGGGCTGGGGCCCTCACAGAGGTTCAGCGGGGAAGTGCCCTCGAGTCGCGCACATCAGCACGAGGGGCTGAACGAGCAGGGGCGAATCTGGGGTACGCCCGCGAGAAGGAGGGGCTAGTGAGGAGCTGTTCAGGGGGGCCGGCCAGCGGGCTCGGTCGTGTGCGTTGCGGGCCAAAGGCCAGGTGCCATGACTCTTGCCGGTCGCCCCAGGACCGTCTGCTGGCAAACGCTGGGTGTGCTGGCGACGATCCACACGCACGCTCTGACTCAATCCCCTACGCCCGCGTCCCGCCCCGTGGTGGCGCTGCTGCTCCCTGCCGTGTGCCGCCCAGGCCATCGCACAGGCGACCGGGGTGGAGCCGTCCGCGGTGCTGCCGCCGCCCAGCACGCCGCCGGCGGCGGGGCTGTCCTTCGCACCCAAGCTCCCGCCCATGCCGCCGGGCCCCCCGGGCGGGCGGGTGGACAGGTTCCTCGAGGGGCACACGGGGCCCATGGCCAACCCCATCACGGACTCGGCCCGGCAGTACCTCGAGGTGCGGACCTGGGTTGCTACAGAGCTCGTCAGTCTTTCTGACTTGCTGGGGCCTGAGCCTTTGCTTGGGTGCTGCAGCTCTTTTCGGTTTGAGCCGGGGCGGCTTGGGGCGGGTGCGAAGCGCATGTAGGGGACGGAAGGTTACTGCCGAGCAGCGGCGCAGGACTCAGTGCAGGATTGTGACCCTGTGCGTTCGTTCCCTGCCTCCTCGCCGCCCTCTCCCGACCGGTAACACAGGAGCGGTTCAACATCCCGCTGGCGCCCAAGCAGATCCCGCCCCTGGGCGCGGTGGTGCGGGGCAAGACCGTGTCAGCGGCGCCCGGTGTGATCCTGCCGCGGCACATCCGGGACGACCCACACGGCCTGCCGCCGCCCCAGGTGCGGCCCGCATGCGTGCTGTGGGCAGAGCCTGGGAGGGAGGCAAGCCCCGCCTGACGCCGCCTGAGCCGGGCCCCTCGGGAGCAGGCGCCCCGCTCATGCGATGAGGCCAGCGCTGTGAAGACACTGGTGCCACCCCCACACTGACAGCACACACAGCGGCATCATCCCCGGGCAGGCCGGCTTTCTGCCGCGCCTACGTTGCCCTGGCTGACACGCGCAGCCCCCCACACGCAGGTCACGGACCTGGAGCTGGACAAGGGCCTGCTGCACCTGGTGAACCGGGGGCTGCTGCCCGCCAAGGCGGACCTCACGCCGGCCATGTGCGGCCCCACGGGTGAGCGCCCGCGCTGGGGACCCGGGGGCAGACCGTGGGCGCTGTGTGGAAGGGGGTTGTGCACCGTATGGGGAGTGGGTGGTGAGGGAACCAGAGGCAAGCTGTTCGACGGCTTGGGCACAAGGGGTAGAAGGTTGGGGTAGAAACACTGGCACCCACACGGCCGTCCCGAACAAGGAGCCAGGAGTCGGCACCCGTGACACGGCCCACTCAGCCGCCCGCAACCGCTCCACCACACACGCTGCTTGCCCCAGGGCCGTACCGGGCGGGCGCGGCCTCCATGCTGCCCCACCAGAAACAGTTTGTGCGGGGCCCCGTCACGTCCGCGCTGGAGGACGCACTGGCGGCGCGGCAGAACGTAAAGCTGGACCTGCTCACGCCCGTGGTGCGGCCGGCGGAGCAGGCCAAGCAGGTGGGTGCGGTGTCAACGGGCGGGGTGGCGGAGTCGCGAAGGGTGAACAGGCGCCTGCCAAGCGCCTTGCATGGAGCTGGGCCGGGCTCGGGCCCGTGTGCCTTCTGCCTTGTGTCCGCGTCGTGGCTCTGCCGTGGGAGGGGCGTCTAAGGAGAACAGCAACCCGAGCGCTTGCATCCCACCGTTTTGTCCTCACTGGCTACCCACCCTTTTCCCGCGCATGCAGCCCACGCTGCACGTGACCAACGTGGGCGGCAGCGGCGTGATGGGCATGCCCCGGCCGCCGGGCGCCCAGGTGTACTACCCCTCAGGCGGCGAGGCCGCGGACGGCGGCGACCACCAACAACCGGGCGCCGAGATCCTGCCGCCAGAATCACCCGAGGCGCGCGCTTTCGAGACCCTGATGGACACATTCAGCCTTCACGAGGTCCTGATTCGCAAGGGCGTGGTGCTGCGGGAGACGCCCGAGTTTGAGTCGTACGCGCGCTCGTACGAGCCGGTGTGGGGCGTGGTGGAGGGCCTGCTGCAGCACTTGGGCGCGCTGTGCCAGCAGTACGCCGTACCGCTGGCCGTCGTCAACGGGAAGAGCCTGGGGGACCTGGCGGTGCAGGTGCGGGGGAGGTGCAGGACGGGGCCGGGCCGGGTCGGGCCGGGCGGGGCTAGAAGCAATGCGCTTGAGACTACCCAGAGGGGTGCGTAGCATACTTCCCGCTGCAACGCAGAGCCGTAGCAATCATTCCTTGCACCGGTGGAATGGCTTGCTTACTGTGGTAGCAGGTGCAGCTCCAATGCGAGGACACTCGAGTAGCTGTAGACTGCGCGCTACTGCTCTTTTCACTATACCTGCAACCTCCAAACCCCAAACCACCACCACCACCCAGGTCGCCTCCGCCGGCTACCAGCCCGCCATGGAGGACCTGCTCGTGTGCCTGTCGAACATCCAGGAGGTGGCGGCTCTGCTCAAGCAGCCGGGCAGGTGGGGCCCCGGCCGTGGTAGCCGCCTGGAGGGTCTGCCGTAGGGTCGGTCCTCCCGTTGAGTCTCTCCATTGATTATCTGCCGGGCAGGCGCGTTACCCGCCCGCCCCGCCCGCGCAACAAGGCGCGGGCGCCGATACCCACCGTTCGTCATGGTTCATGCGAGCGCCTTTGTAGAAGGCGAGGCCAATCAGCCAGCTGTCCGGGGTTGGGGCCAGAGGGGCAGCCATGGCGGTCACGAGCACCGCAACTCCGAGCGCTTCCGCGCGTCAACGAGAGCTAGTGACAGCGTAGACGGTTGGCAGGAGCGTCTGCCGCGCACCTGTCCGAGTGCACAGCGACCAGCGAAATCCAGTCCTTGCGGTCCATGCCATCTCGCGCAAAGTTGATGCCCTGCGTTCAGACAGCAGCACCGGTGTCAGCTGACATGGGCAGTGACGTTTCGCAGCCAATTCACCAGTGACGGTGGCAATTCCGGCCCCCGGTTGTCGCCCAGCCGGCTCCCCGCGCTCACGAGTGCGGGCTCGGGGGCCTCCGGGGGAACCTCCTCAGCCGGCAGGTCGACCGCCCAGCTGCCATCCGCATAGGCATAGAGGCAGAGGTTCTGCAGCGCAAGATGTCCACCCGCATCCACATCCTCGTCCACCACCATGGCCCACGCACCACCCGTCAACGAGGCATGGCAATATGGTTCCTGGGACTACTGCTAGACTCGTCCTTCCGCATTCGGACCCCCGGCTACCCTTCCCTTCCGGCCTGTGCGTGCCACCTCCCTTCATGTCCTCACGCCATCCATATTGCTGCCTGCAGGCGCTTCCTGGGGCCGGGCGGCGCGGAGGCGGCGGCGCAGAAGATCCAGGCGCACTACCGCGGCCACCTGTGCCGCCGCAAGGACTCGCGCCAGGGCCAGGCCTCGCTGCGCATCCAGCACGCCTGGCGCAACAGCCGCCTGCGCAAGCAGCTCCGGGAGCGCATGCGCATGGCGCGCCTGGAGCGAGACATGCGGTGCGTGCTGCGCTGCTGCGTTGATGCGTGGCTGCAAGCCGCGTGCTGCGCGTGCGTTGACGGATGGCGACCGGCTCCGCCGGCCCTCCGCTGCCCCAGCTCTGTACTCAACCGCCCTCGCCCTTTACGTACGTACGGCACCCCAACCTCATCCGCGATCGCTTGGCCTCCTCCCTGCCGTACAGGTTCGCGGAGTTGCGGGACGTGCTGGAGCAGAACTGGCCGCTGTACCGCCGCAACGCGCACGTGGTCATCCACGTGCCCAACCTCCTGCCGCCGCCCGTCATGGCGGCAGACGGCGTAACGCCCATCGCGCGGCCCGAGCCCCACCTCATCGACGCCCTGCTCCTACGTGAGGCCGCCCAGCTGGCCCGCCTGTGCGACCTCTCAGAGCCCCTGCTGGACCTCATTCTGGTGCTGCCCTCGCCGCCCGACGCTGACGTCATCAGCTACTGGAACAAGCTGCTGGAGGTTGGCGGCGTGGCTGACCCCACCAGGTGCGCCCCCGGGGTTGGCAGGAGGGTGTGGCAAGGGAGTTGGACGTCTTGGAAGGCAGCTTTGCCGGGCGTGCTTTGACTGATGCGCACACCGGGCGCTGCTGCAACGAAAGACCTTGCACGTGCCTGCCTTTCTCCACCTCTGCTCGTGCCGCCCTGCAGTCCATGCCTGCCCATGCCGCCCCTACTGGGCCCCGCCCCTGCCCGTCTGTCTTGCCTTGCCTCAACTCATCACCGAACCCTCCCCCCTGTGCCGCACAGCCGCTACCGCATCGTGGTCCCCGAGAACTACGCCCGCCTGCCGGGGCACATGACGGTGACGGCCAAGCTCATGGCCTCGCCGCGGGCGCTCAAGCGCATCGCCGCGGCGGTGCACGGCCGCCTGGCCTACATCGTGCCGGGCAACGTGCAGGTGGGCGTGGGCGCGGCCTGCGGGGGGCTCGGAGAGTCGGAGGCCCGGGCCTTGCGCTGCTGCGCATGCGTCGTGTCGCTCCTTGGCGTCAGCGCCAGGCGGGTAGAGGCACGGCGGGTTGTACTGCGTGCTGCTATTGGCGGTTGGTGGCTGACGGTTGACGGTTGGCGGTTGTCCCCGCAGGACGAGGAGGTGGAGCTGGCGGTGCACCTGGGCGTGCCGCTGCTGGGGCCCTCGCCGGGCGTGTGCCGCGCGCTCAGCCGCAAGTCGGCCGCCAGGTGCGTCCAGGCCCGGCCTCCCTCTGCAAGGCCCACAACAAGGCATAGTCGCAGAGAGAAGCAGAACCAAAGGGAAACATGTCTGCCTGTGGGGTGAACTGCCGTGAACTGCAACCATCCACAGGCTACTGGGCGAGTCCACCAACCCCTTACAATCTGTCCGTCCCTCGGATACCCCACCCCGTCGCAGGGAGCTGTTCCGAAGCATCGCCGCCAACATCGCCCCCGGCTGCGCCATCCGGTCCCGCCACGCGCCTTCCCCCGGCATGGGTCCGCCCCAGGTGGTGCAGACGTCGTCCGGCGCACAGGTGCTCACGCTCACACCCGGCACGGCTTCCTCCACCCCCACGCCCCTGCAGCTGCCCGGCATGGGGCTGGGCGGCACCGCCGCCTCCACGCCCCTGCCCGGGGCAATGCACCCCATGGCCCCGCCCGGCACCGCCCCCGATCCCCTCACCACGCCGCTGCGACCCGGCACGGACTACACGCTCGGCCCCGATGGAGAGCTCGTGGTTCGCGACCCGCCCCCGCCGCCCAGCTCAGCCGACAGCCCGCCGCCCTCGGCGGGCCAAGGCGCGGGCACGGGGCCCGCGGGCCCGGGCACGGCGGCTGGGCCTGGGCCCGGCAGGGTCCCCACGGGGCAGAGCCGGTTCGAGGCGGACGAGCAGCGGGTCCTGATGGTCCTGGCCGAGACCATGGTACGGCACCCCGAGGTGCCCAAGTGGCTCTTCAAGATCGACGACGAGATCATGGGCCACGGGCATGCATTCTTCGACACAGCCGCGATCAAGGGATCTGGCGAGGTGCTTACTCGCGTTCTGGACGAAGCCACGGGCACCGGCGTTTGCTCCGCCGCCGACTCGCTGCGCTTGGAGCTGGGGCTTGGGCCCGGCACGGCCCCGGGCGGGCCCGACGGCTCCGACCCCTTCGCCTCCCCGCTCACCGAGATCCAGCGTGTCGCCATGTTCCGGCTGTACGAGCTGCTGTTTCGGCAGCTGCCGAGGCGGCTGCACCTCGCATGCCGCGACTCCTACCCGACGTATCGCGACTATATCTCGGCTCTGGCGCGGCGGGGAGGCGTGCTGGAGGGCTGCCCGCACATGGCGGTCGGCTCGCCCTGCGCCAACCTCTTCATCGACCCCAACGGCAACGTAACCATCCTGTCCACGCACGAAAAGATTTTCTGCTACCCGTACCGCGCGGTCGGCACGACCTTCCCGCAGTCGTCCGTGCCGCACCGGGCGCTGTACGACGCGGCGCTGGCGGTTGGAAAATCTGCGTACGGCGCGGGCCTGATCGGGCACGTGATGGTGGACTTCGTAACGCTGCTGGAGCCGGGGGCGAACGCGGGGGCGGGGCCCGGCGGCACGGCGGGGCAGCTGCGGCTGTGGCTGGTGGACCTACGGCCGGGCCTCACGCCCTCGCTCATCGCCTTCCAACTCTTCGACTTCCTGGCGGGTAAGCGCCCACGGCAATCCTGGGGTCTTCCACGTTTCGCAGCAAGTAGCCAGCTCTGCCTGATGGTATGCGCTTACTTGAGTGTCCACTCTCGACCCACCTCTCTCGCATCTCTGCCTGGCGCATTCGCCAGCGCATGCAGCTTTTTGCCTTCCTGTCATCAGGCTCTCTTCCTGTTGCCACTCTGCTCACGCCGGGCCCTCCCCCCCTCTTCCACACACCCGTTCCCCCCGCAGCCGGCGCCTTCAACCCCATGACGGGCGCGTACCTGGTGGAGCTAGACCCCCTGAACGACCCCGACCCAGACAGTCGCGAGGACGCCTCCGCCGCGGCCGCCGCCGCACTGGCGGCCGCAGGCATGGACCCAGCCAACCTGCCCACGCCCGGGACCTCCGCGCGCGCATCACCCGAGCCCAGCAAGGCCCGCACCGGGCCCGGGCCTGGGTCCAGTGGACCCGTACAGCAGCTGCGGTACTACTTTGTCCTGGACCAGCTGCAGCACCCCGCGGTCAAGGCCATGGCTTGCTCCAAGTTCTTCTACCACTGCTGGCAGAACGGCTTCCACTTCGACGTTGACCACAGACAGGTGCAGCGGCTGGATCCTGGATGTGTTGGGCTTGGCGTTTATGTCCCGGTTTTGGGGGGGCTACTGTCGTAGCGGCAACGGTCACGGGGCGCAGCGAGCCAGGGCGTTCAGCGCCCTTGCCTTAATGTCCTGACATTGTGACATCATCCCAGCCGTGCCACACACCGCCCAGAGTCTTCGCTGCAGTGCCCAATACACCACTCGCCTGCTGCCTTGCCCCACGTGGCGACCCCCAATGCCGCTCCCCACCCCCCAGGGCGTCATCTTCAACCTGTCGGACCGCTACCTCACGTCAGGGGCGCTGGGCTGCATGGCCGTGGGCCTCACGCCCGCCGCCACGTACGGCGTCATGCAGCGCGTGCTGGGCTTCATCGCGGGCATGGACGTGGAGGCGGCGGCGCGGGCGGACTGGGCGCTCACGGTCGAGTCCACCACGTACCAGGACATACAGGTGGGGGTGCTAGGGAATTGGAGCAGGGGTGGGGGTGGGGGTAACACCGTACACTGGGGGTGGGGGTAACACCCGGGCCCTGGGCCCCGGCTGAAGGTGGCATGGCACCGGCCCGGCGGTGCGTGCATAGCCCGCAGCCCGCAGCTACCGTGCTAGCGCTCAGATGGGAGACTGCTTTCCTATACTAGGGCACAGGCCATGCGCAACCAGGAGGTGCATGGCACCGGCGAGGTACCTCCTGGGGTGTCATCCAGGCAGCGGTGCTTGCAACGATCCCCTTTCTGTCTTCACTCCCGCTCCCGCCCCAGGCGCTGCTCAAGTTCATGGCGGAGCAGTCAGCCAGCCAGGAGCGCGAGGCGAGGGCGGGGCAGGCGGCGGCGGCCGTGGGGCGCGCGGCGGGGCTGTGAGGGCGCATGTGGGGCTGCGGAGGGGCTAGGGGCACGTGCGGGGGGCTCGTGGGTCAGACTGGGGCTGACTGGGGTTTTGGATGGAGGGGACCGGCTGCGAGATGCCGGGAGCTGCTGGATTGGAGTGATGCGTGGACGCCGGAAGGGGGGTCAAGGCAATGTGCGTGGCGGTGTGAACAGGGGCTGGGAATGCACCGGCTCCTTAGCGATCGCATGGCATGCGTGTAACGCGTCTCCAGGATCTCCAGCGATAATTGCGCGGCACGATGCAGGCATAGAGCAACGCACTGGACTGCTTGCTCGACACGTCGACAGCTCAAGGCGGCCGCGCGCTTGGGTAAACGTTACACGTCAACCATGCATAGCAAGCACCAAGCGGGTGGGGCCTGGCAGTCAGGGTTGGCACCCACTGTGCCAGCCCCGAACGCCTGCCCTTGTCAAGTCCGTGGGGGCCAGGCTTAATGGCACATGCCCAAACAAATATACAGGAAGTCAGGCCCCTGTCACGCCTCCGATGACATCAGTCATTCACTCAGCCTCCGCTCATCATACCCTGCAGACAGCCACCACCAGGACTGAAGAGCGCAGAGCCACCCAGCGTGCAAACCCTTCACGCACCCGCGCTGACGCACGATGTCCTCCCTTGCCACTGCCTGCTGGCTTGCCTGGGCCCAAGAAAGCAGTCGCCTCTCCCACCAGGCACCAAAACGGCCTAGCCTGGCATGCCCATTGCACCGTTGTCCCTTGCCCCGCATCCTCCACTGCACGTCTGCGCTGACCATGCCGGTCCTGACTATGCTGCTCCCGCCTCAACTGGCCCAACCCGTGCGCTTTGCTGCACCTTGCGGAGGCAATCCGCCGCCCGCAATATGAAAGTGCGCGCACACATCGCAAGGTACACCAATCCTATCTCGGGCACCCGGTCTGAGAGCCCCGCATCTTCGCCTGGGGTGCACGGCAGCCCCGGGTAAACCCTCTACAATTGCCCTGCCACGTGCGCCTGCCCCTCCCCGCTTGCATGGCTTTCCCTCGCCCTCCCGCCATATCACCCCCAGCCAAGCCGCGCGGACAACGCCGCGCGCCGTGCTGATCCTCATTCGCTCGCTCCCTGCCAGCGCAGCACACCGCCTCTCCTCAACCGGGGGCATCTGGCCACGGCCTGCGCGTCTTCCACGCAACCGCCCGCACCTCCCATCAAGACCCGGCCGCCGCCCAACACCTGCCCCCGCCTAATGCCCCAGCTCCTCCCTGGAAGGTGCGTATCGCCCTATCCCGCCGTGCCACGCCGTGCACCTCAACAATATGGGCTCAGCGGGCCACGCCGCCCCATGACCCTCCACAGGAGGCACGCCGCGGGGACAGGAGGCGCGCTGCGGCCAGCTCCGACCCTAGACCCCTGCTCAAGAGGCGCACTGCGGGCAGTGCCACTGCCGCATTTGTGCCGCCTTCTTCTCCGTCATCTTGGCGCACCGCCCGCAGTACCACGTGTCGCAGCGGTCGCACGCGATCCAGAACTCCTCCGTCCGGTACAGCCGGCCGCACGAGGGGCAGGGGTCGCCCTCGCCGTCCTCCCAGTCCGCGCTGTTTCTGTGCAGGTGAGATGGTTGCACAGGTCAGATGGCTGTACAGGTCAGACGGCTGCACAGGTCAGATAATGGCAAGCGTTTCCTGAAGCTTGTACGTGTGATACGTGATACGTGTGATATGCCAGCAAGAGGTGGCAGGCCACCGTTCCCTGTGCACCGCGCCATCCAAGCCCCCACCCACCCGGCGCCCTCCTCCCCCTCGTCGTCGCTGTGCTGTTGCTGTGGCGTAAGGGGGGTGGACAGCAGAGGACCGTCATTCACGGCAAGGGCAACGCAATCCTATCTCAAAGCCCTCCCGCTTCAAAGGACCTCGCCTTAGACGACCTGCAAACCCACGCACTCTGACCGCCTTGCGCTCATCACCAGTCGCCGGCCCCCATGTCACTGCCTCAACCCTTAGTCCCCCCCAAAGTGGCCCTACCCGGCGGTTCGGTTGCCGGGAAGGCCCACCGGGGCCGCCTGGCCGCTTGAGCCCGCCCACGTTGGTTGTGGGGCCTCCCATCGCCTGCTTCACGCGGCCCGAGACCACCTGCATGGGATCGAGTCCAGGTTCAGGGTGCGCGCCGGGACAGGCATCGGGGTTGAACCCCGCGCAGCCCCGCCTCAGCCCGCCTGCGCCCGACAACTGGCCCACCTCGTAGCACGTCGGCAGCTTGTTGATTAACGAGAACAGCTCCTCCCTGCGAGCAACATGTGTTCTGGTCAGGGCGTCGCGAGCCGGCCAGAGAGGCCAGCCGAGGCCGCGCGCAATCCAGCGCAACGCAGCGCTGCTGCCAATACCCACCGCTCGTCGCGGTTCATGCGAGCGCCTTTGTAGAAGGCGAGACCAATCAGCCAGCTGTCCGGGGTTGGGGCCAGAGGGGCAGCCATGGCGGTCAAGAGCACTGCAACTCCGAGCGCTTCCGCGCGTCAACGAGAGCTAGCGAGAGCGTAGTCAGTTGACGGCAGCGTCTGCCGCGCACCTGTCCGAGTGCACAGCGACCAGCGAAATCCAGTCCTTGCGGTCCATGCCATCTCGCGCAAAGTTGATGCCCTGCGTTCAGACAGCAGCACCGGTGTCAGCTGACATGGGCAGTGACGTTTCGCAGCCAATTCACCAGTGACGGTGGCAATTCCGGCCCCCGGTTGTCGCCCAGCCGGCTCCCCGCGCTCACGAGTGCGGGCTCGGGGGCCTCCGGGGGAACCTCCTCAGCCGGCAGGTCGACCGCCCAGCTGCCATCCGCATAGGCATAGAGGCAGAGGTTCTGCAGCGCAAGATGCCGGCAGGGTCAGCGGGCCCATGCCGACGACGAGAGCTGTCCACCGCGCCTGCTCGTGCCTTGCAGCCGTCACAGCCCTCTCTCCATCCACATTGACCTACTTCCTTCTGCGGATCGCACTGCTGCCAGAACTTCTCCACATCGCTGGTCAAGGCACGCAGAATGCCTTTACGGCGACCCAGGTAGTCCTCGTATACGTCTCGTGGGCTACGTGACATTCTAGCTAGTCTCGCGAGACTGCAAGTGAGGGTGCCGGATGCCGATGCTCGAACGCGCCTCCTCAGCCTAAGCGATGGCGGGGCCTGGGGACGTCTTGCGAGTATAATGCAGAGTGAGTATGGCTACAGTGGCATGCCCGGGGAGCTGCTGCTGTCAACATGTGTGTGCGGTGCCCGTACGGCATGCACCGCATGCTCGAGTGCCCAAGTGGCCGAAGGGACGTCAGCCGCTGCAGCTGGGCGCGCACTGTGGCAGGTCCTGACGACTGGCCGGGGTGGCAATGGTGCAACACGGAAGCCGCGAGCTGGACTGGTGACGGTGGAAAGCGCCAGGAGCTCAGCTGGAGTGCACCAGTAGGGCCCTTCACCCTGATGGCGGCAGTACGGGTGCTGGTTGCGCACAGAAGTTCCAGCGGTTCAAGAAGCAAGGAACCAAGGAACGGGGCCAGAAAGGTGCTCCCCGGAGCCCCAACGCCTTCTAGACGTGCTCGAGGACAAGACACACGCTCTGCCGACGGGGCACGGCCTGGATCACACTGGTCGGCACTGCGAGCAGCTCTGCCTCGTATGTGGCCTGAGCAAGGAGGTCAAGATCTATCACTGCGCTCCTTACACTACTTCCACAAGTTCCACGCCACTGGCAATGACCGCTGAGCACACCGCCAGGCCTAGTTGGCTTCCACCCCTGCTGTTCGTGTCTCCGCTTGAGCCTCGCCCCTCCACCTCCCCAGGCGGACGTCCGCGCCAGCACACAACCTACTCTGCCTGCTCAGCCGTTGCTAGGGCCTCCGAACGGAAGCCATTCGGTGTCTCACGTACTATCCATACCGGTATTCAGGCACGGGCAAAGGCATAGGCCGCCATGGCCCAGACCGCTCCGATGCTTCCACTTCCCCTCTGCTTCCGTCATACGCCCGCTGTTGGCCTTGCGCCCCATCCTCTCTCCCGCCACTGCCCTCCGCTCCACAGCGCCAGTGTGCGCCTCCCTCTTGGCCGGTCGGCCTCCACCGGGCCCCCGCTCTTGCTTCCGCACAGGGCTCCTGGCCAGCCCGCTATCGCTCGGCCGCCGCCTCAGCGCCCATCTGCAGGCTCTGCTCCAGCAGGCCCGACAGCTCCTTGTGCCTCAGCCGCGCCGCCTCCGTGCACTTGAGCAGCGTCGCAGCGTCCGCCAGGACCTTCCCGCCCGCCTTGTACACGCCTAACATGGGATCGGGGGTGGGGGTTTACTGTCAATGAGGAGGTCGAGCAAGCAGGTAGAGGACGGGTTAGCAGAACACCAGCAGGCTTGTTGATAGGCCCAGGGCATCATGGCAGACGGAGAGGTTTGTCAGGAACGCCGGACCTCTGCCCTCTGCCACCAGCTGGACCTGCTAGACCTACCTTGAAGCCCTCCCCCGCAACCCTTTTCGCCCGACTCTACTCGGACCGCGCGCGCGTTTCCTGCACTGGCCGCAGGCCCCATCGCCGGTTGCAACTGAGCCCGCGCTTTCCCTGCAGCCCGCCTCAAGGGCCCGACCCAGCACCTTTCCACCCACCCTGCAGCCGGCCTGCCTCCCCACCCGCCCCGCCGGCCCCCCAGCCACTTTGCAGCCGGCCCCCAGGACCTGACGGCGCCCGCTGCCCAGCAGCCGGCCCCTCGGGCTTCCCGCACCCGCCCCACCCGCCCCACCACACCGCCCCCACCCTCCCTGCAGCCGGCCCGCCTCCCCGCGCACCCCACCCGCCCACCCCACCCCGAAGGTCCCCTCAGCTACCCCACAAGCCCTCAACCTCCCCACCCCGCCTCCCCGCTCCACCACCCCACCGCCCCACCCACCCTGCAGCCGGCCGCCCTGGTCCACCACCACCGTCACAGCGCACTCCGCCAGGCGCTCCTCGTCCGCCGTGGGGTCCACCAGCACGTGCTGCTTGTAGAGGCAGCACGTGAGCGCCAGCGGGCAGCGGCCCAGCCCCACGGAGCGCGGGCAGCCCTCCACCAGCCCCGCCGCGCCCTCCTCCGCGCGCCGCGCCGGCACGTAGTTCCCCTCCTTGGTGTTGCGCACCAGCGGCAGCCGCGTGTTCCGCAGCGCCGCTATCGATGCAAGCAGCACCGCGTCCGTAACGCAACCGTCCGCATCGAGGACGTAAACGTCGAGCTGAGCTTTCCATGCTGCTTTGCCCTCCGCGACGCACAGGGTGTTGAGAAGAACCGTGTCCTTGCCGCTGAGCAGCGCGGCCTGCAGCTTCTCAACCACGCCGGAGACGGCATCGGTGGCGGAGCGGCCGGGGCGGTAGTCGGGGGAGGAGAAGGGCGCCAGCTCCACGTTGAGCGCGAGCTGGCCCTGCCCCGGCGTCGTCTCGTCGGGGCGGATCAGCTCCAGCCGCACACCCGCCAGAACGGACGTGCGGCCGACCTAGAGGGTGATAGGAGAGGCATTGGGAGGGGGCGGGCAGGATTCAGCTGTGAGACGATACGCGTGCAGCATAGGAGGGAGGGGCCGTGGGAGAGGCAGTTGGCCGCCGGCTGGTCTGGGGGATGTGGACGTGGCTGCTGGCAGCTGCTTATGGGGAGGTACATCAACGCACCTTGACTAGAGCGGAGCCATCAGCACTGGTGATGGCACCTGCGCCAATGGTCACGGCGCGTGCGCGCCCCAGCGGCCGGCCGTCCGGGCGCACGCCCTCCCCCAGGAACCGGTCAAAGAACTGCTCCGGGTAGAGACGCTTGAAGGCCTCTGCCTCCACGTCATCGGCAACGGTGGCCGTTGTGGACGTGGAGGCCATCTGAGAAGGTAGCTGGGGCCCCGCACTGGGCGTGGGCTGGGGTCAGCTGCTGGAGTGGGCTCCCGCCCTTGTCGCCGCCGACAGCGACAGACGCCGCCTGCCGGGTTACGAGCCGCCCGCAGGCGATGACTAGCAAGTTGTTGGCTTACAATGCCGCTATCTGGGACGGTCAGGAGCGGGGCTCCTGAGACTACTTGGCCACTGGCATTTGTCGGCGTGCAGTGGGGAGGTGGAGCATACCAAGCGTCTGTTGGATGCGTGTTTCGTCTACAAGGTGCTGCAGGCGGGTGCCCTTCACGCGGTGCTTCGGCGGGGGCCCTTGCATCTGGCCGATGCCGAAGCCTGTTTCTTTCGAGCATTTTCGCGCCCACGCTAGCGCATATTGTTCGTGCAGCGGTGTACTTCACACCGCGCAGTGATTACCCCAGTTACTTGGTTAGTGCAGTTCCGCGAGCAGGTCCTACCCAGCAACCCACGGTCGTCGCCCGCGCATCCTGACGCTATCTCTTGACTTTAAACACACTGAGCATTAAGCACGATTAGCTCTGGGCTCACTACAGCCCGATCGACGCAAGGCCCACTCCGGGAAAGCAAACTAGCACACACTGTCCTGACATAATCATAAGAAGGCGCTGAGCGCCGTGGCTGAGGCCTTGAAAGCCAAGGGAGGCTTGGTCGGTCGCACACATCAGCCATGAGGGCCACTCCGCTTTTGCCGACGCATCATGCGACGCAAGTCAAGCCAGCTAAGCGGACACGCCGGAAAGGCGGCTGGATGAGGTGGGCGGGTTGGGGGTTGAGGCAGTTGCTCCCCGTCCTGTGTACCTGAGCGTGGGTGCCCACCGCCGGGTCTAGGGGGCACAGTGTAGGGTCCTCACGCCCACGGCCGGCACGGTTCACGTGGCCCAGCCTATTCCAGTCGTAGAACGTACTAGTGCTGCGGGGATGCGAGCAGTGCGGCGTGTGTCTACGAGGTGCTTGTCACCGGCACCGTCCGCATGCCATCCCCACATGGCGGGGCGTGTGCAACATGCGGCCCTACTTAACACGCAGACCCCTAGCCGCAACGCCTTCCCCAACGTCTACTTACATTGCTACAGTGCTTGGCAATGCCCTCCCCACCTGGAACCACCTGCCGCCACTACCTTCTGTCCCTGCAGGCTCTTCATCCTCATTGCCGTACTAGGCGGGCTCGGGTACGCTGCCTTTGCGTTCAAGTACCTGGCCTCCAGCAAAATCCGTGCGGCCGCCCGCCAGGGCGTCAAGACCACCCTGGAGCGCCGGCCAGCTGGAGACGCAGCCGGCTATGAGAACCAGGGGCGAGGCCTGGTGAGGCACCTGCGGACGCGTGGGCCCCGGGCGGGCGGAAGGAGGCGACGCGGACCCCAAGAGACTTTCCCGCCTTACTGCACCTGTGACGCCCGCAAGGTCACGAACACCCTTAAAGCGGCTCGGCCTGGCCTGGCCTGGCCAGGCCTCGCCCAGGCCTCGCTCAGGCCCCTTCATATGACACGTCTTCGCACGTTTACCTCGCGGCATCGCGCTGTGTGTCCCGCGGTGTCGTTGTCGCAGAAGGCCGAGGAGGCAGCGCGGGCTTCCATCGAGCAGGAGGCGCGGGAGGAGCACGGGCACGACCTGGGCGACGGGGATGATGAGGTGCTGCACAGCGCATACACGGGGTCGTACGACCACATCGTGGAGGATGACCCCAACGCACATGAGGTGTGCGGAAGGGTCCAAACCCGTGGGCTCTCTAGGAGGACTGGCGCCATGATGGAAGGGTTGGCCGCCACTGGATTCGGTGTCCGGCTTGGGCTCTGCGCTCTTGGGCGCAAACCCCTGCGCTATCTGGCTCTCCGAGCTGACCTGCGGCCTGCCCGTCTTTCGTGAGGTGTCTTGGAAGTTGGACGCTTGCATAGGTCAGGGCCATGGCCTGCCGTCTGGATAGCATTCAGTATGCCCACCCCTCCCCGCCCTCCGCCCCTGCCCCCAGGACTCTGTGGGGTACACCGTGGGCGAGGAGGACGACGGGGAGGTGGCGGGGGAGCACTTCACGCTGCCCATCCCGGCCCACGATATCGAGGCCCACACGCCCAAGCACCGATCCGATCCGACCCACCAGGAGCCGCAGTCCCAGGCAAAGGCTGACTCAGCAAAGGCCCCGAACCTCGCGGTCGGAAGCCGAATCGAGGCGGACGTGACGGCCGAGGAGAAGCTCAAGCAGGCGGTGCGCGAGCCCAGCCTGGCTGTGGGCAGCCGCATCGAGGCTGATGTGATTGCGGAGGAGAAGCTGAAGGAGCAGGTTAAGGCGCCCGGGCTGGCGGTGGGCAGCCGCATTGAGGCGGACGTCATTGCCGAGGAGAAGCTCAAGGAGCAGGTGCGGCGCGGGGTCATGTGTTGTGATGGATTACGGTCGGTCTCTCCAGTCCGCACCCGTGTCCGCATCCACCTGCGCACTTTCAAACTGGGTCCAAGGGGCAGGGCATGCAGGTTAGGGCCAACCAGTCATCACCCTGGCGAAACCCTAGCGCCCCGAGCTCAAAGCCAAGGTGCTCTGGCACTCTGACACGCAGTCTGCAAGGCCTGGTTCGCATCCACCCGCAAGCCGACGGGTCGGCTTCTGGCCCCCACAACCCGCCCGTCCATCAGGTCAAGGCGCCGGGTCTGGCAGTAGGTAGCCGCCTGGAGCCGGAGAGCAGCGGCAAGGAGGACCTCGTGGAGCCGGGCGGCTCGCCCAAGCCCAAGCGGCCCACGTTTGAGGTCGGCAGCCCCCAGCCCGACATCCCGGTCACCCTCACGGAGCCGGACGCCCACCAGGACGCGGTGCCTGTGAAGGCGCCGGTGGTGGGAGGGCCCATCGAGGCGGATTCCCACACCAAGGTCCCTGTTAAGGAGCCGGTCCTTGCGGGCCCCGTGGAGGCGGACTCCCACACCAAGGTGCCGGTCCGGGAGCCCGTGCTGGCGGGGCCCGTGGAGGGCGATGCGCACACCAAGGTGCGTGGATATAGCGGTGGTGGGGGTCGCACCTACGAGCATGCAACCCACATCGCACCCGCCCTTTCGCCTGGACTGGGCTCCGTTTGGTCTAAGCCTCGTGGCCAGACCCTATCACTGGCCCGTGCTCATGTGGGTCGGCCCGTGCCGCCCTTGCCGCTTGGGATGCAGGTGCCTGTCAAGGAGCCCATGCTCTCGGGCCCCGTGGAGGGCGATGCGCACACGCAGGGTGCCGTACACGCGCCCCGGGATGTGGTCTCGGAGAAGCCCGTGGACAGGGGCCAGGCGCCCAAGATTGAGGCCCCTAAGATTGAGGCTCCTAAGATCGAGGCCCCTAAGATTGAGGCCCCGGTCATCGCGCCCAGCCCCATCATCGACCCGCCCCGGGAGAACGATGGCTCCGAGGTCATCAAGAGTCCCGCGGCGGATCCCAAGTCGCCCAACCCCTTCATCCAGGGCCTCTACACCATGGCAAGTGCAGGCCGCGTATATGGGGCTGCCCTCCGCCTCAGCTGAATGCATGGTCTTGGGCGCGATGTGCCGACTGCTACGGTCGCTGCTCTGATCCGGCCTCCATGGCTGCGCTTGCGTGTGTCAGTCTGCCAGTGCTTGTGATTTTTGGTCGTAGCTCCCCGTGGTCTGACAAGACCTGTGCGTGCCCCACGCTTCATGACGTGTCCCCACCACAGGAGGCCGTTGACATCGACGGCAAGACGAGGCACCTGAGCGAGTTTGCGGGCAAGGTCACGATCGTGGTAAGCCGCGGCACTGACCCGCTGTTTGCTTAGGCCGTGCGGTCGACACACGCGTCTGGCCCCTCTTTGCGGACGTGGGAAGCGAGAGTCGTGGGCTTGCTCGTCCTGCGGCTGTTGACTACGAATTTGCCTGTGCCCCTGCAGGTGAACGTCGCCTCGGCGTGCGGTTTCACGGATGAGAACTACAAGGGTGAGTCTGGGGAGCAGGAGTGGGGCGCACACGCAGCTCATTGAAGGCCGCATGCATTCGCCTGTGCCGCAACTCACCACGCCTCATCAGTATCATCCCTCATCCCAACTCTGAACTGCTGCCCGCGCAGGCTTGCAGGAGGTGTACAACAAGTACCACAAGCACGGCCTCGAGATTCTGGCCTTCCCCTGCAACCAGTTCGGGCAGCAAGGTGGGCGGGCTGGACCCTGGACCCGCCTCGATCTTTGAATCTGGTCGTCCATTGGGCGTGTGCTCGCCTGGCTGGCGCCCGTGTCCCGTCGATCCAGCCCACCTTCTACCGTGGCGGTGCGGCCATAGCTCTGTGCTAAGGCATTGTCTGCGCCCCCCCTCTTTCCATGCAGAGCCCAAGGACGAGCCGGCCATCAAGGAGTTCTGCACCGGGACGTACCACGTCACCTTCCCTATGTTCAGGTGCGTGTGGGGGCAAGCCGCGGGGCCCCTGCAGCCCTAATCCAAGCCCTGCGCTGGGCGCTTTTGGCAGCAGCTGGCACTGCCGCTGCCCCGAGCCACATCCAGCTCGGCCAGGGTTTCCAACCAGGGCCCTACCGGCACTGCTGCTGTCATGTCGTGCTTGTCTCTTGTGCTGCCCCGCTCACCGAAATCATCACCTTCCGTCGCCTTCCTCCGTTGCCCCCCGCAGCAAGATCGATGTCAACGGCGCCAACGCGCACCCCATCTACAAGTTTCTCAAGCGGGACCTGCCCGTCAACCAGAACGGCGGCGGCGGCAGCGGGCCCGGCAAGGAGCTCATCTGGAACTTCCAGGTGCGAGGGATGCTCGAAGGCTGGTCATGCCGAGGCCCCTGACCTGAATCCTCTCGTCTAGACGTGCTGCTTGCTGCTTGCTGCTTCCCAGATCACCGGCATACCGATCTCGCCCATCTGCTCCCTCTAGTTCGGACGCCCCCGCCTGAACACTCCCTCTGGCCTTTCCCCACCTACAGAAAATCATTGTGGACTACCGCGGCCAGCCCGTGCGGCTCTTCTACCAGGGCTTCGACGGGGCGGCGCTGGAGAAGGAGGTCTACACGCGACTGCGGGAGGCGCGCGCGGCGGGCGCCGTCCAGAGCGCCAAGGCCCTGGAGTAGAGCGGGGCGGTGGTCGGGGCCGCCAGCCATGCACGCTAGTAAACTTTCGGATCCACGGCATGGCCCCTCGTTACAGTCCTCGTTTTGCCCCCATGGATGGGAGCGCTTGTCGGATTTCGCATGCTGGAGCGACCGCAGCTCAACGTTGCTCTGGAGGCGTGGCCCCGGAGCAGCCGGAGCACGAAGCTGTGTGGCGGAGGCAACAACAGCAGAGGTGCGGAGGCGGGGATCAGGCGGCTGACTTGGGCCTTGACGCCTTGCGAGGAGCCGTTGCCTGCAAGGGCGAAAATGGCTTACGGCGTGAGGTTTGGGATGTCGAGGCAGTCAGGGGGACCTCATGGCGGGGCCTGCGCCGAGTAGAGGAGCAGGCACGTGCTTGCCTGGCTGCCTGCCCTCCCTTGACGTGGGGACTCGGAGCCTATTGGGGGCCTGATGGCTGGAGGGGGCCTGATGGCAGCTTGCTGGTGTGGGTGCGGGGACTTGCAGTAGTGCAGGTGATGTGTCCGCCTGTAGGATCTCTGTTCTGATTGTGGTAGGGGCGACCCACACTCTGGTTCTGGTTTTGGCCCCAGCCGTCGAGCATGGCAGGGCGGCAGCTAGGCATCGCTGAGGCAGCTTAGGCTTGGCCGCTAGACCCTGCTAGACGCTTAGGTAGTTCGGTGATCGTGAATGGGGCTGACAGCACACGCACTTCGCGTTCTGAGTATGGGTCCCGGGAGCGCTGGGCGCTGCGTCAACGGGTAACACTTTTATTCTGCCGGCGCAGCGCAGGGGCGCTAGGGGTCGTGCAACCTCTTGCAACGTGTTACTCTTGCGACGTGTTACCCCTGCTCAGCGCCGCTTACCGCCACGTACCGCCCCTAACCGCTTGCCGCCCGCCTCTGGTGGCTCACGCGCTGCTTGCAGTCACTGCTGTACTCGCTCGCCCCGACTCAGTAGTCGGTGTAGTCGGTGCCTGTCCCGAAATGCTGTCGCGCACGTCGCCGTTCAACACGGCGAGGACATCGACACATACTATTAATAGTTATGTCCGACAAACCACAAACGCTCAGGCTGGTGCTGGTCCGGACGAGGGCGAGCGCGATCTGGTGCCGTCTGGTGCCATCTGGCGCAGCGCACCACGTCGAGGCAGGCGACAGCGGCTACGTGTCATACCTGTAAGCTTAAGTACGCTTGTTGATACAACGAACAAGAGCTGCACGCTAGCAGCACTTCGGCCCAGGCGCCCGCCTCCTGAAGCGCTCGCCAAGCACACCCGCATAGCCTGTTCGTAGAGGATTGATTACATCGCAGACCAGCGACACAGTCTTGTCGGCTGTCTCGGCTCAGGCGTCAGGGCTCCGGCGTCTCCGATGTCGGGCGTCCGGAGCCGACGGCGCTGCGTCTAAGCTGAGGTCGACGAGGAATCTGTCAGGGCGATGAGAGGCCGCGGTCATGAGACGAGCAACCTCACCAGCCTTTTCGAGGGCCAAGAGCATGCCGGTGTTCGGTGGGGTGCGCGTGCGCTCTGCAGACTCGTGCGTTTCGAAGCGCCATAGGTTGTGCGAGTTTGTCCGTCTTTCTCGGTGGTACCATCGTACGGACCTGCGCCCGCTTGTCCTTGCGGCCCGCGAGCAATTCCAACGGCTGACCCGTGGCTCCCCACTGCAGTGAGACCTACTCCCGCGAGGAACTCAATCTGCTCAACCTGTACCCGAAGGTCCAGCTCGCGCCCGGGAAGGAGCTTCCTGCCCGCGGCCAGCTCTGCAAAGAGCTTAACCATCCGCCGGGCTGTCAGTCCTGCACGTCGTGCCATAACTGCAAGAAGAAGACGGCAACCCCGAAGGCGCGGTGCAGCAAGTGTCAGCTCCGGAGTGGTGCGTCCGGAAAGGGGAGTTGCGGGGGTGCTCCGTACCCTCTCCTGCCTATCTCCTTCCCCTACCCCTCACCACCCCTTCCAGGTGTCCGCGGTGCCTATCCACCCAGTTCGGGGAGGACGCATCGAAGGTACAGTACGCACCGTTCGTCAGCTGTGGTTGCAGTGCTGTGTTTCCACCATGACGCTCCCTGTGCATGCAGCTTGGCGAGTACCCGGGCTGGCGCTGTCCCGTGTGCCGGGGGCTGTGCAACTGCAGCGACTGCCGGGACGAACGCGGCCTACTTCCCGCGGGCAAGCTCATCCGCGAGGCACTGCGGCACGGACATAAGTCGGTGCGTTTATGGCACGTATGGCAGCATCACACAACAGTCAGCCTGTAGCAATAACCCTCATGGCACACTGTTAACTTGCTGACAAGACACGTGATCCCCTGACGGCAGGTGGCGCATTACCTGATGGCCGTCAGCATGAAGCGATACGGTGTGGCTGACGCCGACCCACATCGCCAGGGCGTGCCCCGCCGCGGCCCGCCGCACACGGGACGGGAGGGGCGGGCGGGGCCTGAGGCAGCAGCAGGCGCAGTCCCTGGGCTGCCAATGCAGCAGGCGGCGGAGGCTGCAGCGGACCGAGCCCAGGAGGATGCGGAGACCGAGCCGGAGGTGGCGGCGGTGATGGATGAGCTCGCGCAGCTCAATGCAGAGCACGGCAGCGGCCTGGGTGAGTACCGGTAGCATCCGCTGAGTGCAACAGGGGCCTATATGGGTCGTGCTGGGTTGAAAGACAGAGCGTCAGAGGTTGAAGAGGAAGCTACGATGTGGGTCGTGCCTGCAATGACTGGAGACTTGCAAACAATCTGGGTCCGACCTGGTTTGATGTGGGTCGTGCCTGCAGCACAAGACACAGGGAGGCCGATGTGGGTCGTACCTGCGTCCTGGACGTCCCCTCGTCGTATTCTCTTTGACGTGCCTGGTCCTCCCGACTCTCCGCAGGGCTCTTCGACGCCGACCCCAGCCCGCCAGGCCCAGACCTTGCATTGGCAGGCCTGTCCGCGGAAGCAGCCGTACCGCAGCCGGCAGTGGCAGGCGGGGCATCTGGCGCTGGCGGTGACGCGCACGTCAGCCCGCGCCCCGAGCGGGGCCCTGTGGGCATGGACCTGGATGTGCCCTCCACCAGCGGCCGGCCTGCAGACCCGGCCCCGGTCCCAAAGCTAAGCTGGTCGCACCGCGCTTGGACGCGCGAGCGGGCCGCCAGCCGCCAAACGCCTCCCGTGGACGCTACCGCGACCTCTACCGCGGGCATGGAGGTTGATGCGCCCTCCACAAGCGGTCGGCCTGCGGACCCGGATCCGGTCTCCAGCGTATGCTTGGCGAACGCCGCTGCAGCCCGGGAGCAGAACCGCCAGCTCAGCGCGTGGCTGTCTGCGGCCGTGTGGCAGGAGCTTCTCGCAGACACTTCCGCCCGTGCGGGCGTCGGGGCGGCGGCAGCGGGCGGGAGGGGCGGCCCCCTGGCGCTCCTGCCGCCGGCGCAGGCACGAGCGGCGCCTGCCCAGACTCCATCCCCAAGGGCTCTCCAAGCCGTGGAGCTGGGACTGGGCAAGTCACTGTACCCCGGCGCTGCCCAGCCGCCGGGCCCGGCTACTACCTGCGCTGACTCGGCTCAGGCGCAGGTGCAAGGCCCTCCTGCCCCAGCCCCCGCCTCGGCCCCAGACCCTCCCTCGGCGCCAGCCCCCGCCTCGGGCCCAGCCCCCCCCTCGGCCCCAGCCCCCGCCTCGGGCCCAGCCCCTGCCTCGGCCCCAGCCCCCGCCTCGGGCCCAGCCCCCGCCTTGGCCCCAGCCCCCGCCTGGGGCCCAGCCCCTGCCTCGGCCCCAGCCCCCGCCTCGGGCCCAGCCCCCGCATTGGCCCCAGCCCCCGCCTGGGGCCCAGGCCCCGTCTCGGGCCCAGCCCGCGCCTCGGCCCCAGCACCCCCCTCGGTCCCAGCCTCGGCCCCAAACGCAGCCCCTTCAGGAGCGCAGCCGATCGCACCAGGGGTCCCCGGCGCGAGGGCACCGGCTCAGCAGCAGCGACGGCGGGTGCTGGAGGACTGCACCAACCGCCGTGCACCAGCCCAGGGCCAGGGCCAAGGTCCGCGGCGGGCCGCCGTAGCTAAGAACTCCGGCCCAGCAGCCGCCAAGCGCCGCCGGGAGCTGGGGGGCGACGAGGCCAGCGAGGCGCGGCAGTTTTGCCCTGGGGGCACGCAGCGCGCTGGCCCTGGAAACGCGTCACACGCTGTCGTTCCCTCTGGTGATGTCCCCATGCTGGAGGATGCCGCGGTGACGGCAGCGGCGCCGCCCCTGCGCCCTGCCCGGGGCCAGGCGCGTGGAGAGGATGCGAGCCCGAACGCCAGCGCCCCGCTGCCGTCCATGGGGGGCCCCGACCCCGAGGGCGCAATGTTTGACCTTCACGGAGCGGGGCTGCGCCTCGCGTCTCAGGCGGTGTTCCCAGGGTGGTCTGCGTTCGTGTCGGACCCAACCAGCCGTGCACGCTTGCACATGGTACAGCTGGCGTTGCAGAAGGTCAAGAGCTGGGTCAGCGTGGCGTCCTCGGTCAGCGCGTACCGCCGCGGTGCGTGGGCTTTCTGCCTGTCCTTGTCTTGACCCCTCCCCGTATCGACGCGGTCCTAGCCGTTGCTTCATCAGGCGGTCGCCTTCCCGACGCCCACAGGCGCGGCGGCCGCCGAGGCCCAGGACCAGCCCATTTGCACCCTGGCGCAGCTGCGGGCGGCGGTGTACGTGCTCCTGCTGGCGGTGGCGGCGCTGCCTAGCCGGGCCGACTGGCTTGAGCGGGGCGCAAACAACCGCATGGCTTCGGAGGATGCGATGGAGCTGCTGCTCCAGCTCTTCATCATCTTTGACGAGTGAGTCAGACGACCAGCACTTGTGCTCCCCGTTGAGCACTTGTCCGTGGATTGTTACATGAGCACTCCCTGCTTTGACCTCCCTGACCTGATAGGTAGATAGGTAGCAGGCCTTGGCCCCAGTGCATGTGCTCTGTTACTTGCCTTCTGGTTGGGCCCCTCTATCTGTCTCTTCCCTGCCCAATGTCTGTACTGACTATCATAAGCGTCAGATGCACACAGCGCCCTTTAGCCTTGGCTTGTCCTCAGCGGACTTCCCGACCTGCCCACCTTCCTTGTTGCCGTCCCGCCAGGTGCGACCCCGACGCCCGCCTGGCCCTGGTGGAGGGTATCCTTTCCCTCACGCGGCTGGCGGCGGCGCGCAGCCGCAGGGACCCCGACTGGCGGCCCACGCTGGACGCATGCCACACGCGGCTGCTGCAGTGGCTGCTCGCGCAGCACCGCACCGCCCGGCAGCTGGCGGCGGCGGCCAAGCAGGAGGTCATTCCCTCAGAGCTGCGCAGGGCGAACCAGGTGCGTGGGGTGTGCGCTGAAAGCAAGCCCAAGCAAGGATAGGGAACAAGGCACGGGCTGTGGAAAAGTGTGGAACTGGAAGCGCGGGTTCCTCTCGCTGGTTTCTGCCGCAGGTGGGCGGCCTGCCCCTCCTGGACTCCACCACCCCCGCGCACCTGCAGCCCGTGGCCAGGGCCCACGAGGCGGCCTTCACCAAGATGGTCGTACGGCTGGTGGTACGTTGGCCGGGCTGAATTGTGTCATAGGAAAGACCGGACTCGTCAGGCTGGCTCGCACTCCCTCTAAGGCCTTCCCCTAGGGCAGGCACGCTCCAGCCGTTCGCTGTCCTTCCAATAGTTAGACCCGGGCCCACGCCCACCTCCCCCCGCAGGAGCTGCTCCGGGACCCCGAGGGTCATGGCCTGGCGGAGCGGCTCCTGGACCCTCAGCAGCACGTCCTGCAGCTGCTACAGGAGGACAACGCCGCAGCGCTTGACTCCAAGCTGCCGCCACCGCCCCTCGACCCCGCCACCGTGCCCTACCTCCTGCCCATGCTGCTGCTGCTGCACCGGGCTGTGCTGGCGCTAGCCGACGGGGGCGCAGGGCTTATAATCCCGCCGCCGGGCCAGCAGCCAACAGCGAGGGATTCCACGCTGAGCAGCCGACTGGTCAAGTCCAAGCTGCACGTCGTAGTCGAGCGGGTGGTCAAGTGGGCCGCGGCCGGGGCGGCGGAGCACGACCCACTCCTGGCGTCGCGTGGGTGGACCGCGGAGCAGCGGGGGGCGGCGGTGAGACACGGGGTCATGGTTGCGCTCTAAAGCTGGGTCGAGGGCTAACTCACTCTCGAGCCGTAAGGTCTGGCCGCCGGGCAGCCGCCTTTCACCTCTCCTGTTCCGCCTAAGCTTCTAAGCCCCCTCCTCCTTGGCCCCCACAGAAGGCCGCCCTGTCCTTGCAGGGGACGCTGTACGGCATGCAGTACGCCGAGGCTGGCAAGGACTGGGCTGACGTGGAGCTGAACGTGGCTCAGCTGTGCCGCCTCCAGGACAAGACCACAATGCTGAGCACGGTGAGGGCGGGCATGCAAGCGGCAGCGACAGAAGGGAGAGGCACAGCTCGTGTAAAGGCATACCGCCGGTAGAGACATGCATGCGGCAATCGCTTTTGGCCGAGTCACCTAGCCGTGCGCGCTGTCCGTTAAGTTATCCTTCTTCGGGCGCTGCCTGCCCAACCTGCCATTCCTCCAGTGACTTGACACATGGGGTGGCTCCTGCCCACATGGGTGTTTGTGTGTGCTTCTCGCAGGTGTGGCAGGCCAACGGCGCAAACCCCCGGCAGCGGGGCCTGGTGCTGTCGCTGTTGGCCCAGGTGGTGCGGAGCCTGGCGGCGCTGGAGCGGCGGGGGCCCCTGGTGGAGGCGCTGCTGCCGCGGGCCTCGCGGGACGAGCTGCTCATGCAGTCGGGCCTGCTGACGGTGCGTGAGGACGCACAAGGGCAGTGTAGAGCAGCAGAGGGCCCCCAGGGCTGGCTCGGAGCGGCGAATAGGTCTTGCATAGCGTGATCCAGTGCAGCTGGGACTGTTGCGGCGGAACAACCCAGCCCAGGAACAACGTTTAGGAAAGCCAAGATGGCGACATGTTAACTCTTCGCAAAGCGACCTAAGCTGAGGCACATTCGCAGCCCCGTCAGCAGAGCTCACGCATTCTTCCCTCCACCACGTTCCGCCCCCACCAGACCTGGTTCCACGCCGCCCTGGACCCCGCCAACCGGGTGGCCCTGGCGGATCTGACCCAGGAGCTGCTGCTGTGCCCCGAGGCGCGGCCCTTCCTCCTTGGCCCCGACACCACCACCCCCGCAGAGCACGTGGCAGTCGCTGCCGCTGAGGATGAGGATGCTGCTGCCGCTGCCGCTGCTGCTGCCGCTGCCGCTGCCGCTGCCGCTGCCGCTGCCGCTGCCGCTGCCGCTGCCGCTGCCGCTGCCGCTGCCGCTGCCGCTGCCGCTGCCGCGCTCGTGGCAGCGGCCGTCCGGGCCGACTCCGACGGCTTGGTCTGCGCACAGCTGGCCTCACGGCTCGTCTCGTCGCTGGTGGCTGAGGAGAGGCGGAGCCTGGAGCTCGGCGTGGTGCTGAAGGGCGCAGTGCTGAGCTGGCGCGGGCTGCAGCCGCCGTTCGAGGATCTGGCCGCAACCATGCGCACGCGCCGTGCGATGGCGGTCGTGGCTCTCGCGGTGCTGGCGGCATGGAGCAAGGGCCGGCTGGCAGAGCACGCGTCCACAGTGCACGAGCTGCTCGAGTGCGTGACGGAGGCGATGGCGAGGGACGCGGCGGCTCTGGTCAAGTGGGACGGCGCGCCGGGAGGTAAGTCACAGGAGTCAGGCGGGAGGGCTGGCGGGGTGGTGCAGGAAAGAGTTGAGCCGGGCTTGGGCTTGGGCTAGGCTTGCAGTTGCACAGCCCCCACACGTTGACAGGCCTATGGTGTGATACCATGATCGGTTGTGCCCCTGTGTTTCTCTGTGCCCTCTGCAGCTGGCGTGGAGGAGCAGGAGCACCTGCGGCGCTGGTGCGTGCGGCTGGCGGAGGAGAACTCCGCGGGGCTGCTTCCGGGGCTGGTGGGGGTCCTGGCCGCCAGCGCGGACGCCTTTGACGACTATCACGACACCACGCCCTCCGCCAAGGCCTCCCGTGTGGCAGCGGTAGGACGGGGGCGGCAGGGGCTGTCGGGGCACGTCGGGTTTCTATCTATGGTTTCTGGCTAGTGTCCATGGCCTTGGCTGGCCTAAGCTGCAACGCTTAGTCTCGTTGTTCCTTGCAGGTGCCTGTCCAAGCTCTGCCTGATGGTCTGCGACCTCCCGCCCACGGCCGCCGCACACACCAACACGCGACGGCGTCTGCTGATGCTGCTCACGAGGCGCGCCTTCACGCCCTGCCTGGGGCCGCCGCGCCCGGTGGACGCCTCCGGCGGCGCTGCCGCGCCCGCACCCATGCCGCCGCCGACGCGGCTGGGCTGCATCCACCGCTGCCTTACCGGGATGCTGAGGGAGCACGTGGAAGCCGGGTTAAACTCGGGGCCCAGGCTCGACGACCCGCTCGCGCGCCGCTCGAGCAACACGCGGGTCTGGCTGGAGCTGCTGATGGGGCAGGAGGCGGTGCAGGAGCGGGGCACGCTCGAGAGGTGGGTGGGCAGTGTGGGGAAATTGACATGGTGTCACGGGAGGGCGAGGCGAGGGTGAGATATCAACGCGTTACCGTTACGATCCGCTCTCCTCGCAGGGGCTAATGGGCTGCGGTCGTGTCGGTCAAAGCTCTACCGTGGGGGCGGCCGTCAGCGCCAAGCTCTGGTCCCCGGAGCCCAAGGCATTGGCCCGTGGGACTCAGCTCGTCGTCCGCGCGTGCGGCGCAGGAGGCCCCAAGCTGCCGCAGCGCAAGGCCGCTCGGGGTGCCTCACCGTTGCAGCCGCCACCGCCGCGGCGGCAGGCTGGTCCACGGCCGCAAGGCCAGGGCGAGGTGCAGCCCCAGGAGCAGGGGCAAGCGCCCAAGGAGCGGCAGCAGCCGGTGGAGCCCGCACCGCCGCCGCCGCGTTGCTATAGGCTTGACGGGGCCAAGCGGGCGCGCACGGCATCCCCACCCGTGCGCCTCTCCCCCGCCGAGGAGTAGAAGCACGCTCCCGGCCAGGCCGCCCGGCAGGCACCGGGAGGCAGCGGCGGCTGCCGGGGGGCAGGGCAAGAGCAACGCAGGAGCGGGCGCCTGGGCGCTGGAGTGGTCCGGGTGTGTGGTACGCGGGGTACGCGGGGAGGGAAGCGCAGGACGTTCGGCAGGAGTCCTTATGTAGAGAAGGCAGGGGCATTGTGTGCATGCGAGGACCCGAGCAGGGATGGCGATCAGCGAGGCAGAAATTTTTACAGCTTCATTCGGGGCAGGAGACGGGCGTGCATCAGAGGCGGGCGTGCATTCTTCTTTCATTGGGGTGGGTACGTGAGGTAAGCGGATGTGCAGGTGCGAGCCCTGTGGTTTCCGAATGGGCGAACCTCTGGGTCACGAAGGGGCAGGCTAGGGCTTAGCGTGATGGAATTGCGCCTCAAAGAAGGCGGGAACCTTGGTGTGCTTAATCTGCTCATCGAAGCGCTGGGTAAGCGTGGATACCGGGGCCTTTGCAGTGCAGGCTGACAATCACACCGTGCTGGCTGGGCTGGGCGTCTGGCTGGCGGAGGCACAGGTGGGGGAGCTGTGGAGGATGTGCACCAGGCTCTGGGGAAGAACAAAGTGGCGAAAGGGCGGAAAGGCTGTGTAACCCGAGGGAAAGGAGCTGAGTGTGCTGGCGCTGGTGACTCGGTATCCAGGTCAGAGGCGGCCAAGCTGAGACGACAGGCAGTCGGGATCGGGTGGGGGTGGGGGGGTCGGGGGGCAGAGCCTCTTAGTGATGCACGAGCCTTCGTGTGGGCACGAGGGCCGCAACACCGGCTTACTGGGATAGCGTTGATCTGGGCTGGCGAGCCGTGCGGGGCCACTGTCTATCGCGGAGCTGGAGCTGCCTGTGGGGTCAGGTGTGAGGTGGCTGACACACCAGCGCTGCCGACTGATAAGGCGCAAACGTATTGCGACAGCTGACAGAGCGGCAGCATAGTGCATCGCCAAGGGGGTGAGGGCTGGGCGAGGCAAGGGGAATGGGGATGGGGGAAACCTGGCGGGAAACTTTGATCCCCGATTGGCGGGGCATGCTCTGGCAATTTGCCGCGTATTTGCCAAATTCCTGCATGCACACACAGAATGCTCACTAGAACGATGGAGAGCGCACAGAAGCGCGAAGCCGGCGCTGCAGCCTGGGTACAGTTCGCACCCAAGCGCTCGCTCCCAACCCCAAGCTACGCTTCACATAGCATGCCAAAAGAGCCACCATAGTCACTCAACACCATCCCTGAGCCAGCTGCGCGCTCTGTCAATTGTCTCGGGTCGACGATGCGGCACCCGCAGCGCCTCGTCACGGGCTTTGGAGGGAGCTCGGTAGCCTGCTGGAGCGCTAAGAAGCAGGGTCCCCGGGGTAGTCCGTGCTGCCGGTGACGCGCACGTCAGCCCGCGCCCCGAGCGGGGCCCTGAGAGCATGGACCTGGACGCCCCCTCCACCAGCGGTCGGCCTGCTGACCCGGGCACCGTCCCCAAGCGAGGCTGGGCATTGAATCGCGCAAGCGAAAAGCTTGACGCGTGGCTGCTTGCGAACGGCCGCCAGAAGCCTCTCGCCAACGCTGCGGTCCAGGCGGGCGGCGGGGCGGCGGCAGCGGGCGGTGGGGCGGGTCCTTCCGCTCGCGCGCAGGCGCTAGCGGCGTCTGCCCCAGCCCCAGCCCTGGCCCAACCAGCAGCGCGACCCGGCACAGCCGGTTCGCCCCGTCCAGGAGCCGCCGGGGCCGGCAGCGGCGGGGGCTCCTACAGCAAGGGGCTGCGGTGGTACGCGCGACCGCCCAGCGCCGGCCCAGCATCCGCCAAGCGGCGCCAGGAGCTGGAGGGCAACGGCCCTAGAGACGCGCCAGGTGCTGCTTTGGGTGCATGGCGGGCAGACAGGAGGGCAAGGCAGGTTCGCTAGCCTTCGGTACTCATTGCAGTGCTCCGTGTGGCACCTTTCCGCCAGGTGCGGCTGGCGGTGTCCCCATGCTGGAGGGTGCCGCGGTGGCGGCAGCGGCGCCCCTGAGCCCGGACCGGGGCCAGGAGCGCGAGGAGGAGGCGGGCCCGGACGCCCCTGCCCCGCTGCCGCCCGTGCGGAACCCCGGCCCCGAGGGCGCGCCCTTCTCGGAGCTCTTGGTTGCCCTGGACCGGGCGGGTCGGGACCTGGCGTCTCGGGCGGGGGCTGCGGGCCCATGGGGCCGTTGGTGGCTGACCATGGTGGAGGGGGCGATGCGGCAGGTCAGGGCTCAGGTAACCGTGGCGTCATCGGTCAGCGTGTACCGCCGAGGTGCGTGCGCTGTGGGTGGAGTACCTGACGGGCCTTTGCTAATGATGCGGTAGTCATGTGTATTATCAGCGCCCGGCCACCAGATGCCCCTACCTTACTGTAGTCAAACCTCATTTCCCACTTGTTCCACAGGCGCGGCGGCCGCCGCGTTCCAAGACTAGCCCATCCGCACCCTGGCGCAGCTGCGGGCGGCGGTGGACGTGCTCCTGCTGGCGGCGGCGGAGCTGCCCAGCCGGGCCGACTGGCGTGCGGAGGGCGAGCGGAACCGCATCGCCTGTGAGGTCGCAGTGGACCTACTGCTCTGTGAGGAGCCTTTCGCCAACTTCGACGAGTGAGACGGGACCCGGGGGGCCCTTGACGCATTTGCGCACTGCGATAGGTAGATAGGTAGCAGGCCTTGGCCCCAGCGCATGTGCTCTGTTACTTGCCTTCTGATTGACCCCCTCTGTCTCTTCCCTGCCCATTGTCTGTACTGACTATCATAAGCGTCAGATGCACACAGCGCCCTTTAGCCTTGGCTTCTTCTCAGCGGACTTCCCGACCTTGCCCGCGTGCCTTCTTGCCGTCCCGCCAGGTGCGACCCCGACGCCCGCCTGCCCCTGGTGGAGGGTATCCTTTCCCTCACGCGGCTGGCGGCGGCGCGCAGCCGCAGGGACCCCGACTGGCGGCCCACGCTGGACGCATGCCACACGCGGCTGCTGCAGTGGCTGCTTGCCCAGCACCGCACCGCCCGGCAGCTGGCGGCCGCGGTCGAGAAGCCAGCCGTCTTGATGGAGCTGAGGAGGACGAAACAGCAGGTTTGTGTGGCCTTGTGTGGCCTTGTGTGTAAATCTTTTACGAAGGTCGTCAGCGGGGGAGCACTAGCGTGGCGGCGTTGACTGACGACTGCGCGTTGGTTACCGGGTTTCCCCTATTGTCGGCTGTTGCCGCAGGCGGGCGGCCTGCCCCTCCTGAACTCCACCGCCCCCGCGCACCTGCAGCCGGTGGCCAGGGCCCACGAGGCGGCCCTCGCCAAGATTGTCGTACGGCTCGAGGTACGGCAGCTGGAAGGCGGAAGCCGTGGCTGGGGTGTGGGAGCCTGAAGGCCTGCACCTTCCCGAGACCTCCGCAGTTCGCCCACCGGCCCCCGCCCACTACCCAACCCCAACAGAAGCTGCTCCGCGCCCCCGTGGGCCGCGGCCTGGCGGAGCGGCTCCTGGACGCCGATGCGAATCCACAGCCCGCCCTGCAGCTCCTCCAAGAGGACATGGCTCCACCTCTCACTACCACGCCAGCGCCGCCTCCCCTCAACCCCGCCGCCGTGCCCTGCTGCCTCGTGCTCAAGCTGCGGCTGATGCAGCGGGCCGTCCTGGCCCTGGCCAACCAGGGTGAAGGGCTCGAGGTCCCGCCACCGGGCCAGGAGCCGCAAGCGGGGCAGTCCACGCTCAGTCGCCGGCTGGCCAAGTGCAAGATCAACTTGGCGATCGAGAGGGTCGTCAAGTGGGCCGCGGCGGGGGCGCAGCTCGACCCACTCCTGACGTCGCGCGGGTGGACGCAGGACCACCAGGAGGCTACGGTACGTCCCGCGTGCGTCAACCCCCATTTGCGGTTCTAACGGACGAAGGCCGCGAGAAGACGCACGCGCCCACGCAGCAACGCCCGCCGCACCTGCCCTGCCCTGCGCTCTCCTACTTAGCCCACTCTCCTTGGCTACCGCAGGAGGAAGCTCTGTGCTTTCTGGGCACGGTGTACGGCACGCAGTACGCCGAGGGTGATAGCGAGTGGGCGGACGTGGAGATGGCTGTGGCCCGGCTGTGCCTCGTGCAGAGCACCAAAGCCGCAGTGCTGAGCACGGTGAGAGCAAGTGGCGAGGCAAGGGTCACAAAGCGCATGTGTGGGCAAAAGCCAACAGGCAATGGGCCCAACCTACTGTTCCAACAAGAGGCTAAGGGGCCATCCCCCCTGGGCCGAGTCGGGTAGCCGTCCTGCTTTCCTAGCTCACCTTCCTTGACTTCATGTGCTGCCTTGGCTCGCGCGTGTGTCTCTCGCAGGTGTGGCAGGCCAACGGCGCAAACCCCCGGCAGCGGGGCCTGGTGCTGTCGCTGTTGGCCCAGGTGGTACGGAACCTGGCGGCGCTGGAGCGGCGGAGGCCGCTGGTGGAGGCGCTGCTGCCGCGGGCCTCGCGGGACGAGCTGCTCATGCAGCCGGGCCTGCTGACGGTGCGTCGGGCAGACCAAGGCAGCTCCTACAGCTGATCGGGTCCAAGCAGGGACAGACATCACACTTAGCATCCGTGGCCAAGCCTGTATGAGAGCAACCCAACACCTCCGCGCCCATGTCGGCCATGTCCACCATGCCCCCGTGTGATTCCCTCCTCTTCTGTCCGCCCCCACCAGACCTGGTTCCACGCCGCCCTGGACCTCGCTAACCGGGTGGCCCTGGCTGACCTCACCCAGGAGCTGCTGCTGTGCCCCGAGGTGCGGCCCTTCCTCCTCGGCTCCGACACCACCACCCCCGCAGAGCTCGTGGCAGCGGCAGTCCGGGCCGACTCCGACGGCTCGGTCTGCGCGCAGCTGACGTGGCAGCTCTTCTCGTCGCTGGTGGCTGAGAGGCGGAGCATGGAGCTGGGCGAGATGCTGAAGGACGCCGTGTTAAACTGGCGCGGGCTGCAGCCGTCGCCTGACTTTGCGGCGGCCGGGCCGAACCGGCCCTCGCTGCGGATCGAGGACCTCGCCAGGTCCATGCTCGCGCACCGCGCGATGGCGGCAGTGGCCCTGGCAGCGCTGGAGCCGTGTGGGAAGGGCCGGCTGGCGGAGCACGCCACCAGAGCGCCCGGGTGGAGCGGGGGCTTTGAGGCGGCGCAGGCGCCCCTGCGGCTGCTCGAGTGCGTGGCGGAGGCGATGGCGAGGGACGCGGCGGCGCTGGTCAAGTGGGACGGCGCGCCGGGAGGTGAGTGGCAAGGGTGGAGCTGCAGACGGTGTGGAAGTGCGTGCGGGTCAGCATCCGAGCTGGGGCCGCTATACCGGGTTAGGCTAGGCGTTTGGCTAGCACGTGTCCGGTCCCCTTTCTCTTGACCTGGTCAAAGATGCGATACCTCTTCTGTGGCTTGAGCTTTGTGCTTCTCTGTGTGCCTTTGCAGCCGGCGTGGACCCGCAGGCGCACCTGCGGCGCTGGTGCGTGCGGCTGGCGGAGGAGAGCTCCGTCGGGCTGCTTCCGGAGCTGGTGGGGGTCCTGGCCCCCAGCGCGGACGCCTTCGCAGACCACGACACCACTCCCTCCGCCAAGGCCACATCAGTGCTGCAGCGGTAGGAGCGGGGCGGCAGGGGCGGCGGTGCAGGTGCTTCCACCTTGTGTTGTCGCGGCTGCATGTCGGCCTAGCTGCCTTGTGCGCCGCCATGGCGCCTCGTCTCAAGTGGTGCCCTCAAGATAAGCCGCTGCTGCGGTGGCCGGTTCCTCGCAGGTGCCTGTCGCTGGTGTGCCTCATGGTCTGCGACCTCCCGCCCACGGCCCCCGCGCACGCCGAGACGCGGCGGCGTCTGCTGCTGCTCGTGGCGCGCGCCTTCGCAACCCACCTGAGTGGCGCTGCCAGGGCCAGCGGACGCCAGCGGCGGCGCGGCCATGCCCCTGCAGCCGCCCTCGTGTGACGACAACCTGGTGGGGTGCGTCCACCGCTGCCTCACCGGGACGCTGAGGGAGCACGTCAAGGCGGGGCTGAATGCGGACCATAGGCCCGACAACCCGCTCGTGCGCCGCACGACCAACGCCCTGGCCTGGCTGGAGCTGCTGATGGGGCAGGAGGCGGTGCGGGAGCGGAGCACGCTCGAGAGGTGGGTGGGCAGTGGGGGCCAGGGGGCCCCCTGCGTACCCCGTTCTGCATGCCTGGCCTCATGTTGCACGTCTCGCCTGCAACGGTACGGGTCGGTCAAGTAATGGCATCTCGAGGCCCCATTGTCCTGTCAGCATTAACTCCCCCATCCGCTCGCGCGCAGGCTCTTGCCGCCCCTCCTCCACCTGGTGGTGAATGCGCTGGTGGAGGCCCGGCAGCTGCTGCTGAGGCGGGGGGCGCTGCTGCTCGACGTGGAGGAGGCCCCGCAGCCCCAGCAGCCCCAGCCCCAGCGGCAGCTTCAGCCGCAGCACGCCTCTACGTCAGCACCGTCGCTTGACTCCCAGGCAACACAGCTGGCGGGTCAGCTGCAGCTCCGACCGCAGCATGCACAGCACGGGGCGCAGCATGCGCAGCAGCAGCGGCGATGGGGCCCGGCGGCGGTGCAGGCACAGCAGCAACGCCCGCCGTACGCCCTCATCCGACAGGTGCTTAGCACTGTGGCGGCGGTGCTGGCGGCGGCGGGCGGCACCGGTCTGTTGGCACCGCTTGGCGAGGCGGAGACGACACCACCCGTGTCGGTCGCCCTCAAGTGCGCACTGTTTGGGGCTAAAAACAACGGGATGGCTGTGGTCGTGGTTGTGGTCTGGCCCCTCTCCCACCGCCGCCGCAGCTGCGATTCCTGCACGCAACACAGATCGTCCCCTCTGCTGCTCCCTCAACCTCCCACCCCGGCCCCCGCCCCCCCTGTCAGTGCCGACCCCATGCACCTGCTGCGCCCCGCGGACCGACACCAGCTCCGTGCCGCCGCCGGCCTGGCCACCGGCCTGCTGCTGCGCCTCTGCGCCGAGTGCGCCGCCGCCACCCTCCCGCTCGACTCCCAGGGGCCCGCCCTTGAGCCCCTGCGCCCGGCCAAGCCCCATGAACACGGCCTGGCGCTGAGGCAGCGCCTGGGCCCCTGCCTTGGGGTGCTGCGGGCCGTGCCGGAGTGGGAGAAACCACACAAGGCCCGTGAGGGTGGCATCACGGCCGGGCTTGAATGGGCCAAGGACGAGGGCGCAGACGGCGCGGATGGTGCCCTCAAGACGGGAGGGGCAGCGCTCAGGGTGTTGCTGGACATGGTGCAGACGCAGACGACAGCGCCCGCCCCAGGTGGGTGTCTCTCGGGTGGGTTCTGCGGAAGAGCAAGACGGTGCGCTGCCCGCACGTGTCGAGGTGCATGAGCAGACTCGAAGAGGTGTACCGTGTCCCTACCGATTTGACCTCCTGTACTCAGTAGCAGCAACAAAGTTCAGAGCCCAGCGAGACAACGGATGCTGATGCACTGACGGCCTCCGCCCCGCCTTGTCACAGGGCTCGAGTGGGCCCGGCCGGCGGGTGCATCGGTGCAGGCCGCCAAGAGCGCGGCTGACGCTGCCCATCTGTGGACCACGGAGCTGGAGGACCTGGCAAGCGACGTCCTGCGGGTCGAGGGCGTGGCACCGCCGGCACCTCGGCAGCCCGCCGCCGTCGCAGCCCCGTAGCAGGATGGCGGCGGCCAGCAGAGCGGCCAAGCGGCGGGCCCGGCACTGGCACCAAGTCCGCAGAGCGCGGGGCGCCCGCAGGGCCCAGTGCCGCTGGCCGCTGGGGGTGCAAACCCGCCGCTGCCGCTGCCGCCGCAGCAGCAGCAGCAGCAGCGGCGGGCTGGGCCACCGCCAGAGGGGCAAGGCGAAGCGGAGCCCCGTGAGCCTGGGCAGGGGGAGCGGTCGCTGCAGCAGCCGCAGCAGCGGCCGGGGCCACCGCTGCAGGGGCAAGGCGAGGCGCAGGAGGGGAGGCAGCAGCCGGCGGTGCCTGGGGCGCCGCCGCCGCCGCGTGACCGGCGGCTCGACGCGCCGGGGCCAGAGCCGAGGGCGGCGCCTGACCGCCAGCGGCCCCCCGTCGAGGAGCCCAAGGGGCAGGGGGCCAAGCGCGCGCGTGCGGAATCCCCGCCCGCCCTCCTCCCCTCCGCGGCACCGCCAGGGCAGCAGCAGGACGCCCCGGCAACGGCTGGGGAGGCGGCGGAAATAGCTTCAGCAGCAGTCGCTGCCAGGGCCCCGCTGCCCACCCAGGCGCTAGGACACGCGGAGGAGCCAGCGGCAGCGGTGTCGGCGTCAGGGGTGGCGCCGTCGCTCGCAGAGCTGGAGGTCAGCCCGGCGGTGGCGGCCAAGCCACGGCCCCGTCCACCGCGCCTCCGCCTCGGTCTGTTCATGCGAGTGCCAGGGTCCGATCCGCAGGACGAGGACGAGGGACAAGGGGCGGCGCCGTCAGCAGACGTGGGCCTGCAGGGGCCGGGTCTGGGCCCGCAAGGGCCTGGTGTGGGCCCGCAGGGGCCTGGCTTGGGCCCGCAGGGGCCTGACGAGGCCGCGCTCTCCCAGGGCGCGCGGCCCGCGCTGGGAGCCATGGACCGGGGACCGGGGCCCCAGGCCGCCGAGGCGGCCGCCGCGCCTTGTGTGGCGGGGGGCGAGGGTGCTCCATGCCAGGATGCGGGGGCGCCGGTCCTGGGGGAGGAGGGGGAAGGCGGAGTGGAGGGGGGAGGCAGAGGGGAGGAGGGCAGAGACGAAGGGGAGGAGGAGGAGGGCTTCTTCGTGCCGGCCACGCCGGAGGAGGAGGGGGAGGGGGTGGAGCAGGCGGGCGGCGGCAAGTGGGGGCCCGCGTAGCCGAGGACCTTGCAGACACGCGAGGAGGAGCCGGAGGGCCGGTGTGATGACGGGCTTACGTCATGGACAGTGTGCGTCCTCAAGCGCATGCGGCGCAGACGGTTCGCAGAGCACGCGCTGCTGAGCACAGTGTTGGGCACTGCGAAGGACAGAAGGACGTGGCCGTGCTTTAGGATAGTGCTAGACGACTGACAGAAGGCTGACAGTGTCGTTGCTGGCTTTGGGGTGGGCCCTGAGGGCAGTCCCGGGAGGTAAGGTAGGTCGCTAGGCTGACAGTGTCGCGGCTGGCTTTGGGACCGCGGGACTGCAACACCGCTAGCCAGGTCCCCGTCTTGCAAACCCACCTGGACACGGCCGGCCCTACTAAAGCTCTGTACGGCGGGCCGGCGGTGAGGAGGCCACACACATGTGGACGCGGCCTAAGGAGGTGAGCACTGGGTCCCGCTTCACCCCAGTCAGAACGGGCACAGTGGGGGTAAACACAATCCAGATCTTGGAGGGGGCCGCTGGGGTAGCGGGCGTTTTGGCGGGAGAATTTGGATGGTCCTTGGATGGGATGCCGGCTCTTGGGGTGGGGGTGGGGGCCGTGGAGAGATAACGGGTGCGTGGCGAAGAGGGGGGGAGAATGCCGATGCCGATGGACTCTTGGGCGGCAAGTCTCGTCGGCCTTTCGGGTGTGTTGTTGATTATTGGGCAGCAGGCTCATGGGAGCCTGGGGTTGGGATGGGAAACCTTGATGGGGCATCTTTGGGGGGGACCGTGGGGGTGGGGGGGAAAGCCGGGGGACCCGACCCGGGGGTGGGGCATATCCAGACCGCGCCTTGAGGGCTGATAGGCCGGTCTCAATGCCTGCACGCACCACTACCGCTCTCCGCCACACACTGCGCAAACTCATTAGCTCCGCACCCGCACGCGCCGAGAGCGGCGCAGTTCAAGTGGTGACGAATCGCGCGCTCGCTCGCGACGCTCAGCCTCCCTCGACTGGCGCGACTGCTGCTCTCGCACCTGCGCAGAGCCCGTTGCAGGCAGCGCAACCTTAGCGCTGCCTTCGCAGCTGCGCGCTTCTGGCTCGCTAGCGGTCGATCGTCGCGCGAAGGCTTCCTTGGCCGTTCCAAGGAGCGGGCTCCTGTTCGCCACTTTGGCCCTCGCGCCGCGGAAGTGCATTTAGGCGCGCCCTATGCGCATAGCGCTCATCCTGACATAGCCACAGCTCCCCGGGCCCGAAAGCGCAAGCCGGGCACGGGCCTCGCTCCCGAGGCCCAACTGCGACCTTGACCGCGACTCTCGCGCTGGTCTGTGGGCGTTACCACACGAATGGCGCCAACGCGCGGCCGCTCCGGCTTCCGCGCCCGGCGCTCGGCTGCAACCGCATTGCACCGAGGCAGCGGCAGCAGCTCCACGGCTGCGACCTCCGCCTCCGCCTCCGCCTCGACGGGGGCTGTGCGGCCGGCCGCGGCCACACGCAACCCGCGCTGTGGCCGCACGCCCGTGCCCAAGCGGCAGCAGGCGCGGCAGTGCCTCCCCTCGTCCTCCGCGCCTGGCTCGGAATTAGAGGAGCTGAAGCCCGAGCTCAAGCCCGGGACCGGGCCGGAATCCACGGCGGAGGAGAAGCCGCTTGGGGCGGAGCGCGGCGGCGGCGAAGGCCGGGGCCTGCGCCTGGCGTTGCTGGGGCGGCAGGGCAGCACGACCCTGTGTGCTCCGTCGACGCCGCCGGCGCCGGACGTTCCCAGCGTGGGCTCGGAGTTCCGCCCCGGCGGCGGCGGCGGCGGCGCGATAAGGACCTGGAGCAGCGGCGGCGGAAGCGGCGACGACGCCGCCGCTGGCACCATTGGCGACAAGGCGGGTGCAGGCTCTGGCAGCGGCGGAGCTGCGGCCCCGGCACAGAAGAGGAGGAGGGCCAAGCGCGCCGGCGCCGCCGGCTCTGGCGCCGCCGCAGCTGACGTCGCCGTCGACGCTTTCTCGGGGGCGGCGGCGACGGCAGCAGATGGAGAGGCGGCACCGAAAGCACCAGCGCAGGAACCGGTGCCGTCGCCACCGCCGCCGCCGCCGCCACCCCAGCTGGTGGCGATTAAGCCCCGCGACCCGCCCAACCCCCGGCCGCCGCCGGGGGTGCGGGGCTACCCCGACGGCCGCAGCGCCAGCTCCCGCCTGTCGCGGCCCTGGCGGCTCCTGGCGCAGGCGCGTGCGTGGGCTGACCGAATGGGACAGATCCAGATCTGCAGATCCGCTAGCCTCGAGATCTTGGGGCGAACAAGTTTGGTGCGCTAGGGGGTGACAGAGAGCCGCCCGGGCCAGCCGGGGTGCCCACGCCAGAGTGCAGCTCCATTATGCATGCCTCATGCGCGGCCCCTGTCGTACATGCCGTACAGGTGACGCTCGCGATGTACGTGGGCTGGCCGTACGTGCTGCTGGCGCTGACGGTGGCGGCGCTGCGCGGCTCCCCCTTCGCCTGGGCGGCGCTGGGTGTGCTGTTCGGGTCGCTGCTGCTGCCGGCGCCGGCGCGGCCCTGGCACGGCTTCCTGGACAGCGGCCTCTTCCGGTGCGTGCGGGTGCGGGAGGCAGAAGCGGAGGGAGAAGCGGAGGGAGAAGGGGGGGGAGAAGGGGGGGGAGAAGAGGGGGGAGGTTAAGAGGGAGAAGGGGGGGGAGCGAATATCCCCTCAGGGGTTACTGGACAGCGGCCTGTCCAGGTGAGTGCGGCCGCGTGTGGGGCTGTGGGTGGGGAGGGGGAAAGGGGGAAGGGGGAATGGCACGAGCGCACGTGACGTGTGTCGCCCGCCCCACGCCGAAGGGCGGCTGGGCGTGGGCAAGGCTGCCGCTAGAGTCTGGTAGCATTTCACCCCCGTACACTATGCCCCCCGCGCTGCTTCACAGGCTGTGGCGGGCCTACTTCAACTACAGCTACTCGTACGAGCAGCTGCCGGACCTGTCCCGACCCAACATCTTCGTGCAGGCGCCCCACGGGGCCTTCCCGCTGTCCCAGGTGAGCATCGTTTGGGACGGGTTGCTCTCCAATCCTCTCACCAAACGAGGCGTGTGTGCGGCTGCCATGCTGGTTCCACGTGCGGGCACAGGCGGGCGCCCCGCGCGGCAAGGTGACAGCCACCGCCTCACACGGAAGTCCCTTGCATGCGGCGACGGCGCGAACCCCCGCAAGCACCTCCCCTCCCTGCCCTGCCCTGCCCCTTCCCCCACCTAGACGTCACGATCCTCCGCCAACTCCTTGGCCCTGACCACCCCGGCCCTCCCCTGCCCCGCCCCTTCCCCCACCCAGATCCTGGCCAACACGCTCGGCTCCCAGGTGTTCCCCGGCCACCCCATCCACTGCCTCGCAGCCAGCGTGCTCTTGTGGGTGCGCGCATGCCGCCCTGCGCAGGGTTTGCGGATGAAGGAACGCGTGTCCAACAGGAGCCGGTTGTGGGTGCCCACATGCCATGCATAGGTTCAGGGTACAAAGTGCCCCCTCTATCTGCACCTTCATGTGGCCCCACGGCAGCTACCCACGCCTCCGGCTCGTCACCCTGTGCGACTTACCATCTGCTTTTCCCCGGCCTTAACTAACCCGACATGCACCCCTTCCCCCCACGCCTTCCCCCCACGCGTCCCCCCCCCCCCCGGGACGCAGCTACGTGCCCATCTGGCGCCACATCAAGGCCTGGTTCGGGGCGGCACCCGCCAGCCGGGACAACTGCCGCCACCTGCTGCGGAACCAGGGGTGAGCACCGAGCGCGGCCGCCGCACTCCTGCCCTTCGCATCTACGGGTGTTTAAGCCCTCGACCGTCGGCCCGCCTCGCCCGCCCCCCTGACACCGGCTAAGCCTGTCACCTCGACCCCGACCACGTCACCGCCATGCGCCATCCTCATACCCACGCCCTCCTGCCCCGCCTGCTACCCCCTGCCCCAAGCTCCATGGCGGCGCTTGCCGCCCTGGGTCACGGGCCCTTCACAAAGCCTTAAGACGCTCCTTACCTCCTTCCGCTTCTCCCTCCCCCTCCCGCCCCCGCCATCCCACGGGCCTTTTCCGTCCCCTTTGCGCTTACTCAGCCTTACTAAGCACTCCGCGCCTCTTCACCCCCCAGCTCCGTGGCGGTGCTGGCGGGCGGCATTGCCGAGATGTACGTGAGCGCCGCGGGGCAGGCGGCGGGCGTGGAGCGCCTGCTGCTGCGCAACCGGCGGGGCTTCGTCAGGTGCGTGAAGGGCTGCGTGCGTGCGGCCCTGTCGGGCGGAGGTACCGGTCCTGTGTTGCGACCCTGGTGCGGCCGTGCCGTCTTGCGTAGCGGCATGCATGGCGGTGGCTGACCGCTGGCCCCTGACCCCAAACCTGAAACTAACCTTGGGTCAACGCCGGCCTTGCTTTGACCATCCCCTGCCCCTGCCCCCCAGGCTGGCCCTGGAGATGGGCGCCCCCATCATCCCCGTCTTCCACTTCGGCAACAGCCAGGTGGTTGCGTGGGGTGGGGGCGGGGGGCTCTGCTTGCAGCCAGGTCCCATGGGCGCGGGACAGGGTGCGTGTGGAGTAGCACGAGTGCGGGTGTACGGCGCATGAGGATGGCGGAGCGCGTTGCCCCTCCTTGTGCCAAACAGGCCCCGCCCTCCACCCCCCTGCAGGTCCTCACGTTCGGCCCCGCACTGCTGCAGCCCGCCTCCCGGAGGTTTCGAATCGCGTTTGGGACGGTGCTTGGTGAATCGGCGCCTCGTGCGGGCGGTTCAGAGATCAGGCGGTCTACCGGTATCTGTCCGGGGGTCAGCGGCCCTCCGGCACTACTACCTTCCCTCCTACGTCAGCAGTTGCCGCCCGCCCTGCTGTGCACTCACTCGTCCGCCCTTACTCCCCGCCCTTGAACCCCTCCCTCCCACGTCGTCCGGCCCCAGGCGTGCTGGGCCTGCCGGTGCCCCACCCGCAGCCCCTCTACATGGCGGTGGCAAAACCCATCGAGGTAGGCTTGGGGAAGGAGGGGAGGGGAGGGGAGGGGGCCAGCCAGACACTAGGCAGCCTTCGTGTCGTGAGCTGCTGCGGTGGCTGGGCGGTGCATAGGTGCTTCAGCGCAAGCGGATCGAGCAAGTGCTATGTGGACGTGCCTGAACAGTGGGCAGTTCGTTGGGATGCCCATCGAGGTGGGCTGGAGGCCAGGGACGGCGGGAGCCGCGTGGTGAGGCGTACCGGCAGCCGTGTGATGCGGGCATTGTGCTGCGGAACCCCGCGGGCCGTACTAAGCCGAGTCCACCCGTACGGCAGGTGCCGTACACGCGCCCCTCCGAGCCGCACTTCGAGGAGCTCGTGGACGAGTACCTGGCCCGTGTCGTACAGGCGTACCAGGAGCTGTACGACAAGCACCGGTAAGCAGTACGTACCGGCGTGCGAGTGTACAGCTGGCACAGCTCCTGCCTCTACTTTGGGGGGAGGGGGTGTGTCTACATCATCATCACGGTGCTCCCCACCGTCTATATGCTGACGCTGCGCTTCCCTTACCTCACAGAGAGGAGTACGGCTGGGGCCAACGGCCGCTGGAGATCTGCTGAGCATGCATGGAGGGCGGCGGGCGACGACCCGGCAGGACGATTGCCGCAGGAGGGTCGCGCTCCCAGCTGGGGCAACGACAGGCCGACGCCAGGGCCCCGCCCCTTGCGGCGCCAAGCAAGGCTAGGGAGTCAAGACTCAGGAGAGCTGGCGAGACTCCAAAGGCGGCGGCACTTGACGTGAGGTGATGTACCGGTATGGGCAGAGTCGTGATTGGAGAGAGGCAAGGTCGGTTGGCGGAGGGCTGTTGTACGAAGCTGGCGGTGAGGGTACATATGATGCGGAGCCCTAGTGATTGGAGAGAAGCGGGATTCTCAGTTTCGGAGCCCCTCGTTAGCCTTCCATGTTAAGGGCGCCACCAGGGGGGGCAAGCAATGAGCCCGACCTCTCGTGGATGGAGTCGTGGGTCGTGGCTAAGGGACCGGGACGAAGTGTGGCGCGTTGACAGTTGGGTGCCCAAGGACGAATTCATGAGGGCAGGGCTGCTGCCTGTGGACCTACAATTGAGACCCGCACCGATAAGACAGTGTTGAACGGAGAGCCGGAGGGGATACGGGCTCTGGGAGGCATCGATTAGCTGATGATGGAGGGACGCAGACTCTTCAAGGGCTGTTGTGCTCCATACCAGCCCATACTGGCCAGTGGCCATACCTGGGCTACACGTGCTTGGGAACATACGGTTAGGCTGTTCTGTCCGCATCCATTGGCTGGTGTTGGAGGGGACAGGGCTCATTAGGGCTCCCCCCCAGCCGTCCCACATTGGCCAAACGTACTTGGCCACCCGCCTAACGAGTCCCCTGAAGAGTCCCAAACTGGATTAATGGATTGAGGGGTGCTAGCTGTGGTGTAAGCCAGGCGGAAGGCTGGTGTTGTGACGGAGTCCTATGTATTGTTGGCTCAGTTGCGCTGGTCATCGTGTATCGGTGATTCGGTTTATGGGTCTATGTCGCCCCCGGATAAAGCGGAAGGCTGGTCTTGTGCCATATGTCGGCCCCGGATAACGCCCCCCGCCGTTCGGGGCCGCCGCCTTGCCTCCCCCCCCGGCACACACAACCGCGGCGTGCGCTGGCGGCCAGGGCTCCCCTGCTGGCGCACGGCTGCTGAACCGCTCCTGGGCTCAGCAGTTGCTGCGGCATCTGTCGGCATAATCACTCCCTTACAAACAGCAACCCTCGCCCCTTCCGACCCTGTCTACCCCGAGCACACTACGCCACCTCAAGCCATCACGGGGGTGACGGAGCCCAGCCTGGCCCTTGCTTCCAACTCCTGCGGACATCATGTCACCTCACCGCCACGACCGAACATCTACCCCCAGTTTTTGCCGTCTTCGTTCTGCCCCCCCAGGGTCGGCGAGGTCCCGTACGAGCACGCGCGACGGACCTGAGGCCGATGAGGCCACTGTGAGAGGAGGATCCATGAGCAGGGTTATCCCGGGGGAACGAAAAACGGGAACGAGGTTACGCGAAGAGCAAGGCCAGCAAAGTGCAATTGGGGGAAACCCGGGGGAGTGGAGCAAACTCATCTCGAGAGCGAGGCGGCGGCCGTGGCGGCCGTGGCAAATGTGCACCCGGCGGAATCGCTTCCTGTCCGCCAGCTCCCCCGGGGTGTGCGCGTTCAACAGACACTGCTGCGCGCGTGGGGCGGGCTGCTCGTCGGCACCCCGGCGGAGTACACCGGCGACCGGCCCCGGAACCCACCGAGTGTCATGCGCGTGGCGGATGGAGGGGTGAGCTGGCGCGAGACACGGGCGGGAGGGGCGAGTGGGCGGGGCGCGGCTGTTGGCTGTTGCATTGCCACCGCAGTAAGTGTGTGCGTCGAGCTTCGCCGAACTGTTCTGATGAGTTTGAATGAGTTGAGAGGCGCATGCGGACGGTGCATGAGGTTCGGCCAACCGTCGCTCAGTGTCGCATCGTTTGCGAGCCAAAGCGCTTGGCGCCACTACATCAAAGTTTAGTTGAGGACGGCTGCAAAGTATTGCGCAAATGCGCGGCCCAGCAGGGGCCCAGCGGGGTTAGCGGTCAGTCAGTCCCCACGTGTGCTTGGTATTGCAAGGCAAGAAAGCCGGTTTACAACCTGGCGTGCACACCGAGCGTTGATTGGCTTTTACCAAGCTTATCCGACACCATGTCAGTGGATTTGATCAGCGCTATTGTGGGCGTAGCAGAGCGCCTCGCGGCCGCGCTCAGAAACCTTAAGGATCTGAAGGAGGACTCCGCAGCGCTGCTCAAGCTGGTCCGCGCCATTCAAGCGGTCGTGCAGAGAGCGTGTGATGACCTTGATGACAGAAAGCTACAGCGGGCCGAGACAAAGACGGCGCTAGAGGTGTGTGTGCAGTTTGGCGGCATCGCGGCGTTCAAGCGATGCGACCGATCGAAACCCTCATCTAAGCCCGCTGCCTGCCCCCCTGCCCCCCTGCTCCCTTGCATGCCCCCCTGCCGCTTCCACCCACGGCCTGGACCTCAGAGCGTCCAGGAGGCTCTCAACCGATGCCTTGAGCTGGTTAACACCGTGGCTGCAAAGAGCAGGGCCGTCAAGTTCCTCCGCTCAGGTGCGCTGGTGTACAGCGGCGACAGCCGTGTGCTGGATGCCCCCCTCATGCCCACACGTCGTCCCACCCACAGGCGACTACGTGGCTGACCTCAAGGCTGCCACTGCGCGCCTGTCCCAGGCCCTGCAGCTGTTGCAGACGGCCTTGGGGGTGGAGCAGCACGCCGACCTCAAGCGCCAGTTCGAGGACGTGCGGGCGGGCCTGGCCAACCTGCGCCTCGAGGCAAGGGGCGCATCAAACTGATGGGCGCATAGCCCCCCGCCCGTAATGCATAGCCCACGCACGGTCGCACGCGCAGCTCGACTAACGCAGTTGCACAGCTGCTCTGGCTAATCACACACTCGGCCCGTGCCTCGGTCCGCAGGTGCTGCAAGGCATGGAGAGGCATGCTGTGGCTCTGCGTCAGGGCGTGGAGCAGCAGCTGGAGGCAGCGGGCGCAGGCGGGCAGGCGGACCTGCGGACAGTGGTGATGGAGTGCCTGCGGGTGGCGAGCCAGGAGGGGCTGCTGGGGGCGGCAGGTGCTGGCGGCGGCGACCGACTGTCCCCGCAGGTGAGCTGCTTGGGACGGCGTGATGCCTTGCCTTGTGCCTGGTTATGCCCTGTCTCCTGCCCGCCCAACGCCCCGCTCCCGCCCTTCGAACTACCCTCTCCATCCGCAGGAGGTCCAGGACCTGCTGGCAGCCCTGCAGGAGGAGGCCGACACGCTGTGGAGGTCCAAGCAAGAGGCGGAGGCGCTCTACCTGCAGCAGATTATGGCCGCGCTGGAGCTTGGCGATCAGGCGGCGGCTGCTGGGCAGGCACCGGGCGGCGGAACCCAGCAGCAGGCGCCTGCCGCGGCCGCTCCGTGGCTTCCCGCCAACTTCCGCTGCCCCGTCACGCACTGCGTCATGCGCGACCCCGTGATCGTGGTGGAGTCGGGGCAGACGTACGAGCGGGCGGCCATTACGCAGCACCTGTCCACACGCAGCACCGACCCCGTGACCAGTGAGACAGGAGCCAGCAGCCAAGAGGGACCCGCTCCGTAGCATACATGCGGACAGTATGCATGGCACATGGGGCCGCGATCCCAGCATACACCTTCAACGCCGCTCCTTCCCTGCCCTGCCCCTGCAGACGTGCGGCTGTCCTCCAAGGCGCTGGCCCCCAACATCGGCCTCCGGGGCGCCATCGAGGACTGGCTGCAGCGCCACGGCCTCACCCACGATCAGGCGGACGAGCTGGAGGAGGGGCAGCAGCCGCCGAACGCTACCAGCGGAGGAGGGCGGCCACCGGCGAACACAGCTGCGGCGGAGAGGCAGCAGGCGCCCGCCAGCATAAGCGGACAGCCGTATGTAGCGCCAGGACCGGCGGGCCCGAGCGGGTCCGCCCTGCCGTACCCCGTCATCCGCATGTCCGCCGGCCAGGGCTTGTCATGGGAGCTGCCGCAGCGGGCCGCGGCAGCTGTGGCGGAAGACGGCTGGGTATCAATCAGTGACAACACCTGGTCGAGCTGTGCTCCTCCTCCTGCTCCTCCTGTTGCTGCCGCTTCCGCTTCCTCGGCCTCGAGCGTAGAGCGGAACGCCGCGCAATCGGGATGGGCCGCACCCCCCTCAAGCTCGGCGGCTTCCGAAGCGCGGGGCGCGCAGGTCGCGGCAGCTGTCGCGCAAGACGGCTGGGTATCATTCAGTGACAACACCTGGTCGAGCTTTGCTCCTCCTCCTGCTCCTCCTGTTGCTGCCGCTTCCGCTTCCTCGGCCTCGAGCGTAGAGCAGAACGTTGCGCAATCGGGATCGGCCGCACCCCCCTCAAGCTCGGCGGCTTCCGAAGCGCGGGGCGCGCAGGCCGCGCCACAGCCGGGGGAGCTGAGGGCTGCGGCCAGGGCCGGGGACGTGACGGCCGTACGGCGCATCCTGCTGACGGGGGCGGCGCACGTGGACGAGCGAAACACGGTGCGCGCGACGGATGGCGGTCAAGCAAGCAACTTATGGCTCGCAAGAGACCCATGCTCGTCACTCTTGTTGGCTGGGCCAGCTGGGGCACCCCTCCCCTCCCCTCCCCTCCCCTCCCCTCCCCCTCAGCAACAAACACTCCCCTCCCCTTCCGCCCCTGCGCCCCCGCCTGCCGCCTGGCTGACGGCCGCCCCCATCCTCCGTTGCGCAATGCACCCTCGCTTCGTTCCCTTCCGCCCCGCCTGCTGGCGGCTGCCTGGCCAAGACACCCCAATCCCGCCTCCCCCCTTCCCATTGACACAGGACGGCTGGACCCCTCTCGCCTTGGCCGCTTTCTTCGGCCACACGGAGGCCGTGGGGGCGCTGCTGGGGGCTGGAGCTGACACTGAGGCGGCCAACACGGTGTGTACGGGGATGGCGGCTGAGTGGGTGTGAACATAAGAAGAGCGCAGCGGGGGCGAAGTCTAGTGTCCGGGCGTATTGAGGCTGTGGGCGTCCAGACTTCGCCGGCGCTGGGGATGCCGTCAAAGTGCTGGCAGTGGCATAGGCAGCCATGGGGGTGGCAGGGGGGACGAGGTGTGAGCGTGTGGAATGTGCTTCCGGTGTGCTCTTTTGTCCGCTTAGCTATCTGCTGCTCGGGGGGATTACTTCTGCGCAATGGCTCGGGCTGGTGCGCTCTTTGCCCCTCTGTGCACGCGGGATCCAGGGGTGTTTGCACTTGCCAGTATCGCTTGTATGGTGCTGGCCTGTACCAGCCGCACCAGCACCCTGAGCCCTCGGCCCTTGACACGCAGTCACAGACCCCCCCTGCACGCCTGCTGTTCTCTTTCCGGCCCCCTACCTGTGCCCCTCGCCTCCCTTCTCCGCCTCCCCCCACGCGGCTCGGCCCCCTGCTGCCCCCTCCCGCTCGTTCAGAACGGCGACACCCCTCTCAACTGGGCCGCCCACGAAGGCCACACCGAGGCCGTAAATGTTCTGCTGGCGGCAGGCGCCAACATTCAAGCCGCCACCAAGGTGTGAAGGGCTGCTCGCATGAGCCTGAGAATCGTGGGCGCGGTGATTAACCGGCCGGCCTTAAAGACGGAACCGAAAGCCCGAGGAAACCGAAGCCCGACCCATCCCGCCCATCCCGAACCCGTTACAAGGGCCGCCACCAGGGTGTGTGCGGGGATGTGGGGGAGTAGGCGGCGGGCAGACCAAAGCCTGGCGTAATAGAAACGGGCCACCCACCCATCGAAGCACAGTGCACAACCCTCACTACTACAACTCGCCAACGCCCCCCCGAGAACCCTGACCGACCCTCAATAGCGCCTGTACTCGCCCGCCAAACCCCACGCCGGCCAGCGGCCGCTGGCGGGGCGAGTACGGCAAAACGGCTGCCGAGTTCTGCGAACAGCAGACGTAAGCCCCAGGTCGAGGCCAGACGCGAGTCCAGCTTCCTGAACCGTCCAGGCCCAAAGCAACCTCCCAGCCGCGACCCACATCCTGCACGCTCTCGCATCAGTTTCGCCTATGTATGGTTTCTGCCTATCCGCCCCACCCCACCCCAGCCTCGCCCCCTTATGCCCCCTCCCACCTGCGCAGTCCGGCTGGACCCCGCTCCACTGCGCCGCCTGGAAAGGCCACCCCCAGGCCGCGAAAGCGCTCCTGGCGGGGGGCGCCAACACTGAAGCGGGCTGCACGTACCTCGACACGGAAGGCGTGAGCATGCGCGAATGCGTCTGGGCATGGCCAGGCGGTTTAGGAACGGGCCTACCGTGTAGCGCTGCTCTACCTATGGGCTCTACCTATGGGCTCTTCCTCAGCCCACGGCTCCGCCGCTGCAGCGGGCGGACTGCGCCCAGCCCTGCTGCTTCCTCCGCGTCCTCCGCGCCAGCGCCAGCTACAGCTTCCCCACACACCCCAGCACCCCCGGCGGCAGCGCCAGCTGCGCAACAGGCTGCGCGTAGCTTGGCCGGCCCCGCTGACTCCGCCCCCCAATGACCCACCCCATTTGCACAGGGCGCCTGGACCCCTCTCCACTTGGCTGCCTTTAAGGGCCACACGGAGGCCGTGGGGGCGCTGCTGGGGGGAAGGGCCGATACAAGAGCGAACTCCGAGGTGTGTGCAGGGGAGCGGGCGGGATAGCGGGGGGGGGGGGGTGTATGGGCTAACTGGGCAGGGGCGACCCCGAAGGCGTGTGCAACCGCACGCGGCGGTCTCCCCTCGGTCGTCCCCACAGCCCAGACGCCCCTCCGCCCGCTCCCCCTTCACCCCTCCGCCCGAACCCCCTTCACCCCACAAGCTCAGCTGGACCCTACGCCCAGCACCCAAGTACCCCTCTGCTATCCCCGTGCCGGCCCACCGCCGCGCCCCCCGCTTCCTACCTCCCCTCCCGCCATTCACACAAACACCCAAGTCCGGAACACGGACTACCCTCTAAACCATCTCTCTCTGGACGCTCAGAATCTCGGTACGGCATGCCCCGCATGCTTGCCTACTTTCGGCACGCATACACCCTCCAGTTCCCCAGCCAGTGCAACCTCTTCAGCCTGTGCACGAGGGCACCCCGATTTGTGCCATTCCTCCAGCCCTCGCTCCTGCTGCTGCCCCCGTGCCGCCCGCCGCCCGCCGCCCCCTTCCGCCGCCCGATCCGACTTTTCTTGCTCAGCACCCCACCCTGTCACCCGTTGCCCCCGTTTTTCTGCGCAGAGGGGCAGGACCCCTCTCCACTTGGCCGCCGCGGAAGGCCGCACCGAGGCCGTGAAGGCGCTCCTGGCAGGGGGCGCCAACGCCAATGCGGCTGACGAGGTGTGTGCGGGGGGTGGGGCCTCCAGGGGTCGCCGTGGCGCCGAGGTCGGAGGGCTATGCCAGGGCCGATCGTGGGAAGCGGCCGAGGGCCCCATGCCAATGCGAGCGCTGGGTCCGGAGACGCCGGGCCCCCGCTGGGCGCATGTGGGCCCTCGCTGGCGGCCCCGCCCCACCGCTGCCCCCGAAACCCCACTCGATCCACCGCCCGACGCCCCCCCCCACACACCTGCGCAGGATGATCGCACCCCCTTCCACTGGGCCGCCCGGAACGGCTACACGGAGGCCATGAGGGCGCTCCTGTCGGCGGGCGCCGACATCGATGCGGCCGCCAAGGTGTGTGCGGGGGTAGGGGGTAGGGGCAGTGTTCGTCAGGGGGGTTGGGCTTTGGGGGCAGGGGCGGGAGGGACACACGGTAGAGGGGGTGGGCAAGTGCTTCTCCCCTCGGCTGGGTGCCAAATGCTCTCCTGGCCACACCTCGCATCAGCGTCCCCATCCTCCCACCCCATTTCATATCCTCGTAACTCGCTTCTGCCGGCTACCTTGGCCCCGGTACTTCCTTCACGCTAGATAGGCCCGGGCAGGCTCGCCGCCGTGCCCCTCACCTGCCCCCTCCAACCCCCGGCCTGCCGCCTGCCTGGTTGCCCCCACCCCGCCCCGCCATGCGCCTCCCGCCTGCCCAGGACGGCCGGACCCCTCTCCACTTGGCCGCCGGCACAGGCCACCACGCGGCCGTGAGGGCACTCCTGGCGGCGGGCGCCGACGTCGATGCGGCCGCCAAGGTGTGTACAGGGGCGGGGTGGGGTGTGTGCGCGTGGGGAGGCAGAAGGTTGGTTTTGGCGGAGAACGGGAGCGAGTCCTCCCAGTTCTCCAAGTTTGCCGACTCCCGTCCTTTCCCCCCTCCGCCTCCCGCCCTGCCACGTGGCCGCCACCCCACACCCGCCTCCGCTCCAAAATGCACCCGCCCACCTGCGCAGGACGGCGCCAGTCCTCTCCACTATGCGGTAATGCAAGGCCACACCGAGGCCACCAGGGCGCTCCTGGCGGCGGGCGCCAACAAGAAGGCCAAAGACAAGGTGCGTAGGGAGTATGAGGGGCAGCTCTGTCGCCTGCCGGGCTAGACCCATGAACCTCACCCAGCAACCCCTCCTGCCCACACCCCTGCGCCCCACCACACCCAGAGGGGGAAGACCGCCCTGGACCTGGCCAAGGAAGAGGCGGGGCTGTTTGGGAGGTGGGGTGAGTGGGGGCCGATGCTGGCCCTGCTGAAGAGCGGATGAGGCGGGGCCGCACACAGCTGGCGGCGCTGCAGGGAGGGGGCGGCTGCGGAGGAGGCGTCGGTGGGCGAGTGGGGCATGTGGGTGGCTGCAGGCAGCCGCTGGCTATGTCCCCGTGTGCGGGTAGTGGGGGCTAGGAGATGGCGGAGCGGTGCCAGTGCATGCAGATAAGACCGGGCAGCCAAGTCTGTGCCGAGGGGTGCGAGTCCCCCGACCACCTGTCATCAACGCGTCAAAGCCAGGTCGGGTGCCGTTGCCGGTCGGGTGGGGGGCTGGCTCAGCCCTCGTCTCTGCCCCCATGCATGGGCTTGCCTGTTGTACTTCTCAGATGGGAGACTGTGTAGGCGCCGGGGGGCATGTCGTTGTGGAGGGGGAACACGACCGTGGCGGGGACCATGGGCTGACTCTGGGGGCCATTCGTGATAATCTGCCCCCCCTGAGTGGCCCTTCAATCCCCTTAGTGGCTGGTCCGGTTTGCGGGGTTCCGGGCTGGGCGCCGAGGCGTGAGGACTGTGGGTGTGCGGGGTTGAAGTCGCAGCCGAATCTATGCCTCGTTCGGGCGGCTGTGCCATTGCTCGGCCACGGCAACGCAAGCCAGGACCCCGGACCCCGCCATGGCCCCTGCGGCGGCGGAAACGCTAGGGACGCTACGCGTGGGGCCAGAGCGCAGGCTGTGTGCGGAAAGGGGCCCCGGGGCGGGGAGGCCTTGAGGCCTGTTGTATGGGCACGGTGTACCGGTGTACCGGCTGAATGCGGACAGGGACGCATCCAGGCCTGTTGTATGCCCGCTGGGCACCGTATATCCGTAAGCCCGTCCAAGCAATGTTCTGCAGCGTCAGAAGCGCACCTTGACTCAACCAACCTCGACTCAATTACCAGACAAGCGCAACACGATCTAAACATAGTCATGGGCCCTCCACGTGTATGCGTGTCTTCCCCTGTCCGTCCGATTCCCAGCCACGACTCATGCGCCGTCTGCCATGCCCCCGCTCAGGGTGACCCGCCAACATGCACCCTCGAACCAGGGCGGCCCTAGTGAGCTCATCACCATCATCCCCCCCCTCCCCCCCTGCCACGCGCCTACCATCGCCCCTCCAGCCCTGCACGTGCCATGCGCGGACCCCGCCAGTCCCCATTTCACCCCACGCGTCCTACCCCCTCCTCCCCACAGCCCCCTCTCCCGGGTCGCCTGCCTCACCGTCATCCCCTGCGCTGCTGCGTCCGAGGGTCGAGTACCCTGTAGTGCCCCTCTCCTGGTGCCCGTTAACATATCCACCCGACACCAGCCAATCCACCCCCAGTCATCCCACCCGCCCCCTGCCATCCATATCTTCCTGCCCACCCCGTGATCCCCCTCCTTCTCCGTCCCCGCGTCTGCCCACTACTGCGGGTAGAGGATGCCTCGTAGTGCGCCTGCTCCATCACCCCCAACCATGCCTCCTGCCCCTTACACCCTGCTACCGCGGGTAGAGGATGTCGTAGTGCCCGGGGCGGTAGAGCAGGTGCACGCGGGGCTGTGTGCCCGGGGGGCATGCGTCGGGCACGAAGTCGTGCACGGTGGCGTCCAGGTCCGCCCCCCCCGCCCCCGAGCCGCCCCCGGGGTGGCCCGAGGAGTCCAGGTACACCACACGCACCGGGATCTGCGAGGTGGGGAGTGGGGGTGGAGGAGGTGGACATGGGTTGGAGGTAGACTCTTGCCTCCCGCTCCCCTCTCGCCTACCCCCCCGTTCCCTCTCGCCTCCCTCCCCTCCTTGCCTCCTCCCTTCCCCTCTTGCCTCCTCTCCCTCTCCCCTCTTGCCTCCCCCCCCCCCCTTGCCTGCAGGGCGTCCGTCACCGCCACGATGTGCAGGTGGTCGCTCTCCTCCCCCATGGGCTCCACGAAGCGCTGGCAGAACAGCTCCACGGTGGGCGGCGGCTCGTCGTACATGCCCTGTGCGCGCGCGGCCGTACGTGTACGGCACACGAGGCCGGCAGGGGAGTGAGAGGGTGCGGTTGGAGCCTGCAGTGGGGTGAGCTGTGCCGTGCTAGCGCCTCTCCCGTCCAATTCGGCCCCCCGCTTGCCCCTGCCGCCTTCGCTCCCCCCCTCAACCGCCAGCCCGCCTCCGCCCTCAGGCCCGCCCCCTCTCCCACCATGATGAAAGGGAAGAAGTGGTCCTCCCTCCGCTGCACCTCACAAGACGTGACCAGGCGCAGGAACATGACGATCATGTTGGACACCTGGGGGGGGGGAAGGGGGCGGGGGGGTGACGGGGTGCTTCTCAAACCCCTTGTCCCCATGAACCCCTAGTCCCACCGGCGTCCCGCATGTCCACGAACCGGCCCCTGTCCCCTCCCCCCTAGCACCCCCCCCCTAGCCCACCTCTTGGTGACATATATCCTCCCTTGCCCCCCGCCCCCTCTCCCACCCCACCGTGTCGTCCCGCATGTTGATGAGTCCCCCAGCTGGCCTCCCTCCCCCCCCCAAAATGCCTGCCCCCCCTGTTGCCTCCCTTGCCTCCCTCTCCCCCCTTTCCCGTGTAAATCGTCAAAGATCACCCCCTTACCGTGTCGTCCCGCATGTTGATCAGCAGCTGCTCGTGCTGCGGCCCACTGCCCGAGTCGGGCTTGGAGACGGAGGCCACCTGGTCCAGGAGCAGGTCCATGGCTGGGGGAGAGGGGGGAAGGAGACAAGAGGGGGCAGACATAGGACAGGAGGGAGGGGGGGTCGGGAGAAGGGTTGTCCTCACTAAACCCCCAATCCCCCTCCACCTCTCCACCTCCCCGCTCGACCCGTCCTCCCCCAGCTCCCGCTGCTCCCCCTTCTCACTTCACCACCTTCCCCCTCACATGCAACCCTACATTGTCCCCCCCCTCCTCCTGCCCCCTCTCCTTATCATCCGCGAACAACCAGCTCCGGTAAGCCCTCCTACCTCCTGTCCCCTTTCCCCTCACCTTCCCTCTGCCCCCCCCTCATTCCCTAGTACTCCCTGCCCTGCCCGTCCCCTATCAGGGCCCCTCCCCCCCCTCACCGTCCTCGAACACCAGCTCCTGGAAGCCCCCCTCCACCAGCCGCATTTTCCAGCCCTGGACCACAGCCGTGATCCTGGGGTGTAGGGGTGGAGGGGCAGGCCAAGGGGGGAGAGGGCAGGCGCAACGGTGAGAACAAGGGCAAGGGCAGAAGGCCTTGGGCATGTCGCCCCTTACACCCCCCAGCCCCCCACGCCCCCCCCTGCTCTGGCAGTCTTGTACAGCTGCATTCCGGGACCCTGGACTGAGTCCGTGGCTGCCGTCAACCCCCATCCCATCTCATGTCCCTTCAACCCCATAACATCGCCTCCACCTCCTCCTCCTCCCCCCACCCCACCTGCTGCACTCGGCCGTGTCCCTCCCCAGCAGCAGCCCCTCCAGGTAGGCGTACACGAAGCCTGTGCGGGGCGCGGAACGGCGCACCCACACCCATCCTTCACTCGGGCGGGCTTCGGGCTTCGTTTGGATTCAGGGGCTTTCGATTCCGCATCTGAGGCTGGCCGGCCCTCCGCCGTGCTCGCGTTTTCCCGGCTTACACGAGCAGCCCTAAACGCCCATCTTTCACGCCCCTTTTTGTACCTATCTGCTGCGCTCCGGACCCGGCAGCTAGCGGTTTCCCCGGCTGCCCTGCCACCGCCATCTGCTCCCCTCCCGCCCCCTCCCCTCCCCACACGCGCCTCCCCGCTGTACCGCGGAAGAAGCAGTTGCCGTCGCCGCGCGTGCGCCGGAAGCGGCCGTACGCCGACTCCAGCTTGCTGATCTTCTGTACGAAGTTCTGGTTGCCGTTGATGTACTCTGTACGGGAGAGAACGGGCACACAAGTGCAATCGGGCCTCGGGCCTCGGAACCCGGCTACAAAAGCTCATGAGACACAGCTGGCAATGCGCCGGCCGACCCCTCATACTCCCCAGGGGCTAACCCAGTCCAGGCGTACCTTCTTTCAAGGCCGACAGAGGCTCCTCGTTCCCAACGTATTCGGACCGCTGCGCCTGCTCGGCCCTGTGGAACCACGCAAGCCAAGCCCACGCTGCTCACATCTCGGGTGGAGACCAAGCGGTGCCATGGCTACCCCTGGCCGGACCCCTCCCCGAGGGTCCCCTCGACCCTCGAGACGGGGAAGGGCAGCCGTTCCCGCCCCCCCCTCCTCCCCGCCGGTGCTCCTGCCAGCCTCCCCCGACCGTCCTCGGCAGCTGTGGAAGCCCGAGAGCCTGCCTTATGAGGTTCTGCTGCGCGAGGATCTCCTCGTCGCTTGGCCGCTCCGGTGCACCGGCAGCGGGTGCGGGCTCCGTCTGAGCGCCAGAGCTTGCTGCGTCCATGGGTGCGCTGCCGCCGTCCCAAGCTGGGCGCGTGCTGTCGGGAGCTGCAGCCCCTTCACCCTCCATGTCCCCCCCGAAGGCGTCGTGCGACAGGCTAGCGAGTGAGGTGAACGAAGTAACGCTTTGTTGGTTGCAAGTATCGAGGTTGCTATGGCAGGGCCCGCACGGCCTTCCCGAAACTATACCTGGACCAATTCCGATGCGGGAGCAGGAGGAGCCCTCAGGAGCATTCATTTGAGCAAGTCGAATAGACTTGACTGGTGTAGCCCTGCCTAGAGAGAGAGACCAGGGCCTTGGGGTTTGGCAAAGTTTACTTCTAGCTGAGCGCTGAGCTCAGCGCGGGCTTTAAACGCAGACACAGGCTTTACTCCTGGTCGCTTAAGATGGCAGACCATAAGCGTAGGAAGACGGGGCTTCTAGACGACGAGGAGGATGCCGGCGCGACGGACTTCGGGATTCGCGTGAACAAGGACTTTGCGGCGCGATTTGAGGTGAGGCTTCCGCGCGTGTCCTCGCCAAGCTCGTGGCTCGCGTCTCGCCGCGCGAGGCGCAATGCTGCCGGCGGCTTGGCGGCAACGCCTATAAGCTTTCCCTTCTGCTCGCAGCACAACAAGCGGCGGGAGGAGCTGCACCGCCTGCAGGCCAAGTACCCGGAGGAGGCGGCGAAGCTGGCGCGGAAGGTATACCGTCGCGGGGGGGGGGTTCCGGGCAGCGCACACGACGCAGCGGGCACGGCAGGGTCCCCCGCCCCAACCCCTGCCCACGGGCGCACCAGTCACTCACAGCCCTCCCCTCCCTGTGCACAACTCTGTACTACACCTCTGCTCGCAACGGCCACCTTCCGGTTGCCCAACCGCCCCCTTTCAAGCAGCACTTCCACACCCGACCGCCCCCGCAGATGGCCCGCGAGGACGCCATTGCCGCCGGCAAGGCGCCGCCCCCCCGCCACGAGGACGACGAGGACAGCTCCGAGTACGAATCCGAGGTACGGGTGTAGGGGGGCGGGTAGGGGGGACAGCGAGGGGTGGGGGTGGGGGCGGCTGCAGGCCACCGGTTCGGTGAGGGTTGGGCGGATGCATGGGATGCTGTTGGGGGTTGGGTTTGGCTGGGGGGTTGGGGCCCTTCCCCATGCCCATCCCCCCCATGCCCATGCCTCCTCCTTCCCTCACCCTCCCCCCTCTCTCTCCTCCCCCCCCTCTCAGGACGACGGCCAGATCCCCGAGGAGACGGAGGCCAAGATCTTCGACACGCTGCTGCGCATCCGCTCCAAGGACCCCTCCATCTACCAGAAGGACGTGGTCTTCTTCCAGGAGGAAGACGAGGGGGCGGAAGACGAAGGGGCGGAGGGGGAGGGGGGCAAGAAGAAGGGCAGGAAGGAGAAGCCCATGTTCCTGAAGGACATGATTGCCAAGCAGGTGCGTGGGGGGAATGGGGGGTGGGGAGCGGAGGGGGAAGGGAGGGGTAGAGGGGGCTAGCGGGGGAAGTGGGGGCGGCGTGTCAGTGCGGGGGGGGGGGGAGGACCGGGGCTGTGCGGACGGCGCGACCACGGGGCGGGCACTCAGACGCAGTCTGGCGGTGCGGGCGACCCACTCGTGCTGCCACGGCTCATGGCGTGCGCGTTGCATGAGCACCATCGACCGTTGTTCCAACTTCCCAACCGCCAACCACTAACCGCAGGCGCTGGAGTACGGCGCGGGCGGCAGCAGCGACGAGGAGGAGGAGGGTGCCGGGGGGCGCAAGGCGGGGGCGCGGCACCCCAAGGCCTACGACCCGGAGCAGGAGGCCATGCGCCGTGCCTTCCTGGAGGCCGTGGAGGTGGGGGGGGAATGGGGGCACAGGAGAGGCAGGAGGGGAGTGCTGGGGCTTAAGCGGGGTGGCGACAAACAGCACAAGGCAGCGGAGAAGGGCGGGGGGGCCGTGGCCAACCGTGCCGTGCCGTGCAGGAGGGGCGCACGCATCCCTGGGTAGCACGCGGGGGGGGGGGGGGGCACGCGTTCTTCTTGCCAACACCCGACTGTGCCCTGCTCCCTACCCCCCCAGGACGTTGACGGCGAGGGCGGCGAGGAGGACCTGGGCGGAGTGCTGCGGAAGCGGGCGGGCGGCAAGAACGGCCGGGGGGAGGCGGACGAGGAGGAGGAGGAGGAGGGCGGGGAGGAGGAGGGCGAGGAGGAGGCTCCCAAGAAGAAGAAGAAGAAGAAGAAGGAGGGCAAGGACGCGAAGGGCAAGCAGGGCGGCAAGGGCGAGAAGTTCCAGCACGTAAGGCGGGAGACGGGCGGGAAGGACAGGGGTGGGGGGGCAGGAGACGGGGAAGCGTAGGCTAAGGGCTCGGGGTGGGGTGTCGGGGTCGCAGGATTGAGGTCTTACAAGGCGGGGGCCTTTGCGTAGGCTGGCTGCGCTCTAGGCCGGTAGAGCCCGGTTCTCCAGCGTCAGGGTTCCCCTACCCCCTGCCCTCAACCTTGCCCCCAACCCTCCCCTATCCTTCCCCTGTCCGCAGCTGATTGAGCAGTACTTTGGCGGCCCGGGGGGCGGTGGTGACAAGGACGACTCCTTCCTCAAGGAGTACATCCTCAACAAGGTGGGTGGGGGGGGAGGGGCGGATAGGGAAGAAGGTGATATGAAGGGGTGGGTTGTGGTGCCGAGGGGTGGTGCCGAGGGGTGCCACGTCGGAGTTGCTTTGGGACTGTGTGTAAGGGGCAGTTGGGGGGGGTTAGGGGAGGGGGTGTAGCTGGATGTAGAGGGGGGCTAGGGAGTTGCAGGCTTCGAAAGGCCCGGTGGGGAGCACGCGTTGTACCGACCCTCACTCCTTCCCTTTCCGCCCCCTGACAGGGCTGGGTGGACCGCGACGACGAGTACGTGCCCTCCTACGCCGAGGTGGTGGGGGCGGACGACGACGGCCTGGGCGGGGGGGTGGACGACGAGGAGGACGAGACCTACCTGCGCCAGATGGACGCATTCGAGGCCAAGTACAACTTCAGGTGCGTGTGTGCTGGCCTTACGTTGTGTCCGGTATAACGGGACCTGCTTGTGGTGAGAAGCAGCGCAGTGGGGGGGCGTCACGCGTCAGCGATGCAGGGCTGTAGCGGGCCGGTGGAGGGGGTGGTGGGGGTGGAGGGTGGAGCGGGGGCTGGGGCCACACGGGGCAGTGCGCGTGCCTGGGCCGAGGGCGCTGACCCCCGTTTATCACCCACCCCACCCCGCACTCCCCACACCCCGTAGGTACGAGGAGCCGGGCGCGGACCGCATCATCACCCACCCCCGCCAGGTGCGCCGCAGGGGTCGGGGTCGGGGGTTGGGAGTCGGGGGTTGGGAGTCGGGATTGGGGCACCGCTCCTCAGCGAAAGGCGAGCAGCCTAGCAGCAGCCCCTGCTACTGGACGCCTTGCTTGCACCAACTCCACCCCAACACTAGGTAGGTCGCACGGTGCGCAAGCCCCGCGACCTCACTTCACCGCGCCCGCCTGCCACTCACGTGACCGTGTGTGTTTAACCTCCCCGTTCTCCCCCCTCTTTTCCCGCCCTTCCCCCCAGGTGGAGGGCACGGTGCGCAAGCCCGACGACCGGCGCAAGCGGCAGCGCGACGCCAAGAAGGCGCGGCAGGAGGAGGCGGAGGCGCAGGCGCAGGGGGAGCTCAAGCGGCTCAAGAACCTCAAGAAGGCCGAGATCGAGAGCAAGTGCGTGGGGGCTCAGAGTGGTGGTGGTTGCGGGGGTGGGGAGGTTGCAATATCCTGCGTTGAGGGTCGGGGTTTTCTAGGTGCGCGCTTCATCTGAGGCCGGCGCAATCATTCCTTGGGGCCCACAATGGCAGGCCCGTTCCGGGCTGCAACCTTCCCTCACTCTCCCACTCACTCTCCCCTACATTACCCTCCCCCTCCCCCTCCAAAGGCTGGGCAAGCTGCGCGACGTTGCCGGCGCCGCCGCCCCCGCCGCCGCCTCCCTGGACGACGTGCTGGAGGGCGACTTTGACCCGGAGGAGTGGGACAAGAAGATGGCGGCGGCTTTCAACGATGACTATTATGACGTAAGGGGGAAAGGGGGGAGGAGGGGAGGGGGGAGGACACGGGGGCAGGGGGAAGGGGGAGGGGGGAGCAGGGAAGGAAGCGGGAGGGCGGGTGATGTGGGGAAGAGGGCCCAAGAAGATAGGGCAGGGGAAGAGGACCTGGACCTGCTGGCCTCTGACATGGCCGTGTGTGTGTTTTGACACGCCCCTTTCCCCCGCCGTTACCCCCGCCCTCACCCCCCCATCCCCCCAGGCTGAGGAGGAGCTGGAGGGCCTGCAGGAGGACCTGGACCTCCTGGCCTCCGGGGGGGAGGACTCGGAGGACGACCTGCTGGGGCCAGGGGTGGGCAGCGAGGGGGAGGAGGGCGGCGAGGAGGGCGGCAAGGGCGGGGTGCGGTTCGCCACTCTGCGCAAGAAGATCAAGGAGGTGGACCGGCTGGCCAGCGAGGAGCCCGAGGTGGGTGCAGGTGGTTCCGGGGATGGGATCTGTAATCTGGGATCTGGGTTCTGGGATTTGGGGCTTTGACTGAGGTGGAGAGGCTTGCCAGCGAGGAGCCCGAGGTGGGGGGCCTGGGGGCTTGCACAGGGGCGTAAGGTCCCGTGGCCGGAGAGGGGCTGCAGGTGGGGCCCAGGAGGGGTGGCAGTGGACTGGGAAGGGAGGCCTGTGAGGAGGCGGGGGGCTCTGGGCGGTGGGGAGCTGCACGGCCTGCCCGCCCTGTGCCCCCGCCCGAGGTTGCCCTACCGCTATCCCCCGCCTCTCCCCCTCCCTCACCCGTCCTTACCCCCTCCTCGCCCCCTCTTCCCAGGGCGCGGACGCGGAGGGCGAGACCGAGGACGAGGGCGACGCGGAGGAGGGCGAGGGCGAGGGCGGCAAGCCCCGCATGAAGGCGCGCAAGGACTCCTCCGCGCTGGCCGCCCAGCGCGCCCAGCTGCAGCGCCTGCTGGAGGAGTACTACCGCCTGGACTACGAGGACAGCGTGGGGGGCGTCAAGACGCGGTTTCGGTACAAGGAGGTACGTTGTGGGGTATGGATGGAGGGGGGTGAGGGGGGTGAAGGGGGCAGGGTGCTGCCCTAGCAACGGGTGAGGGACTACGAGGACAGCGTGGGCGGGGGGGGTCAAGACGCGGTTCCGGTACAGGGAGGTGCGTGGACGGTGCTGCTGCCTTAGGGCCTGTTCACATGGGACGTGGTTCGCGACGTGGTTCGGGCTGGTTCGGGCGTGGTTCGTGGACCACTGTTCACAAGGCGGCTCCCGAACAGGTCCGAACCGTGCCAAACCACGCCCAACCACGTCCCACCAAAGGCAGTATCAGCTGCACCGCTGCGTTGTGCACCTTGACATTTATCAAACTATCACCTATCAACCCGGTTCGCGTCCACAGGGCAAACGTAGGTCAGTTTCTGCAAGACATGTCGGTCGTCGCGACCACATGCTGCGCGTCTTGAACGCGTTTTGTGCTATCGCGGCCCAATTGTACCCTATATAGCATCAGAAAAGCGCTTTCAGGGGCGAAGGGTGGGATAGGAGACGCGCTGCAGTCGCAGCTTGGTCGCGAACGCGACATGTCGGCCGTTGAAGGGCCGTCGCGACTTCACAGGGCTTGAACAAGCTGTGAGAAAGACTCAATAGTTGCGGTATGAGTGAGAGGCTGCTCCCTGAAGCGAACCACGGCGAACCGCGACGAACCGCGCGCGAACCCGGGGTCGGGGAGGCTGGTTCGGTTTGCGCGTGGTTCGCGCGCGGTTCGGCGTGGTTCGGGGCGAACCACGACGAACCGCGTCACATGGGAACACACCCTTAGCATGGGGCGAGGGACAGCGTGGGGGTGCAAGACGCGGTTCCGGTACAGGGAGGTGCGTGGACGGTGCTGCTGCCTTAGCATGGGGCGAGGGACAGCGTGGGGGGCGTCAAGACGCGGTTCCGGTACAGGGAGGCTGGGGTTTAGGGCTGACCGCTGGCCGCTGGCCGTGCTCGGCTTACCGGTGGTCACCGGATGCCGTTGTGGGGCGACGAGGCGGCAACGGTGCGCCCGCCACCCCTTATCACGTACCCCCTCTTGCCCCTCTTCCTCCTGCAGGTGCCTTCCAACACGTTCGGTCTCTCGGTGGACGAGATTCTGCGCCTGGACGACAAGTCCCTCAACCAGGTGGGGTGGGCGACCAGGGATCTGAGAGGGGGGGTAAGGGGGACGGGCATGGAAGGGGCCCTTGGGAGGGGCCCTTGGGAGGGGGAGGGGAAAGAGGAGCTGACTGGACGACGAAGTCCCTCAACCAGGTGGGGCGAGGGGGGGGGGGAAAGGGGGACGGGTATGGAGATTCGACAGGACGAGCAGTCCCTCAACTAGGTGCGTGAGGACTGGCCGCGCTGTCAAACCCCCTTACCGCTCAGCGCGGAGGCAGGGGGAACGGGTGAAATGCCGGTGGAGAGACGACTGGACAAGAGGGTGAGGTCAGCACACACCCTCCAACACACACCCTTCCCCCTCCCCCTCCCCCCTCCTCCTCCTCCCCCCCCCTCCCCCTCCCCTCAGGTTGTGGGCATGAAGCGCCTGGCCCCCTACCGCGAGGACCTGGACCGCCTGCGCCCCAACTACAAGGCCCTGGCGGCGGTCAAGGGCGAGGCGGCGGGTGAGCGGCTTTGGGGAGGCAAGGGGGGTGCTGGGGATAGGGAGGGGGAGGACAGGGCATTGGAGCGGGTTGAGGGGGTGGTCAAGGGCGAGGGGGCGGGTGAGGCGGGGCGTTATGGCGGCGTGGGAGGGAATGGACGGGGAAGCCGAGGGGTAACCTAGAGCAACACGTGTTTGGGGTCCTTCCTGTCTCATCGGGGGCGACGGCTGACGAGGGGCGGGGCCTGCCCGCCTCCCGGCTTCCGGCGGCACACTGCCCATACGGCTCCTCCTACTCATGCATTTTTCCTGACCGGAACCCCCTTCACTGCCCCCCTTCCCCGCAGACAAGTTCGGCAAGCAGCGGCGGCAACAGAACAAGAAGCAGGGCTGGCAGGACAAGGCCGGCCCGCGGCAGGGCGGGCAGTGGTGGGGCGGCGGCGAGGGCGGCGCAGCGGCAGGAGGCGACGGCGCCGCCGCCGGCGCGGGCCCCGGCAGCGCCGCCGACGCCGACGCCAAGCCCTCCCGGCCCCACGCGGACGCTCCGGGGCAAGGGAAGGGCGAGGACCGGAGACGCAAGGACCGGCCAGCGGGCGAGGCGCAAGCCGGCCCCGGGCCCGGGTCAGCGGGCGAGCGGAAAGGCAAGGACAAGTCCCAAGCCGCCGCCGCCGCCGGCGAGCACGGGGGCAAGGGCAAGGGCGGCGCCGGCGCAGGGCGCGGCGAGCGGGGACCGGCGCACGGGCAAGGTCACAAGGAGCACAAAGAGCACAAGGAGCGCAAGGAGCACAAGCCGCTCGATCCCCAGGCGGCGCGCCTCGCATCCTTCGCCGTCCCCACGCTCAAGAAGGACCAATACCACGGCGGCGGCGGCGGTGCTGGCGGCGGCGGCAAGAGCGCCGGCGGCGCTGGCGGCGTGAAGCGCAAGCGCGGCGGCGAGGCTCAGCAGGCTCAGCAGACGCAGCAGAGCGACGGGCCGCAGCTGTCTCGGGCGCAGAAGAAGAACATGAAGCGCTCGGCCAAGCGGGCGGAGAAGAAGGGCAAGGACTCGGGAGCAGGGTCGGCGGGGGCTGAGTAGCGGGCTTGCGCGTGCAGGATGCGATGGTTACAGCAGGAACCGCCTCCAGAAGGGGAGGCGTTGAGCGAGAACGCCACCTACTGGGTGTGCCACCTGCACACCGACACCCACGCTACGTGACTGACTTTTGGTCGTCACGCCACGTCGCTACGGCCGGGCCCGTAGAACCCCCCTCATCATTCTACCGCCGTGTCTTTAGTCATCGTCAATCAGTGCCAGGACGCCTGGGGGCTCCTGCACATACAATCTACCATCGGAGACTCGCAAGAAAGGGTGGTCCGGAAAGGGTATTGTCTCCCAACCTCTTGGTGGCCTGAGCGCAGCGAAGGAGTGAAGCGCCCCCCAAAACTCAGCTGACACCAGCACACGTCCTCGGTTCAGCACCCCGAGACGGTTCCCGTTCTCCCTTGTCACGTACAGATATCGGCGTCCCTTCTCCATGGCTGTGGTGGCTGCAAGACACACCACATCCCAGACCCTCTGATCCACTCCCTCCGTAGGTCGAGCAAGCCAAAGGTTGAACCGGCGGAGCGGCCAGGTCCACGGCATGCCCTGCTCGCCCCCTAGACATGCGCACATCTCATCAACCAAGCCCTGTGCCAAGTAACACTTTCAAAAGTGGTGCAGCCTGTCACCTCCGTGCATTGTAGTCTCACATGGGCACGTGGCCCCCCCTTCAGGTGCTGAAAAGCCAGTAAAACCGTTGAGCGCCAAGCGCCAAAAAGCTTCCTTCCACACGTTCTCCCAGCGCAGGGCCCACAGCCTGCGGAAGGTGGCTTGTAGATCCAAGAGATCCGACTCGTCCCCTGCCCCGCCACTCAAAGCCTCTGCCACAAAATCCAAATGCTTGCCTTTCACATACTTAAAAGCGGGCTCCATCTGCAGGGCCGTGGCCAAGCTCACCGACAGCCTAGCCGCTGGCACAAGCGTCTGTCCGATCCGCCAACCTATGCATCCCAAAAGTTCTTTCCATGCCTCCTCCTCTGGGCAGGCCAAGTCCGGGTTCTCTATCACCTCCGTTGCTGCTTGCACCCACGGTGTGGGGATATGGCTCATCAAGCTATCAAGCCTCCCCAGGAGCGCAGGGCCATTGCGGAGCGCTGCGGGTAGTGCCTCATAACCCCCTCGTCCCCACAGGCCAACAATGATGTCTTCTTTCACCCTTCTTGAGCACTCGCTCCTAGCCGTAGGTGGCAGCCTGCCCCCCTGGGGTCCACTAAGCCCAGCTCTTGCTCCCACCCCTGCCCTGTAGGCCCTCACTAACTGGCCAACTGTCCTCAGTCCATTAATACCCATCAGGTCCGCAAACATGCTCTCCAGCCCCCCACGGCCCGCTGCTGCGGGTCTGAGGGCCGGGTTTCCCCATAACGGCGCGCTGTGAACCCACGGCGGCCCCATCGCGGGGCTCTTGATGACCTCTTAACCCGGGGGAGATGGAGCAGTGCCCCCGTTATCATGTTCAGCGTCAGGCAGCAGGGGCTGCTTACCGTGGTTCCCAGCACCTTGGTGGCGGCGTTGGGGCCTGCCCGCTGGGCGGTGAAGAGGCAAAGTGGGTGTACGGCAGGGTGTACACCACGTACTGCCAGCTCTGGAGGGCAATGACGGAGACGCCGCCAGGGGGCAGCGCGCACCCCTGTGCATGCGAACCAGCAACCTGGTCCTCAGCCAAGGATCCCAAGACCCATGGGTGCAAAATCAGGTGCTACACACACGATGGGGACAGCTATACTGCCCTAAGCTAGCGGCCCGTTACAAACATGGCGGCGCCGATGGCATGTGCCCGTACTGCGTGGGCCCCGGCGGACAACGCCTAGAGGGCACCAGCGGCCACATCCTCAGCGGCTGCCAGCACGAATACATGAAAGGTCAATACATCCTGCGACACGACGCAGCCGTAAAACGGATTGCCGCGTGCCTCCAAAGTGGAACCAACGGAGGAGGATACATGATCATGGACGCAGGTACAAGCGAAGACCTCCCAACATACTGCCGGGCGGCGGCACAGGCGGCGGCGCAGGCGGCAGGCCAGGCGGCGGCGCGGGCGGCAGGCCAGGCGGCGGCGCGGGCGGCGGGCCGGGCGGCGGCGCGGGCGGTGGGCTGGGCGGCGGCGCGGGCGGCGGCGCGGGCGGCGGGTTCAGGCCGACGGGGAGCAGCTCCGACTTGCTTGCGTTCAGGCGTTGTCCACTTGCTTGCGCAAAGGTCTCCATGGCTGCAGTGAAGGCGGCGGCTGTGTTGGGCCGCAAGAATTGCGTGTAGTCGTCTGCGTATTGGGAAGCTCGGAGGACAAGCTGGCGGCCGTTGGGTGAGAGAGCAATCTGGAAGCCCTGTTTAGCGAGCCATGGTAGTAGCGCTTGAGCGGCAGCCAGGTAGAGCAGCGGCGCTAATGGGCAGCCTTGCCGTACCCCTGCTGTTATCTCCAGGTGACCTGATACGTCGCCGTTGACTAGGGCTGCGGATCTTGTGCCCTGGTGTAGAAGCCGCACCCACGCCAGGAAGCCATTGCCAAGCCCCAGCGCCTCCAGGCACTCAAACTGGAAGCCCCGGTCCAGCGTGTCGTACGCCTTGTGGAAATCTAGGAAGGCCATGGGCCCCTCCTCACCTGCCACTCTTAACAGCTCTGGTGTCAGCTGCATGAGCATGATGTTATCAGCAATCCGTCGACCTGACAGAAAGGCGGTCTGCTCGGGGCTGATGATGGCGGCGAAGGCTGGTTGCAGGCGGGCTGCCAAGACGCGAGCCAAAGTTCGGTAGTCCGTGTCCAGCAAAGTAATGGGCCTGTACTTCAGTAAGCGGGCAGCCGGCCTGGGTGGATGTCAGCTGGCAGGAGACCTCCCCGGATTAATTCGCCCAGGACGGATGTGGGCCAGCTTCAAGCGGCAGCTGGGACGGCAGGGACACGCAGCTGGGACAGCATAGAGGGCACCACTGCCGGTTGACTTGACTCATGCAACAGGGGTTACTAGCCAAGCCCAGCCGCCATGGGTGTGGCACACCGCTAGCAACCCCTCTGTCTCGAGACTTGACCCTGCATACCTGCCCCTCCCCCGCTTCCACAAACTTAATCCACGCCCTTCCTCACTGGCCGTTATGCAAGTGCAAAGGCGGGCGGGGGAGCAACGCCAGCATGCATTGGGCGGGGCGAGGGGGCACATGCAGGGACTTTAAAAAACACGAGATCACACAGTCAAGAAAGCCACGAGGCGCTGTACCAGCCGCCATTGCCGCTGAGAACACGGCTGCTAGGATGCTCGAGAACTGTCCGCTATATGCCTTGTACAGCTCCATGGGGATGCCGTCCGCACCGGGGGCTTTGCCTTGCGGGGCGGCGGAGATGGCCGCTGCCACCTCCGTCGCAGTCACCGTCGGCTCCCCCATCTTGGTGACTGACTCCTCGGGGCAGTTGAGCGCTGCCTCCCGAAGCGCCTGGAGCACCTGTGTACGGGCGGTGTGGTCAACTGGGCTGGGCGTGCTGACTCGCTGCCAGCAGAAGCGGGCTACGCTGTGCGCCATCTCACGGGGACTGGAGGTGAGGGTGCCGTCGGCTCGGCGGAGTGCGCCAATCCGGCGGCAGGCGGCTGGTGGTCGAAGGAGGCGGGAGAGGAGGGGCGACGGTCGTTCGCCTGCATGGATCCATGTATGACGGGACTTCCGCGCGGCCCGTACGCGTAGCACGCGTGCTGAGGCCCGGCATGCTGCCCTGGCCGCATCGCTCCTTGCCGTAACCGCCTGCGCAGCTGCGGCTTCGTCGCCTGCCTCCACCGCTGCCATGTATGGCAGCTTCAGCTGACTGTGTGGCTGCCTGTTCTGCTGCGGTAGCGCTGACAGAGCGCTGCTGTGCTGTCTGGTTGAGCGCCCGCAACTCCCTATCGATGCGTGCCTTCACTGCTGGCCACCAGGAGAGCACCTGACGGCTGTCTGTTGGCATCGATGCGCGTTGGGAGTCGAGCCATTCGCAGAAGCTCTCGCGCAGATCGGTGAAGTCAAGGAAGTGCATTCTGACCCTCGGTAGCCCCTTGCCCGGAGGCTGGGCGGCGGGGGATGGGGAGAGTCGTAGCAGCACAAGTCGATGGTCAGCGGGTCTGCCGCACTCGATGCGGCACGATGCCACGTTTGCCGCCAGCTCGGAGGAGACGTGAAAGCGGTCCAGGCGTGAGGCGCCAGAAGGGCAGAAGAAGGTGAAGCTGCGGACGGTTGGGTGGAGGCTGCGGAAAGCGTCGGTAAGCCCTGGGCAGGCGGCGTTGAAGACCCCCGCCGTCGCTGCGTCCTCTCGCCGGCTGTTGGGACCAGAGCTACAGTCAAGTGCTGGGTCCATCACAAAGTTGAAGTCCCCGGCCCACAGATGCGTCTCCGCGTTGGCTGCAATTGGTGCTAGCTGTTGTTGGATGAAAAGCCGTTGCTGTATTGGTTAGTTGCCCTGACGGCAGGTACGTGCTGAGCAGAGTGAAGGAGTGGCCACCCCACTGCACTGACACCCGCACTGCGCGCCCATCCTCAGTCGCTGAGTGTGTGCCCGCGACCTGGAGGGCGCCCGACGTGACCAGTGCCGAGCGCACTAAGATGGCTGTTCCCCCCGCTGCGCCGCCGTTGTCCCCCAGCTGCGCTGGTCCCCAGAAGGCCAGCCAGCCACTCAGCCGCAGAGTGTTGCTTATTGCTTGCATTTGCGTCTCCACAGCAGGGACCAGAGCCGCCGTGACTCTGGTCTCTTGGAGGCATACCACGTCTAGCCGTTGCTGTGCCCAGAGCCTAAGGTACGCCGACAGGCGCGGCTGGTCCAGGGACTCAGTGCCCGAGGTGAGCCCGCGTACATTCAGGGAGCCCACCCGAAGCGGGTCTATGGGCTTGGTGGCTGGGCGGCGCCGAGCTGTGCGCGCCCGCCACCACGGCATCCGTTAGGCGTTGGTCATGTTTATGCATGGGGTGTGCTTGTCGTTGTGGGATGGGGTTCTGGACGTGGGGTTGGGGGAGCGGTAGTGGGACGGTCAGGGCTGCTGGCGGGGACTGGGCGTGCGTGGAGTGAAGCTTGCTAAAATGAAGCGGGCGGCATGGCGCTTTGTCGGGGTGCGGAGCTGCAGAGGCCTGGGTGACCGGGACGTGGGAGGCGAGGTGCGGTCGTGCCGCACGGCAGCCGGCACAGGGTCAGTTGCCCGGAGGGGCACCAAGGGCCATTAGGCGAGGAGTGTACAGGTGCGGCGACAAGGATGGCAGGGGGAGGTGGGCATAGCCCCCGGATGGCACACTAGCAACAAGGCTATCTAGCACCACACGGAGCGGTATGCGCGGACGAGGTAGTCGGTGATGCGGCTGGATACGGCTAACGCTGGAGTTGCCGGCATGCTGCTGCTGGTGTTGAAGGTGTAGAGCTGAGCCGGCGAACTCACCAGTCTAACAGGTCCTATGGGATACAGGCGCGAATAGCACTTTCCTGAGCCGCTTGAAGAAGCCCCCAGCCGTGAAGCGTGCCAGTCCACTATGGTCATCTTGCGCGAGCGCTCACCTGCAGGCGGTAGAGACGAAGTCGACGTGTCAGCTGCCGTACTAAACGACCGTACAGTGCGGTGTGTGCAAATGCGAGCTGGGGGAAAGAAGCCGGCTGCGGCACGCCACCTGAAGGCTGCGAGCTCCGTGCGTCGTACGCGGCGGGCGGAATCTGCCACCACGAAGATACCCCTTCCCGATACCCTGCCCGTGCGTCTAGGAGCTACGTGAAGCGGCGGGAGGGGGTCAGGGGGAGCCACCGCGCCGACCCGCGTACCTCCGTGCCGGCCACCGCACAAGCAGGCAGGCAGGCAGGCGCCCACTGCTCCCACACACACCAACGGTAGCGGAGAGCCCGCCGATCGCCCCCTGATATAGTCTTAACTGCACACCCCTTTGCGATGTGAAACTAAACCACCCAATCTTGCTTCAGCCGCGACGCTGCTGCACCTGGGCCAGCTGCACGTAGCGCACAAAAATGGAGGCACTAACCGATTTTGAACTGATCGGACAGCTTAGGAGGTCGCTGGAGAAGGAACCGTTGTGGATGCCGAGGGCGGTGGCAGCACTTGCCAAGGCCGACCCCTGCGACCGCGCCTTCTTGTTCGGCAAGGCCACGGCAGCGGACAAGGGGCTGGTCCTGGATGCTCTCATACAGAAAGGTGATTTATTTATCGGGGCTAGGCGGCCAAGCTCGGAAGGCCCCCAGCGCGTGAGGGTGAACAACAGCACGGCGACTTGTGCGTCTCGCGAGCTTGCTCCAAGCTCTAGCTCCGAGGCGCTGCGGGCAGGTTCGCGCCCTCGGACTATGCTTGCAGCATCAGCCCCGGCGCGCGGTGCTGCTTCCGCGCAGTTGAAGCGGCTGACGAACTCATGTAGCAGACTCTGAGGCGCACCCCCGCCCTGCAGATGCGGCAGCTGGGCAGGGACAAGTGGCAGTGCCTGGTGAGTCGATGCGTGGCTGGTGGCTGACAGCTGGCCTGACAGACCTAACTCGTCAGGGCAGGGGTGCCGTGCTTTGATGCTACGGGTGAAGCCAAAAGCGCAATCTCACCCGTGGCGGTTTCCCCCCACCCACCACTCTGAACAGATCCGGTTTCCTTCTACGAGCGCTTCCGTAAGCTCCTGGTGATGGGCGGCATAGTGAGGCCGAAGACAGCCGTGCTGGAAGCCATCGCGAGGCGCTGCCCAGCGCGGATGGTGGCGGTCCCCAACTCCCAAGCCGCTCACGAGCTGTACAAGGAGGCGGAGCTTTTCCCGGGCCCGTCGACAGAGGGCCACCTGCTCACGCAGCACGGGCTAACGGTCAACGGACCGCTGTTTCCCAACCCGGGGGAGGGCAGCGCCAGCCTGCTCGTCGGGGCACAAGGTGACGGCAGGCCCGTAGTGATTAAGCTGCTCCCACAAGGCGGGAATGCCAGCTGCGCGGAGGCGGAGGCGTGCCGGGTGCTCTTGGAGCCGGTCCCTGCACATGTGCAGCTGGTGCCCTCGCGCCTGCTCACAATCACTCTCGGCCCCAAGCACACGTCCACCGCTGGCCGCGCCCCGGGTCTGTACTCGGCCCTATGCATGCCGCGGTACGTCCTATCGCTCGCCACCATGGTGCCGCTGCCCGCTGCGGTCGTGCTGGCCCAAGGGCAGCGCATGGTTGCGGCGCTGGAGCACGTCCACTCCAAGCACTACACGCACATGGACGTTAAGGTAGGATACATAGTCGCGGCGGAGCCTGGCACTGCGGCACGCACAGGGTGCGGCACGCACGGGGTGCTCGGCGTGTGCGTCTTTGTTTCAAGGTACCGGTAATCTCTCTGCGCCCGTCCGCTGTGGCAGTTAGGTAGTCCGCACCCTTTGTCCGTTCTTTGCCAGGTCGCCTGACTCCCCTACTCACCCCTTGCGTGCGTTCTGCTGGACAATTCAGGCGGACAACATCTTCGTGGACGCGGACGGCAGGTGAAGTTCAGTCCGTCGTGCCTTCACGGTGTTCCCACCAGCAGCCCCATCCCCCTCCCGCCAGGCCGCCACCCCTGCCTGCATTTTGTAGCCTCGTCACGGCCCTCCGCTGCTGAGCTTCGCTGCCACCGCTGTCTGTGTGTGGGCAGGTGGTGGCTGGGGGACTTGGGCTCAGCGGTTCCCGCGGGCGCGCCGGTGACCTCCACCACAACCAGGTTCGCCCCCGGCAACGTCATCGGCCTCGCTGCGAAGCCGGAGTACGACTGGTGAGCGGGACATGGGGGCAGACTGCTTGCTTCCTCGCTTGGGCGTCGAGTGCCGACCCCACTCCACCCCCGCCCCCCGCACATGCCGACCCCACTCCTCCCCCACATGCCAATCCCTCCCCTCGGCCCCGTGCCTCTGCCCCCAGGCACATGCTTGCTGTGGCGCTGGTGTGCGAAGTGAACCGGCCGCACTGGAAGGAGCTGTTGATTGAGGGCGGCTGCACCCCCGCGGCGAAGCTGATTGCGGCCGTGGAGGGGCTGCACCGGCGCGATGACTGCAAGGACCTGGCCGTCTTCCTGGACGAGCTGCTCTCGCGGGCAGGGTACATGGCGCTGCCGCTGTGAGCCGTACAAGCCGTAGTAGTGCCAGGCCCGGTGCTGATGCGGGCCTGCGGCCTGCGTATTGGCGCGGACCCATGCAAAGCCTCTGTGCCGCCGTTCTAGGGGGGCGCGGGTTCCGGGGGACGAGCGTGGGCGAAGCCCGTGAAGGACTGAGGCCCCATTACGCGTGTATTTGTCGGCCGTAGGCCCGTGGGGGGGTCCACGGCCAGTGTGCTACCTTTGTGACACAGTGACGGAGAGTGCGGAGCCCGGCACTTCGTTCTTAGGGCTGAGAGCAGAGCAGGCAGGCTAGGCTGGGCCAGGGCAGGCTTGACGAAGGGGGCAGCGCCGACGGAACGTATGGGGAAGCAGCGGGAGCAGAGCAGGGAGGCTAGGGCAGGCTTGACCAGGCATATAGATTATGCGACATGACACGGCGACATGGCAGGGTGGAGACGACGGGCGGCTGAGTGAGTGGAGGCGGCGGGGCAGGGAGAGTGGGCGTCTGGCGGGCGTCCGGCAGCAAACCATCACCGCAGTCACCGGTGGAGGAATTAAGCCGAATCGATTGTGCGGTGACCCTGCAGCATGAAGTGCAAGTCAGCAAGGGATGTGGCACTGGGGTATGGTTGCTGGCTTCTACCGGTATCCTCCTGCTCATGCGCGCGGCATAGTGTAATGATCTGGTCTTAGAGATGCCGCTTCTAGCGGCATCACTGCTCGATCAATCACGGGGGGTTCAACCCGTTGGGGCGTACGTAGGACGCGGGGGGTGTGAGCGAGGCAGGTGGGTTCGTGGCAGTCGCGTGCAAGTGTAAGTCACGTAAGGTGACACATGGCTGCGCGATATAACTCTCTGCTCAGAGCAGATGGCCGCAGTGCGTGTGAGTGGCCCTCACGCCCTCAAGCTTGTGCAACGGCTTGCTCCACACTTATGTGTTAAACCATGCATACTTTGCGCGATTTGGGCCCCCCTGCATGGCCCAAACCGTCCCCGGTGCATGCACCGCGGGGGCCCACCCGCGTGCTCGCGTGCCTGGGAACCCGTTGCACGAACTTGGGTGGCCTCTTGGGCCCACAGAGCAAGGTAACACGCTCCGGTGACCCAGGGACGGACGTGCAGGGTGGTGGTGGCGGGTAGCGGTGGCTAGGAGGTGGCGGAGCGGTGTGGATAAGACCGGGCAGCTAAGTCTGTGCCGAGGGGTGCGAGTCCCCCGACAACCTGCTATCAACGCGTTAAAGCTCGGTTGGAGTATAGTGCGCCCACGGTTACCACGGGGAATGGGTCGCGTAGCAGATGAGTGAGGGGCGCAGCCCTTTTCCGCCCCCATAGGGGCGCCCCGCTTGTCTTTGGCGCGGGGCTGGGAGGGCGTGCCGTGTTTCGGCCGCGTCGGCGTTGACCGAGCTTGACCGACTTTGCCCGCGAGACTTTGCTCGCTTGAGCGTCACCAGACCTCCCTTGTATCGCCGCTTGCACTCGGGCGCGCTTTTGCGGTTCGAGTGGTGCATTTGGAAGCCCTTGTGACGCGATCACATACGCATACCCCCCTCCCCACCTGATGACCCGTGGAGGAAGTGACGGAGGTCTGGGCGGGCTCCCCCCCCCACCCCCGCACCTTGAGCGTGATGGGTGTGGGAGCAGGTGCGCCCTCGCTTGCTGACCCCATCAAAGCACACAGTGCTAGTAGTGCTATGGAAGGGCTATGCGCAGTACAATGCGAACTACAGGCACCGACCCGCCCACGTGCGCCCACGATTCTCATATGCTTGAGCTGCTGCTGATGGGGGCATTCCCAGCTCCACAAGCAAGATGTTAGGCCACGGACCCGAGGTACGACGCAGCCTGCGTATGCGGGAACACGACGCCGTCTGATCTTGGCCAGATTCAGCCAACATAGCTCGCGCCAGCGGCCTCACACGTCACCCCCGGCTCCATGTTGCGTTGACTCCGATCCGTAGCGTGCTCACCCTAGGCAAATCCCATGTGTTGCTCGAGGCCCCCAGCCCCAACTACACCTGACCAGCAGGCTGCCCCCAGACGCACTCAGTCCTCGGTCAGGTCCGCCCCCCCGTCCTCCTCCGCCGTCAGGTCCACCTCCTCCATCTCAGCCGCCCGCCGCGTCTTGCCCCATCGGCCCCACCGCCGGCATATTTAACCTCCTCACGCTATCAGACCCCATCGTCCCCAGTCGCCCCACAGCACGGCCCGGACGCGTACCCCACCTCCGGACGCCATCATTGAAACCTTCCCTCCTGCCCAGCTCGCACTCGCTTAGACCAAGGCGCCAAGGCCATGACACTCTGCTGAACCGCTTAACGCTCTGCATCCATGCATCCATGATGCGGCATGCATGTGTTAGCCCCACCATCGTTCCTATCGGTAACCGCCAAGACGCTGTCGCTCACAGCTGTCCGGACCGCAGCATGGTACGGCATACATGGAGTACGTCAGCTCGGCCCAGACGCGCACGCCGGCGCCTGGGGTGCCCTCAGCCTGGCTGCGAGCGCCTCCAGCGCTGCCGCCAGCCACTCGCGCAGCTCCACGTCGGGGTGCGTGGGCAGTCCAGGCCCGCGCCCCGCGCCCAGCCCTCCACCTGCGCCCTGAGGTCGTGGTCTAGGTGGCGGGCCAGGCCCCCGAACACCACCACCAGCACGATGAGTTGGAGGAGCTTGAGAAGCACGAGCCGGCGGCGGCGCTTGGAGTCGACTGCGTCGGAGTGCTTGCGGCCCAGGAGCATCTTGAGGCCGGCGCCTGTTAAGGACCGAACGAGGAGGGCCAAATACGGGAACTGGGGGTCGTTGTGGAAGGGCTGGGGAAGAGGGGGAAGGGATAGCAGTCAGGGCGGGGCTTGCGGCCCACGAGCATGTTGTGGCTTACACGGCACCAGGCTCACCAAAGTACACGGCGAGAAGGGTGGACGAGAGGCAGATGACGTTGTACGGTATTGAGAAGTCGGGCGCCGCAAGGGGCACCAGCAGGCCGGGGGTGTAGAGCTGCAGTCAACGGTAGGGGCAACAGGGAGGGAGGGGTGTTGTCGCTGCTCTTTGACACGCCCTGCCTGGAGCTGGGGCGACAGCGTTTGCTAGGACGGGGACACCCACGTGGCACCCCGCTTGTATGCATACCGACAGCAATAGCATAGGAGGGCCCGCCCGGACTCAACCGGGGGCACAACGCATCCACACTGGGGTGAAACTAGCGAGACAGAGCATATGTTGTTGGGCTCTGCACACTCAGCGTGAGACCGCGCACGTTTAGGGCAACAGGGAGTGCGTGTGGTGATGGGGACGGAAGCAACGGGCGCCTTAGCAGCCCGATAGGTGTGGGTATGCGGGCGCACACAGCCCCGCGAGCGTGGGTTCTGCTGTGTTAGGCGCTTTGGTTTGTGTGAGTTTGTGCATGGGGCAAGACCCCGTTGTGCACCAATAGTGTGTGCTGTTCCTCACCTTTGATAGATTGATATGGCTGCGCGCCACGTTGAAGCGCAGCAGCCTTAGCTGTGGAGTGTTGGGGTGGCTGGGGTTGGGCCTTCGTGGGCCCCGGCACCCCAAAACCGGGGAAGGTGCAGGCAGCTGACGAAGGTACCCTTGGCCGGGCCTGGGGTGGGCGGGAAGGTGGAGGTAGCTGACGTGTCCGGGCCCCTGGTGGGCCCGAAGGTGGCGGAAGATGGGGGAGGTGCGCGAAGCTGGGCCCCGCCTGGGCTTGCCCGGTCCGGGGGTGAGGGTACTTAAGGCGCTGCCGTGGTCTTTTCCGGCAAGCGGCAACAAGCCCACCACATACCAAACCTCTGCTACTTTGTGCTCGTGTGTTGTTACAATATATCCCAAACTTCTTCTGTGTCTCTGTGTCCCTGAGCCCCGAGCCGCGCTCCAAGGCCGCACCGCCGACCATCCGTCGCCGTGCGCCAGCCTAGCACCGCTCGCTCAGCCCTTTAGCCCCTGATATCGGCAGCGACTCTAGTCCACACCGCGACTATCCGCGAGTCAGCGCCGCGTCAAGAGTTCACTCCCCAAGTCCGTTTATCCTCGATTGTGTTGAGAGCTGCGTGCACTCTCCAGCCCGACAGCAACAGAGAAGACCTATCCCCTCACTGCGTCATAGCCAAGTACACCGGTAGCTAGGCACGTGCCCAGAGCGCCAGGACGATCGTTTCCGGCTCTGCGACAGGTCGCGACAGAAGCCAACCCCGCGGGTCCTAGGCGGAAGTATCGTGCAGACGGGTGCGACATATAGCCAGCCTCAGGCTAGAATCCGGCGACAGCTAACGCCAGGAGTAGGAAGGCATCTGCATTGCCTCGGTAGCTGAGAAGACAACCACAGCAGGTCCACACATCGGTAAGTGATTGCCGATAGGGAAACTCTACACTTGCGCTCTCCCGGGCGTTGACCCATATCCTAGGCGCTCGTGTGCTCGTGTCCATCCCTCGTCGGGGACCCGCACACATCCCAGCGTCGGCCAGCTAGTGCTCACGCTGTGACCGGGGTCCTAGGGTATCTCCCCTGCCCCGCGCTCCAAAGCTATCCGTGGTATCTGAGCCGGAAGGCGAAAGCCGGTCCGGAAGACAGCCCTGTGCCCCGAAGCTTGTCACATCCCAGGTCACAAGCCCCTCCGGGCCAGTGCTCTCCCAAGGCCTTGCGACACCGCCCGTGTCCCAGCCCTTATCTGCTCCGACCCCGCCTGCCCAGGGGTCCACTTGACTCTCCACACTCGACACCTATCGAGTATCGGGGTTGGGTGCTGAGTGAGACAGTATCCCTTAGGTGCGTGGCCCCAAGCCCGGCCCGGCAAGCAGCCCCCTGCTAGCTAGTGCCAGCCTCGGGTACCCACCGACCCCTGTGACGCACCCACGCACTCTGCGGGTGCCTGTACATATCCTGACCGCCAAGACCTAGCCTAGACACAGCTACAAATAGTAGGGTGACAACCAGTCCTCGGCGTCCTCATACGCCGGCTGGGGAAGCAGTGTTGCTAGGACACGTCCCGACAGGCCCTGCAGTCCCCCTCTAGCGCGCGAAAATTTTGGGTTCCCGCCTTTAGGTGGCTGCGCCGCCTTTGTAGCGGCAGTGTCAGCGTTCAGGTTGGGTTGAGGGCACCAGCCATCAGGGATGCAGGGTCATGATTATGGCGCATTGTCCCCCAACAGAGGCAACAGACAGAGGCGTTAGCACTAAGATTTGACATCTAGGTCGGCATCATGAACGGAAGAGTCCAGGTCCAGCTCGAACTGTCTCGCCAGACGCCGTAGCCGCCCCACAGTGGGGCACATGGCGGAGCACAAGCGCAGCCCCAGGCTCGCAGCACACGGCCCCCAGGCGATGCAGGCAGTACAGTACGACACACGATCGGGCGGACAGCGCTCACCTGCTGCATGGCCCCGCCAGCCAGATCCACCAGCAGCGGTGAGGTCATGACGCCGTCAGCGCCGCCGCCGCCGTTCGCAGCCGCCGCCAGGGTTGCACAATACGGCAGCCCCCGGCGCCAATACGCGTATTAATACGCAATACGGCCCCCTCCCCGCTAATACGGCTTAATACGGCTTCAATACGGCGGCGCCCAGCCGTATTAATACGGCAGCGTACGGCAGCCCAGACTGCCGCCTTGTGCACGAGCGAATGCGCTCCACGTTCACGTACAAGCGCAGGGAGTGCGTAGGGCATCGGCTACGGCGGAACGGACGGCTGAGCTGCAGACCGTCGCACCCCAGCACCCCACGTTACCCCCCCACCGTCCGCCGGCCCCCGGCTGCCCGGCTGGTACCCCGGCGCCGCATGCCGTATTAATACGGCAGCGAGAGGCCGTATCCGTATTAATACGTATCCGTATCAGTACGGGGACTGATACGTATCGGCAACCCTGGCCGACGCCGCCGAGCGCCACTGTACCTCCGGCGCCGCCAGCGGGTCCATGTACGACACCACGGCGGCGGGCACGTCGAAGCCGCGGTGCGCGTCGGGCGGGTACTCGAAGGCGGTTAGGAAGGCCTTGGTGAAGGCCAACTGCAGTACGACAGATCGCACGTGCGGCGGCACGTGCAGGCAGACGTCCAGCACGCCCGGGGAGGCGCGTTGCGCGGCGGGGCGGATGGACTGAGCCACGAGGCGGCTGCGGAGAGGCTCGGGCTGCCGAATGGGGAAAACACGAGAAAGGGAAGGCGAGAGGAGATGGTGAGTTGCCGTGGCTAGAGTTTCGGTACATGCCTGGCTTGCACGATGCCCTTGCGCTCCATGCTGGGTGGGGCCGGTCCAGGGGGCGTGCATTGCGCGGCCCGCACCTCACCTTTCCGTCGTACTGTACGACCAGGCTGTGCAGCCACGGCCGTACGTACCAGGGGAAGACTTGATGCACGCACACTACTTGGTCCAACCGTACCGCCTTGGCGCCGCCTTGCTTGGCGGCCTGCAGTACGGCACGTTGCGCCGCCCTTGCGTCCCGGGCGCCGCCCACGCGGCTCTGCGGCGGCTCTTCATCTCCATCTAGGTCGGCCGCCGCCAGGCCCGCCGCCTATAGTAATCTCAACCGCAGCGCGTCCGAGCGCCGCACCTCCAGCACCATGCCGCCGCGCAACAGCCCCGTGCCGGTTACGTAACGGTCAACCGTCACCTGGGCGGGACCGAGCGCCAACGGCCCCAGGGCCGCCGCCGCCGCCTGTACGGCGCGTGCCGCCGCGCGCGCAGCGGCGGCGTCGGGCGCTGCCGCCGCCGCCGGCAGCTCGGGCTGCGGCGGGGATCCCAGCGGCTCCAGGGGCGGCGGCGGCAGCGGCAGGTTGAGGCCGAAGCCTTTCAACTCCAATAGGTCCAGGGTGTCGTACATCTGTAGCCGCGGCATGGCGCGCGACACGCCGATGGCGGGCGGCTCCGCGCGGCCCCTCCGCTCAGCCAGTGTCATGGGGACCACGCGTGAGCCCTTGGGCATCGCACCCCCGCCCCCTTCCCTCCCCTTGCTCCCCCCGGCCCCCCCGCCTCCGCGCCAACAGTCGCGCTGGAGCTGTGCCTGGACGTAGCTTGGGGGCCGGCGGGATGCAGCTTACTTCGAGGGCAAGCTCGGCAGCGGGGACGCAGGTTGGGGGCCGGCGGGATGCAGCTTGGGGGGCAAGCCCGGCAGCGGGGATGCAGGTGGGGCCTGAAGCACGCATTACGGAGGTCAGCACGCCTTCCAGCTGCGCTGAGGTGGTCTCTCTGTCTGTAAGCAGCAAAGCGCCAGCTCTTCAGTGCCACAAAGGCCCCTGACCCCATAAGGGCCCGCCGTTTCAGACGGTATGGACGGTACAAGCCCATGTCTGAAGCGCCGCGCCGGCACTCGCTTAGCGCAGCGCGCGACACTTGAGTGAGGCGCGCCTTGGTGAGGAGTGCAGGCTTCACTCGCCGTCCTGTCATGCGTGAGTGAGTTACATCAGTGCCCAAACGTGCCATGTTGGCACCTCGGCACAGCCCGCGGGCTCACGCCCTCAATAACGCTTTCCTACGCTCACATACCGCAAACAAAAAGGCACCCAACTTGCGTGGTTGTGCTTGGAGGGCTGGACGGTCCGTGGGGGCCCGTCGCCATTGGCAGTGCCCCCATCCTCTCCCACGGTACGTGCCTCTTTCCGTGTCCCGCCCAGCGCTCGGCCCCCATCACAGCGTGAGCTCGCCTGTGTGCCCATCGAGAGAGGCTGGGGGGCGCGCGGGTCAGTGTGTGCGCCACGTGGGCGGAGCTGTGTGCCACCGGAAGGGTAGGCAACTATGGCAGTGCGGCCGTACCGGGACCACGTGAAGGGTGGGCGGAAAGGGCCGGCGCTCTCCGGGGGCCGGCTCGACGGGCGCACGGTGCGGTGTGGTGCGCTGGAGGCATGCGACTGGCGAAGACGGTGTGTGGGCAGGGGGTGCAACGGGGCAACGGGGCGTAATAGACAACGGGGCGTAGTGTCGATTTTGGGGGTGCGGGGTGGTGCGGGGCGAGGGGGCGAACGCGATGAGGGAATAGTTTTGCGGCCGCGCCGGCGTTCTGTCTCCCCATTCTCATTCACTGTCATAGCGGACATAGCTGTCCGTGCGTCAGATGACGAACACGGCGGTTTAGAGTATAAAACTGCGAATGGCTCTGCGATGCTCTTTGCCGACTCTCCGCGCCAGCACTGTCGGCAAAGTTAAACAGACGCGGGCAGTGGCACGCGTTGGAGGGACGTGTCCCGCGGTGCGCCGCGGTGCGGTGGCCACCTCCGCGTTCGGCGGAGTGCGGTTCCTTTCCTTCGTTGCGAGTTGCAAATACGCGCAGCTGGAAAAGCGGGTGGCGCATGCGGAGCAGGTGGGCTGAGGAGTCTGGTTCAGGTCAGGGTCAAACCAGACCTTTACCCCACCAGCCCCCCCCCCCGTGGTTCGGGTCTGGTTGGATCGGGTTCGGTTCGGGTCGGTCGCAAATACCATCTCAGCCTGATTGGGGCTGCCTATGCAGTATTGACACTAGACATCAACTCAGATGAGGCAAGGCGGTCGGCTCCCAGACCGGGTACCGTCCACCCTGGTTAGGCCTGGTTCGTGCCATCGTGCCCATGTGAACAGGCCTTGGCCGTTGCGGAGCAGGTGGGCTCAGGAGGCCACGCACTAAGGCAGAGATGATACGGGTCGCCGCAAACCAATTACCGTTGCCTAGCCGCCGCTCGCTGCTCGCCGAGGAGAAGCAGCGACGCATCGAGGAGAAGCAGCGACGCATCGAGGCGGAGGAGCGACGCATCGAGGAGAAGCAGCGACGCATCGAGGCGGAGGAGCGGGCAAACAAGGAGGCGAGACTGGCGCGGTGGCGTGTCCTGGTGGGTTCGCAAGCGCAGCGCTGCGATGATGCACTCGGCCACGGCCTGATGTGGGCGCGTCTGCCGTTTTGCAGGCTGGCACTATTCTCACTTGCGGGCTTCTGTTCCTTCTTCAATGGGCCTTGTTCGGGCCTGGAGCCGCTGCAGCCCTTGGCGTCAGGGCCGCTGCCTTCGTGGGCGCCGCTAAGGCTCTGCACTGACTACGCCCTCAGGGCCGCGAGGCGATTGTGACAGTGGTCTGGGTCGCAATAAGCTTCCAAGCAACCTTGACGGACATCGTGGGCCTCCTTGGGCCTGGCCCTCGCCTTTTAGGCGTGCTCAGCAGTGTCGCGCTTGATCCGCGAGTGCTTAGGAGGCTGATCCCCCCTACGAATGAGATTCAACAGCCTGTGTGGGATGTTGTTTGTTTGGCCGCGGTTGCGGCTATGGAGAGAGGGCGCCAATGGTTGTATGGGGCGCGGTCTGGGTCTGGCAGGCGAGTGCGGGCCAGAACTGTGCGGCGCATTGGTGCTCGGGTTGTAGCTGATTTTGTTTCGCGCCTCTGGTCCTTTGCTTTGCTGGGTGTTCGCCCGCGGGGCTGGGGCGCTGTGCCCGCAGATCATCCCTTTCTGGGCTCTGATGCCTTGGGGCGGGTGGTGTGCCGGGTGTCGCTCGAGGCTTCTGACTCTGACTCTGATTCCAGCTCTGCCGCCTCTGATGGGTGACGTGTGATTTCGGTGTGATCCGCGCTGCTTGTCCCTTGGGCTAGGTGGTGCTGGGTGCTGTTTAATTGTTAGGTGACTCGCGCACGTGACAGGCTGAGAGGGTGGGTGCGCTGACCAGAAGACTCTTTAGGACGGCTCCCAGCTTCGGTTGGGGGGCAAGGGGTTGAAGGGCTGCAGCCCATGCAAATCGGCCCTCGCAGGGGGGTCGGGCCTCTTGTAACACACCGCATCCTTAGGAGGCGGCGGGAAGCCTGCCGGCTCCAGACAGCGAAGCGGCGGTGCTGCCGGGGAGAGGCGGGTCTGCAGCTGCAAAAGGCTGATGGGCCACGCCTGCGTGATGTTGCTCGTCGTGCGAGGGTTGTTGTTCGGTCCGGCACCCACCGGCAGGGGCCCTGGTCCACCGCCCCAGTGGGCGTCGTCAAGCAGGCTCTGCTCCGCGGACTGCTGGATGCTGGACTGTTAGGTCTTGAAAGGGCAACGGCGACGTCGGGACAGCTGGCGTGGGCGGACGCAGTGCCGGAGCTCCTGTTGTGGACTGGAGGAGAGCGTGAGGGCTTGCGGGTACGCTATCATGTGGAGAGGCGAGTCGACTCGCCTCGCATGGACTCTGCACCGTCTTGTGGCGGGCGGATGCATGCTTGGACGGGGGAGAGGGGCAGTGCGCGGCTGCATGCGCTTGGGGCGTGGAGCTCTGGGCAGCTGCTTGTTGCAACTGCATGCGGGCGAGGCGGGCTGAGCGTGCGGAGGTGGGGTGCGTGTGGCGCCGGAGCAGGGAGACGGGGAGCCGTCAGATTGTAGAGCGCCTGGCTGCATGGGCTCATTTACCATATACCGGTACCGCCCCTTTCTGGGGACTGGGGATCTCGGGGAACTGGGTCCGAGGAGCGTGTGTTCGGTGGTACCTGATAGGGTGTTGAGTGCTACCCAATGGCAAGTGGTAACTCGTGTGTGTATTGGCCGTGGGGGCCATCGTAGGCTGTCGTACGCAGCTTGCTGCATTCCGGTACTGCTACTGCTTTAAGCACATGAAGCAGTGAACATCCTGCCACTGTAAGCCGCTACGCCTACAAGATTCCATTCCCGCCATCGCCCATGCTCCTCGATAGCCACCCTCTCCGGTGCTCTGGGGAGCACGGCTCGACTGCCAAGTCAGCAGTTGGTCGTGACACGTATTCCGGAGGGTACTCACGACGTAGGATACAGCACGAAAGCCTGCGAGCTGCACCTTCGGGGGCCTATACGCTGTCCTGGATATAGCTTGGGGGCCGGCAGGATGCAGCTTCGGGGGCAAGCCCGGCAGCGGGGATGCAGGTTGGGGGCCGGCAGGATGCAGCTTCGGGGGCAAGCCGGGCAGCGGGGATGCAGGTCGCCGTTGGCGGCCTGCTTGCAAGGCAGCTCTCCCCCGTCGCCCCCCTCCCTGCCCCGGGCCCCGGAGCCCCCTCCCCGCCCTCTTCGAGAGAAGACTGGGGCGCGCGGCCAGTGTGTCTGCATAAGTGAAGCTGGCAGCATGGAGCTTTATGGGGGTGCCGAGCTGCAGGGGCCTGGGTCACTGGGACGTGGGAGGCGGGGTGCGGTCATGCCGCACGGCAGCCGGCGCAGGGTCCGTTGTCCAGAGTGGTACCGATGGTGGTGGTCAGGCGAGGAGTGTACAGGTGCGGCGGTAAAGAGGGCAGGCTGGAGCCGTAGTGGAGCGGGGCAAAGTGCAAGGCTGGAGGAGGCTGAGGGGCACGGCAGGCGGCGCAGGTTCTGCCATCCGCCTCACATGACGCTGGCGTTGAGGGGGGTTCAGAACTCTTAGTGGGGCCTGAAGCACGCATTACCGTACGGAGGCCAGCACGCCTTCTATCTGCGCTGAGGTGGTCTCCAAGCGGACAGTCCGGTGGCCAGCTCTGTAAGCAGCAAAGCGCCAGCTCTTCAGTGCCGCAAAGGCCCCTGACCCCGACAAGGGGCCCGCCGTTTGAGACGGTCAGGACGGTACAAGCCCATATGTCCAAGCTACGAGGCGCCGCGCTGGCCTCGCTTAGCGCAGCGCGAGACACTTGAGTCAGTTGAGTGAGGTATGCGCTGGTGAAGACTGCAGTCGTCACTCGCCGTCCTGTCATGCGTGGAGGGCTGGACGGTCCGTTGGTGCTCTCACGGTGCGTGCCTCTCTGTTCCTCTTTGTGCCCACCCTGTCCCGCCCAGCGTTCAGCCCCCATCACAGCGTGAGCTCGCCTGCGTGCCCATCGTGAGAGGCTGGGGGGCGCGCGGGTCAGTGTGTGTGCGACGTGTGCGGAGCTGTGTGCGGAGCTGTGTGCACCGGCCACCGGAATGTACGGCACAATGGCATGGAGTCGGCCCTAGTCGGCGAAGCCGCCGCGCCAGCCCCACTACTTTGCTTGACGCTCGCGACCAACTCGTCATACAGTGCTTTCAGTCGTTGTGCCACTTGCTTCTGTGACGTCGCCGAACTCGCTTCACGGGCCACCGCGCGCCGAGATGCTTCTCCTGTTCGAAACAGCTGCGGGCTATGCCCTGTTCAAAGTCCTCAAGGAGAAGAAGCTAGAGGAGGCAGGAGTAAGCGGCTCGCAGTCTGAGCGGCGGCCGGTGGACCGTGACGGCTGACGGCGGCGGCATGTTGTGTCCGCAGGACCTGGGAAATGACTTCGCTACTCTCGAGAGCGCTCAGAAGGTACGTGGGTCAGTTAACGCGGCCATGCAGCCATGAGCGAGGCTCACCGGTATTCCACTTGCGCAGATTGTCAAGCTGAAGGCTTTCAGCAAGTTCGACAACACCACGGAGGCGCTGGCTGCCGCGACAGCTCTGGTGGACAGCAAGCTCAGCAAGAGTAAGCCGCCGACATGCCGGCTGGGCTGGGACTGGCAACTGATGCCGAGTTGCATCGCGCAGGCCTGAAGAAGTTCCTCAAGAAGCACGTCGACGCCGAGGAGCAGCTCGCGGTGCTCGATAAAAAGCTGGGCAGCATCGTCCAGGAGAAGCTGGGGCTCAACGTGCTGTGGAGGTGGGACCCCGCCGCCGTTCCCCCTCCGCCGGCTCTGCCGCCGCCTCTCCCCTCTGGCACCTCCGCAGCGCCACGCTCCTTCTCCCTCACCTTCTCTCCCTCGCCCTCCTCACACCCCACAGCAACCAAATCCTGGAGCTGAGCCGCGGCATCCGCGCGCAGCTGACGGGCCTCATCAGCGGCCTGGCCGGCATGGACCTGCGGCCCATGTCCCTGGGTCTGTCGCACAGCCTGTCCCGCTACAAGCTCAAGTTCAGCCCCGATAAGGTGGACACCATGATCGTGCAGGTGAGCGATCAAGCAGAAACGACGGAGCTGAGGCTGCTGGGGGCGCAGGCGTGGACGCCGTGACGGGGTGGGGGTGAGCGGCCATGGAGCTCTGGCGCAAAGGGAGCAACAGGGGCCGCCCGAGTGCTGTCGGTGCAGCAGTGGGAGAGGTGTTCGAGCTGTTTGTTGCAGCCAGGGAGGGGGCTGCGAGGCCCATGCAGCCGGCGACCTGCCCGCTGGCTGGCCGTGGCGAAGGCTTGCTGAGGAGGCGCCGCTCCTGGCGCAGACAGGGTTGCGCCGGGCCAGCTGCTCACGGTGTAGCCCTGCCGCCCCTCGGCGTAGCCCCGCCGCCCCTAAGCAGACCAGCTGCACAGGGCGCTCACTCCTCCTGGGGCTGAAGGCGCTGGGGCCCCCCGGCAAGGCGTGTTCCACACGCTCCTTTGCTTGCGCAATCGCCCCTGCTTCGCGTGCCTGCGTCAAACCTCTCCTCAACCCCTCCTCCCTACCCCCTCCTCCCCTCCCCCGCCAGGCCATCGGCCTGCTGGACGACCTGGACAAGGAGCTGAACACGTACGCCATGCGCGTACGGGAGTGGTACGGCTGGCACTTCCCCGAGATGACTAAGATCGTCACGGACAACATCCAGTACGCCAAGGCCGTGGTCTTCATGGGCACCCGCGACCAGTCGGCGGGCCTGGACTTCTCGGGCATCCTGGAGGAGGAGGTGGAGGGCGCGCTCAAGGCCGCCGCGCAGGTGCGCCTGGTGCTCATGTGCTGCGCTGTGTCGTGCTGTGCCGTGCCGTGAAAATTCGATCGATGAAGGGAGAGGAGGGGGACTGGCAGGCGGCGGAGCCCAGGGCAGGGCAGCCATCCGGCTGTTGGGCTGGACGTGAGCTGAAGCATTGTGCCGCCTTGCCGGTTGGACGTGCAGGTGTCGATGGGCACGGACATCTCGGAGTCGGACCTGGACAACATCAAGGACCTGGCGCAGCAGGTGTGTGTGGCGGCGCGGCGCGGAACAGCTGAGGGCGCGGGATGGGCTCGGGGCCTGCTTGCTCTACGCGTGGGCTGCGCTGCTGGCATGGGTTGGGTCCTCTCGAGCCCCGCTGGCGTCGGAGCACTGCCGTCCATGCGCCTTCATGCTGCCGTGTGGAAGAGTCGCCGCCGCCAGCCCTGATCTGACCGCCTGCAACACTCACCCCCCAACCCCCTATCCTCCCCGCTCGCCCCCCCCCTCAGGTCATCGCCCTGTCGGAGTACCGCGGGCAGCTGTTCGAGTACCTGCGCAACCGCATGAACGCCATCGCGCCCAACCTGACGGTGCTGGTCGGCGAGCTGGTCGGCGCGCGCCTCATCGCGCACTCGGGCTCGCTCATCAACCTGGCCAAGCAGCCCGCGAGCACGGTCCAGATTCTGGGTGCCGAGAAGGCGCTGTTCCGCGCGCTCAAGACCAAGCACGAGACGCCCAAGTACGGCCTCATCTACCATGCCTCGCTCATCGGCCAGGCGGCGCCCAAGTACAAGGGCAAGATCTCGCGCGTGCTCGCGGCCAAGTGCTCGCTCGCGATCCGCGTGGACGCGCTCGGGGACTCTAGCGACGCGACGGTCGGCGTGGAGGCTCGCCAGAAGGTGGAGGCGCGCCTGCGCCAGCTGGAGGGCAAGCTGCTGGGCTCCGAGGCGGGGGCGGTCAAGGGCAAGGAGCAGCCCGCCAAGTACGACAAGGCCCGGCAAGGCGCGCAGCCCGCGCTGGCTACCCAGCCCAAGGCCTACAACGCTGACGCGGACGTGACGGACGGGGCAGCCAAGAAGGTGGGCCGAGTTGCACGCGGGCAGGGCTTGTGTGCCTTTGGTTGCTTTCGGCGGGGTTGCTGTGCTGGAGGGTCTGGGGACTGGGCAGCAGTGGCAATGGCCCGCTTGGTCCGAGCCAGCTCCTCACCGCGTGCTGCCGTACCATGTGCCGTGCAGGAGAAGAAGGAGAAGAAGAAGAAGGCCGAGGAGGAGCCCGCGGAGGAGGAGGCGCCCAAGGCGGAGAAGAAGGAGAAGAAGAAGAAGGCCAAGGCCGAGGCGGAGGAGGCCCCGGCGGAGGCGGAGGAGGCGCCCAAGAAGAAGAAGAAGAAGGCGGATGCGGCAGAGGACGGGGAGGCCAACGGGAAGGAGGCCAAGAAGGCGAAGAAGGCGAAAAAGGGCGAGTGAGCGGCGCACTAAAAGCTCGCCACGTTGAGCTGAGGCCGCGGTGGAGCACGGGGGAAAGCACGCAACTCCCGGCAGAGCGGCGGCTGAGGCGCGCGTGTGTGGGCAGTGCTCTGTAAATTCGCTTTTGCATGGATGGTAGATGACGGGAGTTGGTAGCAGCCTTAGGACCTACGTAAATCAGAACTGTCCCCGGCGGAGCAACGCACACAGGCGCTTGCGAACTACGGGCTAGAACGCGAACTGTGTTGAGGGTGGACGCAAGGACGACGGACTGACGGGGAGTAGCTGGGTAGGTGTGCTGGCGAACGATGGCAGGTCCTATTCACGTGCCGAGTTGGCCTCGTGGACCTGTCGGGCGTGCAGGGCATGGTTTGGGGCCCATGCCCTGCGGGGGGGGTGATCGGAAGCCAGTCCCGCGTTGGGGCTTGGACACGCTTGGCGCCGGAATTGACGAGGCGCAGGTGGGACAGAGGGAGGTGCTGCCGACGGCAGCCGTTACGAGAGTATGGCGTATGGATGGAGCTCTGAGGCCCAGCTGTGGCCTGTCTTGATGTAGGCTTGGACTGAAGCCACCAGGAGCGCTCCTCCTGGCGCCTCTGGGCTTGCGAAGCTGAGGCCTAGCCAGGGCGCCACCGGATGCCAGCAGACAGGCTGCACAGACTGGCACCGGCAGTCTGTGGGACAGGGACAGAGGTTCTGTGCTCGCAGGGGCCGTGCAGCGTAGTCCGGACGACGACGAAGGGGGATGCAGCTGAACGCAACTAGGCTGTGCGCAACGCAACAGAAAGAGCGAGAGGCCGAGCGACAGAAAGGGACAGGGGTTGCCAGGGGGCAGGGGAGCCATGCAAGGGAGGGACACGGAGGGCCAGCTCTACTCGGGACATGTCCACGACATGTGGACATGCGGAAGCGACATCACCTCTTGTACGAGAGCGGGGCTCTGGATAGCACGGAGTAGATCATAACTGTTCCAAAGGGCCTGCGGGCCGAGGTGTGGACGGCGAACCGGCGCGGTGCCCGGTCAACACTTCTGTTCGTGCTGACTTTGCTCTGCGTCGGTCTCTCCGCTTCCTTACCCTCGAAACCCGTATAGCAACGCATTACACTGCAGTATGGCAAGAGGCTCTTGAGACGAGTAGCGCGAGGATGTTCGCTCCAGCGAACGAGCTTGCGGGGCTCAGCCCCGAGGAGGCTGCTCTCATCAGCGACGTACTCACGCGATTGAGCATAGGGAATGCTGCGTCTGGGGCGGGCCTTCAGGTACAGCGGGGACAGAAGCATCGCGCGCGTGGCCTTGCAGCCCCACGCCAACTTGCTTGCGGGTGCGCTTGTAGGCCGCCGCTCCCATTACCGGAAGCATTCGCGACCCGGAGCTGGAGGAGCTGGAGAAAGCAGAGCAGGTCGGTGGATGAAGTCGCGCGCGCACCTCTTGTTTGGGCCACAGCGTGACGACGAGCATGCGCTGCAGGCCATCGAGCAGGAGCTGCGGGGCATTCCAGGCCGGCCCTCTGGCGGTGGCGCTGGGGCCGCTGACAGGTACTCGGCTCTGCGGGCCTCGGCAGCCTACCTGGCGGAGCCCGGGGGGCCAACAGCACCTGCCGCTGCGGTGTACGGGCAAGCCGGCATGCCCCCTACCCCAGCATACCCGGGACTCCCACCAGGGGTAGGCCACATGCAGCCACCTCCGCCAGGGGTCTACGCGGCAGCCCCGTACGCGGCGACAGGGCCCGGTGGCTTCCTGCCGCCACCCTCCTCCGTCACGGGTTCCTACGGCGGCGCACACCCCGCCTACAACGCACCGTCACCCCCCGCACCCGGGGCCATGGCACCTCCGGCGCCACCTCCTGTGGCCTTTTCGGCCACCTTCTCCCGAGAAGGCGTGTCCATGCGGGAAACACAGCCACAGGGGCCAGCCCAGGTCCTCGCAGCGCCCCAGCCCGGCCCTGCATCCGTTGGCGTGGAGGGGAGCACCCCCATGCCCTCCCAGACCATGTCTCTGCTGCAGGAGATGCGGGAAAAGCTCAAGCGGCAGCAGGCGGAGGCGGCTGCCGCGGCAGCGGCAGCAGCAGCAGCTGAGCCGGTGGACTTCGCGGCGGCCGAAGCAGCTGCGGCGGGGGCTGCAGCAGCAGCGGCGGCCGCAACGGGCGAGGGCGCCGGCGTGGTCGGGGACATGCTCTCCCCCAGCGGGTCCCCGCGGCCCGCTGGGGGCAACGGGCACACAGGTCAGCGCGCCCGGGCGGGGGGTCCCTGCAGAATCCCCCCTAATCACCGACTTACACGCTGACCGCTTGTTATGGCTGCACTCCACCCCAACCCACATCCTTGCCTCCATCTGGGTCACCCTTTGCAGCGGAGAGCTGGGAGCCTTCCTCTGTGGCAGCCACGCCCGCCGCTGTGCGGCCCTCAGATTCTGGCAAGACGCCCTCCAGCCAGCGGCGGCGCAGCCCCGGCGTGCCCCTCCCGCCGCCCAACGTCGCCGCCAAGGCGTTCACCATGCTCAACGCGCGGACCAACCCAGATCGCTACGGCCCCCTTGACCCAGCCAAGCTGGAGCCACCGCCTGCCAAGGCGCCAGTCAAACTTCCCGACCAGGAGCGTGTCGTACGACTGCAGCAGCTGTACGAACGCACATCGCAGTGGCGCAAGCGCTGCGAGGAGCGGCACGCCAAGGCTCGGCACGACCGAGAGGCTGCCTCGCTGGAGGGCTGCACCTTCTCGCCCCAGATCAGCACGGGGTCGCAGCTCATGATGCAGGTGGGCTTAGACTCTGGATTCTGGATCTTGGGATCCGGGGCTTTCGAATCCGGATCCTCAGCTGATCCAGCGGACACCAACAAAGCTGAGCTACCTCTTAGGCTGGGAATGGACGTGGTGTCCGCACCAGCGGGAAGTCCACACTGCCAGGTACCCCACTGTGAGGGCGCCGTGCCGTGTCAACAGACCTACTGAAGCGTCTTACTCCTCGTCACGCAGGGCCACCCCACAAGCGAGGTCTACCAAACGCTGTCCAAGTGGGCAACGCCCACAAAGCACGATGGGGGCGGCTCCGACCGGGCGGGCAACGCCTCCCCGCCTCGAGGAGCCCCCAGCTCCGCCGCCCGCAGCACTGGGCGGCCGGTCCCCGTGGGGCGCGGCAGCGGCGGCGGAGCCGCCTCGACCGCCACCACCACCCCTGCCGGCAAGGGCCCGCGACCCGACGTCACCAGCGCTGACGGCAGCTCCGCCAGCCCCACCCCCTCCAAGCCCCTGGTGAACGGCGTGGTGGTCGGCTCCCGGCTGTACAACAAGGCAATGGAGATGCGGCTGCGGCAGGAGGAGCGGGTGCTGAGGACCCTCATCGAGGAGGAGCACCAGCGCAGGTGGGCGGGCTCAACTGGCTGTACCGGTACTCTTCACCCGCGCCCAAGGGCTCGGGGCGCAGGGTTGCGAGCGCGGTCGGGGCACCCATGCAGGGGCTTGTGAAGGAGAGAACTCTGCATTTAACGTTACTCGGTTGGGAACCCGTGGGCACGCCCCCGTCCGCAGGTTCACGGCCCTGGTGCAGGACGTGACCCCGCGCCTGTACGACCCGCCCGAGCCGTCCTCCCGCCACCTGCCCAGCGGCATGGAGGAGTGCACCTTCCGGCCCCGGTAAGCGGCCGCGCCGTGCACGTAGGGTCAGCACATACCGTAGGGTTGAGGCGGCTGGGGCCTTAGGCCCGGCTTGTGGCGCTCGTGTTGGCTGCGGTTAGGGCTCGTGCCTGTCATGCAACCTCAGTAGTACAAGCACGTAGCCCGAGGGCGCAGCACGCACATGCACACACCCGCCATGCAAGCCATGATGGGACGCTGCGAGCCACCTAGCTCACGGAAAGCCCCACCGCACGCACGGCCTCCCAGGACGCGATACTGGGCAAAGTCTGCCCGCTCCCGGGATGATGGCGACGCGGCCCTGAGCCAGCGATTCGACGACGATGCCTCCGCCTCCGTCGCCTCGGTCCCCAGCCGCCGCACCCCGGGCCGCGCGGGCCGCACCCCCGGGCGCAGCGCCGCCGCCGGCAGCGCTGCCGGCCGCACGCCGGGCCACCGCGACTGCACACAGGGCCCTCGCCACGGTGCCGACTCCTCCGTCTCCGCCTCTGTCCGCAGCTCATTCGCCGGCTTCGCCTCCTCCTCCGGCCGCCCCAAGTCCGCGCCGCACATGCGCCCAGGCGACCACCACCACCACCACCCAGGCCAGGGCCACGGCCGCTCCGGCGGCCACTCGTCTTCCTCCCCGCCGCGTGACCGCGACGCGAGGAGCGCCGCCGACGAGGGCTCCTCCCGCCGCGCCGGCGCCCGCACGCCCACGCACAGCGCCCACGCCACCATCAGCATCGCGCCCGACCTGGACTGGAACGAGTTCCTGGCGAGGCAGGGGCGCTTCCTGGCCGACCGGGCGCACAAGATCGCACAGATGGAGCAGGTGCGCTGGTGGGGCCCATGCAGCTAGCCTCGGGCAGCTAGCCGCAATGCAGCTAGCCTCGGGCAGCTAGCCGCAATGCAGCTAGCCTCGGGCAGCTAGCCGCAATGCAGCTAGCCTCGGGCAGCTAGCCGCAATGCAGCTAGCCTCGGGCAGCTAGCCTCAATGCAGCTAGCCTCGTGCAGCTAGCCTCAATGCAGCTAGCCTCGTGCAGCTGGCCTCAATGCAGCTAGCTGTCGGGCTTGAGCTGGGGGAGTGCTCCTCTTTCTCTGACCGGCGCCGCGACATACGGTGCCGTGAGAGCTAGGGTAGGGCATCGGCTGACAATGGCTGGAGCACAGCTCTGTTTCTCAGTGGTCAGGGTTCCACTAGCAGGCAGTGGGGCCGTTGCTTAGCCTCATGTCCGCGCCTTCCTGCGGCATGCGGCCTCTGTCGTTGTACTTTTATCTGATATCTTGCTGCCTCCGTGCAGGCCGAGCCGCTTATGCCCCATATCTCCCCCGGCACCAAGCGACTGCTGCGGGAAAAGGAGCTGCGCCAGAGCCTGGCGCGGGAGGCGGTGGCGGCCGGCGAGGAGGGCGGGCAGGGCCTGCAGGCCGAGCCGTCGGGGCGCACCGGCGCCTCCTCCCCCGGCCGCTCCGCCCTGGACCGCCGCGCTCGCACCGTGATGGAGATGTACCGGGAGTGTACCTTCCAGCCGCAGGTATGCCCTCAAGGATAGGGAGCAGGACAGGACGTGTTTCAAGCCACCTAACAGCGGGCACGGGCTGCCATCGGGGCAAGCGATGGTCCCGCTCAATGCCGAGCGCTCACCTTCTGAGTGTTGCGAACTGTCGGTAGCGCTCGAGGACTTGAAGGTTGGGTGCCTGAGGCGTTGTCTGTGTTCTGTTGGGCCCCCGCCCCATGCAGATCACCCGCAAGGCCGCCGCCATGCCCAGCCGCAGCGTTGAGGAGCTGGCGGACGGGGGCCGGTCTCGGCGGGAGGAGTGGGCGGAGCAGCAGCGCACGCTCAAGCAGGAGCGCGAGGTGGCGGAAGCCACCTTCAAGCCCCAGGTCTCACAGAACAGCTCCTACGCACACGTGAGGCCCCTGCCCTTGCCCGCCCGCTATCGACACCGGCCACGCGTCGCACACTGCCCTGCTTCTGCGCCCCGCACCCGCGCCTTGCACCAGCCTGTACCGTGCAGTGCATCGAAGGTCGTATCCCTCAAACGCCGCGTGTCCACAGGTGCGTCCGCGCATCAGCATACGGCAGCCCGATGCCTACCTGGCGCACGTGGCGCAGAAGCGGCAGCAGCGCGAGCTCCTGCGCGCGGAGCTGGAGGCGGAGCGCGAGGCGATGGAGATGCAGCAGTGCACCTTCCGGCCGCAGACCACGCCGCTGCCCGCCTACCTCATCCGCCGCCTGCAGGAGCAGCACCTGCAGGACCTGCAGGTGAGCGGCGGAGCGTTGCAATTTGGGGGGGGCCTCGGAGGCCTGGAGGCTCGGCCGGGGTGATCATGCCCCGGGGCTTTACGTTGTGTTGAGTGTTTCTCGTGTTGGGCTTTGGGCTTTGGGCTTGGTACTGTGTTGCGCGTGGCGGGTGTAGGTGTACGGGCTGCTCGCATAAGCAGAGGAGTCACCAGCGCAGCTGGAAGCCCGGCACCAGCTAGGAGCCCGAGCGGCGAAACGTGAGACCCGCCCCCGGTGTGTGCGAATGTGCGTTTGCATTCCGTCCCGCCAGCAGGCACAGGAGTATGCGTGGCAGGAGGCCAACGCCTCCGGCGACGGTACGGCGCATTACGGCAGCGGATCGTACGGCAACCCGTCCGATTCCGGCGGCGGGCAGCAGCAGTACGGATACGGCAGCCAGGAGTACCTGTCAGGGGAGCAGTACGGCGCTTACTACACCAGCGGCGCGGTCAACTCGTCGCAAGGGCTGCCTCCGCAGCAGGCGCCCACTTCGCAGGGGCAGTACGAGGCCGATCTGCCCGCTGCGACGTATGAAGCCATCGAAGACGAGGTGAGGTGCAGCCATCAGGGAGGGGCAATGCACCAGACCTGGAAGTTCTCTGCGGGCCGTATGCCAGGGCGCGCGACACCTAGGTTCGTTCTAACGGACACATGTTGCCTCTCTCGTGACCGCAGCCCGCTGACTTGGAGGCATACCGGGCAGCGTACCAGCGCGCTCTGGCATACGCCACCGCCCAGCCGAAGGACGCCTGAGAAGCGGGCATCCATGCCGCGGGGTCGCCCGTGGTGGATACCTCCGTCCGGGGTGTTCTTCCTTGTGCCTGCTGTAACAAATTGCTCCAGTGGAGCGGACACTCGCAGATTTGCTCCAGGTATCGGGATGACTAGGCAACTTCATGGCATGGCTCGGCTTGGCTCTCGTGGGGCGCGGTGTTGCGAACGTGTTGCCGTGCCGGGGTGGCGTTGGGGCCAACGGCAACGAGCGCGACCAGCGTGGCAGCAGCCGTCCTTGGTGGGGTACCAACGTATTGGAGGGTCTGTGCTGCTGGACGCTCAAAGGCCGCTGGTGGTCTTAGGGGCCCGGGCTCGTTAACAAGGATTGCGGCTGCGCCGAATATCACTAATTGTTGAGTATGCAGTGGGTTCAAGTACTTCGTCCCCGGGCTTGGTGCCGGACTGCCAGGGCCCGGCGTGGCGGCTCGTTTACCCCGTGCCCTCGAAGGGAGGCCTCCTCGGGGTGGACGCTTACGTGTAAATGAACGGCGTGAGCCGCTGCAACCTCCATGGACCGTGCGGCAGCTGGCCAGGAGTTTGACCAGCAGAAGACCGAAGGAGGACCAGCAGAAGACCGAAGGGGGACCACGGAAGCATGCGGCGGGTGGGGTCAAGGGGCTGTCGAGCGGCGTGAAGGAGCGGGTCTCGGGGAGTTGGAGGGCTTTCCCCCCCTATGGCTGGCCGCGGCTCAGCCCCACGTATGCCCGTGAGTCCATCAGGCTATGCAATAAAGTCCCGGTAGTGTGCACGACCAAGAGCCCACCCACCTGGGTTATTATAGACAATGGGGCGTATTGCCGCGGAAGCCCACCTGGGTAAGCCATGGAACAGTGACGGCGCACAGGGCAAGCCGTAAACAGGGAGCAACACCGGGCACTGCCTCCACAGGTATGGTCATGCACAGCTCGCCGCTGCAGGAGGAGCGGCTGGAGGGGGGCGGCGGCGTCTTGAGGTGGTAGCGGCTGGGAGTGCTGTCCTTGCGGGACCCACATGCGCGGCTGCCCGGATCGACAGACACCCAAGGACGCCCCCTGGACTTCCCACCTCCCACTGCACCTATCCCTACCAGCCTACTGCTTGCTCGCTTGAACCCACCTCTTACATACAAGCGCGCGTCAACCGCTCCATAGACCTGCTCCTCTCAGTTCCAAGCGCAAGCATCACATCTCGGAGCGGAAGTCCCCGCTGACCACGTTGTCCAACGCCGTAACTGGTAGACACCGTCCAATCGCACTTGTTTAGAGGGCGCATGCGTACCCCTTCAAGCTGGAGACAAGGCCGCACGGACGGAGGTTGCTCTCTGAACATGACCTGCGTCGGCGCCTGATGCAGTCGCAGCTGCGGCCAAAGGGTGCGCACAGTGAGGGCGGTGGCGCAAGCTCCACCCGGGTCAACATCGCGCTGCATGTCCGCACAGTCAGGAGCTCCAGACGAGCTTCGGGCTGACAGTGTAGCTGGCGAGCCAGTCTTCTTCAAGGGCGGCTGATTGACTGCTAGGCGTCCTGCGTGTGCGCGTGCAGGCGCCCATGTCCAACGCGGGTGGCACTGCGGCGACCGCACAAGGTAGGTCGTGGATCGAGCGCAGGGATGCTAAACCTCCGGGATGCAGCGCGCTGGCCTTCCGTTGAGCTAACAGCCTCTGCCGCGACACATCCAGGTGACCGTCGCCCAGCAAAGCTCACCATACCCGGTGGCACTGGGGGTGGACCGGGACTTCTTGAGACGCCCCTGGGGTTTCATACGCCTTCTCTAGAGCAGCTGACCGCCGGCTTTGACGTTGGGTCACTGAAGACGGACCAGGGCCTTCCCTCCGCGACCGAGGCCGTCGGCTCTCTGCTCTCGCCATTCGGTGAGACGGACACGCGCAAGGGAAATTACCTCCCGCATACCGCCAACAACAATGTCGACATGCTCTTCGCAGGGAACGGACTCCAGGACCTAGATCTGCTCATATCGCCGCTGCTCACCAACGGCACAACCGCTAGCTTTAACCCGGATGGCGGGGAGGGTGGTGCAGGCGGCCAGGCGACAGCGGGGGGCTCTGGCCAGCCCAGCGGCTCGGCCGCTGCGTCGCAAGCGGGAGGGCACGCAGGCGGCCTGGGCGGGGGAGCAGCTGGCCCTGGGCCAGGGTCATCCGGAGGCGGCGGTGAGTGGGTTCTGCGGGCGGGTAGAACTGTGGCGAGGCCAGTGAGAAGCATCAGGCACCTGACGTTGGCACCCTCACCGCTCCCCGCAGGCAACTCCGTCAGCGAAAGCGTAGTGGCAGCTGCGGCCGCGCTTCGGAAGGCCATGGGGCCGCCGTCTACGATCTCAGCACAAATGCAGCAGAAGCTAGGGCTGGCTCAGACCGGCGGCCAAACGCCCCCCGGGCAAGGGCACGACGGGGACAAACGCAGCGGGCGCGCTGGGGTGCTACCTCGACCGCCACCTCTGACTATCCCCTCAGACGTGCCGGTAGGTGGCAGCTGCACTGTCAGTGTCAGATGAGGGGCGCTTCTGAGACTGTGAAGCCCCTTGTTGGCAAGGCCAGGCTCGAGGGGCTAGAAGCGGGCTCGCGCAGAGCCGACCCACATGAGCCGGCCGGCAGATACACACACCCGAGCGATGGGCTTACAAGCAGCTCCCCTTCCTCCTGCCTGGCCCCGCAGTCCAACCTCATCACCGGCATCACCAGCGCGGCCGGCATCTCGCCGCTCACCAGCATCCTCAACTCCCCGCTCCTGGAGTCGCTCGTGGCCGCCTCGCCCAACGCCCAGCTCGCAGCCATGTTTGCGCAGCTGGCGCAGAGCGCGCGCGGAGGACAGACGCCGGGGCTGCTGGAGGGCTTCACGCCCGGCCCGGCCAGCGCCTTGATGTGGCCCGACTCCACACGCTCCGGCGGCCAGACCCTGCGGCAGCTGCTGGACTTGGGGGACCTGGAGGGAGAGCTGGATGACCCCTCCATGGCAGATGCGCTGCTCAGCAGGGGCTTCAGCCTGCCCTATGGGGGCCTGCCGAGCGCGCGGCGTGTGTCGAGTGCGGGGACCAGCGCCGGCCCGGGCGCGGGCGGCGCGGCCGGTGGCTCCGGCCGTGACGGCGGCGCCGGGGCCAACGGCGACGCCCGCGGTGCGGGCGGCGCCGGCGCCGGCCCCGGCGCGGGCGCGGTCGAGATGTCGCCTGAGCAGCTGGCGGGGCTGGGGCTGCAGTCCCCGTCGGCCATGGGCGTGGGCAACAACGGGCACGTCCTGTACAAGGGGGTGCACTTCGACAAGGAGCGTGACGCCTGGCAGGTGCGAGCGCTTCCCGTTGCATCCGCTTTGGCGACCCCCTCCAAATGCAGCGCGTATGGGCACGCTCCACTCGCATGTACGCCTGGCTAGTAGAGTAGTAGTCCTCGCTTGCATACATGCAGTCTTGCATGGCCTGCTGCTGCTGTCGCTAGCGCTCCACCCTTGGGGTCTGCCCGCCTGTCTTGACCCGTCCCCTTGCTCCCTCGGAACCCTGCAGGTGGTCGTCTTTGACGGGTCGCGGTACACGGTTGTGGGGGAGTACGCCAACGAACTGGAGGCGCTGGTCGCCAACGAGCTGCTCTCCCCCGCCCAGCCCATGCCGGGGGGCATCAACTCGCTGCTGGCCGGCGGCTCGGGCGGCGCGGACGGCGGCGAGGGGAGCGGCGCCGCCACCACGACGGCGGGGGAGCCGGAGGCGGGGACGTCGAACGGCCCTGCTGCGGCGGGAGGGCATGGCCATGCGGGCGGGGACCAGGGCGGCCACCACGGGCTCCCCAACTCCGGGCAGCGCACCCCTAGCATCACGGAGTACCTGAACCGGCTCACAAGCGGCAGCGGTATCTTCGGAAGCTCGGGGATGAGCCCAACGGCGGGGCTCTTGCCCCTGGTGTCCGCGCTCTCGCCGGCCGCGGGCGGTGGCGGCTTCACCGCCCTGCTGCTGCCCACGCCGAAAGACCCCATGGGCGGCGGCGTGCTGCCCTCGCCGTCGGCCCTCGGGCGCGGGTCCTTCGGGCGGCAGGGCGGGGGCGGCGCGGGTGCCGGGTCATCTGGCGGTGCGCCGCCGCTTGACGGGCCGGTGGAGATCAAGCAGGAGTCCCTCTTCCCCATCGGCACCGCCACGGCCGGCGCGGCGGCTGCCGCGGGGCAGTTTAGCTCTGGCGCTGGCGTCGACGGCAGCGGCGGCCTAGACCCCGCCTTCGCGGCTCTGCAGCAGGCGGGCCTGCTGGGCCTGGGCCTCAACTCGGGCCTGGGCTTGGGCATGGGCCTGCCCTCCAACGATCCCCTATACGGCGACGAGGATGAGGATGAGGAAGAGGAAGACGACCACGACATACGGCCGCACGCGCAGGCAGCACCCGCGACGGGGCGAGGGCGCGGGAGAGGCCGGGGGCGAGGGCGGGGCCGGGGCCGGGGGAGAGGCCGGGGGCGTGTACGGGAGGACGATGACGAGGACTTCGTACTGGGCAGCGTCAGCAGCCGTACGGAGGGCGCCAGCACGGGGCGGGGGCGCGGCCGAGGCCGCGGCCGAGGCCGCGGCGCGTTCGTGCCGGCTGTGCTGCCAATGGTCCCTGCGCCGGAGATCATCGGGCCCGACGGCAAGCGCGAGAGCGTGTATCGCGGCGTTTCGTGGGACGAGATGGAGAACAAGTGGCGGGCGCAGATCGTGGAGAACGGCGCCATCACTTTCCTGGGCTGCCACGAGACGCAGGAGGAGGCCGCCAAGGCCTTCGACGCTGCGGTGCTGCGCAGCGGCAACAAGGAGCTGCTCAACTTCCCCAACCCCGTCGCCACAAAGTGAGCGCTGGGGCCTGTGGGCGTGCTCGTGTGCCGTCAGGAGCAGGCGCGGTTTGACGTGTTTGGGCTGAATGTAGGACCGACGTACGGCTGCTTGCGGCCTTTCGCTCGCTGAGTTGCGTTGACTCACCCGCTCCCTGGTACTTGCTGTGCTGCCGCAGGCAAGGGCACGCCGGGCCCAAGGCGCGTGGGCCGCGCGCCCAGGGCGCCCGCGTCACCTCCCAGTACAAGGGGGTGTCATGGAACAGTGCCTGCTCCAAGTGGGTCGCGGTGCTGTGGGACCGCGAGCTCAAGCGCGCCCGCCACATCGGGTCGTACGAGAGCGAGGAGGACGCGGCCCGGGCGTACGACAAGGAGGCCCTTCGCATGCTGGGGCCCGAGGCGGGCCTCAATTTCCGGGAGAGTGAGTGTTGACCTGGCACGTCTCGGCTTGCCTTGGCTTTGCTTCTCATGGGGAAGGGCTTCTAAGGGGCGAATCGACAGGTTGACTTTCCTATGCACAAGGCTGTAGGAGCTTGCCTGATTGAAGCTTCTGTCTTGTGCGCAGGCGCTGCGGACTACCTGGCGGAGATCGGCGCTGACGGCGTGCCGGAAGGCACGCACAACAGCAACAAGGGCTCCAGCCAGTACCGCGGCGTCAGCTGGCACGAGCGCAGCCAGCGCTGGGAGGTCCGCGTGTGGGGCGGCGGCAAGCAGCACTTCATCGGTGAGCGAGCTCACACGTCCGGCCGTGCGCACCCCACCCGTCCGTGCAGCTGCCCTCAGGCACCGGTGCCCCCATGCCTCGCCCAGTATCGTGTGCCTTTCGCATCGCCCGCTCCTATCGCCGCATCTTCCCGTTTCCACACGCACCCACACGCACCCAAACCCTGTCGTGCGCCCACTTCGTACAGGCTCCTTCACCGAGGAGGTGGAGGCGGCGCGCGCGTACGACCGGGCCGTGCTGCGCCTGCGGGGCCAAGACGCGCGCAGCCGCAGCCGCATGAACTTCCCGCTGTCTGACTACAACCTGGACGAGCTGGGCGTGGGCGGCGACCCCACGGGCTTCCTAGGCATGGCCGTGGGGATGCGCACCACTCCCGAGCCCAAGCCCAAGAAGGCCGCACGCAAGAAGTGAGTGGGCGTCTCCTCTGCTTATTGATTAGATGCTCTGCACCTGGACGTCACGTCTCACGTGATCATGTGATCTCTTCGGGCGCGACCGGGCGTAGTGTGTAGGGAGTGCAGGGCGTGGCGGCACTGTGTTGTGACTTTGCTTGACGCGCTGTCCGCTGTGCACCCGGTGGATTGTCCTCCTGCAGGCGGCGGGGCGACGACTTTGATTCGGACAGCGAGGACGACACCACGCCGGCGCGCGGCGGCTACGGCCAGGCCAGCGCCGCCGCGGCCGCCCAGCAGCAGCAGCAGGCCGCCAACGCCAACGCCAAGGCGGCGCAGCAGCTGCAGGCGCTCCTGCAGAACGCCCTGAAAGCGGGCGGCCTGGGGGGCCAAGCGGGCGGCCAGGGCGGCACCGACGCTGACGCCCAGTCTCGAGCCATCGCTGCCATTGCTGCCGGCAACATGCTCATGGGGCTCCAGCAGAGCGGCGGGCTCGGAATGCTGGGCATGCTCCCGCAGCTGGCGGCCGGCGGGGTCGGCAAGCCCGGGCAGCCGGCGGCCGGGTCGCAGCAGCAGCAGCAGCAGCTGAGCCTGGAGCTCCTGGCTCGACATGCGGCCATGATCAAACACCAGCAGGCGCCGGGGGGCCCAATGGGACCCGTGGGCGGCGTGCCGGGGCACCTAGGAGCGGACGACGGCACCGGGCAGCTCCACGGCGGCCTGCAGGCCCTGGGCCTCGAGGGCATGGGGGCCGGCGGCGAGGGCGGCGACGGCCAGCCCGTGCTGAACCTGGGGGGCGTGGGGCAGGCCCCGGCGCCCCTGGGCGCGGTGGCTGGCCCTGCGGCGGGCGCAGCGCCCAGCGCGCCAGCCCTCTTCGTCGCCGACTCCCCGAGCCCTGGCGTCATCACGGGCGGACCCGCCGCCGACGCCGCTGCCGCAGGCGGCCAGGCCGCGCCGGCACAGGGTGCACAGGCGCAGCCGCCGCAGCGGCAGTCGGGCGGCGGCGCCAAGCCCATCCTGGACCTGTCCCCGCACGGCTTCACCGCAGGCCGGGCCAACTCCCAAGACGCGTCGCAGGGCGCCGCGGCGGCGGCGTCAGCCGACGCCCAGCCCTTGGCAGCGGCGCCGGCGCAGGCGGGCGCGCGGCGCAAGCGGGAGGGCGGCGATGCGGCCCTGGACCTGTCTGACGCGCCCGCCGCCGGGTCCGGGGGAGGTGCCGAGCCGGGCAGCAGCGGGGGTGGCGGCTCCGACGTCGTGCTCGACCTTGCCGGCGCCCCGCCAGCTAGCAAGCGTCGGCGTGGAGACGGAGACTCGGCCACGCACCGGGGGCTGACTGGCGGGAGCGAGGGCGCTGGGGACGGGCGGGACTCTGCGGCTGGGCCGCCTGGCGGTGTGGGGTCCAGCGGCGAGGGGCGCAGCTGCGGCTGGGGCGCGAGCGGCCCCGGTGACGCTAACCGTCACAGCGGGCGGCATTCCGGCGGCCGCAATGGGCACGCGCACGGGACCGCGCGTGCGGAGGGGCCGTGTGTCGGCGACTTCGAGTCGGGCTTCGGGCAAGGGCGGGCGGCGGCAGAGCCACAAGCTGCGGATGAGGATGCCACCCGCGAGAGCTGAAGCCGAGACTCTGGAGGCGGCTGCCAGCAGGTCGCGTGAGGTGAGGGCAAGTCGGTACTGGGTTTGGCAGGCCGTGTTCGCGAAACGCGCGTTCCAAGAGTAGGGCGAAGGCCTATTTGCCCGCATGGGTCCTTGCATTAAGCAAGCCCCTGCCCTAAACTGCCCTCTTCCGCAGATGCCTAGCTGGCGAACCAAGTTGAGCGACAGAGCTTGCCCGGAGACGAGAGCCTGTGCACATGACGACTGTCTTGACGTGTCTGGGCGAAAGCCGCATCTAGCGGGAACGGAGGGGTGCCTAAGCTTTGCATCGAGCTGGTGGGACTGGCTGGTGGCGAAGCAGCGGTAGCGGTATTTGGGCGATGACGTACAGTGCCGGGGTGTCTAATGACGTACAGATGGAACTTTGCGAGGGCTCTGAGGTACTGCAAGTTGATCTAGCACCGTATAAGGGCTGAGGGGGAGGCCCCGGCGGTCTGAAGTCTTAGATTCTATGTGACCCTTGTCTCAGGCGGTCGCAAGTCCACGGTTGTGGTGTCACGTGATGGCATCGGGCTGCACGGTCAGCTCTGCCATGCCAGCGGTAGCAAACGGAGGAGGCGGTACAGGGGGCGTTCGCACTGTCGGAATGTAAAGCGCCAGCAAGCTGCCTGTACCATGTCGCCGTGCCCCCGCCGTCCGTAGCTCTGCCGGTATCTGTGCGTATACGCTCCGTCCCGACCACCACCACTTCGCACCCACACCACTTCCGATCAGTTCCGATCCCCCTCGCCTCACACGGGCCCCTGTCAGCCGATGGACCGAGCACCCGCAGTACCTGCAGCCCCAGCAAACACCATGGCCCCCGTCAGCTGCTCTCCCCAGCCTCTCCAGCGCCTTGCCCCTCGGCCTCATTAGCCATGAGCATGCTGACCAGGTTTGGACAGCCCACAACTTGGGTCGCAGCCTTGCGTGAGAACGGCATGCCGTCACATGGTGTCAAGCCAGTTGAGCCAGTTTGGCAGTCTGGCGGTGCTGCAGCCCGGCACCGAAGCGTCTGTGCGCCCACTGATCCCGACCACAGCACCCGCCCGCCCATGAAAGCCCTAAACATGTTCCACATCCGGCAAGCTGGCCTCCGCAGCCTCCTCGACTGTCTTTCCCAATGACCTTAGCACCCACCGCCCATGAGCACGCCGACAGCCCCAGCCCAGCTCGTCATCCCTCAATCACCGTCATCCCCAAACCGTCATCCCCAAACCAGCCCAACCCATGATGGGTCCCCAAACCCGATGCCACCGTGCTCAGAACCGCAGCTTCTTGGGTTGGAAGTCCGACACCACCCGCGTCTCCAGCAGCCGGTAGGAGAAGAGGAACCACTCGACCCACTGCAGGATCCACCACAGTACGACGTAGCCCGCTAGCCACTGGATCCAGCCGAACTTGATCATCTGGATCGCGAGCGGCCTGCGGGCATGACGTCACGGTTCAAGGGGTGAGGCCGGGGGGGGGGGGCTTTTAAGGGGAATCCAAGGGGGTAAGAAGGGGCACAACGCAAACGCAAATGCGAGAAGGGGCAACTCTCTGACAGGACGAGCAGCATGCTGGCACGGCGGCCAGGGTTGGGCAGGCGCGACGAGACTGTGCAAACGCAGGGCGCAAGTATCACTGAGGGTAGGGGCGGGGTAATGTCAGCCATTCTCCGCACCTGTACCACACGACTTGGTTGGGTGGGATGCGGATCATCATCAGGAGCTCGAAGGCGTTACGACTCCCACCCTGCGGAAACCGTTGGGTCGCACGGCCGGCATCGCCTCGTCACACGACTCCCGCGCCAGCCTCTGCCCCCCACCCTCTGCCTCACTGCTGTCACGCACGCCCCCCCTCCATTCCCGACCGGCCGCACTTGTGAACAAGCCTCCAGCCGATTGCTACCCCTCCTCTTGTTCCTAATACCACCCAGCATAGTTCCAGCTGTCCCGCCCCCATAACTCCGTCAGCCCCGCCCACCGTCCACACGGGGTAGTTGTTCGTTAGCATGGTCGTGTAGTTGCGTTCGTTGTACGACTTGATGATGCTCTGCAGCTCCAGCTCCATGCTCGGCTGGGGCCAGGGAATCGGGTGCAAGCAGGGTGCAAGACGCGCTTTTTGGTTCAAATGGACTGAACGTCCGGGGTCAATGCAACGTGCAACGTCTGGGTTAAAAACGATGCATGCGGGGTCCGTGCTTGGTGATAGGTGAGCAGGGGCCAGCTGAGCAGCACCAGTTTAGTGAGGTTTCAGCTACGGGCACGCACCTGCACCGCCGTTAGTACGGTTGGGCGGGACGAATTCAGTAGCGGTACGTTGTACAGCCCGTTGTACTTCTTGTCCTGGATCTGGTTCTTTTGTACCAAAAGCAGCTGCAGAGGGTTGGAGCAGGGCCAACGTACGCATGGCGCGGGTCAGGCAGCGAACGCACTCGGTGCGCTGAGCCACAGGCCCACACCCCTTCGACCCGACAGGGCGCTGCCCGGAGGGATGGCAGCCTTGCTTGCGTGACCCCTCCTGCCGCCTACCCAGCTCCCGAACCCGGGGCGTTCCCCTGAGCGCTGGTAAGCTGGCTGCGACAGGCTATCGCAACGTCGCACGGTCTTCCACGCGTCTTATGCTTTTGCAGGCCCTTCCAGTGACATTGCGTGCCCCACCTCGCCGTCTGTGTACAGGGCGTTGCCCTGGATGGGGGAGCTGTGCTCAACGTAGGCCAGGCCGTACATGTCCAGCTGCAGGTGGCCCTGGTAACGAGAGTTAAGCAAAAGGAAGTTCAGGAAGTTAGAGGAAAGGAACTTAGGAAAGGACGTTGGGGTCAGGCACTGCGGAGGGGCTCGGTCACGATTGGCGGCAGTAAGGTGGGCCGTGGGTCGCGCGTGAGCACTGGTTGTGAGGCGACCCGGATGTGGCATCTCGGGCTGCACGCGCCCCGGCCCCGCCCCGGCCGCCCCTCTGCGACGAGGTCCCAAGAAGGCGCCGTCAAGCGTTTGGGCCCGCGCCGAGACACGTGCTCACAGTCAGGGAGTACTGGAACTGCAGTAATGCCTTGACTGAGTGAATGGGGAAGTTGCCCGCCACCTGGGCCCGGAACGCAATGACGTCCGCCTTGCCGTCGTTGTTCAGGTCCTGAGACGCCACCTGGAGGCCGCGGAACCAGCGCACCACAAGAGAGGCGGAACGTCAGCGCTTCGGGGGCACCCTCGTCTTGTGCAGTGGCGCATCCCAACCGCGCCGCGGAGGGCAGCACGTTTGCATTAAGCGGGTGCCCCTCCCGCCTCATTCCCCGGTGGCGATGCACCGGTACACAGCTTGCGACGGGTTGCAAAGCGCCCACCCGAGCCATGGCAAGACGTTGACACGAATACGTACCTCGACGCTAGCGGGGGTGTAGGCGTTTGCAAACTGCATGTTGATGGCTTCGGAGGTGCTCCACACCATCGTTTGCCCCGGCTCCAGGCCCTGCGCGGTTGGGCGCAAGGGGTTCCGACCTGGCACCAGGCATTGACCAAAGCTCCAGAAGGCAGTCCGCGGCCCTTTGCTAGTGCGTGGCGCAGGGCGGTCAGGTCCGCGCCACCCTACAGCGCCACTAGGGCTGAGGTCGCCTGCGCAGCACCACAGCCACGAAGGGCGGCAAGTGCGGCGTGCTGGGCCTCCATAGCCGAGGAGCCTGTCTACTTGCTGCAGTGCAGCGCTCTGTGAAGTGCCTCCGGGGGGTCTGGGAGGAGTGCAGCCGCGTTGGGTGCCCCGGGGCGCGGTTCCAACCCCGGGCTGGCCGGGGCACGAACGTGAGGCATGTCCCCGGCGCACCTCGAAGAAGAGCAAGCAAGCATTGTCATACTGCACTGTTGCTTGCACGTTGTCTGGAACCAGCTTCTGCCAGAAGCCGCCCGTCGCGAAGCCCAGAACAAGCGCGAGAGCAATAATTCCCAGGTAAGCTATCACGCGAAAGAAGAACGCCTCCCCGAAGATGCTGGCATAGTGCCGTCTACACAAAGGCTCGCGATAGACCTGCATAGAAGGTGAGAGGGCTTGCCGGCTCGCGTTCCCGCCCAGTCGCAGGTTCCAACAGCCCCAGTGCTCCGGCACCTCACCTGCACCATATTGCCTCTCCTAGGGCAAGCCTTCTAATACAGCCTCAGATTAGTGGCGCTCCACGTCCGCGAAGGGCTGCGGGCTCAACAATGCGCTCAGCGCTGAGGACCAGAGCTTCGTTGTGTCGGCTGGGTGCTCATTTCCTCTTCAGTTCGGTACGGTGTTTCTTAAGCGGGGCGGCTGAGCCAGGTTGTCGCAGGATTGCAAAGACACAAGGTCGCTCGCGGGTTGGCGCAGTCGTATTCTGTCGAGTAGGAAGATAACGCGCAGTGTGTACAAGAGCAGCGAGGGGACTATGGAAGGGGTGCGAGGTGAGAAAGCTGTCGTTGTCTGTGTAGTACCGCACAGCACACGAGTACAGCACATACAGATGTCTGCCTAGACTTCCGTTCACACACCATCAGCCGTTGACTTGGAGCACGAGCAGGATTTTGGGGCAGCTAGCTTGGCCCCCGAAGAGCGGGGGACCCCCACGTCCTTATCCGCCGGCTGCTTCGGGCTGTGCTTCGGGGTAAACCAGGGGAGCGAGCCCCCGAGCTGTTGCAGCCTCGGTATGGCTGTGCGTGCATGCAGCGAAGGCAGACACGCAGGCATTGTGCGTTTGTGCCTGGCTGGTCAGGCACGGTATCACGGGTCCATCGCACAGGCCTGTGCCGGTGCCGGTGCCTGTTCGGTTGGCCTGGTGTCTGGTGCCTGGCCTGTTGCATGCCTGACGGTGGCTGAACTTCAATCTTGCTACACGGGCCCCTGTTGTCAGGGTTCCCCGCGCCTCTGCACCCCCTTGCATCGTGTGCATCCGAATGTAAAAAAAAAACAAAGAGGCAGGCTTGGACCAGAAGCAGGCTTCCCCCCGACAGTTATGCTCGAGCCAGGGGCTTGATCGCTCCGCGCCAGTGTCTTGACAACGGGTGGACTGGACTCAATCCTCGGCGTCCCCATGGTCTCAGAATGTGGGCCACACTGCAACCTTGTGCCTCTCGGGTATGAGACCACACCCCCCGCAAAACCACAACGCGCTAGGCGGTGCTTGTCTGCGCTGGACCGCCACTGTTCCACATAGCGCACATAGCGCATCGTGGACTGCTTTAAGTGCTGACGCCTGACGGTGAGCAAGCTGTGGGTATCCTGGGGAAGGCATGCGGCCCTGCGCAGGAGCTGGACCCTCGGGCAGTAGGGACTAAGCGCCCTGCCCTGCGGAGTGAGGTTATGGTCTCAGCGCCAATTTTAGTGACGGGGCCACGGGGCCACGGCCACGGGGCCACGGGCCACTGAAAGGAGGCAAGACAGGGTCAGGGAGCCGAGTGAGCGCACGAGATGGGTTCTGCCAGGGCGGCGAGGAACGCTTGCAGGTCTGGATCCGCCGCCAGCGCTCAGGCCGGGGGCCCCTCATCCCTGACTCGGACGAACTTGGACGCCGCGCGTGACTTGCGACACAGGGGTGCGATACAGACGTCGCGGGGGTAAGCGCGCTGCAACGGGGGCTCGGGTGGCGCGCGGCCCAAATTGCCCCTCGATAAAACACAGTGCTGGTGGCGAGTGCCGTACCGGCCCGCAAATCTCGCCATCCTCGCGTGTTTGGCCCTGCCGCTCAGCAACTTTGTGGCTGTGAACGTTCAATACGTATAGCAGTGAAGCCTTTCAACGCGTCTGGTGCAACCGAGTGCGCCAGTGTCCACCAAGCGGCTGACGTCCGCCCGAGCATAGCGTAGGAGCCCGGCGCCATGTATCTCTAGTCGCGAACACCCAGTAGAAGTTCAGCTCCATCGCCATGACAGGCAGTGGCGAGAACAAGGAGGCCGCTGCGGCAGCGGCCCCTGCAGCGGTTCCGCCTCAGCCGGCCAAGCCGGTAGGCAATTGGCTAAGCTTGTCTTGATGAGTTGGCTCTGGCGCATGTTCTTTTGCTGATTCCGGAGCTGTGCTGGGTGCTCGGGATTCATTATGTGTCTCCCTCGGCACAGGAGGAAGCGCCTGCCAAGAAGAGCGGATGGGCGCAGGTATTGAAGCAGGAACCTAAAGCGAAAGCAGCGGAGGGAAAAGAGGAAGCAGCTCCGGCCAAGGAGGACGCGCCGCCCGCTCAGCCGGCGCAGCGTGGGAGCTCTGACGGCAAGAAGGCCGACCCCGCCCCAGCAAACGCTGAGGCAACTAGCAGCGCAAAAACGGAGGCAAAGGCGGAAGCCAAGCCGGAGGCCAAGGCGGAGGGCAAGGCGGAGCCCGAGGGCAAGGCGGCGGCTGGCGGAGCCCAGGAGGGCGAGGAGCGCAGCTCCGGAGCTGCCACGGAGGAGAAGTCAAAGGTTGGTGCCTAGGCTGGCGGCGCATGCGGGCCATGCTTGTGCTCGTGCACGTTCGGCTTGCGTGCATGTCTCGCATAAAACCCCAAACGCGCTTCTTTAGCGCCCGCCGATGGCAAGATTGGGCTCTTACATTATCTACGTGCTCACTGCGCGCAGGATGGCAGCAGCAAGCCGTCAAACAAGCCCGCATGGAAGAAGGTGCGCGACGATCGGTGGTCCTCTTTGCCGTCACACCCGCCTTGAGCATTCCTTGTATAGCTATAAGGGCTTGGCCGGGCGAGAATCTAGCTCTGGGGTCCGCCTCACCGAGTCGCTGAGGCATCCCCCTTGCCCACCCCCCGCAGCCCGCGGGCGAGGTGCAGGCCGCCCAGCCCCTGAGCGACGTTGCGCAGGCTGACTGGCCGACCCTGGGCGATGCCAAACAGCCGGTTAAGAAGCGGGACCAGGTCCAGCCGGCGAACGCCCCCGCTGGCCAGGGCGCTGCTTCCACGGTGGGGCTTGGGGGTCGGGCGGTTGTGGTGCTGTTGGCAACTGGGTCGGGCCTGGTCGAGCTCAGCTACTGGATCTAGACTACGGCGGTTCCAGGTTGCAAGCTGCTTGCGGTTTATGGGAAGCGCAGGCAACTCCCATGGGGGGTTGGAGCCTCCCCCTGTTCGCATGCCCCGCACAACCATGCTCCTCACCTCCGCGCATCTCACTCACCGCGCATCTCACTCACCGCTCACCCGTGTTCGTACCAACGCAGGAGACCGTAAAGGAGAAGGACCCAGCTGCGAGCAACCAGGGCGGAAAGGGCAAGGGCAAGCCCGTGCGCCTGCCGGTGTCGGCGCTCGGGGAGGGCCTCGCGCGCGAGGGCGGCGAGGAGGGCAGCCACAAGCCGGAGAAGGGTCACGGCGCCAGCACCAGCGGCTCTGGCCACGGCGGCGGCCGGGGAGCCGGGGGCCGGGGAGCTGGCGGCCGCGGGTCCGGCAACGCCGGTGGTGGCGGCGGCGGTGGTGGCGGTGGCGGCGGCGGCCGGGAGGGGCGGCGCAACAACTTCGCCTCAGCGGAGGGCGCGGCGGACGCTTCGTCCTCGTGGGCCCGCAAGACGGAGCTGCCGTCCTCCTCAGGCGGCGGCGAGGGCGGCGGCTCGCGGGCAGAGGGGCGGTCCAGCGGGCGCGGCGGCGGCTCCGGCGAGGGCGGCCGCGGGGGCGAGGGCGGCCGCGGCGAGGGCCGCGGACGCGGGCGCGGGAGGGGCGGGCGGGAGGGCCGCGGCGGCGGCTCTGGCGCCTACCACGCCTCTGGCGCCTCCAGCTCCCAGGCCGCGGCCGGTGCCAACACCATGGGACCCTACATCAGCGCCCCGGTGCCGCCCACGGCTCAGCAGGCCCAGGGCTACCCCTACCCCGGCTACTACGCCGGCGGCATGTTCTATCCCGTGCCCTTCGCCGCCACCGGCCCGTCCGACAAGACGCAGACCAAGCAGGCGCTGATCGAGGCCGTGCGGAAGCAGATCGATTACTACTTCAGCGTTGACAACCTGTGCAAGGACATCTTCCTGCGCTCCAAGATGGACGACAACGGTTGGATTCCGTTGGCGGTTGTGGCCAACTTCAACCGCGTCCGCATCCTCACGCTGGACTGGACGCTGATCGTTGACGCGATCAACGACTCGCCCATCATCGAGGTGTCATCCGACAGCACCATGCTGCGCGCCCGCGAGAACTGGGATCGCTGGATCCTGCCACCTCAGCAGCGGGATCTGTCGCACAACCCGGCGGCCATCAAGGCCACCCCGGCGGCGGGCAAGGAGGGCAAGGAGGAGGGCGCCAGCCCGGCGGCCTCGGCCAAGAGCGCCGGCGGCGCGGGCGGCAGCCCGGGCAAGGACGGCGCCGAGGGCGGCAAGCCGGCGGGTAGCGAGCAGCCCTCGCCGCCCGCTGCCGCGGCGGCCGGGACGGCGGACAGCGCCGCGGCCCCCGCGACGCCGTTGCTAGCGGCGGCGGCGGGCGCCAAGGCGTCCCCCGCGCCGGCCCCCAAGGCCTCCCCGGTGGCTGCCAGCATGATGACGCCGCCGCCCCGTGCGGCCGCGCCCAAGGCGGCCAAGCCCGCTAAGGCGGATGCGGACGACGAGGACGACGACCTGTTCGCCATGGACGAGGTGGGAGCGGGTTGGCGAAGCGTGGGGCACGTTGTGGTTATGAGGATTGCATCCATGAGGAATGCTTTAGGGAGGGGCGGAGGGCTTGCGGCTGGGGCGGGTGGGATGACGACCTCGTCGCGATGGATGAGGTACGTGTAGCAGTGTTCTGGGCGGGTGTGTGTGGTGTGTAGGAGGAGCGGAGGGCTCGGAGCAGGGGCGTCAGCGTGAGAGCGCGGGTGGGGCGGAGAGGGTGCGGAGCTGTTTGCCATGGATAGGGTGGGGCGGAGGGGCGGACGGAGCGGTGCGTGAGTGGGGCGTGAGACGTGATGAGGTTGGGGTGGGCTTGGATGGCAACGTGGGGTGCGGGCTGTCGTGCACGTGGGGCTGGGGGCAGGGAGGGCGGCCTCAGAGCCTGCGCAGCGGCGCCGCAGCATGCTTGCAGGTGCAGGGCCGCGAGGGCTGACCCATGGGCTCCGCTTGCAGCCGGCCTCCACCACAGGCGAGGCCCCATGCCAGCCGCCCTTGACCCCGTCGCGGCGGCGGTCCGTTGCTGGCCTCCACTCCCCTTGCCACCACCACCACGCCCCTCCTTCCGCCCCATCCCTCCCTCTCCCTCCCCCTCCCTCCCCACCCCAGGACGAGGACGACGCCGCCACTCAGCGCAACGAGCAGCAGGACGTGGTGAACGCCATGTCGGACCGGGACGTGCTGGAGAAGCTCATCGTGGTGACGCCCAGCCGCAAGGCCGGCCCGGGCGGCTCCGCCTCCAAGCTGGACACCACCTCGAGCCGCCTCATCGCGGACGGGCTGGCCATGTACGAGCAGGAGCTGGCCGAGGTGCGTGCGGAGCGTGCTGCGCGGGTGGGAGGGCGTGCTGGGCGTGCTGGGCGGGTAGGCGTTGTGCCTACGGGGCAGAGGGGCGGGGCTGTGTGGGTTGCCAGTGCGTGGGCAGCCTCACTTGGACCAAAGGGGGAAGGGGTAAGGTGGGGCGGGCGCGGAAGGCAGGTCACGACGCCCGGGGCTTGGGGGTCCGGAGGGACAGGCATGATCGGCATTGGGAAACGGGCATTGGGCTAAGCAGCGTGAGCGGGTTAAGGGCTGGGACCCGACATCCGATCACTCGCGGTGTTCCAGGTCTATTGACGCTCCCTGGCGATCCTTTGGGGGTATGGGCGCATCCGGTCCGCAACGCTCGGTCCCTCAGCCGGCGTCCGCGCGGCCCAGGCCGCACCCGCGCGCCTCGCCCCGCCCGCGCCGACCCCGGGCCCCCCCCTGCCCACCCTCCTCTCGCCGCCACCCGCCGCGCTCGTCTGTCCTGCAGCAAATGCACAAGTCTTCGCGCCACCACGCGAACAAGCCGCCCAAGGGCCCGCACGCGGCGGCCGGCGGCAGCCGCAACCCGCCCCCGATCCAGGGCATGCACTTCTACGGATCCAGCCTTCCCAAGTCCTCTGGATCTGGATTCGGAGCCCACAGCTACTCGCGCAACCACAAGCGCGGGGGCGACCTGTCGGGCACCTCCCCGCCCAACGGCGGCGCGGTGGGATGGCTCATGGGCGCGACGCCGCCCGAGGGCAACGGCCTGTACGGCACATCTCCATCTGGATCCATGGCCTCGTCGTTCGGCGGATCCTACAAGCAGCGGCACGCGCTCATGGGCAGCTCGCCCAGCGGCCGCGCCGGCAGCCTGCCCCTCCAGAAGTTCCAGCACCCCAGCTACGCGCTGCTGGAGGAGAACGGCTTCAAGCAGATCAAGTACCTCAAGTGGTTCAAGCGCTGCGCGGAGGAGCGCCAGGCCAAGGGTGCGTGCGTTGGAGGGCGTGCGGGCATGCGTGAAGGGTGTCGTGCTATGGGGTGCTGGAGTGCTGGACGTCCCACCCATGGCTTCCCCAACACCAGGCCCCAGAGGCAGCGGGCCCGTGCGTGCTCTTGCTTCAAGAGTGTCCTCACCCTACCCTGCCCTCGCATCCCGGCCCCCAGGCCCCGGCAGCGAGGAGATGAACACGCTGTTCCGCTTCTGGTGCTACTTCCTGCGCGACAACTTCAACGACAGCATGTACAAGGACTTCCGCAAGTACGCGGAGGAGGACGCGGGCGCGCACTACCACTACGGCATGGAGTGCCTCTTCCGCTTCTACAGCTACGGCCTGGAGAAGACGTGGGTCGGGAGGAGGCGGAGGAGGAGGGGGGGCAGCGGGGGCAGGGGGAGCTGGAGGGGCGAGGGAGAGGTCGTGGAGGGGGCAGTGCGGAGGGAGGAGGGGCAGGCGGGGAGAGGCGGAGCGATGGCCGCGGTGGCGGCGGGAGCGTGGGCGTCTTGAGCGGAAGCGGGGGCTTGCTAGGGAGGCAGCAACTCAGGGAGATGTGCAGCGGGCGTGGGGCCACGGCGGAACGACAGCAGCGGCAACATCAGCGGGACCGCAGCAGTGATTGACAGGCCCAGGCCCCCTGCTTGATCCCTCGAGTTCTCAACCGCTCCCCGATGTCGTACGCCTTCCCGCAGCTTCCGCGCGGACCTGTACAAGGACTTCGAGGACATGACGATCAAGGACTTCGATACGTACGACAGCCTGTACGGCCTGGAGAAGTTCTGGGCGTTCCACTACTACGCGGGATTCCCCAAGGACTCGAGCCTGGAGATCCACCCCAGGGTGAGGATGCGTGGGGTGTATGGGGTCATTGCGTGGGGGGACAGGGAGGGGGACAGGGAGGGGCAGGGAGGGCCGCAGATTGCGTGTGCTGTACGGCGTACGGCAGGGTGAGGCTGAACCATGTGCCCCTTGCTGCTCCTGCTCCCCTGCATCTCGCTCTTGCCCTCCCCCAGCTCAAGGCCCTGCTGGAGAACGAGTACAAGAGCTCGGAGGACTTCAAGCGCGAGAACGCCCGGCGGACGGCGGTGAGAGCTGCGGCAGCCTGCATGCAGCCTGAGGTTGGCTCGTGATAGCTCATCACAGGCTTTGCTGCTGACGCCGGCGACACCTGGCGACGCGGATGGTCTATCTGGGCCTGTGTTTCCATCGCCCACGGCTCCCTGCCAGGCGGACTGCGGCTACGCCCTGACAAACCACCTGCCCTCTCTCTTTACCCCCGCCTTCCCCCTGCCCCCTCGTGTCCCCTCATCTTCCCCCGCAGGAGAAGGCGGCCAAGGGCGAGGCGCCCAAGCCGGAGCACAAGCACGGGGGCAAGGACCACCACCACGGAGGCAAGGACCACCACGGGGGCGGCAAGGAGCACGGGGCCGCCAAGGAGGCCAAGGGCGAGGCCAAGGAGCCCGCGCCCGCCAAGCCGGCGGCCCCGGCTGCGGCGGCCCCCGAGGCCAAGGCCGTGGAGGCCAAGTGAGCCCGCGCTGGAGCGGAGCGGAGCGGGGCGGAGCCTTGGGGTGAACCGGAGCCCCGGAGCGAGGACTTGAGGCGGGGTCGTGAGCGTGGGCCTGCGAGGAGGCGCTTGCTGCCAAGGAGGCAGCGCGGCGGGGCCCCAGCAGCGGCAGCGACAGCGGCCGAACGCGGAGCAAAGCGGAGCGGAGCGGAGCGGCCTGGCGTGGAGCTGAGGGGCTGGGGCCGCGTGTTTGGCGGACCGAGGTGGTGTGGTGGTTGCGATTCGATTGGCGTTTTTGGCTCGGCGGCGGTGGCCTGTCAGGGCGCGCTGCCTGGTGGCACGCGCTCGGCAGGGCCCCGCGGCGAAGCGGTGAGACATGTAGGGTGCGAGAGGAGGCCTTCGCTCATAGACCAGGTTTAGCGGCGTTGTGTATCGAGGTTGAGGTTCCAGTTCTACAAAGGAAGCAGGTCCCGCCATGATGTGTCCGCGCTGCGGCGCACTTGCGGTGTTGCGGCGCGGCCAACGCGGCGAACGAGAGGGAGGGAGGGACGGAGGGAAGGGTTGCGGTGCCGAGGGAAGGGGGGTAAGCGCGGGCGGCGGACGCCGCCGACGAGGCGTGCGGATACGCGCTGCGAGTAGCAGGGGTGCTGTAGCAGGGGTGCCAGAGCCACAGCATGCGGGTGACGGCATGCCAGGGCAGCAGCTGCAAGGCCTGCCAGTGCGGGCGAGAGTTGCGGTGGGTAACAGTATGGTATGTGGGTTGGGGATTCCCGGCGGACGACAGACGCGGAGGGGGCTTGCTATAAACTCGAGGGCGGGTCGGTGCTTTGGGGACTCGGCAACGGATCAGTGGCCAATGTTGCTTGGCCTTAGCCCTCTTTTAGTGTGGCGTGTGACACGAGCGGGGTCGGGCATGCCCCATATGCCTGTAGCTGAACTTCGGGGTATGCACTGACGAGGGGTTTCGGCCTCATGGGGTCTAAAGAGGCATGCGTGTGTGGCGTGAGGTGTGTGGCGTGCATTACTCTTGTGTCCTTTGCGCCGGAGTTCCGTGTCCGTGACCCGCCATACCTTGATGGCCGTTGTCGAGAAACCAGTCAGACCGAAACACAGAAACATTTGTAAAAGCCGGCGCAAACAAATCTCGTCTGCCTTCGTGTGCCTGCACGCATCCCCCATTGCCCCACACCGATGCCGGAGGAGGATGTCAGCTCTTCAGCCTCCTTGCCTCAGAGGCCACGACCGCGGCGTCCGCGGGCAGGGCCTCTTCGGTGCAAGTCCACAGGGGTCAGTGTGTCACGACCCAGCGCTGACTTGACCCAGCGCTGCGGGCTGGCAGACCCGCCCCCCCCACCATCAACCCCAGAGAAGATAAGGCCCACTCAGATCGGCCAGAGGTGCGGGAGCTGCTCGCAGCATGCGTGGCAGCCTAGCCCGCGGGGTTTTTCGGGGGGGCAATGCATGCTGCGAGCGAGTCCTTTTGGGGTGCTGCTAACTGGGGGCAGAGGGCTCTCGCCAGTCTTGGAGAGCAGCCGAGTCCGGTCCAGGGGACGGGAGGTGGGCCCTGGCGGCCTGATCGAACAGGGGGTGATGGTATACCGCCCTGTTTGCCAGCCCGTGTAACCCCCATATCGTCAGTGTGGGAGCGGTTACACACGGGGTCGTGACAAGTGGATGCAAAGGCTTTGCCTTCAAGTGGCGGGACGCGGGAGGCATAGGCATAGGCATACGACTTCCGAGTACCGGTAGTTCGTGCCGCTGCTCAGCTCACTGGAGGCCTGGTGGCCACGCAAGCCAAAGGGCCAACCGGCCTGGCCCGGTCTCGTGTGTGAACTTTGCGGCAAGCCGGCAACTTCCGTGTGTCAGGCGCGGCAGGACATCAGGCAGATGCAGTGGGGCTGCCAGTCGCGCACAGGAGACACGCAGGGACATTTTCGCCGGGCACAACATGCGCATGTTACAAGTCGAGCGCCCAATCCAACTCGGGTATCGACAACACGTCCAGGCCCTGAGCTCCGCGTCCGAAGCCCCGCTCCCTGCCTGCGGCGCTTGTGTGCACATGCTGCTGCACCTACCCTTCTATCGCCACAGCCACAGCCACAGCGCACAGCGCACAGTCCACACGCCGCAAAACATACATGCCCTGCTGCCCACAAGCCCTCACGCGGTGTCTTCTCCCGGAGCACCAGCACCGCACCTCACCGCGTCGGTAGCCTGCCCTCCCTTTGCTCTTCCAATACCTAAGCGTCCACCAGCGCCCTCAGCTCCAGCGACGCTTCCCCAGCGTTCAGCACCAGCATGTAGGGCCCCGGCGGCTGCCGCCGCAGCATGGCCAGCAGCTCCCCCGCCAGCCGCCATGGCTCGTGCGCCTGCGGGGATCAAGGACGGGCACGGGCATACCGGTGAGAGCAGGTTAGAGTCCGGGGGACAGTGCAGATTCCCCAGGAAGGCGCCCCGCACAGCTCTGAGCCCGGGCACTAGCAGCCACTGCCGAGCCACGCGAACACAGTGCACATCGCAGCAGCACCCGTCAGCCCTGCACACCGGCCAGAGCACAAGCACCAACTGCTTACCTGTGCGGCGCCGTGACGCTCCGCCGCCAGCTGGGCGAGCGCCCGGCCCCGCAGCCGCTGCTGAGCCACGCGGGCACCGCTCGAGGGGTCCACGGCGACAACCTGCGGAGGTAGGCGGCGAGCCACAGCACAGCTCATGTCAGGGCCCAAGCAAGTAGAGAGAGCGCGACTTGCGAGCTGAGCAGCAGGAGCAAGGAATGGCCCCAAGCACATTGCACACGTGAGCGAAAAGGCGTGAGCAGTTGCAGGTGTCGCAGGAGTGAAGGGGCCCTCGGCCAACGTACCAGCGTGGAAGTGTCGCCCGTGAGCAGCTCCGCCCGGCACGCCAGCTCCAGCGCCGCCGCCCCGACGGCGCCCGCGACTGCCGCCGCCGCCTCGCGACCCTTGCCGCCGGCCGCCACCGGCACCGCCGCCACCTGCAGGGGCGCCGCTGGCGGCTCGACCTGGACCTGGCCATCACCGCCGCCGCCGCCGCAGCTGCCGCCAGCGCACGTGCGGGTGTGGCTCACGACGAGGAGGCGCAGGCCGCCAAGCAGCCACTCGTCCTGCTGGCAGTGCTCGCACTCCTCCTGCTGCTCCTCATCCCCTGCGTCTTCCTCCTCCGCCCCGGCTGTGTGGTCGTCGTCCGCTGCCGCAGATCCGGGGCCCCCTCGCGCCGCCGCCAGCGCCTGGCCGCATAGCCGCGACCACGCGTGCCGCAGTAGTGCAGGCTCGTCCCACAGCGGCTCGCCAAAGTACAATGCCGAAGGAAGCGCCTCGCCTCGGCCTCCCCCAGCCCCACCGTCTTCTGCCACTGCATCCGCGCCCGCTGCATGCCGCCGCCGCCGCTGCTCGCGCACCAGCACCGGCAGCCGCCAGCCGCCGCTGCCGCCGCCAGCCCCGCCGTCGCCCGCTAGCGCCGCCAGGCACGCCAGGGCCTCGTGTGTGAGGAAGACCTCTGGCTCTGAGGCCTCAGCGCCGCCCTCGCCAGGCTCCGCGTAGCCGCCCTCCTGCCCCTCGTCCTCCTCCTCCTCACCGACCTCGTCCGGCAGGCCCTGCCGCTGCAGGCCCATGTGGTGGCGGAAGAGAGCCCACATGTCCCCCCTGGAGGGGCACGTGTCGGCGCGAAGCGGCCGGCTCAGTGCCGCCAGCGGCAGCGGCGAGAGGCCGGCGGCGGCAGGGTCCGTATCCCCACCACATCCCACACGGGGCGCGGGCGCCGCGGATCGCGGCAACACGGTGGAAAGGTGCCGCAGCGCGCAGCGGGACTGGGTACTAGTCCCAAGAGGGCCTGCGCAGTCTGGAGGAGCCGCGCTGGCGTGCGCGTCGCCGGCGCATAACGGCAGCCGCAGCGGAAGCGTCCAGCGCTGCCGCACCTCCGTCCCGGACGGCAGAGCCGCGAGCCGCTCTTCCTGCACCGCGGCCGCAGCTGCGGCGGTCGCGCGCACTGCGCTCCGCACGTCCGGGTGCGCCCGCGCCAGCCATTCGCCCGCGGGCAGTACCGTTGAGGCGCCTGGGCCCGCCTTCCCCTGCTGGCTTGCTGCAGGAGCGCGTGTGTTGGGGCCGGGGCCGGGGCCTGTCCTGGTGTGGTGGGGTCGCTCCATGAGTTGCGCCAGGGTGAGGGAGGGCGCCGGGAGGCTGCAGAGGCAGCCCAGGCGCTGCGGCCTGGGGCCTCCCGGCTCCGGTGCCTGGCCCTGCAGCGGCGGCGGCTGGCCTTGCTGCGGCGGCGGCGGCTGCGGTGCGGAGCTCGACGGAGGCTGCTGCCCAGACTGCGGTTGCAGTTGCGGTCGCGGCTGTGGTTGATGCGGCTGGTGGTGGAGGTGAGGCTGTGAGGGGTGGAGCTGGTAGGGTGGTTGGGGCTGGGGAAAGGCGGGCTGGGCCCGGTGTTGTTGGGGACGGGCGTGGGACGGCGGCGGCATGTGGCCTCTGGGCGCCGCTGCGGGCTGCAACTGCTGCTGCTGCTGCGACGGCGGCGGCGGCACGGGCCGGGCAGGCGGCGGCGGCTGTCGCTGCCAGGAGGACGGCGGCGCATGCAGGGCGGATCGCATGCCGGGGCCTGGCCCCTGGGCCTGGCTTGGGGCTGCGACTTCGGAGACCGTGCGCGGGCGTGGCGGCTCGGGTGGGGGGTGCAAGACGCCGCCGTAGACTGGTCGAGGCGCCATGGCCGCAGCCGCAGCCGCTGCCTCCACGGACCCCGGCGCAGCGACCCCCTGCGCTGCGCCTCCCGCCTGGGATTGGCGCGGCAGCAGGGCCGGCGGCAAGCCGCCCCCTGGCCCCGTCCCCACCCCCGCCCCCGCTGCCGTTGCTGCTCCACCCTCGGAGCGGCGCCGTTGCTCCACGGCGGGTTCGGACCAGCAGGGGCCGCCCCGGGCGGGCCCCGCGGGCGCCTCACAGTCTTCCGACGTGATGGGCGACGGCAGCGGCTGCAGCAGGCTGGAGGCGGGGCGCGAGGGCAGCAGCAGTGGGCCCGGGGCTTCGGCGTCGGCGCCCCAGGCCTCCGCGGCGGTGCGCTTGCGCCCGGGCGAGGCAGCCGCAGCCGCTGAGGCAGCAGCCGCATGAGGGGCAGCAGCGGCAGAGGCGGCAGAGGCGCGCGCAGCAGGCTCGTTGAAGGGCGCGGGCAGCGGTGCGTGCAGGCTGGACGCGGGTGGTGGTGCCAGAGGCGAGGTGCTGTTGACTCCCGGCGCCGGCTGCTGCTGGAGCTGACGCCGCACAGCCGCCATCGCGGATGCAACCTGCAAAGATGCACCGCGAGGAGGCTCAGCGAAGCCAGCCAGACGTGTTGTAGGCAGCCTGCAGCACGTCATCTAGGTCCCCTGATGTTGCCTTATCCACACGTCTAGGCTTGGGCTCATCCCCTCACCCTTGCCTGCCCTTGCCCGCTGAACCCATGCTTACCCGGCGCTGTAGGAAGGCGTGATAGGCCCCCGGCCGCACCCGGTGCAGGCAGGCGCCATCTGCCGGTGTGGCGGATGCCATCCTGTGGACCGCAAGAGTGCAAGAAGGGAGAGAGGAACGGTTGGTCAAGTGTGCCGAGAGCACTGTTCACGACTGGTTGTGGCATACGGTATAGACCCAAGCGGACGCGCGCGGGTGGTGGCGGAAGCTTGCACCCCAGACTTACGTGTCGAAAGAGGAGCTGGCGGTTGGCAGCGCCGCTAGGCACCGCACAGCTGCAAGACAGCCTGACGCCTGGGATGTCGGAGGGGCCATGGTGGGGAGCTCGGAAGGCAGGTCATGGGGCCTGCGCAGGGTAACCGCGGGCAGGCCAGGAGGCGGGAAAGGGTTAGTGCACATGTCGGAAGTCCCGCTGGGCCCACGCCACCGAGGGTGGCCCCATAGCCACAGCCGCCCACAGTGGCTCCTGCTCCTCTCCTGCCTGTGACTCGCGCGTCACACGAACCAACACGCGACAGAGGGACCGCACCGACGGAGGGCTCAGGCGATCGTCAGGTTCCTCCTCCCCCTGGTGCAATACAGGCGGCGGGGAGGCAGTGGTCCTCCCCGCCGCACTGTACAGGGATCCTGGAGAGGTGTGCCGAAGCGCACAGAGGCGCAGAGGCGCAGAGGGCAAGTCAGATCCTGCGAAAGCATGCGCGCCGGCGGCCGAGGACAGGGGCCCTGTGTGCCCGTGCAGGATACTCACGCGAGTCGCGATATGTTGGCAAGCCATTGGTCGGATTGTAATAACATCTCGTCGAGGTTCTGGGCCATCCTTCCGGGCCCAGGGCCCTACAGTTGCATCTTGAAAGCCATTGGGTGCAAACGTACCGGGCTCTTGCTGCAAAGTATTGTGTGGGGTGCTGTGAAGCCACGGTGGCTGCTTTTTGGCGACCGCAATGCGCGCCACGCGGGATTGGCGCTCCCTCACGCCGACTCGCCGAGACACACAAGCCTTCATGCTCACACGAACATAAACACAGAAGAAATAACGGCATGACAGCTAGACTTGCCTGATATTAGGTGTGGCGCGGTATCGGACATGCACACATGGACCGCTGGACGCTAGCGCTGCTCGCCGGCCTTATCGCGGGCTGCTTGGCGAGCTGTTCTGCACAGGCGAGATCGCGTGGGGCCTGACTCCACTGACTTGCGGGTCCACACGCACTCCGCTTCGCGTGACCTGCCGCCGACTCGTGTGCCGGCAGCCCTGGCCCGCAGCCAGACCGGCTCCCTCCCTTGTCCAGCGTGCGCCCCGTCTCCTCCCCACAGGATGTCTTCTCGGAGGAGGCACTGGTGGCCTGGGTGGGCCCAGAGCACCTCATGGTGAGGATGATCCTGGCCCCGGAACGCGCACCCAACACGCAACCCTACCTTCGCCCCAGCTGCGCCTCCCCCGCGAGCCCTCTCCCGACAGTCTCTTAGCTAGTTACCGGCCCCCTCCAGCCCGTTAATCACCACTGTGCTCCCTAAATTCCATCCCCATTACCCGACTACTGCCTCTGCGCTTGGCTTGATGCCTGGGGCCGCACTTTACCGTTCACCCCCCATTCCCACGCCCCTAGGTGCACCTGAGGTTTGACCAGGGCTCCACAGCCTCCCGCCTGCACACCAGCTTCCCGCACGCCCTGCAGCACCTGGCAACCACCCTGCCCATAAGCAGCGTCGAACTGCAGCTGACGAGCGGGAGATGGGTAGGCACATTGAGCAGGCCGGGAGGGTTCGCGCCAGGGATACACCTAGCCCTCTGCAAAGGGGGGTTAGGTGTACCGGGGGGTCAAGGTAGTGAAGGCGTGCTTGGCAGTGCAGTGCGTAAAGACGAATGGGCTGGCTCAGGGGCCTAGGCGAATGCGCTGGCTTTGGGGCAGATTGAGCGGTCTTGCCACTCACCCGCCCCTCGCACGGTGCCCCACTCCGCAGCGGTATGACGAGTGGGGCGCGCCCCTGGTCCCCGCCAAGCCCGTCGGAGCGGTGAGTCCCGACCCTTCCTCCCTTCCACTTTAACCGCCAATCCGCCCCACTTCCTCTGCTGCCGTCACTCCGGCCTGGGCTGCCATCCGCCACCACTGCCCCCACGCCTTCCCCAACATCACATGATCAATGCCTTCATCTCTTCCTCGCAGGCCCTAGACGCCACGTTCCTTCCGGGCCTTGACGAGGCGGCCCGGCATGGCAACTGGTCGGCCCTAGTGGCTGCGCTGTCGGGCCTCTCCTGCGCCTCCCTGGGGCAGCTCACGCAGCCGGCGGGGGTGGCGCGGGGCCGGCTGAGGCTCCAGGACCTGCTGCCGGGCGCACACGCGAAGGCCGAGGGGGAAGGGTGGGTTCCGGTCTGGGTTCCTTTGGGATTCTTGCTGAGCAGTGGCTCCAGCGCCACGGAGCGAGTAGAGAGCCCGGGGCCTAGAGCCTTGGGGCCTTGGGGCGTCTTAGCATTACAGTTAGCTTGAGCGAGGGCTGGTTTTGCCCTGGGGTGCCGGCAGCGCGGGCCATTCCCATGCCGCCCCCCGTGCAACCACAACCACGCGCCCACGCCCCCGCAGGCAGCGGCTGCACGCCCTGCTCCCGCGCGAGGCGCTCTGCACGGAGAACCTCACGCCCTGGCTGCGCCTGCTGCCCTGCCGGGACCGGGCGGGGCTGGCGGCGCTGCTGGCGCACCGCCCCACGGTGTTCGGGTCGGGTGCGTGCATGCGTGCGGGTTTCAGTCTTCGCCCCGGCTTTCAGTCTCTCAACGCTGCTCCCTTGCCCACCGAGTCTCTACACCCCTCCACCCCCTGCATCCTCTGAACACATGAACGCACCTATCCCCTACACCTCTTGTAACCCCTCCCAACCCCTGCACCCCTTGCACACCCTCCCGTCCCCCGCAGAGTACGTGTCTCTGGGTCTGCTCCACTGCACCCTTCCAGCCACTGACCCCCCTCCAATCCTGCAAAATACCCCCCCCCCCCGCCACACACACCCCCGCAGAGTACGTGTCTCTGGGTCTGCTCCTGGAGCGAGGCACTGCCGGCTCGGGCCGCGCGGGCGTGCGCCTGGTGCAGACCGCCACCCTCGTGCTGCGCGTGCGGCGGCCCTCCGCCTCCACGGCCCCAGCATCGCAGGCCCGGCTCCACCTGGAGGTGGCGATGGGGGCAAGCGTGGAGCACCTGTGCCCCCCAGCCACCCGCAGCCTGGTGTTTCTTGCCGCGCACGGCGAGGACGAAACGGACGGGGCGGCGGCGCTGGGGGCGGGGAGCTGCGCATCGCCCGACGGCGCCGCGCACGGGGACGGGCACTGCTCCAGTGCGAGCGTGGGCGCTGAGGCGGGGGGTGCGGGGGGAGCACGGGGAGGGAAGGGGGGCGCGGCGCCCAAGGGCGCACGCGTGGTGCCCATGACACTGGCAGAGCGGAGGGGCCATGTGGAGCCGCCCGCCATCGGCGTGTCGCGCGCCATGCCGCGGCTGCAGATGTACGACACGCTGGATCTGTTGGAGTTGAAGGGCTTCGGCCTCAACCTCCCGCTGCCGCCTCCGCCCCTGGAGCCGCTGGGAGCCCCGCCGCAGCCCGAGCTGCCGGCGACGGCGGCAGCGCCCGACGCCGCCGCCGCGCGCGCGGCGGCGCGCGCCGTACAGGCGGCGGCGGCGGCCCTGGGGCCCTTGGCGCTGGGTCCGGCCCAAGTGACGGTTGACCGTTACGTAACCGGCACGGGGCTGTTGCGCGGCGGCATGGTGCTGGAGGTGCGGCGCTCCGACGCGCTGCGGTTGAGATTACTGAAGGCGGCGGGCCTGGCGGCGGCCGACCTAGATGGAGATGAAGAGCCGCCCCAGAGCCGTGTGGGCGGCGCCCGGGACGCGAGGGCGGCGGAACGTGCCGTACTGCAGGCCGCCAAGCAAGGCGGCGCCAAGGCGGTACGGTTGGACCAGGTGGTATGCATGCACCAGGTCTTCCCCTGGTACGTACGGCCTTGGCTGCACAGCCTGGTCGTACAGTACGACGGAAAGGTGAGGCTGGGCTGCGGAATGCACGCCCCCTGGTCAAGCCCCACCCAGCTTGGAGCGAAAGCGCATGGTTTAAGCCAGACAGCAGTCAAAGCATGCCCGCCACTGAGCTGACCCACCATCATCCCTCGCGCTCTACCGCATTTCTCGTGTGTTTTCCCCAATCCGCAGCCCGAGCCTCTCCGCAGCCGCCTCGTGGCTCAGTCCATACGCCCCGCCGCGCAACGCGCCTCCCCGGGCGTGCTGGACGTCTGCCTGCACGTGCCGCCGCACGTGCGATCTGTCGTACTGCAGTTGGCCTTCACCAAGGCCTTCCTCACCGCCTTCGAGTACCCGCCCGACGCGCACCGCGGCTTCGACGTGCCCGCCGCCGTGGTGTCGTACATGGATCCGCTGGCGGCGCCGGAGGTGCAGTGGCGCTCGGCGGCGGCGGCTGCGAACGGCGGCGGCGGCGCGGACGGGGTCATGAGCTCGCCGCTGCTGGTGGATCTGGCTGGCGGTGCCGTGCAGCAGGTGCGCGCTGTCCGCCCGGTCGTGTCGTACTGTACAGCCTGCATCCTGTATCACCTGGAGGGCGCGCGCTGCGAGCCTGGGGCTCCGCTTGTGCTCAGGCATGAGGGGCCACTGACGGGCGGCCACGGGTTGGGGCAAACCAGCACCGAGCCTAGCCGGACCTAGGTTCTTCAGGTCAGGGTCAGGGTCAGCGTTTCATTGTTGTTGATTTGCAAACAACGCTATCGCGCCGTGACCAGGACTCTGCGTCCCTGACGGCCGGTGCTCTCCTACCTGACATGAATGCTAACGCCGATCCCTCCCTGTTGCCCCCACCGTTGACTGCAGCTCTACACCCCCGGCTTGCTGGTGCCCCTGGCGGCGCCCGACTTCTCCATGCCGTACAACGTCATCTGCCTCTCGTCCACCCTGCTCGCCGTGTACTTCGGTGAGCCTAGTGCCGTACAGACCGCGCCGCTGTTTGGCCGCCTCCAGCAGTTCGTCTGGCCGCTTCCCTTCGGGAGAGCCCGGTAGGATAGGATCCTGCGCGTGCTACACCACCTGGCCTCTTGCTGTTGCTGCGGGCGTGGTGCTGGGGAACTGACCGTCCCAGCCCCAATGCCACATCAACCATCCACCCAGCCCTCAAACATCACGGGCACCCAACCCGCTCCCCCAGCCCCTCTTCGCCAATCCCCTCAACCGCCTCCTTACCTTACGGTCCTCCACCCTCATCCCCCTTGCCTTCCACAGGCGCCGGCCTCAACATGCTCCTGGGCCGCAAGCCCTCCGACGCAGCCGACCCCAAGCGCCGCCGCCGGCCCGTGCTCCTCAAGCTCCTGCAACTCATCGTGCTGGTGGTGGTGTTCGGGGGCCTGGCCCTCCACCTGGACCACGACCTCAGGGCGCAGGTGGAGGGCTGGGCGCGGGGCGCGGGCCTGGCGCTGCCCACCCACCCCGACGTGGAGGTGAGGGAGTGGCTGGCGGCGGGGCTGGAGGCGCTCGCGGCCAGGCTCAGGGCGCCCCAGGCGCCGGCGTGTCCGTCCGGGCCGTGCTAGCAAGGAGGAGAGGGCATGGGGCAAAAGGCAAGCGCATTGCTGGGCCGTGCTGGCAAGGCGTTTGTCGCGGGTGGGCAGACTGTGTGGGGGGGGGGGCGATGGCCCATGCTAGCACCTTGCCGCGGCATGCCGGATCATCCATCCGTGCTAGTCGGAGCCATGCCGGCATTCTTAGCAGCTGAGAGGGTAAGTGTGCTGCTCGTGTGAAGCCGAAAAGCCGGCCGGTTCAGCCGATGTGGTTCTTGTCAGTTGTTTGGGGACATCTGATAAAGATTCAGACCGCAGTGGGAAGACGGGAAGCCCCGCCATTGCTCAGGCAATGGCCCGGAATAACGATGCAGATGTCGGCAGATGCGGGGTTCCCGACAGAGCGGACTGCGTCCGTCACGGGCACGGGCACCGCGGGCACTTGGTGACGGTTGGAGGGTTGGTACTTGGTAGCGGACGCCTTGATGTCGCGTGGATGTAGCGCCAGTAAAAGTCAAGCTCGCTTAAGTCTAATTGGTGAAACCGGGCAGCGCGCCCGCTGCCGGGGTGCGGCCGGGGTTATCCCACAGATACGGTATCCCACGCACCCTCGTACCCCAAGCCATTACCTGTACCCGGCTCTTACCGTGTACCCTGTTCTGTCTGCATACGGCGCAGCGCTTACTTCTGACGCTCCGTTACTTCTGACGCAAGCATCCTCGCTGCTCGTGTTACGTTCCGCGACATGGGAAACGCGAATGGCACACTCGTAAACAAGTCCCACTCGCCCATCGTCGTCCAGACGTTCAACCAGGTAGACCGCGTACACTGGATTCACAAAAGCGAGTACACAGTGCCGCCCGGCGCCCGAACGCAAGTGGAGGCAGCTGCAGACTTCTGGGGTCTGTGGGTCAAGTAAGCTCGCTAAGGGGTCGAAGTGAGCCTCATGGTGACCTTTGGGCAAGCTGGCGGTCCCTTGTCGGTCGCAGAATCAAGCATCCGCTCGAGTCCACCCCCGCCATCTTCATCTGCAACGGGCAAGTTCGCGAGTACGCCCCTCCACCAGCCGAGGTGGTGAGGGCAGAAGTCAAACTGCACGAGCTGTGCGTTTTCAAGGGCGGCTCTGACGTGTCCCGAACGTTCAAGGTGAGCCTGGCGGGCTGGCGTGCGTGCGTGGCGCCAGGAGGGCCTGTATACAGCCTCATGCACGTCGATTTACTCACCCCTGCATTTTGCTCGCCCGCCCGTCTCCGTCCGTGACACACGCACCCTTCGGCCGTTTGATCAACCCCCATTCGACAGGTGAAGCACGGCTTCAAGAGCGACATGCGCCGTGAGACGATCAACGAGTACAGCAACATCATCAAGGCTGCGGCAACGCAGCAGGCGGCGCTGAACGCAGAGACAACCCTGAGGGGCAGGGTCGCCGTCTTCTCCACCGAGCACGAGTACGGCGAGACGGAGGACACGATCACGGTGTCCGCCAAGACGCCCGCCTACGTCTACCTCGTCAAGGCCGACATTTGCCTCGACGTGGGCAACATTGAGCTGTGGAGCCCCACCGTCATCCAGAGCCCAACGCCGCTGCTGCCCAGCTCCGAGAGCTGCGTCCCCGACAGCCCGCAGCTCAGCGGCCCGAAGTCCTGGCCAGGGCCTCTGTGGAAAAGCGGTGGCGCCGTGGCGGTGGCGGCCGCGGCGGCGGTGGCGGTGGCGGGCTTTGGGCGCTTGGCCCTCAGTGGCAGGGGCCGCTCCCAGCGGCGCGTGCGTTGACACATGTGTCCACCACACAGCGCAGCGGCCTCGGGTCCTTGCTAGCGCTTGCTAAGGACCGGCGGTGGGCTTTACCGCCCCAACAAGCCTGCGGCGGATGAAGCAAGACCATTCATTACCCGTACGGGTGCTGGGATGCAGAGCACGGAGGAATGTCTCATTTTTTGGGCTGAGCCCCCGGCGCGAAGCGCCAGCTTCGGGGGGGCGAAGCCCCCCTGGATCAGTGCGCTTACTCCGGATGGCTGGTGACCCCAGGTGGTTGGATGGTGGCACCACTGGTTGGTCCCAGGAGGGGCTCAGCCCTTTTCCTGCCGCGCGAGGCAGCCACCTACTCTTGTCTCAATTACTTGTGTTGTATGCAGTTCAGGCCGTTCAGGCCGTGAGGGTGGGTTCAAACTTTAAAGAAAAGTGCAGCGATGGCACGTGCGGTAACAAGTGTTAGGAAACGAGGAAACCGTAAGCAAGTGGAAAGGTAACACGTGTATAGCTGTACATAAGCATGCGTTGATAAAGCGTGGACAGCGCTTGCTAGTATATTAATCAAGCTGCCTTCGGGGGTTTAGATTTGTGAGCCCATGTGGGCTCATGTGGGCAGCGCAGGGCGGAGCCGCGGGGGTGCAGGGCTTGGGGGCCCCGAGCTGGGTGGACAGACTGACTATGCCCTCCGGGACCGGTGGGTAGCAGTGAAAGCACGGGTCGATGGCGGAAAGTGGATGGCAGAAAGGCTGTAACGACACCTGATCTATCTCAGAAGTCTGTGTCGTTTCCCGTGGCAGTTGCCCACCGTGCCCACGCCCCCACCGCGAGCTGTGTTGGCAGCAAGAACACGGCAAGTAGGTTGCACTGGACTCGGCGTGGACTTACAGGGGCGGTGTGAGCCCATGAACACCTCCCGCGATGAGGAGCGCCGCTCCTGGCATGTCTGGGCCCGAAAGCCCTACTCGCATTCCGCTTACCGGTGAAACATTGCTGCGACCGCCCGTCCCCCCCCCCCCACCTGGCCGTCGTCATCTTTCCGCGCAAGGCAGCCGCCTTACCATGCCCACGCCCCAAACACCCTGGCCTTCCCCACCGCCCCCTCCCTGCTGCCGGCCGCCTCCCGCGCCTCCCTTCTCCCCGCTACTGTGGCGCCGCCTCCCCCAGCGCCGCCCGGTACGCCGCCACAAACACATCCGGGTCCGCCAGCTCCTTGGTGGCCCTCCAGTACACCTGCCCCGGCCCCTTGCCGCACGCCAGCAGCCACTGCGCGTACGACACCCACAGATCCACCTCGCTGGATCCATGCGCCTTGACCGCAGCTTCGTACAGCTCCGTCACGCGCTTGCGCCCCGCCTGGAGCGCCTGCTTGCTGGCTGCGGCAGATCCAGATCCAGATCCGGATCCGGAGGCCGAGGAGGACTCCAGGGCGTCCTGCTCGATCCGGATGGCGCAGCGGTACAGGTCCCCGCCCGGGCCCGGTACGGACAGGAGCTGGCCGTACAGCTGCCGAGCGGCCTCCACACCCAGAGCGGACCTGCGTGACGCGCGGAAGGGGTTGCCATGCGGTCGAGGAGCGGAGGGGTCAGGAGGGCGCGGTTCTCATGTGAGGGCTGCATTCCGACTCGTCTCTACGTTGCCCCGCCTTCTCCGCCTTCGCCGCCATGGCCCACACGCCACACTTACCACTCGACTGCCCCGCCCTCCTCTCAGCTCAGCTCAAGGGTCTGCCTTGCCAAGACCCCACCCCACCCGCCCCAGACCCCAGCACCTCCAGCTCTTCCCCTCTGTCCCTTCCCCCCGTCGCCGCCCTCTCCTCTCTCCCTCCCTCCTCCCTCCCCCCGCCCTCTTTCCCCCCCCCCTTCCCGTCCCCACCTGGCCTTGTCCACCAGGGCCGCCGCCACCTGCCCCAGCCCCCCCGAGGGAGCGCCCCGCGCCACCCGCGCGCACGCCCCCGCCAGCAGCTCCCCCAGCCGCCGGAACTCGGGGCTGGAGGCGGGGACGGCTTCCACGGCCATGCCCCACACCTCCACCGCCTGCGGTGGAGCACGAGGGAGCGGCAGAAGAAGGAAAGACAGTAACAAGTGAGGAAGGGCGACCCCGGGGACCACGCACGAAGCCCGGAGCCATACAACCACTCCAGCCAGGTGCCAAGTTCCCCGGCACGCACCTGCTCCGGCTGGGTGGCCGCCAGCGCCTGGGTGAAGACCTCGAGCAGCTGGGAGCCGCCCGCGCCGGCCCCCGCGTGCGCCTGCTCGAGCGTGAGCCGCTGCCGCCACAGCGCCACGTCAGCCGGGAAGCGCTCGCAGCCCCTGCGCGCGGCCTTGAGCGCCATCTACAGGGGGGACGGGGGGAGGGGCGGAGTGCGTGGGTAAAAACGCACGAAGGGTTTGAGCAAGCTGAGGGGGGCCAGTCGGGAGCGCGGGGGTATGCCAGCGGAGTGCGGCGGAGACCACACCGGCGCAAGGCAAGGTGGGGGCGGTGCAGTCCAGCTTGGGGCGATGTCGCGAGTGAGTTCAGGACGTGCGTGGCGACTGTTGCTGGGCAAGCCGGTGTGAGCATCACGCAGCCGCAGGTCTTGCCTTGGGTTGCCGCACGCGCTCCGCCCACTCGGCCCACGTGAGGTAGGTCTGGGGCGTGCTGAGCCCTGCTGCGTGCGCCCTCTGCAGCACCCCAAACAACTGCGCCGCCACCTCCACCGCCGCCTTGAGCGCCGCCTCCTGCGCCCCCTCCTCCGCGCCGCCCTCGCCGTCCCCCGCCGCCGCCGCCATGAGCCGCTCCAGCGTCCCGCACAGGTACCCGCCGTACTTGTCGTACATGCGGGCGGTTGGTACGGCGCCCAGCGCCTGCTCGTACACCTCGCACGTGAGCCGGTGGGAGTCGGACGTGCCGGCCACCTCGCCCGCCTCCGGCGCCTGACCGTCCCGCTGGCCCGCCGCCGCTGCGTCCAGCTGCCGCTGCGCCGCCTCCGCCTCTGCCTCCACCGCCTCCGCCTCGGTCCGCTGCGGCTGCTGCTGGTCCGTGCCTGCGCCCCCCGAGGAGGCCCCCGGGGCGGGGAAGTCCACGTGTCGCCGCGCCAGGAGGTCCCAGGCCTCCTCGTCCTGGGGGCAAGGGGGGGAGGGAAGAGAGGGGGTAAGGGGGCCGCGGATGCTACACGCGCCTAGGCGCCCGTTTAGGCTCACGCACCAACCCGCTGGCGTTTAGGCTCACGCACGAGGGACCGAACCCCTGGCGGTGGGAGGTCCCTGGCAGCAGCGACACTCCCTCCCCGTACGCAACCGCACCGCACCGTACCTTGCCAAAGTCTTGCCGTACGCTGTCGTACACCTGGTCCAGCAGCGCCGCCACGAAGCCGTACTCAAAGCCGCGCAGGAGCTCCAGGAACCGGGCCCGGAAGCCCAGCCGCTCCGGCAGCGCCGCGACTGCGTTCTTGAACACAATCTTGGCAACGCCGCCCGACATGACGGCCCGCACGGCAGCCGCGGAGCGGCTGGCGGCCTCGTCGACCTGCTCGTCGCCCGCTGCCGCTGAAGGGGGAGCGGGGGCAGGGAGGCAGGGATCGTTGGTGATCGGCCGTTGGGGTCCTGGCCTGGTCACCAACATCGCAGCCGAGGTTCAAAGTCCAAGTCCGTCCGCCGCTGCCAACTTTGTGTCCCCCCTCTTACGGCCCCCCACCCCCCTACACCCCTCACCCTGCGCCGCCAGGTCGTCCAGCCCCCGCCCCCATCCCGCCTCCATCCGCCTCCTTGTCCCCTCGCCGCCACCCCCATGTCCCCCTTCCTGCCCCCTGCCCCGCCCCTCACCCTGCGCCGCCAGGTCGTCCAGCCCCAGCACGCGGCGCCGCACCCTCAGCTTCAGAGCGTACAGCAGCTCCATCTGGTAGTAGGCCACCTGGCGGGGGGGGCGGAACAGCGGGGGAAACGAGGGGGGTGAGAGTTGAGCGGGGCCCAAGCAGCTCAAGCTGGTAGCAGGCCATCTGGTGTGTGAGGAGGAGCTACACAAAAGTGATCATGGCAGACCCCACGTCCCAATGACGGGAAGAGGCAAACCAGGCAAAGCCGCAGAGTCAAGGCCCATGAACTGCAAGCTGAGCGATCCCGTGCCACGGGACCCTGCGTGCAGTCTCCTGACGCTGGGCCATGTTCCCCTGTCCGCAGTCCCAATACCCTGCCGGTGCGCGGGCCAAGGCCCCAGGGGCCCCTCACGCCCCAGCCTGCATGTGCCCTGCCCCGTGCGCGGTCCCAGCCCGCTCACCCAGATGGCCTCCTCCTTGCGGCACATGCGGATGCCCTGCTGCATCAGCGCCCGGGCCGCAGCCACGTCACCGTTCTCGTCAAACTCCCTGAGCGGCAGCCACGGATGGAGCAAATGATGTGTGAGCTGATGAGCTACGGAGCCTGGCCCCAGACGCGCTGCCTTCCACTCCTTCTCCCTCCCTCTACACCCCCCCCGGCCCCACCACTTGGCCGCCTCGATCCACAGCTCCGGCACCGCCGAGTGCCGCTGCAGCGCCTTGGTCACCACCTGGGGGGGGGGGTTAGCGATGGGAGGAGGGAGGGGGGGTTCAGTCAGGCAGTGCGGCGGGCATCCCGCTGAGCCACATGTGCCGTTGCAAGCGGCGCAGCTTCGCGCTATGCCACGGCACCTACGACGGGTCCGGGACTCCGGGTCCTGTCGTGCCGGCAGCTGTGAGCGCCTGCACACCCCGCCGCTGGGCGTCCAGGCCGGGGCGCCTGGAAGGTATCTTATTGCTCAACCCAGCCCGTCCTCAGGCACGCGCCTTTGAGAGCTGCTTGGCGCTCTTGTAGCGCTTGCATGCCTCAATCCAGCGGAGCCAGAGGCTGAGATCGCCCCGGAACTTGCGGCCCGCGCGCTCGTAAATGAAGTGGATCCGCCGTACGATGGCCACGTCAGCGAGGGACTGCTTCTTCTTGGCCTTCTTGTCGCCTGGGTTTCAGGGGTTAAAGGGCCAGAGGTATGGGCCGGGAACAGCAGTTAATCGGTTGGGGCTGACGAGATGGCCGGGGCGCAGTGTCTCCTCGCTATCCGTGAGAAGGCGCACGACCACCACAGTCAAAGGGGCGGCGCGTTTGTCCCCGAGTCGGGAAGCCCCTCCGAAGACGGGCGGACCGACAGCGCCGCAGCGTAGTCCTGGACAAGGCCCGATGGCCGACGTTGCCGGCGTCTTTGTACAGACCCTGGGGACGGCGGAGTCTCGTCGCCCCTCCCCACGGGTCCGCGCAAAGATGCTGGGCTGCGAGGCTCAGCCCGCTCGGCTATCCCCGAACACGGGTGGGCAGCCGCTGACCTTTCGTCTTGAGCCCCTGCTGCTGCTTGCGATACTTCCGTAGCTCCTCCAGCTTGGCCTCGAACTCGATGTACCTGTAGGTTAGCGACACAGGCGTGAGCTGTGGCGCTTGCAGGTTCGGACTGCACCTGCTCGGGTCAGGTCAAGCGCCCAGGGGTGGCGGTGGCGGCGGCATACCCCCCCCCCTTCGGCCCCACCGGTAGAAGTCCTCCTTGAGCGCCGCTCGCCGCTTCAGGAGATATTCGAAGTTCTGCCGCTTCTGGACTATCTTCTTAATCTCAGCGCGTGTGAAGTAGCCTTTACGCTCCATGTCCTCCAGCTCCGGAATCATCTGCTCCATAAGGTATTGCACCGTGTCCGCCATTTTTGCTGGCTATCTCGCACTACAGGACAGGTGGGGTGGGACGGGGCAGAGGCCCCTTGTGCGTCGCCGGGCGGCAAGCTAAATTCCGTGCGGCGCCGCCGCTGCCGCGAGTCGCCTGTCGAGTTGAGGTATGTGTAGGTAACAAACACAGTGCAGTTGTCGGGAGAGGTCGGGCGCGACGGGGCCTTAGTCGTCGGAATGGGAGCGCACTCCATCGCGGCAGGCCCTTTCGCCACCTTCGCGTCTACCTGCTAAACAACCCGTTCCTACTTCACGACACAAGATAGGGCCTTCCATAACACTTCTGCGTGCCTATTACAGCACCCGAGACGCATTCCGCGCCAACAAGTCTTTGCCCGCGTCTAGCGGGCTTCTCCTGCCAGATCTGAGGCCCCTAGAAGTAGCATAACACAGCAAGAATGCTGTTCTTCTCATTGTTCAAGACGCTCGTTGGCAAGGAGGTCAGCATGGTTCTGCGCTAAAGCGTCGCGCGGAAGCGCTAAAGCGGGACCTTGCTTTGACGTGGGACGTGCCATTCCTGTCGGTGGTGCTCCCGGCAGGTGACGGTGGAGCTGAAGAACGACCTCTGCATCAGTGGCGCGCTGCACAGTGTGGACCAGTACCTAAACATTAAGCTCACAAACACGCGCGTGCACAATGAGCAGAAGTACCCCCACATGGTGCGGGGGGGGGATCGAGGGGTCTGAGGGGTTGGGGCAGGAGGCAGGGGCCGGGGGTGGGGGGGAGGGCGACGGGGGAGGGGGAGAGGTCTTGGGCGAGGTGTTAAGGGTGGAGGCCAGGTTGCCCCGTGGAGGCAGGACGGACTTGGTTCCTCATGCATGGTGCTTGTGGGGCAGTTATTGGGGGAACTATCCCTGCTGTAGCCGCAGAAATGTATGCTGCATCAACCGCTTAAGCCAGTGACTGCGCGGTTGCCTCTCCTATGCCCGAGCCTCCTGACGTCCCCCAGCGAAGCAGCTTGACACACAGCTCTGTCTCCTGTTCACTCGATCCCTTCACCCACTTGCTGACGCCCTCAGATGTCCGTACGGAACTGCTTCATCCGCGGCTCCGTGGTCCGATACGTGCACGTGAGGCCATGGGGGGTCTGGGATGCGCAGACCCTTGGCTGGGACCACCGGCCCCAAGCTTTACAGCGCTGGCCCCATCGGTATATTCGGCACGGCATGTCCAGCTAGTCCTTCACTTGTAGCGCTCTAACTCTGGCCTCGCCTCAAACCACAACGCTCCACAGCCTCGGCCTGACGCCTAGGTCTCATGCCGACAGCAAGCCGCATACGCTGCTGTCCTGGCCCCTTCCAACATCATGCCGTCCTGCACTTTTCTATCAGCTTTACAATCCCTGACCTCCACTCCACTGTCCTTGTCCGCCCCCCAGCTACCACCGGGCGCTGTGGACGTGGAGGTCCTTCACGACGCCACCCGCCGCGAGGCGCGCGGCGGGTAGCGCTTGGGAGCACGCACACCGGCTCTGGAAACAGGCGCCGCTGATCGGGCCGGCGTGAGCCCCAGCGCCCTGTCTAGGTCTGGACAGGCTCACGGCCCGCGCTGCCGGGCTGCGGCTGCCGCACGCGCACCCTAGTGGCGCAGTGTCGTGGATCGGGTCCGCGCAGTTGACTGCCGCTAGCAGTTATAGCGCAGTCCTCGGCGCGGGGCTGGCGCCTGGCGGCGCGGGGCGGCTGCGTGTGGGCTCAGCCGGTCTCGGCCTTGTTCGCTGCCGCGGCGCTGGCACCCCACGTGCTCTTGAGGAGAAGCTGCTGCTTGATTTCGTTGTTGGCTCGTTGTAGCGCTGCAGCCTCGTTCTTGAGCTGCTGAATGGTCTTCTTAGCGACCTGGATCTCCTCCTCAGCTGCCTGGCACCGGCTCTCGGCCTGCTCGGGGAGTAAGGGTAGGCAGGGCGGGGGGCGGAGGCGAGGGCGGTTAGGCGGGGCAGCGGCGGCCAGGTCAGGCGCTCTGGGTACGTCATGCGGCGGGGCGGTGCCGTTGCGCTGAAGCGGGTTCTAGGGATGTGTGGATGGGGTGATGTCGAGGAAGGTTCTTGCAAGGTGGTTTGGTGGATATGGAGGCGATCGTTGGGGACGAGAGGAGGGCCCGCCGAAGGGCAGGCCCTGTGGACGCTCGGGACAAGGTGGACAAGCGAGTAGAATCAAGAGGCCAAGCCACTGACAATCCGTTGCGCTTAGTACGCGCGCTTGTGGGCGATGTGAGCGGAACGGACAGCTTGTAACGACCGCTGGGCGTGTTCGTGCCGCGCCGTGCCATGCGATGCCCCGACTCCTCAAGCACCTTGCCTCCGCGGCCAGTCCACCGGCCCCAGCCCGCGACTGTTCGTGCCTGCTCTGCACCTCTGCTGCGCCGCCCCGCCCCCCCCCGCCGGCCCCGCCCCAGGCCCCACCTGGATGGCCTTGTTCTCCTCCATGTTGAGTTGATCCTGCAGCTCCTTGCGCACAGCCGCCGCGTCCTCCTGCGCGCGGGCCCGCGCCTGCTGCACCGCCGTAGCCTGCAGAATCACGAGGGTAGACGAAAGCCAAGCGAAGGTCGCTTAGTTGTGGGTGTAAGGCGTGGAAGTGCACGGGTGCACGAGGATGACGATGGCAGAGGTGCACTCCGCGCTGGGCGTGAAAGCAGCTGAGGGGGCGGGTGCAGAGGTGGGTCCGACGTGGGTGCGTGCTCGCTAGGGCGCTAGCTCGCACCATGCGCTCGTCCACGACGGCCAGCTCGGCCTTCATGTGTACGTTGTCGTACAGTGAGGCCAGTGCGTCGTCCAGCGCCACGTCGTACTCCTGCTTGATGCGCAGCAGCAGCGAGCGGTACGTCGTGAAGCTGTGCAGGAACGCGTCGAAGACCTACGCAAGTGTTCGGGTTCGAGAGGGTTGTGTGAGTGACATGACCGAGGTTGCCAAGTCCACGGCCTGCAGGTTCCGCCGGGGCCCCGCCCGGCTACATCCCTAACGCTTGTGGGGCGCCGTCGGTCTTGAGACTGTTGACGTCAGTGGACTGCGCCCGCAGCTGAGTGAGCTGACGGCCTAACTGGACCTCCGAGAGTGCCACAAACCAGATCCCACCTGCCGGAACGCGTCCGTCCGCAGCTGGGCCGCGGCGAACCCCTTGTTCCCGTTGCCTAGCCGCTCCACCAGGCTCAGCTTCTCCTCCAGCAGCGCCTCCAGCCTGCGTCGGGTGGGACATGAGGGCCACGCACAGTCCTCAGCGGCTAATAGCTGCAGTCACCGGTGTGGGCCGTCGCTACATAGCTCCCTCCATGGAAGCCCGGCTAAAACAGGGACGCAGTCCATCTACTCCAAGACCTGGTTCCAGCTTACCGTTGTAGTAGCTTGGGAGTTCTCCCCAGCTCATCGTCTTCCAGCGGGATCGGCTCATTGGAGTACGTGGGTCGTAGGGACACTAGGCTGTTCTTCTGTTTGAACAGGTCCGGTAGCGCCACTCGGCTTTCATCTCGGCTGCTTTGGTAAACCCGTGTGGGCGAGAGCTCTTTGTATAGCTTGCTGGCTGATATGGATTCCTGCAGGTTGGCCCGGACGCGTGATGCTGGAGAACCGACGTTGCGGGGGCTAGCGACTCCGGTTGGGGGCGTGTATGAGGGCCTGCGTGGGCGGGCGGTGGGTTTCAGTGTGTGCTTCAGCCCTCAACGACAGGAGGGGGGTTCTGTGCGTGCAACCTCGAAAGCACCCCCTTGCAGACGAGCATGCAGCGGGAGGGAGCCCCATGAGCTTTGCTGCTTGACGACATAGTCCCCCGGCTGCCCTGGCATAAGCAGCGCAGGCCTGCCGTGGGAACGTTGAGTCGGCAGCCTAACACGAGCCCCAGTGCACAGCGCTTTGCCTGCGCTACGCCTGCGCTTGGGGCTGCTGCCTGCCCCCCCCCCCCGCCCCGCGTGCCACCCCTGCCCCGAACCATGCCCTGGCGCGGGCTCCTCACCCGGGTGGCTCCATCACGGCAGCCCCGCTGGCCGTTCCAGGCTTCCTTGTGCCAGATAAGGTCCAGAAAATGCACTATATGGCTCGGTTCGTTGTTCTACGTGCTCTCGAGTCGCCCTCGATGAGCGCTGTTTTCTCGAAAGCTGTTCTGAGAAGTCCCTATAAATAAAAGGTTGTCGACGGTTACGTGAAAGCTACTGGACTAAGAGAAGAGGAGGCTGGACGCGCGAGAGACAAGTCCGCTTGGTCACTCTCGCGAGGCTCTGAGGATGAGTGAAGTGGATAGCTGTTAACACGGTCTAGCTTGCCAAAACATGAAACAACGCTTCGGTCACCGTTTGGTCGAACACCCGCATGGGGGCTTGGATTTGGTTCAACCCGCAGAGCCAGGTGGCTGTTCTAGCGTCCGCTAGTGGCAAGTGCATGACTCACACAGGCTACGAGGGTAGGGTAGCAGCAATTGAAGCCTGTATGCCGACCGCGATGCACCCGTTACGGGCTCGGGCGCCTGCGTCGCCACCGGGCCCCGAAGCTTTCTATCATGAGCTATATATCACGAACACTTAGGAGGACACCGGCTGGCCGAGTTGTCCAGTGACACGGGGCACGGTCAACAACATGGCCGAACAACAGCTGGTCGTGGCCTCTGACATCCGCACGACCCTCTTCCGCCGCGCTCTTCTGCTGCTGGACAGCGCTCATGAGGGTTTGGGGGAATTCAGCTTTGGCGCGCTCGAGGGCGACGGTGGCGGGACCTTCACGGAGCCCTCCGGCAGTGGGCAGCTGGCCCTCGTTCCCGTGCCCAGTGGGGGACCCAGCCTGGTCACCAGCTACGCAGGAGAGCTGGCGTCAGACCCGGGTGGCGACGTCCTGGGACGGGTGCTTGTGACCTTCGTCCAGGGGCGTTCAAGCACAGCAAGGCGGGCTGCGGATGCTGTGGCCCAGATACACAGCGAGATTGACAGCCTCCTCAGCGGCTTTGAGCGGGAGTACCCACCGCTCCCCGAGGACGCCAGCGCACGCACCTGGGCAGAGGACCGCCTCGAGTCTGAGGGACAGCCCTCGGAGGAGGTGCTCCGTATGGCAGCAGCCACCACCGCAGCGGCAGCCAGGTGGGGTGTGGGTGGGCTAGGGCGGGCGGAACTAGACAGCCACAGCAGGACGTGTGAAGGGATCCTTCCTGATTGCTTCTCCAATGTTATTCCGGCACTGACGTCCTCAGGTTCCGGGTCAGAGCGGCGGAGGCAGCCAAGGGAGCCTTGCAGCTGTATGACGCGGCAGCGAAGCAGGTGGGCCCGTGCTGGTCTCAGCCCAATGATGCCACCTCTGGGCCCCTCCCCTTGTCGTTGCCCAGCAGCTGTTGCGAGGTGCAAGGTGCTGTGAGGTCCACTAGCAAGACGGCGTCAAGTCCCGCTCCTCTTATACATCTTTCTATCCATACAGGCCGCCACGGCTGCACAGGCGACTACGCGGGCGCTGGAGCTGCAGTCCATTGCTGAGCAGCACTCAGCCTCTGGAAACCTGGCGCAGGCGCTGGAGGCGATCCGGGAGGCAAACAAGTGCGTGTTGCCGGGGGGCAGCGCAGGGCACCTCACTGTCCCTCGGTGTTCGCTGACTGCCCATGCAGTGGCTAATGCGTCCTCGCCAGTTCACGGGACGCTGCTGAACAGCCTCTGCCACCGTGCCCTCGGCCTGAAGGACGTCCGTGCCCCTCCCCGCAGGCTGCGTGACGAGTCTGTGGACGCGGCCCGGAGCAGCCGCCAGCTGCAGGAGGACTACCTGCGGCAGCGGCGTGAGGCGCAGGAGGCGCATGCCCAGGCAGACGCAGCCATGCGCCACGCGTACAGCCTGGAGCGGGACGCCCTGCGGAGCTCCAGGGAGGCGGCGGCCCGGGACTTCATCACGTGGGTCGGGGCAGGGGCTGAAGGCGCTGAAGTCAGCGCCTAGCAGGATTCTGGGGCTGTAGCGTCATGCGGACAGATTACCGTAGCAGCCAGCTGATGCACGCCCCCATGCTGCCATGCTGTGCGTGTGACAGGTGGAGGGAGCGGTACGAGAGCTTGGCCCGCCAGGTGGACAACCTGCAGACGCAGGCGGCCACGTGGGACGGCGAGGCGGAGGCGGCCGCGGCGCAGGCGGAGACGGCGCAGCAGCAGGCGGAGGCGGAAATGGCGGCGGGCAACTTCGAGGCGGGCAATGCGCTGATGGAGGAAGCCATCAAGTAGGGCCTCCTCCGGTCCTCTGGGCTAGGCTCAATTGCTAGCACTGCTCGGGGTGGTCGTGCATCGGGGCGCTGCACGGCGCTTGGCTTGACGGTCTGGGGATGGTTTCAGCCGGCTCCGTTCCATGCTGCGTGCTTGCAGGGCTCAGGAGCAGGTCGGGTACGCACGTGCCCAGGCGTCGTCCGCTCGTGAGGCCGCTCAGCGGCTCATGCCCGACGTCCGGGAGGCCCGGGAGCGGCTGGGCCTGGCGGAGCAGCAGGTGGAGCAGCTGGCGACGCGGCAGGCGCAGCTGCAGGACACCTCCACTAGGCTGCAGCAGGACAGGTGCGCATGGGTGCGTGCGCAACCCTGAGGCCCTCATTCCGAAGCAGCTTGGGCTTGCTCTACCCGGTAGCTGTATACCGTAAGCTGCATCACGTCATCGCATGGCCGTGTGCTACATGCGCGTGCGCTTCGCAGGCTCCAGGAGGAGGCCGCCGGCGTGGCGGCGCTGTACGACACGGCCCAGCAGGCGACCGCCTTGCACGAGGAGCTCATGCACGTGTACGAGGACCGCCTGGCCCAGGACCAGGAGCAGTACGACACCGCGGTCAGGTACGGCGCCTGCTGTCGTACGCATCCTCCGCCTTGCCGTTCCTTTGACGATGTGGGTCGGAACCTCCGCACTGTACGGCGCTCTGCCGCCTGCCGAGAGGCTGCCGTATGCCGTACCCGTGCAGGGAGGGCCGCACGGCCGACGCCGACGCGTTGGCGGCGCACGTGGGCACGTGGCGGGAGCTGCTGGACGTGGCGCGACAGAACCGGGACACTAGCAGCGGCGAGGCGGCTGCCATGCAGGAACGCCTCGAGGAGCTGCACGCCAGGGCGCAGGCTGTTGGGATCGAGGCCCTGCCTGCAGGGGAGGGCCCGGCAGAAGGCTTCGAGGAGCTCCGAGGTGAGCCGGCCAGCTCACTCCAGGATGAGACGCTTAAAAGCATGCTGAGCGGTGTTCGTCGTGCCGTGACGCTGTACGCGTTGCTGGTGCTTCTGGCCCTTCCAGGCGCGGCGGACAGAGCGGCACGGGCCTCCCAAGCGGCCCACTTCATGGCCCGGGGCCTGGCTGCCACCGGCGCCCTGGACCCCCGCGCCGAGCAGGCGGGGACCTCCCAGGACGAGCTGCTGTCTCAGAGCGAGGCCCACCGCCAGCGTGCCGCCAGGTGACGTGTTGTCAGGCGCAGCTGCAAGGCAAATGAGATGGCTGGTTTGCAGGCGCGGCCTGCGAAGGGTGTTGACTGCTGACGTGGGCTCCTGCTGGCGCTGCAGGCTGGCGCAGCAGCTGCATCTGGAGCGGCAGCGCATAGTGGGCGGCGAGGCCTCGGAACCCGGACGTGGGCCGGGACCGACGCAGGTGCGGCTGCGTGGGCATTGTGCTGTGGGCGGCTGGGGCCACGACTTGCTACCTACCGTACCGTTGGCGCGAGCTGTGGCCCTCTCTTCTGTGTCCTGGGGCAGGCCGAGGCTCTGCTCGACAGTGTGGCAGTGACGCACCTGGTCGGGTCCGTGGAGGCCACGAGGCTGCTCCAGCTCTGGAAGAAGCGGGGCGAGGAGGTGCGATCCTGGGAACAGGCGCGGGTTGCCAAGAGCCACCGGCCGCACCGGCTCATTCCCCTCAAGGGACATCCCTCATGCACATGCTCCGACGCCCTCTATTGTGCGCGCCCCAGGCCAACGCTGGGGTGGAGGAGCTGCGAAGCACCTGGATGGGCCTGGAGCAGGCTGCCACCGCGCAGGCGGACGAGGCGGTACGGCTGGAGGAGCAGGCGCTGGCTTTGGAGCACGCGGGGCAGCCCGAGGAGGTGAGCGGTGGCCCTCCCTCCCTCTCCAATGAGCATGAGCGTCCTCTAAGCCATGTCCCCAGGAGGAACGTCAGTAGCAGCTTGCGCTAAGCTCCTTCAGCAGCGGTCATTGAGCAATTGCACATCGGATAGCATCAGTAGCCGCTCGAGCCCAGCATGCTGTCTAACCGCATCCTTGTCACCCCAGGCGTCTGCCACCATGGCCCGGGCCGATGAGCTGCACCGCCTGGCGGAAAAGCTGCGGCTCGAGGCGGACCGGGCCAAGGCGGCGCTTGCCGCCCGCGAACGCGCCTCAGGCGAGGCCCAGACGCAATCGCGGCTGCTGCTGCAGGGGCTGCACGATGTGGAGCACGCGGCGGAAAAGCTGCAGATGGAGATGGGGCAGCGCGGATACGATGTCGGCGAGACGGGTGCCTCGACGGCATTCGCCAGGTGCGCAAACCGCCCGGGGCCGTACGGGGCGCTGTTAAACACCTGGCACCGAAGCCTTGCGCCCTGAGAAAGCCATCGAGGAAGCCATGCGTTTGCCGCGTGTACAGGGCTGGAGGGAGCGGCCCTCAGGTGCAGCTGCCACTGCGCCAGCAGCACACTGCTGGCCTGCTGCGTGCCCCCGAGGGTGCTGGCATGGCACAGGACGAGGTGAGCACCTCTACCTGCAGCACAGGTGCCTTGGGCCGGATGAGCGCACCTCACCGCTGTTCTCTTCTGCCACGCACAGACGGCGACGGTCATGATGGCTTCACCCAGCATGCTGTCCCGCAACTCCAGCCTGGCCACCGTCAACCTCAGCGCTGGCATGGGCGGCTCAGCTGAGGGCGACCGAGCCAGCGGGTCCAGGGCGTACGGTGAGGCCGCGGCGGGGCGCAGCATGCGGTCCGGGTACCCACGCCGGAGGAGATGAGCTTGCATCGTGTTCTCGTGCAGGATATGAGGGCGGCGGAGCTGAAAGCAGCAGCTCCGGCGACGGGCCTGGACTCCAGTCCCTGGTGAGCTAGCGCTGGGAAGGCAAGGGCCCACCTACGGATGTGCGCACTGACACCTCGGTGCCCTGAGCGCAGGTTACGGGTATCACAGGCGAGGCTCTCGAGCCGCTGCGCAGGACGCCGACCTTTGGCTCCCAGCCGCCCTTGGCCGGCGCTCTCAGCGGCTCTGCGGCCGGGCCCGACCCTGCCCTGGCGCCGCTGGTCCAAGAGCTCGAGTCCCACTCGGCTGCTGCGGCAACGCCTCCGACCTACAGGTGAGGGCTCTTCCTTACCTACCTCCGACAAGAGCATGCAATGTCGCCACGGGCTGGCTTGTACCGTAACAGCTGCTTGCCCATCCCCCTGCCGCGCAGCTGGGATGGCCATGATGCGGTCATGTCCGCGCTGGAGGCTTCACCCACGGAAGAGTCGGCCCTGGTCTCGGCCAGCAGCAGCTCAGCCCAGGCGCAGAGCGAGACGATCAACAGCGCGGGCCAGGCGGAGCTGCTCCAGCTGGGGGACCAGGAGCGCCAGGCGCGGTGGCAGGCCCTTGCGGCCGCCCTCCCGGCGGGGGCAGACCCCGTGGTCGCCGACGTGGTGGACCAGGAGGGCCGGCGCTGCGCCACGGTCGCGGGCTCTTCCAGCCTCCTGGTGAGCCCTGGCCGTGCCAGGTACCCTGCTACCAGGCGGCGTGCGGCAGTGCCATAACCGGGTGATGTCCTGATTCAATGTGCAGGTCGAGACCCTGAGCTTCGCAGCCGGCTGTCACGAGGCGCTGGGCGCCCGGCTCAGCTCCTACCGCCGGGCCCTGGCGGGCCAACGCGCCTCAGCGCTCGACGCCGCCTCCACATTGGCCGAGGCGGAGGCACTGCAAGCCCAGGAGGCCGAGGTTGCAGACCTGGACGCTCAGCTCTTAGCGCAGGTGCAGGAGTTTGAGGGCCAGGTGGCCGCTTTCGAGGCCCAGGGCAGCACGGCCCAGGCCCTGACTGCCCGTTTCGAGCTTAAGCGCCTGCAGAACAAGCACGAGGACGCTGCCGTCAAGGCTGGGCAGGTCCAGCAGGCGCGGCAAGCAGCCAGGGAGCGAGCCGTCCAGGCGCGCGTCAAGGTGAGCCGAAGAGCCAACGTTTCTTGCTTTCCCCGCAGTGTGCTTGGACTCGTAGGCGGCGAAACTGACGTATCTTGTGGTAAATGCCGTTCTTGCAGGAGGCGGAGATGCGGGCACGGGTTGAGGTGGAGCACGCGGCGGCTCGCTCGCTGCTGGAAGCCCTGCGCGCGGCGGACGCCGGAGTGCGCCACAGCGCTGAGGGCTACAGCCACGCCGTGTCGGCCCTGACGCTGGGCGCCCAGGCCGGACTCAACATTCTGCGCGGTAGGTTTCCCCGTCTCTGCTGGTCCCGTGGGCTTGTGGGCTTCGCCTTGCGCGTCCGTTGCCGCTCTGTTTATCAGTTGATTACACGAGGCATGGGCCGGGCCCTTAATCGTGACCCAAGGCTGACGGCTCACCATTTATGCCCTGTGTCCAGGTGCCGATGCGTCTGGGCAGGCCGCCGAAGCTGAGGGCCGCCTGGACCAGCAGGCCCGCGAGGCATCCCGCGCGCAGCAGGCGCTGGCGGAGGCGCGGAGGCTGAGGGAGGCCGCAGAGGCAGAGCTCGCGGCCAGTGAGGACCGAATCGCAGCGGCACGACAGCGTGCGGCGCAAGAAGCAGAGGCCATGCTCCGCTCGGCGGCTCGGCCTACTGTTGCCAGCACTTCAGCTGCAACCGGCGGTGCCATGATGGGCCCCAACTTGGGAATGGGTGGAGGCGCGCAGCTGGCGTCCGAGCAGACCTCGTCGGACAGAGAGGCCTTGCAGGGGCTGGCAGCGCCACAGTCCCACGCCGGTGGGCAGCCGTCCGTGCTCTTCGGCCTTGGCCTCGCGAAGGTTGGTAGTCCTGCTTTGCCGGGAGTCGGGCACCTTCAGAGCTGAGCCCTTGCTCAACACACCGCCCCTTGGTTTCGGCTAAGACCCTCTCCTCGCTGCCCTGTCTCCAGGACCTTGGCGGCTTCGGAGTGGAGGATGGCGGCTCCGCCCTCCTGCAGCCCGCTTCCCTCTCGTCGATCCTGCCCTCCAATTCAGCCCTGTCAAGCGACCACGGCCTCCAAGGGCTGCTAGCGCTCGAAGCCCAGCTGGCCAGCCTGCAGGCTCGACACCAGCAGGAGCTGCAGCAGCTGCGCGAGGACAGATCGGACGACGATGATGCCGTACAGCGGCGGGCCGTACGGCAGGAGCTGGAGGCCGATCTGCGAGAGGCCGAGCGCCAGGCCGCGCGTGTGCGGGTAAGCTCCGCCCGAGATCTGGAGACACGACTGACCGCTCAGGTCCAAGCTGCTGGCCAGCACCGGTCCCATCCATACCGTCCCCGCCACTTCGCATCCCTTCTGCTCTCATTCCCCAGGCCGAGGTAAGCAGCGTTCGGGACGCTTCGCCCGCGGAGGTCCAAGCCAACAACGACCGCCTGCAGACCTTCGAGACCCGAGTGGCCATGCTGGAGGAGGCGATCCACGCCCTGGACGAGCTGGAACGTGCGGAGGCGTCCCTGCGCAGCACGCGGGCCGCGGATAGCACGGCACAGCTGCAGGCGCGGTTCTGCGATGAGGCTGGAGCGGTTCTCGCCAAGGCGCTGGACGCGTGCAATTGGGCCATCGGTAGCTCCCAGGGCGCGCAGGCAAGTCATGGCTGACGCCCCAGCAATGCTGCATCATTACCGTTCGCTGAACTTCTGTTACTTGGGTGTTCTGTAGGATGCTGAGGCTCAGCAGCGGCTAGGCCTCTTGCAGGCAAAGGCGGCGGACTTCGCTCAGCGCAAGCAGGACCTGGACCAGGAGGCCGCGGCGGCTCGACAGCGCTGCGAGCAGGCCGCTGCGCAGCTTGCCGCCGCCGAGCTGGCCGCCCAGCTGCGGCGGGAATGGCTGCAGCAGGCGCGCGACGCAGCCGCCTGCTCCAGCCGCGTCGCCGCCTGGGACTCACGGCTCGGCACGGTGAGCGCGTTTAAGACCCGTATCCATCGTGCACAGCGCTCAAGCCAGGGCCCGACTCCATGCCTTCTTCTCACATTGGGGTTCCCTGCCTTTCCCCTTGACGTTCACGCTCGGCAGGCTCGCGCCCGCCTGGCTGAGCTCCAGGGCCCCGTGGCGGAGCAGCAGGATCGCGCCCGCACATCCTCTAACCTGGCGGAGACCATGTCTTCAGCCGTGGAGCAGCACCGCAAGCAGGCCGCTGCGCTGGGGCGCCAGGCCGCCGACCAGCGGGAGTCGTCCCGGCGGCTGGCCGCGAACGGGCAACAGCTGGAGGCGGATGCGGCCAAAGCCATGGCTGACAGGTGGGCAAACGAAGCCACTTCTTGCCGGCAAGCACCGTGCTTCACAGGTGCTCTGCTTGTCATGTGCACGAGACGGTTGAATGATGGAGTTGAACGGACACGTGTCTCTTTTTCTTCCCTGGTGTGCCCGCAGTCTGCAGCAGCAGGCGGATGGGCTGCTTGCCCAGGCCACCCAGATGGAGGAGGACGCGCGCAAGCACTGGGCCGAGGCCAAGGAGCGAGCGGAGGCTGCTAACCACGCCCATGCAAGCGCCGACGCGCAGGGCCAGCTCGTCCAACAGGTTAGCCCATGACCTCGCTGGCAAGGGCTTCGTTACCTACCCGCGCTGTCATCCTTGCCTGTGGCCGTGCGGCGCTCAATTGACGAGCGCCGTAAGCGCTGTCCTTGCTGGTTCCCACCTGACCCGCGACAGATCGACAATGCGCACCGAATTTGCACCTCAGCTCTGCAGTGGCGCACCCAGGCCACCCAGAAGAGCAGCGACGCCTGCCAGAAGCAGGCGCAGGCGGCCGAGCAACAGCAGCAGCTGGCCGGCCTCGAGAAGGACCTTGCGGCGCTGGAGTCCCAGGTATGTGCTCTAATCGGCGCTGTCATGCAGGTTCCAGGAACCCAGCCTTGGCACCGCTTGACGCTCCGCCCTGTTTGCGTCGCTGCAGATGTCTGGCGGGCTGCGGCCTGACATGATGGCGTCCCACATGATCTCCATCGCCCGCACTAAGCAGCAGACCTCGGCCCTGCGCACCTCGCTCCGGACGCTGCAGCAGCAGCTGCAGGCGGACCGGGACGCTGCGGCGGCGGCAGCAAGGGAAGCCGCCAAGGTGAGCAAGCGCGGCCGGGTCCCTTTGCGGCGAAAGGGTGTTGCAGGCGCCCTGGCTTACCGGCATTGCTCCCTCCCTTCTCTCCTCTGCAGTGCGAGGAGGAGCTTGCGCAGCTGGAGCCCCGAATCCACGAGCTCGAGCAAGAGGTAGGCTCGTCAATCCCCTTGGCGCTGGCCTCACTCGCACATTGTGCTGACGCTTGGGCCTTCCGGCCCCTCCTGCAGGTCACGGCCGGTGGCGGGGCCAAGCCGCAGACGCCGTCCACGCAAGCAGGGCTGCTGACATCAACCACGACGCTGGACCTGCCTCGCCCCGAGCCCAGCAGCGTGCTACTGCCAAGCGTGACCTTCGGCCACTCCGTTTCCCAGGTACTGTTCACTGCACACATGCGAGGTCCGCGTGCTCATCGCTGCCAAGGCTGACCCCTTCCTTTGCCCCTCGTGATCTGGGCCTCAGCACCCGCTCACCTCTGTCGGCGGCGGCGCGTCGGGCCCCAACTCGCTGTCCGGTGGGGGCGAGGCCAGGCGGCCAACCGTGCGAGTCGTGCTGCCGGGAGCCCAGCTCGGCGCCGAGGGCTCGGGCCACTTCGGTCTGTCCTACCGCTCCTCTCCCTCCGGCGCACGCAGCTTGGGCGGCGGCCTCACACCGGACGCCGACGCGCCCTCACGCTTGGGCCTGGGCCTGGGCCAGGCTTCTGGCTTGGGCGCGTCGCCCAGCCGAGACCCCGGCTCGGCGCCGTCGCCTGGGCAGCAGCTGCAACGCAGCAAGAGCGCGAGCTCGATGCGTTCCGCCCTCGCGGGATCGCTACCACAACTCGACGAGGACGACGCCTATGACAGCGACGGCGGCCTGATGCGCAGCCCGGGCCGCTCGGGCCGGGGCGGCAGCGCACCAGCCAACATCGTCAACGCCCCGCTGGCTCGCTTGCGCCGCGGCGGCGGACAACGGCCGCCGTCGCTGCTGGGCCAGACCTCAACCCCTGCGTCCCCATCCGCGGGCCAGCGGGGCGCGTCGCAGCCTGTGTCCCCGGGCAGCTCGCGTAGGGTCTTGATGCACGCTGACGATCTGCCTTCGGACGACCTCCGTAGCCACCGCTCCTTCACCGCGGGCCAGTCCGCCTCAGGCCAGGCCCTGGCGCAGCTCCCCGGGATGCCGTCACTGGGATCCCAGCCGCTGGGGCAGGGGCCTTCGCACCCGAACGCTCAGGGCCAGGGCCAGGGGCTGGGCCAGCAGCTGTCAGCCTATGTGTCGGCAGGCTACCCAGGCGGCCCCAGCAGCTTCGAAGGCACCGAGGGCGCGGCCACTGCCGGTGACCTACTTGACCGGGTAAGCCTGGGGAGTTTCTGATCACGACATGGTGTTGTGATGCAGCACTCGAGTGTGAAGTTGAACCCTCACGCTGTGCCCCTTCCCAACCGACGCCAGGTGGCCGGCAAGAGCCTGAGGCCGCTGTCCAACATCTCCCCAAAGCGCACCACGGGTGCACCGACGGGCCTCGCCAAGACGCGCGTGGGCAGCGGCGGTGGCATGCGGCTTGAGAGCGCCAGCGGTGGCGGAGGTGGAGGCGACGACAGCACCGACTCCAGCGAGTCTGGGGGCGACGGCGGCGACGGCAAGCGCGCGAGCCGCACCGCTGGCCTGCTGGACGGCATTGACGATGAGGAGGCGCTCGAGGAGGAAGAACAGGAGCCGGAGCCTGACACAAAGATGTACCGCGCCGTCAAGCAGAGAGTGAGGCTGTGGAGGGCTTTGGACGCGCCATGGCCGCTGCGGATGCCTGTCTTGAGGCAGATCTGACTCTCGGCCTGTCTGACCGGGTCTGTCGGTACCTATGCTGGTTTGTACAACGCTACCCCCAGAAGGGGCTACCCAGTGTGATTGGTTGTTTCTTGTCGTGTGCCCCCGATGGCAGCTCGAGGAGCTGGAGAAGCGCATCGCAGAGCTGCGGCGGCAGGGCGACACCGCCAACACAGCAGCGGAGATCCTGCTGCGGAAGCAAGAGCAGCTGCGCCTGGACGGCGACAGCCGGGCCGGCAGCGCCGAGCAGCAGAGCGCGCTGCTGAGCCACGGCGACGCTATGATCCACCTCAAGGAGGCCGAGGGCTCGCTCTGCCACAAGCAGGTAGGTACCGTCAAGCTTGCAGCCCCAGGGAGCATGAGCACTAAAACGCAATGCACGCGCCAGCACCCGGCCCTCCTTTTGTCAGTTTATGATCACTGCGCTCCCCTGTGCAATCTGCTCATGGGCTCATGGAATCTGGCCGCAGGCGGACCTGCTGGAGGAGGAGGCCGCGGCGTGCCAGGACGCACTGCAGTACGCCCTGGTGGATTGGCGCCAGCGGCGGGAGCTGCACCGCCTGGAACACCGCCACTCGCTGCTGACCGGTCGGGCCCAGGCCCTGGCGGTCGAGGCCCAGGGGCACGAGGCCGACGCCGCCGATGCAGCCGAGTGCATCGTCCTGGCCAACGCCTTCATCGCCAGGTGCGCTTACATACGACATTGCGGGCTGCTGGTCCACGTGCCCGTCGTTCTGTGGACTTATAGCTGCAGGGTTCCATCACTCTGTCGTTACTGGTACCTTACCAGCGCCGGGAGCTTGTAAGCCTGTCAACACCGGTGCCCGTGGCGTTGTCTGTTCCTCGCAGGCAGCCGAGCGGGCCCAGGTCGACGCTGGAGCAGCAGAACGTGGCCCTCTTTGTGGAGGAGCAGCAGAAGCGGCGGGCGGCAGCGCAGCGGCACTCGGTGGAGTGTCGGGCGGGGGCAGCGCGGCTCGCCACCCTCGCAAGCGACACGTCGAGCCGGAAGGCCCTGTGCGAGGAGAAGAACCTCTGCAACAAGGTGCGGAGTCTGCATACCGCACCTCTGCAGGGATCAGGCTGGATTGCGCCCCAACACTCACAGAGCTTCTTTCCTCGTTTCCTTCAATCACAGGCCCTGTATCAAGGGGCGCTGGAGCTGGCCGATGCGTACGAGCAGGCCGCCAGGATCTCCTCGCAGGCCCAGGCTTACCGCCTGGCGGCGCTCAAAGCTGCGGCGGACGTCCTGAGCGCCCGCATGCAGCAGACGGACAGCCCCGCCGCCAGGGATGGCAGCCTCACGCCAACCGGCTCATCAGCGGTCGGGACTCCGCGCGGGTGAGCCCCTGCCCTAGCCCTTGCCCGCGCTCTAGTCACCCAGAACTCCGCTACCGCCACCTTAAACACGCTCTGCTGCTTCTTTCCTCACTTCAGAACCCCCGGCTTTGCACAACTCTCCGCCCGTCCCGTCCCTTCCCGTACAGGCGTATCAACCCGCTCATCACGCCGCGCTCGTTTCAGCCGGCGCCCGAAGCCCTAGACCAGGTGGCAGCGGCGTCGGAGGCGGCCGCGGAGGCCCTCCAGAGCTACCTGGAGGAGCTGCTGGGCGACGCCTCAGACGCCATGTCCGTCCTGCGGAAGCGAATGGACCACGTGGCTCGGCTCATGCAGCTCCACCAGGTGAGGCCACGTGGGCCCAGGTTGCATGGCGGGCCCGTTGCCTGCACGAATTGGGGTTCATAACGCTGGCTGCATTAGCATACGGTACCAGAAGCTCAGGATGCTGCGGCTTCTGCAACCCTGCAACTCCCCCAGGAGGTCTACGAGCTGGGGGGCCACCAGGCGGGCAGCAGCGGTGCCGCCGGTGCCCCCTCCGAATCGGACCTGGACAGCGACCGGGCCCACGAGATGGCCAAGCGGAGCGCTCGGATGGAGGCGGCACGGGCCGTCATCGAGGACATGGACCGGGCCTGCAGCCTGGCCGCCGACCTCCGTGGCATTTGCGTCGACGCAGCAACGGCACACGGCGCACTGTGCGACGCCCAGACGGAGCCCAACACAATCCAGGCGCAGTTGGTGGGCCACAAGGACGCCAACCTGGCCCAGTTTGAGGGCGAGGTCCTGAAGCAGCAGCAGGTCCTGGCCGCGCTCGAGGTGCAGGTCCCGCTCGTTCGGGACCAGCTCGCGGTCATGCTGCAGGTCGTGGACTACCGCCAGGCCGCGGCGCAGCTGCTCGAGGGTGAGGCTGGCGCTGTGTCTGGTGCCGTACGTCGTGGGGTTTAGGCCGTACATTGCGGGCTGTGGGGGTCACAGTACGCTGTACGGTGCGGACCTGCGGGCCTGGCTGACGTGTTTGATGGCCGGATTTGCCCCTCCCCAGCTCGGGGCGAACTGGAGCGTGCCGCGGCGACGGCTGGCGACGCCGGCAAGAGCCTGGAGGCGAACATTGCGGTCCACAGGGAGGCGCTGGCCATGCTTCGCGGCCACATTGCCGCCGTCAGTGAGGAAGCACGCATCTTCCAGGTAAGCACCTGCGCTCGTGCTACTCTGCCATCCCGCTACCCTGCGCTGCCTTTCTGTGCTGCCTGCCTCTCTTCCCCGGCTGCCTGGAAAGCAGCACTCAATTCCTTGCTGTCTGCCTGCAGGCTGGCGGGAACGTGCTGCAGGCAACGGCCGCCGAGGAGGCGGCGCGGCGCCTTGCGGAGGACGCTCTGTCCTCGGAAACCACGCTGGCTGCACTGGAGCACGAGGCCCGGCTCAAGCATGATGAGCAGGGCATGGCTGCGGCGGCCGCCGAGGAGCTGCAGCAGGTGGCCTCCGCCAGCACGGAGCTGGCGGCACTGTTGCAGCGGATCGTGGGCGAGCAGGAGGAGGCGCGTGTGGCCAGTCGCCAGGTGGAGAAGCTGGGCGCTGAGAGCCGCAGGTGCGTGAACTGGTAGGAGGCATTCCTGCTTCCAAGCGCGCGGAGACCCACCAGGAGGATGTCTTGAGCTCGGCAGCTCGCCGTGAGTGCTTGTTGCTAGGAAGGGTTTCAACGTCACCCTGCGGCTCCCGCGGTCACGCAGGCTGGACTCGGAGGCCAAGGAGCATCAGCGAATCGCGGACGCATGCAGCAAGCAAGCCGAGGCGCTGCAACACCAGTCCCTGCAGTGCCGCACGGTAAGAGGCACACAGTTCTCTGCTGCGCACCGTTGCGGACCGACTCCGTGCCTTTCGCACACTCACCTCTCAACCCCTTCACCCCCCGCCGCCCCACCAGGACCTCAAGTTTGCAGCCGCCGACTCGCACTTGGTCGCGGCCCGGCAGTGCCGCGCCGAAGCCCAGGAGCACGCGGCCCTGGCGGCGGCCGCCAAGCAGGCTGCGGCCACAGCCGCCGAGCGACTCAAGTCTGCCCAGGCCTATCGAGACCAGCTGCTACGCGACACACGGCTTCTGCACACGGCCGCTGGCCACCTGCAGCAGGCGCTTTCGTGCATGCGGGACAAGCACCACCTGCTGCGCAAGCGGAGGGACGTGGAGCACCGGCGGCAGCAGGGCGAGGCCGAGGATGAGGAGCCCGCAGATGCGTCCAGCGGTGCTGCGGGGGCCAAGCCCAAGGTCTCCGAGCTCGAGGTGCTGCAGACACAGGTAAGCGTGTCCAGGTCCACCCGGCGCGCTTTGCAGCACTGAGCACGCCTTGTATCAAGCCAGGCTGCTGAGGGCCCCCGCTTCGTACCATGACTAACAAAAACCCGATCTCCCGTTGCAGATCGCCGCCAGCGAGACCACCATCAAGCACCACCTGGCGGCCAAGGCCTCGTTCGTGCGGGCCGCTGACCACCTGGGCGTCTCCTACACCAGCCTGCGCCGGGCCGCCGAGTGCTCCGCCCAGGCCGACGCGGCCATGCAGGAGGTGCTCAAGGCCCGGCGAGCCTCGGCCACCACCGGCACGAGCTCCGGCTCGGGCTTGCCGGTGGGCCTGCTGGCCGGCAGAGGCGCCCGCGGCGCCCTTGCTCTTGCAAGCTTCGGTCCGGCATCTTCACGACAGAGCGTGCAAGAGGTGCGTTGAGCCTGACGGAGCCAGCCCGGTGTGACGCAAGCTTCTGGAATGCCACCCAAACTGCGGTCTACGATACCAGTACAGCTTGCTGACCCCCATCATGGTTCCGCACCCATTCTCCAACAGGCCACCAGCCGCACCGGCGACTCCCAGGCCGCCGGAGAGCCTGACGCGGGCACCTCCCACGTCCAGCACGCAGAGCTGCGCTACCGCTGCCTGCGCGGGAGCCTCGCCGCCCTGCAGGCCATCGCGGCGGCGGCGGAGTGCACGTGCGATGCGCGCTGCCGCCAGGTCCGTCTGTCCGACCAGGCCGCCATTCTGGTGTCTGACCTGGCGGCGAAGATCCTCGAGGCGGAGGCCAACGCTGACGAGGCCGCGCAGCTTGAGTCGCGGATGCGCACCAGTGGAGGCGTCGTCGACGAGGAGAGCGAGGAGAACCTAAAGGCGAAACTCATGGTCAACGCCCTGCTGCAACAGGTGTGGAGGGTACTATGGAACGCTGCCAGATCGTTGGGCTGCCCTCTTTCTGCAGTGCATGCTCTCTCGTTCGTGGCCAGGCGTGCCTGAGCTGTAGCTGCTGCCTTCCACTTCGCCGCGTCGCCACAGGCGGAGACGTACCGCGGCGAGGCGGCCGCGCTGCAGGGCAAGATCCTGGAGCTGGAGGCTGAGGAGCGGGCAGCGGAGCAGGCGGCCTCGGGGCTCGAGGCGGGCCTGGAGCGGCTCCGCCACGACCACCGCCACACGCTCGAGGCCCTGGACCTCACCGCCCGCATCGCCGCCAGCCGCGAACACGAGGCCGCGCTGCGGACCCAGGCCCGCGTGCTTTCCGTGGAGGTAGCCCAGCTGGACCGGGAGGCCACGGGGCACGAGGGCAAGGCCGTACAGCTGCGTCAGCAGCTGACTAATGCCAGCCACTCGGCGGACCCGGAGGACGTGGCCAACCTGATGGTGGTGACTCAGCAGATGGGCGCCAAGGCGGTGGCGCACCGGGAGCAGCAGCACGCTCGCAAGCGGGAGCTGCTGGCGCTGGAGGCGGAGTACGAGCAGGTGGCGGCTGACGTGGCGCAGATGGTGCAGCGAGCGGAGCACGTGCTGAGGGCCAGCGAGACGCAGGCACAGGTGGGCCCGGCAGCGTACTGTCTCCGTGAGACCCTATCCTGCTGTACAGACGGATAGGACCCTTCAGAGCACAGGGCCTTGTTACCGGCCCGATCAAACGGGCCCTGCTGCTCAGGTCATTTTGCAGTGGCAATCAACGGTTTGCTTTCGACCGGACCCTCGCAGGTGCGGGAGTTCTCTGCGAAGGTGGAGGAGCTGCGCGGCGAGATGTCCGCCGCGGTAGCTGCGTGCGAGCAGTGCCGGTGCTCCTTAGAGGACTTGCGGGACCAGCACGCCGAGCTGTCGGCCGGCAGGCGCAGCTCCAGCGGCGGCGTGGCCTCGGAGCCAACAGGCGACTACGCCATGGTCAGCACCGTCAGCGCTGCAAGGTAAGGGCCCCTTGAGCGAGCTCTCGTGATGTTCTTACCGCTGAACCCACCGCACCTGTGCTTCGCTCCTCATTAGGCGCTGCGTGCATGTGAGCAGGGCTGTGAGACTGAGGCTCTCCTTGCTTCCCTGGATGGCCGCAGGCGCTCTCACCAGATCGCAACCACAGAGGCCGCCATCTCCCTCTCCGAGCAGATGCTGCGCACGCACGAGCAGCGTGCGCGGGTGCTGCACGCAGCCGTTGACGCCTGGGAGGCGGCCTGCAGCCACCAGCAGACGGCGCTTCGACACCAGCAGCAGCTGCTGCAGCAAGCCGACTGGCGCACTCGGGTTTCCAGGCTGCAGGGCGACCTGCTGGCGGCTGCAGAGGACCACACGGCGAAGGCCCGGCAGCTGCGGGCCGGCGCTGGCAAGGACAGGGACGGGATGGGACCGCACGGTGCGGCTTCGGCGTCCGCTGCCGACGGGCTCGCCGCTGCCGCCCTCGCTGACCCGTCCGTCCCCGGGGCCGACGTGATCAACTCTTGCCGCGCTCAAGCGGCCGCCATCAGGTGAGCGCTGCCTGGCCCTCGTTTGCATGTCACCGGCTTTGCTGCGGTCCAAAACTATATCGCCCTGACGCGCTGCCCCTCCTGACGACACGTCGTCGTGTCTTGGACATTGCAGGGTTGCCACCGACGCCGCCCAACAGCTGGCGTTGGCGGAGATCCAGGAGGGCCTGGCCTCTCGTGCCTCATCCCTGGCCTCCCAGGTGGGGCATCAGGCTGAGCGCATGGCCACGGCAGCGGAGCTCGTGCGGCCCATGCTCGGCCGCCTCAAACACGTGGCCGGAGTGTCCGTGTCGGCCGCGCGGCTACAGCTGGTGTGCGTCGACGCTTGCGCGGATCAGGGCGTGGAGCTGACGGCCATGCACCGGGCCATGGATTCCGTACGCGATCTGGCAAGCCGGATTCAGGTTCTGTTGGAGGCAGCGGACCGGCACGCACGCGCCGGGCAGGCAGCCGATGCGGCGGCCGCGCGGGGCCAGGCCACGGCGCTGCAAGAGGCGCTGCAGCTTGAGCTGAGGGCGGTGCAGGGCTGCCGTCAGAGGCTGTCCGAGCTGGATGTGCGCATTCGGGAGGCTCAGCAGGAGCTCGGCAGTGTGAGTTGCAGGGGTGGACCGGGCCGGAGCTTATCTAGCTTGTTGTGGTTAGCTCATACTCTTGATGTTCAGGCTATAGCTCTTTCACACTTGCCTTGCAAGCGCTGCGTTCTCTACTCCAACCGCAGGCCGACGGGCACCTGGAGCTGCTGGGGCCTCCCTTGGCGGTGGCTCAGAGCGTGGCAGAGTACGTGCAGCAGGCGTGCGAGCTGCATGCTGGATGCGCCGAACGCCAGCAGGACATCCTGCGCCTGGCCCGACTGGCGGCTGACGCCATGGGCCGAGCCGCCCTGGTGAAGCGCGAGTGTCTGGCCACGCGTGACGCCGCGGAGCAGCTGGTCAAGGTGGGTGTGCTGCTAGCTTGGTGGGGGACGCTCCTGGTCTGTAAGGGGCATTAGCAAGGCTGCGTGGCGTGGCATGGTCCGGCAGGAATCTGCAGCGCGCTGGAGCGGATAACCGACACAATCTGGGGGTCATGACGGGCATTCTCCATTACAACTGCCCCTCTTTTCCCGCTTGCGAGCCGCAGTCCGGGAAGCACGAGGGGGCGTACGAGCTCCAACACGCCGCCACGACCCTGGAGCGGTCGCTCGGGGAGGCGGAGGCGGAGCGACGCACCCTGGAGGCCCAGGCGCTGCAGACCGCTGACGCCTGCGGCTCGGACGCTGCGGCTGCGGAGCTGTACCATGACCTGGCCTCCATGTCCGCCCAGCTGCTGCAGCACATGGACGAGCAGGAGTCGTACAAGGACGAGCACGTACAGCTGGAACACGCGCTGGCGGCGCTCGGCCGCAGCCTGGCTAGCGTGAAGCAGCAGCTGGCCGCGCGCCGCGGCGACATGCAAGCCCTGGGCGGCCAGATCGAGGAGCGCCGGACAGAGGCCCTGATACTGCTCAAGGTGTGATCCCCTTCTTGGGTTTGTTCATGTCTGTGTTTCTCATGTCCGGGTAGTGGCAGCCCTAAGGCGCGCGCATTTAGTACAAGCCTCACACCGAGGGGTGGTACCCTATTGATCCCCGCTAACGTTGTGTTGCTCGCTGCCTGGCCCTGCAGGAGGGCCACGAGGCTCAGGCCGGGGTGCGCCGGGAGGCTGCCGCCCTGCTGGTCGCCCAGCTGGCCGCCACCGCAGACGATGTGGTGGCGCTGGAGCGACGCGCTTCAGCGCTGCAGGAACGACACACCCTGCTCGCCAGCCTGCACGCCAAGGTCCGTCACTCCGATACCCTCTGGTACCGCCTGACCCACATAACCTGAGCCTTGGGCTCCTGTGCGTCACATTCTTGACATGCTATACCTCTCACATATACCTTCCTTTGTTGCATGTCCCACAGTCGGAGGCCCGACTGGGCATGCTGGGCCAGCTGGGCCGGCTGTGCAGCGCGGGCGTCGAGCACCTTCTGGATGCGCGAGAGGCCCACGAGCAGCACGCGCAGAGCAGCCGCGCCGCCGCCCTGCTGTCAGTCGAGCTGAGCCAGGCGGAGTCGGAGCTGGCGGCCGCAGAAGCCAGGTGAAGCAAGGGGGCCTTCGCGTTCTGCCTGGCCCATATGCGACACCTATCAGCCACCCTGTACTCACCCTCACGGCGTCGCCTGTGCAATGCAGCCGCCCTGTACTCGCCCTCACGGCATTGCCCCCGTACCGGTATGCAGGGTTTCCGAGACGCAGAGAAATGCGTCGCAGATGCAGCACGAGCACCAGCAGCTGGCGGCGGCAGCAGCGTCGGATGGAGCCCTGGCCGGAGACGATGATGCCGAGGAGCTGCCGGACCCGGAGCAGCTCCTGCAAGCTGCGGGGCTGGCGCGGGCCGAGCTGCTGCTGGCGCGCAGGCAGCGCGGGGAGCAGCAGAACCGCGTGGCGGAGCTACGCAGCCGCGCAGCCCTCGCCGAAATTACCGCAGAGTCCAGCCAGCTTCGCGTCTCTAAGGTAGGCGGGCGGTACGTCCAATGCAGTTTCACAGGCGGGAAGCATACACGTTCAAACCGGTCGGTCCTTGCTGCCACTGTCCGCGGACGGGGCGGTCGCCCTCTGAGGTCTGAACCCTGCCGTCTCAGCAGCTGCCTTGACGGCTGTGTGTTGCCTCGGGATACGCCCTGCAGGCACGCGAGCGGGCCGAGGAGGGCCAGCGGCTGGTGGCGAGCATGATGGCGGTCCTGGAGGGCTCGGGCTCACTACTGATTGACGCCGATGCCCTGCGCGGGGCACTCAGCACCATCCAGGGCATCACGTCAACCTCCTCGAGTCATAACGACGCATCAGCCGCCGACGGGGAGGCAGACCAGCGTCACGGCATCATGTCAGCCGCGCAGCTGCAGTCCGTCATCCTCCAGGCGCTGGCCGAGGCGGCGTCCAAGTTCGTAGACGCTCTGTCCACCGCAGGCGCTGCGGAGGCCGCACGCGCGGACGCCCTGACCGCCGCCCAGGAGGCCCGGGCCGCTCGTGAGGCTGCGGGCCGACAACAGGTTGCGGTCAAGGAGCTCACGGCGGCAGAGGAGGGTGCCAGCCTGGCAGCCACCGCCGGCCGCCTGCCGGGCAGGCGACGTGCCAGCGCTGGGCCGGGCAGCGAGTCCCAGGCCGCGGCCTCCAGCTTTGCAGACGCTGGGCTCGCAGCAGCCAGCAGCGCTAGCGCTGCGCTGGGGAGTATGGCCCTCGTGGCCCCACAGTCCAAGGGTCCTCGCGGTCGTGTGTCTGCGGAGTTGGCCAAGGTGGAGCTGGAGCGGCTCCATCACGAGGCCGCGTACATGGACGCCACTGCCGCGCAGCAGCTCAAGCTGGTGGGTTGCGGTGGTGCTGGGTGGGCTGCTGATGTCCCGAACAATTTCACCTTCCCGCTTCTGATAAAAAAACCCTAAGAACCCTATGCCTACACTTAGTTTCGCCCCCTTGCGCCTCACCCCGAACAGCTTCACCTCCCCGCTTCCCTGAGTCACTTGCTTGGCCACGAGCAGCTTCACCTCCCCGCTACTCTTGTGCTGATCTTGAACATCAATTTTACGCTGTGTCTCTCCCCTGTCGTATGCTATCTCTCGGCAGGTGGCCTGCCTTGAGCAGCAGTGCGGCCTGCTGCGGCGCACCAGCGACAGCCTGCTCGAGATGGCGCGGTACGGCGTGGGCGCGGAGCTCAACGCAGGGCCCCGCATGACGGCCGACGAGGCGGCCACGCTGCTGGCGGCCTGCAAGCAGCTGTCGCTGCAGCACGTCGCCACGCTGGCCCTGACGGCGCCGCTAGAGCGCTGCCAGCGGGCCGAGGCCTGCCTGCGGGCTTCCCTAGAGTGCGTAGACGCAGCCCGGCGCTCCCGAATGCAGGCGCTAGAGCACCGCGTTGAGGCTATCCAGGGCACCGCCGCTTCTTCGGCGCCATGGACGGAGGCCGGCACGGACGGTGCGGGCCCTGGTCTCGGTGTGCGCGGGGAGCCGGTCAGCAGTGTCAGCTACAGCCCCAGCCGCCTGGCGGCCGAGCTGGCAGGCATGGGCCAGACGTACGGCCGCACGGCACCGCTGTACCCCACGGCGGGCGAGCGCGCCGCCGCGGCCACGCTTTCCAGCCTGGCGGCACATGAGCAGCTTCTGACGGAGGAGGAGGCGCTGCTTGGGCAGGTGCAGGAGCTGGAGCAAGCGGCGGCGCAGCTTCGGGACGAGGCGGAGGCGCAGGCCGCGGCCTTTGAGCAGAGCTGGGCCGCCGCAAGTCGCCCCGCAGCATCCGCCGCAGCGGCCTGGCTCGAGCGCGCCGCCGCGGACGGAGCGGTCACGGCTGTCGTGTCGGTGCCGCGAAGCGCCGGCCGCCTCCAGGGCTACGGCTCCACGGCCGCCACGACACCCACCAAGTCGGCTGCCCACTCGACGCCACGCACCGAGGCCAAGGTACAGGCCACTTCGGGCCCTGGGCTTGGCGACTACTGGGCAGCGGAAGGGGCGGACGCAGACGCAGACGACGCAGGAGCTGCTGCACCGCAGCGCCTGAGAGCCGACGACGCAGGCGAGCTCCTTCGGGCTCTGCAGCAGCGACACGAGGAGGAGTACCGAGCCTGGCGGGAGCAAGAGCAGGACCAGCGCCGCCCCGCGCAGGCCTCCCCGCTGCGTGCGCGAGGCGACAGTCTTGCCCTGCACCACCAGCCTACGGAACGGCCAGCGTCGTCGGCGGTGGCGTCACCCCAGCCTGGTGATGGGGCTCTGCCGGGGCCGTCCTTGCAGCGTGGGCGCGAGGAGGAGGCGTCCCAAGGGCGGTACCCCACAGACGGGCAGTGCAGGGATGAGGGCGAGGACAGCATCGATGCCGACCTCTTAGCCATGGCCTCAGCGGCGGTGGCCCGAGCCAAGGCCGCGGCCGCCGTGCTAGCCGCACGCGAGCGACTCACGGCAATGGCGGAGCGGGCCGGCGAGCAGGCCGCAGCCGCGGTCGCAGCCAGCCTGGGCCCAGCCCCGGCGCCTTCCCCATCACCATACGCTCCGCCACGATCCAGCCTTCGGGAGCAGCCCGCGCCGCATGGCCACGGCGCGCTGGCACGCCCAGGGCATGGCGCATCCGTGGGTGTTGCCGCCGGCAGCACTGCCCGTTATGACGCCACCGGTTCGACTCGGTCAAGCGCTGACTGGTCACGGTCTCAGGCGGGGCCGGCTGCACAACCACCCATCATGCAAGGCTCGGCTCCGGCCAGCACGCTACAAGCGCCTGCCTTGACGTCGCCCTCCGCCAGCGTCAGCACCGCCCGCCAACCGGTATCCCCGCCCGCGCCGTCGCCCCCGTCACGCGAGCCGGCGGCAGCGGGGCTTGCCGCACAGCCGCAGGCGGCACCGGCTGGCGCAGCCCTCCTCACAGACATGCTGCGGACGCAACCCGGCGGCAGCGGGCCGCCGTCGGGCACACCGTCAAGCGGCGCACCGGTGCAGGCCTCACGGGAGTCCACGCCGGTGTCTTCGGCCCCGGCTACGGCGCCTGCGCCGCAGCCGGAACAGCCGCCGTCGCGAGCACCGCAGCCCGGCACGTCGTCGTCTACCACGTCCAGCCCGGGGGCTACGCAGTCCTCCGCGACCTTCAGCCCCGGTGCAAGAGGCGCCCGGCCGGCCGCAGCCCGGCAGCCCGCAGCCCCTAGTCGGCTCGAGGACTCACCCACCAGCACGCTCAGCAGCTTCCTGCAGCCCCCAAGCACCGACCCCTCCAGCCTCTTTTCCACCGCCCAGCACGCCCCGGTGCGGCCCGCTCCACGCCAGCCCTCTTGGCAAGCACCCGGCCAGGACCATCCCACCCACGCCTTATCTGCTCCCCGCCGCGACTCGGGCCCCTCGAGCCTCGCCTCAAGCAGCTCACGAGCGGACGCCCAGGCCCACCCATCCCGGCCACAACCCCACCCACAGCCCCAACCTCAGCCCCAGCTTTCGGCGGATCCCGGCCTTCGGCCCGGCACTCCCGCGTTGCCCCGCCTGCCTCTGCCCGACGTCCTGACCCCATGCGACGCAGCGGCCCTGGCTCAGCTGTGGGCGGTCGCCGCGACGCACTATCAGCGGCAACAGGCGATGCACGACGGCGCCATCTCAGCCCTGGAGCTGCAGTGGGAGCGGTGCCAGGCGCAGCTGCAGGTGCTGTGGGCGGAGGAGCAGCAGGCTCAGGCCTCCGCCTCTGCCTCTGCCACCGCGGACCGACGCGGGGCTGCGGCGGACGCTGCCTCGGCCGGCGCCGCGGCCGCACGGTGGCAGGCCCGCGCCAGCCACCTCCACGCCGCGATGCAGAAACACGCGGCCGAGGCGGCGCGCTGCAGGGCGCGCTGGCGCCGTGCCACCAGCATGGGCGAACGCCTCCACCTGCTGGCACCAGCTGGGGGCCGGCCGACCGGTTCCGAGCTGGAGCCGCTGGCGGCGGTGGTCCCCAGGCTGCCGGCGGCCGTGCTGGCGAGCTGCGCGGCCGTGGGCGCGTTGGAGCGGCTGCAAGGGGACCTGGCGGCGCAGGCGGCAGCGCTGCAGACCGTTGCAACGGGGCTGCAGCAGCAGAGCGAGAGGCTGTTTGCCAAGGCCTCGGAGCGTAGCGGCAAGGCGCGGGTAAGCCAGGAGACCTCCCTGCAGATACTCAGCTGCCGCCTTGTGTGAGCCTCTCGCCTCACCTGGACCTCACTCCTCACCCACACTTGACTAGTAGTTGCCCGCACCACCCGCCTCCCACCACCGCAGGCCAAGCTCGACCGTCTGGACCTGAGCTCAGCGCACCCAGCCGCGCTGGCTGCGGCCCGGTCGCACCTCCTCTCGGACCGAGACCAGGAGTCCCTCTCCTCGCGCGCCCTGGACCTCTCCCGGCAGGCGGTCTCGCTGCGTGAGGCCGCGGGCCGACTGGCGGCGGAGGGCGCCGTTCTGGGCCAAGCCAGCGAGCGGCTGCAGCGCGCCGCTGACGTGGAGTTGGCCGCCCAAGACGCCCTGGTCCAAGCCGTGGATCTTGCCCTATGTGAAGCCATGGGAGCCGTCCTATTCGGCCAAGGCGCGGGGCCGATTATGGACGCGTCTCAGGCGGACTTGACGGGGGAGCCGGGCGGCGAGCTGGACGCGCTGTTGGCGGCGGGCCATGCGCCGGGCTTCTGCGGCGCGGCGGCGCGGGCGTTCGCGCGGCGGGGCGAGGACTTGGCAACGGAGGCGCAGCGGGCGGTGCAGGGGGCGCGGGAGGTGCTGGAGGGGCGCCTGGCGCCCTTTGCGCGGTGCGCGGACGACGTGGCGGGCACGCTGGGGGAGCTGGCGGCGCACCGGTCCGTCGCACGGGAGCAGCTGCTGGCGCAGGCAAGTCCCCATCTGGCTCCCCTCCTGGGTTTACAACTGCCTGCTGTCTTCCTCCTGGCTCGAGCGCCGGCATGGCAGATGAGGGAATGGTTGCCGGCCCCGCGCTCAACCTACTTTGACCCCTTGCCTCAATCCCTCCTCCCACAGGCCGAGGCCGCAACCATGTGCGTGGCCCGCGCGCGCGCCAAGTGGGCTTCCCGCACCGCCGCCGGCGACGCTGCGGCGGCGGACAAATACGCTCGGGCGGCTGCGGCCTGGTCCAAGCAAGAGTCCAAGCTGCGGCGGGAGGCGCAGGCGGCGGCGGCGGGGGCGGAGGACCTGGCGGCTCGGGCTCAGGGCCTTCATGGCATGGGGCCCAGGCTCAGGCCCATGCATGCGGCCCTGGAGGCGTATCTGGATGAGCAGCTGGAGGCCTGGGCTGCTGCGGCCCTGTCACGCGTGCATCAGAGGGGGAGGTAGAGGGTTGGCTGTGACGCCCCTGCATAGGGTCTGACAACGTGGATGAAGGGATTTGGGACTTCCTCGTGTTGACATGTTTTGACCTGATTCGGCATTCATAGGTTTGGGAAGGGTGCAGTCACACGACTGGGAGGGCGGAGGTGCTTGTGACCATAGGTGCTTGCGCGAAGTACGGTATGGATTCTGACTGCTGGTTGGGACTGCTGGATGGGACTGCTGGTTGGACGAGGCCACGACCAAGGCAGATGCGGGGAACGAACGGTGCATGCGTTACATGACATATCGGTACAACAAACACTTTGCAATCTGCTGTTGCAGGCAGCTGGGTGGGGCTCGGCTATGTAACTTCGTAGGTCCTGCCTTGTAACTGCTTTGCGCCCTTTCATCAGTAAGCACATCCATGCCGACCTCGTGCCCACCAGCACCGTACCCATCGAACCCGACGTCCTAATGCCCCCAAGCGATCAGCCGCTGCGACGGGATCTCAGCGCCGCTCCTCCACGGGCTCCACTCCTATCACGCCCAAGCCCGCCGCTCTCCCGCCAGGCAAACCCTGGGGACTGGTGTAGGCAGGCCCACAATCACCAACGCCCGCTGGCTGGTACATATCAGCAGCAAGAATGCCCCATGCTGTTGGGGAGCCGGGGGACGGCGATAACAACGCTGCTGCTTCATAATCCTTGCCAACGAGCTTCTAACCATACGTACAGAGCACAGCGTATCCCTCAATCCACCCTCTTCGGTCATCTACCGTTCATCCGCAACCCGCACACCCGTCGGCCTGAGCCACCTACCCCAGAGACCCTTGGCGGCGCTCATTTGTTCCTCGCGTGATCCACAGCCCGCAAGTCACTGATAATCTGCTAGCAATGCCTGATAGCAGGCCGACGTTCCCTGATGTTAATGTTGTACATCTGCTATGCCGCACATACGGCACAAACCCTTCCACTCCTCACACCGCCGTAGCCCCGCCTGGCCCCGGGGCTGCGGCGGCGGCCAGTGCAGCGGCGGCGGCCTCTTGGTCCGTCTCGTCCATGATCTCGAACTGCGATGCGGTGAGTTGGGCAGCGTGATCACCACCACAGTTGGAACCCACCCCTTGGTAACAGTCAAGCCCAGAAACAGATTGCGAGGGGACACGATCTAGCCCCTTTCCTGCCCCTTGCTCTCTCGCACTCCCTTCCGCTCCCCCCCACCTGCATCAGCTCCTCGATCACGTCCTCCAGAGTAATGATACCCACGGGCACAAGCACCTGAGGGAGGGGGGGGCACGGTGAGAGGTGGTTCAAACCTTCTTGAGACGCACGTCGGCAGGTGAGGACGTCAGCGGCGCTCGAGACTGTCTCACCTCAGTCGCTTGTACGGCGCTGTCCAGCCACGTTACGTGTGGGCCCGTGCGGGCCTGGCCGGGGCCTGGCCAGGCAGCGCCGGGCCCCGACGGGGATGCCGTGCCGGCGGCGCTGCCCGGCGTTGGAAGCGGAACCGTTGCCATCCGGCCCGAGCCTTGGAGGTTCCCTGCCAGCGCCGCCCAGCCCGCAGACGCGGACACGGGGCGCGGGCGCTGTGCGGCCGGCGGCGGCGACGCCTGACCCGCGGGTCCGGCGACAGCCGCCGCCATCGTCGGTGACGCCGGGCTGAAGGCGGCGGCGGGCGGCGGCGGCCCTGCCAGTTCCGCCAGGCTGATGCCGACGATGGCGGCGGCGCTGGCGGAGTGGCCGTTGGTAAGCAGGTGGTTGCCGCCGCCGCCGCCGCCGGCAGTCAGCGCCTGGCCGTAGGAGCGAAGACTGCGGAGCTGTGCCGCGGGGCGCTCGGAGCGGGGCGTGTGGGTGTGGGTGTGGCCGTGGCCGTGGAGGCGGGGCACCCCCGCCTTGGTCCGCACCCCCTCGCCGCCGCCGACGCCGCCGCCCTCATCCGTGGCGGCGGCGGCGGCAGGTGGCGGCGGCGTGGTCAGCGCGCCGGCGGAGTCGCTGCGCTGCAGCGGGCCGCCGCCGCTGCCGCCGCGGCGGTGGCCGTGGCCGTGACCGTGGTTCCGGTGTCTACCCGGGTCGTGGAGGTGGGCATGACCACGGCGGCGGGGCCCCCCAGAACTCGCCTCTCCCGTATCCGCCGACGGTTGTTTGACTATCTCAGCCGCCGCTGCCGCCGGGCCGACGGCATCAGCGACGTCCGCGGCGGCGGAGGTGGCCCAAGCCAGCGGCGGCTCGGGCTCCAGCAGCGGCGCCGCCAGCGGCGGGCTTGCTGGGCTGAGCGCCGCGGCGGCGGTGCGGGACAGCTGCTCTGCCGCAAGGGCGCCCATCTCCGCCAGCTGCAGCTGCGCCGTCATCCCGCCGCCGCCGCCGCCTATGCCGCCGGAGCCGCTGGCGCCCTCGCCTGCCGCCGCCGCGGCGCGCTGTGAAGCGCCCAGGGCGGCCCACAGCCCTGTGTCGACGTCAGCGGCAGTAGCCGTACCCGCGGCGGCGGCAGCGGCGGCAGTAGCGGTGCCGGGCTGCGAGGTACGGTGCTGCAGATCCATGTGAACCTTGTGGATCTGGAGGGAGGCGGAATCCAGGATCCCGGGAGACACGGTGCCGCTGCCGTCGGGAGCGTCACGCGTCGGCTGCTGGCGGCGCCGCCGGCGGCTGCCCACCTTGACCAGCCTCAGCACCGCCCGGATCCGGGCTTCTGCCGTACGCCAGCGCTTCCGCGTTTTGGATCCGACCGTTGGCGCTTGCTCGCTGCCGGCCGTCGAGAGCGCGGCGCTGCCGCTGCGCCGGCGGCTGCCGGCCCGACGGCCCCGGCGGCCGCTGCCGTCGCCGCTGCTGCGGCTACTGCGGCTACTGCTCGAGCTGCTGCGGCTGCTACTGCTACTGCCGCTAGATCCGGAGCTGGATGAAGACGAAGAGTCGCTGTCGTCGTCGCTGTCGCTGCTGCGTGGACAGAGGGCACAACAGGAGCATGGTCAGCGGCCTTGGATTGCGCGGTCCATCACGTCAGCACGAGATGGGGGGCCGTGATGCAAGTAAGGCCTGCCCATGCCCCGCCCACCTGCTGCTCCCTCGGGTGCTGCTGGTGCTGCCCGGCCCCGCCACGCGGCGGAGGAAGTCCGCGACCTCGTGTTGAGGCACCGTGAGGACCTGGGGTGGGGAGGCAAGCGAAGCTGTTGGGAGAACTCGGCAGGCCAGACAGCGTGGCGTGGGGGTATTACGTCGGCCTGTACCGCCTGTACCGCACGCACCGCAATGTGGCTCTTTCCCGTGGAGAAGAACTTGAGCAGCTCGAACAGGGAGGTGTGGGCTGAGAGGTGGGGCAGCATGCGGATGGGCGCGGCACCGGCACGCACGCCGCGGGAGGGGTCCACCTGATGGGGAAGAGGCGGGTACCAGGGGGGGCGTGATGGGTCAGGGGCGCGGAGAGCGGAGTGGCAAGGAGAAACCAGCTTGCGCGCATAGCTGCTTGCGCTGCGCCCTCCGCGGGCTGAACGTCATCCTCCGCCTGAACCCTGATCATCCATTGCATTCCGCAGCGCCCTAGCTGACTGGTTGCGTTCGGGGTCCCTCACTCGACACCCCCACCCCACCCCACGTCCCAACCCTCACCTTCTGCAGCACCTCCCGGGTCAGCAGCACGCCGATGAACTCGGGGTGGCCCCCGAGGCCCACACGCCACACGGGCACGCGGGAGAGGCCCGTGCGGAGCACCGCCGCCAGGCAGCGGCGGTCCAGGACGGCGGTCTCGGGGAGCGCAAACACGCGGTCCAGCGGGGTCATGGCCGCTGCGCCGTCCTTACCCGCCAAGTCCAGAACGCCGCGGATGATCTGCAGGTTGGGGGGCATTGGGCGGGGGTTGGGACCGTGATCGAGAGAATGGCACGCAAACCATCTATCTAGGATACGATTATCACGCGTGATCTTGGCATGACTCATCGGTTGCCGCCATCTTGCCCTTGCGCCCAGCCCGCAGCCCCTCAGCCCCTCCCTGATGCCCTACTACACTCAGCGCTGCAGACGCAAGAACAGGATTAGCGCCCAGCAACCAGGACGGGCGCCCCCAGCCCAGCCCTGCCCATCCCAGCCCACGACAGCCCACCCACCTGCACCTCGTCCTCTGTCAGCTTGCCGCCCAGCCCCTCGTGTCGGGCGTGCAGGGTCACCAGCGTCTTGAGCTGCCGCCGCCCGAATCCCGACAGCCCCCCGTCCCGGCCCAGCATCTGCAAGGGCAGCGGCAGGCGGTCACCTGGGTTATGGCTTCTGGGGGAGCAACGAAATGCTGTGCGCATGTCGCCGCCACGCCGCCGGTAGTTCTTGCCCCTGCCTCACTAGCGACCATCAGCCCATGCCGAACTGATGTACCGTATCCCTCGCTGCACCGTGTGCGTGTGGCTGTGTCCGGCCACCCACCCAATCCAGCAGGCGGGCGATGGGCCATGCGATGGGCGCCGTGACCACCAGAATAATCTTGACCACGAAGGACAGGGCGCCTCCGATGACCAAGCCGTGCCTGGGGCGGGGTTCGGCGGGGTGGAAAGGCAGGGACGCCTTTCATCGCTCCTGTTCTCAAGGCACCCCTGGCCTTGCAGCACTCATTGTAAGCCCGAGCGGAAGACCCATGCTGCTGCAGAGCAGAGATCCGTCCGCCCACCCACCGACCACACCGCCCCGCCCGCCCACCTGGAGCACACGGCCTGGGGCAGGATCTCCCCGAAGATAAGGACCGCCGTGGTGGCCAGCGCGCTGAGGGCAAGGACATAGTCCGAAAAGAGGTGGGTTTCCTGCACTCGTGTAGTGTATCAAGCTACGGCGTTGCATGCCCATGCCGGCCTGCACCCTGGGGTGCACCCTCACACCCAGACAACGTGGGCGGTACCAAGGCGTGCTCACATGGCCACGGCGGGGCTGACGAGTTTGTCAAAGAAGATGGGGAGGGAGGTGTTGCAGGCGGCATTGATGAGGACCTGGTGGGGGGCAGGGCGGGGAGGGCGGGGTAGATAGGCAGGGTGTGGGCTGAGCTCCAGGTGATCCATGCAGAAGCATGTTTGATGTGTGAACTCTCAAGCCCTCCTCCTCCTCAGTGTGGGTGCGTGAATGGTGCCTGAATGAGCGGTACAGGAAAGCGCCTCGGCCGGTTGGGGCGCAGCGGCTGGTCGGGTAGCTGTACCGGCGTGCTCAGGGCCCGTCAGAGACATGTCCGACTCCTCATCACCTCAAGCCCACGCACCCCACGCACGCCCCCTCACCAGAGAGACCAGCAGCCAGTGCGGGTCGCGGAGCACCGGCTCCACGCGAGCCGCCCACTTGCGCTTGGTGCTGCTGCCGCTGCAGCCAATTGACAGTCAAGGGCACACGTGGGCGGGGCGGTGAGTCGGTCAGGCCGGCGGCGGTGGGAGCAGGTGGGGCAGCCCCTGGGCCCCGTGCACACCGGTCTGCCTGCTGCCCCTGTCTTCCAAGCTTAATAGCACCTCCCCCATACAGAGCCCTTCCAGCATCTTGCGTATCCCTAGACGACTCTCTCCTCACCTGCGCTTGATGACCTCTAGCTCCACCTTGTCGAGGGACAACAGCCCCAGCGTGAGCCCCGCGACCAGTCCGCTCATAGCGATGAGCGCCACGCTGATGCACGCATAGAGAGCGACGGTGCCGCTGCTGAGATTGTCAGCTCTCTGCGCGGCAAGCGTGCTGAAGTTGGCTGCGCCAGGCAGGATGAATGTGTCGCCTGCGGAGCCATTGGTGCCTGGGTCGGGAGGGTCAGCGTTGGCCATCAACGACGCTGCTGGGCTTGGTTGTGAAAATAGAAAGTTTGGATAGGTCGGCGTGAAGACTGGAGGAGTGTGGAAGAGCTTATGTGCGCGCGAGCACTGCGATATGCCCTGCGGCCTTCGCCGGGCTGACTGGAGACGGAGCTGACGATGAGGAGGAGATGAGCGCTGCTTCCGCTACTTGTGAGCGTGTCCGGACAAGTCGCGAGGTTGACAGGGGCGCGCGGGGACCAGGGCTTTTCCGCGGCATTGCGGGGGTCGCGACCGCCCGTCCGACTTCTGCGTCGTTCAGCCTTGGACACACGTGCGCGAGTGCGTGCCAGCGCCCGCGCGACGTTCGCCGCCTCTGAAACCGCGACGCAACTGCGTTGACCAGTAGGGAGCCCTCGAGGCTTGCGGCTCGCAGCTGGGGATGGCGTAGATCCGACAATCCTCGACGGTGCGTCAACGGTGCGTGCGCACAAGCTGAGTGCCTCGGTCGCAGACGTTCTTGCAGATTGCGCGTTGCGCGGTCGGCCTCTCTCACGACTTCTTGCATACGGCCACCAGCGCCGCCGGGTGCTGAGGACCGCACCGCCGCGCTCCACGTCTCCCGCTGCCTTCTGCTCGGCGGCCCCGCCCCAGCTGGCCTACCCTGCCGCCACCAGCCCCTCCGCCTGCCCTTGCCGCCCCGCCTGCCCCTGGCCCGTCCCCGCGCCCCGCCCCGCCTCGCCGCTGCCCTCCGCGCCCGGCCCCGCCGCCTGCTCCGCCTGCCCCGCCTGGTTCAACCGCGTTGTGAGGTACGTGAACGCCTCCTCCGCAGCCGCCCCCATGCTGCTACCACACGACTCCGCCACCGCGCGCGTGACGGCCGCCGCTCTCCGCAGCGCCTCGGCGGCCTTGGCCAGGCTGCCCCCGCACGCCAGGCCCAGGCCCCGCTCCGCCTCCGCGGCGTATTGGTGCATCCGGGCCACCGCCAGCCAGGCCTTGCCGACCTGGGGTTGGGTTGGGTTGGGTGAGGGTGAGGAGATAAGTACGGTAGGGCGTTTCCGTGGTGCAAGGTTTGGGCTCTGCGGGCGGTGATGCTGCCGTGCCGGAAGCGCAGCGCAGCGCTTGCCAAGCCTGTCCGGCCCCGCCCGACCCTGCCCCTGCCCGCCCGCCCACACCTGCGCGTGCGTGTTCCCAAGCCGCGACTCGAGCTTCTCCACCACCGCCTGCATGCGGGCGATCTCCGCCAGCTGCTTCTCAACCTGCGCAGCCGGGAGGAGGGTGTGGATTGTGTTCAGCCAGGGGAGGTGTGCTCGCAAGGGCCGATCGTGACGGCTGACCGACAAGTGGCGGTGTACCCTTCGAGAATCGCCCGCACGCTTCCAAACTCTTGCCTTGACCGCTTCCGCTCACCTGCGCTGTGTTCAGCCGCGGCGGCCAGCCCTGCCCCGGCGCCGACGGGATCGCGCCGGGGGGTGCCAGCGGCGCCTGGGTGGGCAGGCTGCCGCCGGGCGAGGGCGCGGGTATGATGTTGACCTGCCCCGAGAAGCTGACGCGGCGGGGCCGCTCCGGCCCTCGCGCCGTGGGCGGCCCTTGCTCCGTCTGTCCGAGGGCCCGGGCGGAGGGACGGTGTAAGCTTGAGAGCCAGGCGCGGCACCAAGACGGCACCCTTTCACGGTCACGGCGAGAAGGCCGTTGCTGGGCCGCCCTACCAAACATGGCACCGCCAGCAACGCCCATCACGGTCGCCCCTGCTGAGCCAGGACCCCCGCTCGCCCATGCGTCTGTCTGACTGACAAGCACCTCAACCACCACAACCACCTCACAACCACCACACAGCCACCCAGGCCCGGGCCCACGTCCAAGCAGCCCCGCCCCGGCCCCATCCCCATCCCCCGCACCTTGAGTAGCCCGCCCCGCGCCAGGCCCCCGCCGCCCTGACCCCGCAGCGGCGTGAGCCCCGGCCCGCCCGGCCCGGGCGAGCCCAGCGTCTGCATGTGGAACATCTCCCGCGGCGTGCCGCCCTGCAGCTGCACGTGCAGCAGCGCGGGCGTGTCCATGCCACCGGAGTTGTGCATGCGCGGGGAGGCCAGGGCTGGAGGCAGCGTCACCAGCACGTCCGACTTGACCACGAACATGGACTGCGAGCCGTCCGCGCCGGTGACGGGCGATGCCTGGAGCAGGATGGCCGGGGTCGTCTCGCCCTGCTGCGGTGCGGGAGCGGAGTGCAGGGGTGCGGAGGCAAGAAAGGGAGGGAAGGTGGAGCCGTGGCATGAGATGCAAGCTCAAATGACCCAGCCCATAGCTACCCGCACCAGTACCCGCACAGTACAATACATTCGTACACCCCGCCGTACACGCCGTACAACACACCTGCATGATGAGCGTGCCGGGCGTGCCGTCCCGCTGGCTCCCTCCGCCCAGCCCCAGCTCGCTGCCGCCACCCGGCACGTCCACGTGCAGCCGCGGCCGAGACCGTGCCCCCTTGCCGCCGCCGCCAGACCCGTCCATGCCGCCGCCGGCCGACCCGCGCGGCCCAGCGCCGCCGCTGCTGGCCTCCCGGTCCGCGAGGAGCTGCTGCTGCTGTTGCCGTTGCTCGCGAACGGAAGTGAGCTCGAAGGTTGCGGGGCTGGTTGCGATTTCGTGGAGTGCCGCTAGAGAGTCCTCGTAGGGGGACTTGGGCGTGATGGCTTCCGTGCCCAGGCCGCCCAGGCGGTCCGGCACCGTGATGTTGGTGGGGCGCTTGCGCTTGGACGGGGGGCCGCTGGGCGTCGTCGAGTCCATTCCCTGCAGAGGCAAGGGGTCACGGTGGGGTGTGCGCGTGAGCCGCCCGGAGCAAGAAAGCTGCTACCATATCACAGGATGCGTGCCCCGGCCGTCCTGCCCACACCCACCCGATCCCGTCCGTCCTGATCACTCCGTCCGCCCCGCCCCCGCTTGTTGTAACCGCCGCCCGGCCTACCAGGTCTCCGCCCTGGCTCTCGCTGGCCGCCGCCTCCCCCAGCATGTGAAGGGGCGAGAGGCACTCGTCGCGTGTGGGACCCGGGCCCGGGCCCACGCCGTCGCCCATGCCGCCTGCGCCGCTGGGGGTCACAGCCGCCGCCGCCGCTGCGACGGCCGCCGCAGCAGCAGCGCCGCCGCCGCTGCGCCCCCGGGCGCTGCGAGGCCGCGTCGGGGCCACAGCACCGGTGGGCGAGACGGACGAGACCTGCCCACGGGCGCTCGGCTGCATGGGGGAATCGAGGGGCAGGTTGGGGCGGTGAAGAGAACTGGTGCCCGTGGCGCCCGGCCCTCAACCGCTCTACTCCCCACACAGTCAGCCCGCGGACACACGCCTGGACCCGATGCCCCCGGTACCCCATCGCCCCCCCTGCCCCCCACTCACTGTGCCCCCGTCCTTGCTCGCAGACGCCGGTGTCGACATGGCCTCCGGCCCCGCCCCCGCCTCCGCCATCAGCTCATCCCCGCCGCTGAGCCCCGCCCTCCTCCCCTCCACCCCGCCCTCCAGCAACCCCGCCCCTGCCGCCTCCGCGCCCTCGCTGACGCCCCCACTGCCCCCCTCCTCCGCCTCCAGCTCGCCGCCCTCCTCCTCGCCGCCCTCCCCCTCCTCCACGTCCTCCATCGCCTCGTCCTCCTCGTCCGCTCCCGTGGGCGTGGCCCGGCCGAAGCCGCCCGGCCCGCTGCCCGTGGCGGTGAGGGGTAGGTCGTCGTCATCGTCGTCGTCCAGGGGGACGTCGTCGTCGTCCTCCACGTCGCTGGCGGCGTTGCGCCAGGACCTGGCGGCGCGGGACTTGGAGGAGCGGCCGGGGCCCGTGCGGACCTGGAGGGGGTCCGGGGCAGGGGTTGGGGTGAGTGGGCTCAGGAGGGGAACGGGATGCCAAGAGTCAAAAGTGGGGTTCCGGCAAGGGAAGGGGATGCCAAGAGTGAGTCCGGCGTGAGTATCTTGAGCCCGGCGGGCCCGAGGCCCCCTTCCTTTCCCGCCCTCCACCGCTCCCACCCCGGCCCCCGCTGCCCGCTCACCCCCGGCTTGGCGCCCTTGCCGGCGGTGCCCCCTCCCGAGCCGCCGCTGTGGGGGGTGGCGGCGCTGCTGCGGCGCTTGAAGGGGGCCAGGCCTAGGCCGTCGGGGGGGCCCACCCAGCCCTCGGGGTAGTACCCCTCGTCCAGCCACTCACGCAGCCCGAACAGGCCCTCCTGAGGCCTGGGGGGTGGAGGGGAAGGTCGGGATGGATGGGGTGAAGGGGAGGGTGGGGATGGGGATGGGGATAGCAGGCGGAATGAGCGTGGAGTGGGGTATGGGTCGTATGGCTACGGTAGAGGGGTGAGCGGGTCGGGGTAGAGGGTTGAGGGTGCGGGAATCGGGGGGGTGGGGGGCCGGGGAGAGGTGGGACCGGGGGGATGCAGGTGCGGGGGCAGGGTTCGAGGGAGGTGCAGGGCTGCGCCATGCCCCGCCCAACTCCGCAGCGGGCAAGGGAGGGACGAGGCAACCATAAGCCGCAGCGGCTGGCCCGTCCCTCTGCCCCCTGCCCACCTAGTGAATAGGGACTTTTGGAGCTTCCGCTTTACATCTGTGTACAGTGCAGAAGCCATGGTGGCCTCTGGCGTCTTGCCCTGGCACTTGAGGAGGCCCATCTCCACAGCCAGCCTGGCGGGTTGGGGCGGAACAGAGAAGCAGGAAACCCACGTCGGCCGGCCGGGCCCAACCCTTCAAGACCCCAAGGCAGCCCACGTGGGCCCGCCGTCGGCCAGGGGGGCCCTTTCAAGATTCCCAAGGAAAGCGTATGGAGGGCGGCGAGGCGCTGGGCCAAGCGCCGCTCCGATGCTGGTCAACGGGGGCCGCGTGGGGTGGGTTCCGCGGACGCAAACCCCCTAAAGGGGGGGGGCTGGGGCAGGACCCCACGCCCGCTCCCCTCGCCCTGCCCGCCCGAGCTAGCACCTGGTGATGTCTCCCGTCGTCATGAGCTTGCGGTGCTGTCGCAGCACCGCGACCGCTGCCGACTTGAAGATGCCCCCACCGCCAGTGGGCGTCCCCACGTTGCCCCCCCGGGCCCCCTTGTCCTCCTGCGGGTCGAAACAGTGGCAGTGAGCAACCGGGCGACAAGCAGCGTGCAATCCGGCCGGTGCAACGACCCATGAGGCGCCTTGACATCCGGGTGGCCCTGGCACTCACGTCCCGGTCCCGGTCAGCATTCCTGCTTCTCAAGCCTCGCTTGGAGCGCCTGCATGGAACGTCCACGGCCCGGCTCAGCTTGCAGGGGCTTGCAGCCGCTGGTCCATTTCCTTTACTTCGAGGTCCGCACCTTTCTTCCATCTAGGCAGCCAGTGTCAGTGGGTCGAGCCAACGCAATAATGACTGGAAAAACTGAATCGCGATTCGCAGGTGCAAACAAGTTGGGAATGGAAGCTCAGCGCGAACGTCGAGTGTCGGGGACTAACGCATGTGCAGTGTCGTATGTATACGATGTCAATGCTGGTGTTGGGGTCTGCGAGGCTTGTCAGGCTTTGGGCCACTGCACGCGCATGCGCCGGCCTTGGGCAAGGGCCCGGAAAGCGCACAAGCCCTGGCTGAACCGTAGCGACCTGAAGCAAGCCTGTACACACTTCTATCGTACGTGAACATTGTTGAGCTCAGGCCTTTGAAGTCAAGGCCTCAGGTCGTGGATGGTGACCGGACCATCTTATGGAACACGGCCGCTTCTTTGCCTATGCGCCCAAGTGAGCTTGAGCTTGGGACATAGCGTGCTTGGCCATGGGATGGGACACATAGTCGAGTTTTGGCTCGAAAAGCGCTGGTGGTTGCGAAAGATGGGCCCGGCGTGCCGACAGCGCTTCGCGGGCCAAGGCCAGGGCTTCGTGGCGCGATCCTGGCAATCACCGTAACATTGCGTGCGGCTGGAGCTCGAGGGAGGGGCTGGAGCTTGGGGCAGCTGCCTTGGCACGCCGAAACCCCTTTCCTCCAACCCCCCCGGCCCACCGCCCTCCCTTTGCCCGCCCCTGCAGGCACACAGGGTTCCTGGGATCGCTGCTGGGACTAGGCTCGCGGTCGGGAGCCGAGGGGGTCGCCGAGCGCATTGAGGGCGCATACCGAAGGTGCGACCACGTGGCAGGCCTTGAGTCGGGCGGGGCGAGGCAGTCCCCGCCCAGCGACACCCGCCAGTCTCTTCCCTCCTCGTCCTCACCCTCACCCGTACACCCAACCGCACTGACCTCTGTGCTTCGGCCTGTCCGCTGCCCCTGCCCCCCAACCCAAAGCTACGTGACAACGTCCCGGCTGCCGCCTTCCCAAACCCAGTCAACGCAACCTCAGAAGTTCGTCTACGCAGGAGGTGAGCGCATCAGAAGCCCACCGTCGTTTCTTCGAGAACCTTCTGGCCAGAGTCTCTGCAGTGTCCATTAACCTACGCACAGGATGAGCGGCTACACGCACCCTCAGTGTTCCGCCTCCTCTGAGACGCGCTGCTCGTCCGCCTGCATGCTCATTCTTCCTCACGCCTCACCCCACTCCCCGCCCGCCCCCCGACTGCACCCAACCGCCCCCAACTGCACCCAACTGCCCCCTCATCAGGCGGCGCGGCTGTGGCCCCCGGCGTGCAGGCCATAACGGACCACTTGGTTCGCGTGACGCCCTACGTCTCGCACTCCAAAGACGCCCTGATCATCTTCAACGGGCAGCTCAGCAACCTCCAAGGTGAGCATGCGCGTGGGCACAAGCGCTCGATACTCAGATTCAGTGTAGTTTGTGATCAAGTGTGGCTGCCGGTCCTCTGGTGGGGGTGTGATGGGCAAACCTGGCAGGTCGAAAGCCTTGAAGGGATCACCGGTAGCGATGCCTGCTTGCTGGCGTGTTGGCACGCCACGAGTCAGCACCCCGGCAACCTATGGCACGTTTCAAACGCGCCTCCCCGCAGACCTCCGAGCGCGCCGGAGAGAGTATGGGGGAAGCGGGGCTCCCGTGCCGGAGACCGCGGGCGTGGGGGCACAGACGACGGCCATGCTCCTTGACATGTACAAGGTGAGCGTCAGAGCAAATGCATCGTTCGACATTTCGACCAGTTTAGATTTCGAGAGGACCGGGCGTATGGGTGGTCTCCACTACATCGCATGGCAGTGCTCACACAGCTCTCTGCGTGTGCGCGGGAGAGCTCCCTTGTACCCGGACCAACGCCTGAAACTTGCTGGGGTGCTTTTCGAGTCGCGCTTCGCCCATGCCCCGCTTTGTTCACCCAACGCAGCACTTTCATGGCCGGGAGCTGATGCTGCTGGCGGAGCTGCAGGTGGGCTGGATGAGTCCCGGACTTCCTAAACAGAATCCGGGTTCGGGTGCCACGCAACAGGTGTCGAGCCCTGGTCCTACTGACCGCGAACCAATCTTGGTCGACTGGCGACCATCCCCTCTCGCACGCTCATTGCGGCTAGTTCTGACGCTGCCGTGTGCACGTGTGGGGCGCAGGGCCACTTCGCGTTCGTGATCCTGGACATGGCGCGGAAGACGGGCTTCGCGGCGCGGGACCCGTCGGGGACAGAGCCGATGCTGTACAAGGTGGGCCCGGGCCCCGTTCGGAAGCGCGCATCTTACACCATGTGTCCATGACCATTCCGTGTTCCATGGAATGGCCGAGGCCGGTGGAGGGCAGGGCCAGGAGGCAAGAGGGGAGGCCCCCTTCCCAGGACCACCTACCTCCCCTCTTGCCTCCTGCCCCCTTCCCTTGAGGGCCTCTTGCCGTGACAAGGCCTACTGTGCCACGGCCGTGGCCCGGCCTACCGATCGCTGGAGCGCCGGAGCTTTTTCACTTGGCCATACTTACATGTTAAAACTAACGCAGCCTTGCCATGACACGGCCGACGGACTTCTAACGGACACGGCCTCTCCTGCCCTGATCCTGTCCGGGCCCCAAGGTGGACGACGAGGGCGGCGTGGTCTACACCAACTGCCTGGACCAACTGCCAACCGCCGACGCCAACCGCCGGGAGTGGCGCGAGCTGGCCCCGGGGCACTTCATGCTGGGGAGAGAGGTCGTGCAGTTCGCGCTGAGCCTGCAGGTGGGGGCGGCGGGCCATCGGGGCTGGGCCTGGCTAGGCAAGCGCTGGGCCTGGTTGCTTGGTGGGGTGGGGCAGTAGGGCAGCGGGTACTGGGCATCGGGTGGCTTTGTGAGCCAGGGCTGCGCCTCGGGTAATGTACCCAAAACGCGGTGGCAGTGACGTGTCTCCTCAGGAAATGTCTCTCCAAATGGGCTGCTGTGTCCTCTCTTGCGCTTGTGCACGCACTCAACCCCTGCACCTCACCCTACCTCCTTGCTGCCCCTCATACCTACAGCAACTCGAGAAGCGCGAGAAGAAGGAGTCTCTGGACGCGGACGCTCTGCACATGCTGCTGCAGGCCGAGGGGCAGGGCGAGGGCGGCGCCATGGAGGCCGTGCGGTCGCTCATGCGGAACCGGAGCAAGTAACGCACCACCTCCCATGTGTGTGGCTTGCCCTGTACCGTAGCGTTGCTTTGCGGAGCCGAAGTTGCGAAAGCGCAGCGCAGTGAGTAAAGCATTACTTCCCCTCGTGTGCGTGGGCAAGCTAGCCCCGCATTGGCTTGGCGTGCGGACCCTTTGTGCCGGCTTGGTGTGTAGCCGTCTTCCCCCTCAGCTGCAGCTGGTGGGGCTAGCGGCAGTGAGAGTGACGGCGTAGGAGCTGTGGGCATGCACAGAGGCTGCCGTTATGTGCGGCGGAGCGTGGTGGGTTCAGCAGCCGGTCGCGGTTGGGGTGGACCGTCGCCTGGGAAATGTAGGTATCGGAGGACGTGGCGTGGTGTTCCCCTTGTTGTGAGTTTGCGTTGGTTTATGGCAGGCTATGGCTGTGCAGGCTATGGCTGCGGGTACATCATGTGGCTGCTTGGTACAAAGGCTTGGGTTCGGCTAGCGCTGTGTGTACTGCTGTCTCCGGGGAGGTTGCAGGACCTTGTACGCATAGCAGTCTTGCTGGCAGACGTGCAGTTGGCAAGGCGGTGGGCGTGAACTTCTTCTTGACCGTTGCTTTTGCATGTTGCGACCGCGTTCCGCTGGCTGAATGTTCTGTAGGTGACTCATGAGACGGTAGGCGAGACATACTTTGTCAGGCACCCGATCACCCGGGACGATGGTGGCCTTAGCCGGTACAGCCGATGGCATGAACGTGCTCAGCTGTTTAGCACTGCCGCTTCCAGGGCTTCATGTACCACAGCCCATGAGTCAGTGACATGGGGCAATGAGGCCTTGTTGCGATGACGTGTGGAGACTGGAGAGGCCGTACTCTTGGGCAGGCTGCAACACAACCCGACAGCTGCTCGGCGGCTTGATTCTACTTGCTGAAGCATTGTCGTCTCTGGGGTCCCCGGATATCGACGTGTGAAGTGGCCTTTACTGCGTGGTCGTGTCCCTTCAGCCTAGCCCGCCGTGACTGCCGTGAGGATAAAGCCTGCCAGCTTCTGCCTGCTAGTAGCCTTCGTGAGGTGAGCGCACTACCCTGACAGCGGCACCGCCGTGGTGGGACTGGAGCGTCGATCTCCACAACGGAGCTCTGGGAACAAGGCATCCGGCCGGGTCGGGTCTTGTGTGACGGCACGCCTGCGCTGGTGCGGCTGTGGTGCCCTTATGGCCTTGTCATTTCAGGCGTAGCAGTGGCAGCGAGGGCATGGTGATGGCAAGGTGGTGACGGGGGCGGCAGGGGCGCCGGCCGGCCAGCGGAGCGGTGCCCCGGTGCGGGGTGACAATGCATGGCGGCTGGGGGTTTCTGTGCTCGCTGGGGCCGTGCAGCGTAGTCCGGACGATGACGAATGGGGATGCAGCTGAGCGCGCTGTCGCAACGCGAGAGAAGAAAGCAGGGTACCAGCAATGCGCATCGCCGAGGCAGGGGCTAACCTAGGGGCAGCCGCGCGCGCAAACGGTAATTTCCTGGCTCCTGGTGTCGAGGCCCCCGGTGTTGTGCATGGCGGCTGGGGGTCCCTCGGGGATCAGGGCCCTGACGGCAACAGGATTAAGAACAGGGGTGCCAGGCAACCGAGTGCGCAAGGGCACGGCAACAGGATGATGGCTCCTCTCGTGACAACCTCTGGAGGCCTGGGCAGGGGATCTGGGACTTGGCAAAGTCTTGGGACTTGGACTCTCCAGCGGGGTATGGGGTTAAGCCTAGGCCTGCAGCCGGGCCCCGGCGGGCCCGAGTGCCAAATATGGACGGGCCCCGCCGACCCTGAGCTAGTCGACGCACGAAGAAACAATCAACTGCGTTGCTGCCTTTGAGCTATAGGGTGTGTTGGAGGGGAGTTGCAGGGAAAGCAAGCTGGCGCCAGCTGCTGGTCGGCGCGAGACAGGAATGCGCGTTGGTGAGCTCGACGGGGCCGGTTCGGGACAGGTCCGGCCCCACTCCGCCCCATTACTCGGCACGTATTCAGTATTGGGTGCGACCGCTACTTGGGCTGCGTGAGATAAAGCTTGACTATGTGCACCAAAGTGTAAGGGCGGGGAGCGCTGGGGCGCGCAAGCTGCTGCGGCACCCGCGATGGCCGAGCATGTTGGCCACTTCGTCGCGCGTCGCAACCACGGGAACTCGCGGGTCGCATACAACTGCATGTGTTCCTATAGGGGCTGAGGTGCGTGCAGTTTGTGCCGGCAGCCGCCTCAAGCCCGCCCGCGTGCCTGCCGCGCGCTACCCGTAGCGCGGAGTACGGCGGGCTCTGAGGGGCCGCGCGGCACGCCCAGGCGCCTCGGCGTCGCTACACGTCGGCAATCGCGTGCAATAGGTTAGGTCCTTAGTTAGCTAGACGCCTCCTTGACCCCCGCGACCTTTCGGGAGGGCCGTCTTAGCGAGCATTGCGACCCACTTCGCGACCCAGGTCTGGTTACCCTCTGCTGCTTCTCCAATCGCAGCAGAGTCAGGTCTACATAGAGCCACACTCGCGCGAACGCTGCTTCTCCACGGCGTCCCGGTGTCGGCACGGAAAAGAGGGGTCGTTGGCAACCGCGCCATCGTTGCCGGCGACTTTCTCGTCTAGACACAACATACAGCCCCAGGACACACCAATGAGCTATTGAGATGAAAAGTAAAGCCACCGGCTTGAGGCTGGTTGTCGCGCTGGTCGCAGCCTTCTGGGTGCTGGCCGGCGGACCTGTGCCGGCAGTCGCACAAGGACGCGACGGGTGAGGCAGCCCCCAGCTCCCATCAAGAGTACTGGGGCGCTCTCAATTCTATTGCAAGCCCGGGGCTGAAGCTGGGCCGCGGACAGACATGTCCGCGCTCCTGGCTTCCTGCCATGCCGGCCGTCCCCCCAAATTCCAAACCTGGGGCCCCCCGACCCGAATCACCACCACGCTCGCCCCTATGCCCACAGGAGGAGAAACATATGTCGTGGCGGAGGCATAACCTACATTGTGCAGGAGGGCGACTCTTGCAAGAACATTGCGGCCGCGTACAGGATTAGCCGGGTGCAGCTGGCTGGCTGGAACCCAGGCGAGCTGGGTATTCTCACAGACTCTAGGGATGCCGGCATCTTGAGAGACACGCGGGCCGCGGTGGCTGGTGGCAGAGCCAGCCCCGCTCAAACCGCATTACACGCCACAGCCCTCTTACCCAACACCTCGATGCGTCAAGCCCCTCACCAATCCCTTTGTCCCGCCTCGGCTTGCTCGTCCTTGCTCTGCAGACCTCCAATGCCGCGGCCTGACGCCCGGCACCCTCATCTGCGTGACGGGTTACGCGCGGAAAAAGAAGGACCCGTCCCTCACGGACCTGCTGAGCCCCGGCCTGGTGGTGACCCCGGTGCCGGTGTACGGCAGCCCTAGCCCCAGCCCGACTCAGGATCGGGTCGGGATCTTGGATCCAGATCCCAGCCCGGAGCAGCCCAGCCCGCTGCCGCCGCCGCCGGCGTCCCCCTCCCCAACGGATCTGGAGCTACTCGGCCCAACGGAGCCGGGCCGGTCCCTATCCTCGATCGATCTCGTGGGGCCGCTGCCGGTTGACCGGCCGCTGTCCCCAGAGCCCGACCCCAGCCCGGAAACGGATGATGGCCCCGGCGACCAGGGGGGCAGCGGCAGTCCCATGGAGCCCCCAGAGCCCACAGAGCCCACGGAACCGACGTCCCCACGAGCCCCTGGCTGGCCAATGTCCCCTGCGAGGGCTAAGGCTCCGCCTCCGAACAGAAAGTCGCCGCCCACGCGAAGGAACCCGCCGCCGCGCCGGGCCCCGCCGCCGCGGCGGAGTCCAAAGCCGCCGAAGCCGCCTCGGCCGCCGCCGTCACCCCCGGCGCCCTATCCGCCGCCCCCGCCGCCGCCCCCGCCACCCCCGCCGCCGCCCTACCCGCCGCCGCCGTCGCCGCCGCCTCCACCGTCCCCGGCACCGCCCTACCCGCCGCCTCCCTACCCGCCGTCGCCGCCGCCACCCTCGCCGCCACCTCCCTACCCGCCGTCGCCGCCGCCGCCCTCGCCGCCGCCGAGCCCGCCGCCTCCGCCTCCTCCACCACCCCCGCCGCCCTACCCGCCGCCGCCTCCTTACCCTCCGCCGCCATACCCACCTCCCCCACCGCCGCCTCCCCCGCCGCCTCCTCCCGACACGGGCCCGCCACCCGAAGACTTCTACCCGCCACCATATGACATGCCACCTCCGACAGACCTGTACCCTCCCCCGGAAGAGCTCGATGCACCACCACCTCCAGTCACCCCATCCACGCCGATCGCGGTCTACCCCCCACCGGCCTACCCTTCGCCTCCGAGCCCCGAGCCGCCAAGTCCGGAGTCTCCCCCCCCTGACCTGCCCGATCTGCCGCCACCATCGGAGCCCGTGGCCATCCCCTCGCCCTCCCCTCCCCCTCCGCTCTACCCCCTATCCCCCGCCGGTCACCCCGCCGTCCCGTCGGGCCCAAGCGTCCCCTCCTCCCCACCCCCCTCGCCCCCGCCCGCGTCCCCCGACGTCCCGCCTTCCATCATTTCCTACCCGCCTCCGCTGCCGCCGCCCTCGTCGCCGGGCCTTCCGGCAGAGACGGTCCTGAGCCCGCCGCCCCGGCTGCGGCCCCCCCCTCGCTCCCCATTGGACCTAGGGGCACCCCAGGAGCCAGAGGTGCCCCCGGACGCTCCCATGGCACCCCTGGCCCCTTCCCAGCTCCGGCCCCCGCCGCCTGTGTCGTCGCCGATTGACCGTGAGCTCTCGCCTTCGCCCTTGCCCTCGCCCTCGCCCACGCCGTCGCCTTCCGGCTCGGGCCCGTCCGGGTCCCCCTCCCCCTCGCCCCATCCACCGCCCAAGAAGCATCTCGAACCCTCCCCTCCGCCTGCCAAGGCCTCGTCCTCCCCACCGCCGGCCAAGGCTGTCCCTTCCCCCCCGCCCACCAAGCAGCCCCAGCCCCCGTCCAAGGCCTCCCCCTCTCCCCCGCCGGCCAAGGCAACGCCCTCTCCACAGCCCACCAAGGCCACCCTCCCGCCGCCGAACGGCAAGGCCGCTCCCTCTCCGCCGCCAAGCAAGGCCACTCCCTCTCCTCCACCAATCAAGGCCAGCCCCAATCCGCCACCCGTCAAAGCCATTCCATCCCCTCAACCCCCCAAGGTCCACCCGTCCCCAAAAGCCCCCAAGGTCCACCCCTCCCCTAAGAACCCCAAGACTCCCTCTCCACCAACCAAGTCGTCTCCCTCCCCGCCTACCGCTAAGACAACCCCCTCCCCCCCTCCCGCCAAGGCTACCCCCTCTCCCCCTCCTGCAAAGTCCAGCCCTCCTCCGGCCGTCACGACTGGCCCCTCGCCCCCACCCGCCAAGGCTACCCCTCACCCACCACCCGCCAAGTCCTCACCTTCCCCGCCCTCTGCCAAGGCTTCCCCGCCACCCACCAAGTCAGCCCCTTCCCCTCCTCCAACTGTTGCCAAGTCCCCTCCCCCGACGCCCGCCAAGGCTGCCCCCTCGCCTCCACCTGCAAAGTCCGTGTCTCTCCCTCCGCCAGACAAGCAGGAGCGCTCCCCACCCCCTTCCAAGGCCACATCCCCTCCACCCACCGCCAAGGCCTCTCCCCCGCCTGCTGCCTCCGCCTCCCCCTCACCTCCCCCGGCCAAGGCTACCCCATCTCCCCCGCCTGTCAACGCTTCGCCACCCCCTAAATCCTCCTCCCCTCCTCCGGCCAAGCAGTCGCCTCCACCAATTCCGGCTCCACTGTCCTCACCGCCTCCCCTCCGCACGCCTCCTGGCCAGATCGCCCGCTCCCCCCCTCCGCCTCGGCCGCCCTCCCCACCCCCGCCCTTCCCTCCCCCGCCCCGCCGCTCCCCACCTCCCCCACCTCCGCCGCCCGTGCCCCCCTCCCCGCCCCCGCTCCCTCCCTGGCCGCCCGGCCAGGTCCCGCCAAGCCCGCCCTCGCCCCCGCCGCCCCGCCCGCCTTACTCCCCCGCGCCTCCCGAGTACCCAGCCGATCCCCCGACGCGCCCGGGCCTGCCTTCCCCCGCCTCCCCCGTGGTCAACTTTAAGACCGCGGTCAACGTTGGACCGGTCAACATCACGACGCCGTACGGCACCCCCATCGAGCTGGAGGGTGTCACGTGTGCCGTGGGCTGCAACCCCTGCTTCCTGACCGCCTTCCGCGCCCGAGTGTTGAGGCTGCTGGAGCTGGGATCGGAGTATCTGGACCCACCCACCTGTGTTGAGGGACCGGCGGGAGTAGCGGCCAAGGGCGCGCAAGTGACCTCCGGCCAGCGCCGCCTGCTTGCAGACGTGAGTAATGCCTTACTAATGCCGCACCGTACTGTTCTAGTCGAACTGATTAAGAGGGGATGGCCGTACCAGCCCGCAGCCGTGGGTAGATGAACAAAGCAGGCGGAGCAAAGGCAGTGCGACGACGCGTTTTGAGGCGCCCACGCCCCGCCCTCACCACCCGCCGCCCTACCCTGCCCTGCCTCTTTCCCCCAAACCCGCAGGCCGCCCCCGTCGCCGCCAGCGGCGCCAAGCTGTGCACGGAGCCCTCTCAGATGCTGAACCTCTCCCTGCGCCTGCCCGACGGTGCTGACCCGGCCGCCTATACCCGCAAGCTGGTCGCCGCCCTCAACTCCTGGTCCGCGACCGCTGACGCCGACGCTCTGACCGGGGGCGCAGAGGCCCCGCTGCAGTTCTGTGCGCCGCTGTTTACGGACGTTGCCCTGGAGAACGTGAGCCGGGGTCTGGTGGCGGTGGTACTGGTGGTTGGCCGCGGGTGGTTGCTAGAGCAGGGGCACTTCACTTGGTGTATTTGGTGAGACCTGGCCTCAACACCTTGTCGCTGACTAGCCTCGCTCCTCCCACAAAAAAACACAGGGAGGCACCTCCTTCCAGGCCGCCTACGCCCGCGCATGCGCCTCCGCCGACCCCGGCGCCGCCGTTATCATCGACGGCGAGTCGTACGTCTGCCCCGGCGTGGCGGGCGCCGTACAAACTGATCGTGGCGGCGGCGACACGGCGGCGCCAGCCCCGGCGGCCAAGTCCGGCGGCGGAAAGACCGTCGCAGCTGCTGCGGGCGCGGGCGCTGTGGGCGTGGTGCTAGGAGTGGCGGTGGCGGCGTTCGTTCTGCTGCGGCGAAAGCGGGAGAGGGACCGGGAGCGAGCGCGCGAGGCCGAGGCGACGCCGGATGAGGAGCACAGCCGGGAGGGTGACGAGCGTGAGGCGGAAGCCGAGGCGGACGCTGAGGCCGAGGGCAGGCGCCACAGCTCGCGTGCTGTCAGTCGCCAGTCCTCCACCACCTCAGAAGCGCGAGCGGCTCGGGCAGCGCGTGCGGCTCTGCCGCTTTCGCGCCCGGAGTCGGCCCTCACCAACGCCGACGGAGCTCGCGATTCCAACGTCGTCTCGCGCGCGCCCTCGCAAGCCGCCCCCACCAAGTCGGCCTTCTCCATGCTCCTCGCCAACCTGCACTCCTCGAACGGCAAGAAGACGACCGACGACGAAGGCGGCGAGAAGCCGAAGCGTCGCGCGGGCCGCCGCGGCCGCGGCCTGCTCCCCGGCGCCGCCGACACGGGTTCCGGCGCCACCACCACCGCCGCCAACAGCACAGAAACCAGCGCTGGCGGTGCGGGGCCCGCCCACGCGCAACACCTCGACGCAGGCCTCACCCCACCGCCGCCGCCCACGGTCTCGATCGTGTCGGGTCCGCAGCCGCCATCCCGCCCCGGCTCCGCCGCCTCCCGGCCCCTCTCCTCCCTGCGCCGCTCCCGGCCCAACTCGGGCAAGGCCGAGCCGCCCAGCCCCAGCCCGCTCGACAAGATCCTGCCGCTGCCCGACTATGACGCCCACGAAGCCGCGCCGGCGCCGTGGGCGGCCGACGAGGTTGTTGCGGTTGCGGACTCGGATGCGGTGCGCATGCCGCCGTCTCGCATGAGCCTGTCCAAGGGCATTGGCGGCGCGAGCCTGCGAGCCGGCGGTGCGGCGGAGGCCGTCAAGGCCCGGGACCGAGAAATCCTCGTCCTGGGAGCCTCCTCCGGCGGCGCCTCCTCCGCAAGCGACGGCGAGGGCTCGCGCAAGCCCACCGTCTTCAAGCTGGGGCCCGCGCTGGTGCTGGCGCCGGCTCCGCCGCTGGGCGCCAAGCCCGCGTTCGCCAAGGGCCAGGAGGCTCGCATCCCCGAGCCGCCGCCGCTTTCCACCGCCGCCTCGGAGCCGCCGCCCATGGTCCAGGTGGCACCGCGGCACGAGGGCATGCTCCGCAAAGCCGCGTCCCTTTTCAGCCGCCCCGTGGAACCAGTTACCGCCGCCAGCAAGGTCCTGCTCTTGTCGGACGATACCAACCGCCCCGGCTCACCGCGGCGAGCCGAGACGTGGGTCACGGGCATGTCCCGGAGCAGCCGCCAGTCGGGCCCCAGCGACGAGCCCCAGACGCACTTCAAGCTCAAGCTCGCGCCCATGCCGCTGCCGGCTGGCGCCAAGCTCACACCCACGCTGGAGGGCATCAAGCTCAACCCCTGGACGCAAGTGCCCACGCCCGCTTCGCTGGCAAACAAGCCGGCCCTGGCCCCACTGGCCGACACCCCTGCGCTGCCCACGGAGCGTTCCTCCGCACCCCCGCCCAAAACCACGTGGGCAATCTCGCGGTCTGGCCTGGGCCTGGGCCGGGTTTCGCCCGAGGAGGGGCCGCAGGAGCGCGCGACTTACCCCTTTGACGCCAAGCAGAAGTACCCGCCAGGGTCGGCCGCCGCAGCCGTGGCGGCTGCAGCCGCTGCGGCGGAGGCTCAGAGGGTGGCGGAAGATCTGAAGCGGGCGCCGCGTCGGCACTCGTTCAGCGGCAAGGGCAAGAAGGGCGACGGAAAGGGCGCTCTGGATCCCGTGATGGAGCTGGGGCCGGAGGCAGCAGGCTTTGGAGTCAGGCCGGCGTCTCCGACCGTACCCCAGCGGCTGAAGCTGGGCCCGTCCCCCAGTCCCACGGCGTTGCCCGGCATGGGTCTGGGCCATCCCACGCTGAACAGGAGTTCCTCGGGCGGCGGGGCGGCGGCAGGCTCGGGCTCGCTGAGTCCCGCGCGGACGCAGTTTGCCAAGACGCGCAACGCCGTCAGCTTGGGTCCAAGGCCCTGGAAGTTCTGAGTGCGGCAGGACGGCAGCGGAATGGACCAGCGGGCGTGGCAAGGAGAGCATGAGGGAACCGAGCTGAGCAGGAGGTGGAGGGTTGCAGGGGGGAGGGTTGTGGTGTGGGGCGGGTCAGGCAAAAGGGGGGGGGGGTACAGGATTGAGTAGGGCAGGGTCGAGGGTTGATGGAGCCAGCGGTCGCAAGCCAGATGCTTGGGGGACGTTTTGGACATGTTAGGACAGGCAGGGGCATAGGGCTCGAGAGCGTTGCTGCTTGGACGGGGCTACAAACTGCCGGGAGCTGAGGGCGTGATTGGGGTTTGGGTTGAGAGGACTTCTGACGTTGACGTACATGTGACCTTGGCCGGAACTCAGTTGGCTTGGCCCTAGCGGCAATGTGCACGCGACGTATTCATCCCTCGAGCTTGATTTTACATCTCTTTAGCTTGACTGTGTCTGCATTGACCTCTACTTAACGACGCTTGGACTACACTCTGCTTGACTCTACACTTGCTCTTCCAGATTTGCCCTTAGCTCTCTCTACTCGTGTTCGTGATCTGGGCCTGCTCCGAAGTGCGATTGTGCACTCTACTGGGCCCCCTGACTTAGCGTTGTGACTCGACTAGACGAAGAGTGCCGAGGAATCCATTAGCCCTGTCACCATGGTGTGAAGCATACGTATCGTACAGATCCGTCGGACCTTCGCTTGTAACCGTGAGCTACTCACTACTGCGCCCCAGTACCCCTCGACCTCCGACCCACGTGCACAGCCAAACCTACTGCAACGAACAGCTCAGCCGCACTCACAATCCTGCATATCAACCGCCAGACGTCGAGGCCAGTCAGCCCGGCACTGCAGTCAGCGTAATGTCAGCTTGCACACTGCAGGCCCTGTGCCCACCAGTACCTGATAACAAACCGTGGGTATGTTGATGTGCTTCATGCTCCACGCCTGCCAATGCCAAGGTTTACGGAAGCAGACCAAGTCAAACCCACTTTCAGAACCGGCAAGGCGCACGCCCGTCAATGCAAGTCCGTCAGCGCGCAAGGCCCTCCAGCTCCCCTGCTGCCTGCCCCTCGGAGTCTTCCTCCGGTGTGGGCTGCCACACACCGCCACCAGCCTGCCCGGCCCACACCCCGTCCTCCGCGCCGCCCTGCTGACTCAGCGGCGTGGCAGGCACGTGGAACAGATCCTCTTCCTCCTCCCCCCCGTCCTTTCCCTCTCCGCCTCCCCCCTCCTCTCCAACCAACATCGGCTCCTGTCCTACCCCCTCCCAAGTACCCTGCGCCCCTGCGAACCCGCATTGGGGAATCTCGCTGCTCGCCACAGGATGGACGAGGGCCAGACTTGCGCCATGTGGGTCGGCGGCGGCGTGGGCCCTCGGTCCTCGGTCCATGGGCCCAAGCGCGGGCTGGGCGCCCTGGGAGAGCGCGGCCTCGCCAGCCCCCTGCGGGCCCGCGTCAGGCCCCTGCGGGCCCACGCCTGCCCACGGCTCCGCCCCTGGCCCTCCGTCCTCCTCCTGCGGCTCGGACCCAGGGACCGGCATGAATAGGCCCAGGCGGAGGCGCCGCGGCGGAGACGGCGGCACGGCCGCAGCCGGGCTCACCTCCAGCTCTGCAAGGGGCGGCGGCGCCACCCCTGCCGCCAACACCGCTGCCGCTGGCTCCTCCGCGGGGCCTTGCGGCTGGGTGGCCAGCCCGGCCCTTGCAGGCACCGCTGCTGCTGCTGCTGCGGCGGCGGCAGTCTCCGCTGGTCCTGCTGCAGTCGCCAGAGCCGTGGGGTTGCCCGCCCACGCCGGCTGCAACGCCGCCGCTGCAGGTGCGACAGGGGGCTGCTGCGCGGCAGCCCCCGCGGCCCCCGCCTCGGCGACTGCACCCACTCCAGCAGGCCCTTGCCCCGCAGCCTGCGCGGCTGCGGCGCTGGTCCTCCAGGGCACCACCCCAGCCGATGCCTGCGTGCCGGCCACCGCCGCCCGAGGGGGCTGGGCCTTGGGTTGGTGACCAGCCGCGTCCCGCTGGTGTCGGTGCCTCTCCGCCTGGCCGGCCGGGCCTCCCCGCCCCTGGACCTCAGGACCCGCGCCTCCGGCGGCTCGCGTAGGGCCAGGCCCTGCAGCCACGCCTCCTGCCGCCGCCCCCGGCCTCCCGCCTCGGCCCGGATCTGCTCCTGTCCCTGCTCCGCCGCCGGCTCCCACCCGACCTCCCCCGCCGGGGCCTGCGGCGGTCCTCTGGCTGCGCCCGCCCCGCCCCGCGCCGCCCGCGCCAGCCGCTTGCGTTGTGGCATTGGCGGCCTGGCTTGCGAGCTCCAACTGGCGGGCGAGCTGCCGTGCCAAGGGCGTGTTGGGCGCCAGAACCAGGCCGCAAGCGGGCCCGTCCGGGCCTGCCTGGGCCTGCAGGTCCAGGTCCAGGTTGATGGGGCAGGCCCGAGGCGGGCCTGCGGGCTTGGTGTACCGCCAGCCGTAGATACCGACCACGGCCTTCTGCCGTAGCGCCTGGAGCACGTCGGGCGGCCTGCCGGGTGGCATAGGGGTTGTGTTCAGGGCCAGGGTTGAGGTTGGTGCCTGGGAAAGCGCATGTGCACGCAGAGAAGGGTGTCGGGTGAAACAAGGTCAGGTTGCAGAGCACAAGTGGGCCACGCACGTCTGGCAGGAGGGCCCTGCAGCTCACCCTCGCACGAAGACGCGCGCCGCCTGGCGCTCGGTCACATCCCCAAGGATTATTACGACACTGCTCGCGTCCACTGGCGTCAGGAAGCTCGACCGCGCATACAGGGGCGGCCGCTGCTGCAGCGGCAGTCCCGCGAGCGCCGAGACCCGGACGGCGTCCGCCAGCCTCGCCTCGCCCACGTCCGCAGGCAGCGGATCGGGGCTGCTGCTGCAGAAGTGCATGGTGACAACCTGCGTTGCCTGTGCCGGGGAGCACGACGCATCCGCAGCGGCGTCCGGGGACGGGTGGCGCGCGGCGGTTTGGGGCCGGGGCTGGCCGCCGTGCTGCGGGCCTCGCCCGCCGGCCTCCGTCGGGCTAGTCGCCCTGACTTGCTGCTGCTGATGCTGCCGCTCCCGCGGTTGAGGTGGCGGCTGAGCCCCCGGCGGAAGCTGCCGTCCGCCCTCCGGCAGCCGCTGGGCCTGCGCCGCCGGCCGCTGCCGATCGGGCTGGCCACCGGGAGCGTGACGCTGCCCTGGCGGTGCCGCGGAGAGAAGGACGGCGGGCGGGGATTCCGCACGCGCCCGCTTGGCCCCCTGCCCCTCGGGCTCCTCAGCGCGGCGCCGCGGGTGGTCAGGCACCGGCCCTGGGACTGGCCCCGGCGCGTCGGGCCGCCGGTCACGCGGCGGCGGTAGCGCCGCAGGTACCGCCGGCTGCTGCCTCCCCTCCTGCGCAGCGCCTTGCCCCTGCTGCGGTGGCCCCGGCCGCTGCTGCTGCTGCGGCGGCGGCCGCTCTCGCTGCTGCTGGGGCGGTGGTGCACCCCCAGCGGCCGGCGGCGCTAGGCCCTGCGGGCGCTCCCCAACCTGCGGCCGTGCCGGAGCCGCAACCACGCGCACTGCGTGGGCCCCCTGCCGCGCGCCGCCGCCCGGCTGCGGGGCAGCAGCGGCGGCGGCGGGCTGCCGTGGTGCCGGCGGCACGACGCCCTCGACCCGCAGGAAGTCCTTCGCCAGGCTCTTGAGCTCCGTGGACCACAGCTTAGCGACGACGGCCGCCCGCACGGAGGCCATGACGGACACGCCCGCTGGCCTGGACCACGCAACACCTGCAAGAAGACGGAGCGAGGGTCATGGAGGTTCCAGGGCAAGTTGTCCTATTGAGCTTGGGCTCTAAAAGTTGTGGTGCGGAGCGGTGCGGTGGTTGCGGGTTTCGCACCTGCTTACCTGCGGATTCCGCCAAGTAAACACTCACCCACCCACCCACCCCACCGGCTACGGTATTCGCCGCCCTACGCTACCCGGGCTCACACGAGCAGCCCTTCACGCCCACCTGTTGGTCACTTCACTTGCTACTTACACACGTCAGCGCACCCACCTGTTGGGCCCGCCTGCTGCACCATGACGCTCAGCACCTCGAGCGCCGCCCCTCCCGTCTTGAGCGGCCCATCGGCGCCGTCCGCGCCCTCGTCTTTCGCCCAGTCCAGATCGGCCGTGACGCCGCCCTCTCGCGCCTTGTCCGGCAGCTCGTGCGCCGGCACGCACCGCAGCACTCCCAAGCAGGGGCCCAGGCGCAGCCGCAGCGCCAGGCCGTGTTCGTGGGGCTTGGCCGGGCGCAGGGGCTCCAGGGCGGGGCCCTGGGAGTTGAGCGGGAGGGTGGCGGCGGCGCACTCGGCGCAGAGGCGCAGCAGCAGGCCGGTGGCCAGGCCGGCGGCGGCACGGAGCTGGTGTCTGTCCGCGGGGCGCAGCAGGTGCATGGGGTCGGCACTGACAGGGGGCGGAAGTGGGGGGATGAGGTGTCAGGGGTCCGCTGGGCAAAATTATGGAAAGACTGTGGCCGCCTTTGTAAGAGCCTGAAATTGGGGATTGAGTATTTTTGGGTGCATTAACCCAGCTGCAGCTGTGCTGGGTTCTGCTGGGTGCAGCAGCAGAAGCTGCTGTGGTGATGGGACAGGGGCAAGAGAATGGGCCAGACCATGACCACAAGCATCCCGTTATGAGCTTTAGCCCCAACCCATTGCGCACCCGCGGGCGATCGACACGTGCGGTGTGGCCCCTGCCTCGCCAGGCGGTGCCAACAGACCGGCGCCGCCCGCCGCCGCCAGCACGGCCGCCGCAGTGCTGAGCACCTGCCGGATGAGGGCGTACGGCGGAGAATGCTGCGCGCCCTGCTGCGCGTGCTGTGCCTGCGGCAGCGCCGCCTGGCCCCACAGCTGCTGCTGTTGCGCATGCTGCGCCCCGTGCTGCGCCCCGTGCTGCGGCCAGATCTGGCCCAGCTGCTGCGTGGCCTGGGCGCTGGGCGAGAGGGCTGACGTGGAAGCGTGCTGCGGCTGAAGCTGCTGGGGCTGGGGCTGGGGCTGCTGGGGCTGCGGGGCCTCCTCCACGTCGAGCAGCAGCGCCCCCCGCCTCAGCAGCAGCTGCCGGGCCTCCACCAGCGCACCCACCACCAGGTGGAGGAGGGGCGGCAGGAGCCTGCGGGTGGGTGGATAGGGGCGTCGATATGTGTTGATGTGACCGACTGTTTCAGTCCAGGTTGTTGCCTGCACCCCTTGCATGCGCACCGCCCGCATGAGATGCTCGCCCACCTCTCGAGCGTGCTCCGCTCCCGCACCGCCTCCTGCCCCATCAGCAGCTCCAGCCAGGCCAGGGCGTTGGTCGTGCGGCGCACGAGCGGGTCGTCGGGCCTATGGTCCGCAGTCAGCCCCGCCTTGACGTGCTCCCTCAGCGTCCCGGTGAGGGAGCGGTGGACGCACCCCACCAGGTTGTCGCCACACGAGGGCGGCTGCACGGGCATGGCTGCACTGCCAGAGGCGTCCGCTGCGCCCGGCAGCGCCAGGTGGGTTGCGAAGGCGCGCGCCACGAGCAGCAGCAGACGCTGCCGCGTCTCGGCGTGCGCGGGGGCCGTGGGCGGGAGGTCGCAGACCATCAGGCAGACCAGCGACAGGCACCTGCAAGGAACCGGCACCGCACCTTGGCTTATGCTTGAGGGCACCACTTGAGACGAGGCGCCATGGCGGCGCACAAGGCAGCTAGACCGACATGCAGTCGCGACAACACAAGGTGGAAGCACCTGCACCGCCGCCCCTGCCGCCCCGCTCTTACCGCTGCAGCACTGACGGGGCCTTGGCGGAGGGCGTGGTGTCGTGGTCTGCGAAGGCGTCCGCGCTGACGGCCAGGACCCCCACCAGCTCAGGAAGCAGCCCGGCGGAGCTCTCCTCCGCCAGCCGCACGCACCAGAGCCGTAGGTGCTCCTGCGGGTCCACGCCAGCTGCAGCAGAGACACACACAGAAGCACAAAGCTCAAGCCGCGTAAGCGTTATCGCATCTTTGACCAGATAAAGAGAGGGGACCGGAACCGTGCTAGCCAAACGCCTTAACCACGGAAGCTTAGCCCCACCACCCCTCCCGTGACCTCGCCCCAGCCCAACGCCCGGTCGGTCCTTTCCTACACCACACCACCCGTCCCCGTGACGGCGTGTCGGCCCCGCCACTCACCTCCCGGCGCGCCGTCCCACTTGACCAGAGCCGCCGCGTCCCTCGCCATCGCCTCCGCCACACACTCGAGCAGCCGCAGGGGCGCCTGCGCCGCCTCAAACCCGCCGCTCCACCCAGGCGCTCGGGAGGCGTGTTGCGCCAGCCAGCCCTTGCCACATGGCTCCAGCGCTGCGAGGGCCACTGCCGCCATCGCGCGGTGCGCGAGCATGGACCTGGCGAGGTCCTCGATTCGAGGCGAGGGCCGGTTCGGCCCGGCCGCCGCAAAGTCAGGCGACGGCTGCAGCCCGCGCCAGCTCAACACGGCGTCCTTCAGCATCTCGCCCAGCTCCATGCTCCGCCTCTCAGCCACCAGCGAAGAGAAGAGCTGTGACGTCAGCTGCGCGCAGACCGAGCCGTTGGAGTCGGCCCGGACTGCTGCTGCCACGAGCTTGGCGGGGGTGGTGGTGTCAGTGCCAAGGAGGAAGGGCCGCGCCTCGGTGCACAGCAGCAGCTCCTGGGTGAGGTCAGCCAGGGCCACCCGGTTGGCGGGGTCCAGGGCGGCGTGGAACCATGTCTGGTGGGGGCGGAGAAGGGAGGAGGGAGGGACGCGGGGTGGCAGTCAGTACACCTGCCGTACGCCAACAGTCCCAACTGCACAGAATCACGCCATACACGAGCCCTTTGCCGCTCTGAGCCAGTCCTGGGGGCCATCTTTGCTCAACGTTGCCCTTGGTGCGTCCTCACGCACCGTCAGCAGGCCCGACTGCATGAGCAGCTCGTCCCGCGAGGCCCGCGGCAGCAGCGCCTCCACCAGCGGCTCCCGCCGCTCCAGCGCCGCCAGGCTCCGCACCACCTGGGCCAACAGCGACACCACCAGGCCCCGCTGCCGCGGGTTGGCGCCGTTGGCCTGCCACACCTGCGAGGAACACAGCATGCATCCACACATGTGGGCACCGTTACGAGGAGGGTGGAGGAGTCAGGCGCTGTTTGTCTGTGGCCCGTGTGCGGGGGCACCAGCTGCCCATCGCCTGTTGCCCATGACATGCGCTGTATTGCCTTCTCCTCACCGTGCACAGCGTGGTGGCCTTGGTCTGCAGGCGGCACAGCTGAGCCACATCCATCTCCACGTCAGCCCAGTCCTTGCCAGCCTCGGCGTACTGCATGCCGTACAGCGTCCCCAGCAAGGACAGGGCGGCCTTCTGCGGGGGCCAAGGAGGAGAGGGCATGGCGAGGAGCATCCACTTCGAGGCGGCAGACTGCGAAGCCGTCCAGTCAGAAACACAGGCGGGGCAGGAGAGGTGAGAGGCGGCCACCCGGCCAGCCCGCGACTCAGCTTACTAAAGCGCAGCCGCGACCCACCGCAGCCTCTCGCTGCTCCGCGGTCCACCCACGCGACGCCAGGAGTGGGTCGGGCTGGGCCCCCGCCGCGGCCCACTTGACCACCCGCTCGACCACCGTGTGCAGCTTGAAGCTCGACAGCCTGCTGCTCAGCGTGGAGCGCCCCGCTGCTGGCTGCTGGCCCGGTGGCGGGATCTCGAGCCCTTTGCCACGGCCGGCTAGGGCCAGAACGGCCCGTTGTATCAGCAGCAGCTTGGGCAGGAGGCAGGGCACGGCGGCGGGGTCGAGGGGCGGCGGCGCCGGCTTGGAGTCAGGCGGTGGCGCGTGGTCCTCTTGGAGGAGCTGCAGGGCGGGCTGTGGCTTCGTATCGGGGTCCAGGAGCCGCAGCGCCAGGCCGCGGCCCTCGGGGGCGCGGAGCAGCTTCTGTTGGGGTTGGGGTTGGGCGTGGGCCCGGGCGAAGGAGGACAGTTGGCGGAATGCCGGGTCCTCAAGGCGCAAGTGTCCCCAAACCCCTGGCTATGCAAAGGTACGACAATCGACACCGTACCTCGAGCCGTACGACCATCTTGGTGAGGGCCGCCTCGTAGGCCTTGGCCACGGGCTGCAGGTGCGCGGGGGTGGTGTCCTCGAGGATGGGCAGACCGCCCACCTGCGGCAGCAACCAGCGGGAGCGCCCCGCGGCGTACCGGCAGTAGCTTGGCAAACCACGCGTAGGTCACACCACTTAACGCGCCAACGCTGTCACTTCCAAACTAGAAACCGCCGTGTGAGAACTACAAACCAACACGATACCAGCGCCTTTCGCACGCGCCTGCTCACGCACCTGCTTCGCCGTCCGCAGCTCCATGGGGATGAGCGCCTGCCGCGCCGCCGCCGCCAGCTGCCGGGCGGTGCGGTCCTGCGCGAGCAGCCACTGCAGCAGCCGCCGCAGGCACGAGTCCAGCGTGGGCCGCCAGTCGGGGTCTCTGCGGCTGCGCGCCGCCGCCAGCCGCGTGAGCGACAGCACCCCCTCCACCAGGGCCAGGCGGGCCTCGGGGTCGCACCTGGCGGGTTTGGAGCACGTGGGCAAGCGGGCGGGGCAGGAATGGTGAGGGCTTGCCCAAGCCCGCAGTGCTTGCCCAGCGGACTGGCTTCGCCAGAGCGCAGAGCTGTCCATGCCCGTAGCGCATGCCACGCGCTTCACGAATCGCACAAAGGCTGGCTCCCCGGGTCCCGTCTCACTCATCGAAGTTGGCGAAGGGCTCCTCGCAGAGCAGCAGCTCCACCGCGCTCTCACAGGCGATGCGGTTCCGCTCGCCCTCGGCGCGCCAGTCGGCCCGGCTGGGCAGCTCCGCCGCCGCCAGCAGGAGCACGTCCACCGCCGCCCGCAGCTGCGCCAGGGTGCGGATGGGCTGGTCTTGGACCGCGGCGGCCGCCGCGCCTGTGGGGCAAGTGGGAGGATGTGGTTGGACTGAAGCAGAGTAGGGGCATCTGGAGGTCGGGCGCTGAGACTACACAAGACTACCGCATCATTAACCAAGGCCCGTCAGGTACTCCACCCACAGCGCACGCACCTCGGCGGTACGCGCTGACCGACGACGCCACGGTTACCTGAGCCCTGACCTGCCGCATCGCCCCCTCCACCATGTTCAGCCACGAACGGCCCCACAAGCCGGGCGCCGCAGCGCATCCCCCCGCGGCCCCCGCCCGGGACGCCAGGTCCCGACCCGCCCGGTCCAGGGCGACCAGGAGCTCCGAGAAGGGCGCGCCCTCGGGGCCGGGATCCCGCACGGGCGGCGGCGGGGCGTGGGCGTCCGGGCCCGCCTCCTCCTCGCGCTCCTGGCCCCGGTCCGGGCTCAGGGGCGCCGCTGCCGCCACCGCGGCACCCTCCAGCATGGGCACATCGCCTGCAGCAGCTGGCGCGTTTCCGGGGCGAGCGTGCGGCATGCCCCGAGGGTAAAGCGGCCGCGCCTCCCGGGCCTCGTCGCCCCCCAGCTCCTGGCGGCGCTTGGCGGCTGCCGGGCCGGCGCTGGGCGGCCGCGCGTACCACCGCAGCCTCTGGTTGTAGGATCCGCAGCCGCTGCCGGCCCCGGTGGCCTTCCACGGACCCTGGCCAGGGCCCTGCCCTAATACGCGGCGGTTGCTGCAGTCACCCAGCACGCGCAGCCGCTGCTGCTGAGCCGGTGCCCCTGCGCCGGGGGCCCCTGGTGCGCCCAGCTGCGCTGCTGGCAGGGCTGGGGCTGGGGCCGGTGCCAGGGCGGCAGCATGTGAAGGCCTGGAGCCACCGCCAGCAGCGGCAGGGCCCGGAGGCTGGGCGCCCCTGGGGTACACCTTGATGCCCAAGCCCAGGTCTATGGCTTGTGGAGCCCTGGGGGCTGGGGCTGGGCCTAGGGCAGGCACCGCTTGCGCCTGAGCCTGCGCGGGCGCCGCGGGGCCGCCCCCGCCGCCCGCTGCTGCTGCCCCGCCGCCCGCCTGGGCGGTAGCGTCCACGGGAGGCGCCTGGCGGCCAGCCGCAAACAGCCACGCGCTGAGCTTGCTGCCCCGCTCGCGCGTCCAAGCGGGGTGCGCCCAGCTGAGCTTGGGGGCCGGGCGCGCGTCTGCAGGCCGACCGCTGGTGGAGGGCGTGTCCAGGTCCATGCCCACAGAGCCTCGCTCGGGGCGCGGGCTGACGTGCGCGTCACCGCCAGCGCCAGATGCCCCGCCTGCCACTGCCGGCTGCGGTACGGCTGCTTCCGCGGACTGGCCTGCCAATGCAAGGTCTGGCGGGCTGGGACTGGCGTCGAAGAGCCCTGCGGAAAGTCGGGAGGACCAGGCAAGTAAAAACCTCGTCCTGCAAGCATCCAAACTACTCCACGATACCACAACCTACTCCACGGCACACCCACTTTGTGTTGCGCTGCAGGCACGACCCACATCGGCCCCCCTTGCGCTTAGCGGACGCCACTCACCCAGGCAGATGCCATGCTCTGCAACCAGCTCCGCCAGTTCATCCACCTCCACCTCCACCTCCGGCTCGGTCTCCGCATCCTCCTGGGCTCGGTCCGCTGCAGCCTCCGCCGCCTGCTGGATTGGCAGCCCAGGGACTGCGCCTGCTGCCGCTTGTGGCCCGTGCCGCCCCTCCCGTGCCGCGTGCACCGGCCCGCGGCGGGCCCCGCCCTGGCGATGTGGGTCGGCGTCAGCCGCGCCGTAGCGCTCCATGCTGCCAGCAATCAGGTAGTGGGCCACCTGCGTCAGGGCACGTAGCTCGTCTTAGCTGTTGGCGCCATACGGCAGTGCCCCATCCCGTGCGCAGGGTTATGCCTGGGATATGCTGACCAGAGGTACGTCGTTCGTGGGCTGGTGCCAACGCCTCCATTCCGGAACCCCTCGTGTCATGCCGCCGGCACCCACCCACCGACACGTGGCCGAGCTGCCGCGACTCGCTCGCAAGCTCCCCCGTGGGGAGCAGTCCACGAGACGCGCGCACACAGCTCTGACTGCTGCAGTTGCACAGGCCCCGGCACACGGGACAGCGCCAATACGGATACCTGTAGAGCTGCATGCAACAGGGAGGAACATAGCGGCTGCAGTAAGAATTTAAAAGTTTAGGCCCGAGAAGTGTTGTAAACACAGGGTTACGATGCTGCGCACCTTGGAGGCTACCTCCCCGAACCGGGTGGCTAGGCACGGCGGACACCTGAGAAGGGGGGCCAGGAGGCAAAGTTACAGGCACTGGACACGTATGAAGCGGGAACCCTGTAGCCCCCTTTTCCCGACTCGCCAGTGGAGTTGACACTCGCTGCACTGTGCCTTCCGAGTAGCCGTCCGCTGTCGGCAGAAGTGGCACGACTTGCAGGTTTGGCAGTCCGGCGAGTGGTGCAGCTCCTGCTGACAAAGCTGCCCACTCTCGCGCGCTGGTGGTTGCTCCCCGGGCGCGAGCTGGGCGTCGCTGTATATGTCGAGCTGTTGGCGGTCCTCGAGGGAGTAGGTCTCACTGCACCGGGTGGTGTAGGCGCGGGCGGGTCAGCCGGGGGTTGCTGGGGTCGGGGATCAGCTCGCGGTCTGGGGGGCGACGAGCGCACGGTGCTGGGGGCCCGCGCACGGACAGCCATCCAGGCGATACTATGGCACTGCCGGCCATCGCAATGCGCCAGGCTACGGCGGAGACGTGCACGAACTCACCGAACAGGAGGTCGGCCACCCTCGCCCTGCTCTTGGCGCTCCAGCAGGCTCGCGAGCTTCCGTCCGATCCCGTGACCTCGCATGGCCTTGCCGAACACTTAGCTCCGGTCGTTCCGCATTAAAGCTAGGCGCTCCGGGCGCTGCATTCCCGAGCCCGAGACAATCGACAGAAGTGCGCAGCTGGCTTGAGGCAACACCTTACCTCCATCACCAGGCTTCTTTGCTAAGCTTAACACAAGGTATTGAAGGGGCGAGCGTGTGGGTGCGAAGCGTGCTCCAAAACGCAGCTTGCTCGCGCACAGCCTTCTTTAAATGCTCTCGATCCCTCATCAAGCGGTGTGTTGGAATCAACAGCAGCAGGGACGCCACTTGGCCCGCTTCGGCAAGTCACTGCGACATGCTCCGGCCAATCGGGATCCAAGTTTCCCGCCTTGTGCCGGCCCCCGCCGCCCGCCCCCCCCATCAGCCTGCGCAGGCCCAGGCCCAGGAGCATTGAGATGTTGCCGTGCAGTTGGAAGGGCTCATATTCCTGATACAGTACGGTGCATTACTTCCAGACTGGGGCATCAGGGCATGGACCCGCGACGTTCAGGCCGGCCGGGTCAGCACCTCAGCTGCATGGCTTTCCCCTGCCGTTTAAGCTCAATTCCATGAGGGTGATGCCTCTCAAGAGGCAAACACGTCAGCCAGTCTTAGGAGACCCTTAATAGGGCCCTCCGGCTTGGTCTAGCGTCCTTGCGGCGGTCTGCTCGTGTCTGCTCCTCAACCCAACCCCCCCCCCCCGCCACGCATCGAATTTCCCATGGCCCCGCGCCTTCATGTAGGCTGCGTGTCTACCCGGTACTTCTGCGAACTCTGGATGTGTTGCCAGCTTCTGCCTGCGGCCGGGCTGTTCAGCACCAACGCGCCGCACGCAGCTGTTTCTCCTTGACGCTGATGCATTGTTTAGCAGGAGCAGGAAAGCCAAAGCAAGCGTGAACGCCCGAGCTCGTGATGTCGGGCTCGCGAGCTCGACATCCTCGCGTAGCAACCGCCTGACGCCCGTCCTCTGCACCCGGAATTGCTGGCCTTTTCCGACATAGCCCTGCACTCCATACACATATACGTAGCCCCTCTACACGCTGGCTTGATGCGTTGCTCCAGCTCCACGCCCGTAGCGCAGTTTGTATATGCCCACGACCTCCGCACTCGGCGCGCCCCGAAGCGTCTTGTTAACGCTTGTATGATAGCGATACAGCCGCCTGGAGCAGCGCTTTGACTTGTGTCTGGACTCGAGCTGGCGGGAGAGCTCGCGCATCGGGTCACCTCGCGAGGCCTCGCGGCGCGCCCTGAGCTGTCGTGTTCATGGCAGCGACAAGGCACGATGCGCAGATGGCCGCGCGGTGGCTGATGAGGACCTCTATGCGCAGGTGCGAACCTGCCGGCACGTACCCTGGAGGCCAGGGCGGACGGGGGAAGGTCACCGTGGCGCTAGCGAGCCTTGCGCCACACGCGGCTGACCTCGCACGCTCCACCCTCCCTGACGCTGCAGGCAGGAGGAGTCAGACAAGGACACTGTCTACCTGCTGAACCTGCTGCAGGAGCACAAGCAGGAGCTGGAGGCAAGCGCATGGGGGGGCTCGGGCAGGCCGCAGCAAGGTTTCGCACAGGGCCCCTTTGGGTGGGGCTTTCGCTGAGAGCCCCCCTCGTCGCAGGACTGCACTCTCAATGACCCTGCCGGAAGCCTGATGCCTCTCCCCAACAAAGCTCTGCCGCTATGTGCCCCTGGCGTGTAATTCCATCTGCACTCTGCTATCCTGTCATCCCGTGCAGGCGCGAGACAGCCTGCTTCATGAGTCCACTCTGGTGGTGGGGCGCTTGCAATCGGAGCTGACCCAGCTCAGAGCCCAGCTGCAAGAGGCGCAGCAGCCGGGAAGTGGTCAGTCCCCTGGCGAGCCTTCTGACGGGGCCCCGCGCCCCGTGCGGGTATCTACCGCGGGCCCCACAGCTGCCGCTTCCACGGCTCTTGCCGCCAGCACCCCCGCCGCCAGCGGTGCGGGCTGCTCCGCGCCAGTGGTACCCGCGCTGAGACCTCCGCCGGCGGCGCACTCGCCCCTGCCAACGCCAGGGGTAGGGACAGCGGCAGTAGCCGCATCGACATCGGCGTCAGGTCACGGTGCGGAGCACAGCGAGTTGCTACCGGTCCGGGGCGGCGGGGGGAGCGAGGCCCGGGCGGGGCCGGAGAGCCGAGGGGGGGCCGACGGCCACGGCGGCGGGCCATCCTCGCTCCGCAGCCCCGCTCTGCCGCCAGCGCCCTCGCACGGCACCTGCAGCACGCTTCAGGCTGCTTGGGCCCGGGTACGCGGCTCGCACGACTCCGCCGGTGGCAGCTTCACGGTCTCTTCGCCCACGGCCGCCACGGCCGCATCGTGCGGCGGCGCCCCGGCTGCCTGCTGCGGCTGCCGATGCCACGCCTTCGCCTCGCCCACCTCGGGCCACGCCAGCCCAGGGCGGCTACCTGTACGGCAGATGCCCTCGTCACCAGCGCACGTGAGCCGCCTGGCCCTTCCCATGGAGGGCGCATCTCCAGCGGCCGGGCCCAACACACCCCCCACCAAGGAGCCGGAGGTGCCGGGGCCTCAGCTGCTGCGGCGGGGGCCGTCACTGCGGACTGAGGAGGCCGCGAAGCCCGCATCCGCGGCTGCCCCGGAGGAGCCGCCTCGGCCCGCGCTTGCTGCCAGGGTCGCAGCGCTGGAGGCGGAAACGCGGGAGCTGCGGTCCCAGCTCGCAGTGGCGCAGCATGACGCGGCGTCCTCCCTCTCTAACTTCCTCACGGCAAAGACCGACCTGCACATCTTGACCGGAAAGTACGAGCGAGTCATGGCCGCGGTGAGTACCGGGCCTGGGGGCGGCCGGCGGGGGGGACGGGACAGAGTAAGGCGTGAGGTGGAGAGGGGAGGGTGGGTGAGGGGAGGGCCGTGCAGGGTGGGTTATCGACATGTGGTCTGTGCCTTGCTCTCCTCCGCAGAAGCTCGAGGCGGAGGAGCAACGCGATCGGCTCTTCAGCCCTGGCCTGGACGTGCAGGTCCGTGGGCGGACGGGGCATCGAGACGGGGCATGGATGCCGGGCCTCGGGGTACCCACCGCTTACTCAGGCCCTTCCCTGCCCAGCAACCTGACACTAGCTACAGCCTGTCACTCAAACCAGTACCATAGCACCGCGCGCACCCTCCCCACCACAACTGATTCTCTCTTTCTCTGGGCCCCGCCCGTCTCCCTCTGCTGCCCCCGCAGCTCGTACGCGCCGCCATGCCGGCCGTGGACGCCGCCCTGAGCGGCTGCGAGCGGCGCCTGGCGGAGGCGGAGGCGCAGCTGGCGGTCGCACGGGCGGGCGGGCTGCTGCCGGCCGACGGCCAGGCGTGCGCCGTCCTTGCGGCTCGAGTCCAGGAGCTGGAGGGCCTCCTGGCGGCCTCCAACGCAGAGGCCCTGGACGCAGCCCGGTCCCACAAGGAGCAGCGCGCGAAGTGGGTCGCGCGGCTCGAGGCGCTGCAGGCTCGGGTTCGGGAGCTGGAGGCGTTGCCGGGGGCGGAGGCGGTGGCGGGGCCGGGGCCCAAGGTGGCCGCGGTAGCGGCGGTGGCGGTGGCGCCTCGGGGCCCGCGCGGCGGCCGTGACAGCGGCGGCGGCTCGGACTGCTCGTCGACGGAGTGGGGTGGTTTCGAGGCGAGCGAGTCCGGCACGAATGCCAGTACCAGTCCCGCCGACACCTCGGGGGCAAGCAGCCTTGCCATGAGCCGGGCCGGCAGCCTCCCGCTCGGCAGTGTCGCGTGCGGGGCGGGCGGCAGCGCGGGGGCAGCGGCGGGGCCCGGCGCGGGCGTGGGGGCGTCTCGGCTGAGCCTCAGCGCCAGCGTAAGCGGGGGCGAGCGGCCCGCTGGCACGTCGGGACTGTCGGCAGCGTTGTCGTGCGCATAGATTGCTCAGATGCGGATTGTTGTGGGGCAGGTGGGGCGCGTTGAGGCTGCGTTGTTGTCGCTGGGTTCCAGGCGGCACCGACGCGGCGGCAGGTTGGCGGCAGGTTGGCAGCAGCTCGTCCTGGCAGGCAGGGTTTTGCGTATGAGCGGCCGGTGGGATGCGGGTTTCGTCGCCGTGACCTGCAATGGATTTGACTCGTTGAGCATCAACTTCTTGGTCCTCAGGGCTGGGGCTGAGGGCACAATTGGTGGCGACCCTAGCCGCAAAGAGTCGGTTGCGGCACGCAAACTGATTGTGCGTGCCGCATCTTAGTCCTGGGCACGTGAGTCGTGACCAGGGTTCAGACTGCCGTTGATTGGTAGGCTTTCCTTAATCAAGGCGGTGTGTGTGGGTATGCAGGTGGCTGCGAGTACTGGCGCAGAGTGGACATTCACTGTGGCATCGCGGGCTAGGCGTGAATCGCATGTTTATGTGTGACACAGGCACGCACGCACGCAGGCACGCAGGCACGCACGCCAACACGGGGTAATCCCGGGGGGCTTCGCGCCTTCGCCGCCCGAAGAGCCTAACGGCGGCGGCTCAGCCCAAAAGTGTGAGGGTCCCGTAGGGTAGTTCCGCAGGGGATGAGTTGTGCAGCGGCAATCTGAACGTGCCGATTGACTAGGGCTGACGCTTGCGCCCTTGGCTCACTGCTTGGGGCTGTTGTCAGGGTGCCCGTGTTCAGAGACCTGCCCTTTCTCCCGCTCCCACCGCGCGTGCAAGTTCCCCATCGACCACCACCCGCTCCAGCTGCGGCACAAGGACGCTCTGCCGCGCACACCGTGAGCCAGACCTGGTTGTGCATTGCTTAACCCTTAGCAGCGTCTGGCATATCAGCGTAGCCGGCGAGGCGGTTGACCCTTCGATAAAGATCGGGGACCATGCACAACGACGTGCGAGAAGGTCGGGCTCAGGCAAGGGGCGGGGGGAAGCTGGGGGTGGGTCGTGTCAAACGTGCATGGGCGAAACCCCGCTCGTCCGCAGGGTGCATCCTCCAGATAGAGGCCACAAACTTCAGGACCTTGCATAACTTATTACTCGACGCAACTGTGCAAGCCCTTCAACGAACTTACTTGTCGATACCCATACATGCCGCTCGCCCTCTGTTCGTGCGTTTCGCAAACAAGCTCCTGGTCATAGCGTAGTGCTTGCAGTGCAAACGGCGGGAATGGACTCGCTGGTGGCCTGCGGAGCTCCGCTACGGCTACGGCTGGATATCTCCTGACACGGTCGCTGTGTGCTTGACGTTGCGCTATTGCCCGCACAGCCATGGTGAGACTATACCTATTGCTGTCCGTTGATTCGTCCGCGCGAATGCTGTCCGGGAACCCTCCAGGCAATTGAGTTTCTTGCCGTTGCCTGTGGCCTGCAGGGGCAGTGTGTCGGCAAGCCAGGTGCCAGCGACGGGGACACTCGTGCAGTGCCGATAAAGGCGCGGAAGCTCACAACGGCAGAGAAGTTCGGGCGCCAGCCCAAACACGCAGCGCTGAAGGGAGTCCCCCAGTCATGTCAGCGCGGCAATGCCCACGCCTCGGTCACTTTCCGAGAGACTGCAGGGCCGCTGGGAGTCAACCTCAAGGTGGAGCAGGGACAAGGGCCTTGGGGTGCCTCAGGGCTCTGTACAGGGGCAGAAGGCGACTTGAGGGGCTCTCCCGGGGGGGCAACACGGTGCTCCCGCCACTCCGCCCGGGCCCTCTACCCTTCAGTTTCCTCTTCATCAAAGCTGCTCCTTACCACCCCCTGCCCCCTTTGGTGCAGGCCGCGGATGGCGCAGCCGGAGCAGCCCAACAGCGCCCCCTCACCGAGCCCAAACCCCTCTCTGCGCAAGCGGCGGTCCCAGGCAACGGTGCCACCAGCGGCCACCCGCACCCCACCCTGCACCGCGACAGCACGGAGAGCTTTGTGTCCTGCGCACCCGAGCCGGCGCCGCAGGGGGGCTTGCGGGAGGTCAGCCGCTTCGATGTCGCACGCCATGCTTCTGCGGCCCAGGTGCGCTCACGGTCATGCGGTTCCATTGCAAGCTGTCAGGGATCACGCTGAGCTAGCTCGGGTTCACGGACATGAGGCTTTACGCCACGGCAGCCATAGGTTTGGGGCATTGCCAGCAACCTGCAGGACGCCATGTTGTTATGTTGACGTCGTGCCCCTCCTGACATGACCCGCCGCTGGCGGCCGCTCGCACCCTCTTGACAAACCTGCCATTTGACGTCCTCCCCATCCCCGCCCTTCCCTGATCCACCAATTCCCATGTGACAGTCTATGGCTGCATCGGATGGCTGGGAGCAGTTGTTCGATGACGACGACCCGTACGAACTGTACGCCACACCTTTGGCCAGCTTCGATGCCGGGCCCATGCCAATGCAGTCCGTGATTGCCGTACACGCCGGCGCGGCGGGCGGCGGCGGCGGCGGCGCGGGCAACGATCTGGGTCGGGGCGAGCTGCCACGCCTGCCGGCGCGCCTGTTGGTCAGGGGCTCGGCGGCGGCGCCAGCGGGGCCCTGCGAGGGCGGCTCTCCGCGGCAGAGCGGCGAGGGGGCGCGCTTCTCCCGGCTGAGTGGGCAGGGCGGCGCTGGGTCGGGGGGAGGAGGAGGAGGAGGGGGAGGGGGAGGCGGTGGGGCCAGCGGCAGGCTGCTCAGGGTGGCAACCGCCAACCGGCTCCGTGCTGCCGCAGCCACGAGTTCCAGCGGCTCGGCCCCATGCTCCCCCAAGCGCCAGCCCTCCGCTCGTGCAACGACGAGCGAAAGCGGGATGGCTTCCCCTCAGAAGCCGGGACCCACCGTCCACTTGAGTGAGGACGGCGTCAGCGGCGCACCTGCCGCCGCCGCCGCCAGCTCCGCCGACGCCAAGGGCGAGGACCTTTTGCCAGCAGACGGAGTGCAGCGGAGCGACAAGTCGCGTTGGTCGGGTGTGCGCGCCACCACAGCGCTCATTCGGCTCCGGCAGGAGGCGGCGGAGCGGCAAGCCGCCGAGGCCGCCGCGGCCGCGGCAGCCGTCAAGACCAAGCTGGAGTACAGGCCCAAGCCTCCGCCGCCCGTCAAGGCCTCGTCTAGACGCAACCCTGCAGCCACCGTGCCTCTGCCCCAGCCGCCGGCCGGGCCCAGCAGCGCTGGCGGCACCTCCACACCGGTACCCGAGGTGCCGGGCCACGCCAGTAGCTCGGCTGGCGGCGCCTCAAACTGCAGCACCGCGCCTGGCCTGGAGGCCCTTCAGGACGGTGGCTGCCAGCCTGACTCCCCCATGCTCCCCATCCCGCCACCCTCGGGCGACATTGGCACCGCGCTCAGCACGCCCCAGCGCGCCGCCGCCTTCTCCCGCCACAAAGCCGCGTCGGATCGCTTCGTCGCGCCGCGTAGCAGGCTAGGTGCAGACGACGGCCCGCCGCCATCCGCCGCCGCTGCCGCAGGCCCGGGGCCTTCGCCCTCCCGGGCATGGGCGGCGCCCGGGCCTACAGGGCTTGGGCCCGGGCCCAACGGGGCCGGTGCCAACGGGGCCAGCCCCGGCCGCCGGCCTGCCTCGCCGCCTGCACGGCCCGTGGTCGAGTGGGGCCCCAGGCCGACTGTCGTACAGCAGGCACGTGTGGCCTTTCATGCCACCGAGGAGCTCCAGGATGCCGTACGTGCACGGCGCACCACGCTGGACGGAGACCCGGCGCCGGAAGCCGACGTCCGCTCCGCCTTTGCGCTCTACCCCGTCCGCCCCAGCACACGCAACGGGGGCACCCGCCTGGATGGAGACGGGCCCAACAGCGCGGGTCGCGCTGGGGGTGTGCCCTTCGGTACGTACGGCCCCGCCAAGACTTCCAGTTTGAAGGCCCTGCCGCGGCACTCTGCCGCCGGCGCCACCGCGCCGCCAGAGCGCTTAACGCCGCCGGTGCAGCCCCGCGCCCGGTTGCCGTCCACAACGCCGCTGCCACCGCCGCTGCCCTTGCCCGCCTCGGTAGAGGCACACTACCCGCCGATCGCAGGGCCCGGTTACGGTAGCGTGTGGGCCTCGGCGGCAGCCGCAGCGGCCGGCGTTGCCGGGCCGAGCTCGGGTTCTCACGGGCCGAACAGCTTCGGCGGGCCTTCCCTCGCTGGCGCGCACTCGCCGGGTCACGCTTCCCCGGGCCATTCGTCTCCCGCCCAGTGCTCGGCGTCAGGGCAGGCAGGCCCGGCGCATGCGGCTGTCGCGCAGCCGCCCACGTCCATCATGCCCTTCGCCAGCCTGGAGGTGTGGGCGGCCCTCCAGGCACAGGCTCCACCTCCAAGCGATGGGCCCAGCCCCGACCACGCACCGGCGCTGCCTCCCGGCATGGCCACGGTCAACCCTGCTGCAGGCCCAGTGGGGCCCCCTGCTGGGCCCTTCAGCCTGCAGCCCGCTCCCCTGCCGCTGCACCAGCAGCCCAGGTCGAACGACGGCTTCGGTGGCGGCGGCGGCGGCTTCATGCCCGGCGCCTACACGTCATTCTTCGCTGCCGGCGGCGGGGGCGTGGCGGCGGCTCTGCAAGCGCAGGGGCGGCCGGTGGCCTCGGCCCCCAGCACCCCGCCCATGCTCACACCCGCCCACGCAGCGAGCGCGCTCGTGGGTCCGGGTCCAGGCCTGGCGCCTTGGCACCCTCCCCATCCCGTGCACGGCCCAGGCATGCTAGCGCCATACCCGCCCATGGGCGTGGGCTTTCCACCTGCGGCTGGCTGGGCCTACCGCGGCTCCTACCAGGGAGACTATGGCGGCGCAGGCGAGGAGGAGACGCCGCAGGAGCGGCAGGCGCGGCTGCAGCAGCAGCAGCAGCACCTGGCCTGGGTGCAACAGCAGTTCATCGCTTGGCAGCAGCAACAGCACGCAGCGGGCCAGCCCACAGGGCTGCCCATGCCTGGCTGCGGCCCAGCAGGCATGCAGGTGCCCGTTCCGGTACCCGTGCCCGTGCCTGTGCCTGTGCCCGTGCCGGTTCAAGTGCCGAGCACTTCGGGCGGCGGCGCTACGCCTGGGGGCTCTGCCGGCAAGCCACCGCTCGCTCCGTCGCCGTCTCCGCCCCGCAGCGAGGCTTCGCCCTCGCAACGGCCGGGGTCACGGCCACGGGCGCACTCAGACCAGGCCCCGCCCAGTCCCAAGCATGGCGGGGCAGCGGCTGGCTTGGAGCGGATGTCGAACTCTCAGCCGGGCGCTAGCGATCACGCCTCGAGCGAGCCGTACAACAGCCGGATGCTGTACGAGAACGCGCTGTACGACGATGATGATGGAGAAGGGGACGAGCTGGAGCGGACCACTCGGCTGCCCCCGGTAGAGGCGGCGGCGGCTGAGGGGCAGCAGGGCACAGGGGCCTCGCTGCGGCTGGGCCCGCCGCCGCCGTCGTTTGGAGAAGGGATTCCTGCATTGGAGTGGCGCACCAATCCTGTGCGCCGCTCCAACGGCGGCGGTCAGGAAGGGGCACAGGTGACGGGGGACGAGGAGGGGACACTGCAGGAGTGAGCGCACGCGGGTCGCAGCGTAGGCGGAAAGCGGATGGCGGGGAGAGACTGGAAGGGGCACCGCTGGCAAGGAACCGGGAGGGGGGCCGGGCAAGGTCTGGCGTTCGACGGGGCTTGCATGCGCATTCGCATCCACACAATTACGATACTGGCAACAGGGCATCGGCGCATCTACGATCTGATATGACTTGGGCTGGCAGCTGGAGAAGCGGCTTGGCGGGGTAAGGGCACGCACGCGTGCGGTCTGGGTCAGGGCGCTTGGCGCCATCAATGGACCGGGCACAGTAAGGGCCTGAAGGCTCTGAAGCTCTAAGCCCTCACTGGTTCCTAATCTGGGTCAGCGATGTTACTGGCACAGGCTCTCCAGGTAGGCCGGCAGCTGAGGCTTGCAGGGGGGCGCAAGGGGCCCCACGGGTCTCGCAGCAGCGCACCCCGGCGCCCCCCCTAGCTTTCTCCGCTAGGAGACAGCGACTCCGCTGCGGTGTAGGCACGCAAGGATATGATGAACATCGTCAGCCGGGAGCCCCCAGTGGACGCCGCACAGCAAAGGAGCAGCGCCACAGGCGCCTCGCAAATCCCATTCCCGTTCACGCTGCGCCTGTCCTGGGCTGCACGCCAGCGTTGTGCACAGGAAGTCCGGGCGCAGCAGCTGGGGGCTAACCAGGCCTAACAGTAGCAGGGCAGCAGGGGAGAGTTGTCACGCAGGCTCTGCTGACCACGCGCCACGCCCCCAGAGACGCCTAGTTGCAGCAGCAGGTACTCTCAGCAGTGCACACAAATAGCCTGCACGGGGAGGTTCTTGGAGCGTCCGCACGGCGCTCTGGTCAACGCAGTAGCCGCTCGCCACGACGCCCAGCCCTGGCGCCTGCCCGCTTGCGCAACGCTGTAGAGGGAGCGTCGCTGGAGAGCTCGCCAACCTTGCGGGGCCCTGGGGAGGAGGGCGCCTGTGCCCAAATCTGCAAGGGCTTCGAGGCCCGCGTTATCAGCTGTGCGGCCCTCAAACCCCCCGAAAGAGCCCTCGCAGCGCTTATTCTGGCACTTGACGAATCCAAATCACACACTAGAGCATCACCTTTACAGCCAAGGCCTTTCCGGTACGAGTTCACGATGTCCGTGACGCAATCGGCTGGCCGCGGCGCTCGCGTCGCTCCATCGGGCCGCCCCGAGGTCCGCATTCCATTGACACGCTGTCGCCAAGCTGCCCAGGCTCCGGCCAGGCTCGTGGCGGCAAAAGCGGTGCGGGACATGTCGCGATCCGCGATCCGACATCGAACAACCCGCCAACGCTCCTGGCACCCTCGCTGCGCGTCAAGGTCGCCGCAAATGTGGTGAAGACTGAGGACCAGGAGCCGGCGGCCTTCGCCCAGCCCGCGGCGGCCGGTCTGGCCGTTACCCTGTGCCGCGCTGTTGCGCGCTACGTCGACGCGGCGACGCTTGTTGGCTTCGCCGCTGTGGCACTGGCGTTCACGGCTCGCAACGTAACCTTTATTGACATCGCCTACTCCAAGGGCTGCGAGGAGCGCCCCGCGTTGGTCGCGCGCGTGGAGCCGACGCATGTCGCCATGGACGCCGACGAGCGACCCAGGCCGGCGCGGGGCCTTTCCCGGCGTCAGGCGCTGAGGAGTCCACCGACGTCTTCACGTCGGCATCAGCCTCGATGGCCGAGGCAGAGTTGCAGGTCAGTGGGGTGTGTGGAAGCCTATCCATGGCGGACACGTTTGGGCGTCTCGGGACTCGTTCCGCCAAAGCGGTCTGGCACATGCATGCGTAAGGCACAACTCCCGGTGGTTCAAGCCTGACTGATGCCGGTCACCGCAGCAACGGCTAACGGAATCCGCAACGTGTTTTCTTGACTGTTCGCCTCTGCTGTGCCTTGCGTCACGCAGACCACCCCCGTGAGCAACGTGCAGCAGCCCCCGGCCAGCGCTGAGGCCCTCCGCGCTGTGGCTGTGGAGCGGGGCAGCCCGACCGCCCCCGCATCGGCACCCGCCTCTGAGGCTGTACAGGAGGAGGCGCAGGAGGAGAAGAAGGAGAAGAAGGAGGTGGGAAGGGGCGGGGAGCAGGCTTCAAGGACGCGTGCACGAGGTGTCTGCTGTCCGTCGTCTCGTCTGCGCAGAACACACGCACAGGCCGCCGCGGCTAGCAAGCCTAGGCACCGTAGCCCACCAGCCCCTTCTGCCTACCAGTCACTTTCGAAGCTCACGACACTCGCCTCTGCCCTCCCCTTCCCCTCGCCTCCTCAGACTCCGCCGATGCGCCAAGAGGTGGCTGAGGCCATCATCGCCGCCCTCCAGCAGCTGCACAGCGTGAAAGACTCCCGCGCCGTCATCGCCGCCAACGCCGCCGCCAAGATCCCCACCGTCGTCGCCATCGTGTCCGCCGAGGCCGTGACCAAGCTCGGCGCCAAGATGGCGCCCCTGCTGATCAAGGCGGCCACGCAGGGTGCGGCGGTGTACAAGGTGGTGGTGGAGGCCAAGGACCTCGCCAAGGGGGCGGAGCGCACCTGCCCGCACGCGGCCCTGGTGCACAGCCTCAAGGTGAGCGGGTGCTGGCGGTCGGGGATAGCTTGGGATGCAAAGGGCGGTGTGTGCGGGGGTGACGCCATGTGGCGGCTAGGGGTGTCCAAGCCTCCTGTCGCATCCAACCCACCTCACACACCCCCTGTTGCCCCTCCACAGATCCAGGGCCGACTCCTCCTGCCAGCCCTCCTGGTCACCGGTGGCCGTGACGCTGGACGCTGCCTGTCCGCTGGCGGCATCGACGAGTGGGAGCAGGTGCTCATGGACGCCATGCACCGTGACGCCAAGGGCGTTGCCGTGTGCGGCACGCCGCTCATGGGCTGAGCGGTGGCAGGGCCGGTGGCCGGGCTTGTGCTTGACGAGCAGCGTGCCGTCATCAAGGCGTGCGGCTGGGAGGGCCTCTGGGCGTACGTGCTGTCGAGGCACGAGTGAGGGGACGAGCCACGTGGGTGACGTGGCGGACGTCCAATTGTGGTGGCCGCACGGTGGTTGGACGTACGACAGATTGTCTCGTGATCCGTTTGTTGTACTGTACATACCTGGGCTTGGAGTCTAGTATTGCATCTTTGTACCAGGCATCGTGAGGCCAACCCGTCGGGTTGATAGTGGCGTGGCCCTAAGCAGTTTGTGTGAACCCCTCGTGATCACCCCCCTTAGTTGGACTAAGCAATTGCAGTCGTAGGGTTGTGTGTGGTCTCCCCCTGCCTTCATGTGGCATAGAGCCCAGCTGCAATTGGTGCGCTGGCATAGTCTGCCTCAGTGCTGTGAGGCAGCATAAGTTCCGGATGCATGGGCGCAGCCCAACAATAGACCATAGATGGCGGGGGCCGGGACCGCTCCCGTCCCTATCTAGCTTTATAGGTTTGACTGGATCAATACTGGCTGGCGAGTGTGCTGGCCCTGGTAGTTATTCACAAGGGGGGGGAGGTGACGCTACCCTCCCTCAGGGATCGTATGATGACGGTGCGTGACAGCTTTCCGGTGATACAGGCACCGCCTGCCTGTTGAGCACTGCGCGTCACGGGACCGACACCGGTTTAAGGTTGCTGATTAGATAGCGTTCGAGGCCCTGAGAGGAAGTGGGCGGCGCTGGTTGAGCCCCAGCCGTTTGGTAAGGAGGCGCGTTGGACCCTGTGGCGGGGCACAGAGTTGCATGCCTGTGTTGGCTGGGGGTCAGGGTGTCGATGGCCTCTGGCAGAGCAGCAGCGGAGAGAGAAGGCCTAGCGAATGCGCTTGGTACCGGTACCGGTGTGTAGGGTTACCAGGGCCAGGGGTAAACTCCATGCTGCCAGGCAAGGAGTCCCTGCTGCCACAGCCCCGCTCACGGCTGCCCCCGCCGCTCACGGGCCAGGGTACCAGTCATGGCGCGCCCCAGATGCCGGACGGAAAGCCTGGCTGACTCAGCAGCGAGGACACAGTCGTGACGGCAGCGTATCGATGCGCTGACGAAGGAAGCTTAGATGGGCACAGAGTAAGCCGACCTTAACACTTTACATCTTGCACCCAGTCACTGCTCATGACGAGTCCTCATCACAGCACCCAGCCCCTACGAACAGCGCCCATCCTGCCCACTACGTACATACCCCATGCCTTCACCGCATACTTTCACAGACTCAGAACCCGCACTAGCCCAGCAGTTCACATCAGTGCCACTTATTGTGGCATCGCACGCAGCTGCGCTGTCAACTCAGTCAATATGCCCCCCATCCTGCAGTCAAGGTTACCGTATTCTTCTCTCCGCACCCATCCATCCCCGTCTCGCTGCCTTCAACCTCCCTGGACCTCCCAGCCCCGCTGCCCTCCGCTCACAGCCGGCCGCTCACAAAGTCCGCCACCAGCTTGGGCACCGCGCTGTCCAGCCCCGCCACGTCCAGCATGCCCGGGTCGGTCGGGTCGGCGATGGAGAAACCGGTGGAGCTGAACGCCAGGACCACCAGCTTGGCGTCCGGCATGCCCATCTCCGCGCGGTAGCGCCGCAGCGCCTCGGACGGGTGAGTGCTGCCGTACCACGTCTCGTTGTCGGTTAGAACGACAAACACGTCCACCGGCAGCCGCTTCTCCAGGGCGTGCAGCATGGGCAGGGCGCAGTCGGTGCCGCCCATGGGGATAGCAGACGCCCGGTCAATGACCTCCTCCAGCCTGTCGCTCGCACTCAGCTCCATGGGCACGAGGCGGTGCGAGAAGGCCAGCGTCTTTACCCAGGGCTCGGCGCGCACCAGGCTCATGGCCACCGCAGCCGAAGCTTGGCGGGGGGTGACGGAGGTCATGCCGACGCACTTGCACCAGCCCATGCTGCCGCTCACGTCCAGGCCAAGCAGGTAGCGCTTGCCGGTGGGGGTGCAGTTTTTGAAGGCGAGGTAAAACCCTGCCTCAAGCGCCGCCACCACCGCCGGCTCCGGCTCCCACCGCGCCACGCCCTTTGCGCCACGCCCAGCCCTGTAGGTGCACATGGCGTCCAGCAGGGACATGGGGTGCAGCCGAGCCGCCGCAACGGCCTTGGCGTCGCCCAGCCGCTGCGTAACCCGCGCCCGGTGCTTGCGGTCCCGCATCAGGCCCAGCTGCGTGAGGCGGCCCAGGTTGCGCACGAGGGCAGTGAGGGGCATGCCGTTCTCGAGGAAGGCGGACCACACCTCGGGGCAGCGCAGCAGGGTGGTGTCGCCCACGTGCTCGTGACCAAAGCGGTGGCGGCGGATGAGCTCGAGGGCGGAGGAGAGGGCGGCTGCGTGGGCGGCGGCATGGGCGGCCTGCTTGGAGTCCTCCTGCTTAACCTCCGCCGCCGAGTCGGCGCCTGGCTCCTGGCCGCGCCGCCGCTTAGCAGCCTTGTCTTGCTTAGCGGCCTTCTTCTGCTTAGCTGCCGAGGGCTGCTTAGCGGGCTTGGGCTGCTTAGCGGGCTCGGGCTGCTCAGCGCGCTTGACCAGGGGCGGAGGCGCGCGGATCTCCTTGCGGAGGCGCTGGGCGTCCACCAGGTACTGCATGACGGGGCTCAGCGGGGCGAGGGCAGGGGTGGTGGCGGCGGCGGCGGCAGGGGCATCGGAGGGGGCCGGGTCGGTGGCAGCGGTAGGGGCGGGGGAGTCGGACGCGGCGGGGACAGCGGGGTCCGCAGTGCCCTTGCCCTTGCCCTTGCGCGGTGCGGGCGGCTGGCCGGGCAGCGTGCTGTGGGTAACGTAGGCAAAGATCGCCCTAGTGTCCGCCACTCGCTGGGCCTCGGCCTCGGCGGCGGAGGTGGCGGCGCCAGGGCCGGCAGCGGCAGCCGAGGCGGCGGCGAGGGCCGCTAGCTCCGAGCCCGCCGCGCCGCCATCCTCATCCACCAGCACCCAATCCTCCGACTCTGCTGCCGGCTTGGTCTCGGCCACCGTTGCCTCGGCCGTCTTGGCCTCCGCCAGGCGCCGCTTCTTCGCTGCGTGCTGCTCGGGGTCCGGGTGGGCCAGGCGCAGGAGGTCGCCGTGGCTCCAGCCGTTGCGCTGCGAGTACTTGGTCACCTGGTAGGCCAGCGCAGCGGGGGCCTTGGCCAGGTACCAGTTAGCCACAGCGCTGCGCATGCCTCGGCCCCAGCTGGCCTTGGCGCCCGACACAAGCGGCAGGCTGGAGCTGGAGCGGCCGCCGCCCCGGCCACCCCGCCCGCTGCGGCCACCCCGTCCGCCGCGGCCCCCAATGCCGGCACGCATGTCAGCGTTTGCCTCCGTCGCCTGCCCCGCAGCTACCTTAGACCAGGCAATGGCCGCCGCTACATCGAGGGTGAGCTCGCATCCCTCCGCCGAGGGCTTGCAGGCGGCCTGGGCCACGGGGCCCAGCTCCTTGCAGCGCTGCACCATCTCGAACAGTGTCGAGCCGGTGCGGCAGACAGCGGCGAGGGAGGCGAGGGCGGCGCTGCGGGTGGCGGCATCGCCCAGGCGAGCGCACAGGGCGAGCACGAGGATGCCTGCGAGGTGGGCGGGTGGGGGCACAGGGTGCGTGGTGAGTGCACTGGAGCGGAGATGCTTTGGCTTGATGTTTCGTGCATGCATGTGCACGCACACTGCAGGCGTGAGTGGGAAGAGCTGCGCAGGCCATGCTGTGCACTTGACATAAACCAGGCATCCTGCAACCGCTCTCCCCACTACCCAATCCCATCCCATCCCATCCCAGACCTGCCCCGCTCCCACCTGGTCCCTGCCGCGGCGCGCGGCCCTGCGTGGAGATGTCCCGCACCTCCTGCACCACCCGCTCGCCCTGGCCCTGGGCCAGCAGGCGCAGCACGGCCTCGCAGTAGTCCAGCGTCAGCTCCTCGCGATCAACGTAGTAGTTGTTGGCTGGGGGCGAGGGGGTGGGGAAGTGGGGCACAAGGGGCTTTAAAGAGGGGAGGCGCAGCCACGGGCGAGGGGGCCGAGGCCCAGGAGGCGAGGCCCAACCCCGGGGAGGAGTGTGACCCACCATCGCTGCCCAGGATGACGAAGCGGCGCAGCCGCGCCAGGTCATCGATCTGGTACACGAAGCCGCCAGCGTTGTTGCGGACCTGGGAATCGCTAATCGGCTCTGACTGGGGCACATCGGCCACCGGCGCGACGACAGCTGCAGGGGCCGCCATAGCTGCTAGCGGCTACTGAGCTAGTATAGAAAGCTAAGAGCGAAGCGGCAGGGTCTGGACCGGAAGGCCCTGAGCGACCCGCCTGTCGCGAGAGAAGTCGGTCTCGAGCAGTTGGCGAGTAAAGGGCTCTCTTGGCGTAAGAGGTACGTGGGATTGACTGCAGTTGTGATTGCAGAAGTGCCCGGGAGCGCTTTTATGCGTTGGTTGCCTGGGCCTGCATTGGGCAGGATCAAGCGCAAGTTACGTCCCGAGGCCCAGAGCAGGCCAGGGCCCTGGAGGCGAGGGGACCCCGCGCAGGCCAGGGCCTAGAGCAGCCCCTCGGAACCCCAAGAAATGCCACAGACTCCGAGTTGCACTGTTGCAATTGCGTCCAACCAGTCCAATGTGCCTGGCCTCCAGACGCTCCTACACTCAGGTCCGCCTGCTCGGGCTCGGCAAGTTCCCTTGGCTCCCCCCTCAGATCCTGACTACGCTGCACGGCCCCAGCAATACAAGCGCCTTCTGCCTCCATAGGCTCGCCGCCTTTGACGAAAGGCAGTGCCACACGAAAGGCTGGGACCATGGGACGCACGGCCTCCGCAAATACGCGCCATTCCCCCAGTACCTGCCCGCTATCAGTGTTCGCACTCGCAGCAGCACACCGCGCGCTCGCAGCCCCTAGCATGCTCGACAACGCCCTCACCATGCAAGCACACACCGAACCTGTCAAACGCCACAGCCTCAAGGCAAGCAAACAATGCTGCAGAAGACGAACTCAAAGTCACGCCCGGGCCAGCCAACCCTACACTACACCACCACCACCATCCTGCCGCCCCGGCCGGAGCTGCGTGGCGCTATAGCTTGCCGCTCGTTCTGCCGCAGCCAGCAACCCCCTAGGCAAGCCAGCTGAACTTCCCGCCAGCCCCCCCAGACCATGAAATGACGACAAGCTCTCCACCTCACCCCTGCGCTGCCGCTGTCAGGGCCTCATGCCTGCTCCGCCGCTCGCCGCTTGGCCAACTTGGCCGGCATGGGGGGCAGTTCCTCGCCCAGCAGCCCCTCCAGCTTGCGCCGCAGGTACGCCTGCCGCGCCTGGGCCGCCGCCGCCAGGGCCGTCGCGCGCCTCGCCGCACCGCCCTGCGAGCCGGCCAGCATCAGCGCCTGCGGGCCCTCCTCTGCGCCCAGAGCGTCCCATTCGTAGAAGGGAACCACCAGCAGCGTCCAGCCGCGGAACTCGAGTGACCGCATGCGCGCCGCTGCGTGCCCCAGCGGCCGGTGCGGCACCTCCAGCGTGCAGCACCCCGACGACAGCACCTCCAGGCTCAGGCTCAGGCCGTTGATACTGCGAGGGAGGGTACGGACGGGCGCGCAAGGGCTCGGAACCAGCAGACCCAGCTCTAGCACTGCGAAGCAAGCGACCCACATGAGCTCAAACCCAACCACGGTGCGGACCTGCGGCCGGAACCGCACCAACCCCATAACAGCCGCAACCCCTGCAACAAGAGGCAGCTCACAGTGCCGTGTGATCCAGCATGAACATGCCGTCCAGCGTGGAGTTGGGGCGCAGCTGCACGCCCAGGGCCTGAAGCGCCGCCGCCACCTGCGCCTGCAGAGCGGGCCTGCGGCGGCGGGGGCGACAGCGGGGGCGGGAGACAGTCGTCGCGTGGCCGCAGGAGGCCTTGGCGCCCCAACCCAGAACAAAATGAGAGTAGGACTGCTACGCAGCCTAATGCATGCACCCCATGATCGCAAGGACGGACCTTGCGGAGCAGCAGGGCTCTCCCCAACCCGCGCACCTGCTGAGCTTCTGGCCGGGAGGCTGCGGCTGCGAGGGGTCTGCGGTGGCGGCGGCGAGCGGGCGCGAGGCGCCGTGCGTCCAGTCCGCGTCCCGGCCGGCCGCCTCGCCCTGGAAGGCCACAAAGGCGGTGGGCAGCCAGTGCTCGGGGAGCTTGTGCAGCGCCGGCCGGGCCCGCTGCAGCCGAGCCCACGCGCTCACGGACTCTGCCTCCAGCGGGTTGATGCGGGCTGGGCGGGGACAGATGGAGGGGAGGGGGAGGGAAGGGAAAAGCGCGGGGAGGCGAGAGGGATTCGAAGCCGGGCAAGCGGGACGTCCCAGCAACTCCAGCATCGCCCAGCCTGTGACACTGCCGTCCCTGCGCCGCATGCCGCCCCCGCGTAGCCCCGCTGCGCCACGTTCTCTCTCGCCGCGTTCCCCGCGAGCCACCGACCCACCGTGCCCCTGCTGCTGCGGCTGAAGCTCGAAGGCCTTGACCTGCGCCCCCATGAGCCTCGCCAGCGCCGACCAGCTGGCCCGGTCGTGGTGCAGGCGCGGCAGCTGTCGGAACAGCAGCGTGTAGAGCGAGCCGCTGTAGCAGTGCAGCGAGCCGAACGCCCACAGCAGCTTCGACACCACGTCCACGTCGAGCAGCGCGTCTGCGTCGGTCTCCAGCAGCGCCTCGGCCGCCTCGTCGGGCGTGGGAGGAGCGGGCGCGGCGCCTGTTGCGGCGGCGGCGGCCTCGGGGGACCAGTCGTCGGGGAGGGCGGGGTTGAAGCGGTCAAAGAGCGTGGTGGGGCTGCGGTGGCCGCCGGGGCCCACGTGCGTGGGCCAGACCGCGGAGAAGCGCAGCGGGGCCGAGTCCGCGGCGGCGAGCGGGGCCATGGCCGACTGCCCTGGCCGCCAGAAGCGCTGCGGCACCGACCGTCGCTCCTTGGGCTCTCCTGGCGCGCCGTGCACCCCGCCGCCCTCCGCGCCGCTGCGCAGCACCGCCGGCGCCTTGCCCCGCGCCGCCTCCGCAAACGCCGCCGCCGAGGGCCGCAGCGGCAGCGGCAGCGGCAGCGACGGCGCCACGCTCGCCGCCAGGCCCGGCGACGTGGGCGCCAGCGTGCTGGCGCGCCGCAGCGCCTCCGCCACTCGCTCCGCCACCGCCTCCATCACCGCCGTATCACGGTGCTGCAGCAGAGCGATGGCCCACGCCGCCTCCGCCAGCACCGCAAGTTCGATGTTGGCCGCGTTGCGTCGGAACACGGAGCAGGCCTCCGTGAGGAGCGCGCCATCGGCGCAGCGGAGGCGCGCCATGCCCGACAACGTCAGGGCCAGCTCGGTGGGGGTGGCGGTGGCCAGCTGCGCGCGGAACCTGGGCGCGCGGGGTTGCAGGAGCGGGGAGTGGGGGCGGGGAGAGGGCAAGGGAGCTCAAGGTCAAGAGGAGGTAGAGAGCAGGGTGTCAAGGGCCGTGGGGAAGGGCCGAGTGGCTTCCCGCACGGCACCGCACCGCACCTGATGGCGATGCTGCGCAGGAGGTCGTGGTCCTCCTCAAGCTGCGGGTCGGCCTGCCGGAACGTGGCGTACGCCTGCGCACCCATAGGAGCCCCACCGTTAGCCATGCTCGCCTCCTGGCACCCCTAGGGCAGCAGTAGCTTGCTGAACCTGGGCCCCGTTGTCCTTGACAAGACTGCAAGACCGCGTCCTGTACGCTGCTTCCTAGTGCCCCTGGTGTCATCCCTGGCACCGCCACGCGCCCACCTGCAGCACCGCCGCGAGCTGTCGGGGCGTGGCGCTGGGCAGCCCCTCCCACACTTGCTCCATGGCCGCCGAAACGAAGTCGGGGTCGTGCAGCCCCAGCCGCGACACCGCCCACGCCGCGTTGGCCAGCTCCGAGGGGTCCAGGTCAGACAGCTTGGAGGCCAGGGCCTGCACCAGGGTGGCTGCGAGCCCCGAGTCCCGGTGCCCCACCGTCGCGTACGCCCACAGCAGCCGGCTCAGCTCGGGCCCTGCAGCGCGCAGCCGGGTCAGCACAGCAGGCAACACGCGTGGGGCTTCGCAGGCAGGCTAGCCGCGGCCAAGGGAGCTCGGGAGCTCTTCCTGGGCAGCAGAGACCGCAGCGCAGTAGGTAGCCGCTCCAAGGCGTCCACCTGAGGGTACACGTCGCGCCCGGCCCTTCCTGGCCAGGCCCTCCCAGCTAGGCGCCCAGGCGCTTACCCGCCATCTCCTCGGCTTGGCACAGCACCAGGCCCGACATGGCGTCGAAGAGCTCGGGGCTGTAGTCCCGGGACAGGTGTGCAGCCAGCTCCGTGTACGAGATGGGCTTGGTGACCGTGGCCAGGAGGTCTCGGGCCGACTCTGTGGGGAGTGGGCAAGGCCGACCGAGATCGGTCCTGACCGAGCACGGAGACATCCGCTGCACTAGGCTTCCCACAGAGGCATCCGGAATCAGTCATCATCATTTTGGCCCGGTACACCTGGGCCTCGACTATTCTAGACTGCCCAAGACTCCACGTCCCCTGTACCTGCGGCGGTCATGACGCTGACCATGCCGTGCAGCCCCCGCTCGATAGGTAACCGTGAGCCTGAGCCCAAGGCCCTGCAGGCTGATGGTAACAGCCCCAGCCAAGGAGAGTGATGCAGCGGACGCACGGCGCTTGTGACTAGCTTGAGGGCAAGCTGTCGGGAAGCGGCGGGGACCGCCGCTGCCGACCCCATGTCCCCTGTACACCCCGAGGGTCCTGCAACGCTGTGTGCTGCTCTCCGTCGAGCATGCTTCACCACTGCATCCAGGCCGGACACCTGAGGGGCCAAGTGCAGAGGCGCGGCCGCGTGTGTTCGGGACGCCATGCCCAACAAGGAGGAACCCCGCAGGTCCCTTACCCAAGGCCCCGGGCGGTTGCGTGCTAGGAGCCCCGTCCCCTGCTGAGCTCCTTGAGCGACATCCCTAAAGCCGCTAAGCTTTCACGTGACGAGCTCCAGAGCCCTTAACAAGCCCCACCTCGCCAAGCTGCGAGACTTGGTGCCAAGGGATTGCCACAGCGCCAAGTGCCCAGCTGCCAGCGACGCCAGAACAGCTTGACTGCAACAGCACAGCGGCGGCATCCCCCACGCTGCGACGGTAGCGGGTTGCCATGCTCGGCTGAGCTCAAAGCCCGAGTTGAGCCGGGCCCTATCCCAGTCCCTCGTGCTTTGTCCGTTTGCTGAAAAGCTGCTAACTTCAAGCTTGTGCTTGGGGCTATCTCGAGCTCGGCGTCATGTCGCGACGTGCGGTGCCGAGCGTGTCGACCCAGGGCTGGGCCCGATTAGCCCGACATATGAGCATGGAGAGTGTTTCGGGTGCAGGGGCGAGGCGGGGAAGCGGAAATGGCACATGCACATGCCACTGCATCCCGACGATGTGCCCCGGCTGTCGCAAGGCGACCTGTTATTCGCCACGCGCCAAGCGGCTCGTAGGATACTGATGCAGCCATGAGATAGTCGGACGTGCTTGCGCGTGGCGCCTGGTGGATTGCGGTCAACTGGGGGCAGATGTATTTCTTTCTCCTTCCCTTTGCCTTACTGGCTGGTGCCTACGCTGTGGTAACACGAACACGCTTGGTCAGCGACACGAGTATCGCCGTGCTTCGGCGGGTGCTTCGGCGGGCTGAGGTTATTACGGACGGCAAGGGGGCCAGCGTCGCCCGATGCGAGGGAGGTAAGTTGATCGGATCACACGAGCTCTGTGCAGGCTCCTATGCCTTGGGGGGCCGCCAGGCCGGTTCCGGTCTTGACAATCGGCGTCTACGGACCCCATCATCTGCCCGCAGGCGTTGAGCTTAGCGATGTCGAGCTGCCCGCAAAGCTGCTGGCGTCGGGGGGAGGCTCGGTTACGGCACCCCTGGTCTCTGTAAAGCGGGTTCAGCTGATATGGGGGACGTCGACGTCGCCCCTGACCCTGCGCGTGTCAGGCGTGGGGATACGTCTGCTCCAGCGGCGCACGGCCCCACAGGTAGCGCAAATGACAAAGCGGGGGGGCTACATGGCCAGGGACTGCGGCTACAAGCCGGACCGCTCGGCTGGGGCTCTCTGACGCAGCATGCGTGCCCCTAACCACAACCCCGCCAATACGCTCGGCCTGATTCCCCACCAGGCCGGACCTGCTCCCCGGCGACGCAACATCGGCAAACTGAACTCCCTGGAGTCGCTCATATGGCACGGGCAGGCGCAGTCTTCCTCGGCGGGCTGGCGGGAGCGACAGCTGCAGCTGCTGCGTTTCCTCGTAGCCCTGGTGCTACGCAACGTGGCCGTGGAGCTGTCGGATGTGCGGGTGGAGTATGTGCAGACGGGCGACCCCGTCCCCGTCGTCACGGCGCCGGAGAGTGGGGCCGCGGATGCCATTGCGGTAACGCTGAGGTCGCTAGTAGTCTCACCCATTCTTTCGAGCAATGGCCGGGACGCCGAGGGTGGCGCCTCTGGAGCGGCTGCACCGTGCCCCTCTACCGATGCGGCTGGAACGACCAGCGCCGGAGCTAGCTGCCCACAACCCGCCCAGCCGGAGCTTAGCGTGGACAGCATGGATGGGCTTGCAGGTGGGCGAGGGTGTGCCCCAGCTGGGCGGGTTAAGCTGCTGCTGGGGCGGCCCCGAGGGGCGGCCCCTTCGGGCGGCCCAAGGCGTGCTGGCAACCCGCTTCCCGGCGTTTGCAAGGAAGCGGCCACTGGTTAACCCACCGATCCCTCACCCCTTATCTGCAGGGCAATCCGCGACGCAGCGCATACACCGGTGGCAGCGGCTGTCCTCCCTGGCGCCGCGGCTCCAGGCCCTGACGGCCTGGATCTCGCGCCTGGCCCCCGTTGTGCGTGGCTGGAAGGGCAGCGACGTGGTGTGCAACGCCTCACGCGTAGCTATCACGGGCGTCAACGTGCTGATCTTGCACAAGGCGCCGCCGGTGCAGGGGCCGCTGTTTGGGGCCCAGCCGCAGCCCCAGCAGCCCCAGAGGGCCGACGAGCAGCGGCGCAAGCGGCTTCGTGCCGTGGGCGCCGGCCGGGCACAGGCCAGCGGCGCCAACGGTAGCGCCAGCTCAGCTCCCAGCGGAGAAGCGGCGCTGCCGGCCATGGGGGCCACACCGGGGTCGGGGCCGGAGTGGGACATGACGGCGTACGTGCTACGGCAGTGGAGCGTGGAGGTGGAGGTGTGGCTGGGGGACCAGCGGCCGCCCGCCAGCCAGCAACACGGGGGCCTCTCACACCGCTCGTCAAGCTCCCGGAGCACTGCCCGGCAGCCCCCGGCGGTCTACGTGCACGGCACGTTCGGCGTGCGTAGCAGCAGGGATTCGGGCGGGTCGGCGGCGACTTGCGCCAGCACCAACCTGGGGCAGGCCACGACCGAGTGCGTGGAAACGCCCGAGGAATCGTCTCCACGCATGACTCCGGTGCAGAGCAGGGCGGCTATGCACAACCCCGGCCGGGCCCACGCTGAGGGGTCGCACCCGCAGCAGCCGGCCCCCAGCCCCAGGCGCACCCGACCGTCAGCTGCGGGCGATGGGCAGGGGCCAAACCAATCCAGCGGGCAAGGGGCCCAGGCCCAGGCCCGGGCCAAGGCCAAGCCTGCGCTCAGGGTGCATGTCAGCATTATGCTCAAGGCGTTTGTGCCCGAGCTGACGCCCGAGACAACCTACCAAGTGCTGCGCATGGTACAGCGCATCACGGCGTACAGCAAGTACAACGGGTTCTGGTCGCGCCGCCCAACTGTTAGCGTCTCCGAGTCCCCCGCGTCCTGGTGGCAGCACGCAGGCAGGGCCATCATTAACGACTGCCGGTGAGAGGAGTGGGAGCCTAAGCTGGGGCATCAGGGGTAACGCTTGGGTGTGGGCAAGCACGACCCACATGAGGTACCGGGCTGTGGGCTCAAGTGGGTCATGTGGGTCGGCCGTACCTCAGCTAATTCGCTGTCTAAAGCTGTCCGTGCCGGCCTTGGAAGGCTCCTCTCTTGCCCCTGATCTCGCCCTGCCACGCCCGCTCTCTTCCGCAGGGAGCACTACCCCCTGCGCAAGCTGTCGGACTTTATGCAGCGGCGGGCGGAGTACATTCGGATCTATAAGGCGCTGCACAGCATGAAGCGCGGCTTCCTGAAGCGCACCGCACAGCCCATGTACGACATGCTGCTGACGCCGCCGCCCTCGCGCCCGGGCGAGGTAGCCCCTTCGCCCGCGCCGACCACGGTCCCTGCTTCCAGCAAGGCAATCCCGATGGCCTCGCGGCTGCGCCGCGTCTTCACGCGCAGCAGCAGGGACGTGCCCATCAGCCCAGCGCCAGGGCTGGGGCAAGGGCTCGGGCCTGGGCTCGGCCACAGCCCGGGGCCGGGGTCGCATCCAAGCAACGGCGAGGCCCGGCGGCCGCGGCTCCCAATCAAGGTCTGCGTTTATCAGCGAGCGGAGCAGGTCGCGCAGGAACCTCTCATGACGCAGCTGGCGCGCCTCGAGTCGGAGCTGACGCTGGGCCAGATCATGTGCTACCGCTGCTTCGTGGCGCTCTGGCACTCTCGCTACCTGGCCAGCGCACCCGAGGTGCGGCAGCGCTGGCTGGACGCCATGGGCATCATCACCAACTTTGTTGACGCGATCCCCACCATGGACGAGGAGGAGGACGACGACGGCGGCGAGGCGGCGGCGGAGGCTAGCGGCCAAGCCGACGACAGCGGAGCCGACAGGGCCAGCGGGGCGGGCCGCCGCGCGCCGCCGTCCGTAATCAGCCTGCGCATTGTGTGCCCGCGGCTGGGCCTTAAGATGGTCCACAAGCACCCCTTGGACATGGACGCGAAAACCAGCGGCGTGGGCGCCTGGGTCGGCGTGTTGACGGAGCAGCGGGGGGAGGCGGCCAAGCGGCCCACGGACGTGCTGGCGGTCATGCTGGAGGGCATCCACTTCCACATGCCCTCGCACCACCACCTCAGCATCACGGTAGGGCGCTGGGCGCTTGGGCGGCTTGTGGCTTTGCAGAGAAGGTCGAGGCGGCCTCTGCTTTGGAGAGCCCTGTGTCTGAGGCCAAAGGGGCCCGGCCCTTGCGCTCGCGTGTCTCGTCTGCCCTCAACGTCCTTGCGCAACTTACCTGCTTCTCTGTCCGCAGGCCACCTCAATCCGGGCCTCCCTGCTGAGCGCCGTGGGCGGCGCACGCAACCTCCTGGTCATACCTGCCAGCCGCGAGAGCGCGGAGCTGCACGGCCCCAAGCTGGACTTCTCCACCGGCTCCACGCCGCCTGGCGTGGCCAACCCCGCCAACCAGCACGCCTCGTCGGCGCGGCCCTCCGCCTCTGCCGGCTCCGTCTACCCAGACGCCCCCATCTCCGCCTACCTCTCCCGCTACCGCATCCACCTGGCGGCTGTGGAGCTCTCCAACACCAGTTCGGCGTTAGTCATGGCGTGTACGCGCTACGTGAAGCGGCTGACGCAGCTGTGGAACGAGCCCGAGACCAAGCTGCCCCGCACCTCCGTCCACTCCCTCGTCATGGACAGCTACCAGCGCAACCGCGTGCCCCTCCCCTGCTCCATGGCCGCTTTCATGCCCAAGCTGCAGATCTACTGCCCGCTGGTAAGCGGCGGCCTGCGCGGTGTGGTTTAACGAAGCGGGACCAGATTACGACAACCCTCCTTTTGTCCGGTCGCCTCAGTTCCCCAGAGTCCCCCGACTCTCAGCCTGGTCCTGCATACCTCGACGCCTTGACATGCCTGCAATCCTCTCGCTCCCACCTCCCAACCCGTCCCGCAGATCACCGCTCGCGTGCTGCTGCAGCCGGGCTTCTCGCCCTCCGTGGGCGGCGTTTCGGGCGCGCACTCGGACACGCTGCTGGTGGCCTGCCTGACGGACGTGCGGCTAGGCACGCGGTACGTCAACACGTGCTACAGCGCACTGCTGCAGTCAGCCTCGGCGCACACGCACATGGAGGCCTACTTCCAGATGCTGCCCCACGACATGATGCCGCACTCGATTGCCTCGCCCGGCGCTCCGCCGCCGGGCAAGATCCGGCCGCGCGAGGGCCCCTTCGCCAAAGTCTGGCTGCACCCCGACGACGTCGCGATCGCGTTTTCGCGCGAGGACACGACAGCGGGGGGGGGCGTGCGGGGGATCAACCGTGGGCGGCGCAGCAGCAGCAGGGCATCGCACGGCGGCGAGTCCTTTGCACCCGGCGCCGGTGGCCCGGCCGGGTCGGGCGGGCTGCGCCCGCCGTCCGCGGCCGGCAGCGTCGTCAGCGCGCCGGCCCGCTCCCGGCCGCACTGCTGCTTCCCGTTCGTGCCACTGCTCAAGGTCCGCAGCCTCTTCGCGCTGGCCAGCAGCCAGGTGCCGTACGAGCCGGCCGTACCGGGCACCATGACCAGCCACCAGACGCTGGGTGTGCAGAGCGTGATGGCTTGGTTCTCGCCCTGGCAGGTGGGGCCGATGGGCGGGTGCGGAAAGCCATAGGCTGGCCGCGGCTGTCTACCGTGGGGCATTAAAGCTGTCTGATGGACCGCAAACCTGCTTGGAGCTTTGGACCCGCGTCAGACCTTGTCCTTTGTCGGGCCTGTAACCCTCCAGCTCCCGTCAGGCTGAGCATGTCAACGTCACGTTGCCCCCCGCAGGCCAAGCTGATTACTGCCGCAGTCGATCAGCTCTTGCTTCACCCCGTTCTGGAGGTCCTGCGGAAGAGCAAGCAGGAGGCTGCGACGGCAGCCGCTGCCGCCGCCGGTGCCAGGACTGGGGGCCCCCAGGCCGTGAGCAGCTCAGCCGCCCCCGCTGGCACGGACGCCTCTGCCGCCGGCAACGGCGGGCAGTCCGAGGGCGGGGCCGCGGCCTCAGGGGCCTCGGGGGCTTCCGAGTCGAGCAAGAAGCACAGCGGCTCCCGCATGTCCGTGCTGCTGGACGTGCCCCTGCTGACCGTGAACCTGTACGTGGAGATGCCCAAGGGCTTCAGCAGCATGGAGGATCTGCACATGCGGCTGGAGGCCATGCAGCAGACCGGGTGGGTGACGCAAAGGCTCTTGCATGGGAGAGGGCGAGCTCCGGAAGCCTTTCCAGTCTGCCAGGAACTTGCCTTGCAGTGTTACCTTTCTCCGCAGGCCCATAACATAGTTTGGTAACGTGGATGCCGGCTCTACCGTTTGCAGGACTGGGCTGCAGCTGCCGGCGTGGGTGGTCCAAAGCCGGCAGCGGCACACGCAGCTGAGCGAGTGGGCTCGCCTGGCCAACACGGACCCCGTGCTGCGCTGGGGCTTGCGCCTCACGCCACTACTCACAGCCAACATCACCAACTGCCGGGCGGGCCTGCGGCTGACCCAGAACAACCAGGTCCACATGTCCGTACTGGCCACAGGGCTGCTCGCGTCCGACCATCAGGCGCGCTTCAAACGGCGGCTGTACGACAAGATCTGGCTGGCCAACGCGGGGCGGCCGTCGCCCGGGCCCGCCGCGCTCGGCGGCCCGCCCGTCGCGCTCATGCCAGACGACAGCTACCACCAGCTTCTCGGGCCCCTGCCGCTGCGCGCCGCCACCGTCCGGGCCTTCGCCCGCGACCGCCGCCGCGCCGGCCTGGGCCTGCCCCTGCAGCAGGTCCTGGCGATGGACGAGCGGCTGGGCCAGGCCAAGCAGTGCTGGCGGCGGCTGCTGGAGCTGCAGCAGCTGCACCGCGCGTCTGACTTCGCCATGTTCCTGCTGTCCAACACGCACCGTACGGCAGCCCGTACGGCGGAGCGCGCGGGCACGGAGCCGCTGCAGTCCTTCTCGTGCTACCAGGACCTGATGACGGCCTACCGGCACACCCAGGAGCTGGAGGACCACCACCACGGGGGTCTGACCGACCACGGCGGCGAGCACAGCACGCCCCACGCCGGCGACGCCCCGCCGCCCATGTTCAGCGCCAGCCCGCGTGCGTACCGCACGTCGGGCAGCTCGCGGCTCCGCAGCGTCTTCACGGCCGCGGCGACGCACCGGCGCACGTCAGAGCACACGCGCAGCTCCAGCGGCGGGGGCCTGGCGAGCCGCCTGGGGCTAGTTAACGCCGCCCACCGCAAGACGTCCTCCATGGTCCAGATCCTCTCCTCCGTCACCGCCAACGCCAACGTTCTCAATATCATGGCCCGCCGCAGCACGGCTGGCGGGCCCGGCCTCGCCAGCACCGCCGGGCTCCCTTCCGCCGGCTCCGTCGCCCCCGGCCGTGAGCCGCCCCCGAGCTACCTGCGGTCCAGCATGCGCCGTATCCCCGAGGACGCACGTGCGCAGTACGACTCTGAAGACGGGGGCCTCACCTCGCGGCCCTCCATGGGCGGCAACAGTAGCACTGGTGGCGCAGCGCCCGGCGGGCTTCCGCACGCGCCCTCTTGGCGCGCGAGCACGGTTCGGCGCACCATCTCTGGCACTCGAGTGCCGGCGGCAGCGGCAGCGGGCGGCAGTGGCGGCGGGGCCAGCAGCGGCATCGACCATGACTCGCTGCACCGCTGGATGGAGGGCTCTACCTCCGGCCGCGGGCTGAATGGCATGCAGAGCGTCTTCACGACCGCCGCCATGGAGGGGCAGGTCGCGGCCGGCGACGGGCCGGGGCAGCCCGGCAGCGCCAGCGTGGCCAACGGGCTCTTGCCGGGTGCTGGGTCGCAGCAGGTCTTCAGCGAGGCTGACGCCAAGCTGGGGTTCGTGCAGGCCTTCCGGCACATGGGCCGCAGGTCCTTCGTGGGCGACTCCAGCCCCGTCTACATCCACAGCATGCCCTTCGTGGACCCGTCCTTCAACCTCACGCTTTCCAAGAGCCCCGCCACGTCGGAGGCCGCTCCGTCCACGCACGTCCGCGCCAGCGTGCAGCACCTGGCGTCCTGCGCGGGCGTGCACACGCTGGGCGCTCTGCTGGGGGTGGTGGTGCAGCTGCAGGAGGTGAGACGTGTTCGGTTTGGTGACAAACGGAGGTATCCTTGGACGAGGGGCTTGCTGCGTCTGGACTGTGCGTGATCGGTGTAGGACAATGAGGCTGACCTGTTGTCAACTGCGCTTCCTGCTGTTGTGTGCTGCCCCCTTCAGGCCATGGCCAGCCAGCGGCCCAAGCGGAGCAAACCCGCCAGACCGGTGGCTAAGGCACCGGCGCGGCCGCACCGCCTGGAGGTGCGGTTCCACCTGTACCACCTGGATGTGAAGGTGCGTTCGCTTGCGGCCGAGCCTTAGGCTCCATCTGGCTTGAAGTTTGCGCAGGCTGCTTTTGATGAGCTCCCTGTTGGCTGTTAAGCATGGCACAGCGCCCTTCGGTGCCAGCTAGCCCTGGTGTCAACCTGGCAGGATTCCCCTTTGCCGCAGTGCCTGCCTTGCCCCTTGGGTGCTGCTGCCCTTACCTCGCTCCCTCTCCTGCTCTCCAACTTGTCACGCTACCCACCGCCCGCCCCCTTGCAGCTGGTGGTGGAGGAGAAGCCACGCATGTGGACGGCCAAGCTGCCGGGCCCGCCGCGCGCCGGGCTCACGGAGCTGACCACCGTGTCGCTGCAGCACGTGACGCTGGGGGTGCGGCCCGCGGTCAGTTCCATCACGGACCCCTCGGGCTTGCGCGTGCAAGTCAACGTGAGCCACGTGCAAGTCCTGGATCTGCAGGGGAACGTGGAGCACCGCAACGTGCTCATGGCCAACCGTCGCGTGCCCGTGCCGGTCGACGAGGACGGCGACGGCGGGGTGCTTTCGCCGGAAAAGGCGGCCACCATGTCGCACAAGCCCAGCGGCCAGCCGTCGGGGCCGTTCAGCATGTCGGGGTACCAGTCGGGGCCGCAGTCGTTTCCGCTTGTTGCGGCCAAGCCCCGGCCCCGCAGCTGCCGACTGGAGGTGCTGTGCCAGGTCTCGCCTGTGCCGGGCGTTCCCACCCAGGTGGTGGTCACGCTGCATGACCCCTGCATCACCTTTTTGCGGCGGTACCTGAACAACGTGCTGTACGCCGTGGGCGTGGTGTCTGGCGCCTACAAGGAGGCCGAGAAGCAGTACCGCCGCAACAAGGCGGCGACGCAGGCGGCGCGCGCAGCAGCGGCCGGCGAGACAGCAGCCCCGCCGGCAGCGGACGCTGCAGCGGCCAAGCAGGCGGGCGGCGAGCCGGCGGCTCCGAAGCCGCCGCCGCCGATCATCATGATCAAGGTGGGCAACCCGGGTGGCCGGTGCTCTAGCATCTTGGGAATTGAAAGAGAAGACTGCACCCTCTCGCGTTGCGCTTGCGCCCGCCGTATTGCCGCTTGCATGTGCTCTATAGCACCTCTCCCCGACCCCCATGCCCTTGCCCTCCTCCTGCGCAGGTCACCAACCTGACCGCCGTGCTGCCAGCGGGCGCCGCCGGGCGCAAGTCCATCATCCGCCGCGCCATCCACAACGAAGCCCTGTCGGTCGACATCAACTCCCTCGCGGTCTGCATCCCGGGCGACACCTCGGCTCTGCAGCTGCTGGAGCCCCTGGGCGACGATGGTGACGTAGGGTTGCACGGCCAGGCCGAGGGCGTGGAGGCGCAGAGCGACGACAACATCGAGTGGATGACCAACGAGGAGGCCATCGGAGAGCTCATCCAGTCCAGCCTGATCCTGGGCGACGAGCACTTCCCGCAGATCAACCAGGAGGCCCAGCCGGAGCAGCAGGCACCGCAAGCAAGCCCCGCACAGCAGCAAGCTGGTGAGATGAGGACGGGCATCGGAAGTGTGCCATGTGTGCTGCCGGAGTGCTTGGCACCCCGTGGATCTTGGCACCCCGTGGATTGACATGTCGAGCTCTCCACGCATGCAGGGCCCACAACCACTGCCCGTAACGAGCCCACCGTACCGGAAGTCAGGTGTATGGAGGACGTCTCCGGCAGTCGCCTGCACAAGGGCCTGCACGCGGCCAAGACCAAGGTGTTGGACCCGCTAAAGGAGGTGAGCGCCCAAGGTCTAACGAAAAGAGGCACCTGTCGCAGGCTTCTCTACTGCGTGCGGCATGATCAAACCCTGCGCCCTGGGAACCACAGGGGCTGGCTGTTCCAGGCCCGTCCCCCTGCCATAACTCTTACCCTCCTTCCTGCCGCCACAATGCCCTCCCACCTGGGTCCCGTGTCGCTCTGCAGATCTTCCAGGAGGCGGGTCAGAAGCGCATGAAGCAGCGCGGCGAGATGGGCCTGCTGCTGGTGGAGGACCGGCCCATTCCCCAGATCGACGAGCGGCCCGGCTACCTTCGCATCCCGGACAACGACGACCGGTCGCTCACGGCCGCCGCCGCCATGCAGCACGTGACCACCACCTTCCACCCGCAGCGGGGAGCCCAGGGCGCCACTGCGGCCGCGCCGGGTCCGGGCGTGGCGGTGCAGGCCGCTGTGCAGGGGCAGGCTGAGCAGCAGCGCGGCGGCGCGGATGGTTTTGACGGAGGAGCCAGAGGTGCGTGTGGCCTCCTGATGAGGCAGCAACGGCACCTTGCTTGAGTGCAGCATGTTGGGATGGGCGTGGCCCATGACCTCACCGTGCTTTCCCCTTCGCCTCGCAGACGACGGAGGCGCCGGTCGTGACGGTGACAACGGCACGCCCCGGCGGCCCAGCGAGCACACGAGCGTCAGCCGCATGTTCCCGCCTATGGCCCTCTTCTCGGCCACCGGCCTGGCCGCACACGCTTGCAAGCTCGTCCCCGCCGACAGCCCCGAGCGGAGCAAGGCACTGTCTGCCTTCGCCAGCGCCGAGCAGCGGCCTGCGCCGCCAGTCCGGCCCGGCCCGCTCGGGCTCCAGCGCCAGGCCTCCTACCCAGCACCTTCCCGACTGGCCGCCCCCGCGCCGCCCTCCAGCTCCATCCGCTTCGCCACCGAGCTGTTGTCCCGCGAGCGGACGGCGGGCGACCAGGAGCTGGAGCTGCAGGGCGCGCTGCAGCAGCTGGCGGAGACAGAGCTGCAGCAGCTGCAGCGCATCATCGATCCCGTGCTGCTGCTGGGCGCAATCTTCAGCCACAAGAAACACGGAGCGCTGCAGCTGCACTTCCGCGCGCCGGAGGCCATGGTGGCGACGCTGGGGCCCAAGCGCTACGAGCGGCTCATCAAGGTCATCACGGGTGAGGCAGGCAGCGGCGTGGTTGCGCTGCGGGGCATGACAGGTCTGAAGTTTGCGATGCGGCCTTGGGCCCTGGGGCACAGGAACGCGCTTGGTTGCGGGTCGTCTCGACCCTGCGGGCTTGCTGCATGACGCAGAACGAAGTCGTGGACGCGTGTCATCTCCACATCCCTCTGGACTTCTCCATTTCCTTGCCTCCTTGCCGCAGACAATGTGGTCGAGTCGCACAGCTGCTTCAACGCGGGCATGGCCTCCACGACGCCGCCCGCGCCCCGCCGCACCACCTTCGAGCCGCACATGAACTTCAGCCCCAGGCCCGGGCACCACCCGTTCTTCCACCTCACCGTGGAGTGGCTTGACCAGCTGCACGTGGGTGACGTACATGCGCCCGCCCAGCCTGGGCACCCTGCCTTGCAGCATCCTGTCTTTCATCCGTGTGCCTTTCTGTTCAGCGCGCTTGGATGCATGCCTTCTGCTTCGGTGCCCTTATCGCGTGCGCTCAATTTGCTCTGTCTGTCCGTCGCAGGCCGACCTGGAAAGCGATCCGGCCTGGTGGAACCCCGCGGTGCAGCCGGGCAGCGCCACCGAGGCGTGCCTGCAGGCCTGCTTCTCCCGCTGCAGCCTGGGGCTCATCATGATGCAGCGCACAGGCGACCTGTTCCTGGCCTTCCACTCCCAGCAGCTGCACGTGAGGACGCACCCAGGGGAAAGCAGGCCACCTAGCGGACGCTTGGCGGGGCTCTAGGCGGCTTGATGCAGCTGCTGGGCAGGGAGGCGCTTGGGCTATGGCGGCGGAGTGGCTTGCACTAAGAGCGGGTTGTGCTATCTCTTGCCGCCCCGCAGATTGCCGACGTGCGCGTGAGCAGTCAGCTGCGGACCGCCTCGGAGGCCACCGAGAGCACCGTCACGCAGGCCAGCAGCGACGACGACAACTGGGACGCTGACCACTTCGACCTCTTCCACGACGGTGGCCCCATCGCGGAGGAGCGCGAGGAGACCGGCTCCTACGTAACCAACGATCAGGACGGCTCGGAGGTGAGTGCGCTGCTCTGGGGGCGCGGCGCCGTGGCTACATGTCCCTCTTTGGTGTGCTAGCGAGCTGCTGCTAGTACTGCTGTTTCCGCCCCTGAACTTCATGTGGCCCATGCGCTCTGCCCTCACTCGCTTACGACGCACCCCCTCCACTACAGGGAGCTTTTTAATTGACGGACCCAGTCTGTCTCCTACTGACGCACCCTCCTCCTGCCCTCTCTTGTCATTCATACCAGGCCGAGGACGGCGTGCGCGTCCACACGCAGCAGGACGCCGCCAGCACGGAAACGCCCGACGACCTGGTCCACCTGCAGCCCGTGGTGGACGACCAGCCGGTCAACTTCCCGGGCAAGCACGCCGTGGTGACGCTCATTCGCTCCAGCGTGGACCTGCCCCCCAACGAGGCGGCCCACCTGTGCACCGAGCGCCCCGTGCCCGGCTCCGGCAGCCACAGCGGTGCCGCCAGCACGGCGCCTTCGTACAGCGGCGAGGCGGGCGAGTGCCCGCGCGAGGACGGGCACAAGTGCGTGCGCGTCTCCTTCACCATGCTGCGCTGTGGCACGATGGCCAACGAGATTGAGCTCTGTCACACGCTCGTACAGTGGCCGTACCTCACGGAAATGTCGCTCATATCCGCCATCATCAACATCTTCCTGCCCAACTGGGGCCAGCCCAACGCCGGGCCCGAGGCCATGCTCCGCCTCGCCGCCACGTCCTGGTTCTACTTCAACCTGGTGTTGCGCGACAGCCAGCTCTTCATTCCGGTGCTGTCGCCGCACCTGCGGCGGATGGAGTACGGCTGGCGCGCCGCAACGGCGGAGGCCGCGGGCGCGCCGGTGGCCCTTGCGGCTGAGAAGCTGCAGGCGCTGTTCGCGAGCTTGGTCAGCCTTGACTCGCTCATCCCACGGCCCATGCCCATGGCGCCGCCCCACCGCCGCAGCAGCGTGGGCGGCACGCCGTCGCACGGCCCGCGGGCCAGCCAGGCTGGCGCCCCCGGGCACCGGGCCAGCACGGCCGGCTTCAACCAGGCTGGCGGCAACCAGCGGCGCAGCAGCACGGGCGGAGCCTCAGGGACTGTGCGTGCGCAGTCGCACGGCGGCCAAGGCCAGGCCCAGATGATCGGCTGGCGGGGCCGGGCCACGAGCAGCTCGCGCCCCACGCGCAGCACGCGGGAGGGCACCCTGGGTGGGGCGACATCGGCGCTGTCGGGGCCCGGCACGCTGTCCGGCCCCTGGATGAACCTGGGGGGCTTGAGCATGAAGAGCCTGTACCAGCGGGAGGAGGAGGAGCCGCTGCTCGAGGAGATGGGCATCGCGCTGACCATGTCGGCACTGCGCGTGGGCCACTTCTCAGGTGAGCTACTGTGGGCTCCGCTTGTGCACCAGTCTTCCGCCCAACCATGTCTGAGGCACGCTGCCACACTTATAACAACGCATCTGCGCCGGCTTCCCGTGAGCTCTTGGTCACGACAGCCACCTCCTTCCTCGCTCATCTCGACGATCCTGCTCCTTCCTCGCTCACCCCGACGATCATCTCTGAGCCTGGCCTTGCGCCGCTTGCTCTCCTCACTCGCTCTGCTTCAACACGTGCGCCTTAGAGTTCCCTGCCCTGGCCTGCTCGTGTTCCGCAGGCGGCGACGGCGACAGCGTGCTCAAGGTGGACCTGCGCAACGCCGCCGGCTTCGTGCGGCACCACTCGGCGCAGGTGAACAACTGGCTGCTGCCCATCAAGTCGCTGGCCATGGAGTACAGCTGCTCGCTGCCGCTGGTGGAGGAGTCCAAGACCATGCTGCGGTACATCAAGTAAGCTGCGGTCACGGCAGGGTCTGGGGCCCGGCTTTGCGAGGGCAGAGGCCGAGCGCATCCACAGGCCAGGGTGCGCGGATGTATTGACCGCCGCATTGCTTTGCTTGCCATGCCTTGCCTCAGCTTCGTGCGCGTTCTGGGCTTCAAGCGGCGGATCTTGCGGCGGCTGCGCAAGAAGGCGGAGGCCGCCAAGAAGCGTCTCGAGCAGGCCTCTGAGGCGGGCGAGGGCGGGGCCCTACACGCACCGTACGCGCCGCACGCGCACCGCCCGTCGCTGGGCCCCCACCACGGGGACCTGGTCAACGAGGACGCCGCGTCCGCCCGCTCCCGGCAGCTGCCCGCCATCGAGTCCACCAAGCAGCCCCTGGTACGTCGCTGCGTGGACTGCGGCCTGGGTGGCTTTGTGCGCCTTCCTATCGCCTCTGTACGTGAACCTTGCTGGATCTCCCTCTTGGCCCGGCCAAGCCTCGGCCCCAGGCAGCGGAGCGTACAGGGCCTGCGCCTGATTAGGGCAGCATCCGCTCGGTATCCCTGCTCAGTATCCGGCTTTCTCCCGTGTTCGGTTCCTTCCTTCCCGTTTGCCCCGCCCCCCCAAGGACCTGCTGGTGGAGCAAGCGCTGCAGCGCGCCTCGGGCCTCATGGAGGCGCACCGCCTGCCGCTGCCCACGGACTCCAGCACGCAGGTCGCGCGCGACAACATGCTCAATCGCCGCACCATGACGACCAGCCTGGTGCTCACGCTGGAGACGGCCGTCGTGCGCGGCTCCTTCTCCAACATTCCGCTGTGGCACGCGCTCATGGACGACATGGGCATGGCCTCGGAGCTCATGGCGCGTAACAGCGGCATCTTTGCGCCCGCGCCCGTGCTGCAGCGGCGCAAGGCGCGGCTGGCGCAGGGCCCGCCCACGGCGCCGTCCATGCGCATGGCGGCTGGTGTGCTGGCGGACGCTACGGTCATGGAGAAGGGTGGGCCAGGGTCACTCTCCGTCGCTCTTCGACGGGCCCCTCGGGGCAGGGGCACATAGTTCACAGGGGAGACGACTTTGCAGCTTGTTGCTCGGGCGGAATCCTGCGGTTGTTCCCTGTACCTGACGTAGCGTGTGCTGTGCGTGCTGCGCCGCTGCCACGCCCTGCTGCAGCTTCCTGGAACTTCCGGCCCAGCATGATGACGGTGGACGTGGAGATCACGTCCATGGCCTTCGTGCTGTGCGACGACAAGCCCAAATCCTACGGCGCGCCAGACGTGCTTGCGGCGGCCATCGAGCACCTGACCGTCGAGTACAGCACCGAGCGGAGGTAAGGGTCTGCTGCTTGCTCGTGAGGCTGGGTCCACGGCTAACCAGGCTCAAATCGTATACGCCCGGCACGACTGCTCACGGGAAACCCCTGTCCGCAGGTTCTTCGACCACCTTCCTGAGCAGACGGGCTGCATCACCACGCTCACGTCGGCGCAGTTCCTCAACAACTCCACCGGCCGCTGGGAGCACCTGCTGGAGCCCTGGCCCGCAGAGTTCCACCTCAGCGACCCCATCAACCCCATCTTCAAGTCCAGCCGCACCAAGTAAGCGCCCCCAGCACAGAACCCCAGAGTTGTTTTACACCCGCGGTCCTATGTTGCTCCCGCCTGCCCACCGCCTTGCCACGGCTGCCCCTCATCCCCGCATCCTAGCCGCCAACCACCAACCGCCAACCGCTGTCCGGCCCCTCCCTACGGCGGCAGGTACATGTACATGACCTCAACGGAGCTTCTCAAGATCAACTTCCACCCATCCTCGCTACTCACCATCGGCGACGCGCTGGCGTTCTCGCGGCGCCTGTCCGACCGAAGCGAGGCGCAGGTGTCGGCGGCGATGCGCGAGAAGCTGGACGCCGCCACACCCTACGCCGAGAAGCCACCCTCGCCCAGCGAGCAGATGGCCCTCAGCGGCTCCATCATGTCCCGCGTGCCGCAGAGGCGAGTCGCAAGCAAACGGCTACAATCATATCCCTGGGCTGCGTTAGCTGAGGCTGGCGCGGGGTTGAGCCCTTGTTTGCTTCTGCTGAGAGGCGTACTAGCATGGGTAATGAAGCCATGCCAATCGACGGTTGTGCTTTGCACTGCTCCGTCCTTGCCGTACCCTCGCAGGTACCTGATCCAGAACATGACTGGCATGACCATGTCGTACTGGGCCCCCGCGCCCGACTCGGACAGCATCGCGCCCGCCACTGGCATGTTGGGCGCCAAGAAGCTGCTGCGGCCCGGCGCCAGCGAGGAGCTGCAGGTCACGCCCACGCCCAAGGAGGTCAAGATCGTGGGCCCGGGCGGTGTGGTGGTGACTCGGCTGCAGGCCCAGGTCATTGTGCTCAAGTTTGACGGCAACTGGATGCCCATCCCAGGTAAATGGCTGCGGCGCTTGGGGCTGGGGAGCTAGCCCGGCTCCTCTTCCATTAAGCTCGCCGTGGACTGCCCGTTGCCATCAGCCGGCTTGGGAGCTAGGGCGTCTCTGGCCGCTGCTTCTGACCCTACATCCTGTCCTGGCCCCACTTACCCCGGCCGCCCCCAGACGTGTCGATCGACGTCGTGGGCAAGTACTGCTACGACCTGCACTCGCCGCACGACGACCGCCGTACGCCCGTGATCGTGGACGTGGTGCTGGTGGGCCGTACGAAGATCATCAAGATCCACTCGGCGCTGTACGTCCAGAACGGCACGCACCTGCGCCTGGGCTTCCGCCTGCACATGCCCGCCGCGCTGCTGGCCCGCCAGATCGAGCTGGGCCCCGGAGACGTGCAGCTGCCGGGCGAGCAGGACATCCGCATGAAACCGCTGCGCCCCGGCGAGGGTGGGTGGCCGTGCCGAGCGCGGGTGTTGGCACTGGCTGGCACTGGCCTACAAAGTTTTCACCGTGTGGGGCCTTTCTCGTCACGGATCTCACTGCGCCCCTGTTCCCTCTCCCGCTTTCTCCGCAGGCCGCTACCTGCCGGTGCTGGCGGCGCTGGGCGGCACCCTGTACCTGGAGCCCCGGCACTACATGCCCGCGGCCCACGACGTGATTCGGCTCTCGCCCAATGTCGCGGACATGACGCGCCAGGCCGGCTTCATCGCGTCGGGGCCGCCGCTGGACGGTGCCCGGGGGCTGTACGGCAGCTCGCCGCTCCACTTTGCCGTCAAGGTCAGTCGGTCGCTGCCGGCCTCCATCCATCTTGCCACTGCCTGCTCTTGTTGAGGTCTCTGCTAAACAGCATGCACTGCAAGCCCAACGTCATGCTGAGCCAGTGTGTCCCGCCTCTTGCGCCTCAATGCACAGGTCAAGGTCAAGAGCCGCACCGAGTACTCGTACACCACCTTCCACACGCTCGAGGTGCCAGGGCCGGGCGAGTTCGCGCGCGCCACGCGGCCCCTGGAGGCGTCGATCAAGATCGCGCCCACCACCATCCTCACCAACTCGCTGCCGTACTTCATGGACGGATACCTGATCACCACCAGCTCCGCTGGCAAGGAGACGGAGCCCGCCAACGGTCGGCACAGCATCGTGGGGACCACGTCACTTGCGATCTCGCAGGACCCGGCGCGTGAGGTGGCCGCGGGCAGTGGCGGGGGGCTGCGGCTGCATCATCGGCTGCGGCGGAGCGAGGTGCTGCCGAACGCGTTCAAGGTCACCGAGGACGACTGCGAGCGCATCGTCACGGAGTTGCTCAACCTCGTGCAGCTGCTAAAACACAAGGCAAGGGCAAGAGGATAGAGGGCTGACAGGTTGCGCAGCCGCGTTGCTGCAAGGGGCTTTGTTGCGGAAATGGTGTTGCACGGGTGCTTGCAAGAGGGGGTTGCAGGGGGGGGGGTTTGCAGAAGAGGGGGTTGCACAAGGGGGCTTTCACGGGTGCTTGCAAGAGGGGGTTGCAAAAGGGGTGCTCGCAAGGGGGTGCTTGCAAGAGGGGGTTGCAAGGGTGCTTGCAAGAGGAGGTTGCGAAAGGGGTGCTCGCAAGTTGAGGTTACAAAGGGGTGTCTCAAGGTGGTGTTGCAAGCGGGGGTTGCATAGGGCCGGACACCCACCAGGTCCGTAGGCATTATCACCGAGGAACCCTGCCCCCCTTGCTTGTTCCCTCTCTTGCAGGCCCGCATCCCGGACCTCAAGAACATGCAGCCCAACGAGCAGAAGTGCTGCCTGCTGGCGCTGCTGCGGTACGAGCTGCGCTGGGCGGCGCGGCGGAGCGCCAAGGAGATGGAGCTGCTGTTCAGGACCGACAGCGAGGCGGCGGACAAGGTGCGAGCCCGCAACACCCGTGTTACACGGGCGGCACCGCACTTGCTCAGCCTGCACTGCATCATGCCACCTGGATGCAGCGCGTGCCACCTGGGCCGTACGCCGCCGCCGCAACCGCATGGCCTCCCGCCCTTCCCCATCTTGGCCTTGCTACCCGACCCTTCAGATCTCCTGGCAGGAGCTGGGCGCGTTCATCGAGTGGGCCAAGCACAACGTGCGGCGCGTACAGATCCAGCCCGGCTGCACGCAGCACCACTACGTGGACCTGCACAAGCAGGCGCTGGTCAGCATCAAGGTGCCGCAGCTCTTCCTCGTCTCAACACGGTGAGCGCCTGCTCCTCAGTCGTTACCCGGCAGCGCTGACCGGGCCCCCAGTACGACAGCGACGCTGTCAGGGACTGCAACTGGAGGCGGGAAGCGGCCGCGGCCCTTTGCGCGGGCCAACTGCTGCCTCGCATAGGCTGCCGCAGCAATTGTGACAAGACCGCATCACGCCTGTCCCACGCCTCGTCCTCTTGTCATTTACCCCGCAGGCCGGTAGAGATCAACTACGGCACCGTGCAGCTGAGCACCCGCGACCGGGAGATGGACATGCTGCCCGAATTCATGCGCCTCGTCCGCAACGAGGACGCAGAGACCTTCAACGAGGTCATGCTGGCGCTGCAGGCGCGCAACCGCATGGCCCCGCAGACGCCGCTGCTGCAGGTGGGCTTCTTGCGGCACCTAATTGGGAGTGACACGAGAACGAAAAGTATGGGATTGCAGACGGTGGTTTTGGGGTCCTTCAGCCGGCTGCACGCACGGCCTGCCAGAGTGTGGGCTTCGTTGTACTGCCTTTTAGACTTCCTGTTGAAGCTCTGCTGCTGCTTCTGGTCCCGCAGGAGATGAAGAACAAGGCGACCGACATGGTGGCGCAGGTGCAACACGGGATGAAGGTGGCCATGGAGACGGTGCTGCCGGGTGGCTCGGGGCCCAAGGCGCCCGAACCGCCCGCGGCCGCTGCCGTCGCGCCACAGCCCACGGTGGACGCTCGGTCCCTCTCGGGCGGCTTCTGGCACCGCAACCCCGAGAAGCTGGTGCGGATGGAGCTGAAGCTGGAGCCGGGGCCATACAAGCGCGACGCTGGGACGGCGGAGGAGTCGTCCCGCAGCGGTGCTGGCGGCTCGGCACGGCCCTCAGTGGACCGCTCCAGGCAGGGGTCACGGCAGCCGGAAGGCGGCTCCGCCAGGCAATCAGTTGACGGGGGGGCAATCAAGAGCGTGGCTTCCAGGCAGCCGGAAGGTGGCTCAGCCAGACCCTCTACCGACGGGGGCGCGCTCAAGGGCGCTGCCGGCAGGCCGCCGTCAGCGCCCTTGCAGTCGCTGTCGACCCTGCCCTCGCCGCCGCATCCGATGTCGAGGTCAGTGGTCATGGGCCCCGCCCCCCCGTCCATGGTGGAGCTAGTCCTGGCGCCAGAGGCGGGGCCGGCCGGGCCCGCAGCAGCGACAACGCACGAGCGGCCCCCTTCGGCGGTTTCCACGTCGCCGGAGAAATCGGTCTCGCTGGGGCACGGGCTGCCTCCGCCTCCACTTCCGCCGCCTCCACCGCCCACGCCGTTCGCGACGGCCGCAGCCCTGGCCGCAGCGCCCCTTGCGCTGCGGGAGCGAGGGCCCAGTGTGGTGCTCGATACCAGCCTCCTCGGCAGCTCGGCGTTCGCGTCTGCCGTGGACGTGGCTGAGGCTGCTGTCACCGGACACATCCTTCTGCCGCCGATCTCGGTGCGCCGGCCGGCTCATGGCGAGATTGCCAGCAGGAGCACCACCCCGCGCGCCGGGACCACGCCTGTGGTTGCAGCCACGCCAGCGGATGTAGCGGGAGCAGGAGCGTCCGCGGGCGGCGCTCCTTCCGAGACGCCACCGCCGGGGCCCTCGCCCAACCGGGCGTTGCTGGGCGGGCTCCTCGGCCGCCTGCCCTGGGCCAGCGGCGCCAAGGCGAGCAAGCTCCAGCACCAGCCCACGGGCGGCCTGCCGGCCGCGGGCGAGCGGACGGTGAGGCCCAGGCCACGTGCCTGTGCGCTGCGCACGTGCTCCGTTGCTTGGTCCGCGTCTTGTGCCTCTGCAGCAATAGACAACGTGCCTATTGCCGAACGTATGTGCAAACCCGCCACGCAGGTCCGCTTCCAGGACGAGCCGCACGAGCCCTCGGTGCGGCCGGCCCAGACCCTGGCCTCCGGGCCCGTGCCCTCCGTTGGGGAGCAGGAGCAGCACATCCGCATCCGCTTCACCTACCGCCCCTCGCCCGCGCCGGCCGCGCCCGCGCCCTTCGTCTTCCGCATCACCAAGCGCCTGCAGACCGTCTTCAACTACGTCATGCCGGGCAGGGGTGAGATGACTGCGGTCGTCGCTTGCCCACCTGTCGTTCTCAGTCACTGCCGCGTGTCCAGCACTCTTCCCTGCGGTCAACCCCGCAGTGCGCCCATAAGCACACGCTCTACTTCCTGGCGGCTGTCTGCCACCCTGACTTACGGCCGCTTCCCGCGCCCCCCTGCCCCGCTACCTGCAGAGGAGTCCGACCTCAGCTCCATCAGCAGCGCGCTGCGGCCCCGCGGCGTGTCGCCCACTGAGTCCCACGTCGATCTGCGCCCCCAGTTCTCGGCTACCCGCCGACTGGTGGTGGTTCACCTTTACGTGGAGCCAAACGATCACGTGCGGTTGCATCTGGTGGTGGAGCCCAGCCCAGAGTTGGAGTCACCCGACCTGTCCCACGCGGGCTCCCAGTCGCAGCCGAGCAACAGCCGCGGCGGCGGCGGGACCGGGACCAACGCGCGCGCGCTGCTTCGCATGCTGGCGGCGCGGCGGAGGCGCGGCAGCGCACGTAAGCGGACATGGGGAGGAGGTCCCGGGGGCGGGTGCCGCAGCACCAGTGTGCCGGGATGGGGTACAGATGGGAGCGTTGGCATTACGACTGACTGCGGGCGTGCTGCTCTCTCCGCCTCTGGTCCTGCAGACGTGCAAACGTCGTCGTATGGCGGCGGAGGCTTCCTGCGGGGCAGCACGGCCCACGAGCTGGGCGGCTCCCGGGATCGTCGCCACAGCTCAAGCGGCACGGCAGAGCTACCGCCTGGGCCGTCCATGCCTCGCCGCAGCCAAGTCGGCATAAGCATGCGCCGGCAAGGGCCCTTGCAGGTGAGCTGGGCCGGCTCCCGCATCGCACCTTGCTATGGTAACCCTAAACCACGGGCACCACCATGGAAACGGCTCCGCATATGAGCCCTTCCCCCACGCCCCTGTGTTGACCCCGCAGCCGGAACGCTCGCAGGGCCCGGATGCGGTCTTCCCAGATATGCTCTCGGCGCCACTGCCATCCATGGAGCTGCACTCGTTCCAGCAGGCCGCAGCGCGCAGCCGGCCGGGGTCGCAGGCCTTCACCCCATTCCCCAGCATTCAGACGCATCCGCCCGCGCACGACCCGGCTCTGGAGTCCGGCGCAGACTACTCGGGGAACCTCGGCATCGTGACGGACATTCTGGACACGCAGAGCCCCCTGCCGCCGGTCTGGGAGGGCGGGTCCAGCAGCACAACCCCCACTGCCACCGCCGGCGCCGGGATGCATTCGGCGTCGCCCTTTGTGGCCCGCAGCGCTCAGGGCAGCACCGGAGGCAGCGCCGCGGGGACGCCTCAGGCCCGAAGGCCCAGCTCCAACGCGGCTGCCCGCTGGGCAGGCGGAACGCCCCGCACGCCAGGGCCGGCTGGGCTCCGCATCAGCGGCGTGGTTGAGCAGGACCCTGCCCCGCAGCCCTCAGCTGGCTTCGCCCACACGGGCATGTCATCCGAGGCATCGCCGCCGGGGACTGTCGTGGTCCTCCGGAGCGGCGAGAACAGCCCCATCTCCATGCCCAGCGTCTCCCTGCAGGCGGGCGTGCGGCACGGGCGGCATGCGTCCATGGCAGGACCTGCCTCTGGTCACACGTCGCCCGCTGGGCTGCTGCCCATGCCGCCGTCCGCTCGCACTGTGGCTGGCGCTGCAGCCGCGGGCGCGGGGCCAGGCAGGCCAGGGGTTGCGGGCCTTGCCGCAGCCGCGGCTGCAGCCGGCGTGGCTCTAAGGTACCAGGAGCCTCCCCACGCAGGCGTGCATGCGCCGCCGAGCCCCGATGATGGTCCAGCCGTCAGCACAGCACGGTCGCACCCTTGGGGCTGGCAGGAGAACCCCGCGTACCTCCGGGCCAGCGGCCAGTCCACGGTCTCCACCGCTGACCTGCCAACCCGAATGGCGGCAAGCGAGATCACGGCTGCTCGGGAGGGCACGGGCGGTAGCGACGCGGAGCATCCTGCGCACGAGAGCCAGCCAACGCGTGAAGGACCGGGCGACGAGCACGGGCCCGGACGCCTTGCGCCTGTCGCATCGAGAGGGTTGACCGCGGCTTCGGCCTTCGCCACCCCGGCCGCTGCCGCTGCGCTCCACCGCGCCGGCAGCGTGGAACAACATTCGTCGCGTTATGCCAGCGGGCCCATCAGCCCGGACGCTTCTTCTGAGCCCAGCGGCGGGCAGCCAAGCCGGCCTCCGTCCACGCACCTCCCCGGCGCCCCACCTCCCATCATCACGACCTTCCCACGGGGCCCCGCGCCCCGGCCTCTCGTGTCTCCGGCCTCCCGGCCACTGGTCGGCCCAATGTCTGCCACGGCTCCGGGTGGCCTCCTGTCTCGCAGCAGCACTCTCCGCCGTCGGTCCGCAAGCGCAGGCACGCACTCGCTGAAGCTCATCCCCACGCGGCCCCGACGCAGCGGCAGCGGGCTTCCTGGTGACGGGACGTCACCTGGGGTTGCGGACGGTGCCAGGCCGTCCTCGTCCAGCAAGCAGCTCGGCCGCCGTACCACGTGGCAGGCTGGCTCCTTCAGCCGTCACATGCGCCTCAGCGGGGACGGCTTCGACGCTGAGCCCGACATCCGACCGTCCCTGGAGAGCAGCGGCAGCTTTCGGTCGCGGCGGCAGGGCAGCTCTTTCGGCCGCAGCGCGGGCGGGGTGGTGCCCGTCCTGCAGCCCATTCGCGAGGGCCTCACGCCCCTGGCGTCCATGGAAGCCAGCGGCGGCGGGCTCAGCAGCGGCGGCACGGGACCGGCCCCGCTCACCTTCCGCCGCTCCTCCGGCACTCTGGCTTCGCCTGGCGGCGCGGCCTCGTCCACGAGCCCCTCGGGCCCTGCCGGCCGCGTGCACAGCCATCGCCACCACGCCGAGGGCGCACGGCGGATGGTCCCCGTGGAGGCTGACGCGCACGACTCGTTTGAGTCGGATGCCTCCAGCCCTCTCGCCGGACACGGCACCCTTCGCCGGGGCTCCCGCGTCTCCATGCGTATCAGCGACCGGGGCGCCACGGCTCGCGCGCGCTCCCAGCTCGCCCGCCGCCACGGCTCGGAGCGCGTCGCGCTGCAGCCGTCGTCGTCGCTGAGGTCAACTGGGCACGCACCCGACCCCTTCTACGCGGAGGCCATTCGCAAGCGCTTCTCGGCCTTCAAGCCCGGCGGCGGCGGCTCGTCGCGCAACCGCCTGCTGCTGGGCCCCACCGCTAGTGATGGCTCCCGGGCCGCCCTGGGAGTGGTGAGTCCAGTGGCTTTCGCATGCGCACCCCGCGGTATGCCTGTAGCTTTAACTTGACGAGGGCGCACCGGAGAGACCGTGGTTGAGGTCTGGTGAGATGCGGCAGGACCCATGCCTGGCTGGTTCGTTGATGCTACCGCGCATGCCCTTGCCTCCCGTGTGCCCGCCCAGGTGATGCGGGAGTCGGTCCAGGGCGCGCAGGAGGCGGCCATCCGTATGGCCGGGGCCCTGCACGAGAAGAGCCAGCAGATGGCTGGGGCCCTGCACGAGAAGGGCATGCAGGTGAGCCGCCGCAGGACCCCAGCGCCGGGAGTGCTCGTTGCTGTCGTCCTTGCCCCATGCCCTAAGCGTTCTTGAATACTCCCCTGCAGGTCGCGGACGCCATCTTGGAGGGCGGCAAGGAGGTCAAGGACAAAATGATGGCAGGCACGGAGGAGGTGATTGCCGCCGCCAAGCCCAAGATCAAGAACAGCCTCAAGGCTATCGCTTGGCAGATGACCGAGGCCATGCGCAAGCGCAAGCAGGGCGAGAGCTACGACATGGTGTCCGCGGAGATGGAGCTGCGGTCTCCTCGGGGCAGCAAGCGACGCAAGGGCGGCGAGCTGTGCCCCAAGGTACGGTGGCGAGCGGCTGGTACTGGTACCGGCCACCGGCGTGGCCCCTGCTTCTGTCATGCCCGCGCCTTACCAGCGCTGACCCGTCCTCCCTGGTCCCTCTCACGCCCTGCCGTACCCAGATGCTGATGCTGTCGCTGCACAACAGCCTGATTGCCAAGGAGGAGGAGCACGTGTGCCGGCTGTCGCTGTTCGCGCCCTTCTGGGTGGACAACCGCACGGGCTACGACCTGGTCTTCAAGGACCTGGACGCACCCGCCGTGTTCGACCGCCTTCCCTTCCTGCGTAAGCTGGGGTCGGGGTCGGCCGGGTGGCACAGAGGGCCACAAGCTTGGCGTTGGTAGCCGCCGTAACTGCTTGGCCACACCCAGGCCTGCTGCTTGCTGCAGCCGCCGAACGGCCGAAGCCTTGCCTTGCCCAAACGCCCATCCACCCACGCGTTCTTGTCCCAATCGCAGTGTGGCACGCGGTGCGGTCTCCCGGGCAGAAGCAGGACGCCACGTCCATGGACACGCCAGTGGACCTTCCCCCCGCGGCCTCCACCGCCACCAGCGGCATTGGCTCCAGCGCCCGGCTGCAGCGCCCCGGCGGCCCGGGCTCGGTGTCCGGCGCTACGGGCGGGCAGCGGCGCGGCGGCAACCTCCTTCAGCGCCAGGCCTCGACCAAGCGCATGGTACCCTCGCTCAAGCCCGCGCTCCTCAACGACCAGAACCGAACGTCCTTCCGCGTGGAGGACGGCAGCTCGCGCACGGACTTCAGCAACCCCTTCAAGGTGGCCACCACCAACCAGAAGTTTGCGGTGGAGATCAAGGCCGAGCCGGTGAGGCGTGGGCAGGCAAAGCGCCGGGTTTGGGAGCTTGAGCTTGAGAGGCAGCTGGGATGGCTCAGGGCCGCCTCGTACGGTAGCCTTGATACTCGTAACCCCCTTCTTGACCTCTCTTGACCCCTCTTCGCCCTCGCAGTGCTCGATGAGTTGGGAGGACTTCGAGTCGCTGATGGTGCGGGGCACGAGCGAGGGCGTGGCGCCGCCGCAGCACTCCCGGAGCACCATGCGCGACTTTGCGCCCCACGCCTCCTCCCCCAGCAAGGCCTCCCGCATGCGCCAGCGCAGCGGCCTGGCGGGATCCGACCAGCAGCACCCCTCGCCGCCGCGCGGAGGCCTGCTGCTGCCGCCCATGCCGCCGCCGCAGCTCCAGCTCCCGGCGCCGCCCGTGCCGCCGCTTCAGCTTCCGCCCGGAAGGGGGCGTGGCACTTCAGAGCTGATGGACCAGGCCGCCATGCACCAGCGCTTGGCAACAGGGCGGCCGCCGCTGCTGTCGCTCGAGCCCGTGCACTCGGACAGCCTCGTCTCGCCTTCGTCGGCAGCCGCTCCGTCCGCTGTGCTGTCGCTCAACGTCTCTCACTCTGAGCCGCTCCGGATGCTGCCGGTCCTGGCCGAGTCGCCGGCAGGTGAGCAAGGCGAGCAGCAGGCGCACCGGTTGAGCGCGGTGGAGGTGGAGGCGCCAGCGGCGGAGCGGGCCACCCGCACGAGCCCTGGAGATGTTGGGGCAGGGGCAGCGGCGAAGGCTGTCCTCGGCCCCCCGGAGCAGCGGCGGTCTGTTTCGGCTGCGGGCGGCGAGGAGCACGAGGCCCCAGCCAAGGCCGACCTCGCCCCACACACCTCCGCCCCGGTCCCGCACGTGTCTTCACCCAAGCGGGCCGCGCCGGGGCCGGCCGCGCCGGCTGGAGTCGCGGCCGGTGCTGTGCCGACCATGGTATCCCGCTTCGGCCGTGAGGGCGCCGCATCCCCGCGCGAGGGCTCACGGCCGCATGCCCCCGTGTCAGAGATCACCCCTGCCGAGGAGGAGCCCGTTGGCGGCGCGGACAGCGCCCCACGCCAGGGGACCAGCTCCCGCCAGCTCATGGCCCCCCTGCCGAGCCTGCCCAACATCCCAGAGGACACCGCCACCACGAGCCCGCTGGTGAAGATACCCACGGGCGGCGCAACCGACGAGCGCGTCTCCCCCGCTCCCTCGCACGGCACCGCCATCGTGCACTCGGACGCAGGCACAGCCCCGGGGCCGGGGCTGCCGTTCCTGGGCGACACGCAGCGCAGTCCATATGTGGTGGGCTCGTTCGGGCCCTCGGAGGCAAGCTCGGCGGCGCGCAGGCGGGGCCGCGGCCACCGCCTCAGCAGCGGCGGCAGGGCTGGGTCAACTGCGGGGGCGCCCGAAGCCGTGTTGTGTGGAAACATGTGCGCGGAGGAGCGGGAGAAGACCGTGGTCGTCCGCCGCCTGTACCAGTTTGCGGTCGAGGTCTGGCCGGCGCCCACCAACACCGTCTTCAGCCGCACCAAGGCAAGCAGACCGCGGCCATGAGCGGGAGGTCAAGCAGGGCTGTAGCTGCTGTAGCTTTGCGGGCAGCTCTGTTCACAGTCATGCCATAGTCTCCGCTTGCAATCACTCGTTTCCACTCACCCTTGTCTTCCGCCTGCCAGATCATCACTATCAAGAACAAGTACCTCATCCTCAACGCCACCGGCCTCACCATCGAGTACAAGCAGAAGGGCACGCCCGACCCCAGCGACCGCCACCTGTTCGGCATCGGCCCGCGCTTCTCGGGCAAGCTCCACAACAACTGGCGCGCGGCCTGGCACTGGGACCACGCGTACGCGGAGCAGGAGCTCATGATCCGACCCGCGGGAGAGGACTGGGAGTGGTCGGGTGAGCGAGCTGGCTGGCTTAGGGTACACTGGGCTGGGGCAGTGCAGTTGTCAAGTTGCATCCCGCACTTGCACGGTTGTGGGAGGTAGGCCCAGCCTCCAATTCGGCCAGGGACTTGTGCTAATGCGTATCGGGGTTGCCTTACTCGTTACCAGCATAGGGTCAGCACACAGGTTTGTCTGCTCTCGGCGTGACCTCACGGGGGCGTCTGGGGCTGAAGCCTGGCATGGGTCCTGGTGCTTGGTCTGCACGCCCTCTACCGGGCCTTGCACCGTGTGCCCTGCCAGGGAGCTTCAAGCTGCCCGAGAGCGAGGACTACTTCGGCCTCCGCATCCGCCGCAAGGGCAGCCGCGAGTACGTCATCATCCCCGTCAACATCACCGTGGGCGCCGCGGGCTCGGTGCTCGTCACCTTTAAGAGCAAGGAGTGAGCGAGCGGCGCGTGCTGTCTGCGGTTATGGGCTGAGCCTTGGATGTAGCACTCGTGTGTATTGTCTGTAAAAGAGGAGGGAGGATGCAGAGCGATACCCGGTCCAGCCCGTGGCCCGAACATCCGCCGCTTGACATGCTCACCCCTTGCCGCACAGGTCTGTGCCGCCGTACATGGTGATCAACCGCTGCCGGGACGTGGTGATCCGGCTGAAGCAGTCCGATTGGACGGGCCGGGGGTCCATCAGCCGGGTGCCGGGGTCCCCCGAGAGCGGCTGGGACGACTGGGACGAGATCCCGCCCAACGCCAACTCGCCCATGCCCTTTGCCTGGGACGAGCCGCGCAAGCTGCACACGGTCAAGGTGGTCGCAACGTCGCAGCGGGAGGCCTACCCTACGCCGGTGAGCGCTCGTCCTGCCATAGCACGAGCACGGCCCAGGCCCATTGCATCGGACCCTAGGCCCGCAAGCATCTACCCCCACCTCGCACCTGCATCTCCCATCCACCCGCGCTTCCTCCCAGAGCTCCTCCCGCCCCTGCCTTCCCTGTCCTCTGTGCCTCCCCAGACCAACCCCATCGAGGTGGACCTGGACGCCGTGGACGCAAACACGCTCATGTACGTGCAGAGCCGCTCGCACCAGCAGCTCTTCCTGCCGGGCGGCACGCGCAGCGACGCGCGGGAGAAGAACAAGTACATGTCGGAGAACGCCAAGAAGGTGGGCGGGGTGGCGGGGGGCCGAGGGGTGGGCAGCGGCTGGTTGCTTCGCTGGGTCATGCGCAGGACGACGACTGCCAAGAGAGCGTCAAGCCAAGCCAGACGAGGTTCTTGCTTGTTGCAGCTTGGCACCTACATGTGCCACCGGCGAAGCCATGCTACCCCTGAGCAGTGCCCTGAAAAGCCCGTCGCCCTCTCCGCCCCGCCCCCAGGTGTACGTGACGGTGTACGCGGACGGCCCCACGCGCGTGCTGTGCTTCTCCGAGGACCGCACCGGCATGGCCAGCATGGACGACGAGAACAGCCTGCTCAATCTGTCGTACAGGCTGCAGCAGGTGAGGTGCAGGCTGATGCCGTACACGTGTACGGCACGGTGGCCTTGCCTTGCCGGAGCTGCCTGAGGGCTACTCTCTAGTATAGCCTCTCCAGCGCTTTGTGACCGCCTGGCCACCCCTACAGCTCACCTCCCTGCCGCTCATCCTCCCGCACCGCTCGCTCCCTCCCCGCCCTGCAGGTGGCCCTGCGCCTCAAGGACGTGGACCACCGCCTGTCCGCACAGCTGGGCGGCGCCACGGAGCAGAGCACCCGCCCCGCGACCGTGCCCGCCCCAGGCGCCGGCACGGACCGGGGCGCGCAGCAGGCCGGCGGCGCTTCGCCCGAGGGCGACGGGCGGCCGCAGGGCACGTCCCAGTACGGCCCGGTGACGCCCCTGGCCGGGTCCGCGCCGGCGCCTACCAGTACCGCCTCGCAGCCGGGCCCGCCGTCCTCCTTGATGCTGCCGCGCCGCGCGGGCGGCTGGGCGGCGGTCCGGACCATGATGCAGCCGGGCGCGCCGCCGGGCGGCTCGCCCCGGGCCAGCGCTCACCCGGGGCTCTCCTTCGGCTCAGCCGCCACCATGCAGCGCATGCCCTCGATGGGGCAACGCTACGGCACCACGCTGTCCGGCCTGCCCGGCCGGGCGCCGTCCATGTCCAACACCGGGCACGGTGGGGGCAGCCAGTACTCGAGCCAGCGCCCGCACCACGCCCGCAACATGTCCAATCAGAGCCACGTCCATGCGTCGGCGCTGCCGGCGGCGGTGCTCGCCAGCCTGCCGCCGCTGCTGGCGGCGGCCCCGGCGACTGGCGGCGGCGGTCTGGGCGAGCTACTGGAGTCGCTGCCTGCGTACGGCAATGACGTGGACGTGCCCATCGGGGGCGACCTCACCGTTGTGCTCCGCTCCGCCGAGGGCCTGTCGTCACTGCTGGGCAGCAACGAGAAGCTGCTGGCGATTGAGGCCAAGGTGCGCCCACACCCCTCACTTCCTGCCGACCCGCTGCTTAGCCCCACCTGTGTACCTGCTTTCCAGTCCGCCCTGCCAACACCCGGTTGAGACCTGAGCCTCGGTCCTAGCCACCCTTCCTTCTTCCACGTCCCGTTGACTGCTTCCGCTCCGCCGCCCCGCCCCCCTCCCGTCCCCTCCGGGTCCGCAGATGGTGGTGATCTGCAGCGACCCCAGCATGAAGGACAAGGCCGACCAGCTGCGCGCCACGGCCAGCTGGGCCAACGTCTCCACCGACACGCCCCAGGCCACCTGCACCATGGTGGGCCCCAGCCCCACGCTCAGCACCGGTGCGGGCCTGGGCGCGTGGCTCAGCGGCATTGCGCCGGGCGCAACGGGCGCCGGCGTCCACCGCATCGACCTGCGCTGCCACGAGGAGGTCTTCCGGGACATCCCCGCCTCGGCCGAGCTGCAGATCGACTTCTTCATCGCCAAGGGCACGGTGCAGCAGCAGCAGCACAGCGGGGTCAGCAGGGCCCAGGGCGTGGGCGGGCAGCGGCCGGCGCAGCAGGGCGCCAGGGCGGCCGGCGGCGCAGGCGGGGCCGGGGCCGGGGCGGGGACCCAGGCGGGCGGCGCGGGCGGACAGGCCGTGCGCTCCAGCGCGGGCCCCGCGGGTTCCGGCGGTTCCCTGCCGCCTGCGCCGCTGACGGTCAGCAGCGGGCAGTTCGCGGGTCGCATCCGCGTGCCGCTGCTGCTGACGCTGGGGCGGGACAAGGCGCAGGAGTGGCGGCTGCCGCTGGAGCGCACGGCGGGGTGGCAGGTGGTGCGGGGGCATGTGTCTGTGTCGTTCGAGTGGAGCGTGACGGAGGAGGGCATGCTCATGCGCGAGGTGGCCTCCCTGGAGCGCATCCTGGCGGAGAAGGTGGAGCTGCTGGCGCTGCTCAACCCGCTGCCAGCCACCGTCACAGCCGCATTCGTGCGCGTGCCGGGCGACACGGCGCCGGTGGCCTCAGCGGCGGCAGCGGCGGCGGGGGTGCTCAACGGCCACCACGCCGAGGCAGCCAGCGAGGCGGCCACCGAGCGCCCCTTCACGCTCGGCGCCGGCATCACCTCGCTGGCGGCGCAGCACAAGCCGTACGGCAGCCGCACCGTGCGTACGGCACGCGCCATGTCGGAGTCGTACTACGTGAACCTGGAGGTGTCGATCCTGGAGATCACGGGCCTGGTGCCGCGCGAGGGCTTCCGAGCCACCGTTGCGTCGGTGCTGTACGGCCGCGGGCCCAACAGCGTGGTGGCCACCGCCATGCTGCCCCGCGCCGCCGTGGTGCTGCAGTGCAACGGCGAGACGCGCACCACCTCGGCCGGGCTCAACAGCGTGCACCCGCGCTTCCCCAAGAACACGCTCACGTTCGAGAACGTGGCGCTGGGGTCCAGGGTCATGCTCAAGGTGGGGCGGGAGACTCGCGAGCGGGGGCGGATCTCATTAGAGGTTTGAAGGCACAGGCTTGCCCACAGCTGAATGCAGGCTTGCTGGTCTGGGCGCATGTCACTCTCGCTTGCCTCTCACTAAGCACCCGCCGCATCTGCCGTACCCGCCGTACCAGATCGTGGACGAGATCGGCACGTCGTACACCAAGCTCCTGGCGGAGGCGGAGATGCTTGTGTCGGACATCCCCGGCACCGACCCCATGTACGCCTGGCTGGCGCTGCCCCGGCGCAAGCGCTCCTCGCGGTCCCAGCAGATGCGTGCGCTGCTGATGATGATGGAGGAGGAGGGCGAGACGGACCTGCAGCTGCTGGTGCGGCTCAAGATACACAAGCCGCAGGTGGGGGCAGGCAAGGGAGAGGGAGTGTCACGCGTGTGCCCTTGCCTGCCTCGCTGTGCTGTGGTCCGGGGCGTGGCAGCTGGTGCTGAAGCCGGCTGCTGGCCTCTGGCGTGATGCGGGAGGCAGGCTGAGCGTGACATGAGCGCTTGGGAGTCTGGGAGCTGAAGCCTAGTCCTCACCGCCTGTGTCCGCCTTCTGTTCAACCCACTCCTCCGGCCCCCCAGGTGCACGGGGTGTTGGCGGTGGTGACTCTGGACCTGGCGGGAGTGGGGCTGTGCGCCAAGACCAACCTGGAGGAGCTCTTCAACTTCACCATGCAGAAGGTGAGCCCGGGCCTGGGCCTGGGCTGGGCCTGTGCCTACGGCTGGGCGCCGCCTGCTCTTCCACGGACCGCCGCTTACTGCGCCTGCGTAACCCCTTCCGTTGCACTCCACCCCTCCCCATCCAACCACATCCCCAGATCCGCGCGTCGCTGGTGCAGACTCGCTCGGACCTGCAGGTGACCTCAGCGGTGCAGATCATCCAGCTGGACAACCAGATGCTCGAGGCCAACAACCCCGTCGTGCTGTCGCCGGCCGACGTGTCGCACTCTGGCAGCGTCGCCAACGTGCGCCGCCGCCACCGCGCCCGCCGCGCGCGCCGCGCCAACGGCCCCGCGCTGGCCCCTGTGCTGAGGCTCATGACGGGGGAGGACGGGGCATCCGCAAAGGAGCCTCTGCTCACGTTCGAGGTGGGCGAGGGCCCGGGGCTGCTGCAGGCGTCTGTGTGAAGCCTGATGGGATCTGAGCCCCTGCCTCCCCCTTCCAGTTTCTCACACCACATCCCTCGCTCGCCCACCCTCTCCCGCCCTTGCCCCTCACCCCCCAGCTGGTGTACAACCAGGCCCGCAGCAACCAGGGCGGCGGCGCGGTCAACCCCGAGGGCCAGCCCGATAACATCGGCATCCTCTCCTTCAAGCGCGTCAACCTGGAGCTGGCGCCGATGGACTTCTCGGCAGACCAGGTGGGGGCCGGGGCGGAGGGGCTCCGACGCCTAGTGCTGCTGCTGCTGCGCACCTCACGGCCTGGCCCTCGCCACCTCCTCATGTCTCTCTGCAACAGCCCCTTCCGCGGGGCGTTCTTCCGCCCTCGTCATCCCTGTCATGACCCCCGCTGTCATTCCGCCGCGCCGCGCCGCTCTCCGCCCATCCTCCCTCCTCCCCTCCTCTCCCCACCCCGCCCCTCCCGCCAGGAGTTCATCGAGGGCCTGATCGCCTACATCAACGCCATGCCCCTGTCGGACGTGTACCAGGAGGACGCGTGGCAGAGGCAGGTGGACGCAATGCAGGTGCGTGGGAGAGGCGGGGGCCTCTCGGGGCCTGAGGGGCTGCGCTTTACTAGCTTGCCGTGTCAGAGCGGCAGCATCTCAGAGATGACCTCGCTGTCACAATCTGCCCTTTGAGGAACAGCTGGGATGGTTTTTGTGATGGAAGTGGCGCTGCTGCGTTGTGGCTCGGTGAACCAGCTTCCTGTTCCGCACATACCAAAAGTCAGGGCACGGCTTGTTAGACGGCTTCCCTGCTTGCCCCGCTGAACGCCCCGCTGACCTGAAACCGCTCCTGGCCCCGGCTCCTGCGCCCCAGGGCGGCGGCACCAGCGGCACTGCGGGCGGCGAGGACTCCGCGGGCGACGCCCTGCAGCCCCGCGACAAGGACCGCGCGGCCGAGGAGGCGCTCGCGTGGCTGATCCACAAGGAGGCCGCGGAGCTGGAGCTGCTCCGCGGGCAGAGCTCCACCTGGTTCTACCTGGAGGACTTCTACCTGTCCGACATATTCATCAACGTGACGCTCGCGCTCTCGTCCAGCTTCAACGCCGGGCAGGGCGGACAGGGCGCCAACGCGGGAGCCGGCCGGGTGAGCACATGCACCCGCCCAATGCCGGCATGCCCCCCATGCCAGGGCGTTGCCTCAACTAGCGCCTGTGCTCCTGACCCTGCCCGAATCGCCCTCTGCTGCCCCCGCCTCCCCGCCCGCTCCTGCCCCAGGAGACCGAGCGGCAGCGCAACATGCTCCGCGGCTTCCTGTCACGCATGTCTGGCAGCAGCGGCTTCCAGCTCATCAACGTCACCAACGCGCCCATCCACCTCGAGTACGTGGCCTTCGAGAACCGCCTCGTCAACCGCGTGTCGCTCATCAACCTGCTGTGGCGGCACTACAGCTGGATCGCCATCGCGCAGGCGCGCAAGGTACGACGAAGGCACACCCGCCCCTGCCTCCCTGCCTCACCCTCTCCCCGCTCCACCCCGCTTCACCCCACCTGACCCCACCCTCTCCCTCCCCGGCCTCACCCCCCTCCCTCTCCCCAGGTTCTGGGCGGCGCCGGCCCCGCCGTTGCCGCCATCCCCGCCTCGCTGCTGTGGGCCAGCCTGGCCCTAGTGGACCTGGCGCAGGACGTGGCGGCCAAGCACGTGGGGCCGCTGCAGGTGCCCACGCGCATCGGCTACGTCTCCTTCACGCTCACGGGCCAGATCATCGGCGTCTTCAGCCGCACGCTGTGCGCCATGATGGGCCTGCTGCCGCCCCGCTTCTCCGTCGACACCGCCAACCTGTGCGACTCGGAGGCCGCGCGCCGCTTCGCCGTCAAGCCGCAGACCGTCATGGACTCGGTCTACCTAGCGCAGCGGGACGCAATGCTGGGGTTCCTGGCGGCGGCCTTCGGGTTCGTGCACGACACGGCGGCGGGTGAGGAGGGCGGGCGCAGTGGAGGCGGGCGGGGCGGGGCTGGCGGGTGTTGCTTGCGTTCAACCCGTTGCCTTGCGTCCCGAAGCCGCTTGTTGCCTGTGCTTCAATGTGTCCTGGTGTCGTCAACGCTTACCTCTGCCGTCTGCCCCCGCCGTTTTGTCTCCCCCCAGGCTCCCGCTGGAAGCGCGGCTTGGCCCCCGTGGGCGTGATGGTGGGGGCGCTTAAGGCGACCGTGGGCGCGGGCGTGCGGCCGGTGGCGGGCTGCGTGGAGGCCACCAGCAAGCTGCTGCAGGGGCTGGGGCTGCTGTGCCTGGGGAAGCGGGGCATACAGGGCAAGCTCGTGCGCAGGTGGGGCGGGGCGGTTCGGGGCGCTTGCATCGGCAGGGGCAGTAGTGCCGCAAGGGGATGCAGGGGCTGTACGTGCAGGCCGCAAGCGAGGAAGAGCGACAGCTCACAGGGGCTTACAAGGGCCAAGCTCTGACCGCGTCGCTGCCCGCCTCCGCCCCTCCCTCCCTCCCTCCCTCGGCCCCCAGGGTCCAGGCCCCTGGGGTGGCCATCACGGATGTGCTGCAGGCCGCACGCGCCAGCGCAGCGCAGGAGGCGTACCAGGTGGGACCACGGCAACACGCAAACCACCCACCTGCCCCTCTCCTTCACTCCTCCCTGCCTTGCCCTGACCGCTGTGCCCCATCTTGACACAACCGCCCCTCCTCCGTCCCTCTCCGCCCCCCGCAGACCTCCCTGATCGCCGCCTGGCAGGCCGCGCTCCCCGCCATCTCCACCATCCTGGCCGGGGACGAGGTGGTGGACGTGGTGGCGGCCCGGCCCACGCGCGTGGTGCTGCTCACCAACCGACACCTCGCCTACGTCTACGCGCGGCGCAGCGTCAACGGAAGCGGGACCGGGAGCGGCGGCGCGGCGGGATCGAGCTACGGCTCCGGCTCCGGCGGCGGCGGCTGGAGCGCTGGCGGGGCGTACGGCAGCGGGAGCGGCGGTTTTTCGTCTTCCGATCCTAGTCAGCAGCTCATGAGCGTGTCCTACCGCGTCAAGTGGATCCTCCGCAACGACAGCATCGACAACATCCGCGGCGTGGAGCGCGGCAACACCATCACCGTGGAGTACCACCAGCCGGTGCGGCTGGGGCGGCTGTCGCTCAAGCTGCCGCTGCGCAAGGGCATGCGCACGTCAACCGCCGAGGGCCACAAGAACCTCATCTTCAGGCTCAACCGCCACGTGGGCCACGCGGGCAGCGCGTCGGGCGCACGTGACTACGGCAGCCTGGCGGCGGCGGTTGGCGGCGCGGTCAACGGCGCCGCCGAGGCGGCGGCGGACATGAACGATCTGCGCATCATGCTGCCGTACGAGGGGCACGCACTGGCGGCGGGCGCGCGGTGGCTGCCGGGGCAGGGCGGGCCCTCGGCTCAGGTTGTGCCTCTGGGGCTGTCTGGGATGGGCCTGCCGGAGCCCCGGCGGCCCCGGTCGGGTGCCATGTCGTTTCTGGGGAGGGTCTCGGGGGGCAGCTCACGTAAGGCCCGCTAGGCGGAGGCGGGGAATGGGAGGCGGAGGGAACGGGCGCGGGAGAGCCTATCAGCTGCGGTTTTGTGGGGAGCAAGAGGTTCGCCGTAGATGCTTTGCACATGCCTTGATACACTTGTGTTTGGGGCTATTTGGGGAGGCGCTAGAGTAGAAGCAGGAGCAGCAGGCTCGATGAGGGCTTAAGGACAAGGATGGAAGAATCGGCATAAGCGGGATGAGGCCCATAGGCTTGTCGGCGAGGCGTTCGGTGGCGCCTTGTGCGGGCTTGCGCTAAACCCTGCGGACTGGTAAACCCAACTTTTGCGTTTCGTGAAGACCGCACTGATGGGGACTGCACACCGTTTAACCTGTGTAGGGCAATGGGCAGCCGCATGTGGGCAGAGCATAGGATAGGAGGGCTGCGGCAGGTGTTCGCGCTGTGATAGGTCTCTGGGGGGCGGCTAGCTGCTCCGTTGAGAGGGGCATTGGGTTGGCGTGCCCGGCCAAGTACTGGCTACGTCCTAGCCTCCATGTCTCTGCTATCTCGTGGTGTGGTGCGCTGTCAAGCGTAACGAACGAGGTTTCGAACATTGCAATGACTGCTGGCGGCAAGGCGGGTGTTTGCACGCTCAGAATACTGCTGGGGTCTGCGCCCTGGTGCGATGTGCGCAGGCTGGGCTGACATTAGGACGTGCGTGATCAAGGAGTTCCGTAACGCTTATGGCAGCACCGTCGGACCTGCGACAGCGAGTGCAAGGCTGTAAAGGGTCAGCGTCAAGCCCACAGTGTCCACGCCCCTGCGCGCAGCCAGTCCCCTGTGCCGACACTTCATTTGTGTGAATCGTGCGTTAGAGCTGCAACTCTGCCTTTCTTAATCCCCTTGGAATCCCGAGGGCTGAGTCTCTGGCATTTCTTGGGGTTCCCAGGGGCTGCTCTAGGCCCTGGCCTGTGCGGGGTCCCCTCGCCTTCCAGGGCCCTGGCCTGCCCTGGGCCTCGGGACGTAACTTGCGCTTGATCCTGCCCGATGCAGGCCCAGGCAACCAACGCATAAAAGCGCTCCCGGGCACTTCTGCAATCACAACTGCAGTCAATCCCACGTACCTCTTACGCCAAGAGAGCCCTTTACTCGCCAACTGCTCGAGACCGACTTCTCTCGCGACAGGCGGGTCGCTCAGGGCCTTCCAGTCCAGACCCTGCCGCTTCGCTCTTAGCTTTCTATACTAGCTCAGTAGCCGCTAGCAGCTATGGAGGCCCCTGCAGCTGTCGTCGCGCCGGTGGCCGATGTGCCCCAGTCAGAGCCGATTAGCGATTCCCAGGTCCGCAACAACGCTGGCGGCTTCGTGTACCAGATCGATGACCTGGCGCGACTGCGCCGCTTCGTCATCCTGGGCAGCGATGGTGGGTCACACTCCTCCCCGGGGTTGGGCCTCGCCTCCTGGGCCTCGGCCCCCTCGCCCGTGGCTGCGCCTCCCCTCTTTAAAGCCCCTTGTGCCCCACTTCCGCGCCCCCTCGCCCCCAGCCAACAACTACTACGTTGATCGCGAGGAGCTGACGCTGGACAACTGCGAGGCCGTGCTGCGCCTGCTGGCCCAGGGCCAGGGCGAGCGGGTGGTGCAGGAGGTGCGGGACATCTCCACGCAGGGCCGCGCGCCGCGGCAGGGACCAGGTGGGAGCTGGGCGGGGCGGGCCGGGGTCGGGGGGGGGGGGGGGTACCAGGATGCTTGACTTAAATACAATGGATAAAGCGGCCTGAGCTTATTGTACAGCTAAGAAGCACAGCCCTTGACGCCAGCGCGTGCCATGCGCCCGTGCCCCCAACCTCGATCCACATCAGCCTCTCCCTCCTTTGCACTCACCACCCTTTGCCCCCGCCCACCCACCCGCCCACCTCGCAGGCATCCTGGTGCTGGCCCTGTGCGCTCGCCTGGGCGATGCCGCCACCCGCAGCGCCGCCCTCGCCTCCCTCGCCGCCGTCTGCCGCACCGGCTCGACACTGTTCGAGATGGTGCAGCGCTGCAAGGAGCTGGGCCCCGTGGCCCAGGCCGCCTGCAAGCCCTCGCCGGAGGGAGGCGAGCCCACCCTCGATGTAGCGGCGGCCATTGCCTGGTCTAAGGCAGCTGCGGGGCAGGCGACGGAGGCACACGCTGACACGCGTGCCGGCATTGGGCGCCGCGGCGGCCGGGGTGACCGCAGCGGCCGGGGTTGCCGGGGCGGCGGCCGCTCCCGCTCCAGCCTGCCGCTTGTGTCGGGCGCCAAGGCCAGCTGGGGCCGAGGCATGCGCAGCGCTGTGGCGAACTGGTACCTGGCCAAGGCCCCCGCTGCGCTGGCCTACCAGGTGACCAAGTACTCACAGCGCAACGGCTGGAGCCACGGCGACCTCCTGCGCCTTGCCCACCCGGACCCCGAGCAGCACGCAGCCAAGAAGCGACGCCTGGCGGAGGCCAAGACGGCCGAGGCAACGGTGGCCGAGACCAAGCCGGCAGCGGAGTCGGAGGATTGGGTGCTGGTGGATGAGGACGGCGGCGCGGCGGGCTCGGAGCTTGCGGCTCTCGCCGCCGCCTTGGCTGCCGCTGCCGGCTCGGGCGCCGCCACCTCCGCCGCCGAGGCCGAGGCCCAGCGGGTGGCAGACACCAAGGCTATCTTTGCCTACGTCACCCACAGCACGCTGCCCGGCCAGCCGCCCGCACCGCGCAAGGGCAAGGGCAAGGGCACTGCGGACGCCGCTGCCCCCGCAGCATCCGACGCCCCCGCCCCCACCGCCGCCGCCGACCCGGCCCCCGCCGATGCCCCTGCCGCCGCCGCCGCCACCTCCTCCGCCCCCGCCCCGTTAAGCCCCGTCATGCAGTACCTGGTGGACGCCCAGCGCCTCCGCAAGGAGATCCGCGCGCCTCCGCCCCTGGTCAAGCCCGCTGAGCACCCCGAGCCCGCTAAGCAGCCCAAGCCCGCTAAGCAGCCCTCGGCAGCTAAGCAGAAGAAGGCCGCTAAGCAAGACAAGGCTGCTAAGCGGTGGCGCGGCCAGGAGCCAGGCGCCGACTCGGCGGCGGAGGTTAAGCAGGAGGACTCCAAGCAGGCCGCCCATGCCGCCGCCCACGCCGCCGCCCTCACATCCGCCCTCGAGCTCATCCGCCGCCACCGCTTTGGTCACGAGCACGTGGGCGACACTACCCTGCTCCGCTGCCCCGAGGTGTGGTCCGCCTTCCTCGAGAACGGCATGCCCCTCACTGCCCTCGTGCGCAACCTGGGCCGCCTCACGCAGCTGGGCCTGATGCGGGACCGAAAGCACCGGGCGCGGGTTACGCAGCGGCTGGGCGACGCCAAGGCCGTTGCGGCGGCTCGGCTGCACCCCATGTCCCTGCTGGACGCCATGTGCACTTACAGGGCTGGGCAGGGCGCAAAGGGCGTGGCGCGGTGGGAGCCGGAGCCGGCGGTGGTGGCGGCGCTTGAGGCAGGGTTCTACCTCGCCTTCAAGAACTGCACCCCCACCGGCAAGCGCTACCTGCTTGGCCTGGACGTGAGCGGCAGCATGGGCTGGTGCAAGTGCGTCGGCATGACCTCCGTCACCCCCCGCCAAGCTTCGGCTGCGGTGGCCATGAGCCTGGTGCGCGCCGAGCCCTGGGTAAAGACGCTGGCCTTCTCGCACCGCCTCGTGCCCATGGAGCTGAGTGCGAGCGACAGGCTGGAGGAGGTCATTGACCGGGCGTCTGCTATCCCCATGGGCGGCACCGACTGCGCCCTGCCCATGCTGCACGCCCTGGAGAAGCGGCTGCCGGTGGACGTGTTTGTCGTACTAACCGACAACGAGACGTGGTACGGCAGCACGCATCCGTCCGAGGCGCTGCGGCGCTACCGGGCGGAGATGGGCATGCCGGACGCCAAGCTGGTGGTCCTGGCGTTCAGCTCCACCGGTTTCTCCATCGCCGACCCGACCGACCCGGGCATGCTGGACGTGGCGGGGCTGGACAGCGCGGTGCCCAAGCTGGTGGCGGACTTTGTGAGCGGCCGGCTGTGAGCGCAGGGCAGCGGGGCTGGGAGGTCCAGGGAGGTTGAAGGCAGCGAGACGGGGATGGATGGGTGCGGAGAGAAGAGAAACGGTTACGGCACGAGGGGGAGGGGCAGAATGACTGAGCTGCCAGCACAGTTGCGTGCGAGACCACAATAAGCGGCAATGATGTGAACTGCTGGGCTATTGCGTGTGAGGGTGGGGAACACCATGAAGGCGTGAAGGCGTGGGATATTGGGCACGATGGGCTCTCTGTCATCAGTAGGGGCTGGGTACTGTGCGGACATGAGTATAGCAGAGCACAGAGCACAGGCCAAGCAGCATGCCCCATGGCCGTATGTAACCCCCCGCTCTTGCGTGATCCGAGCATGAGCCTGAGCCTGAGCCTGAGCCTGAGCCTGAGCCTGCGTCCAGAGCCCCACGATGCGTCCCGAGGGTTGCCCACATGCAGCGCTGGCCCGTCGGTCAAGTGCCAAACGGGCTCATGTGTGCGAGATGGGTAGCTTGCTGGGTGTATCGCTAAGTCTCCTTGAACATTGGGGTGATGGCTGCTAACCCAACTTTCAGCCTTGTCAGCCTCACCTCCTGTTGCTCGTCACGCCCTGGTACGGCCGCCGGCCACGTGGCCGCGTCCTCAAGCTCCAGGCCATCCATGCACCGTAGTCCGTCACAGTCCTCACTGCACTCATCGCAAGCCGAGGCGGAGCAAAGCTGACTTCCGCGTCTCAAAGCCCCGCCACTTCAAATCATGCACCTGGCGGCTGCGATGGATGCAAGCACTTCGATCCGGAACCCTGGGGCTGCCTGGGGCCGGCAGGGGGGGAGGCCGGGGGCCGAGCTTTGGCTATGAACCTGTCGGAGGCTTGCGGGTGTCTACCAGAGTGGATGGGCAGAGCCTAGCCTGGGATGTTGCAGATGCCTGTTGCTCTCACCGGGGGGTTGCATAAATTCGCAGAGTTGCATGGCCGGGGATGGATGGTGGATGGGTTAGTGGCGCGCAACAGGCGAGTCAGCTGTGCTGCAACGTTCCCCACGACCCTACGTGGTGGATTCTTCCTCGTGCGACTGCTTTGGTGTCGGCTGGGCGTGGGGCAGGCGTCGGTGATCGGCGCTTCCCGCCAAAGCGAGGGCCATTGCGTGTGCCAGGGCAGGACATGGCCGCCACTGCTGAGCTCGCTCGGTTTCATACAAATACACACTCGCAAACAATGCTAGGAAACTCGTAGCCGTGAACAGCAGACCATCTGCGTGAACCAAAACAAACTGTTGGGGCGCGTTGAGGCAGTGTTGCGGCCCGTGTGTTGCTTCTCTTCTATAGCACATTTCTCAGCGACGTTCGGGCCTAGCAGCTGCGGACAGCCGCGCATGCTCTGGGCGATTCCCGCGGCGCTCGGCAACTAGGCGCCGGGCGCCGCAGGAAGTTACGACCGAGTCCTAGCCTGGGCGCTAGCCCCGGTCGCGGCTGGGCCAGGAGACATGGAGCAGCTGTCGGGTCAGGCCGCAGGGGCCGGCAAGGCGGAGCGGAAGTTCACCTCCCTCCAGATCGCTGGCATCCCTGTGGAGTTCCCCTTTGAGCCCTATCCATGCCAGGTGTGACAAACGGTGGCATCGCGGTTCCCGGGTCCGCCTCTGGTGCTGTCGGGGTAGTCCCTCGGAGTAGTCCCCTTGGGGGCATGTCTGCTGCCGTGCTGGGGGGAAGGGGCTACGTTGGTCGCCACTGGTGGCTAGTCTGGCTACTGTACTCAGGAGTCCCCTAACTCTACCAACAAACGACCCTTCTCTTCCTTCTGCTCTCAACTCGCAGCGAGACTACATGGAGTCAGTCATCAAGGCTCTCCAGCAGGTGTGGCCCGCACGCTCGTGCACACGCGCACCTCTGTCCTCCGGGCTTCCGCCTGCCCTCAGGGGCCGGGGCCGCAGCCGTGCAGCCCTGCAACATACACCCATACTAATACCCGGCACCCCCACCCCTGCAACGTGTTGCTGCCGCCAGGGCAAGAACGCCCTGCTGGAGAGCCCCACGGGCACGGGCAAGACGCTGTGCCTGCTGTGCTCGACGCTGGCATGGAGGGAGTCCCTCAAGGTACAGTGGGCACCACGGGAATTGCGGTGCTGAGATCCCCAAGCGAGATCTGACCTATGACAATGTCAGAGCCGCTTGACGCTCTGTTGCTCTCACCTCCGTCCCCGCTCTCTGTCCTCCACAGCCCCAAAGCCAGGACCCAAACGCCGCCGCGGCGGCCGCCCTCATGGCCCAGGCGGGCCTGGGCCTGGGCCTGGGCCCGGGCGGAATGCCGTTGGGCCTGGGCGCCAGCATGCCCGGAGCAGGGGGCGGGCCCGGCGGGCCCGACGGCGGGGCCGGCGGTGGTCCGGGAGGCGGCAAGCCCGAGCTCCCCACCATCATTTACTCGTCTCGCACGCATAGTCAGCTGGCGCAGGTGATGAAGGAGCTGCGCAACTCCAGCTACAAGTGAGTCGCAGTGGTTCCATCAGGGCGGGGACTACGGATGCGGGGCGGGATGGGGCGGGATGGGCGGATCTGCGGGGAGCTACGCACTTCTACAAGAGCGTGCGTGCGGCGAGAGGGAGGCCGGCCTTGGGGCCGGGGGTTGCCCCACCCCCCAACTGCACTCTCCCACCGTTGAACACATCTTCAAGCAAAGCCCCCCCTCTCGCCCTCCACCCCGTCTTCTCCCACCCCAGGGACAAGGTTCGCTCCACGGTGCTGTCCTCTCGGCAGCAGACCTGCCTGCACCCCACCGCCTCCAAGCTGTCGGGCGGGGCGGCCAACCAGGCCTGCAAGGCGCTCACGGCGGCCAAGAAGTGCAGCTGGTGGGGCCCGGGGCGGGCCCGGGGTGGGCCCGGGATGGACCCGGCGTTGACCCGGTGTGGACCCGCGATGGGCCCAGGGCCCGGGCCTGCAGGACGGGGCGGGGACAGGGCTCGGGATGGGGCAGGTGGCACCCGTGCAAGCCAGCACCGTCGGATCTAATCCACGCGCTTCGCACGTGGTCTCACGTTTCCCCTCTTCGCCATGTTGTCATCGCCCCCAACGCCCCGCCTCCGCCCCCAGGCACTCTTAGCTCAGTAACGCGCGGCCCAAGCAATGTGTGCTCACACCCTCACCCCGCTTTGTGTCCCCCTGCCTCCGCCCCCAGGCACTCCCAGCTCAAGTTTGGAAAGTACCGCAACGCCGCCTCCTCGCTGGTGTCCTCGGTGCCCGACATAGAGGAGCTGGTGGCGGTGGGCAAGGCGCACGGCGTGTGCCCCTTCTACCTGGGGAGGGACGCGGGTGGGGCGGGAGGGACGGGGGGGGGGGGCTGCGGGTACCAAAGGTGCGTGAGACACACACCGCATGGCGGCACGGGGATCACGGGCGTTTGGTGGAGCGGCAGTACATGCATTTGCTGGACGCGGCTGGGCAGGGTGGTGGGCCAGCGGCTGGGACGATGGATTCGATGGTGCGTGCCGTACAACGCATGCGGCGTGCGCCATCCGGCCGTACCTTTGCAGACGCTGCATCTGCGATGCAGGGACGCTTTGATGCGATCCAGCGGTGACTGCTGACTCGACCGCCCTCTCCGCCCGCCCCCCTACCCCTTGCCCTCCCCCTCAGGCAAGGATGCCGACATTGTGTTCCTGCCGTACAACTATCTGCTGGATCCGTCCACGCGCCGTACGCTGGCCGAGAGCATCAATTGGAACAATGCGGTGGTGATCTTCGACGAGGCACACAACGTGGAGGTAAGTGTGTTTTGGGTGAGGTGGTAGGGGGGGCCATCGAGGTGGGGCTGGGTTGGGGTGGGGGCATCAAAAGTCAAAGGGGGCCGGTGCGAGGGGCGGGGGCTGAAGGGGGAGGCGGGGTGTAGACCATCCAAAGCGTTCACCACAGCGGGTGGCGGTAGTCCGCATGCCCTCCTGTCCGTATATCAATACTTTGGGGGCATGGACATGTCTTGGTCGATCTCTGTCCCTTCCGACGCAGCCGGCACCCCGTCACCCCCCATCTCCTTTCCTCCCCCTCCACCCCTCCCCCCAGTCCGTCAGCAGTGACTCGTGTTCCTTTGACATCACGGCCAAGCAGCTCACGGACGCAATGCTGGAGGCCAAGCGGTGGGGCCTGGGGGGGGCGGGGGGTGACCTTTGACGAAATGGGACCAGAGCCTTGGCAGGGCAGGGCAGGGCAAGGGGGCACACCCAGGGTCCTTCCTTGAACGCCCGCCTTCTTCTTCTCCCCCTCACCCCTCCCCCTCGCTCTCCAACTCCTACGAACATCACCCCCCCTCACCCCCCCCTCACCCTCAACCCCCCCCCCCCCCAGCGCCAAGGAGGCCTGCCTGGAGCGCATCGAGCGGGGGGGGCTGGCCATGGTGGACGTGGCGGCGCCGGGGGACACGGCGGGGCCGGACTACCGCCGTCTGGCGGCGGACATGGAGCTCCTGCTGGTGGGGGGGAGGGGGGATGAGTGGAGGGGAGGGGTGGGAGAGGGGGAGTAGGGGGGGCTTGGCGCACAGTGCCGCCGTTGACCCGCACACGGCCCTTGCCCCTTCCCCAAGCACTCCCTTGCACCCCCGAAGCTGATCTTGTTCGGGGTTAGGCTCAACCGCCGCTTACCGTTGACCGTTCGACAACCGCCAGGGCGTGCTCAAGATGCTGGAGAACGGGCTGCACGCGCTCTCGTCCAAACTGCCGCCGCCGCCGCCCAACGACCGCTTCGGCGGCGACGGCGGCGGGCTCACGCGGCCCGGCTCCTTCCTGTTCGAGTTCCTGGCACAGTTCGGCATCACGGCGCACTCGCTCTCGGCCCTGAACGCGGGTGAGGGAGGCCGCGCGGGCCCAGCGTTGTTAGTCTCATCAGGGGCAGGGCGCTGTAATTGTCCGCCTGTTGGCTCTGCTAGCGCTGCAAACCGCCTTGTCAAGCGTAGAAAGCATTTGACCCGGGGGTTACCGGGTGGGGCAGCAAGGGAAGGCCCCCGGGCAGGGGGTCACTGCGCTACCGTAGGCTGGGCTGGGCAGGCACAGGACAACCTCCCTCCACGACATCTACCCCTGAGTACCGGCAAGCGCTCTGATCTTCGCCCCCTCCCTGCTCTGATCTCCCCCCCCGCCCCGCTCCAACCGCCCTCGGCTCCCCCCCGCAGCCGTTGACGCGGCGGCCGACATCCTGGCGGCGGCCGAGGTGGAGGCGGGGCGCACGGGGGGCAAGGCGTCCACGGTGGCGTGAGTGGGGGGCGGGGTGGAAGGGGCAGTGGGGGCTCCTGTTTTGCAGGAGATCCTCTGGAGTAGGGTGGGGCTCTTCGGCGGGGCTCCTCTGGGTTTGGCCTCGAGCCGTAGGCGGGCGCTCTGCACCACCACCCCGCGCACGCCTGCCCTCACGACAGGGAGGATGACAGGCCCGTCACCCCACCCTGGTCCCAGGCACCTGCAGTCCTGCCTCAACCTCGCCCTCCCTACCCTCCCCCTAACCCTCCTACCCCCATCACCCTTTCCCCCCACCGCCACCCCCGCCCCCCACCCATCCCCCCCATCCCCCCCAGGCTGCAGCACCTCCAGTCCTGCCTCAACCTCGCCTTCTCCACCCTCGAGCCCCTCTCCGACAAGCAGGGCGCCCCCCCCGCGCACCGCGGCTTCCGGGTGCACGTGCACATGCAGCGGTCCTGGGGGGCGGACCGCCTGCCCGCGCCCACGCTGTCGTACTGGTGCTTCATCCCGGGCATGGCCTTCAGGTGCGCGCGCGATCGTACAGATCTGGGGATCTGGCAGTTCAGAGATCTGGGGATCCGGGATCTGGGGGATTCGTGATCTGGGGGATCGTGGCAGCGTGGCTTCATACAGGGTGCTGGCGCGGTGAAGGTTATTATGGCAGCGCTAGGTACGAAGGGCGAGGGCGAGGGCGGTGCCGATGCAGGGGGACAGATGGGCTCCGGTCGAGCCCGCCCATCAAGCCCGGCGCCAGCTGCCCCCTACCTCCCTGCCCTCCACCTGCTTCCTGTCCGCTCACGGCCCGTGGACCCTGGCTTCCCGCCACCCGCCCTCACGCCCTGCACGCCCACGGCCCCCCTGCTACCCCCCTCCTGACCCAACCCCCAAGCCCCAACACCACCACACCCACAGGCGCCTGGCGGCGCTCCGCGTGCGCTCCTTCCTGCTCACCTCGGGCACCATATCGCCAATGGAGACCTTCGCCGCCGAGCTGCAGATGCCCTTCCCAGTGCGCCTGGAGAACCCGCACGTCATCGGGCCCAGCCAGGTGTGTGTGTGTGTGGGAAGGAGGGGTAAGAATGTGGCTGGTGGAGGGCAGAAGCGGCACATCGCTGCGCCGAGCCACGTGCGGGGGCGGTGGAATGGGGGCTTGTGTGGAGTGCCGGCTTGACCGTCTGACCGGGCTGCAAAGCTATGCCAGCGCCATCGGTAGATCTCTGTTGAGGCGTGGGAGGCCTGACGGTCATGTGGCAATCGCGCACGCGGGGGCAGGTCTCACCTGCGCGTTCGCTGTCCCATCCTCTCCGCCGTGCAGGTGTGGGTGGGTGTGCTGCCCACGGGCCCCTCGGGGGTGGCCCTAAACTCCACCTTCCAGTCCCGGGACTCCACCGCCTACAAGGTGGGCAGGGCACGAAGAGGGGAGGGCCTCTGCCCTTGCCCCGCGGCTCGGCTCCGGAACCCCATGGCCTACCTCATGCCGTACACCGCCGCACACTGCCGTACGATGCCGTACAATGCAGGACGAGCTGGGCAACGCGCTGGTGAACGTGGCCCGCCTGGTCCCGGACGGCCTGCTGGTGTTCTTCGCGTCGTACGCCGCCATGGACTCGGCCATCAGCCACTGGAAGCAGAACGGAGGTGCGTACTCGTACGAATGCGTACATTTGCGGCTGTTTGCATGTGTACACGAGCAGCTCTGAGTAGTACAGTAGTACAGCCCGTAGTACATGTAGCACCCGCCGCCCGCATATGCCCCCTGCCCCCCTGCGTGTTTGTTTGGCACCTGCTTTCGCCCCTGCTCCTCCCTCTAGCGCAGCTGGCGCGGGGGGCACCCATAGCACCCATAGCAATGTCATCAGTTTCCATCACATCTGTGCCACATCCGTGCTTGGAACCCCCCTCCGTTCCAGGCGCGGGCAGCGCGGGCAGCCCGCGGGAGCGCATCACTCCCGCTCCAATCAATCACCCCCCCCCCCCGAAAACCACTGCCACATCTGTGTCATGTACGACACGCACGACCTGTAAAACCTTTCACCCGGTTTAAACGCCCCCAGGCGCGGGCGGCGCGGGCAGCACGTGGGAGCGCATCACGCGGCACAAGGCCCCCGTGGTGGAGCCCCGCGAGAGCGCCGCCTTCCAAGCCGCCATCGAGGAGTTCCGCAGCCGCCTGGACGACCCGGCCACGCAGGGGGCCGTGTTCTTCGCGGTGTGCAGGGGCAAGGTGAGGTGGCGTTGTGTGATGGGGGAAGCTCTGATGGGGGAATCCCCGGGACAGGCAAGGCGAGTGTGTGGCTGGCCCTGCCGTGTTCTTCGCGGTGCGCAGGGGCAAGGTAGGAGCGGGCGTGTGGGGGACACCCACGACTGTAGGATGTGGAGGTGTGCCGGGGAAGGCAGGGAGCGTGCGCGGCCGGCCCTGCGTCCGCTGGCGCGGTGTTGGAGGAGGACTATTCTCAGTCACCCAGGTCACTCACCCCGTCCCACCACATCCTCTCCTGCCCCTCCACACAACCCCACCCCCACCCCCCGCCCCCGTCAGGTCAGCGAGGGCCTGGACTTCTCCGACCGCGCGGGGCGGGCGGTGGTCATCACCGGCATCCCTTACGCAGTCAAGAACGACCCCAAGGTAGGGCCCAGGGCCGAGGGTATGCGGGGGAACGGACGACGCGGGGAGGAGCTTGGGTTGTGGGGCTCCACCCGGCGAGTCCCCGTTGACTCACACATGGCCTCTGCGTCTCACGCCCCAGCACCCGCACCCAACCCCCGTCAGGTCCGGCTCAAGCGGGAGGTCCTGGATGAGGAGTCGCGGGCGGCCGCCAGCGGCGGCGGGGGCCTGATGACGGGGGAGGGCGTGTCGGCGGTCAACGGAGAGGCGTGGTACACAAACACGGTGGGTGGGGGGGTGCGGGGGGTGCGGGCAGGTGGCTGATGGCAGGGACTTCAAGACAAGCTCAGTGGGGGCGGGGTGTGGGCGGGGTGTCGCCTGTGGTTGATACCGGTAGCATGCACGCCACCCAGCTGCTCGGAAGGGGTGGGTAGGCGGTTGGAGGCAGGGACTCCCAAGGCAAGCTCCCACGCCCTCTTGCCAGAGGCAAACGCCACACCGCCAAACCTTTACCGCCCCCCCCTTTACCGCCCCCTCCCCCCCATGTCCGCTCCCTCGTCCCCCCCTCCCCCCCCCCAGGCCATGCGCGCTGTCAACCAGGCACTGGGCCGTGTGATCCGCCACCGCTGGGACTACGGAGCCATCCTGCTGGCAGACGACCGCTTCAGGCAGCCCAACACGCAGGTGGGCCCGGGCGGGCCCGGGGCGGGCCCGGCACGCCGGCGGGGCCCAGGCAGGCAGTAACGGTTGCGGTTGCGGTACTGCACCCGCGTGGCCTCTCCCGCAGAGGAACATGAGCCGCTGGGTGCGGGACCACGTGACGGTGTACGACAAATTCGGACAAGCCAGCGCCTCGCTCACCAAGTTCTTCAAGGCAAGGCCAGGGTCGGGCAGGAGCGAACGCCCCCTCTACCCCAGAAAGAGGCGGAGGCGGAGTGGCCTCTGGCCCCCTTCTGTTTTGTCGCCATGGCCCCTATCGGCCGCGCCCTCCCCGCCCCCCACCGCCCCGCCGCCCGCAGGACAAGGCCTCCTTCGCTGCGCCGCAGAAGGCCCTGCCGGGCCGCGCCACACACATCTCTGCCTTCGAGACCGTCGCCGGATCGGGCCCCTCCACGTCAGCAGCTCTGGGCGCCGGCATGGGCGGCGGCGGCGGCAGCCGCGGCGGCATGTCCCTCATGGAGACCGCGCCAGCCGCCATCGACGTCAGCGGCATCGGCGCCCTGGCGGCGACAGGCCTCGGCGGCGGCGGTGCCGCCGCCGTCAAGCCGCGGCCACAGGCTGGCGGCGGCGGTGGCAAGAAGCCGCCGTCAGGGGGGCTCCTCGGCCTGCTGCGGTCGGCGCCGTCGGCGGTTGACGCGGTGGCGGACGCCGGCACGGCGGCGGCGGCGCCGGCAGTGGCGCTCGGCGGCGGCGGCGGGCCGTCCCAGGCGGCTTCAGGTTCGCAGTCGGGCGGCGGCGGCGGCATCGGCCTAGCGGCGGCGCTAGACTCCGTGGCGATGGGGGCCCAGCCGACGGCAGCGGCGGCGGGGCCAGGTCCGTCGGCGGGGTCATCCTGGGCCCCCGTCGGGGTGCGGCCCGGCGGCGGTGGCATGCGGCCGCCGCCGCCGGTCAGCAGGCCCGCGGCGCTGACAGCGCTGGCGTCGCTCGGCGGCGGCAGCGGCGGCATGGGTGGCGGCGGCGGCGGAGCGCCGGCGGAGGAGGTGGTGGGCCCGAGGCATCGGATCGCGGAGCACCAGCGGCGGGCTGCCTCTGAGTCAGCGTCACAGGCTAGCGGCCGGAGCCAGGACGACGACGATCCTGGGCCCGGGGCCCCGACGTCATCCGTTGGGCCTGGCCTGGGCCCGAGCCTCACCGCCGGCGGCCTGACGCGCATCGTCCTGCAGCCCGTGCAGCCGCCGTCAGCTACCGCCGCTGCAGCCGCCGCCGCCTCAGCCGCCGCCGCCGCCGCGGCCGCGTGCGGCGGCGGGTCAGGGCCCACAGCCGCCGCCGAGGCTGGGAGAGCGGGGCTCGGGGCTGATGGGGGCGGGAACCCGGACTCTGATCGCACCGGCGGCGGCGCCGGATCTGGAGCTGCCGCGGCGGCGGCGGCGCCGGCGCCGGCTGCCAAGGCTGACCCCAAGGCCTTCATGACACAGCTCAAGACGGACCTGTCCCCCGCCGGCTTCAAGTCCTTCCAACAGCTCATGTCCGCGTACAAGTGAGGCCGGCGTGGGGTGTTCGGGGAACGGGCTGGTGACATGTTGCGAGGGAGTAGACGGGAAAACGGTGCTCCATTAGCCCAGTGTAACGTGCGTGCTACTAGTACGAGCGACAAACGTTACTGGCGACGGATGCTTGGACACACAACCTTCGCAGCGCTCAAAGCGGAGGCGCGAGAGGCTTGAGCACGCTATGCTGTTGGTGACGGCCCAATGGGACACGGCATGTCACGCTATGCTGGTGTTGAGCGGGGCGACTCGGGCCTTTATTCAAGGCTGGTGGGCCACATTGGGGCGTACGGACACCAGTAGTGCGCCGGGACGAGCGACGCACGCCAAAGTGGGACGTTGGCACGAGCCGTTAGAACGCGTTGCAATGAAGCCATCGGTGTGGCTCGGCGCGTGTTCGGGGGTTGGGTCGCCGGCCCAGCTACCAGTACAGTGACCTACTCCCAATCACGTCGAGCCCCCAAACACTCCTGCCCGGAAACTCCCAACCGCCAACCGCCAACCGCCGCAGGACGAGCAAGGACCTGCACGCCTTCGTCGACGGCGCCGTTGCGCTCCTGCGCGCACCCGCCACCGCGCACCTTCTGCAGGGCGTCGCCGCCTTCATGCCCAAGGACCAGCGCACGTGGTTTAGCAACGTCATTGCCGTACACCTGCGCGCCGCCGCCGGGGCGGCGGCGGCGGGTGGCGGCGATGCAGGCAGCGGCGGCGGCACGGCGGCGGCCGGGGGAGTGCAGGGGGGAGGGGCGGGCAGCAAGGCGGGGCCGCTCGGAAAGCGACCTGCAACCTCCGACGCCCCCGCCGGGCTCGGGCCGGGCCCCGGCTCTGCCGCGGCGAGGCCCAGCTCGGCTGGCACGGGGCGGCCGGGCGGGCCCAGCGCGGCTCCGCAGGCCCAGGCGGGCCCAGGCAGGGCCAGCTCCGCTGGTGCCGCAGGCAGGCCCGGCGCCGCCACCACCACCAGTGGGCACAGCCAGGGCCGACCGGCACCCGGCCAGAGCCAGAGCCAGGGGCAGGCGCGGGCTGCGGCGGCCGCGGCCTTGGGGGCTGCGTCAGCCTCAGGGGGCAGCCAGCTCCGAGCCCAGCTCTTGGCCCGCCCGGGTGTCTCGGCGGCCGGAGGGGCCGCACCAGCGCCAGGGCAGGAGCGCTCGTCATCCGCGGGGCGAGGGGTTACGGGCGGCGGCGGAGGCCTGGCGCAGGGCCGGGCCACGGGGCAAGGACAGGGCTCTGCTCAGGCGTCGGGGTCCGGGTTGGGTTCGTCACGGCCGGCGGGTGGCGCGGGGCCGCAGCCGCCACCCGCCAAGCGGCCGAACCTGGGGCCCAGCGCGGGCCCGCGCGGGCCCTTGGAGGCAGCCCCTTCGTCTGCCGCCGCCCCGTCCGCCCGGCCTGGTTCTGCTGCGCTTAGCGCCGCCACCGGACCCGCCAACGGCAGCGGCGCAACCGCCAACCGCAGCGGCGCGGGGGCCGGGGCCGGGGGTGGAGGAGGGGGCGTGCTGTCCGCTGCCATGGCCGAGTGCAGCCTGTGCCACAAGCGGCCCATGGCGAACGCGCACGAGGGGCCGTGCGGCCACCTGGCCTGCTACAGCTGCTGGGCCGTGCAGCTGGCGGTGCACTTTGCGTGCAAGACGTGCGGCCGCTCCATGCGTCAGAAGAACCTGACTAAGAAGTACTTCATGTGAGAGGGCGCCGCGTCGTGCCGTAAGGTGCCGTGTGCCGTGCCGGGTCGTGCGGTGCGGTGCCGTACCGTCCTGTGCCATGCGGTGCGCCGGGCTGACCGGGGAGAACTTGATGTGATTGCGATGCGCTGTGGGCGGGGATTGGCGGCAGGCCGAGCGTGCCGTGCCGTGCCGTGCAGCCCGTGCTGTGCTGCTACGTCGGGGCGTCCCGCGCTGCACCCCACCGCGCTGACGGCTGCGCTGCGGCGTGCAGATGGGCCCGGCCAAACAGGTGGTGATGCTGTCACTGCTGAGGGCGGTCCTGGGCGCAATTCATGCCACACGGAAGAGCGGGGTTGGTGGGAACGGGAACAGAAACAGCAGGGGGCAAGCATGGCGCGTGCGCGTGCAGAGGCGTGTGGAGGTGTTGCTTCTCGGGGAAGGGGCGGGGGGCCAGGGTCAGGTCGGGTACGGTTGTACGTTGCTACTTGTTAGGTCGCGTCAACCGCGCGCCGTGTGCAAGGCGGGGGCGCGAAAGGCTTGCATGTGGAGGTTGACGCTGGCGTCACCGTGAGGGGACGCAGGCACGGACACCGTTGGTGGGCAGGGCGCTCTGGCCGCTGTTGTTGGATCTGAACGGCGCCCGAGCTGAGCAGGCGTTGACGAGGGGGTCAGCCTAGGAGCAGGAGCTGTGCAGGAGGTGCAAGGTCGAGGGTTAGAGGCAGGTGGGTCTTGCCGCGTGGTTGGCACGCATCGCTCGGACGGGAGGCTGCGTGGCTCTGCAGGTGTGGTGTATGCCGTGTGGCGGCTGAAGGTGTGCGGCGCTCGCGTGCTTAGGCGGTTAGTGATGCGACCGAGCTGAAGTTTGCAGTTAGCACGCGTCGAAGTCTAGCGGGCCGGGGCGCAGTCGGCGCTAGCGCGATCGACCTTAGTGCAAGCACCAGTGTCGCGGGGCTGAAGCTGGCGGTCGGCGGCGGCCGGGTCCGTCTGGGGCCCCAGCTTTGGCCTGATGCACCAGCCGCCGACGGCGTGGCTGCTCAGTCGTCAGTGGCTATCGAGCTGTGTGGTGGGCGGCTGGTTAATGCTCGCGAGTACCCTTTCGTGCTTTTCAATTCTCAATCTAACCGAAATATCGTTAGTCGGGCCGTCCCGGGCGGTCCAACTCGCGTTGCTTTTCCGGCCGGCGTGCCGCGTGCAACCGCACGACCCAGACAAGTGTAGAAGCTCTGTCTATGCAATGCGGAATCACCAAATCGAGGTCGGCGTTCGCGACGCGGTCGATCATTGTCCATGTCGAGGGCCGGCGACCCAACCCCCGAACACGCGCCGAGCCACACCGATGGCTTCATTGCAACGCGCTCTAACGGCTCGTGCCAACGTCCCACTTTGGCGTGCGTCGCTCGTCCCGGCGCACTACTGGTGTCCGTACGCCCCAATGTGGCCCACCAGCCTTGAATAAAGGCCCGAGTCGCCCCGCTCACACCAGCATAGTGAACGCGCCCTGTCCCATTGGGCCGTCACCAACAGCATAGTGTGCTCAAGCCTCTCGCGCCTCTACTGAGCGCTGCGAAGGTTGTGTGTCCAAGCATCCGTCGCCAGTAACGTTGGTCGCTCGGCGAAGCATCCCACCAACCTCGCAACGATGGGGCGTCTGGCAGTAGCCAGCGCGCTATGCCTAGGGCTTGCGCTCGTGGCGTCAAGCGCAGCAGCAGGTGGGCCCCTCGCGAGTGGTGATTGCAGCGCCGGGTGCAGTTGCGTGCCGGCCGGCTGTTACATCCACGCCTGGGCACCAGCGCGACGCGTCTTAGGTTTGGTCATTTACCAACAGCAAGCGCTCGCACTGCTCTCGCCGAGGTTACCCATGAGGGTCACTCCTCCCTCGCGATGTCGGCCCACGCAACCGCAGCCGCCCTCGCGCAACCGCGCCTCGCCGGCTTGCCTTGCTAACTCCTTGTCAACCCTCCCGACCCACCCAACCCACAGAGTCGATCAAGTGCACAGGCACCATCTACATGTTGACCAAGTTCGAGGGCGCCGCCTATCCCATCACGTTGGACGCTGAGGTCGGGACTACCGCCAACAAGACCGTGGCCGACCTGAAGTGGCTCCCCCATCCCCCCTCCCGCGACTGGGACGATCGTGTCAACAGTGCCAAGGTTCAGTGCGTGTGCGCTGTGCCCAACACCTGCACGGCCGCCTCCTTCGCGTGAGTGCCTTGGGTGGTTACCAGCTGGTTAGTGGGCTACCAAAGCTTGTTGTGTTGTGAGGTTACGGCCTGCTGTCGACGGGGTCCCAAGCTGTGCAGCTTAGGCTTGGGGACCACTTGCCCACACCATGGTTTCCCTGACGGGCTTGGCTTGCAAACGTGTCTCCCACCTCACGCCCCTCCCATCCCACCCGTGCCCCGTACAGCAACGTCAACTTCCGCCTCTTCCAGGACCCCGTCTGGTGAGTGGGGCACCGCTTGGTCTGCGTGGGATGCATCCATAGTAGTATCTCCCAGCAGACGCTGCTCCCTCACCCTTCGTGACTCGAGGCCAAACTCTGCCACCGCCGGGCAGCAAGCAGCCCCACTCGTCTGCTGTCTGCTCGCCATGCCCCTCCCTCCCTTGCCTCGCCTTTGCTGACCCCCTCCCTCCCTCCTCACCGCCCTCCCCCAGGCGCTATACCTTCGGCGGTCTCAAGCTGGACATCCCTTGCGTCGTCGGCACCAACGGCTGCTCTGGCTCCCTCGCAGTCTTCCCCAGGGGCTGGGCCGGCCGTCCCTCGGCCATTGCCGTGACCCTCAACGAGCCCGACTTCAAGCTGCTGCCTCGCTACCTCATGAAGAACCCCGGTGGCTGGGTGGATTACTGGCCTACTGAGCCCGAGGCCTCGCCCAGCCCCAGCATCCCCATGGAGAGCCCCATCCCCAGCCCGGCCTACGGCGACCCCTCGCCGCCCACGTACGGCCACGCCACCAGCAGCCCTCCCCCCGCTCCCATGGTGGAGGAGCCCTCGCCGTCCCCCGAGCCCGAGCCCTCGCCGTCCCCCGAGCCCGAGCCCTCGCCGTCCCCCGAGCCCGAGCCCTCGCCGTCCCCCGAGCCCGAGCCCTCGCCTTCTCCCGAGCCCGAGCCCTCGCCTTCCCCTGAGCCCGAGCCCTCGCCTTCGCCCGAGCCCGAGCCCTCGCCTTCCCCGGAGCCCGAGCCCGAGCCCTCGCCGTCCCCCGTGCCCTCCCCGAGGGAGCCCAGGCCTCCCCGGCCTCCCCGGCCTCCGCCCAAGGCGGTCCCCTCCCCCTCGCCCTCGCCCGTTCCCACGTACGGTGACCCCTCCCCCGAGCCCTCCCCCGAGCCTTCGCCCGAGCCTTCCCCTGAGCCCTCGCCCGAGGCTTCCCCCGAGCCCTCCACCGACCCCGTTCCGCGCTCGCCACGCAACCCTACTTCTCCGCCCCGCATTCCCCGCTCCCCGCCTCGCTCGCCCCGCAACCCCCCCAACCCCCCGAGGTAAGCACAATCAATGACGCGAGCGAAGTTGAGAATGTCGGGACCCTAGCCTTACACCGGCGAGTTTGTCTGGTTTGGTAAAGATACTAACTGATCTCCTTTGCACTTCCCTTCATCCACAGGAGCCCGAGCCCGCCCCGCAAGCCCCCGTCCCCGCGCCCGCCCAAGCCCAGCCCTCCGCCGTCGCCCCGCCCTCCTCCTCGTCCCCCGAGCCCCCCTCGCAACCCCCCCACGCCCGGCAAGCCTCCTCGCAACCCGCCCAACCCTCCCCGCAACCCCCCGTCGCCTCGCCCGCCGCCCAAGCCCCTCGCTCCCACTAACCCCCCTCGCGAGCCCCGCCCGCCCCGGCCACCTCCGTCGCCCCCGCGGGTCCGGCCGCCGCCTTCGCAGGAGTAAGCCAATCGGCTTTCACTTGCATTGGTGCATTGCGCCTGGTTTGCCGAGAGCTGGGAGCGTCTTGCCTTGGACGCTATCGGTGTCAAGCCGGACATAGGTTAGGGATTGCAGAGAGGAATTCGAGCGCGGGCAGGGGTTAGCAAGCAGGTGTATGCAAGCGTGTGTTGCGGGATCCCATTTTTTCCTGACGAAGAGCTTGCAGTGCGGCGCGTTTCGTTGCGGGCTGTTGGTGTGGTGATGATGCATGTGCTCAAGAGCAGGGACTCGACATGGGTGTAGCAGACCGGGTAGGAGTATATACACACACGGCGATTGTGCCGTGGGCCTTTGGCGCATATGTCATAACCGTGACACCCACAGATTGATTTGTTCTAGCCTGTGACTGTGACTGTGCCGGTGTGGTGGCTAGGAATGGAGGAGTTGAGTTGGGAACCGAGACTTGGTCCCAGGGCCGGATGGTGGCCTGAAGGCTGGTGTAAAGCTACGGAATGACACGCGCACTGTGCCCCTTCCCTCCCTGTCCTGTGCCCCCGGAGTCCTGCCGCTGCCTTCGCCCGCATCAGAGTGAGCAAAGTGCCTCGGTGTCACGGGCACAAGTTATGTGGCGTTGCAGTCGTCGAAATCCGTATTAGGACCTTCTCGAAACGGCTGTTCGTGCGGTTCGTGCTGGTGCTGGATCGTTGCAACGACCTAGCCTGCTTTGCCCTCCTTCTGACCTAGCCATCTTTGCCCTGCATTTGCCTTTGCCATTGGCGAGCGTGTTCCACAACATTTCGCGGGGTGAGCGAGGCATTCATAATTTCCTCAACAGGCGACCAATTCGCATTTGCGAGATAGCAGCGTAAGGGATCAGCTTGAAGAAGGCACAGTGTCGAGTGCCAGTAGCGGCGTCCACACTCAAGAGTAATTGACACGTGCGATTCGCTTTATCCGTGCAGCCCGCCACAGCCACAGGTGCTACAAGCACTTATAGCCATCGTTGTGCCCTACATACTCGGTCAACTAGATTGACTCAACTGACTGCAGAAGTATTCGCAGAGATGTCGCGCCACACCTTGCGCGTCGCGTTCGCGGGGCTCCTCTGTCTGGCCCTGGCGTCGAACGCAGCTGGTGAGCTTTACGTCGCCATCTTCGTGGTCTGGCGTAACCAACACGGCCTGTAGTGTCGTCACTGATCAACCTTTGGCCCTCGCAGCGATGCTGAGCTGCACCGCCAAGCTTTTCGACAAGGTTAAGCTTGCGGGCGAGACTTATGAGCTCACACTGATGCCGACCGGAAGCTCTGGTGCCGCTGTGGCCTACACCCTCGAGGTTGGTCAATCTTAGCGTGTCGAGATTTGCCAGCTGGCGGCGACTTGGCCGGCGAACACAGCTTTACGAGCGCCTGTCTCTTCTACCGACAGGGTTTCGATGATGCGGCCAAGTCCGGCACCATCTACTGCACTGGGGGCACTGCCGACGACTACGCCAAGGTGGGTCCCTCTGACGGTCAGAGATGGACGGAGGGTCCGCACGCTCCGCCCCCCTGACGGCTGCTGGGCCCCACCCTTCTATGTTGAGAGCGTGAGCCCGCGGGCGGTGCATAGGTGCTGTTCAAGCATGTTTGGGCACTGGTGTAACTCACTCACTCACCTTCCCCCGGCCGCCCGCTCCCTCCTCCACTGACCCCCCGCCGCCGCCATGGCTTCTCCTCACTGCCCTCCAGGTCTCTCTGCGCCTGTACTCCGACCCCGTCTGGCGCAAGACCCGTGGCGGCGACAAGATCGACCTGGACTGCGTCGCCGACAAGTCGGGCGGCTGCTCTGCCACGTGGGACATCATGCCCAAGGGCTGGCAGGGTCGTGCGTCCGCGGCCGTACTTCTGTACAACAACGATGCGTACGTCCTGCCGCTCAAGGCGCTCAAGGGTGGGTCCTGCAGGGCTCCGGGGCGGAGTGGTTTGGAAAGCAGGAGCACAGGACACGGCACGGGTTTGCGTGGCTGCGGCGAGGGGGTAACGCGTGGATGGAGCACGCCTTCCCTGGTCAGGCCCAGGCGCCCAGCGCCGGAGTCTTCACCAGTGTCATTGAGTATGGCTGCTGTTGTTGCTCCTGTTGCAGATGGCGTCACTCCTTCTCCCATGCCGGAGGAGAGCCCTATGCCCATGGAGAGCCCCATGCCGGAGGAGAGCCCTATGCCCATGGAGAGCCCCATGCCCGAGGACAGCCCTATGCCCGAGGAGAGCCCTGCTCCGTCCCCCGAGCCCAGCCCGAGCCCCAGGAAGCGGAAGGTGAGCGCGGGTGTCACAGCCCCAGGTGTACGGGGCAATGGGACTCGCTTGTTGCAGGTAGTTTTGCAAACCGCTGTCACTCGTCGTGTTGTGCCCTTGCGTGCGTTCTGGCATGCTCCTGGTCTAAGGCCGGCTCCGCACCGCGCCTACGCTTACCTGGCTCAGTGGCTCACTCGAGCAGCCTTCATTAACCTATCCTGGCCCCCGCCCCCCCGCCGCCCAACCCGAAGCCCAACCGCAAGCCCAACCGCAAGCCCAAGCGTGGCCGCAAGAACCGCTCGCCCTCGCCCTCCCCCTCGGCTTAAGCACAACCTGCTACAGCAGACCCATGCAACCAGACGCTTACGTGACTGGATGTTTTGACGAAGAAAGCATACGGAACCAGCTGTTTTGGTTCATGCTGGTGGTTTTTGTGACGTTTGACTCCGTACATAGCCGACACCCTGACCCGTTGACGTGTGCTGGGGCCACTGCAAAGTGGTGCTCAGCACTATGGCTGGGGAGGGGGGAGGGCTCGAGAGTTGCCCTACTTGTGAAGTGCGCGCGTAGTACCTGTGGGCATTGACCTAAGTGTTTTTACGAAGCTGGTGGGGCCACGCTGATGGGCCGTTATCTCCTGTTCCTGGTCTGACCGGGCTTCACCATGCCATCCTATGCGCCGGGTGAGGCCAGTCCCAGCGCCGTATGACCCGGTGCAGTACGCCTGTTGTAACGCTCACGGTGCTGAAGCTGGATCTCTTTGCCCCAGGAATCTCTCCCCTGCTTTGCGCGGTGTGCGTTCCCGCGCATGCTCCAATGACTGCCAAGCGGCTTACGCCTGATGAGGGCTTGCGCGCTTCGAGTCCCCTGACCCCGGAGCCATCGGGGTCAGCTCCATGCAGTCCGGCCGCTTGTCACCCGCCAATCCAAGCATGCCGCTCTACCGGTTGCCAGTCACCACCGACATGAGCCCGCCGTAGCCCACCTACCGAGCCCTTGCATTGCAGGATCAGTCATCCGTGCCTGATCAGGGCTTACACGCCCCGACCCCCGAGTCCGTGGGATGCAGCTCCACACATGCAGACCAGCAGCTTGCCAACAGCCAAGTCACATTTGGCGGAAATGTCTTTTCCCGGGACCTAGACTGCACTCGACTGCACGAGCCTCGGGGATCAGCAATCCGTCCTCACCCCCTTGCGTCGGTGATCTGCCCCTGCTGTTCGCAGCTTGCTTGCGCAGCGGGGGTACTCGACAGCCAAGTTTGCTGCAAGTTGCGCTCATACTCTTGCCCGCGCCCCGCAATCTGACATTGCCTCCTCCCCCAGTTGAGCCAATATTGCGGGGCCTTAAGCGGAATGCTGCCGTCTCTCAGCCTACTTCCATGGCTTGATGATCCACGACACTGGAGGTCCCCGCCGAATGCTAGATGTTCAGCCACAACACAAGCAAGGCAGGGCAGTTCACAACTTGGGATGGCACCCCCCCACCTGCCGCCCCGCCCCTAGGAGCTTAGCTGACGGGCATTGGGCAAAGGTGACTCAGACCCTGCCCAGACGAGTGAAGAGCGATGGATTGATCCACGGGCATCGTCACGGTTACACAGATTCCCGTCCACAAGCTGGCCCGCACCAGACCTTCATGTCTGCCCCTCACAAACCACAAGCCGAGTCACCCGGCTGTCCACACCACAGTGGTCCAGCTGCCGTCATGCCACCGCGCCGTCAGTGGATGAATGGGCTGCTAAGGCATAGCCCTGAAAGCTAGATTCCATATCATGCTAGTGCCGCTCGCATCGGCATTCACCGTCGAGGGTCGTCTGCCCTCAGGCTCCCTCATCTAGGTTACTGTTCTACGGTCGCTAGTGAGCACCACCGGGCATTACACATCGGTCCCTCTAGTCATGCCGTATCACTAGCCCGGATGCGCTATGCCTAGGCCTTCATGGCCTCCGAGGATTGTGTTCAATTCGTCTCCCCTTCCCCCCAAGTAGAGGCGGCACATCCCTCTTAGGGCGAAGGCGAGCGGTTCTTGCGGCCCCCACGGGGCTTGCGGGTGGGCTTGGTGGAGGGCTTCTTGCCGGGGCGCCTCTTCTGTCGGTCAGGTAGGGGAGGAAGGGCAAGGAGGGGGGTTGTGTGTCAGCACGCAACAGCAGTGCGGAGCCCTGACAGCGTGCCTGCCCGGGAACACAAGGGCAAAAAGCCTTCAAACGAAAGCACTTGCCTTGGGGCTGGAGCTCGGCTTGGGGCTGGAGCCCTTGGGGCTGGGGCTGGGCTTGGGGCTGGGGCTAGGCTTGGGGCTCTCAACCGGCTCCGGGCTCTCCACAGGCTCCGGACTCTCCATGGGCTCTGGGCTCTCCACGGGCTCTGGGCTCTCCATAGGCTCCGGGCTCTCCATGGGCTCTGGGCTCTCCTCAGGCTCTGGGCTCTCAGCCGGCTCGGGGCTCTCCTCGGGCTCAGGGCTGGGCGAGGGCTTGGGGCTGCCTGCAAGGCGTAAGGGGCAAGGACGGAGCATGAGACCAAGGTGACCACACCTCCATGCACACGCCTTTCAGCTCGATCCAAGCAAGAAATGCAACCAAACAGACCCTCCTCCCACCAGGCCTGGCCCTCGCTCCAAGCCACCCACCCGACGGGTTCTTGGGGATGCTGAAGGGCAGCTTGTAGTCGGGCATCGAGTACAAAATCGCCGCAGCTGAAATCCGCGCGCCGAAGCCGGCGGGCATGTTGGTCAGGGTGTTGTTGGCGCAGGACTTGCCGCCGGAAGCGACCGCGCAGGTGACGTCCGTCTTGTCGCCGCCACCGTGCTTGCGGAAGTAGGGCTCGGCCCACATGCGCAGCAGGATCTTGCTGCGGGCAAGGAGGACCAGGGGGGGCGCACAGGAGGAAGGCAAGCGTCACGTCAGCGGGCGTCTTGCGGGGGCTGGGTTGTGCGACGACGGCTGGCAAAGGGGACGGCCGCGCGAACGGGGCGGCAAGGCAGGGTGTGCAGGGGCTAGAACGGATCTTGTTTGGCTGCATCTCTCGCGCGTCCACCCTAGTGCCTTTGCCCACTTTGTGCCCAGGACTGAGCTCTACTTGCAGCGGTCCGCCTGCGTCGCCTTCCCAGCGGTCGCTCACCCAAAGTCCTCAGTGCAGTCGGCCTCGTCGCAGGTGCACGAGAGCTTGGCTGACTGCACCGTGTCGTCCCATCCCTTGGGCGTGTCGCCCTGCGATGAGGGTCGGGCGATGTGGGTTGGGCGGTGTGGGTTGGGCGATGTGGGTTGGGCAAGGTCAAGGCGCAGCAGGGGGAAGGATGGGTTGGGTAGGGGGAGGCACGGCGCCCCTCAAATCCCTCGCCGCCCGCTGCAGCGTGCAGGGATCAATCTCGCGCCCAAAGAGGACCGCCCCGGGTTACAGGATAGCTGCTGGCCCCCTTGTCGGAAAGTGCGACGGATGCTCCCGTCCGTTGCCCTCCAGACACGGTCATCACCTAATGTTCTGCGAGGTACGTCTCAAGTCTAGACTCCGTGTCCCTCCTTTATCCCCTTGTAACATGGCGCCCGCCTTCGGAGGCCCCCTCGCTTGCCTCACCTTGGGCTGCTTGGCAAAGTCGTAGATGACAGCCTTGTCAGAGTCACAGCCGTCGCAAGGGGTCAAGCTGAGCGTCAGCGGCGGGCCCTGGAAGTTGCCTTTCACGTACATCGTAGCTGTGCAGGTGATGGAGGCTGCGGGCAGGGGCAGGGCAGGGGCAGGGGGACGGGCGTGTGATGGAGGCTGCGGGGTCGGGCAGGGGCACGGGCGTGAGAGTAGGTACCGGGTTGGGGGTAGCATGGTGTAAGATTGCGTTTTGCGGTGGGGGAAGTGGAGGAGCAGCGAAGCAAGGGTGCGGATTCGTGGTCGGCGGGAACCGCGGTGGGAACTGCGGACGGAGATGCTGACCTCCCGCGACCAGACATGTGCAAGACCAAGAAGCTGCATGATGACCGCATTCAGCTTGGGTGATACTTCTGAGCTACGGTCGTCAGTTAAACAGAGCCAGATCGTGCAGCTCGGGCCGTCGCGCCACATGCTGTAGCCGAGAAGGTTCGGGTCAAGGGCGCTCATTGTCGAGTCTCGCTGTTGGTGTTTCTGCTTACCATGCGCAGTCGCTGCCAGAGCCCCGAGCACCAGGAGCACCACTGCGGCGCAGCCGCTCGAACCCATTCTTGCTGCAGGTGCTCAGACTTGAGGTTTCGGACTTCTCCAAAGTAACTGAGTGTTGTGTGTGCAGGAGAAGGTGAGCTAGGAACTATATATGTGCTCACCACTACTGTACAAACCGTACGGGAATGAAATATGTTGCAGCCCGACCGCGACTCTCGTATGCTTACTCCTGACATACGTGCAGGGATGGCTGTACCAACAGCCATCGCGTTAGAATGGTTCTGTCCCGACAGCCATCGCGTTCAGCCTGGCATCGCGACGAGTCTGCATGCTGTGCTTGTGAACATGATCGCGCCCCATACAACTGCTGGAGAGCGAGTGGTGTTCATGTATGCTTCGCTGGGTAGCTTGGGGATCTTAAAGGGGACGGGGGGAACCTTTGTGTGAGCGAGCCCTGACCCGCCTGACCAAAGACGTCAACACGGTCAACAGGGCGTACGCGACATCGGGAGAGCTGAACTGCGATGCACTGACCTGGGGGGCGGAAAGGGAGTGCGTGCAATTGTCGGGGGCACCGATATGCTTCTGTAGGGCTGGTGTCAGGTCCGCCAGAGGGCAATGCTTGAGGGGTAGACATGGGGCGGTTCGTGGCGGACGGCTGACGGACAACACGCCGACCATCGACAACTGTGTGCGTCGACGCTCGCTGCGCAAGGGTGTTTGTGCATCTGTCCAACCCGACTCTGGGACGGCTAGAGCTCGCAGAGCGCCAGGTAGTCGCTACCCATCACGCTCCGGTCGCGGGGGACGCCGCGAAATACTGTTACCTGTCCAGTCTCCAGTATTGAATGATGCGCTGCAGTAGTCGTCGAGGTCAAGCGGCGCTGTTTCGCGAGTCCGGGAGCTGTCGGTCCGGGAACGGCGGGCGCGAGTTGAGGGACGCAGCGTCGAGCGTTCCCACCTCAGCTGGTGCAATAAGGAGTGCACAGAGCACACTGCTGCGGCCTCCGGCTTTGGCGATCGAGAGTTTAAGTACGGTGTTGCACATTCATCTGTCGCTTCTGCACACCATCACACCTGGGGCCTCGACGCCAGCCTGGCTTGTGTTAGTGCCGGGTAGTGCCGCTGCACAACACTGCAGCTATAAACGGCGCTGACGCGCCCGAGCTGCTGAAGCTGATTGGATGCTTCGGGCGCCCATTTTGCTTGGGCTCGCGTTGAGCCTACTCGTCGCATCCGCACGAGCTGGTGAGAGCGTAGACGCCGACGGTGATCACTCCAGCGTTCGCTTGCCAGCCTTGCGCAGCCTTGCGGAGCCCGCCAGTCGCCCGCATTGCTTGTGCAGCCTGCGCAACCGCTTCGACAGCGCTCGCTGCGCTGTCAGCGATACTGTCTTTCAGCTTCAGCAGTTGCCGTTTCGCACACGCCCAGTTCGAGCGGTTGTTTATGACGACGGGCGTCGCTCGGTGTTGCCCGGATGGAAACACTTCCCTCCTTGGTCCGACGTGCGCGTTCGGTGTGCACACGGTTATGATGCTGCTCTTCCTTGAACGCAGGCTCCGTGACCTGCAAGGCGGAGTTCTACGCGAGAGGTGGCTATGAGGGAACGGCCCTGGAGTTGAGCTTCACGCCCAGCGCCAGCGGCGTGCCGGGCGTCGAGGTCATCTATGACCTGGCGGAAGTACCCAGGGTCCTTGCATCGGTGAGTGGAGGCTTGCGGAAGGGAGGGACACGGGGGGGCGCCAATTGAGGGGGCAGTGGTGCACGGTTCGGGAGGGGAAGAGTGAGGGGGCTGGCCGAAGGATGGGGGTAGCAAGTGCGTCACTTCGCAAAGGCTCGTTATCAGGGATGGCATTGCAGAAGCTAGAGGCAGACGGCCTTGGTACGTAGAGGTGACCCTCTGAGCCTGACAGCATACGCAGTGCCTGGCGCTTGTGTTTTCAGCCCTAGCTGCCTGTCAGAGCTTCGGGACCCCCCCTGTTGAACAGATGAACACCCAACCGTGCTCGCCCCAACTCCTCCACAGGGCGAGACCCGCACGTGGGATGACATCATCAACTCTCTCAAGATCAGCTGTGAGTCAACCACACGGCTGCGGGCTGCATGGGGGGAGAGTTGCTAGCACAGGCGGGGTTGGAGAGCCTCTGGGGCCCTGGTTGGTTGCTGAGATTCAATTGTGCTGAGCGCGCGGCTGCTGGCCCCCTTGCCCCTCAGGCACCTGCCTCAGCGGAGACTGCCTCCCTGACTACAGGTGGGGAAGCGGTCGGGGCCTCGGGGGCCGGGCGCCGAGGGCACGGACGCCAAGGATTGTGGGGCCGGAGAGTGGAGGCGGGTTGGCACCAGGCAAGGAGGACTGCGCCAGACGGACGTGGCACATGACACGATTCGCGGGCCTCCCTTGCCCCGCCGTGCCTTGTACTGAGACGTCGGGCGCGGCCGCGTGACGCCCCTCCACCCCCCACACACATCATGCCAAGGCCGCCTCCCTGACCCTTGTTCGCTCTCTCTCAAACATCGCCTCCGCTTCTCCATCCCCTGCCCTCCCCCTCCCTCCCCACAGCATGGTGCTGCTGCGCGTGTGGTCGGACCCCATCTGGCGCCGTACCAACGGCGGCTCCTTCGAGAGCCTGACCTGCGACCCCTCGGCCGATGGCAGCAGCTGCCAGGGCCGCAGGGGCAGCATGTGGGGCGGATGGAGCTCGCGCGCCAGCGCTGTGGTGAGTCACGGGAGCCTTGGCTGAGTCAGAGTGCGCGAGCTCAGTTGCCCAGCAGCAGTTGGGTGAGGCCCCTTAGGGACGAGGGACTTGGCAAGGCACAAGGCCTGGAGCCACAGGGGCTGGGGGGCTTGGCGCTCCGACCTGCCGGCTGTTGCGGGCGCTGTTTACCAGACCTGTCGGGGCCATCAGGGGCCAGCGCCCTCACCTGCGAGGTTCCTTCTCGGCCCGACCGGCTACCTCTCCTTGCCTCTGTCCCGCCCCTTCAGGCCATTGTGTACAACAACGCGGACTACGTGCTCCCTCGGACCGTGCCCCGGGGTGAGTATCCAAGAGCCTTTTACTGTTGCAGGTGTACTGCTGCAGTCCGCGCGGTTGGCTTGGCTGATCTTGGCTGAGTGCTGTCCGTCGCTGCTTGCAGGCTCGCCCTCCCCCAGCCCCGAGGACTCACCCTCCCCCAGCCCAGAGCCGAGCCCAGAGCCGAGCCCAGAGCCGAGCCCAGAGCCGAGCCCGGAGCCGAGCCCGGAGCCCAGCCCGGAGCCCAGCCCCGTCGACATGACTCCCTCGCCGCCGCCCCCCCGGAGCCCTCGCGTGCCCCGCATTCCCCGCCGCCCGCCGCCCCCGTTCACGCCTCTCGGCCCCGCGTTCCCCGAGGAGGGACCCGCGGAGAGCCCTTCGCCCAGCCCCGAGCCGAGCCCCGAGCCCAGCCCCGAGCCCAGCCCGGACAGCCCCGTGGATGTGAACGCGCCGAACTCCCCTCGGGTTCCCCGCCCCCCGCGGCCGCCACCGCGGCCCCGCCCTCCGCCTCGCTCCACGGAGCCTGCCACTCCTGAGCCCGAGGCCCCGCCCAGCCCGGCGGAGGGAGGCAGGCCGTTCATGCCCTTCGTCCCGGAGAGGCCGCCCTCGCCTTCGCCCCCAGTCGCCCCCTTCTCACCGCAGAGGCCCACCCGCCCTCGCTCGCCCGCGAACAGCCCCAAGCGCCCGCCTCGGAGCCCCCGCAACCCGCCCAACCAGCCGCCTCCGCTCAACCCCTACTACCCCACCGTCCCCCGCGCGCCCTCCCGGTTCAGGTCCCCCCCTTCCCCTCCGAGCCTGCCTTCAATCATGGTCCCTCCTCAGTACCCGCCGCCGCCCTCCCCCCCACCTCCCTCGCCCTCCACTCCAGGCATGCCGCCCAGCCCCCCGCCGCCCAGCCCGTCCCCGCCCCCGCCACCCCCCGGCGTCCCCGCCTCACCGGCCATTCCCGCCACCCCCGCGGCGCCGCTCCTACCGCCGGGCGTTTCGCCAAGCCCCAGCCCCTCGCCTGCTCCCTCGCCCTCGCCTGAGTCGCCCGGCCTCAGCCCCGAGCCCTCGCCCAGCCCCTCTGGCCTCAGTAAGCATTGCACCGTTGCACACAAACGTCCTCCTTCCAGTGCTCATGGCCCTCTGCCCACTCCCGGGCGTGTCGTGTGACTAAGCGGCCCTTTCTACCGGTCCCCTCCGTCTCAACGCTTTGCTCCCTCTCCTCCCCAACTGCAGGCGGCCTGGCCTGCACTGCGTCCTTCTGGTACCTGAACGAGTTCCGCGGTGGGTCACAAGTGGCCAGCGGGGCTCACTGAGTAGGGAGCAAACTCGTAGGAAGGGGGCAGGGAGTCTGCGTAGTGTTGGGCCTTGATGGAAGCACGTGAAGCCTCCCAGTGGAGGGTAGGGGTGTCCTGGGGCCCGGCTTCAAAGCCTCAGGGGCGCGGACGTATGGTGGCAGCGCCGTGTAGAGCACCTGAGGCCACTGTGAGCACTTGCACTTGTGAAGATGTGGATTCGTTTACGGCACTTTCAGCGCAGTGGCCTGGAGGCAGTTGCCGGATCCCAGGACTGCGGGAGGGGGATGGCAAAGGGCGGACCAGCCTACTGTCGTTTAGGACAATTCGCCACTCGATCGTGGGTCTTGCGTTGTGCCTCGCCCCATCTCAAGTGTGCATGTCGACTCAACCCTGGTCCCCCAGGCGAGAACTACACGGTCATGTGGGACCCCGCCTCCCCCCGGGACTCCCTGGCCAACCTGGACCTGCGGGAGCTGCCGCCACCGGAGCGCGCGCCGGTGCGTGCTCATGCGCTGCTCCCGGTTGCTGGGCCCACTGTTGCTCTTGCTTTTGGTGCTTTCGTGGTATGGCCAATGGCATCTGGAGCCTTGGCTGGGGACTCCCAGCATGTCTCGTGCACTTCCCGCCCGCCGTGCTCACCCGCAGTCCTGGGACGACAACATCGACTCTCTGCGCCTCACGTGCAAGTGCCTCAAGGCGGACTGCGTGGAGGACTTTGCGTGAGCGCAGGGGCGGCAGGGGGGAGCTGCCAGGGACCGGAGGACACTCCAGGGGCGGGCCAGGGGCGGGCCAGGGGGCGCTGTGGGGACGCGGCAGGGTGCATACAGCAGGGGTAAGGGGGCCAGTAGCATGGACGAGCTTGGAGCACGGCGTGACGACAAGGGCTCAAGGGCTCAACTGGGCCCCATGCGTTTGCCATCCTAGTTAGGGTCCCGACCACCTCATCTTGTCCCGCTCTCCCATGCGCGCAGGGGCGTTGCGCTGCGCGTCTACTCTGACCCCGTCGGACGGTGAGCCACGGTCCGGATTGGGGGCAACAGATCGGTTCGCACCGTTACGCGGCACCGCAACTAGCGCCACGTCGGACCCTGCAGTTTGGGCAAGGTCATAGCCCGCCCCCATTTCACCCGTCTTGGCCTGAGTGAGGAAACGAGCTGCCCGCTCAGCCCAGACACTCCGCGACTCTCCCACCCCACCGCCCACCTCTCGTCTCCCATCACCTTCCACCCTCTCACAAACTTCCGCCCTCCCACCCCCTGCGCCCGCTCCTGCCCCCAGGCGCGCCACCGACAATGAGTTTTTCGACACGCCCTGCCTCATTCGGGACCCCGCCAAGGTGCGTTGGACCCGACAGCGGCCATGAGCCTAAGGCTACTGCCTAGGGCTGGGCAGGCAGAGTGTCGGGGGAGGGGGATACTGCCGTGAGAGCCCCACAGAAGCAGCCCCGGCTGGGAGTGCAGCTTGTTTAGGGTTTAGGGTTTTACAGCTCGAGAGTCTCGCTGTGTGGCTTTCGCCCTTCGGCCCGCAGGACACGTCCGTGTGCTTCAGGCAGCTGGGCAGCATGCCGGCTGGCTGGAGCGGCCGTATCTCAGCCTTCGCACTGTTGTACAACTACCCAGGTGCGTCCAGAGGGAGGAGGAGCCGTGCAAACTCGTTTGTGCGCCTTGCTGAGACGGCCTAAGATCTGGGACCCGGATCGGGTCCCGCATTAACACACCATCGCATTGAAAGCCCGCGGCCCCTGGTGATGCAGAGTACGAGCTGCCCGGCACCAAGCCAAAGCCCGAGGCCAGCCCCTCGCCCAGCCCCATGGAGTCTCCCTCGCCCAGCCCCACCCCCAGCCCCGCGTACGGCAGCCCCTCGCCGTCCCCCGAGCCCAGCCCGGAGCCCTCGCCTTCGCCTTCCCCTGAGCCAAGCCCGTCGCCATCCCCCGAGCCGAGCCCCTCCCCCTCGCCTGAGCCGAGCCCCGAGCCTTCGCCTTCGCCCGAGCCGAGCCCCTCGCCCAGCCCCGTCTATGGCAGCCCCCCGCCATCGCCTGAGCCGAGCCCACCGCCACCGCCATCGCCTGAGCCGAGCCCACCGCCCTCTCCCGAGCCCTCCCCTTCGCCCTCCCCGTCGCCCTCCCCGTCGCCGGAGCCCAGCCCCTCCCCCAGCCCCGTCTATGGCAGCCCCCCTCCCCCTGAGCCGAGCCCCTCACCCTCTCCCTCACCTTCCCCTTCGCCCTCCCCTTCCCCCGAACCGAGCCCCTCGCCCTCGCCTGTGCCCTCGCCCTCCCCGTCCCCCGAGCCTAGCCCCTCGCCCTCGCCTTCCCCTTCCCCCGTGCCCTCGCCGTCCCCATACGGCAGCCCCCCGCCGCCAAGCCCCGTCTACGGCTCCTCGCCCAGCCCTGTGCCGGTCCCCTCTCCCAGCCCGTCTCCCAGCCCCTCGCCTTCGCCCTCGCCTTCGCCTTCGCCCTCGCCCAGCCCCTCGCCTAGCCCCTCTCCTTCTCCCTCTCCTTCGCCCTCGCCTTCTCCCTCCCCAAGCCCCTCGCCCAGCCCCTCGCCCTCGCCCTCCCCAAGCCCGGCCCCCAAGCCCAGCCCGGCATCGTCCAGGAAGGCCCACCCGCCTCCGCGGCGGCAGCCCCCTCCCAAGAAGCGGAAGCTTCGCCTCAACCGCCTGCCGGGGGTGGACCTGCCAGGCGTGCGCTTGCCGCCTGCCCGCCGCCCGCCCCCGCGCCGCCGCCAGGCTTAAGCACACCTGCCTGCCTCTGGAAATTGAAAGGAAAGGGCAGTGTGTACCGGTACATAACCCCCCGCGCTTCACGAACCCTAGCTGCTAGGGTTGCAATCAGCGCGGAGAGGGATTACGAGCGTCTACACCTGCTAAAGGACTGGCCCCAAGAATGATGTATCTGATGGCGAGGGACGCCTGCAGGGGGCAGGGACACCCACAGGGGGCAGGGATGCCCGCAGGGGGCAAGGACGCATATGCCTCCGCAAGTGCCGAGCCGCTTGAAGGGCACGTGCGTGAGCACGATGAGCATTCGTGGACTGTTGGGAGGGGAGGGGTTATTAGAGGTATCCAACAAGCGTTCTGGGGAGCGCTGGGACAGCATCTGTACGGCTGGACCGCCGAGAGGCGAGCGTAGGTTGTGTGGCGCCGGTACGGCAGTTACTCATGAGTGTGGTACGGCGGTGAGCGCCGCTGCTGAGGCCGTTACACGCCCGGGAAAGGGCATGGGCCAGACAGCTTTGTTGCGCAGTGAGCATTGGGTTTGAGCAGGTCAAATGTCGGACGGTCTATGCATTGGTTTGCTGCGGTTGGCGCGTGTTGATGTGCGCACAGCATGAGGGGTCCTTGTGAACTTGAGGGATGTAGGCGGCTACCGGTATGTTGATGGTCACCACAGGTGTGACAGAGTGAGGCGTCAGGTCAAGTCCCTGTGGCTTCGCCTTTGTGGTGACCTGTCCTGCCCATGCCCAGTTTGCCCTCCGAGAGGTTCCAAGCGTGTCGGCCACAGGAGTAGAATCGGGGTCGGTGCGGATACCCAGCACACAGCACACAGCACACAGCACACAGCACACAGCACACAGCACACAGCAAGCAGCCAGCAGCCAGCAGCTAGCAGCAAGGGAGCGCAGGGTTGGGTACCGAAGGCTAGAGGGCTAAGGCAACTTTACTGGGACCCCTTCCCCTCTTGGAGTCGAGGCCCAGTCTCGACAGGTCCCGGCCTGGTTGGGGCCCACCTCCAGCCCACCTCCGACCTTCCCTCCACCTTGCAGGCCTGTCCCAACTGTGCCCAAGCTCTTGTGTACATCAGGTCACAAGCTCTTGCCATACAGCGCGCTTGTCGGCCTGCCTAATTCTCGTCATGGTGCGGGGTGCGTGCCGCGGATGACAGGATGACAGCCCCGGCCCCGCGAGCTGTATCCCTCACTTAGCTCGCCCCTTCGCTTCTAAACACATCGATACTAGCTGCATTACACCGCAAAGCCACCATGGAGACGTGGATCATGGTTGGCGCGCTAGGCGCGGCTGTGGCCATCAAGTTGGCATTCTTTTACGTCTATACTAAACAAGGCGCAAAGAATGATCCAATTGGCCAGAAGAAGAGGGCCGCAGTACCCTTTGAGGTTGTGCAGAAGGGCGCGGAGAAGGATGGCAAGCACATTTGCGTGACCGGCGGTTGCGGCTTCCTTGGCAGGTAAGCTGTGATATTTACTACTCCCTGTACCAACTGGCACAGCAGGGGACCATGTGCGTGCCCGAGGGCCAGAGCGCGTGCCGCTCTTTCCCGCCCTTAGCGCCCCTGCGGCTCTCCGCCGTCCCCTGTCCCCCGTCCTTCACTCGATCCTCCCTCTGGCTTCGCCTGGCAGCTCTATCGTCCGTCAGCTGTACGACGCGGTGGGCCCGCGGGTGTCCATCGTCGTGCTGGACGCCGCAATCCACGAGCACTTCGGTTCCCTCGTGCCCGGGGTGACCTACATCAAGGGCGATGTCTCTGCCATCTCGCACGTCCACGCGGCCCTTGCCGGCTGCGACTTAGTCATCCACTCCGCGGGCCTCGTCGGGAACGTCACCACCAAGGCCGCTGACTACAACAAGGCGAGCAGAGGGCACGCTGGGCTGCGGCAAACGCGCGGGGGCCTTGGGCACGCTTTGGGCACAACGCCGTGGGGAGCTGTGCTGCTCGTGTCCTCCTTCAACCGTCTGGGACCTTGATACTTGATGCTGACGATTCCACCCTCCTGGTGTGCACTGCCCGCCCCCGTCCCTCCTCTTGTGTTGCAGGTGAACGAGCTGGGCACCCGCAACGTCGTGGAGACGTGCCTGGAGCTGGACGTTAAGAACCTGGTGTACACGTCATCACGTGAGTTGATGGCGGGGGTCGCATAGGGCGGGGAAGCGGGGGTGAAAACCACGAGGCGCGCGCTGGCATGTGGCAGGTGATACGCAGTGCAGTGCAGAGCTGGGCAGTGGGGGGAGGCCTGCGGTGAATGAAGGCAGTGGGGGCAGGGGTACGGCTGCGAGCTACGCCCGCCTCAGCCCTGGGAGCGCGGTCGACAGGCAAGAAGCAAGGCAGCCATAGCTCCTGAGGACGGTTGGACCAGACTGCATCAACCAAACGCCTGACACACACCGCCCCATTCCCGAGGCCGCTGCTCTCTGCCATACATTGTCAGTGGCCTGCCCCATATCCTCGGCAAAGGACCGAGGACCGGGGACGTTTGGATCCAGATCGGATCAACCAGATGACTAATTCGCACCACCACATTCCGCCGCCCTCTGCCGTACAGTGTCGGTGGCCTTCCCCCTGTCCTCGGCCAGGCGGAGCGGCCACGGCGGCTCCCGCACGCCCATCCCCGAGTCGGCCAAGCCCGTGCCCGACGAGGACCTGAACGGCGACTACGCGCGCTCCAAGGCCGCCGCCGAGCGGTTGGTGGTTGCCGCCAACTGCCACGTGCTGCACACCGTCGTACTGCGGCCCGGGGGCGTGTACGGAGCCAAGGACCCGGTGAGAGGCCCCGCGCCAACTGTGGGCGCGCGGACGGAAGGGTCTGCACGGGATAGGATTTGAACCTCCGGACTTGTACATGGCTGGGACAGTGGCGACCCTGGCCTGCCCCCGCCCCCCCCCGCCCCAGCCCACCCAAGCCCCACCTGACACGCTCGCTGATTCCCACCCGCCCCCTTCCTACCAACCCCTCCCCTGCACGGGCCCAGCACCTCATCCCCGTCATCTTCCAAGGCACCCCCTACATCGGCGACGGCAACGTCGTGGTTCCCTTCGTGTGGGTGGAGGACGCGGCGGCGGCGCACGTCAAGGCGGCGCAGGCGAGTGCCGACGACCGTTGCCCGCTTCTGCACCTCGCACCCTGCAGCGCCGCACGCACACCACACGCATCACGTCACCGCTGCCTGGATCACGCTGGCACGCACGTCACCGTTGCCCACTCCCTCCCGTGCCCTGCCCTCTTGCCGACCGTCTCACCCCACCCCACCCCACCCCACCCCCACGCAGATCATGCTGGGCCTGGCGCCCCCGCCCGCGTCCGCGGGTCAGGACCGCCTCCACGGGCGCGTGTTCCACCTCAACCACGACGTGGGGACCGACCCCTTCCTGTACGCGGAGATGGGCGGCGGCCCGCTGCAGCCCGGGGCTGCGGGGCCCAAGGCCGCCAGCGTGCTGGCCAAGGAGAAGGCCGCCGGGCTGCCCGAGACGCTGCCGCCGGGAGTCAACGCCTACGGCATGAAGTGCAACGGCGGCTCGCCGCTGGGCATTGTCATGGCCCTCGCAGACCTGAACAAGTGAGTACGTTCACTATTACTCGGCTTGGATTTGCGATATAAGTAGATGTGTCAGGTGTGTGCACCGGCGTGTGTGGGGTTGCGTGTAGGTGCCTGGGCGTTGTCGTGGCCTGTCGTGCTCCTATCTCAGCATTGAGGAAGTAGTGTGCGGAAGACCCCGAACTGGGTCTGGAGCCGGTGTGAAAGGCCGTTGGACACCTGTAACTCAAAGAGGCCAGGCGACTTACAGAGCGGGGGGGAGCAGGACGTGAGTTCTCGGGCGGGGAGGGTTCAAAGCTTGCCTGGGCTGCAGCTTCTGGTCATGGCACGTGGGCGGGCCACACCGTGAGCGCCCGCTCACCACCCTCCCGGGCCTTTCACCCGCCGTGCGCAGGCTGGCGGTGAGGTGGCTGGGCATGCCCCTCCTGGATGTGGGCTGCCACCCCCAGAACATCACGTGAGTGCCAATACGGGGAGGGTCGGAGGCTGAGGCTGGCGCTTACTAACAACGGCACCACTCTCACCGCCAAGGGACACAAACTCTTGTTTCTCAATGCACCCCCCGGCTTTCTTGATACCCATCCACTACAGTTTCGCGTCCAACAACTTGAGCCCCACTTGAGCCCCACTTACCTTGCAAACCCCCCTTTCCTGATACCCATGTCCCCCAGTTTCGCGTCCAACAACTGGATCGGCGACATCACCCAGGCGCGGCGCATGCTGGGCTGGGAGCCCACCCCCTGGCGCGTGGTGGCGGCGCGGCTGGGCGAGGAGGCGGCGGAGGCGGGCAACAAGCGCTGGCAGGGGTTCGACGTGGGCGTGGCAGCGCCGCCAGCGGGCAAGGCCAAGCGCGCTTGAGGCGGGGAAGGGCGTCTTGGGAGCGACGGGGAGCAGGTGCTCACGGCGATGGTCTTGGTACCACGCGCGCTGCGAGGCAGTGCGTCAGTACCGGGGTCGGTGGCGGCAGCGGGTAAGGCCGAGCGGGCTTGAGGCGGCGCAGGGCGTGTGGACCAGGAGGTAGAGCGGGGGCCGGATCCGGAGGGGCGATGTGGGTCAAAGCAGCGTGCAGCAACGTGCGATGTGGGTCGAGGCGGTTCTGGGCTTCTGGTACTGGCACCGCGAGTTGGGCTGGGGGGCGGCTGGGGGGCCGCCAGCAGAGGGTGAGGTTGGCGAAGGGTGAGGCGCTCCAGGGGGGGCGAGGCGAGTGGGGCATGGGTTGATCACTGTGACAAAAGGTAACGTCACACGGTATGATAGGGTTAAGCACAAGCAAAGCAAGCATCTTCCGACTGTGTTCTTGCGTTGTCGTTTAGGTCTTGAGCTGTCGCCGTCGGCGCTGGGGCGGTGCCCCTAGCGTCCCAACCTTCATCAGCGGTGGTGGTGCACATGGAGTGCACGTGGTCGCGACCAATCATCATGCAAGCAAGCACTGTGCGGTTGGGGTTGCATGGCAAGGTTCGCTGGGGGATGGCGGAGGCAAGCTATGGCAGGGTGAGGGGCCAACATCCGCCGTTGTAAGCTAGGTCAACGAACCGTACGCCGAGCTGAGGGCAGTCGAGCCAGTCTGGTAATGTCAGGAGGCAGCGCCTCAAGCGGACCCAATTGCACCGTGGCAACCGGCTCAAATCAAGTGCTGTGCTGAGTGTAACGTGCCTTTCCCTGGCAGGCTGGCAGTCGCCCCGTCAGTGATTACATGCTAGATAATTCCGCACGTTCCAGCCGCATGGCTCACAGTTTACACGGGCGTTCCTATGTGTTCCGAGGACTAAGCTAGCCATCCGCCAGCCCAGCCCAAGATGAGAATACATTGAGCTCGCGCTCCCGTGTTAACGCGCTACCGGTTGTCAACGGTGACGGCCTTCACCCATGTCATGAATAGCACTCGGTGTGCAGCATGGCAGATGCATAGCAATCGACTCAAGCCCGCCTCCATCAGTCACAACCACCAACCGCCAACCCATGCCATGAACCGCCAACCGCCATACGCCTGCACGACCCACCTCGTCGTTATCCCACGCCTCGCTGTTACCCCAGCCAGGCCCCCCGGGCACCCATAACATGATTACGTGCGTTCACCCATGCACTTTGGCCGCCCACACGCAGACATACCTACTTTCTGCAACCGCCGTGCCGCCCACACATGCACACATGCCCAGCCTAGTGCCGCACCCCTAGCTCAGGTTGGTTTCTGCGTAGACTTCACCCGCACTACCGGTACTCAACTCGGCTTCAAGCCACACGATCGTTTCCTACCCCTGCCCAACAGACCCCCCGCAGCCGCCACCGCTGCTCCTCAGCTCAGATGCTCGTGAACTGCGGCCCCACGGGGCCCATGCCGCCGTACCCCGCATCCACGGCCTGGCTCTTCGAAGCGCCGCTCCGCCGCCCCTGCCACCAGCGCCACACGGCCCAGCCCGCCGCCGCCAGCAGCGCCGTGCCCACGAGCGGCACCACCACCGCCACCGCAATCTGCCAGTCCTCGCACCCGCCGGACCCGCTGCTGCTGCCGCCGCCGCTGCTGCTGCTGTTGCCGCTGGCGTTCTGCTGCGCCGCCGCCGCCGTCGTCAGCTCCTGCAGCCGGCACGCCGCCACCGCCCGGTTTCCGCACGCAGCACACCACTGCCCGGCGGTCAACGCGCGCGGCTGTACGAAGTCCACAAAGTCCTGCATCGCGCACGCGCCCGTGCCCAGGACACCGACCACCGCGCCGTTCGCATCCGCGCCGGCGGCGCAGGGCAACGGAACGGTCGTGTAGTTGCGGTCCGGCCCGTCCTGCGCGACCAGTCGGACATAGAAGGCTGGGGTTTCTGAGCCGGCGGCGGGCAGGGCGTGGAGCTCGAAGGCCAGTACGGCAGCCAGGCGGGGGATGGCTCGGTACCAGGGGAGGACGGCCATGGCCCCCGGCAGCTTGTCGATCGCAAGGGCGGACAGCAGGCCCAGCTGCGAGAGGGAAAGGAGGCAGGCAGCAAGGACAGGCGGGTGGGCGGGAGGCCACGGAACGGCTGGTGTCAAGGGTGGGTTGGAAGCGTGGAAAGCTCTTGTGAAATGGCACGTCCGGGCACTCTGGCAAGGGCTAGTGGGACTAGGTGGCTGCCCACAGCCTGGCGACGAGAGGACGCGCGGGCAACTCTCCCCCGAGGCGCACTAACACGTTCGCGCACCTGTGTGTTGTAGTGGCCGCTGAGGGAGAGCAGCTTGTAGTACAGCTGCAGGGGCAGGGGGGAGGGGGAAGGGGAGGGCAGGCAAGGCAGTGAGGGAGGGCAAATGACTTCCCAACCTCCGAACCAGCGCGGCACAAGAACGCATTGCGCAGCGCGTGACCCGGCCCATGCTGTCAGCTGGACACAGCCTCAGCCCATGGGCTGACGTGGCTGCCGGACAGCGTACGGCATGAGGATCCGGATCCACGCCGCCCGCGAATTGGATCTACCTTGGAACCGGTGGTGAAGGTGGTGGCTGCCTGCTGCAGACTCGAGATGAGGTCTGCCAGGATGGTGCCCCCCAGCAGGTTGGAGGTGAGGGCCGAGTCCATCTTGCGAGTCTCCAGCCAGAAGGCCACGGCTTGGATCTGCGGGCCCAGGTCGGGTCCAAGGGAGGCCCAGGTCGGGTCCAGGTGGAGCCCGGGTCGGGTCCAGGTGGGGTCCAGGCAGCAGGGCAACAGGGGAAGCATGACGATGCGGTGCGTGGGCGCCAGATTGTTCCAGGGAACGCGAGGGCCCGCGGCTCACATTGTTGAACTGAACGTCCGTGAAGTTGGGCGTGGGCTGGCCGACGCCGTACGTGCGGTACACGTTGATGCTGTCGTACACGTTCCACCTGGAAAAGCGCGGGCACAGACAGGTTTGGCAGGTTTGGGTTAAGGGCGGGGCAAGACGGCCGTGTACGCCATTTGAATGGCCCACAGTCCCCCCGCATGGCAGCACGCGAGCACAAGCCCACGCGAGGGCTTAGGGCAGTTGCTGCATCCCCGAAAGCTCAAGCATGAGGCAGCGCGTGCGAGAGCGAAGCGGATTGCAGCATCCCCGAAAGCTTCGCGGTTGCGCACCAGTTGGTGAGGTTGGTGCCTGTGTAGGGCATGGCTGCCTTGACGGAGTCACGCAGGGGCTGCGTCTCGTTCTCCTTGGCGCGGAACTCGTCACTGCGGAACCAGGCCTCCAGCGCGGACTGATGGGCGCGGGGCGGTGGGGAGGCGGGGGGGGAGAAGGGCGGGGACGGTAAGGCAGGGTCGCGTCGCAAGGGGGGTGGGGGGTGAAGTGGGCACACGAACCAGGCCTCCAGCGCGGACTGGTCCGGGGGGCGTGTCGGATGAGGCAGGGTGGGAAAAGGGCTAGGCTTTCTCGCAGCTCATGGCAGCTCCCAGCTCCCAGCTCTGGGAACCTGGTCGCCCGCCCGCCGCCCCCTCGCTCATCCGTCCTGCCGTCCTGCCGTACTGCCGTACCTGGTAGGCCGGGCACTTGGTGTACGCGCGGATGAGGATGTCGTCCGAGTCAGCCTGGGTGTACACGGGGACCACCTGGGGGGGGGGGGGCGGGGGGGGGGTTTGTCGAGGGGGCGTGGGCCAAGGGCGTTGACGAGCACAGCGCAGGCCGGGGTCGCTGCAGCCGCACCATCGCGCCGCCTACGCAATCAGAACACGGCCAGCACACACACGGGCCTTTCCGCATACAGCCCGGCATCGGTGCAGCAACCGCCGCACGCCGGTAACCCGTCCCCTAGGACCCTTCTCCACCCGCCGGCCCCCACCGTTGCGCCCGTGGGCAGGTAGGACTGGGGCGTGGCGACCGAGGGGTCTGCGGGCCAGATGCCGTTGAGGAAGCACAGCCCGGACATGATGGAGCGGTCCAGGGCGCTGGAGCGGACGTAGACGTCGAAGTTGCCTGGGGAGGCGGGAATGAGAAACGGGGGACGAGGTTACGCGAAAAGCAGGGGGAGGCGGGAGGGGAAGGCGGCAGGGAGGGATGGAGGGAGGTGCTGAAAGGGGTGCAAGTTGGGAGGTGCCGAAAGGAAGGCCAGAAGACGGTCTGAAGGAGTACGACCGACGCATGCGTACAGCTGAGTCCTTCGCCCCTTTCGCCACCCCTGTCTGACCATTCCACCCTCCGCCGAGCGGGGAGCTCACCGAAGCCGACGCCCGCCTGCCCGATCACGCCATACTGTACGGCGCTCGTGGCGTCCCCCGTGGCCGTGGAGCCCACCAGGCACGTGGACCCGCACGTGGAGGAGTTGATGTACCGCTGACGGAAGGCCACACCTGGAGGCGGCAGCGTTAGGAAGAGCAAGCAAATGGGAGAAGCAAGAGGTGCGTCAGGCATGAACTGGCGGTATCGTGTGATGATCCAGCGAGCGGTTGTGATATCTGTACGATGTAGCATCGGCGCCCAAGACCTCATCAAGGGCTCAACACGCTTTCAACCAAACCGGCAGGACAGTACCGGATCCGTACGTGTACGTACCGGCGTCGTACGTCATGCGCTGTCCACGTGGCAGCAGCGTGGGGCCGCCAATGAGGTCCCCCTCCGTCAGCAGGATGCCCTTGGGCAGCGCGTTACGGGCGCCATGCCGCTGCGGAGATGGGAGGTTCGTGCAAGAACAGGAGGTGGTTGAGGTCGTTGCAGCATCATGTACCTGGGGTGAGCTGCCATGCTGCTGCGGCTGCGGATGGGCGGATGGGCTGCGGTCTGGCACCACCTGGCCGGAGACTCTCTCCAGGCCAGCCCCGGCTTGCAAGGGCTGCAGCTTTTCAGTCCCTCCCCCCCCAGCCAGAGTCGTGGTGACAAATGCACCCAGCGCGGACGAGCAAGGCCCAGTAGGGGACTCCGTGGCCCCAGGTGCCGAGGTAGGGCTGACCTCTTGCCCGCCTAACTCTAGTGCTCGTCCAGCCTTGGACGATCAGTCCTGACCGGGTTGCAAGGAATGCCTGACCATCCGAGTTGGGGGGGGGGCTAAGGGGCCCACGACGGGCGTCCGTCTGCGGAGGGCGAGGTCCCCGAACCGCCGCCAACGGGCGCTGAGGTCGTTATGGGCCGAGACCGGTGCACCCCGGTGCGTGCCCACGCCCACCTGCAGCGAGTAGACGGCCACGAGCTCTCCTTGTGCGACCCACAAGAGGGTCTGGATGGCTAGCAGCGCTGCGAGCAGCGGTGCACCGGCTCCGGTCGCCATCGCGGGGGCTCGACGGAAAGCAGACTGCAAACCACGTGGTGAGGCGTGCTGCGGTCTTTTGCCGGCATGCAGAGTGGAGCAGCCGTGTTGTGTCTGCTGAACGAGCCTGCGCGCGCGTAATGTGTGCGGCCGGGATGGAAATTCGCGGAGCCCCAACGCCCTTGCTTGGGACGCTCGCCAATGCCCCGCCATTATACCCCGACCGCACACCTAACCAGTACACCTCTTGCTCACTCTAAAACTTGCCGAATGAGCTAGCAGGAATGAGCAGCCTCGGAGGGAAGGGGAGAAAGCGGCGGGATGTCGCTTGTGGAGCTTTCCGCGGCGGAGTTCTTGCTGGTAAGGAGTTGCTGCTGCTCTGCTTGCTGTATAGGTGCAATATTCCCCGCTGTCTCCAAGAGGCCCAGGCATCCACTTTGACCACGGTCCTCCTTTGTCTCCAGGACTTTGATGCCGAGGAGCAGGATCTGCGTCACCAGGAGGCACAGCAGCAGCTCCAGCAGGCGGAGGCTAACCTCGAGTATGCTGCCGCGTTGCATGCGGCGCGCACAGCCGCTGCGGCGCCTCCCGCTGCTCAGCCTGATTCAGCACCAGTCCAGAATGAATCAGGGCCGGCACCACCTGCACGGCGCGCTCGGCAGCCGGTGCCCTCGCCTCCTCTAAGCGGCCTGCCTCGAACGGCCCAGAAGGCTCCGGCCGCCCCAGCTGCGCCGAACGAGACAGAGCTCGAGGCTCTGCGCCGCAAGATTGCACGGCTCCAGCAGCTCCAGCAGCAGCAGGCTGCCAAGGCCAGCGGGGCAGCTGGGGGCGTAACAGGCGCCAAAGCCCCGCCCCGCCGCGCGGGCGCGGCGGCCTCGGCCCCCAATGGAGCGGCAGCCACAGCACAGCCCTCGGCCTCCGGGGCCGCTGCGGGGCCGTCCGCTAAGCGAGCTCGGAAACAGCCGCCAGTCTCCACGCCAGCTCCCGAAGCCGGCGACCTCGCGGGTCCAACTCAGGCGCGCGCCTCCTCTGACGACACACCGCGGTCCTCCGCGGCCGCTGCCGGCACGAGCCAAGAGGGCCCCGCCAGTGAAGTCAGCCTCGGGGCAGCCACGACCGGCAAGCTCACGGGGTCCAAGCGGGCCATCGAGGCCGACCCAGATGGCACCGCCGCAGCAGGCGAGGGACCAGGAGCGAGGCCGGGGGCGCCGGCCGCCAAGGCGGCCCGGCGCCAGCAGCAGCAGCAGCCGTCTGCGTCGCCCAAGCTCGCAAACGGCGACGCAGCTTCGGAGGGAGGAGCCGACGCTGGCGCTCCTGGGCTGGTCACGGACGAGCCCACCGCTGGCCAATCAGAGCGGGGCTCCGCCAGGGCCGCGGCGCCTGGCCCTGCCAAGGCCCGCCGGCGCGCACCCCCGTCGAAACCCGGCACGAAGCCGGGGGTGGCAGCCCCTGGGCCCACTCCCACCAGCAGCGCCGATGCGGTCGGCCAAGCGGCCGTAGCCGGCGAGGCCGAGGCGATACTGCCCGAGGCGGAGGAGGCGGCAACCGCTTTCCTGGCCAGCTTCCTCAGCCGCCAGCAGGACCCGCCACCGCCAGCGGAGGGGCCCCGGCTGGCTGCTGCAACCACCGCCGGCGGCGCTGCCACGGATGGTACGGCACCGGGCAGCAGCCCCGCGCCTCAGTCCCCGAAGGCTCAGCCCTTGCTGTCTGGGCAGCAACTCATTATGCCGCCGCCGCGCTTGCGTGTGGCCGGAGAGTCAGACGGTCCCGCTTCACCCTCCTCGAGAGCGCATGCTGTGCCGGGTGAGAGAGACATCTTGCGCGGTCACTTGAGGGGTAGCAAGTCATGGAGCTGCCCCGGGGTCAATCACCCTTGCGGAACTCAAGCAACCACCTCACTGACCACTCAACGCGCAACCCAATCACCTCTGCCCTGCCCGGCTCCTTCCGCGCCAGGCCCCATCTCATCAGCCCGGCGCGCGGCGGCCGCGCGGACCTCCGCAGCTGTGCAGCGCCTCCGTCGCAAGTCCAGCGGGGCAACGGCGCTACCCCCCGGGCTTCTGCCCACAACTCCCTCGGGTCTACCGGCGGCCGTCGCAGCAGCAGCTGCGCTGGCTGCCGCCGGAGGCCCGGACGCGGGCACCGGGGAGGCAGGCGAGGCGCCGGCGCCGGGGCTGGGGCAGGCGACTCCACGCGTTGCACGTGGCGGCGGCCGTGTGGGGCCGGGCGGCAGGGGCGCAAGCGCTGCGGGCGTTTCGCGTTCGGGACAGAGCAGCGCAGCGGCTGCCGGCGCGGCCGGCCCCGCCGGGGCACAGGGAGACGCGCAGGCGGCGACGACGGCCGGTACCGGGGGCGTGCAGCGGCGGTCACCGGCGCTTGCCACCGCCGCCGTAGTGCCAGGCGCTGGCAGCGCAACCCCCACCGCGAGCGGCGGGGGTAGCGTGCCTGGAGCCCGCGGGTCTGTACCCGGCGCGGGTTCCGCAACTGCCTCTCCCCATAAGCAGTCGCCCGAGCCATTGCACGTGGCCGGGGAGAGGCAGAGCGACGCCGCAACGCCGCGAAGCCCCGGTGCCGCGCAATGGGAGGGGGCGGTACCGTCACCCACGCTGCCACGGGCGCAGGATCGGTCCGGCGCCGGCGGGTCGGCCCATGCGCCCCCGTGGGTGGCGGGCGAGGCAGGGCACCCGGGGCATCTCCCAGCCCAGCCACCGCCCGTGGGCGTTGAGCCCGTGTACGGCGGAGAGCTGCGGCCCCCTCCCGCGGCGGCTCCCCAACAGCCGCCTTTTTTCCCGCCCCCGGGGGCCTTCCCGCCGCCCGGGGCCTTTCCGCCGCCCCCGTATTTCCCGGCAGGGCTGGCCCCCTTGCCTCCCGGTTGGCAGCCCTCCTACGGCCCTCCGCGCCCGGTAGGCCCCTGGCCGTTCGGATGGCCGGGGCTGCCCCCGCCGCACCCTTGGGGACACCAAAGGCCGCCCCAGGCCCAGGATGGCTCTGGCAGCGGGGTGACGGCGACGGGTGCAGCGGACGGTCAGACTGCGGCAGGGCCCAGCGGCAGTCGTGAGGTGGCTACGGTGGCTAGTGAGGACGGCGACGGCGGAGCCGGCAGCCAGGCGCTCTCCCCAGCGCTCGTGGATGTGCTGGCGAGGAAGGAGCTGCTACTGATCAAGTGGCGCATGCTGCAGGTGCGCTGTGGGAGGATCGCCCGGCTTGGCTTGGGTGTGCCTGTGACGTTTGGTGCCTGCGGTGATGCCGGAAGGGATGGGGTCCCGGCCTGTGGGTGTGAAGGCTGGGAAGAGGGCGAGCCGCTTCCCACCCTCTAACTCTCTTAGCCCTGCGGCCATTCCTGCTGCGCTCTTAACCCACGCAGGAGCTGGCGTCGGAGCTGGAGGGCGAGTGGCGGCACCTGTGCGTGACACACAACCGCCTCCGCTTGCAGCAGAGCGGAGGCGGGGCGGCCTCGCAACACCCCGTAGGCTCCCTGGTCCGTCAGCCCAGCCAGCCGGCGGCTACGGGAGCCTCGGAGCCGGGAGCGGCAGGGCCGCCGTCGCAGCCGCACCTGTTCCCTGCCCAGGCGGCGGCCGAGCTCCAACCGCCGCCACCTCAGCAACCGCCGCGGCCGGAGTCGGGGCAGCCGCTCGCACCGCAGGAGCACCAGGCAGCTCCGCCGCAGGCTATCGCAAGCCCGCAGCCGCGGCTCCCGCACCAGCCGCACCCCCCGTCCCAGCCGCAGCAACCGCCGAGCCAGCCACAACAGGCGCAGAGCTCCGCCCAGCCCCAGCCCAGCCCCGCGCCGGCGCCACACCCACACCCGCCGCAGCCGCAGCCACAACTGCAGCCACCACCGCAGCCGCAAGAGGCATCGCCGCGGCCCCTGACGCAACAGCAGCACGAGCCCCAAGCGGCGCGCAAGACGGACAGCGGGGAGCTTTCTCTACAGGGCATGCCGTCACTGCGGACTCTGCCGGACGTGGCGCTTTTGATGGGACAGACCCTGCGCGTTCCTCCGGGCCCACCTGCTACTGCAGCCACGCGCGGTCGCTCGCCGAGCGGCGCCAGCAGTGTTGCTGCGGGTGGGCAGGACTCGAGGGCGGTCGGGACCACAGCCGCCAGCCCGCAGGCCGCGCCTTCCGCCCCTCGGCTTCATCCTCAGCCGCCGAGCGCGCCGGAGGTTCAGCTGGTGCTGCAGCCGCCGCCGCAGGTGGTGCAGTCAGCGCAGGCTGGACCCCCGCCGGCCTGGCCAAACCTGCAGGCCCAGCCTCAGCCCCAGCCTACCGGTCAGCCCGCACCCGCGTCTCACCAGCTCCCACAGGGCGGACCACCGCTGCCCCAGCAAGAGCAACGGCAGCAGCAAGAGCACCAGCCCCCGCGGGAGCAGCAGCAGGGGCAGGGGCAGGGGCGGGAGCAGCAACGCCCGCAGCAGTACGTACAGCAGCAGGAGCAACCGCAACCGCAGCGGCAGCAGGAGCTGTCAGAGCGGGAGCACATCGCTGCGATGGCGGAGACGCTGGCGGGCCTGATCGAGGCCATGCCTGCTCAGGCGCTGGAGCCTGCACCTGCAGAGGACGGGCCGCCCAGTGCACAGGCGCTCGGGCCACAGCCGACGGCACATGCACACGCGCTGGACCCGTACCAGCAGCAGCCCCCGCTGCAGCCCTCGCCGGCGCCCGAGCCGCTCCATGCGCCGGCGCCTCAGCACCCTGCACCGACCGCGCGACATCCGCAGGACCCGCACCAGCACCCGCCCCAGGCCCAGGTGCAGCTCGCTCCGCACGCCGGGCACGCGGCGTGGCAGCCGCATCCCGGACAGCAGCCGCAGCCGCAGCAGCCGTGGCACGACCCGGCGGCGTCGGGCCCATGGCGGCCGCCCCCGGCGCTGCCGCAGCACCAGGCGCCACCGGGGGGGGCGTGGCAGCGCCCAGCACATGGGCCGCCGCAAGGGCACCTGCAGGCGGCACCAGGGCCGGGGCAGCACCCGCCGCATGGGCCAGGGCAGCAGCCTTGGCCACCGGGGCAGGGGCACTGGCAGCCGCCGCAACAGCACCCGCAGGGACATGGGCAGTGGCAGCCGCCGCCGGCACAGCAGCAGACGCTCTGGCAGGCCCTGGCCGGGCAAGGGCAGGGGCCAGCGCAGCCGCAGGCTCAGCCTCTGTGGCCGCCCGCCTACGCCATGCCGCTTGGGCCGCCTCAGCCACACGGGCAGGGCCAGGCGCAGGGGCCGTGGCAGCACCCACCGCCAGCTCAGCAGGGCCCTCCGGGACCGGTGTATGGCCAAGGGCAGGCTCCGACGCAGTCGTCGAACCCTGGATGGGTGGCGGGGCCGTCTGGCAGGCGCTGGGACGTGCCCCCGCCTGGCCCCACGGGGCCCGGCCGGCCGGAGGGCGGCTCCTCGCTTCCGCAGGCCGGCCTGGGTTCCCACCACCCGCCTTCTCGACATGCCTCTGGCAGCGTCCCGGCAGCTTCGATCGCGACAGCGTCAGCGGGATCGAGCCAAGCAGCGCAGGGAGGGGCGCTGGACTCAGGCGGAGGCGGACCAGTATCCGAACGAGGAGGCTCGCAAGGTAGGGATGGATGGGCGGTGCAGGCAAGGTTGCAGGGGCAAAGCCGACCCTCTCTGAGCCGCAAGCAATGGGCGGTGACTAGGCGAGTGATGACAGGCCGGGCAGTTGACCGTTGGCAGATTACCGTTAGCCGAGACTGTCCGCCGGCCGGCTGTGCCGCCGCCGCGCTCCCCCTTCCCCCCGGTGGTCCCCTTTCCCTTCCCTCTCTGCTCCGTTGCTTCACGCTCGGCCTCTCGTCTCTGCTCTAGCTTCTGTCGGGCTGTCACGAGGATCGGGGCCGTGGGCGCCATGGGAGGCTCAAGCGGACCTACAAGGTGGCAGCCAAGCGGCGGGGCAGCCGCCCCAAGGACCCGCGATGGCGCACCAAGCGACGGCGGCGCAACCGCCCGCGGCGACGGCCGCGGCCCCGCCCTCGGGCGCGGCGGCGGCGGCAAGCGACCAAGGGGCGGGGATGCGCTCGGGCTCTCCTGGTGGCGAGGGAGGCGGTGGTATCAGCGGCGACAGCGGGCCAGCCTACGCCGGCCTTAGCTTCAAGCTTCAGGCTCCGGGGCCGGCGGGGCGACGGGGCGGGGCGAAGCGGGCCACCGCAGGGGCGGCAGGGCTAGCGGCATCAGGGGCAGCTGCGGGTGCGGGTGCGGCGGGGGGTCCCTCTAGCTCCCAACCGCCCGCTGCGGCGCCTGCGATCGTGGTCCAAACGCGACGCCTGGTTCCAGTTGTGGCTGTGGCTGCGCCGGGCGCGGGCGCTGCCGACCCTGCCCCGCGCGTGCAGCCCACGTCGCAGGTCTCGCAGGGCGCTCGGGCGGTGACGGAGCCTTCCAGCGAGCCAACGCGCCGACCCTCTCCGGGACCTGAGCGGCCGCAGCCGGAGCTTCAGGTGAAGGTCCGCCCAGGGAGTGCCGGTGCTGCGGCCGACCCACATCAGCGCCCGTGCCTCTGCTCACCTGGCCTGCAATGACGAGCCGGGAGGACGCCTTGCTGACCCTGCAGCTGCATGCTTGGTGCTGGCCCCGCGCTCTGGGGGCGGGTTGGGCAGGGGTCGCTCAGTGGAGTCCCTTCTTGGGTCCCTTCTTGCCGCAGCTCCTTTGCGCTGTCCGCTCCTGGCACGCCCCACCCCCGCCCCTTGGCTCCCTTGCAGGCGCCACCGCCTCACCGAGCCGAGCCGCCGCCTCAGCCGTCCGCGCCGCCACCACAGCCTCAAGCCGATGCCCTCCCGGGAGCCCCTTCGGGCGCCCTGCCCCGCGCGCCTTCCCTGGCGTCGCCCGCTCCGCTTTACCAGCGGAGCCCATTCGTCATTACTGCCGCCGGCCCTGGCGGCGGGACGGCGCTCGGAGCCGCGTCGCCTCGGGGCGCGGCAGCAGGGGGGCCGGGGCCTGCAGCGGTTCCGGCCCGGGGGGTGCAGGCGCAGCGCCAGGCAAAGGGGGAGCAGCGCCCAGGGGCGCATACGCTAAGAATTGATGAAGAGCGGGAGCTACTAGACATGTTTCAACGCAAGTATTCTTCCCCATTGGGCATATTCCGTTCCTACAGCACGGGCGGCGGACAGTCGTGAGGAGTGGTGACTTGACGTGGACACACGTGACGGCTGGGGATCAAGAGAGGCCAAGTAGAGGCCGGTTGATGTTTTGGATGATGTGTGGGTGTAGGGTGAGGGACTTTATGCGAGCGCGGAGCTTCGAGCGGTCGCGAGGGAGGGCTGGTGGCTGCAGGGGGCCTCGACGCCCACTGGCCGTCAGGCCGTGTGCTCCCTGGCGGAGCATGTAAGTGCAGTCAAGAGTTGTGCAACGTGTTCTCGCCCGTTTCATCTACTCGAGTCCGCTGGCAGGCAGGTAAGCAGGACATATCACATGCATTCCGGCATCGTGACAAGCCTTGCCTCACGAGATAGCAAAGCCAGGCTGGCGACCCGGGAAGTACCGGGGTGGTGTCGGTGGCGTGGCACCGAATGCTCGTGAGACTCGACTTGTCAGAACGCGTAAAGGTTACAGGCTGGCCACACGGAGTGCCTCAGCGCCATCCCCTCCTGCTCCAACGAAATGCATCACCCGGCCACAACCACCCAAGTCAGGAACTCAAGTCCTGAGCACAGTAACCAACCCAGCCATGTGTGCCCCGGGCCTATCCTCCTCTTCGGGGCTGCGACAGGCACCCTTCAACACCACTGCCCCATCACAGGGGGGCTTTACTGCGCTTCCTAAAGCGGCCGGGGCTTTCCAGCCGCCCTTACCCTAAACGCTTGCCGCTTGCTTCCGTCCGTGCTCACCACCGGAACTCAGCGCCCAGCCAGCGCAGCCCATGTTCTCCCAGGGCCCCCAACGCTACTTAGCGACCTACGCAGTCGCTCTATGCCAGCGCCCAACAGGAGGCTGTGTCTTACTGTATCCAAACTCTCAGTGGCAAGCAGGGTCCATGCGAGATGGCGCTCGGGCCACATCGCTAATCCGTCCCCTTATTCAGTCCATCCAGCAAACTGTCCCAAGGCAGAGGGCGCTCCATCCTCGCCCCTATCACCATTCGTCTATGGTAGGGCAGAAGAGCTGTCCCATGTGTCCGTACCTTGCGCCCCCACAGAATACTGCTAACGCGTGCGGTCCGCACTATGCCAGCGCACCAACTGCAGCTGGGCTCTATGTGAATCAATGGGGAGCGCACGAAGATGTACAACCGCAAATGACGTCTGAGTGTGATCACGAAGCAACCCTTTCAATACAAGCGACACGGGGCCACACACGTACCCCGTGAGCGTGAGCCTCGCCACCGTGCTATCTTAGCATCCGACCCTCCCTCTCTTTGGAAGAACAACCCCCCATCCCACCAGCCGAGGTCACATGCAGGACCATAACCCAGCCGCCGCAAACCCTTCACCATGCGTGGCAGGGCATCCAGGCCGCGATCAAGCTCAGGCCGTTCCTGACGCCGCCGCTCAGTCCATGAGCGGCGAGCCGCACACGGCGACGGCCTGCGTGTGCGTTGCGTCCATGAGCACCTGCTCCCACTCGTGCATGCCGCCAGCGGACAGGCAGCGCCCGGCGTTGAGGCCCCCGCTGACCACCAGGAGGCCGGGCAGGAGGATGCGGTTGTGCGTCTGCAGGGGCGGGACAGGCAGGATGGGAGCCGGGATCAGTTCGAGCCGCCAAGGGCCAAGAGACAGTGCTCCGTACGGCACGGGCGGGGAGCAAGTGCATCCTTGACTCCCATCGGTGTAAGTAAGCCTGCCCTGTGCCCTCCCCACCGCCCCGTGCCCCCATGCCCAGCCATGGCAACCCCCCGCGCCCCCTCGCTCACCTTGAGGCTGTGCACCAGGGCCGCGTGCGGGCAGGTGCGCTCCGCCCCCTTGGCGAGGTCCTTGGCCTCCACCACCACCTTGTACACCGCCGCACCCTGCGTGGCCGCCTTGATCAGCAGGGGGGCCATCTTGGGGGCGAGCTTGGTCACGGCCTCGGCCGACACGATGGCGACGACGGTGGGGATCTTGGCGGCGGCGTTGGCGGCGATGACGGCGCGGCAGTCTTGCACGCTGTGCAGCTGCTGGAGGGCGGCGATGATGGCCTCAGCCACCTCCTGGCGCATCGGCGGAGTCTGAGGGGGCGAGGGGGCGAGGGCAAGGGCAGGGCAGAGGAGAGTGTCGTGAGCTTCGTAAGTGACTGGATGTTAGGCACTGGGCTGTTGGCGAAAGGTAGGGAGGGGCGGCTGGTGGGCAACAACGGTGTCGAGGCCTGCTAGCCGGGGCGGCGGCGGCCTGACAGTGTGCATTTCATGCTCATGGCTCATGCAAACAGCCTTGAAGCCTGACCCCTGCCGCTTCCCAGCTCCTACCTCCTCCTTCTTCTTCTCCTTGGCCTCCTCCTGCACAGCCTCGGGACCTAGCCCGGTCACTTTTCCTCCACAGACCCAGTGGAACCCTCTTCCACAGAGGCTGTGGAAAGTGCCGTACCGTTCCCAGCGCTCCCAGGGCTCCCAGTCGCGCGAGGCCACAGCGCACCACCATACGCGATATCACTACGTAGCCTTGTCACCACACGCACACACCACTTGCGCGACGCGCACAAAGCCGTTGCACGTTGACCAGTCCTTGACCAGTCGCTTGCCGCTCGCACTGTTCATCGCGCCATGCACACCTACAATGCCTCGCTGTGACGTTGAGGGTTGCAAGCTTGCGGGCGAGCCGCGTGCACGGAGGCTGAAGTGCTGCGGGAAGGATGTGCTGGAACAGTGCATCGAAAGCCGGGGCGTAGTGGCCGGAGATAGGTTCACCTTGCTACAGAGAGCGTGGAACAACGATGCGGTGGTCAGCAAAAACTGTCTCTCAGCGACCAATGGCGGGCCGTTCTTCTTCCACCCTGAGTGCCTGGGGCGCGACCCCGGCTCAAAGAACAACGTCACCTGGTACGTGGACGAGGAGATCAAGGTGGACGGTGCTCCCCAACTGCAGCGCAAGGTCAAAGACGTCCGGCACCGCGCATGCGACCTGTGCCTGCGCGAAGTCACGGGCGAGGTGGCTTACCAGAACTCGGATCTCAACGGTGAGCAGGCTTTATGCAGTGTAGCTACCAGGCAGGCGGCGGGCAGTCACGGGATCCTGCTTCATCCTCTCCAATCCACCTCCCGCCTTCCCAGCCCTAACCCCGGACCGTTGCTCTCTCCCCGCGTGTCATTGCAGAGGAGGAAAGGCAGAGCCTCAAAGACGCGCGTGGGCGCCGCGTGGCCAGCAAGGACAAGAAGCAGGCTGAGAAGAAGACTGCTAAGGCGGCCGTGGGTGGAGTGGAGGCCGTCACCCTGACGCTGAACCCTCTCGCCGGCAGCACCCTCTCGATTACACCCCAGCTCGCAGCACTTCTCGCCTCGCGTGCGCAGCTCCATGCTCATCTAAAGCATCTCGTCAAGGTGATGGAGCTCGAGCACCGCTGCAACCAGGCCAAGCTGGAGCTGGCGGCACGAGCGAACACCGCTGCGGCGCTGACGGCTGCAGCGGGAGCGCCGCTGACGGCTGCAGGGGGAGCGCCGCTGACGGCTGCAGGGGGAGCGCCGCTGACGGCTGCAGGGGGAGCGCCGTTGACGGCTGCGCCCGGAGCGCCGCCGGGGACAGGGGAGGCAGCTGCCACACGCGAGGCAGCAGCAGGGGTGGCGGGGCTGGCTGGGGCGACAGCCGTGACAAGGGAGGCCGCCGCCGCCCCGCCGCCGCCGGTGCCAGGAGGCGCGGAGGGCACACGGGAGGCTGCAGTAGCAGGGGCTGCCAAGGTGCGGCAGGGGGGCGGAAAGAGGCGCCATGCTGAGGAGGACGTCCAGGCCTCCAGCTCCTCAGATGAGGAGGACCCCAGGCCCCCCGCACGGCGCCGCCGCCAGCGTCCTCCCAGCATTCGGCAGGCCTCTTGTCCCCTGCCCAAGTCCCTCGACGAGCTCAGGAGGCGGGTGCCGATGCGGGGGCGCTCGGGCTGCCCCGCTCCACAGCCACAGCCGGGAGGACCTCAGCGCTGGCGGGGGGCTGCTGCACGTTGCTCACGGGGGTGGTCTGCGTGCAGGGTACCGGGTCAAAGTGGGTGGTATGGGGAGTGAATTCCCCCATGGCGAATTCACTGAATTCGGTGAATTCGGGAGCTAATTGGCCTGGCACCAGCAGTGGTCCTTTCGCACGCCCTTACCCGCCAATTGATTACTGCTATTGAATGGCGCCTGTGGGCATCACCAGCCGCGAGCTTGCATACCGGTCACACGCGCGAACCTTCACCGTAGTGTACACTGACAAGGAGGAGACCGTAGACAGGAGCGTTACGTTTGAGCTGTATTACAACACAGTGTACCTGAAATCTTTCCAGGGCTTTCGCGACAAGCAGGGGCTGCTGACGGCCATCTCGGCGGGAATCGTCAAGGAGGTCACTGCACCGCCGCCTATCGTTCGCTTCGGAGACATTGACGATAGCCACTTCACAGCCAGGCGCAACCTCACTGTTCTGCCGCAACAGTGCGCGCTCAGCCACACGCATGTGTACCTGTGGGACGTGGAGAGCAAGGGACTGCACGCATCCGTCCGGGCCAGCCGGCTCTGTCCCTTCGGATGCTCAGAAAAGGAGAAGCATGTGACGTTAACGGGGTGGATGCCCTCCGTGCGGAAGATAATCGGGCTTGACGATGCCTACCTGTACGCGCGGCGAGGCCAGTGCGACGGAGAGAACTGCCTCGGTAAGATTCCAGCTCGTTGGGGGGGGGAGGCGCGGGCGTGGGGCGGGACGGACGCACGGTGCGTGTATTACACGCACGGAGTAAGCTTGCCGCTCCCTGCCGAACATGCAGGCCGGAAGCCCAACAAGAAGGGGATAGTGCCGAAGGCCGCGCACTTCGTGACCTACGACGATGACCTGCTGCAGCTCCTGCCAAAATCGCACCGGCTGCGCCTCCCGTGTGCCCTCACGCATAAGAGCGCCATGGCCTGGGAGCTGCACGAGATGCTGCTCACAGCGGCACGCCGGGGGGTCCAGATCACGACCATCTGCGACATCCGCAACGAGCTCGTGAGGCAGCGCCACAAGAAGCAGGAGCTCAGGTACCTGGACGCGCTCAGGGCGCTGCAGCAGGAGTCGAGCACCTTCTCAGTCGCGTCGCAGGTGCGGCCGTTGGGGACGTGAGGGGCATCGTGACGTGGCAGTTGGGGCGCGGATAGGAGCAACCTGCTAGGCCACCGATTCAGCGTGAGGACCGGTGGCTTTACTGTCTTCCCCTTCTGCCCCGCCCTGCCCTTTGATACCAGCAACCTGCTAGGCCTCCCACCCAGCGTGAGGGCCCGTAGCCTTACAGTCTTCCCCTTCTGCCCCGCCCTGCACAGGTGGTGGCCTTCTTCAAGTTCGAGGACCCCATGTACGGGGGCCGCGACCTCTACTGCTAGTATGCCCGGGACCACCTGGTGGCGGCTGCGGGCAGGCTGGTGGCCGCTCACGAGCTGTACATGCGGTCGCTGCTGGGGCAGGTGCTGCGCATCGACGCCTGCTTCAAGCCCACCAAGCACATCAGGGCCGCTGATGGCTCCAGGGCGTACGGTGGGACGGTGTCGGTCATGAACGAGCGGAACCAGATCATCGCTCAATACCACACTGGTGGTGGGGGCGGCCTGCTGGAGCTGGAGGAGCCGCTGCAGCGGCTGGCGGCGCGCATCAAGGCGGCCAACGGGGTGAGATCTGTTGGGCCAGACCGGGCTGGGCTGGGCTGGGCTGGGCTGGGGTTTAAGGCTGTAGCTTGAGCTTCAGTATCATAGAAAGCAAGGATACCGTCTGCTATCCTCGCCAATGTTCGCCCTCGCGTGTTCATGCAGACCGTGGCAGTCATCTACGTGGACAACAGCGCTACGACGGGCGCCATCCTGCAGCGCCTGTTCCCGGGGGCGCTGATCAAGGAGGACCTGTTCCACGTGATCGCCCGCGTGGGCGACACCCTGCCCGATGCGCACTCGCTCAAACGTGCGTGGGGTGCAGTGGGGCGCGTGGGGTGCAGTGCACTCTGGCCGGGCACCTGGCACCTGGCCGGGGACTCAGTGCCGCCTCCAAGTGAACTGACGTTAGCCCTCCTTGCTGCCCTCAGGCCTGTTCATCCTCAGCCTGTCAGCGGCCCTGCGACCGCGCCTGGAGTCAGACGTGCTTCTGCTGAAGCAGATGTTCCCTGCCGCGGCGCCCACAGATCAGAACTGTCGGTCAGTTATCCCGGAGCCCAGGGTGCTGGAGGCGGCGGTCAGCAAGGTGGTCGCCGAGTATAAGTCCAAGGCCCTCAGCGCCTCGTCAGCACAGCCGCTGTTCACGAAAGAGACGAATGACGTGCTGGAGGGGGTCATGAAGCTGATCCGCCAGGGGCGCATCAGCAGTGAGGAGCGGGTGTCTTGGGGGGATTGGGATGGCGTTGGGTGGTGGTTGCGTGTCTTGGGGCCTGTCTATGCTTGGTGCTTAGAGCACATGAACTCAAGGGGCCGTGTTGTTGCTTGCTGTGCAGACCCGCCAGGCATGGTGATGCACGTCAACGTGCAGACAGATCCCACCAAGGAGCCCGAGTGGAAGGTGCTGCGGGGCACCAGCCAGCTGGAGGGCTTCCACAAGCACTTCAACGGCTGCATCACGGCGCCCAACACAGGTGTGGAGCTGGCGGACGTCCTCGTGACCCTCTTCACGGGCGGCTGGAATCGGGACATGTCCTTCGACCACGGTGACAAGTCGTACGGCATGTACGACTATGCCGTGCTGGAGGACGTCAATCGCGCTGCGGAGGTGCTTGGCATGACCCTGCCGTACCCAGAGACGCGGGTCACGGTCACCGGACCAGAGGAGGCTTTCTGCTTCAAGTGGACGGACCTCAAGGCTGGAGGTGCATTGTTAGGGCTGACTGCTGCTACGAGAGTGCGGACTTGCCGGCAAGGCCTTGCTGTGCTGGCTACGGCAAGAGCTTAGGATCGTGTTCCTTTCCTGTCGCTCTGCAGCACTCCCCGCGGCGCTGGCCGCCGAGGCGGCGGCCCAAGGGGTAGTGGGCGATGGGGCCGGCCCCAGCGGAGCCGGGCAGACCAAGAGCTATTACCAGCTCATCAAGACATCCACCCACCCCGCTGCAATCCGGCTCGCATCGCTTGGCCGTGTGCTTGAGAGCTTCAAGCCGTGTGTTGCTGGTGACGGGGCGGATCTCTTGTCGGCTGCGATAATTCAGTTCTGCGAGCACGGCTGGTGGGTCAAGAACCCGCCCAATGACTTGCCGCCTACCTGCGAGAGCGGTAAGCTGTCTGCGCGGGTGTGGGTGGGGTGCCTCTCGAGCATGACAAGGAGGGCGGGTTTGGGTGGACACAGCAGCGAGCAAGGTCTGCTGTAATTGAATCCCACGTTCCGCCTGATGTGCACACAGGCGTCATGATCGCTCGGCTACCTGTCGTGACCATGCTGGGCCCCCAGGGCTTCGTGGCGCTGCCACCCCCCGGGCAAGCGCTGCGCGGTGCGGTTGTGGACGAAGGTCCCAGCCTGGTCGGACCAGCTAGCCAGGGAGCATCGTCACTGGCAGTCCCCTCCCTGGACGCCCGCGCATTCTACGGCTCCACTACTCCCCCGGCGCCACTCGACCGCTCTGGCCGCCCCGCGGGGTCCTGGGGCGGCGGAGGCAGCGGGCCGGGCAGCACGCTCACGCAGGGCTTGGGCGGGCAAAACGCAGCAGCAGCTGCGCAAACGCCGCTGCTCCCGCCGCAAGGGTTCATGCTCGGTCTCCCTGGCTACGCTGCGGGGCCCTCGGGCGGCGGAGGCAGCGGGCCCGGCAGCACGCTCACGCAGGGCTTGGGCGGGCAAAGCGCAGCAGCAGCTGCGCAAACGCCGCTGCTCCCGCCGCAAGGGTTCATGCTCGGTCTCCCTGGCTACACTGCGGGGCCCTCGGGCGGCGGAGGCAGCGGGCCAGGCAGCACGCTCACGCAGGGCTTGGGTGGGGTGGCGGCTGATGAGGACGAGGCAGACGTGGACGGCATCATCGCCGCTCACCTAGCGGCGGCGGCGGATAGAAGCAACCAAGGTGGTCTGACAACAGGGGAGGGGCCTGGGCAAGCCGGCGCGGGGTGTGCGGCGGAGGGCAGAAGGCGCGAAGGAGCCCTTGCGCTGCCCCTGCGCCCTCAGCCGATAGGTGCAGCTGCGGGGCAGAGCGGCGGCCGCGGCCGTGGAGGGGCTGGCGGACTCACTGTCCCTACCACGGCCACAGGCCGCGGCCGGGGCCGCGGCAAGGCGTTGAGCGTCCTCGAGATGCTTCGCCTTCCACGACCGGCACCCTCCGGCCCGGCTGCCGTTGAGGCGCTCGACACTGCGCTGGCGGTGGCAGAGTCCCTCGGACAAGCGTCCAGCAGCCAGCCCTTGTTGCCGGTGAGCAAAGGCCCCTTGCGCCTGCGTTCGTTCTTCAAACGGCTGAAGGGAGCCGATGCCAGGCGCATCACGCTTGCGGATTCACTGCGGGGGGTGTCAACGTCAGCCGAGAAAGACCTGTTCTGGCAGCTCTACAACGCGCACACACGGGGCACGCGAACTGACTGGACACGCATGACCATCGAATGGAATAGACTCGCAACTCAGGCGCTGGAGCAAGGAGAGCGCGGCCTGTATCCCAAGAATGCGATACACCTCAAGAATTGGGCCGAGACGCTTGCTAAACTCTCAGCTGAGCGCGACAGCCTGGCGCTTCTAGCTCAAGCGTCGGCAGGAGCGCCAATGGCACCCACGCCCTCTGAGGTGCTTGCGGACGCACTCAGTAATGCCCAGCCTTGCCTCAAACCAGGCTCCACACCGCAACCCCTGCCGCCCACTGCCGCCTCGACTCAAACCTCACAACCATTCTTGCCACCTTGGTGGCCTGGCGGAGCAACCCCATTTCACTCACCCCTCGCCTCGCGCACCACCTCAATCGCGTGCACCCTCCTCTGCTTCTTGAGCTGCCGCATCTCCTGCCACTGGCCCTGCCTCTGCGCCTGCGCCTGCCGGAAGGCATCGTTCCTGTCCCAGGCCCTGTACTGCGCCATCTTGCGCTCCAGCATCCACGCGTGCGACGTGTACTCGTTACGAGCGTGGCGCATGTCAGCCTGCAGGCTGTAGAACAAACCGCTCAGGGACTCCAGGCCCCTGCGGTGCCCGGTGCCCTGATCGGCGGGATGCCAATGGACGGAGGCGAGGTCAAAGCCGATCTTGCCCACGTAGTACTTTTGCCATGTTATCTTGTACGCCTGATGCAGTTGCTCGTTGTTCCACTCGAGAGTGTCGAGCTCCTCCCTAGCACGAACACGGGGACGGGGGGAGGCCGGGAGGGGGGTGGGCGAGGAGGCGTGAGGGCACGGCGTTGTCGGCTAGGGAACACGTGGCTTATGCTCAGCCAGGGTGCTTATACATATATGCGACACTCCGAGAACGTAGCTGTTCCTTGTAGATTTAGACTAACAACCCGAGAACGCTTGCCAGCAACCCCGGCCATGCGGCCCGAGTGGACCCGCTTACAGCTGAACGGGCGAAGGTGCCATCGAAACTCGAAGAGTATAAGCAGCGTCGCAATAGAGACGTAGGGCGAAGAAGCCAGCAACGCAGGACGCCCTAGCAAGCCACAGCGGAGTCTCTAGAGAAGTCAACGCGGCGCGAGCGACTCAAGTCTTGTCAAGTAAGGCCACGGCAAGCCGCAGACTCGTCTAAGGGCAGTTACGGCCTGCATGGGACGGTGGTGGTCTCGCGCTTGGGCAGGCCCAGTCGACGACCCAGTGCATGTTGCGCAAGCCGCTATCCGCGCAAATGCGAAGCACCGCAAACAGCTCAGGATTCTAGATGAACCTTCCCAAGTCCTGAATTCACTGCAGCGGGGACAGTTCCGGGCTTCGGGCGCCTTGCAAACCAAACATGCGCCCCAGAATAGCCGCTTTCCTGGCCTCGCGAGAAATAGTGAATTCAGGGGCCCCGACGCAAGCCGCTGATGAAATCAAAGAGATTGAGAATTCGGCTTCCCAAATTTTCGCCAAAGTGGAGCGCGGCCTTCGGCCGCGCAGAGGATCCAGGCTCGTCGACCCCATAGTGCTTCAAATAAGGCGCTCGTCGACCCCATACTATGGAGAATTTGCCTCCTGGAGGACAGAGGCGAGCAGAAGTTGACCCGCATGCAGGATCCCCGCGTCGGGTTTTGCGGAAATCGCAGCCTCAGACCCCAGACCCCAGACCCAGACCCCACACCCCAAAACCCAGACTGCCCTAGCTCTTTGTTACAGCCGTGGGCTACAGCTCTTAGCCGACTCTTTGCCGCGAGCATCATGCCCGGACGCCCAGCTAAGCCGCGCCACTAGTCCCTGCAGGGAATCACGCGCTCCTTGAACCCCGGCGTGATCCAGGCGCAAGCTCCGGAGGCTGTTTGTGACTTGCGGGCTCACGCGTTCGGCTCACACGCACCACCTTATCACTCCTTGTCCCCTCTCGTCCCCCCTGCCCTTTCTGTTCTTCCCCGCCTCTTTCCTCCACGCCCACTCGGCTGAGCAGACAAACAGGGAGGGGAAAGAGAGGAAGGGAGTGTAAAGGGGGTTGAGTGGGGTGGAAAGGCGGGTGGGTGAGGGTGACGGTTGTCGGTAAGCTTCGTCGGTACCCCCGCATGTTGCGCTGTTGTACGTGTAAGCTGTTGACGGGCGGTTGGTCGCCGCGGCTGTGCCCTGCGTAGACCCTGATTGCGCATACCCCATTGCGCAGAGCCGTTGGGGGCGCGGGAAGCCAAACCCGTGGGGTCAGGAGCAGTTTGAAGCCAGAAAGGGGCGTCTCCTGGGGGGGGCTTCCGAACTGGCATGTGCAAAGGGTCCTTGCCAGCGTGTCAACATGAAATGACACAAACTCTTTGCATGACAGGACAGCCTGTACCCTCACGTTGGCTCCGCTGAGCGCAGAGGGCAGAGGGTAAGAAGGGACGGAAAGCTGCCCCCCGCCCCGACCCCCGCCACCAAAGCGACGCCGAAGACACCGAGGCACTACGCCCCAGTGCCTATGTACCTCCCACACACAGACCCTCCCCCCCCAGGTGCGAGTGCCCCAAGTGTGCCCGTGTGGACGTGGAGCTGTGCGACCGGGGCACGGGCAACTGCGTGCCCAAGGCGAGGGGGGGGAGGGGAGGGAGGGAGGGGGCGTCCCGACTTGAGGCATCCTTGCGCGGAGGGGCGGGTGCGGGAGAGGCCCGAAGGAAGCCGAGGGGAAGGGGTCACGCCAAGTGTGCGGAAAGGCCACCCGGGCCCGGTTCTTCTCAACGGAGCTAAGCCCGTTCGGCTGGCTCCCCGCCGTCTCTTCCCACAGGGCAGCGGTGGCGGCGGCGGTGATGGTGGCGGCGGCGGTGGCAGCTCCAGCAAGGGAGGTGCGTGCAGGAGGAGGGTGGCGGGGGATTGGGGGAGGGATTCGGGGCCACCTCAGGGGTGAGGGTGAAGCGGCGGCTTGGCAGCAAAACGCGCAAACTGACCTCTAAGATGGGGACTGACCGACTCACACCCGCTCGGACCCCTCGAGGCGCCCCTTGCCCTCTGCCTCGCCTACCCCCCTAGTGTACCCGCCGCACCCGCCCCCTTGGTGCTACACCTCTGTGTGCATCGGCTCGCTGGCTGCCGCTTGTTTCTTCGGCATGCACAGGACACCGCCCCCTGAACCCCGCTCTCCTCCTGCCTCCTCTTGCCTCCCTCCCCAAGGCATCTCCGGCGTTGCCCTTGTCCTGACGGTGCTGGCATCTGCGCTGCTGGCGGGGGTGACGGTGCTGGCGGCGCAGCGCTTGGGGCGGGGTGGGGCGGGCCTGGGCGGGCCTGGGCCGGGCCTGGGGAGGCCCTGTGCTGGGGAGCGGGGTCGGTAGGGGGGTGGGCGGGCGGGGCCATAGGTTGAAAGGCACGGCGAGGAAGTATGCGCAGCCCGGAACAGTCGGGACCCGAGGCGAGGGCTTGGTTGCACTGAGAAGCTGCGCTCACCCACACCGTCGCCACCTTGCCCCTGCCGCCCCCAGGCACTCGAGTGGCAGCGCGGCTGTACCGCCGCCTGGCCCGCGTCACGGCGCCCTTCGACCAGGTCAACTGCCTGCCCGTTGCCATGCCGTTCGTAACGGGCAACTGCCTCATGGCGGTTGGTACGCTTCTACGCTCAACTTCAAGGTGCGGCGATGCCCGCGCGGTGCCCCCTAGATTGCGTGCTGCTGACATCGCCGTACCCAAGTAAGCGTCGCGCACTCAACTAGGCTTGCATCCGCTTGCCCCCCCCTTCCCCGCCTCTCCCCCCTCCTGCTGTCCCCCACGCCCCCCACGCCCCCCGCCGCTCCGCCCTCCTCCTCCGTCCCCCAGTGCGCCATGTTGAATAACGCCACCCGCGTTCGGGGCAAGACCGGAACCAGCATGCTGCCCTGAAGCACAAAGGTGGGTCCCGCGTGCGTGGGCGGTGGGCCCGTGGGCCGCTAGGGGTCGTTGAGTGCACCCGACCGTGGGCTCCCTGTCACCCTCACGCACGTGGGCCCTGGACCGCCTTTCCTGCGCCAGTACACACATGTGACCCACATGTAACCCAGCTTAACCGAATGTGACCACTTGTAACTGTTGCCCCGCCCAACTCCAGGTTATGGATCGGGATACGGGCCGCATGGTCCCCTGCTCCCCCAGCGCCTGCCCCCTACGGCAGGGCACGCGCGCTGCAGGTGACCGGGGGGGCGGGCGGTGCGTGGAGGGAATGTGGGGTTATGGAAGAGACGGCGCAACAGCGAGAGCCGATACCTGAGGCAGTGCAGTCTGCACCCGCAACAGGATGCAAGTGACGGAATAAGGCGGATGCCGATACCGGTCCCTCGGGCAGTGGAATGCGCACCACTTGGCCGGGTGTTGCGTAGCCGCGAAGCCGCACCTGACCGCTACCTTCGGACCGTGCCCTGGAAAGCCCCTTTGTACGCCCCCCCTCGGCCCTTCCCTTGGCCCCGCCAGAACGGCTCGACCGTGTGGATCAACTCGGCGCCCTTCGCCGGCCGCGGCGCCTTCACGTACGCCATCAACCGCCGATCCGATCCGTACTCGCAATACATGGCGTACCGCCTGTGCGCGCGGCGCGCGTACCCGGAGAGCGTGTGGCCGTCGGTGCTCAACCCGGCCACCGGTGAGAGCGTGGGGGCTGGGCCTGGTGAGGGAAGGCGCAGGGGCAAGGGCAGGCGGAGTGGGAAGCGTCTTGCCGGCCCCTTGCGCCCCAACCCGCCTCCCCCATCCTCTGCTCGCCCGTCTCGCCGCATCATGCCCCTTTCCCGCGCATGGAGCGCGCCGGCCGCCGCCTTATCGTTTCCCGCTCGAACAAATACCCTTTCCCGGCCCCCGCAGAGACCACGCCCGTGCGCTCCGACATGCTCTCCCCCGCCTCGCTGCCCCGCTACACGCGAGCCAACCACCACCCCGACGATACGCTGCTCTACCTGGCGGCCATATCGCAGAGCGTCGAGAGCGACAACCTCGCGCTCAACCTGCGCATCCACGGCGCAATCGACTACTAGTGAGACACAGCACACTGCTAACATAGAAAAGGGTCACTGACTGACTGATTGGTGCGAAAGGACGGTGGCATATTGTGACATGGGGCGCGTTGGCTTGATGGGGCTGGCGCGTGGCAGAGCTAAGCAATGGCTGAGCATGAGAACGCCCTCCCCCTCAATTGCAGCCTGGCGGTTGACGCCGGGGCGGTTGACATCACCGAGACCAACCGCTCCGTGGACGACATCATCGCAACGGCGCAGCGGGCGGTTATTAATGTGTACGCCAAAACCAGCCTTGAGTGGCTCAAGCTCCGGTACTCCAAGAGGTGCGTGCGCGCCACATGCTCCATGACTTTCTATGACGCTGGACAGCGGGTGTGGGGCTGTGCATGGCAATACATGGGTTGGGGCCTAAGCTGCTGACTCATGCTTCCCCTTGTGCTTTGTCCCGCCGCCTGAACAGTATCGAGCGGCCCGTGCCTGGCTCGCAGCCACCTGCACCGGTGAGCCCCGGGGCATGCAATGCGGGATCTGACGGGGGTTTTACACAAAGCGTTGAGAGGCTGTGTTTGCGCCCACCTCTTTGCCGATTGGACCGTTACTCCCCGGTGCCTTCCCTGCTCCTGCTCCTGCTGCTCCCAGGTGGAATCAGGCGGTCTGGACGAGGCGACCAAGATCGGAGTGGGCGTGGGCGCGGGCGTGGGTGGAGCGGTGCTCCTGCTCGGCGTGTTTGCGTTGGTGAGCCCGACCGTGCCATGCCCAAGCCCCCGACCGTGCCATGCCCAAGCCCCCGACCGTGCCATGCCCAAGCCGGCCCGGGGTTCTGTCAGTCATACCAGGCTGTGGCTCCTTAAGGCGTCCCTCGAGGACCTCTGAGGAGTGCTTGCGCTGTCATACGCAGCGCTCAGTGTCACCCCCTCGCAACCTTTTCCCCCACAACTTCTCACGGGCTTACAGCCCTTCAGCAGCTATTCACACTCGCAACCCCTGCAACCGCCCGCAGGTGGCGGTGCTGCTGCTTCACAACTCCCTGGCTTGCACGAGCAGCCCTCCACACGCTCCCGACCCCGCACCCGCACCCCCACCCCCGCAGGTGGCGGTGCTGCTGCAGCCTAACGCCAGCAGCGCCCGGCGCAAGAGGGCCTACCTGCCGTACGCCTCGCCCGAGTGCACCCTGCTAGTGACGGACGTTCAGGTGGGGCTGGGCCTGGAGAGCAGACCGTGGGAGCAGAGAGCGGACACGGCCCGGTATGACCCTCGAGGGGAGCGCGGCCCCACGCGGCCGACCCCCTCCGCACCACCCTCATCACCACCCTCCGCCCCCCACCCCCACCCGCGGAGCTCCACCTCGCTGTGGGAGCTGCTCCCCGCCGCACGCCACCCTGCCCAGCACCCGCCCCACCCCCACCCACCCCGACCCTTCTCAGCAGCAAATACCCTCATCCCACACCCCTTAAGCAAGAGGACTATAACCCCTATCTCCCACGCACCCACCCACCCTCACAGGGATCCACCTCTCTGTGGGAGCTGCTCCCCGCCGAGGTCATGCAGGCCTCGCTGCAGCTGCACGACGCAGTCATACGCCGCCTGCTGTCGCAGCACGGGGGCTACGAGAGCGCCACCGAGAGCGCCACCGCTTTGCGTCGCACCTGCAGGCGCGTATAACTGCGTAATGATGAGTGGTGCTCGAGAGCCGGTCGGGAAGTGGGAGTGACAGCGGTGAATGACGTGGGATTGCGAAGGGTGCAGCGTGCTGGGGCGCGGTGTAGGGGGCTTAGGGGTTGGGGGGGCCGGATGTGGGTGCGACCTGTTGGTGCTTGGCCATGACTGCTGCTGCTGCTGCCCGCTCTTCCTGCTGTCGCTGCTGCTCGTCAAACTGCAGGCGGACTTGATGGTCGCGGAGTGGCCTGTGGGCCTTCTTGAAGCAGACGTCTGCCGGCCCGTGCACGCGATAGCAAGGTAGGGTGTGCCCGGGCCCTGGGAAACGGTGACACACAAGGGGTCGGGGCCCGGTGTCGGGGCTGTGAGGGCGGGAGCCAAACCATTCTGGCGCGGGGGCTCCTCGACGCTCCGCACGAAGCGGTGAGGCAGGGTCTCCCCTCCGGGTACCCCACGCACCCGGCCCCTAAATCCCTGCGCCCTCCGTGCCCCACGCCCCTCCCCTCGACCGCAGGGCGCCCAAGGAGGTCCAGGCCCTCATCTACGGAACCACGGGACTGGGCGGCTCCATCTACGCCACGGGCGCCAGCGCCCGCAACGGCCATGCCGGCGGCCACGCCGGCGGTCCAGCTTCCGGCCCCCTGACTCGCGTCTCTTCGTCTTCCTCCTTCACGAGCGCCCCCGGCGGCCTGGGCCCCACCACACACACCGGCGCCGCGCTCTCGCCAACCGAGCTGACGTCGGTTGCCTCGTGCCCATACCCGCGTGCGATCACCAACACTAGCGGCGTTGGTGCGACGGCCGCCGCAATGGGTGCAGCTGTGGGCAGGGGCACGAGCACGGGCGCGGGCTCTTCCCTTCCGGGCAACGCGCAGGCGCTGCAGTCGCACGGCCGCCCCCGCAGCTCGGCCAGCCTCACGCAGACGCCCCCGCAGCTCTCGGTCGCGCGCCGCATCGCGCCGTCGCGGTCTCGGTCGGGCCTGCCCGTCTCAAGCTCGGCGGAGGTCCGCGGCAGCGAGGGCAGCGCCCACGGCGGCCACGTGCACACAGGCAGCGCCCGCGGGGGTCACGCCGCCGCCGGTGCGACCCTCACCTCGAGCGGCTCCAGACACACCAACCGCTCGGCGCTCTCGCGGCGGCTGACGCCGCCGCCGCCTCTCACGGCGCTGGGCGGCCCCACGCCGCCGCCCACGCCGCCGGTGGGCGAGCCGGAGCCGGGGAGCGAGGCGCTTCACACACCGCCGGCGCACTCGGCGAGCCAGCACCTGACGGCTGGACTCCACACGACGCTTGGGCTGAGCACGGGCCAGGCATGCCCGCTGTCGGAGCAACGGTCGGGCTCGCTGTCGCTGCCGCGACTCAGCGGCAACGGCGGCGCGGGGCCGTTGGCCAACGGCGGCGTGTGGTCGATGCGCGGCCGTGCGCTGCTGCAACAGCATCACGACCACCAGCCATACAACCACCAGCCATGCAACCAGCAATACCAGCAGCAGCGGAGGGGGTGGCGTGCGCTGTACTCTCCGGCGGGTGCGTTCGCGAGCCCTGAGGTGGCCGCCGCAGCCTCAGGGGCGGCGGCAGCGGCGGCGGCGGCGGTCAGGAGTGGCGGCGGCGGCGGCGCCATCGTTTCGGACGGTTGCGATGACATGGATGGCGGCCTGGTCTCAGATCACATGCCATACGATTCGCCGGCGATCACGGGGCCGGCGGCGGTCACGACAGCCGACGTACAGTTGCAGGGCGTCTCGGAGCCAGGCGAGCTTACATCTCTGACTCACTCGCAGCAGCTTTCTCTGATTTGGGGGGCCAAGATCACAGACGGTACGGCCGGCGGCGGCGGCGATGGCGGCGGCGGCGGCGGCAACACGGAGCCCCTGATGAGGCGCGGGTCCTCCCTGCTCCGCGGCGCGAGCGTTACGGCGGCGCGGCGCGGCGCCGGCGCTCGGTCGCTAATGACGTCATACGTCGGCACCGGCAACGGCACTGCGGCGGCCGACGGCTGCGTGACGCCAGTGCCGTTCGGCTCCGGCGGCGGCGCTGGCGGCGGCGGCGGAGGAGGTGGAGGAAACGCGGGCGGCGGCCGGCCGTGGGGGCGTGAGGCGGCGGCGGGGTGGATGCTGGTCGACGCCCTCACGCCCGGAGCCATGATCCTGTTCCGGTGAGGCGAAGGAGCGCGCCGCGCTCTACACATCCAATAGATATATATGTGTCCATACCCGTTACATTGTATCAGACGCCTAGCGACTGAACGTACGCTCCATCTGCTGTTTTGACACATCCCTGCCTCCCCCGAAGCGGCCTGCGCGTTCGCATGGGGCTTCACTCGGGCGTCCGGGAGTATGAGATCGCGCGCAACCGCACCTCGGGTCGCTTCACCTTCAGCGGTGCATGCATCCGACTGGCCAAGGCGGTTGCTGACGCCGCACACGTGAGTGGGCTCTGGGGGGGGGCCGGGGCTGGGCGGGGCCGCACACACGCGCGAGGCAGCGCGGATACCTGGCACATACGGTACCTGAGACAAGTTGCTGGAACTGTTTGTCCCTGAGCTCACGAGGATGTCATAAGGGGCTCAGGCACGTTGCGCTGTGGATCCCTTGCATTGCTCCCTGCCCATTGCCTGAGAGGTTGCTTGCACTAGACAAGGGTGGCTGCCCGAAGGCAGGAAAAGGGCTGAGCCCCGTGGTCCCCCCCAGGGGGTCCAATGTTCGAGTCCTCAACGCTCTCCACCACCAGCCCGCAAGCAGGCTCGCACCCGGCCATTATTCCGTTGGAACCCCGCACCACACGGGGTGGTAGAAAACGTCGGCTTACGAGCGGTCGTGCCTTCCCACTATCGCGCCTAAATCCTCAGGGCGGCGTGGTACTTCTGTCGGACACTTCAGCGGGGTTGCTGCTGAGCGGGCCGGAGCTGGTGGCGTCACTCTCGGCGGAGGGCTTGGAGCTGTGGCACCTGGGGCGCGTGGAGCTGCTCGAGGACTTGCGCCAGGTCGAGCTGTACCAGGTTAGTAAGCATGTACTACACTGTCGTACGCGTCGTACGGCACCGGACCCGTCCGGTCCCCCGCAGCTTGTCCCTGCTGAAGTTGTGCAAGCTCCCCTCCTTTGAGTCTACCGGTATGCCTGACCATTGAACGATGCTCCCACCCGCGCAGCTGCACAGCGCCGCCCTCGCGCCCCGCCTGGCTCTTCAGCTGCTGCCGCGCGTTCGGCGGCAGCTACTGCCGGGCCTACTTGGGGCCCCGGCGGGCCCGGTGGCGCTCGTACGGCTCCACGTGGCGGGCCTGTCTGGGCTCCGCGCCACGCACCCCCAGTTGGCCGCGGAGGTCACCCGAGTGCTCGAGACGCTGCTCCTCGAATCCCTGCCGCCCATGGGTAAGCCGAGAACAAACTAGGGCGGTTAGCGCTTGATGGTTGGCGGTTTGATTGGGGTTGTGATCTGCACCGGTTGTAGGCGGAAGAGTGGACAGAGAGACACCCTCAACCCCTGACCCTAACCCTCGCTCTTCCTGCTCGCTGCTGACTGACCCCTTGCTCCCCGTTCCGCATCTGGGCAGGCGGCTACATGTCCGAGGCTCGCGGCGGCGGCGCTGACGGCATCGTGGCGGCCTTCGCTGAACCGCTCATGGCGGTGGCTTGGGCGCTGTGCATGCAGGCCGACATGCTGGCGTGGGACTGGTGAGCGCGGGTTTTAGGGGTTTTAGGGGTTTAGGAGTGGGAAAGCGGGCAGGGTACAGGCGAGTGGACAGCACCTGGACCAGGGGCAGTGGGCCGACGCGCGAGCCCAAAACCGGCAAGGCCCCATGAGGGCCTGCGTTGGGCCCCGCACCGGCTTGGGCCCCATTGGGCCTGCCACCGCGCATTTCCGGCTCCGCGCTGTCTTGCTGACGCCCCGTGGCCCCATTTAATGCCACCTCCAGGTCGCCCGAGCTCCTGCGGCACGAGGCGTTCGAGACGATCGAGGTAGAGGCAGCGCCAGGCTCCGTTGCCCTCTTAGGCGGCTCCCAGACCAATGCAGGGCAGCCTTTGACTTCAGGCGCTTGCGACAGGCCCTTGAGCGGCGCCGTGGCCTCGCGGGGCGGCTCCCGCCCGTCTTCCCAGCACCTCATGTCGGGCGTAGCTCTTCAGGTCCAGCCGCCGGCGTCCCCAACCGTCAGCGGCTCCTTCGCAAGGCTGCGAAGCGGCGGGCCGGCGAGTGGCGGCGCGATACGGAGCCGGCAGCACCTGTTGAACGCCCGCACGCGACGCCGGCTGCCGACCGAGGTTGAGGCCAGCGCGCCCAGCTTACTTATGCCACTGAGTGCGGCGCCGTACAGCATGTCCGTCGTTAGTGAGGCGGGAGACGAAAAGGCACCGCGCGCCGGCGGCGCCGCCGGTGGCGCCACGCCCCGCTCCGTCAAGCTCCCTGCCACGGCGGTGGCAGACGGTACCGCCGGCGGTGGCGGCACGCCGCGTGCCTATGACACCGCCGCGTCAGCACCGCTGACGGCGGCGGCGGGGCTGCCGTACAACGGCCGCAGGACATTCGCGTCGCTGCTCGTCAAGCTCCGGCCCCGGAGCGGTTACGCCGTGTCGAGCCAGTCGCACGGCCATGACGGCGGCTTCGACGCGCTCATGAGTCATCCGGCGGATGAGTCAGACTCCAACCTTGATGACGTCATCCCGGTTGGCGGCAGCGGCGCCTGGGTCGAGCGGGCCGCCTCCGTCGCGCTGCAGATCCGGCCCTCGCCGCCCTCCGCCACCGCCCACGCGCCCATCACCTTTGCCGCTCCTCACGCCCCTCACGAAGCTTTGACAGGAACACGCAGCGGCGCTCGACTGGACTCTGCCGTACCCGACACAGACCACGTGCCCCCGCTTCCGCAGCCGGCGCGCCGCTGGCCCATGCTGCCGTCGCCGCGCAGCCCCGGCGGCGCCAGCCTGACCCCGCCGCCACCGGCCGCCGCGGCGGCGGCGGCGGCAGTGACAGCGGCGGCGCTGTTGAACGCCAGCGCCTACGCCCGCCCCGCAAGCTCCTCACAGATGGGCTACGTTTCCCGGCTTGCCAACGCAACCTCCGCCAGCGAGCTTCCGTCCGGCCTGGTCCCGCTAGGCACCAGCCCTGCGCAGCCCAGCTGCCTGGCTACGCCCACGTCGCCAGCCGCGGCGGCGGCGGCAGCAGCGGCATCGGCGGCGGCGGCGGCAGGCAGCTCGGCGGGGCGCTCTGAGCCCCGCGGCGGTGCTCCTGAGGGCGACGGCGCCGGGCGACAGGGCCGCTACCGTCGGGGGGTATGCTTCCGTCACACACGACGGGGGCCCTAGGCATCACGGGCAGTGCTGGGGGCGCCCAAGCGGAGGGTTTGGCCGCCTGTTCGTCGGGCACTCCGGTGGGGGTTACAGCCCGGGTGCCAATGCACCTAGGCACGTGCCCGCCCGCACATCTTCTGGCCCGCCCGCGTCGGGCTTCTCGCCGCGGCCGCACGCCGCGGAGCTGATACCCATCATCGGCGACGATGCCGACGGCGGCGGCGGGGAGTGACGGCGGCGCCCGCCGCCGTCAAGCACGTGATGTCAACCGGCGGCGCCGCCACCACGGACGACGATGCTGAAGTGGATCGGCACACCGTCGGCGGCAGGATCCGGATCGTGAGCGAGCACATTGGAACTGTGCCGCCCCGCCGCCGACGGCGGCGCCGCTGCGGCCGCTGACGCCAGGCAGCGCCGCCGCCGCCGCCATCGCGACGGCGGGCGCGGCCGCCGCCGCCGCGCCGGTGCAGATGCACGTGCTGTTCCGCGGCCCTCTTCGAAGGCTGCCGTGGATTTCGGGCATGGTCGGTACGGAGGTCTGCCGTACGACGGGACGGCTGCTGTACCGCGGGCGGGTCGCCAAGCACCTGTCCAAGCTCGTCTCCACGGCCCAACGTGGCCAGGTGGGTTCGAATTCGGGGTGGAGGGCTCTTGTCTTACACGCACAACGGTACACACCGCGTGGCTGGGAGAGATCATGGTTGCCGGAAGCGGCCCCCATAAAGCTTGACCATGCACAGCGCTCAGCGCGGGCAGTTGTCCTACTGTCTTTGCCGACGGTGAAGGTTTTACCGTCTCGCGCTGCACCTCAACCTGCGGCCACCCCACAGGTGATGTGCACGTACACCACCGCATCGTCCATCTCCACCGCCGCTGCGGCCGCGGTCGGGATCTCCATCTCTCCAGTCCAAAACGCGGCTGCCGCCAACGGCGCCGCCGGAGGCAAGGACCGCAAAGCCGCTGGCGGCAAGGGCCCGGGGTCGGCCCGCCTGGCGCGCGCTCTTGTCCTCATCTAGGGGCAAAGGCGGAAAGCAGCCCGCTTGAGTACGGGCCAGCTCAAGTACACGCCACCAAGCCAAGGGGGGCTAGGTCACCAACACCTCGCCGGCCTCACCCGCCACTACGGTCAAGAAGGTCATGATCATATCATTATCCTCGGCGTCGGTGAGTGCGCACGGGGCTTGCAGCTTCTGGTCCCAGTGAAGGTCCAGCCAGCGCAACCAATACGCGGCGTCCTTCTTGTTGTTCGCGAATTTGTCCCGCACAGCCCGGTTCACGCGCTCCCTGGTGAGCATCTTGAAGGCAAGCTAGGGCATGTTGCTTGTATAGTGCGTTGCAGCAGCGGTCAGAGCTAGGAGGACAGAGGCGAGCAGAAGTTGACCCGCATGCAGGATCCCCGCGTCGGGTTTTGCGGAAATCGCAGCCCCAGACCCCAGACCCCAGACCCAGACCCCACACCCCAAACCCCAGACTGCCCTAGCTCTTTGTTACAGCCGTGGGCTACAGCTCTTAGCCGACTCTTTGCCGCGAGCATCATGCCCGGACGCCCAGCTAAGCCGCGCCACTAGTCCCTGCAGGGAATCACGCGCTCCTTGAACCCCGGCGTGATCCAGGCGCAAGCTCCGGAGGCTGTTTGTGACTTGCGGGCTCACGCGTTCGGCTCACACGCACCACCTTATCACTCCTTGTCCCCTCTCGTCCCCCCCTGCCCTTTCTGTTCTTCCCCGCCTCTTTCCTCCACGCCCACTCGGCTGAGCAGACAAACAGGGAGGGGAAAGAGAGGAAGGGAGTGTAAAGGGGGTTGAGTGGGGTGGAAAGGCGGGTGGGTGAGGGTGACGGTTGTCGGTAAGCTTCGTCGGTACCCCCGCATGTTGCGCTGTTGTACGTGTAAGCTGTTGACGGGCGGTTGGTCGCCGCGGCTGTGCCCTGCGTAGACCCTGATTGCGCATACCCCATTGCGCAGAGCCGTTGGGGGCGCGGGAAGCCAAACCCGTGGGGTCAGGAGCAGTTTGAAGCCAGAAAGGGGCGTCTCCTGGGGGGGGCTTCCGAACTGGCATGTGCAAAGGGTCCTTGCCAGCGTGTCAACATGAAATGACACAAACTCTTTGCATGACAGGACAGCCTGTACCCTCACGTTGGCTCCGCTGAGCGCAGAGGGCAGAGGGTAAGAAGGGACGGAAAGCTGCCCCCCGCCCCGACCCCCGCCACCAAAGCGACGCCGAAGACACCGAGGCACTACGCCCCAGTGCCTATGTACCTCCCACACACAGACCCTCCCCCCCCAGGTGCGAGTGCCCCAAGTGTGCCCGTGTGGACGTGGAGCTGTGCGACCGGGGCACGGGCAACTGCGTGCCCAAGGCGAGGGGGGGGAGGGGAGGGAGGGAGGGGGCGTCCCGACTTGAGGCATCCTTGCGCGGAGGGGCGGGTACGGGAGAGGCCCGAAGGAAGCCGAGGGGAAGGGGTCACGCCAAGTGTGCGGAAAGGCCACCCGGGCCCGGTTCTTCTCAACGGAGCTAAGCCCGTTCGGCTGGCTCCCCGCCGTCTCTTCCCACAGGGCAGCGGTGGCGGCGGCGGTGATGGTGGCGGCGGCGGTGGCAGCTCCAGCAAGGGAGGTGCGTGCAGGAGGAGGGTGGCGGGGGATTGGGGGAGGGATTCGGGGCCACCTCAGGGGTGAGGGTGAAGCGGCGGCTTGGCAGCAAAACGCGCAAACTGACCTCTAAGATGGGGACTGACCGACTCACACCCGCTCGGACCCCTCGAGGCGCCCCTTGCCCTCTGCCTCGCCTACCCCCCTAGTGTACCCGCCGCACCCGCCCCCTTGGTGCTACACCTCTGTGTGCATCGGCTCGCTGGCTGCCGCTTGTTTCTTCGGCATGCACAGGACACCGCCCCCTGAACCCCGCTCTCCTCCTGCCTCCTCTTGCCTCCCTCCCCAAGGCATCTCCGGCGTTGCCCTTGTCCTGACGGTGCTGGCATCTGCGCTGCTGGCGGGGGTGACGGTGCTGGCGGCGCAGCGCTTGGGGCGGGGTGGGGCGGGCCTGGGCGGGCCTGGGCCGGGCCTGGGGAGGCCCTGTGCTGGGGAGCGGGGTCGGTAGGGGGGTGGGCGGGCGGGGCCATAGGTTGAAAGGCACGGCGAGGAAGTATGCGCAGCCCGGAACAGTCGGGACCCGAGGCGAGGGCTTGGTTGCACTGAGAAGCTGCGCTCACCCACACCGTCGCCACCTTGCCCCTGCCGCCCCCAGGCACTCGAGTGGCAGCGCGGCTGTACCGCCGCCTGGCCCGCGTCACGGCGCCCTTCGACCAGGTCAACTGCCTGCCCGTTGCCATGCCGTTCGTAACGGGCAACTGCCTCATGGCGGTTGGTACGCTTCTACGCTCAACTTCAAGGTGCGGCGATGCCCGCGCGGTGCCCCCTAGATTGCGTGCTGCTGACATCGCCGTACCCAAGTAAGCGTCGCGCACTCAACTAGGCTTGCATCCGCTTGCCCCCCCCTTCCCCGCCTCTCCCCCCTCCTGCTGTCCCCCACGCCCCCCACGGCCCCCCGCCGCTCCGCCCTCCTCCTCCGTCCCCCAGTGCGCCATGTTGAATAACGCCACCCGCGTTCGGGGCAAGACCGGAACCAGCATGCTGCCCTGAAGCACAAAGGTGGGTCCCGCGTGCGTGGGCGGTGGGCCCGTGGGCCGCTAGGGGTCGTTGAGTGCACCCGACCGTGGGCTCCCTGTCACCCTCACGCACGTGGGCCCTGGACCGCCTTTCCTGCGCCAGTACACACATGTGACCCACATGTAACCCAGCTTAACCGAATGTGACCACTTGTAACTGTTGCCCCGCCCAACTCCAGGTTATGGATCGGGATACGGGCCGCATGGTCCCCTGCTCCCCCAGCGCCTGCCCCCTACGGCAGGGCACGCGCGCTGCAGGTGACCGGGGGGGCGGGCGGTGCGTGGAGGGAATGTGGGGTTATGGAAGAGACGGCGCAACAGCGAGAGCCGATACCTGAGGCAGTGCAGTCTGCACCCGCAACAGGATGCAAGTGACGGAATAAGGCGGATGCCGATACCGGTCCCTCGGGCAGTGGAATGCGCACCACTTGGCCGGGTGTTGCGTAGCCGCGAAGCCGCACCTGACCGCTACCTTCGGACCGTGCCCTGGAAAGCCCCTTTGTACGCCCCCCCTCGGCCCTTCCCTTGGCCCCGCCAGAACGGCTCGACCGTGTGGATCAACTCGGCGCCCTTCGCCGGCCGCGGCGCCTTCACGTACGCCATCAACCGCCGATCCGATCCGTACTCGCAATACATGGCGTACCGCCTGTGCGCGCGGCGCGCGTACCCGGAGAGCGTGTGGCCGTCGGTGCTCAACCCGGCCACCGGTGAGAGCGTGGGGGCTGGGCCTGGTGAGGGAAGGCGCAGGGGCAAGGGCAGGCGGAGTGGGAAGCGTCTTGCCGGCCCCTTGCGCCCCAACCCGCCTCCCCCATCCTCTGCTCGCCCGTCTCGCCGCATCATGCCCCTTTCCCGCGCATGGAGCGCGCCGGCCGCCGCCTTATCGTTTCCCGCTCGAACAAATACCCTTTCCCGGCCCCCGCAGAGACCACGCCCGTGCGCTCCGACATGCTCTCCCCCGCCTCGCTGCCCCGCTACACGCGAGCCAACCACCACCCCGACGATACGCTGCTCTACCTGGCGGCCATATCGCAGAGCGTCGAGAGCGACAACCTCGCGCTCAACCTGCGCATCCACGGCGCAATCGACTACTAGTGAGACACAGCACACTGCTAACATAGAAAAGGGTCACTGACTGACTGATTGGTGCGAAAGGACGGTGGCATATTGTGACATGGGGCGCGTTGGCTTGATGGGGCTGGCGCGTGGCAGAGCTAAGCAATGGCTGAGCATGAGAACGCCCTCCCCCTCAATTGCAGCCTGGCGGTTGACGCCGGGGCGGTTGACATCACCGAGACCAACCGCTCCGTGGACGACATCATCGCAACGGCGCAGCGGGCGGTTATTAATGTGTACGCCAAAACCAGCCTTGAGTGGCTCAAGCTCCGGTACTCCAAGAGGTGCGTGCGCGCCACATGCTCCATGACTTTCTATGACGCTGGACAGCGGGTGTGGGGCTGTGCATGGCAATACATGGGTTGGGGCCTAAGCTGCTGACTCATGCTTCCCCTTGTGCTTTGTCCCGCCGCCTGAACAGTATCGAGCGGCCCGTGCCTGGCTCGCAGCCACCTGCACCGGTGAGCCCCGGGGCATGCAATGCGGGATCTGACGGGGGTTTTACACAAAGCGTTGAGAGGCTGTGTTTGCGCCCACCTCTTTGCCGATTGGACCGTTACTCCCCGGTGCCTTCCCTGCTCCTGCTCCTGCTGCTCCCAGGTGGAATCAGGCGGTCTGGACGAGGCGACCAAGATCGGAGTGGGCGTGGGCGCGGGCGTGGGTGGAGCGGTGCTCCTGCTCGGCGTGTTTGCGTTGGTGAGCCGACCGTGCCATGCCCAAGCCCCCGACCGTGCCATGCCCAAGCCCCCGACCGTGCCATGCCCAAGCCGGCCCGGGGTTCTGTCAGTCATACCAGGCTGTGGCTCCTTAAGGCGTCCCTCGAGGACCTCTGAGGAGTGCTTGCGCTGTCATACGCAGCGCTCAGTGTCACCCCCTCGCAACCTTTTCCCCCACAACTTCTCACGGGCTTACAGCCCTTCAGCAGCTATTCACACTCGCAACCCCTGCAACCGCCCGCAGGTGGCGGTGCTGCTGCTTCACAACTCCCTGGCTTGCACGAGCAGCCCTCCACACGCTCCCGACCCCGCACCCGCACCCCCACCCCCGCAGGTGGCGGTGCTGCTGCAGCCTAACGCCAGCAGCGCCCGGCGCAAGAGGGCCTACCTGCCGTACGCCTCGCCCGAGTGCACCCTGCTAGTGACGGACGTTCAGGTGGGGCTGGGCCTGGAGAGCAGACCGTGGGAGCAGAGAGCGGACACGGCCCGGTATGACCCTCGAGGGGAGCGCGGCCCCACGCGGCCGACCCCCTCCGCACCACCCTCATCACCACCCTCCGCCCCCCACCCCCACCCGCGGAGCTCCACCTCGCTGTGGGAGCTGCTCCCCGCCGCACGCCACCCTGCCCAGCACCCGCCCCACCCCCACCCACCCCGACCCTTCTCAGCAGCAAATACCCTCATCCCACACCCCTTAAGCAAGAGGACTATAACCCCTATCTCCCACGCACCCACCCACCCTCACAGGGATCCACCTCTCTGTGGGAGCTGCTCCCCGCCGAGGTCATGCAGGCCTCGCTGCAGCTGCACGACGCAGTCATACGCCGCCTGCTGTCGCAGCACGGGGGCTACGAGAGCGCCACCGAGAGCGCCACCGCTTTGCGTCGCACCTGCAGGCGCGTATAACTGCGTAATGATGAGTGGTGCTCGAGAGCCGGTCGGGAAGTGGGAGTGACAGCGGTGAATGACGTGGGATTGCGAAGGGTGCAGCGTGCTGGGGCGCGGTGTAGGGGGCTTAGGGGTTGGGGGGGCCGGATGTGGGTGCGACCTGTTGGTGCTTGGCCATGACTGCTGCTGCTGCTGCCCGCTCTTCCTGCTGTCGCTGCTGCTCGTCAAACTGCAGGCGGACTTGATGGTCGCGGAGTGGCCTGTGGGCCTTCTTGAAGCAGACGTCTGCCGGCCCGTGCACGCGATAGCAAGGTAGGGTGTGCCCGGGCCCTGGGAAACGGTGACACACAAGGGGTCGGGGCCCGGTGTCGGGGCTGTGAGGGCGGGAGCCAAACCATTCTGGCGCGGGGGCTCCTCGACGCTCCGCACGAAGCGGTGAGGCAGGGTCTCCCCTCCGGGTACCCCACGCACCCGGCCCCTAAATCCCTGCGCCCTCCGTGCCCCACGCCCCTCCCCTCGACCGCAGGGCGCCCAAGGAGGTCCAGGCCCTCATCTACGGAACCACGGGACTGGGCGGCTCCATCTACGCCACGGGCGCCAGCGCCCGCAACGGCCATGCCGGCGGCCACGCCGGCGGTCCAGCTTCCGGCCCCCTGACTCGCGTCTCTTCGTCTTCCTCCTTCACGAGCGCCCCCGGCGGCCTGGGCCCCACCACACACACCGGCGCCGCGCTCTCGCCAACCGAGCTGACGTCGGTTGCCTCGTGCCCATACCCGCGTGCGATCACCAACACTAGCGGCGTTGGTGCGACGGCCGCCGCAATGGGTGCAGCTGTGGGCAGGGGCACGAGCACGGGCGCGGGCTCTTCCCTTCCGGGCAACGCGCAGGCGCTGCAGTCGCACGGCCGCCCCCGCAGCTCGGCCAGCCTCACGCAGACGCCCCCGCAGCTCTCGGTCGCGCGCCGCATCGCGCCGTCGCGGTCTCGGTCGGGCCTGCCCGTCTCAAGCTCGGCGGAGGTCCGCGGCAGCGAGGGCAGCGCCCACGGCGGCCACGTGCACACAGGCAGCGCCCGCGGGGGTCACGCCGCCGCCGGTGCGACCCTCACCTCGAGCGGCTCCAGACACACCAACCGCTCGGCGCTCTCGCGGCGGCTGACGCCGCCGCCGCCTCTCACGGCGCTGGGCGGCCCCACGCCGCCGCCCACGCCGCCGGTGGGCGAGCCGGAGCCGGGGAGCGAGGCGCTTCACACACCGCCGGCGCACTCGGCGAGCCAGCACCTGACGGCTGGACTCCACACGACGCTTGGGCTGAGCACGGGCCAGGCATGCCCGCTGTCGGAGCAACGGTCGGGCTCGCTGTCGCTGCCGCGACTCAGCGGCAACGGCGGCGCGGGGCCGTTGGCCAACGGCGGCGTGTGGTCGATGCGCGGCCGTGCGCTGCTGCAACAGCATCACGACCACCAGCCATACAACCACCAGCCATGCAACCAGCAATACCAGCAGCAGCGGAGGGGGTGGCGTGCGCTGTACTCTCCGGCGGGTGCGTTCGCGAGCCCTGAGGTGGCCGCCGCAGCCTCAGGGGCGGCGGCAGCGGCGGCGGCGGCGGTCAGGAGTGGCGGCGGCGGCGGCGCCATCGTTTCGGACGGTTGCGATGACATGGATGGCGGCCTGGTCTCAGATCACATGCCATACGATTCGCCGGCGATCACGGGGCCGGCGGCGGTCACGACAGCCGACGTACAGTTGCAGGGCGTCTCGGAGCCAGGCGAGCTTACATCTCTGACTCACTCGCAGCAGCTTTCTCTGATTTGGGGGGCCAAGATCACAGACGGTACGGCCGGCGGCGGCGGCGATGGCGGCGGCGGCGGCGGCAACACGGAGCCCCTGATGAGGCGCGGGTCCTCCCTGCTCCGCGGCGCGAGCGTTACGGCGGCGCGGCGCGGCGCCGGCGCTCGGTCGCTAATGACGTCATACGTCGGCACCGGCAACGGCACTGCGGCGGCCGACGGCTGCGTGACGCCAGTGCCGTTCGGCTCCGGCGGCGGCGCTGGCGGCGGCGGCGGAGGAGGTGGAGGAAACGCGGGCGGCGGCCGGCCGTGGGGGCGTGAGGCGGCGGCGGGGTGGATGCTGGTCGACGCCCTCACGCCCGGAGCCATGATCCTGTTCCGGTGAGGCGAAGGAGCGCGCCGCGCTCTACACATCCAATAGATATATATGTGTCCATACCCGTTACATTGTATCAGACGCCTAGCGACTGAACGTACGCTCCATCTGCTGTTTTGACACATCCCTGCCTCCCCCGAAGCGGCCTGCGCGTTCGCATGGGGCTTCACTCGGGCGTCCGGGAGTATGAGATCGCGCGCAACCGCACCTCGGGTCGCTTCACCTTCAGCGGTGCATGCATCCGACTGGCCAAGGCGGTTGCTGACGCCGCACACGTGAGTGGGCTCTGGGGGGGGGCCGGGGCTGGGCGGGGCCGCACACACGCGCGAGGCAGCGCGGATACCTGGCACATACGGTACCTGAGACAAGTTGCTGGAACTGTTTGTCCCTGAGCTCACGAGGATGTCATAAGGGGCTCAGGCACGTTGCGCTGTGGATCCCTTGCATTGCTCCCTGCCCATTGCCTGAGAGGTTGCTTGCACTAGACAAGGGTGGCTGCCCGAAGGCAGGAAAAGGGCTGAGCCCCGTGGTCCCCCCCAGGGGGTCCAATGTTCGAGTCCTCAACGCTCTCCACCACCAGCCCGCAAGCAGGCTCGCACCCGGCCATTATTCCGTTGGAACCCCGCACCACACGGGGTGGTAGAAAACGTCGGCTTACGAGCGGTCGTGCCTTCCCACTATCGCGCCTAAATCCTCAGGGCGGCGTGGTACTTCTGTCGGACACTTCAGCGGGGTTGCTGCTGAGCGGGCCGGAGCTGGTGGCGTCACTCTCGGCGGAGGGCTTGGAGCTGTGGCACCTGGGGCGCGTGGAGCTGCTCGAGGACTTGCGCCAGGTCGAGCTGTACCAGGTTAGTAAGCATGTACTACACTGTCGTACGCGTCGTACGGCACCGGACCCGTCCGGTCCCCGCAGCTTGTCCCTGCTGAAGTTGTGCAAGCTCCCCTCCTTTGAGTCTACCGGTATGCCTGACCATTGAACGATGCTCCCACCCGCGCAGCTGCACAGCGCCGCCCTCGCGCCCCGCCTGGCTCTTCAGCTGCTGCCGCGCGTTCGGCGGCAGCTACTGCCGGGCCTACTTGGGGCCCCGGCGGGCCCGGTGGCGCTCGTACGGCTCCACGTGGCGGGCCTGTCTGGGCTCCGCGCCACGCACCCCCAGTTGGCCGCGGAGGTCACCCGAGTGCTCGAGACGCTGCTCCTCGAATCCCTGCCGCCCATGGGTAAGCCGAGAACAAACTAGGGCGGTTAGCGCTTGATGGTTGGCGGTTTGATTGGGGTTGTGATCTGCACCGGTTGTAGGCGGAAGAGTGGACAGAGAGACACCCTCAACCCCTGACCCTAACCCTCGCTCTTCCTGCTCGCTGCTGACTGACCCCTTGCTCCCCGTTCCGCATCTGGGCAGGCGGCTACATGTCCGAGGCTCGCGGCGGCGGCGCTGACGGCATCGTGGCGGCCTTCGCTGAACCGCTCATGGCGGTGGCTTGGGCGCTGTGCATGCAGGCCGACATGCTGGCGTGGGACTGGTGAGCGCGGGTTTTAGGGGTTTTAGGGGTTTAGGAGTGGGAAAGCGGGCAGGGTACAGGCGAGTGGACAGCACCTGGACCAGGGGCAGTGGGCCGACGCGCGAGCCCAAAACCGGCAAGGCCCCATGAGGGCCTGCGTTGGGCCCCGCACCGGCTTGGGCCCCATTGGGCCTGCCACCGCGCATTTCCGGCTCCGCGCTGTCTTGCTGACGCCCCGTGGCCCCATTTAATGCCACCTCCAGGTCGCCCGAGCTCCTGCGGCACGAGGCGTTCGAGACGATCGAGGTAGAGGCAGCGCCAGGCTCCGTTGCCCTCTTAGGCGGCTCCCAGACCAATGCAGGGCAGCCTTTGACTTCAGGCGCTTGCGACAGGCCCTTGAGCGGCGCCGTGGCCTCGCGGGGCGGCTCCCGCCCGTCTTCCCAGCACCTCATGTCGGGCGTAGCTCTTCAGGTCCAGCCGCCGGCGTCCCCAACCGTCAGCGGCTCCTTCGCAAGGCTGCGAAGCGGCGGGCCGGCGAGTGGCGGCGCGATACGGAGCCGGCAGCACCTGTTGAACGCCCGCACGCGACGCCGGCTGCCGACCGAGGTTGAGGCCAGCGCGCCCAGCTTACTTATGCCACTGAGTGCGGCGCCGTACAGCATGTCCGTCGTTAGTGAGGCGGGAGACGAAAAGGCACCGCGCGCCGGCGGCGCCGCCGGTGGCGCCACGCCCCGCTCCGTCAAGCTCCCTGCCACGGCGGTGGCAGACGGTACCGCCGGCGGTGGCGGCACGCCGCGTGCCTATGACACCGCCGCGTCAGCACCGCTGACGGCGGCGGCGGGGCTGCCGTACAACGGCCGCAGGACATTCGCGTCGCTGCTCGTCAAGCTCCGGCCCCGGAGCGGTTACGCCGTGTCGAGCCAGTCGCACGGCCATGACGGCGGCTTCGACGCGCTCATGAGTCATCCGGCGGATGAGTCAGACTCCAACCTTGATGACGTCATCCCGGTTGGCGGCAGCGGCGCCTGGGTCGAGCGGGCCGCCTCCGTCGCGCTGCAGATCCGGCCCTCGCCGCCCTCCGCCACCGCCCACGCGCCCATCACCTTTGCCGCTCCTCACGCCCCTCACGAAGCTTTGACAGGAACACGCAGCGGCGCTCGACTGGACTCTGCCGTACCCGACACAGACCACGTGCCCCCGCTTCCGCAGCCGGCGCGCCGCTGGCCCATGCTGCCGTCGCCGCGCAGCCCCGGCGGCGCCAGCCTGACCCCGCCGCCACCGGCCGCCGCGGCGGCGGCGGCGGCAGTGACAGCGGCGGCGCTGTTGAACGCCAGCGCCTACGCCCGCCCCGCAAGCTCCTCACAGATGGGCTACGTTTCCCGGCTTGCCAACGCAACCTCCGCCAGCGAGCTTCCGTCCGGCCTGGTCCCGCTAGGCACCAGCCCTGCGCAGCCCAGCTGCCTGGCTACGCCCACGTCGCCAGCCGCGGCGGCGGCGGCAGCAGCGGCATCGGCGGCGGCGGCGGCAGGCAGCTCGGCGGGCGCTCTGAGCCCCGCGGCGGTGCTCCTGAGGGCGACGGCGCCGGGCGACAGGGCCGCTACCGTCGGGGGTATGCTTCCGTCACACACGACGGGGGCCCTAGGCATCACGGGCAGTGCTGGGGGCGCCCACGCGGAGGGTTTGGCCGCCTGTTCGTCGGGCACTCCGGTGGGGGTTACAAGCCCGGGTGCCAATGCACCTAGGCACGTGCCCGCCCGCACATCTTCTGGCCCGCCCGCGTCGGGCTTCTCGCCGCGGCCGCACGCCGCGGAGCTGATACCCATCATCGGCGACGATGCCGACGGCGGCGGCGGGAGTGACGGCGGCGCCGCCGCCGTCAAGCACGTGATGTCAACCGGCGGCGCCGCCACCACGGACGACGATGCTGAAGTGGATCGGCACACCGTCGGCGGCAGGATCCGGATCGTGAGCGAGCACATTGGAACTGTGCCGCCCGCCGCCGACGGCGGCGCCGCTGCGCCGCTGACGCCAGGCAGCGCCGCCGCCGCCGCCATCGCGACGGCGGGCGCGGCCGCCGCCGCCGCGCCGGTGCAGATGCACGTGCTGTTCCGCGGCCCTCTTACGAAGGCTGCCGTGGATTTCGGCATGGTCGGTACGGAGGTCTGCCGTACGACGGGACGGCTGCTGTACCGCGGGCGGGTCGCCAAGCACCTGTCCAAGCTCGTCTCCACGGCCCAACGTGGCCAGGTGGGTTCGAATTCGGGGTGGAGGGCTCTTGTCTTACACGCACAACGGTACACACCGCGTGGCTGGGAGAGATCATGGTTGCCGGAAGCGGCCCCCATAAAGCTTGACCATGCACAGCGCTCAGCGCGGGCAGTTGTCCTACTGTCTTTGCCGAGGTGAAGGTTTACCGTCTCGCGCTGCACCTCAACCTGCGGCCACCCCACAGGTGATGTGCACGTACACCACCGCATCGTCCATCTCCACCGCCGCTGCGGCCGCGGTCGGGATCTCCATCTCTCCAGTCCAAAACGCGGCTGCCGCCAACGGCGCCGCCGGAGGCAAGGACCGCAAAGCCGCTGGCGGCAAGGGCCCGGGGTCGGCCCGCCTCGCGGCGCGCGGCCTCACGGGGGCCGGCAGCGTCGTCGGAAACGGCAGTGAGGACGTCACGGTCATCGGAGCGGCGGGTTCGCGCGCCCAGGCGTCGTACTACATGTGTTCCCTCAAAGTGGCGGAAGTCGAGGCCAGGCTTTCAGCGATGGGGCATGAAGCTGACGTCATCGTGCCGCAGCACGACGGCTTGGAGCCAGAGCAACCCTGAGCCTGGGACGCAGGTCAGGCTAACTGACGGGGGGGAAGGCTGGTTGCTGTGTTATTTTGGCTTTACGGAGAGGCGGGAGCGGCCTTTTGCCCCGACCCCAGAGACTGCGTAATGCGCTTTTTGTGCTTGTGTTCGGTGAGCTTTGTGAGCTCTGGGGTGGCGTGGTTGGGGGCTGCCCCTCTTGCTGTGCTGGGAAAGGGTTGTGCAACGCTGGCTCGGGTGGCGCATGGCCAATGCCTCAGTCTTGTACCTTGGTATATGGGGGGAGCACAGGGGCAGTACATAGCTCAGAAGATCACCTTGCATCACGGGGAGGGGACACCATCCGGAATCTAGCATGATAACCGTTCTCGGATGTGGGGCTGGCGGGTGGTCTGCCGGCTACCAGGGAACCTGATACGGCAGCCTGCACCTGCCGCAAAAAGAGGATCTTGAGATAAGAAGGATGGGTGCTTCAAGAGCTTAATGTTTGACAGCAGGAAAGATATGCTGCGGGCGTGGGATATATCCCACGGGCTCGTGTGTGGCTCGCATGGACAGGTGTTAAGAACACGCAGTGCACGTTGGGCGCTTGCGAAAATCCCCCCGGCTCAGCTCTTGTGTACTGGCCCGTGGGGGGATCTTCAATTGTCACGCGCAGTAACAGTTACGTGAGCACCGGCAGGAGCATGTGAAGAGTGGTTTCTGGCCCCTTAACTATCTACCTTGATGTGGGGGCAGCCTTTGGGGGCGAGCGCCTCTCATCGGGCGCTCTTTGCCATCCAGTTGCTTCTATGCGCATGGCAAAGTGTTGTTCAAAGGTGGGGGCTAGGATAAAAGGCGGGGGCTGAGATCGAGTTCGCTGCTGGCTTCCATCTGTGCGGTTGTGTGCTCCCCATGGTCAAGCACGCTTCGAGCACGCACGATATGATCCTAGGGGCCTGGTCACGCGCAATGTGCAAGTAAGCCTGGTCACAACGGCTTGGTCAGAGCTGCTGTGACAAACCAGGATCTGGATGGTGGGATACGCGTTTGCGATGTTGTGGGGCCTGCGCAGAAGCGCTTCTGCCTTGGCTTTGGCTTTCTTTTTGACTGGGTTCTGATAGCTCGCATTTCTCGAGACCAACCGTGGCATGCGGTTGATTGGCATGACGTGCGGTGCGTGACATCGCCGGTCGGCAGACAAGTCTGCCTGGGGCTCTTGGCCAGCCGGCCGAGACGTGCTTGCGGGCTTACATGTTGTGTTTGAAGATGTCTTTGACAATCTGACAAAGATGGGGCTGCCTGCACAGCAGATCAGAAGGTGGGCCAGGGGGCGACTTGTTTGTAGCGCGCTTGCACGCTTTGAAGAGCTTGAGTTGCATGGCGACATGAAAGCTGTCGCCTTCAGGAGTTGCAGGTGTGCAAGGGCTGTTTGGGAAATTGAGTCGCGCTTTTTGCGCCTGAAGTCTAAACAAGCCGGCGCTTGAGTGTTGCGTCCCCGCTGGCGTGGCGCTCCGGGTGATGTCGGGGGCTGGGGGACTACGGTTTTGTGAGGCTGCCGTGCCATGTCCTGATACTTTGGGGGTTGCGTGCGAGTCCACGGGTTGCGGGTTCTTGTCAATTCATTGGAGTTCTTTCGGCGTGCTGTTCCTTGCTTGCTCCCAATAAGTTTAATGTAGCAACCATGCGGGCCGTCTGTCCTGGTGTCGGCTCGTTAGTCGGCGCAGTACGCGTCCCCCGTGGCTGCCATGTGCACTAAGTATCCATGTCATAGGCATGCGCCCAGACAGCACGGGAGGGGGTTCCGGAGCGAGGGGCGTAATAAGTGCTGTCGCTGCCACCCGATGTACGTAAGTTGATGCAGGTTGTGCAGCAGGTCTGGGCTTGATAGCTTGCTGTTGAGCGGTATGGTGGGAGTCGTGTCAGCGGCTGGTGCTGATGCTGCCAGGTGCTGCTTGCGGGAGTCGTCACAATCTGCTTCACTCATCTCTTGACTCCGTGTAAACCCTCGGCTTCTTGATGAGGTTGCGCTCTGCCACATCGTACCAGAGGGTACGGCTGTGCTCAAGGATCCAACCAAGCTGGGAGCCAGGAGTCAAGAGCAAGAGTACTCCGCTCTGCAGCCTCAGTTTGGTGCCCTTCTCCAGCCGTCCAGCGGCTCCGGTGACTACGGCTCGGTCAAATGCTACCAGTGAGGGGCTCAGCCCCACAAGGCAGTAGGAACAATTGTACCAGATCGTGCAGATACCCTGCAGATACAGCAGTTATATGGCACAGATCCAACCCAAACGAGCCTACCCGTTACTGCATTCTTGCTGCGTCGAGCACTCTGCTTCATGTGGCACTGCTTCAATTCTGTGCCGCAAGGGGACATGTGAGCTCCCCCCTAGCCGCCTCTCACCCTGCCTTCAGCCTTGCATCGTTCAAGGGGAGATTGTAAACCCTCATTACACGGGGGGCCCAGTCCCTGCCGACCGCTGGCGCGAGGCCCACAGGGCGCCTGGATGCCCCCACGCCCATAAGCCCAATGACCTCGCGGGCCCCCCCCTCCACAGGCGACGACAAAAGCAAGGTACCCGCAGGTTGAGTGGTCCGCGGCCCATGCCCTACACACCACAACTACCCGACGACCTCTCCCTCACCCACGGAGGCCACACCTGTGACTCTTCCCGGACCCACCCAAGAGGGACAGCCTGCACGCCATCCGTCCCCCCCGCACTCTGTCCGGAGAGATGGGACCCACCCCCTCAGACCCGCTCAAGCTGAATGGCCACGCGCCACGACCATCGTGGCAATTGTGGTTTGGGTTGCTCGTTGTGGTGGTGTGGTCATTCTTAAGGCTGGTCAAAGGGGCCTCATGCGATTGCCCCGGTGGTATGTACGGGCCGACCCGGTGGTAGTGGGGTTAAGCCCCGGATCCAAAACCGTGATGGACTGGAGCGTAAACCTGTTTTGACTCGCTGCTCTGCGCTTAACCTCTCTCAGCCTCGGCTCGGAGCTGGTTCCTATTGTAACATCGCATCCTCTGCGGCTTTATTGCCAAGCGCTATCCTGTCGAGCCCTCTGTAATCTGAGAGCTCACTTCTGGCCCCAATTCGGAGTCCCCGTGCCCTGACTCCAGAGGCGTCGGCCTCGGACCCCTGGTCCCTGCTCTTCCTCAGCCTGCCTGCCCTGCAGCTGGCTGCGCTCACCCCGTGCACCGCCCGGCACCTGCGCCAGCGTGTGCTCTAGGACACGTCTCCCGCTCCTCGTCCACACTAAGTGCGCGAGCGGAGGCGAGCGCACCGGTCCTCCGCCCGGTCGCACGCTGGCCCTGCAGGCGTCCAGCCCGCACGTTTTCTTGCATAACGGCATCCGGGCCTTTGCCCGTCAGCCCTCGCCTGTGCTACCCTTCGACCCCGTCACTTATACGCTTCCGCTGCGTTACTCCCCAACCCGATTCCTGTCTGTGTGTGCGCTCCCATCCTGCGTTCGTGTGATCTGAGTGGGTGACACCCGAAGCTCGCCCCTGAGACGAGACCAGAGTCAGCGTCTTCACACGCTAGGCTCTGGGCGCCACCCGGCGTTGCAGAACGATCCTAGGGCAGCAATCCACACGACTTTCTGCGTTGTACAACGCCTAGTACCCGACCCCGAGCTGCCCTCCCCTCTCCCCTGTTTGCGGCGGTTGGTGTGCATTGACCACCCGCTCCTTCGCCTGGCTGGTGTGCCGTGCATAGCGCTGCCCATGGCCTATAGTTGCAACCTGGCAAGAGGTAGGGCGTGAGAGGGAGGCCTGTCTGCGATCTGGGCTGGCGTGCTTACGTCAAGGCGCCAGCTGGCGGAGGGGCCTAGCTGTGAGGCACTATCGATGCCATCGCGGTGTAGTTATTTGTAAGAAGCTGTCGTGAGGCAACTTGAGGCTCCAGCAGGCTCATCACAGCACCTCCTGGCTCCACTTAGCAGACCACGACTCGCCATGCACGGTTCAAGAGCAGCCACTGCAATCCACCCCCTTTGTACGGGTTTGCAGCCCACGCGCTACGCTACAATCCCCAACCTTTCCACCGTGCAGTTCCGCACTAGCACGCAGCGCACTGAACACAGCCAGACAAGGGTGGCTGCCAGAAGGCAGGAAAAGGGCTGCTCTCCACCCTGCTCTCAGTCGCAAGCGATAGGGATAAGGAACCTAAAGCTTGTGGCATCGCGGGCTAGGCGTGTATCGCATCGCCGACACGGGGTAATCCCGGGGGGCTTCGCCGCCCGAAGAGCCTAACGGCGGTGGCTCAGCCAGAAAACAGACCGTCAACTTATCGCCAGTATGGAAGCTCCTCCTTGCCCAGTCGCGAAGGACGCAAACTTGCCTCTCGACAACAGACGGCTAACGTCAGACCAATATGATGTACGTATCCACTGGGCATCCGCCATGGAAACGCAGAGCACCCCTGCGGCACAGCCCTTCCCCACACATACGGTACGCCCTCACTGGCAGTACAGTCCTACAGGCACTGGGAAGCTCCGCCGACCGCTTTGAACAGCGGGCCAGCGGCTCGCTTCCGACCCCCACCTACCACAGCCTCGGTGACAAGGCCAGCTAGTCAGTCAAAGCCCGCTCCGTCAGTCGCACTCGTACCGGGCCTGCCGCTCCATCCCGCACATGCACGCCCCTTCTCAGGTGAGGTCTCCTTTCCGCCTTCCCGCCCCTGATGCCACGCAGCGCAACCCGACGCCCAGCCTCAGCTGCAAGAGCATTCCCCCCACCAGCAGACCTCCGGCATCCAGCGCCGGCCCTTCGGCCCAGCCTCCGCGGCATCCAGCGCCGGTCCTACGGCCCAGCCTCCGCGGCATTCAGCGCGGGCCCTTCGGCCCAGCCTCCGCGGCATCCAGTGCCGGTCCTGCGGCCCAGCCTCCGCGGCATCCAGCGCCGGCCCTTCGGCCCAGCCTCCGCGGCATCCAGTGCCGGCCCTTCGGCCAAGCCTCCCCGGCATCCAGCGCCGGCCTTGTGGCCCAGCCTCCGCGGCATCCAGCGCCAGCCCTTCGGTCAAGCCTCCGCGGCATCTAGCACCGGTCCTGCGGCCAAGCCTCCGCGGCATCCAGCGCCGGCCTTGCGGCCAAGCCTCCGCGGCATCCAGCGCCGGCCCTTCGGCCAAGCCTCCGCGGCATCCAGTGCCGGCCCTTCGGCCAAGCCTCCCCGGCATCCAGCGCCGGCCTTGTGGCCAAGCCTCCGCGGCATCCAGCGCCAGCCCTTCGGTCAAGTCTCCGCGGCATCCAGTGCCGGTCCTGCGGCCAAGCCTCCGCGGCATCCAGCGCCGGCTTTGCGGCCAAGCCTCCGCGGCATCCAGCGCCGGCCCTTCGGCCAAGCCTCCGCGGCATCCAGCGCCGGTCCTGCGGCCACGCCCCCGCCACGGTCGCTGACATCGCAGCTGCCGTACCATCGCCGGCATCGCCGCCGTACAACTGCCATACAGTCACCAGGATCGCCGCCGCCGTACCATCGCTGGCATTGGGGCCGCCGCAGCCCCTGCTCCATCCTACCCGCGGTATGGCTGGATCCGCCGGAGGAGCGCCTCCTTGGTTGGGGGCTGGAAGGACGTGGGCGGCTCCTTGAGCCCCTGCGACTCGTACACCTCTGGCAGCCGCAGAATGGACAGCCAAGTCTGTGCGTCCGCGTTCTCCTGCGCCGCCTCCAGGAGACCCTCATCCCCGTCAAAGCCCTCCTCATCGCCGCCTGACCTGTCCGCACCGCTGCTGCTGCAGGCATCGCCACTGTCGCCAGCCGGACCACCATGGCTGGTTGTGGCGCCTCCCCCGCTGCCGCGGGCCCCGCCATCGCCACCGCGGCTGCTGGCAGCGTCACCCTCGCTGCCGCCGGCCCCACCATCGCCGCCGCAGCTGCTGGCAGCGTCATTCCCGCTGCCGCCGGCCCCGCCGCCGCCACCGCGGCTGCTGGTGGCGACTCCCCCGCCGCCGCCACCGCGGCTGCTGGCGGCACCTCCGCCGCCGGCTCCGGCGGCACCCACTCCGCTGCCGCCGGCCTCCTTGGTCCGGGGCGTGCGCAGAAGGGCTCGGATGAAGCCCAGCGTCACAGCCTTGCTGCTGCTAACCTCTGCCGCAGCGGGTGCGTGCTCCGCCACAGAAGGCATCCGGGCCGACGGCGGGCTGGCGACGTGGAGAGATCGCGTGGGCTGGCCTGCGTCCTTGCGGCCGGCGTGCACCACGTAGTGCTCGTTCAGATCGCCGTACAGCACGATTACGTCATCTGGGTCGGAGCGCGAAAAAGAGGAAAACAGGCGGGAGGTGGAGCCTTGCACACGGCTTGTTTGGGATAGGAGCAAGCATTCATTAACACACTGTACGGCAAGGTGGGCAGACCGATCCGCTTGCAAGCAACTCACTTGTGGGCCAGTCTTGCATCTGGTTGGCCGCCAGGTACTCGAGCAGCGCCTGGCCGTGCACCTTCTTCAGCACCCCCCGGAGCGTCGTCTTGGCCTCGTACATGCCAACAATTGACGGGCCCAAGCTCCGCAGTGCGTCCTCCACCGTGTCCACCTCGACGGTCAGCTGCCACCCCCCGGCCAGCTCCGCACCGAACCGCTCCTGGCAATCCTTCCAGGCCCAGTCGGGGACGAAGATGTAGTCCGTCTTCCCGGTGATGGCGACATTGATGTCGTCGAAGCGCACCATAGTATTCAGAAGCTTGCAGGTCTGCACGGGCAGGACGACCACGTCTGCAGGAGCAGCAGCAGCAGCAGAGGGGGCAGGGTAGCGCCCAGGGGGTCGGGCTCTGGTGCGTGTGATCTGAAGGGCGCATGCTTGAAGCCCCGGCCATCCCGAGTTTCATCAGGCACCCACTCAACACCGCCCCACCGCTGGCTACGCGCCAGCCCATGCATGCGTGCTGCTGCGAGCTGCGTCCTGTGCTGCAACCATACATGCTGCTAAGCCTCCGGCCTCAAGCGGCTGTCGTACGCAGCACATGCGCTCGTACTGCTCGTACCTGGGGGGACAATCTTCTGCAGGTGCGGCACCGCTCGCGCAACGCTCTCCTCAGCGTCCTCACGCGCGCCTTCCCAATCGAAAAGCGGCAGCTGCTCATCCACGACGGGCTCACAGTCGCAGCAGCAGGGCGCGCGCATTGTGAAAAGGTACGTGAACCGCTTTTTCACCGCCTCCTCAATCTTTGTGAGATCCTTTGAGGAGCAGGCGGACGGCGTGACCGTTATGTTGGTAGCTGGCCGCCCCACCAGCTCCTGGCAGGAGGCAGGGCAGGCATACAAATTCGCGGGCAAGGGGTAGGCAGGGTTTCCAGAGCGTGAAGCGTCCATGCGTTCTACGCCAACCGGGCGGCCAACTGAGAGCTCCTCTTGATGTAGGGCCGCGGGCAATCAACGCATAAGGGCCGGCCGGACTGCTCATCATCAGGGTTTTCAGAGCGTGCACGAGCGCCCTACGCCAATCTAGTGGTCAGCCGAGAGCTCGCTCACCCGGAGCTCCTGCCTCAGGCCAATGCATAGCTGCTGAACCTGAGCAGTGGCCCCCTCCAGCACGGCAATGGCGGACACAAGCCGCTGGTCCACATCAAGGGGCGCAGACCCTGCATGGCGGCATGCGTGAACACAGCGATTTGGTTTGGGGTTGGTTGGGGGTTGCGTGGGCCCGCATGTAGCGCCATGGTGCATGAGCGTGTTGAGTTGCTGAGTTTGTGGGAGAAGGGTCGCGGTGTCACGCTCAGGGCTTTCGCTCTCTGGGGCGCTGCCCAAGACTACAGCTTACGGCGCGCGCACGCGGATTGTCCCTGCCTGCAAAGAACTCACCGCCCACCACCCTCGTGATCAAGTCCCGACCCCTGCAGCTCCGGGGCCGGCCCCACCCCGGCGCCTGGCGGGAGAGCCCTGCTCATGCCGCTGCTGGCGCTGCCAGGTTGGGTTGTGATGCCGTTGCGGAATGCGTTTGTAGCTCACGCCCCTGCACAAAGAACCCGCGCACGGCCCTGAGTCGCGTCACGCCCCGCCTTGGGAAGACATGTGGACTGAGCCTGGAGACGACGCGAGGCATGTTGGCGGGCGCCTGAAGCATAGCGCCCTCGCCAAACCCAGAGGCCAAGACCCAACCAGGGTTCTCCCTCCAGTCCTGGTCCAGGACAACTTTTGGGGTTGGGTCTATTTGCCAGGAAGGTTTTGGGGTCGGTTCCTGCCGGCCAGGAAAGGCTTGGGCCGCGTGACAGCGCGGCTCCTGGAGGCCCATAGGGCCGGGGCAGCGGAGCTGCCCTGGCATCCAGGAAAGCTTTTCCTCCCCCGTCCCTAGGCCTTTCCTGGCCTCCCGCCCGAAGCCCATCAAGCGCGCCTAGTCAACTCGCCGCTGTGACCCGCGTGCGGCACCACGTTAGCAGCTTTCCATCAGAATTGTCCAAAAGCTACACACACGCGGCGCTGAGGCCACAGTACGTGATGCACGGCCCGCAAACGCTAAGGGCCCAGGAGAGGGTCAGGCCGAACTACTGCCGGCCAGGACAGGCAGCGGGCTAGGCAAGGGCCGGTTTCCTGGAGGGCTTAGGAGGGACGCGCGGCGGCTTTCCTGGCCTGACAGGGCGTTTTGCAAAACCCGTGGAGAACCCTGGACCCAACACCAAGGCACTGGGCGGGGTGACAGGGGCAGGACATGAACATGCCATCGCGATCGGGTCAGGACTGGCGCAGGGCTGTGAGGGCTGGCGCTCGTGCAGGCAAGCATCTCCTCGATCTGGCAGCCACAGCGTTGCAGGGAGCCAGGCACACCACCACCACGACCAGCAAGGTCAGCATCCATTCTCGAACCCGAAACGCGCTGGTCCCCAAACAGCTTCTGCCGTTGTGTTCATCCTTTGCTTTTCATGCCCCAAGCCCGCTCACCCGGTGCGGCGCCCAGCTGGCCCCCTGCGTCCTGGCGCGCGCTCTTGTCCTCATCTAGGGGCAAAGGCGGAAAGCAGCCCGCTTGAGTACGGGCCAGCTCAAGTACACGCCACCAAGCCAAGGGGGGCTAGGTCACCAACACCTCGCCGGCCTCACCCGCCACTACGGTCAAGAAGGTCATGATCATATCATTATCCTCGGCGTCGGTGAGTGCGCACGGGGCTTGCAGCTTCTGGTCCCAGTGAAGGTCCAGCCAGCGCAACCAATACGCGGCGTCCTTCTTGTTGTTCGCGAATTTGTCCCGCACAGCCCGGTTCACGCGCTCCCTGGTGAGCATCTTGAAGGCAAGCTAGGGCATGTTGCTTGTATAGTGCGTTGCAGCAGCGGTCAGAGCTAGGAGGACAGAGGCGAGCAGAAGTGCAGGATCCCCGCGTCGGGTTTTGCGGAAATCGCAGCCCCAGACCCCAGACCCCAGACCCAGACCCCACACCCCAAACCCCAGACTGCCCTAGCTCTTTGTTACAGCCGTGGGCTACAGCTCTTAGCCGACTCTTTGCCGCGAGCATCATGCCCGGACGCCCAGCTAAGCCGCGCCACTAGTCCCTGCAGGGAATCACGCGCTCCTTGAACCCCGGCGTGATCCAGGCGCAAGCTCCGGAGGCTGTTTGTGACTTGCGGGCTCACGCGTTCGGCTCACACGCACCACCTTATCACTCCTTGTCCCCTCTCGTCCCCCCTGCCCTTTCTGTTCTTCCCCGCCTCTTTCCTCCACGCCCACTCGGCTGAGCAGACAAACAGGGAGGGGAAAGAGAGGAAGGGAGTGTAAAGGGGGTTGAGTGGGGTGGAAAGGCGGGTGGGTGAGGGTGACGGTTGTCGGTAAGCTTCGTCGGTACCCCCGCATGTTGCGCTGTTGTACGTGTAAGCTGTTGACGGGCGGTTGGTCGCCGCGGCTGTGCCCTGCGTAGACCCTGATTGCGCATACCCCATTGCGCAGAGCCGTTGGGGGCGCGGGAAGCCAAACCCGTGGGGTCAGGAGCAGTTTGAAGCCAGAAAGGGGCGTCTCCTGGGGGGGGCTTCCGAACTGGCATGTGCAAAGGGTCCTTGCCAGCGTGTCAACATGAAATGACACAAACTCTTTGCATGACAGGACAGCCTGTACCCTCACGTTGGCTCCGCTGAGCGCAGAGGGCAGAGGGTAAGAAGGGACGGAAAGCTGCCCCCCGCCCCGACCCCCGCCACCAAAGCGACGCCGAAGACACCGAGGCACTACGCCCCAGTGCCTATGTACCTCCCACACACAGACCCTCCCCCCCCAGGTGCGAGTGCCCCAAGTGTGCCCGTGTGGACGTGGAGCTGTGCGACCGGGGCACGGGCAACTGCGTGCCCAAGGCGAGGGGGGGGAGGGGAGGGAGGGAGGGGGCGTCCCGACTTGAGGCATCCTTGCGCGGAGGGGCGGGTGCGGGAGAGGCCCGAAGGAAGCCGAGGGGAAGGGGTCACGCCAAGTGTGCGGAAAGGCCACCCGGGCCCGGTTCTTCTCAACGGAGCTAAGCCCGTTCGGCTGGCTCCCCGCCGTCTCTTCCCACTGGGCAGCGGTGGCGGCGGCGGTGATGGTGGCGGCGGCGGTGGCAGCTCCAGCAAGGGAGGTGCGTGCAGGAGGAGGGTGGCGGGGGATTGGGGGAGGGATTCGGGGCCACCTCAGGGGTGAGGGTGAAGCGGCGGCTTGGCAGCAAAACGCGCAAACTGACCTCTAAGATGGGGACTGACCGACTCACACCCGCTCGGACCCCTCGAGGCGCCCCTTGCCCTCTGCCTCGCCTACCCCCCTAGTGTACCCGCCGCACCCGCCCCCTTGGTGCTACACCTCTGTGTGCATCGGCTCGCTGGCTGCCGCTTGTTTCTTCGGCATGCACAGGACACCGCCCCCTGAACCCCGCTCTCCTCCTGCCTCCTCTTGCCTCCCTCCCCAAGGCATCTCCGGCGTTGCCCTTGTCCTGACGGTGCTGGCATCTGCGCTGCTGGCGGGGGTGACGGTGCTGGCGGCGCAGCGCTTGGGGCGGGGTGGGGCGGGCCTGGGCGGGCCTGGGCCGGGCCTGGGGAGGCCCTGTGCTGGGGAGCGGGGTCGGTAGGGGGGTGGGCGGGCGGGGCCATAGGTTGAAAGGCACGGCGAGGAAGTATGCGCAGCCCGGAACAGTCGGGACCCGAGGCGAGGGCTTGGTTGCACTGAGAAGCTGCGCTCACCCACACCGTCGCCACCTTGCCCCTGCCGCCCCCAGGCACTCGAGTGGCAGCGCGGCTGTACCGAGGGCGCAAGGCTGCGAGCGGGTGGCGTGGAAAGGTGGACGTAAGGTGGACGTGTGCGTGTGCAGTTTCTAAGGGCCTTCTGATGCCGAGGGCGCAAGGCTGCGGGGGGTGGCATGAAACGGTGGACGTAAGGTGGACGTATGCGTGTGCACAGTATTTTAAGGCCTTCTTATGCCGAGGGCGCAAGGCTGCGGGGGGTGGCATGAAACGGTGGACGTAAGGTGGACGTATGCGTGTGCACAGTATCTAAGGGCCTTCTGATGCCGAGGGCGCAAGGCTGCGAGGGGGTGGCATGAAAAGGTGGACATGTGCTTGTGCACAATGTCTAAGGACCTTCTGGACGTGTGCTCCTTATGCGCTCCGTGTGCGCTCAGCCACGCCCAACTCCCGACCTGGCAGCGCAGCTTGACAACAGGGCGATGTAGGGCGTGTGAGGCTGCGTGTAGGGGTAGGGGCATTGAACTTGCAGGGGCCGCCAACGTAGTCAGGGTGACAACGACAGGGGCAGGGGGCAGGGCGAAACGCAACAGAAAGAGGATAAGGCAGAGCGACAGGCAAAACACGTAACCGTGTGGGGGATCCTAGGGGCCGCACCATGCGAAGCGGAATCAAAGCGCTACAAGCCGCAAGGACGCAGGGCGCGTGCTGGGAGGTGTAGTCGAGTTGACCGTACGGCAGGCAGGCGGAGCTGCCTCCACGAACGCTCAGCAGCCTGCAGCTAAAAGCTACATACTACTCAGATGGCAACACGGGACCTGCGAGGAAGCTGAGCATGGCTGCGGGGAGGGCTGGCTGCTGAAGGTGCGGTGTGCAGAGGCAGAGGGGTAGGAAGCTGGGGAGCGGTCAAAGGGACTCAGAAGGGGCGCGGCGCGGCCAGAAACCCAGAATCGCCATGGGGTCCTTGCCACCGATGCTGGAGGTCGGGCTGAGGTGGCTGGTGGCGCCTGGACCCGACAAGGCATTGGAGTGAGGCCTGGGGTAGGCAAGGGCATAGGGTAGGCGACCAGCATGGCGGCGGCAGGTGGGGGAAGGGAAGGGGAAACCACTGAGCTGCGCAGCAGTCGGGCTTCCCCCCCTTGCTTGGGAGCGGGTCTTCGGGTTGGGTCTGCAGGGGGCTGCGGGGGGAGGGGGCCCGCGTGGCGCGAGCGTTATCGCACATGCACCCCGCCGCGCTGCAACACGCGACGAGGCGCATTACGAAGGCCAGACGCCTGATGCAGCATGCGTGGCAAGCTCGGCTCGTCGCAGGAGCTCAACGTGCCTCGGGCAGACGTCGCGTCCCTCGCCAGGGCTTCCCGCGGCCCCTGCGTTCTGCCCTTTGGTTAAGACGGCACGCTGCTTCTACACTGGAGCATTGTCTCATTTGTCTGGGGGGGTCAGCGACGGTTGAACTTCCGCCGGCATAATGTATACAACTTTTTATGAATCACCAAGGGCGCGGCATGCGACGTGACTGCATAGGCGTAGCCTCTGTTCCGCCCTCCGGGGCACGCCAACGAGGACGAGTTACGCGAGATCCCAGTCGGCGCAGGCGGGGGGCAGGGGTGGGAGTTGGTTATGGGCGCTGGTCGGGCTCTGTCGGTCTCTGTTGTTGCAGCATCGATCCTTGCTCCTGCCAGACGCAGCCATGGCAGCGCAGCTTGATCAGAAAGACGTGCCGGAAGCCGCTATGGGGTTGCGAGGCTGCGTTTGCGGTACCCTTCCGCACGGAACCGCAGCGGGCAGGGGAAGGGGCGGGAGCTGGACACGGGCTCAGGTCTTTGACGTTGCAGCTTGCATACTTGCTTGCCCTCGTACTCGTGACTGCCAATCGCGACAGCTCCGCGCCTGGATAGCAGCACCTTCGCACCACGACAGCCTTGCCTCAAACCAGGCTCCACACCGCAACCCCTGCCGCCCACTGCCGCCTTGACTCAAACCTCACAACCATTCTTGCCACCCCTTGGTGGCCTGGCGGAGCAACCCCATTTCACTCACCCCTCGCCTCGCGCACCACCTCAATCGCGTGCACCCTCCTCTGCTTCTCGAGCTGCCGCATCTCCTGCCACTGGCCCTGTCTCTGCGCCTGCGCCTGCCGGAAGGCATCGTACCTGTCCCAGGCCCTGTACTGCGCCATCTTGCGCTCCAGCATCCACGCGTGCGACGTGTACTCGTTACGAGCGTGGCGCATGTCAGCCTGCAGGCTGTAGAACAAACCGCTCAGGGACTCCAGGCCCCTGCGGTGCCCGGTGCCCTGATCGGCGGGATGCCAATGGACGGAGGCGAGGTCGAAGCCGATCTTGCCCACGTAGTACTTTTGCCATGTTATCTTGTACGCCTGATGCAGTTGCTCGTTGTTCCACTCGAGAGTGTCGAGCTCCTCCCTAGCACGAACACGGGGACGGGGGGAGGCCGGGAGGGGGGTGGGCGAGGAGGCGTGAGGGCACGGCGTTGTCGGCTAGGGAACACGTGGCTTATGCTCAGCCAGGGTGCTTATACATATATGCGACACTCCGAGAACGTAGCTGTTCCTTGTAGATTTAGACTAACAACCCGAGAACGCTTGCCAGCAACCCCGGCCATGCGGCCCGAGTGGACCCGCTTACAGCTGAACGGGCGAAGGTGCCATCGAAACGCGAAGAGTATAAGCAGCGTCGCAATAGAGACGTAGGGCGAAGAAGCCAGCAACGCAGGACGCCCTAGCAAGCCACAGCGGAGTCTCTAGAGAAGTCAACGCGGCGCGAGCGACTCAAGTCTTGTCAAGTAAGGCCACGGCAAGCCGCAGACTCGTCTAAGGGCAGTTACGGCCTGCATGGGACGGTGGTGGTCTCGCGCTTGGGCAGGCCCAGTCGACGACCCAGTGCATGTTGCGCAAGCCGCTATCCGCGCAAATGCGAAGCACCGCAAACAGCTCAGGATTCTAGATGAACTTTCCCAAGTCCTGAATTCACTGCAGCGGGGACAGTTCCGGGCTTCGGGCGCCTTGCAAACCAAACATGCGCCCCAGAATAGCCGCTTTCCTGGCCTCGCGAGAAATAGTGAATTCAGGGGCCCCGACGCAAGCCGCTGATGAAATCAAAGAGATTGAGAATTCGGCTTCCCAAATTTTCGCCAAAATGGAGCGCGGCCTTCGGCCGCGCAGAGGATCCAGGCTCGTCGACCCCATAGTGCTTCAAATAAGGCGCTCGTCGACCCCATACTATGGAGAATTTGCCCTGCAGGGGGCAGAGGCGAATAGGTAAACGCATCGCGGATTCCGTTAGCCGTTGCTGCGGTTACCAGCATCAGTCAGGCACGAACCACCGGGAGTTGTGCCTTACGCATGTGCCAGACCGCTTTGGCGGAGCGAGTCCCGAGACGCCCGACAAGTCATCGATGGATAGCCCTCGACACACCCCACTCACCTGCGACTCTGCCTCGACCATCGAGGCTGATGCCGAAGTGAAGACGTCGGTGACTTCCTCAGCGCCTGACGCCGGGAACGGCCCCGCGCCGGCCTGGGGTCGCTCGTCGGCGTCCATGGCGACATGCGCCGGCTCAACGACACGCGCGATGAACGCGGGGCGCTCCTCATAGCCCCTGGAGTAAGCTGTACTGGTGTATATATCATTGCGCGCCGTGAACGCGAGCATCGCAGTAGCGAGCCCGAGGAGCGGCGCCCCGACGTTGCGCGCAACAGCGCGGAACAGGGTAACGGCCAGACCGGCCGCCCCAGGCTCAGCGACGGCCGCCGGCTCCCGGTTCTCGCTCTTCATCACATCTGCGGCGACCCCGAAGCGTGGCGAGGGCGCCAGGAGCATCGGAGGGTTCTTGGATGTCTGATCGCGGCGCGACATGGGCTTCACCGCCGACGGTACGACGCGCCTGGCCCGAGGTTGGGCAGCTCGTCGACAGAATGGCAGGGGCCTGGAGGTTGCGTGGCGGCCCGATGGAGCTGTGGAAGCGCTGCGGCGAGCCGTTTGCGTGAGGGACATCTTCACTGCTGGTACCGGAAAGGCCTTGGCTGTAAAGGGGATGCCCTAGCGTGTGAGTCGAGTGCGTCAAGTGACAGAATAAGCGCTGCGAGGGCTCTTCCCGGGGCTTTGAGGCCGCACAGCCGATAACGCGGGCCTCGAAGCCCATGCAGATTTGGGCACAGGCGCCCTCCACCCCGGGACATGACAAGGCTGGCAAGGTCTTCAGCGATGCTCCCTCTACAGCGTTGCGCAAGCGGGCAGGCGCCACGGCTGGGCGTCGCGGTGAGCGGCTACTGCGTTGACCAAGCGCCGTGCGGACGCTCTACGAACCTCCCCCTGCTGGTGTGCGCTCCCTAGAATACCTGCTGCTGCAACCGGTCGTCTTGGGGGGCGTGGCGCGTGGTCACCAGAACCTGTGTGACAACTTTCCCCTGCTGCCCTGCTACTGTGAGCCCCCAGCTGCTGCGCCCGGACTTCCTATGCGTAGCTCTTTGCCTGCAGCGTAAGACAGGCGCAGCTTGAACGGGAATGGGCTTTGCGAGGCCTTGGGCGCTGGAGCTCCTTCGGGCACACAGCGCGCATGTCCCGCTCTGCGGCTCGGTTGCGCTCTGTGCTGCCTAAGCAACGGTCGGCCAGCGGTGAACGCAAGCGGGGGCAGGGGCAGGGGGAGGTCGGGGGAGCAGTGCCACGGCGCGCTGCTGCGCGATGCTGCGAGAGGCGAGACCCCTCGGCACCCCACGTCGGCTTGCGCACCTCGCCGTCACAACGGCGCCTCGAAGCGACCATCAGAGCCCTCGCAGCCCCACAGAAGATGTCCTCCACGCCAGCCGCCTGCGCACTTGTCTGAGCATGCTCCCGACCCAGATGGGCAATGCGGCCTCTCCTCACATGCGCACGCGCCTTCCCCTCGTTCTGCCACAGCGCTTGCGGCGCCCCATTTCCCCAAACGTTCACGCTCGAGGCCAGGAGCACAGATGTTCAACTCGTCGTCGTCAATCACGAACCACGCAGGTCCTCTCGCCTCTCCACACACGCCCCCTTCCCCGAACCCGCCTGCACGCGCTGACTCAACCCGTCCTCCCGAGCCGTCGTCCCCTGACCCAACGCAACCAACAGCCCCACAGCACTTCGTACTCCACTCTGCAAACCCCGACTCAACCAGTACCGCCTAGGCGCCGTCCCGACCCACCTCTGGCCCCCGTTGCCGGCCGCCTGCCTTTGCCTTGCCGCGGGCCCCTCCTGTCCCTCCCGCTCCGGCCTTGCCACCGGCCGCTGCACCAGCAGACGACCCCTGCTTTCCCGGTCCTGTCCCCGCCACCCCTGTCCCTGCCGCCCCCGCCGCCCCGCTCGAGGGGGGGGTCGGGACCTCGTGGTCTGCCACCACGCGAGCAACCACCTTGCCGCCGTACTTTGCCGTGATCTCCTTGATCGCCCGCTCCTCCACCTGAATGGCGGTTAGGTTCTTGTTGGCTGCTGCGGCGGCGGCCGCTGCCGCCGGCTCCGGGACGTACCACTTGCTGGCGGAGGCACTGCCCCCGCCGCCGCCGCCGGGGGCCGAGCCCAGGACCAGCGGCCGGCCTGGCGGCGAGGAGCCCGCGGCGGCGGCGGAGTGGCCCCCGCCGCCGCCCTGACCTCCCGGCCGTGACCAGCTGGCAGCAGCGCGCTTCTGCACACGCTCCTGCTCCGCCTGTGGCAATGGGAATGGGGCTCACAACACGGTCTCAGCAGTCAGGTCAGCCGGCGGCATGCATGCCCCGAGGGCCCGTGCGCGATCCTGCCCCAGCTCCGATGCATCCCACCCCTTCCTCCACCCTTCGGCTTGGTTCCCCACCTGGATGCTCAGCAGCGACGCAGCGCCTGCGGGGCTGCTCCCCATGAGCCCGCCCCACGCGGGCCCGGCCTCACGCTCCCTCTCGGCCTCCCTCCGCTCTGCCTCCCGAGCCTTCTGGGCAGCAACGTGCAGGGGAGTGGTTATGAACTCTGCCAGGCTCAGCTTCAGCCCGCCGCCGCCGCCGCCACTGCCAGTCCCGCCGCCGCCGGCAGCGGCAGCAATGAGACCCGCCGCTGAGGCGATGGGGCCAGCGCCCGCTGCCGCTGCGATGGTGCCTGCTGGAGGGGCGGGCCCCGCCTTGCTGCGGCCGCCAGCGGCGGCAGCAATGGAAAAGCCCGCAGTGGAGGCACCCGGCGGCGGGGCCTGCGGCAGCGGCAGCAGCCCCGACGGCGCGCGCGCGTAGGCCGCCGATGACGCCGCCGCTGGTGATGGCGACGGCGCCGCTGCCGGGAGCACTCCAGAGCCGCTTCGAGATGGGATCTGCTGCGACGGCGTCGGCTGGTGAGGGGCTTGAGGCTGCGCCGCCGCTACTCGGGCTGCTGGGGTCGGGCCAGCGGGGGTGGCTGGTGCCACGAGCTCCTTGAGGCCGGAACCCGCGGGCGCGGACGGAGGCTTGACGCCGCCCCATGCGGGGCCCTTGGGCGCCGCCGGTGCGGTCGCCGCCGGCGGTGGTGGGGTGGCGGGCTGGTCGAGGCCCCCGGCCAAGAACGCAGACAGCGCGCCGCGCCGCTGCTGCTTCTTGGCTCCGGAGCTCGGGGTAGCGACGCCGGGCGTGGTGGCGGCTGCGGTTGGCGTGGCGGCGGCGGCGATGGTGGCGGCGGCGGTTGCACCCGAGCCAGTTGCTGGCGCTGATGCCGACGACGTGAATGGCGACTTGGCGGCTGCGTCGCTACTTGACGGCTCCTGCGCCTTCTTCTGCTTGACAGGCCCTGCCGCCGCCGTTGCCGCCGCCGGCCCGGCCTTGGCGGAACCGCCTGCCTTGCCAGACGTGCCGGCGGCGGAGGCAGCGGAGCTGCTGCCGCTCGTAGACGGACCGCCGCTGCCGCTGCCCTCCTGTGCTGCCGCCGCCGCCGCTAGGCGGGACGCGACCTCTGCGCTGTGGGCCATGGCCTGGCGCACGGCCTCCACGGGGGCGCCCGCCGCCAGGGCCTGAGGCGCAGGGACACAACATGTGGGTCGGCTGGGAGCAGGTACCAGTATCGGTCCTCAATACATCGACGACCAACGTGCGTTGTCTGAACCCGGGGCTCTTACGCACGTTGCCACAAGGCCTGCCTCGCGCCCCACCCCGTCACCCACCTGCAGAGCCTCCGTTAGCGCTCCCCTCTGCCCGGCCTTAGCCAGCTGCTGAGCGTCCAGCGCCCGGCCCGACCGCGCTGCCTCCTCCAGTGCCGTGATCTGGGCCAGCTTGCGCTGGATGCTGCGCGCCAGCCGGGCCGCTTCCGCCAGCGGACCCTCGCCTGCGGCGGCGCCGTCGTCGCCGTCTGCTGCCGCCGCCGCCGCAGCGGCGGCGGCAGAGGCAGGCAGCTGGCCGCCGGGCGGTGCTTGACCCGGCGGATGGAACAGCGGCGAGGCGTGGTGGCCGATGGCGTCGAGCGCGGCGGCGGAGGCGGCTGCAACGGCGGCGGCGGCGCGGCTGCTGGCCTGCGGGGCCATGCGGTCGGCGGCGGCGGCGCCGGCGAGCCAGGCCGGCGCGGCGGTGGGCCGGCGGCCGGGCTGTAGGCGGGAGAAGAGCGCCCGGCGGCGGTGGAAGGCGTCGAGCGACGCCAGGGTGTCGGCGGCGGCGGTGGCGGAGGCGGAGCCGACGGAGGAGCCCATGCGTGGCAGGCTGCCGGCGGCGCCGCCGGTGGCGGGGCTGGTGCCCAGCAGCCCCCCGCCAGGCGGGCTCGAGCCCAGCGCCGCCACCGAATCCGCCGCCGCCGTCGCTGCCGCTGCCGTCGTGGGCGCCGCCTGAGCCGCCGTCGGCGGCGGCGCCAGCAGCGCCGCCCGGTACAGGTGCTCCAGCTCGGCCTGCAGGTGCGGCGGCAGGCCCGCCAGGCTGCTGGGCGCTGCGAGAGGGCGGGGGCGGGAGGGGTTGAGCGGCCGGGCCATCCGTGGGCAGTGGCCTGGGGCCCGGCGGTTGCCCTAGGGCAGAGTCACACACTCGGGCTGCAGCTCGTGCAGGCCCAGCGGTTGGCCCAGCCCGGGCGCGGAACGGGCGAGCCTCTACAAACCCCCACAGCCCCCTCAACAATTCCCCTCACTGGCTCCCCACTGGCCCCAAACCAAACCCCATGCCCCGAGCCCCCGACCCCGACCCGCCGCCCCACCCTCCATCAGCAGGCAGTCCAGGTTCGCCACCGCCACCGCCAAGCAGTAGCACCGCAGCAGCGCCGCCCCCGCCACGTCAGCGTACTCGAGCAACGGCAGGGCAGTGCGTGGCTCCACCAGCTGAGCCGCAACGGCCCGCTGGCAGAGGACCTGCAGGGACGGGACGGCGGGAGGGGCCCTGGCGGCGGCGGCGGCGGCGGAGCGGTGGCGGCGCAGGCCGTCGCCGTCGACGGCGCCGAAGAGGTCGTCGTCACCGCCGTCGCTGCTGCGCCGTCGGGCGGCTGTTGCCGCCGCCGCCGCCGCGGCGGCGGCGGCCTCGTCGTCTTCGGAAGGCTGGTGGTTGAACAGAGCCCAGCCCGGGCCCTCGGCGGCGCCGCCGTCAGCTGGGGTTGCGCCGGCGGCGGCGGCGCCCCGTCGGCCCCGCCAGGCCGCCGCTAGCAGCCCGGCGAACGAACCTGTCCCGCTGCCGCCAGGCGTGGCGGAGCCAGGTCCCAGCTCCGCCAGCGGCCCCGCGCCGCCAGCTCCAAAAGACCGAGCCGACGGGCTCTGCCCGTGCACAGATCCGCCGCCAGGCCCACCTGCCGCCGCCGCCGCTGCACCGCCAACGCTGCCGCTGCCGCCGCCGCCGCCCAGGCTGAAGCTACCTCTCGGTAGCGAACCTGCGCCCTGCCAGACGGGCACGACGCCCGCGCGACCGCCGAAGTTCTCCTCCGCCGGCGGCGCCTCGTCGTCCGACGATTCGTCACCGCTGTCGCTCGTGCGCCGCCGCCGCCGCCGTCGCGCCGCCGGCATGACCCCGTTAGCGTCCGGCGTGGGCGGCAGGGCCCAGGCCTGGAGTGCTAAGGTGTGCTTCTCACCCACGGCTATCCCCACCACCCTTGTCAGGCCGGGCACGCGCACAGGGGCAATCGCTGACACAGCCTCCGCCGCGGCCGCCGTGGCCGCGGCGGCGGACGAGCCTCCGCCGCCGCCACCAGCCCCGGCTGCACCCTCCGCCTCCGCCGGCGCCGCGGGTGCCTCAGCGCCCGCACCCGCGCCCGCCTTCGCCTTCCCCTGCCCAAGCCCGCCGCCGCCGCCAGCCTCGCCGCCGGTACGGTGCACGTGGGCGTCCCACATGTACACCTGGCCCGAGTCCGTAACCACGACAGTACGGGTTTTGGCGGCGGCAACCGCCACCACGCGCTTTCCCGCCAGCGGCCCGGCCACCTCCGCCACGCGAAGCGCCGGGTCCGCGCTCCGCCACGTCAGCACCGCCCCCGATCTCGTCACAACCGTCGTGTGTACGAACCCCGCCGCCACTAGCGCCGCCTCGGGCCGAACGACCTCCGCGTGGTTCCGGTGGAACCGAATCTCGCTGGCGGCGCCGCCAGCTCCGTCGGCGGCGCCGCCACCAGCTCCGTCGGCGGCGGCGCCGGCGGCGAGCCCCGCCAGTCGCGCGGTGTCGCGGCTTCCCGCCAGCTGCACGCGGCGGGGGGTGACGACCTTGTGGCCCCACGTGAAGGCCTCGCCCTCTGCCGTGAGGGCTACGGAGTGGCGCTTGGACAGAGACACGGCCACCAGCGTCTTGCCCTGGGGGTGCATGTGGGGGCGGGGCTGTAATCGCTACATGGCGAGAGGCCATGGTGAGGGACTGGAGGCGCGGGCTAGCAGACCCGTGCCCGTGCCTCTGGCGCCCTGGTCTCTGCCCGCCCTCCGGCGCTCCTACAGGCGAGCCGACGCACTCCGCTCAGCCTCAGACCACCCCGCCCGTCCCCCCCTTCGTCCCCCCCACCTTGAGTGCCTCCACCAGGCGGGGGCAGGGGTTGTTGGCCGAGTTGTTGGTGCCGTAGCCCTGGGGGCAGGCGGGGGGCAGGCAGGCAGGAAGCTGAGAGGTCTGTGCCTCAGCGCCCCTCCGCTGCCTGCACAATCCCAATCCTCCGCCCCCGCCCCGCCCCGCCTCGCCCCGCCTTCCCACCCGCAACAGCTGTCCGTCGGAGGATCCCGCCCCCCCACCGGCTGTCCGTCGGCTGAACGGCCAACCGCGCCCCGCCGCAGGCCCCGCAACCGCAGGGCAGGACACAGCCCCGGGCCCTCACCACTGCGCCGACCCCGCCCCGCCCTGCAGCGCAGCTGCACTCAGTCCACCGCCTGGCGACCACCCCCAGCCCCAGCCCCAGCCCACGCCCAGAGCCCCAGCCCCACCCCCAGTCCCAGCCCCAGCCCCAGCCCAGGGCCCCAGCCCCAGCCCCAGCCCCAGCCTAGCCCGCCCCGTCCCCACCAGCTGTCCGTCGGAGTTGGCTCCGAACGTCCACAGCTCCCCCGCGGACGTGAGGCAGGCGCTGTGGCGGTTGGACGCTGCCACCTGCACCGCCCGGGGCCGGAAGTCCACCCTGGAGGGAGGGGGGGGAGGCAGGGGGCAGCGAGGAGCAGCGGAGCGGAGATATAGGCCAGCAAGCGAGGTCGAGGCCCTCAGGTGTACCGTAGAGCTTCTGTCCCTTGCGGCAGCATCCCCCGCAGGCCCCTCACTTGCGGGGCGTGGGCTGCGTGTCCACGTTGGGGTATCCCAGCTGCGGCGGGGCGGGCGCCAGGGTTGAGCGAGAGCAGATTTTCGTTCTTGGTGCGGGAAGACACGTGCGGGAGACGCGTAAGTGTAAGGAGCGAGAGGTGCCCCAAGGGAGTCAAACAACGGGAGCACGGTCCCACGTGCACACCGCACGCGCGACACTTGGCAGCCGCCTGCCCCTCCTCAACCCCTTGTGCCCGTGCGCGCACGCACCTTTCCGTCCCGGTTGCTGCCCCACGTCCAGAGCTCCCCCGCGGCCGTGGCCGCCAGCATGTGGTGCTTGGCGGCCGCCACACACGCCACCGCGCGCCGGCCCAGGCCCGCGACCTGGGTCAGAAGGGGAGGGTCGAGGGTGGGGCCGGGTGGGGTGGGGTGGGGTGAAGCGTTGAGGGCTCAGCGTTGGGCGCCGGGGCGCGCACCCCACCCGCCAGGGGTCACCAAGGCAGGCCCAAGGCAGGCCCAGGGCCCGTGCGCGCACACATGGTTCCCACAGTGTGTTTCGACTGCATGTGAAGCCACTGCCGTACCTGCCAGGGGTGGATGAGCGCCGCCTCGCCCGAGTGGATGTTGTAGTCGGGGTGGCCCAGCCGCCCCCCGCGGCCCCAGCCCCACGTCAGCAACCGCCCGTCCGCCGTCAGCGCCGCCGAGTGGAACTTGGCGGCCACCAGGGCCACGACGCCCAGGCCCTGCGGGGTGGGCGGGTGGGAGGCAACACAAGGTTAGGGCCGGGGGTTCAAGGCTTGGCAAGCGGCCCAGGCCCTGGGCGGGTGTGCCGTGGTGGGAGGCACGCGCATCTGGGCCCAGGCCCTGAGAGGTTGCGCAACCACGCCAACGCGTATGGGGACCCCCCCCTTCCCCCCTTCCGCCTGCCTTCCCCACAGCCACCCCACCTCACTTGCAGCCGCCCTCGAGCCCCCAACCGCCCTCAGGCCCCCCTCCCTCAACCTTCATAGCCTCCACCCTCTCTCTCGTCCGTCTGCCACCCCTCTGCCCTCCCCCTCACACACACCTGCAGAGCCTCCACCCTCAGCGGCGACAGGTGGAAGTCCGTGGAGCCTGGGGGCCGTGGGCAGCCGGGGGGGGTCAGCAGCACGGCCCGGTAATCCCTTCCCTATCGTCCCCTCCCCCGAGCCCCTTTGTCCCCTGACGACATTCTTTAGCTCTTGAGTCAAATCAGCAGGCAGCACCACAGCGGATCGTAACTGCCACTATGTCGCCTTCCCCACTTCGCTCTCTTGCCTCCCCCCTCTCTGCCCCACCTGTCCCCAGCTGGAACTGCGCTCACGCCTCTGCTCTCAGGGTTCGTCTTCCCCTCCCCCTCCCTCCCCGCCCCACCTGTCCCCAGCTGGTAGTTGGCCCCGCTGCCCCAGCTGTAGATGCAGGGCACCCGCCCCGCCTCGGGGGGCAGGCGCCGCAGCTCCTGGCTCACCAGGTCCACGGGGGTGCGGCCCTGGCCCAGGGAGGGGCGGGGAGAAGGGGCAGGGGGTCAGGCTGGGTGGTCGGCGGGGGCTCCTGTGTCGGGGTCTGCCGCTGGGAGGGCGGGGCATGAGCCGGCCCTTGACCGCACGCAGATGACTTTCGGGCAGCTCTCTCCTTCCTCGAGCAAAATGCCCGAAGAACCCATAAGTTCATGGCTTGCGGGCCCCCCCGCCCACCCCCGCGTGACCCGCACACACACGGGGTTTCAACCCGCACACCCTACGCATCATAAACACACCCGGGGGTCGGGCGCCTCCAGGGCCGCCCCCGCCAGCAGCAGCCGCGCCGCCGCTGCCAGGTGCCCCAGGTAGAGGGCGCGATGGAGCGGGGTCCTGGGGTATTCGTGCGCGCGTGTTGGGAGGAGAGGGGAGGGGAGCGATCTGTGGGGGAGTGCGCTGGCGGAGCGAAGGCTCGGGCGTCTCTCCCTCGATCGGCCACTGCTCCTCCTCGCGCCAGGCACGAGAGCGGCGCGGTCTGGGCCCTGGCTCCAGCCCACAGGCCCTTGCGGTCCCCTCCAAACCGGCGTTCGCGTATCCCCACAGACGGAGGCTATCGGGCAGAGGTGCAAGTGCAGTCCCAGAGCCCAGGGCCTAGAGCCCAGGGCCCCGCCCGTGCCCCACACGCACCAGCCGCTTTCGCCATCCGTACACGACGTGGAAGCGCCGGCCCCCAGCAGCCGGTCCAGGATGAGCAGGTGGTTGCGCCAAACCGCCACGTGCAGGGGATACACATCGCAGCTGTTGGGCCTGTGGACGCGGACAGTACGGGGGCAAGGGTGAGCGGGGGTGAAGCGTTATCGTGGAGGGGTGTGGTTGGGGCGGGCCTGGGCCCCCACACGTTGGGCAACGTGTGTCGCGCCGTGGAGGGCCAGATTCGCGCGCGCCGCGATCCCACCTGTTGATGAGGCTCGAGAGCTTCGTGAGGGCAGCCACGACGTGCTCCTGCTGGCCCCATTTTATCACATCACACAGAGTGTCGAGCTCCATTTTGTGGACGCCTTTGCTGTCTGAGTGTAGTTGCGCTCTATGGCTGATGTGTCGGTTGGAGGCCAAGCCACTCGGCGCGGCTCTGCCGCCGCTCTGTGCACCGCTGTCCCGCGTCTAGCCCTAGCTAGCAATTCTGATGGCGCCTGGGCCCTGCAGCCCGCAGGCTCAGCCTAGTACAACCCATTGTCACAGTGTTTCTAGTAATTCGACGTCGGGTTGCGGGGTCCAGATCAGGCGCTTGGAAGGCGCATCGTGGGGACAGCTGAGCGCATGAAGGCTGGTCGGGTTCCTCAAACGGGGTGGTCTCGTTGCGCCGGCTTTATTTCTCTCTTTACATATTCAGTGTAGGGTGTAGGTTTGCGGGCTAGTTCGCTGAGTGCTGAGAAATGAGTCTCCCGGAAGGAGGCTCTCTCGGATATCCTTCTCGGTAGCGAATCACCAGCTGGACACGAAGAATGCAAACACAATGGATGAAGGTAGGACTTTGTAGGTTGTGCGGGGGGCGTGTCCTCGCGCAATTTCCTCGGGCCAAGGCTGCTCAGCGCCGGGATCCGCATGATCTAGCGCTTGCATCATCAAGACCGGAGGCAGCATCGGTCGCGGCGCGGCCACTGGGCCAGCCCTGGCCTGGACCGAGGGAGAGGGGCCTGCGTGCGCGGGGGGTCTTTCCCCACCTCTCCCCGCCAGGCCGTCCGTATTTTGACCTCTGTGCCGTGTTCCCTTTCTATACGATCCCCTTGCCGTACAGAGCGCTGAGCGCGCGCTGTGCGACTCTCTGGGCAGCCCTCTGCCCACTGCGGCCGGGGCTGGGGCTGGGGCCGGGGACCGGCTCGCAGCCTACCTGGAGGCCTTGACGCCTAGCCACGGGTCCGGGGGCCAGTGTACGGCGATCTGGCCTGCGGGGGCGCTCGCCTACCGGTGAGATCTCATGCTCCGCATAGGCTGCTGTGAAGCTGGGTGCCAGGGTAGAGGAGCCACGTGGCTGTTCGGCTGCTGGCGGCTCCGATGACTCGGTATTACGTAAGACTGACACACCTGCCCCGTGCGTGTCATTTCCGCAACACTGTGGCGCCCCTGGCAGATGCCGTACATGCCAGGTGGGATGGGGTGGGACGGGGTGCGTTGGGTATGGGGTGGGTTGCCAAAGGATGGGGTGGGGGGCTCGCGGTCCTCGCGCTGCGCCCGCTTCTGTCACCCTGCCAGCCCGCCCCCTGCACCCCAAGCCGGCCAACCCTCAAGCCACACCCCTCCCTCCGCCTGCCTCCCCTTGCACCACTTTCCCCCTCCCTCCACCCCCTCCATCCCCTCTCCGCCAGCTGACCACATCCAGTGCCATCTGCGTCTCTTGCTTCAAGGCGGGGGGCCATGAGGCGCACGACTGGATCTCGTACCGCTCTCTGTCGGGCGGATGCTGCGACTGCGGAGACCTCACGGCCTGGCGGCACGAGGGTGGGGGCTCCTAGGCGGAAGGGTGGCGGCGGGGGGCGGTTTTTTCGCCAGCTGGATTGTGGAAAGAGAGGTCGCGGAGGCCCGGACAGGTCTCTGCGTCGGGGGTCGGGGCTGGCAAGCGAAGTTGCGGGGGTGCAGAGAGATATGCGTCTCGAGGGCGAGCACGGTGCCCCATGGAGCAGCCCCTTTCCCCTGGAGCCCCGCAGCCTGCTGCCTTGCCTCCGCAGTGCGCAACCCTCTCCGCCTCCGCCTTCAAAGCGCCACCACCACCACCACCCGGTCCCCGGGTCTCTCCTCCTCCTCACGTGCCGCCGCCTGCTGCCCCCGCAGGCTGCTGCCCCGCGCACCAGGCGGGCCGCCGGGCGGCACGGCTGGACTCGCTGCTGCCCCCCGGGCCCCGGGCGCTGCTGGGGGCGGTCATGGAGGCGGCCCTGGCGAGGCTGACGGAGGCCCTGGAGGGTGAGTCAGGGGGGTTTCTGGAGGGGTTTCTGGAGGGGTTTCTGGAGGGGGCTCTGTGGGGGTTCCTGGGGGAGGAGCCGGTGGGAGCCCATCGAATAAGCGCAAGGCCAGCTCCTTGACGGTCGCTGTGTCCTTTCCATTCGCAGGCCTTTGTGTGGGCCGGCCGCAGGCCGAGGCCCGGCGCGAGGCCGCTGCGCTGTGCGCCTGGCTGCAGCGCTTCACGGCCGTGGCCGCGCTGCGCCCCGTGCTGTGTGCTGCGCTCAGCAGGCCGCTGCGGCGGCGCAGCCGCAGCACGGCCGGACCCGGATCGCAATCTGGATCTGGACCTGGGTCCGGGCAGCAGGCGGATCCCATGGACACCGGGGGCGAGGATGTGGAAGGGCAAGGGCAAGCAGACGGGGAAGGGGCGGGGTTGTTCGCCGAGGCCGTTGCGGCCTACAGGGCGGAGGCCAGCCGGGCGACTGAGGCGCTGCCGAACCGCAGCCCGCCCACCCCCTTGGCGCCGGGGGTGGCGGCCGCAGAGGTGAGCTGATGGGGCTCGCCGCGCCGCGTCCCTGGGGGCTGGCACTCTTGGGACGGGTGCTGTGTTGGGGTTCGTGGCGCAAAGCCGTTGAGAGCTGAGCACATTCTGCATCGTTGCGGGGGGGAACACTGGCCGGCGCGGTGTTCGCGGGCGTTGTGTGCTTGAGCTGCTGACAACAGCAGCGACAGCACCGATGATGCATGTGCCGCGTGCGTTGCAGGATTGCATGCTCCGGCGCTGGCTGCTGGTGCTTCGGCTGCTGCCCTCTGAGCCGCTGCAGGCGCTGACCAGCCTGCTCCTGCTGCTCCTGTACGACACCGACTGCAAGTACGACACTGCCGTACACCTCATGGAGTCGTACCTGCCCATGCTGTTCACCATCGGTGAGGGGCCGGGTGCCGTAAGCGGTCGAGCTGTGTCCTCGCTTAGTCAAAGCCTTGACCTTTCGCATCCCCATACCCCATCCCCATCACTCCAGTCCTGTGTGTCCTTCAGCCTGCCGTAACCCCCATTCTCCCTGAACATGACAGGCGGCCTGGCCCCCCCTGCCGGCTCCGCCGCCGCCGGCGACGCGGTCTTGGGGGGCCGGGGCAGCGGCCGGCACCCGCTGTGCGGCGTGCTGGACCGCTTAGTCATCCAGCTCGTCAACTCCGAGGACGTGACCGTCAGGTGGGCCCGGGTTGGGCCCAAGCGGGCAGAGTCTTCATCCCGCGCTTTGCTCCTTGCGCCCTGCATCCTCTTTGGTCTGGATTCGTCGTCTCAACGCTCAGTCCCCGCTCCACGCCAGCTGCCTCTACCCCTCGCTGGCACCACCCAAAGCTGACTTGGCTTGCCGCTGCGGTCTGCCGACAGATTGATACTCCAACCCTCCCTTCCCTTCCTCCTCGCCCTCCCTCCCCCAACAGGCTGGTCCGCGAGAAGGGCGTCCTGGAGGTCCACCTGGCGGCGCTGGGCTACCTGGCGGGGGCCTTCATGGACGAGCTGAGGCGCAGCGGACCCGCGGGGGCGCCCGGGCCCCCGCTCCCTTCGGGCCCCGACTCTGCCGCAGCAACAACAGCAGCAGGGACGGGAGGTACAGGAGGAGGTGGAGGTGGAGGAGGGGGAGGGGGAGGGGCGGCGGCGGCGCTGCAGCGGGCCATCGCCAACGGCGACCCGGCGGCGGCGGCCGCGGCGGCGGCGGAGCTGGCGGAGGCGGGGGACTACGACGCGGAGCAGCGGCTGGCGTCCATACTGGACGCACTGCGCCGCCTGGCGTCGGTGCGTGTCGTGTGCTGTGGTGGGGTTACCCGGGTTGCATGCGCGATGCGTCGTATATCGGCTGCGTTCTGTGGTGGCAGTGCCACCGTGGCACTGTATGGCTCTGCATGTGTTACTTGCGGGGCTTCCTCTGCGCTGGGTGCGCATCCGCCCCGCCTTACACCCCTTGTCCAAACCCCACCACCCCCGTTAGCCCCCCGCCCCCACGCGCCGCCCCCGCCCCCCCCGCAGGACTTCTCTACCCTCATGCACCACGGCCCCGCCGCCGAGTACCTGCTGACGCGGCGGGAGCTGTTCGCGGAGGGGCTGCTGGGGCGGTTCGTGAGGCCGCTGCAGGTGGGGCTTGGGGGGAGGGTGGGTGGAGGCTGGTGGGAAGGAGGCAGGCAGGAGCGGGCGCTTCGTGAGGCCGCTGCAGGTGGGGCTGGGGGGAGGGTGGGTGGAGGCTGGTGGGAAGGAGGCAGGCAGGAGCGGGCGCTTCGTGAGGCCGCTGCAGGTGGGGCTGGGGGGAGGGTGGGTGGAGGCTGGTGGGAAGGAGGCAGGCAGGAGCGGGCGCTTCGTGAGGCCGCTGCAGGTGGGGCTGGGGGGAGGGTGGGTGGAGGCTGGTGGGAAGGAGGCAGGCAGGAGCGGGCGCTTCGTGAGGCCGCTGCAGGTGGGGCTGGGGGGGAGGGTGGGTGGAGGCTGGTGGGAAGGAGGCAGGCAGGAGCGGGCGCTCGTGAGGCCGCTGCAGGTGGGGCTTGGGGGGAGGGTGGGTGGAGGCTGGTGGGAAGGAGGCAGGCAGGAGCGGGCGCTTCGTGAGGCCGCTGCAGGTGGGGCTGGGGGGAGGGTGGGTGGAGGCTGGTGGGAAGGAGGCAGGCAGGAGCGGGCGCTTCGTGAGGCCGCTGCAGGTGGGGCTGGGGGGGAGGGTGGGTGGAGGCTGGTGGGAAGGAGGCAGGCAGGAGCGGGCGCTTCGTGAGGCCGCTGCAGGTGGGGCAAAGCGGGAAGGGGATAGGCTGCCTTTGTTGGTGAGGTGAACGGGTTGGGGCCAACGAAACCACCGGTACCGTAAAGCTCCGAGCGCCTGTGCATCGGTCTGGAGACTGGAGAGGGGAAGCACGCCGACCCACGTGCTGACCACCCAGCCACCTGCCGCCCCCCGTCTACACTCTCGGTGCGTATCGGGCTCGCCGGCCGCCGCCTTATCGTTTCCCGCTCAAATAAGTATCCCCCCTCTACACCTCTTCCCCGACAGGCCATGCTCCCCCACCGCCGCATCGTCTCGGGGGCCGCCCCCGAGCGCCCCGCCTGGCGCGTGCCCCTCACAGCCTCGGCGGAGTTCGTGCTCCACGCCTGCACCTGCGAGCTGCTGGGGACCCTGGGCGGGGGCAGGGCGGGAGGCGGCGGCGGCGGCGACGGAGGGGGCGCAGAGGGAGGGGAAGGAGGAGGAGGAGGCGGCCCGGGCGCTGAGGCGCGGGCACACGCGGTGGAACTCCTCTTCACGGGCGCGAGGTAGGGAACAGGGAAAGAGGGGAGGAGGGGTGTGATTCTGGACATGGGAGGACGGCCGTGACCCATTCAAAGGAACCCAGAGACCCCGGTACGTAGAGACCCCCCCCTTTCCCCTCCCCTTCCCCCCCTCCCTCCCCTTAGCCAAGCGCTTCAGGCGTGTGAGGAGTGGTGCAGCGAGCAGCTGCTGAGGGGGAGCGGCCTGGCACCCGGCAGCATCCCCGGATCTGGATCTGGATCTGGATCTGGACCCGTGTGGCGGCTGGCCGACGCCGGCTGCCTGTACGGGGGCCTTATGGAGGGGCACCTGGAGGCCTCGCCGCACCTGCCCCTGCACCGCACCGCGGCATCCTTCGTACAGGGTGGGTGGGTTGGCGGTTGGCGGAGGGATGGTCCCGGCCTTCGCTGGCTTCTTCTGCATCGACAGTACGGCAGACGGTGCGGCAGGCACAAGCAGCCTGTCGGCGGTTGTGCGGGCTGGGTGGACACGACGCCCGCCATACCCGACGGCAGGCGGGGGCCCCACCGTGCGCCGAACGCACCCTCTTCAAGCCCCTCCCTGCCCTGTCGCCCCTCTTCCCGCCCCCGTTCCCTCCCTCTCCTCCCCCACACCCCACCCCCCAGCCCTGCTAGCCCAGGAGCAGGCCGGCGGCCCCGCCGGCTCCCTCGCCTCCGCCCGGCTGCGGCTGCTGCTGTCCGCGGGCGCCTCGCTGGGGGAGGGCAGCGCCTGGCGCCCCATCAGCCGCCACCTGCTGCTGGGGCAGACATTCCTGGCGCAGGTGGGGGGGGCTGGGCGTAGTGGGGGATGATTCCTGTGGGGGCAGGGGGGAGGGAGGTGGGGCACCTGCTGCTGGGGCAGGCCTTCCTGGCTCAGGTGTGGTGCAGGGAGGGGGGGGGGGGGAAAGGGAAGGGAAGGGAAGGGAAAGGAGGGCCTTTTTGGTTCAGGTGGTTCATGCCTTTATTCAGGGGGTTCATGCGCGTAAAGGGCCAGGAGGTACGGAGTGAGGGAGCGTCCCTCAACAACCCCCCCCCCCCGGCGCACAGGTGCTTGCGCGGCGGTGGCCCCGCAACGGCGATGAGGTGGCACAGGTGGGGGGGGGGCATCTGGGGCCTTGGGGAGGTCTCCAGCCAAGCGCGCCGGGCGACTCTTTTCTCCCGGTGTTGCCTTTCTTGTCCAGCCCCTCTTTCTAAACACACCACCTCCGCACCCCCGCCTCCGCAGGTGGAGCTCTTCTTCCTCAACAGCCGGGAGCTGATGGACCTGGACGTGCTGGGGCTGCAGGTGGGGGGGAAAGGGGGGTTTGGGGCCGTGTGTGTTTCGTGCCGGGCGGCACGGGCACGGCGGGGTAGCGTGCAGGCCAGGGCGAAACTCCAATCCCCCCCTGGCCCTCTTACTCCCCCCCCTCAGCTGTGGATGGCGGCTGAGGACCCCCACGTGGCCATGTACGACAGCCTGGCGGCACTGGGCGCCAAGCCCCTGCTGGACGCGGCAGGTACGGCACACAACACCTCGTGCCGTACACACCTTGTGCGCTCCGTACAGCGCACAGCTGTCTCACTCGCTCCCCCCCATGACGATCCCTCCTCGCCTCTCCCACACCCTCCTTCCCACCTCCACCCCCTCCTCACCCACCACCCCCTCCTCACCCCCCCCCCCTCCTCACCCCCCCCCCCTAGGCATCGCGCTGCCCTCGCTCCGGCCTCCCGGCGCCCCTCCCGCGCCTCCGCCCCCCTCCCCCGCCCCCGCGGACCTCGCCGACCCCGCGGCCGCCGCCGCCGCCGCCGAGGCCCTGCGGTGGCTGGTGGGGGTGCTGCGGGAGCGGGGCGTGTCGGGGCTGCCCCCACGGGAGCGGCTCAAGTCCTTGCTGGTGCAGGTGAGGAGGGAAAGGAGGGCGTGGGGAGAGCAGCGTACTGGTGCAGCTGGCTCCATTCTCGCTCCACCGGTCTTGTGTACTCCACGTGCCTCACCCCCCCAGTGGCTGGCCCTCCGCGAGTGGACCTACAACCAGCTGGTGGAGCTCCTGCCGCAGGAGCTACAGCAGCGGGCGGACATGGAGCAGGTGGGGGGGAGGGGGGGAGAGGTGGCGGGTTGGGGGCTAGGGAGGGGTGAGGGAGGAAGAGCGAGGGAGCGGAGGGGGCAGGGGCAGGGCCAGGAACAGCAGGTTCGTGGGAGGGGACCAGGGTCGGGGGGCGGAAGGGGGCCGCAGCAGTAGACGGCCCCCCAGAGGTCCTCGACTCCCGCGTCCGTGCCTGCCCCTGAAGCCCCCACTCCCGACCAACCACCCTCAGCACGCCCACCCCACACCACCCCCACCCCCACCACCCGAGCCCACCACCCCGCCACCCCCCTGACAGGTCCTGGCCGAGGTGGCTCCATCCAACCGCATCCGCCCCCTAAGCGCCCCCCTTAACACCCCCCTTCCAACCTCTCCCCCACCCCCACCCCCACCACCCCACCACCCCCCTGACAGGTCCTGGCCGAGGTGGCCAGCTTCCGCGCAGCTTCCCTGGCGCAGACGCGGCAGTACGCCCTCCGCCGCGACGCCTGGGCCCTGTTCGAGCCCGGCTTCGTGCACTACACCCCCGCCATGCGCTCCCGGGCCTGGGAGGCCGCCCTGCGCGCCGCATCCGCCGCCGGCGGAGGAGGAGGTGGCGGCGGGGAGGGAGGGGGCGGCGGGGAGGTGTATGCGCCGCACTGGCAGCTGCGGCGGCCGCGGCACGCGCTGCCTCCCTCCCTGGAGCCCATGCAGCGGCTGGTGGAGGCGCCGGAGCTGTGGCGGCTGCTGGGCTGGGTGCTGCAGGTGGGGCTGGGGGAGGAGGGGGGCAGTAGACTGGTCTTGGTAGAGTTGGGAACCGGGATAGGAAAGGTGTGGCGACAGCCAGCGAGCAGCGGGCGGTAGGGCGGGGGGGGGGGGCTGCGGGGCTGGGTGCTGCAGGTGGGTGTGGAGGGCGTAGAAGGGGGATGAGGGGGGGCAGGTGGGTGGTCGTAAGGGGGAGCGGAGGGGTGGGATGGTGGGTTGGCGCCAGCTGGGCTGGGTGCTGCAGGTGGGGCTGGAGGGCTGCTCGTGTGAGCCAGGGGGGCAGGTGGGTGGAGCGGAGGGCTGGGATGGTGGGTGGCGCCAGCTGGGCTGGGCGCTGCAGGCGGCGGGGACTCTTCCTGCTGCTTTGTACTGACCAGCAAACCCCATCGCCACGGCATCAGGGCCATGCAAACCGCCCCACACCCTCCGCCTGCCCCTGTCGGACCCCCTCCCCCTCAGACCTACCCCGCCGGCACACCGAGGCTCACCGAGGACGCACTCCTGCCGTGCCTCAACCTCCTCGCCCTGGCTCTGCACCGGACACAGGACCTTCTGTCTGCGCTGGGGGCCCAGGCAGGCACGCAAGCAGGGAACGGGCAGGAGCAGGAGGGGCTCGGCCCCGGGAACAGAAACGGGCAGGCAAAGAAGGGACACGGGCAGGGGTCGGCGGAGGGCGCGCAGCAGCAGCCGTCGCGGCCCCGGGAGGAGGTGCTGGCGGCGCTGACCACCGCCGCGGCGGCGCTGGCGGGCTCCGCCGCCGTCGTGGTCCCGGACCCTGCCGCCGCCGCAGCCGCCGCCGCCGCTGTCAGTGGGTCACGTCCAGGCTCGTCCAGGCCGGGCATCGCAGCGCTCCTAGACGCTCTGCTGCCGCCCTCCGCCGCTGGCGGCGCCGCCGGCCCGCGCGGCGGTGGCGGCAGCGGCGGCGGCGCCGACGGCGGCGGCGGCCTCAGCTCCGAGGCCGCCGACTGCGTCCGTTGGCTGCAGCAGCGCTGCCGGGAAGCGCTGGACGGGTGCAGGGCGGCGGGGCTGCTGGCGGCGCCGCCGCCGGCGGCGCCTGCCGCCGCGCCAGCGGCGGCAGCCAGCGGCCCGGCGGCGGCGGCGGCAGCAGCCGCCGATGGCGCGACGGAGGCGGAAAAGCGGCGGGATGCCGCCAAGGCCAGGCAGGCTGCCATGATGGCAAAGGTGAGGGCGCAGCAGGAGGCCTTCTTGCGTCGAGCCATGGGCGGCGGCGGCGGCGGCGACGGAAGCGAGGAGGATGAGGATGAGGAGGATGAACGGGACGGGAGTCGGCTGGCCGCGGGTTTGGGTTCGGGTCCGGGTCCGGGATCAGTGCCTCGATCAGGAGGCGTTGGGCCAGGGGCGAGTCCCGCGCCAGGGCAGAGCGGTGACGGCGGCGGCGGCGGCGATAGCGACACGGAGATGACGGGCGGCGGCGGCGGCGGCGGCGGCAGCGCGGGGGAGGACTTGAGCGGCAGCGGCGACGGCGCGGCGGAGGGCCCGAGCGAAGGCCTCGAGGAGCAGGACCTTCCGTCGATGGACTATGGCGTACCGCCTGGCACCCGTACCGTACAGCCCCGTATCCGCCGCGACGGCGCCGCCGCCGCCGCCGCTGGCGGCGGCGCGGCCACGGGAGCCGGAGCCGGGCCGGCGGCGCTGCCGCTGGGGCGGTGGCTGGCGGTGGATGTGGAGGACGCCCAGTGTGCGGTGTGCCACGAGGGTGGGGTTGGCAAGGGCGGCAGCGGGGGCCCTCTGGCGGCGATAGCGCACACTGCCATGTGTGCCTGCCCGTCAGCCCCCCTGCGGACACCCCGGGCCTGGGACGCGGACCCCCAGCAACCAGACCCAGAGGACGCGGCGGCGGCGGTGGCGGCGGCGGCGGCAGCGGCGCGGCGGCGCGCGGCGGGCGAGGAGGACGGCGGCGGCGGGGACGGCGGCGGCGGGCCGGGCGGGCTGGGGGCCGAGGGCGAGGCGGAGGCGCGGGGGCCGTGGCTGCGCGCGTGGCGGCGGCATGGGCCGTGCGTGAGCGAGGCCGACGTGAGTGCGGGCGTGCACGTGCACTGCTGTGGGCACCTCATCCACACGCACTGCTTCGGTGAGTGAGGGTGGGGCTGTGGACAGTGGCGCTAGGCGGGGGGGAACAATGGGGTGGGAGGGGGGCAGCTCGAAGGGGGTGGGGGCTAGGAGGTGGGGAGGGAGGCCGGTGAGTGGCCTTTGGTCGGGGAGGGGGCCGCTGAGCATGATCGTGCGATTCAGCCCTCGACACACACTCTCCATACACACTCTGCATGCCCTCCCCCTCCATCCCTACCCCAATCCCAGCCCGCTTCGTGGCTGGGCAGCTGCGGCAGTACCTGTCCGGCAACCACTTCCCCGGCTCCCACCTGGTGGTACCCGAGATGAGCGAGTTCCTGTGCCCCGTCTGCCGCCGCCTCGCCAACTGCATCGTGCCCGCCGCGCCCTTCGAGTGGCGGCCGCCGCAGCCGCTGCCGGCGTCGCCGTCGGCCGCCGCCAGGGCAGCTGGCGGCGCCGCCGCCGGCGGAGGGGATGGAGGTGGGTTTGGTGAGGCGTCGCCGACAAGGAGCGGCAGCGGCAGTGGAGCGTTGTGGAGCCACCCCATCCGGGTGTCTGATGCCGAGCTGCCGACGCTGGCGGCGGCGGGCAGCACCTCCGCCGCCGACGCGCCCGGGCCCGACGGCGCCGCTGGCGACGCTTCGACTTCGGCCGCCGCGACGGCGCCGCCGTCGGCGCCGCCGCTGGGGTCCCTGGGTCCGCTGGCGGCGCTTGTGTCGGCACTGCCGGCGGTGCGGGCGGCTGGCGGCGGCGGGCCGGCGGCAGCGGGGCCTGGTGGCGGCGGCGGCGAGGGCCGCGGCGACGCATTCACGAGGGCATTCGGGTCGTACGGCGAGGCGGTTAACATCATGACTCATCAGGTGGGCGCCGCTGGCGCCGCTGTATTGCCTTGTTTACAAGCACACGTGAACAGTTTGATGCATCCGTCCTAGCCCCTAGCTCCCACGACCCTGAACCCAACTTTCCATCCGCCCTTCATGCATTCCCCCGCTGCATACCTCCTGGCCTTCGGGCATCCTTTTGTATCTTTCCTGGGTTTCGCAAGGGCAATACGGCTCAGGAGTTGCCTGCCCGGACGTCCGGCCATGCCACGAACCCTGAATCCCATTTCTCATCCGCCTCCTTTTTCGACTCCTCCCCAGATGATGCGTGAAGGCGCCAACCACGCCGGCCAGTTGGAGCGCACCCTCGAGGCCCGAGCGCGCCTGCTGCAGCTACACCTGCGCAGCCACCCGCCGCCGCCAGCGGCGGCGGAAGTGGCAGCCGGCAGCGCCGACGCCAACCGCCAGAACGACGCACAACTCCCGGACGCGGCTGCGCCGCCGCCGTCGGGCGACGGCGCGGCGCCGGCAGAGCAGGACGCAGCCGGCGACGCCTGGCCGTGGCGCGTGGGGCAAAGGCGGAGCGGCGCGGGCAAGGTTGCAGCAGCGGCGGCGGCGGCGGCAGGTCCGCCGCCGCTGGCGCTGCCGCCGCCGGCAGAGCCGAGCATGGGCATGCGGTGCCGCCGGGTGGCGGAGGTGACGGCGGCGTGGAAGGGCGCTCCCATGCAGGCGCGCATCTGGGCCGCCCTCGCGCACAACCTGGCGCACTGGGAGTCAGTGCGGCGGCCGCCGCCGCCGCAATCTGCCGCCGCCGGGGCTGCTGCCGGCGGCGGCGGCGGCGGCGGTGGCGGTGGCGGTGGCGGTGGCGGTGGCGGTGGCGGCGGCTACGCCGCCGCTGCCTCCATCGCGGGGCTGCCGGCGCTGGAGGCGGCGCAGTGGCGAGCAATCCAGGCGCTGGCGGCGGCGGCGGTGGCGGCCGGCGTCGGCAGCGGCGCCGACGCGCTCCCGCGCGCGCACCACCACGTGCACAGCCGCAGCGGCGCCGCCGCCAGCGGCGCCGCCGTCGCCGCTGCTACCGCCGCAGCGACCGTCGCCGCTGCCGCCGCCGCCTCAGCGGCCGCCGCGGCCGCGGTCACGGGCGCGGTTTTACCCGCTGCCGCCAGGCCTGACGGCGGGACGCAGCACGCACCGCACGCGGCGCAGCTGTACGCGCCAGGCCCGCTGCTTGCCTCGCTCCACGAGCAGCTGCGGTGGCTGCTGTGCGAGCTGCCCACGCTGCTGGCAGCGCCGCCGCAGCACGCGCCGCACGGCCCGCGGGACGCCGGCGGCGCCGCCACCGACCTCTCCGACGGATTGGGTCCAGACTCAGATCCCGATCCGAGCTCCCCGTCTGCGGAGCCGCACCCCGGGCCTGAGATGGGGACAGCGGAGGCGGCAGCGGCCGAGGCCTCGACGGCAGTGGCGGCGGAGGTGGAGGCGCCGCCGGCCCCTGCGTCGCCGCTGGACCTCGCTTCGGCGCTCATGCCGCCCTACCTCCCCGAGCTAGTGGTGTCCAGGTGGGGCTTGGGCGCACTAGCACTGGCTAGATCCATGACTGCCCTTGAGGTCCATTCCAAGTGCCGCTGCATGTCCACGTCACTAGGGGTTCGGGCCCGACCTCGCGCACAGCTCCACGTCCTAACCGCCGAATTGCAGCCACGTGTCCCCTTCATTCCACCGCTCTGTACGGCACTTGCTGTACGGCACTCACTGTACGGCACTCACTGTACGGCACTCACGCATGCCCTCGTGCAGGCTTGCCGCCAGTCAGGCGGGGGACGACGGGGCGGCACGGGGGCGCGGCTCCAACGCGCACGCAGCGTCGTACGTGCACGTGAGTGTACGGGTGTGGACTGCGGTAGTGGGTGCGAACGCGGGGGGTAGTGGGGTGAAGCGGGCGGGACGTTGGTTGACCGTCAGGGATGCCGGCAGTGTGTGCCGCCTCTCCTTCTGCGTGTGGGCCGCACACCCACGGTACGTTTCCCTGGCCCATCACGGTCGATGCACGTGCGCTACTGCCCTCCTCCCTTGTGTCCCTGCGCGCTCTGCGTGTAGGCTTCTTCGTTTCCTAGCTTTCCCTGGTTGCAACCGGCCTGCGGCCCCCCCCCCTCCTCCATGCCCCGCAGGCCCTGGCCTCCCGGCGGATGAGCAGTGTGGAGGACCTGGTGGCAGACCCCCTGCTGCTGACCGTGGAGCTGTTGGCGGGTAGGATGGCGGGGGGGCTTGGGAAGCGCGGGCCCTTGCTGGGCACCACTGCTTTGGTGATGCATTTGCCCGTGTCGCCTATGGGCCGTGCCCGTGCAAACTACGGTAGAAACCACAGCCGAAACCCCGCCTGCCCTTTTGACTCAAGTTCTACGCAACTTGTTCGTACGGAAGAGAGTCTCCAATGCCCACATTTCTTGGCTGGCCCTTTGTTTGTCCCGCTCCGCGCAGTGGGGCTGTCGGCCCTGGCTGGAGCGCCCGTCCCCGCCGGCGCCGCGCCCTGCCTCCCCTCCACCCCCCAGCAGCTGCTGCGGGCGCTGCTGCGGGTGGTATGGCCGCTGCAGGTGGGGGGCTGGGTGGAGAGGTCGACATTGAGCGGGCATGACTCGCGGGCAGGAGAGTCAGGAGCCAGGGTTTAGTCTCAGGACCCAGACAGGTGCCAATGCTCTCCACCACCCTTGCCGTTCCGGAGGACCGTGCTCCTTGGACCGGACTCAGTCAACGGCCCCGGCAGCCGAAGTGAAATGCACAGGTCCGAACCAGGGTTCTACACCCCGTTCGGGCCCCGAAAACTTTCTGACTGCGGCCCGGGAACCCGGAGCCGGCCGAAGGCCGGCTCCGGTTTCCCCCGAAGGGTTTGGGCACGCGGAGCGTGCCGCTCCGGGGGCCGGCCCGCAGGGCCGGCCGGACCGCTCCGGTTGGCCCCAAAGAGAATTTTAGGGGTGAAGGGGTCGGTTGCGGGGCCCGCAGGGCCCCGCCGGGCGCCGCGAAGCGGTGCGACATGTGCTCGTCCTTCGCGCTTGCAAAGTTGACCACCCTCACGCTGCCGGCCCCCATAGATATTCCCACACTCTTCATTCCTTACTCCTAGCTTATATTAAGAAGTGCACGCATAGACACGGGCTCTAGAGCCATGCCGCCCAAGAAGAAAGACCAGCAGCCGAAGCTGCCCAGGCCTACCACGTTAAGGGTTTCAAGGGCTGGCTGCACGCCCTGTTTGAGGCCACGGCTGCAAAGCGCATTCAGTTCGGGGTTGATAACGAGAACGACGAGGAGGTTGAGGATGCTGAGGTTGATGAGCTGGTGTATCCGGCCAGTGATGACGAGGCGCTCAGCGACAGCGAGAGCGAGAGCGAGGGGGCAGGAAGCGATGACGAGGAGGAGGGCGGAAGCGAGGAGGGAGAGGAGGAGGAGGGTGGCGGAGCCGCCGCCGCGCTGGCCAAGGCTATGGGCTTGTAGCAAGCGTGCTTTCTGTCTCCAGGTCATCCTGGGTTTGCCTTGTCCCCCTTACATACTCCTATCACTTGCGCAACACGGCAAGGGCCGCTGAAGTAACCAGCGTGCGCAGCGCAGCCCCCGAAACGGTTATGGCGGGGCTCCGGGGGGGCCCGAAAGGATTTCGGCCGGGCGGAGCCCGGCTTCGGTTGCATGCCCGTGGGGAAAGGGAAGAGGTTCCGGGACGCCCCGAAAGTTATGGCTACCCCCCTGTCGAACCCTGGTCCGAACTGCCCCACCGTCCCTGCAATCCCGCCCGCAGGTGACGCAAGCCGCCCTGTGGCGAGCCAGCGGCGACCCAGGCCTCTCGGGGGCACCCGGGGCCGCGGGCGGCGGCGCAGCACGCGCGATGCGGCTCGTGCGGCTCTACCGCGCTGCCCTGGCACAGCAGGGCCCGACGCAGCAGGCGCAGCACGCGGAGCAGCTGGCGTCCGACGTGCTGCCGTACTTGGTACGGCTGTACGGCCTCGACTGCGCCCTGGCGAGGCAGACGCCCCAGGCACGGCTGCTGTCCGCATACACCGCACTCAACGGCACCGCCGGGGAAGCAGGATCTGTCGGCGGCGGCGGCGGCGGCCCGATGACGACGGCGGCGCTGGCAGCGGAGCTGGCGGAGGCGCTTGGCCTGCCGACGCCAGCGGCGGCGGTGGGGGAGGCCTTGACGCTGAGCCGCCGCCGCGCCGCCGAGGCGGCGGCAGCTGTCGGCGGGCGGACGGTTGGCGGCGGAGGCGATATTACTAATGGCGGCAGCGGCAGTGGCGGCGGCGGAGGCGGAGGCGCGGCGGCGCTGGAGGAGGCGCTGCTGGCGTGTGTGCTGTCGCGCTGGTGCGGGCCGCGGGCACTGGCGTGGGACGCAGCAGGCGCCGCGGGCGAGGAGGTCCGGGCGGCGCAGCCCCTGCCGCCGCCGTCGCTCATCCCCCTGCCCCAGCTGTTCCAGGTGGGGCCAGGGCCGGGGCCACGGTCCTTGGGACTGGGGACCCATAAGAAGTATTGATTCCTCGGCCGCACAATATACTGTGACACGCTATCCACGCCTCAACTTGTCCCAAAGCGCACCCCTCCTCCCATGTCACCCCTCCTCCCATGTCACCCCTCCTCCCATGTCACCCTTCCTCCCATGTCACCCCTCCTCCCATGTCACCCCTCCTCCCATGTCACCCCTCCTCCCATGTCACCCCTCCTCCCATACCACCCCTCCTCCCATGCCACCCCTCCTCCCATGCCACCCCAGAGCCTGTTCCTGCACTATGCCGACGCCCCCTGCCCCGAGTGCCGCGCGCCGCCCGAGAACCCGGGGCTGTGCCTGCTCACCGGCCGCTTCCTGTGCAACCTGTGGCGCGGCTGCGTGGAGGGGCGGGACGGGGGGCTGCTGCACGCAAGGGAGCGCTGCGGGGGCACGTGCCTGCTGCTGAGGTGGGTGGCAGCGGGGCGATGGGTAGGGCTGGAAGGGCTCGGATCTCAGGGGCTCCTGAACACGGCGTCTTGCTCCCAGGGGCCCAGTGAGACCTCCGCGCTCTCGGAGCTCTGGCGCTGGCGCTATGGGAACGCCGCCGGCCGAGATGGGTACTAAGGGGCTGTCTCCGTAGCTCGGCATAGCACTTGCGGGCTCACCTTGCCGCCTCTCCGTCTGTGCCCTCTCCACACCCGACCCCCACCCCGCCCCCGCCCCCCTCCATCCGCGTCCGTCTTACCGTCTGCGTGTCTGTCTCGGTACGCTGCAACCCCACCCCACCCCACCCCGCCCCCGCCCCCCGCAGCCTCCGCTCCACGCGGGTGATGGCGCTGCGGGGCAACCGCCTGGTGGTGTGCCAGTCGCCCTACCTGGACGGACACGGTGCGTGGGGGCTGGCGGGATGGGCGGGGGACAGCAGGGGCGTGGGACACGCGGTGGCAGTGGAAGGGGGCCTTGAATGCCCAGGCTGCCCACCCGTCCGGCGCCAACTATCCCGTCCACTGATTTTCTTCTTCACCCGCACGCCTTAGAATCCCCTCCCGCAGGCAACGAGGACCCCGCTCTGCGCCGCGGCCGGCCTTCCACGCAAAACTTACTCAACCTTACTACCTCATCTGAACCTCAACACCTGTTGTTCCTTACTCCGATCGCATCTGCGCCGCGGCCGGCCTTCCACGCAAAACTTACTCAACCTTACTACCTCATCTGAACCTCAACACCTGTTGTTCCTTACTCCGATCGCATCTGATATGACAAGCCAACTCAACCTTAATACCTTATCTCCACTTTAATACCCCGCTCATCGTCCCCTGTCCCCATCATCCATGCCACAGGCGACGAGGATCCCGACCTCCGCCGCGGCCGGCCACTGTACCTTGATGGTGGGTGCTACCGGCAGCTGGCGGCGCTGTGGGGCGCGGGGGGGCTCGAGTTCGACACCACCATGCTACACAACTCCCGAGCCGATCTGCTGGGGCTCTAGTGGTGCCGTTTCTAGTGGTGCCGTACGCGCATGGCTCGATGCGGATCTGGCGGAGCTGAAGGGGTGGCTGTGCGCCTCGGGGTCTTACAAGGATAAGATGGCCGGGCATTGGATGGGCCAGGCTGGGTGGACGAGCGTGCCCTGTTGATTGCACTCCCTAACGGAGCTGCCCTAACTCCACTCTGCGGCGGATGCGGATCTCCTCGGCGGAGCTGCACGGGTTGCTGTGCGCCGCACGCACGGCCGCAGGATCCCATGCCGCGGGATCTCGTTCTGGCCCTGGATACGTGGAAGGTGGCCGGGCATTGATTGGGGTAGGACCGAGTTGCCGGTCTGGGGACTCGGTCGAGGCGCACCGTAAACTGGAGTCCCTAACGGAGCTGCCTCAACTCGCTACGACAGGCGCTTAGCTTGCACAGTCAAGCTTTGCAGGGGGGCGGCGGGGGGGCGTGCAAGGGGTGCAGTCCCCAGGGGTCTCGCAGCAGCACGCCGCGCCCGTGGCTCTGCTCCCCCGAGCTCCCCCTGCCGCCTTGCCGCCCCGCGCTGGCGTCCACTGGCGGCCGACTGCTGCACTGAGGCAGCCAAGAGGGAGCAGCGCCGTACAGAGGGGCTGTAGGGGGCACAGTCAAGCGCCGCACAGAGCGCCACGCAGCCGGAGGGCAAGAGGGCGCTGTGTGCCGCGAAGGAAGGATCAGCGCCCAAGGCCTCGCAAGTCCATTCCCGTTCAAGCTGCGCCTGTCTTACGCTGCAGGCAAAGAGCTACGCATAGGAAGTCCGGCCGCAGCAGCTGAGGGCTCACAGTAGCGGCAGCAGGGGAAAGTTGTCAGGCTCTGGTGACCAGGCGCCACGCCAGAGACGACTGGTTGCAGCAGCAAGCATTATAGGGAGTGCACACCAGCAGGCTGCAAGGGGAGGTTCGTGGAGCATCAGCAGGGCGCTTTGGTCAACGCAGTAGCCGGGCGCCGCGATGCGCAGCCCTGGCGCCTGCCCGCTTGCGCAGCGCTGTAGAGGGAGAGGTGCTGAAGGGCTGGCCAGCCTTGCCAGGCCCTGGGGTGGAGGGCGCCTGTGCTCAAATCTGCATGGGCTTCAAGGCCCGCGTTATCGGCTGTGCGGCCCTCAAAGCCCCGGGAAGAGCCCTCGCAGCGCTTATTCTGTCACTCTACGCACTCGACTCACAAGCTAGAGCATCACCTTTACAGCCAAGGCCTTTCCGGTACCAGCGAAGATGTCCATGGCACAACTGGCTCGCCACGGCGCTCCCACAGCTCCAACGGGCCGCCACGCGACCTCCAGGCCCTTGCTATGCTGTCTGCGACCTACCAAGCCTCGTACCAGGCGCGTCGTACCGTCGGCGGTGAAGCCCATGTCGCGCCACGATCAGACATCCAAGAACCCTCCGATGCTCCAGGCGCCCTCGCAACGCTTCGAGGTCGCCGCAAATGTGATGAAGAGCGAGAACCGGGAGCCGGCCGCCGTCGCTGAGCCTGAGGCCGCCGGTCTGGTCGTTACTCTGTGCCGCGCTGTTGCGCGCTACGTCGACGCGGCGACGCTTGTTGGCTTCGCCGCTGCGGCATTGGCGTTCACTGCTCGCAACGTAACCTTCACTGACATCGCCTACTCAAAGGGCTACGAGGAGCGCCCCGCGTTCATCGCGCGTGTCGAGCCGGCGCATGTCGCCATCGACGCCGACGAGCGACCCCAAGCCGGCGCGGGGCCGTTCCCGGCGTCAGGCGCTGAGGAGGTCGCCGAGGTCTTCACTTCGGCATCAGCCTCGATGGCCGAGGCAGAGTCGCAGGTGAGTGGGGTGTGTCGAGGGCTATCCATCGAGGACGCGTTCGGGCGTCCCGGGACTCGCTCCGCCAAAGCGGTCCAGCACATGCGTAAGGCACAACTCCCGGTGGTTCACGCCTGACTGATGCTGGCAACCGCAGTAACGGCTAACGGAATCCGCGACGCGTTTACTAACTGTTCGCCTCTGTCCCCCTGCACGCAGACCACCCCCGTGAGCAACGTGCAGCAGGCCCCGGCCAGCGCTGAGGTCCTCCCGGCTGTGGCTGTGGAGCTGGGCAGCCCGAGCGCCCCCGCATCGGCACCCGTCTCCGAAGCAATGCAGGAGGAGGAGAAGGAGAAGAAGATGGAGGAGGTGGGAACTGGGAAGCGGCAGGGGGCAGGCTTTAAGGCTGTTTGCATGAGCCATGAGCATGAATGCACTCTGTCAGGCCGCCGCCGCCCCTGCTAGCAGGCCTGGACAACGTTGTTGCCCACCAGCCGCCCCTCCCTACCTTTCGTAAACATTCCAGTGTTCAACATCAAGTCACTTACGAAGCTCACGACCCTCTCCTCTGCCCTCCCCTCCCCCTCGCCCCCTCAGACTCCGCCCCCTCAGACTCCGCCGATGCGCCAGGAGGTGGGTGAGGCCATCATCGCTGCCCTCAAGGAGCTTCACACCGTGAAAGACTCCCGCGCCGTCATCGCCGCCAACGCCGCCGCCAAGATCCCCACCGTCGTCGCCATCGTGTCGGCCGAGGCCGTGACCAAGCTCGCCCCCAAGATGGCCCCCCTGCTGATCAAGGCGGCCACGCAGGGTGCGGCGGTGTACAAGGTGGTGGTGGAGGCCAAGGACCTCGCCAAGGGGGCGGAGCGCACCTGCCCGCACGCGGCCCTGGTGCACAGCCTCAAGGTGAGAGAGAGGGCGCGGGGGGTTGCCATGGCTGGGCATGGGGGCACGGGGCGGTGGGGAGGGCACAGGGCAGGCTTACACCGATGGGAGTCAAGGACGCACTTGCTCCCCGCCCGTGCCGTACGGAGCACTGTCTCTTGGCCCTTGGCGGCTCGAACTGATCCCGGCTCCCATCCTGCCTGTCCCGCCCCTGCAGACGCACAACCGCATCCTCCTGCCCGGCCTCCTGGTGGTCAGCGGGGGCCTCAACGCCGGGCGCTGCCTGTCCGCTGGCGGCATGCACGAGTGGGAGCAGGTGCTCATGGACGCAACGCACACGCAGGCCGTCGCCGTGTGCGGCTCGCCGCTCATGGACTGAGCGGCGGCGTCAGGAACGGCCTGAGCTTGATCGCGGCCTGGATGCCCTGCCACGCATGGTGAAGGGTTTGCGGCGGCTGGATTGTGGTCCTGCATGTGACCTCGGCTGGTGGGATGGGGGCTTGTCCTTGCGGGGTGAGGAAAGTCGGATGCTTAGTCAGCATGGTGGCGAGCCTCACGCTCGTGCCCATGTCGTATGTATGTATGGAGGGAGTTGCTTCGTGATCACTCTTACCTATGCTGGATCCAGATTTCGTGGTTGTATAATTGTTTGCGGCTTCCCATTGCATGCATTGATCCATAGAGCCCGGCTGCAAGCTGCAATTGGTGCGCTGGCATAGTGCGGGCCGCACGCCTTCGCATTTTGTGGGGGCGCGGGGTATGGACACATGAAGCAGCCTCTAGTATCTCCCCTGGCGAAGACCTAGTGGGGCCAGGAGCGCCCTCTGCCTAGTGATACCCGGGAATCGACCTTGAATCGGGGGTGGTCACGGGCCGCCTCCCGTCGTCCTGACGGAGCATGAGGTGGGAACGGGGTGTCGTTAAAAGATGGGATACAATTTAGACGCCAGCCGCCTGTTGGGTGCTGACATAGAGCGACTGCGTAGGTCGCTGAAATAGCGTTGGGGGCCCTGGGAGGATGTGCGCTGCGCGCTGGTTGGGCGCTGAGTTGCGGTGGTGAGCGCGGACGGAAGCAAGCGGCAAGCGCTGAGTAGGGCATGGGGGCTGGAAAGCAGGCCCCGGCCGCTTAAGGAGGCGCAGTAGAGGGACCCCCTGTGATGGGGCAGCAGTGGTGTTGAGGGGTGCGCGTCGCAGGCTCGCAGCCCTCAAGAGGAGGATAGGCCCGGGGCACACAAGGCGGGGTTGGCTTTCTGTGTACAGGACTTCGGTCCCGGACTAGGGTGGTTGCGCCCGGATGTTGACAATCGTTGGAGCAGGAGCGGATGGCGCTGAGGCACTGTAACCTTCACGTGTCCTGACAAGTCTGGTCTTTTGCCATGAGCGCCACAAGCTGGTGCCATGCCGCCACGCCGCGGGGGCGGCGGGGGCAGGCGGGGTAGAAGGTGGGGGGGGCCAGAGGTGGGACGTGCTATCGCCGAAGCAGTCACTCCCCTCGCCCGACCGCCAGCATGAACAATTTGCTGCGGCGCTGCACCGCTACTGCGGCGAGTTGGAGCCGCGACAATTGGCAACAATGTCGACGCACACTTCTGCTAAACTAGGGCCATTTGCTCAACCGCATAGCACCACGAAAATATCATAGCGCGACAAAAGCGCTGGTCCCAATCAAAGCAGCAACAAAACTGGGGCCCGTTTTGCCGACCATCACGGCATCAGTCGCTTTCGCTCCTGGTCAGATGTCGGTACTCCGCGATCACTGCAGCGTGTCGATGAGCGACACGTGTAAGCGCAGAAGTCGCTGAAGTGCTGCGAGAGGCTCGCACGGCCTAGGGGTGGCCACGACCCCGCCCTCCCCCCCCGACTCCCAGTCGCCCCCCTTCCCTTGCTGCGCCGCCACACTGCGGGTCCCGGCCTCGTTGTTCATCCTCAACTCCCCCCTACCGTCACCCCTTGCGCGGCCGAGTGCCCGTCGCGCTCCTATCAAGTCCCGCCAGTGCACGCGCCAGCCACTGCCGGTGCACCGTCTCGTGACCGCCCGTGCTACGGTGCTCCCTTCATATCCAACCTTGCGTCCGTAGGCCTTCCGCGTCCACCGACCGCCGGTGCACCTTGCAATTATAGCACATCAATATAGCATTCAAAATATCGGCTGGAACACACTCACGGGGTAATGCAGTGGAGGAAGCCGTGAACCACGGCTGCACATGCGCTGCACCGCGGAAACCGATGCGGTGGCAACGGTGCGCTTCCTTGCACTCTGCACAGCGGCCAGCTGATTGGCATGCTCAGGCGCCATACATCATGTGCTCGTTGCTGCCGGGCAAAGCTTTACTGTTGCCACAGCCCGTGTACGTCAGGGGTATACGTCTTGATCCGTTCTCGCTCACAGCCACTCAGTCCTCCGCCCAGACGGCCCAGAAGGGGTGCACGGCAGCATGCTGCCGCTGCTACTAAGCACCCTGACGCTGCACGCAAGCGCATGGGTGATGTATGGCTAATGGCACGTAGGGCATGCTGCTGGTGCGAAGGGGCAAGCAGGGGGGGAGAGGAAAGCCATTCCGCGGCTCAGGGATGGACGGGCTCACCTTTCCAGACTACGGTTGTGAGTGCACCGGGACCCGGTGCATCGGGACCCGGCGGGGCAGACCAGCGTAGCCAAGGGCCGCAGGCAGTGCACCGACTGCACCCGGTGCGCGCTCGACTGAAACACGCTTAACCGGGGGCCGCGGGGGCTGCGGGCGCGCGGGCGGGTTGAAGAGTTGAAGGACAGGACACGCAGGGCTGAGGACAGTTCCCCATGGACCTCCACGTGCTGAGGGTCCACCGTGCCCCCGCCCCCTGACGCCCTCCCTACCTTCATCACCCCGGTGAAGATTCCGGGAGCGGCCGGGGGATATCCACCACGCTCCTAGGTCCTAGCAGCGGGAGACCCCTGCCCCTACGCCCCAGTGTCAGTCATAACCCCTGGCCCTCCGCCCCCGCCCCCTCCGTCCTCCTACCACTTCCGTCCTTCCTCACGCTCTTGCCCCTACCTCCCTGACGGCGTCCCCGTCCTACCCCTGCAACGGGAAAATAGCATACAAAACCCGTAGTCTGCAGATGAGTCACCGCTGCACCCTGCGGCACGCGCATGCGCCTGCATGCGCTCCCTCACAGACTTGCTCCGCGGCCCACCACGCACACCTGGGGATCATAGGCAGGTGCTTATCACCAACAGCGCATCGGTAACCAGATCGGGGTTGCGGTCCGTGCAGCGGCGGTGCAGCAACCGGAACCTCAAGAGCGCGCCCAAGGAACGGGCGGGCCGCTTGCCACCCTACCCCCATTCCATGTTGCCATACTTAAGCGCTTTGACATGTTCAGTTTGAAGTGCAGCAGCTCCATTGCGGAGCGCGCCTTGTGACACACCTGTTGATACCCCCGTCGCCCAACGACGATACCTGTTGCTGGTTGTCACCGCGTGCGAGCTCAAGCAGTAGCCTCGGCATCTGCGCAAGCGGTCTATCACGATGTTATCAAGCCTGCGCCCAGCGCTAGGCGTTGCCTTGCTTCTAGTCGCGCTCGCGTGCAGCCCCATCGGGGCGACCGCATCGCGCGCTGGCGTCCGCCAAGATGCGTTCGGTGTCTTCATCGGGCGCAGGCTGCATCAGCAGCCAAAAGATACCTGCTCCTTCAACTGCGCCAAGTAAGTTCTGGGAGGTTCTCCCCCTATTATGCGTGCGAGCCATCCACCGCGTGGCGGGCGGCTAGCAGGGCTAGGAGGGCTGTAAGCTGCAACAGTCGAATCATGTACCATTCTAGCTTCCTAAGACGTCACAAGCATAGGTCTGCTTGAGCTTCAACGGCTGCCGCTTACGGCCATCCACTGCCGTGCCCAGGCTGGCGACGTGCGTCAAGAGTACATGCACCTACTACAACACGACGCACAACTATGTGAAGGTGTCCATGGGCAGCTGCAAGCCGGGGAGCATCTCGTAAGTGAGGAAGGTGGGGGGGTGACGCCGAGGGAGGAAGGGCGGGGCTCGGGAGGGCTGGGGCCACGCGGGTGGGGTGCGGGGGTTGGGGCGGCGTGCGCACGGTCATGAGCGGCCCTTGAACGCCCTTGAGGGCTTTAACGAAGCATAGCGGTACACATATGCCAGGCAGAAAGTTGCGTAGCAGGACATTTCAATTAGCGTTTGCCCCGACCCCATCCGAGACTGGAGTCCGGTAGCCGAAGGAGTGTTGCAGTCATCCGTATCGTATGGTGCCTTCCTCTGTCATCACAAAGTCGAGATAGATACATCGACTTTGCGCGCAGCTGTCGCGCGAGGTGTTCGCGCAGCTGGGGCAAAACTTCACCCGCTGAAGCCCAGACCAAGCCCATGATTACCGCTAAAGTATACCAACTCATCACCGGCGGCATATGAAGTGGTTGTCGCGAGTCCGCGTGGAAATGTGTTCCACCCCCGCATCGTCCACACCCTGAGCCCCCGTCGCGCCGAGAGCGCCAAACATTTCCCGTTCCAGACAGCGAAGCCTGCTATACTCACCTCGAACCATCTTTCTCACGTCTCAACCCTCTTGCCAACCCCTCCGTTGCAGGTGGTTCTGCTGCCGCCAGTCTGCCCCTATCTGCAGCCTGGACACCAGCTCCTGCAGAGGCGGTGCTGATGGCAACACGTGCAATGAGCTGACGACCGCCGGGTACTTCGTCATGAGCACCGTGTCAAGCTTCCAGGCCCAGGTAAGCATACGGGCACATGCGGATGCAATCCCCACCTTGCTGACTCCCTTTCTCTCTCCCTGCTTGTTGCCGCTGTCCCTAGATGCACGACGGCCCCCTGGATGGAAACAACAAGTGCTCCACGCCGGGGAGCTGCTGCGCAGGCGGCGGCAACAGCTGCGGCACCTCGGGTTCCGTATGTGACTTCACGGTGCCGGTGGACCTTGCCATGTGCCGGCCTCCCCCGAGTCCCCCTCCCCCCAGCCCCCCGCCGCCCCCTCCCCCCAGCCCCCCGCCGCCCCCGCCTCCCAGCCCCCCACCGCCCAGCCCCCCGCCTCCCCCGCCTCCTCCCCCGCCTCCCAGCCCACCGCCCCCCAGCCCGCCTCCGCCCCCGCCTCCTCCCCCGCCCCCCAGCCCGCCTCCGCCCAGCCCGCCCCCGCCCCGCCTCCTCCCCCTCCGCCCAGCCCGCCTCCGCCCAGCCCGCCTCCTCCTCCGCCCCCGCCTCCTCCTCCCAGCCCTCCTCCCCCCAGTCCCCCTCCGCCCCCGCCTCCTCCCCCGCCTCCTAGTCCCCCCGCCGCCCAGCCCACCGCCGCCCCCGCCTCCTCCCCCCTCCTCCCAGCCCCCCTCCCCCCAGCCCGCCCCGGCCCCCGCCGCCTCCCCCTCCTCCTAGCCCCCCTCCGCCCCCGCCCCCTCCCCCTCCTCCCAGCCCGCCTCCTCCCAGCCCGCCCCCGCCCCCGCCTCCTCCCCCGCCTCCTAGTCCCCCCGCCGCCCAGCCCCCCGCCGCCCCCGCCTCCTCCCCCTCCTCCCAGCCCGCCTCCCCCCAGCCCGCCCCCACCCCGCCTCCTCCCCCCTCCTCCTAGCCCCCCTCCCCCTAGCCCACCTCCGCCGCCTCCCCCTCCCCCTCCTCCCAGCCCCCCTCCCCCTAGCCCACCTCCGCCCCCGCCTCCTCCCCCTCCTCCCAGCCCCCCGCCCCCCAGCCCGCCTCCTCCCCCGCCCCCGCCTCCTCCTCCCAGCCCGCCTCCACCCCTGCTGCTCGCCCCCCAACCTCCCGCGGTTAGTAACGTTTCCGCCGATCCCCCCATGGCCCCTCCGCCTCGCCCTTCCCCGGTCTCCTGCAAGAGCGACACCATCTGGGCCGCTCCTCGTGAGTACATGCTGCGCGCATACCCCTGACACCTCAAAGCTGCTCCTGCTCCTGCTCCTCGGCAAACCATGTCATGTTGTGGACATAGGCGCAATGTTGGATCAGCCTGGTTGGAGACTCTCGTTGACTGCCCGGCGTCCCTCAATGCTTCTCCACCCACAGCCTCCACGGGCGAAGCCCAGGCGGGGACCACTGTGCCCACTTTCGAGATCACCACTGGGTCTCCCTCCTCCGTAACCTCTCCCCTCTTCACCTGGAACCCCATTCAAAACATCGTCAAGAATGCCGCGGCCAAGTTAGTAGTCCGGTGTGGGATTGCGTGAAACCCCTCTCCTGCGCAATGCCGGCCCGGCGGGGCACAGCGCGCCACGCTCCGCACACTACTGCCACGTAGTCAGCACATTAGCCAGGCGCACACATCAATCGTACTGCTTGAATATGTCCATCGCCTGCTGCACCTGATCACCACAGGTGGGGCGGCTACTTCACGGTCACCACCCCGTCTTCAGGCACCACCTACTCCACCGCCACGCCCCCCGGTCCAGCCACCGGCCCCTTTGGCTGCGCCGGCTGCGCCAAGAACGACCCCTCCAGGGGCTACGACGTCGGCGGCGTGGTCCTGCAAGTGTGAGTTTCCTGCATGCTCAAGGGTGCACGAGTGGCTTTAGGCTGGCGAACAATGCCTTCGTCTTGGGGCGGAGGGGAAGCGCAATCCGCGTGTCCATGGCAGGGGGAGGGGAGGCGGGTGCCAGGGATGAGGGTAAAGCCAACGCACCTCGTGGCCCCGCCCGCTCCGTGCCGGCCAACCGGTACTCCTGCCTTCCCTTCGACGTGTTCTTACCTCCGCCCCCCCCCCCCGCCCCATGCACGCAGTCGCCCAATCAGCAGCACCGCCTCTGTGGCGACGTGCGCACTGGTCATCCGCAACAACCCTAGCGCGACCGTCATTGTCAAGGAGGCGCACTTCTACGCGAGCTACAACCAGATCCCCAACTTCAACCCCGGCCAGGTGGGCGGACGTAGCTCAAGCCTATCTGGCTCCGTGGAGCCCTCAGCCCCGAGCCCTCACCAGCCCATATCGGCGTTTGGCGGAGGTCTGGCTGGGTGGCTGCTCGACGGCGGGTGAAGGGCAGAGCCCCGTGGCCCCTCGCAGCCATCACCAGCCCTCCCCACCACCACCACCCTCGAGCCTCACTCCGTGCAGCCCCTAACTCCTCTCCACCTACCACCAGCCCGCACCACGCATGCACGGCGTTGCGGCTGCAAACCCCGGGCGGCGCGCAAAAGCTCGCACCCGGCCATTCCGGCGGATGGGCCATGACGTGTTGCTATCCCGCCCACCCCTCTCCGCAGTTCCCGTCCGCCAGCATTACTGGTCTTCCGGGATACGAGGGCACCACCGTGACCATGACCCAGACCGTCGGGGGCACGAAGAACTCGACCAACGCCCCCATCTTCATGGCCTGCCACTTCACGGTCAGTGTGTGCTGAGCACGCCGGGCTGTGCCGGTGATGTACAGTGTATATAGCTGAACCGCCTGAGTTTTACGAGCTAGCGAAATTGCCGCGAAGCGCCCTGGAGGGCCATACATGCGTGCGGCCGCGGGGTGATGCACGTAGATAGTAAGTGAGAGCCGAGGGTGGTGAGCGCCAGGAGAATGTGCATAGCGTCGTCGGTCCATAGGAGTGCCGTACGTGCCCAGCGGCGTGCCAAAATGGAGTGGGTCCAAGGCGGGGAGTGCCCTAGGGTATTGGAGTGCTGGATGGACCCATTGCGGGGATGAATGTGGGGATGAATGGACCCATTCATCCCCGCATTGGAGTGCTATGGACCCACGGCGTGCCAAAATGGAGTGGGTCCAAGGCGGGGAGTGCCACGAGCGCCGCGGAATACGGTACGTGCCTGCTGCTGATACTGATGAGCTACAGAGTGTTGTTGTGGAGCCGTTGAGTGAATGGAGAGGGGGCAGGGCGTGGGAGGGGGGGGAAGCCTTCCTGAGGCCCGGGTCCCGGGCGCGCGGGAGTGCCCCGCCAGCCCGTGTGCACTCGGGGATACATAATGCTGAATTGGCTGTAGGGTGATGATAGGCTGATCATAGACGCAATGAAGGGTGGTCAACCGACGCTGACGTAGTGAGCCGTCTGCTAAGTTGAGATGAGGGTACAGTTCGAGGTAGGTGGGGTCCCGCAGTCCGTTGGGCGCGGGGGCACTTTCATGTGCAGATAAGGAGTTCGAACAAGGGGCAGCCAACTGAGCGAGCAGGTTATGATCGGTAGCCGTCTCTGCGGCAGGTTCAGGAGAGCGCATGCAGGACGTCCTGGGAGGAACTAGGAGGGGCGCGGCGCTGGTCAGTCGGGTGTGTGCCCAGCAAGCGAGCACTCAGGCCGGCGTCTTCGGACTTGGTTTGTAACTGCACGTTTCCAGCCACCCGACCATACCCGTATTACTCTCGGTCTGTGTGTGTGTAGGGTGTGCATGGGGGGAAGGGGGGCGAGGGCACGAGGAGGCCGAAGCCCAGGGTGCCCCGTGGGGATACGGCCAAGACTCTTCTAAGAGTGCCAAGCAAGACTATGGCGGGAGCGAGGCGCAGGAGGCATTGTGGGCCGTTGATTGGCAGTCTGGCTGGGGAGCCTACAGCCTCCGGCAGCCCAGCGGTAAGGGGGGCCTAGCCAGGGGAGTCGACGAACAGAAACCGAGCAGGCCCGCCGGCCGCCACCGAGCAGACGTCTCCCCCCCCGGCCACGAGCCTCGCTCGCAGGAGTCGCAGCAGCCGCGGCGCTCTCCCGACTCCCGCGCGCCAAGAAGCCAAGGAGCCAAGCTGAGACGGCAAGCAGCCACATTCGGGCTCAGCACGCGTGGCAGGCAGGGTCGTCAGGGAAAGAGGGGAGGCGCAAAGCGGTAAGGGAGGGTAAGGGAGGGAGGGGCCCAGGCCCACCCGGTCGCGAGCGTCGCAGCAGGCGCTCTCGCCCCTTCTCGCCCGCCCTCGCCAGCGCTCCCGCAGCTATCCCCGTGCTGCCGTGGCATGGCGCACAAGGCGCGCTTGCAGCTGCCCTTGCTCCGGCGAGCCGCACGCGCCTTTCCTCACACGGGCTGAGGGCGCCCAAGCCCGGCCCGGCCCATTGCGGTGTCAGATGCTGCTGCCGATAGCCTGACAAGCTAGACAAGCGGGGGTGCTTAGGCGCAGCAGCTGCGCGCTGGGGGAGGCGGGAAAGCAAGGGGCAGCAAGCGCCTTAGGCTGCCCACTCCAAGACGCGGCGGCCTGCTTGAGCCCAGAGCAGCAGCGTCATCTAGCACAGCGGTCCGCTGCAGGTGGCCGCGCTGGACGGCGCTGGGGCCGCGCCGGCGCAGAAGGTCAACGCAGGCCAAGCGCGTCTCGGCGCGGGAGCTCGGCGCCTCAGGGCCGAGACACCGGCGTAGCCCTGCGCGGTTCGGGTTAAGGGCCGCTGCCCTGGGGGCGCTGCTGCTGTGGGCGCTCGGGGCGTGGAGAGCCGGAAGCGGTTTGCATGGACCCCATTCCGCCACAGCCCTCAAAGGCACCCCGGTCAGAGCCCCCAGCGACACAAACCTCTGCGCCTCACGCAAAGCTCTCTACGCACCGCAGACAACTCTGACTCTTCACCTTCGTAACCTCTTCCGATACCATAACCATGCAGACCATCGCCTCTCGTCGCGTGGCCGCGGCCCCCGCAAAGGCCCGGACAGCTCAGACGGCTCGTTCAGTGTGCCCTCGGCATGGTCACGAGGCCAGGCAGCCCAGCGGCGTTGCTCGGCGCGCTCTCCTCCTGGATGCGCCCGTCCACCACGAGCATTCCAAGGAGCTGCGGCTGCGGCTTTCCACCGCGCCGCTCAGCCAGGACACTGCCACTCACGGATACAACGCCGTCATGGAGTCGGCGGAGCAGCCAAGGCGCTCGGTGGCCTGGCCCCCGGCCTCCGCGCTCCACATGGCAGCGCGGGTGTACCTGCGCTCGCTCGCGGCCTTCGCCCTGTCCGGCGTTCTGTGCCATGCCGTGTACGGTGACGCAAAGGTGATTCCATCGGGACAGCAGCCATCCGCCGTCGTCGCCGCTCGCGCCGAGCCGGCCGTCGCACATGTCCGCTTCGAGGTCGGCGAGCTGCCGCGGCAACTCGGCGCGCCGACGCTTGCGGCCGAGACTGACACCAACCGTCACTGAGAAGACTGCTTGTATTGGCGGAACCATACAGGTTGGTGTGGGCAAGTTGGGGCCGCGCGCATGTCTCGGAGGACAGGGCACGCGGGGGTCGAACGTGGGCGGGGCGCGCTTGGCCGGTGGTGGCACCTGAGTAAGCCGTAACTCCCAGCCGGTAGCGCATGACTCACTCTCAGTAACCGCAGCAACGACTTACGGGTCCCGCGCCTCCCGCCGGCTTGTGCCCACAGAGTACAAGTGCCACGCACTGTCCGCTCCGACCTCGTCAGAGGGCACTGACACCCATCCCCATCGGCACGGCCGGAATCGGCGTCGCAAGATCGCCAGTCGGCCTGTCGGGGCTCGGCGATGGCAACATCTGCGCACGCCTGCCTTCTTGAGGGCTGAGCAGGTGCATTGAGGCCTGAGCACTAGGGCGGTCAAGGGGGGCCGGCCAAACAGGGGTGGCCACTCAGGGCCGCCGCCGGTCGTCGTGCTGTCGAGGCACGCGGCATGCGGCGGCGGCGGAGCGGACAGCATGCAGGCAGCCGCCCTAGACACCTTCGGGGCGAGGGGCTGCCTAGATAGGTTGGCAGGGGTTGCCCTCTGGATGGGGTGCAGCCCTTGGCCCCTTGCCCTCAAGTTGCTGTACAGATAGATTGCGGTTGTACAATCCCCCTAGACGTACTATTCATTCAGCCCGGCTGCTGCTTGTGCGCCGGAGCTATGCGGACCGCGCGTTTCAGTATCATGTGTCGGTTTGGGGTTTGCTTAGGTTGGTGACATGATTGGAACACATTGGCAGCTAGCGGCGGCGGCGCTGCTAAGCGCACAGAGGCACTGGTTCTGCGGGGTCTGGCACGGAGAGTCCTCTGAAGCGGGACTATGAGAAGTGAGAGGGCAGTGAGAGGGGCCCTGGATGGGCCTGTGAGGGGCAGCGGTTGGAACTGGCTGAGGGCGCACCCCGGTGGGCGCATGTAGTAAATTTGATGTTTATCCTCTTTGAGCGAAGCAACTTCTGCAGTACGCTCTGGCTGGCCCCGATGGATTGCCGGGGCCAGCAGCATCGGTGTGTGGCGGAAGATAAGCGTCATTCTGTAGCATGGCTGGGCTGGACCCAGTCCATTGCCGGGGCTGTGCCGTGTGCCCCTTGATAATAGACATTCATTGAAGGGGTGGTGCCCATACACGTCGTAGTGCCTCTAGCCGCTCCCAGCGGGGGCCATACATGCTGCTCGGAAGCGGACATAGGGACTACGGGATGCGCACTTGCGGAGCAGCAAGTGTAACATGGCTCTGAGCATGCCGAGTCCCATGGCCTCGCCCCTTCACACTCCGCGGCGTCCAGATGCCGGCAGGTCCAGCGCACGCCCGATGCCGAAGGCCCTCCGCACGCCCTGGACACGCCCCTTCAGGCCCCCTCACGGCTCACGAGCTTCCGTGTGTCCCCGCGCACAAGTGGTACCCTTCAGCACAGCGGCCAGCCCCGCCACTGCCGGAGCCACCACTGCCATACGCCGCCTCCAGCGGCCGCCGGCCTCTCACCACCGTCCGGTCTGCCCCAGCCGCCCGCCCAGCCGCGCTGCAGGCAGCTCCCCACCACGCTGCTCCAGGGAAGGGCCAGGGGGCGCACCAGGTAGCACGCGGGGCGGCCTGGACCCGCATCCCGCTGCTGCATGCCCCCATGGCCCCGGCCCTGGGCGTGCGCCGCTGCTCCCTTGCCAGCGGCCTGCGTGTTGTTCATCTCCTGCCCAGCTTTTGGAGAAGGTGCGACGGCGAGCGTAACCACATCGACTCCGAGCCCTGCAGGGAGGGCCGGCCAACAGAGGGCATGGGCCGCTCAGTCATCCCATGCGCACTTATCGACCCTTAGCCACCCGCCCCCGGCATCGGTACACCCACCCATTCCCTTTCCGCACGCCTACCCGGGAAGTCGAGCGGTCGGGCCCAGCGCCACGCCAGCGCCACCAGCGGGCAGTCCCTCAGCAGCCCCGCCGCCGCCGCCAGCGCTGCCCGCGCCGCCGCCGGGCCTGACGCCGCAGCCAGCGTTAGTACCCGCCAGGCGGCGGTGGTCGGCAGCAGTGCCGCCAGCGGCACCGCCAGCAGCACACCCACCAGGACCTGCTCCACCACCACCTCACCAGCGGACTGGGGGGAGGGCGTGGGCGAGGAGGAGCATTTGGGTGTGTGGGCGAGACAGGGAGAGCGGGCATCATGTGCCCCACCACCACCTTTCCGTCGGTTCGCGCCAAGGTTCAGCGTTGCAGGACTTGCCACGTGATGCATGCCCGCAACCAGCCTTGTTTGCCCCCGCTCACCCCTGGGTCGGGCGCCAGTCCCAGCAGGCTCTCCAGGCGGCTGAGGGGGATGCGGGCCAGGCCTGGAGGGCCCCGCCCCTTCTCCTGCCCCTCGCCCGATACCCCTTCAGGCCCTGTCCCGTCCGCCTTCTGGCCCGGCCCCGACAGGGGCTGCCCGGGCCCAGCCGGCGAGGCCGTGACGGCTCCGGCTGTAGCTGCGGATGCGGCGGCAGTAGCCCCGCCCCGCCAGGGCCGACGCTTGGGCTTCCGCCACGTGCCCCTCAGCATGGACCATGACAACGCCAGCCAGCCCACGTGGCGCCTTAGTAATAAGGCGGCGGCGGCTGACGTCAGACTGAGTGGCGCCGCCGCAAGCCCCAGCAGGTCGTGCAGCGCCGCCAGCCCGCCGCCGACACCTGCACGGCACGCGGTACCACGGGGCTTAGTAAGCAGTGGACGAGCAGGAACTAGTGGCAACTGTATGCAGACTCAGGCGGCGGCGGTGGCTGGAGCTTACCCGTCAGCGCCGTTGCCAGAGCCACCGCCGCCGCCGCGCCGCCGGCGCAGCGGGGCCAGAGCGCTCGTGCCGCCGCCACCGCTGCGTCCAGCACGACGTGCGCCCCTACCGCCAGCAGCGCACACAGCTCTCCGTGCAGCTTGACGCCCGCGGGGGTGGCGGTGGCAAGCCTGGCGGGATAGGAACGGGTTGACAGGGTTACTGGTTTCTCGTTGAGGGATACTGCCCTGCTGTTTACGCCTGCCGCAGGCAACCCCGTTCACCAGTTGTACTGCTCGCGCAGCAGCCGCTCCGCGGCCGCCGCGCCCTCGCCAGCCGCCGCCGTCAGCTCCTGCCGCCGCCGCCACAGCAGCGCCGCCAGCGGCGGCCCCGCCAGCAGCTGCAAGGCCAGGGACAGCAGCAGGCAGCCCGCCGCCACCGCCGCCCGTCCCCGGAGTGCAGACGCGGATTCCCTTGCGGCGAACGCGGCCCCCTTGCTGACGTCGGTGGCCGGGGTCCCGCGGCCCTGTTGCCCCCGCCGCTTTCCGCCGCCAGCTGTGCCGTCTCGGGCGGTCTGGAGGGCATGTGAAACAACCGTTGGTCGAGCCCTGGAGCTGGCCCGGGCGTCCGTGCCGTACACGCGATTGCCGTACATCGTGTACAGCGTGTGCACGCAGTGCAACACATGGCTGACGTGGCGACCTGCAGATCCGGGGCCACACGTGAGCGGCAGTGCGAGGATGGCGCGAAAGGCCCTACAGCCCGTACAGCTAGCAGCCCTCAGCGGCCCCATACCATCCCGTCGACCACCCACCCGTGGCGGTGTGTTGCGCCACGGCCCGGGCGACGCATGACACCGCACGGCTGGACGCTGACGTCGCGGCACGTGGGCCCGGGCCATGGGAGGCGCCCTGCACCTTCTCTCCATCTGCCCCAGCGGCCGCCTGCCACAGCCCCACCGCTTCCGGCACCGCCGCTTGCCTCAGCCCTGCTGCCCCTAGCCCTGACATCAGGGGATTTGCGCAGGGCCTGAGCGCCAGGCGCAGGGGCAGCGGGGGGCCAGGCTCGCCTGGGAGCCCTGGGTAGGAAGGACGGGCACCAGTACTGAGACCGTCAGTCTACGCAGCTGGCGCAAGTCATAAGCGAGCATGCCGGGACTCTGCCTATCTAGAACCTTCGTATGGCTTGCAACCGTTCCGACTCGGCTTGCCGTCCTGCTGAGCCCCAACGTGGCTATGGGTGGACCTAGAGTAAACGAGGCCTTACCTTGGAACGCAGGCCCCGGCTGCTCTGGTGCAACTGACTCTGCGCGAGCCACCGCGGCCCATTCGTCCTGGTCATATACGAACACCTGCAGAGCAGAGGGCCGCGGCTGAGCTGTGGATACGCTGCTATGCGCGCCTGGGTCCGTTCTAAGGAGTCCGGGACAGCGGAGCATAGTCACTGGCCAAGACGTCCCCACCCCGACTGCTGGGGCCATGCTTCCTCCCGTCCGGGGCATGACTTTCTGGGACCTTTGACCTCCACCAGACTGCAGTGCGTTGCATGCTTGCTGTCACCGGCTCGAACTGTCACAGTCCTTGCTCACCTGCAGCTGAGCTTGCTCGTGACGGTGCTCCCCGAGCGCGCACAGGGGCACGTCCGTGGCCTGGCCTCGCCAGCACGCTCGCCCCAAGCCGACCAGGACCACCGCGGCGTCAGCTACTCCCTCGCGAGCTCCATGTGGGCTGGGGAGCAGGCCAGACGTCCGCTGCTGCGCGGCGGCAATCGGCCGCGGGGCTGCTTGGCTCGACGGCAGCCATGGCACTCGCGTTGGCCGCCCGCAGCCCTGCTTGACCTCCCAATCTGCTGGCAGCAAGTACAGGTCGACTCCCTCGCTGGTGTGTAAGGCATGGGCGTCTGCGAGGGGCCCTTCGCTAAGTTCAGAGGCCGACAGCTGCCGCAACCGGCCGAGCGGGACAAATACTCGTATGAGGCCAACCATGTGCGGCGCTATGTAGAGAGCATTATGGTTAATGCGCCCGGCGGGGGTTGGGGCTGAAGCAACTGGCCTCGAGCGATTATGGCCGTGATGAGCACCGCTCGCAACGAACTCGAAGCGGGCCCCCACTCTGCAACGCTTCTCTAGTTGCTCGGGCTAGCATAAGCACAAAGCACGGTCGTGAGCTGGCCCCGCGAGCGGCCCTAACGCTTACCCGCGGTAGTTGCCTCGTTGTCTAGGTCAATTGCGTGTGCCCAGTTGCCTCGTTAGTCTTGGGCGCCAGTCCCAGATTTACTCGGCTTGAAAGCCCTTGGAAGCGTGTGGATTCGCCAAGAATGGGGCTCCTAGGCCAGTTGTTTTGCAAGGAGACGCAGGCTATCTTCTACAACTACAAGGAGAAGCCCGTTCAGCGCATGCTGGACTTTGACTTCGTGTGTGGTGAGGCCTCGTGCCTGGTGCGGCAATTCCTCGTGCGCACCGCGCGAAGGCTCGCTCGAGTGATCTGGGCCCGCTCCGCACGTTGCAGGCCGTGAGACACCATCCGTTGCTGCCGTCATTGTGCCTGGTAGCTCGGGCGGCTTCCAGAAGCTCTTCTTCGGCAAGACCGAAATCGCCATCCCGGTCTTCGGCAACATCGCCGAGGCGACCAGGAAGCACCCCCGCGCCGATGTGTTCATCAACTATGCCTCTTACCGCAGGTGCGGTAGCGGCGGATCCTGAGGTCGAGCCGGAGCGGCGTGGGGCGGGGGAGGGGGGGGGGCTTGGGGCGCACACGGCGGGTTGCGGTCCCCCAGCTCTCCGTCTCGGCCGCGCACAACACGCTCCCCGCCGAGCCCTCAAACCCTCCCCTCACCCCACGTGCCTCTCATCGCTTCATCTCTACGCAAACGCTGCCTTCAGCCCCTGTACCCGAGCCCTGTTTACCGCTTAGCCCCTTCACCCCTTCCCACCCCATGCCCTCCTCCCCGCCCTTCTCCCTCTCCCCCCTTCCACCCCTCATCCACCCCCCTCCAACCCCGCCTCCGCCCCCCTCCAACCCCATCAACCCCTGCCCCCCAGCGCCTACGAGTCCACCCTGGACGCCCTCAAGGCCCCCACCATCCGCACCGTGGCCGTGATCGCCGAGGGAGTGCCCGAGAAGGACACCAAGCACCTCATCGCCTTCGCCCGCGCCAACAACAAGGTCCTCATCGGGCCCGCTACCGTGGGCGGCGTGCAGGTGAGATCACCCAGATATGCCGTACGGGTTACTACTGTGCCCCTGGCTCAAGACCGCCGCCGCAGTCGCACACTCTCCTCGGTTCCCTCCAACCCACCTCCTCTTCCCTCCACCCCCTTGGCCCCCCCCCCCCCAGGCCGGCGCCTTCAAGATCGGTGACACTGCCGGCACGCTGGACAACATCATCGCATGCAAGCTGCACCGCCCCGGCTCCGTGGGCTTTGTGTCCAAGTCGGGCGGCATGAGTAATGAGATGTACAACGTACTGGCGCGTGCCACGGACGGGCTGTACGAGGGTGGGTAGGCGTGGGCACGTGGGGTTGCATCGCGGGGACGCTACACAACAGGCAGGGGGCAGGGTCGAGGAGCGAAGGTTGTTTGCGGGCCCCAAGGGCCTGGGAAGACGCGGTGCGCGATCCCGACCGTGCCCGTCCCACCCCCACGCCCCCATGGCCGCAGGCATTGCCATCGGCGGTGACACCTTCCCCGGCTCCACCCTGTCGGACCACTGCCTGCGCTACGAGGTGCGTGCGCCTGCCCCCGTGGGGTGTTTGGGGGGGGGGCACGGGCGGCTGGGGGGTGGGAGTGAGGGGGGAGTGTCACGGGCCCGAGGCTAGTTGGGCCTGATGCCTCCCCGTTAGTGCGATACGAGGTGCGTGCGCCTCCCCGTGTGCACCTGTGTGTTTGGGGCTGTCATCGACGGCCGGGGAAACGTAGGCGCGGTGACTAGAGCTGGTGCAGCCCGCCGGCGGCGCAGCACCGTGTGCACCTGCGTGAAGGGCGGCTCGCATGAGCCTGGGCGTCGTGGGCGCGGTAATTAGCCGGCCGGCTTTAGAGACGGCCCTGTGTTGACCCGTGTGTGTGCGTGTGTGGAGAGACGGCTGGGGGGTAGCAGTGTCAGGGAAGTGTCAGGTGTAGGGGAGCTGGCGCAGTTCACATGCGCCTAATCAGCCCCCGTGTCTCCGCCACCATGCGTATCTCCGCAGCACATCCCCGCCATCAAGATGATTGTCGTACTGGGCGAGCTGGGCGGTACGGACGAGTACGGCCTGGTGGAGGCCATGAAGGCGGGCGCGGTCACCAAGCCGGTGGTGGCGTGGGTGGGTGGCGTGCCGGGGGGCGGGGGCTCTGGGGGCTGCGGGCGTGTGTTTCGCGCTGTGAGCGTGCCTGACACGTGTGTGTGTGTGGGGGGGCGGCGAGGGCGGATCCTCCGTTGTGCGCGAGGAATATGGCGATGATTACAGGCCGGGTGTATGTAGGCGCATGCTCGAACTCCTATGCCCCCCCCACCACTGGGCTCCCCACCCCCAGGTGTCGGGCACGTGCGCCAAGCTGTTCAAGAGCGAGGTGCAGTTCGGGCACGCGGGGGCGCGCAGCGGCGGAGACAAGGAGAGCGCGCAGGTGCGGTCGTGGTCTCGTTTCGGGGAGGGAAGTGTCTGGGTCAGGGGGAAAGGGGTCCGGGGCTGGACTGGTGAGGTACCGCTGACAGCGGCCCTGAGCGGCTCGCCATGACCTGTCGTCCACCTGTCCCCTTCCGAAGGCGCCAGCCCGCTCAGCTACACAGACGCACTCGCCCTTCACCCTTGGCCCCCCCTCCCCCCTCCCCCCAGGCCAAGAACGCCGCGCTGCGTGAGGCGGGCGCCACGGTGCCGGACTCCTTCGAGGGCCTGGAGGCGGCCATCGGGTGGGGGGGGTGGGGGAGGGGGAGGGAAAGGGAGGGGAGAGAAGAGGCAGGAGTATGGTTGGTGTGGTGTAGAGCACTTGGGGCCTACCGCCAGGCATGGGACGCGGCCATAGGCCAGTGGGAGGGGAAGGGAGTGTGCGGGAATGGAGGGATGGGCGTGAGGCGTGAGGGAAGCGGCCTTGGTGCTTACGGGGCTTGCTGCCGTCCCCGCCTTACCGCCCTCCCCCCCTATGTGGCGGTATGTACCTTCTCCGGCAATCCCATTAACAACGAGACGCTCTCCCGCTCAGCTTCCAACACTGCCCTCCCCCCCTCCCCCCCTCCCCCAGGGCTGTGTACCAAAAGCTGGTGGCTGCGGGCACCCTGGTGCCGGCCGCGGACGTGCCCGCCCCCGCCATCCCGCAGGACCTGGCGGCCGCGGTGGCGGCAGGCAAGGTGCGTGCGGCATGCAGTGAGCATGAGACCCATGGCTGCAGGCGTGGCGGACCGTCCGCACGCTGGGCACCAGCCCCTCTGGTCGCCGTGTCCCTCACCAATCTCGGTAGATTGCCGGCCAAGATCAACCTACCATAACCCTACCGCACACCCCTGCGCATCAAAGGTTATCACAATCACTCAGCCCCGTGTCCCAAACCCCTTCCCCCCTCCCCCATCGGCTCGCTGGCTGCCGCCATACCATTTGGAGCCCAAATGGCTCTCCAAACTCTAAATCGTCCAAGGTCCCTCCCCCTCCCCCCCCAGGTCCGCGTGCCGACCCACATCGTGTCCACCATTTGCGACGACCGCGGCGAGGAGCCCACCTACTACGGAGTCACCATGAGCGAGCTCATCGAGGTGGGGTGGGGTGGGGTGGGGAGGTGGGAATGGGGGCGGAAAGGGGGGAGAAGGTGCAGAGAGGAAGGGCTGCGAAGGCCTGGGTGTTGAAGGGTTGCCGGGCGGAAGCAGTGTTCAGGTGAGCGATGCGCCGAGGTTCCCCACAGTCTCAGCCCGCCCCTGGCCCCTGTCCATTATGTTCTCACCTCCTCCACTCCCCGCCTGGTCCTGTCAGGGCGACTACGGCATCGGTGACGTCATCTCCCTGCTGTGGTTCAAGCGCAAGCTGCCCAAGTACGCCACCAAGTTCATCGAGGTACGGCGTGCGTAGGGCTCGGGGCATGGGGTTCTGGAGGGTAGGTTTGGGCAGCGGCCGGGGGGGGGGGTAAAGCGCGGGACATGTTGGGAAGGGATTGGGGGTAGAGGAAGGAGCCGCTCGGAGCGGGCTTGCTCGCCGCGTGGTGCAGCGGGGCCCATCCCCGTATTTTAGAGGGGAGGCTCAGGGAGGCTCAAGGGCAGGGGGGGCCTCAAAGCGCCCGGCTCACTTGCTTCAATCACCACCCCAACCGCCCAACCAACCGCCCACCACCCAAACCACCAACCGCCCCAACCACCCAAACCCCCAACCCCCAACCACCCAAACCAGATGTGCGTCATGCTGTGCGCCGACCACGGCCCCTGCGTGTCGGGCGCGCACAACGCCATCGTGACCTCCCGCGCGGGCAAGGACGTTGTGGACTCGCTGGTGTCGGGGCTGCTCACCATCGGACCCCGCTTCGGAGGGGCCATCGACGACGCGGCGCGGTGGGGCGGGGGCAGGGGCGGGGTGGGGTGGGGTCTGGTGTTGGTGCGGTTGGGGTGCCCGAGGGGCAACGCGGGAGCTATGGCCGACCCCGCAGGGCCGGATCCCGGCAGAACCCGGGAGCGGCAGGGCTTCAGCAAACACATCCCATCGACCCCATCCTCCACTTCCCTTCCCCATCCACCCACCCACCCACCCCCAGCCTGTTCAAGGTCGCCTGCGACGCCGGCCAGGCCCCCCCCGACTTCGTGGAGGGGCTCAAGAAGAAGGGCGTGCGCGTGAGCGGCATCGGGCACCGCATCAAGTCCAAGGACAACCGGGACAAGCGCGTGGAGCTGCTGCAGAACTACGCACGCAAGGTGGGTGTTGGGGCCCTGCACACAAGGATGGATCAAGGCCATGACTTGTTATGGACAGCGGTGTAGTGCAGTGTAGCAGGGGTCAGGGGTCAGGCGGGGTAATTGGAGTGCAACAACGGGGGGGAGATGTGGGCAGGCGCATCCGGGGAGGTTAGGGAGGACGCAGCAAGCCTATGACGAACCCGCTGGGGAAGGCCCCGGCTTAGCCGACCGCCCCTCTCCCACTCCCAACGATTCCTCCTCACCTCCCTTCATTCTCTCCCCCCCACCCCCCCACCCCAGTTCTTCCCCTCCACCCGCTACCTGGAGTACGCCGTGGCGGTGGAGACCTACACCCTGCAGAAGGCGCCCAACCTGGTGGGGAGGGGGGGAGCGGGGCAGATCACCATGCAAGTTAGCTGGTCCACGGGGGTCGCGTGTGGGGGCAACGGGCTCTCCAACACTCTCTCAACGACCTCCTCTTCTGTCTGTCGAGGCGACTCGTCAAAACCCCTTCCCCCCCTTTCCCCTCCCCCCCCCAGGTCCTCAACGTGGACGGCTGCATCGGCGCCCTGTTCCTGGACCTGCTGGCCTCCAGCGGCTGCTTCAGCGAGGCGGAGGCCAGCCAGATCGTGGAGATCGGGTGGGTGGGGCGACCATGGGGAGGGCGCTAGGGGAAGTGGTGGGCTTCACGGGAGCACCTCGCGAGAGGCAGGGGCCAGGATTTCCGGGGGAGGTCTTGGGGGAAGAGGATGCCGTCAAGTCCCCGACCTCACGCCCCCCCTCACCCCTCACCCACCCTTAGGTACCTCAACGCCCTGTTCGTGGTGGCCCGCGCCATTGGGCTGTGTGGCCACGCGCTGGACCAGAAGCGCCTGCAGCAGCCGCTCTACCGCCACCCCTGGGAGGACGTGCTCTACACCAGCTGAGCGGCAGGGGGTCCCAGCATGGAAGCGGCGGAGAGGAGGGGCGGCGGAGGAGGGGGCGCAGCTGGAGGCGACCGGCCCGCGCGTGGCCCCTGGGAGGACGCGCTCTGTACCAGCTGAGCGGCGGCGGGAGAGGAGGGGCGGCGCGGATAGAGCGGCGGATTGGCTGTACCGGCGCCGTACGTACGTTCTAATGTACGTATCCGTGGGAGGACACGTGCCCTACGTCGGCTGAACGGTGGAGGGGCGAGACGCGGAGCGGAGCGGCTGGGGTGTGGTGTGAAGGGGAGGGACGGCCAGGCGGGAGGGGTGTGGCGTAAGGGCGGAGGAGGGCAGCACCGCTGGGGCCAGCGGGGCGCCGGGGCTGTGCAGGTTGTGGTGACTGCGTTTCCCAGCTGATGACCGGGGGCTTGTGGAGCAGGTCTCGGGGGGAGGCCATGGAGCCAATGACAGGCCGGGGGCCTCCATGCGGGGCCACACACACACACAGCGGGCTTGCGCACTTGGTACCTAGGGCGCGCGCCACTAGGGCCGGCGGAGGGAGGCGCGAGTCGCATGCGCCAGGTGTGTCCCTGGTGGACGAGGGCGGCGCGACGGCATGGTGGGGGCTTTTGCGGGGCCGAGCCCTTGAAGCTGGAGCTATCCTCGGCGCCGATGGGGGAGGGCTTGCACAACTCCAGGCCGTTGGGATTGCGGAAGCGGGGCTGCAAGCAAACAAGCAGGAGATGCGGGCACGTGCACGGGGAGCCAGGAGGACGGCGGCGTTTAGCCAGGGGCAGTAGGCGTCCGCTTGGCGCGTCAAGCGCAGTTGAGGAAGTTGCTGGGCCGTGCTGGCGGGCCTGTAGGGAGGACATGTCGTCGCGCTATTGACTGGAAGGGCCTCGTCCACCCGGTTACTCCCATTTGCTTCACAGTCATCCTGCGGCCAGAGGGATGGAGCGGCTTGCATCACGGGTCACCGGAGCTGCAAAAACTCTAAGCTCAGCTTGAAGGTTGGGGCCGGCGGGGAAAGCACGAGGTGCACGGGGAAGGAAGCGCGGGGGCTTCTCACGGCACCTCAAGCCCTACTTCTTGTCGCGCGCCTATCACGCCTGCGCCGCACTTCTTGGCTATACACCATGCCGCCAATTGCCTCTGAACAAGCAAGGCGCTTCCTCTGAACATCCCCCAATTGGCCTCGTCAGCCAGGAAGCATTTGACTCGGCGCACAGCACATCGCGTTGCTCCTTGGCGCACATCACGTTACCTATAGCCCAGATCAGAGTGGCTCAAGCCAGGTAGCTCGCGGTCTGGGCAGCATGGCGCTGCGGCGACGCGTGTGCTCGCTGGTTCTGGGAGGCAATGCCCAGAGCACCTGCCTGGCTGAGCATGGAACCGGAACCTGGGCGATGGCAGCGCGAAGACCGGGGAGTGCCTCGACGGCCGCTTCCGCCCAATGCTCACTGGAACCATCCACCTCGGCCCCAGCAGGCGCCGAGCTTTGGCAAAGCCCCGCGCCCTGGCCCCGTGCGACTGGGGCAGCATCCTCCCTTTGCTCCTCCTTATCAAACGCTGGGCTTCTTGCTGGCCAGCCGATCCGTGGCTTTGCAGCCTCCGCGGCCTGCCCCGCCGCGGCCTACAACCCACCCCGCCAGCCCCCCCGCGTGACGCCCCGCCGCCCACCGCCTACCCCCTCCGCGCCCCTCCCTCCACCTGCCTCTCCCTCCTCCGCCCCCGCCTCCTCCCCTCCTCGGCCTGCCCCGCCCCTCCTCCGCCACCCACCCGGCCCCACCGCCGTCCCGCTGCCCACCCTCGCCGCCTGCCCCACCGTCGACTCCCTGACCCACCACCTCGACACCCTCGGCTACCGCTACCGCCTCGCCCACGCCTCCGCCGGCCTCCAAACCCTCGCCTCCCTCGCGCCCCACGGCCCGCGCTCCGGCCCCTCCACCCCCTCCTCCTCCCCCTCCTCTCCCTCCCCAACCGCCGGCCCCAACCACCTGGCGGTTGAGTCGGTTGCGCGGCGCCTCGCCCAATTGGCGGCCCATCTGGCGGCGCAGGAGACGGACGTCTCGGCCCTGGCCGGATGTCTGACGGCGCTGGGTCACATGTCGGCCGCCGCCAAGCCCGGGGAGCTGGCGGCTCCGCTGGTGCATCGGCTGCGGGCGTCGTCCTACTACTTCACGCTGAGGGACGCGGAGCCGGCGGTGAGGCGCGGCGTGGGATGTTGGCGCAGGGGTGCAGGGGTGGTGGGGTGGGGAGTGGGGTGGGGGCTGAGGGTGGTTGGGGTTTCGGACGGGACGAGCGGTGTGCGCAGGGGTAAGGAGACAGGAAGGCGTGGGGGTGGCGAGGGCCTGTGCCGTGGGCTCGAGGGCAGGTGGTGGCGGGAACCGCTTCCTCGCTGCTCACCCCGGCCCCCGTTCCCCCGGCCCCCGGCTCCCTCTGCCCCCGGCCCCGGCCCCCAGGTATTGGTGGAGCTGCTCCACGCCACAGCCAAGCTGCAGCCGGGGGGGCGCGTGGCGGCCAAGGACCGGCCCTGGTTCGGGCAGGTGGGCTGGGGGCGGCGGGGGTGCAGGCCGGCAGTCCCACGTTCCTGTCGCAACACTGTCCGCCACCGCCTTCACGCATCCCCCTAAACTTCGCAGCACGAACCCCACCCGCCCACCCACCCACCCACCCACCCACCCACCCTCGTCGTCAGGTGATCGGCCGCATCGAGCACGGGCTCGGCGCCCGGGCTGAGCATGAGCAGGATTATCCCACCACAGGTTTTGCATACCATACTTATCCAAATCTGCTCATAACCTCACTGCCTGGGCGCCCCCCTCCCTCGCGGTGCTGCCCCCAGGTGGTGGGTCGCATCAAGCACGGGCTGCGCACCCGGCTGCCGGAGCTGGACGGGCGGCAGGCGGCGGCGGTGGGCACGGCGCTGGTGCGGCTGTGGACGGCGGCGCGGGGGAGCGAGCTCAACATGGGGCTGCTGCGGGTGAGGGGGGGAGGAGGGGGAGACGGGAGGGGGGCGGGAGGGGAAAGAGCAGGGCAGGCTGCTGAGGGTGAGGGGGGTGACACGGGGAGTGGGTGAAGTGGTGTGCCGGGGCTGGGGGAAGGTGGTGAGAGGCGGCGGGCGTCAGGGGTAAGGCTGGAGGGGACTTGGGCCCCTGCTGGCTTGACGGTCCTTACAAGCAATACACCCTGTTCCATTTGCCCGCTCCCTGCCCCCAGGGCCTGGCATCCCACGTGACCGACACCCTCATACCCCGGGGGGAGCTCAGCCCGGACTCTGCCGTACGCCTGCTGTGGGCGTACGGCCTGCTCCTGCCCCGGCCCGCATCCCCCGACCAACCCCTCGCCTCCGCCTCCTCCGCCTCCTCCGCCTCCACCTCACGCTCCTCCACCAACCCCCGCTCCCCCGCACGCAACCCCCGCGCCCCGCCCCAACCCGGCATCCCCGCCTCCTCCACCACGGGGGTCGGCGAGCCTGGCACTGAGGAGGACGACGAAGCCGTTGCGAAGCTGGCGGCGGCGCTGTGTCGTGTGGCGGCGCGGTCGCTTCGGGCGCTGCCCCCCCTGGAGCTGGTGAAGGCCGTGACGGCGCTGGCGCGGCTGGGCGCGGGCGAGGCGGCGGCGCAGCTGCTGCCGCAGGCCACGCCCGCGCTGCTGCGCGTGCTGAGCCGGTGGGTGGGTGCTGCGGGAGTGCTGTGCGCATGCTACGTTTGGGCCGCGGGGGTGGCTGAGGGCCCAGGGGTGAGGGATAGGCCGTGGGAGGAGGAGAGGGTTGCCGGGCAAGGAGGGGCGAGAAAGAAGCGCGGAACCGGTGCGTGCTGCGCTGAGGCTGGGAAAGCCCCATTTGGGCGCTGCGAAAGAGACGCCGTCGCGTGCACCGCTGTACGCATCGTGTCTGGGGCCATCACCCTGCCCTTGCCATCTCCTTCCCCCTGCTCACCCCCACCCCACCCCGCCCCGCCCCCACCCCAGGCTGGACAACTCTGCGCTGACCGATGTGGCGGTGGCCTACGCCTCCCTGCGCTACAGCGAGCCGGGGCTCATGGCAGCCATCGCCGACCAGGTGCGGTTTCAATTCGAATGAGCTGTCGTTGTTAGCCCTGGTTTCCTGGCTGGCGAGTTGCTGTAGTGGCGTGCTTGGCGTATGCGGTTTCCCGAAAGGGCTGATGTGAGCCCTGGATTCTTACAGGTTGCTGTGCGGGGGCCTGGGTCCGTTCGGCCGATGAGCAGAAGGGGCCGGGCCGCTGGTGGTAATGGCTTGCTGGCGCCTGTAGAGGCATGATATGGGGCCAATCCATGCATGCCCTCTTCCCGCACGTCAGCCCCACCCCCCTTGACCCTAAAACCCTTCAAACTCTAACCCCCCCACAGGTGGTGGCCTCAGGCCAGCCCCTCTCCATCCGGGACACACGCCTGCTCACCCTCTGCTACGGAGGCGCAGGCACCACGGGATTCGGATCCGGGCCGACGGCAGCGGCACGAGCGGCGGGGTCCGGGCCCGGGGCGGGCCCGACAGGGCCCAGGCCGGGCCCGCCGCAGCGGCACGCAGCGCTGTGGTCGCTGCTGCGGGGGCGGCTGTCCGAGCCCGGCACTCTGGCGCTGCTGTTCCCCGACTCCCTCAAGGCTCTCTTGGCCACCCTTGATCTCAAGGTGGGGTTTGTGCAGAGGGGCGGAATGGGGGCCGGGGGGTGATCTTTGACTAGTTAGAGACTGGAGAGCCCGACAGGTATGGTGGCAGCCAGCGAGCCCGATGCGCACCGAAGAGGAGATTGGGCCGGGGGGTGGACAGAGGGGCCTAAGCCACATGAACGGTAGGTCGTTGTGACCCCTAAACAGTGACGGCGTGCGCGGGGTGGGCAAGGGATGGTCAGCAACTGGGCCTCAGGCGCTCAGGTGTTCCTGTAGGGGGGCTGAAGCCCCCCGGCGCAAGCAAGCGCTGTAGCCGGTCTGGTGTCGGAGCCACGGCGAAGGGTCCGGGTGAAACCAGCCAGCCCTGGATGGAAAGGACGCCCTCCTGGTTCCGTCACACGGCTGTACGAGCGCCCTCCGTCGCTGACACCCGGCCCCCCGCTCCTTCCCCTCCATCCCCTCCACCCCTTCCGTCCCCAACTCCACCCCTTCCCCTCCTTCCCCTCCATCTCAACCCCCAGGACCCCGGGGACGCCCAGCTGGCCATGCGCATTCAGGAGCAGCTGCGGCTCACCAGCGGCATGGTGAGGAGGACCCTGCCGCCGCCGCAGCCGCCGTCGGCTGGGGCCGCGTAAAGGCAGCGGCAGGTGAGGAGGACCCTGGCACGGCCGTCGCAGCCGCCGCCGCCGTCTGCTGGGGCCGCGTAACAGCAGCAGCGTCAATAGCGGCAGGTGCGGAAGCTGCGCGTGGCCCGCGGCTAGGTCAGGAGGACCTTGCCGCCGCCGCTGCCGTTGGGGCCGCCCGACGCAACAGCAGCAGCAGGTGCAAATGAGGAGCGGGATAGAAGCAGTCAGCGCAGTTTGGCGCCGCGTCGGGGCTGGCCGTGGTGCAGAGGGGGTGCGTTGGTGCGTGGGGCAATGTGAGTACTTGGTACCGGCCGCTTGGGAGACTGGGGCATTGGGACTGGGGACTGAGGCGCTGGTTAGACATGGACTGAGGCGCTGAGGGCTAATGCAGTACTGGTTGGATATGGACTGCGCGAGCTGGTTGTCCGGATGGGGCATGGGGCTGGGCGTGGCTCCTCTTTTGAAGGTTTCCGCTTCAGCCCCTTGGCCGAGGGGTGTAGCACACGTCAGTTGCGTACAGTAGCCCGGGCTGGAGGGCTTGCCATACCGAGCCGGCTTCGCCGTTGCTTGTTGAGGAGGCCTCGAGCCGCTGTGACGCGCTGCCTCAGGGTACTGGTCGTGTGGCTGGGGGGCTGGTGCTGGAGGGGTAGGTCCCCTCGAGGGGTCCCATAGCTTGGAGAGCTCGGAGGGCAAGCAGTCACCAATCGTGATGAACTTAAACAACTTCCACGCCCATGGAGTCTAGACCTTAGCAGCATCGATACACCGCCGGGCATGTAAGGAGCTAAGGACACACTTATCAGCCGCACACCGTCTCCAGCCACGATTACCTCATAACGTGTCATGGCGGCCCCGGCAATCAGTCTGGACCAGACCAGCCATGCCCCATCAGCCAGTTCCTACTGCTGCCCCTCACAGGGCCGTCTAGGGGCCCCTCTCACTGCCCGCCCCAGCACGGGGCCTTCATTCTCATCGTCCGCATACTTTGTTGTTCAATGCTGCTGGATTTCCGCCAGCCCTGAGCTCATATGTCAGGGGGCCAGCCCCCCCAGAACCAGCGAGCCTGTGCGCGTGGCTTCCCACGCACCCCACCAACCCAAGCAAACGCCACACCGACACGCACATGATATTAAAACGCGCGGCCCGCACTACTCCGGCGCACAAGCAGCAGCCGGGCTGAATGAATATTGCGTCTAGGGGTCGGGCGCAGGAAACTGTACAACCGCAATCTATCTGTACATCAACGTGAGGGCAAGGGCTGCACCCCAGAGGGCAACCCCAGCCAACCTATCTAGGCAACCCCTCACCCCGAAGGTGTGTAGGGCTGCGTTCGTACCTGTAGCCCCTGCATACTGTCCGCTCCGCTGCCGCCGCGTGCCGTATGCCGACACAGGACGACGGCCGGCGGCGGCCCTGCTGGCCAGCCCTCCCCTTGACCGCGCTAGTGCTCAGGCCTCACTGCACCTGGTCCGCCCTCAGGGAGGCAGGCGTGTGGAAACGTTGCCACCGACTGAGCACCGACAGGCCGACTGGCGATCTTGCGACGCAGCTGCCGGCCGTGCCGACTCGGCATCGGATGGGGATGGGTGTCAGTGCTCTCTGACGAGGCCGGAGCGGACGGTGCGTGGCACTCTGTGGACACAAGCCGGTGGGAGGGCGCGGGACCTGTTAGCCGTTGTTGCGGTTACTGAGTGTGACTCATGCGCTATGCGCTGGTATTTACGGCTTACTCAGGTGCCCCCTCCGGCTCGGCGGGCCCCGCCCACGTCCGACCCCCGCGTGCCCCGTCCATCGATACATGCGCGCAGCCCCAACTTGCCCACACCAACCTGTATGGTTCCGCCATTACAAGCAGTCTTCTCAGTGACGGTTGGTCTCAGTCTCGGCTGCAAGCGTCGGCGCGCGGGTTTGCTGCGGCAGCTCGCCGACCTCGAAGCGGACATGTGCGACGGCCGGCTCGGCGCGAGCGGCAACGATGGCGGATGGCTGCCCCACAGTCATCCCCGTTGCGTCACCGTACACGGCATGGCACAGAACGCCGGACAGTGCGAAGGCCGCGAGCGAGCGCAGGTAGACCCGCGCTGCCATGTGGAGCGCGGAGGCCGTGGGCCAGGCCACCGAGCGCCTGGGCTGCTCCGCCGACTCCATGACGGCGTTGCATCCGTGAGTGGCAGTGTCCTGGCTGAGCGGCGCGGTGGAAAGCCGCAGCCGCAGCTCCTTGGAATGCTCATGGTGGACGGGCGCATCCAGGAGGAGAGCGCGCGGAGCGACGCCGCTGGGCTGCCTGGCCTCGTGTCCATGCCGATAGCATACTGAACGAGCTGTCTGAGCTGTCCGGGCCTTTGCGGGGGCCGCGGCCACGCGACGAGAGGCGATGGTCTGCATTGTTGTGGTATCGGAAGAGGTTACGAAGGTGAAGAGTCAGAGTTGTCTGCTGTGCGTAGTGTAGTTTGTGTGAGGACCAGAAGTTTGTGTCGCTGAGGGCTCTGGCCGGGGCCTTTGAGGGCTGTGGCGGAATGGGGTCCATGCAAACCGACTTCCGGCTCTCCACGCCCCGAGCGCCCACAGCAGACCGGCCCCTTAACCCGAACCAAACGCAAGGATACGCCGGTGGTTCGGCCCTAGGGCGCCGAGCTCCCGCGCCGAGACGCGCATGGCCTGCGTTGACCTTCTGCGCCGGCGCGGCCCCAGCGCGGCCACCTGCAGCGGACCGCTGTTCTAGATGACGCTGCTGCTCTCAGCTCAAGCAGGCCGTCGTGTCTTGGCCGCGGCAGTCCAAGGCGCTTGCTGCCCCTTGCTTTCCCGCTTTCCCCAGCGCGCAGCTGCTGCGCCTAGCACTCCTACGCGCGCCTAGCTTGTCAGGCTTTCAGCAGCGGCAGCTTGGGTCGCAATGGGCTTGGGAGCCCCGCCGAAGCCTCGTCTCCCGTTTCCCCTTCCCGCCGAAGCACCGGACGGGCTGCTGGCCCTCAGCTGCGGAACAGAGCTTCAGTGGCCCCAGAGTGACCCCGTGTGAGGAGAGGCGCGTGCTGCTCGCCGAAGCAAGGGCAGCAGCTAGGGCGCCGGCAAGGAGAGCCGCGGGAGAGCCCGGGCGGGGGAGCCCCGCGCCTGCTGCGAGGCGGCGGGGGCTTCTGGGTCGTTGGGCTAATTTCGGCTCATTCGCTTGCGCCCTCAGCTGCGCCCTTCAGTGGCTTCGCCAAAGCAAGGCAGCACGGGGCTAGCAGCCGTCGTCACCCTAGACCCCAGGCCCCTCCCTCTCCGCCCCTCCGCTGCCAACGACCCAGACACACCACTCCGGGGCCCCCCCTCCCTTACCGCCCCTGCCTGCCCCCGTGCCCGGCGTCTCTCATGTCCTCGCCCCTGGTCCTCAGCGGCCTGGTCCCTCCTCCCCCGCCCTGCCCTTGCTCTGCCCCTGCAGTGTGGGTCCGTCATGGGGCAGGGAAGCGTAGGGAAGCGCCTGCGGCTGCTGTGATACGGGCTTGTGGGTCGGCAGCGCACAACACGTAAACTCCTCTCCCTTACAGGCCCTTGCCAACCAAAGCTCTGCAAGCACACGGCGGCTAGTGTGGCCTCACACCTCATCAGCCGCATCCACCCTCCATGTACGGCAACATACGACTGTGTATGAGTCCGCCCCATGCCTCCAGCTCCCATTCGTCAGTCCTCCCAGCCCCATGAGAGCTCTTGCCCTGGCCCCACCTGAACCCAACGAACAATCCATACACAGCACGCCCGGATCAATGAATGATGAATGTTCTCGTCTATAGGTAAGATATGAAGACCGGTGTCAAACCGGGAAGGTGTGGGTTCGGATCCATCCCGCCGGAGTCACCCAGCAGGCTGTGCTGGGCGGTTGAGGTCGTTTGACGCGTTGAGTGGTTAAGTGGTGCATGGAATGACGCGGGTAGACTGTCCTTGGTAGCAGGAGTGCGATCGTAAAATCGTAGCGTCCCCGCCGTAGATGCGGCGTGGTTCTGCCAACGAGACTGGTAGACAATGGTGGTCGCGCCTAACCAGCGGACCTTCCTTAACTCACGCCAGGGCGCGGCCGGCGTTGTAATTTCTATTTCTATTTCTAAGATATGAAGAAGGTCTCCCGGTTTCAGGGATCCAGCACGCCAAGAAGGCTGAGTATACACCCCGTCGGCAGATCACGGCAGTCGTCCGCATTCTACAACCCCCTCGGAGACAAACCAGCCAACTTCGATGCGCCAGATTGGTCACCATGCACCAGTCTCCCCGCCTGCCATCATTTCTTTCGGGGGCCGTTTATCACATACCCTTGCATTACCCGAAATGTCAGAATCACTGTTGGCACAAGTACCGTAACTTTGTGGGGACACCTCCCGACCTTCCTGCACCCGATGCCAGGTAGGGCTTGGGTCCGTCCGAAGCCCAGCTGGAGCCTCCTCCACCGCTCTACCTCCCTAGCCACCCCCCTGCCCTGCCCGGCAGCACACCTGCCCAGTCAGAACGGTACCGACTCGAAGGAGCCGGCGCGCCAGGCCAGCATCTGGGCCAATTGGCGCCCAGGCCTCACTTGGCCAGCGCCGCCGCGGGGTCGGCTGGGAAGCCCATCGCCGGCTCTCCCACGGCGCAGGCCGAGGGCTTACCGCCGTCCAGGGGCATCTCGGCGGCAACGGCCTGGGGTTCGGGGCGTGAGGTGGCGGGGCGTGAGGTGGCAGGGTGGGTATCACTAGCCTGCTGACCGACGCAGGGCACGGGCCCGAAGAGGTCAACACTCACCGTGGGCTGCCACCAGGTCGGGTCTTCTGAGGGCATGAACTGCCCCTCCGTCCCCCCGGCGGGGGCGGCCAGCGAGGCAGCGGACCCCCGTGTGGTTTACCCCCCCCGCTTCCCATCGCGGGCTGCCACTCACCGTGGGCTGCCACCAGGCGGGGGCCTCTGTGGGCCTTATAAATGCCGCCTGGTCGCCAGCGGGGGCGGCCAGAGAGTTGCCTGGCGGCCGGGGCTGGATGTGCAGCGGAAACTGCAAGGGGGTACGAGGGGAGTGTGAAGAGCCCAAGCTAAGAGTCAAGGCGCGTCGGCCGTATGTGTACGGCAGCGCAAGATGATGTACGACGGTCGTACCTCGACCACGGGGTCGGTGCTGGTCTTGCCAGCGACGGCCTTGAGGACGAGCTTGTAGCTGCGGAGTAAGGATGTGTGGTGATGTAAAGTAGGCCCTAGAACCAGTGAAATCCAAAAAAGGCGCAGCCCCGGATGGGTGCAGGCCGTGCGCTGCCCTGTCGATACCCCTATCCCTGTCCCTACCGCTAGCCTTGCCCTGGCCCCTGCCGCATGCCCTGTCCCAAGGCCCTGCCCCCGAGGCCTGTTCCCACGCACCTGAAGCCGAAGAGGTGGAGCTGCCGGGTGTGGCGCAGGTCGGCGGGCAGCGGCAGGCGGGCCGACATCATGGTGAAGCCCTCGCGCTTGGTGCGCGGCTTGAGGCCTGCGGGCAGGGGCAGGAGCGTTGGTTGTAGCAAGCTGGAAAGCTGAGTTGCAGCGGTTGTAGAGGCGGCGGGACGGGCCCGGGCTAGGCTCCAAGCAAGGTGTGCACAAGGCCTGAGCCGAAACGCCTCACCCTCCAGCGGCGCCTTGACGATGTAGCCGACTTGGCACGTGCGCTCATGTGACGACTTTGCCCAGCCGCTGCACACCAGCGCCACCTCCACGTCCTTGAAGTGCTCGTCCGTGTCGTTGGAGATCTTTTGGGGCGGTTGGCGGTGGGTTAGTTGGTTGGTCCGCTCGGGGCTTGGCGGGCTGGGCCTCCCCGGCGTTGGCAATGCGCGCATACGCTTTCCAGCCACCCACCTCGATCTCCGCCGCAATCACCTCCCCGCCCATGTACGCCGCTTTATCGGCCTTGAGACTCATCGTCATCGAACCACGGCTACGGGCGGAAAGAGAAGGGGGTCCATGCTCAAAGGCAGGGTGGAACACCGAACACCGTAAAGCAGGGCCCCTCCCCTTCGTCTCCGCCGTCCCCTTCCAGGTGGACCGTTCTCTGCGCTCCAACTCACTCGCCGAAGCTGCAGCAACAGCACATCTGCGGGCAAGGATGAGGAAATGAGAACAGCATCAATCACAACTCGAGAGTTGCCAAACCTGTTGCACCCAGGCACCCATCAACCTGCCCCCAACCGTACCCATGCTGTCACAACCACTACTCCCGCCGCCGGCCTCACCTCCCTGAGCCCCCACCTTCGTCCCCCGTTTCTCATTCCCCCGAGCCCCCACCTTCTTGACAGGCACCTCCTCCTTCACCGCCGGCGCCGGCTGGCTGAGCCAGGCCGGCGAGAGCTGCGTGGGGCCCAGCACTGTGAGCTCCGTCGCAGCCTTGAGGTCCTTACAGTCGCGGTTGGCCTCCGCCGTCACCACCCACCGCATATGGGCGCTGCGAGGGAGGGCAACGACGGGGGCACATGAACACAACAGCCTGCGACGTTCACGTTTCTAAACCTCAGGTGTGCCCCGGCAGCAGAGAGCGCCTTCCATGAAAGAACCGCAGGACACGGGGACAGGGCAGCGCGTGCGACGGACACAGTTGCCGGTGGCAACCCGCGCAACCCTGCAGTGGCGACTGACCCAAAGCCGTTTGGGCGGTCATAGATGCTCCGTTGCCTCCAGGCGTGGTGCTCCGTGGGCTCGGCGGTGGCCGGCAGCGTGAAGGAGAAGGGGAACACGTACCGCCCCGGCTGCACCTTTGCGGCGGGGTCCCAGCGGTGCAGCGTGCGCTTTACCTGGGGGCAGGTGCGGGGCGTTGCGCGCAGTCAGAGGTCGGGCCAAGACTCATTGCGGGTGGTGCGCTCACGTTGAGCCGTACGAGTCAGCCCGTGGAGCCGTAAGAGCTCACTCGTTTGAGCCGGGACGTGGACCCGAAGAAGCGCTAAAGGCACAGGCGTTGCGAATGCTGCGCAGCACACGAGGAGCGCACGAGGCCCAGATCTGTTTCAGCCCCTGTGGCTGCTGCGGCAGAGGTCAGGCGTACCTTGAAGACCGTGTCCTTGCCGGAGCACCGAATCGTCTCGGTTTCGGTCCGGGACGAGCCGTCTGCGGTCGAGGGTTGCGAGAAGTTGGAGGTGGCCACCGGCAGGAGTGCAATGGAGGCCGTTGGAGGCCAGCGCGGCTGCACAAAGGGCATCACGTGTAAACCCGGGTCACCCGAAGGCAGCTGTGCACGCACCAGAGTTGCTGACAGTGCGGGAGCGCTCATACTCCCAGTACGTTTCCTCCTCTCCGTATGCCTGTGCAAAGTAGGGCAGGGGGGAGGTCGGTGGGACGAGGGAAGAGGGATGCTTCTGACTGACGGCTCCACCTCGCGTGCCCCCGCCAGTACTTGCCCGGATTACGTTTAGCATCTGCCTCACACTGTACCCGGCCCTACCTCGACCTCCAGGTCCTTGAACTTGCCCATTTCCTCGAGGATGTTGAGCAGCACGGCCCCCGTCACGGTCTCGCCTGGGTTGAAAACGAGCCTACAGAGCACATAGGAGCGACGCGTAAGGTCTGTTTGCGTGTCGCCGCGACGCCGACCGATGCACAAGCCGACTGACCGGTCCAGGCACACGACCACATTGTTTGACGTCGAGAAGGTCGAACCCATGGTTGACCAGACAAACAATGGAGAGCGCAGTACGCGGCAGGGCGGAAGAGCAACGGGCGCAGGTACGCAGTGCCTGCTGGTAGCTTGAGCGCAATTTCTCTGAGTCTTCGGCTCAACGTGATGTGTGTGAGGTGCTTGGGGCTGTATGCTGTAGAGTGCGTAAGAGTTATTATTCCTCAGTTCACGAGACAGCAGTTTAACGTACGGCGGTACGACATACACACACACGCCCGTTGCACATACCCCTCGCGGGCCTCGACGTCACATCGGACCAAAGACGTGCAGCGACACGCCCGAAGTCGGAACAGTCACGCTAGTGCAGTGTGAAGCGCAGGCTGCGCAGCAACCGGGGCCGCATCGTCCCCTCCCATCACGCCGCTGGCACCCGACCAATTACTCGAACCCTGCACAACAGCCAGGTCCCTCTCCTCGCAACACCTCCTGCCCGCGCCCGTCAAGCGTCCCAGCACAAGCCGTCCACTTGAGCTGCTCGAGAGCCTGCACCCGCAACGCGGTCCTTCCTCCACATCCTCCGAACCGACAAGCAGGTCTAGTCCAGCTCCTCGATCAGCTTCTTCTTGGGCGCCTGCTTGACCCCTCCCTCCCCGACAGAGCCCCTGCCTGCGACTGCAGCCGGGCCTCCGCCGCCGACCCCCGCCACCACCGGCGGCGGCGGCTTTGCATGCCTGGGCGGCTCCGTCCCCAGCGTCTTGAGTTGCTCCATCAAGCCCTGCGATAACGACCCGCCGGTGCCGGTCCCCGCCCCTGGCTCCAGCGGCTGACCCGCCTTCGCCTCCACGCCCTGCTGCTGCTGTTGCTGCTTGGCCCACAGCGCTTTGAGCTGCGCCTCGCTCAGCATGTCTCGGTGCACCTGAATGGGTAGTGGCGCGGAGGGGAAAGCGGGTGTGGACGTTGGGCGGGCCCACCCTGCTCAATGCCCCGCCACCCTGCTTTCTTGCTCGCCGTGCCACTCAGCAGCTCGACCCTGATGTTACCTCTGCCAACCTGCGCTGCAACCACCCCCTTGGCCAGGCCCTAGACCCCCGATCCCGCCCCCCCACCCCCGCCCAAGCCCTTACAACCGGCTCCCGACGCACCTGCAACGTCCGTACTGTCCTGCTGAGCGCCAGGCCGTACCGCGCCTCCACGAACTGGGTCAGCCCCTCCAGCAGCGCCGCCACCACGGCCGTCGGCGCCGCCGTCGGCGCCGCCATGGCCCGTACGGCAGACACGTGGGCCGCCACGTGGAACACGTGCACCGGCACGGGGCCGGCGGGGGCCGTGAGGGCGGGCTTGTACTCGGCCAGGGGCAGGAGCAGGCCGGCCAGGGAGGCGGGCGGGCTGGGGCCAAGTGGGTCGCCCCGGGGCGTGGTGGGCGGCGTGAGGCCCGAGGCTGCGGTGAGAGGCACACGGCGGCGGGCTCAAGTTCAGCACGCACAGTTCAAGTGTGTTCAAGGCTACGGTATGCTATCCATGCCCCTTGGGTAGGGGATGACGTCGACGCGGGTGGTATGAGTCATGGCCAGCGCATCGGCCTAGCTGCCGCAGCAGCAGCGCGTTGCCTCAGCCCCGAAGCGCTCACCGTCCTTGGCCGCCCACACGTGCACCCGCGCCACTGCCTTGGGCCCCGACACCACGAGCGGCACCGGGCCCCCCGCCCCCGCCACCGCCTGCGCCGGGGCCCGGTGCACCGCCTCCGCCTCCAGCACCAGGGCCGGCTCCAGACCCTCCACGTGGGGGTCACGCCGCTGCTCCACCTCCTCCTTGGCGGCCTGGGCCTGCGTGGGGCACAGGTCGAACGCCGTTGGGAATGGCATTCCTGCGGCAGAGGTGTTTCATGCTACAGCAGGCGAGGCCGTCAAAACCCGACCCGAAACGTATGAGGAGGATACGGGATGGACGGGTTCGGGGGATGCATGTCCCATGCTACGGCGTCAGGACCGTCACCCCATCAGACGTGACCGCAAGCCAACGCGGCCGCACACCTGCCTGGGCCAAGATCCGACAGTCCCTGCCAGCCCCGCCGTGTGCGGCCCCACCTGCTCCTGTATGAACTGGGCGTAGCCGTCCGGGTCCTTCTCCGCCAGGTCATCCATCATCTTCCAGGCAGCTTCCGCCTGACATGAGGGGTAGCAAGCGGGCAGAGAAAGGACGCGTCAGCCCCTGGCAACTCCGCCGCTCGCCGCACCGCCTCGCGCCCAGGCCACACACCCGGCCGCGCTCGCAGCGCCGTGACGCAGCGCCGTGACGAGCAGTGCACGCTGCAAGAGGGAGCGTCCTTGGGAGGCTCGGCTGGACCCCCTGCCGTCCACAGCTTCCCCGCGCCCCCCCCCCCCCCCCCACCTGCTTCGCAATCTCCGCATAGTCCGCCTCGCTGGCCCCTGGGCCCAGCAGGCCTCGCAGCAGCGGGTTCTGAGCCGCCGCGGAGCCCGCCGTGATGTTACGGAGCATGTCCATGGCTACGGACGCGGGTCCACGTCAGTCCACGTCAGCAGGGCCTGCCAATGCAGCCGGCCGTTCGCCTGGACCTCTCCCCACCCCCACAAGATCCGCTCCGCCAGGCAGGGCTCTCTACAACCTGTGCTCGGCCAGACACTGAAGCACGCTGGGATGCGTCCCCGGTCCTGCCGGGTCCGGTTCAGCTGAACCTGCTCAGGCCGTGTGTGGCAGTGCCAAGTCAGAGCCTGGCTACTTGGCTGGGCTGCTGGCGGCTCCGCCGCTGCTGCCGCTGCTACTGCCGCCCTGCTGACCCAGATCCAGGCCCTCAAGCAGCCCCTTCTCCCGCAGCTTGCGCAACAGCTCCGCACGCTCCTCAGATCGCTCCACAAAGCGCTCAGCCTCCTTCTTAGTCACGCTGCGGAGGGCAGGGCGAGCAGCAATGCGGGGCTAAAGGTTCACGACATTATGTCTGAGCAGCTGTGTATGATAGGGCTCCGCAGGAGAGCGCGCCTGACCCCTACAGTGACGGCTGTAGCAGGTGCGCTAGCATCCCCGTGCTCTGGCGGGAGCCGGTGCCCGAGCGGGCAGAGCCGTGGGAGGGGCCCCGGCGGCGATGCGCTGGGTTTTGGCCACGACGGTTCACGAGACCCGGGCACCTACACGTCATAGAAGCCCGTCGCATACATGAAAGTCTCCATGCAGCCCCCGATCTGCACGGAACAAGGGCCGCGCTGGTCAGTAGGTGCTGTCGCGAGTCGGGGCCGGGGCGCTCCGGCGACCTGGTGATGGGCACATCGCAGGCTGGCTCCAATCAATTGCAGCCGCGAAGGACTCACGACGAAGCATATTCCTGCTAGCTTTAGGTAGAAGGAGTTGGGGATGCCAGGAGGCGCGGGCCGGCTCATGCCCAGGTACCTTGACCCGCGTGTCCGCGCGAGGCCGAGTGCAAGTGTCTATAAGAAGAAGCACTGCGTGCAGCAAAGCTGTATATGTATGCTAACGTCCTTGTGGGGGCGCCGGGCTTCTTGGGACCGCTTAGCCGCGATCTCGTCCTTGCCACGCACCGCTGCTCCTCCTGGTCAAATGCTGTTCAACTTGATTGTTGAGCGAGGAGGTCTGGTAACAGGGGGAGGTTGACGGAAAAGGGGGCCGGGGCGTGTCGGGGGGGCCGGGCCGGGGGCGGGGGTAACTCACGGAGTGCCTGCTGCGGGGCGGTGCTATGCGCGGAAGTCGACCAACACACCACAATTGCCACTGAACAACTGTATAGCTACTGTGTGGACGCTTGATGTTGACACGCGAGGCCCCGCGACCACGCCCCGCGACTGCGCGGAACTGAAGCAGGGGAAACTCCTGACAGGGTAGCTCCAACCTTCCGATCACCTCTTAACAATGCCCTAGGCACGGGGCCTGGCTGGAGGGCTCGGCGAGGAGGAGCTCTGCATCCCGCTTTCCCGCGCGCTGGGAGAGATGGCGACCCAGCCGCGCAGGCGCATCGCGCCGATCCCGGTGGCGCCGCAGGAGTCTGGCGCTCAGGCGCTGAGTGCTTCGGCGCTGGGAGCTCCAGCACGCACCACGCCAGCCCAGGACATGTACACCCCCGGCCCGGTCATGCCCGGCCGACGCATGAAAGCGGACCTGTCGGAGAACTACACCGTCAACTACAAGGAGGTCGGCAACCAGGGACACTGGTCATTTAAGCTGTCCATGTGCTTGAGCGTGGCCACGCCGAGGGCCCGGGGGCGGGGGCCAGGGCCGGACCAGGCGCTTGCCACCCCACTGGCCACTGCGTCCACTGTGCCGTCACACGCCTGCTATCACGTCCTTTCTTTCCATAACTCTCTTGTCCTGCCCCCAGCTGCTAAAGCGCAACGGGATGGACCCCAAAGCGCTGAGGGCCGCCAAGAAGGCCGCAGCGAACGCGGCAGTCAAGCCGGGGACCGGCCTGGCAGGCTCCTCCCTGGGAGGCCTGCCACCCTTGCCCGGAATGCCACGGGTGAGCTCGTCAGGGCATAGCCTCAATGCTTCTCCTCCACCTCTCAATCTAGCACATGTTTCGTCAGCGCAATCTTGCCTTGGGTCCTGCCCGCGCACAAGCGGGGGCCTCTTTGGCCTCAGCACGGGCTCTGTGGTCGCTCCCACCTGGATGCAGGAAGCGTGCAACCTTGCCCCCTGTCCTCCTTCCTCCTCCCTTCTCCGTATCGCAGCCCGGTGCCAGCCCTGGCGCCGCCGCTGCCTCTGGGAAAGCCATGTTCGCATCTGTGGTGGAGCGGATAGAGCGGACCTACATGGTGGGTTTGGGAGCAGGGGGTGAGGCCTCGGGGTGAGGCTGGAGGGTTGTCCAGGCGAGGTGCAGCAAGGGCATGAGGAGGGGCAAGGCAGCCGGGGTTGTGGTGGACCGGGGTTTGGGGCAATGGAAGGCTACGCGACGTGGAGGTGGGCTTAAGTAGGAGGAGAGTCCGGTCTTGGCCCATGCACCTGGCTGCCGTTCCTCGCAGGCGGGTGTGGGCGATGACTCCTCAGAGGAGGAGGACGAAGGTGACTCCGACAGCGGGGAAGGCGAAGAGTCGGAAGCGGACGGCTCGGTGAGTGGGGCCTAGGGCCTGAGGCCCCGGGCGCTAAGGCATGCTGCATGGAGGCCGCGTCATGCGCTCTCCTGTGTCTTGTCAACTCGAATTGCCGTCGGGGCCTGAGCTTGGTTCACGCTACGCTCAAGGCTTGTCGTGCCCCGCCTTGGGCTGGCGGCCCCCTTTTGCTGTCACCATACTCTCCCTTGCCTCTCCGCGTGTTTCTTTCCACCCTTTTGTCAGGGCGGCTCCAGCAGTGACTCTGAGTCGAGCGGGGGCGAGGGGGGACCGGAGGGCACAGGCGGCGACGTGACGGGGACGGACGCCGAGGGCGCGGGCGGCAAAGCCGGGGCCGGAGGCCCAGCCGGGCCAGGGCCTGGGCCCGGCGGCGCAGCGGCGGGCGGCGCAGAGGGTGCCAAGCCGCCCAAGCGGCGGCGAATGATGGTTGAGCGGTACGAGGGCGACTTCATAGATGATGACATGGAGCTCAAATACAACAAACGGAGGAACGCGAAGGCCAAGTTCGTTGGGTTCTGGATTAATCAGGTGCGGAGGGCGCAGAGCACGGGTGCAGGGCGGCACTCGTATGGGCCGTGGAACCGGGGCGGTGTGCCGTTGCGGCGTATGCACAACTCTTGCGCGCGTCTGGGCGCCGTTGGTGCCAAGGGCTAGGGTGGTTTTTGTCGGAGTGAAGGATGGGCCGCCACATATTAGAAGGCAGGATGGGGCATGCGCAGAACTGATGTGAGGCCCGCGTGGTCCCCGCCTTCAGGGCCCGGTGGAGCTGGAGGGCGACGCAGCGGACGAGCCGGAAGTCCGCCCCGGGCCCAAGCGAGGCCCGAGGCCCAAGCAGGCCCCCGGGCCCGGGGCCGCGGGCTCCTCGGCTCCCGCGCCCGCGGCGGGCAAGGCCAAAGGCGCAGCTGCGGCCGGGGCAGCGGCGGCTGGGGCCGGCGCTGGGGGCTCGCAGGGTGCGGGCCCTGGTGCGGTGGGCACGCCGGTTAAGGCGCCCAAACGCAAGGCGGACGGGGAGGGCGCACCTGCGGGGGGCAAGAAACGCAAGCAGGCAAGTGCTCTACATGCTGTTGTCAGGAAGAGGACTGCTTGTTCGGAGGGAGCGGCTCAAAGGCAGTCTCCAGAGCCGGGGACCAGGCTGGCACTCGCTCTCTTCTTAGCTCGTACTGTGTGCTGTCCTTGTGTGCCCGCCTGCCGACTCGCTTCATGCCGGGCCCGCCTTAGGCCGAGGCGGCGGGCGGCTCGCAAAAGTCGCCCCAGCAGCAAGGGGCCACTGCGGCAGCCACCACCACGGCCGTTGCACCCGCCGCGGCGCCCGTAGGCGCCGGCTTGGCGGCCCTCGCGGCGTCCCTCGGCAAGGCCCGGGCGGAACGCTCGACCGCGGCAGGTGGGCTGGGGGTGGAGGTGGCATGTGGGTAGGAGCACGGACTGCGGATGGACAGAGGCTCACGTTGTCATCACTAAGATTGCATAAGCATCAGGGAAGTATCAGCATCAAGGAAACTCGTGCGGGTTAACCACGAGCTTCTCAGCGGGGGGTGAGGTGTAAGCGCGCCTGACAAGGCTGTGTTGATTGCCTGTGACACTGAGCGCCGATGTCTGCATGGTCTTGTCGGGCCCCGCTCCCTCCAGGCACGACAACGGCAGCGGCGGCGGCACAAGGGACGGCCCAAACGGCAACGCAGGCGGTGGCGCCGTCAGCAGCGGCCGGCGGCGCGGGCCCGTCTGGCTCCGGCGCCGCTGCGGTCGGGCCCGGCGCCGCGCCGGCCGCCATCAGCCGGGGCGGCCGGCCCCGCCACGTGCCCACCTCTTTGGAGCCCCTCCTGGCGGACTGCAAGAAGAAGCTGGCGGCAGCGGTACGACACCGTACTCCTTGCTCTTGTGCCGAGCACCATGTGCCCGCCGCTGCCCCCTAACCATCCAGCCTCCCTCCATGCCCCCTAAACCCGCTGTCCCCACCACGCACCTGACCACGCCCCTCACACCCGCCCCAGGCCGCGCAACCCGCCGACTGGCCCGCGCTGCTCAAGCTCCTCGACTCGCCCGTCACAGCGGTGGCGCTCTTCATCCACCGCACGTGCGGCGCCGAGGACAGCCAGGGGCAGGACGCGGCCCTGGAGCAGGTGCGGGGGGTGGGCGGTGTGGTTCAGGGGGGGTGCCGTGGGATGGCAGGCGGCATGTACCGCACTCGTGTGCAAGGAGGCGACTGGGGTCAGCTGCATGTGTGCGCGGCCGAGAGCCGACAGCTGGGCCAGGCCAGGCCCCGTGGCATCCGTGTTGCCATCGTGTACATGCATGTAGCCCACGTCTAAGCACATCAGCATGGCTCCCTCTTCACGGCCCCCGTCCACAAACACACGGCACCGGCACGCCCGCACAGGTGGCGGCGGCGCTGGCGGAGGCGGCCCCGACCGTGGTCGCCGCCAGCCGGGGCGGCGGCCGCGTGCCCGAGGAGCTGCGGGAAGCTGTGGCCCGCAAGGCCTCCAAGAAGGCCGCGGAGCTCGTGCAGGCGTCAAAGGCGCTCAAGAAGCTAACCGCCGAGGCCGCGGCGGCGGAGGCAGGTCGGTGCGCGGCGTGCTGCGCGGTGCTGTGCTGTATGGCAGCGAGCGAGCACGGCACATGCCCCTCTGCTGTCCTTTCTTCAATGCATCACGACCAACCGCATCCACCCACGTCCCCGTCCCCTTCCCTCTCCACCTTACACAGCCGCCGCCGCCACGGCCGCCGCCGCCGGCTCCCACTCCTCCGACGAAGAGTTCACCGAGCCGCCCTCCGCCAGCCAGTCGGCCGCCGCCCTGAGCGCCCTGGAGAGCAAGCTGCGCGCCTACCTAAATCTGCGGCCCAAGCTCAAGCGGGAGCAAGAGGACGACGAGACGATGCTGGCGGATCTGGCCAGGGAGGTGGGAAGCGGGGGGTTGAGGGGGCAGGGGGAGAGCGTGTGTGTTTTGTGACGCGTGGGGGTGGGAAGGGGGAAAGGGCAGCACGAGGACGATGCTGGCAGGGCTGGCCAAGGAGGTGGGGCGGGGTGGAGATGTCCAAACCGGGTTGCCCTCAACCGTCATTTAGGTTTGTTGTTAGTTACTGCCTCGCACTCGGCCCCTCGGCTGCACGGCCAATCACGTTGCGAACCATTACGACCCACAGGAGGATCTGGACCTCGCCCTGCTCCGCCGCGCTCTGGCGTCCGGCAGCCACCGACCCGGGGGCCAGCGCAAACGCGGGCCGGGCGAGCGGTCGGGGCCCGCAGGGGCGGCCGGGGGCGCGGAGGAGGCAGCGGCGGGGGCGGGGACGGCAGCCGCGGCAGCGGCGGCCGCCGCAGCGCCGCCGCCTCCGTCGCCCGCGCCTGCTGGTGTAGGTGAGCGTTGGTTGGGCTGCGGACTTGCGGTTGGTGCAGATTGCGCGACATGTACGCCTTCCTTGTCTTGCACACCTCAAGAGCTCCCCGTCGCCGCGGCCTGTGCATCCGAACCTTGCCGCCATGTTACCGTTCATCGTACAAACTGCCTGTGCCCACGCCCTTCTGTGACCACCAACGCCTGCTGTCACCTGCACCACCGCATGCGCAGCCCCCGCGGCCGTGGCCGCTGCTGGCGCCACCGCGGGAGATGACACGGACGGCGGCGGGCAAGACACGCAGGCGGGCGAGGAGCGGGACGGGGCGGCCGCCGCTGCAGCAGCAGGGCCGCAGTGGGCGTGGCCGCCCGAGGCCGACCTGGAGCGACAGCTGGCAGAGTGCCGGGTGGGTAGGGGCCCGTGAGCCTGTGCAAACATAGCGGTAGTCCTCTCCTTTCGAGTCCAGCAGCCCAGCCTCACGGCCTTGGGCCCGGTATGGGCCCTGGTCAGCCGGTACAGGACCCACACCACACACCCATCCCAATCCCCTAGAGGCACACACCGATCCCATTCACCTACAGGCCCTCGGTCGAAACCCGCAGCCCCAGCCACTGACCTTCAATACGGTACAGTTCCCAAAGGATACACATCACCTCCTCAGACCCAACGCCGCGCCGCACCCTTCAACGCCCCCCCCCCCGCCGCACCCCCAGGCCGCGCTCGCCGCCCGCCCGGGTGCCTCCCTGGAGCAATGGGACAAGGGGGTGGCGGCTCTGAGGGACAACCCCTGGGCGCTGCTGGCCCTCAAGGTGGGCCCCCCGTGGCGTGCGCTCTCCGTCTAGTGGGGTAGGAAGAGATGGAGGAAAGGGGAGCCAGTGGCGTCTCAACAAAGAGGAGGGCCGTTCCAGACCGCCAGACTGCCTACGCTGGCAGAAATCTCCCATCCGTTGCTGGCCACTTGTGTTCATCAGCACTTTGCGACATGCGAACCCCACCACCAGGTGCTGTCCTACGCGACTGACCCCATCAAGCTGCCGGAGGTCGCCGCGACAGCGCGGGAACGCGGCTTCGTCCTCTCGCACCACCCGGGCAAGGGCAAGGACCCGCTGCTGTACGAGATTCGCCGCAGCATCAACCGCGCCGCCGTACCGCCGTACGTCGTACACGTGGGCGAGAACCGTTACGTGACGTCAGCCGTCAAGCCCGACGCAAAGCCCGCGCCCAAGCAAGCACGTGGCGCCGCCGGGGCGGGCGCGGGCGCATCTCCGGCGCCCGTGGGGGCCGCCGCTGCCGCGGGTGGAGGCGGCGGCGGCGCAGGGAAGGACGGGGATTCCGACCGGGCGCGGGAGGCCGGCGCGCCGGTGCCTTTCACCCTGGCGACGGCCGCCAGCGGTGACGCCGGGGGCCCGGCCAGCCAGCCGACGGCCGGCGCGGTGGAGGTCAGCCCCGAGGAGGAGGAGCAGCAGTGTCAGGAGGTGTACGAGGTGAGTCCTGTTCTCAACGCATGGGGCAACGTTCTGGAGCAACTCGCCTTCCGTGACTTTGCCGTATAGCCGTACAGCGCTATTCACGAAGGCTGCAAGTCCGCGTCCCGCGTCTACCGTATCTTCCCCGTCCTCGGCCTCCACATCCACCCTGCCGTCCCGGAGGATCCGCGCCTGCCCCTCCTCTGCCCCTGCCCATCCGTGCCATCCCCATCAAACCTGCCCTCCTCTGCCCCTGCACACCACCCCCCAGGCGGTCGAGCGTCACGGGGGCGACCGAACCGAGGTCGAGCGGGCCCTGTCGGCGCTGACCAACCGCACCGCCCGGGCCTGCCTCAAGGCGCTGGGCCTGGCCGGGCCCAAGGGGGCCCGCGTGAGCGAGATGGTGCGGACGGCCATCGAGAAGCGCTGGGTCGCATGGCCGCCCGGAGCTGATCGGAGCCAGCCCATGCGGGATGCCATGGCCAAGGTACGGCACTTTGTGGGTGTACGACAAAGGGACGGGTCCTAGCCGGCGGGACAAACCCGAAGCGCTCGATAAACGAGTTAGTGTCATAGATCTAGGCCCGATGTGATGCGGTAGGCGGGCGGCTCGGGAGGACGAAGGGCTGCGTAAAGCGGCCAGGTGCGCAGTGCGGGTCCGCCGGGACTGTGCCACAGCCCCGCAGGCCCCGCGTTTAGTGGATATGGTCGCAAGCTCTAACGCGTGAGGTTGGAGCGAGGCGCGGGCAGCCTGCCGCGCTCCTCATCAACCCCTGATACGCACCGTATCGGGGGGCACATGCACACTTGCCGCACATATCCTTTCCACGCCCGCACACAGCTCTTTCTCCACTGGAACGGCCACCACGACCACACCTTATAGCCTTTATAGAACAGCTAGATAGCAAGAACGTCGCTTCCACGGCATTTGCTCAGGCTCGCGTCTCGATACCGCGCCAGTCCCCTTGGGCCCGGGGGTAGCGCGCACGTCGACCGCGGACACGGGCACAGTAGCATGCTCACGGGCCAGGGCCCTGGCACGTGCGTGAGCATGCTGAGTAGGAAACTTGTAGACTCAGCCAAACCAGGTCCAAGAGCTCGACAAGGCCTACAGAACGCGCTCGCGTGCAGGCGAAAAGACTCGACGGTGAGGAGGACTGCTTTTACTCGCCACGCAACCCCAGAAACGCCGCGCCCAGGAAGCTTAGGCCCTCAGGCCACGGCCCTAGGCAGCCCAGAACCTTGTGGACACAAGGCTGCCGGCGCTGGGCGCGCTGCTTGAAAGCCCTCGGGCATGGCAGGGGGTTGCTCAACCGCACCTGGCAGGCGTGCACACCGAGTCGATGCCATCCAGGAACTCGGCGTTGCTGCGATATCCGCTCAGCTGGATACTCGAGGACGTCCACAGAACGCCAGCGCCATGATCGGCAGAAGCCGAGTCAGAGGCAGAAAGGCACTCCCGTCCGCTGCGGCCAGGGGAGGACGCACAAGAGTCTTCCAGGGGCACACACGGCAGCCCCAGGGGCACGGGGAGGCCTGGGAAGCGTTGCGAGCCCTTGCTGCAGCCCCCTGCCGCGCACCTCGACTCGAAGGCGCTGGAAGCAAGCTGGGAGCTCAAGCCCTCCAGCATGCTCACGGGCCAGGGCCCTGGCTTGAGCTCCCAGCGTGCTTCCAGTGCTTTCGGGTTGCGGTAAGGGGCTGCAAGCAGGAGGGCTGTAAGGGCAGCAAAGGCTCGGCGCGCTTCGCAGGCCTGTACGGATCGTGTGTACGGATGTGGCTGTGCGTGTCGTACGGGGGCTCCATCCAGCATGTGGCGAAGGGCGCCGGATGCTGCAGATAGTGAGGAGTAGTCGTACTAAAGCCATCAGTTGGGTTGGGGGCTGCGACGCGATGCGATACCGATCCTGGCCTGCGCTTACTAACACCGACGACACCTCTTACCGTGACCCTCGGGCAACTCAACCCACACCACCGCTTGCCCTCTGTCGCCAGGTCGGGCTGGCTGTGGTGCCGGTCGCACACGCGGTGTACGCCCTGAGCCTCTTCCCCGGAGTGCAGGAGGCAGCCAGGGTTGAGGGGCGCAAGGCCGCGGGCAGGGCCGCAGCGGACAAGAGCGCCGGCGCTGGCACTGGCGCCAGCGCGGCGGTGGGCTAGGGGGCCGAGGCTGCGGCGGCGTGTCGGTAGGGTGCTCGGGACAGGGGCCGGGTAGCAAGAGGAGGAGCAGGGCGTACCGCGATGTGTTGAGGTACCAGCGGCACTGCGGCAGGAGAGGCTGGGGAGCAACAATCACAACGAGGGTTGAGGGGCGGGCGACGGCGGGGCAGATGGGGCCGGACACATCACATCGCTGAGGGTGATGCGAGCAGGGGAGGTGGTTGATGTGTGATGAGCGGACGCGGACGCAGCTACTGGCCTTGCAGGTAGCGTTCTGTCAGGCAAGTGAGCAGGCACCGGGGCTCTGCCAGGTGATGGTGCTGGGCGGGGGCCTGGAGGCAGAGCAGGCATGGGCCACAGCGTGGTCGGCGCACAGCACCGCACATGGCACGCCTTGTAAATCCCGCTGCTCCTAGAACGTAGTCGCCTGTGGGTAAAGGAGACCTTACGGATGACAATGCTGCTCGTGGCTGGGCAGGAGAGGAAGGACGGCCAGGCAGGCAGGGAATGGAGGGTGCGGACTCCGGAGCTGCGGACGGAGTGCGGTTGCCGACGGGGCTGAGGCCGTTTATGGGCAAGGGTTGCAGGCACCTGTCTGCCCTGCAGGCAGAAGGTTAAGACGAACGGACGTCTGGCTTGGGCCCTGGGGGCCCTGGTTGGCGCCTTGGGCCATCTTGTAGCCCCAACCTAGGCTCTTCAGGTGCCTTACGTCAGGTTCACCTGTGCAGTGTCCGCCTGCAGAAGTGCAGGTTTGAGGAGACGCACTCCGAAAGGGCCCACGAGTGCTGCCACGAGTGCTTGTGCAGTTGTCACTTGTCAGGACCCCTGACCCCTGTACTATCGACAACGCCAACCCTGAACGCGTGGCACCGGAGAGTCCGGAGTAAGGGTTGGGCACGCTAGTATGCATAGGAGCCAGCACGCCAGCCCACGCCAGCCCCCCTGCCGGGCTCCAGCTCGCCCTCTAGGTGCCGGCCGGTACCCTCAACCTCTCTACCCGGCTTCATGGCTCCGAGAGGAGGAAGATGAAAGAGGAATCGCCAAGAAGACATGGTGCGGGAGTGTCAATGGCCGGCACGGCATGTGACGGCCTTGACTTGCAGTTGGTGAAAGGCCAGCGCTCTAGCGGTCTAGCCTGGCTGTGCTGTGTAGCCGTCGCCTTTTCGTGTCCAAGTCACACTTGCAATGGCCGTGTGTTGCATTACGCTCAAGTCGCCGAGCGCAAGCAGGACAACGGGACGGGTCCGAGCGTGCGGGACAAACCCTGCCGGAACTCTCGCCGAAACGCCTGCGCTGTACGCGCCTAGCTCGAAGCGACGGATTATGAATGCTTGAGTCAAGCCCGATATGCGGTCTGCAGCGCGCTCGGGAGGACGAAGGGCTACGTAAAGCGGTCAGGTGCGCAGCGCGGGCCCGCCGGGACCGTGCCAAAACCCCACAGGCCTCGCGTTGTGTGCATATGGTCGCAAGCTCTAACGCGTGAGGTTGGAGCGAGGCGCGGGCAGCCTGCCGCGCTCTCATCAACCCCTGATACGCACCGTATCGGGGGGCACATGCACATTGCCGCACATACTCTTTCCACGCCCGCACACAGAACGGCCACCACGACCACACCTTATAGCGGTTTATAGAACAGCTCGATAGCAAGAACGTCGCTTCCACGGCATTTGCTCAGGCTCGCGTCTCGATACCGCGCCAGTCCCCTTTGGCCTGGGAGTAGCGCGCACGTCGACCGCGGACACGGGCACAGTAGCATGCTCACGGGCCAGGGCCCTGGCTTGAGCTCCCAGCTTGCTTCCAGCGCCTTCGAGCCGAGGTGCGCGGCAGGGGGCTGCAGCAAGGGCTCGCAACGCTTCCCAGGCCTCCCCGTGCCCCTGGGGCTGCTGTGTGTGCCCCTGGAAGACTCTTATGCGTCCTCCCATGGCCGCAGCGGACGGGAGTGCCTTTCTGCCTCTGACTCGGCTTCTGCCGCTCATGGCGCTGGCGTTCTGTGGACGTCCTCGAGTATCCAGCTGAGCGGATATCGCAGCAACGCCGAGTTTCTGGACGGCATCGACGCAGTGTGCACGCCTGCCAGGTGCGGTTGAGCAACCCCCCCGCCATGCACGAGGGCTTTCAAGCAGCGCGCCCAGCGCAGGCAGCCTTGTGTCCATAAGGTGTCCACAAGGTTCTGGGCTGACTAGGGCCGTGGCCTGAGGGCCGGCTTCCTGGGCGCGGCGTTTCTGGTATTTTGCGCTGGCGAGTTTGAGCAGCCTCGCCGTCGAGTCTTTTCGCCTGCACCCGAGCGCGTTCTTTAGGCCTTGTCGAGCTCTTGGACTTGGGTTGGCTGCGGAGCCCGCGGTTGCTCGACAAGTAAGACACTGAAGTTGTTCGGTTCTCATCCCCTTCGCAGGAGCTCCTTCTCGCTTGGCGAGCCTGGAACGCCGGGCGGCGCTGGCGATTCGCTGATCACCGCTAGCCCTGTGACGCCGGGCATCGCGCTGCTGCGAAATGGCCCTCGAAGTGGCTTCGGTCTCATCGCGGCGCAGCTCGATTCGCTGGCAGAGGACTGCGCTACCGAGACTTACGACCTACCCCCACCGCGTCGCTCATGCAGCAACAACCTCGACGACCTGGGGCTGGATGACCCCGACCCCTTCTTCTCCCCTGCGAGTGTGCGGACTGGGCGGGGCTCGGGGGGCGGCGGTCTCTCCTCTACCTCTCTGCCAGCGCCGGCTGCCTCGTACCAGCCCACCACGCACGTCAACCCCGCTCTCCACGGCACCCCCGGCTTTGTCAACACGCTGCTCTCTCAGCTCTCCTCGTCTGACAGGCGCGTGCGTGCGCTGGAGCAGCAGCTCCGCGAGCAGAAGTGCGTGAACGAGGGCCTCGTGCGACAGCTGCAGCAGAAGGACGAGCACCTCTCGCGCATGCGGTCCGAGCTCGACCAGCTCCGTGCGGTGCAGTCGCAGGCCGGCTTGGCGCAGTCGCTGCCGGACCTTGCGTCGCCCATCCACGCGCACGCCATGACGCGCCACCACCACGCCATCAGCAGCTGCGGCACCCCGAACATGCCGTACGCCCTCGGCGGCCAGCTGCACCGCGCGCTGGTGCACCTCACCTCGTCCTCGTCGGCGGCGGTTGAGCCGCCGCCGCCCTCGACCCCTCCCGAGGACCAAGCCGACACCGCCGCCGAGGATCCGGCGTGCGCCGCTGTGGAGCTGGCACCGCCGGCATGCGGCTTCAACGACGACGCTGACGCCTCCGATGCCAATGCCCGCATCTCCCTCCTGCGCCTGAACACGCCCCCGCACGAGCACACGGGCGACGCGCTCACGCGCAGCTCGTGCTGCCGGCCCGGCGCCGTCGTCATCCCCGACCTCGCTGACGCCGCCGAACTCGAGCTCCCCACGCTCGAGTCACCCCAGCCCCAGGCGCTGCCGGTTCAGCCGGGGGCCGAGGGCACCCCGGCCGGCGCCACTGCAACGGTGGCGGCTCCTGCTGAGGCGGTTGCTGTGGAGCAGGCCCCGGCGCCCCACGGCCAGCCCCAGCCGCTCCTGCTCGCGGAGAAGCAGCGCACGGACCGCGCCCACGCCGCCCTACTGGTCGTGAGCCGCACGGCGGCGCGTCTGAGCGCGGAGCTGTCGGAGGCGCGCACGCGGGTGGAGGCTCTCAGCAGCGAGTGCCGGGACTGGCGGGACGCGTGCCTGGTGAACCACCGCAGCCTGGCCAGCATCCGCCGGGCGCAGGGCTACCGGGGGCCGGTTCTGGCCGCGCAGGCCGAGTAGTGTCGTGTCGTGGACTCGGCCGGGCGGCGTTTTGGCTGGCACTCCAACCCAAGGCCTCGTCCCTTCCTCTGCAGCCGAAGCTATACCCGGCCAGGCGCCCGGGGTGTGTGGCTGCGGCAGGAGGCTCGTGGCGGTTCTTTTTGGTCGTGGCGGCGGTTGCGCTGCCCCCGACGAAGACGGGGCGGGCCCCATCACTCCCAGAGCCCGCACCCGCAAACCCAATTGATGCGCCCGAAAGGGCGGTAGCGCCTGGGGAGTGGGATTGTCCCTCGCGGGTGCAATGCCGGTGACGCACTGTCGGCACACGCCGCACGCTCCGTGGGCGAGCAGGGGTGTTTGCCCCGCCCCACTGCGCGGCGTCGGCGAGTGCGTCTGCGTAATCGGCACCTAGATTCTTCCGGTCACGCGGTAATACGGCGTCCTCGCGACGCCATGTGATGTGCCAGGCAGCAGCTCTGCAGCAGGCATGCCTGCTACCGGCCCTCAGCTGCTCGCCACGGGGCGATGGAGGCCGCAGGCGGCGCCCTCGTTGCAAGGAGTTTGACACGATTGCAACGCGTCGCTTTGTGTGCCCGGCTGCAATAAGGTTGGCTGAATCGCGCAGAGTAAGGCAGGTTTCCTTACGTTTGCAGCAGCGCGTGGCTGAGCGCCTTACTTCCGGCTTCAGTCTGGTGTGCTGTGCCTTCAGCGCTTGTCGTTTCTGTTTGGAGGGGGAGTGTGGCGTGTGGGAGAGACGCTGTGCTGCTGCGGGTGTCGCAGCCGGCAGGCGTGTTTGACAGCAGGCACGCGAGGAGGATGAGACGTCAACATTTGCTCCTAGGACCTCCCTTGCAGGGGTGGTTTTGTTTAGCAAAGGCTGCGCCCGTCGGCCAGCCAGATTAATCGGTGTCGAAAGTGTTGAGCGTTGGATTCAGAGTCGAAAGGAGAAGCACGTTCAGTTCTCGAGACCCAGGTACTTCGCGGTGGTCGGCATAAATGTGAACGGTGTCAGCTTTGCATGACCTTTCGATCGCCTGGAGGATGCATTGGGGCGTTGGTTCTCAGGGTCTGGCCGGGAAAGCCACTCTCGTCGTTGTGGAGGGGCCGGTACCGGCGGACCCACTAGCATGCTAGGATGGCTCTTAGACGCGCGGGGTATTCCTTCGTGGGCCTTTGTCTTTCATTTCGGAGGCTTGGCTGGGTGCCTAGTTGTGACGCGGCCTCATGCAGGAAGGATCCTGTATGTTGCATTTCAGGGAACTGTAGTGACTGTGGACTGCGTTCCGCGGGGCGGGGCCCCGCTGCGGCCATTGTTCATGGCGAGGTTATTGAGCTTGGTATAGGATCCTGTGGTGCAGGAATGCAGGTGCAGGCTGGCTGCTGGGGCTTGATGCAGGTGAACAACTCGCTGTCAACTGCCCGAGGACTGAACGTGATAGGCGTACCTTGCCAATCCGCTGTGGCCCTCATGCCGCCAGCCTTGCGCCCTTGCCCTTGGCCGCCTTCCGATACCAGTGACTTCAGTGCTGGCACCAGCAGCTCAGCGTATGATGTGATGCGCGATTAGAGGCGGCTCTACCTAGCTGGGGGTTGTGAGGCGGGGGGCGCGGCGGCCGAAGTGCGGCTCATGGACGTACAAGCCGTAGTCGTGCAAGGGGCCCCCTTGCGTGCTGTCACTTTGCAGTTGTTGATTGGTCTCCTTCGCTCAAGCCAGGGACAGCGCAAAACAGCATCGCGCCAACATAACCAGTCCTACGCGCACCTCACACGAACTGCGGCCGCGCTGTCCCTCCTCGGTCCTACCTAGTCCCATTACCTATGAGTGTCATCCTTCACTGCTTCCCCAACGCGGTCCCCTTACGCACTCGGTTGCAGAAGCTGCGGCTGGGGAAGGCCGTTAGCGCCTCAGTCTCCTTTGAGGGCTACTGCGACGACTTGGTATCCGGCCATTAACCCCAAGCAAAAATCTCTGAGTTCCAACAGGGCACGGTGAATTCGCCCGGTGTGGACACAGCGTGTTACGATCATTAATCTGCTCCAGCACTGTCAGTCGTAGCCAAGCTGCTTGATGGCTTAGCACTGGCACGTCTGCGGGTGCCACGGCTCCGGGGTCCGAATGATGGCGACGTCGGAAGCGCAACAGCGTTTCGGCGTACTGCGGACGCTTGTTCTGAGTTTGGTGCTGCATGTTACCATGTGGAGAGCCAAGGGCGAAGTCCGAGGTGTGAAGCTCGGCACTGAGTTGGTACGCGCGTTCGTCGACGTCGGCGTTACCGCTGCGCGCCTGGACACGCCTCTGATCGAGGTAGGCGTAACACGACCGCTCACACTGCCGGACTTGGTCCACCGTGTCCTAACGAGCCCAGCGCTCCTACCCCCCCTCCACCACGCCCCGTCCACCGTACGTCCCCAGAATAACACCGTCCGTCCCAGCAACACTAAGAAGTGTGGTCCTCTCGTGTCCCCTCGCCTCTGGCCGTGAAGCTGACAGATGCAGACTGGGCCGCTGCCTACGACGGGCCGGTGCCATACCCGCTGGCGCGCAACTTCACAATCTTCGGGAGCCCGGAGTTGACGGCGCAGCGGGGCTCCTGGCCGCTGATGATAATGAACGTCACACACAAAGCGAGTGCCGTAGGGTGCCGTGTACGTAGAATGCGGGAGCTCGGGAGCGGGAGCGGGAGAGGGAGTGAGAGTGAGGGAAGGGCTGGAAGGTAGCGAGCAGGGAACAGGGGCTGAGAGGCGTTGTCAGCATCAAGGGAGCTGGCAGGGGAGTGGACGGGCTCGCAACCTTACAGGGGCAGGCTTGGCTTTCGGAGGCTGGGGCCACACCTGCCTTGTAAGAAGGCCGTTCATCCCCACGCTACGGCACGCTTGAGTCTTTGGCCCTTAACGCCACGACCCGCCCAACAGGTAGTGCTTGGAAGCCACGTGGTACTGCACATGGAGCATGTCAACCTGTACGGCATGCGTGAGTCAGCTGAGGCGCTGGGCCCAGAGGGGTGCATCCACTGGAGTGCAAGTGCCATGTACAGCTGCGTGCGGCGGTGGTCTACCGGAATGGGGCACACCCCGACACAGGTTTCCTCAACTTCACTCAATCCCACCCCTTGCCGTCCCACCCCCACCGGCATCCCCATCACGCCGACAGGCTTGAAGGACAACTTCCTTCGGAGTGAGTTCATGACACGCAGGGCCTTGCGGAAGATGTTGAGTCTGCTGGGGCAGCACCGGGAGCCTGGAACTGGGACCATTTCGCCCATGCCTCGCCCCCTTTGAAGGATCCCAGAGGGCCTGTACCCACCCACCCGGCCACCCGCTCGCTCGCCTCTCCCACGTCCCTCAGCACCCGGCATCGACCTGCTAGCGCCCAGCCCTCCGGGCACGCAGGGAGCCATGCTGTACACAGCAAACGTTACCGGAATCGTGGAGTTCTCCTACCCGGCCCAGATCACCACGGCCAACTTCGCGGGTGTTGTCAGGCCCCCCGTCATCCCGGGCGTGCAGCGCTACCGGCTGGCAATGCCGCAGGTGCGGGCTACGGCCGGGGGTGACACGCAACAGGTTAACTGGATGATGGCGCATGGCCAGTTTGGGCGGGTGGGGTGCATGGCTGCCTGAGCCGCGGCTCACCTAAACTCGCCTGAACCTAGCCTCTTCCTGAGTCCCTGTTTTTTTGTCGCTATGTATGCCCAGGACGGCTGTACCAACGACTCCAGCACACTGACCAACAGGTGTGTGGCGATCGGCTATGTAGGCCTGGCTGCATGCTTGTAGGGCTGGCGGCTTCCGGCGGCCGCATGGTTGGGGGCCTGGGCCGGACCGTTGGCGCATACCCCTCCCTCGGTCCCTCGATCCCCCCCTCAATGAACAACTCCTTTTTCTCCTTCCTCCGTGCGGGCGCAAAATGTTCTCCATCTTCCTCCCTCGCTCGCCGCCCTTAGGTGCTGGCAGGTGCTGCACGCGATTGATGACATGGGCTTCTTTGCAGCGAGCGGCGACATTACGGGTGGGTCAGGGCTCTCCGACTTGCTTGGGCGGTTACACAACCTTCAACACCTAGCCTAGGCCGTGCTAGGCCGGGCCAGGACGGTTTAAAACGGGCTAGCTTGGACACCAGCCGATCGGCCTACTTGCTAGCACTCCGCTAGGCACGTAGCGCGACGCCCCCCGAGTATTTGCGCCAGCGCACAGCACTCAAACGACACTGGTGTTCTTCTCGCTGCAGGCAAGCCCCAGTGGGACGGTTACTTCCTCCACGTGGTGGACAGCTGGTGCCCCCTCCGCAAGGAGCTAAGCATGGACTGCGTTCTGAGCTTGGGGTGAGCCTTGCTTTCTCCAACAAGGGTGTCTGTCCTCCCCAGGACAGGGAAAAGGGCCGAGCCCCAAACCCCGCGAGGCCGGGCAGCACTGGGGCCGCGCAATCAAGCACTACGCCCCACAGCGCACGGACTAAACCCACGCCGCCATAATTTAGGAGCCTTCGCAACCCCGCAATGCCGGACTTAGCCGGTTGGGTTGGGCGCACATTCACATGCACCCTCCAAAAGATAGAAAGAGAAGATGTCCGTCTCCAATCCGCTACTGCCCACACGCCACCCGCTACATCTCTCCCTCCGCCGCCGCTGCTCTTTGTTTGGGCCCTCAGCCCGGGTCCACGGCCGGCGGCCGCTCCAGCGCGGCCGGCCGGCTGAAGCCCAGCAGCTTCAGCAGGAGGAGGATGCGGATCACGTTGGCAGCGGAGACGTCGCGGTTCTGAGGGGGCGTGGTAAGGGGTGCGGGTTAGTCTAGCCAAGTCCACCCAAGCAGCCCTCCGCACACCAACGCCGCCAAGCCCCAACGGACCGTCTCCAATCCACCCACCCACCCGCACCTACCCAGGTTGTGAAGCAACTGTTGCAGTCTTTCACCGACCAGGCCCGCTGGCCATCCCGTAGGCCCGCAAGTCCGTTCCTCAGCACCATGTCCTGGTGCCCGCAGTTGTAGCACGTCTGCGGTGTGGGTGTGCGCACGTAGGAGGGGGTCGAAGAAGGACAGAGACTGGCACACGGTACACGGGCGGGGAGGTGGTCGAGGCGTTCTCCAAAACCCAATACAATTGGATGCTATGTAGGATAGACTCTGTAGGTGTCCAAGTAATAAAAGCGTTCCTGCTGATAAGGCTGTGGCGACAGCCTGCCAGGCACGAAGCCTACAACCCCGCAGGCCCCCCATCCTGTCAATATTAACTCGAGTGCTTACGGCCGACCAACTCCCATGCGCGCAGGCCCATTGGCTGTAACCTGTTCGCTTTCAACAACTACTCCCTGCCACCGCTGCTGGTCCTGCCACCGCCCGCGCCCCCCCTCGCGGCCTCACCCCCGCCTGGCGCTGGGGGGAGCCTGAGCCAGGGCCCGCAGCCCCTGGCGGCTGGAGAGGCAAGCGGCAGCGACAGCAGTGGCGGCGGCGGTGGCGGCTCCAACAACACGACGGGGATCATAGTGGGCTCCGTGGTGGGAGGTGCGTGCACTGCGTGGGCTGCATTTACCTGGGGCGGCAAGGAAACTGGTGCGCGTGGTGGCAGCTAGCGACAGCACGTCTCGGTAACCCCTCGGAATGTCCTTCCTTCCCTCACTCTCGGTCCTCACAGGCGTGGCTGCCTTGGCGCTTCTGGCGGCCGCGGTCTTGATGGTGCTCCGCAGGCGGCGGGCAGGGGAGGCGCCGGACGTCCGGAAGGACGGCACAGCAGCCGTTCGAAAGCGGCCCAAGTCTCCCCATGACAGCGCTGGCAGCGATCTCAACCCGCACGGGTGCGCTACTACTGTGCTTTTCGGCTCCGGTTTTGCTGGTAGACGCTCTCTCCTGACGGGTGCCCGCCGTACTCAAGCCTGATGTCTGCCGTACTTGCATGTCTCGAGTCTGCTTCCCATGCAACCTGCAGGGCCAAGGGCGAGCCCGGCTGGAAGGAGGAGGGGGGCGCGCAGGGGGCACTCTCGGCCGGGGAGCCGTTCGCCTTCCCCCCGGCTGGGGCCGTCACCATCACTTTGGCGCCCGAGGACACTCCCCCAGAGGGTGAGGCATGGAAGGCAAAAACGGATGTGTTTAGGGTTGCAAAGAAGCGAGCGAGTGCGTGGCTACGGTGGGCAACACGAGGATGCCTTGCCTACCGTGCGCCCTATGACATGCTGCAGACCTGCCACTCTCAACCGAAAGCCACCAGCGGCAGTTGGCCTTCCCTGGAGTCATCACGCTGTGCACACCCAAGGACCGAATGGTGGACATGCGCGCAAAGGTGCGGCAGGCCGGATTATAGGGGTGCTGTGCGACACCAAGCCAGGGGCCCTTGGCACCACAGGCCCACCCTGGGCCCACCGCATGCTCCAGCCCTTTTCAATTTCGCAACGTTCTCGCGGAGTCAAGTAGTCTAAACCCACCTTTCCCCGCTGCTTGTATCCGCAAACTCGCACAGTGCTGCTCCAGCGGGCCCAACAGCGCCGCGGAAGGAGTCTCCGCGCCGCTCCCTGGCCTGGGAGCTGGTTTGAGCGCCGGTCCGGAAAGCGAGGAACCCCACGGTCCAGGGCCAGATAGCCGAGGCGTGGGTAGCTCAGCGAGGCCCGACTCGTTGGGGACATCCACCCTGGGAGCTGCGGCCGCCGGTGCTTCCACCGAGGAGGGTTCAACGGTGCAGCTCCTGCCCACCGTGCTTGGCAAGGTGATTGTCACGATAGGTGGTTGGAACCCGAGCGTAACGGTTGACAATGAATCAGTAGCCCGGCCAGCCTTGAGAGTGTAACCTCGGCGCACCGAACGTCTGCCATTATGGCAGTGCCATACAGCGCTGCCGAGGGAGTTGCCGGCACGGCACCTGAAAGCATGGTCCTCTTTGCCTTCCACCATCCCAAACTCTCTTACCCGTTCTCCTCCCCACCAGGGTGCCACGGGGCGCGTGCAGCTGGGGTTGTACCGGGGGGCCAGGGTGGCCGTCAAGCTGTTACTGGAGGAGGGGCAGGTGGAGGCGGACGGCACTGGCGCGCAGGGCGGGGCGCGGAAGCGGCTGCTGCGGGGCCTGGTCCAGGTGTGTGGGGGGTGGGCCCACTCCAGTGGGATGGGGCGGGATGGGAGCACTGCTGCAGCGTTGTGGTTGTGCTTCAGTAGTTGTCAGTGCGCTGGGTTTCGTGGTGGGCATCCCACTTTCTCGGTGAACCAGCGAGCCATGAGACCTGTCGCATGGCCCTCTGTGCAGGAGCTCGAGGTCCTGGCGCGCTGCAAACACGACAATGTGGTGAGCCGACTTGGAAGGTGTACATGTACATGATAGGAAAGGGAGGTGAGGGGCATGATGCCCTGCTCAGCTCAATCGACGCAGCGCAGGGCCCGCGCCAGCGAAGGCAAGAGCACGCACTGGGGCTCACACGGCCCACAATGCACACGCACAGGCTAGGCTCATGCCTACACCACTCGCAACCTGGACTTAGGCCCACGCTCCCCTCAATCTTGGCTCTGCCCCCCAGGTGCGGCTCCTAGCTGCGTGCCTGGAGCCGCCCCAGGCCTTCATGTGCCTCGAGCTCATGGAGACATCCCTCGACAAACTGCTGTACGGCAGCGGTACGGGAGAGGGCGCCACGGGCGGATCCCTGCTGCCCCTGTATCTGGTGAGCGCACACGCAAGGCCTGGGGCCTTGCCAGGGGCTAATGGTGCGCCGTGTGTGGAGGTGCAGCGGGACCGGGACATACGTTGGGGGCTGCAGGGAGACGGGATGGAGGGTGGGGAGCGTGGGCAGGTTACCGCGGCTTGGGGTGTTGACGCGCCCGGCTCCTCCCTCGCTGGCCCTTGCTCGTCAGGTCCTACATGTCGCCAGCGAGGTGGCCAAGGGCCTGGCGTACCTGGTGAGCAGGACCCGGCTGAAGCGTGACCGGGACAGAAGTTCGGGGTGTTGGGGTTGGGTGTTGGCCTCGGGGGGCAACGGGCTCCCACCAGCGCCAAACAGCCAGCAGCAGCGCGCAGCGACGCTGCAGTTGCGGACGAGCCCGACCCGCCGGCGGCACGCACCCGCCCCCCGGCCTCCCCCCCGCCCCGGCCTCCCCCACGCCCCCGCACCCCCGCACCTCCCCGCCCCGGCCTCCCCCACGCCCCCGCACCCCCCCCCCGGCCCTCCACCACCCCGGCCCTCGCACCACCCATTGCCCCCGCCCCGCCCCGCCCCTTGCCTCGCCGCCAAAATAAACCAACGCCCCGCCTGAAGCCCTCCGCGCCTCGCCCCGCGATACTCCACTCCGCAGCACCCCACCATTATCCACCGCGACCTCAAGCCGGCAAACGTGCTCCTGAACGACCCCTGGGGCAGCTCGCCGCAAGTCAAGATCGGCGTAAGCGCGGGTGTTTCCTTATAACGTTGAGGGGGGCACTGGGACCCACTGGGACGCACGCCCGAAGCTTGATTTCTTCACCATTCAACTCTTACCCCTGTTCGCACAGGACTTCGGGCTTTCAAGGCTCCGAGATACGATGCTGGTCACCCGCAACCCCGCCGCCGGCACAGCCGCCTACGTCGCTCCGGTGCGAGGGTCCTGCTGCGTTTCCCGCTGAGACACGAGCGCCCACTACCTTCCTCTGACGTCTCTTCAATCGCTCGTTCTCGCAGGAGGCGTTTGATGTTCAGACGCCCGGCTTGACACACCAGATGGTGAGGCGCTTCATGAATGCTGCGTGGTCTGCGTTGGGGCCAGCCCTGCTTGCTTGTGCCCCACGCCCCTTGCCCAACCCCTGACCCACGCACCTTGCCTCCCTCTCCCTGCATCCCGCTTCCGGCATCCCTGCTCTCGGCAACGCGTCACCATCCACGCACAGGACGTGTACAGGTGCGCTCGGCGCTAGTCCCTTGTGTCTTCGAAGCCCGTCAGCACAACGGCCCTTGCGTAGGCCAGTTCCCACGCCACTGCGCGCACAGTTAAAACCTCTGTAACAACCGACCGCCGCCCCTCAACCGGCCGCTGACTGGACCTGCGCAAACCCTGTCAACCCTGTCAACCCGGTCAACCCGGTCAACCCCAACCCCGTCAACTGCACAACAGGTCCCTGCTTCCTCCCCTCTGACGACCTACCGCCGCCCCACAACCCGCAGCCTCGGAGTGCTACTCTGGGAGATGCTGGCGGGGGCCGTGCCTTGGGCGGGCCTGGGCCCAGTGCCCATTGCCGTACAGGCACGTGCCCGGGTCGAGGGATGGCAGGCAGCCGGGGGCGGGGTTGCTATTCCACGGCCTGTCCCTCGGCCCTGACCCGATTCCTAGCCTACCTGCGCCCCCATACCATTGAGAGCGTTACCCCTCTTCCTTCCCAACTGCCCGCTGTCCTGTCCGACCCACCTATCCCCACCTCTCGGTCCGTTTGTGCCGCAGGTGACGATGCGAAACGGCCGTTTGCCAATGCCCCCCTGGGAGGCACCGGGGGGCTGCCCCTCCCGCTGGCCAGCCAAGATGGTGAGTGGGCGTGGGGCGGGGCTCGTGCTTCCGACCTGGATCCCCGAGATAAATGTCGTGATGATCGTGTACGACATCTGCGCTGCAGATACGCCTTATTGACTCGTGCTGGGACCGTGATCCGCGCCGCCGGCCCGCCGCCGAGGAAGTGGTCAAGGCGCTTCACCTGATCAAGACAAGGATGCAGGTGAGTTGGATCGGGATCGGGGTTTGGGGATTGGGACCTGTGGAGCCAGGATGTGGAGCGAGCACCGATCGACAAAGGCCAGTGGAGATCCTGGTGGGCGGGGTTGGGGATCTGGCGTGCGGGAGATCCAGCAAACTGCGGCTCGCTCGTACTCTGCAGGGTCAGGGAAGGGGTTACGTCGATCAGGTCGAGCAGGCAATGGTTGATGGCCATTACGTTGGCCCCTCTCCAACTGTTCCCTTGACTGCTCGCTCTACGCGCTCTCTACGCTTGCCTCGCATTGCAGATGGATGGCATCCTGCCGCCGGATGGCATCCCAGAGGCGGAGCTCTGACCATAGAGACAGCCAGAAGGCGTCGACTGCCGAGCGCAAGCCGCTGCTTCAACCAGCATCAATGAATGGGCGAGGATGCACAGCTCGACTTGGGATTTGGACGCGGGACTGGTGACTCTGTGGGCGGGTGAGGGAGGGGGCCGCGGAGGGATAGACGCTCTGCTCGAAGAAACGCATGCGTAGCTAGTCTTTGATGTCGCCTTTGTAGCTTGTGACAAGCACACTCATAGGCGGCGTCAGCTAGGTGTGGATGGGTGCTGCCAGCGAGTGCGGAAATGCCCACAATGGAGTCGAGTGGGCGGCAGATCGCATGCTACGCCTGACACCGCTCCAGAGTGGGAAACAGCGTTCAATGGCGGACTAAAACGCATTTATCAATTGGTGGCCGGCCGCCGTTCGGCACTCTCTTTGATATATGGTGGTGGCCGGCAGAGCGGGGTGCGCGTGAAATCATAAATCGGCGTCAGCTTGGGTAACCCCGAGCGTTGGTCACATGACTCATGTTCGGCCGGGTCGGTTGTCTGCTGGTCCCGGCGGAGCACGTCACATGCCACCGCACTCTGTGCCAGAATGGTAGCTACCGGTAACGCTTGGCACTCTTGCTAATACATGGGGTTGGGAGCGGGGCGGGTGTGGAGTCATGGGATGCGTCAGCTTGGGTAACCCGCATCGTCGGTTTATATATGGCGCAAAACTGAAGTACTGGACGGGCAGAGCATGAGCGAGCTTGTCCACGCAACCCCAAGGTTGCCTCCGAACTGTTGGATGCTGAAGAAACGCTGGATAGGCCTGATGTATGGCCAACAAGGGTGAGGTGCTTGGGGCTGCGGTGCCCAGCAGCACTTGCTCGAGAATAACCGACAAGGATCCCGGGTGGCGGTCTGCTGTGGCGGACGCGAGTAGAGTTGCGGAAATGCATGTGTGCTATCGTTTGTTTGGGTATGCGCCCGGCTGCTCGAGTGCGCATTGCTTCTGCCCTCGGGACGGTCCAGTGACACGACGCTGTGAAGGAATGTCACCGAAAGCTACTGGCCGTTGGCGAGTTCAGCGCCCTTAAGGTTATGGGGTGCTGCCTCAAGTACTGCGGGGAAGCAGAGCTCAAGTTGATCGGGCCTGAGCGAGTGGGTCCCATCTCGCAGGCTGTCACTGTTGGGCACAGAGTCGATTTGGGTCGATCCGGGTCCGGGTCCGGGAAGGTTAACGGCTTTGGCCTCTGTGGGTGAGGGAGAGGTCGTCGGGTAGTTGTGGTGTAGGGCATGGGCCGCGGACCACTCAACCTGCGGGTACCTTGCTTTTGTCGTCGCCTGTGGAGGGGGGGGCCCGCGAGGTCATTGGGCTTACGGGGGTGGCTCGCGCCAGCGGTCGGCAGGGGCTGGCCCCCCCGTGTAATGAGGGTTTACAATCTCCCCTTGAACGATGCAAGGCTGAAGGCAGGGTGAGAGCCGGCCAGGGAAGAGCTGACATGTCCCCTTGCGGCACAGAATCGAAGCAGCAAGGCTAGTGCCACATGGAGCGTGCTCGATGCAGCGAAGCCGGGAATCCAGTAACGGGTAGGTTCATTTTGGTTGGATCTGTGCCATGTAACTGCTGTATCTGCACTATCTGGTACAATTGTTGCTACTGCCTTGCGGGGCTGAGCCCTTCACTGATAGCATTTGACCGAGTCCCGCAGGGGATAAACAGGCGGTACACAAGACGTAGTCACCGGAGCCGCTGGAGAAGGGCACCAAACTGAGGCTGCAGAGCGGAGTGCTGGCTTGCTCTTTACTCCTGGCTCCTAGCTTGGTTGGAACCTTGAGCACAGCCGTACCCTCTGGTAAGATGTGACAGAGCGCAATCTCATCAAGAAGCCGAGGGTTTACACGGAGTCAAAGAGATGAGTGAAGCAGATTGTGACGACCCCCACAAGCAGCACCTGGCAGCATCAGCACCAGCCGCTGACACGACTCCCACCATGCCGCTAAACAGCAGCTATCAAGCCCAGACCTGCTGCACAACCTGCATCAACTTACGTACATCAGGTGGCAGAGACAGCACTTATTACGCCCCTCGCTCCGGACCCCCCTTCCGTGCTGTCTGAGCGCATGCCTATGACATGGATACTAAGTGCATATGACAGCCACGGGAAACGCGTACTGCGCCGCTCACGCACCGACACCAGGACAGACGGCCCGCATGGTTGCTACATCAAACTTATTGGGAGCAAGCAAGGAACAGCACGCCGAAAGAACCCCAATGAATTGACAAGAACCCGCAACCCGTGGACTCGCACGCAACCCCCAAAGCATCAGGACATGGCACGGCAGCCTCACAAAACCGTAGTCCCCCTGCCCCCGACATTACCCGGAGCGCCACGCCAGCGGAGACGCAACGCTCAAGCGCCGGCTTGTGAAGACTTCAGGCGTAAAAGCGCGACTCGATATCCCAAACAGCCCTTGCACACCTGCAACTCCTGAAGGCGACGGCTTCATGTCGCCATGCAACTCAAGCTCTTCAAAGCGTGCAAGCGCGCTACAAACAAGTCGCCCCCTGGCCCCGTCTCTGTCAGATTGTCAGAGATATCTTTAAACAGAACAAGTAAGCCCGCAAGCACGTCTCGGCCGGCTAGCCAAGAGCCCCAGGCACACTTGTCTGCCGACCGGCGATGTCACGCACCGCACGCCATGCCATTCAAGCGCATGCCATGGTTGGTCTCAAGAAATTCGAGCTGTCAGAACCCAGTCAAGAAGAAAGCCGAAGCCAAGGCAGAAGCGCTTCTGCGCAGGCCCCATAACATCGCAAACGCGTATCCCACCATCCAGATCCTGGTCAGTCACAGCAGCTCTGACCAAGCCGTTGTGACCACGCTTACTTGCATCCGTTCACATTGCGCGTAACCAGGCCCTTAGGATCATATCGGTGCGTGCTCGAGGCGTGCTTGACCATGGGGGTCACACAAACGCACAGATGGAAGCTAGCAGCGAACTCGACCTCAGCGCGCCCGCCTTTTATCCTAGCCCCCACCGATGCGTAACACTTTGCATGCGCATAGAAGCAACTGGATGGCAAAGAGCGCCCGATGACAGGCGCTCGCCCCCAAAGGCTGCCCCCACATCAAGGTAGATAGTTAAGGGGCCAGAAACCACTCTTCACATGCTCCTGCCGGCGCTCACGTAACTGTTACTGCGCGTGACAAATGAAGATCCCCCCACAGGCCAGTACACAAGAGCTGAGCCGGGGGGATTTTCGCAAGCGCCCAACGCGCGTGCACTGCGTGTTCTTAACACCTGTCCATGCGAGCCACACACGAGCCCGTGGGATACATCCCACGCCCGCAGCATATCTTTCCTGCTGTCAAACATTAAGAACTCTTGAAGCACCCATCCTTCTTATCTCAAGATCCTCTCTGTGCGGCAGGTGCAGGCTGCCGTGTCAGGTTCCCTGGTAGCCGGCAGACCACCCGCCAGCCCCACATCCGAGAACGGTTATCATGCTAGACTCTGGATGGTGTCCCCTCCCCGTGATGCAAGGTGATCTTCTGAGCTATGTACTGCCCCTGTGCTCCCCCCATGTACTAAGGTACAAGACTGAGGCATTGGCCATGCGCCACCCGAGCCAGCGTTGCACAACCCTTTCCCAGCACAGCAAGAGGGGCAGCCCCCAACCACGCCACCCCAGAGCTCACAAAGCTCACCGAACACGAGAACAAGAAGCGCATCACGCAGTCTCTGGGGTCGGGGCAGAAGGCCGCTCCCGCCTCTCCGTAAAGCCAAAACAACACAGCAACCAGCCTTCCCCCCCGTCAGTTAGCCTGACCTGCGTCCCAGGCTCAGGGTTGCTCTGGCTCCAAGCCGTCGTGCTGCGGCACGATGACGTCAGCTTCATGCCCCATCGCTGAAAGCCTGGCCTCGACTTCCGCCACTTTGAGGGAACACATGTAGTACGACGCCTGGGCGCGCGAGCCCGCCGCTCCGATGACCGTGACGTCCTCACTGCCGTTTCCGACGACGCTGCCGGCCCCCGTGAGGCCGCGCGCCGCGAGGCGGGCCGACCCAGGGCCCTTGCCGCCAGCGGCTTTGCGGTCCTTGCCTCCGGTGGCGCCGTTGGCGGCAGCCGCGTTTTGGACTGGAGAGATGGAGATCCCGACCGCGGCCGCAGCGGCGGTGGAGATGGACGAGGCGGTGGTGTAGGTGCACAGCACCTGTGGGGTGGCCACAGGTTGAGGTGCAGCGCGAGACGGTCAAGCTTTATGGGGGGCGCTTCCGGCAACCATGATCTCTCCCAGCCGCGCCGTGCACCGTTGTGCGTGTAAGACAAGAGCCCTTCCACCCCGAATCCGAACCCACCTGGCCACGCTGGGCCGTGGAGACGAGCTTGGACAGGTGCTTGGCGACCCGCCCGCGGTACAGCAGCCGTCCCGTCGTACGGCACACCTCCGTACCGACCATGCCGAAATCCACGGCAGCCTTCGTACGAGGGCCGCGGAACAGCACGTGCATCTGCACCGGCGCGGCGGCGGCGGCCGCGCCCGCCGTCGCGATGGCGGCGGCGGCGGCGCTGCCTGGCGTCAGCGGCGCAGCGGCGCCGCCGTCGGCGGCGGGCGGCACAGTTCCAATGTGCTCGATCACGATCCGGATCCTGCCGCCGACGGTGTGCCGATCCACTTCAGCATCGTCGTCCGTGGTGGCGGCGCCGCCGGTTGACATCACGTGCTTGACGGCGGCGCCGTCACTGCCGCCGCCGCCGCCGTCGTCATCGTCGCCGATGATGGGTATCAGCTCCGCGGCGTGGGGCCGCGGCAAGAAGCCAAAGCCCGACGCGGGTGGGCCGGAGGACGTGCGGGCGGGCACGTGCCTAGGTGCATTGGCACCCGGGCTTGTAACCCCCACCGGAGGGCCCGAGGTACATGTGGCCAAACCGTCCACGTGGGCGCCCCCAGCACTGCCCGTGATGCCTAGGGCCCCCGTCGTGTGTGACGGAAGCATACCCCCGACGGTAGCGGCCCTGTCGCCCGGCGCCGTCGCCCTCAGGAGCACCGCCGCGGGGCTCAGAGCGCCCGCCGAGCTACCTGCCGCCGCCGCCGCCGCTGCTGCTGCCGCAGCCGCCGCTGCTGGCGACGTGGGCGTAGCCAGGCAGCTGGGCTGCGCAGGGCTGGTGCCTAGCGGGACCAGGCCGGACGGAAGCTCGCTGGCGGAGGTTGCGTTGGCAAGCCGGGAAACGTAGCCCATCTGCGAAGAGCTTGCGGGGCGGGCGTAAGCGCTGGCGTTCAACAGCGCCGCCGCCGTCAATGCCGCCGCCGCCGCCGCCGCGGCCGGTGGCGGCGGGGTCAGGCTGGCGCCGCCGGGGCTGCGCGGCGACGGCAGCATGGGCCAGCGGCGCGCCGACTGCGGAAGCGGAGGCACGTGGTCTGTGTCGGGTACGGCAGAGTCCAGTCGAGCGCCGCTGCGTGCTCCGGTCACAGCTTCGTGAGGGGCGTGAGGAGCGGCAAAGGTGATGGGCGCGTGGGCGGTGGCGGAGGGCGGCGAGGGCCGGATCTGCAGCGCGACGGAGGCGGCCCGCTCGACCCAGGCGCCGCTGCCGCCAACCGGGATGACGTCATCCAGGTTAAAGTCTGACTCATCCGCCGGATGACTCATGAGCGCGTCGAAGCCGCCGTCATGGCCGTGCGACTGGCTCGACACGGCGTAACCGCTCCGGGGCCGGAGCTTGACGACCAGCGACGCGAATGTCGTGCGGCCGTTGTACGGCAGCCCCGCCGCCGCCGTCAGCGGTGCTGATGCCGCGGTGTCATAGGCACGCGGCGTGCCGCCACCGCCGGCGGTACCGTCTGCCACCGCCGTGGGAGGGAGCTTGACGGAGCGGGGCGTGGCGCCACCGGCGGCGCCGCCGGCGCGCGGTGCCTTTTCGTCTCCCGCCTCGCTCACGACTGACATGCTGTACGGCGCCGCACTCAGTGGCATAAGTAAGCTGGGCGCGCTGGCCTCAACCTCGGTCGGCAGCCGGCGTCGCGTGCGGGCGTTCAACAGGTGCTGCCGGCTCCGTATAGCGCCGCCGCTCGCCGGCCCGCCGCCTCGCAGCCTGGCGAACGAGCCGCTGACGGTTGGGGACGCCGGCGGCTGGACCTGAAGAGCTTCGCCCGACATGAGGTGCTGGGAGGGCAGGCGGGAGCGGGGGCCGCTCAGGGGCCTGTCGCACGCGCCCGAAAACAGCGGCTGCCCGGCGTTGGTCTGGGAACCGCCCAAGAGCGCGACGGAGCCCGGCGCTGCCTCCACCTCAATCGTCTCGAATGCCTCGTGACGGAGCAGCTCGGACGACCTGGGGTTTCAACAAAAATGGGGCCACGGGGCGTCGGCAAGACAGCGCGGAGCCGGAAAGGCCGGCCGGCGGTTGGCGGCCCGTTGGGGCCCAAGCAGGTGCGCGCAGGCCCTCGTGGGGCCCTCATGGGGCCCTGCCGGCTCGTATGACGGCGAGGTCGTCCTGGCTGGCACCCGCCTGCCCATGCACTTGGTTCTGCCCCAGGTACTGTCCATCTCCCTGTGCCCTGGCTTCTTCCCCCTTCTGGCCCCCCCAAAACTAAACCCTGAAACCCCTAAAACCCCTAAAACCCCTAAAACCCGCGCTCACCAGTCCCACGCCAGCATGTCGGCCTGCATGCACAGCGCCCAAGCCACCGCCATGAGCGGCTCAGCGAAGGCCGCCACGATGCCGTCAGCGCCGCCGCCGCGAGCCTCGGACATGTAGCCTCCTGCCCAGATGCGGAACCGAGAGGAGGGGTTCAGTCAGCAGCGAGCAGTGGGGGCGGTAATCAGGGTGGGGGATTGAGGGCGCTCCAGGGGGTCGAGAGGGTTGAGGGGGTTGAGGGTCCAGGGTCCAGGGGGGTCCACTGTGTGGGGCTGTGCGCTGTGTGGTTGTGCTGTCGTCTGGCGGCCTCCTTCGCTGTCCCGCCAACTTCCAGCTGCCAGCTACCAACCCACAACCACAACCAACATCTCCCAAAAGTCAAGAGGATCAGATCCTCTTCTCACCCATGGGAGGCAGGGACTCGAGCAGCAGTGTCTCGAGGACGCGGGTGACCTCCGCGGCCAGCTGGGCGTGGGTGGCGCGGAGCCCAGACAGGCCCGCCACGTGGAGCCGTACGAGCGCCACCGGGCCCGCCGGGGCCCCCAGCAGGCCCGGCAGTAGCTGCCGCCGTACGCGCGGCAGCAACTGAAGAGCCAGGCGGGGTGCGAGGGCGGCGCTGTGCAGCTGCGAGGGGGGAAAGGAGTGAAGGCGGTCAAAGGTGAGTTTGACGAGCTTGGGAATGACGATTGCGGCGCTGTACGACGCGTACGACAGTCAACTACACGCTTACTAACCTGGTACAGCTCGACCTGGTGGAGGTCCTCTAGTAGCTCCACGCGTCCCAGGTGCCACAGCTCCAGCCCCTCGGCCGATAGCGACGCGACCATCTCCGGACCGCCAAGCAGCAGTCCCGCTGACGTGTCCGACAGAAGGACTACGCCTCCCTGCAGATTGAGGCGCGATAAGAGGACAGTGCAAGCAACCTCGCGGGCAGTGGCAGGAATAGCGCGAGGGTTCCACAACTGTATTAGGTCTGAGCCTCTTTCACAGACCTGCATGCTCCCAAACGAAGGGCGGCCCCGCCAGCTTCTCATGGCCTCTTTCGTCCTCCCAGCGTCCACTCACGTGTGCCGCGTCAGCCACCGCCTTGGCCAGTCGGATACATGCACCGCTGAAGGTGACGCGACCCGAGGTGCGGTTGCGCGCGAGCTCGAAGTCCCGAACGCCCGAATGGAGCCCAACGCGAACGCGCAGGCCGCTGCGGGGGAGGCAGGAATGGGGGCGAGCAAGGGTACCGAGTTAAAACCGCAGATGAGACGTCAGATACCGGTAATGCGATGGGCGTCCTATACAGGTGGGCGTGCAACTGGTGCCATCGAGTGGCAATGGATGTGTGGCGCGCGGCATGGTACGCATGCGAATCGCAACGACACGTCGGCATGCGGCACGCATTCGCCTCACCGGAATAGCACCATGGCTCCCGGGGTTAGGGCATCGACCAGGATCCACCCAGCCGCTGCCTCACGCCCCCACGGCCAGCCGCCGCCCGCGTTTCCTCCTCCGCCGGCGCCGCCAGCGCCGCCGCCGGAGCCGAACGGCACGGGCGTCACGCTGCCATTGGCCGCCGCCGCACCGCCGCCGGTGCCGACGTATGACGTCATCAATGAACGCGCGCCGGCGCCGCGCCGCGCCGCCGTAACGCTCGCGCCGCGGAGCAGGGAGGACCCGCGCCTCATCAGGGGCTCTGTGCCGTCGCCGCCGCCGCCGCCACCACCGCCGCCGCCGCCACTGACTCCAACGTCTAAGATCTTGCCCCCAAATAACAGGGAGAGGTGCTGCGAGTGAGTCATAGAGGTGAGCTCGCCAGGCTCCGAGGTGCCATGCAGCTGTACGTCACCCGTCATGACCGCCGCCGGCCCCGTGATCGCCGGCGAATCGTACGGCATGTGATCCGAGACCAGGGCCCCGTCCGTGTCATCACAACCGTCCGAAACGATGGCGCCGCCGCCGCCGCCACTCCTGACCGCCGCCGCCGCCGCTGCCGCCGCCGCTGTGGCTGCGGCGGCCACCTCAGGGCTCGCGAACGCACCCGCCGGAGAGTACAGCGCACGCCGCCCCCTCCGCTGCTGCTGGTATTGCAGGCTGCAATGCTGGTTGTCCTGTTGCTGCTGCTGCAGCAGCGCACGGCCGCGCATCGACCACACGCCGCCGTTGCCGCTGAGGCGCGGCAGCGACAGCGAACCCGACCGTTGCTCTGACAGCGGGCAAACCTGGCCAGAGCTCAGACCGAGCGTCGTGTGGAGCCCCGCCGTCAGGTGCTGGCTCGCCGAGTGCGCCGGCGGCGTGTGGGGCGCCTCGCTACCAGGCTCCGGCTCGCCCACCGGCGGCGTGGGCGGCGGCGTGGGGCCGCTCAGCGCCGTGAGAGGCGGCGGCGGCGTCAGCCGCCGCGAGAGCGCCGAGCGGTTGGTGTGTCGGGAGCCACTCGAGTTGAGGGTGGCACCGGCGGCGGCGTGGCTCCCGTGCGTGCTGCCCTCGCTGCCGCGGACCTCCGCCGAGCTTGAGACGGGCAGGACCGACCGAGACCGTGACGGCGCGACGCGGCGCGCGACCGAGAGCGGCAGGGGCGTCTGCGTGAGGCTGGCCGAGCTGCGGGGGCGGCCGTGCGACTGCAGCGCCTGCGCGTTGCCCGGCAGGGAAGAGCCCGTGCCCGTGCTCGTGCCCCGGCCCGCCGCCGAGCCCATGGCAGCGGCCGTTGCACCAACGCCGCTAGTGTTGGTGATCGCACGTGGGTACGGACACGAGGCAACCGACGTCAGCTCGGTTGGCGAGAGCGCGGCGCCGGTGTTTGTGGTGGGGCCCAGGCCGCCGGGGGCGTTCGTGAAGGAGGAAGACGAAGAGACGCGAGTCAGGGGGCCGGAAGCTGGACCGCCGGCGTGGCCGCCGGCGTGGCCGTTGCGGCAGCTGGCGCCCGTGGCATAAATAGAGCCGCCCAGTCCCGTGGTTCCGTAGATGAGGGCCTGGACCTCCTTGGGCGCCCTGTGGAGTCGGGAGGGCGTGGGGCACGTTTGGGGCTGGAGCGTGAGTTACGGGCGGCTCTGCTCCGGAACGGGATCACCCCGTCCCCTAGCGCCACGCAGCCCCGCCCCCCCCCCTCAGCCTGGGCCAGCCAGCAGGACAGCATGCCGTCGAGCCAGGAGAGGCAGTCTTGTCACGGTCAGTCCTTACCTTGCTAGCGCGTGCACGGGCCGGCAAACGTCTGCCTCCAGCAGGGCCGCTGGCCACTCCGCGACCATCAACTCTGCCTGCAATTCAAGGGGGCAGCAGCAGCAGCAGCAGTCAAGGCCAAGCACTAAGAGGCCGCAGTCACATCCGGGCCCCCAAAACCCCAAATCCCCTGCTCCGCACCCCAACACACTGCGACCCACGGTCTGCACTGGCACCACGCTGCTGGAACTTAACACCCTTCGCAACCCCACGACCGCCACCGTCATTCCCACTTCCCGACCGGCTCTCGAGCACCACCCATCATTACGCGCCTGCAGGTGCGAGGCGAAGCGCGCCGCCGCCGAGGCCGTGGGCAAGGCCGCTATGAAGGAGTCGCCCTCGGTGGCGCTCTCGTAGCCCCCGTGCTGCACCAGCAGTCGGCGGATGATTGCGTCGTGCAGCTGCAGCGAGGCCTGCATGACCTCGGCGGGGAGCAGCTCCCATAGGGAGGTGGAGCCCTGCGCGGGAGTGGTCGTGGATGGGTGGTCGGGAATTGCTTGAAGGGGTGTAGGATGAGGGTGTTAGCTGCTGGCGGGTGGTTGGCAGGGTGGTGTGTGGCGGAGGGGATTGACTGCGCGAGGGACGCTCCCTGGCGCCGTCGAGCCCGCTCTCTCCTCCCAAGGTCCGCGCCCCTGCTCCCATTGGCGCCACCCAGTGTTCTGCCCTGGCCCGCTCTCCAGGCCCCACCCACCTGCACATCAGTCACAAGCAGGGTGCACTCGGGCCAGGGGTAGGGCGTGTAGGCCCGCTTGCGCCGGGTGCCGCCCGCGTTGGGCAGCAACAGCACAGCCACCTGCGGAGGTGCGGGTGCGGGTCGGGAGTGAGTGGAGGGCTGCGTTGCGAGTGCAATACATGAGCTGCAATAAGCACACGCAACGTATGAACACTCTCCACACCGTGACAAAGCACCGAGGATGCAGAGGGCGGCAGAGGGCTTGTAGGCAGGAGGCAGGGACCGGCCGGGTGCGTGGGTGCTCACCAGCGCAAACACGCCGAGCAGCAGCACCGCCGCGCCCACGGCCGCGCCCACGCCCACTCCGATCTTGGTCGCCTCGTCCAGACCGCCCGAGTCCACCTGGGAAGAGCAGGAGCAGGAGCAGGAGCAGGAGCAGGGAAGCCACGGGGGTTCACGGTCCAAGGCCAGCATGTGAACGCAATGACAACGCGCACGCGGGTCATCAACGGTCCATTGCCCCAGCCCTTCCTTCAGGTCATGGGGCTTACCGGTGCCGGGGGCGGGCCAGGCACGGGCCGCTCGATACTGTTTTGACAGAGAGGGGCACAGCACCAAGGATGCATAGGACGAGTCAGATGCTCATAGCCCCTACCCACAAAGCACAAGCAGTAATGAGCACGACCCAGATGCTACGGCCACACTCGATCGTTGCCCCCGCGTCACGCAGAGCAAGCATGCAAGATGCTCAGGCCCCAACGCATGAGTTGCCCCGGTGCCATGCAGAGCCCCACACCCGCTGTCCAGCGTTATAGAAAGTCATGGAGCATGTGGCGCGCACGCACCTCTTGTAGTACCGCAGCTTGAGCCACTCAAGGCTGGTGATGGCGTACACACTAATAACCGCCCGCTGCGCCGTTGCGATGATGTCGTCCACGGAGCGGTTGGTCTCGGCGATGTCAACCGCCGCGGCGTCAACGGCCAGGCTGCAACGGAGGGGGAGGGCGCGCTCATGCTCGGCCATTGCTTTCGCACCAATCCCCCCCAGTCAGTCAGTGACCCTTTTCTATGTTAGCACTGTGTCACTAGTAGTCGCGATCGCGCCGTGAATGCGCAGGTTGAGCGCGAGGTTGTCGCTCTCGACGCTCTGCGAAATGGCTTCCAGGTAGAGCAGCGTATCGTCGGGGTCGTAGTTGGCGCGCGTGTAGCGGGGCAGCGGTTTGGGGAACAGCATGTCTGTGCGGACGGGCGTGGTTTTTGCGGGGGGCGGGATTGGAGGAATGGGGCGCGACGGGAGAGCGGAGGATGGGGAAGGCGGGTTGGGGCGCAAGGGGCCGGCAGACGCTTCCCACTCCGGCTGCCGTTGCCCCTGCGCCTTCCCTCACCAGGCCCAGCCCCCACGCACTCACCGGTGGCCGAGTTGAGCACCGACGGCCACATGCTCTCCGGGTAGGCGCGCCGCGCGCACAGGCGGCACGCCATGTACTGCGAGTACGGATCGGAGTGGCGGTTGATGGCGTACGCGGCAGGCGAAGGGCGCAGAGTTGATCCACACGGTCGAGCCGTTCTGGCGGGGCCAAGGGAAGGGCCGAGGGGGGGCGTACAAAGGGGCTTTCCAGGGCACGGTCCGAAGGTAGCGGTCAGGTGCGGCTTCGCGGCTACGCAACACCCGGCCAAGTGGTGCGCATTCCACTGCCCGAGGGACCGGTATCGGCATCCGCCTTATTCCGTCACTTGCATCCTATTGCGGGTGCAGACTGCACTGCCTCAGGTATCGGCTCTCGCTGTTGCGCCGTCTCTTCCATAACCCCACATTCCCTCCACGCACCGCCCGCCCCCCCGGTCACCTGCAGCGCGCGTGCCCTGCCGTAGGGGGCAGGCGCTGGGGGAGCAGGGGACCATGCGGCCCGTATCCCGATCCATAACCTGGAGTTGGGCGGGGCAACAGTTACAAGTGGTCACATTCGGTTAAGCTGGGTTACATGTGGGTCACATGTGTGTACTGGCGCAGGAAAGGCGGTCCAGGGCCCACGTGCGTGAGGGTGACAGGGAGCCCACGGTCGGGTGCACTCAACGACCCCTAGCGGCCCACGGGCCCACCGCCCGCGCACGCGGGACCCACCTTTGTGCTTCAGGGCAGCATGCTGGTTCCGGTCTTGCCCCGAACGCGGGTGGCGTTATTCAACATGGCGCACTGGGGGACGGAGGAGGAGGGCGGAGCGGCGGGGGGCGTGGGGGGCGTGGGGGACAGCAGGAGGGGGGAGAGGCGGGGAAGGGGGGGCAAGCGGATGCAAGCCTAGTTGAGTGCGCGACGCTTACTTGGGTACGGCGATGTCAGCAGCACGCAATCTAGGGGGCACCGCGCGGGCATCGCCGTACCTCGAAGTTGAGCGTCGAACCGTACCAACCGCCATGAGGCAGTTGCCCGTTACGAACGGCATGGCAACGGGCAGGCAATTGACCTGGTCGAACGGCGCGGTGACGCGGGCCAGGCGGCGGTACAGCCGCGCGGCCACTTGAGTGCCTGGGGGCGGGGGCGGGGGCGGGGGCGGGGTGGCGACGGTGTGGGTGAGCGCAGCTTCTCAGTGCAACCAAGCCCACGCCTCGGGTCCCGACTGTTCCGGGCTGCGCTTGCTTCCTCGCCGTGCCTCACAACCTTTGGCCCCGCCCGCCCGCCCCCCCACCCACCCCGCTCCCCAGCCCAGGCCCGCCCAGGCCCGCCCCACCCCGCCCGAAGCGCTGCGCCGCCAGCACCGTCACCCCCGCCAGCAGCGCAGATGCCAGCACCGTCAGGACAAGGGCAACGCCGGAAATGCCTTGGGGAGGGAGGCAAGAGGAGGCAGGAGGAGAGCGGGGTTCAGGGGGCGGTGTCCTGTGCATGCCGAAGAAACAAGCGGCAGCCAGCGAGCCGATGCGCACACAGAGGTGTAGCACCAAGGGGGCGGGTGCGGCGGGTACACTAGGAGGGTAGGCGAGGCAGAGGGCAAGGGGCGCTTCGAGGGGTCCGAGCGGGTGTGGGTCGGTCATTCCCCATCTTAGAGGTCAGTCCGCGCGTTTTGCTGCCAAGCCGCCGCTTCACCCTCACCCCTGAGGTGGCCCCGAATCCCTCCCCCAATCCCCCGCCACCCTCCTCCTGCACGCACCTCCCTTGCTGGAGCTGCCACCGCCGCCGCCACCACCACCGCCGCCGCCACCGCTGCCCTGTGGGAAGAAACGGCGGGGAGCCAGCCGAACGGGCTTAGCTCCGTTGAGAAGAGGACCGGGCCCGGGTGGCCTTTCCGCACACTTGGCGTGACCCCTTCCCCTCGGCTTCCTTCGGGCCTCTCCCGCACCCGCCCCTCCGCGCAAGGATGCCTCCAGTCGGGACGCCCCCTCCCTCCCTCCCCTCCCCCCCCTCGCCTTGGGCACGCAGTTGCCCGTGCCCCGGTCGCACAGCTCCACGTCCACACGGGCGCACTTGGGGCACTCGCACCTGGGGGGGGAGGGTCTGTGTGTGGGAGGTGCATAGGCACTGGGGCGTAGTGCCGCGGTGTCTTCGGCGTCGCTTTGCTGGCGGGGGGCAGCTTTCCGTCCCTTCTCACCCTCTGCCCTCTGCGCTCAGCGGAGCCCACGTCAGGGCACAGGCTGTCCTATCATGCAGAGAGTTTGTGTCATGTCGTGTTGACACGCTGGCAAGACCCTTCGCACATGCCAGTTCGGAAGCCCCCCCAGGAGACGCCCCTTTCTGGCTTCAAACTGCTCCTGACCCCACGGGTTTGGCTTCCCGCGCCCCAAAAGGCATTGCGCAATGGGGTATGCGCAATCAGGGTCTACGCAGGGCACAGCCGCGGCGACCTAACAGCGCAACATGCGGGGGTAGAAGAACATCAACGAAGCGAAGCGCTTGGTTGTGGTGTGGCGTAGGGCGTGTTCCGCAGACTACGCAGGCGAGGAGACGACCTGTGGGGCTTACCGAGTGAGGTCGTCGCCTGTGAACCGGGAGGGCCCGCGAGGGCAAAGGGGCACGCAATATCTCGCGGGTGGAAACGCACACGCGTTATGGAAACGGGGGGAGGGCGAGCTGCCGGGGCCGGCCAGGCGTCGCGTAACATGCGGGGGTACCGACGTAGCTCACCGACAACCGTCACCCTCACCCACCCGCCTTTCCACCCCACTCAACCCCCTTTACACTCCCTTCCTCTCTTTCCCCTCCCTGTTTGTCTGCTCAGCCGAGTAGGCGTGGAGGAAGGAGGCGGGGAAGAACAGAAAGGGGAGGGGGGACGAGAGGGGACAATGAGTGGTGAGGTGGGGCGTGTGAGCCGAACGCGTGAGCCCGCAAGTCGCAAACAGCCTCCGGAGCTTGCGCCTGGATCACGCCGGGGTTCAAGGAGCCCGTGATTCGCTGCAGGTAGTAGCGGCGCGGCTTAGCTGGGCGTCCGAGCATGATGCTCGCGGCAAAAAGTTGACTATGAGCTGTAGTCTGGGGTCTGGGGCTGCGGCGTGGCGTTTTGGCGATTTCCGACGTGAGCTCCAGGAGGGGCGGTTTGCGTGGCCTGCGCCTCTGCGCACCTCACTTCACATGTCTAGCTGCAGGACCCAACCGTCACATACATACAAGCAACATTCCCTAGCTTGCCTTCAAGATGCTCAGCAGGGGGCGCGTGAACCAGGCTGTGCGGGACACATTCGCGCACAACAAGAAGGACGCCGTGTATTGGCTGCGCTGGCTGGACTTTCACTGGGACCAGCTGCAAACCACGGGCTCATTTCGCGACGCCGATGATAATGAGATGATCATGGGCTTCCTGAACAAAGTGGCGGGTGAGGCCGCAATGGTCTCGTCGGAGAGCTTGGGGTCGTTGAGCAGCCGCTTGAGCTCCTCGTTGGTGTCCTCGAAGGAGAGCGACCAGAAGATGTTGTAGTTGTACTCGCGGGCGCCCAGCATGTTGCTAATGGAGATGGTGTCCACGGGGTTCCACGTCTGGGGTGGAGAGGAGGGGCAGGGGCAGGGGCATGGACAGCGGAGTCAGGGAAAGCACACGGTTGAGCAATAGACACAGGATCAGTCATCACGTCATGTGCAGTGCCCCTGAAGTGGGCCCACCCAGCACCCTCTAGGGCCCCTGAGACGTGCACAGCCTAAGGCTTAAGCGATATCCTCAAGGACAGACGGGTGGCTACTGCACAGACCAGGCAACGACACGACACACTCCGCAAACTGAAGCTGTGCTCACCTCGGGCTCAGCATCCTCGAGCTTCATGACGGACACCGCGTACACGGGCTGGTGAACGGTCCAGGTGGTCAGGTTGCCTGCCGGGGTGAGGGCCTCGCCGTTGCTGGAGGTCTTGGCCAGCTGCATGGAGCGCCGCCCACCGGGGTAGCCGAACTGGGTCCTGGAGCTGACAACCCAGTATCCCTGCACGTAGTCCTCGTCCCAGCGGTGGGCGGGGTAGGAGTCGGTGCCAATGCACATGATGTGGGTGCGGTTGTGGCGCAGGGGGGCGATGATCTGGGCAAGCGAATGCGCAGGCGGCATCTGCGGCAGGGTCGGAAGGCATCAAGGCACACGCGTTTAAAGAAGGCGAGAAAGCGGGGCGGGGCGGGGCCTTGATGAGTGCCCTCGACATGCCAGGCGGGGGCGCGCGCACACAACATAAATTCGAGCGCTAACGAAGCGACGAGTTCAAGTAGAAGCTCTACACCCTAATAAGGTGATGAGAGCGCGCGTGGAAGAGAGGAGGGAGCGCGCAGTCGGAGGCGAGGCGATCGACGGGCAGCAGCCAAGGCACACAAGGCCGCGCCGACCTCACCTTGTCGTCGATTTGAACTCTTTCAATAGTACAGGACGTGTAGCAGCACCGTGGCGCGGTAGAACAAGCAGCAGGGTGCGACAAAGCCGCGAGTGCACGGGCAGGCGAAGGGCTATGCACTAGGTGACCGGAAATGCAGCACTGCGCCTCTGTGCGCGCTCAAATAGTGCCCAGCGCGCGAATTGAAAGGTACGGAGCGGAACTGGAACCAATCTGTCGCGGCGAATGGCGGGGCGGGGGTAACCACCTTTGGTTTTACCGGGTTGACCCGGTAACCGGGTCGGCGGTAACCGGGTTGGGCCCCGTTACCCGCGGATAACCGGGCAAACCACTGACGTAGGGCCGGCGAGGCGTTGGTGAACTAGCCCCCCTTGGCTAGCCCCCCTTGGCTAGCCCCCCTTGGCTAGCCCCCCTTGGCTAGCCCCCCTGAAGCGGCCCCCTCGGAAGTGGACTGCTTTCTGCCTTTGCCCCGTAGATGAGGACAAGAGCGCGCGCCAGGACGCAGGGGGCCAGCGTTACGAGCTGGGCTCCACGCCGGGTGAGCGGGCTTGGGGCATGAAAAGCAAAGGATGAACACAACGACAGACGCTGTTTGGGGACCAGCGCGTTTCGTTGCTAAATTCGTTACCTGCCTGGCTCCCTGCAACAACGCTGTGGCAGCCAGATCGGGGAGATGCTTGCCTGCACGAGCGCCAGCCCTCACAGCCCTGCGCCAGTCCTGGCCCGAACGCGATCGCATGTTCATGTCCTGCCCCTGTCACCCCAGGTGGAGGTGCCGGCGGACTAGCGGCGGCAACGGGTACGTGCCTTTGTGTTAGGTCTTGGCCTCTCTGTTTGGCGACGGCGCTATGCTTCAGGCGCCCGCCAACATGTCTTCCCCCCGCAGGGCGCGCTCCCAAAGGCGGGGCGCGAAGAAAGTCAGGGCCGTGCGCGGGTTCTTTGTGCAGGGGCGCGAGCTACAAACGCATTCCGCAACGGCATCATAACCCACCCCCCTGGTAGCGCCAGCAGCGTTGTTAGCAGGGCTCCCCCGCCAGGCGCCGTGGTGGGGCCACGTGACCCCGGAGCTGCAGGGGTCGGGACTTGATCACGAGGGTGGTGGGCGGTGAGCTCTTTGCAGGCAGGGACAACCCGCGTGCGCGCGCCGTAAGCTGTAGTCTTGGGCAGCGCCTCAAAGAGCGAAAGCCTTAAGCGTGACACCGCGACCCTTCTCCCACAAACTCAACAAGCTTGAGCTTGCGCCATGCACCATGGCGCATGTATGCGGGCCCACGCAACCCCCAACCAACCCCCAACCAAATCGCTGTGTTCACGCATGCCGCCATGCAGGGTCTGCGCCCCTTGATGTGGACCAGCGGCTTGTGTCCGCCATTGCGGCTGCCGTGCTGGAGGAGGCCACTGCTCAGGTTCAGCAGCTATGCATTGGCCTGAGGGAGGACTTCCGGGTGAGCGAGCTCTCGGCAGTCCAATAGATTGGCGTAGGGCGCTCTGAAAACCCTGATGATGAGCTGCCGGCCGCGGCCCTACATGAGCTCTCAATTGGCCGCCCGGTTGGCGAAAGACGCATGAACGCTTCACGCTCTAGAAACCCTGCCTACCCCTTGCCCGCGAATCTGTATGCCCGTCCTGCCTTCTGCCAGGAGCTGGTGGGGCGGCCAGCTTCCAACATATCGGTCACGCCATCCACCTGCCCCTCAGAATCTCTCACAAAGATTGAAGAGGCGGTGAGAAAGCGGTTCACGTACCTTTTCACAAAGCGCGCGCCCTGCTGCTGCGACTGTGAGCCCGCCGTGGAGCAGCTGCCGCTCTTCGATTGGGGAGAGGCGCGTGAGGACGCGGAGGAGAGCGTTGCGCGAGCGGTGCTGCACCTGCAGAAGATTGTCCCCCCAGGTACGAGCAGTACGAGCGCATGTGCTGCGTACGACAGCCGCTTGAGGCCGGAGGCTTAGCAGCATGTATGGTTGCAGCAGAGGACGCAGCTCGCAGGAGCACGCATGCATGGGCTGGCGTGTAGCCAGCGGTGGGGCGGTGTTGAGTGGGTGCCTGGTGAAGCTCGGGCTGGCCGGGGCTTCAAGCATTTGCCCTTCAGATCACACGCACCAGAGCCCGACCCCCTGGACGCTACCCTGTCCCCCCTGCTGCTGCTGCTGCTCCTGCAGACGTGGTCGTCCTGCCCGTGCAGACCTGCAAGCTTCTGGATGCTACGGTGCGCTTCGACGACATCAATGTCGCCATCACCGGGAAGACGGACTACATCTTCGTCCCCGACTGGGCCTGGAAGGATTGCCAGGAGCTGTTCGGTGCGGAGCTGGCCGGGGGTTGCAAGCTGACCGTCGAGGTGGACACGGTGGAGGACGCACTGCGGAGCTTGGGCCCGTCAATTGTTGGCATGTACGAGGCCAAGACGACGCTCCGGGGGGTGCGGAAGAAGGTGCACGGCCAGGCGCTGCTCGAGTACCTGGCGGCCAACCAGATGCAAGACTGGCCCACAAGTGAGTTGCTTGCAAGCGGATCGGTCTGCCCACCTTGCCGTACGTGTGTTGAGTGAATGCTTGCTCCTATCCCAAGCAAGCCATGTACAAGGCGTCCATCTCCCGCCTTGTTTCCTCTTCCTCGCTCCGACCCAGATGACGTAATCGTGCTGTACGGCGATCTGAACGAGCACTACGTGGTGCACGCCGGCCGCAAGGACGCAGGCCAGCCCACGCGATCTCTCCACGTCGCCAGCCCGCCGTCGGCCCGGATGCCTTCTGTGGCCGAGCACGCACCCGCTGCGGCAGAGGCCAGCAGCAGCAAGGCTGTGACGCTGGGCTTCATCCGAGCCCTTCTGCGCACGCCCCGGACCGAGGAGGCCGGCGGCAGCGGAGTGGGTGCCGCCGGAGCCGGCGGGGGAGGTGCCGCCAGCAGCCGCGGTGGCAGCGGCGGGGCCGGCGGTGCTGGGACTGGCGGCGGCGGGGGAGGCGCCACCAGCAGCCGCGGTGGCGATGGTGGGGCCCGCGGCAGCGGGAATGACGCTGCCAGCAGCTGCGGCGGCGTTGGCGGGGCCGGCGGCAGCGAGGGTGAAGCTGCCAGCGGCCGCGGTGGCGATGGCGGGGCCGGCGGCAGCGGGGGAGGCGCCACAACCAGCCACGGTGGTCCGGCTGGCGACAGTGGCGATGCCTGCAGCAGCAGCGGTGCGGACAGGTCAGGCGGCGATGAGGAGGGCTTTGACGGGGATGAGGGTCTCCTGGAGGCGGCGCAGGAGAACGCGGACGCGCAGACCTGGCTATCCATTCTGCGGCTGCCAGAGGTGTACGAGTCGGAGGGGCTCAAGGAGCCGCCCACGTCATTCCAGCCCCCAACCAAGGAGGCGCTCCTCCGGCGGTTAAAGCCATACCGCGGGTAGGATGGAGCAGGGGCTGCGGCGGCCCCGATGCCAGCGATGGTACGGCGGCGGCGATCCTGGTGACTGTACGGCAGTTGTACGGCGGCGATGCCGGCGATTGTACGGCAGCTGCGATGTCAGCAACCGTGGCGGGGGCGTGGCTGCAGGACCGGCGCTGGATGCCGCGGCGGCTTGGCCGAAGGGCCGGCGCTGGATGCCGCGGAGGCTTGGCCGCAAGGCCGGCGCTGAATGCCGCGGCTGCTTGGCCGAAGGGCCGGCGCTGAATGCCGGAGGCCTGCTGGTGGGGGGAATGCTCCTTGCAGCTAACGCTGGGCGTCGGGTTGCGCTGCGTGGCATCAGGGGCGGGAAGGCGGAAAGAAGATCTCACCTGAGAAGGGGCGTGCATGTGCGGGATGGAGCGGCAGGCCCGGTACGAGTGCGACTGACGGAGCGGGCTTTGACTGACTAGCTGGCCTTGTCACCCGCGGGGCCGTCAGCTGCGGGAGCGCGAGGCTGTGGTAGGTGGGGGTCAGAAGCGAGCGGCTGGCCCGCTGTGTAAAGAGGTCGGCGGAGCTTTCCAGTGCCTGTAGGACTGTACCGCCAGTGAGGGCGCACCGTATGTGTGGGGAAGGGCTGTGCCGCAGGGGTGCCTGCGTTTCCATGGCGGATGCCCAGTGGATACGTACATCATGTTGGTCTGACGTTAGCCGTCTGTTGTCGAGAGGCAAGTTTGCGTCCTTCGCGACTGGCTCGTGGAGGGCGCAGGCAAGGAGGAGCTCCCGCACTGGCGATCAGTGGACGGTCTGTTTGACGGGCTGTGTGTTGAGGGCGAGTGCGCTGCGTGCTAGTGCGGAACTGCACGGTGGAAAGGTTGGGGATTGTAGCGTAGCGCGTGGGCTGCAATCGCTGCAGACCCGTACAAAGGGGGTGGATTGCAGTGCTCTCCTCATGGCGCGTCGTGGTCTGCTAAGTGGAGCCAGGAGGTGCTGTGATGAGCCTGCTGGAGCCTCAAGTTGCCTCACGACAGCTTCTTACAAATAACTACACCGCGATGGCCTTGACAGTGCCTCACAGCTGGCGCCTTGGACGTAAGCACGCCAGCCCACATCGTAGACAGGCCCCCCTCTCACGCCCTACCTCATGCCTGTGGCTACGGAGGGCAACACGAGAATGCCATGCCAGCCCTGCGCCCGTATGACATGCCGCGCCCTGGCGGGCGCTGTGACATGTTGCAGACCTACCGCTCTCTGGCGAAAGCCACCAGCGGCAGCTGGCCTTCCCTGGAGTCATTACGCTGTGCACACCCAAGGACCGAACGGTAGACATGTGCGCAAAGGTACTGCAGGCGGGATTGGGGTGGTGTACGGCACCAAGCCACGGGCCCTTGGCAACACAGGCCCACGCTGGGCCCACCGCATGCACTCCTCCCCCTTCTGGGGCTGAGCCGCCGCCGTTAGGCTCTTCGGGCGGCGAAGCCCCCCGGGCTTACCCCGTGTCGGCGGACTGGGGTACTCCTGGGCGGAACAACTCTGCTCGTTGCTTCTTTTCCCTGTCGCATCCGGCTGGTGGGCCAGACCCGGCTAGTTGCACGTTGCATTTACCCCGTGTCGGCGTGCGTCACGCCCAGCCTGCGATGCCACAAGCTTGACTTTCTTTATCTGTCGGCCCAGCCCATCTATCATCGGGTGTGCCTGCGTCACGCATGAACTTGCGATTCACGCCTAGCCTGCGATGCCACAAGCTCGAGCTATCTTATCCCTATCGCTTGTGTTTGAGAGCAGGGAAACGCATCGACCACGCTCCAACATGCCGGCGACATGTCTGGGAGCTCAACCTCCACGCGCATACTCAGTCAGAGTGTGTTGCTAGCTAACCTTGGCTTGAACCCCAATTGGCTTGAACCAGGCCTCTTGGGCCGGCGGGGATAGTTTGCTACTCACACGATTGAGAAGAGGTGGATGGGTCGCATAGCAGATGGGTGAGGGGCTCAGCCCTTTTCCGCCCCCATGGGGGCGCCCCGCTTGTCTCAGTGAACCTGCCAGCCATGAAACCTGTCCCATGGCCCGCTTTCACCGTAGCTCAACGGATGCGAATCGATAACCGACCCCGATAGGGCGTTCGGGAGCGGGAGCGAAGTTAGAGCGGAAGATACATCGAGAGTGAATGAGCGTGCGACCGTGTGCGACCCCTGGCCCTCCCGCGCGCAACGGATCGGCCCAGCCGCGCGAGAAGGTAATGGGCTTCAACAATGGGGCAGGGAGAAGCCCCCCAAAAGTCGCCGACCGACCACGACCCGCTGGGCCGGTGGTCGTCCAACCCGAATGAGCCGAGCGAGCTGGCATCGCGAGGCCGAGGCCGAAGAAGCAACAACTTGAGCAACGGGTACAGCACGGCCGCAACGCGCGCACGTAAGAACGTTGCAACGCGCTGGCACACGGCATCGGAGGCACCGCGGACCAGCGCGACCGCGACACCTTAGGCAGCCCCGAGAAGCACCGCACCACAAACAGAACAATACGCGGAGGCAAGGAGCCGTAGGCATAGCAGGAGCGCGGATATGCAACGGCATGTCCCATGCGTAGAGGCGACAAGCAACGCCGCGAAGTGGCAAAGAAGCCTACGAAGTGGCAAGCGGCGCGACGACGGCCTCGCGCAGGCATGACGCAACATAACATTTAGAAAGTGGAGAGAGACGGCGCCCCAGCGGATGGCATCGCGACACGGGAGGGGAGAAGGCCGCGGACGGCGTGCAAGTCGGGGGCGGTGCACCAGCAGAGCCCTGCCTCCCAGCGGCAGCGGCCAGGCAGCATCCAGCGCCCAGCGTCCGGCGGCAGCGCTCAGCGCGCACCGGCAACGCCCAGTGACAGCGCCCTCGCCCGGCGGCAGCGCCCAGCAGCGGCAGCGCCCAGCAGCCGCGCCCAGTGGCCGCGCCCAGCGGCAACGCCCAGCGCCCAGCGGCCGCGCCCAGCGGGAACGCCCAGCGGCAACGCCCAGCGACGGCGCCCAGCGGCAGCGCCCAGTGGCAGCGCCCAGTGGCAGCGCCCAGCGGCAGCGCCCAGCGGCAACGCCCAGCGGCAGCGCCCAGCGGCCGCGCCCAGCGGCAGCGCCCAGCGGCAGCGCCCAGCGGCAGCGCCCAGCGGCAGCGCCCAGCGGCAGCGCCCAGCGGCAGCGCCCAGCGGCAGCGCCCAGCGGCAGCGCCCAGCGGCAGCGCCCAGCGGCAGCGCCCAGCGGCAGCGCCCAGCGGCAGCGCCCAGCGGCAGCGCCCAGCGGCAGCGCCCAGTGGCAGCGCCCAGCGGCAGCGCCCAGCGGCAACGCCCAGCGGCAGCGCCCAGCGGCAGCGCCCAGCGGCAGCGCCCAGCGGCAGCGCCCAGCGGCAGCGCCCAGCGGCAGCGCCCAGCGGCAGCGCCCAGCGGCAGCGCCCAGCGGCAGCGCCCAGCGGCAGCGCCCAGCGGCAGCGCCCAGCGCCTAGCGCCCAGCGCCTAGCGCCCAGCGGCCGCGCCCAGCGGCCGCGCCCAGCGGCAGCGCCCAGCGGCCGCGCCCAGCGGCCGCGCCCAGCGGCAGCGCCCAGCGGCCGCGCCCAGCGTCAGCGCCCAGCGGCAGCGCCCAGCGGCCGCGCCCAGCGGCCGCGCCCAGCGGCCGCGCCCAGCGGCCGCGCCCAGCGGCCGCGCCCAGCGGCCGCGCCCAGCGGCCGCGCCCAGCGGCCGCACCCAGCGGCCGCGCCCAGCGGCCGCGCCCAGCGTCAGCGCCCAGCGGCAGCGCCCAGCGGCCGCGCCCAGCGGCAGCGCCCAGCGGCCGCGCCCAGCGGCCGCGCCCAGCGGCCGCGCCCAGCGGCCGCGCCCAGCGGCCGCGCCCAGCGGCCGCGCCCAGCGGCCGCGCCCAGCGGCCGCGCCCAGCGGCCGCGCCCAGCGGCCGCGCCCAGCGGCCGCGCCCAGCGGCCGCGCCCAGCGGCCGCGCCCAGCGGCCGCGCCCAGCGTCCGCGCCCAGCGGCCGCGCCCAGCGGCAGCGCCCAGCGGCAGCGCCCAGCGGCCGCGCCCAGCGTCCGCGCCCAGCGTCCGCGCCCAGCGGCCGCGCCCAGCGTCCGCGCCCAGCGTCCGCGCCCAGCGGCAGCGCCCAGCGGCAGCGCCCAGCGGCAGCGCCCAGCGGCAGCGCCCAGCGGCAGCGCCCAGCGGCAGCGCCCAGCGGCAACGCCCAGCGGCAGCGCCCAGCGGCAACGCCCAGCGGCAGCGCCCAGCGGCAACGCCCAGCGCCCAGAGACGGCGCCCTGCGGGAGCGCCGAGCTGCACTGCCCACGCAGTGCCTAGCGCCCAGCGGCCAGCGCCGGTACCCGGCGGCAGCACCCACCGCCTCGACCCCAGCGCCCACCTCCCAGCGCCCAGCGGCGGTGTCCCGCGGCAGCGCCCAGTGCTCAGCCGCCAGCAGCAGTGCCGTGGGGTCCCGCTCGCCGCAAACCAAGAAAACCTGCCCCTTCGCCATGGCCGCGCCCATGCCTTGCACCGCGAACCGCGGGAGGCCAGCAAGCTCCGCTGTGGTCTGGCGGGTGCCATCGGCCTTGGTCGCCCATCGGCGCAAAGCGGCTAACGCTGAAGTGCAATGCAGCGCTCCCGGCCGCAGGCCCATCCACCGCGCAGCCGCCACCCGGAGCCGGAGGGTTTCAGCACGCGCACGTATGCAAGCCGGCGCGGCTTCTAACGCATGCGCCGGAGATGGCTGGGGAAGTCTACTTGGAGCTTGGAGTCTGTCACGTGGGCCGCGGTTGTCAGACTTGGGGGTAGGGGAGGGTCGGCTTTGCGAGGGCCCTCATCGTGCACGCAAGGGAGCACCGCGCCCTTGACACCACCACAGCACACCACGATCCGCCGGCGAGCCCCGCAAGTCGCCCTGTTCACTGTTTAGAGCACGCAACCGCCACGATAGTCTGGGTTCGACTCCCCTTCGGCGCCGCGCACACCCACACTTGCCGCAGCCACCCTGCAGGACGGAGCTACGGTCCCCATTGAGCCAAAGCCCATGTGCAGGAGCTCGAGGTCCTTGCGCGGTGCAAACACGACAATGTGGTGCGTTGATAGGGAAGGGAGGCATGTATGGGGCATGCTCCCCTGCTTCACTCAAGCAACGACGCAACGCGGGGTTATTATAGACAACGGGGCGTAGTGCCGCGGTGTTGGGCGTCGCATTATGTTGGCCGACGCAGAACGCCTGTACCTGTGAACGGGGGACCCTTCCGCCCCCAGGCTTCCAGGCTGAAAGTCCCCTAGTCTAGAGTAACCCCGGGCTGCTCCGCACGTCGTTGCATCGAGAGGGGCTGGCTTGCCGGCGCCACCGAAGGAAAGCCCCGAGAACCCCGCTTACCTTCTCATTTACCTGTGCGCCGCTGCTTGGCGTCCTCCGCTCCTGGCCCGCCATCGCCCGAGCCCGTTCGCGAGTTGCGCGCCCACGGAGGCCTAAGTGTAACGAGCTAGTCCAGTACTTGGTGGAGTCTAAAGACCCCGATAAGAATAAGGGAGACCAACCCATAGGCGAGGCCCGATAGTACGGCAGCACAGCTGCCGTATGCACACACCTGGGCCCAAAGGGCCCAGAGAATACGGGAATACGGGAGGGCAGAGCCCTAGGAGAAGCCATGCCTGTAAGGCGTACGTTACACTCCCCCCAACCTGATCAGAAGCCAACCAGGCTGACCAACATAGGCGACTTGGCAAGACTGCCAGACAGTAGAAGCAGAGCTTCCACCCTCTGGGTTAGGGAGTCAGAGGTGAGGCACCTCTGTCTCCTCTGGCCCAACCAAGGCAAGAGAGCATAAGAGCAAAACGAACTGGGGCCCGAACGGACCGACCAGCCTTAGTAGTCGCATGAGGGCTCGGAAGCACCTCAGGCAAAGGAACAGGGCGCTTCTGTGCCTTGTGACGCTCCGGGTAAAGCCATTAGGTGCATCAGCACTGGCATTGGGCTGTTTGTCCCAATAAGCACGCAGAAGATCTGCGCAGTGAGTCAGATGTGACTCAGGCTCCCACGTGTCATAGCACGGAGCCAGGCCAACCCACCGTACTTGGTAGTAACGGTTTGCGCGCGTGTGGCCATGAGTACCAGCTTTAACGTCACGGTGCTTAATGATGCGCCCAACCTCGTATTCGAGGTGGCCATCCACCACAATAGGGGGCGGAGCAATCTGAGTCCGACCTCCAGTGACGTAGGGCCTCAACAGAGAGGTATGAAAGACGTTATGAACCCGAAGCTCAGGAGGCAGATCCAGGCGGTAAGCAACTGGATTGATCTCTTCTGAGACAGCAAAGGGGCCCACATAGCGTGGTAACAGCTTACGTGGCCCAGACACCTAAAAGCACCTGATCTCCAACTTTAAGGGGCACAGCGTCAGAACGCTTGGCATCAGCAACTTGCTTCTGCCGGTCACGAGCAGCGGATAAGCACCACTTAGCACGCTGTAAGGCCTTCTGCATGGAAGTGTCAAACTTCACCGCAGAGTCATTGAGCAAACCATGCTCAGAGAACGTGATTGGTCCCGCTACCAATGTAACGAGCTAGTCCAGTACTTGGTGGAGTCTATAGACCCCGATAAGAATAAGGGAGACCAAGCCATAGGCGAGGCCCGATAGTACGGCAGCACAGCTGCCGTATGCACACACCTGGGCCCAAAGGGCCCAGAGAATACGGGAATACGGGAGGGCAGAGCCCTAGGAGAAGCCATGCCTGTAAGGCGTACGTTACACTAAGTGTCCCCACGTCCCACTGTGCCGAACCTGTGGGTAGTGGAGGTGTTGTCCCAGAGACGGAGGGGAAGAGCGTGAGCGGCCGATGACTTGACAGCATGCCAGCGAGGTGAACAGGTAGGCGGACGGTGAAGGCCAGCGCGGCCAGTGTCTAGCAGGTAACTTAGGGCTCGGGCTATGGCGGTGTAGCCGATGCGGCCACCTGCGCGGCAGGAAAGGGGCGGGGCAAAAACGGCCGTACCCGGACCATGTGAAGTGCGAACGGAACCAGGGGGGCCGGTGCGGTGCGGTGCGGTGCGATGCCGTGCACGGGGGGCGGACCAGAGACAAAGGGCGTGCGTGCTGGGGTGCAGCGGGACTAAGGCAGTCGGCGGGCCATGAAGCGTGGCTCCCCACCGTCCGCAGTGAACGGGGGGCTCTCGGGGCGCACGAGGGTCATAGTAAGTACCGCAGGGCCTTACATCGCCTGTGCTCACGGCCGTCATCGAGTGAAGGGGTAGTGCGTGCGACCCGGACCGCAGGGAGGGCGCCAGTCTGCGGCGCAGCCCAGGGGACCGAACCGAAGACCCCGGGAAACAGCAAAACCCGGCCCCAGGAGCCGGGACCCCCACCAAGCCCCGCTCCTGCCTCCCTCCCGGCCTCAAAGCGTGGAAGCCGCCGCACCAGACCGAAAGAAGACCTCGCAGAACGTGCCCAACCCGACCCAACCTCACGGAAAGGCACGTGGAACTCAGAACCCGGCCGACCTAGCACCCTGCTGCTGCTGAGGGCGGTCCCCGACCAGCTAGCCGACCGCCTCCGCTCGGGGGACCTGTCTGGGCTAGGGCCTTCGGACGGGGCAGCCCTGAGTGCGTCGGTGCAGCGGAGCTGGAAGGGGGAGGGGGGCTGGAATGTCGTGCTGGGGGTCACGCCCCGCCAGCGGGCTTCGGTGCTGAGGGTTTAGAAAAAAGTCAGTGTGCGCGAGTGCGCGAAGGTGCTGAGGGTGGCTAAGGAGGTGCGCGCGGCGACGGGGGTGATAGTCGCGCCCTACCTCACCGCCCTTGGACGGGCAATGCGGAAGGAGCGGCAGGGTATCTTCGAAGTCCTGCGTGCCAAGCGGCTGCAGCCCCAGTGGTGCAAGGGGGCGGACATAAGGTTCTTTGAGGGTGAGGGCTGGATGAAGTACGGGTTTTGACGGGGGTGCGGTAGGGTGTCCGTGTAACAGGGCCAACTGCGGTCTATGGCCTGGATAGCCAGGCGGGGACAAGCCCCAGGGTGGCGACCCCCTAGTAGTGGTTCGACGACCTACAGTTGGCTGTTGCTAGGGTGGTACTGGTATGGGAGGGCCATACCCGGTAGGTGGCGCTACACGCTTAACCTCTCTCAGCCTCGGCTCGGAGCTGGTTCCTATTGTAACATCGCATCCTAGCACTCGGACGGAAACCCGAACTGAGTTCAGCGCTCGGGATTGAAGCGTCGACTGTCCCATGCAGCCGACAATCCTTCTGTGTAGTTGTCGGGCACCGGTGGGGCTGTGTAGTGGAGTATTGGCGTAGCGTCGTCGCGATGTATGGCATGCGGGTGACGTGGATGGCGTCGTCGCAGCAGCACCACACCCTCGATGTCTATATGGAAACTGCTGCAGGGCTGTGAGGTCGCTGGTGGTGGTCGCCGATAGTGGTCGCCCGCCAACTCCTTCACGCTTCAGTAGCTTGGTCTTGGCGCCGCGGCGAACTCCCAACGCGGGACCCGCACCTGTCAGGGCGACAGCACGCGCTGGGACTTCATCTGCAAACAGGTCGCGCGTACACCCATCCTCCCCTCAACTTTGGTCCACACCCGCGCTCCCCGCGCTCGATCTTGGCTCTGCCTCCCAGGCGCGGCTGCTGGCCGCGTGCCTGGAGCCGCCCCAGGCCTTCATATGCCTCGAGCTCATGGAGACATCCCTCGACAAACTGCTGTACGGCAGCGGTACGGGAGAGGGCGCCACGGGCGGATCCCTGCTGCCCCTGTATCTGGTGAGTGCACGCACGGAACCTGGGGCCTTGCAGGGCGCTACCGATGCGACGTGTGCGGAGGAGCAGCGGGGCTGGACATGCATTGGGGATTGCAGGGAGGCGGGATGCAGGGTGGGCCGGTTGAGACAGCGGCTTGGGATGTAACTCGTCTTGCTCCTCCTTCGCTGGCCTTGCTCGTCAGGTCCTACATGTCGCGAGCGAGGTCGCCAAGGGCCTGCATACCTGGTGAGCTGGATTGCAAAAGGCAGTTTTAGCCGCCTGTTTGACGCCTGAAGCCCTCCCCGCCCCGCCCCGCGCTACTCCACAGCACCCCACCATTATCCACCGCGACCTCAAGCCGGCAAACGTGCTCCTGAACGACCCCTGGGGCAGCTCGCCGCAAGTCAAGATCGGCGTTAGCGCGGGCGTTTCTCTGTAGGGCTGGGGGGGGGGGCAGTGGGACGCACGCTCCTGTGCGGCAGCTTGCTGGTTTTTCTGCTGTCGCCCTCACCCGGCGCTGTCTTTCTATCTACTGATTGAACGGGACTTCGCTGCATGAATGCTGCATGGCCTGCGTTGGGGCCAGCCCTGCTTGTGCCCCACGCCCCTTGCCCAACCCCTGACCACGCACCTTGCCTCCCTCTCCCTGCATCCCGCTTCCGGGATCCCTGCTCTCGGCAACGCTTCACCATCTACGCACAGGACGTGTACAGGTGCGCTCGGCGCTAGTCCCTTATATCCTCAAATCCCGTCAGCACAACGGCCCTTGCCTAGGCCAGTTCCCACGCTGCTGCTCGCACAGTCAAACCCCCTGTAACAACCGACCGCTACCCCTCGACCGGCCGCTGACTGGACCTGCGCAAACCCTGTCAACTCTGTCAGTCTGTCGACCCCACCCCTGTCAACTGCATAACAAGTCCCTGCTTCCACCCCTCTGACGCCACCCCACAACCCACAGCTTCGGAGTGCTACTCTGCGAGATGCTGGCGGGGGCCGTGCCTTGGGCGGGCATGGGCCCAGTGCCCATTGCCGTACAGGCACGTGCCCGGGTCGAGGGAGGGCAGGGAGCCGGGGGAGGGGGTGCTATGGCACGGTCTGCCCCCCGGCCCTGACTTGGTTCCCAACCTACCTTCGCCCCCGTTCCATCGAGCGCGTTACCCCTCTTCCCCCCTTCCCAACTGCCCTCTGTCCTGTCCAACCCGCCTATCCCCACCTACTCGTCCGTTTGTGCCGCAGGTAACAATGCGAAACGGCCGTTTGCCAATGCCCCCCTGGGAGGCACCGGGGGGCTGCCCCTCCCGCTGGCCAGCCAAAATGGTGAGTGGGCGTGGGGCGGGGCTCGTGCTTCCGACCTGGATCCCCGAGAAACACGTCGTGATGATCGTTTACGACATCTGCGCTGCAGATACGGCTGATCGACTCGTGCTGGGACCGTGATCCGCGCCGCCGGCCCGCCGCCGAGGAAGTGGTCAAGGCGCTTCACCTGATCAAGACAAGGATGCAGGTGAGCTGGATCGGGATCGGGGTTTGTAGATAGGGACCTGTGGATCCAGGATGTGGAGCGAGGACAAATCGACAAGGGCCAGTTGAGATCCTGGTGGGCGGGGTTGGGGATCTGGCGTGCGGGAGATCCAGCAAACTGCGGCTCGCTCGTACCCTGCAGGGTCAGGGAAGGGGTTACGTCGATCAGATCGAGCAGGCAATGGTTGATGGCCATTGCGTTGGCCCCTCTCCAACTGTTCCCTTGACTGCTCGCTCTACGCGCTCTCTACGCTTGCCTCGCATTGCAGATGGATGGCATCCTGCCGCCAGATGGCATCCCAGAGGCGGAGCTCTGACCATAGAGACAGCCAGAAGGCGTCGACTGCCGAGCGCAAGCCGCTGCTTCAACCAGCATCAATGAATGGGCGAGGATGCACAGCTGGGCTTGGAATTTGGACGGGGGACTGGTGACTCTGTGGGCGGGTGAGGGAGGGGGCCGCGGAGGGATAGACGCCCTTCTCGAAGAAATGCATGCGTAACAAGTCTTTGATGTCGCCTTTGTAGCGTGTGACCTGCACACGGATAGGCGGCGTCAGCTAGGTGTGGATGGGTGCTGCCAGCGAGTGCGGGGATGCCCACAATTGAGTCGAGTGGGCGGCAAATCTCATGCTACGCCTGACACCGCTCCAGAGTGGGAAACAGCGTTCAATGGCGGACTGTAACGCATTTATCAATTGGTGGCCGGCCGCCGTTCGGCACTCTCTCTGATATATGGTGGTGGCCGGCAGAGCGGGGTGCGCGTGAAATTATAAAACGGCGTCAGCTTGGGTAACCCCGAGCGTTGGTCACATGACTCATGTTCGGCCGGGTCGGTTGTCTGCTGGTCCCGGCGGCGTGCTGGGACCGTGATCCGCGCCGCCGGCCCGCCGCCGAGGAAGTGGTCAAGGCGCTTCACCTGATCAAGACAAGGATGCAGGTGAGCTGGATCGGGATCGGGGTTTGTAGATAGGGACCTGTGGATCCAGGATGTGGAGCGAGGACAAATCGACAAGGGCCAGTTGAGATCCTGGTGGGCGGGGTTGGGGATCTGGCGTGCGGGAGATCCAGCAAACTGCGGCTCGCTCGTACCCTGCAGGGTCAGGGAAGGGGTTACGTCGATCAGATCGAGCAGGCAATGGTTGATGGCCATTGCGTTGGCCCCTCTCCAACTGTTCCCTTGACTGCTCGCTCTACGCGCTCTCTACGCTTGCCTCGCATTGCAGATGGATGGCATCCTGCCGCCAGATGGCATCCCAGAGGCGGAGCTCTGACCATAGAGACAGCCAGAAGGCGTCGACTGCCGAGCGCAAGCCGCTGCTTCAACCAGCATCAATGAATGGGCGAGGATGCACAGCTGGGCTTGGAATTTGGACGGGGGACTGGTGACTCTGTGGGCGGGTGAGGGAGGGGGCCGCGGAGGGATAGACGCCCTTCTCGAAGAAATGCATGCGTAACAAGTCTTTGATGTCGCCTTTGTAGCGTGTGACCTGCACACGGATAGGCGGCGTCAGCTAGGTGTGGATGGGTGCTGCCAGCGAGTGCGGGGATGCCCACAATTGAGTCGAGTGGGCGGCAAATCTCATGCTACGCCTGACACCGCTCCAGAGTGGGAAACAGCGTTCAATGGCGGACTGTAACGCATTTATCAATTGGTGGCCGGCCGCCGTTCGGCACTCTCTCTGATATATGGTGGTGGCCGGCAGAGCGGGGTGCGCGTGAAATTATAAAACGGCGTCAGCTTGGGTAACCCCGAGCGTTGGTCACATGACTCATGTTCGGCCGGGTCGGTTGTCTGCTGGTCCCGGCGGAGCACGTGACATGCCACCGCACTCTGTGCCAGAATGGTAGCTACCGGTAACGCTTGGCACTCTTTCTAATACATGGGGTGGGGAGCGGAGTGGGTGGGGAGTCATGGGATGCGTCAGCTTGGGTAACCCCCATCGTCGGTCATATGGCGCATAATTGAAGTACTGGACGGGCAGAGCATGAGCGAGCTTGTCCACTCAACCTCAAGGTTGCCTCCGCACTGTTGGATGCTCAAGAGAGAGCTGGATAGGGATGGACGCTGATTTGGCTAACAAGGGTTTACGGATGTTGAGGCTGCATGGGGCTGTCGTGCCCAGGGGCACTTGCTCATGAATAACAGACAAGGATCCCGGGGGGCGGTTTGCTGTGGCGGACGCGACGAGAATTGGGGTAATGCAGGTGTGCTACCGTTTGTTTGGGCATGCGCCCGGCTGCCCGAGACCCCGAGTGCGCATTGCTTCTGCGCTCAGGACGTTCCACTGACACGACGCTGTGAAGGGATGTCACCGAAAGCTACTGGCCATTGGCGAGTTTAGCGCCCTTCAAGGTTATTAGGTGCTGCCTCAAGTCGCTGCGGGGAAGCAGTGCTGATGTTGATCGGGTCTGAGGGAGTGGGTCCCATCCCTCCGGACAGAGTGCGGGGGGGGGGGCGCATGGCATGCAGGCTGTCCCTGTTGGGTGGGTCCGGGAAGAGTCACAGGTGTGGCCACCGTGGGTGAGGGAGAGGTCGTCGGTTGGTTGTGGTGTGTAGGGCATGGGCCGCGAACCACTCAACCTGCGGGTAATCTACCCTGCTTTGTCGTCGCCTGTGGAAGGGAGGGCCCGCGAGGTCATGGGCTTACGGGGGTGGGGGCGTCCAGGCGCCCTGTGGGCCTCGCGCCAGCGGTCGGCAGGGGCTGGGCCCCCCGTGTAATGAGGGCTAGTGAATCTCCCCTGGTGCGACGCAAGGTTGCAGGCAGGGTGAGAGGCGGCTAGGGGGGAGCTTACATGTCCCCTTGCGGCACAGAATCGAAGCAACAAGGCAAGTGCCACATGTAGCAGAGTGCTCGACGCGGCGAGAATGCAGTAACGGGTAGGCTCGTTTTGGTTGGATCTGCCATGTAACTGCTGTATCTGCACTATCTGGTACAATTGTTGCTACTGCCTTGCGGGGCTGAGCCCTTCATTTGACCGAGTCCCGCAGGGGATAAACAGGCGGTACACGAGCCGTAGTCACCGGAGCCGCTGGAGAAGGGCACCAAAGACCAAACTGAGGCTGCAGAGCGGAGTGCTGGCTTGCTCTTTACTCCTGGCTCCTAGCTTGGTTGGATCCTTGAGCACAGCCGTACCCTCTGGTCGATGTGGCAGAGCACAATCTCATCAAGAAGCCGAGGGTTTACACGGAGTCAAGAGATGAGTGAAGCAGATTGTGACGACCCCCACAAGCAGCACCTGACAGCATCAGCACCAGCCTCTGACACGACTCCCACCATGCCGCTAAACAGCAAGCTATCAAGCCCAGACCTGCTGCACAACCTGCATCAACTTACGTACATCGGGTGGCAGCGACAGCACTTATTACGCCCCTCGCTCCGGGCCCCCTTCCATGCTGTCTGGGCGCATGCCTTTGACATGGATACCAAGTGCATATGACAGCTACGGGGGACGCGCACTGCGCCTCTCACGCTCCGACACCAGGACAGACAGCCCGCATGGTTGCTACATTAAACTTATTGGGAGCAAGCAAGGAACAGCACGCCGAAAGAAACCCAATGAATTGACAAGAACCCTCAACCCGTGGACTCGCACGCAACCCCCAAAGCATCAGGACATGGCACGGCAGCCTCACCAAACCGTAGTCCCCCAGCCCCCGACATTACCCGGAGCGCCACGCCAGCAGAGACGCAACGCTCAAGCGCCGGCTTGTGAAGACTTCAGGCGCAAAAGCGCGACTCAATTTCCCAAACAGCCCTTGCACACCTGCAACTCCTGAAGGCGACGGCTTTCATGTCGCCATGCAACTCAAGCTCTTCAAAGCGTGCAAGCGCGCAACAAACAAGTCGCCCCCTGGCCCCGTCTCTGTCAGACTGTCAGAGATAATTTTAAACACAACATGTAAGCCCGCAAGCACGTCTCGGCCGGCTGGCCAAGAGCCCCAGGCACACTTGTCTGCCGAGCGGCGATGTCACGCACCGCACGCCATGCCATTCAAGCGCATGCCATGGTTATTCTCGCGAAATTCGAGCTATCAGAACCCAATCAAGAAGAAAGCCGAAGCCAAGGCAGAAGGGCTTCTGCGCAGGCCCCACAACATCGCAAACGCGTATCCCACCATCCAGATCCTGGTTTGTCACAGCAGCTCTGACCAAGCCGTTCTGACCATGTTTACTTGCATCCGTTCACATTGCGTGTGACCAGGCCCTCAGGGTCATCTCGGTGCGTGTTCGAGGCGTGCTTGACCATGGGGGTCACACAAACGCACAGATGGAAGCCAGCAGCGCCCTCGATCTCAGCCCCCGCCTTTGTCCTAGCCCCCACCTTTGAACAACACTTTTCCATGCGCATAGAAGCAACTGGATGGCAAAGAGCGCCCGATGAGAGGCGCTCGCCCCCAAAGGGCTGCCCCCACATCAAGGTAGATAGTTAAGGGGCCACTCTCCACATGCTCCTGCCGGCGCTCACGTAGCTATTACCGCGCGTGACAAATGAAAATCCCCCCACAGGCCAGTACACAAGAGCTGAGCCGGGGGGATTTTCGCAAGCGCCCAACGCGCGTGCACTGCGTGTTCTTAACACCTGTCCATACGAGCCACACACGAGCCCGTGGGATACATCCCACGCCCGCAGCATATCTTTCCTGCTGTCAAACATTAAGCTCTTGAAGCACCCATCCTTCTTATCTTAAGATCCTCTCTGTGCGGCAGGTGCAGGCTGCCGTGTCAGGTTCCCTGGTAGCCGGCAGACCACCCGCCAGCCCCACATCGAAGAACGGTTGTCATGCTAGACTCTGGATGGTGTCCCCTCCCTCCCCGTGATGCAAGGTGATCTTCTGAGCTATGTACTGCCCCTGTGCTCCCCCCATATACCATGGTACAAGACTGAGGCATTGGCCATGCGCCACCCAAGCCAGCGTTGCACAACCCTTGCCTAGCACAGCAAGAGGGGCAGCCCCCAACCACGCCACCCCAGAGCTCACAAAGCTCACCCAACACAGAGCACAAGAAGCGCATCACGCAGTCTCTGGGGTCCGGGCAAAAGGCCTCTCTCGCCTCTCCGTAAAGCCAAAACAACACAGCAACCGGCCTTCCTCCCCGTCAGTTAGCCTGACCTGCGTCCCAGGCTCAGGGTTGCTCTGGCTCCAAGCCGTCGTGCTGCGGCTCGATGGCGTCAGCTTCATGCCCCACCGCTGAAAGCCTGGCCTCGACTTCCGCCACTTTGAGGGAACACATGTAGTACGACGCCTGGGCGCGCGAACCCGCTCCGATGACCGTGACGTCCTCACTGCCGTTTCCAACGACGCTGGCGGCCCCCGTGAGGCCGCGCGCCGCGAGGCGGGCCGACCCCGGGCCCTTGCCGCCAGCGGCTTTGCGGTCCTTGCCTCCTGCGGCGCCGTTGGCGGCAGCCGCGTTTTGGACTGGAGAGATGGAGATCCCGACCGCGGCCGCGGCGGCGGTGGAGATGGACGAGGCGGTGGTGTAGGTGCACAGCACCTGTGGGGTGGCCGCAGGTTGAGGTGCAGCGCGAGACGGTAAACCTTCACCTCGGCAAAGACAGTAGGACAACTGCCCGCGCTGAGCGCTGTGCATGGTCAAGCTGTATGGGGGGCGCTTCCGGCAACCATGATCTCTCCCAGCCACGCCGTGTGTACCGTTGTGCGTGAAAGACAAGAGCCCTTCCACCCCGAATCCCAAACTGACCTGGCCACGTTGGGCCGTGGAGACGAGCTTGGACAGGTGCTTGGCGACCCTCCCGCGGTACAGCAGCCGTCCCGTCGTACGGCAGACCTCCGTACCGACCATGCCGTAATCTACGGCAGCCTTCGTACGAGGGCCGCGGAACAGCACGTGCATCTGCACCGGCGCGGCGGCGGCGGCCGCCCCAGCCGTCGCGATGGCGGCGGCGGTGGCGCTGCCTGGCGTCAGCGGCGCAGCGGCGCCGCCGTCGGCGGCGGGCGGCACCGTCCCGATGTGCTCGCTCACGATCCGGATCCTGCCGCCGCCGGTGTGTCGATCCACGTCAGCATCGTCGTCCGTGGTGGCGACGCCGCCGGTTGACATCACGTGCTTGGCGGCGGCGGCGCCGCCGTCACTGCCGCCGCCGCCACCGTCGTCATCGTCGCCGATGATGGGTATCAGCTCCGCGGCGTGGGGCCGCGGCGAGAAGCCAAAGCCCGACGCGGGCGGGCCAGAAGATGTGCGGGCGGGCACGTGCCTAGGTGCAGTTGCACCCGGGCTTGTAACCCCCACCGGAGGGCCCGACGTACAGGTGGCCAAGCCTTCCACGTGGGCGCCCCCAGCACTGCCCGTGATGCCTAGGGCCCCCGTCGTGTGTGACGGAAGCATACCCCCGACGGTAGCGGCCCTGTAGCCCGGCGCCGTCGGGCTCAGGAGCACCGCCGCGGGGCTCAGAGCGCCCGCCGAGCTGTCTGCCGCTGCCGCCGCCGCTGCTGCCGCAGCCGCCGCGGCTGGCGACGTGGGCGTAGCCAGGCAGCTGGGCTGCGCAGGGCTGGTGCCTAGCGGGACCAGGCCGGACGGAAGCTCGCTGGCGGAGGTTGCGTTGGCAAGCCGGGAAACGTAGCCCATCTGTGAGGAGCTTGCGGGGCGGGCGTAGGCGCTGGCGTTCAACAGCGCCGCCACCGTCACTGCCGCCGCCGCCGCCGCGGCGGCCGGTGGCGGCGGGGTCAGGCTGGCGCCGCCGGGGCTGCGCGGCGACGGCAGCATGGGCCAGCGGCGCGCCGGCTGCGGGAGCGGGGGCACGTGGTCTGTGTCGGGTACGGCAGAGTCCAGTCGAGCGCCGCTGCGTGTTGCGGCCGCAGCTTCTTGAGGGGCTTGAGGAGCGGCAAAGGTGATGGGCGTGTGGGCGGTGGCGGAGGGCGGCGAGGGCCGGATCTGCAGCGCGACGGAGGCGGCCCGCTCGACCCAGGCGCCGCTGCCGCCAACCGGGATGACGTCATCCAGGTTAAAGTCTGACTCATCCGCCGGATGACTCATGATCGCGTCGAAGCCGCCGTCATGGCCGTGCGACTGGCTCGACACGGCGTAACCGCTCCGGGGCCGGAGCTTGACGAGCAGCGACGCGAATGTCGTGCGGCCGTTGTACGGCAGCCCCGCCGCCGCCGTCAGCGGTGCTAATGCGGCGGTGTCATAAGCACGCGGCGTGCCGCCACCGCCGGCGGTACCGTCTGCCACCGCCGTGGGAGGGAGCTTGACGGAGCGGGGCGTGGCGCCACCGGCGGCGCCGCCGGCGCGCGGTGCCTTTTCGTCTCCCGCCTCGCTCACGACTGACATGCTGTACGGCGCCGCACTCAGTGGCATAAGTAAGCTGGGCGCGCTGGCCTCAACCTCGGTCGGCAGCCGGCGTCGCGTGCGGGCGTTCAACAGGTGCTGCCTGCTCCGTATCGCGCCGCCACTCGCCGGCCCGCCGCCTCGCAGCCTGGCGAACGAGCCGCTGACGGTTGGGGACGCCGGCGGCTGGACCTGAAGAGCTCCGCCCGACATGAGGTGCTGGGAGGGCAGGCGGGAGCCGGTCCGCGAGGGCATGGGGCCGCTCAGGGGCCTGTCGCAAGCGCCCGATGACAGCGGCTGCCCGGCATTGGTCTGGGAACCGCCCAAGAGCGCAACGGAGCCCGGCGCTGCCTCCACCTCAATCGTCTCGAATGCCTCGTGTCGGAGCAGCTCGGCCGACCTGTGGTTCGAACCAAAATGGGGCCACGGGGCGTCGGCAAGACAGCGCGGAGCTGGAAAGGCCGGCCGGCGGTTGGCGGCCCGTTGGGGCCCAAGCAGGTGCGCGCAGGCCCTCGTGGGGCCCTCATGGGGCCCTGCCGGCTCGTATGACGGCGAGGTCGTCCTGGCTGGCACCCGCCTGCCCATGCACTTGCTTCTGCCCCAGGTACTGTCCATCTCCCCGTGCCCTGTGCCCTGGCTTCTTCCCGCTTCTCCCCCCCCCCAAAACTAAACCCTGAAACCCCTAAAACCCCTAAAACCCGCGCTCACCAGTCCCACGCCAGCATGTCGGCCTGCATGCACAGCGCCCAAGCCACCGCCATGAGCGGCTCAGCAAAGGCCGCCACGATGCCGTCAGCGCCGCCGCCGCGAGCCTCAGACATGTAGCCGCCTGCCCCGATGCGGAACGGAGTGCAGGGGTTCAGTCAGCAGCGAGCAGTGGGGGCGGCAAACAGTGTGGGGGGTCGAGGGGGCCCAGGGAGTCCCTGGTGTGGGGCTCGCGCTGTGTGGTGGTGCTGTCGTTTGGCGGCCTCCTTCGCTGTCCCGCAAACTTCCAGCTGCCAGCTACCAACCCACAACCACAACCAACATCTCCCAAAAGTCAAGAGGATCAGATCTTCTTCTCACCCATGGGAGGCAGGGACTCGAGCAGCAGTGTCTCGAGGACGCGGGTGACCTCCGCGGCCAGCTGGGCGTGGGTGGCGCGGAGCCCAGACAGGCCCGCCACGTGGAGCCGAACGAGCGCCACCGGGCCCGCCGGGGCCCCCAGCAGGCCCGGCAGTAGCTGCCGCCGTACGCGCGGCAGCAGCTGAAGAGCCAGGCGGGGTGCGAGGGCGGCGCTGTGCAGCTGCGAGGGGGGAAAGGAGTGAAGGCGGTCAGAGGTGAGTTTGACGAGCTTGGGAATGACGATTGCGGCGCTGTACGACGCGTACGACAGTCAACTAGACGCTTACTAACCTGGTACAGCTCGACCTGGCGCAGGTCCTCTAGTAGCTCCACGCGTCCCAGGTGCCACAGCTCCAGCCCCTCGGCCGATAGCGACGCGACCATCTCCGGACCGCCAAGCAGCAGTCCCGCTGACGTGTCCGACAGAAGGACTACGCCTCCCTGCAGATTGAGGCGCGATAAGAGGACAGTGCAAGCAACCTCGCGGGCAGTGGCAGGAATAGCGCGAGGGTTCCACAACTGTAATAGGTCTGAGCCTCTTTCACAGACCTGCATGCCCCCAAACGAAGGGCGGCCCCGCCAGCTTCTCATGGCCTCTTTCGTCCTCCCAGCGTCCACTCACGTGTGCCGCGTCAGCCACCGCCTTGGCCAGTCGGATGCATGCACCGCTGAAGGTGACGCGACCCGAGGTGCGGTTGCGCGCGAGCTCGAAGTCCCGAACGCCCGAATGGAGCCCAACGCGAACGCGCAGGCCGCTGCGGGGGAGGCAGGAATGGGGGCGAGCAAGGGTACCGAGTTAAAACCGCAGATGAGACGTCAGATACCGGTAATGCGATGGGCGTCCTATACAGGTGGGCGTGCAACTGGTGCAATCGAGTGGCAATGGATGTGTGGCACGCGGCATGGTACGCATGCGAATCGCAACGACACGTCGGCACGCGGCACGCTTTTGCCTCACCGGAATAGCACCATGGCTCCCGGGGTTAGGGCGTCGACCAGGATCCACCCAGACGCTGCCTCACGCCCCCACGGCCAGCCGCCGCCCGCGTTTCCTCCGCCGCCGGCGCCGCCAGCGCCGCCGCCGGAGCCGAACGGCACAGGCGTCACGCTGCCGTTGGCCGCCGCCGCGCCGCCGCCGGTGCCGACATATGACGTCATCAATGATCGCGCGCCGGCGCCGCGCCGCGCCGCCGTAACGCTCGCGCCGCGGAGCAGGGAGGACCCGCGCCTCATCAGGGGCTCTGTGCCGTCGCCGCCGCCGCCGCCACCACCGCCGCCGCCGCCACTGACCCCAACGTCTGTGATCTTGCCCCCAAATAACAGGGAGAGGTGCTGCGAGTGAGTCATAGAGGTGAGCTCGCCAGGCTCCGAGGTGCCATGCAGCTGTACGTCACCCGTCATGACCGCCGCCGGCCCCGTGATCGCCGTCGAATCGTACGGCATGTGATCCGAGACCAGGGCCCCGTCCGTGTCATCACAACCGTCCGAAACGTTTGCGCCGCCGCCGCCGCCACTCCTGACCGCCGCCGCCGCCGCTGCCGCCGCCGCTGTGGCTGCGGCGGCCACCTCAGGGCTCGCGAACGCACCCGCCGGAGAGTACAGCGCACGCCGCCCCCTCCGCTGCTGCTGGTATTGCTGGCTGCAATGCTGGTTGTCCTGTTGCTGCTGCTGCAGCAGCGCGCGGCCCCGCATTGACCACACGCCGCCGTTGCCGCTGAGGCGCGGCAGCGACAGCGAACCCGACCGTTGCTCTGACAGCGGGCAAACCTGGCCCGAGCTCAGACCGAGCGTCGTGTGGAGCCCCGCCGTCAGGTGCTGGCTAGCCGAGTGCGCCGGCGGTGTGTGGGGTGCGTCGCTGCCCGGCTCTGGCTCGCCCACCGGCGGCGTGGGCGGCGGCGTGGGGCCGCTCAGCGCCGTGAGAGGAGGCGGCGGCGTCAGCCGCCGCGACAGCGCCGAGCGGTTGGTGTGTCGGGAGCCACTCGAGTTGAGGGTGGCACCGGCGGCGGCGTGGCCCCCGTGCGTGCTGCCCTCGCTGCCGCGGACCTCCGCTGAGCTTGAGACGGGCAGGACCGACCGAGACCGTGACGGCGCGACGCGGCGCGCGACCGAGAGCGGCGGGGGCGTCCGTGTGAGGCTGGCTGAGCTGCAGGGGCGGCCGTGCGGCTGCAGCGCTTGCGCGTTGCCCGGCAGCGAAGAGCCCGTGCCCGTGCTCGTGCCCCGGCCCGCAGCCGAGCCCATGGCGGCGGCTGTCGTACCTGCGGCGCCCGTGTTGGTGATTGCACGTGGGTACGGACACGAGGCAACCGACGTCAGCTCGGTTGGCGAGAGCGCGGCGCCGGTGTTTGTGGTGGGGCCCAGGCCGCCGTGGGCGCTCGTGAAGGAGGAAGACGAAGAGACGCGAGTCAGGGGGCCGGAAGCCGGACCGCTGGCGTGGCCACCGGCGTGGCCGTTGCGGCAGCTGGCGCCCGTGGCGTAAATGGAGCCGCCCAGTCCCGTCGTTCCGTAAATGAGGGCCTGGACCTCCTTGGGCGCTCTACGGGAACGGGAGGACGTGGGGCACGTTTGGGGCGGGAGCGTGAGCGACGCGTGGCTCCGCTCTGGAAGGAGACGACCCCGTCCCCACCCTCAGAGCATGGGCCAGCCAGCAGGACAGCATGCTGTTGAACCAGTCGAGGCAGCCTTGCCACGGCCAGTCCCTACCTGGCTAGCGCGTGCACGGGCCGGCAGACGTCTGCCTCCAGAAGAGCCGCAGGCCACTCTGCGACCATCAACTCCGCCTGCAGTTGGAGGCGCAGCAAAACCATGAAGAGCGGGCAGCAGCAGCAGTCAGAGGCCAAGCATCGCAGGCCGTAGCCACACCCGGCGTCCAGGGCCACCAGTCCACGGCATGCACCGGCACCGGCCTCGCGCCCCATGATGGCTGCACGAGTAGAGACCGGCGCCATACCGTATAACGGCAATTCCAATCCCACAACTCGAGCCGCCCCGGCTTAACACTTCCGGAGCGCTAGGCACACCGCCCAACCAACACGCCCACGCGCCTGCAAGTGCGAGGCGAAGCGCGCCGCCGCCGAGGCCGTGGGGAAGGCCGCTATGAAGGAGTCGCCCTCGGTGGCGCTCTCGTAACCCCCGTGCTGCGCCAGCAGTCGGCGGATGATTGCGTCGTGCAGCTGCAGCGAGGCCTGCATCACCTCGGCGGGGAGCAACTCCCATAGGGAGGTGGAGCTCTGCGAGGGGGCAGAAGGGGGTGGAATTTGAGTTTGGAGTGAGAGTTTGGAGAGCCCAGATGGTAGCGGGGGGGTGGCGGGTGGCGGAGGGGGGTGATGAGAGTAGCGGGGAGAATGATGCGTGGTGCAGAGGGGGCCGGCCGCGTGGGGAACGCTCCCCGGTCCCGTCAAGCCCGCTCACTGCTCCAACGGTCCGCGCCCCTACTCCCCCAGGCGCCCCGCCGCGCCCTTCCCTGGTCGGCTCTCCAGGCCCCGCCCCGCCTGTGCTACCAGGCCAGCTGCCACTGCTCCCCTCGGTGGACTCTACCACTGCCCGCCTCCACAACTCCCGTCCACCCGCCTCACCTGCACGTCCGTCACTAGCAGGGTGCACTCGGGTGAGGCGTACGGCAGGTAGGCCCTCTTGCGCCGTGCGCTGCTCGCGTTAGGCTGCAGCAGCACCGCCACCTGCGGGGGTGCGGGTGCGGGTGCGGGGTTGGGAGCGTGTGAAGGGCTGCTCGTGCAAGCCAGGGATTTGGTGTAGGGTTAAGGGTTGCGGGTGTCACACGAGCTGCAATGAGCACACGCAAGATCGGAGCACGTGACGGCGTGTCCCCACTCCGTGCATAAAGCAAGGGGAATGCAGAGGGCGGCAGAGGGCTTGTACCGGTAGGCAGGAGGCAGGGGGCGGCCGGGTGTGTTTTATTGCTCACCAGCGCAAACACGCCGAGCAGCAGCACCGCTCCACCCACGCCCGCGCCCACGCCCACTCCGATCTTGGTTGCCTCGTCCAGACCGCCCGACTCGACCTGAGAGCAGCAGGAGCACGCGCAGGGAAGCCACCGCGGGGTCACGGTCCAAGGTCATTGGGCAGTGGATGCAGTGGCGACGCGCACACGGCCTCTCAACGCTCTGTGTCACCCCCGTCAGATCCCGCATTGCATGCCCCGGGGGCTCACCGGGGCGGGTGGCGGCGAGCCAGGCACGGGCCGCTCGATACTGTTTTGAAAGGGGGGGCACAGCACCAAGGATACATAGCACGAGTCAGCTGCGCAGGCCCCAACCCAACAAAGCACGAGCAGTAAAGAGCACGACCCAGATGCTACGGCCCACTCAATCGTCGCCCCCGCGCCGCCGCGTTAATTAAAAGTCATGGAAGATGCGACGCGCACGCACCTCTTGAAGTACCGCAGCTTGAGCCACTCTCGGCTGGTGTTGGCGTACACGTTCTCAACCGCCCACTGCGCCGTTGAGACGATGTCGTCCACGGGGCGGTCGGTCTCGGTGATGTCAACCGCCGCGGCGTCAACCGCCAGGCTGCAGCGGGTGGAAGTGGCCGAGGGGGCTCAAGCTCACGACTTGACAACGGGAGCTGCCAACCCAAGGCTGCTCAGCAGGACAAGCTGTATCCCCTTTTCGACTTAGCGTTTTTGTCGACAGCTCCTTCTACCTTCTACATCCTGGCTACCCCCGGGCCCAGGTCAGGTATGTACGTTACGTTGATAAGCTGCAGAGCTAGCGCGCGGCGCGACAATGTCCTATCTCGATAATCGCTTACTAGTAGTCGATTGCGCCGTGGATGCGCAGGTTGAGCGCGAGGTTGTCGCTCTCGACGCTCTGCGAGATGGCCGCCAGGTAGAGTAGCGTGTCATCGGGGTGGTAGTTGGCGCGGGTGTATCGGGGCAGCGAGGCGGGGGAGAGCATGTCGGAGCGCACGGGCGTGGTCTCTGCGGGGGATGGGCGGGGAAGGGGAGAGCGGAGTGGGGGAGGTCGGTGAGGCAGAGCGAGAGCAGGGTGGGTGAGGGGCGGAGTGCGGCAAGGGGGGCTGGGGAAAGGGGCAGAGAGGCGGAGGTCGGCGAGGGCCTCCTCCTTCCGCTCCCATTCCCTGCCCTTCCCGGCCTCTTCCTCAAACACACGAGCCAGCCCGCTCGCTCACCAGTAGCCGGGTTGAGCACCGACGGCCACATGCTCTCCGGGTAGGCACGCCGCGCGCACAGGCGGTACGCCATGTACTGCGAGTACGGATCGGATCGGCGGTTGATGGCGTACGTGAAGGCGCCGCGGCCGGCGAAGGGCGCCGAGTTGATCCACACGGTCGAGCCGTTCTGGCGGGGCAAAGGGCAGGAGACGAGGTAAGTGTGAAGCGGCTTTCCAGGGTGCAAGCTAAGGGTGAACGATTAGGTTCAGCTTCGCGGCGAGCGCACCACCTGCTGGGTCTGGAGCCCCGAGACAGCCGCTCCCCTCTGCTGTTGCTGGTATCGGCAACCGCTCTCTTCGACAACGCCAAACTCCCTCCACCCAGCTCGGCCCTCCCCCGCGCGCACCTGCAGCGTGTGCGCCCTGCCGTAGGGGCAGGCGCTGGGGGAGCAGGGGACCATGCGGCCCGTGTCTCGCTCCATGACCTGCGGTCGGGTGGGGCCACGTGGTTACAATTGGTTGAACTGGGTTGCGTGTGCATGTGAGCGGTTGGGGCAGTTGGGCCGTGGCCACGTTGGCAAGTGGCTGCGGTGGCGGGGTGCTTGGCCCCGCGTTCAGCGCCAACATGCGTGAGCGTGACAGGATGCTGGGAGGGGGTTCCGCTCAGGCGCGCAACCCCCTACCGGGCCCCAGGCCCACGGGCCCACCGCCCGCGCACGCAGGACCCACCTGCGTGCTGCCCGGCAGAATGCTGGTGCCGGTCTTGCCCCTAACGCGAGTGGCGTTGTTGAACATGGCGTACTGGGGGAAGGAGGACGAGGTGGGAGCGGTGGGGGGCGTGGGGTAGGGGGGTTACGGGGGAGCAAGCCTTTCTGGGTCTGTGCCGTGTTGCGGCAAGCCGTATAACTCGTTCACGCGAACAAGGCATAGCCGCACCTTGAAGTGCAGCGTCGTACCAACCGCCATGAGGCAGTTGCCCGTTATGAACGGCATGGCAACGGGCAGGCAGTTGACCTGGTCGAAGGGCGCGGTTACGCGGGCCAGGCGGCGGTACAGCCGCGCCGCCACTCGAGTACCTGGGGGCGGCAGAGGCGAGGTGGCGACGGTTTTGGTGAGCGCAATGCCTCAGCCCAACCAAGCATTCGCCTCCGGTCTTGAAACTCGGTACCGTTTCGAGCTGCGCTTGCTTCTGGCGCTCGTCTGCTCCCTCGCCTCGATTGATCTCCCAACCCGCCCTGACCCTCAGCGCCGATTCCGACCCCAGCACACGTCTCTCCCTGCCGCCGCCACTGCCATGCCTTCCCGACTGATCCCCCCTACCCCCCACCCCGGGGCCCCCCATCCCACCCTCCCAGTCTATGAGCAGCTGCATGGAGTCGGGCCAGATCCTCCCCCTCCCCCTCCCCCACCCCCACCCGGCTCCCCAGCTCAGGGCCTCCCCGGGCCCCGCCCAGGCCCGCCCAGGCCCATCCCACCCTCCGAATCAATGAGCGGCTGCATGGAGTCGGGGTCGAAGTGGAAGCCCTGCCGGGTGCCCAGCGCCTGCATGAATGGCACCTGGATGGCTTGGAAGGTGTAGCCGTTGTAACAGCCTGGGGGGGGGGGGGAGGAGCGGGGGTGTTGAAAGCTGGGTGGGATCGCGCCGCCTGCGCCAGAGAAGCATAGCGCCCCCAAAGTGCGGTAGAGTTCCCCGGCAGCGCGGGCTGTGGTGTACGCGGGTTGGGGCGTGCACCGCACATCCGCGCCGCACCGTCCGGACGCTGGCCTGAGAGCCGATCGGCCCTTGATCTCACCTCCCATACGGTATCCACACCCTTACACCCCATGCCCTTCGATCGTCGACAATCACCTCCCTTCTCCCCATTCTTCCAAGCCTGCCAGCCCCCTCACCCGGCTGCTTGGGCATGCAGAAGCCCCACGCCCCCCGCCCGCTGCCGTCCAGATCGGTGCCGTTGTACCGCTCAGCCACCTCCAGCACCTCCTCCCTGCAGCAGGGGAAGGCGGGATGAGGGGGGGATGAGGGACTTGGGCGGCTGGTGGCACGTTTAGGCCCCGCCCAACGCACCGTGCCACAATGCACCGCCAGCGCCCACCCACCCAAGGACTCCCAGGACCGTGGAAACTGTGGCCCCGGTCCGACCCAGACCCCCTGAACCCGTTCCCTAGGCACCCCTGCCCCGGCCGCTACACGGGTGGTGGGGGTAGGTACCAAAGGGGTTCGCCGCCCGGGCCCACCCAGGCCCAACAAACTCTACCCCAGGCCCAACCCAGGCCCCACCAGGTCGCGGGCACGGGGATGCCGCGCTCATCGAAAAAGTCCCGCCTGGGAGAGGGGTTGGCAAGGAGGGAGGAGGGGGGCACGTGCGGGGTCAACAACCCTGGGCGAAGAAGTCGCGTCGAAGTGAAGTGGGAGGTAGGAAGGTGGGGGGCGGGTGTGTGCAAGGCGCAAGGGCAGGCTGCCCAGCGACTTGGGGGGACTGGGGCTCGGGTTCCTGCGGCCTCAAAAGTCCCCCACTGCCCTTCGCTCTGCACCCGTCGGAGCCCTCTTCGTCCACCCCCGCTTCCCCCATCCTCTCCCCTCCTCCCCCAAACTAACCTCCCCCCTCCAAGAGCCCCTCCCCTCGCCCGTGGCCCGTTGCTCTACGCACTTACCCTCTTCTCTCCCCCTCCACCCCCCCTCCCCCACCGGTAATAGAAGAGCATGATGGCAGCAGACACAGGCAGCCCCACCACCTTTCCATCGTACACGGAGGCAAAACTGGTGGGAGGGAGCAAACATGTCAGGTCATCAGATGTGGACCGAGCATTTCTCGGGCGTGGTCCTTGTCTCCGGCTGCGTTCCGTCACCACACGATTCGCGACGCGCTTCGTGTTGCAGTTTCCTTCCTCCCCGCTCCTCACCCCGCCCCCTCACCGCCTGAACAGCTTGCTGTAGCCGTTCCACTGCAAGTTGGAATCCTGCAGTACAAGCTTACTCATGTCCAGCAGCCCGCTTACGGGCTCGTCCGCCATCTGGGCCGTGAGTACGGGATCCAGGAACCAGGCATCGCGCTGAGAGGGTGTTGGGGGAGCATGACGAGTGGGCCAAGGGTGAGGCGGCGCGGGGGAGGGCAAGAGCTGGGTCGGGAGGGGCTGGGGCCGAGTTTATGGTTTTGGGGGAGAGGCCCTCTTCCTGTGTTATCGCCCTGCTCCCCACCCCCTCCGTATGGCCATCCAGCCCACCTGCATCCCTTCCCTTCCCATCCCATCCCATCCCATCCCATCCCATCCCATCCCATCCCATCCCATCCCATCCCATCCCATCCCATCCCATCCCATCCCATCCCATCCCATCCCATCCCATCCCATCCCATCCCATCCCATCCCATCCCACCCCAGCCCAGCCCACCCAGCCCCTCACCACGCCCTGCGGTGAGTCCTCCTCAAACTCCCGCAGAGGCTCCCGAGTCCACAGCCTAGAGTCCACCACATCCACGCCCAGCGGGTACTGCACGCAGTTGATAAGGGGAGGGTAGTTAGCGCCTAGCGGACACGGTAGCATGAGAGCGTAGCCGTACAGCAAGATCGGCGAGTAGTATTACGCAGCCCAAACGTAGAGCGGTAACAACCCTCGATTAGCGCCCCGGGCATCGCCCTGGATTGCTATCCACGCAACAAGCACCGCCGCTCCGCTCCGCGCCCTTGCACGCCCCATGGCCCAAGCCAGGGGCTGCTCCTCCGCCCCCCCCCCCCCGCCCGTACAGCGAGCAGTCAAGTCCGCAGCCCAAGTCCCGGCCGCGGCCCTTTCCCACCGCGATGCCTCTGGAGATGTTGGCCGTCAGCGGGATGACGGTCACATTGGTGACAGCTGCGCGGAGGGCAGGGGACAACTTATCTTTAGGGGCATCCGGGGGCACGTGGAGGCTCGCGCAAGCGGCGCCCGACGCAAACGCTCCCACACGACGAGCTGGGCCAGGGAGGTGCGGCTGCAAGCTCTTCGATGCTGAAGAGCTGTTTCTGGACCCATGGGCCAGGCCCATCAGGTGACCCGCCCTGCCCAAGCTCGGGCCCAGGCGGGCCCAGCAGCTTTCCGCGCCCCGGCCTCGCCGTACGCACCATTGCTTGGCTGCAGTAGTTTGACCGTCTGCAGGGGGTGGGGTGGGGCGGGGCGGGTCACGACTTGCGGAGAGGCGCTTGTTGCAGGCGGGACCTCGCGGGAAGGGGCCCCGCCTACGGGCTTGGAACGGAGCTCCTTGCCCCGGCCGCCCTTCCCTGTCCCTCTGTGCCCTTCCACGCCCCGGCTGTTGGCTGTTGGCGCGTGATGCCGGCGAGCGTGCGGGGCTGGGCCCTTTCCTCATCATTTCCAGGGCGAACGGATGTACGGAAGCTGTGCACACCTTGCGGCGGGCAACCGGCCCCGTGGGACCGTTGAAGGGAGCCGCACAATTGGCCAACACCGCCGTGACTTGGTCCCCCGCCTCATTGGCGCTCAGGGAGCAACTGCGTGCGTGCATCGGGGGAGCGGGAATTGGAAGGGCAGGGTTTGAAGGTCGGAGGGACGGGCAGGGCCCCCTGAGCGAGGAGTGAGCGCCAGGCCGCGCCGACGACGCTCCGATACGTGCAGCTGAGACCCCATCCGCGTAGGCGCAAGCGTGCCGGTCCCGCGCCAGCCCAGAGGGCTGCCGGGCGCGCCATCCGGACGCTCCACGCACTTCCCAAGCTCAGCTCTTCCGGGCAAGCCAATTGCAGCCCCCGAGCACGCGCGCTGCAACTAAGGATTACGCCGACACTCCCTGGCCTGACACGCCTTGGCATTGTGACCCTTTGTCAGGCCCCGCAGCTTACTTTACTCTCTGAGTGTAGTTCTTGATGCAAGCCAGGTACTCCGGGGTCCAGCGAACTGGACTCTGCGCCGAGGCCCCACACACCAGGGCGAGGAGCAGCAGCACCAGCAGCACCACAGCACTTGCATCCGTGTGGCGCACAACCATTGCTGCGCTTAATCAGCTCTCGGCCAGTGTGGCCCCCGGGCTCGCTGCCTACTGCTCAGCATCGTGCTCTGACTTCAGACTTTAGAGAGCTTTCACCGAGCTAACATGGTATTATCAAAGGGCCTCGCGAAGATGTCTAACTGATTGGGAGCGTAAGGACACAAGCGTCCCCCTTCGTGCCTGTACAAAATCGTCCAATCGCTTTCCGGACAAGTTTGGGAGCCTCCAATCGCATTTTAACGCGCGTCATTTCTATGATCGTACGCATCTACAGTTGTAAACACCGCTGTTCTCGGCACCAGAGACATGATGCCACACTTCTGTCGCGTTTCTTGGTACGCCTTTGCGAGAATTAGGGCAGCACAGGACGCAAAGCCTTAAGTAGGTCTTAGCGGCGTGACGGGCATCGGCCTTCGGCTTCACCCCTTGAGTCACCCCTTGTGCGGGCTGGTGCGGAGACCCGCCTAGACCCGCTCTGGTTGAGACGCTGCCCCTTCCAAGCAGAGGGACCTTGCCTCCCCCTGGGGATGCAGCTCAGCCTTGGGCTGGATACACAAGTGCTGCATGCGGTTGCAGTTCGCTTGCTACTAGCAGCATTTGCGCCTCTGGCAATCAGGCAATCCCCTGCATCGAAGGCCCGCCCCGACCCGTCCTTGGTTTGCCTGGCATAGGCCCCCTCTGAGGTCTGAGCCCTCTCCCGCCTCTTGCAATGTTGTCATCTCACTAGTCTGCCTCAGGACCGCCTCAGATAGCCCTGTCTCAAACCCTTCCAGGTGCCTACCGTACTCCCTCGCTCATACTCTTCTCCGCTCCGGTACGGTGTCCTTTCAGGTCCTACCTGGTACGTGCGTAGCTTTTCCTCTGATATAGCAGCTACATTGCAGGAAGTTGAGTGTGGTGGTGGATGCGGGTTCTGGGCTCCCCCGAGAATCGGGGGCGCTCGGGGCTCGGGGTTCGTGCCATACGGCGCGCGAGTCCTCCCGCAAGGCCAGGGACTTGTTCATGTGTGCTTACTCTAGACGCTATTGAACATCAGCGAGGACTATCAACAGCAGTGCTGCAACTTTCTGCTGGTCAGTGAACCTGCCTCTCCGCAGCAGAACTTGACAGAGCTTTAGGAGCATAGAGCTTTAGAATGGACGCTGCAGACCGTGGCGTCTACTTCGATGAGGTGCGACTCGAAGACGTTGCGCGCACTGCGACTTTGGAAAAGACGCGCTCGTGCCCTTGCCCGCAGGATTTCCACGTCCGCATCCTCGATGTGGATAAGTACAACTCCTCCAAGTCGCTGCAGGTGTGCTTTGGCTGCGGGCCGCGCGCCTAGTCGCATTCGTGTACCAAGCTCGCTGCCGCGCAGGACAACACGAATGTCTTCATCAACAACATCCAAACGCTACAAAGCATGGTGGAGAAATACGTGTCAGCCATCGACAACCAGGTGCGCTAGGACGCAGGATGCCTCGCATGTTGCCCTGCACGCGGGCCCCGCAGTGAGCACCATGTTCTGTCCGCGACAGGTGGACCGGCTAGAGGCGGAGAAGCTGAAAGCCATCGGTTTGCGCAACAAAGTGGCCGCCCTGAGCGAGGTGGGTGGGTTCAAGGGGCCCCGCCGGCCGACCCTATACCTGCACCCCCCCGGTTCAGGGCAGACCAGCCCGGGTTGATGTGGTTGTCGCGCGGACCAACGCCGCCGCGGTTCGGTGCATACTGGGGGTCTGCACGACGGAGTACCGATGCGTCTCCTGCCCAGTGTGCGCTTTGTGTGACGTGCGGGGGCGAAGATGCGTAAAGCAGCCTATCCGCGAGGGAAGACCGGGAGCAACTGCCACTTTCCTTAACTCGAGCTGCACGGAGCCTCGTACACGGAGGGTGCAGCTTCAGAGCGTGGCTTGCAGACGGGTCCTGCATTGCCAGCCAGTTCCGTCTGCTGTATGCCCTGGAGAGCGACTTACCCCTTGTTGCCGCGCCACCCAACGCGTCGCAGGAGCGCAAACGGAAACAGAAGGAGCAGGAGCGCATGCTTGCGGAGAAGCAGGAGGAGCTCGAACGGTGAGGGGCAGTGTGAGGCCGCTCTCCCGTGTAAACATAGGGCCCTGAAAGGCCTGGGATTAGAGGGAGTGCGAAAGAGTCATGGGTGCTTGAGTGGACGCAGCAACGGCTGCCCTGGGAGCACCAGGACACTTTACTGCAATTTCACTTCTGAGCTTCACCGAGCTGTGCACATCTCTGTTCGTGACCTGACGCAGGCTGCAGATGGAGGAGCAGTCACTCATCAAGGTGAAGACGGAGCAGGAGCTGCTAGTCCAGAAGCTATCCGATAGCAGCTCTGGGGCGGCGTACGTCTAGTTGCGTCCGGACTGGCGCATCATGCCTTGGCAAGACCTGGCCGCAGTGTCCGGTTGCAGCGTTGGCATGCATGCAGACCTGAGGTGACAGGTCGTGAAGCTGGTGACCTTCTAGCCGCTGTTGTTAGTGGAAGGCCTGGAGTCAGTGGGCCTTGCAGGCACGGGCTGGAGCCAGCCGTTCTGCGTGTGCGGCGGGCTGGAGGCTCCTTGCAGAGAGTCCAGCCAGGCTAGGGAATCGCTTGGCGGCAACGGCGTTTGGCGGGAAGACCACTCATGCTCATGGCTTCATGGGGCTTTGAGCGCTACGGATGAGGGACCTTCACAGTCTTAGTATGGTTCATACGTCTTTGTGTTCCGATGCGCTGGCTTGTGGGGTCGGGCCTCGACCCTCGAGGCTGGATGAAGGAGAACGGGGGCACGCCGGGCCCATGCTGCAAAGCAAGAGGGGCGTGCTCGACTGGGAATGGTACATAGGCAAAGGGCGGGTGGGCGGCCGGGCGGGGTGTAACTGGCAGACGTTCCAGGGCACATACAGGAAGAGCCAAGGGGTTGAGACGGTTCCCGAGAAGCAGGGCTCGTCACCTCGTCGGCTCGTTTGTAAGGTTCAAGGAGAGAGGACGCTCAGACCTCGAGGGAGTCGGGGCACGTTCCCTGTCCTGATGCTTCCTGGCAAGAGGCAGCGGCACGGCAGTGGTAGGCAAGGCAGCTGGTGCCTGTGTGTGTGCCGTACGGTACGGGTGCAAATCAAGCAGCAACTGGCAACTTCCACCGGATGACACCTACTTCAGTTCCAGTTGCACGCACTGCACCTTGCCGTCACCCGACTATTGCAGACCACACCGCTACTCGCCCCGCAGCGACTGCAAACTTCGTTTCGGTCGCGAACATGGCAACAGGCGGATGGGGAGCTGTTGGTGGAGGGGCGTGGGGCGGTGGTCCAGCGAAGACCGAGTATGAAGAGGAGACTCCTCCTCCGCCGGTAGCGCCTGCAGCTCCCTCGTATGGAGCGGGCGCGTATGCTCCTCAGCCCCCGACGGAGCTCGAGCGCGTGTCCACGAGCTCGCGTCAAGCAGCTCCCCCAGCTGCTGGAGGCTTTGGATCGACCGCTGGAGCCTATGGCATGGCAGCGGGCGGGCAGGGTTCCTCGTTCAACGGGGCAACGGCATCGCAGGCCCCCGTGAGTTTGATGTTAAAGCTGCTCGCATTCTAGGCGCTTCTAGATTATGGAGATTCGGTGCACGACATGACAGCGGGCTGAGTCTTTGCGACTTCCCGCGCATGCAGACCGACGCCGCGCTCAGGCGTAAGGAGGCCGAGCTGGCCGCCAAGGAGAAGCAGCTAAAGGAGCTGGAAAAGAAGCTCGCTGCGTCCGGTGCCCTCGTCGAGCGCAAGAACTGGCCGATTTGCTACCCGATACTTTATCACAACATCGCGGAGGAAATCCCCGAGCGCGCTCGGCGCGTCGTCCGCGAGGGGTACATGGCGTGGTATGTAAGTCTTGCTTGCGCATCTTGTTGCGCGTTTGGGGGCACAAGCACGCAGCACGCGTCCGCCCGAGTCACCCCGTCTGGCACGCCTGTTGCGTTGCAGGGCCTCGTCATTTGCCTGTGGTGGAACTGGTTCTGCACCTGCGTGATGCTCGGCCAGGACGTCAACCAAAAGGTGCCGAGCTGGTTCCTAGCCAGTAAGCGCCGGGGAAGAGACGGGGGGGCGCAGGGTGCACGGCGGGGTGTGGGGGCGCAAATGTGCCCTCCTGTCCCCAGGGGCCCTCACGCAACACGACGCCCTCCTCCAACCTTCCGAGCTGGCTCCTGCCATCTCAACCACGTCCTAACGCCCTCCTCCTACCCTTCCCCGCAGTCCTCTACCTCGTGTGCGGCATCCCCGGCAGCTGGTGGCTTTGGTACAAGCGCCTGTACCACGGGGCCAAGGCGGACTCGGCGTTCGGCTTCGTCTGGTTCTTCCTGTGGTTCGCCCTCCACTGCGGCTTCTGCATATGGGCGGCCATCGGTGAGGCGCCGCTGCGCCCTAGAGGCCCTGCCGGGGCCGGGGACCTGCCGGGGCAGGGACAGGGCTGGTCACTGGTGGCGACGCCACGCCACCGCCACGCGGGCTGCCACGGGCGCTGCCACAGGCGCATGGCCGCACGTTCGTCGTTGGGCCGGGCTGGGGTGTAGCAGTGCGGCACGCACGTTTTACGTCGCGAACGACAGCCTGCCACCTGGCGGCTGTACCGCCGTTGCTCTGCTCACCGCATCTCGGCCAGGCCCGGCACCAAACCAAGTCAACCCCGGGACCTGCCCCCTTGCCTCCATCGCCCTCCGCTCCCCTCCCTTCCACTCCACTCGGTTCCCCTCGCATCCGCCCCGCTCCAATCCCCTCCGCTCCGCTCCTGCCCCACGCAGCCGTGCCCTTCAGCGCCGAGCGCTGGTCGTTCGCGGGCTTCGTGACGGCCATGGAGGCGCTGGACGTGTGCAACTTCTGCGGCATCATCTACCTGATCGGGGCGGGGCTGTGGAGCGCGGAGGCGGCCTTCTGCTGCTGGATCCTGGTGGACGTGTTCCTGTACTTCAGGTGGGGTTAGGGGGGGCGGGGGCCCTGGGGGCAGGGGCAGGGTGTGCTTGGCGCTGGGGGCGGCAGCGGGAGGCAGGGTGATAAGGGCTTTGGAAGGACCGTGAGCGAGGATTGGACCAGTGAGGGCAGGAAGGGTGGAGTTGGCAGGTGTGGAGGTGGCCTTGAGGGCACGCCTGGAGGCGTGTTGGAGAAGGGATCCGGGTGGGGGACGCTATGGGACTTGGGTCAGCCCCTCCTCTGGCCGTGTGGCAAGAGGTGGCGGAAAGGGTGCCGGTTGAGGTGCCCGGTTGCACCCAGCGTGAAGCTGTGTCGACGTCGCTCGTGCGCCCGGGGCGGGCCAGCGGACTTGCCCGCGAACGACGGCTTGGCAGAGGCCTACGTTCTATGGAGCAGGGCTGAGACCTTGGGTGGTGGACGGTGTTGTTGGGGTGCGGCCACGACCGCTTGGGCAGGTGGGCAGGCATCATGAGCCATGGCCTTGAGTCCTTCCTGTGCGGATGGGTTGATCCACCGGTATCACCGGCCTGGGCAGGCCGCAAGCTTTGCCAAAGCACACGCTGACCTCCCCGCCCCGTTTCGCGCGCAGGGGCAAGGGCGGCATCTCCCAGGCCAAGGAGCAGGCCAAGCAGGAGGCGGCGCTGGCGGCCCTGCGCGCAGGGACGGGCAGCGCGGTCAGCCGCGTGTGAGCACGCGCGCCTGCGCTTGGGCGGCCCTCGGGGTGCTTCCTCAGGGGCTCTGGTGGCAGCGGAGCGGGGCCACGGTGGAGCGAAGCGGAGCCCGGAGGAGCGGAGGGCCAGCGGTGGCTTGAAGCTGGGGTGCTGGCGTGAGGGCGTGGAGCAAGGGGGGAGGAGCTTCTGCGGCTTGGGAAGGGAAGCTGGCAGCGGAGGGAGCGGGGGCCGGAAGGTGTGCAATCCGAAGCCGGCAGGCGCCCGGAAGGGGTCCGCAACGGGGGTGCCGAAAGGCTGGGAACGAGTCGGGCAGGAATGCCTGCAGACATGGGCGTTGATGGCGGGGGTAACGGGAGCACGCAACTGGTACCGGTATCGTGCCGGACGACCTGCAGGGCGCCAGAGCTTGTGATGGGCATGGCTGCATGGGACCTGAGCCCAACAAGAAGGAGGCCCGCGCCGTTATGCGTCACGGCGCGTAGGGCTTGCAAGGCCATAACTGACTCAAGGCTGCATGGCGATGCGTTGACTGGACGCGAGGGAACGAAGTGACTCATTGGCGGCATGGCGGGGCCTCTGGAAGGACTTGTGGCGCCCCGCTAAAGCAGAATGGTGGAGAGCAGGGACCAAGACCCTGCCAAGACATTGTGGGTGTGACAGGCGAAGCGGGGTGAGCCCGCGTTGTAGGCTGTACTTTTGAGGATGCAGATGTGTTCCATGAGCCCAGCCTGAGGCCCTCCGTCCATTGCTGGCTAACGGGCCATGTTGTTGTGCCATCGAGGGTGAGGATCCCCGCGTGTCGGCCTTGGCCTCGCGCCCAGGGGGTCAGCCAGGGCGTTCCAGGGGTACTGTGCTCGCAGGGGCCGTGCAACGTAGTCTGGACGATGACAGAGGAGGATGCAGCTGACCGCAAGTCCGCAATTAGGCTGTGCGCAACGCAACAGGGGTCTCCAGGGGCCAATTCCTTGCCTTGCCTCGCCTCGCCGAGTCGCCTCGAGTCTTGTCCTCAGCCCGCTCCCCGCCGTGCCAATCGATGGCCACCCCTTGCAGCACCCCAGCCGCTGGGCCAACCCGAACCTCACCGGGCCCCTGCCCCTGCACCCGCGCGTTGGTGTTCCTCCCCGTCCCTCTGCCGGGCAGTGGAGGCGCTTCTCACCTACTCCCTCCCCCTCCAACTTGCGTCAGCGGCACTACCGCTACACCCGCTTCTCCATACAGCCCCCCTCCCCCTCCCGCCTGAAGCCATGGGCGTGGTTCCTGCTCGTATCCATCGCAGCCCCAGGGGTCCCCTCTACCGGGCACTCGGACTGGTGGCTCAACCTTGTCGTGGCCCTCACGAATCAGGACCCCAACCTGTGCCCCGGCCCTCACGGCCGCAGCGCCTTCGCCCCGAGTCCTGCGTGCCCCGCTCGTCACCCATGCAGCCGGCACCCGCACTCGCGCTTGCCGCGCCGGTAGGGCGCGCCGCAGCGGTAGCAGAAGTCCGCACCGCAGCGGCAACGCATGTGGTTGCATCCCCCGTTGCGCTCGACCATCTAGTAGGAGGAGGGGACAGGGGACAGGGGATTTGGGGACAAGCAGGCTGGGCCCTGGGGACAGGGTCGGGGGACAGGGTGGTGCACGGCTGTTCCCGAGGTTCGCAGGCAGGGGAGAGGCAGGCAACCCATGGGCATGGGCGGGTGAAGATAGGGTGGGCAACGGCAACTAGCGAGCGAGATGCGAGGTTAGCGGGCCGACGTCGGCTGTGATCACCAGTGTGCTTACCGGTGCCTGCTGTCCCTGCACACACACCGTCACCCCGCCTGTTCAGGCTGTGCCGTGGCACGGCATCACTTCGCACACCCCCAGGCCCAGGCCCCCACGCGCCTGCTTGCACGCGTGGCACCGCTTCCACCCCTGGTCAGCCGCCAGAGCCAGGGCCGCGGCGTCCTCGGCGCAGCGCAGGTGGGGCGGGAGGTCCTGGAACTGGGCGCACGTCAGACCCTGAGTGCGTGGGCAGGACCCGGGACGGGGCGGTGGGGCGCGGAGACGTTTCTGCGGGACGCATGGAAGCATGGGAGAGGCAGGACATACTGCTGGGAACAGCGTGGTGGCCGCATGCCCACCGCGTGCGGCTCGCACGCACCTTGTGCCAGCCCGGGATGTTGCAGCGGAAGCAGAAGGCGCGGCGGCAGGCGGGGCACTCGGCGGGTTGTCCCTCAGGCAGGTCGCCCCCCTCGGGGTGCAGCATGGGGGTGGCGCAGGTCTTGTGGGGGCAGTGCAGCCACTGGTGCTGCGGTGCGGAGGCCCTGACCTCCAGCCTGTCGAAGTCCTGATGGGGGCATGGGGGGGGCGGGGTTCACGCACGGGGTTCACGGCTGATGCCCGTGTAACAACAAGAACAAGGGCGGGCGAGAGAGGCAGGAGCGCACCGGTCGCTTACAGTGACCCAACCAGCCAACCTCCCCCGCACACCGCGCCCCCGCACCTGCCGGTCGCACAGCGCCGCTAGCACCGTGTCCCGCGGCAGCCGCCGAGTGCAGCCGCCCCCCGCCATGCAGCAGGGCACGGGGTGCTTCCGCCTCCGCACCTCCCCCTGCACGTAGGCCGTCAGGCACTCGTAGCACATGCCGTGGTCGCATCCCTCAGCGGAGGCCAGGTGAGAGCGGGGGAGGACCGTGGTCAAGCAGATGGCACAGGGGGCGGTGGGATCCTCGAGCTTGAGATCGACGGGAGAAGGGGTCGGCAGGGAGGGCGGGGTCGGGAAAGGAGGCGGGTCAGGTCGGGAGGGGCGAGTGGCGGCGGAGGGCTGAGCAAGGCACGGCGGGAGTAGCCGGGCTCTGTCCGCCGCAGGCGCCCAAGGCAGCCCGAGGCGGCTCTTCGCCTCGCGCAAACGCACCAACGTTCCGGCCCCGCAGACCCAGCCCGCGCCAAACCTGCTCGCTGCTGTAACCGCCACCGTCGCTGCTCGAGAGGGTCCAAGACGAGCCGGCCCCTAAGGAGGCGGCGGTGGCGGCGGCGGCGGAGGAGGAGGAGGAGGAGGGCGAGGCGGCGGCGAGGCTTGCAGGGGAGGCGGCCGCGGCGGGGCCGCCCTGCTCCGCCTGCGCCTCCTCCAGCACCATCAGCACGGCCGCCACAGCGTCAGCGTCCCCCGCCGCCTGTGCTTCCTCCAGCTGCAGCAGCAGCGCGAAAAGAAGGGCGTCGTCCATTCGGGCCTGTGGGGCTTCGGGCCTGAGGGCCCGAGATCGTGGCGGTAGAGGCGAGGCTGCTGCGGTGCGGCGTGTGGAGGGCTGCTCGTGCGGGGCAGGCGTGTGCGGGCCACGTCCGGCCGGTCCGGTCTTGTCTGGGCGACGTCACGGGTCATGGGCGACGGCTCCGTTGGGGCCTCCCGCGACCTCCGTGCCCTCCGTCCCAGCCTCCCGCTGGACCCTGTGCCCGCACGCTCCGGCCCTGACCAGACCACTGAGCCGGGGAGATGGCGAGCTCGATGGGTCGCGGCAGGGGCGATCAAGGGGCGGGGCAGGGCGCATGCAGCCCACAACTCGACAGCACGCCACCTCCGCGGCTCAATGGTGGCCCGTACAAGCCGCCCCTCTCTTCCCCGTACCAGTGCTGCGACGCTGGTGGCGCACCGACATGTTGTTGTGCCAGGGGGCAAGGTGCGAGCCGGGGGGGCCGGGGGGTGGTCGCAGCTACGGGCACGACTGCTCAAATTCCGGACAGATCGGGGCCCACCCTGCTCCGCATGTGTCTGCACCCATACTCGCATCACACAAACACTTGCACCAAGCACCTGGGCCTCACGATGGCTTCGGAAGCCCGCGCGCTGCTGAGCGCGATTCCTGCGGGAAGGGCTTTCCTTGAAGTTGCCAAGCGCATTCCGGAGACGGCACTTGCCAACGACGTAGTGGTAGCTGCATCCAAGCTGCTGGGCGCATCTGCTGACAATAAGGAGAACCTCCCGACGAATGGCGCCACGGGCTCAGCACCAGGCGCGCCCGCGGACGTGCTCGTCACGATCCCGCAGCTCCAAATAACTGCGGGGATAGCGTGAGTATGGCGGGTCTGGTAGTACCCGGATTCGAGGTGTCTGCGGACATCCCGCCATTTTGCGTCCATCGCCCGACCCGCTCGGGTTCTGCGTTCCCGTTCTCACAGTCGCTGAGGCCTCTGCGACGTGTAGCTCGCTGTTGTATGCTAACCACCTGCGCTGCTGCCAGCCCTCGCTGGCGCCCTTCCCCGGCTGTCCCCTGATGCCCCCTCTGGCCCCACCCTGCCTTGCCCGCCCCCGCCCCCGCAGCAAGGGCAAGTACGACATCTCATTCTCGCTGCAGGCTCTGACCTTCAGCAACGCAAAGACCTCCATCGCCATCCCCACCAGCGCCATCACGCACGTGGCGGTGCGGCGGGGAGGGGCGAAGGGACGCGGAGGTGTTGAGCGGCCCGGGGCACAGAGCCACCGGTTGCCTCCAACACCGTCTGCCTTTACCGCAAGTCTAGCCCACGCGTGTCCAAGCCCGGTCCCCAGATTGTGCTGCGTGCGGCCCTGGTGTTCGTGCCCCCCACCCCACCCCTCAGATTCTGGACCAGATCCCCCAGGATACGCGCAAGCGCTGCCTCCTGGTCATCGCCCTGAACCGGTGGGGACCGGGAAGGAGGGGTTACGTCGGTAGTGTTTCCGAATGCAGGGATAAGAAGGAGGGGAGGGAGGGGGCTGCCGCCATCGTCAGCCCAGGGCCTGGTCGTCGGCATGGACCCGGATGGCGGGGGGTGGGGGGACTGGTTGAGCCGGGTGGCCCGGTGGACTGACGGGGCCGTTGAAGTCTGGGCCTGAGTCTGGGCCCGAGTCTGGGCGGCCGGTAGAGGGCTCGCGGCCGTCGAAGCCCGCAGCAGAGACAAGGCGGGCCTTAGACTGCTGGCTCCCCAGCCCACTCCAACACCTCCTGCCTCACCGACAAGACCGCAATGCCGTGGAGGGCCCGCAGCAGGGACGAAGGCGGGTCTCATTGCCGCCGGCTTGCCGACCCTCCCCCCGCCACCACCACCACCACCACCACCACCTCGACAAGGCCACTCGGCCCCAGCTCGTCGGCACCCTACGCCCGCTCTAGTCCCGCTTCCCTCCCCGTGCCCCGCAGCTCCGGCCCGGCCGCCATGAACGGCAAGCAGCGGCTGCAGGCCGTGGTCATCCAGGTGGGTGCAGTTGGAGGGGAGGGGAAAGGGCAGAGCAGGGGCAGATCAGATGACGAGATCAAGGGGCCGCTCAGCAGGGTCAGGGGGGTGTCGATGGAGCCGAAGTACAAGCAACCGCCCCTAAGCAAGCACGTGTGACCTCCAATCCCTTCTCCCCTCCAGACGCTCGAGTCCGACACGATCGACCTGGTGGCCCCCCTGCCCTTACCCCCAGCACGCGCACACGAAACACATCCTCCGCACCCCCCTCCGCCCCATCCCCTTCCACCCCCAGACCCTCGAGTCCGACACCCTGGACCTGGTGGCCCCCAGCGGCGAGGCCCTGCAGGGACCCACCGTGGCAGTGGTGTGCCAGGCCGTGGGGATGGCCATCCCGGACTTTGCAAACTTCCTGGCGCCCAGCCCCGAGCTCTACACCTCGGCCAAGGGTGAGGGCAGGCCGTGTGTGGCGGGGAGGGGAGGGTATTCCACTGACCCTCGCCACCCACCCATCCACCCAATCCCCGCGCAGGCAACGTGGCGGTGGGCGCCGTCGTGGGTGCCTCGCAGGGCTTCCTCTTCCCGCTCGAGGGCGCGCTGCTGTTCGCGGAGCGGCCCCCGCTGCTGCTGCCGCACGTCGCCACGCTGGCGTACGAGGTACGGCGGCCGCAGTCGTCCACGTGCGACCTGGTGGTCCACATGCGGGAAGGTACGGCAAGGGCCCGGGAAGGGGCCATGGCTAGGGCTGGGGCCGAGATGGGGGCGAAGGGGTGGTCGAGGGTGGTTGGGAAGGCGCGGGATGGGGTGAATAGCCGGGCTGTCGTGTGGACGGGCTGGGCATGGAGCCACAGGTCCTCAGCTGAGGGGTGGACTTCAGCCTCAGCCATCAGCCAGCCTGTTGTATACCGTCCTGTCCTCTCCTCAACGCTCGAGCAACGTGATCCTCTTGTCCCATCCCGACCCCTCCCGGCAGGCGACGCCATCGTGCCAGTGGAATTCAGCCAGGTGGAGAAGGCCGAGCTGGGGCGGCTGATCAGCTACTTCGAGCGATGCAGGATCAAGGTGGGGGCCCTTGGGGAGGCTGCGCAGGGGATGGGAGCCAGGTTGTGGAACTCCGGAGCGCGGATTGACTTGGAGCAGGGGCCACAGGGGATGAAGGGAAGGCGGTTCAAGGGCCAGGCGTCGCGCATAGGGCCAGTTGGTGAGGCAAAGCGGCCTCCGGCGCGGCCTCCCGCCACGTGCCTCCGCCCTGGTGTGGCCTCGGCTCAGCCCGTGCTCCAAGCCCCACACCCCTTCCGGCCTGCCCCCTCTCTGCCGTACCTCCCGCCCGCCAGCCGTACGACCCATCCAACCCGCCCAAGCTCGCTGCCGACGGGGCGGCGGGCGGTGGGGGCTCGGGCACCAACGGGGAGGACGACGGGGACGGTGACAGCGATGACGAGGACGACAGCGAGGATGACGAGGACTTCGACCCCTCCGCCCTGGAGCGCCTGGAATCCGGGTGAGGACGGGGACCAAACCAGAAGCTAGCGTTGCGCCACCGCTTCGTCACTGCCGTGGCTGGCCCTGCCGGCCTAGCGTTACCAGAGATACACGAGTTACCACCAGTCAGCTCAGGCCTAGCAACTGCCTCTAGAAGTCGCCAATGGCACAGCATTGACCCAGGGCGCTTCCCATTCTTCTGTCTGTGCTCGCAGGGGCCGGGCGGCCAAGCGCGCCCGCACGGAGCGGTCCGGGGCGGCAGGGGCCGGTGGGTGGGGGCGGGGCCGGGGCATGGCGGGATGGGGTGCAAGACAGGGAGGAGAGCTCCGGTGCGCGAGGACAGAGGACTGGCGTGCGGGGCTCTGCATGCCAAGGGTGCGGTTCCCAACCTTTCTGATGACATGCGGCAAGCAGCAACGCCCTGACGAGTAACCGCTACGCGCCTCTACGTGCTCTTTGTCTGCTACCCAAGCAAACCACTGAGACGTTTCCCTTTCACCGCCTAGCCACCACGGACAAGTGACCCTTACTGCACGTGCCATGCCCGCAGGCGTCGGTCCCTCCAGCTCGGGCGCCGGCAGCAACGTTGCCCGCGACGTTGCCATGCGGGGTGCGGACGAGGATGACGCGGAGGAGGAGGAGGCGGAGGCGGGGTCATCGGAGGACGAGGGCGAGGAGGACAGCGATGACGATGACGAGGATTCGTACGACGAGGAGGAGGAGCTGGCGGACCTCACGGTGAGTGCTGACATGTGGCGTGTGTGTGCGCCGGTTTGTCACATTGTGACGTGTTTGTACAAGTGTACGTATGTGGCATAAGGCGTGTGAGGGTCAGCTGTGCCAACCGGCCTGCGCGTACACGAACCCCACCTGCTACTCTCCTCGACGAGAATCTCGCTCCTTCGTTCCTACGGTCTGTTCGCTCTGGACCTCGGTGCGCATCGGGCTCGCTCTGGCGGCAGCCAGCGCTGGCTGCTGCCACACCTTGAGGGCTCTCCAGTCTCTAACTCGTCAAAGCTTGCCCCACCTCCCCTCCCGTTCCAACCCCGCCAGGACGAGGACGACGTCCCCGCGGAGGCGGTGCGCGCCCGGGCCAAGGGCGGCAAGGCGGCGGCCGGAGGCGGAGGCGCGGGTGGAAGCGGTGCGGGTGGGAAGGGGAGAGGCGGCCGGGCGCAGCCGGAGACGGACGAGGACGACGAGGAGGAGGATGACGAGTAGCGGGAGGGCCGAGGGGGGGAATCGGAGCTTTGGGGCTTGGCGTGGGGGCAGCTTGCTGGTGCCGGTGCGGGGCGAGTCGGGCAAAGCTGAGGGTTGCCATGGGGTCGCCGTGAGAGCTGTGTGGGTGGGCCCGGTAGCGCGCTGCCTAGCACCCGGGCGTGAGGAAACTCGCCTAGACGTGCCGATGGCGTGGTGGCACTGCTCTGGCCTGGCAGCAAGTCGGACCCGCTGCTGCTGCTGCTGCTATCCAAGCAGTCAGGACCGGCCACAGGGCGGGACGGCGGTAGAGATGCGTGGACGAGCTCGGGCCAGGCACTGCGGCGGCCGGTACGGATGGGGGCCGCAGGCTGGAAGGGCACTGGCGCCCCGTCCGTACGTGCGGTGTTAAGATCAAGGCACAGAGCCAGCATGTAGAGGGACAGTGGGAGGCGTGGGGTTTGGTGCTCGCAGGGGCCGTGCAGTGTAGTCAAGGTGTTGAGGACACCCTTTCTTGGCCATGCTCGGGGAGGGTGTGGTGCGAACGTGCGATGCATGCAGAGGAGGGCTGAGTCTGAGCCAGCGTTGCTATCTTCCCTGGGCCGAAGTGCGGGAGGTGCGGCCGCACTTGGCAAGCTCTTGCCGCCCAGAAGTGCGGGAGAGTGCGGTGAAGTGTCGCGGAGGGCGCGGCGTTCTAAAGGCCTGTTACAAGCGGATGACGGGATGAGTCTGCCTGGCTCTCGCCTTAGCGCATGAGATGATGTAGGCGGGCAACTGGGGGTATTGAAATCCAGCAGCAACCCCGTAGTGCATTCTGCAAGTGCATGAGATGCGGGCTGGACGGTGGGGGTGGGGGACTGCCTGCCCTGCTGGCCGCGCCCGTTCGGTGGCCCCCCCAGGGGTTGACCGATGGATTGAAAGTGTGCCGGCGCGGGCCGCACTCGCAAACAAACTTTGCTACAAAAGTGCGGGAGCTTCCGCACTTGAGGGCTCTTTCCGTCACCAAAAGTGCGGGATGGCCTGCGAGCGAGAGCAACACTAGCTGACACCAGCTGGGATGCGGGGCGGGATTGCGGAACGTGGGGCTCTCTAGAGCACACACAGACAGTCAAGAAGCCATTCCAGCTCACAAAGCTCGCTCCGTACCATGGCACGTCCACGACGCTTAGCTTGCCCCGTCCCGCGCGCTCACAGCAGTGTGTAGATCTACGAAACATCCTGGACGCTCCCGACTCCGGGTCACTGGCTTATTGCTTGGTTGGCGAGCGTTTTCAATTTCCTGTAGCGTCTCTCAAGACAGTACATCGTGTGCCGAGCTGATCCGCCTGAGCATTTCGCGGGACCCATAACGCCGCTGCCCGAGCTCTGGCGCGCGTTCCAGGCGTGCACAGAGCGCCAGCGACGAGTGCACATGAGCGGAAGGATAGAGGAGGAGGGCCAGAGGTAGGGAGTCGCGCCCGAGCGAGCCATCCATACATCCTCCTTACCGAGGCAGTCGGGACAGTCGTCAGCCGCGCGCCCCCCTTGTGCGCGGACGTGCAGGAGCCAGGAGCTACGTGCCGCCAAGTCCGCGCTCGAACAGGCCCGAAAGGACCATGGCATTGGCATCGGGGACGGGCGCCCGGGAGTTGGGCCTGAGGCCATGCCACTGCGGCTGCGCTGGCTCGAGGGCTGTGCGGCGGCGGGCGTGGCGGCGTGGACCCTACAGCAACTCCGCGCCCTGCCGGCCCCCATCGCCGCCGCCTGCCGTACCACGGCTAGCTTCGACACGCTCGTCATCGCCGTTGACCTCAGCCAGCTGACCGTTTACACCGCAGGCCTGTGCGTGACGTCCTACATCGAGCCCCTCATTCAGCTGCTAGACGACTACGACCGCCACGCCCCCCTCATCCGCACCCACGCGGCGCCGTTCACTGACGTTGAGTTTCTCTCAGCACTGTCCCGGGCGGCGAGCAGTGCTGCGGACCTGGCCCGGCACCTGCAGCAGAAGCTGGCGACGCAGGCGCACATCGCGGCCCACAGGGGTGCAAGCGCCCCTCTGGCCACCAGCTGCGCCAGTAGTGCTGTCGGGTTTGCCGTGTTCTCGGGCTACTTCTTCAATTTCACTGCGAGCTTGCTGCAAAAAGAAGCCCTCAGCGCCGGCCCCCTGCCGCCGCTGGTGCCACGGCTGGCGGCGGCCCTGCGGGACTCCCAGCTGCCGTCGGCGGTGGCGAGGGCCGTCATGGCCTCCGCCTGCCCCCCCTCCACCGCTGCGCCGGGGCAGGGCGGCGGAGGGGCAGGCAGCAGGGGGCCCGCGGCGCAGACGGGGGCATCAGTCTGGCCCGCCGTGCCAGACTCTGTGCGGGCACTGGCAGTGCTCACTGAGACTGCCGTGCACCTGCACGGTCGCGGAGGGGCCGCCGCGCTCGGTGCTCGCAGTGCCGTGGTGGCCGCGCTGGCACACCCCCACGTGGCCTCCCTTCGTCTCGCACTGCTGCAGACGCTGTGGGAGCAGGCAGGCGTGGGACCGGGGCCAGGGGCGGGCTGGGAATTGGAGAATGAGGGCGCGCCGGCTTCGTTCACCCATCACTCCAACACCTTTTTGGCATCGCTGGTATTGTGGATGTACGGGCGGCAGGGCATGCTGCCTGTCCCCGACGACGCCCGCCTGCCTCCCGAGCCCGGGGTGCCTCCGGACCTGCAGCTGGCGAGGGCGGCGGCGCGCACGGCCGAAGCCATGTGCCGCCTCAGCCGGGGCCAGGGGCTGGCGGGGGCCTACACAGCGTATCAGCGGCGACTGTTGTTCAAGTCAAAGGTGCGTGCCATGAGACAAAGGCGTGCGTGTGTAGAGAACCTTCGCGTTCGGATCTTATGGCCTTACCCTGCCCTCTGACCCAGCCCTGAATGGCCAAGCCTCCGTATCCTCCATCCCCAGAGCTGCCTGTCGCACCTCCTGCCTAATCCTCTACCGCGGAGACGCTGGGCCCCCGAGGAGCTGCCGCACTTGGCGGAGGCGGGCGCATGGGGGGTGGCGGCGGCGCTGGAGGGCCTGGAGGCGGCGGTACTTGAGGAGGAGCCCAGCCCCCAAGCGGTGGGTGACACGGGGCTCCAGCGCAATATTGCTTGTGGCTGTGGCAAGAGTGCCCATGGGGTGCCTTAGATGGGAGGATGCGACTGGCACAGTGCGTTCCACCGCGCTTGGCGGCGTCCTTGCCTGGGTAACGGTACAACGCCTGCTGTCTACCGCACTGCCCCTCGCAGGGCGCCATCGCGGCCAACCTGGCGACGACGCTGGTGGATGGAGTGCAACGGGTCTTCCTCACGGCTTGCGGTGGGGCTGTTGGGGCAGTTGTTGGGGATTTTGCACGGCGTGTGTGGTAAGGACCACAACGGTAACGGCTAAGCTGAGTGCCTTTGGCCTTTCGTCGCAGTACTCATCAGCACCCCTCCAACCGCCAGCCAGCGCGAGGCCCTCGCCGCCAGCCTGCGCCGCGCGGGCCTGGGCGCCTCCCTGGACCACGCCCTGCGCCTCGCCTTCGCCGCCGCCGACCGGGCCGCGGCGCCGGGGGCCTCGGAGGGAGACCGGCGGCTGGCGGACGTCCTGGGGCAATTGATGCCCCGGGCTTGCGACCTGCTGTCGGCCCTTACGCCGCCATGCGAGTCTGCGGCTGCCTGTGATGTGGACGGAGTGGCGCTGACCCTCGCCAAGCGGGCGTCCCTGGTCGAACGGGGGCTGAAGGCGGCGGAGGCAGCGGACGGCCCCGCAGGCGCTGTCCCGGGCTGCCTGCGGGGTCCCAGGGACTCCTCCCCGGGAGACCTCGCCGCACTGCTGGGCCGTTGCGGTGCGCGGCTCAGGCGGCGCTGGGAGGGCTTTCCGGAGAGCGGCGGCGGACCGGCGGCCGAGCCCGCCCCCGCCTCCCACGGCCCAGCGGGTGGCGACGCTCCTGAGGATGAGCTCGAGGCCTACTTCTACCAGGCTGCAGGCCGGCTGGCGGCTCAGCTGGGGGCAGACGCTGCGGCCCGCGCGCTGACGTTGGCCAGCTCAGAGCAGCCGCCTCTGTGCATGCCGACTCGGATTGGTGCGGCCGAGTGCCTCACTGAGTGCCTCGACCACGCCTCGGCCCTGTGCTCCGTCCCCGGCCGCCTTGCCCCGGCTCGTCTGCTGGCCTGCCAGCCGCATCGCAGCGGCCTGCAAGCTGCTCCTCGCCTGGCGGTCCGCGGGTGGGGACCCGCGGGAGGTGGAGCAACACGGCCGGCTGCAGAGGGCCCTCAGCCTCACGGCCCTGCGCCTCGCAGCCCACCCCTCGCTCTCCGCCCGCGTGCGGCGCTGGCTGGTGCCCGCCGGACAGTGGGAGGCGGCAGTGGGCTGTGGGGCCAGCTCAGTCGCCGACGCGCCGGAAGGGACGGAAGGGGCAGGGGTGGAGGCTGCAGCTGGGGCCGAGGCGGAGGAAGCAGCAGCGTTCGATGCAGGGGCCGAGGCGGAGCAAGGGTGCCTGGTGCAGGCGTGGGGCGAGGGCTGGAAGTCGTATGACGACTGGAGGTTGGCAGATGGCTCCTCCTTTTCGCCCCCCCTGACCCTGCTCCATCTAGCCCAGGGCGGATGGGCAGGCGAGCGCGGGGCGGCGGAGGGGGAGGGTGCTGACGCGGCCTTCCGCAGCGGAGCTATGGAGCTGCTGGCGTGGGCGGAGAGCGTGGAGGTCGGAGGCAGCCCACAGCCGCCGCAGCTTTCAGAGGGGCTGGTTCAGGGCCCCGGCGACGCAAGCAGCCCGGAGGCCGTGCGTTCGGCGGCGGCGGCCCTGCGCGCCCCGCTGCCGCCTCCCCTGGCGGCTCCGCCCGAGGGCCGGGCGTTCCCCAAACTGCGCGTTTGCGGCTTCCCTGGCTGCGCCTCGTTCGGGAGCCGCAGCGAGGGCGATTTGCAGCTCAAGCAGTGCGGCGGCTGCCGGGCGGTGCGGTACTGCGGCTCGGGCTGCCAGCGGGCGCACTGGCGCGAGGGGCACCGGGGCGAGTGCGGGGCGCTGGCGGTGGCGGCAGAAGCGCAGAAGGGTGCGAGCGGGGATGGCGAGTGAGAGAGCCCGGGTGGGCGAGTTGCGGCGGGGACTTCGGGCCAAAGGCAGTGAGGCCGGCCATGGTCGAAGCAGGGCACGGCGAGACGGCTGCCGCAGCGCACATGGGCGGCGCGTCGGAGGTTTGGGAGCACCCGAGGGGCGGGTACCGGTACTGCGTGCGTGCAAGTGGCTCATGGACCGGTGATGGACGGGACGGCGCTTTCCGTGCGGTCGGTCAGGGCGCTGCCGTGCCCACCGCACGTGGAGCAGAGGCAGAGGACGGGCAGGCAACTGGGGAGTGCCGTGTGGTGCCAGCCAAGGTGAAGGCACCAGGGGCAGGGGCCACATGGGCGGGGCCCCTGGCAGCACGTTCTAGATACGAGTGAAGAGTGCTTGCCGGCCGGACATCAGGTCAGAGGGGGAATGAAGGGGCCCAATGCCGAGGCCCCAGGCCTTACGTAGGCTGCTCAACCGTCCCTCCCGCTTCGGGTGTGTGGGTCCGCTGTACCGCTGGTTGTTGCAGCTCAGCTGCGTGCGGGGGAGCGGGCGTGCTTGTTTGTAAGCGCAACTTCAGGCCTTTCACGCTCATCCTGGACAATCATCGGAGACCACGTACGTGACAGCGTGACTTGGCAGATCCTCCTCCTAAATTTCCCAGTCCTCAGTCCCAGTCCAGGCTTCCTTACAGACCTGTGACCTCGTCCTCTTGTCCTCCTGATCAGTTGCACTGCGACCCCCACGCTCTGTTCGTCTCAGGTCTCACACGTTCAAGGTTGCGCTCATTCGTTGCGTTCGTTTACCCACCACGGCCTGAAGCCTCGCCTACCATTGACCCCATACATACATGAGACAGACACACATGCCCGCCATGCATGCATGCCTGGCTAGCACCCAGGTGACATAAACAAGTCCCAGCCCAATCGCCCATGCCCCTGCACGCCAGGCTGGCCCACAAGTGCCAGCCGTCCCCTGCTCCGCTGCAACTAATGCGGAGCTTCGCCCACACACTACTGTACCTCACTGTACGCCCTGCCTCGCCAAGCGCTTCAGCAGCGAGTCAGGCCCAGAGCCCGCCCGCCGCCCATCGATGCTCTTGGTCCTCTTGGCACCCTTGGCCCTCGTGGTCCATGGGTGGAAGCACCTAGGCCAGCACGCCACACTCGGCTCACGCGCACAGCAGCCCCATCTCCTTCATCCGCGCCGCCAGCTGCTCTGCCACGGCCGCGGGCGTGGGGCGCTGCGAGGGCAGAGGCGCCAGGCACTGCGCCGCCAGCCCCCGCAGGCACCCCAGCGCCGCCGCGTTGGCCGGCCCCACGCCGCCCCACCCCGCCGCCGCCGCGCGCCTCGCCAGGCGCCGCTCGCACCCCTCCAGCGCCAGCAGCAGGCTGCGCGCCCACAGGTAGATGTGGGATGCCATGCAGAAGTACGACATCCCGCCCAGGCCCAGATCCAGCTCGGCCTGCTGCCCTGCCAGGACGATTGCGACCAGCACGACCAGCCCCGGCGCCTCGGCCTCGGCCCGCCGCAGCTCCGCCTCGCAGCCGGGCTGGTCCCGGGCCAGGCCCTCCGCGAGCGCCTTGCCGCGGCGCAGGAAGGCCTCGGGCGGCCCCAGCAGCGGCGTGAAGCACTCGGCCCGCACGCCCTGCAGCCGGTGCCACGTCAGCGCCGCGTCCAGCGGCAGGCCGGCGGCCAGCAGCGAGGGAACGGAGGCCACCCGCGCGCTGCCGGGCGGGTCGATCAGCTTCACGCGCCCCGCCTGCTGTACCATGTTGGCCAGCTTGGCGTCCGTGTGCACCAGGTCCGCCCCCTCCACCGCCCCCAGCAGCCGCAGGCTGCCCAGCAGGCAGGAGAACACGGCGCCCCAGTCCACCACCGGGCCCCCGCCGGGGAACAGCAGCGCCTGCAGCGCGTCGTCGTCCGGGTCCAGGCCCAGGGCCCCGGGGCGCATGGCTGCGTCAAGCACCTGCTCCAGGTCCCCGCCCTCGCCCCAGCCCGTGTAGAGGACCAGGTCGATCGCGTCGGGGCGGCCGGCGGGCTCCGACACCGTCCACGCCAGCAGCGGCAGCGCGCAGTCGAACACGGCTGCCTGCCCGCCCGCCTCCGCCAGCGCTCCGTCCCGCACCGCGAAGGCGCAGGGCTCGGCGCTCAGCAGTGAGGCCGCGCGGGCGGCGAGGGCGGGCAGGCGGGGTGCGGGCTTGGCGGTCTTGGCGGCGCCCAGGGGCAGGGTGATGACCTTGCGGCCGGCGGGGATGCGCAGCTGGGTTCCGTCGGGGTAGGAGAGGGCGAGGGTGCCCTGCTGCACGGTGGCGCGGAGGGCGACGAAGGGCCGGTGCGTGGGCTCGCCCGGGGCGGGGCCGCCCAGCAGCCGTGCGCCGGGGGCGGGCGTGAAGGCGGCGGAGGCGCCCGGTTGGAGGCACAGCGGTGGGGGCACGGGGTTGATGGGGAGGCCGAGGGGGTCGCGGGCTCCCTCGGGGGTGGCGGCGAGGGCGTGGTAGTGGATGGCCGCGGCGATGGCGGCGCAGAGGGACGGGGTCTGCTGGTCCGAGAAGGGGACGGCGGCGTTGGGAGCGGACGAGGCGGCGGTGGAGGGGGCGGCAGCCGATGCGGGGGTGGCGGTGGAGTTGGGCTCGACCACCGAGACGGCAGCAGTGGAGGCGGAGGTGGCGGCCGCACGCTTGGAAGTCGTGTAGGGGGCCGGCTGAGGCTCAGCGGGCTCGGGCTCTTGGGACGGGCATGAGGTGTCGGCGGGGGAGGGCCCCTCGGGGCTGTCCAGGCAGGGCCAGTCGGCGGCCTCTGCAGAGTCCAGGCTGCCGAGCTCTGCCCCGCTGCCGCATGCCGAGGAGTCTTCCAGTGAGGCGGTGGAGGCGGAGGCATTGCGGAGGAGGCATGGCAGGGGGTCGGCCTGGCGGGGAGCACGGGGAGTGGGAGGAAGAAGTGAGGGGTGAGGACTGACACGGGTTAGTGGATTGCGTTGTGTGCGCCCTTCCAGCCCTTCTGTCGCAGAGCAGTTTCCCTCCCCAGTGCACTGAGTGCCCTGATACTCTTGCAGATTTGTTTAAGCTCTTGCCATGTACCGTACGCAACCCTTCCGGCTAGTTGCCCGCACCGCTCCAGCATCCCTCCCCGGACCCACCTCCATGCCAACAGGCTCGCTGGAGCGCTTGGCTTGGTGGAGCAGGGCATGGACTACAAACACGTTCCAGAAGAGCGGCGTCAGAGCGGCCAGAAGCGCACAGAGCGCAGTGACGGCGACGAGGGCGACGCCGATGAGCAGGGCGGTCAGAGCCCGTGTGAGCTGCGGGAGAGCACGTCGCCTGCGTGGGGATCGTGAGGGCAGAGGCAACACGGAGTGTCAGCCACATGCGCCGAATCTCTACATGGTCCGAAGTGCAGCAGACGTGTGGCCTGCGCCTGATATGCGTTCTTGGGCGCGTGCTCTGCGTGCTCGGAGCTACGCGCGACAGGGATGAACCGTCGCGACCGACGGCCGGGCCGCATGGGGTATAGCATGCTAAGAGCAGTCGTATTGATTGATGTCCCTATGAAAGACATGTGCGTGCCGGAGCGGCAAGGAATTGAGTGCTCGGCCGAGAGGCGGCCTTCGCGGACGGCGGCATGTTTACTACAGAGCGCAAGTTACTTCGCGGAGGTAGTCGGAGGGACTTTCAGGTGGTATATCTATGTCTTCTTCTCATATTGGAGGCAGTTTTATGGGAAAGAGCCGGCTTCGCCTCAAGTGCGCGCTTGCATGCTTCTTTCGCGTGAGGCCGCACCACGCCTCGCAAACTAGCTCAAGTGGATCAAGACATGACATGAAAGCACGCTGTAAGGACCGTGCATGTGCGAGTGCTCAGTGGGCAGCTACGGATGTGCTCATGCTCATGCGCACAGGCAGAGATGCCACGCTCACCCCAGCCCGCACGAGAACACACGAAGACACTTGAGGACGCACGCCATGGTCGTCAGACTTGCACTGAGTCACTCGCACGACGCGACTGGACTGGAACACGCTGCTCTATTTTAGGGGTCGGCCGACGCCACACGCCACCGGTTCCCAGCACTGGAGTTCCACCTTGGTTGAGAGTGATAAGCGAGTCCGCGGAGGAGAATGGCCTGAAGAGCTTTGACAATAGAGGCTGTCGGCCGACTGGTCCGCTTGTAAGGGCCAGGCCGGCCCATGCAGGCCTGTACGGCACGGGTGCCCCGCCCCTTCGAAAGGCCCCCCCACCCCTTGATTGCAAGAGGCCCACCCTATACTTCCTGCCACCTTGCTCCAGAGGTGGCATGTGCTCGCGCCCGGGCTCTGTACGTTGCGGGTACTTGTGTGCGTTGCATGCGCCAGCAGTCTTACGGCTCGGCTCGCAACTCGGAGCGCAACTCGCCCACCAAAGTGCTCAGCCTGCCATGCCACTACGTGCCACTTGTCCTCCCGCGCCGCTGTTTCCCCAACTCCGTCCATGGCAATCAGGCGCTGCAGGACAACAGCGTCACATCTATTTAGCCGACCACAACGCCGCTTAAATGCAATGCATCATCCGACCTCCTTCTCCCACCGCAGCCTTTAGTCCACCTCAATGACCGGCGCAACGCCCAGCCCCGGCGTGCCACCCCGCGTGGGCGTGCCCACGCCTGCGCCCACGCCCACGCCCGGCCCCTCAAATGCCCGACTCACGCCCATGACAAGTAGCGCGGGATGTCCTTCCGGGAAAGGGCTGAGCCGACTAACCCCCTACCAAACCTTCCCCATGGGCCGACTACTTCAGCCCGCCGCACATATCTTGTCTTGGGCCGTGTCCATGCCCACAACCCCAATCCACCGGAGGTAGCCTTGCTTCAGGCCTCGCCTCAGGCCGCTATGTGATACTGCCTGGGAATCTGCATCAAGCAGCCTCTCTCCGCGAGGAACTTGCCGCCGTGGATATTATTTCCCGTGTTCTCCGTGTCGATCTTGCACACAAAGGGAAACCGGCTTGCGTCCTCGAGGCCAAATATGAAGCAGCGTGCCCACCAAGTGATCCACTTGCTGTACTGCTCGGACAACCTTTTAGCAGCCTGCGGAGCCGGCAGCAGCGAGGTAACGAGACAAGAGGCCAGAGTGGTGTGGCGGGTGGTCTTGACGACAGCAGCCGTAACAGTTGCTCTCCCGCTCCCCCTACCTCCCTACCCCACTACCCCTGCCTCCCTGACCCCTACCTCCCTACCCCCTTACCTCTCCCGCTCCCCCTACCTCCCTACCCCACTATGCCCCACGCACCTCCGCGTAGGCCTGCAGCACCCCCTTGCTTGGGTCGTCCATCCTGCCCAGCGCGTCCGACAGCTCCTTCTCCTCCTTGAATGCCGTGTCGCCACCCTTGTTCCCTGGGCCGCAGATACTGTCGATAAGCTGACGATGCCATTCCGAAGGCTTCGACAAGGGAGAGAGGGAAGCTGGTCAGCAAAATAATGGCCCCTCCAGGAGGGGAGGGGAAGAAGAAGCTCCTGACCTCCATGCCTATTTTTTGGGTTTGGGGCCCCCCCACCCCCCACCCCCCTGGCACTGTACGGCAAGTTGTACTGTACTCAAGCTCAATACGTTTGCGTCTTGAGTTGCCAAGTAACCTGTCGCTCAGCACCGCTGAGCCCCCATGGTGGGGCCCAGACCTGGCTCAGAGCTTCTCGGCACGGAGCCCAGGTCCGGCCCCCTGAACATCACAACCAGACCACCATCACAGACCACAAACCCCAACGTGCGCATCAGACATGCCAAGGTTAGGCAGCGCAGGGCTGACAGGCGGGCTAGGTTTGCGAGACACACGCCCGGGCCTCCGCCCATGTGTTGCCTGGCCCCTCACTCGCTTCTTGGCCCCGCCCCACAATGCGCGCACCGTGGGTTTGAACTGTATGCGGAGGTAGGCGCCCTCCGGCATGTGGAGCAGCCCATCTGTGGACATAGGTTCGTAGGTACAGAGGGAGAGAGGAGGGCGTGGGCTGATGGGGCTGGGGCCGAGGGTTCCCGCCCTGACCCTTGCTTTCCCAGCTGGAGGCCTGGAGCACGTGCTTCACTCACAGAGTTGGAATCGCAGCATGTTCTCCTTGTCCTCGCCGTTAAGGTCCATGGTGAGGGACACCAGGTCGCCCACATTGTTGACGGCCTTGGGGATCTTTAGAATGCCCAGAAGGTCGACAATGCCGCCGATAAGCGTGCACTTGACGGCTCCCAGCTTGCCGCCGCCCAACAGGGTGACGGTTCCCCCCGCAACCACCCAGCTCACGGCTCGCAGCAGGCTGCCGCGCAGCCGCTTCCACCAGCGTTGGGGCTTGGAAGGCGTGAAGCCATCATACGACTCTGAAGAGCCAGTGCCTGCAAGCCGTTAAGGGGTACGTTATCCTCTTCTGGTTGAGCAAGGCGGCCAGCAGTAGGTGAGCAAGGACAGCGGGGGCCATTGCCATCACCTTGCGCGCGCGCCTCACCGATGGACAGAATGGCGCAGTCCCGCAGCCGTGCAGTGTTGTTGCGCTGCAGCATTTGTGCCAGTCCCAGGTAGGTGGGGTCGTTGTTGGCCTGCAGCGGGGGGGCGGGGGGCGGGGCGGGGACCGAGCGAGCGAGTGAGGAGAGACACGTTTTGCGGGTGAAGGCTCCCATCCCCGCCGATCCGGCCCCCTGCTGCTGACCATTAGTACGAACCCGCCCGCCCACCACCCACGCACCAGACCGCCATCTAAGAAGACGCGGTCGTTCTGCCAATGTTTGGGCAGGTTCGAGCCCGGGGTATCCACCGCCGTACCGTCCTCCAGCGCCACTGGCCGTAGCACCTTGGCTACAAGGGCATCAAGGCAGGCGGGTCAGCTGCATGTACACCACTAGGGCTAGCCAGTCGTGCTCTTGACCCTTACGTGGCAGGAAGGCCGGCGCGGCCGAGGTGGCCCTCGCCACATCCACCAGCTTGAAGTCCAGGTTCTCGAAGGTCATGGGGGCCACGAAACCGCCCACTGCGTTTACAAACTCGAAATCCGCACTGCGCTGAGCAGCAGGCATGATGAGGGAATGAGGAAGCAGCCTCAAGGAAACAGACGCACGGCTGGGGTGTAGTGCGTCCATTCCATATGCTGCCACGCGCATTCCGGCCCAACGACACGCCTCTTGCCTGTTTGTCCAGAGCAAGTCACTGTTGGCAGTGGGCCTTTCGTCGGGCACCTCGTATAGACAGAAGTTGACCATGGGCCAGAGCCAGCCGATAGTCTCGCCCGCCCCCTATGGGTTGAGGCAGGGGGGCGCGGAGGCAAGCCCCTGAAGTGCGTGATCCTACCTCTATCGTGGGTAGAGGGATGGGCACACCATCCACGCACCCACCGTCACTGGTGCGCCTGGGCGGCGTGGGTCCCGCATCAGCACCTTCCTGTATCCAACTAGCTGGGCATCGGCGACGGTCTTGATGGCCCTTGCACGCTCGTTCTCAGCTTCGCCTGTGATGAGGGGCATGTCCTGAGTGCGCAGATGCGTGGCCAGGCCTGATGATGAGCTCTTGACACTGGAACCGGTGTCATGGTCCGGCAGGCCTGGGCTAGTGTACAGTGGCGGCCGCCGCTTGGCGGACATGTGGAAGAAGAAGGCAGTCCTCTTGGCCGCAACGTCCACGGCAGGGATGACGATGTTGGCGCCGCCGCAATCCTCCAGGCTGTCCAGTGTCCTGCATGGATGGGAGGGACCCCGAAACCCTTGATTGACCCGCCTTCCGGCCATCCAGCCTGAGACGCAGGCAGCCTTACCCGGCAACCGTCCCCTCCGTCCTGCGATGCATACATAGCCCCTCTCCCTCCCTCCCCCCACCCCACGCCCCACCCCACGGCACCCGCGCGCCCTCGGCTCACATGTCACCAAACACGCCTTTCAGCACATCATCCAGTCCGGCGGACTGATGCTGCTGCCGACCGGCGCTAGCCAGGAAGCGCCAAGACTTGGTGATGCTGCTGGTGCCAAAGATCTTGGCGCCTGTGTGTTAACGGCGTGGGGCGTGGCAGGTCAGGGCCCAGGGCAGGGTGGGGCATGGCACGCATGGTTGAGTCGTGTGTCGGGTGCCGCCCTGCCTGTCCCTGCTCCCCGCAGGCGGCAGAGCTCCCGCCGCATCCGACTCTCCGTGAGCCTACCATTGTCCCGGTAGAAGTCACTGGCGCCAGCAGCGCTGCCGGGGCGGGACTTGAGCGCCTGCCGGCTCGCGGCGGCTGTGGCCTCCTGCTGGCCGCCCCGGGCCGCCACTGCGCGCACAGGGCACAGAATGGAGGGCACACAGGGCGAGATATTCAATATCTTCCGCCCAGAGTCCAGCCACTGCACTACCGCCGCCGGACGGGCTAGCAGGGGCAGGATCGGCCTCCAGGCCCGGGGCGGGGCCTATGCCGCCGCCCTGAGTGCCCTGCCGCCGCCCGGCTCACGGTACAGCGCCAGCAGGCCGCCGGTAGACGTGCCCGCCAGCTGGTCAAAGAAGTCTGCAATGTCGATGTCGAAGCAACGTCTTACGTCCCACCAGTCGCTGGGGGAGTCCAGTACCTCGGATTGGCGCTTCTTGAAGTCCGCCCACTGCCGTTTGTACCAGTCGTCCGACCGCGGCACGGTCGGGTCGTCGAGGGCAACGCCATCACGTGAGGCTGGAGGCTGGACATACTTCTTGTATATTGAGAGCGCCTGCTCCTCGGTGATCACGTTACGGGAGGCTGCGTGGTGCAGCAGTTGCTCGGCGATGTGTGACGAAATCAGTCGTTCTTTCCACAGAACCTGCTTGATTGAGTCTTCTAGCATGACCAGCACCTGAGAACAGCACCAGGGACGTCAACGACAAGGAGGGAGCGACCCACTTGTCGCAGCAGGGACTTGCCTGAGCCGCGACCAGCCCGCGCATTCCGCCGCCATCCAGGCTAAGCAGCGTCGGCGTGCGGAAGGCACGGTCGTCTAGATTGAGATCTGCGCGCTTAACGACGAACGGCCATCGAGGCCGTTCTGGAGCGGGATCTGTCGGCTCCGTGAGGGGCGCTCGGCTTGCTTTTTGACCCATCCTGCGAAATACTACTGAGAACAAGAACTGATCCCTGGGTCGAGACAACTGGTGCAAGAACTGGCCAGGTGTCCGCTTTTAACCATCCCAACCGTACCCAACTTGCCACCCCCAAACTTGCCACGTCGCCAAGGCAAACCGTACCCCAAGTCGCTTCGCGGTGTTGCTCGGATTGCTCGTGGATTGACAGCGCGGGGCCGAACCTTCGGCGGCGGAGGGCCGTGGTCTGGGCTGGGGTGGGGTGGTGGGCATTGCATCCGAGCAGCACCAACCCTAGCAACCCGTCCCCAAGAGACCCCAAGTCGCTTCGAATTAGTAGGGCGGGGGCCGAACCTTTGGCGGCGGAGGGTAATCCTTGCCAGGGGATCCTGAACTTGCCTTACCAACCTCTCTGGCAACCACACATGATCCCCGGACTCCATGCCAGGGTGACAATCAACCATGACTCCCCGACGGCATCCCAAGCATGCCTGGCAGGCTTTTAGGACAACAGCTACGGCACCCTCAGCCCAACCACAACGCCCCTTCCAACCCATGCCGACCCCTCCCTCGGACACAGCCTTTAGTCCACCTCAATGACCGGCGCCCCGCCCCGCCCCGGCGTGCCGCCGCGCGTGGGCGTGCCCACGCCTGCGCCCACGCCCACGCCCGGCCCCGCCCCTCCGCCGTGCAGCCTCTGGCGCTTGGCGCTGCGGGCCGAGTAGTCCGGCGCCCCGCCCGGCCCCGGCGCGCCCAGCTGCAGGGGTGCGTTGGGCGGCAGCACCGCACGCAGCTCCCCGTCGAACCAGGGGAAGGCGGACACGAACTGCAGGAAGCACACGGGCTCGCCGGGCAGCACCTGGGGGGTGGGTGGGGTGCGGTAGGGAGGAGCGGATGAAAGGAAGGACCCAACGTCAGCGCCCTCCGGTGCGGGCTGACGCATATGTGCCAACACTCCACCCCCCTCCACCCGACCCTGCCCCGACCGGCCTCTCGCGCATGTTCCACGGCATTCCATCTTCCATCCTCCAACCTCTGCCCCCCTCCCCTCCCTCCCGCAGCCCCACCTGCAGCTCCCTGAACAGCCGCTCCCGCAGGTCCGCCGCCGCCCCCGGGCGCATGGCCGCGGTGTCACCCAGGAAGGCCTCCACGTCCCCCGCCGCCACGCAGCCGTCCATGCGCCCGTCCGCGGCGTCCAGGGCGCAGAAGAGCGCGTGCGCGGAGCGGATGCGGGCCACCTGGAGAGTGTGGGGGCGAGTGGATGGGTGGTGGGAGAAGAGGTGGGACTTTAGGGGGGAGCGGGGGACAGGTCCAGGCTGGGACAAGGATGAACTAGTTGCTGGGCAGGTCGTGCCATAGCGGGGCATCGTTAACGTCTCCGGTTATACTGCACTTGAGCCGTGCCGGCCTGTGCCTCGCTCATTCTTGCCCACGCTCGCTGGCATGACGCTGCGTCGGGCCCAGGCAACCCCGGGGCCAGCCCCACCTTGAGCACCGCCACCTCGTCCAGCCTCCAGGGACAGGAGGATGTGCGCGTCCACCTGGGGGGTGGGGTGAGGGAATCGTTGATCGCTAAATCGAGATGTGAGGGCACGGGTGCATCCACGTGCGCCTCAACCGTCGGGGGATCCTGCCCAGGTGAGAGCCCCATCGACCAGGGTATTCTTACTAGACTCCGGCGTCGGGGCGGCTCAAGGAGAAGGTGCACGGCCCCAATTCGGCGCGATGCAGGGCAACGGTCATCCAACGGTCGAGTACCATACCCCGCGCCCCTGCCATCGACTCCTGCATCGACCTGCTCCAAACCTCCACGGCCCCGCCCATGCCCACCCGCGCCCCACGCCGCCCACGGCCCACACGTCACAAGTAGCTAGACCCCCCAAACGTAGATCAGGGGGGCGGATCGGCGAAACCATATGCAGCAACCCTCAGCAGCTGGAACGGCCCTAGCCCATCACCCAGACGGACCGACAAAACGCTCCAGCTTCCCCTGGTTCCCCCTCTCCGCCCTTGCAACCCCTGTCCGCCCGGCCTTCCTCCCCTGTCCCCTGTGAAGGGCGGAAGCAGGACGACAAGCAGGACAAGCAGGACGACAAGGGACTTTAGCGGTATATGCGGTATATGCGTGCAGGCACGGTGCAAAGCGCGGGGCCGTGTGGCGTGCTCCGCGCGAAGCTTCGGGGGGACAGGGGGCCAAGGATGGACGCGGGGCGAAACACATTTCCACGCCGACCGGCGAAAAAGTGTTGCCCATACTTCCTCCTCGACGGATCTTAGCTGCAAGAGGTAAGATAGCAACATCGCGCTCGGTCCGGGCTTGGTCGGCGAGGTTTGACCGAAGTCGGCACCACAGCCATCCTCGCAACAGCCGCGCCCAAACTTGTCGAAACTACGTCGATCTTAACTTCAAGGTGCTCTATACTGCTGCTTGGGCTATGGGTGCAAGGTGGTGAGACTGCCTTCCCAACATGTTGAGTTTGCGTAGGGTCGATAAGTTTCCCTGCTCTCAATCACATACAATAGGGATAAGGAAGGTTAGGCTTGTGGCATTGCGGGATAGGTGAATCGCATGTTGATGTGTGACACAGGCACGGGGTAATCTCTCGGCCCCATAATCTGGGGGGGCCGCGCCAGGCGCTACGCGCCGGGGGCTCAGCCCAAAAAGGGCGAACGTAGGGAGACAAGGCGTGACTCTGGCACATGCACTAGAAAGCAGCTCCTGTCGTCTGCAAATACTCGGCGGTGTAGCGGCGGGGACATGAAACTCGAAAGGACTCGATGGCACTCGATGGCACGTTAGCCCACGTGAGCTACTTGGTGTTGTGGCCTTTCAACCCGTCTAGTGCCGACCTAGTGCCGACCTAGTGCCGACCTTGAGGGTATGCACATAAGGCCAGAGGACTAAGTGCGGTCGCCCTCATCACGCACATGCACGCCGACATGCGTCACACGCTGACTCGACGCCGGTGTATCTAGCACAGTCCTCGTTTCTTCCTTGTGTCAATATATCCTAGGAATTGTAACGTTGCGGTATGTTGCGAAATGTTCCGGCGGCGGCGGCGGCATGTTTCGCTCGGCGGGCCCCCCAGAGCATAGCGAGTAGTGGGCATACCAGCGCTCGGCTGATCGAGTCTAGGAAATGTGGAGTGGTGCACGCGCGATCGAGGTGACGGAGCGCGGCGGGGTCAGGCCAGGAAGGCGCGTAGGCCTCCCGGGTCAGGCGGGGTCTAAGGCTAACGTAACGTCGATGGGTGGCCACCGAACGCGCCACGTTACGTTACACCTAGGTAACGTGACGTATATGTTAAAGACTTTATTCCTGTGTTTCTCGCGCCTCACCCGCTAGCAGGGGTGACCAGAGGGTGAAGGAGGGTGACTCCCGGTGACACCTTGTCCTGACGTGCGTCAAATTGGACGAGCAAGGAGCCGAGGTCACAGAACCTCAGCTTTGGCGGCAGCGTGTACCTGGTATATCTAGAGGAGGACCACACCGGTTGCCTCCGGTTGTATTGGCGGCTGAATGACGGTGGCAGGTGCGGATGTACAGCTCCAGGGAGGTCCGGGCGGGTCTGGGAGAGTCATATAATCGGCACGCGTGCATTCAGGGGAGCATTGACGGGCGTGCATTGCTGTCCCTCCCAATCTACTCAACTCAACTGAAGGCTTAGACATTTGCCCTGGGCAGGAAACCCCTTACCGGTATCACAGGCAGGTATGCAGCAGGCGGGCAATGGCGGCTTCGGGGGTCTCTGGCTGGCTTGCTAGTCAGCGTACATAGACGCACGCCGCAGCGTCCTCAGCTTGCCATGCGCTTATACGCCACACCGACACCTGCCCCCTTGCATGCGCAGAATGTCCGGCATCGAGGTTGCAGGCATCATCGGGTTGATCAGTCTCCTGAGGAGCGCAGTCGCCTATGTGTCCTCGAGGTCCGAGAGGGAGGAGCTGCAGTGCAAGCTGGAGGCTCTGGAGCGCCAGTATGCGAGCTTGGACCACCGCACGAAGGTGTCGCACAGGGTACGCGACTCGATTGTGGAGGCGACGACCCTCCTGAAGGCGAACGAGAATGCCAAGGCAGGCATTGTCATTGACGGGGCCCTGTCGCTGTTTGGAGTGGCCTGAGAGGCTAGCATTGACGTGGGTTGTGAAGTACGGCAGACAGGAATGGGAGACGTAAGGTGGCCAAATTTGGCGATGCATGCGTGTTGTTGTTTCTAAGCCGTTGCAAGGGTCTGGTTGCTAATTTGGATAGAGTCTGCGACGCGTCCTACTACCGCTTCATGCCGGTGCGGCGTTCGGCATGTAAGTCTGCATGTCAATTTGCGCCTACCTCCGCCCACACGCCCCCCTACGCACGCAGCTAGCGCTCAGCTCTAAGCACGCTCCGCCGGGATGTTATGTTATGTGATATTTTCAATCACGACGGTCCGCCGCGGCCTGTCGTTTGCGGCGGACATCGGGGTGTCCGCAGTCGGTGTTGGAAATCGTGCCAAACTCGTACAACCAGTGGGCACACAAGTCAGCGAGCACCGCGCACACAGCTGCAGCCAGTATAATCCGATACGGGGTGAGCTGCGGCTGAGCGGAGATCGGAGAGCGAGTGAAGTGACAGCATTCGACCGCTCGGAGAATCAAGCCAACCAGTCTCACCTCTTGGGGTACCGGTAACGCACGGGCGGTCAAAGGTCGAGCTTACATTGGTGGGCCGCTGGGGGTTCTCCCGCGCGGACAACAGCCACATCTCCTTTGAGCCGAATGCAATGCCCTCTTGCAACGTCTGTGGCAGGACACCAGCCACACAGCCACGCCTCCCTCAGCTCAACCACAACCGCCTCTTCCTCACCATGCCGACCCCTCCCACCGCAGCCTTTAGTCCACCTCAATGACCGGCGCCCCGCCCCGCCCCGGCGTGCCGCCGCGCGTGGGCGTGCCCACGCCTGCGCCCACGCCCACGCCCGGCCCCGCCCCTCCGCCGTGCAGCCTCTGGCGCTTGGCGCTGCGGGCCGAGTAGTCCGGCGCCCCGCCCGGCCCCGGCGCGCCCAGCTGCAGGGGTGCGTTGGGCGGCAACACCGCACGCAGCTCCCCGTCGAACCAGGGGAAGGCGGACACGAACTGCAGGAAGCACACGGGCTCGCCGGGCAGCACCTGGGGGGTGGGTGGGGTGCGGTAGGGAGGAGCGGATGAAAGGAAGGACCCAACGTCAGCGCCCTCCGGTGCGGGCTGACGCATATGTGCCAACACTCCACCCCCCTCCACCCGACCCTGCCCCGACCGGCCTCTCGCGCATGTTCCACGGCATTCCATCTTCCATCCTCCAACCTCTGCCCCCCTCCCCTCCCTCCCGCAGCCCCACCTGCAGCTCCCTGAACAGCCGCTCCCGCAGGTCCGCCGCCGCCCCCGGGCGCATGGCCGCGGTGTCACCCAGGAAGGCCTCCACGTCCCCCGCCGCCACGCAGCCGTCCATGCGCCCGTCCGCGGCGTCCAGGGCGCAGAAGAGCGCGTGCGCGGAGCGGATGCGGGCCACCTGGAGAGTGTGGGGGCGAGTGGATGGGTGGTGGGAGAAGAGGTGGACTTTAGGGGGGGACAGGTCCAGGTTGGGATAGGCATGTAGGCTTAGCGGGGCTTCGTCGGAGGGTGTGGGGCGGGGGTTGGACGGGCGGGAGGGAGGGAGGCGGTCCTGTAGCGCCAAGGCATTTGGGAAGGGCGCTTAGGCATTGACGGCTATGCGCGCTAGCGTCCTCCAGTGAGGCTGTCGAGCCCATACCCATACCGGCATCTTGCAGAGGCCGGTCTCACCTTGAGCACCGCCACCTCGTCCAGCCCCAGGCTGCCCCTCAGCGCCTCATCCTCCAGGGACAGGAGGATGTGCGCGTCCACCTGGGGGTGGGGTGGTCGTGGGGGGACGGGTTTGGGGATGGGACGTGGGCGGGGATGGGGCGCGGGGAAGCTGTAAGGCACGGCTTCGAAGCGAAGAAGCGATGTGGCGAGGAGCACGTGGGTGCATCCACGTGCCCGTTGACCGAGGTGGGAGCCATGCCGCACATGCCGCGCCCGCGTGCGCACCTCGCGTAACCCCCACCTCCCACCACGCTACCGCTGGCTCACGGTCCATCCCCTCCGAGCCCCAACGTGGCCATCGTGTTCTCCGTGTTGAAACAAAGCTCCTCGAGAGTCGAGCGGCGAGTCCGGCTCGACCCCCCGCTCGACTCCCGAGGAGCTATCTTTCAACATGGATACACGATGGCCAAGTTTCTGGCCCGCGCAGCGGTGGGTACAGATGAGGGAGTAGGGATGGGCGGAGCACTGGGGGCGCAGTGGCGCAGATGCTCTCACCCGTCCAGCCCATGTGCACACGCCGGCATCCTCCCCGCCCCCTCAACCGCGCCCTCCGCACCTGCCACGCGAAGCCCAGCCCCGCAAAGGCACCCACCCCCACCCCACACACCGCCCACATGCTCACCCGCCCCGCTCCCTGTGTGCCACTGTGCCTTTGTAAGCCGGCCTTGCCCCGCTCGACGCTTGCAACCCGCCCATGCCCTACGTCCGCACTTCCCGCTCACCCGCCCTCCGCACCAGCCACACCCCTGCCCAGCGCCGCCAACCCGCGCCCCAGGCAGTGCACACGCTCATCCACCCCCGCCTCCCCATCCCCATCCCCGCCCACCCCCCCGGCCGCACCTTCTTGGCCAGCAGCGGCCCCGGGTCCACCCCCTGCCCCGCCAGCAGCGCCGCCAGCAGGGGGCCGCAGCCGTAGCGCACGAAGGGCTGGTACTCGGGCTCCAGCTCCCCCAGCAGGTGCAGCAGGCGCTTGGAGGGGTACTGGGAGTGGGGCAGGGCGCGTTATACGTTATGGGAGGGGAAGGATGGGGGCATGTAGAAGCAGCAGCTGCTTAGCAGGAAAGCTGAAGCGAAAGAAATGGAGAAGGGGTTGCCGTGTTGTTTGCGCCCGATATCTCCGCACCTGCACAGCCCGCCAGGGCAGCAGCGGCCGCACCGCCGCCGCCGCCCCCGCCGCCACCAGCGCCTGCTTTGCCGCCGGCTGTTGCGCCGCCTCCAGCAGCTGAGTCAGCAGCGCTGACGTGGCGTCCTGCAGGTCTGACGCCACGCGCTCGCCCGACAGGAGGGCCAGGCCTGGGGCAGTTGAGGAGGGGAAGAGTCAAGGTGAGGATGGGGTAGGTGGGGTGACGGGCAACGAGGCTAAGGAGTGCGAGGGAGTTGGTGAGTGTTGGGGGAGGGCCAGGCCAATGACAGCTTGCAGGGCAGTGCAGGGTGCACGGGCAGCAGCACAGGACCGGTCGCGACTCGCGAGCCAACTCAGCGCCCATCAGCCTCACCCGCGGGTCCCAACACATCGTTCGGCGGCCGCCCCGGCGTGCCGCCAGTAACCGGCGGCGGCGCCACGGCCCCCGCCGCCGCCAGCAGCGCCGGCGCCGTCGCATCCAGCAGCCTCAGCACTGCTTGCAGCCGGTCTAGGGCCGCGGCGGAGAAGGGCTGGGAGGAGGAAGCGGAGCCGGCGGCGGCGGCGGCGGGGGCGGTGGAGGAGGAGGCGCCGGCGCCGATGCGGGGCTTGCGGCGCTCCGCGTCGATCACCTGTACGTTGGGGAGTGAGGCAAATGTAGCGTGAGGCGTGTGTACTGCTCAATCTTGCCCGGCTGCTGACGGCGCAAACTCCACCCACAGCCCACACCAACTGCCCCCGACTCTTCAACACCCGATCTGGGGGACTGCCAGTCCGCCGCCCCTCACCTGGCACAGCACGCCCCGGACCTCGCACAGCACGCCCCTCACCTGGCACAGCACGCCCCTCACCTGGCACAGCACGCCCGCCGCGCACCACGCCGCGTGCACCACGGCGGCCTGCTTGGCGTCCGCCGCGGCCCCGTAGTCCCGGCCCCGCTCCACCAGCGCCGCCAGAGGCCCCGCGGCCTCGGGGGCGGAGAGCGCTGGGAGCAGCGAGGGTAGGGAGGGCTGGCGGGCGAGGCGGAACAGGACCTGGAGGGAGGGGATGAGGGTGGTGGGTGGGGGTCACGGGCTCGTGACCTCATGATAGGTGCGTGGCTGTGCCGGGGTTGCTTTTGCCACTCCATGTGCGGAGTACTCAAGCGAGGCATGGGCCCCGGGTCTTCAGAGCAGCCACAACGCCCGCTCCCGCGAGCGAGGCTGGCGGGGGCCCACTGGGGACACGTGTTGCTGCTAATCCTCGAGGCCCCACCCCGGGCCCAGGAGTCTCACCTGCGCCGCGCCCTCCGCGACCCGGTAGCCGCCCCCCCGAAAGTCCGCCATGCCGTGACGGAACGCCGCCAGCAGCGCCGGCAGCCGCGCACCCGCCTCGGCCGCCGCCGCCGGCTCCCGGCTCCCGACCGCCGCATCGATCAGGCCCAGCAGCGCCTCCGCCACTACATCGTCAGTCGGCTCCGCCTCGTCGGCGGCGGCGCTGACGGCCACCGCCGCCGCCAGCGCAGCGGTGGCGGGCGACGGTGGCGCACCTGCGGCGGGTGAGGCGGCGGCGCGGGAGGCCCCAGCGCCTGCACCGCTCTTGACGGGTGTCGATGCTCCTCCACCGCCTGCGGCCGAAGTGTGAAGGGAACGCACCAGCGCTAAGGTAGTGCCCAACCTAACCCCGCCAACCATCGAGCAGCTCTGCCCCCAAAGCACCGCTTAGCCGAGACTCCCAGCGCCCAGCGCACCTACCTGCTGCGCCCTTGCCGCCCGCCGCGGCCTCGAGCAGCGCAAACGCTGCCTCCAGGCCCCGCGCCGCCACCAGCTCCGCCGCCAGCGTGGGCGCCGCCGCCGCCGCCGTCAGCGCCGCCACCGCCTGCAGCCGTACGCTCCAGGGCAGGGTCAGGTCGCGCAGCACGGACAGCAGGCGCCGCACGCCGTCCGCCTCCAGGAGCGGCAGCCGCTGGGCGGGGACCTGCAAGGGAGTGGGTACGGAGTTGGAGTGGTGAGGACGGGAACGAGGGCACGAGGTTGAGAGGGTGGGGGCGCTGGCGCTGGAGTTTGATGCGGTGCTTGCCCGGCCCCGACCCCAACTGCAGTAGTAGTAGGTGTTAGCGGAGACAAGGGTCGGAGCTGGGAGCCCAAGTGGGCCCAAGGAAGCGGGACGCACACGGGTGACGACGGCACCTCCCTCGCCCACATGCTCCAACGCAAGACGCCCAAGCCTCCAGCTCCAACCTCCACTCGCGCACGCCCTTCCCCCGGCCCCACTGACACCACGCACCTGCGTTGCGATGAGGCTGAGCAGGCTCAGCGCATCCCGCACCACCCCCGCGTGATCCGCCGCCGCCGCCGCCGCCGCCGCCGCCTGGCCCACCGCCGCCGCCTGCTTCGCCTCGCCCTTGCCCGCCTTGCCCTGCCCCGCCGCCGGCGCGGGCGCGGGTGGTGCGTCCCGCTGGCCCCGGTGCGCCGTCGCCAGCTCCAACAGGGCGCTTAGGCCTTGGGACCGACCGAGCTCTCGACACACCGCCGGCCCTCCCGCCGCGCCTGCTACCAGGAGGAGAGCCATGAGGGCGTGTAGGAGCTCCATGAGTCGTGCGGTGCGGGCGGCGGGGGTGGAGGCGGACAGCGCGGCGCGGCTGGCGGCTTGGGCGACGGAGAGGAGCGAGGAGGCGGCGGCGGGGCGGAGCAGCAGGGACGTGACGGCGGCGGCGGCGGGCGGGACGGCGGCCAGGGCCGCCAGCAGCTCCGCGGCGGAGGTGGCCAGGTCGAGGTGGCGGCCGTGGTTTTGGACGAGGGCGAGGGCGTGGGGGATGGGCTGCAGAGCCGAGGTGTGGGGCGCCAGGGAGCGTGGGGAGGGGGGCGTGGAGCTGGGGGAGGGGGGCGTCGCGGCGCCGGCGGAGCCCAGGCCGCCGCGGCGGGGCGGCGGGGCCGAGGCGGAGGCCACGGCGGCGGCGTTGCCGGGGTGCAGGTGGACCAGGGCCGCCAGGGCGTCGGCGGCAGCCTCCTGGACCTGTTGGGGGGGGGGGGGAAAGGGAGGGGAGAGGAAGGGAGGGGGCCAGGGCTTCGAGGCGGGGCCCACGGGTCCACACACGCCGCTGAGCGTTGGCCACCTCCCGGAGGAGCCTCGCCGCACCCAAGAAGGCTCCCCAGGGCTGCCCCAGAGCCTTGACGCAATGCTGGCGCCCCAGACGGGCGCCAGGAGGAGGCGCGGGGCGGAGAGCCGGCCCTGCGCGGACTCGCTGAGCCCCGTTTGGCCCCCGCCACTCCCTGCTGCGCTTAGCGCCTCACCGCCGCCGAGGGGTCCGTCAGGAAGACGGTGCACACGTCAGAGGTGACCTTGGCGTCGCAGAGCGCGCCCTGCAGCTCCACGCTGGTCTCCGCCAGCGCCGCGATGTGGCCCAGCACCTTGCGCTTCACATCGGGGCTGCCCGACCGCAGCGCGGTGCGCTGCGCCTTCAGCACCTTCTTCGTGAGTAGGCCATTCGTGACGTCCCACTTCCACCGGTCCTGCACGTCGGGTTCGGGCTCGGAAGGCCGGTCCCACAGCAGCTCGAGCCAGCCGGCCATGTTTGCGCTCGGTTGACCGCACTTACTTTTGGCCGGAAGAACGAGAACATTTGCGCAGCTCCCAGTATCGGATTGCCGAGACCTAGGCCATTTCCAGAGCGGTGAGCAAGCGGAACCTCGTTTGCGCGGGAAGCAGCGATCCTAGCACTTGCCAAGCCGGTGCGGACAGTAAGGAAACAATGTCTGAGCAGAAGAAGTCTGTGGGAGCCCTCGGGCGTTCAAGCCCCGATGTCCCGAGCGCAGCACACGCGACATGGCAAAAGGTTCGCCAGCCGCTTCGCAAGCATACATTCCGATAGAACGCTCAAATAACAGTAACAATGGCCACTCGTCCCTCCCCGTAAGCTGCTCACTCTTGCCGCGGGCATCTAGGATGGACGCGCCTGCTGTGATAGATCACTCCGCCACTGCTGAACGGGACCACGAGGATGTGCCACAGCCTCCGGCTTCACCGGCGGTGCGGCCCCCGCCCCCGCCGGGACCTCCGCCGCAGCGCTTGGCCGCCGCTCAGCGCTCGCGCACGCAGGACGTCATCTCCGACGCTGCATCGTTCCGCGAGCTGATGGTGTCGGACGCGCTGGTGGCGAGCCTGGCCGCGGCGGGCTTCGAGCGGCCGTCGCCGGTGCAAAAGGCCGCGATCCCGCTCGGCCGTGTGGGCACCGACCTCATCGTGCAGGCCAAGTCGGGCACGGGCAAGACGGTGGTGTTCGCGGTGATCATCCTGGAGAGGGTCAAGGCCGAGTCCAGCAGCACACAGGTGCGGAGCAGCCGGGGCCCCCCTCCTCTTCTCTCCGCAGGGGTAGAGCCTCTTGGGCGCCCCCTGTGTTTCGCGTGCCCGCGACCCCAAAACACAGGTTCGCCCAGACCACATCTCTCCCGCGTGCCACCCCCATCCTCCCCACCCCCTCGCCCCCGCCCTCAGGCGCTGGTGCTGGCCCCCACCCGTGAGGTGGCCATCCAGAGTGAGGCCGTCATCCGGGCCCTGGCCGCGGAGCTGCCCGCCCCCGCCCCCGTCTCGGCCGTGTTCGTGGGGGGCCTGCCCATGGTGGACGACGAGAAGAAGCTGCGGAGGTGGGGTGGGTGAAGGATGGGAGGGGGGTGGGGGGTGGAACGGGGTTGGGGAGGGGTGGGGACATGGGAGGCCGCAGGCGTGCGGAGGGCGGGGAGGTGGGAGGGCAAAGGTTGGGGTCACGGGGCAAGGAAGCAGCCGTGAAGGTGGGGCGAGATGGGGATGTGGTGGACCGTGGTCCATGGACATGTCTGGGGCAAGGGGCGGGACATTGCGCGGGGTGGCTCGCAGCACACACCTGCAGCCCTGCATCCCCCCAAACCTCCCCCCACCCCACCCCCCACCCCACGCCCCACCTCACCCCCCCAGGCTGTGCCACATCGCCGTGGGCACGCCCGGCCGCGTGGGCGCTCTGCTGGGCGCCGGGCGGCTGACCGGCAGCACCGTGTCGCTGCTGGTGCTGGACGAGGCGGATGCGCTGCTGGGGGAGTCCTTCTACGAGGACGTGACGTGGATCTACGACCAGCTGCCCAAGCGGAAGCAGGTGTGGGGGGCTGGGGGGGTGGAGGCTTGAGTAGGGACAGGAGGGGAGGGAAGGGGAGGGGAGGAAAGGGCAGGCAAGGGGAGGAGGGGTGGATGTACGACCAGCTGCCCAAGCGGAAGCAGGTGGGGGGGATGAGGGGAGGGGAGGGGAGGGGGAGGGGAGAAGGGGAGGGAGAAGGGGAGGGAAGGGGAGCGAGACGACCGATGGCAGGGCGAGGTTGGGAGCGGGCAGGGGAGTGCTGGGAACCGGCGCAGGCCTTAGGGAGGGAGGGGGGAGTACACGGTATGGGACACCAGGCCCCAACAGCTCTCACCGCCCATGCACGAATTACAGCCCGTCCACACCCGCCCCTACCTTCGTGCCCCCCCCCCAGGTGGTTGCCTTCTCCGCCACCTTCACCCCCGAGCTCCTGTCAGACCTGGAGCCCCTCATGCGCCGCCCGCAGCGCGTGCTGCTGTGCGGCGGGGAGCGCGGCGCGGGCCTGCTGGGCGTACGGCAGTTCTACGGCCTGGTGGGGCCGCAGCAGGCGCAGCAGGCGCAGCACGGCAGCGGAGAAGGGGGGCCGGAGGCAGGGCAGGAGGAGGACGGCGAGGCGCCTGGGGGAGGAGCGGCGGCAGTGGGGGTGGCGGGGGCGGGCGGTGCGTCGTCGTCGGCTGTGTTCCGGTGCAAGGTGGCGCGGCTGCTGGAGCTGCTGGCGGGGGCGTCGTTCCACCAGGTATGGGGGGTGGGCTGCGGGTTGATAGGGATCCAGCCAAGGCGTTGGGCGAAGCGAGCAAGGGAATCCCGTGGCGCGAACCCGCTTTGACTCCTTACCAACATACCCGCCCCCCGAGGGCTGAGGCCAACTCATCGACCCCGTCCACCTACCGAAGCCACCCAGCTTCACCCCATCACACCCCCTCCCTCCAACCCCACGCCCAGGCCGCCGTGTTTCTGAACAACAAGCCCCGCGCCGAGTGGCTGGCTGAGGCCCTCACGCGCGCCGGCTTCCCGGCCGCCTACCTCAGCGGCGACCGGGCGCAGACGGAGCGCATGGCGGCCATGGAGGCGGTGCGGGGCTTCAAGCTGCGGGTGGGTGGGGCTGGGGTTTGTTTGGGGTGGGCGGGGTGGCGGGTGACGGGTGGCGGGTGGGCTAGGAGGGCGGGTTGGGGGCGAGGTTGAGGGAGAGCGTTACGGGCTGATGGATGCTTGGTGGGGGCTCGGGCGCGGGACCGTGGGGTTAAGGGGCGGTTGACGTTGCCGGGAGTTGCGTCATGCGGAGGGCTGGCTTAGATCCCCGCATTGCCGTACGACATGTTCCTGCAGATCGTCGTATCCACGGACGTGATGGCACGTGGCGTTGACCTTGACCGGGTCAACCTGGTGGTCAACCTCGACCTCCCCGGCGACGCCGCCACCTACTGCCACCGCGTGGGCCGTACGGGCCGCTTCGGCAGCCGCGGCGTGTGCGTGTCGTACGTCACGCGGGACGAGCTCGCCGTACTGGTGTCGTACGTGGACGAGCAGGCCACGGCGGCACGCGCCGCCGCCGCGGCTGCGGCTGCGGCTAACGCTGACGGCACCGCGGGCTCGGCGGCGGCTGCCGGTGGCCAGGAGGAGGAGGAAGGCGGGGGTACGGCAGAGACCACGCTGCTGCCCCTGCCGCAGAGCATCCCCGAGGACCTGTACGGCTACGAATTAGTCAGCGACTGGGAGAAGCAGGCCCTTCAACAGCTGCTGACTCAGCAGCGCAAGGTGGCGACGGAGTTGGCGGCGGCCAAGCGGGCCGGCATGGAGGGACCTTCGCCCGACGGCGCAGCAGCGGACTCAGCGAGCGGGGCGGCCGGGGCGGCGGAGGCCGATGGATCTGGCGTGGGGGCAGCGGAGGCGGTGGAGGCGCTTTTGTCTGAGCTGCCCCTGCTGCCGGAGGAGGCCAAAGCGGTGCGCAAGGCCGAGCAGGCCGCGGCGGCGGCGGCCAAGCGGGCAGAGAAAGCGGAGAGGGCGGAGCAGCGGCAGCGGGAGCGGGAGGAGCAGCAGGCGGCGGCGCAGGCGGCGGCGTGGGCGGCGTACTACCAGCAGCAGCAGCAGGCACCGCAGCAGCCGGGCCCGAGCTACGGCTCGTACGGCTCCGGTTACTACTCGGGTTACGGGTACGGGCAAGGACAGCCGTACGCGTACGGCAGTGGGCAGTACGGCGGGGTGCAGGCGTCGTCTACGGCAGCAACGGCCAGCGGCTACAGCCAGGCCGAGCTGGACGCAGCCTGGGCGAGGTACTACGCGCAGCAGGGGCAGCAGGCGGCGCCGAGTACGGCGTCGTACGGGCCGTACGGCGCGTACTACGGCACCTCCGTGCCGTACGGCAGTGGCGCGGGCGGCGCAACGGCGGCGGATGGCGCGGGCTACAGTCAGGCCGAGCTGGAGGCGGCGTGGGCTCGGTACTACGCGCAACAGGGGCAGGGGCAAGGGCAAGGGCAGGGACCGCAGCAAGTGGCCAGTCCCTCGGCGGCGGGATACAGGCACGGCAGCGGGGCGCGAGTGCCGGGCGCCGGCACGAGCACGTCACGCACGGCGGCTGGCATGGCGGCGCCGCCAGGTGGCGGCAGCGAGTCGGAGGAGCTGAGCTTCGACGCCCTGCGTGGGGAAGCCCTGGCCCATGGCTCTCCGGGCGTGCCGGCGGTGGTGCTGGCGGCGGGTGGGCGGCGGTACGGAGCCGGCGCTGCGGCCTCCGCCGCAGCGGCGGCGGCCGAGGGGTATGGCGGGGAGGAGGAGGACGCTGAGGGGCACGAGGAGGGCGAGCTGGGGGCTGCGGAGGAGGAGGAGGGTGGCGAGGACGACAGCTGGGTCCTGGGTGAGGTGGACGAGGACCTCCCTCCGCACGTGGCTCGCGCGCTAGACGCTCTCGAGGTGCGGTTCACGGTGGAGACCTCGCCTGCTCCTGCGGCGGAGACGGAGGCGGAGGCAGAGGCGGAGGACGGGGCGAGGGCATACCCGACGGCGGAGGAGAGGGCGGGCGACGCTGCCGGCTCGGCGCCTTATGATGGCGCCGGGGGCTGGCAGGGCCAGGCGGCGGCCGGGCCGTACGGCTATCCGGCGTACCCGCACGGCAGCCAGCAGTATGGCGGTTACCCCGGCTATGGCGGGTACGGGCAGTACGGGTCGTCGCAGTACTACCCTCCGCCTCCGCCGCACCCTCATCACCATCCGCATCCCCACCCGCCACCGCCACCGCCTCCTCCGCACGGAGGGCCGTGGCACCCGCCGCCGCCGCCGCCGCCCCACGGCCACCCGCCACACTGGCCCCACCCACCTTACCATCATCCACACCACCCTCCGCATCACCCTCCGCACCACCCTCCCCACCACTACCCGCCGTCGGGTTGGTCCCCACAAAGCGAGAGTGAAGGTCCCGGGGCCGGCGGCAGCACCTGCGGCTGCAACGCCTGCCTGCGGCGCGTGCTGCGCGCTTACGTGGCGCAGCACGCCACGTGGCAGCAGGCGTACGGCACGTGGTACGAGCAGTACAGCCGCTGGTACAACGATTGGATGCGGGGGCAGGAGGACGAGGCGCAGGAGAGCACGCACTGACGCCGCGCAGGCGTGGGCGTGCGATCAGGCTGGCGGCCTCTACGTGTCGAGCGGGGCGAGTGAGGGCAGGCCTGCAATTCACGTTAGCGAGAGTGAGCTCGTGGGGGGGCGCAGGGTTGCGATGGACTGCCTGTTGTTGTTGGGGGGTCGGCTGGAAGTATGGCGGGCGCAGCGTGGGATTCGCCAGGGCCAGAGTAAGGGCGCTACTGTTGGGAGATCCGGTGATCGACTTTTGATGGTTTTACTGGCAATTCGTTGGTCGACGTGGGTCTTGGCAGCAGCTTTGCGGCGGTGTGGGTGTCTTGCAGGAGTGCCTGCCAATGCAAGGTACTAGATGGAGTGTTGTGAGTGATGATGGAGGGGTTGGTGGGCATAGCCCCCAAATGGTACACAAGCACCGAGGATGATGGAGGGGGTGAGATGCGGAGTTGCCGACCTCCGCGCTGTATGCCCAGAGCGTGCGTCGGAGCGTGCCTGATCACGCGAGGACGCTGTCAATATGTAGTTGATGGCAAGGCTCAAGGGCTGATTCCAGCCGGTACAACTTCGAGTTGCACCGTGTATGTAAGCCTGGCTACCGGTCAATTGCTAGCACGCCGTCGATGCCCACGCATCGTGCCTTCCCAGGCGCATGGAACTGATAGGAACGCAGTCGTGGTTACACCAGGCCCGCCTCAGCTGCGCTGCGTGTGCGCCATATTCCGCCTTCAAGCCCGCCTCACCCGCGACCCCACGCGACCCCCGGGCGCATGCGGTCTTGCACCACCCGGCACTCCCCCACGCTTCCTCCACGTTTCCCCACGCCGACTTGCAATGCCCATCGCATGGCCCACACGCCAGTCGTCCCCCCCCAAACCAAGGCACAGCAGCCCCCAGCCGCCGTCGGCCCTCACGCCAGCGTGTGGGAGGCCGAGGGGCCGCCCTTCCCCGCCAACTTGGCCAGAGACGACAGCGTTGCATGGCCTGAGGGGACCGGGAGGGAGGGGACTTAGGTCCAGGTAAAAGCAAGCGGCCGGGGGGTCAAGGCTACGCCACCCCCATGACTCATGAAGGAGGAGGGCTTCACGGCCCCGCCATGCGCCGCGCCGCGCCCCTTCGTCTTCCCGCCACTCACCCACGGCCCCGCCCTTCTTGGCGGCACGGTACGACTCGATGACCTGGAGACGAAGGGCCTCGGTGTCCGGGTCCATCTGGGGGGAGGCCGTTGGGGGTAAGGGGGAGGAGTTCAGAGGAGTAAGAGGCAATGCGGGAGAGGGGCAGAGTCGTCAGTGCGCACATGCAGACGGGCGTCGTGACTGTGGACGATAGGCTACGCCCAATCGTTGCAGAGGGCCCCGCTAGACCCCGTCACGCCACTTAATGCCCACCCCAGGCCCCCCTGACCTGCGCCTTCTGCTTCTTGCCGCCCTGCGCCTTGGCGTTGGCCGCCGACTTGCCCGCGCCCTTGCCGCCCCCGCCGGGCTTGGCGCCCGCGCCCGCGCCGCCCTGCCGCCCCGCTGCCGGCGCCCCGGCCCTGCCGGCCTTGCGCCCCACTGCGATGCCCTCATCCAGGCCCGCCCCGTCCATGCGCGCCTGTGGGAAGCAGCAATCGGGCCTCAGCTCAGTGTTTTGAACCAGCACTTCGCGAGCGGTCCGCCTATCCGCACAGGGACAACCAGCGGCGGTCGAGCGCGTGAAGATGCGGGAAAGCCGTTGAGGCGGGAGCCTGAGGCAAACCCGTTTGGTACAGCACAATACGGCATGCGTACGGCACACGTGCCTGTGCCTGGGACATCTGGCGCTGGAAGATCTCCTTGCACCGCTCCGCCGCCGTCCGCTCCTGCTGCACCCAGTGCCGCCGCTTGAGGTGCACGTCTAGGGGGGCGTCCACCACCTGGGGGTGTGGGGCGTGCAGGGTTGGGTGGAGGTCAAAGGGCGTACAGGGAAAGGTGCATTGTGGAGTACCAGCCGCCCAGCCGACACTCTCCTGCCCTCCCTTCCCCAGCCCTCGCAGCCTCCCGCCCCCGGCGCCCCACGCCCCGGGCCCCACCTCTCCGAACTTGACCTTGTCCCTCAGCTGCAGCTCCTTCTCCACCACCAGCGGCCCCGACCCGCCCTTGGCCTTCTTGCGCTCCTGCTTGCGCTTCAGGTAGTCCTTCTTGCTGTCCTTGAGCTTCTTGGCCTCGCCGTGCTGCTGCTGCAGGAACGGGTTGCCCCCGACCAACCGCTCCCGGCCCTGGCGCTGCGCCTGCCCCTGCCCCTGTTCTTGGCCCTTCTGGGCCTTGCCGCCCTGCCGGCCGGCCTTGGCGGGCTCCGGGCGGCCGGAGGTGGAGGGGCCGTCCTCGCCCTCGCCGCCCTCGGAGCCGCTCGGCCCGCCCTCGCCTTCGCTGTCCTCCTCCTGGTCCTCCTCCTGGTCCTGCTCTGCCCGCTTGAAGGCGTTGCCGCGCTTCTGGCCTGTGGGGGATTGGGTGGTGGCGCGGCCGGGGTTAGGGCAGGGGGAGCACGAGGCAGGGACTGGGCAGGAGCTGAAGCATCGGGCGCATGCATGGCGAGAAGGGGCAGTGCCCGAGGAGGGGCTGTAGCCAGCCCTGCTCACGTTTTGGGGGCTCGTCGGCCTCCGGGGCGGGCGCCGTCTTGCGCTTCTTCTCCGCCTGCTGCTTCTCCGCAGCTGCCTGTCGGGTGGCAGAAAGACGGTGTGTGTGTGGGGAGGTTCTCACCGATGGCTTCCCTGCCACGTGCCTTAAAGTATCCTGGCCTGTTGGAACGGGCCGGCCCTTGATACCCGGCTCCTTTCCCTGGCCGTGATTGAGGCCCCGGCCCGACCCTGGCCCGACCTTGAGCGCTAGCATCTTGCGCAGGGACGCAGGAAGCTTCTCCGCGTCAGCGGGGTTGGGCGCCTCTGGCTTTTGGCGGGGAAGGCCCTTCCCATTCTGACGAGGCAAGCAGAGAAGGGGGGGTTGAGGATGGAGGGTGCGTGCAGTAAGCTGCAAGCTGCAGGGCTTGGCAAGCCAGCAGGCCGCAAGGGCACACGGCAGGGGTACGGAAGAGGGGTGGCACGCGCGCCCCGTCGTCGAGACCCTCCCCCCCGGCTCACCGCTATCTTGTGCAGGTTTCCATCCGCCGCCCGCAGCGCGCGCTTCACGCGGCGTCGTTGGGAGATGCCCTTCGCCATTTAGCCCACGGGAGAGTTGCGGCCCCGTAACCAATGCGAGTCGGCGCCGACCAACGAGCGCTTCTGGCCCTGTTGATGCTCGCAGAGTGCTACAGGCAGGTCAAAGAAGCCTAAAGGTGTGCCTGCAGCCCCCGAGACGCGTGTTGCGGCTAGCGTGCAGGTGAATCGCCACGGTCACCGCAGCGGGCCAAGTGCAGCCACGATATGATGAGCTGGATGTGCTCTACTTGCGTGAAGTGATTCTGGGGTCTAAATTATCGGTCGTTGTGTTGCCCGGATCGCAGGTTTCATGTGGCGTCTCGAGCACCCGCACCGTGCCCTGCCGCACACAACCCACTGCTCAGGCACATCGCATTCATAGCCGACAAGCACCAGGGCAGCCGAGGCTTCAGTGCATTTTTGCACCCAAATTTGCCCGCCATATCACGGTGCCGCTGACTATGCCGCTCAAGCAACCGCCTGAACCTTGACTAGACGCTGGAGCTGGGTGGCCAGCTGGTTGCTCCAAGGAGCGTAGCACCAGCGGATGGCCACCGGCGACCTTGCCGGGAACGTGCAGCGGCTCCTGCGTGAGCTGAAGGCCATCAAGTATCCCGGGGATGTCGACGAAGTCGGGTAAGAGTGTTGGTCGAGAGGAGACTGTCGCGCCGGTCGCGCTGACGATGACTGCGTTGACCTTGCAGGCTCCGGCTGGGCGACCCCGTGGCGCTGCTGCCACTGCTCAGTTTTGCGCTGCTTAAGTTCTCTCGGCACGTTGCGCGGTTCATCGTGCGCAGCGGCTTTGAGGTGGGTGCAAATGGCTTGCGCAGCTGTCGATGTCTGGCTGCTAACCCTCAGCGTTGCGACTGCTCTCTGCAGCTGGCGGGCAAGACAGACCAGCGCTTCGTGGAGTCCAGCTTTCGGCTGTTCAGAGACGTGCTGAACGTGCGCACGGTCGTGACGCCAGCGCAGTTCTTCGAGCAGGGCTTCGCGGAGCGGAAGGTTATCCTGCTCTGCGACGTGATCGCCGTGTGCAAGAAGGTCCACAACGATGAGGTCCGGCAGGAACGCCTTGCGGCCCTGAAGGCCACTCGCCAGGTAGGCGAAGGGGTTGCACACTCAAGCGGGCCCAAGTGCACGCACGCGTGCCACACCCTCCAAGCTGCCCGTCGCGCAGCCTCCTCAACCCCGTGGTCCCCCACCTGGCCCCGCAGCCGGCCCAAGAGCACGTCAGCACGCGCCTCGCCAGCCAGCCCCGGCGTAGCCCCATCGTCAAGGTATGCTCTGCAGGAATACCAGGAGTCTGTTCGCTTTCTCGTCACCCTTGAGGTCACAGATCCTAGCTATGGCTCCCTCATGCACCCTCACGTTTGCCCTCGTGCAGGTGGTCCGTAACAGCGACGACGTGGAGGTGCACCAGGTGTTCTCGGCGCAGCACTTGCCCAACGCCTCGGACGGGGCCCAGTCCGTCTACAAAGCAAAGCGGACCGTCACCACCACACGCTCGCCCTCGCCCTCGCCGGCTGGCTTCACTGGTGCGGCCGGTCCCTCCAGCGCTCATCGGTCGCAGGGGCCTGCTTCCAGGCCGCGGTCAGCCCAGAAGGAGGACCCACTGGAGATCACGCTCAACCCAGCCTCGACGTCAGGGCGGCAAGCGGCTCCGCGGCCGGGCGCCGGTGCAGGCAGGACGCCAGCGACCGCAGCCACGGCGCCGCCCCCCATACACTCGTGGTTCCTGAACCCCGCCTTCGATGGCGGCGAGGAAGGCGACGGGGCCGGCAGCTTGAGCTTTGGCCTGGGAGCTAGCATCGGATTGGGTGGAACAGGTACGGTTACGTGGACGGATGGAAGTGGACCCGCGCAAGCAAGGCTGCGGAACGGGCTTTACTGCGACACTATGCCGGGCGACATTCTGCTTCTAAGGCTGTGCGTGCCGCCTGTTTTGTCCTGCAGGCCGGCCCGACAGCAGCGCGTGGTGGCAGACCGCCGCGGCCCCTGCCCCGGCGCAGCCCTCGGCCCCCTGGTGGCAGCCCTCCGGAGCGGGGCCCGGCGGTCAGGAACAGGCGCTGAGCCAGGCTCAGGCGCACCCCGCTGGAGCGCAGCCAGCCTGGGCCTCCTCCCTCAGACCCACAGCCACCGTGCAGCGGCATGCCCCCGTGCCCACCCCCGGCATCGCCCAGACCGGGGGGCCCGGGGTCCGGGCCTCGCCAGCTGCAGGAGCAGCCGCAGGGTCGGGCGGCTCAGCAGCAGGCTCTGCGTTCATGCCTCGGGACGTCGACGAGTGGAGCTTCTCACGGTACTTTGGGCCGGGCAAGGTGCCGGGCGCACAGCGGCAGGAGCACGACCGGGAGGGCGGAGCGGCGGACGGAACCGGCGCAGTGCAGGAGCTGGCGGAGGAGGGGGAGCAGGCAGCGGAGGAAGGATACACGGATGGATGGCGGGAGGCGGAGGGGCAGCAGGAAGGGCAGCAGGAGGATCTGGAGCGGGATGGCCCTGTGGCGGACCAGGACCGGCGGGGCGAGGCAGCGGTGGTCGGGCAAGGGCCATACCAGGCCTACGCGGAGGCTGCCGCTGCCGGGGCTCGCCCCTCGCCTCAGCAACACTACACCCAGCAGCCGCCCCAACCGCAGCCGCCCTACCAACAGCCATGGTGGAGCCAGCCGGCCGCTCGGGATCCTGTCCCGCCTCAGCCTGCGGCACCGACACAGGCACAGGCCACAGCGCTTCAGCAGCAGCCACGGCCCTATGCCGCACCTGCACAGCAGCCCGGAGGCCCCAGCAACAGCGGGCGCGACCTACAGGCAGGCTCCGGGTACCCTCCGGCAGCATATGCGCACGCGGGTGACGGAGCGGGGGCAGCACCGCCCGAATGGCCCGCCGCGCTGGCCCGCATGGAGCGAGAGACGCAGCTGCAGCTGCAGCAGCTCCGGGACAAGCTGGCGGCAGCGGAGGAGGAGCTGGACAAGCTCAGGTGCGCATATGGCCGCTCTTAGCTGCATGGGGCTCATGGTCTTTCTGTTGGGCCTGAGCGCAACACCATCAGGAGGGGTTGTCTCGGCTTCGCCTGCTTATCGTACTGAGCATACGCCTGTGTTTTTGTACGCAGGGTGGAGTCACGGCAGAGCCGGGACGCGCTGCAGGCCCGCGTGACGCTGCTCGAGGGCCGCGTGCGGTTCCTGGAGTGCGAGCTGGACCTGTGCGTGAAGCGCCAGCCGGGGACCGAGTCGTCCCCGGGGCGCCCCGCCTCCAGCCCCGAGCGCTCCCCGGCGGCAGCGTCCGCCTGGCACAGGGCCGGCGCAGGGGCAGAGTCGGGGGCTGCAGGCCGGAGCACCTCGCCCGGTGAGCCGTGGAGGTCACCACCCAGGCCGCACTCGGCCGGCGCAGGGCAGGGTGCCTCAGCGCTTCCCCGCGCCGGGGCGCCGCCGCCTGCGGCTGCACCCGCAGCGGCCGCAGCGCCGGCCTGGACCCAGGCAGGTGGCGCCGGGGGGCAGCATGCCCTAGCGGCGTCGCATCCCGCCGGCTCGGGCGCTGCGGCCCATGGGCAGCGGCCTCTGTGGGAGTCGGCTGTGGCTTCGGGTGGGGGCGCGTCCTGGCGTGGTGCAGAGGGGCAAGGCGGCCGCGTGCCTTCACCTGCCGGCGCCCCACCCGCCGGAGCCGCAGCCGGGGGTGCAGGCCTGTCAGCTGCACCGCTGCAGCCTAGTGCTGTGCCGATCCCAACCCGCTCGAGCGCTTCATCCGGGCCCCGGCTCGGCTCCTTTACGCCCATGCCCCAGCCCGCCTTTTCCTTCCAGCCCGGCAGCCTGATGCACCAGGTCCAGGCCGCCACGACGGGTGCAGGGGCTGCGGAGGCTTCGCCACTGGTAGCGCCGGACCCGCTCGCTCGCTACGGCGCCAGCTCGGTCGCTGGAGGCCCCGCCGGGTCGCGGCAGTACGGCGGGAGCCTTGATAGCTCCGCCGGCGCGGCTGGGGCGCCTACCGCCGGAGCCAGCTGGTCCACTACGGCCGGGGCGCAAGCCGTAGCTTCGGTGCGCTCAAGCGCGGATGCGGCCCTGCCGGCTGGCACCGGGGCGGCGGCTGGCAACTCCGGAGCCGCAGGAGCCGCGGCCGGCGGCTGGCGCCCAGCAGAGCGGCCTGCGATGCGCGCTGGCGGTGCAGGCAGCATCCTCGATGCCGTCGGTGTACCTGCCGCCACCGCTCCTCCCGCACCCGCGCCCACGCAGCCGGCGGCGTTCGATGAGGCCCCCGCCACGGTGGGAGCGCGCATGGCGTCCTTTGCCTTTGCTGCGCCGCCGCCCACGGGCGGCGCCGGGGGCGTGCCTGCCAGCGCCGGTCCCGGCAGCGCTGCCGGCAGCGGAGCGTTCCGCAACACGGACGACCTGATCAACTCCCTCTACGTGCGCTACACGGAGGCCCAGGACTTCCTGCAGAGCCTGCGCAGGCGCTGAGCTGGCGGCGGGCGCTGTGGCGGGCGGTGGAGTGGCGGGAGGATCGGATAAGTATGCTCGGCGTTTGGTGTGCTGCTGGTTGGGGATGGGAGGAAGGGCTCCGGTGGTTGTTGCGTGGTGGGTTGCGGTTGGGGTGCTGATGACAACTTGAGGGTTGTTCATCTTTCATTATGCTATGGATGACGGGGCAGCCGGCGTGGTGCTCACGAGCCAACAGCTCGACGGGGGATACCGGTATGGTAACAAGACACTAACTGCAGGCTTCGATGACGCTTGGACTCCCGGGTGCCCTGGCATTCCAGGCCCCGGCGTGTAAGGCGCTGGTGGCATTTTGTCCTTCTGGCATGGGCCCCTGGTCCTGGACCTGCCGCCTTCAAACTGCTTCGTCAATTTTCAAGGCCCGCCTTCAGACTGCCAACTCCTCATCACGCACGCACTCAGCCCGCACTACAGCAGCCCCGTGCTCCCTTGCACCACGGCACATACGGTACCGCCCAGCCCTTCCGACACCAGACCCCAGGGCATCTCCCAGCTCCCCGTGTGTGCTCACGGCTCGAGCACCCTCTCCACCATCACCTGCGATAACAGGGCAGGGCCGCCTCAATCTGGCCGTCTGCGGGTCTGCCTTCTGACAGGTTCAGGTCAAGAGTTGAGGCCGCTTGACCCCGTACGTCTTGAGAGCACGTGTGTTTCCCCATGGCCTGGTCGCACTGGATAGCGCGCGGCCTGCTATTCCCCCCACTGCGCACCTCGTGCCCCCGGCCCCCCGCCCTGCCCACCTGGTAGCCCTTGCTGACCAGGCGCAGCTGGTGGGCGAAGACCTGCAGGAAGGCGTCCACCGCCTGGGGGAGGGAGGAGCGGTAGGTGGAGGATGGAGGCAGCGGAGGGGCGCAAGCGTCAGGGGCAAGAAGGGACGAAACCCCAGGCACCTAGCCAGGGCTGACGCAATGCTAGCGTTGCCGTGGGGGTAGGGTTCGTAGGAACATGGTTTGAGGCAGGAGAGCAATGCCATTCAACCACGCGCTCATCACCTGGCGCGGGTGGCAGACCAGGTTGTCGGTGTACTGGTCCCATTCGTAGTCATCGAACACCAGCACGCCTCCCACCTGGAGGGGGCACAGACAGGTGGGGCGGCAAGCCGGCAACCTTCCGTGAGGGGCCGGGTCACACGAGCTGCGTGCGTTGGCCCCGTGCCTCCGTTAAGTCCCTTTGCCCACCCCTGGCCCCCGGCCCACCTTGAGCAGCTGCCAGGACATGACTGCGTCGCTCAGGACGTCGGCGCGCATGTGCGAGCCATCGATGTAGATGAGGTCGAACAGCTGGGCCTGAGGGGCGCGGGTGGGAAGGGCACGCATTTGAGCACGCGAATGCGCAAACCCGGAGAACCAGCCGTGGGAATCCGCGCCACCCCTCTGCAGCAAGGGGCAGCTGATGACGTACCTCGCTGCCGCTGCCGCTGCCAGCGCCCGGAGCCGACTCGTCAGCGCCAGCCGCCGCTCCCTCCGCCGCCCCCTCCGCCGCCAGCAGGAGGCGGGGCAGCGCGCGGCGGCTCTCCATGTGCATGTGGGTCACGCGGTGGCGCTGGCCGCTGGCCGCCAGGTTGTGCTCGAAGGCCTGGCGACAATATCACAATAAGCATGGGTGGAAATGGATGGGTTGACTGGTAGGTGTAACGGTACTTTGCAGTGGAAGAGCGACCGGGTGTGCTGTGGCGAGGGCCCGCCAAGGCACCGTGCTTGGTGTCTCCAGACATGGAGCTGATGACGAACCCTCGCCCCCACCTCCCGGTTGGCCTTGAACTGGGGGTAGAGCTTGTCGAAGGGGTCGACGCACACCAGCCGGGCCGAGGGGTGGGAGGCCACGTGCTGCAGCAGCCACACGGCGGAGCGGCCCTCCCAGCTGGCGGGGGGGGGGGGGATGACTTCGCAGCAGAGTGGACGTTCAAGGGCGAGCAGAGCCAGAAGATGAGCTTATACGGTGGCGGCGCTAGGGCAGCATGCACGGAAACAAGCAGCGGGGCTCGCTCTTCACCCCTCCCTCTCCAGTCTCCAGCCCCTCCCCGGCCGTGACCAACCCTGCCCTTTCCCACCAGCCAATCTCCAGCGCGCGCAGCCCCGGCCGCCCGCCCAGCCGCGACACCACGTGCTCCCGCCACACGTGGGCGTGCGGCGTCATCCAATCCACCGAGAAGCGGTAGCCCTCCGCTCCGGACTCGACCGGGCCGCGGGAGCCAGCTGCGGCGGTGGCGGGCTCAGCCGGTGCGGGTGCAGTGGGCTTCGCTGCGAGCTCCGAGGCGGGCGGCGGGCCGGTGGGAGCGCTGGCGTTGGGGCCGTGCGGGGCCGGCGAGGCGGCGGGGCCTTGGTTGGGCTGCTGCATGCTTGCGCGGGGGGCGAGGGACTTGGCTGCGGGTGCTGCAGGTCGCTGCAGCTGGATACACAACCGCGCTAGCATTGTGGGCTGCTGTCTGCGGCAAAGGCAGCGGAAGAGGAGTGTAAAGCCGTGGAGCCGTGGACCCGTGAGCTGGGTCATCCCGTGACGCTGTGTGGCGGCCGTGCGTGCCGTGAAGCCCACGGCCTGCTGATGTCATGCTCCCCCTTCCCGGCGGAGCTCCCTCTGCACTTTTGCAATGAAGACGAGGGACGACGTACTGCTGGGGTCCAGCAAAACCACCGTCTCGTCACCAATGGAGCCTTTCAGACAAACGCTTTCCGTGCACCTCTGACCCTTGCTTCCTCCCTATCCTCCAGCCTCCTGCCTCCCAAAGCTCGCATCTCAGCTCCTTGGCTCTGTCACCCCTGCCTGTCTCCCCAACGCCGCCAGCCTCCATCGGCTGGCGGTTACTACGGCCACAAGCTCACGCCACCCATGGCTTTGGCTTTAATCCCCTCCAGCCCGTCCTTCACCGTTCCTCGACCGTGACGCCGTCAAGCACCAGCCAACGCAGGGCCGCACCGACTCCTGCTGCTGCCCTTGGCCGCCTGCCACCCGCTCCTGGCCCCTGGGCTCTGTCACCCTTGGGGGGCTTCATTTACTGTGGGGCAAAGGAGTCGAACATGGCGACGGTGCAGCTCTTGCAGTAGAGCTGCTTGGTGGGCCAGGAGCGAGCCGCGACGCACACGCTGCCCTGCAGCTGCAGGTTGCAGATGTCGCACACGCCCGGGAAGCGCGAGTAGAAGGGCGTCCGGCCGAAGCAGGGCAGCTCGGGGGCCTGGGGCGTTTTCTGCAGTGCGCCATGGGGGAGGGGAGGGGTCGGCCTGTGCTCCTTGCTGCCTTCTTCCTGCCGTACGATGCTCACCTGCTTCCAGCACGCCTCGTGGGCCCAGCGGTCCTTGAACTGCTCCGCCACTGCGGTGCCCTCCTCGCCGCCCGACAGCACCGCGCCGCAGCCGGGGCGTGCGCAGGACGTGGGCTCGCCGTGGTAGCGCAGGAAGCGCAGCTTGATGGGGCAGGGGTCGCCGCGCCTGATCTTCACCTCCACCACCTTGCGCTGCCGCCGGCCCGCACCCTTGGCCTTGGCCTTCTCCTTGCCCTCGCCCTTGGCCTCGCCCGTGTCCTTGCCCTTGTCAGCCTGGTCCTTGGCCTCGTCCTCCGCCTTGTCATTAAGGCCGAGCTGCGTCAGCTTGTCCTGCGTGTCCTCGAGGTTGGCCTGCTCGGGCTCGGGCCTGGCCTCGTCCTCGTCAGCGTACTCCTCGTCGGTCTCCGCGGGGCTGACGTAAGGGCTGTCCTGGCCGAGCTCGCTCTCGAGGATGATGCGGACCCGGTCCAGCCGCTCTATTTTCGTTATCTCAGCTCGCACGCGTTTCTCCAGCGCCTGCAGGTTTTGCGGGAGGGGTGGGTGGGTGTAAGGGGTTGCAAGGGGGGGGGGCGAGTGCGGAATGCCGGCACATGTTGACACACATGTGCGCGACAAAAAGTGCGACCTTAGACCTTCGGGGAACGGGCGTAAGCTGGGACTGTGACCTACATCCTTAAGGATTAGGCTCTCGTCGTTGACGTCGCATCCATAGCCGTCGAGCGCTGCGGAGAGCTCGCCCAGCAGGCTTCGCGTAACCCCCACGCCCGTGCCATTCCGCGACGCCTTGAGCGCAACGATGGCTGGGTGCTCGTTTGCCGCGATCAGGTCCCTCATCTTGCACAGCTGCGCAGTGGTGATGGGTTTCATGCGTCCTGCCGACGGCGGCGTCGAAGTGCTGGCCATGGCGCGTGTTAGTCGGTGTGTTAGGCTGGTGTCGACGGTCCCTTGGTTCTGCAGTCCTGTAATAAACAAAAAGATCGAGTGCGTGCCAGCATGGGTTGCAGAACGAGGCACAGGGACTTCCCATAGCTCGTTTAGGCAACACGAACAGACGTGCCGTCAGGACCAGTCAGGACTCCCCGGCCTCACATCCCTGCCGAGCCCCGTTCCCCCCACCGTCAGCCCTCGGGCCCTCCACTGCCCGGAGGACGGCGCCTTTGCAGGTCTGCACTGAGTGTGTAGTTGAGAGCCGGAAGTTGTAGAGGAGAGCACCGCCATAATCTTCCTCTCGTTACAGATGGCGTCAAGGAACCGCGGTCCCGTGAGCTGGGTCATCCCGTGCCGTGAAGCCCACGGCCTGCTGATGTCACCCCACCCCCTCTGCACTGTGTAGACAGAGTACCGGCACTACCGGGGGCAAGGCCTGGGGCATAGTGTGCCATGATCCTCCTCTCTTTACACATGACGACAAGGAACTCGGTCCCAACTCTGACCCTTGCCTCCCTCGCCCTAACGCTCCCCGGCCCTGCTGACCACTCGGTAACCGACTGGGTAGTTCTCATCTCCCGCCCACAGCGGTACACCGCTCTACTTGCGCTCCCAGCACTCGACCACACGGGCCGTCCTAAACCAGCCATCAGTTCCGCACACGCCATGCCAAGGTACATCACACTCCCAGCCCCGAAGCGCCACTACGCAGAGACCCTTAGCCTGCTTTACCACTCGGCACTCACTCTCCCAGGCCACGGCAATACTTGCCTACCAAACATATCCGACAAAGCCAGACCACGCCAGACCCACACCGCCACCTGCCAGTTCCGATGCCAGTGCCAATACTTCGCACCACTCGCTCAGCGCCCTTACAAAACGATACCCCCCGGCACACCCGACACCTCAAAAGCAGCACCAGCACTCCCTTGCGTGCCTCGCAGTTGCACCCTAAGCCCCACCAACCCCCATCCACCCTACTACAGATTGGAAACTCACACCAGGTCGTCCGGAGGGATGGTCATGCCCTCTACCGGGTGGTAGTCGGGGCTGCGTCGGCCGCCGCCGGACGACGCCCCACTCCAAACATCCCCCGACGGCGTCTGGGGCCAGTCGCCTGCCGTCGCTGCCGCCGCTGCCGCCGCCGCCGCCTCGCGGCCCCGCGCCGGGCTATGCTGCGACGGCGCGACGCCCGCCGCCGCCGCCATGGCCGCCGCCGCCACCCCGGCCAGCGCCGCCCTCGCGGGACTCGCCGGCCCCGTTGAGGCCGGGCTCCCGACTGACCCCGCCCCCGCCCCCGTCCCCGCCCCCGTCCCCACGCCAGCCCCCGCACTCAGCCGCGCGCCCGGGCTCAGCCGCCCGGCCCGCAGCCCGGCTCCGCTCGAGGGGCTGCCGCTCTCCTTGCTCGATTGCAGGAACAGGTCCCGCTGGTGTGCGAGGTTCCGCTCCTGCTCATCGTGCTCTGCCATCAGCTGGCGACTGGCCACCTCGCGGAGCGTGCGGCCCAGGCTGCGCCGGTCCGACCCCATCCAGGAGCCGCTGGTCCCAGACAGCGGCGGCGACTGCCCGGCAGAGAAGGAGGGGGGCGAGGAGCCGCCGCCGGACCCGAACTTGGGCGGCGAGTGGGGGACCGTGAGCGGTGCCGGGTGGCTGGCGGGGTGGGAGTGGAGGAAGGGGTGGGGCGCGCGGGACTCAGCCGCGGAGGAGGCGGAGGCGTCCGCGGGTGCGGGCTCCGCGGAGCTAGCCGATGCGGGCTCGGGGACGGGCGAAGCTGTGCCGTTGGTGGGGGAAGAGCCGGAGTGTGGCCTCGAGGGAGGGGGCACGCTGGCGAAGAGGCCGCCAGAGTGGATCACGGGAGACCCGAACGACACCGGCGGCGTGCTCTGTGCCCCCGACGTCGACGACCCCGCGGGGGAGCCCAGCAGCGGCGAGACGCTGCCGTGCGGCGGCAGCGGCGGCCTGCCCAGCCGCCCGCTGACCGCCGGCGGCGCCGCGACCGTCACCGTCGCCGCTGCCGCCGCCGCCCCGGTGCCGTTGCTGCCGTCCTGCCGCTTCTGGGCCGCATCCGCCGGCGGCGGCGGCGGCAGGACCTCCCCAGCCGCCGCCGCCGCCACGACCGCCGCCGCCGCCGCCGCCATGGCGGCGCTCTTGGGCGTCAGCTCCGGCACCAGCCGCGCCTCGCCGCTGCCCAGCCGCTCCAGATGCCCGCCCTCGTGCAGCACCGCCAGCGGCGGGTGCACCTCCGCCGCCTCCGCCTCCGCCACCGGCTCCGCGCCATCTGGGTCGGATTCCAGCGGTTCCGGGATCGGGATCTCCTCGTCCGGGGCTCTGTGCCGACCCATGGGGCCGTGCTGCAGGTGCAGGGAGCCGCCGTTGCCGCTGGGGCTGCCGGGCAGGCGCGCGTGGGGGATGGGCACGAGTGCGTCGGTGTCGAGCATGGCGGCTTGGACCAGGGTGCCGTGGGGCGGGGCGTGGGGAGCGCCGTTGGGCGGATCCTGGGCGCCGTTGGGGGCGTGGGGCTGGGGTTCCTGGGCGGTGGTGGTGGTGGGAGAGGAGTCGGCTGGGTGTGGGACCGTGGGCTGCAGGAGGAAGTGGTGCGTGGTGTGGAAGGTGGGGTGGGCGTGGGGCTGGGAGGCGGAGCGGGCGGGCGGGTCGGTGGGCGAGGGCGCGTGGGCGCCGCCGGCGGCAAAGTCATCCGGGCCCTGGACAGATGTGATGCTGTCGAGCAGCGGAGGCTCCGGCGACGCAGGCGGCGGCGGCGGGGGGGCTGGCGGCGGCGGCGAGAGCACCGCTGCCACCGCCGCCGCCCCGCCCTCGGGCGCCACCGTCACAGCCACTGCGCCCGCCGGCGGCGCACCGCCGCCGCTCACGCCGTCGCCACCGATCCGGCTGCCGCCGCTGCTTGCGCTGGTCCGACGGATGCTGCTCCGGCGCGTGCCTTTCAGAGCAAAGCCGGCGCCCGGTGGAAGCGGAGGCTTGCCAGGGCTGACGTCAGCGTCGTGGTCAGCGGTCGTACGGTCAGGCGATGCGAGTCCGGGCGTGTCTGGAGCCTCTTCGGGCTCACGATCCTCGTACAGGCGGTCGTTCTCCTCGTCCTCCACCATGCGAGCCCTGTACGAGTTTGAGGCGAGGGCGGAGGGCCGAGGGCAAGGGAAAAAGTTTACTGGGTGCGAAGATGGCATTAACGGGAGGACGGGCAGGCGGGAGGGCGGCTGACCACGTCTAGGCGCACGGGTGTGGAAGCGGACGCTCGGGGTCCTCCAGGCTTTTGCTGAGTTCTCGGTTGCGAGATGCTCCGGAGTTATCAACGCGTTCGCGCTGCCCCGGGGGTAAGGTGCAGCCATGGCGAACGGCAGCCTCGCAGAACGCGACCCCTACAGTCGCAACAGCGCGCGCAGTCGCTTTTGGAGCCCGCCTACAGAGCGTGCATCCCACGGACTCAGCCGCTGGGCGTTGACGGCGCTAGATTGAAAGGAAGGAAGGTTCGTGAAATGGTCGAGGGCCGCGCCCGCCTGCATCCCTGCCGCTAGCTCCACGACTATCCGTTTCGTTTCCAGGAATTCTTGCGTATGATCCAGAGCGCCTACAGACTCACGTCGGCGCGTCGGCGAAGGTGACCGACATGCGGTGCACTGACTGAGGACCGGCGACGAGGCCCCAAGCGGGGCTCAAAGCGCTAAGCATCATTGGAGCACTACGTAAACGCCAGGACTGGCGTGGTTACGCGGGCTGCTGCTAAACTCGCGACGTGGTTTGTTGCGAGGCGCGCCGTCAGCTCGTCATGTCCCTATACGTTTTGCTTATCCAGTGCTAGTACGCGAGACGATGAGTCGAGTGGAAGTGAAATCTATAGCTCTAGTCCCCCCAGTAGACCGCTCTACGACAGTAACGACACGCCGCACGCATCGCCGCAAAACCCCTGCTCGGCCGCTGCCCGGCCGTACCAAGAGCGCAACCCCCCGAGCAAGACGAGACCTGGGACGCACCCCACCCCTGGCCACGCACCTCCGGGGCGTTGGGTTCCTGCTGACGATGGGCTCGAGGCCCTCGTCGTGCATCTCGTCGCTCATCATGGCGCGCCGCATCAGCCGCGACGGCACGCGCGGGAGCCCGCCTGTAGGCGTGTTCGTGCTGCGAACCCCTCCGCCACTGGGGCTCGCCACCCCCACGTCGTTCGCGCTGACAACCACGCCCCCATCCGCCGGCTTGAAGTTGACTCGCGGGACCGGTCGAATCGCGTTGACCGAGGGGTGTGCGAACGACACCCGGTGCTCCCTAGGCACTGAAGCGCTGCCCGCGGCCGCAGCGGCCGCCGCCACGGTCGCCGCCGCCACAACGCTAGCGCCGCCGGCAGTGGAGTCAACGATCGTGGTGGTGGCGGCGGCGGTTATGTCGCCGAGGTCGGCGGCGGCAGCGTTGGCGGCGGCCTCGAGGCCCGTCTTGTCGAGGGAGCATGGCGGCGCTGGCGGCGCCGTCGCGGCCCGTTGTGGCGCGTTGATGCTGGCGCTGGGGCCAGCGACGCCGCCAGAGCCGCCGGCGCCGCCGACAACACCGGAAGCGCCGCCAGACGACAGTCCAATGACGGGCGTCGTGTAACCGGCTGCGGAGCAAAGGGTGCGGGTTCGTCACAAAGGGCTCGTCAGGGCTTCCTTAGATCAACACGCTGCCGTTTCTGGCAACCCTCCTCCAGAAAGCCGTCCCCGACCTCCCCGCCCCCATCCCACGGCCCCCCGCCGCTCACCCGTGTCCTTCTGACGTGTCCACATGGCGGCGTACAGCCCCCCCTGGTCCATGAGCTCCGAGTGGCTGCCCAGCTGGGCCACCTCACCCCGGTCGAGGACCTGGGGCAGAGGAGGGGCGGGGGGGGGGTTGGGAGGGACAGCGGTTACGAGACGGGGCGGGTGGTGGAGTCTGGGGTGGCTCGTCGAGGGCTCGAGAGAGGCGGAGGAGAGGTCAACCCCGGGCGGAGATATGTGCGGTTGAGACGTGCGAGCGGAGACGGACGGAGGCGAGGCCGTATAGGCGCCTGGGCCTACCAAGCACGTGGCCCGCCGAGACGGTCGGTGCGATTGCAAGGAACCCTTCCCCGCTTCTCTCTGTCCCAAGTCCTTTGTCTTTCCCCGCGAGGCCCCACCAGGATGAGATCTGCGTCCATGATTGTAGACAGCCTGGGGTGGGAAGGGGGCGGGGCAGTTGGGGTCAAGGAAAGGGAGATGGACGGTGCCCGCACGTCAACGGCCGTGCAGGGACAGAGCATGCACAGCGACGGCTGGTCGGACAGGGGCAAGGTTCCGTACCGAGATGCCCCTCCCTACGCCGTACGATGCCGTGCGGTGCCGTACCGCACCTGTGCGCCACGATGACCGTCGTACACCTGCTGCGCAGCGTCTGCAGGCTGCTCTGGATGGCGAGCTCTGTCAGCGAGTCGAGCGCTGACGTGGCCTCGTCCAGGATGAGCACGTGGGGGCGCTTGAGTACGGCACGCGCGAAGGCCACCCGCTGCTTCTCTCCGCCGCTCAGGCGCAGGCCGCGCTCGCCCACTCGGGTGGAGTAGCCCTTCTTGAAGCAGGTCACGATGGAGTTGTGGATGTGAGCCACCCCGGCCGCCTCGTGGACCTAAAGAGGTCAGGGAGAGGGGTTTGGGCGGCGGCGGACTGGGGAGGTGTTCAATGGCTAGAGCTGGAGGAGGGGCATTAGAGAACGGAGGGGCGAAGAGGGGCGAAGCGCTTGGGGGCATGGAACTGGTCGGGCGGTGAAGGGAGTGGGGGGCCTCACCTCCTGGTCCGTGGCGTCCGTCCTGCCGTACCGGATGTTGTACAGCACCGTGTCGTTGAACATGACTGTGTCCTGCGGTACGACAGCCACCGCTCTGCGGAGGGAGTCCTGCGGGGGAGGCACAACCGCACGCAACAGCCGGGTAGGCGGGCGGTCATGATTCTTTTAAAGCGAAGACAAGCACTCCCCACGACTCTCTGTCGCCCCCGCTGGCGTGCGAGCCTATGCCCACCCCCAACAGCCCGGCCTCCCTCCTCCCCTCCCCCGCTCCTGCCCCCCTTCCCAGCCATGCCCCCTCGCTTGCCTGCGTGACCGTCTTGATGTCCTGTCCGTCCAGCAGCACGCGGCCCGACAGCGGGTCGTAGAAGCGCAGCAGCAGGCGCAGGATGGTGCTCTTGCCGCTGCCCGTGGCGCCCACCACAGCCAGCGTCTTGTGGCCTGCGGGCGGGCAGGGCGGAGCCAGAGACACGTGGAGTGGGCGGTTACGGTAGGTGCTGGGTTGACGTGTGTGTGTGTGCAGGGGTCCGGCAACACGATGGGGGTCGCGCCGGGGCCAGAAAAAGGCCTGACCCAGCACCCGCCCACGTGCGCCGGTACCTGACAGGCACTCGGTCAACCGCCAACCGCTAACCGCCAACCGCTAACCGTCAACCGCTAACACACCCGGCACGGTGAAGGACACGCCCTTGAGCACGGGCGGGGCTGTGGGCTGGTAGGCAAACACCACGCGTTCGAAGTCCAGCCGCCCCGCCGACACCGCCAGCTGCCGGGCGGCGGGGGCGTCGCGCACCGAGGGCTCCGTGTCGAGCAGCTCAAACATGTTCTCCATGTCGATGAGCGCCTTCTGGACCTGGGGGTGGGGGGGGGAAAGGGGGGGGAAGGAGAGGGGGACAGGAGGGGGAGGTCCGTGTGTGCTTTCGTGCCACGGGCGATCCCTCATCCCCCTCTTTTGCAAATGCTTTCCCCGGCAGCCTCAAACCGGGCCCGCCGAGCAGCAGCTGAAGCCCAGCCCACTGGCAGGGTTTCCGGGCCAATGAGCGCCTTCTCGACCTCCTCCTCCTTCATACACGCGCTTCCCCTCGTAGCCCCTACACCAGAGACTCGCAGCGCCTCGAGCGCAGACCAATGGCGGGGTCACGCACCTGTCGGTAGTAGCTGCCGAAGAAGGTGAGCGGTACGTACAGCTGGTTCATCATGGTCACGAACAGTACGGCATCTCCAACCGTGAGGGTGTGCCGTACGACACCCCGTACGCACACCACCATGCCGGACGCCAGGCCAAACCACACCACCGAGGCCTGTGGGGGGGGGGACGCAGGGGAGCGGGTAAAAAACAAGGTATGGGGCGTGGACTTTCAGGGCTGTCGTATCGGCCCCCGACACCAGAGCGAGGAGAGGACGAGCCGGGGGCAGGGCATGAAGCTCTCTGTGTGCTAATGCCAGAGAAGGAAGGGGTTGGGGCGAACGTCAGGTAACTCAAACGCCAAGCACCCATGCCCCGTGGCACTCGCACCGACAGACTTCACTCGCCAGCCTCCCCCTCCCTAGCCCACCTGTGTGATGGATAGCATGGCCAGGAAGGCCATCTGCCAATACTCGGCCGCCTGTAGGGGGAGGGGTGCGAGGGGTGCAGGAGGAGAAGCGGCAGTGACGGCGCTGCTTGCCGAACGAACGTTCACACCGGTATACCGTCAGTGTGGGGAAGCCGGCATCCCGGTTTTGCACCCATCGCCACAAGTCCACTCTCGGGAGCGTAGCCTCCTTCCGGGACCCCACAATGCTCCGCAATGCCGCGCGTCTCGTGGAGTGCCGTACCTGGTACTGCCGCGTGGCGCTGTCGTACCCGTTGAGCTCGAAATGCTCGTTGCAAAAGTACTTGACGGTTTCGTAGTTTAGCAACATGTCGGTGGCGCGTCCCTCGCGCGCATTGTCCAGCGCGTTCATGCGTTTGCGGATGACGCCGCGGCGCTCCGTGATGATGACGGTTAGGGGCACGTACGAGGCGACCTGGGGCCGTTGGCGGTTGGGAGTTGAGCGGTTGGGGTGGTGGCGAAGCTCCCTCGCTGTAAGCATGAGCACGCTCACGCACGCACCGTAATGAACACGATCACGGCCGCCCAGGGCTGCAGCTTGAGCGCCAGGTAGGTGCATGCCACCACGATGTCGATGAGCTGGGGGACCACGTTGAAGAGCACGATGGAGACAGTGTCCTGTTGGGGGGGGGGAAGGGGACGTGAAGGGCTCCAGGGAGGGGAGAACGAGAGGGGAGAGGGGAGGTAGAGAGGGTCGAGGGTAGACGTCCTACACATCCCCGAACGTCCACGGTGCTGTCCGCGTCCGTGCTGCCGTACACGTCCCGATGTACCGCCGAGCAAGACCCAGGACGGCATGGGCACACGCACCTGGATGCTGCTGGTGCCCCGATCCAGGATCCGCATGATCTGGCCCGTCTTGCGGTGCAGATGGAACTTGTGATCCAGATCCAGCAGGTGCCCGAACACGTCCAGCGAGATCCGACGGAAGGCGGCCTGGGAAGGAGGGGGAAGTCATGACGTTGATGAGGGGATACAAGTGAGGGGCAAGAGGAATTGCCTGGGATCAGCGCAGCCCAAGGCCCAACACCTGTCCGCAGGACGTGGCAACCCGGGCAGCCGGGGAAGCGTGTCACTGCCGGCCCAAGTCCGACGCCACGCCCGCAGGCGGGCACGAACTGGGCGCATTTATACGCATTTTGTACGTCCCTGCTACGCTACCATGCGCTCACCTGTGTGATCGGGATCCACACCAGATCCCGCATGTTGGCCAGCAGGCCCTCCATGCCGCTGCCACCCTGACAGGGGGCGGAGTTGAGGGGGGCAACAGCGCGGCATGAGCCGTCAATACTGCAGGCGTTTGGCGGGACAGTCGGCCCGAAACCCCCGCCTTTTCCCCTTCGTGCTGCCCCTCTTGCCAACCCCCAGCCCGGGTTCCCTCCCTCCCCACCCCCTCTGCTCAGACTGGCACTAACCCGTTCCCCCTCTCCCCCTGCGTCCCCCTTTCGCCCCCCCACCACATGCATCCTCAGGAAGTAGAAGCCCAGGCATGACCCCTGGCAATAACCCCTTCCCCTCCCCCCCCAGCGTGCCCCCGCGCCACGCCCCACGCACCCTCAGGAAGTAGAAGCCCAGGTAGGTCCCTGCACCCCCCGCCCCCCCCTCTCCTGGGAATGGCACGAACCCTTCCCCCTCTCCCCCCCTTCCCCCCCGACCACACGCACCCTCAGGAAGTAGAAGCCCAGGTAGGTCCCTGCACCCCCCGCCACCCCCTCTCCTGGGAATGGCACGAACCCTTCCCCCTCTGCCCCCCTTCCCCCCCGACCACACGCACCCTCAGGAAGTAGAAGCCCAGGTATGCAAACACCCAGGGGTAGAACACGGACCAGAAGCTCAGCTGCTGGGCGGCCTGTCGGGTCGGGTGCAAGGACGGTAGATATGCTCAGACGATGACGGCACGTGGGACCGGAGCACACGTGTGCGCCAGGATAGGGTGAGCAGGTGCCCCTTGCAGAGCTCCACGTGCCTGCACCCGTCCTCCCCGCAACCCGGGGGGAGGCCGGGCAGCGAGCGGCCGGGGCAGTGGCTACCGGGCACCGGTGGCCAGCTGTCCACCGCCTTGCCCGCCCAGCCGAGGGCAGCCCCTGTGTCAGTCCCGCCACTATCCCCTCCCCCTCCACCACTCCGCTGCCGCCCATGCCCTCCTCCACCACTTCCCACCCCCCTGCCCACCCACTTACCCCTGACCGCCCCCTCCCTCAGGCCCCCTCCCCCACACCCTCACCCGGATCAGCCCGTGGGCCGCCGCCAGCAGCGTCCCGTTCGCATCCGCCGACACAGGCCCGTCCGTACCGGCGGCCGCCGCCGCCGCCGCCCGCATGAGCCCCTGCGCCGCATTCGCCAGCGCCTCGGGGCTGGCGGCGGAGCTGAGCTGGTCAACCATGTTCTTGTACAGCACCGGTACGGCAAGGTTGACGCATCGCTCGCCCATTACGAGCACGAAGCAGGCCACGAGGCGGAGGCGAAGGGGCCGGGACTCGGGCCACACGTATCGGAAGGCGCGGGCGGTGCGCTGCGCCCGGGTGGACGCGGGGCGCTTGCCCTTGCCCGCGCGCTTCTCGGCCTCCTTGGCCTTCTCCTTCTCGGTCTGGCGGGGTGGTGGGGAGGGCGGAAGAGGGAGGAGGAGGGAGGAAGGCGAGGAAGGGCTGGGCGGCCTGCGCCTGCATTAGCATCACCCGACACGTACCGGTAAAACCCGTACCGCCACCCCCCCGCCTGCACCCCGACAGCGCGAACCGGCTAACAGCGCCTGCTGCAACCCCCACAACCCGTTCAGCCTCAAACACAAAAGCACACTTCTTCCGCTTTCGCGCCAACGCCCGTCCGCGTAACGCTAGGCCCCACCGCACCTGTGCGAAGAGAGGCTCCTCCAGCTCGGACAGCGGCATTGAGGCCATGTGCCCAAACAGGGCCTCGGCCATGCACTCGAACAGCAGCACGCCCAGGAGCACGGTGTGGAGGGACATGCTGGAGGGGGGGAGCGGCGGGACGGGGGGTTGCGGGGGAGGGAGGGGGGCGGGGGGTGGGTGGGTGGCCGGGGTGCACCGGGTTTGCGGGAAGGGGCGGTGTTCGGGGTTGGCCTGGGCCCAGGCAGGTTACGAAGAGAGGGGTGGCGGGTGGGGCCCGGGGCAGCTGTCGAATCCCAAGAAGGCAGTGAATACATAAGCAGCGTGATCTAGGGCTCACCCCACGATGCGATCCTCCTTGACGAAGTCCACGGTGGTTTCGTGGAGGATGTCGGCAGCCATGAGGAACCCCACCGTTACCAGGGACACCAACACCGAGGGGAGCAGAGACACGCCGCCCTGCCGCCGCCAAACGGCCAACATAGCCAGCTGGTGGGTGGCGGGGTCAAACGGGCAGGGGGTTTAGGGGGGGAGGGGGTAGGAAGGCGGCAGCTGTCCGCCGGGCCCAGCCGGGGCACTACCCACCGAGACCAAGCTCCAAAGCACGGCCGTCGCGACCAGTTGCGCGTCGTATGCCGCCAACATGAAGCGGCCCTGCGATGCCCTCCATGCGGCCATCGCGACTTGGCCGGCTGAGACCAGGGCGAACGAGACGACGCGAATCCGCTTGAGCAGCTTGAGGCGCCGCTCTCTGCCCATATCGACATCCTCATCGCTTGATGGCCGGATGCAGTAAAAGAGGAAGAGTAGATTTGTTGTGCACAGCCCCAGCACGCCTGCGCCCATGACCTTGCCCCAGTCCACCGGTGGCGCCATACTGCCCCACGGTAGCTCTATGCAACCAACGCTAATTACGCAGTCTTCTGGGCATGGCCGCCAAGGCCGCCGTGCCGTGCCTCGGACGTGGCTTGCGTCAAGCTATTTGAGGGGCCCACTCGACACTCCTCGCGTGGCTCTGTCAGCTATGATGTATTGCGTGTATGGTGGCGCATCGAACGCATTTGCCCATCCTGGCAGGGTCGGGGCGCCAACCGTGCCGTGTCAGGGATTGCATGGGCCAGGTCGGGCCGGCCGCCTGCTCGCCGGAAGTCGCCCGTCGCCCCCCGCCCGAAGGGACTCCTACGGGAAGATCAAAGAGCGGCTGGGGACTTACGGAGTGGGGCTGGTAAGCGTCCCACGCCAACGCAGGAGGTGAGCTGGGGCCTGGGGGCATGACTCGCAGGAAGCCCTAGCTCAGGGCAGGTGCGCTGGCAACCCCTGCTGCGGACAGATCCTCCACGGGGGCTGTCCTGTCTGACTGCAAGCCATTCGCTCGTCGAGGCAGGCCACGCACGGCGCAAACCAGAAGTACACGCGCAGCCATCACCCTTACACAGGCTGCTAAGCCCTGTAACGCCCGAGCCTCCAGTCGTCCTGCTGGCTTCAGGACCCTAGGACGCAACACCCAGCGTCTTACCCCCACCGGAGGGGTCACAGCACCGCACGCACCGTCTACGGAGGCACCTGCGCGCACTCCCTCGCAGCCACGCATCTGATTTGAGCGCCACACAACCCGAGGACAGTACTAAGCCAACAAGGCTCCTGTTCCAACGCAGCGGCGGTCATGCACCGTACACCAGACATCCGCCGCATTTGCTTTGCTTCGCCGTCCGAGTTGACCCCTCACCGCCTCTACCTGGCCACACCATCCCCGCTGCCTTCTATGCGCTCCCTGAGGACCTGGCTTGCCCGCGCCAAGCTCTGCCCCCGTGCCCATGCTTGATTGGCCCGCTCTCACCTACACTTCGCCCACCGTGTCGTCAGTCCCTGTCCGCCCCAGCCCCCACGCGCCCCTGCCGCCCCCGGCCCGCTCCGCCGCCGGCCGCCCGCGTCCCCTTGAACCCCGCTCCCGCGCGCTCCGCTCCTCGCGCTCGGCCTATCATACCACGCTGTACTCCGAGGTCTCCAGCTGCTTCTTCATGCCGAACTTGACGGGGCCGCCCTTTTGCGTGTGCTCCACCGTGGCGACCGCGATGTCGCAGAAGGTCGAGTTGGAGGTGAAGTGCACCTCCACGGGGTAGAAGGCCTCGGCGTCCGCGGCCGAGGTCACAAACTCCATGGAGCCGCTGCGGTTGGTGTTGTCGATCAGCTCGATGCTCCATATGAGCGCCGCGCGCCGCGAGTCGTACCGCCATTCCCCGTCCACCTGCGAGCGCGGTCGCGGGTGAGTGGGCGGCACGTGTTGGGCCAAGGACATAGGCGTTTAACAGGAAGGCCGCCATGCGCCGGCAAAGCCGAACGCATGACAGAGCAGAGCGCTGCGCGCCAGCAGCGTACGATAGAGCTGGCCACGACAGGCTGGCCGTGACAGCCGCTACGGCTCCTGCTTGAAGCCTGGCGCGGGCCCCATCCGGACGGCACCGTTGCTGAGTCTGCTCACCCACCATGCCGGCCCTTGCTGCATTCCAACCCCTGATTCGGTTTGCTCCGTTCCTGCCCCTGCACGTGCCCCGCACCTGGTTGACGGTGGGCGCGTGGCCCGAGGGCGGCAGCGGGATGATGATCTGCACGTTTTGGAGGTCCATCTCCGACGTGGACTCGTACTCGATGTTGACGTACGACTCGCCGCCCGACACGCTGGGCCAGCAGTTGATGGACAGCGGCACCAGGCTCTCCTGCGGGGCAGAATCCAACCGTCCAGGTCAGACGACAGCACTCACGCTGAGATGCCAGCCGCCAACGCAACGAGCAAACGACCCTCCTCCTTGGCTTGCTCGCGCTCGCCTCCTCCCCTTCCCTTCCGAGCGCCCGGCTGCCCACCTCCTTGGTCTGGAAGCGCCACTTGAGGATGCCAAGCTCGCTGCCGGTGGGGAAGGGCCGCGAGGGGTCTTTGAGGCCCAGCACGTTGGAGGAGCTGTACATGTTCTTGTCGATGTTGGGGTGCGTCTTGAACTGGAAGCCCTTGTTGGCCCCGCTGGTGACGGCGATGCGGATGAAGGCCTCCTCGTCCACGTTGACCACCAGCGACATGGTCCCCTGAGGGCAAGCGGGCGCGCGCCGGGGAGGAAACGAGGGGGCGTGAGGTGCGGCACGCGAGTCTGAGTGCATGGGAGGCATCGTGTATCACCCAAGCTGATGGGCATGAGTGCCCGCCAAAAGGCCCGCAAGAACAGGACGGAGCGGGCCTAGAGGCTTTCGTCCCGTGAGTGCAGCCTCGCACGGCACAGGCACAGCCTGCGCCAACAGCTGCGTAGCTGCAAGTGGAGCCATGGTCATCAACCTCCGAGGACGTGTGTGACCATGACCCCACCCGGCTGCCCGTGCACCGGAGCTGAGCCCCCACAGCGGACAGCCAGCCGCTGTGGGCGGGGCTGCAGCGGAGCTTCACTGCCCCAGAGAGACGGCTACCGCTGCCCAGCAGCTCGGCAGGCTAACCCCCGCTGAGCGCCGCTGCGACAGCCGCCAAGCCCGTGACACAAGTAGGCCACTACCGAGGCAGCTGGGCCAACCCCAGACCATGGTGCAGCTCCCAGCGGCTTCAGCGCTGAGCGGCGGCGTTCCCCAGGGATCTGAGCTCTCCGCGTCGCATGACGCTCAGTGCACAGCCCATGGTGCCCTGCCCTGGACGCACCACAGTCCACGCGCCCCACCCGCGACTCCCCACCCCGGCGCTCCACGTTCAGCTCCAGGCTCCCGGCCGCTTGCAGCTGCGCTCACCTGCACCTCCAGGTTCTCCACGCCGCCCTGCTTGTTGAGCTGCACCGAGAGCTTCTCCTCGATGGCCAGGGACACAGGCTCTGCGGCCACGTTGGCCGTCACGGCCGTGACCCCGCCCGTGGGCTTCGGCACCTCCAGCTCCACCACCTCGCCCTCCTTGGCGAGGCTCTCCAGGAAGTCGTTCGCCTTCTTGGCCTTGCCCAGCTGCATACCCTTCGACGGCCCCTTGTTGACGGGGGCCGTGGGCCGGCTGGGCACGGGGGTGGGCTCCGGCCGGTAGGGCTGCGCCTGCTGCGGCTCCAGCTCTGACATAAGGGAGCTGGCCTTGCTGCCAAAGCCCGACAGCGCGGTGCCGAGGCCGATCTTGTTCTTCTCCATTTTGCTCTTCTCTATGTCCGCTGCCTTCTTCTTCATGATATCCTTCGTGTCGTTGATCTTGCTCTGAATGATCAGCTTGTGCAGCTTCTCCTCGTGGCTCTCCATCTCGCAGTTCTGCTTGACCTGCTGCACGGTGATGTTCTCCTTGTGCCCCAAGGAAATGACCTCGTCGAACGCAAAGATAAGCTCGAAAGCTTTCCCTGCGACGGCCTCCTCCTCCAGGCTTTGGCTGAACTCCGGCACCAGCTTGCTGAGCAGGCGCAGCGTCTCCAGGTCCTCCAAGATGTTGCTCGCCTTATTGGTGATGAGCAGCAGGTACAGCCCCTGCGCACAAAGGCATGTACCTATAGCGAGAGCTCAGCGAGCGACCAGCAGGGGCAGCGGTCCGCACCTCCATGGGCTGGTAAATGTAGCGCACATTCTCCGTCTCCACAAAGGTGTGCTGTTTGCCTGTCCCAACCAGCTTAGGGAAGGCCGCCAGCAGGCCCTCAATACGGATCCGGCTCATCTCCATGTACTGGCGCGAGACGAGGGCTGCGCGCAGAGAGGGAACCGGTTGCTGGGGCTGCGCAACTGCTGGCCTGAACGCGAGGCACCCGACTCACGCTTCCCCGTCTTAGAGACGATCGACGCGGCCAGCACCACCATTTTGCCGCCTTCCCCTAGCTGGGAGTCGCTAAGTTCAGGTCGGGGGATGCGATCGGCAGCGCTAGCCTCCTCTTCACGCAGCAGGGAGCCTAAAGTCCGTTTTGTGGCAGTAGATCAGTTCGTCTAACGGCACGAGTATGCAGGGAAGTGGTCGACGACTCGCTGCTTCCCGCTCATGTCGGTCTCATCCCGCGCGTGCCCGCGCTCCCACGTCTCAAGCCCCCGCGCCCCCTTACTCTTCCCCATCCAACTCCCCATTCCCATCCCAACCAACACGCACTGCTGTATGATGCAGGCAGCGCGAGTCAGCTGGCTCCGGCGTGACGCTGAGGACGCCTGCTGTGTGCAATTGTGCTTACAGCGAGGGTCCACCAGCCTGCACTACAGCCATCACGTGGGCAGCCCTGATTCCAACCTTCCTGTGCTCAGGTGCTCCCTTACAGCCGACGGCACGCTTGCAGCCCAGCCTCACAGTTGCTTTGCCCGAGGTCTGCCCTTCTGCACCGCCTCATACGGTACGCCTACTTTGTGAAATTGTGCTTGCAGCCTTGCTCGTGTGGGCGCAGCCTGGCGCAGATACGCTCCCCGCGAACAGGATCCGGGCCATCCGGCCGTCCCGCAGGGCTGTGAAGCTCTCACGCGAGCCCTGCCCCAGCGCCCAGCCCCGCGCCTTCTTCCTGCAAGTCCTGTCCCACCCCTGCACAGCATGATTTGCAGCCTCGTCTTCCTGGTGGAGGTGAATTCCCTTTCCTCATCGTAGGTCCGTGTAGGGCCGGAGCTGCCTGGGGGTTGGCTGAATTCCCCATCCCACAGGCGCACAGAATACCCATGCACCGCCTTTCCTTCACAACCTGGCCCTTGCAATGGTGCGAAGAGGGGGGCAAGCCACAATAAGGCTGGCCTCGTCCGAACCCAAACCAACCAAAGCCGGCCACGCATCAACCGGCATCAACGCTGCCCTGATCAAGCGTCGTCATGGATCACCCATAGCACCGTGAAGCAAGCGCGCCTGCCAGACACCTGCTCAAGCCATCTGTCCGCGAGCGGTACGCCCTTTTACCAATCAGCCCACAAATCCTGCGCTATTTGCCGCTCGCTGCCCCTAGCCACGGTGCCCCCCCCACTAACACTGGGTTCTAGGGGCCCCGTTGTTCCCCTCTTTTCCGGTCCACAACACGTCAGGCCCACAGCAATACTGAACTGCGCTAGCGTCCATCATGTCCGTTCAAGGATGCTGCAGCATACCCCGTCCCCAGTCAACGCTCCTCACAAGCCCGCAACACCGGCTCCACGCCGCCATGCATCAGCCCTGCCTTCGCAGCAAGACAGGACCAAACCTACCGGTAGCGTGCTTAGGCCGGCGCCGAGCGCCGCCGCTTGGCCGCTGCCCCCGCGGCTGCCTTGCCAGCACCCGCTACCGCCGGCTTGCCAGGCTTGGCAGAGCTCTTGGGCGCCTGCTTGGGCTGGGCCTGGGCCTGGGGCTTGGGCTTGCCTGGGCCCGCCTTGCCCTTGGCAGCGGCGGCGGCAGGTGCTGCGGCGGCGGCAGGTGCTGCGGCAGCTGCGGGCGCCGCGGCTGCCTTCCCCGCCTTGCCGCCAGCCGCCTGGGGCTTAGCGGCGGCGGGCTTGCTGCCGCTCGCGGGCTTGGCCTCGCCGCCGGCCTTGCCCTTGGGCGCACCCTTGTCCCCGCCCTCCTTGGGCCCGCCCTCCTTGGCCCCCGCCTCCTCGCCCTTCTTCCCCTTCCCCTTCCCCTTGCCCTTGGCCTGGCGCTTCTCCTTGGGCACCACAGCCTTGGTCCCCTCGGGCACCTTGCCGGCGGCGATCTGCGCCTTGAGCGCCTCCCGCTCCCGCTTGCCCATCTTGGTGCCCGTGCGCTTGCGCTTGTGGTCCCCGCCCTTGCCCTTCTTCCCCGCGGCCCCAGCACCGGCCGCGGCCCCTGCCTCCGCTTTGCCGCCGGCTGCCTGTCTCCCTGCTGCGCCCTTCCGTGGCTGACCGTCATCGTCCGAGTCGGGCCCGGCCTCGTCATCGCTGCCCAGCGCATCCTCCTCCACGTCAGCATCGCTCCCGTTGCCGTCGCTGCCGCCCGCGCCCTCCTCCTCGTCGTCGGAGCCGCCGTCTGAGTCCTGGCCCCCGCGCCCCCGCTTGGCCCCGGGCTTGGCCTTGACCGCCGCCGGTGCGGCCTTCTTTGCGGCGGCGGCTTTGGCCGCTGCCGCCGTTGAGGAGGGCCCTGAGGCAACGGGGTAGACGAGTTGCTTGGCTGCGTGAACTCGAGGCACGCCGACACATAGGCAACCTCGTCTCTCCCATGCCCGCATCTGTTGGTGATGCTGCTCATCCAACATTTTCTCACCGGCCCGGCCCGCCCCGCCACCCTGCCCACCCGACCAGCACCCACCTGCCCCCGCCTCAGCCGCCAGCCGCGCCATGCGCTCCGCCCGCTCCGCGTGCGTCTCCGACTCCTCCTCCGGCTGCGGGCGAGGGAGCACCGGGGACCGCAGCAGCCAGGGACCGGTCAGCCAGGGACCGGTCAGTGCCGCAAGCGCAGCCTACCAGCCGCGTATCTGTATGGTGATCTAGCAGGGCTACTGGTGTTCTGCAAGCACGTCGGCGCCCTTTCGTCTGGCAAAGGGTCGGGCCCAACCACCCCACTGCCCTGTTCCACACCTTCTTGCCGGTCTCCGAGGCCAGCTGAATGGGCTCCTCGGCGTCCGCGGGCCGCCCTTTGACCTTCTGGCGGTGCTTCTGCAGGGCATAAGCAGATGGGCCGGGACCGGTTGTGACACCTGGCCCCCGAGCCTTTCCCGCAATAGCTCCGCACAGCCACGCAGCCATGGTTTCGCGGAATTAACTCGTGCACGTGCACTATGATTGTTTTGCTTCGCACCTTGGAGCCCACGTGCGAGAGGTAGACGTTGCGGTTGAGGAGCAGCGCATCGCACGCGACGCAGCGAAGCGGGATGCCCTGGGGGTTGGCGGCGGTTGGCGGGTCAGGCAGGCAAAGGGCGTTGGATCAGGTTAGGTCGCGCACATGGCGCGGAATGATGGCCTAGGCAGAGGTCAAAGGGAATTGAACAGCGCATGATGATCGCTGAGGTGGAGGACTTGCTACCAGCGCTGGGAGCCCCCAACAATTGGCACCACTGCGTGCCGGCCCTGGGCCACCCCAGCGGACGCTCTTACCTTGAAGTTGTTCACCTCGGGGTCCTCGCTGGTCCAGGCCCTGCAACCGTACAAGAGTGCCATCAGGTTCAGGGACCCATACAGGAAACGTGCGAAGGTCGGTACCATGGCAGGTGGAGTCACCCGCGCACAAGCCGGCGGCGGCCCACACGGGCCCAGCCCCTGGCATCCGGCTGACCCCCCCCCTCACTTGACGACGTGGTCCGCTGTGATGCCCTCCGCCGACACATCGCTGCCCCCCGCGTCGTCATCGTCTTCCGAATCGGGGTCGCTGATGTCGTCGAAGCTGGTTGCTAGCCGCTTGCGCGGCCGGTCGAAGTCATCGTCGTCGCTGTACACCGGGGCCAAGCACCGCCCCGGCGGTGCCACATAGTCCTCTTCGCTTTGGTCGTCATCGCTGTCGTCCTCGTCGTCCTCGTCGTCGCCGGCGGCCGCATGCTGCGCAGCAGGCGGGACGTTCTCCTGGTCCTCGTCGCCCTGCTCCTCGTCATCCTCCTCGTCGTCCTCACTCTCCTCGGGCTCCTCGGGCTTGCGCTCTGCATTGCCACGAGCGGCGGTCGGGCAATGCCGGCCATGGTCGACTGCGTTTCGCGAGCCCGCCTTACCGTCCTCGCTCTCGGAATCACTTGAAGAGTCTCCTCCTGACTTCCCGTGCAGGTGCAACCAGTCCTGGCGCTTAAACATTGCAAGGGCTTGCCGAAATGCGTCGGTTCGGCGGTTCTAGCGTACCGGGAAAGGTATGGTGGCACTCGCGTGCTGTGAAACGCGAAGCAAGGCGCCATGTATGCTCTCAGCATGCACGCGGAGGGTGGTGCAGGTGGGTCGCATGCGCCGCCACGAACCCTGGCCCGCCCAGCTGGCACGCTCGTCTCAACCTCCTTTCCCCACCCCCCAGCCCCTGCTTTCCCACCCTACCCTCCTGACTTCCAATCCCTGCTGTTTGTGCCGAGGCGGTCGTTCGGCGCCCGTGCGGGCTAAGCTGGGTTGCTTGAGGGGCAAGGAACCCAGGTCGCGGGGGTTGGGCTGCTCCTGATGGCTCCTGGTGCTCGTGGGTGCGAGAGTGAAAGTATCCTCATAGCGGTAAAACAGCGACAGGTGTGGGCTGGTGGGTCAGACCCGGCTAGCTGCACGGTGCATTGACCCACCCTCACCCACGCACCAGGGGTCGGCAGGGGTCTACGTCAGGGGAGCGGGGTCAGGTGAGTCTGATGACGTAATTTCAGGAACAGGACCACCGGAGGGCTGGGCACCTGGGCTGCACCCTGAGCTTGAAGCCACGTCTCAGAGGCAGGAAGGAGGGCAGGAGGGCAGGCGCCGTTGGCAGGTGTGCACGGCCTGAGGGCGGAGGGCGGTGGAAGGCGGGGAGTCGTGGACCAGCTCTGATTGACCTGTACTACTCATCCTGGATACGCGCCGCCAGCACCACAAAAGCCCCTCCAGAGGCCTTCCCTTTACTCTTCGCTGCCTAGACTCTTGTCCCTGTGTGTAGCACCTGACCCCTGTGTGTTGACCCCAATGAACATCGCGAGGCTGGGACAAGCGCTCGCGCGCCCGTCAACTCAGTTTCTAACGATGGCACCCAGACTTGGAGGCGTCAAGGCAGCTGGCCGCGTCCGCGAGAAGGCCGCGGTCGTTGAAGACGCGCAAATGGAGCCGGTGGAGCAATTCAAGCAACGCCGTGCCCCGAAACAGCAGGCGCCCATCGTTGTGGCTAAAGCCCCGCCAAAGTCAGCTCAAGCGTCGCTGGTGAGAATGCGTTGAGTGCGGATGCATCCCGCCCCACAGTGCGTTGCGACCCTGCTCGTTGCCCGGGAGGTGAACACGGTGACGTGTAAGAAGTTGTCGTGGTGAATTTGAGAACTCCCGACCAGCTTTCGCACTTCGGCGGCGGCTTGGGGTGTTGCACAGCTCCGCCGGGAAGTTCCCGGCCAGGCAAGGTTCACGGCCGGGAACCCGCCCCTCCGCCCCCGCCCCCCCCCCGTCCCCTCCCGCCCCCGCCGCCTCGCGTCCCTTTCCCACCGCACCCACAACCGCTCCCTCCATCCCTTACGCTCCGCACACCCTTCCGCCCTGCCTCAGGCGTCCATGGGCGACACGGACGATGACTCCAACGTGGACCTGCCCCTGGTCGACCAGAAGTACCTCTCGGACAAGAAGTTCGCGGACCTGGCCATCGGCGCCGCCACCAAGCGGTGAGAGAAGCTCCGCGCTCCCACGTTCCAGCTCCTCCCTAGAGGCGTGGTGCAGCTGGTGACGCTCAGCCTGGGCCGCCCCCTGCATACGCCAGCGACGTTGGGCTAACCCCCTTTTCCCTACCGCAGCGCTGTTGCCGGTGCCCTCACCCTCGTCCCCCGCCCCCCCAACCCCTCCCCCTCCCTCCCGCCCAGCGCCCTGGCTGAGGTGCTCAAGTACGAGCGCTGCTCCCTGGTGCAGGCCGCCTCCATCCCCGTGTGCCTGGGCCCGGATGACGTCATCGCCAAGGCCAAGACCGGCACCGGCAAGACCCTGGCCTTCATGATCCCAGCACTGGAGAAGGCGAGCGGGCGCGGGCGTGAGGAGCGGGCGGGAGGAGAATTTGGCGTTTGTAGCCGAGCACAAGTCAACCGGGGTCGGTAGCTGCTGCGCGGGTGTGTAATCTGTCCGCTGTCATCTTCACAGGGGTGGGAGCGCAACGGCTGTGCTGCAGTGTGCGCAGACTATCGGTCCTCAGACCGCTGAACTCTGCCCCGGCCCCCCCAGGTGCTGCGCAACCCCGCCCCCCGCGGCAAGGTGTCGGTGCTGGTGCTCAGCCCCACCCGCGAGCTGGCGCGCCAGATCCAGACGGAGGCACACAAGCTGCTGACCTTCCAGCCGCAGCTGCACTCCATGGTGGGGACGGGGAGGGAGGGGGGAGGAGGGGGCAAGGGCGTGTGTGTTTCGGCACACGCTGTGCGGCAGGGCGATGGGGGTTGGGGCTGGGAGAAGCGGAGGGGGGGAAGCGTGTTCCGGATTGAGCCTGGGTGTGCCGCCGAGCCTCCGCCTGGACTCGGTCCGTTCTTGCTGCGGGTACCCCACCATCCCACCCTCTCCCCCCTGACAGGTGGTGTACGGCGGTGTGGACGTGAAGAAGAACATCCGCGCCATCAAGGTGTGTGTGGGGTGTGTGTGGGGGGGTGGACGATGGAAGGAAAGGATCTTGCCAGTCTGGAAGAGCGCCGCGTGGCTCCTGGCTCGGCAGCTCTGCTTGCTGATGGCACAACAACCGGCGCTTGGGGCTGCAATCCCAACCCGCCGCCATTCAGCTCGGCATGCTGGCCGCCGCCACCCACCAACCCCCTTACCTCCCCCCCCCCCAGGCCCGCATGCCCGACATCCTGGTGGCCACCCCCGGGCGCTGCTGGGACCTGCTGACTCAGACACACGTGAGGGGGGTGCCGGGGTCGACAGCTGAGGTCGGGCTGACGGGGTCGGGCCGACGGGGCAGGTCTGCGGCATGAGTACGGGGGGGGGGGCGGGCTCTGGTGCTGCTCGCGCGCAGCAGCTCAGGCCTCGTGCATCCGCCCATCCGCCCATCCACCCCTCCCCCACGATCTCGCCTTCTCGACCGACCTTCCTCTGCCCCCCTCCCCCCCCCCCAGGACCCCTCGGTCAACTCGCTGCTGGACTCGACCCGGGTGCTCGTCCTGGACGAGGCGGACAACCTGCTGGACATGGGCTTCAGGTGGGGGGGGGCGGAGGGGGCTGCCGGGCGGGTTTTGTGTCCGGCACGCCCTGGCCGCGCAAGTCCCAGGAAGCCGCGCGCACACCTCCCCTTTCTTGCCACTGCTTGTACGCCCGAACACACACTGCCCCAACGGACCGGCCGGCTACCGTATTCACCGCGCCTGCGCTTCCCTCGGCTCAAGCGAGCAGCCATCCACTCTGTCCCAACACCGACACCACCACCACGCCCTCCACGCCCCCCCCCCCCAGGCCCCAGATCACCAAGATCCTCAACCGCCTGCCGCCGCCCGCCCAGCGCCAGACCTACCTCTTCTCCGCCACCTTCCCTACCGACGTCAAGTCCCTGGCTAACGTGGCGCTCAAGCGCGAGCACAAGTGGGGCCACGGGGGGAGGGGGGGTGGGAAGGGAAGGGGGGAGGGGGGGGGGGGGGAAGGGAAGGGGGGAGGGGGCGTGGGAAGGGAAGGGGGGAGGGGGGGTGGGAAGGGAAGGGGGGAGGGGGGGCGGGAGTGGCCCTGAAGCGGTTGCACAATTGGGGTCAGGCGGCGCTGGGAGGCGGGCGGGTCCATGCGGGGATGCAGGAGCAAGCTTTCGGCCCTGTGGGAAGGACGGGTTACGGGCTCACGGCCCAGGGGGGGCTGGGGAGGAAGGGGCAAGGCCGGCCCCGCGGGGCCGCATACGCATGCGGCCCTGCACCGACCGCAGCTCGGAGGCTGTGGGCACTCGCCTCCCTGGCGCTCTCCTCGCACACCCCTCCGCCCCCACCCCCACCCCCCCTGCCCAGGCACGTGGACGCCGTGGGTGAGGACGTGGCTACGCACTCGCACGTGGAGGCCTCCTCCCTGGTGGTGCCCCCCGCGCAGCTGCAGGTGCAGCTGCTGGGGCTGCTGGCGGCGCACATGGCGGAGGATCCCGAGTACAAGGTGGGGGGCAAGAGGGGGAGGCAAGAGGGGGGAGTAGGAGGGGGGAGTAGGAGGGGGGAGGAGGCGGGGGGGGGGGGTATGGTTGGCGGTAGGAGGGCGGCGCACATGGCGGAGGACCCCGAGTACAAGGTTGGAGGGGATGCAAGAGGGGGGAGGGGGGTGGATGAAAGGGGGGGGATGCAAGGGAGGGCGAGGGGAGGAGGCAGGAGGGAGGGAGGCAAGAAGGGGTGGAAGGAGGAGGCAAGGAGGGTATGCAACGCGGGGTGCGATGCTTTCAAAGGGAGGCCAGACGCGAGGTGTGGGAAAAGAGGTGTGGGAAAAGAGGATGCAAGAGGCGGCCCAGGGGGGAGAGGATGAGGCATTGGGGGGGGGTCCAGGAGGGCGGTAGGAGCGCGGGCGGAAGGAGAAGGACGCCCGTCCAGCCCACCCCACACCACCGCATCCCTCCAAGCCCCGCGACCCCACTCCTCACCACGTCTCTCCCACCTCCCCACCCCCAGATCATCGTGTTCCTGCCCACCGCCAACCTCACGGCCTTCTTCGCCGACCTCTTCACGGCCGCGGGCGTGCAGGGGGTCATGGCCATCCACTCGCGCAAGAGCCAGGCGCAGCGCGACAAGGCCAGCGCGCAGTTCCGCGCGGGCAGCCGCATGGTGCTGTTCAGCTCGGACGTGTCGGCGCGGGGGGTGGACTACCCCAACGTGTCGTACGTGGTGCAGGTGTGTTTGTGTGTGTGTGGGGGGGGAAATAGGGGGCAGGGAAGAGGTGGGGGGGCTGAGGGGGGCTTTTGAAGCGGGAGAGCGTCAAGCGGGAAGGGTGGCTGAGGGAAGAGGTGAGGGGGGCCTGAGGGGAAGGGCCCGGTGGGAGCGGGATGGCAGGACGTCCGCAGAGCCCAGTAAAGAGTTCGAGAGGAGCCTGCTCTGCCTCTGCCCTGAAACCCATTTTCCTCCCGCCCCACCACACCCTCCAACCCCCACAGTGCGGCGCCCCCTCCAACCGGGAGCAGTACATCCACCGCGCGGGCCGCACGGGCCGTGCGGGGCGTGCGGGGCAGGGCACGCTGCTGCTGTCGGACTTCGAGCGTCCCTTCCTGAACAAGCTCCAGGACCTGCCCATCACGCCCGTGGAGCCCTTCCCCGCCGGCCCCATCGACGCGCCGCCGCCCGCGGTTCCGGCCGCCCTGGCCCGCGACCCCGCCGGCGTCCTGGCCCGGGCCACCGCCAGTGTGGACTACCAGTCCCGCGCGAAGGCCTACCAGGTGGGGGGTTGGGCGGGGCCGTCTTGAGGAAGGGGCCGGGGGGGGGCAGGGGGACGGGCTGGGGCAACAAGCTGGGGTCGCGAATGGTTGGCTCCGCGCTTGGGGCGTCATTGCTGCCATGTAGCGCATGATCTTGTGAACTGACGACTCGTCTCGACCCGCTTCGCCCGTTTGCGACCGTCCGCAGAGCTTCCTGGGCTACTACAAGAGCCACGAGGTCATCAAGTGAGTTCCTCGAGGGTTTCTCTAGGGTTCTCGGAGGTTTCTCTGAAACCCTCGATGAACGAGTCCCTGGCGGCGTCTCGCCTCCCCTCCTTCGCTGGATCGGTATCACCCTGGCCCTGCCGTCAGCCCTCACCTCCTCCTCCTTGCCTGTTCCTCACCAGTTTCCCGGCCCCTGCCCTCCTCCCGCCCACCCCAGGCTCCGGTCCGAGGCCGTGGTGGCGACCGCCAACGCCTACGCGGCGCAGGTGCTGGCGTGCGCCTCCCCCCCCGGGCTGCTGGCCAAGACGGTGGGCAAGATGGGCCTCAAGGGGGTGGCAGGAGTCAACATCGTGCGGGAGGGGGAGCAGTTCATCGAGCCCGGGAGCCGCGGTGGTGGCGGCGGCGGCGGAGGCTACAACGGTGCCAACAGCGGCAACGGCAACGGTGGAGGACGGTATGGAGGCCAGGCGCAGGGGCAAGGCAGGGCCGGCGGCGGCCAGCGCGAGGGCGGCGGCTGGGGGGGCCAGCAGCAGCAGCGCAAAGAGTACGGCAGCGGCGGCGGCAACGGCGGAAACGGCGGCGGCTGGGGCCAGGGCGAGCAGGGGCAGAGGCAGCGGCCGCAGAGCGATGAGGGGTGGAACCGCGGTGGTGCGGACGGCGGCCGCAAGCGGTTCCGGGACGAGGAGGGGGATGGGCACCAGAGCAACGGCCGCCGGACGGGCGGCGGACGGCCGGCGGAGAGCGAGGGCGGGAGCTGGGAGCGCCACGGCACGCAGCCGCACCACCAGGTGCCCGAGCCGGGCCCACGCGGGCCCGGCCCGGCCCCGGCCGGCCGGCCCCCGAGGGCCTTCGTGCGCGGCGCTGGCAAGCGGCCGTAGGGGGTGTCGAGGAGGCTGGGTTGTGGAGCCCCGAGGTTAGATGGGCTTGGCAGGATGGTGCTTGGACTGTGTGTCATGGATTTCCCGTGTGCGGCGGCGGCAGTTTGGGAAGGCGGCCGCTGGGTTCGATATGAGGTGGAGGTACCGTGCTTGTGATGTCACAGCTACCTACTTCTCTTCTTGTTCGCACTGCCCGCTTCGTTTCTTGCATTCTCTTCTGTTTTGCGGACGATTCTCTTGCTGGTAGGACGTTGGTGTTACGCAATGTAGCCGCAGTGTGGCCGGAACGTTGTTACAGATCGACAAGACGCGGCTATCGGCAAGGTAGCCCTGCGGGGCCAAATGGCCTGTAGACTGAGCTGTTGGAAGGTGTCTTGAAAGGGAAGGCTGGGCCCAGCACGTGCCACTCCGCTACGGCGAGGGGCGTGCGGGTTGGACCAACGCCTGTAATACCTCGAGGTGGGCCTCGACCACTCCTGGCTGCGAGGTGACTGGGGGCCTGGAGCCAAGCGTGCCATCGTGCGCTGCGCTGCATTCCGCTTTGCTTTAAACACTCCTGGCTGCATGGGTCACGACCAATCACGAGTAGCTGAGTTGGCTCCACAGGCACAGCACCTCCGTGTCCAGCTTGCTGTGCATGCAGACGGGCTCTCTCCGAGTCTGCAACAGCTCCGTCTCACACCGGGCCACTCCGCACGTGGCTCCAACTCAAAAGCCTTGCCGCCCCAGACCCCCGACACGCCATCCAATGGCTGGGGCCCTTCCAGCTGCCCCACCGTCAGAGCAGGCCGAACCAGCAGTATTGCATCGCTAAAAGGGCAGCGGATTCGTCGTGTCAGCAACCCCGGCTTATCCTTAGTCCGTGATGAGCGCCCCAGCGGTGCACAGTATCCCGAGAGTCATACGTTGGGTTTCCTGAAGTCGCGTGGCCCCGGTTTCCTGTAGTCCGGTCGGCCACTGCGCTAGGCTCTCCGGTTCCATCAACCTCACGGTCGACACCCCTAACACACAGCCTTGTGATAACCCCTCGGCACCACGGCCCCCGACCCCCTCCTCCTCGCAGTGCCGCCGTCCACCTCCTCGAAACCCCCGATAGGTCCCTAGACAGATCCCCGATAGATCCCAGATCCCATCTCACCCCCCCTAGAACCAGGGGTGCCACGTGGGCTCCATCCTGCACAGGTTCTTGGGGTCCTGCGCCGCCGCCAGCAGCTCCTGCACCCCCGCCAGCAGCGGCAGCGGCACGGGCAGCGGGGGGCCGGGCGGCGGGGGCGTGGGGCGGCCGGGCTGCGGCGGCTGCGCCTGCGCGGGGTCCTCGGGCGGCAGCGCGGGGCACACGCGGGCGATGCGCTCCACCACGGCCCTCGAGTTGCGGCTGACCAGGGGCCGGAGGACCTCGTTCTTCATGGCGACTGGGGGCGGGGGGGGATAAGAGGTGAAGGGGGGGAGATGGAGGGGTTGAAGGGCCAGAAAATGACGGGTTTGGAGGGCAAGGTAGAGGGCCGAGGGTACCACCCGTGCACCCGCCCTCCTCCCCGCCCCTCAGCCACCCCTCCCCGCTCCCCGCAACCCCCGGCCCCTCACCCTGCTTGTTGCTCCTCCTCGCCGCCCAAGCCACGATGTCGTCCCGGAAGAAGAGCGCCAGGAAGTGCGGCGCGTTGGAGGCGCGGGCCGCCAGCGCCTGGGCGGCGTTGGCCATGGCGGTGGCCAGCACTCCGCCCACCCCGAAGGCCGTGAAGAAGGCCGTGAGGTTGCGCGTGAGGCGGAAGGGGACCGGCTCCACCTTCTCCAGCTGCCCGCGGTCGTTGTAGACCTGGGTGGGTGGGGTTGGGATGGGGTGGGTGGTTGGGGTGAGTGGGATGCGGGTGGGTGGGGTGCGGGCGGGTGGGTGGGTTGGGGGTTGGAGTGCGGGTGGGTGGGGTGCGGTTCAGGGGACCGTTATGGGGTGCGAGGTGTGAGCTGGGGCCTGGAGTGTGGACGGGATGGGGTGGAGCGCGGGGGCGGTGTGAGCGCCTGCTAAGTCCAGGCCCTGCGCCCCGCTGAACCCCGCACGCACCGGCATGACGTCCGTCTGGTAGAGCCGGCCCGTGTCCTTGGCGAAGAGGATCTTGGTGGGGGAGCGCCCGGACACCAGGAGCATGTGGCAGAGCAGGGCTGGGGGGGGGGGGGCGGGGGGAGGGGCAGGTGGGTAGGCATGGGAGCGGAGGTCAGGGTGCCTCTGTATGTTCCCTCGAGGTTGGCGCTCGCGCATTCCCCCAGAGCCTCTCGGGAAGGGGGCGGATGGCGTTGAAGAAGCAGGTCGCCGGCAGGTTTCTCCCACACGCGCGACCCCCCCACTCTCATCAGCCTGCTCTTCCACTCCACCGCCCCCTCCCCCTCCCTCCCCTTCCCTCCCCTTCCCCTCCCCCTCCCGCCCCCTCTCACCGCTGAGCGCCGTCTGCGCGCACATGTGCTTCTTGAAGACCCACAGGTGCGTGGACGAGGGCATGGACTTGTAGGCGTACTGGCTGAACACGCTCTCCGTCACGATGTGAGTGCACACGTCCATGTAGACCTGCTGCCGCAGGGGCGCGGAGGCGGCGTCGGAGCCCACCTGCCCGCGGGCGTCCGCGCAGCGCTGCTTGAAGGCGATGATGGGCATGTCGGGCTCGCGGCCGTAGCGGGCGCAGTGGACCTGGGGGGGGGGCGGGAGGGGGAGGGGGAGGGGGCAAGGGGAGGGGGAGGAGGTGTGAGAGTGGAGGGGACAGAGGGAGGAGAGGCGTGACTGGAGTTTCGGTGGTTAAAGGCGGAGGAGGTCGATCACCCAGGTGCGCCCTGCCGCCCCTCCCGGGTCCCAGCCAAACCGTAGCCCCCCTTTCCCCCCCGCCTCCCGGCGGCGGGGGGAACAGTTTCGGCGATGGCGGCGGGGCTTTCGCTCCCGGCCGCACGTTCACGCCCTGGGGCCCCACACCGGCACGCCAAGCTCCTCTTCCGTCTGCCCCTGACCCTCCCCCTCCCTGCCTCCCCCTCCCTGCCTCCCCCTCCCCCCCCACCTCGTACGCCTCGTGGAACGAGCAGTAGCTGGGTGGCTCCTCCATGAGCCGCACCTGCACCCACACCGGCACGATCACGGGCGTGGCCCAGGCCAGGGCCCGCTGCCGCGACTGCGGGTGCGCGTCCAGCAGGCGGTTGGAGAGGCGCAGGAGCTGGATGATGCGCTCGTCGGTGGTGCCCTGGGGGGCGGGAGGGGGGAACAGGGGGTGTGTATGGGCGTGTGCGTGGCGGGGCGTGTGCGCGACGCAGGACGCAGGTCAGCTTGTGCGAGGGCGGGTTCAGGTGAGCATGGGCGCAGCTGTGCCTGGACGTGGAGCTGAAGCGGTGGAGTGTGAAACCCAGCCGTTCCCTCAACCCTTCTTGCCCCTGCGCGCCCTCCCCCACATCCCCATCATCGCACCCTTCCTGCCCCAAAGATGTGGAGGGCTGCCGGTAGGGGATCAGGAAGCCCAGGCCCAAGCCCAACCGCCCCTCAACCTCTATTGCCCCGACATGCCCCTCGATCCCCAACCTCTCCGTACCTGCGAGTTGTTCTGCCCCGTCTGCACCAGCATGTGCCGGCTGCGGCCGTCGCTGCCGATCAGCACCAGCCGCCTGTACGACGTGCAGTGCCGCCGTACGACAGCCACGGAGGCCCCGAAGGCCTCGAGCAGCACCACCCCCTCCGGCGCCACCTCGGCCCCCCCCAGGTACTGCCCCGGCATCTCCACCTCCGCCAGGGACAGGTCCACCAGCGCCCGGGCCTCGTCGGCCAGGCGGAGGGCGGAGGGCAGCTTCTCCTCCAGGTCGGCCTGTGGGGGGAGAGGCGGGGCGGAGGGGGCAGGAGGGGGTGATTAAATCTGAGAGCGGGAGAGCGGGGACGAGGGGGAGGGCATGCCTGTGTGTATTGGCGTGTGCGTGTGGGCGTGTGCGTGTGGGCGGGAAGCAGGGAGGAGTGCAGCTTCTGAGGGCACCGGCCCCGCCGCGTGCTGCACCCAGGAGCCCCCGTCGGCACCGCCCCAACCTGCAGCCTCGCTCTCCACATCTTGAGTTGGTCCGACAGCTCGCCCAGGGTCTTGGGGAAGCTGGGCCCCTCGGGGTTCATGTCCTTGACGAACGCCTCCCGCAGGTCCCGCTGCACCAGGTTTCCTGAACCCGCCGCCTCGGCCGCCGCCGCCGCCTTGGCCGCCGCCGCCTGCGCCGCGGCCTGCGCCGCCGCCTGCTGCTGCTGCGGCGTGGCGCCAGACGCCTTGGCGGCCGCCGCCGCCGCCTGCGCCGCCGCCTGCTGCTGGCGCGAGGCGGCGGCCTGCTCGGGGGAGTAGCAGGCCTTGCACACCCCCGCCAGCTCCTTGCGGAGGAGCGCGGGAACCTCGGCGGCGCTGGCAAAGGGGACCTGGGGAGGGGTGCGGTGCGAGATGTAGGGTCAGGAAAGGAAACTCGCTCTCGGTCTTCGCGGCAAGGTAACCCTCCCACCACACACATGCCCCAGAGAAGCGCCCCCTCTGCCCTTACACTCCTCTCCTCCCTCCCCGGCTCGCCCCCCCCACCTTGTAGCAGCGGTGCAGCAGTGCGTTGACCACCGCCAGCAGCCGCTCCTCGGGCTTGGGGACGAACTTGGAGCCGATCTCCTGGCGGTTGTGGCGGTTAGTGGTTGGGACCGTTGGTGGTTGATACAACCATTAGAGCAGTTGACGGTTAGCACACGCATCCGCACCCCCCAGCCCCCCCACCTGCAGCATGCTCTCCAGCGTGAGTGTGAGCGCCGAGCACCTCGCCCGCAGGACGTCCATCACCTCCTTGCCCGCCTCGAAGGCACGCATCTCGCCCAGGCGGGCCGGGTCCAGCCGGGCAGCGGCGCCGCCTGGGGGGGAGGGGGTGGGGACGGAGGGAGAGGGAGGGAGCACATGGGGGGTGAGAGAGGGAGGCTCGGGGGATGAGGAGCGAGGGGCGCTGAGGCGGTAAGCAGGGAACCGTCTTAGCAGGTGGGAAGGGGTGTGGGGAGCCCGCCTCACCCGCCGCTCCCTCCTCTCCCGCCGCCGCCCCCTCCGCCGCCCTCCGCTCCGTCTCCGCCTTGATCCGCGCCAGCTCCTGCGCCGCCTTCTGGGCCGCCTCGCGGAGGGACAGCAGGTACACGCGGAGCCAGTAGTAGACGGCCTGGGGGGGTGGGGGGTGGGTGGGGGGCAAAGGCGGGTTTGGTAGGGGTGGGTGGGTGAAGAGTGGTTTGACGGAGAAAGAGCTTTCGGACACCCGCGGACTTAACTCGCCGATCCCACCCCCACACTTCACCCATCAACCGCCATCACCCTCACCACCTGCCTGCCTTTCCCTCCCTGCGTGCCCGAGCCCCCACCCTCACCCAGAAGCAAGCCCCCACCCCAACCAACCAAGCCCGCCCCCCCCACCTGCGGGTGCGCCGCGCTGACCCCCTGCAGCAGCAGCTTGGCGTGCTGCGCCTCGGGCCGCTGCAGGGAGGCCAGCAGCTGAGGGACCCACATGAACCACACCCAGGGGGGCAGCTCGCCCGCCTGCTTGTCCAGGTGCGTGCCCACGCACCCCCCGTGGTTGTCGAACGACAGCAGCGCCAGCAGCCGCGGCAGCAGCGAGCGGGCCTGCGCGTTGCCCAGCCGCACGGCCTGGGGGGTTGGGGTGGGGTTGGGGTGTGGGGGTGGATGGGGAGGAGGGATGAATGGCGTAGTCTTCCGCGCGCGAAGGTCTTTGACCTGATCCACTGCCCCAGTGCCCTGTGACCACGCACCCTTCAAGCCACATGTCACTCTACCCGGTCCCGCCCCCACCTGCAGGTAGCAGTGCACTGCGAACTCGAGGCACTGCAGGTTGGGACCCACGGCGGGGGGCGGGGGGCCACCCGCGGCCTGGGCCTGCGCGGCGGCCTGCGCGGACTGGGGGGGCGAGGGGCGGAGGGGGAGGAGGCACGGGTCAGTGCCTTGCCTTACGGGGATTGAACGCTCCGTCCCGATGGCACGCCCGAAACACACACACGCATCCCGGCACCCCCCTCCGCCCCGCCCCCACCTGCGCCGCCAGAGCCACGCTGGCCTCGTAGAGCTTGTCGTTGAACTGCCCCCACGACAGCCACGTGTCACCGCAGCCCCGCCACAGGGACAGGGAGGTGGAGAAGGAGGAGTTGGCGGCGTCGTCCTCGCCCAGGGCCTGGGGGGTGGAGGGTGGGGTGGACAGGGGGGGCGGCGGTTGGTGGCATGGGCGCTGCGGGTCTTGGCCATCTTGATCTCCCCTCTTGCTTTTGCCGCAGGTGATTTCCCTTGCTTGTGCACTGCACCTGTGATCCCGCCATTGCCTCGCCTCCTCCCCTCTCCCTATCACCCTCGTCCCCTCTCCCAGTCACCCTCTTCCCCTCTCCCTATCGCCCTCTTCCCCTCACAGCCCCCCCCTCCTCGCCTGCAGCATGAGTGCCTTGAGCCTGAACAGCTCCGCCTGGTGCGGGGGCTGGAAGTAGTCCAGGTTGGTGGTGGCGATGGTGTGGAGCCCCACGGCCAGGTCGGGGGGGCCGCGGTCCAGGTGAGCCTCGGCCTGGGGGGGGGTGGGTGGAGGGAGGGAGAGGGAGAGGGAAGCTGAGCTCAGGTCACCTCAGTGAAATAGGTAGAAGAGGGAGCGGTGGCCATATCCGCGACCCCGCCTAGACCCGCCTCCAAACCCCGCGCCTACGCCCTGCAGCCCCCACGCCTGCACCCCGCCCCCCGCCCCCCACCTGCTCCTTGATCTTCACGAACGCCTCCTGCACCTCCATGGCGTTGTAGCCGTAGAGCGTGTTGAGCATCTGCAGGCACGCCTCGGGCAGCCCGTGCTTGAGCGCAACGGCGCCCAGCCGGTTGACGGACCAGGCCTTGTCCTGGGGGAGGGGAGGGGAGGGAGAGGGGGGGCGTGTTGAGGCCGTGAGCGAAAGAGGTGTGTGTGTATATAGGTAAGTGGTCTGGGGGTGGCGAGGTCTACAGGGCAGCCCTCAGCCTTACATAGCCAGCCGCCTGCCGCTCTCCTCCTCCCCCTCCTCCTCCTGCCCCCCCCCCCCCACCTTGTACCCCAGCTGGTGCAGCGTGGGCGCCATGTCCCGCATGGAGCCGAACGAGTTGATCACAATGTTGTAGATCTGGTTGCGCCACACCAGCACGTCCTGGCGGTTGGGAGTTGGGGTTGAGGCGGTTGGGGAGGTTGGGTTCGGTTGGTTAGTTAGTCGGATGGGAGACGGGAGCAAAGTCGGTGCGCCTTGGGCAGCACACAGACCTGCACGCGGGCCACCCCCACCCCCACCCCCCTGGCCCCCCCTTTTTCGAGCGAGGTCTGGAGCGAAGTCGGTCAGCTGGTCAGACCGAGCAGCATAGCAAGGGGCACGTAGGGCACATGGTCGAGACAGGCCGACGCGCGCCCCCCCCCCCGTGCCCCCCCAGTGCACTCGCCTGCCAGTGCACGAGGCTCTCCCAGTCGTTGGGTGTGCGCAGGCGCCAGGTCTCCATGATCTCCTTGAGGTCGGTGAAGGGGTGCTCGGGGCGCCCGTTGGCCTGGGCCAGGTCCACCAGGATGCGGGCAGACTCCTAGAGGGGGGGGAGGGTGGGTGGGTGGGAAGAGGGGGACGGCAGCTGCGCTCCTTGCGGTCCTTACAGCAGGCCTTGCTGCCCCACATGCCGTACAAGCCGTGCCGAAGCACACACCCGCACGCTCCCCCCTGTTTCCCCCCCTCCCCCCACCTTGAGCTCCACCAGCTGCTGGAAGGTCTGCAGCAGCCCCACGTGCGTCGAGTGCGAGGGCAGGTCGGGCAGCGCCCACCAGCGGTGCAGGGCGGCCACCAGGGCCTTGTTGGTCTGGGTGTCGGCCTCCTGGGGGGGGGAGGGGGAAGAGTAGGAGGTTAGTTGTTTCCTTCGCGTCGCCTCCACGCCGGGAAAAGGGCGCCTCCCGGGTGAAGGGGGGGTGAACGGGGTTGTGGCCAGGTTGGGGGGTGGGCGAAGGCGATTCTCAAGCTAGACGGGAAGGACCTCTCATCGGCTGCGCACGCTTCAGCAGTAACCCTGCACGGCTGCAGGTACTGTAGGCCCGGTCTCCCCCTCCCATCATTAAGCACGCTGATCCCCACGTCCCCCCCCCCACCTGCACGTGCCCCTCCTGCAGCGCCAGGTAGGCCCGCGTCATGAGCACCGCGGGCGAGTCGTCCACCGCCCCGCCCTTGGCGGCAGCCGAGTTGAGGTTCTCGCGCAGCTGCGTCCAGTCGCCCAGGCGCCACAGGCAGTCCACCACCACCTCCATCTGCTCAGAGCCCTGTGTGTGGGGGGGGAAAGGGTCAATGGCAAGAATGGTAAGGAGCAGTGGCCAGGCCAGGCCAGGCCAACATTGGATTGTGGCAGTTCTTTGCCGTGAGGTGCGTGTCGTACGGTGTGCCGTACGGACGTACCTTGCCGTACTCCAGCATGAGGTCCCAGTGGTTGAGCTGGCGGCAGCAGGACAGCCACTGCTCCACCCACAGGGCCTGCTCGCCGCGGGTGGTGCCCTCGGGGCGCTGGGGGAAGCGGGGTAGGGCGGCGTTAATTGTGGTGACGGGATTTGTTGATGAGGGGGTCGACATCGCCATCCCTACTTCTTCGCCCCCATCCCTACCCCCTCCCCTACCCCCCATCACTCACCCCCTGCTGCACCGCCGCCGCCGTCCCCCGCGTGGCCTCCCCCAGCAGGTCCATGGCTCGCTCCCAGTGCCCCGTCTGCACCAGCGCCAGGCCCGCGCGGGTCCACTCGGTCCCCGCCCGCTTGCGCCACAAGCCGCACAGCAGGTCGTCCTCGCCCACCAGCCGGTACAGCTCGGCCAGGCTGGGGGGGAAAGGGGAGGGGGGAGAGGTTCAAGGATGGGGAGGGCTGGTGGGTCGGTGGCCGTCAGCCAAGACCAAAGTGCGATCGCCACACCACACCGGCCACGTCGCCATACAGCCCCCCGCCCCCCCCCGCCAACACATCTTCTCACCAGCCTCCGTTCCCCCCCCCCCGCCCGTTGGGTGTAGGACGTCTAGGCGTAGTAGCGGTTTACGGGCCAGCCTCCGACCCTGTCGCGCCCCGACACCCGTCTGTGCCCTCACACCCCCGCGCAAGCTTTGAGCCCCCCCCCGGCCCTACCTGTCGAAGCAGCGCGGCTCGTCCGGAAAAATGGTGACGTGGCTCTCGAGCAGCGGCATTGCGTTGTGCCATGCGTTGTAGTTCTTGCCGATGAACTTGATGAGCTCGGGGGGGATCTTGGGCTGCGGCTGGCAGAGCGAGATGCCTTCCAGAAGGGCCTGGGGGGTGGGGGTGGGTTGGAATTAGGGGTGGGGTGAGGGCTCTTGATGACGGCACACTCCCACGTCAGCTCCCTCCGTTCGACCTCCAAACACCCCCCCGTCCATCCCCCCCACACCTGCAGCACGTTGGGCCGTGCGTTGGCCTGGCGGTGGTGGTACTCCTTGGCCAGGAGCGTGATGATGGGCTTGGCAAGGGAGACCTGGGGGTGGGGGTGGGGGTGGGGGCAGGAAGAGTGGTGGGTTACGTGGAGGCGCGGGCGGTCCTCCCATCTCCCCCCCAGCCCTTCTCCTGCCCCTCCCTCCCCGCCCCTCACCCTGTGCAACGGCCTCTGCCCCGCCGCCGCTCCCCGGCAGCAGCCGCCCCAGCACCTCCTCCCCTGTTCCCTCCCCCCCCTGCCCCTCCCCCCCCCGCTCCCCCCTCCACTCGCCTGCTGCTCCTTGGCCAGCGATGCCCACACGATGGGGAACACCAGCACCCACAGGTGGTACCCCACCAGCGGGTCGGCGGCGGAGTACTCGCACAGGGAGCGGACCAGCTCGCGGACGCGGAGCTTGCCTGGGGGGGGAGGGGGAGGGGGAGGAGGGAAAAGAGGTGGTTGTGAGGGGAAGGTCGGGCGTGGAAAATGGGGGCGTGTAACCGTGGAGGGTCGAGTTTGGGACAGTGCGAGGGGCTAGCCGCTCCTTGCCTGCCCCAGTACCTAACGCCGTCTTCTTCTTAACAGTCAAGCCTTCAATTGTCCCCCCCCCCCATCCCATAACCCCGGCCCCCCATCCCCGCACCCACCCATGGCGTCCAGCCACTCCACGTGCCCCCGCACCAGCTCCATGGCCTCGGGGGAGGCACCGGGGAAGCGGGCGGCCTGGGCAGAGCCGGGAACCGCCCCCGCAGCCACCACCGCCCCCGCCCCGTCCACGTCCATGGGCCCCGCGCCGCCGGCCTCGGCGCCCGGGGCCCCGCCGGGCCCAGCCGCGCCCGGTCCGGGCCCAGCGGGCCCGTCCTTGGGCTCCTCCTTAACCGCCACGCCCGCTGCTGCCACCCCCGCGTCCCCTTCCATCTTGACCTCTGGGGCTGCGCCCTCCGCCCCCGGCGGAGCCCCCGCCTCGCCCTCGGCCTTGATCTCTGCCGGAGCGGCCCCCGGCGCTGCGGCCTCGGGGGGCTTGGGCGCGTCTCGCTGCGTGGGCTGTGCCACGTAGACGTTCTGCTGAATGGGGAGCAGGGGGGGCACCTGCGGGGGAGGGGGGGAGGAGGAGGGGCAAGGAGGGGGGAAGGGGCAAGAGGTGGGTGGGTGCCGCTGGGGCCCCACTAGATGCAGCGTCGCAGCAGCTAGCTGGCGGATGCGCTCCTGGCTAACCGCCACGATTCCAACTGCCCCGGCAATCCCAACCGCCACGTGCCTGTGCGCTGTTGGGCGCCAGCATGACTAAGTCGTCTTCGCGCAGGGCCGCCAGGAGCAGGTCCTGGGGGGCGGAGAGGGGGGCGGAAGGAGCACAGAGACGGCGGCGGGAGGTGCACGTCAGGGGTGAAGGTGACGGGTGAGGGCAAGAAGTGGCCCAACGCTCAACAAGACATCACTCCCTTCCCCGGCCCAAGTCAGCCAGGCTTGCGGCGGGACAGGCCTTCCCTTACCTCTCCCCCCCTCCCCTGCCCTCGCCCTACCATGGCGGTCTTGAGCCAGAACGTGCCGCTCATGGCCTCCCAGTCCTGACTCATGATGACAAACTGCAGCCTGTCGTACAGATTGGGCGCCACGTGGTTGTTGTACAGCTCGAAGAACCGCCTGTATGGTAGGGGAAGGGCGGGGCAGTGCAGGGTCAGGTTGAAAGAGTTGGGTCCAAGACCAGGGATGTCAACCAAACGCAAACCACGACGGCACTACCACACACAAGCCAGGAGGGTCCACCACGCCCATTAAGAGGTGACCTACCCCCATCACCGCCCCTACAAGCTACGGCACCTCATCCCCAACCACAGCCCCCCCCCCCCATTAGACGCTCTCCCGCTCAGCGCTCGAACACCCCCACCCCCACCCCGCCCACATGCCCAGCACCCGCCTCCTCATTCCCCATCACCACCCCGCCCCACACCACGAACTGCAGCCCCCATCAGCCCTCGCACAGCCCGCATCAGCCCATCCACCCACAACCCCTCCCGCTTCTAATCTGCACCCGCCTCCTCATTCCGTGGTCCGCCGCCCTCAGCCCCATCATGAACCGCCGCTCCAGGTGCAGGAAGTACTCCTCGGAGCGGCGCGTGTCGGCGATGACGCGGTCGCGGTCGGCCTCGGGCACCTTGTCCAGGTCCTGACAGGGGGGGAGGGGGGGTAGGCAAGGGGGGAGGGGGGGTAGGCAAGGGGGGAGGGGGGGTAGGCAAGGGGGGAGGGGGGGTAGAGGGATGCGGGCTGAGGGATGGGGGTAGGCAAGGGGGTAGGCGAGGGGGGAGGGGGGGTAGAGGGATGCGGGCTGAGGGATGGGATAGATAGGTAATATCAAGGAGCGCACCGAACTGACGAGAGATGAACGGGCCGCGTCTCCGCTCAGCCGTTCCCCCGTCTCTCACCGCCGCCTCCGCGGGTGGCGTGGCCAGCCGGAGCACCAGCGACAGCAGCGTGGAGTCCCAGGCCTTGCGCAGCGGGCTGGGCCCGGCCGGGCCCGAGCCGCCGCCTGTCGTACTGGCGGGCCCGTCGAAGAGGTTGAGTTTCTCCAGCGCCGCCAGCCGCTGCACCATGAGGATGGCCTCCTTGGGGGAGAGCGTGCCTGTCTGCCCGGGGTAGGGGTTGACCAGCCAGCGCTCCATGACCTGACAGGGGGGGAGGGGGGGAGGGGGGTGGGTGGCGGGTAAAGGTGAGGACAGAGGCCGTGGGGTGAGGTGGCCTGAGGGGGCCTGAGGCGGGTGGGCTCTTTGAAAGGAGATCGCCTGCCTGTGGTCTGTCACCCCTCCAAGCCCCCTCTTGCTACTGCCGTTTCCCCCCCCCACACTCCCGCCCACCTTGAGCATCTCCAGGAACAGCGCCGGCTCCATGTGCCGAGTGTTCTGCCCCGCCATGAGCCCGATCATGGAGGAGAGGACGGCCTTGCGCTGCTCGTTGTGGTGGAGGACCCTATGGGGGGGGGATGATCGCTTAAGAAAGTGGAAACCCCCTGGGGGGGGGAGCGGGAGCGTTTGAAACTGTGCGAGATTGCGTCGCCTGCGCCGGAGGAGCCGAGCTAGGGGGGGAGGGAAAGTGGGGGGGGGAGGCTGATCCCTGCGTGGCCTGACACTGCAGCAAGTAGCCATGCAGTCGGCCCTGCTGATGGGACTGAACAGGTCAGGCCGTGTGTGTCGATGCGACCTAGTCAGCAAACGGTTGCCGTACGGCCGTCGCCGCACGCACCTGGGCGCCAGCAGGCGGATGCACGAGGCGATGACCCAGTACAGGGTGCCGTACTCGGGCTCCTCTGCCGTACTGGTGGCGGCGGGGGCGGCGCCGCGGCCGCCGCGCGCCCCCGCCCCCGCGCCGCCCGGGGGGGTCATGTTGGCCACCTCGCGGGCCGTCTTCTGCAGCACCTGGGGGCGGGGGACGGGACGGAGGGAGGGGGGAGGGCGGGGCAAGGATCAGGCGGACCTGCGAGGTGCCATGTTTACGGAGTTTCGGACTCTACATGTTAGGCCATCCGAGTACACGGGTACGAACGGGGCAGCGCATCGGCGGCCAGGCCTCGCCCCACCCCACCCCGCCCCACCGCACACTGCCTCTGTGATTAGAGTGCTCAGTTACAGCGGAACAGCATCAGCCCCCCACACCCCACCCCGCCCCGCCCCACCCCCTCCCTCCTGGCCCCTCCTCGCCCCTCACCTTGCACAGCGAGGGCACGCACGTGAAGATGAAGCTGGGCCCCGCCACCCCCTCGGTTGCCTCTAGCAGGGCCAGGGAGCCGCACAGCCCCACCAGGAGCTTGGGGTCCCCCCCGATGCCGCCGCCGCCAGAGGGCGTGGGCACAGGTGGCACGGGCTGGCCGGCGGCCGGCTGCGCCGCGGGGTCGGCGGCGGCGGCGGCCGCCAGGTTGCGCGCAATCGCCTCCTCGGCCTTCCGCTGGACGTTGGAGAGGGCGGCGATGGCGGCGGCGGCGGCGGAGGTGGAGGGCAGCGCGGGCAGCGGCGGCGGCAGGGTCGTGGCGGCCGAGGGCGCGGGCGCGAGGGAGGGCGTGGGCGCCAGGGCCGGGGCCGGGGCCGGAGCCATGAGGGGCGGGGACGCCGCTACCAGGGGCGCGCCGAGCGGCGGCGAGGCAGCGGCGGCCTGCGAGTAGTAGGCGGGGTCAGTGACGTGGTCAGGTAAGGCGGAGGCGCAAGGGGGGAGACAGGGCAAAGGAGAGCAATTGCAGATTGCTCACCTCCTGACCCGGCACCGGCACCGGCGCTTGCCCGGGGAGGGGCAGGGGCAGGCCCGGCTGCCCGGGCATGGGGACCATCCCCGGTGGCACTCCGGGCGCCATGCCGGGAACCATCCCCGGCGCCATGCCCGGAGTGGGCATCATCCCCGGCGCCGCCGCCGCCCCAGCCGCCGCCGCCGCTGTCGCCGCGGCCGCGGCGGCGGCCGCCGCCGCCGCCTGCTGCTGCGCCGCCTGCGCGGCCGCCGCCGCCGCCTGCTGCTGGGCCTGGATCTGCTGCTGCGCGGCCGAGATCTTGGCCTGCAGCATGCGCAAGATCTCGCCCAGATCCGCCGTACACTTGCGGTTGCGCGAGGCCAGGCAGGGCTCCACCAGAGATCCCAGGGCGCCGGCGTTGACCGCCAGCAGCTGCAGGGGCTGTGCCTCGACCAGGGCCCGGCACACGGAGATGCCGAGGACGAGGTGGGGCGGGTCGGCGGGGCCTGAGGACCCGGGTGCGGCCTTGGCGGCCGCCTGCTTGGCGGGGTCCGCGGCGGAGGCCAGGAGGCGCTCCAGAAAGGAGAGCTTGACGGGCGTCTGCACACGGGGTGGGGGGTGGGGGGGTCAGGTTTCAAGGCGTTTGGGGGCGATGGTCGATGGGCATGTGAACGCGCTCTGCCCAGCTCCTGGAGAGCGCGGGCGGCGTTCTCACCCCCTCCGCCCCCGACCCCCCGAACCCACATTGGGCCACAGCTTGAGCGCCTGCAGCAGCACCGCCATTCCGTAGCCCTGCTGCAGCCCCGCCTCGTCCTCCTTGACGGCGTCCGGCACGATGAGCACGAAGCGGGCCAGGAAGTTGACCAGCGTGTCCTCCATCTGGGGGGGGGGAGGCAAGAGGGAAGGGTGGGAGGGCGAACGGACGAGTAAAACACGCGTTAAGGGAGGAGGGGAGGGGAACGGGTTGGACACGTGTGTAGCGGGTGACAGAAAGAGTGCTGCGCGAGCGGGCCGGGCAGGAACTGCGGTCGGGCCGGACGGGCCCGCCCGCGCCGCAAGGGCGCGGCGGACCAAGGACAGCTGACCTGGGGCGTGGGCTTGAAGTCGTCATCCGCCGCCACCGACACACCCCCGGGGCCGCCAGGTGACGCGGCATTAGAGGGCGGGGCAACCGCCCGAGCCGCAGCTGCCGCATCGGTCCCGGGCTGTGGGCTCGTGGCGACGGCGGCAGCGCCCGCCGCATCCGCCATGGCCGTATCCCCGTCGGCGTCCGTACGCGCGGCCTTGCCCGGCGGCTGGCCGTCCGCCGCTGCGGCGGCGCCGTCAGCGGGTGCCGCGCCGCCGGCGGAGCCGCCCTCCTCGCGCGGCCGCTTCTGCCCGACCGCCGCCGCCGCCAGGGCAGGCGCCGCCGCCGCCGCTGCCGCCGCCGCCGCCAGCTCCTGCCGCTGGCGCTCCCAGCCCACCACCAGCTTGGCCAGGTCCAGGGAGAGGCGGCGGTACTCGGGCGTGGCGTTCTGTACGGCAACGTGTACGGAGCAAGCATGGGGGGTGAGGCGCATGTTTAGATGGCCCCGAGCGCGATGCCGTGCCACAAACACCAACTCCCGGGCCCTCCTCCTCCCGTGTACCCTGCCGCCCTCCCTCCACTCCCACCCCCTACACCTCATCGGAAGTCAACAAGACATCTCATGACCCCATTCCCCCCCTCCCCCCCTAAAGACGCTCTCCCGCTTCTCAGCTTTAAACACCCCCTCCCCCCCTGTGCTCGCCTGCAGCCCCAGCTTGGCCAGCGTGTGCACCATCTGCCCCACGAACTGCCCCCGCGAGGGGTAGAACAGCTCCGCGTGCCGCAGCACTAGCTGCCAGATGTGGACCATGGCGGCAAGGTTCTGGGCCTCCTCGGTCAGGACCTGACAGGGGGGGGGGGAAGGGGCGACCGGGAGGGGGTGTTTCCAACTGAGCGGGAGCACGACGGGGGAGGGACGGAAGATGGACAGGGGGGAGAAGGGGGGGAGACGGGGGGGAGAAGGGGGGGAGAAGGGGGGGAGAAGGGGGGGAGAAGGGGGGGAGAAGGGGGGGAGAAGGGGGGGAGAAGGGGGGAGAAGGGGGGAGAAGGGGGGGAGAAGGGGGGGAGAAGGGGGGGAGAAGGGGGGGGAGAAGGGGGGATCGGGAGTGGGGTCGGGGCACCGGCACTAGAGCGTTCCGTTCCCGTCAGAATCCAACACCACCAGGAGTCACTCCCCGCCGTGCAAACACGCATGCACGGCACGGCGCGCTCACCTTCTTGGTGTACCGCACCCACAGCGAGATCTTGTTCTCGGGCGACCGCTGCACCTTTTCGTTGAGCGTGGGCACCAGCACGTCCATGGCCTCCTTGATGAGCGGGCGCTTGGTGTCGGGCTGGCAGACCTTGAGCAGCGCCACAAACACCTGTTGGGGGGGGAGGGGGGGGAGGGGGGGGTTGGAAGGTTGGACGAATGCTGGGGCAGGCGCTGGGGCTCTGCATCCACCTCAGACCCAGCCATCGGACTAGTCCCCGCTTCCCGCACTACTGCCCAGCCGTACGGGCATCCGTACGGCAGAGATCGCGCCAGACTAGTCCCGCATCCCGCATCTCGCACCTGCAGCATGATCTTCTCGGGCGCCTGGAAGTTCTTGAGGAAGTAGGCCACGTTCACGAAGGCGTACGACTTTGTGACCGAGTCGTCCTTCTTAATGTAGTTCCACCCAAACTTGATCAGCTCCTTCTTGTGGCGGTCCAGCAGCGAGGGCGAGTGCTTGAACAGCTGCGTGCACATGTGCAGCAGCTCGATGCGGAGCGACTCGCCTGGGGGGTGTGTGGAGGAGAGGGGTGTGGAGGAGAGGGGGATGGAGGAGAGAGGGCAGAGAGGGTGGGGGGGGGGTGTTCGCAGGTGCAGGCCTGCAGCTTCTGGGGTGGCTGGTGGCGGCGGCGGCGGGTGTACCGGTAAGAAAGTGGAGGCTGCTGGCTCGCTGGCCCGGGCGGAGGCCGCGTCCATACGCCCATGGGGATACAACCACCCGACACCCACGCGCCCCATGACGCATCCCTTCCAGTCCCCCTCCGCCCCCGCCAGCAGCCCACTCCCCCACTCAGTAAGGGGGCCGCCCTCTGCCCACGCTTGACACGCATCCGTTCCAGTCCTCCTCCGCCCCCGCCAGCGCCCGCCAGACGCAGCCCCCCACAACACACTCACGCTGCCCCGCGCTCTTGCTCTCGAGGGGGTCCAGCAGGTCCACCACCACCGCCTCCGCCAGGTCCTCCCCGATCACGTCCAGCCGCCCCTGCTCCAGGGACTCGGTCAGCATGGGCGTCACAAGCACCTGGGGGGGGAAGATGGGGGGTTGACGCAGTAGAGGGGGAGGGCCGGAGGGGGGTGGGCCGCGGAGAGGGCTAAGGATTGGGGGTGGCCGCGCTCAGGGCGCTTGAAGCAGCTGCGCTTGGAGCAGCTGTGCGCGGTCAAAGCGCCCAACCTCAGCTCAGCTGGAGCAGGGGTGTGTGTGTGTGTGGATGGGGCGAGTGTGTGGATGGTTGGAGGGCCGGGGATAGTGGAGGTTGGGGGAGCAGGCTGCCGTGTTTCGCCGGACGAGGCCACGGGTGACGCGGCCACGCACCTGCAGGATGCGCTCCAGCTGCTCCTGCGGCAGCTTGCCCGCCCGGAACACGTCCACGTACGCCGCCAGTACGGCACGCTTCTGCGCCGTAGCGTACTGCTGCGCCACGGTCGTACGGCAGAAGGCCTCGATGAAGCCGTAATCCACGGACGAGCGGTGCTGCGGTACAAGGGGGGGAAGGTCAAGGCCGCGCAGCACGAGGCTGGGAATTGAACTCAGACCAGACCGAACGGTACGGCTTGATACAGAGAGGTTCAGGGAGCAAGGGAGGGGCGAGGAGCTGGGGTACCGCCTGGTCAGCCTACCCAGCCACAATCCCAAGGCAGATGTGTACCCCAGGCCCCGCCTCACTCCCTCCGCCTCACCAGGAACACCGACATGACCTCAAACAGCGGCATGACCTCCTCCCGGTGCGCCCCCACGTAGCCCAGGATGAGCTTGGCCAGGCGCTTGCTCTCGCGCGTCTGCTCGCGCCCCACCGCCGTCACGGCCGCCCAGGCCGCCGCCTGCGCCTCCACGGGCGCCGCCAGCGCCGCGCCCTCCGCTGCCATGCGTGCTGCGCGGTGCGGCGAGCGCCAGCGGCGCAGCACGGCCTCCTTGATGCGGGGTTGCGAGGGCAGCCACGCGGGCAGCAGCTTGGCGATGAGGCGGACCAGGTGCACCGAGTGGAAGGCCACTTGGGAGAGCGGCTGGGGCGGGGGGGGCTCTGCGGTGGGGGAAGGGGTGGGGAAGAGGGGGGGCGTGGAGGGGGAGGGGGTGTGGAGAGGAAGGCTCCAGCAGGAGTACAGGGCTAGCAGGTGGGAAGTTCTCAGGGAGGAAAGGGGAAGGCGGGCGTTTTGTCGAAAGGCGCAGAGCGGCAGAGGATGGTAAGGAGGGAACGGCACAGGGAGGCTGGATGAGCGTCCGAAGACGAGGCAGACCACAGGCGGCGGAGCGGCGGCGGGGCGAGCGGGGCGCGTGCTCACCTGTGCCCTCGGGCAGCACGGCCTGCGGGTGCGGCGGCTCGTAGGCCGTGAGCAGCTCTGCGAGGCGGTCGCTGCAGCCGGCCACGGCCTCCAGCAGGGGCCGGGCGGCGGGGGTGCGCAGGATGTCGAGCAGGCGCGAGAAGTAGGAGGGCTGGTCCAGGCGCCCCGGCTCAAGGAAGTAGGAGGCGGCCTGGGGGGTGGGGGGTGGAGTTGGTTGGATGGTTGAAGTGTTGAGGGGGAGCCGGCACTTGGAGGGCGCAAAGAGCGCAGCGGCAGCAGCGGCGGAGCGCCGAGGGCCGAGACCTCACGCGACTACACGGCATGCCCGGAAACACTCACACGCCCTCCCACCCCCCTCCGCCCCCACCTGCGCCGGGTACTTGACCAGGAAGCGGGTGAGCGGGCCGCGGTAGGGCGAGGTCATGACGTGCGGCACGGGCACCTGGGTGGGGGGAGGACGAGGAGGAAGGGGCGCGGACAGGACGGGTGAGGGGCGTGTTCGGGCTCCCTCGGCCGTCATTCCCTGGGCCGGACCGCATCCAAGTCCGGCACGTGGCGATGCCATGAACACTATACTTCCGATGCGCCACCCACCGGCATGTTGAGTGCAGGCAGCTTCTCCTCTAGCTGGATGGTCAGGATCACCAGACCCAGCTTGGGCGCCGGAGGGGGCTGCGGCGGGGCCGCGGACGCCGTGGGCGCCGGGGCCGCCGGGACGGCCGCTCCCTCCGTAGCCGGTAGCGCATTGGAGTCGCCGCCCTCGCCCGGCGGCTTGCCGTCGGCGGCGGGGGCGGAGGCGGGCGGCGGCGGCGGGTTCTGCGTCTCCAGGAACTTGGAGGCGCGGGGGAGGAGGTGGAACAGGTCCAGGACCAGACTAGCCACCAGCGCCTCCTCGCCGCTCTTCCACAGTACCTGCAGGGGTTGGGGGGGGCCGCGGGCCAGGAGGGGAGCTCAAGGCCGGGGCGTGTACGGCAGGCACGTGTGCACGCGAGGGCTCGAGCACGGAGCGGCAAGAAGCACCCTGCAGCCCTGCCCCCACCCAATGCCGGCTCGCCGGCCGCCGCCTTCTCGTCTCCCGCTCAAAAAAGTACCCACCCAATGCCGCCCCTCCGCCGTCCCTCCACCACCCCCCACCTGGCCCGTGAGCTGCTTCTCGGGGTTGAGCCAGTTCTTGAGGTGCTCGAGCAGCTTGTCGCCCAGCGTCAGGTTGAACCAGTCGCTCAGCAGCTCCAGTAGCCGGGCGAGGCCCTGGGGGCGTGTGGGCGTGGGGGCGTTTAGTGTGAGGGAGCCATTGTCCAGCGTCAGATCAGCCGCCGCACAACTCCCCGCCTCCCGAACCAACCACAGCCTCCCCCACCCCACCCCCTCCCCCCCCCCACCCCCTCCCCCCCCCCTCGCCTGCAGCATGGCCGGATGCAGCTTGTGGTATGTGGCCAGGGACTGCAGCAGCGGGCGCAGGGAGTTCTGCAGCAGCTCCTTGGGCAGCTTCTGGGCGGCAACGATGGCGGCCAGGCCCTGGGGAGGGAGGTGGGAATGGAGGTGAGGAGGATGGAGGGTGTGTGAGGGAGAGGGGAGCGATAGCGCTTGAGGGCAGGAAGCCATACGAGTGCAGGAAAGGACAGGAAGAGGTCCTTGAGGCTGCAGAAGTGCGTGCCAGGCTGAGCTCCCGTTGCTGCGGCCTGGGCTGAGCGAGGCTCACGGGACCCACCCGACCCCCGCACACCTGCCGCGCCACGGCGTGGATGTCCTCCGCGGGCGCCGTGAGGCAGCGGAAGAACATGGAGGTGACGCCTTCGCGCAGGGTGCGCAGGTCGGCCCGCTCGCGGAAGTCCTCCCAGCCCCACACTGCGACCCGCGAAGGAGGGGGGAGCAAGGCGTGGAGGAGTGGGCAGAAGAGGGGCCGAGGGGGCGAGGGGGCGAGGGGCGGGGCCGGGGGCGGTCGGCGCCCGCAGGGACCGGGACCGGGACCTGGGCAAGGCATGCAGCCATCCTTCCCGCGCCCGCAAACAGAGCGTCCCATACATCCGGCATCCAGCATTAGGCGCGCAACAATCGGCACGCGCAAGGCAACTCCACCCACGTGCGCAGAGCAGCTGCATGCACGCCACCCTCAGCCGCTGCAGCGCGTCGAGGGTCACGTTGCGCGGCCCCGGGCCCTTGCCGCCGGCGATGGCGGCGGCCGCGCCCGGCCCTGCGCCCGGCGGCGGCTCCTCCTTGGCGGTGAGGCGCTGCGCCAGGGCCGCCTCGTCCTTGTCCGCCAGCATCAGGGCCTCGTGGGCCAGGGCCTGGGGGGGTAAGGGTGGGGGTGGGGTGGGTTGTGCTAAGCGGGATCGCGCAGGGGGGGGGAGGACAAGGGGGTGAGTATGGCCATCGTTATGAAGCAAGGCGGCTGCCTGCATCAGGGCCTCGTGGGCCAGGGCCTTGGGGGGGCCGGGGGGGCCGGGGGGGAGGTACAGGAGTACCGGTAGGGAGACAAAAGATTATCCGTGTCAACCCCGCAGCCTGCGTCCCACCTGCAGCTGCTCGCTGAGCGGCAGCGCGGGCGGCTGCTGGCGCACCACCATGCACAGCGCCTGCACCTGGCTGATGGTCACCTCCACGTTCTGGAGGGGAGGAGGGACGGAATAGAGGCGGGACAGAGGGCGACCGGGTTGAGCAAGAAACTTTTCGAGAAATAAACTTTGGGCGCCTGCAAGCAACCCCATCAGTCCTCATGCTGAGAGCCTGAGACCACCAGCGCACACCCCGTTCCTCTACTTCTCTACGCCCCTCTCCACCATCCCTCCATCACCATCCCTCCACCCACCTTGATGGGCATGAGCCGGCGCGAGGGCAGCGAGGGGTTCATGGCCGCCAGGGCCGGCTCCAGGAAGGACGTAATGGTGCGCCCCACGGCCGCCGCCAGCACACCCAGGGCCTCCTCGGCGGCGGACCGCACCCAGCGGGGCAGGCCCGGGCCCACCATGGCCCCCACCAGCACCTCGGCGATGCCGTCGAGCACGCTGGCGGCGCACGTGACCGGCGGCGCGCCGCTGCGCGGCACGACGGCGGCGGCGGCGGCCTGGCCGTCGGCGGCGACGGGCTTGTCGGTGGCGGCGGCGGCGGCGGCTGGCGCCGCCGCGGCGGCCTGGCCGTCGGCAGGAGCAGGGGCGGCGGTGCCGTCGGCGGCGGCTGGCGCCGCCGCGGGTGTGGCGGCGGTGCCGTCGGCCGCGGGGGCAGCAGCGGCGGCGGCGGAGTCAGGTGGAGCGGCGCCGCCGGCTGACTCCCTGCCTGCGGCGGCCGCCGTGGGGGCAGTGTCAGTGTTGCTGCCTGCGCCCGACGGCGGAGCTGCCTGGCTGGCGCCGTTGCCGTCGGCGGCGTTGCTGCCAGCCTGCACCGTCGACGCCGCCGCTGACGACGCAGACAACGTCGGCGCCGCCGCAGCTGCATCCGCCGCCGCCGCGGTCACCGTCCCAGTCGCCGTCGGCGCCGCCGTCTTAGCCTCCGTCGCTCCCGCCGCCGTCGTGGCGCCCGCCGCCGCCGTGGCAGCCGGCGCCGCCACGGCTCCTGCCGCTGCCGCAGCCTCCGCCGCCGCCGCGCCTGCCGCCGCCGGCGGCGGCCGGTCCGTGCCGTGCATCACCTTGTACATCACCTCCGCCAGCGTCGCCTCCGCCGCCTCTCGCTCCGCACGGGAGTACTCCGGCAGCCACTTGACCACGTTGAGGCACGCCCGCACGGCCGGCACGGACCAGTGCGCCAGGTACGCCGCCGGCAGGCGCGACACGAGAAGTCGAAGCGCCGCGGCGCCCGCCAGGCGGCCCTGCCACGTGTCCTCGTGACAGCACGCGATCATACGTGGCAGGAGGTCGTCCATGACGGGCGGCAGCCCGTGCGCGACCGCCTTGGCCGCCTCCGGCGTCGGCGGCGGCGACGTGGCGGCCGCCGGCGTGGCGGCGGCGCCGCCAGCGGCGGGGCTGGCACTGCCGGGTGCAGGCGCCCCGGGCGACGCCTCCGCCGCGCCGCCGGCAGCGGCGGCGGTGGCGGGGGTGGCAGCGCTTGGCACGGGTGCGGGGGTGGGCTGGTCGTGGTTGTGGGGCTGCGGCGCTGCTTTGGCCCGTGCGGAGTGCATGGTGATGGCTGTGTCTGCGAAGGTGGCCAGGCACTCCAGGGCGGAGCGGGACTTGACGGAGGCCTGGAGGGGGGTGGTATCAGGGGTGAGGGGTGGGGCGGAGGGTCTTTAGCATGAGCATGAGACATGCGCTCAGACGTGCATACACGGCGCCCTATCCAGAAGTATATGGACCCAGCAACTGACGACTGGTCCCACCTTGTCGCACAGCACTTCCACTAGAGCGTCTAGGAAGAGGGCGCAGTCCAGCTCCCTTAGGCCCCGGGGCAGCACCGGGCCCGACCCAGGCGCCGCCGCCTGCGCCGCCGCGGCAGCCGCCGCAGTAGCCGCCTGCTGCGCCGCCGCCTGCGCCGCCGCCGCGGCGGCGGGGTCGCCCTGCCCGGCCGCCGCCGCAGCGGCGGCCTGGGCCGCCGCCGCCGCCTGCGCCGCGGCGGCGGCCGCCGCCGCGTCCGGCGACGTCGTCCGGGCCATCACCGGCGGCGGCGGCGGCGGCTGCACGCCGCACACCAGCAGGATCCCGAAGTGGCGGGACACGTGGTGTGCGAAGGGCCGTGCCACCGAAGCCAGCGCCTCGTCCGCCGCTGCGCCCATGACTGCCGCCAGCAGCTGCACCAGCACCTGCCGCTCCGCCACCACCTGCGTCTTGGTCTTGACGCCCGAGTCCTGGGGGCGCTGCGGGTGCGGAAAGCGAGGGACGGGGGTTGGCGGGCAGGGTGGAGGGCAGCATGGGCGTGCGGCTGACGTCCCCAATCTGCTCTGGCGCCACGGCACTCGCGCCTCCTCAGAGACAGGTTTGGAATGAAGACCCCCATCCATCCGTCCAGCCCCAACAGCAGCCCTTCGTCGCACGCACCTTGGGCACAGCCATGGCCACCTGCGGCGGCGGCAGCTCGCCCGTCACCACCTGCAGCAGCGTCTCCATGCCCGCCTCCACCAGGACCGGGTCCGACGGCGCCGCCGCCCCGTCCACACCCTCGCATGCCCCTCCCGCACCCGCGCCCTCCGCAACCGCAGGCGAGGGCGCAGCCGCGCCCGCCGCGGGCGGCGCCGGAAGCCCCGGCCCCGGCACGACGCTGGCACGCGACGTGAGGAGCGGCCGGCCGGAAAGGCCCGCAGCGCGCTGTGCCTCCACCGCCGCCGCGTCCTCCTCCACCTCGCGCACCCTCAGGTTGAGCATGGACGCCAGGCACACGTGCAGGAACCGTAACGCCTGCCGCCGGTGGTGTCCGTCGCCCGCTGCCGCCGCCGCCGCGGCGCCCGCGCTCGCCGCCCCCACCACGCCGCCCCCGCCCGTGCCAGGGCCGCCCTCAGCGCCCGCTGCGATAACGGCGCGGGCCAGGGCGACGCAGCGGTCTACTGGCACGAGGAAGGAGGTCTGGGGCTCGAAGGTGAGGATGAGGCGCAGCCCGTGCTCCGGGTTGTCGCGGTACTCGAGCGGCTGCGGGTCCTTGAGCCAGCGCCGGTTGAGGCCGCCCATCTTGCCAAGCAGGGCCAGCGCCTGGGGGGAAGGGGTTGGGGGTGGGGGTGGGAGTGGAAGGGAGTGGTGAATGCTTGAGGCGAAGCTGGATCGCAATTGGGGGCAAGGAGGGACAGGGCAAGGCAGGGAGCGAGAGGGGAAAGGAACCACGGACTCCCCACGCGCGGTGCCTAGTTAGCGCCGCCCCGCCCGCAAACCCTCGGCTTCCCCCTACACGAACCACACGTCCAACTCCTGCATGCTGACACGCACCTTGGTCGCCAGCGGGTTGCTGAACTTGAGCAGCGCCCACAGCCCGTGCATGAGCTCGGCGGTCACCTCGGCCATGGCGGGCTCCAGGAACTCGGGGTTGAGGTTGTCCACCCACACCTCGAGCGTCTTGACGGCGGACAGGGCCAGGTCGTCGGGGCCGTGCTGGGGGGTGGGCGGGCAAGGAGAGGGCAGAAGAGGAAGAGGGAAGGGGAGGGAGTGGTTGAGAGCATGGATGCGAGCAGTGTGGAAGGGCGGGGATGTGAGCAGGAGCGGGAGCGGGAGTTGGAGTCCCTGCTTTCCGCTTCCCACCCCCACCTTGATGGCCAGCGTGAGTGGCCGCATGAGGCGCGGCAGCAGCGGCAGCACGCCCGTCAGCTGCGTAAGGAATGAGAGATAGGGCATGATAGAGGAATAGGGAGCACCATGTCAGGGTCCCCGCCAGCAATAACGCCATATCCGTCAGCCCCCCACTACGCGAGCAGCCTCCCCACCCCTCCGAGCCCCTCGCCCCAGCCTCTGCACAACCCCTCCCCCCTCCCGCCCCACGCCGCCCACCTGCGCCGGCAGCGTGAGGCAGATCTCGAGCAGCACGCTGCGCGCCTCTGGGGGGTGCGGCCCCGCCAGCATGGCCAGCACCATGGCCAGCGTGGGCTCCACGAAGGGCGACAGCGTGCGGTAGACCAGCTTCCACTTGGAGGAGGCGGTGGACAGCGCCTTGAAGAAGCTGGGGGTGGAGGGGGGAAGGTGTGGGGGAGGGGGAGGACAGGAAGGGCGGGTGTGACCCGCACGCCCAACGCGCCGCGCACCTCCTCAGCAGCTGCAGGTCCCCGCTACACAGCCAGGCCAAACGCCCACCCCGCCAGCTCGGCCCGGCCCGCACCTCCGCAGCAGCTGCAGGTAGCCGCTCGCGTCCCGCTCCGCCACCGCCGCCTTGAGCGCCCGCTCCACCATTCGCACCAGGTGCGGCAGCAGCACGGCCTCCGTGTCGGGGTAGTTGGAGAAGAAGGCGAAGAGCAGCTTGAAGAGCTTGAGCGCCAGGGCGCCGTCATCGGAGGACACGGAGGACAGCAGCGGCATCTGCTGGGCGACCTGGGGGACGACGGGGGAAGGGAAGGGGGGAGGGGTGGAGGGGAGGGAAGGGGATGTTTGTTGCTGAGGGAAGGGGAAGAAGTGGCTGAGATGAAGCGCACCCCAACCGTCCCTGCTCTGCCTCTGCCTACGCCTCTGCCTACGCTCTAGCTCCCGCCTGCATGTACCACAGCCGCCCCCACCCCCACTGCCCCCACCCACCATGAACTCCGTGAGTACCGCCAGCATCATGCGCCCCACGGGGGCCACGGGCGCGGGGGGGTGGCCCGCGGGCGTGGGCGCCGCCGGGGGCGCTGTGGCCGAGAGCAGGTGCACCACCACGTGCATGGCCTCCTTGTCCTCCAGCAGCGCCGCGAAGAGGTCGGGCAGGCGCGCAGAGATGACCTCCACAAAGTCCCGGGGCTGGGGTGAGGGGTGGGGTGGGGTGGGAAGGAGTTGTTGGCACGCGCTCGCACCCGGCCCCAGGACTCAACAGCACGAGTCTGAGGCCAGGAGCCCTGCAGCGCCTTGCGCCACACTCGCAGGCGGGCCTCCCGTCCCCGTCCAGTCCCTCCCAACCTGTGGCGCCTTGCGCGCCGGCCCGGAGACTTCCCGGTCCCGTCGCCACCCCCCCTCGCCCCTCCTCCCCCCTCCCTTCGCCCCTCCCTCCCCAGCGCCTCACGTCCAGCTGGAGGAACACGTCCGCAAACGTCTCATACGACTCCCGGCTGCCCGCCAGCGGCGCCGCGCCGCTGGTGAAGCCCGCCAGGCGCAGGCACCGCAGCCCCGAGCTCCACAGCCGCGCCATCAGCCGCAGCTCCTCCTCACTCAGACCCGGCGGCCCGCCGTTCACCGGCACCGCCACCGCCGGCGGCGGCGGCACGCCGCCAGGCGCCGCCACCGGCGGCGGAGCCGGCGGCGGCACGGTCTGGTGGTACTTAGCCAGTGCGATGGCCAGGTGCTTGAGGTGGGGCAGCAGGCCCTGCACCATGGCCCGGCACTCGACCACCTCCCGCTCCTTCTCCCCCGGCAGGGACACGGAGGAGAGCATGTCGTCCGCCCCCAGACCCGCCGCCGCCCCCGTGGGGGAGCACATGGCGGCCCGCTGCTTGTCCAGCGCCTCCCGCTCCGTGCGCGCCTCGGACATGATGCGGGCACCCTGGGGGGGAAGGGGGTCAGCGGGGGTGTTTGAAGCTGAGAAGCGGGAGAGCGTCTTTGTCTAGTGGGGCAGCGGGGATAGGAGGGTAGTTTTGATACACGGCCACCTGTCCGATGGTGTAACCCTCTTCCACACACGCTGCGCTCAACCCCCTCCCCCAGCCATGCGTCAGGCGTCCGGGAGCCCCATCACGGTCCTCATGCACCATGCGTGGTGGCAGTGGGGATTGAACCATACAACTTGAATTGGAATGCGGGGCGTGGGTAGGGTGCCCATGCGTCGCTCGGCCTCCTCTCCGCTGCTTCAGCCCTCTTCCGGACCCGCACACACACGCGCCGCTTGTTCTGCACGGCACCCTTCTCCGCCCCTCCCGCCGCCCACCTGCGCCCGCAGGTGCTTCATGGCCCCCACCACCGCGTCCAGGATGCTGACCAGCAGCCGCCGCCCCTGCGCCCGCAGCGCCGGGTCCGCGCCCGTGGCGGGGGCCTTGGCCTGCGCCAGGATGGGGTCCACCAGCACGCACATGGCCCGGAGGCACGTGGCACGTGTGCTCGTGGGCAGGGACCCGTCGGCCGTGATCGCGGCGAAGAGGTGCGTGGCGCGCGCGAGCTGGTGCGGCTTCAGCTGGCGGCGGCAGTTGTGTACGATCTCGGCCAGCAGGCCGCACGCGCCGTGGCGTAACGTTTCGATGCAGGCGCGGGACGAGCCGCACAGCGCGCGCTCGTCCATCAGCTCGTCCATGCGAGCGGGCAGGTGCGCGCGCACGCCCGTCTGTGGGGAGGGGCGGACGGAGGCAGAGTCGCGTGGAGAATTGGACAGTGCAGGGCAGGGCAAGAGCGGGATGGGTGAGCAAGGGGAGGGCAGGGTCTACCTTACAAAACCGGGGACGCACGCACTCACACCGCAAGCCGACCTGCACCACCCTCAACCCCACCCCGAACCCAAACCCCTCAACCCCACCCGCCCCGCAGGTCAGGCAGGAAAGGAAAGGACCGGTACCGGTACGGGGTCCACGCGGCGGTTGCGAGAACGCCACGGGTGACCTCTCCCGTCCCCTTGCAGCCCCCCACCTGCAGCAGGTGCCGCGTCACGATCATGAGCTCCTTGCGCGTGGCCACCACGTCGGGGCACTGCCGCAGCAGGTGCACCAGGGCCCGGGCAATGTCGGGGATGTGGCGGTCGATGGGGTAGGCCAGGAGCGAGGTGGCGGAGGGCGCGGCGCCCGAGGGGGCGGCGGAGGCGTTGCGCAGCAGCCACAGCAGGTACTGCAGGCAGCGGACCTGGGGGGTGGGGAAGGAGGAGGGGAAGACTGGTGGGCAAGGAGGCCTCGAGGGGCCCAAGCGGGAACGGACAGCTTTGGACGGCCCGGGTGCGCAGCGCGCTCTTTTGCTCCAGCGTCGGGGGGCAGCGGGTGCGTCGTCGGTGTACCGCCCGGCGGGGGTCCCCCCCTTCCTGTGTGCATGCAGCGTCGCCTCCGAGGGCCCCGCCACAGCACCTTGCCCCGATGCACCACCGGAAAGCTGCCAAACTCCCCGGCCCCCTTGACCCCAACCAGCAAAGCCCATTCGTCAAACCCTCTCCCTCTCCCCCTCTCCCCCTCTCCCCCGCAGCCCCCGGGAGGAAGGAGGACTCGAGGGGCCGGGGAGGCCAGGTGGACAACGGACAGCTCTGCAGGGCCCGCTGGGCGCTGGGGGCTGCACACGACGCCGTCCCTCTGCCCGTCCGGGGTCTCCCATCCCCGTGTGCGTGCCTCGCAGCCTCCGAGGGGCCGCCACAGGACCCTGCCCCGATGTACCACCCTCGCATGCACTAACCCTGCCCGGCCCTGCCTTGGCCGCCCTGCACCCGGGTGGGCTTGGGGGTTGAGGCCAGGTGTAGGGCTTGCCACCATCTCTACCCGCTAAACCAGCCCCTTGCTTGCTATGCGCCCGCCCCCCCCCCCTTTTCCGGCCCCCACCTGAACCACCCCTCTCTTTTTGATCTCCTCCTTCCCTCTCTGGCATCCGCCCTCCCCCCTCCCCCAGTCCGCAACCCTGCGAGGTCCACTTGACCCCAAAGATAGAACCTCACCCTTCCCTGCAGCCTCTGCCCGCCCCCCCTCCGCAGGGCCCTCCCCCTCTCCCACCCATCCCCGCCTGCCTGAAGTCGCCTGAGGACACACAACACACCGCCAACACTCCCCGGCTCAAGCGAGCAGCCCTTCACACAACACACCGCCTCCCCCACCTGCACCAGCCTGAAGTCTGCGTACATCTGCGCCAGCGGCCCGCTGCCGCCCCGCACGTGCGGCTCCGAGGCGTCCGGCCCCGGCAGGCAGGCGGCGCCGATGATCTGCGGCACCAGCGCCGGCAGCACCGTGGGCCGCAGCCGCTCGTAGGCGTTCATCAGGAACATGACTGGGGGGGAATGGGGGGCGGGGGGCACGAGGCAGGGGCGTGTGCATGAAGAAGCGGAATGGCAGGAAGGGCAGGGTGGGAAGCGTAGGGAGGAGCAGGAGGGGCGGGGGTGCAGGGAGGGGGCCAGGAGGGGGAAAAGGGGATGAAGGGGGTCGGTGGCCTCACCAACGAAGGGCTGCTCTGCCATGACCTTGAAGGACTTGGAGCTGGGCACGGCCTGGGACACGACCCGGGCGTAGGGCGGCTCGCCGCCCGGGGGCCCGGGGTCCAGCAGCTCCTTGACCGTGGCGGGGAACTCCGTGTAGCACTGGGGAGGTAAGGGTGTTGTGTTGTGTGGGGAGGGAGGGGCTGTTGCGGAGGGGTTGCGGCGGGAGTGGAGGAGGAGCGGGGTGTGCGGAGGGATGTGGGGGGAGGCTGGGCCCGGGTGTGGGGAGTGCGGGCCTGCCGCGCGCGGCAAGGCCCGCATGGGCCCAGGGCTGTTGAGTGCGGCCTTTCTGCCGCGCACAAGCTGCTCTGTGCTGTCAGGAGGTGGGATTGGGGGCTGCAGAGGCCGGAACCTGCCGCGTGTGGTTGCGTGTGTATTGCGCACCGGGCGAACCCCTCGGCCCCACCTTGATGAGAAACTGCGCCAGCAAATTCCCCTGCGACTCCAGCGAGGTCCTGTATGCCTTCTGCAGCTCCAGCAGCAGTTTGATGGCCGGGAGCGCGTTGTCCTGGTTGTCATTCTGCGTGACCCCCAGGCACACATCATACAGCTCCGGCACGTAAGGCCGGATGGCGTCCCCCTGAGGCAGCCGCGTAAGAATATCCACGACATTGTTGCGCAGCTTATGCTCCGGGGTGTCCGCGAACTGCGGCGGGACGCTGCGCAAGATGTCGCAGAACGACTTGAAGAACGTTGACAGGAAGGACGAGTACTCTGACGTCAGAACGATATCAAAGTTCTCCTTCAGCTCCACAGCGACCTTGACCCGTTCCTCGACCGCTGCGCGAGGGACAGCCGGTCAAGCGATGCCCGCCAAGCCGCCCGAGCGCGCATGCAAATACTTACAGGAGGCTGGATCGGTCAGCCTCCGGTGGTGGTCAGAAAGGGAGGACATGGCCCAGCTCTTCGCGGGCACAGTGCCCGCCGCTGCTCAGCGCATATCGGCACTCCGCCCTCGGGCCCAGACGCTAGAAGACAGTTGGCTATACTTATGCACGTAGCCGTAAGGTGCTAGCAGTTCCCGCCACTTTTGCTTCATGGGGGCCCGGGTCTGGTCTGGTCCATTTTGCGGAAGGCCCTTCACCAGCACTCACTGTGGCGTGTACTCACTCACACAGCACTTCATCGGCCAGGTCATACGCATAGTGGCCGTGAGCCCGAACACCAACTTCTAGAGCATCCCGTCTACACTTCCACCCTGCCACCTGTGCCACTGCACACGAGCTTGTGTCAGACTTGATCACAGCCTCCCACGCGCGCTGAGTGTTTTCTAGCGGCGGCGCTAGTGCCGGTGCATCCTTCCACTCCGGGCGCCTCGCGGACGGTCCCCGGCCGCTCGCGAGCCCAGAGGCGGTCGCCACTGCTCCTACTACACTCGTATTAGCCAGTCCTCGGCGGCTGCGGAGGCGGAGGCGGGCACAGGCGGGCCCTCGCCGCGACAATGGCTGACGATGAGTGGGAGCGCTTCCAGGTGAGTCCAACGCCCTGCGACCCAGGCCCATGGCAGCCCCCACGCCAGGGGCGCTCTCGGGTGTCAGCTGCTGACTTCGGCTGTGTATCCCGCTGCAGGCGGAGCTTGCGGCGGTGGAGACGGTAGCGGGAGGGGACGACGCAGCGGCTGCGGCGGAGGCCCCGGCGCAGGCGCAGGCGCCTCCGCCAGCGGCGGAGCCACCCCGTGCGCCGCCGCCGCGCACGCGGCCCCCGCCTTCGGCCATTGCAGCGGCGCCCGCTGTGGTGTCCAAGCCTCCGGCACCCGCACAGCCGCCGCCGGAGGAGGCCCCGCCGGTGAGTGGCGGACCTGAGCACGGAGGGAGCCGCCCAAGGGGCCTGCACGGCGCTAGGGGCCAGACAGGATGTGAAGCCGGCCCTGCTGCGGTCAGCGGCGCATGGGCTTGGCCTGGAGCCTCCTCCTCCATCAGCCTGGGTCGTGTCAGCCTTGACGCCCCGGGCGTGGGCATGGTCGGGACCTTCTGCAGCAGCCCAGGTCAGGCTGAACTCGACGCCCCGCCACCGCTTGTGCTGCAGGCCGCCGCGCCGCCGCCCATCCCGCCACCGCCCATGCCGCCCATGGGCTACCCCCACCAGGGCGGCATGCCAGGTGGGCGTTGCCGGGCCTGGGGTGGGCCCGCGTTTTGGCATTGAAGGGCGGTCCTGAGGGAGCTGAAGGGCGGTCCTCTTCTCTGCGTGTCGTGGTGGCTGCGGGGCGGGGCACGGCTTGGGCACCAATGGCGAAGGCATGGTTGGCTTTTCACTTGTCGCGGTGCTGGCTCCTCCCTGTCCCCAGCGCCCATCTCATGCCCCCCCCCCGCTACCCTCCCTGACAGGCATGATGCAGCAAGGCATGGGGATGGGCATGGGCGGGATGGGCATGGGCGGCATGGGCATGGGGATGGGCGGAATGGGGATGGGCATGGGCGGCCCCGGCATGGGAATGGGAATGGGGATGGGCGGGATGGGCATGGGCATGCCAGGGATGGGCATGGGGGGTATGGGGATGGGCATGGGGATGGGAATGGGTATGCCCGGAATGGGCATGCAGCAACAGCAGCAGCAGCAACAGGCGGCGGGCGGCGCGGGCGGGTCAGGCGCGAAGGCGGGGGGCAAGCCCGGGCAGAAGAAGAAGGTCTTGCTCAGAGGGGCGGGTGGCGAGAAGTGGGTGGATCCCTCCCTAAATGAGTGGCCGGAAAACGACTACCGGATCTTCGTGGGCGACCTCGGGAACGAGGTGACGGACGACCTGCTGGGAAAGTCGTTTAACAAGTACCCCTCCTTTGCCAAGGCCAAGGTGAGGCCCTGCAGCAGGGGAGCGGCGTGGACGGTGCGGTATGGGGTGGGGTGGGTGCAGTGCACGCCGAGGGCACACGGGGGTCCGGCAGATTGAGACTGGTGGGACGGAGGAGACCCCTTGTTCACGGACCCAGTGTCCCAGCCTTTGGTGCCCCGAACTCTTGGCGCCCAGTCTGAAGTCTCACGTCTCAGGGAGAGGCGCCGCCTCCCGCACCCCCGGTTTGCTAACCCTAAAGCCCTTCGTTGCCCCCTGCTTCCCCGACCCAGAGTGTTTGCGACCAGCGCACCAAGGAGTCCAATGCCACCCCAGCAACTGACCCCAGTCTCTGCCCTCCTGACCGTACCTTCATGCCGCCTCCCCGCCCCCTTTCCTCCCGACCCAGATCGTCCGCGACCAGCGCACCAAGAAGTCCAAGGGCTACGGCTTCGTGTCGTTCCTGGACGGCAACGACTTCGCCAAGGCCCTGCGCGAGATGAATGGCAAGTACATCGGCAACCGGCCCTGCAAGCTCTCCAAGAGCACCTGGGACGAGCGCACGGTGCGCAAGGTGACGTTGCGCGAGCCGGAGCCCAAGAAGCAGAAGAAGTGAGGAGGCGCGGGTGGTGGAGGGTGGTGGAGGCGGGGGGAGGAGGCGTTGGGAGCCTCCTGAGGAGCGGACGAGGGCAGGGAACAGGCGCTGGGAGGAGGCTGCACCCGAGCCCAAGAAGCAGAAGAAGTGAGGAGCACGAGGCGGAGGAGGTGGAGGCGTTCGGAGGAGGGCAGGCGACGGGCGAGAGGACAGTGGCGTGGCAAGGGTGCAAGGGTGCAAGGTGGGGAGCGCGTTGAGGAGGGAAGGGGTGCGCTGGCGAGCCACGAGGAGAGCGGGTGTTGTTGTTGGGACAATGAAAGCTGGGAGCGGGGGCGTGATCACTGAACGGGCAGGCGCAGTTAGCTTCGGACGGTGGGCTGCACTGAGAAAGTGCGCTGCGGGAAACATGCTGCAGGCTTCAGTGTGGCAGGCCCTGCGGCGTCGGGTCGAGGCGGCCGGAGGCACGGGCAGCGGGCGGCTTAACGGTCTGGCATTATGTAAGGATCAGAGTCATCAGACGCGGAAAGCGAGTTCGGTGCCCCGGTTCCCAAGCGGTGAGGTGCTGACCCAAGACTGGTGCAAATGCTGAGCGGTGGGTTGATTGGTGGCGGGGGAGAGCGGACTGACTGGGACACGAGCACAGCGCGCGGTGATGAGGAATGCGGGCTGCTGCCCTGACAAGCATAACCACGGGATGACGGGATGCACTGGGGCGTCTGGGGGCAATGGGCTGCGGCGCTGCGCTAGCATGAGTAACGTACGGCCAGAGGCATTCTGCATCTACCATGCAGTCTGTCTGGTCCCCTGCACCTCATCAAACTGCCGACAGGCAGTGCTGCTATCTTCCTGGGACTTGGCTCTTGGCTGTGTCCGAAAGTACCCCCTCCAGGGGTCGGGGGGGCGTCTTGCAGCTGGCACGGTCGTGCCCTGCGCTAGGGCCCCTCGTCAGAAAGTGTTCCCCGCTACAGGAACCTTAATTCCTGTCCTTTCAGAGCTGAGGGGGCTCTCAGGAGGCACCGTTCGGTGCGGCGTCAGCATGATAGCCTTGTCGGGAAGTGTTCCCCGTCGAGCAAACCCCTGTCTCCTTGGCGTGCTAGTGCTCCGGGAGCATGCAAATGACACCGTGAGCACTTGTGTCAGGCAGACCTTGCCCGCAAGGGGGTCAGCAGGGGCCGAAACCTTCGGTACATGGGCACGAAACATGGGTCTCCAGGGGACAATCCTTCGTGACCCCTGCACGAAAGTTGCCAAATCTGTTTCGTGCAGAGCGAGAATGAAAGGAATATAGCAGCACTGCCGACAGGGGATCTGACCGCCACTTCGAAAGCACGGAGGTACCTTGATGGCCTTTCATTTGCAGAGCCACCGGGGAGGCCGGACTTATGCTCCCCCACTTTTGTGAGCTGTTGGACCCAGCGCCGGGCCATAGTTGAAAGTGAGGATAGCGTGTTTACTAAGCGTTTGTAGGCCAGAAAGCGGAGGAGGAGAGGGAACCCAGACGGCCCAGAGAGGAGGCAGGAGGCAGAACGGAGTGCCGTGGGTTGGTGAACGCGGGAGAGGATCCTTGCGGGGAAGTCAGGGGTGGAGGCTGGCAGTTGGGGAAGGGGGCCGTGATCATACCGTAAGCGCGGTAGGCGCGGCATGCCGGGGCAGCGGGGTACCGACAGGGTTCTTATGGCTGGGGGCTTATGATGGTGCTGACGGTGGGACACGCAGTCCCGTCTGGCGTTGCGCAGATGGCTTGCCGGATGCAGGATTCGCGTAGCCTTGGCTGAGACCACACGGCTGGCGTCAGTTTCGTGCCGTCGACTTCACGCTGTTGAGGTGTAGGTCCCGCAGGAGTGCGCGGAGGGGGAGCACCCGTGAGCGCGGGGGTCGAGTGCCGAGGTGACAGCCCGTGGCATCCGTGAGGTAGATATGGGCGGGTCTTGGACGGGCGTTGGCACGGAGGTTACGGCTGCGCATGGCGCGTTTTGTCCCCGACGGCAGCCTTGTGCCTCCATAGTTGCAGCCCTTGCAGCTTCACCACAGCCCCTGGCATTTCCTGACACCCAGCTATCACCAGTATCGGTTACCGACCAGCATCTCTGCGCACTTCGGCGCCTGGAGCTGCGTGGCGGGGGCCTTCCTGGGCTCCCGCCTGGGACTCTTGCGGCGTGCTCTGCATCAGTGGCGAATAGCTTCTGCGCCGACGGTGAGCCCGGGGGCCTCGAGCTTGGGGCGGGAAAGGCAGGGGCCGGCCGGGGAAGGCTGCCGCGGTTCTAACCCGTGACGCCCCGATATCGCCCCGGCGCCGACTACGCCCTCTACAACCAAGTGATTAGCTCTCGCACTCAACACTCACATATAGCACACACTCGCTCTGCAGTTTGCGTCCAGAGCTGTCGCATGCAGCAGCTGTTGCCGACATCGGCTGACTTGGAACCGCCTGTGTCAGATGAACCTTCAGTGGAGGTCACTTACGAAGATGCCGGGCTCCGGGATTTTTGCAGGCCGCAGGCGTGGCAAGCATGGACACAAAGTTCAGCGCGGACCTGCTGGGCGCCCTCCGCGCTGCCCGAGTAAGTGCTCAGATGCTACAGTAGTGCTGCAGGACCATGATGTTGTCAATTTCGTGCATGCCGAGCCAGGCTCCTCGGGAATTCGGGGGCGGCCGGGCCCTCCTGGCCAGCATCCCCAGCCTCCCCCTCACCGTTGTCCCGTCCCCTGCTATGTTGTCCGCTTCCCCAGAGCATCCTGACGGTATGCCACAACAACTCTACTGGCAATGGCAAGCTGTCTTCGGAGGCGAACTCCCTCAGCTCCGCCCTACAGCGTCTTCGCCATCCGCCGAACGCTCCGCCCCGCAGAAACCTGACTGACCCCCAGCTTCTGGCCATCTTCGACTTCGTCATCAAGCCCGCGGCTTCGCGCCTGCTAGGTGCTGCGCTCCTTCAGCAGCCCGGCGTCTCCGCAGCAACCCGTCTCACCAACCCCACCGACCCTGCCCCCGCGCGTGCCGCCTCCGCCATTCTGTCCGCTCAGCGCGGTGTTGCGCAGCTGCTGAAGTGGCTCTACCTCGAGGCCCGCACCGCCGAGTCCTATGACCTGGTCATGGCCAAGACGCTGGAGATTGTGGCGACCCAGATCGACTACCCCTACTTCCTCACCGACGACGGCTTCAAGGCCGCCGAGCGGTACCTCAAGGGCAAGGGCCCCGAGCCCAGCCACCCCCACCTCACCAAATTCCGCTGCCTGCCGGATGCCGACGGCACCTCTGCGCTGGCGCACATCGTCCGGCTTCTCGACAAGCCGTCCCTCCTCCGGGCATGGCTGCAGCCACCGGCTCACGCCACCCCACGGCTCATCGGCGCCGCGCTGGCCGCCTTCCCGTCCGCCTCCACCGTCACGGACGCCGTCGCATGGCTGGCCGGCAAGCTTCTCAGCTCCATAGTGCCCGACGTGCAAGCCGCCGTCGCCGCTTCGCTCCCCACCATCGAATGGGCCTCCGCGTGGCGTCTGTGGCTGGAGCCGCCCGGGCCGGACGGCAGCCTCCAGCACATCCGGCCGCTCCTCGAGGCCGCGCTGGGCGCCGCGGGGCTGCCCGATCCCGCGGCGCCAGGCGCAGCTGAGTCGGCCGGGGCCATGACGCAGCGGCTGTCTGCGCTGCTCATGGCCCTGGCACCGGCCCTGCAGCAGTGGGGCGAGGCTGCTGGCGCTGGCGGCGCCGCGCCCACCGCTCGCCCCATGCACCACGCCGTCAGTTGCCTCACGGAGCGCCTGCTACCCTTCCTGGAGGCCCGGTGCCTGCCCGCAGCCATCCTGGTCCTGGAGGTCCTCGCCGGGCCCCACACGCCCTCGGCTCTGCGGGCAGCCGTCGCTCAGCAATTCGGCACTGCACTGTCCCACAACCACCCTCCGCCCACGGAGCTGTGGCCCGTGCTGCGACAGCTGTGGGCCGCGCAGGACCCGAGCTTCCACGAGACCTGGAGCGCCAAGCTGCTCGAGCTCCTCTCGGGCATGGACGCCGCGGCAGCCTCCGACCCTTCGCAAGCCTCACCGGCCGCCGCTGGCCTCGCCCTGCTCCTGCTGCTGGCCTCGCTGCAGCGCAGCCCCCCCGCAGTGCTGCGGCTCCTCGACCGCACCAGCCTCGACGCCCTGGCGAGGCTCTGCAGCCAGTTTGGGTCGTCTGCGCTTGGCCAGGCCGCAGCGGGCACGTCGGCAGAGCCTCCCACCAGCCCCATCACCGCTTTGGTGGACGCCGTGTGCGCGACCGCTGACGCCGCTGCCTTGCCAGCTACCGACGAGGCCCAGGCCCGGGTCCTGGTTCTGCTGCTGTCCAGCTTCGGCGCCCTGGCACACGCGGACGCACTGGGTGCAGCCGAGCTTGCGCGCCTCTCTGCGCCTCTCCTGGAGCTGTCCTCTCGCGCCGCCGCCGTGCGGGCCTGGCACGCGGGCTTGGTTGATGCCAGTGACGCCGCCGATGACTGCGCGGCCGGCGTCGTGCGGCTGGCGAGCGCCGGCCCGGCTGTGGGCACCAGCACTGTCGCCTCTGACGTCCTACGCGCCCTCCACGACCTCTCCGCTGGTCAGCACGCCCTGCCGCTGTGCAGCGCGCTCCTCAGCACGGGCGGCCCCGTGTGCGCCGCCGAAGCGCTGACCCACATCGCCACTGATCCATTCTGGCCTGCGGAGTGCTCGGCAGCTGCCGTACGGCTCCTCGTACGGCTGTGCGGTGCCCCCTTCCTCCTCACGGGCCCTCGAGGGGCGCGCCTGGTGCAGCCGGCGGCAGGTGGCTCGCGGCCTTCGGCAGAGGCGGGGCCCATCCGAGCCCTGCTGGAGTCAGAGATGGCACGGCAGCTGCTGCTCACAGCCCCGCTGTCTCCGCTTGAGGTGGAGGCCTGGGTGGCCGCCGTGGACAGCGCTGACGCCGCCGCACCTGGTGTCTGCGCGGCCTACGCTGAGGCTGTGGTGCAAGCCTGCAGCAAGCTCGGGGCCGACGGAAGCCCCGGCACTGCCCCGTCTACGTTGCACCTGGCGGGCCTCGCCCGGCACCTCAGCAAGCTCGCCCAAGCTGACTCGAGCGCCCCTGGGTGCCACCGCTACGCTGCCTGCCTTACCTCCCTGACGCAGCTGCTTGTCAGCACGCGGGACCCAGACTCAGCCGCCTGGGCAGCCGTCATGGCAGGCGCGGTCGCCTGCCTCCGCCCGGAGGATCAGGCTGCTCTGCAGCGTGGCGTGGGCGCCCCCTTTGAGACTCCCCGTGACGGCCTCCCCACCGATAGCAGCACGGCAGCCAACCCAGCAGGCGCCTTCATTTGCGTGGAGGTGGAGCAGAGGGCCCTGGAGCGGCCGCCCGCAGTCCGCAGCGAGGACTTCGACGCCGCACTCGTCTCGCTGCAGCACCTGGCAGACCGCATTGCGCGACCCGACCGGGCCGCTCCGGCGCGGCCCCGCGGCAGCCAGCCTGCCTCGGGCCTGGTGCTCACTGAGACCACACAGCGCAACCTGGAGGCCATCCGCCGGGACGTGGAGTCCGGCCAGCCGCTGCTGCTGAGCGGCGACACGGGCGTGGGCAAGACCGCCAGCATCGCACACGTGGCGGAGGAGCAGGCCCGCCGACTGGTGCGCTTCAACCTCAGCGCCCAGGTGCGCAGGGCGTTCTGGGCGTGACTGCGTCAGTAGGCACCAGTAGTAGGACGGCTTAGCTGCTCAGAGCTCCCCAGACCGGACCTCCTGCGACGACTCCACCCCCTCGGTGCAAACCTTTAAGCTCCACGCCCGCCAATGTTGCCTGGTCCCTTTCCCGCCCTCAGGTGACCGAGGACGACCTGATGGCCCGCATGGTCCTGCGGCGCGACCCCGACACGGGCCGCGAGGCGCTGGAGATGGAGCTGCAGCCCTTCGCAGCCGCCTTCCGTGACGGGCACTGGCTGCTGCTGGACGAGGTCAACCTGGCGCCCGACACCGTGCTGCAGGCAAGTGGTGCTCTTGGCTGCTTGCTGGCTTCTGGCTACGCCCCGACGCTAGTGATTACGCCTTGAAGCCCACAATAGTCTGAGTTTGACATGCTTGCTTCTGCATGATGGCTGGAGGAACTGTCTCCTCGCCTCCTCTTCCCGACGTTGATTGTCACGCCCTCACTCCGCCCACAGGCCCTGCAGCAGGCGCTGGACCTGGGCTTCTTACAGCTGCGCAACCAGGGCTCGGCGCAGGAGGCTTGCGTCACCATCCGCCGCCACCCGTCTTTCCGCCTCTTCGCCACGCAGAACCCCGACACGGGTGGGTCTGGGGGGCTTGGGCAAGGTTACCCGATTGCTTGGACAACTGTGTTTGCGCCCGCACCTAGCGCCTTACCTCCTAACCCACTTGCTCAGCCGGTTGAGTGTGATCCCCGCTCCGCAGGCATGTTCAAGGACAAGCGCGAGCGGCTCTCGGTGCCGCTGCTCAGCCGCTTCAAGTACGTTTGCTTCGAGGAGCAGACGCTGCAAGAGTGGCAGCAGGTGGGCTGATGAGAGAGGGCCAGGTCAAGCGGCGCAGCATTTGAGTCTGGACCGAATCGCATTCTGACCAGGCACCTTTGCCCGTGCAGGTGGTGCAAGAGATGCTGGAGCGCAAGGGCCTGGGCAACCGCCTGTCCATCCAGTGCGCGGCGGAGATGCTGCGCGTGCACAAGGACGTCCTGGCACAGGCACAGGTAGTTGCATGCGTGAGCGAGCAGCTTTTCTCCGCTTGATGTCGTACCTTCTCCTACCTTTTCTCAAATGCCCCTCCCTCTCCCTTGCTTTCCTTCCCTCCCTTCAGGCCAGCTTGATCTCTGTCCACACGACCGTCCGAGAGCTTCTCAAGTGGACAACCGCTGTGGCCGCCCACCTCCAGGGGTTTGGAGCGGCCTTGGTGGCCGGCCGCCTGCCGCCACCGCTCCTGCAGGCCCTCAGCAAGACCGCCTTCGTGGTCTACGGCGCCCGCCTCACCAGCCAGGAGGCCCAAGACGCTCTGACGGGCTTGCTGCCCGAGCCCGAGTGTGTACGGCGCTGGCTCGCGTACGGCAGTGGTCCGAATGAGCTCCTGGGGGCGATCGAGGTCTTCCTGGAGGACCTCTCCGCCGCCGGCATGTCCACACCCTCCACGCCGGACGTTCACGCATTCGTCGCCGCCGCTGGCCCCATCTTCGCCACGTTGGTTCAAGAGCCAACGGTCCAGGCAGCCGCAGCGGCGGCCCACCGTGGCGTCTGCTCCCTCCTTCGCCGCCCCGACTTCCTCGCCCGCTTCGGTGTCTACCGCGCCCCCGACCGGACCCTATGGTTGGCCTGGGCCCAGGCCGGCGCAGCCGCATCCTCCGCCGCGGCCGACGGGGACGTCCGCGCCTTTTTCCAGGCTGGTCTGGAGCTGTACGCTGGGCAGCTGAGGGGCAGTGGCGCGCGAGCGGAGGTCCTCGCCGTCTTCCAGTCCGCGCTCGAGCCCCTCGAGGCGGCAACAGGTGAGGCCGGCAGGTCTTGACGTCGTGCCAAGTTGCAGCCCAAATCCACAGAGCAGTTGTTATGCCAAGTAGGTGTGTGACCTTGCTGCCACACCTGCAGGTGGCCTGGGCATTGCGGTTGGACTCGAGCTGTCGTCGCTGGCTGCTCAGCCGGGGCTGCAGGCGCCCTTCGCCGTCACGACCGAGGTCCTGCGCGCATGGAGGCTGCTGCTGCCGGCCCTGGCGGCTGGCGAGCCTGCCCTGCTCACCGGCGCTGACGGCTGCGGCAAGTCTGGCTGCGTCCGAGCTCTGCTAGAGCTCGCGGGCGCCACGGCATCGCTGCAGTATGTGAACCTGACGCCAGGTGCGTTACGAGGCGGTCATGCTACCCAGTGTTGCCAAGCTGCGATCTGCAAACGGGGTGCGTTATGGAGTCCGTGCTTCGCAACTCAAAAGCTCTGACCCGCCTGCTCCTCCACGTTCCTCCTGTCTCCAGAGTGCGAGTCCGCCGAGCTCGTGGGCCAGTACCTACCCTCCGAGGATGGCGCCGCCGCCATTGTCTGGGTTGACGGCCCCGCCACCGCCGCCGCCAAGCAGGGCGCGACCCTCCTCGTCGACAACCTCAACGCCGCCGAGGCCACCGTGCTGGAGCGCCTCAACCCCCTCCTCGAGGCCAAGCCCGTGTGGGTGCTGACGGAGCAGGGCGACACCACTCCGGTGCCCGTGCGGCCCGCCTTCCGCTTCCTCGCCACCCTCAGCGAGCCGTGCGGCCAGGGCGAGAGGCTGTCGCCGGCGCTGGCCAACCGCCTCTCCGCTGTACACATGCCCAGGGTCATGGCCGCCGGCGATGCTCGCTTCCGCTCAGAAGCCCTGCGCCTCGCGACGGTGCTTGGCGGAGGCGAAGGCAATGCGGCGCTCGCCGCCGACCTGCTTGTCCTGCTGCGTGAGGAGCTCACGGATGCGCGCCCGCCGCCCACGCTGCGCTCTCTGGCGCGCCTTCTTGACATGGGCCACCAGCTGCGCGTCTCCCGCGGCCTCGCCTGCGCCGAGGCGCTGTGGGCGGCCTACGACGTCACGCTCCGCGGCAGCCTGGGCGCTGCTGAGCCGGCCGTCACGGTGGCTGTCCGAGACCTCCTAGGCCTGCCTTCCGACTGCCCCAACCCCCTCCTCGGCGACCTGCCGGAGCTCCGCTGCCACGTCTTGCCGCCGTCACGCCGCGGCACGGCTGCGGCGCTGTGGGCGGGCCGGTCCGTCCTGCTGGAGGGCCCTGCCGCCGTCGGCAAGACCTCCCTCGTGGTGGACCTGGCCGCCAGCGCCGGCAAGCCCGTGTTCCGCGTCAACAACTCCGAGAGCACTACGCCGCAGGACTACCTGGGCGCCTTCCTGCCCGGCCCCTCGGGCGCCTGCGCCTTCCGGCCCGGCCCGCTGCTGCAAGCCATGGAGGCAGGTGCCGTGTTCCTGGCTGACGAGCTCAACCTGGCCCGCCCCGCCGTGCTGGCGCTGCTGAACCCGCTGCTGGAGGGCATGGGCAGCATCCGGGTGCCGGGCACGGAGCGCGTGGTGCGTGCTGCGCCCGGGTTCTGCATCGTGGCGACCCAGAACGCAGCGCAGTACGCCGGCCGCTCGCCGCTGCCGCCGGCTCTGCGCAACCGCGTGGTCGAGATGCAGGTGCCCGACTTTACACCCGACGAGCTGCCCGAGATCCTGCGCAAACGGAGCGAGCGGCTGGCAGCCCTGGACCGCAGGTGGGCCGGGTTAAAATCTTGCTACCCTCCGCCGCTAGTCGAGCACTCCCTGCTTCACTTGACAGGCTGGGCTGTTGGGAGCGCTGGTACATACCGCGTCTTGCTGCAGCACGCGCTGAGTTTTGCATGACTTGTCACTATGCGCTCCTCCCACTCGCCCCGCCCCACAGCGTTCGTGTGCTGAGCCCGGAGCAGGCCCAGCAGCTGTCGGATCTCTACTTCGCCGCCAAGGGCGGCATCACCATGCGCCACCTCATCAAGATCCAGCGCCGCGCCGCCCGCTGCGGCGCGCCACTGTCGCACGCAGCCGCCAGCCTGCTCATGAGCCGCGTGGCGCCCGGCTCCGAAGCCGCCGCGCAATTGGCCGCCCAGCTGGCCAGCGTGCCCGGCTGGGGTGGCTTGCTGGCCACCATCCAGGACGCGCGGCCTGCCGTCACGCAGTGCCCGGGCTCTGTGGTCTTCAGCGACGGGTTCCTCGAGCTGGAGCTACCCGGCGCAGACTGCAGCCGCAGCAGGCTCTGGGCCCAGGCGACCGGCAGCGGAGCGGACGGCAGGGGCGCATGCGGGGCGCTGCCCGACTGCTTCCTGTCGACGCTGGTGCGCGTTGCAGTTGCCGCCGCCTGCCAGGAGCCCGTGTTGCTGTCGGGCCCCACCTCGTGCAAGACGGAGGTTGTGAACACCTGGTGCGAGGTGGTGGGCCGCCGGGACGAGCTGCTGGTGGAGCACCTGAACCCAGGTGCGGTGCGGTAACGCAGAGCGGGCTTCAAGTCGGATGCGCCCTCCTTGCGTGTGCCCAGCCCTCAAGGGTCTCAACAGATAGGGCTGCAGAGCTACAGACCGAAGCTACATCCCCGCCCCGATCCTTCCAGACACGGAGACCGCCAACCTTGTGGGCCAGCTGACTCCCTTCTCCTGCGCTGAGATGCTCAAGGCAAGGCCGGCCTTTCTGAGGGGGCTGGGCTGTGTGTTTCCTCCTGATCAAAGAGGTGGTGGGCTTTGCCAACACTCGAGGCTCCTTGTTGACCTATCTTGCACTTCTTACACTCCACCGTGCCCCGTTACCAGGCCCTTCCGAGCGCCGTCTACGCTGCAAGCTCTCGCCTGGCGTCACTGCTGCCGTCCGCTTCCCTGAGCCCCGCCGCCCGTGCGGAGGCTGACGTGGACCTCCGCAAGCTGGCTGAGGTCCTGGAGGGCCAGCTCAGGGAGGCCGTGCGGCAGGGCGAGCAGGGGCTGGCGGACTGGCTCGCCAGCCAGGCGCCGGCGCCGCGCGCTGACGATGACGCGGCGGCGGTGGTTGAGCTGGCAGAGGAGGAGGCGGAGCCGCCCGCGCCGCCTGCACAGCCGCTGGAGCAAGCGGCCGCTGCGGCGGCCGCAGCTGTGGAGCTGCAGCTGGCCGAGGAGGCTCCCGAACTGCTGCAGCAGGCGGCGGCCTTTGACGCCCTGGCCGCCGGTGGGCGGGGCCTTGGCGGCAGGGCAATGTCTTTTGGCAGCGGCAGCAGCGGCAGCTGGGCGATGCCCTTTGGCAGTGACGATGAGGGCGGGGCCGGCGGCGTCATAGATCTCGGGGCTCTTCAGGACGACACCACGCCCATCGGGCTGGCAGCCAAGCAGCCCGCTCTGGTCTTCACCGCTGCCGTGGCCGGCCAGCCACAGCCGCATGAGGTTGCCACGGCGGCCGCGGGCGCCTCATCTCCACCCACGCCTTTGGCCCTGCCTTCGGCACCATCCGGCGTCGCCGACGTGCCCTGGGAGCTGGTGCAGGCTAGCGGCGCAGCATGCGCCGCTGACTGCATGCCCGTCACGCTGCCGGACGCGCTCACCCGTGCCTTCGCGGACTGCCGCAGCCTGCTGGGGCGACTGAGCGCCGCGCTGCCAGACCCCGAGGTCCGCGCCATGGCCAAGGCCATCGCCGACGCATGGGCCGCCATCACTGCCGCCATCCAAGCCGCCAACACCGCCGCCGGGCTCCGTGTGCCCGGCGGCCCCGCCGCCGCGCTCTCCCGCCCCAGCTTCGTCTTCGTTGACGGACCCGTCACCACCGCCGCCAAGCTCGGCCGGCCCGTGCTGCTGGAGGACTACGACCAGCCCAGCCAGGCCGTCACGGAGCGGCTCAACCCGCTGCTGGAGACGGAGCGCTCGTTCGCGGTCAGCGAGGACCTCACGGCCAACGCCACCGGCTCCGGGGCTCGTGACGTGGCGGTGCCCGAGGGCACGCTCGTGTTCGCCACCGTGCACACCAGCCCCGGCGGCGGCGGCTCGGCGCTTAGCCGCATCAGCCCTGCCACCCGCTCGCGCTTCACAGAGGTGCACGTGGAGCCGTACACCGACGATGAGCTCCACGACCTGGCCGCACACCGCTTCCTGGCCTCGGTTGCCGCACCGCTTGCCGCCGCATCAGCCACGTCGGCAGCTGCAGCCGCGCTGCTGGCGGAGCTGCGGGCGGCTGCCGCCAGCATCCCTCAATTGGCGGCGTCCCGCGGCGGAGACATCCGGACCCTCCTGACCTGGGCGGAGCTGGCGGCGAGGCTGTATGGCGCCCCGTGTGGAGACGGCGCTGCGGGGCAGAGCCTCAGCCTGGACTTGGCCTGGCTGTGGGCGGCGCGCTTCACCGTCATGGCACGCCTCTCCCCCGAGCAGCAGGAGGAGGCGCTGCGTGCCTGGTGGGCCGCCAAGCAGCTCCCTCACGCGATGCCATCCGCCTACCAGGCGGTGCTGCAGCCGCCGCCCGGCGACGTCAGCGCCTGCCCCGTCCACCTGGTTCCCGACCCCACTCGCCCCGGCGCCGCTTGTCTGCAGCTGTCCTACACGGGCCTCAGCGTGCCGCTGCCCTCGGCCTCGGCAGACGTGGAGCCGCCCCAAGACCAGGAGGACCTGCAGGGCCGCCTGTGGCTCACGCCGGTTCCGTCCGTGAGGCTCAACTTCGCAAACGTGGTCGCAGCCATGCTCGTGGGCCGGCCGCTGCTGCTGGAGGGCCTGCCCGGCATTGGCAAGACCGACATCGTGAAGCAGGTGAGGCGGGAGGGGTGCAAGGGCTTGCAAATAAATGGGCCTGTCGTCAGGGACGGAGTGCCTTCATCCGTGGGCTGCACCCCTGCAAGGGCTTGCAACAACGACCGTGACTTTGCCTCTCAGCCTTGCTCCGTCCGCCCCGCACCTCACCACCCCCCGCAGGTCGCCAAGCTGCTGGGCATCCCGTGCGAGCGCATCAACCTGTGCGGCAGCTCCACCCTGGCGCAGCTGTTGGGCTCCGTGGTGCCGCAGATGCGAGAGGGCGTGCCGCACCTTCAGCTGGCAGGACGGCCGCCTGCTGCAGGCGCTGCGGCGGGGGCACTGGGTGCTGCTGGACGAAGTTAACCTGGCGCCGCCTGAGGTACTGGATGCACTGGCGCCGCTGCTGGACAGGTGGGGAAAAGGCAGCGTTGCAATGACAGGAGTTTTGTGGACACCAAACTGCAAACCCCTGGTAACCCTGTCGCACGCTTTCCCCATGCCGCGTGCCCCTTCCCTCAGGAGCTCTCCCGGCGTCTTCGTGCTGCCCACCACGGGCGAGCGTGTGCCCCTGCCCGACAGCGCCCGCGTCTTTGCCACCATGAACCCCACCACCGCCGGCGGCGGCCGCAACAAGCTGCCCCGCTCCATCGCGGCCCTGTTCAACCATGTGACGCTGGCGCCGCCGTGCAAGGCCGAGGTGGCACACATCGTGCTGGACGTCTTTGCGCAAGCCATCGCCCAGGGGCTCATCAAGGACAGCCACGTCTCCTCCCTGCTCAACTTCCACTGGGAGGCTGCCGAAGCGGTGGCGGACCGCAGGCTCGCCCAGGCCGGCGGCGTGCAGCCCTTCAACCTGCGGGACATCATCAAGGTGAAGAGGGCCAAGCCTTTGCGGTCATGCACCCGCTCGGGTGCATAGTTGGGTCTTGAACAGGACTGCGCACGGTGGGATGCAAATTATGCAAAACCTCGGCTGCAAGGCTCCTCGCTGGCTCCTGATGGCGATGCCTCTGTGCTCGACCTTTCCCCCAGGTCCGGGACGTGCTGGTCCGCATCATGCGCGACCAGGAGACGCACTACGGCCTGCAGCACGCCCCTTCCGCCGCCTCGTCAGCCGGCGCGGGCCCTTCTGCGGAGACGGGCGCTGGCCTGGAGGAGCCCAGTGGCGAGGCCGTCCGGACTGCTACCCTCCGCAAGGTGCTGGAGATCGTCTACGTCCTGGCCTTCCCCAACCCCGAGGACCAGGAGACCGTGCGGCACATGCTGGACCGCCACATCGGCGCCGGCCCGGTTCTGGCGCTGGTGGGCGGCCCGGCAAAGGACGGCCCCGCCCTCGACCTCACCGCCCCAGGGCTGGTCCGGATGGGCAGCATCTACATGACCCGCGGTGCGTGAGGCGTCTGCTTAGGGGACGGACGTGCAGGGGCAGCCGAGAGCACCGCTTGTCACGCAGGTCTTGCCCGCTGCCCCTTGTAGGATCGGAGGAGGGCGTGACTGCTCCGCTGACACCCACGCCCGCCACGCGCCGGCACCTGGAGACGCTGGCCGCAGCCAGCCGCAGCGGGCGCACGGTTTGCCTCCGGGGCGACACTGCCAGCGCCAAGTCAGCCCTGGTGTTGGAGCTGGCGCGCCTGGCAGGGCGCCGCCTCGTCATTGTGCCTCTCACCGCCGACACGGGTGAGCATTGGAAGACAATGGCTAGTGTTGCAGCTCCATGCATTGCCTGATACTTTCTCCTGTCCCTTCTTTTCTTATGCCCCAATCAAATCCTCTCATGCAGACGTGGCCAACATCATTGGCTCCTGGCTGCCCGTGCGGGACGACGCCGGCCAGCGCAGCAACGGCCTGCAAACGAAGACGCTGGGGCTAGCGGCAGACCTGGTCCGCCTGGCCTTGCCCCGCCTGCTGCCCGCTCTCCGGACCTGGAACGCGCGGGCCTCTGTGGCGGCTTCCGACGCTGCCGCATGCGCAGACCCCTCTGCCATCACCGCTCCGCTGGCCCAGCTTCTCGCCATGCCACCAGTCACCGCCCATGCGCTGAGTCCTCGCCACGACCCCACGCCGTGCGGCCCCGTGCCCGCCGCTGAGCTGCAGGCCATCCTCCGCTCCTGCAGCCTCCTCCTCGACGCTGCCCGCGGCGCCTGCTCCTACGGCCACATCCGCCTGCAGCCCAGCGTCGTGGCGCGACTGGACCGACTGGCGAGCACCCTACAGAGCTGCTTCGCGCTCGTGCGTCAGCTGGAGCGGGAGGAGGCGGACAGCCGGGAGGTAGGCTAGGCTGCTGGGCCCCTGCCGCCGCCGCCAAGGCGCCACATACAGTCACTGACCTTGCTTTCCTCTGGCGCCTGCAGGTGTCGTGTACCGCTGCGCGCAGCAGCCTGGCCTTCGAGTGGGTCAACGCGCCGCTGGTGGAGGCCGCTAGGCGCGGCCACTGGGTGAGTGGCGAGTTTCCTCAGCTTACACGGGCAGCCCCCAACCCCCACACAAAAGGACACACAAAACCTTACTTTTGCCCAACAGGTTCTGCTGGACAACATAGACTGCGCCCCGCCCGAGGTGGTGGAGCGCCTCAACAGCCTCATGGAGGACCGGCCCAGCCTCAACCTGTACGAGCACGCAGAGGGAGAGGTGGGTAGGCAGGGGCGTTGGGCGTTTGTGTGCCCATCCAAAGCAAGCTTGCAGGTTGGCGCGTTAGTTTCCCCTACCTTGACGTTGGCCACGTAGCCCCTTGCCTTGCTGCCCACCCTAAATTGCGACCTGTACATGCCCCAGGTGCTGTCGCTGGGGTCCGGCATCCACCCGGACTTCCGCATCTTCTGCACCGCCAACCCGCACCGCCAGCAAGCCAACAAGCTGTCGTCCGCCTTCTACAACCGGGTCATCTGCATCAGTCTCGAGCCGCTCGATGCCGGCCTCACTCCCACCAATACCACCACGCACAACCTGAGCCTGGTGAGCGGCGGCGGGGCTCGCGCTTCCTGTCTAAGCACCTGCATCCTGCTGATCCCTGCCTCATCTCTAGCCATGCCTTCACCGCCATCCTTGCTGCTCCCGACAGATCCTCAGAGGCCTGTTCGCCGGCACTGCTGGAGGCGTGGAGCTGGCCAGCCTCTGCGCTACGTACCACGCCGAGGTGTCGGCGCTCGTGGCCGACGGCCGCGTGCACCTGGCGGCCGGCTTCCGTGTGACCCCCCGCGGCCTGCTGCAAGCCGTCAGCCGTGCGGTCGCCGTAGCTGCTGGGGACGGTCAACGCCCGCTCGTGCAGGCGGTCGCTGGGGCGCTGGTGCAGAGCTACATGAGCGCTGTGCCCAGCGCCGCCGAGCGGCAAGCCGTGGTCCAAGCCGGCGTCGGCATCCTCCGCCAACCGGAGCTGCGCAAGCCGCTGTACGACGTCGTCCCCGCCGCACACAGCGGCGGCGCGGATGCTTGGCGCGCCGAGGCGGAGGGCGTCATGGAGGCAGCGGCCGTGGTCCAGCGCCGGTCCGCGGCATTGCTGTGGGCTGTGCTCCTGGCGATGGACGGCATGCCCGGGCACGCAGCTGTGGCAGCGCAGGTGAGGGACCGGTTGTCTCGGGCATCGGTCCGCTTGCGTGGCCCTGGAACAAGCGTGTTTGTAAACTGGGTCTGCGACTTTCTGCGCCTGCAGGTCATCCACCATGTCGAGGGGCCGTGCTTCCCCTCAAGTGCGGCGGCGCTCGAGGAGCTCGCGGTCAGGCTGCAGGTGAGCCCGCAACAAGCTCAGCACCTTGAGCCCAAAGCAACGAAGGGATGTGGGGGCAAGAGCTCACGCGCCTAGGGCCACTACGAATGCATTCTAAACACTGCCCGTCCCCTTCTCCCGCTCCGTCTTAGGGCCTTCAGCGTCCGCTCCCTGGCGCCGTGGCTGCTCTCCTCCGCACATGGCAGCCGCCGCCGGCCTTGTCCTCCCAGCTTTCCGGCTCCGAGCTGCCGCAGCAGGCCGAGGAGCTGGGGCGCCTGTGCCGGCAGCTGCACGAGCGGCTGGCAGCCTTCCTGGCGGCCTCATCGCTGGCGGATGCCAGCCACAGGCGTGACCTGCTACTCCGCATCAAGAAGGAGCTCGCCTGCCTCCGGCGCTGCTTCTCAGCCGCCACGGAGGCTGCTGCCAACTCCCACGCCGCTGCTGCCTGTGCAGCCGTGGACTCCGCGCTCCAGCCCGCCGCTGACCTCTCAGTTCGGGCCAGGGCCCTGCAGGCCGCCGGTGGGCTGGCTGAGCGGGCGCTTGCGCTGCCCTGCGCGCTGGCCCGCCTGTCCGGCAGCTTCGAGGCAGTCGTGGTGAGGGCCGAGCGCAGCTACCAGCAGCTGCTGGAGCTGGTGCGCAAGATGGAGCACGGCAGCCTGGCCTTTGCGGTGGCGAAGCTGCACACGCTGCCCATCCAGCGCTGCTCCGAGGCGCTGCCAAGGCTGCTGGAGCAGCTGCTCCCCTTCACGCCGCCTGAGCACCAGGGCGAGCTGCGGCGCCTGGCCCAAGGCATCGAGGTCCTCACGGCCCGCTGGTGCTCTGAGATGCTCGTGCCGCCCGTCCTTCCGCCCCACGCCGCCGACGGCAGCACCAGCGCCGTGACGTTCTCGGACCTCTTTGAGCTCCAGGCTCTGCACAGCGCTCTCAAGCTGCTGCAGGACTCGCCCAGCAGCATCGACACTGAGGTGCTGCGGGGCTACCTCGAGCAGCGTGCCGTGCGCATGCAGGCGGACGTAGTGGACGCCTTGGAGGCCCGGCGCCAGGCCCAGCCAGACGCACGTCTTTGCGGCGTGCTGCCGTCTGCCGAGGCGCTGCTGGAGTCGCCTGCAGGCCGCCTCCTGCGGGCAGCTGGCGCGCCAGCCCTCACGCAGCACCGCGGCTTGGCGCTGGCCTGGCTTGCGCTGCTGTGCGGTTCAACCCTGCGCCTGCCCCGGGGCACGAGGGTGGTGCTGCGGACCGTGGACTCAAAGCCGTCGCCCGCGGCGCTTGCAAACCTTGCCACTGGGCTCTCCCGCAAGACCCTCTCCTGCGAGCTCTGCCTGCTGTACGAGCGGCCTTCCGCCCAGAACTACAACCTGGGCTCTCTATGTGTGCTGGTCACCCAAGCACGTGCGCCAGGGGTGGTCTGCCATCTGCTGACGGCCGGCCCCGCTCGTGAGTCTGCCAGCCGGTATGCACGAGCGTACAAAGCCGCCCTCACAGAGGCGGAGGCTGCTCCGGTAGTGGAGCTGGCAGAGCCTGTCCAGGTCGACTCCCTGACGGCGTGGTGTGGTGGCCTTCCCGCGGCGGAGCAGCCCCTGGCCCTGGCCTGCACGCTCGCTGCCGCAGCGGCAAGCTGCACAGGAGGCACGCCGGTTCTCGAGGGCCTCGCTCAGCAGGCCTACCAGGAGGCGGCAGGCGTACTCCACGATCTCACCGGCGCCCTCAGCACCAGCGGTACCGGCTCGGGGGCGATGCAGGGGTCGCACCTGCGCCTCTTGGGCCTGGTATCGGAGCTCAGCGCCGCCGCACGGCCACAGCCATCCGCCGCGGCGAAGCAGCAGCTGCGCAGCGCCGTCCAGGCTCAGCTGCAGTTGGCCTTCGACGCGCTCGTGGGCTGCAGCCCAGCCGCCCGGCACGGGCGGCACGCAGCGGTCGAGCAGCTCTGCCAGCGGTCGCCGCAGCTTGGGGTGATGGAGGCCGTTGCGGCGCTGCAGCGTCGGCTGCAGCAGCTTCAGCCGAGCGATGCAGCCTTTACCGCGGCACACGGCTTCGCCGGCCGGCTGCAGCAGGCGCTGCTGGAATTCGTCAGCGCCGTGTCGCAGTGGGCGCAGCGGCCGAGCGCGGCGGACCAGGCCCCTGACGGCATCAGCACCGGCGTGATGCGGACTCTGTTGGACGTATACGAAACCATCTTCCAGCGCTGCCTCGACCTGGACTGTGTGACTGGCGACGTGACAGCGGTTCGCGTGTTCAGGCCTCAGCTCTTGGCCTCGCTGGAGGAGCGGCTCCGCGCCGCTGCCAGCAGCATTGGCCTGACGCCGCACTCGCAGGACGCGATCTTGGGCCTGGGCGCGCTGTTCGACCGCAACGCCCTGCAGCCCCTTCTCGACGCCTCGGCTGCGCCTGCCGCGGCCACACCAGCAACTGCTGCTGACAGCCGCGCCGACCTGCAGGGCCTCCGCCAGCAGCAGTACGCCGCGCAGCTGGCCGCTGCGCAGGCGGAGCTGCAGGCACTGCTCGCCCGGGCCAGGAGCATGCAGCCGTCGCCCAACAACGTCTTAGCCGAGGCCGTGGGGCTGCTGAGCCGCCTGGCCCAGGTGGACCCGGGCCGCCTCGACGGGCTGCAGCTGGAGGACCTGCTGTACCGCGTGCAGCACATCCGCAGCGCCCTGGACGCCCACGAGGCCAAGCGGCAGGAAGCCGACCCGCTGCTCAGCAAGGTGGGTCTTGCTATGCATGTGGTTGTTTGCCATACTGCTGATTGCCCACACGTCGTGCTGCACTGACATGGCGCATACCCTCCCTTGTCTTCGACAGGTCCGCCCTGATGTACGGCAGCTCGTCCCGGCCGACGACCAGCTTGACGCTTCGGCCTGGGACCCCGCTTTTGGCGCAAGCAACGCGCCGGCCGGCGCCGCTGCTCACGCAGAGCTGCGTGCCGCGTGGGAGGCCCTTGAGGGCCTGCTGCCGAGCCCCGAGGCTGCCGTGCAGGCGCGGGCGGACCTGGACGGTGTGAGGCGCCTGCTGTCGGAGAACCTCACCCACGCCTGCTGGGAGCAGCTGATGGAGCTGCTGCTTGGGGCGCAGCCCGCCTTCGGCACAGCGGCAGCCCAGCAGCAGGCGCGCCTCTCCGCCCTGGCAGTGGTCGTAAGCGACGAGCTCGGCGTCGCGCTGCAGGTGCGGGATGCAGCTGCGGACGAGGGCGAACTCGCAGCCCCTTCGCTTTTGTCCAAAGCGCTCGCTCAGTACACAGCGGCTCGTGCGGATCGGCTCCTGGCCGTGGCGGATGACGCCAGCAGCCTTGCCGCCAACGATTTCGGGGCGGCGGCGGCGCTCGTCAAGGCCGTTCGGAGCAGCAGCGCCGGTGGCCAGCCCAGCCTCCTGGGCCTGTGCGACCACATGAGTAGGCTTTACGACAGCGCCGCCTCCGTCCGCGGGCTGCTGGGCAGCTTCCTTGAGGGCCTGGAGGCTCGCCTGTTCCCGCCGTCCTTGCAGCCTGCAGACCTGGCCTGCGTCTTTGCGCCCGCCCTGGTGGGACGCCTGCTGTCCACCCAGCACCAGCCCCCGGCGCGGCCATCGCCCAGGTCACAGCTGCCGCCCCTGGCCACCGCCTCAGCGTCTCAGCTACGCCCACTGTTGGATGCTCTGCCGGACCTGGCCCAGCTTGCAGCCCTGGCGCCTTCGGATGCTGGCGCGTCTCCCTTCGACGCGGCGGCTGAGACGTCCCTGCCGGAGCAGGCCTGCCTCGCACTGCTCTGGCTGGAGCTGGCCTGGGCCTGGGCGGATGCGCTGGACTGGGACCAGGTCCGCGCCGCAATGGATCAGCACGTGGACGCGGCCGCAGCCTCAGGCTACGCCGGTGGCGCGGACAGCAGGGTGGCGCTGCTGCTGCGGCAGGCTGAGGAGCACGAGCGGGACAGCCAGACAGCCGAGCAGCGGGCGGCGGACCTGCTGGCTGAGCTCGAGGACGTTGAGCGAATGCTGTCAGCCGCGGCCCGGCCTTCGCGCGCCCTGGCCGCCCCACGCGGGCTTGTGCTAGCTACCGAGGCAGCACGCCGGGCACAGGAGGAGGCCGGGCTGAAGGGCCAGCGCGACGCCAAGAGGGAGGGGCGAAAGAATGCGGCAAGGCAAGCTGCTAAGAGCAGGGATGCGGCGCGCGCCGTGCGGGAGCAGCTCCAGGCGCTTCTGCAGGAGCACCGGGCGGCGCTCCTCGGGCACCTGCAGCAGGCCGTTACGGAGCTGGTCGCCACAGTGAGGACCGCTCGCGCCCTGCTGCCCGCCCTAGCCGAGCATGGAGCTGCTGCCAGCAGCCCCGCAGCTGTCGAGGCTCGCCTCATGGCGTTCCGGCAGCGCCTGTCCAGCGGCTTGGACGCGCCGCAGCGCGCTGAGATGCTGGCAGAGCTCTGTGACCAGCAAGCAGCCGCCCGCGAGCAGCTCACGCACCTGTCCACGGCCATCACCGGGGCTCTCGGTGGAGCCGACAGCCCGGCAGCTGCATCCATGCAGACCTTGTCCAGGGCTTTGGTCGCCGGCCTGGCGCACCTGGCGTCCAGCGTGCGGGCCTCCTCTACACAAGCGGCTGCGGCTCTGCAACACACTCTGCAGCGCAGCGCTCGCCAGCTCCACGGCCAGGTGGCGGAGCTCGCAGCCCGCCTGCTGCAACCCGCCGCTGCCCCTGACGAGTTCTCCGAGGCGGCTGGCGACTTGGCAATGCTACTGGGCAGCCTGGACACGGCCACCTCAGCTGAGGGAGCTCAGGCCGGCGCATACGAGGCTCCGCTCACACTGGCAACTCTCGTTGCCGCTGCCTCACAGCAGCATGGGTCTGCTTCCGCCCTGGCCACCTCCCTACGCACCCTCCACGCCTTCCTGGTGCGCCTGGTGCTCGCCTCCGTCCGCTACGCCTCCCTCGCAAGCCCCAACGACGGGCGCCTGGCCGAGCGCTGTGCCCTCATCCAGCGCCTGCTCCACCCCAGCGCTGCCGCCCACGACCCCGCCGCCGCCGCAATCCTCACCGCCGACAAGCCCACGCTGCAGGGAGTCCTGGAGCGCTGTGGCCTGGAGCTGCCCAGCATGCTGTGCGTGCTGCGCAGCACCGGCGTGGCGGCGGTGCACGGCTACGACCCCAACGCCCTGGCGCTAGTGCATGGCGCCGAGGAGCAGACCGCACGGCTGGGCGATACCTTCCTGGAGCCCTCCTTCCTGGCCGGCCGCCTTCACGGCTTGCTCGGCCGGCTGGTGGCCAGGGCCCTGGCAGCGCCGGCGCCCAGTACCGAAGCCGTGCAACGGCTGACCGCTGTGGTGCAGGCCTTCGCGGCGGCGGCCGCTGCTGACGTGGCGGATGACGGCGCGGCGTTCCTGGGGTTTGTCTCTGGCGGCAGCGTGGCCGAGGGTGGCGAGGCTGCCAGCGCATCCCTTCAGCGCCTTGACGCCAGCCTGCGGAGCCTCCAGTGCTACCTGCAGGCGGCTGTTCCTGAGGCGCCGCCCAGCTCTGGCATGCGGGCTGGCGGCCAACCGGCCATCCTGCTGCCCACCGCCGTCGAGCGGCTGCGGCTGGCGTTCCTGCGGTCCCTGCTCACCACCGGCATCGACCTTGTGTCCAGCAACTTCGCCCGTGCGTCCGACCGCAGCATCACAGGTGCGGGAGTCCCTTACTTGCCAAGGTTGCTCTGAGATGCTTGCTGCTCTGAGCGTGACCTAACGCACCTGGCGCCCCATGTGATTGTCCGGCCCTTCTGCGCAGACCACCTGGAGGAGCTGGAGGCGAGCGTGCTCTGGGCTCCCAGCACCAGCGGCTCAGACTCCGAGGGCCTGGACGCTTCGCCCGACGACGACTACGGCCAGCTGCAGCTGCAGTGGGACGCTATCCGCCTGGGCGCCACCCGCCACCTCCCTGCGCTGCGGCGCATCCTGCAGCAGCAGCTCTACGCCGCCCGGTACTGGGGCGGCGAGGGCGCAGACGCGGCGGCCAGCGCGGTTGCCCTGGCCCCAGAGGAGCTCCTACCCACGGACGTGGCCACAGCCCTGGACCAAGCCGAGGTGGCCCAGGCGCTGCTGTGCCGGGGCCTCAGCGGCGCGGGCGAGCTACTTCGAGCCCTGTCGCGCTACTGCCCCGAGCTGCTCGGCGTGTCGGCCGTGGTGGCCGAGTTCAGCGAGCTCTGCGCCGAGGGCCTGGAGCTGCTGTCCACCCCGCTCAGTGACCTGGAGCCAGGCACGCCCGGCGCTGCGGCCAGCGTTGTAACGCTCTCCAAGCTGGCGGCGATGGAGGAGTGGGTCTTCCGGCGGGTGGGCGAGCTGCTGTGGGACCGCTTGCGAGAGGCCAACACCAACGACGGCGCACGTGTTGTGGAGCAGCTGCGGGCCCTCCTTGACCCACACGGAGAGCTACAGGAGGTGAGGCGGCTCGCGTCCCTTTCGTTGTCTTTGCCATTACTCCACCGCCTCCGCTCCACCATCACCAACATCCCGCGGCCGTATGCTGTTCCCCGCAGGACTGGGCGGCCGCGGTAGAGGAGCTCATCGCCCAGCGCCACGAGCAGCGGCTCCAGGCGCGCAGGATGGAGGAGCTGGAGACCCAGCAGCTGCTGCGTCAGCATGAGCAGCTCCAGCGTGACGGCGTGGAGGCCCTGGCCCGGGTCGTGCAGCAGGCCGCGGTGGCGGATGGCACCGCGACAGCGGCGCTGATGGAGCTGCACCGCTGGGGCCTGCAGCAAATGGGCATGTGCTCGCACCCAGATCTGTGGCCGCCGGAGCGTCAGCACCAGATGCTGGTCATGGAGTCACGCACGGGCAGGCTGGCCCAGGTGGTGAACCGCCTGCTGGCCACGAAGCAGGCGGCGCTCAGCCTGTGGCGTGCCAAAGCCGCTGAGGCGCCGCAGGAGGGCGCAGCGGCGGCGGCAGCAAGCTCGCGGCCGCCGCTGGGGTCCCACCTGCTCGAGCCCCTGAGCGCTGGCACCTGGCTGCGGCGGCTTTTCCTGTCTCGGCCCTCCGTCGTCAAGGTGACCGCCACCGTCAAACCGGTGCTGCCAGCAGACGAGTACAGCGACACCACTGCCGTGGTGATCCAGGTGGTTGGCGGCTGGATCGACATCCCCTCCTGGTACGGCGGAAGGCTGAACGGCGCTCGCACCGTGGCTGTCTTCTTCTCCACCAACTGGGCCTACGAGTGGCTCCGCGCCTTCCTCCATGTCACGCACCGCTCCAGCTTCGCGGTGACCTTCGCCGTCATGGGCAGGCCCCGCGGGGTCAAGAAGGGACTGCTTGACCGCCTGGCCAGCCTTGTGGGCCTGGGAGATGACCTCAAAGACATGGTACCGGTGGCCTCCGAGACCCTGAGCTACGACGCCCTGCTTGACGCCCTGTCAGAGGGGGCAGCGGAGCGCGACCTCCTGCTGCCGCTGCACCTCTCCGCCACCGAGCACGTCCTGGTGCCAGACCCCGCGCCTCAGGGCTACGCACCCGCAGCTGCGGCAGAGCGGCTCACGGACCTGGAGGTCGAGGCCAGCACGGACCGCCTGGACCGGACTGTCTCCTCGCTGGAGGCAACTCAGCACACCTGGAGCCAGCGGTTGCAGTCGCCGCCGCCCAGGCCTGTCCGGCGGGCGCTGAACCTCGAGGGCGCCAGGCAAGAGGACCAGGAGGTGTGGCAGCGCTGCCGTCCTGTCGCCCTGCTGCGTGAGCTCGGCTCCGCCCTGCAAGGCGCTGTCGCCCGCACGGAGGGCCTTGTCGCGGCCTGTGGGGCCCAGCTCGCGGCGGCGGCGCAGGACGCGGATGCTGACGAGGGGCCGGGAGTGGACCCTACCCCTGCCAGCCAACAGTGGCTCTGGAGCAGCTCCAAGCAGCTCGTCGCGCTGCTCACTGACCGGGCTCTGGCCGACGCAGCGGCGGAGCTGCGCCGCCTCTGCCAAGACGCGCAGGGCATGCCGCCCCTGGAGCTGTGCCGCTCCGGAGGCACCCTCCAGCCGCTGGACCGCTGCTGGTCCCCCACCATGGCAGAGCTCTTCGGGCAGGCTGCCCGGCGCCTCTTCCCCAGCGCCGCTGCCGCCGGCAGCCGGGCGGAGCCGCAGGCGTACCGCATGCTCGGCCTGGCGCTGTGCAGCCTGGCCGCCAGCGCCACGACCGAGGGGCTGGGCGCGCACGCGTCCGTCCGGCGGCTCGAGGAGACCAAGGCCCTGCTGCTGGAGGGCGAGCGGGCGCTGCAGCGGATGGCGCTCAGCCTCGACGGCTCGCACACGCCCTTGCTGAAAGACGTAGGTCGGGGCAGAGGACGGTGCGGGGGACGCTGTCTGTACAGTGTGGTGTGGCTTGTAGCTGGTGGGTGGTGGGGCTGCTGGGGCCGCACAGATCCAGTCTCGACCGTGCACTCGTGACTCCGCCTCCCGCCCCCTCCTGCCAGGTCCGCTACCTGGTGTCAGTGGCCAAGGTGCTCCTGGCGCGCAAGTTCGAGCTGGCCGAGAGCCGCCGGCGCAGCTGCGGGCTGCTGACCTCGCTGCCGCCCTGCGAGGAGGGCGAGGCGCTGGCCGCCCTCCGGGCCGCCAAGCGCTGCTCCGAGACCTGGGCCACGGCTGTGCTGCTCGCGCCACCGTCAAGCGGCGCCATGTTCTTCGCCGGCAGCGCCTCCGCCAGCCTGGCTTTCGGTGATGCGCTGCTTGGCGCAACACCGCGGACGGGCGTGCTGGTGATTGTCAACGAGACAGACCGCGCCGTCAAGGTGAGGGCGGATGCACCCGTTCGTGACGCAAGGCGCCTGAGGAACGCCCCCACCATGCAGCTAGTCATTCCATCCCAACTCATCAGCCTCTTGCTCACACGCATTGCTTCCTCCCTTTCACACCCATTCGCAGCTCGAGGTCGGCCGCGTGGCAGCCGACAGCGACGGGCAGCAGCCGCTCTTCCGTCCCGAGCCGCGGGCGCTCTACGTCCCCGCCAAGCAGCAGCACACCGTGCAGGTGGTGCTGGACACCGCGGCCCCGGGGGCTGCGGCCGGGCCCCGCGGCGCTGAGTTCCTGCTCACTAGTCCCGTGGTGCCCCGGCCTCTGGCGCTGCGGTGCAGCGCCCGGCTGCAGGCACTTGCGGTGGAGCTGGAGCCCTCCGACGTGCTCGACTTCGGGTGCGTGCCCACACGCTCCAGCCTGGTCCGTACCGTCAAGGTCACCAACCTGACCGGCGTGGCTCTGCAGCTGAGGCCCGCCCTGGAGCTCGCACCTGGCACCGGCCCGGCCGGCTCCTCTGCAGCCCAGGGCCCGCAGATGCGGCTGGCTGCTGACGTGGTGGCGCTCCAGCCTTACAGCACCGAGGAGGTTGAGGTACGGCTGGAGTCGGGCAGCCTGGACGGCAGTCGCTGGGCAGTCAGCAGCTCTGCGTCATGGTCAACTCCCGTGCACACGCGTGCCTCCTGCCGCTCGCCGGCGTTATCGTGGAGCCACGCTTCCGTGCCGAGCGGCTGCCGTCTGCTGACGGGGGCATTGCGGTCCCCATTACCACGGGCGCAGTCATCCGCGGCCCGCTCCTGCAGCCCGGCGAGCAGTGGTCCGTCCGCCTGGCGCTGTCAAACCTCAGCATCATGCCGTTCGGCTTTGAGCTGCGCCCCAGCAACCCCAGCATGCTGACTGTGGCCGCAACCGCTGGTCCCACGGAGCTGCAGCCAGGCGACCGCACGGAGCTGGAGCTGCGTACGGCACCAGCCGTGCTGCAGCATTCCGGCCCCTCAACCCAGTTCAGGCGCGCTCCATGCGAGCTGCTCGTGGCTGGCCTGCCGCCCGTGCCATTCACCGTGGAGTGGCAGGTCGGCCAGGCCTTGCTCACTGCTCGCCTGACTGGTGCAGGGCGGCTGCCCTTCCGCCTTGACACCACGGACCGGACCCTGATGGACGCCTGCTACGAGGACGACCGCTTCGTGGGGCTCACAGCGGAGGTCGAGCTGGCCAACGTGGGCGTCCTGCCTCTGGAGGTGCTCGGTTTCGACAACGACCCCGCTGCACTGGAGTGCCTGGACGACCTGCCGGTTCGGCTCACTGCCGGGCAGTCTCGCCGCCTTCGGCTGCGCCTGCTGGCCGGGGTCCTCGATGCTTACGTCAGCGGCGGTGGCCCCTCGGAGTCCGGCCGCCACGTCTTCGACGCCTTCCTGCGCACGTCACGAATCGCACAGCCCGTGCTGCGCGTGCCGTGCTGCCTGCACGTGCGGGCGCCCCGCATCGTGGCAGACGTGGAGGCCTTGGCGTTCGGCCCCATCCTGCCCAACCGCCCGCCCAGGACCGCTGCCGTCGTTCTGACGAACGAGGGCATTGCGCCCGGAGGGCTGGCCGTGTGGCCTGAGGCCTGCGACGGTGCGGGCTTGCCCGACGACATCCTGCTGTGGCTGGACGGCCCGAAGAGGGATAGCGAGGAGGGCGCGGAGGCGGCGGCCACAGCGGAGGGCCCCTTGCAGCTCGGGCCTGGGCGCTCCGTGACGTTGTGTGTGGAGGTGGCGGCGGGGCTGTCGGCGACGCCCGGCCACTACGAGGCAGTCATTCAGGTGTGCCTGGGGTTTGTCCGCAAGTGCGTGCTGCCACGCAGCTAGCGATTCGCGGATAAAGCTGCTGGCAGGAAGTTGAGTCGTCCAGTACATGCTGCCGTACCTTGTCGTACAGGTCGAGAGCTTTGATGAGGTGGAGCTGCGCAGCGGCATTCGCGGACGGTGGGTGCTGGGCTGGGGCAGCAGCCATGGTCCGCACCTGTCCGCAGTCGTGCGCCCTAGCACCATCAGCAACAAGCACTGGCCTGAGTGCTTATCCTACCCCTCACGCGCAGGCTGCTCACCCTGCCTGTCAGCATCACCGTCGCGCCCCCTGTGGAGACCACCACGCCCAGCGAGGGCCCGGCGGCCATGCCCCAACAACCGGCTACCGAGGCCGCAGCGCCCGTCATGGCTCAGGCGTCATCGGCGTCCCTCCCTTCGGACTTCCCCGAGACCGCAATCGTACCGGCAAGGACGCTGAGCGCCACCGACCCAGCACCACCACTGACGCGCTCCTTCAGCGGCCTACCGTCGCTGGCTGAGCCTCCAGCCACGGCCTGCGACGGCGGCGGACCCAGCAGCCCTAACCCTGCCGCCGACGGCGTCGCTGGTGTGTCGGCAGACGGCCTGCCGGACGCCACACGTGCTGCGGAGATGGAGCAGCTGGGCACCAGCCTAACACGCAGCAGCTCCGCAAGCGAGCCCCTTCAGAACGAGGGTGATTATGGCAACGGTGGCGGCGACGGCGACAGCGACGGCGACAGCTTCAGGACCGGGGACGAGGAGGGCAGTATGGCGGAGGGCGACGACGCTGAGGGCAGCGCCGCAGACGACGGCCAGGAGAACCCCAGCGGCAGCGAGGGCAGCGAGGTGCCAGACATGAGCGACTTTGCTGCGGGCAGCGAGGCGGGCGAGCAGGAGACCAGCGACGCCAGCGCCCCGTCCGCGCCAGCTGCCAATGGCGGCGGCAGCGACGACGACAGCGTCAGCGTGCTGCGGGACCGCTTCCGCGAGGCCCGGGGCGCCGTGGAGGCCGCGCTGCCGCGGCTGGTGCGGCTGCTGTCCGCCACCGACTCCAACCCCGGCCTCAGCGTCGTGCTGCCGAGCCCTGCAGGCGCCGCCGCAGGCCCCACGCGCTTCAGCCTGGACCTGGCCGTCTGCATCTCCGACCTCCTCGCCGCGTGCGACCACCTCCTGCGCGCCTTCCACGCCGCCACGCAGCTGGCGCAGGGCGGCCGGGCGAGCGGTAGCCTGCTGCTCGGCCACGCCGGCTGGCTGGTGGAGGCCATGGCGGTGGCAGTGGCGCTAACGCAGGCGCTGCGGGTGCTGTCCGGCCGCGCGCTGGAGCCCGCGGTGGCGGCCGTCCTGGAGCAGCGGGGCCGCGACCTGCGCCGCTGCCTGGGGCTGCTACTGCCGCGGCTGCCGGCCGAGCTGGCTGCGCGGTACCGCCGCAGCTTGGGCGTCGAGCTGGCGGACGCAGGCGAGGGCCCAGAGGACTTTGACACGGGCCTGGGGCTGGATGGGGAGCCCGGCCGCCGGCCTGGCACGCGGCCGTCGGACTACTTTGCGGGCCGGGGCGATCTGCAGCTGGTGGCGGGGCTGCGGCAGGCTGTGGGCGCTGGCGGGGCCCGGCCTGGAGCGCCCAGTGCCGCGGAGTTGATGGGCCAGCTCATGGGCAGCGAGGAGCCGGCGGAGGGCCGCTCGGCTGCCGCGCCCGCAGCCCGGAGCGCTGACGCGCAGGTAAGGGCGAGGCCATGGCCACCCTCCTAGTCAGGGCGTGTTCTACGTTCTAGCCCTGTACTCCCCTTCCGTTGAGCGCCACATGACCTTCCCGACAGCCCCCTGTGACCAACAGGTTCTGGAGAGCGAGGTGGTCTTTGACGAGTACCGTAGCAGCACGGGCACAGAAGCAGACGGCACGGACCCGGGCCAGGGCGAAGGCCAGGTGCTGCCCCCAGGCGCCTCTCAGGGCAGGTGGCAACGTCGCGCCGAGGCCGCCGCAGAGGCCGTGCGGGCCGTGCTCTCCGGCCCGCGCGGTCCCGGCAGTCGGCCTGGTGGGGGTGGCCTGGCGTCCGGAGACCCGCTGGCGGCGTCAAGCTTATCCTTCCAGGTGCGAGTTCTCCGCATGCCATGCCAGCAGGCGGGCTGCAACTGATCTGCAACTGACCTGCATGCGTGTCTCCTGCGTTGCGCACCCGCTTCACCCTTGCCCGCAGGCCGCTGGCCCCACGCCCGAGGACGAGCAGCTGCAGCGAGTGGCGGCGTCCGTGCGGCTGAGCCCGCAGGTTCGCGAGCAGCACCTGCGCAAAGTAACCTGGTCGACATGTACGGCAAGGCGGGATCTGTACGGCGGCAGGAGCTGCGGCCCGAGGATCTGGCTGCGGGGGCCGCGGCGCCCGACCTGTCCCGCTTCGACGTGGCTGCTGCCGCCGGCGGACGGCCGCTCACCTACCAGCAGCTTGTTGAGACAGCGACGGTTGTGCAGGCGGTAGATATGGTCACTCAGGTGGGGTACAGGGCACTGGTGTGGGGTTACCGACAAGAGGGTGGCGGCCAAACGATCCCAAGCACCCTCCTCCTCCTCCTGGCTTTACCTTTGTATGCATGGCATCAGCTTACCACACGGCCCGCCCGTCCCTCCACCTCCCCCCAGGCCCTACGGCTGCAGCACCAGCGCCTCTACGAGGCCACGGGGCCCTGCGCCGCGCCGCCCCGCTTCGAGTGGTGCCTGCTGCTTGACAACAGCGGCAGCATGGCGGCCAGGGCCAAGTCGCAGGGCGCCAAGCTCGCAGCGGCGCTGCTCATGGAGGTAGGTCCCAGCCGGAACTGCTGCCGAAAGCAAGAGCGATCAGCCAAAGCCGGCACGTCTTGCCCCACAGGTGCTACGCCGGCTGGAGTGCCCCTTCGCGGTTGCCAAGTTTGGGCGCAAGCAGCAGGTGGGCACTTTCGGTGTGCCCCGTCTGCTGCATCACGACAGGTCACCCGCCTTGTCCCCTGCAGTCACCTTCACCCCTTCACGTTGCAACCCTCCCCACACCTCCCTGGCCCCCCGACAACGCCGCTCACCCCCAGGTGCTCAAGCCCCTTGATGCGCCCTTCGACGCCGCGGTGGGGCAGCTGGTGCTGGAGGCCTTCACCTACGACGAGGGCACCTACCCCGCCACCGCCACCGACTTCGTGGTGCGCCAGGTCTTCGGCACGCCGCTGCCGCCCGAGCGCGCCGGCCTCACCCGCCGCACCGTGCTCATGATCGTGGACGGACTGACGCTGGAGCAGGACGCCGAGGACTACCGCACGGCGCTGCGGGCGGGCACGGACCAGGCGGTGGACCTGCTGGTGCTCAACATCAAGGTGCGGAGGGGGCGTGGCGGGGCGGCGGCGGACTTGACCAACCTGCTCCTGGGTGGGCGGCCAGGCAGGTTCTGGACTAGGGCCATGTCCCAGGTGAACAGGCGTTTAGCTTCTGCGGCTGCTCTCCTACGACGACTGCACCACGCACCCAATCCCTGTTGCCCCGGCACTATGGCCCGCAGGACCAGCACCAGGAGGCGCTCATGCCAGCCATCGAGCGCTTGCTCAAGGAGATCACGGTGCGGGGGCCGCAGGTCAGTGAGGGCTACGAGTAGGTGCCCGCGGAGGACGCAGGCAGCCTGCTGGCCCCGCGTGTGGCGCAGCTGCTGGCGCGGCACTTCACCCGCTTGGTTGCCGGCGTCCCAGCGCCAGACGCAGCAGCACAGCTGGCACCGCAAGGGCCGGCACGTGCCCCGGTCGGGCTGGTGGGACTCGTGGCCCCGGCGCTGGAGGATTGGGAGGGCTCGGCCGCCGGCTCGGCGTGCTGCGCCGGCATCAGCCAGCTCGCTGGCACCATCACGCGCCACAGCATGGCCGCGGCGGGCCTGTCACTCCCGCGCCAGCTCTTCACCTGCAGCCCGCTGCGCGGCCCCATCCCCAACCTCGCCCTCGCGGCCGACGCCGCCGGCGGCCCTGGTGCTGCCGCTGCCGCCTTCGAGGCTGCGGGCGGCCTGCTGCTGCCCACCCACGTCACCCACCTGGCCCACGCCGTCATGCCCAAGCGCCTGGCCGCCGTGCGCAGCCGCTACCCGGCGGAGGTGCGCGCCGCTGCTGACGAGTGGGCCGCGGCGGCGGCCCGGCTGGGCCCGCTGGCGGCCCGGCTGGGCGAGGTGCTGCTAGCCGACGTGCTGCCGCCCAACAAGCTCAGCCGCAGCCGCGCCTCAGTGCGCGGCTCCAGCCTGCACATGGGCGGCCTGGTCCGCGCCGTCGCCACCAACTTCGCCGACCGCCGCATCTTCGCGCAGCGCTGCATGGGCTCGCAGCGGCAGTACGCCGTCGCCATAGCGCTGGACTGCTCACTGAGCATGGAGGGCCAGCTGGCGCTGTGCGCGTCAGATGCGCTGGTGGGCCTCATCACAGCGCTCACGCAACACCTGGGCGTGCACGACTTCACGCTCCTCACCTTTGGCGCCAGCGTGCGCCTGGTCAAGCCCGCGTCCGAGCCCTGGGACGGCACCGCCGCGCTGGCACTGCTGTCTCAGCTGCGCCGCCACGCCGCCGACACAGCCACGCAGGACGCAGCGGCGGTGGACGCGGCGACGGCGCTGCTGGCGTCGCAGGGCTCGGCCCGGACGCAGCGGCGGCTGTTCGTGCTGACGGACGGGCTGGGCAGCACGGGGCTGCGCCTGGCGCACTCGCTGCAGCGGGCCGAGGAGGCGGGGGTGCAGGTGGTGGGCGTGGCGGTGGGGCTGGAGCGCAGCCACGTGGCACACTACGGCCGCTGGGTGCACGCCACGCTGCCCTCCGAGCTGCCGGACGCGCTGCAGGCGCTGTACGGCGCAGCGGCGGAGGGGGCCGGCGACGAGGAGGCCGCACGCTCTGCGGCCGACAAGGCCGCGCAGGCGTGGGCCGAGTGCGGGGCGCTGCTGGCCTCGGGCAGCGGCGACGTGGTGGAGATCCTGAGCACGCAGGAGCGCATCTTCGGTTCCATCCTGGGCCGCATGGGTGAGCTTGCTTGGGAGCGTACGATGGCATGCTAGCTAGTTGCCTTCACAACTTCTGCGGACTGCGGAAGCCCCTTAAGGGGCTTATCATGTTGCTGGCGCGCCCTCATACCGGCATCCCGCCCAACCTCTGTGCCCCCCTGCGCCTCCACAGGTGCCGCCAAGGAGCTGCAGCTGCAGCTCACCGCCCCCGGCCCCCGCATGAGCCTGGACATTGCCTTCGTGCTGGACCTCACATACAGGCAGCATGACGGCCTGGCTGCAGGTGCGCGGCATGGGTTGGGCCGGCGGCGCCGTGGGGCCGTGGGGCCGTGCAATCCCAGTAACCTACTACTTGACGCTGCTCGCACGCAGATGGCGTGGCTCGGAGGCTCCCTGGCTCGCTTGGACTGCTGATGCTCGTTCCCTGCCCTTGCAGGTGGTCACGGCCAACATCCGAGCCATCGCCTCGGACATCACGCCCCGCATCCTTAAGGAGCATCCCGGGCTGGGCATCAAGATCCGCTTCGCGCTGCTGGGCTACCGGGACGTGGGCGACAGCCCGCAGTTCGAGGAGGTCGACTTCCTGGATGACCCTGCGGCCCTGCAGGCGCGGGTGAGCGGCACAGGGCTCTTCCATATCAAACCAGCAGCGCATTTGCCCGCCTTGCTCCTGCCGCCGTCCTCTTTCTCCTGCCTATTCTACCCTGCTGAGCCCTCCATGACTTCTCTTCTCTCCCACTTCACCTTCTCCCCACTCCTTAGCTGTAGCTGTCGAGCATGCGCGCGTTCGGCGGCGGCGACGGACCCGAGGACGTGGCCGGGGCCCTGGGCCGTGCTGCGGGCCTGAGCTGGGCCGCCAAGGCGCGCTTCATCGTGCTTATCACGGACGCTCCGAACCACGGCTTCAGCGACGACCCCGCCAGCGACCGCTTCCCCGGGGGCGTGCCCGGCAACCCCTCCCTGGCCGACGTCATGCAGCGGCTGGCGGATGAGGACAGCCCCATTGAGCTCATGCTGTGCAAGGTGCGCTGGGGGCTGACTGGGCTCACGGGCTCGGGCTGTGCCTGAAGGTGCCGTCCGCAGACCCCAACTGTCGTCGTGTATGGGGCGTTCCTGTGCTCCGTACCTACCGGTAGCCTGTATGTTCCAGCTGACCTCCTTCGGCCCTTGGTCCCTGCCCCGGCCCTCGCAGGTCCGCAACCGGGTGCTGGTCAAGATGGAGGCCGCCATGCACGCCGCCTACGACAACCCCCGCGCCAACCGCACACTGCGCGCGGTGCAGCTCTTCGATGACTCGCGCCTGCCTGCCACGCGCTTCCACCTTGTCTTCTGCCTCGACGCAAGCGGCAGCATGAGCGGCCAGAAGTGGCAGGACGTCATGACGGCATACGGGCAGCTGCTGGCGCGCCGCCGCAACGACCAGGGCCTGGAGGACCTGGTCACCGTCATCACCTTCAACGACAGCGTCACCTCCCACTACGAGCTGACCCCGATCGCTTTAGCCCCCTCTTCTGTGGGCTACACCGGCGGCGGCACGTGCTTCGCGCCGCCGCTGCATCAAGCCGCGGCGGCCATGGCCCGCCAGCCGCACGACGCCTCGCCGCTGCTCATCTTCATGTCGGACGGTCAGAACCAAGATGGCAGCGCCCCTGTGTCTGTCATGGACCAGATCGTCGGCAGCTACCAGGGCCGCAACCTCATGGTCCACACCATTGGCTTCCAGGCCGGCTCCGGTGAGGCCATGCTGCAGCAGCTGGCCGGCAGGGCGGGCGGCGCGGGCCGCTTCCACTCGTGTCCGTCGGGGGTGGACCTGAGCGCGGCCTTCGTGAGCATCGCTGCGGGCTGCGGGGCGGTGGATGGGCTGGTCTCCCGCTTTGCAGAGATCCTGTCGGAGCAGGTGGCGCTCAAGGTGGTGCACGACTACCTGTGAGCGAGAGTGAGCGAGGGGGTTGAAGCAAGTCACCTGTGAGGGGTGGGTGGGTGAGCGGGCGGCTGCTGAGGGGTTGCAAGAGGGGCCTGCGCAGGCGGGGGAGTAGGTTGCTGATGAGGGGTCAGCTTCCTGGGGGAGCACGCTTGCTGTGTGGGCGACCTGGTGTAGGGGACCTGGGGGTGTTGGGAGTGTCCAAGTTAACAAAGTTGCCCCGGGTTACCGGTATGCGGTGAATGTTGCTCAGGGAGAGGGTTACAAGGGTTGTTTGCTCGCACAGGACGTGGGATTTGGCCTGGTGCCTCTTCGAAGTCGAGTTGCGCTCAAGTAGAAGGCTTGCTGGAGTGCTGGGTGCGCTTGCAGGGCGGTCACTACCGCCCTAGGTACGGAGGCTGGTTGCGAATACTTATTGCCGCAGTCCGCTGCGGGGTAAGCTGCCTTTGAACGTGTGTGCCCTCCCTACGAGGCAGGTGCTCTTGTGTAGGCTTGTGTGCACTGTATGTAAGTTGCCAAGTTGCGCTCTTGTGGCCTGCCCGCTCGATGATGGCGATATAACTCATCCTCAAACTTACACCTCCAGGTCACTGCACTTTACGCAGCTTACGCAAACGCGAACGCCACCCAGACCAACACCGAGCCAGCCCACCAGCCCAGCGCCACACCCCGTCCATCCCAACCCGGCCCCGTACACTTGCTTAGTCTTCTCCCCCGTCGCCCATCATACATCCTCAACACCCATGCAGCCGCCTCCGACTGCTGCTCCCTGCCGTTGCTCCTATCTTCGTGCTCCTCCTGCCGGCCTCCAGCTCTACCAAGCCTCTACCAGCCGGCCTTGGCCTCGTTCTTGAGCTTGGCGAGCAGAGTGGCCGTCTCCACGGCCGTGAGCGCCGCCTCGCCGCCCTTGTTGCCCACCTTGCCGCCGGTGCGGTCCAGAGCCTGGAAGGGCGGCAGGCGGGCAACACGTTGCGCAGGGTGAGATGGGGCAAACGGCAGAGCAGTCATCGATGCAGATTAGCGGGTCCCCTTAAGAGTATTGTGCTGTTGATGTCAGCGACCCCGCTGGACGCTCGGGCCGTGTACTGGTCCCTCGGCGTTCTGCTCGCTCCGTTCGCCTGCTTGCCCCCGCCCACCTGCTCCAGGTCATCCGTGGTGAGGACACCGAAGACGACCGGCACACCTGAAGGCACACGCAGAGGGGACGAAAAGCTCTGGCCCAGCACTTGCTTGCGGCGCCGTTCCCCTTCCAAGGCCTCGTGCCCTCGGCTTTCGGCCCAAGACCTCCAGTACGTCTTTTCCCGCGACAGCCCCACCCGTGTCCGTGCTGGCGTTGAGCACACCGCTGGTGGCGGCAGCGACCACAGCGTCGTAGTGGGTGGTGGCGCCACGGATCTGGGGGTTTCAGAGGCAAGTAGACGCTTAACTCTCAAAGGCTTCGGCATCTCCCGCCCTATCAAGCCCTGAACTCCAGTCATGCTGCCCCCCCCTGCTTAGTTCCAAACAAGTTGACCCCAGGCTGTAACCAGCTCCGCGCCTCCCGGTGCACTGGTCAGCGTGCTCAGTCCCAACCGTGTTACCAACCCCGCTCCATGCTCCTGGACTCGACCCCTTATAGCCACCCAGCGCAGAATGTTGCCCCCCCGGCGGCCCCGGGCATCCGGGCCCCGACTCACAATGGCGCCAATGCAGACAACGGCAGCGTACTTCCCGCTCCGGGCCATGCTCTTGGCCACCACGGGCAGCTCGAAGCTGCCGGGGACCCAGGCAACCTGCACCGCGGGCGCACAGCGGGGGGTCAAGACCGCGTGGAAAGAGGATGGATGGACCCCGCGACATGTGCACGCACGCGACCACCCGGTCGCTCACGTCAACGCTGTCCTTGGGCACGCCGTGCGCCTCGAAGGTCTCCATAGCGCCCTCCAGCAGCCCCTTGGTAATGAGGCTGTTGAACTTGGCGACCACCACGCCATACTTGGTGCCAGCGTCCGCCATCACCGAGCCATGGTAGGTAGCACGAGTGATGCACGCAGATCGGCTGGCAGAAGAGGTCGCTGCGCATGCATTGGCACGCAAGTCGCAATTAGCCCTGGCGGCCGAAATGTCTCGCACGCGAAGCTCGCCTTACCCGACGACTGCTGGGCTTGTGCTGGGCACACAGGCTGAGGCACAGAGCTGATCAGCGGGCGAGCGACAGCGCTGCGCCCGGCGACGACAGCAATACGCCGGGCCGACTGGCTCGCCGTGGAGCAGGACACGCGAGACTGCAGGCTGGCCATTTTGTTGCAAGCACTGGGTCGGTGAATGCGGGGCCAAGCGGCTCACCTCCGCGACTAGTGCCGAGCCTGTGCCGCAGTAACGGATAACCGTGGCGCTCGCCCATTTCCCCGCCGCCCCCCCCCCCCGCAACGCCCCGAGCTGTCCCCGCCTCCCCTCCTGCAGCAGATGCGAACCCTCGCCAGTTCGCCGTCGAAGACATTTCCAGATGAACCGTTTCCGATACATCCCTGACCATGGACTCGGACCACCGTGCACAACCGCCCAAGACCCTGACGGTAATACGCAAGCATGCTGTGCCTCTTGTTCCACGCCGCCCGCCTAACACGTTGACACGCCGTTGGTCGCGCCGTCCTGGTTTCAACCAAGACGCACCTTCGCGCACTCGCGCACACTGACTTTTTTCTAAACCGTGCACTGCGCTTTGCACCATGGGCTCGGCACGGCTCGGCTCGCTCAAGCCACGGAATGAAGGCCCCTGCGAAGCTGCGATCCCTACACGGGATCTGTGCCTCGTGCCTGTGTACACCGGCTTGTACACTTTGCGCCTCATCAGTGGCGAGCCCCAGGCCTTGCTGTCCCGCTTGGCTTCAGGCAGTCAGCGTTCAGCGTGAACCAGACAGACAACGCTCCAGACCCGAGTCTCAACTCCCCAGAGCCTTCTCACCGGAGTCCAGCCCGAACCTTGTGCTGAGGGCTGGGCGTCCTCCCTCTCCTTGCCCCGCAGGGGGGGGGCAGGAACGAAACCCACGGACACCATGCCCCAAAAACCCTGGACCCCCCCCGACCGACGACCGACCGACCCGTACAGTGTACAACACTGTCGCACAAGGCCTTCCCGTACTCCAATTTCGACCGTTCCTGTGTCTATGTGCTCCTTCCTGCGTGCTCTATCGCTGGGCGCACACACCAGGGTCGGCTGCCCAAGTTGGCCGGGAACCTTTGACCATGCCATGGACTCCGACCCGTCCATTGACCGTAAGCTCAGGACTGAGGGGCGATGCTATGACCGTGCTGGACATATATTGCGCGGGGTGCAAGCTTGCGGGTGGCGGTGGACTTCGGGAGCACCGGTGTGACGGCCTGGGGTAGCGACGTGTGCGTCGAAGGGTTGCCACGCCGCCATGTCCCGACCCGCGGGCACTGCTGGAAGGGGTTGAATGGCCCGCCAACATAAGACCATGCCTGCTACACGCTCAGGGCATGCTTTCCGATGCCGGAGAGTGCCCTGGGCCGCTGGAACAAAATCCAAGCGGCCCCTTTGACGAAACCCACCGGGCCCCCCCGACCGACGACCGACCGAGAACTTTGCCCCCCCATAACTTCGCAACCTCCGTTTTTATTTCTGAGACCGGAATTTGGGCTCCTCTCCGCAAGCACCATCCAGATGAGGCATGGTGTCATTTCCGTCAAGATTTGCCCCGCCCCTGTGCCCCCGTCCCATCTGCTACTCGCCTTCCAGTTACCCCGGCCACTCCGTTGAGGCTTCTGACATGTCCTTGCCATTGGCCCCTTACCCTTCTGGGGCGACTGGGGGGCTTCTCCTGCTCCCGTCTTGTCGCTGTCTCCCACTTGCTGGGGATACATGAGGCCTCTGCCATCGGGATAGCCGAGGGCGTTGACAACGAGCGCCTCATCGGGTGCTGCGCCCAGGGCAACATACGCACGGCTACGATCGCGTGCACGGCTACGCTCCCAACACATGCTTCCCCATCATCTTGGTCTTCACGCAGCCGGTAGCCCCGCTTCCCCTAGTCGGTCCGCAGCAGCTCGTGCAGGGCCTTGTTGGGGTACCGCATCTCTGCGGGCCGCGTCAGCATGTGTGCCGCCACGCCCGCCGCGGAGCCGGCCGCGGCGCCCCCCGCCACCGCCCAGGGGTAGGCCGGCGCGCCCCTGGGCAGCAGCAGGGCCGCCGCCGCGAAGCCCAGCGCCGTGCCCCAGGCCGCGAAGGTGTCGTTGCGGTGCTGCGCGTCGTTATAGTGCAGGCGGTAAGCGCGGTCGGCGAAGCCCTCGGCGCTGATGTCGACGAAGCGCACGCCGGCGGCGGCGGCTGGGGCAAGGGGAGGGAGGGTATAGGAGAGGAGGGCAGGTGAATGGAGGGGAGGTAAGGAGGAGGGGAGGTAAAACGGAGGGGAGGGGAAGGGAGAGGAACGGATGGGATGGGAGAGCTGGGATGGGGTCGGGGGTCGGGGCGGTGGGCGAGCCTGGCTCCTGAGGGCGCTTGCACCCAACGCTCGGCCCACACCGTCGCCCCGTCTCGGCTAGACACCGACTGCTCCGGAACCTGCTTGCCTGAGAAGGCACTCATCGCCGCCCCCGAGTAGCCCACGGCTCGAAGCAGCTCGCTGACATCGCAAGTGCCCTTGTGAAGGTATAGGAACGGGGCCACCGCTGCAATTCCAATGACGCCCCCAGCTTGCCATCCCTTCTGGACGACATGCCAGAACACGTAGGTCGCTGGAGATGACGGTGGAACGTAATCTGCTTCAGTCGTTATAGAGGGAGCGGTCATGGTCGGCGAGGTATTGCCGGAGAGATGGAAACAGGACTTGCACAGAAACGCTATGCCAGTGTGTGCTGCGGTGTTATGGAAGGTAGCTTGTATGCGCTGTGAGTGTCGCGAGCGTGTCGGGCGAGGTGCGGTCTTGGCTGGATGCCCAGGCTGGACGCGCCCTGCAGGACCAACTTCCGCCCCACTCCTGGGGGGGCCCCAGGACCGATCTTGCTCGTGGCCAACACCTGAACTCTTACTTGCTACATATGAGGCCTTTGATGGTGCCTCTTCCGTGCCACTCCCCCCGTGCCGCCTGCCCCCTTTCGAGCGGGTCAGCATGCAGCCCCCACAACACGCTCCTTCTGCGGTGCACCAATCCCATAGCGTCCACGGATCCGCATCGCTCATGCCCCCCAGTCAAGGTATGGCCTGGCTCGCATCTGCCCTGCTGACCCATTGTTGAAGCCCCCGCGCCAGGGCCCTGCAGCTATCTAGGTCATGACCCCCCTGGTCCAAGCGCCCTCTTGCAGTCTAGGGATTGCAGTCTAGGGAGATTAGAGACCGCCAAGCCGTCCTCGTCTTATTCCCGCTCCCCACCAGGCATCTGCCTCGCGCCGGCCCTACTCCTGCTCCCCCTCGCCTCGCTTCGCCCCGGAGCCTCGTCAGCGTTTGGCAAGCGCCGACGCAACTCCCCACAACTCCCAGCTGCCCCTGCTCCTCCCGCCAGCTCCAATTCCTCTCCACCTCCAGCGCCTCACAGCGCCAGCGCCAGCGCCTCGCCCGGCGGCGCGGCGTACTCGACCCGCGTCTTGAGCCCCGCGCTCCGCAGCAGCTCGCGGACGGCCCGCTCGTCCCCCCGCTGCCACATGATGGTGGTGAGGGGGCCCGAGTGGTCGATGTCGTGGTTCATGAGCGGCAGCAGAACCTGGGGGCGGGGTGGGGGATGGTGAGGGACGGGAGAGCAAGATGAGGGGAGAGGGGCGCTAAGCATGACGCCTCTCCCGCTCTTCAGCGTTGCTAATAGCAGGGGCTGTCCTTTGCACCGGCAGTCCAGGCCCCCGGCAACCCCCGGGCGCCTCACCTGGGGCTGCAGCAGGCGCAGCAGCTGCAGGAGGTTGTCGTCACCCTGGAGGCGGACGGGGGGGGGGGCAATGGGTGAAGAAAGGAACGGCCCAGACGGGCCGAACCAAGCCCGAAACCAGACCCCGCGCCTCCACCGTCGGCCCTTCGACCGATCGGTCCCGTGTTGTTCCTTCCCTAGCTTTAAGCTCCACGCTTCCTCTCACCCATCCCGTCCAGTCCGGGCACCTGCCTCCCAAGCTCCACACACCTCCCCCCCCTATCCAAAGGGCCTGGCCGCACCTGCACCAGGGGGTAGGAGGCCGGCCCCACCCCCAGCAGCGTGGTGATCACGGGCGCCACCACCACGTCCACCCGCGCGTTGGGGCCCAGCAGCGCCCGCGCCCCCGCAGCCACGGACTCGGGCACAAAGTCTGCGGGGCAGGGCGGGAGGGGCAGGAGCATGACGAGAAGTGCGATGTGAAGACTGCATTCGGTGGTGCCGCCCGGAAACGGGACCGGAGCAGCGTCGGCCCCGCTTGTGCTCCGCTGACGGAGCTCCAGGAACCGCCTTCCTGTGGCTCTGCGTCGGCTCTGCGTGGAGCGCCATCTACCCCCGTGCCCCTGCGCAGGCGTCCCGCTGCCGCAAGCTCCACAACCTCAGCGCGCCTGCGCCCAGTGGCCCCGCGCCTCACCGCAGTGGCTCTCGAAGTAGAGGCTGGCGGGGCGCTCCCCCGCCGCCAGCTCCTCCCGCATGATTAGACCCAGCTGCCGCTGACTCCAGGGGGGGCCCACCAGCGCGCCTGGAAAGTATCGGAGCAACGCAGGTCGTCAGTCGTCAGTCAGGGCGAGAGGCACACGCCCCCGTTGGTTACCCTGGGCCTTGGCCGTCGCTCCCCCGCCACAACGTGCCTGCCCTCCTCGCCACGCCCCACTCCACCCCTCCTGCACGCTCACCCGCGGTTGCCTGCATGCGCAGGCGGCCCCCCGACTCCCCCTTGACGGTGGTGGCCTGCCCCGGCGCCAGCACCGTGATGTTGGAGAAGCCCAGCGGCCGCATGCGGGCGGCGGCCGCCTCGTTAGCCACCACGGGGATGGCCTTGTTGGCCACCGCCGAGAGCGTGGGCATGTGGCAGTGGTCGTCCAGGCCCTAGGCGGGGAGGGCGCGGATGGGCGCATTGATGACCACCCAAGTCCTTATCAAGCCCTCCCTCTCCCTGTGAAAAACTTGTGTGATGACCATGGCTGGTCACCCGCCTCACCGTCCAGCACAACCGCCCAGACCTGGTCAGGCCCGCCCCCCAACACTCAACGCCCCCAACACACAATATCGCTACCCCCACCTGCGTAATGACCATGACGTCCGTCTCCGCCAGCACTTGCTGCATGTCCACCCGCGTTTCCCGCCCGATGGCCTTCTTGCGGCCCGCGTAGATCCACTCCGCGCCGCTGAAGTTGAGCTCGCCCACGAACCAGGGGTCGATCAGCACGCGCACGCCTGGGGATGGGCCGGGGGTGGGGGGTGGCATTGTGGGTCGGGTGGGTGGGTGGACTGTGCGTGCAGGCTGTTGAAGGGGGTGCTGGGGGCGGCTCAAGGGAATGGCGAAGCGATTCCGCTGCCTGGCCACGGCCGACCCACATCACCGCCCGCCCGTCTTGTATCAACCCAGCTTCCAGCACCTGCGCCTGCGATCGCACGCTCACACCCCCCGCGTCCGTGCCAGCGCCTCAGCCTCAACCCACATGGCCCCACCTGCCCGGCAGGCCCCGCAACAAGTGTCTAGCCATACTTGCCCCTGCTGTCCACTGCACCCCCTGCATGGATCGCTCGCAGCCCAAGGACCCCAGCTGGCACCCCAGACTCAGGCTGCCCCTCCCAGTCACAGCCCTGTGCACGTGCTCACCGCTCGTGTTGAACTTGATGCCCGCCGTGTTGACCTGCGTGGGGACGGACGGGCGGGGCACAGGGCCCTCAGAACTTCAGGCCCACAACTCTTGGGCGCATTCCCTCCACTCGACAGTGGCAGCTCTGCACGAGACGGCTTCTGGGACGAGGTCGCCGGTTGACCCGCGCGGCGGGATAGCACCCGTCGGCTTGTGAGCTAGCCACGTGGTCACGCCAGACGGCGAGGCACACCTCGTAGCTGGTGTACGTTATCCCGTGGTGGAAGCTAGTCCGGATGCGCTCCGTTTCAGGCATGCTGCTGGTTGCGGCTGCGACGGTCCTCCATCGCGGGGCTGTGCGCGGGGCGGGGAGCCCGTGTCTGCGGGGCGAGGATGGCGGGGAGAGCGGGTGGGTCTGGATGGCCCAGGACGGCTGCCCCGTGCACGCCCCGACGGGTGCTGCTGAGGGAGCTTGGACGTGGTCATCCGTTCGTTGAACACAATCAATTGCGAACCAGCCCCTGTCGTGCCCAGAAACTCGCGCAGCCAGCGACTGGCCGTGGTTCCACGCCGGGTCACAGCCGCGTGTTGGGTCCCCGGTCCGGCCTGCTGCTTGAAGTTGCAGCCCATTTGCCAAGCTGCTGACATCCAGAGAGACAGCAGGCCAGCACAGCTCAGGACCGATGCTCACCGCCGAGACCGCACGGCCCCTCTTTGAAGTCCGCACTCCCGCAGAATCATGATCGATTTGTTGTCAAGCTACGGAGTGACGTGCCGGTTGACTGCTGGCTCAAGCAGGTGTAGGTGCACGCTCTTCACAAGCAAGGGTTTGTGCCCACAAGCGCAAGACGGCTGCCTCGACTCAGGATTGAGCTCTGCGTCGCTGAATGCGTTGTGCGTTGCAGACAACAGGCTGTAGAGGCCTGGCGCGAGATCGGGGCCGGTCCCGCATCGAGGGGCTGTGCACAGCATGCCTCGACAGCCTGCCAACCCGAACTGCTGTACTTCATATACGCTTACCACTGTGCACCAGACACCGGCATATGAGACCGGTCGTGCGCTCGGCACTTCTCGAGTCACTCGCTTTCCTTCTCGTCGTGGTCCTGCTCTTCGTGCTGATAACAATTCGCTTCAACATCAGCCTGAAGCAGCTGCTCGGCATGAAGAGCTGGAGCCGCGCGGCCGGGACAACCTTGTCAACCTGGGCCTGAGAATTGCTGAGCAATTTCGCCAACCGCGGTTGCGGCAGCGCTCCGGCTGACGACGATGGGTTTCCAGCAGTCGGGGTGAGGTGCTCGCGGCAGGGGCATTCGCGCCTCGTGGCGCGTCGGCCCAGGGCGGCCTCCGCCACACAGGTCCCGGGACAGCGCCGCCGCGCTGGTATGCCCTGCAACAGCCTGCCCCCGGCCCGGACAGCTCCATGCAACCCTTCTCCCTCACCTCCCACCCTCCCCAAATCACCCCTGAATTGATTCCCGCAGCCTGCCGGCCTCCTTGCTGGCGAGCAGCCGCCGCTGCGTCGCTCCGCCTCGGGGCCTCCCCCCGCTGCCGTCTGCAGTAGTCTCTCACCCACGGCTGCCAGCTCTTGTCGGATCTCTGCCTTCCACCTCCACCTCCACCTCCACCTCCACCTACCCTCTCTCCACGGGCCCAGCATGGCGTGCCTGGCGCCAGGCCGGGCCCAGGGGCCGCAGCCCTGGCCGGCCCGCCGCTGCCGCGGCGGCGGCAGCGGCCCGCTCGCCGACGGCCGCTTTCCGGGCCGGCGGGCCACCCGCGGTGGTGGTGGTGGAGTCTCCTACCAAGGCGAAAAAGATCCAGGGCTTTCTGGGGAGCAACTATCTGGTAGGCTGGGGTGTCGTGACGGGGAGGCTGTCACGGCTACATAGCATGTCAGGCGATAGCCGGTCGTAGCTCTGCTGGCCACGAGGCAAGGCGTGTTGAGGCCCGGAGCTGTCGAACCTTTGTGTAACAGTAATGCGGGCAGCCCTACCGCTTTGCAACCCCTGACCCGCCCGAGTGCTGTAACGCACGCGCCTCAGGTGGTTGCCTCGTACGGCCATGTGCGGGATCTGCCGGGCAAGGAAGGCAGCGTGGATCCGGATCGCGACTTTGAGCTGCGCTGGGCGCTCATGCCGAGTGCAGGGCCCAGGCTGGAGGCTTTGGCACAGGCAGGCCGGGGGGCCGGGGCGCGGGGAGCTTAGGGAGTTGGGAGCTGCGAGGGCGAGGGGCGTGGTGGGGACCACTGGGTGGTGTGCGCAATCGCCTAGCGTATGTGCACAGGTGAGGCGCGGTTGGCTACTGAGTGCATCGCCCCGTGGAGCAAACTATGCTTCAACCCCTTCTCGCATTAAGCCCATGTGTTCTGGATCCTTCCCTGCCCCCAGGCCGCCACGGGCAGCCCGCTGCTGGTCCTGGCCACGGACCCCGACCGGGAGGGGGAGGCCATCTCCTGGCACATCCAGGAGGAGCTCAGGGTGGGGTTGGGAGGGGGGGTGTCAGGGGTTGGGGGTGGGGAGGGGAGAGGGATGCCTGAGATGAGCGGGGAAGGGAGCGAGCGGGACGAGTGCAAGGCGCACGGGCGGGTGGTGGACGGGAGCAGCGGTGGAGCAGGCGGCGCGTTGCCGGGAGGACGCGACCACTGGCAACGCGGCTGCGGCCGCATGGTGGCTGCCTCTGGAGCCGAACCCCTGCCACCCCTGCTCCCCCTTGCCCTTGTTCCAGCGGCGCGGCGTGCTGGGCCAAGTGGGTGCCGTACAGCGCATCACGTTCACGGAGATCACGCGTACGGCAGTCACGCAGGCGATGGCGGCGGGGCGGCAGGTGAGGCAGGGTCAGAGGGAGGAAACGGCCGAAAGCTCTGACTTCGCTACCCATCCCCTGCCGCTCTACCCTTCACCCCCTGTCACCATCCCCGCCGCCTTCCGTCACCCACTCTCTCCCGCCCTCTCTGCGCACCCCACACCCCCCACCCCAGGTCTCCCAGCCCCTTGTGGATGCCTACCTGGCACGCCGCGCGCTGGACTACCTGGTGGGCTTCCACCTGTCGCCCGTGTTGTGGAGGAAGCTGCCGGGGGCGCGCAGCGCGGGTGGGCAGCGGGGCGGGGAGGCGGCGGTGGGGGGAAAGGCCTCGAGAATGTTCCCAAAGGTGTCCAGGACGGGAAAGCCATAAGGTGCAACAGAGGGGTGGCGGCGGGGCTATGGAGTGGCGCGTCTCAGGGCTCGGCCTTCCTGGTGACCTCCCTCCACGCCCCCTCGCCCCTGTTGTGCCCTCCCGCTCGCCCGCAGGCCGCGTGCAGTCCGTGGCTCTGCGCCTGGTGTGTGACCGGGAGGCGGCCGTGGAGGCCTTCACCGCCATGCCCTACTGGTCCGTCACGGCGCAGCTGCAGCCGCCGGGGGGGGCCCAGGCGCCGCCCGTGGTTGCGCGGCTGGTGGGGGCGGACGGGCGGCGGCTGGGGCCCACCGACATAGACTCGGAGGCGCGGGCGCAGGAGCTGGCGGCGCGGATACAGGTGCGCGGGGCTGTGGCTGGGCTGAGCATGGGGGTGGGCTGGGGTGCTGGGCGAAAGGGACGCGGTAGATGATGCGGGTTTCCTGTACGCCCGTCACCTGCGACGCCTCCAACCAACCCTGCACGCTGCACCTGGCCCCCTGCTGCGCCCCCCGCAGTCCGCGCCGCTGGTGGTTTCCCGAGTGGCGGTGCGGCGGCAGCAGCGGCACCCCCCGCCGCCCTTCACCACCGCCTCGCTGCAGGCCGAGGCTAGCAGGCGCCTGGGCATGGGCGCGTCGCGGACCATGCGCCTGGCGCAGCAGCTGTATGAGGGAGCGGGTGAGGCGGGGGCAAGGACAGGGGCTGGGGCAGGGGCTGTACGAGGGAAAGGGTAGGTCAGGGGCAGGGCGGGGCTCCACGACGGGGCGGGTGAGGCTGGCGCAGGGACAGGGCTGTGTGAGGGGGCGAGTCAGGCTGTGCAGCGCAGAGCTGCCCAAATGCGCGGGTGAGGGCAGAGCAGGGAGCCAGGTGTCCATGGGAGAGGTGGGCGCCGGCCGGGGACTTGGAATGGATGGATGGATGTCAGACTGGCTCATGAGACCCTCTCGGTAACACTGTCTGCTCCCTCTCCAAGGCACGGGCGACGGCCTGATCACGTACATGCGTACGGACGGCGTGTCCATGTCGGCCGAGGCCGTGGACGAGCTTCGGAAGGCCAACGGCGCCATGTACGGCAAGGCTGCCGTACCACCGGAGCCCAGGTATGGGCAGCGGGGGGGTGAGAGAGCGGCGGGATGACAGGGGCTCGGGGTCGACCTCGGGTCTGGGCTGTGGGATTGCACTGCGGCCGCCGTTGACCTGCCGTACACTGGCCCTGTGCGACCGTACAGGCAGTACAAGGTCCGCGCCAAGAACGCGCAGGAGGCGCACGAGGCCATCCGCCCCACGCACCCCGCCCGCTTGGTCCCGGGCTCCCCCGACCTGGCCGCCCTGGACCTCGACCCAGACCAGGTGGGGCCGGGGCGGGTGTGCAAGTTGGAATGAGGTGCAGCCTCAGCAGCGGCAGTGGCCGGCTGTCTGTCTGTGGCCGGCTAAAGGCGGGGCGTACGTGCTGCCGGGGCGGGTCTGCAGGCCGTGTTGATGTGCAGGCAGGGCTGGCCGCCAGCCACAGCCTCAGCAGCGGCAGCAGCAGCTACCCAAGTCCCGCGTTGGATCGGCTCGCGTGTGGAGGCCATTGGTATAGTTGAGGTTGGGAGACGGTGTGTAGGGGCAGACTCGCTTTAGGAAACCCAGTCACCCCTCAACCTCCTCTTGTGCTGCCTTGCCCACCCCAGAGGGCGCTGTACGAGATGATCTGGCGGCGGGCGGTGGCCTCGCAGATGACCAGCGCCAGTTACGAAGTGGTCAGTGCGGGGGCAGTGAGCGCCTGTGCAAGCGGCCATGTTGCTCGGGTAGCCCTTACGCTCGCACCAGGGGCAAAATGCAATGACGGTGGCCCTCCTTCCCATTCCCCACCCGCCTTCCGCCTCCAACCCTTCGTCCACACAGGTGACTGTGGAGCTATCGGGCGATGGCGGCGCTCTGACGCTTCGTGCGGGCGGCCGTGCGCTGTTGGACTCGGGTTTCCTGAAGGCCTACGATGACGTCTCAGTGGAGGGCGATGAGGAGGAGGCCCCGGCGGAGGCGCAGGGAAGGGACAGCGACGCAGAGGAGGGGGGCGCGGGCGGCAGCGGCGCCGCGCCCGCCCCAGCCGACAACGTCGGCGCGGCGGCGGCGCAGCTGCTCAAGCTGCAGGTGTGTATGCGCGATTGTTATGTCCACTCTGACAATGTAGCAGAAGATCTGGCTGTGTCCAGTGCTAGTGTCTCAGGCCCTCCTGTGTCCAATCTTCCACGTCAACGCAGTCCGGCGCCGCCCTGGCCGTGCGCTCCGTGGCTCCCCTGCGGCACACCACCCGGCCTCCCCCCCGCTTCACGGAGGCGTCGCTGGTGCGGGCGCTGGAGGAGCGGGGCATCGGGCGGCCCTCCACGTACGCACCCATTATGTCGCTGCTGCAGGTGGGGTGCGGGTGGGGTTGGTGTTGGTGTTGGGGTGGGTGTGGGGCTGGATGGAGTGGGGTGGCAGGTTGCGGGAGGGTCCCCCAGGGAAGGTTGGTACGCCTTCGCAAGCTTGGAAAGCTGCCCCCTTGGTCCCAGCCACGACCCCACCACCACACCCACCTCCAAGGTCCCAACCCCGCCCCATCCACCCACCTCCCAGGACCGCGGCTACATGGCGCGCGAGGGCCGCTCGCTGCTGCCCACCAGCCTGGGCCGAGTGCTGTCGGCCTTCCTGGCCCGCTACTTCGAGCGGGTGGTGGACGAGGGCTTCACGCGGGACATGGAGGGGCGGCTGGACGACGTGGCGGGTGGGTGGCCCACAGGGAGGCGGCAGGCGGGCAGGGGCTGGGGATGCGGACGACTTACCACGGGCGGCGCTGTAGTGACGATGGCCGTGGCAGGGCCAGCACGTTCCCTATCCAGCCAGGATGCAAGCGTTCAAGCGGCAGAGCTCAAGGCAGGGCGCGTTCGGGCTCGATCTCCACGGTTTGCAATTGCTGTGAACTGTCAGCCTAAGCCCCGCTCGTTTCCGGCGCCCCGCCCACAGGCGGCCGCGCGGCTTGGAAGGGCGTGCTGCGGGACTTCTGGGGCCCCTTCGCGGCCTCCGTGGCGGCCATGGGCGCCGTCCGCACCACCGCCGTGTTCGACTACCTGGACTCAGCGCTCGAGGGCTTCCTCTTCCCCGGCGCCAACCGGCAGCAACAGCTGCTTGCGGCCGGCGGGGCGGGGTCCGGGCCGCAGACAATCGACGTGACCGCAACGGCGGTGGAGCGCGGGGGGCCTCAGCAGCAGGGGGCGGGGGTGGAGCCGGCGCGCGTGTGCCCCAAGTGCGGGCGCGGGCGGCTGGTTCTCAAGCCCTCGCGCTTCGGCGGCTTCATCGGCTGCACCATGTTTGGGGCGGAGGGCGTGGAGTGCGGCTACGCGCGGCCGCTGCTGCCCGTGATGCCGGGGGGCTCAGGTGGGTGGCTCCTGCGCTTGCAAGATGAACCGGTCCTTGCGAGGAAGGCTTTAGCCCTTGGCTGCGAAGCGGGTTGAGGTGAGCTCGGGCCCTGGCAGTCGTGGAGAGCGGTAGGGAGCCAGCCTGGCCGTGACTAAGTCGCTGTTCTCTCGCTGTCCTCATGTGTGCAGACGCCTCGCTCGGGTCAGAGAGCGACTCGGAAGCGGCTTCCACTTCCGCCGCGGCCACGGAGCGGTTGCTCGGCCACCACCCCGACACTGGGGAACCTATTTACGTACGGCTCGGCCCGTACGGCCTGTACGTGCAGCAGGGCGACACGCCGCCCAAGAAACCCAAGGCCAAGGCCAAGAAACCCAAAGCCAAGGCGGGCAAGGCCAAGAAGGGCAGCAAGGCCGCCGTGGAGGCGGCTGAGGCTGCGGCCCTCGCCTCTGCGGCCGACGCGGCGGCGGCGGAAGAGGCGGCGCCCGCCAAGCCGCGGCGGGCATCAGTCCCCAAGGTATGTGCGAGCTCTGCATGGTACACCTCAAAACGTTGATCATGCCCTACAGCGTCCGCCGTCCACCTTCCACGCTCCCGGCCTCCATGTCCTGCCGCCTCGCTTCTGACCCCACGTCATCCTCCCACCACCAACCCGTGTGTCCGCGCAGGAGCGAGGCGCCAACCCCACCGTCGCGGGCGTTACGCTGGCGGCGGCCCTGGCCCTGCTGGCGCTGCCCCGCACCGTGGGCCTGCACCCGGGCGACGGGCAGCCCGTGGTCGCCAACAACGGCCCCTTTGGGCCCTACGTGGCCCACGCGGGCCTGTCGGCCAGCCTGGGGCGCAAGGCCACGACGCAGGTGCGGTCCTGCGTGGGCCTGGGTGGGCCGTGCTGGGGGACCGACGTGGGGCCTACTCAGGCTTGTGTCAGGCCATGCGGGGCTTGACGGGCCGAGCTAGCATGGAGGATGTCCTTGCTGACTCGTCCCAACCGCCAACCGCCAGGACGTGGACCTGGAGACGGCAGTCCTCATTCTGGAGGCCAAGCGGGCTCGCGCGGCAGCCCGGGAGGCCAAGGGCCTGCCGCCGCTGCGGGGCCGCGCCAGGGCCTCTGGTGGCTCTAAGAAGTCGGCCAAGGTGCGACCGCGGGTGGGGGCCAGCGCACGCGCCAGCCAGCGAGTACCGGTAACCTGAGCGCACGGACGGCAGAGGCAGAGTCCGCATCCCATCCCGGCTCAGCCACACCACCTGCCTTGCCATTTACCTGTACACGCTTGCGGTGCGTTGCAAATGTATCTTCACGGTCCCTGCACAGTCATTTCCATCCTACCGCATCCTGCCGCTAACGTTTTGCTCCCGCCCACGCTCTCATCTCCCACGCCGCCCAGGCCCCGGCCAACTCGGGCTACAACCTGTTCCAGAGCACGCGCTGGGCCGAGATGAAGGCCGCGGCCCCGGCCCCCGCGTGGCGCGAGGCGCAGGCCGCCATCAGCACCGAGTGGCGCTCTCTGGACCCCGACCAACAGTCGGCGTGGGCACAGCGGGCGGAGGCGGAGGCCGCGATTGCGGCGATGCAAGCGCCGGCGGCGGCGGAGCAGGCGCAGCAGGGTGCGGAGGCCGAGGGGCAGGAGGCGGTGGCGGAGGCGGATGTCAAGCCCAAGCGAGGCAGCGGGGCAAAGGCGGCCGCCACCGCGAAGCCCAAAGCCAAAGCCAAGGCCACGGCAAAGGCCAAGGCGAAGGCCGCGGGGAAATCCACCTCCTCGGCCAAAGCCCGCAGCACGTTTCGAAGCAGCGGAGCCACGGCCACGGCCGCCGCTGCGCCGCCCGCGAACGCCTACCTGGCTTTTTGCCGAGTGCGCCGCCCGGGGATCCGCGCGGAGAACCCGGGGGGCACCCTGGGAGACGTGTCTCGCCTGCTGGCCGCGGAGTGGGCGGCGCTCGGGGAGGCGGAAAAGGCGCAGTACAGGGCGCAGGTGCAGGCCTGAGTACAGTAGTGCGGGATGCAGGCGGCAGGGCCGGAGTCGATTCGGGTGGAGTCGGGATGGGCTGGGGCGATCCTCAGATGGTGACGGGGGTAGTCCGGGAGATGGAGGCGCTTTGGAGAGGCGGTGAGTGGTGGGCAGGATGGGCTTGTTGGGCGTGTGGGATGCGCATATCTAGGGGATGCGTATCTAAGGCCTGTCTTGCAGAGGAAGCACGGGTGTGGTCGTAGCGGGGCGACCAATGGAGGGCCGCCTGATTTGTAGCCGGGTTTGCAGTCGCACACTCCCTCGGCGCGGTCAGAATAGGGGCGGGTTGGTTAGCGGCAGGCCTTCTTACATGTGAGCAGTGCGGGGGTTGAGCAGGACCAGGTGTTTACGTCATGCACAGCCTTGCGGCATTGAACATTGGCTTTTGGCCCAGAGCGCAGGGAATCGGACGGCAGCGGGCATTGCATGTCGGCAGTCTGCGCTGCAACACCCCTTTAAGGAAGCGCGTGTCACGCAAACCCGTGCGGCTTCGTCGTCTGCGAAGCCTTGCAGCATTGAACATTGGCTTCAGCATGCCGTGATGCTTGGCTGGGGCTTCTGGCAGCGGTGTGCCAAGGACCATGTGGAGCTAGCACGTGTAGCCGTTCATCCCCCTTCTTGATGCGTCATTCATTCTCGATAGGTACCGACGTTCCCCAGGAGCCATCAGGAGCAACCCACACCCTCATCCCCGCCTTTGGACAGCACAACAGCATGCACACAGACGTGCGTACGGCACATACCAGATCAGCGGGGCAAGGCGCAGACCTGCCTGCCATTACGTAAGCAATAGCCGAATTCAATTCGAATTCAAGGAAACCCCACCAGCCACCGGGGGCACAAAACGGCATGAATGCACACCGCGCGCCCCAACACGCATGCCACGCATGCCACAACTTAAGGGGGCTCGACCTCCTGCTACGGTATAGGCACGGACGGCGGGGCGCATCCACCCGCTCATCATTGCGGGAGGGGGCACTTGGTGCTGACGAAGTGCAGCGTCATAAAGAGGGACTCGGGCGGGGCGGTGTCGGTGTGTTTGTAGAGCTTGGTGACGGTGAAGGACATGGGGCCCGTGAAGACGGGCCCGGGGGGCAGCAGGGTGGGCTTGGGCTTCCAGGAGCCTGCGCGGCGGAGGGTGGAGCATGGATTGCAGGGGAAGGGACGGGGTGAGGCGGCGCGGTGAGGGGGAGAGAGGGTGGACCTCAGGGGGGCGAGCAGCTGAGCAGCTCATTGCCCTATGTTGCCTCTACCCTATTTGGTCGCCTGCGGACCTTCCCCCACGGACCTGGAGCGTTGCGGGGCATGTTGCTGCCCAGGAATGCGTTGATGTCGGAGGCCGAGAACGCGGCGGCCTTGAGCTCGACATCGAAGCTGACTTGGTACTTGTACGTCTTGGTGCCGCCGTTCTTAGTGGCGATGTCTTTCAGCCAACTGCAAGCAGGGAAGCAGACTCACGTGGGTGCAGCTCGGGCCGGGTGGAAGGGCGGCCAAGGGAGCGATGTGGCCGAGAGTTGCAGTGGGGTGCGTGAGCCGCAGGGGGCCGGAGGGCATGGCACACAACCAATGCCGTGACTCACACGCTGATGGTGAGCTCCGCGGCCACGTAGCCCTTCTCCTGCATGTTCTGGCCGCAGCCCGCGCACATGATCACGTAACCCGCCTGAGTCATGTACGTCACACCACCCTGGGGAGCGTGACGACCGGAGAGGAGGCGGAGGCATGAGATCACAGCGAGCAGCCCAGAAGACACAAGTCAAGAGCACGGAGGGCACTCTGGTGGGTTAAGGGTGATGCGTCACAAAGCGTACGGATACGGTACGGCAACGCACCCCTGGCGGTGGGGGGATCTTGAACACGGTCCCCCAGTTCTTGCTGTTGCCGTTGCCGTCTGAGATGGGCACGGGGGTCCTGGGAGGTGCCGTGGGGGGTCAGGAAGGCCGTAGCGGACGGTTGGTAGGCAGCTGGGGTGACAAGAGGAGTACCGCAAGCAGGTGTGGGTGGGTGGCAGACATGCGTTTGACCAGGCATGCTGGAAGCCAACATGCATGCACCAAGCAAGGGTCGGGCTCACCAGAAGACGCTCTGGCGGGTGTTGCGGGTGCTGATGGCCTCACCAGACACGGGCTCAAAGGCGTTGACGGAGGACCAGGCAGTATCGCTGGAGCACACGGGGGCAGGCAGCGGGAACGGAGGGGGGAAGTCTGGGGGAGAAATCGAGTTGGGGGCGACAGGGTTCACGGGGGGCTCTGGGCTGGGAGGGGGTGGAGGGGGAGACGGCGGAGGCGGGCTGGGGCTGGGCGGCGGGGGGCTGGGCGGTGGAGATGGGGGAGGCGGGGGCGGGGGGCTGGGTGGCGGCGGGCTGGGCGGAGGGGACGGAGGAGGAGGGGGCGGAGGGCTGGGAGGTGGGGGGCTGGGCGGAGGGGACGGCGGAGGAGGGGGCGGGGGGCTGGGCGGAGGGGGACTGGGCGGTGGAGAAGGGGGAGGCGGTGGCGGAGGGCTGGGTGGCGGGGGGCTGGGCGGGGGTGAGGGGGGAGGCGGCGGCGGGGGGCTGGGTGGCGGGGGGCTGGGCGGGGGCGGGGGAGGCGGAGGGGACGGGGGCGGAGGGCTTGGGCGGGGCGGCCGGGGTGACGGCGGAGGCCTCGGCGGACGAGGCGGAGGCGGAGGCACGCAGACGGGCACGTCAATAGTCACAGTGCACACATTCGAGACCCCCCCGCAACTGCCGCCACCGCCGGCGCAGCACTGCGTGGGAGGAATGCAGGCGGTGCGGGCAGTCAGCGCAGCGCAGCCGGGGCAACATCAGGCCCTCGCCTCAGAAGGAGAGGACGGGAGAGGCTCGCTGGGGGGGATCCAGCACCGTGCTGACACGCCTACCTTGCCGCCGGAGCAATCCTGTTCGCCGATGTTCAGGCCGTCGTGGATCTGTCGCGGGGAAAAGGGTAGGCGTAGTCACGGCAGGAGTTGCGGTATTTGCAGATGTGCGGGTGTGCAGTCCGACCCTCCCAACAGTCCATGCAGCTTTCTCCTGCGGGTTTGGGCTCAAGTCTCTCCCCGCGGTCCGACTGTTCACCAGCAAGCACAGCCCTCAGGACTTTCGCTTGCTCCGCCCCGTGTACCGGTACATACACCACGGCCGCACGCACCTGCAATGTCAGGGTCGAGTCCGTGGGGTCCTTGAGCGTAATGTCGATGGACGAGCTCTCGTCACACCTCAGGTTGATGACGGGATTGCCGTCGGCGTCCACGCCGCTCGACGAGCCCGCATCGCCCTTGGGGCAGTCAGCGTTGGAGCAGGCGCCGCCAGCGCAGCAGATCTGTACGGCAGATCACGTGGTTGGGTAGGAGGGGCGTTAGCACGCCTAGAGACAGGGGGTCAAGCGGCTTGGGTTGTCAGGAATGGGGGGCCCCTCCCCTGCTTGGCAGCACGTTCTCCCCACGCTATGCACGCGTACAGCTTTAGTTCTGCATGCAGGAACGCCCCCTATGTTGCACTTCTGACACGCACGGCACTGCCGTACAGGTGGCCGTACTCACCCAGCTCAGGGTGCCGTTCTTGCACTGGGAGAGGTCGACGCGCAGGCTGCCGAAGCCCGTGCACACGGCCTGCGCATGGGCAGGGCCGCAGGGGAAGTGCAGACACGGGGCGTTCATCAACGGTGATATTTCCAGGCCTTGCGGCCGCGTAAACAGGAAGAGGGCTTGGCTGTGGCTGGGTTAAATCAAGCACGAGCCCAAAACCGTCCACATACAACATACAGCGTCCCGGGCAAGCTGCCCCCCGACCATAACCTTGCCAGCGTGCCTGCACCCGGCGTATCGGTCGCACGAGATGCAAGAAGCCCGCTCTCCTGGGCGAGCGCGCGGCGAGCGCCCGTGGTGCCCCACGTCCAGTCCTCAGTGGTCACGGGGGCGGCAGCTGACGCTTGGAGGGCGACGAGCTGGACGCCCGCGGCAATGGCCAAGGCGACGAAAGGCATCGCTGCCGCAGCACCACCCCGACTCGCCACCATTGGCGCGATGCGTGGCCTAGCAGCACTACTGGGGGTTGTAGCGCGCGAACGCCGCGGAGCAATCGCTCGCTTGCGAGCAAGATAGGCCTTGAAACGCGTGAGACGTAGGCGAGACGTACGCCCGCTGCACGGTGTGACCGCTGCACAGAGCCGCTGCTACTACAAGCGACTTGCACTACGTTATACCAAATGCACACCGACTGCCGAGCTATATATCACCACACAACTGGCCCAGCCCAATGAGTCCTCCAGACACGGGACTGTACGGGGTGTGCGGGGTGATGACGCATACAGATGTGGGGAGTGACCAGTGACCAGGACTTCGCGCATGTGGGGCACGTCGCTGTTTCTTCGTGTAATCTTGAAACACCATCCATGCTGACGCATCCGTGAAGCCTCGCTCGCGTCGGCCAGCGCGTACGTCCCACTCCTGGAGTACGTCTGCCCGCAGTGCCACAGCAGTACGTCTCGCCTGGTCTCGCCCCCAATCCCCCCGGCCCAGGGCCTCCGTCCGCATCCATGGTTCAGCCCCTAGCACCCTTGCACCTTGAGAAGCCTCTTGCGCAGACATGGGGGGCGGGGGCGCTTACAAGTAGATTGCGTGGAGCACGCCAGGGCCTCCCAGGGCACGCCCAAGGGCCGCTGGCCCCCGGAGGCCTCCTGGCTGGCCGCCCTCCTCTGCCCTGCCCCGCCATTGCCCCCGCCCCAGCCCCAGCCCCCACCTCCAGCATGCGTAAGAGCCTTCTTCCTCCTCAGGTAAGGAGGGAGGACGGGGCGCCTCTCGTGTCGGCTTTTGGCGCGATCTGCATCCTTCTGCATGCGATCCTGGAGCCCGGGTTTCCCCGCAGCCTCTTGACGCAGCTCGACATCTTCCTCTTTGTTGCCCGAAGATCAGGATGCCATAGCTCATTGCTAGTAAAGCTGCACCTCGGGCGCGCGATTACTTTTGCCTGCCCGCTCCTTCCGCATTGCAACCAGCTCTAGAATGGACCATCTATACTCTCGTCATACAGTCTCGGGGCCCGACAAGGAAGGCTGCATCGACCCTAGCCGCGTTTGGTTGCCAGAGCTCGTCGCGCGCTTGGCCTCCTTCTTACCGCCCAACGAGGTGGCATGTGTGCTGCGCCTGGTGAATCGCGAGGCCGCGGAGCGTTGCCAGGACCGCAACATCGTCGAGATCTCGCAGCCATCCCCGCGCGGTGTCTTCGCCGCGCAGTGGTCCGCGCCGGCTGCAGCGCTGAGCCTTGCCCTGCAGCAGAGGCGCCAGCTGCTGGTTCTGACGGCCGGCACCGGGGACTTCGCAAACCTCGCGGTCGCCGCGGAGGCTGCCGGCGTAGCGCTGTCGTTCGCCCGGCGGGCCGCGGCCAAGGCGGGTAAGCTCCAGGCCTGCCAGTGGCTCTGCGAGCAGGGACCGCCGCAGTACCACGCGGCCTGGCGCCGAGAGGTGCTTGAGGCAGCGGCCGAGGGCGGCCACAAGTGCTTGTGCGAGTGGGCCCTGACACCGCTGTCCGGTGCGGCCGACGGCGACACTGTGTGGAGCAACCAGGCGGTGTCTCGAGCGGCCCGGGGCGGCCACCTGGAGATAGTCGACTGGCTGCTGTCCGTGCGGCCGCGGAGCTCCCAGGGGCTGGAGTGGAGCAGAGTCCTGATTTGCGCCGCGGCGGGCTGCAGCCTCGCGGCGTTCCAGCAGCTGTGTGGACGGCACGGAGGGCTGGAGGCGCTTAGGACCGGGGACCCGGATGAGCCTCTGGACGACGTTCTGGTGTCGGCCCTGTGAAGCACCACGCCGGACTGGAGGGTGGGTGCGTGGGCGTGCCGGCTGGCTCCAGGGGCTCCTGTGTCGTACCTGCGCGTTCATGTGGGAAGCCGCCCTCTCAACCAGGTTGCATGCTAGGCATCCGGCATGCCGGCCGCCGCACGTGCAACCGCATTCCCACTCCCAGGCTTTCTCACTCATCAAGAAGCCCTTGCTGCATGCATGCATGCGCGCCACGGCTGCGCGCAGGCCAAGGTCGACTGGATCATGACGGAAGGCATGTGCTACCCCAGCGACTACGACCAGTACGAAGATTACAACTCTCTCGGCGACTGCCTCTTGCACTCGGCCTACCGGAAGATCGCCCTGGTCCCGGGCGAGGCGGCGGCGGAGCGCTACGCCTGGCTGACGAGAGGCCTGGGCGGTGCGCCGAAGCGCTACGGCGCCCTGAGGGAGGCGGCGCGGGTAAGGAAGGGAGGTGCTCTGGGGCGGCAAGCGGTCAAGCCCGATGCCGCACACCTGCCCGTCCCGCGGTGGGTCCCGCGGTGCAGGGCCTAGCCAGTCCCCTTTGCGCCTGGCTAGACTGGCATCTGCTGCCCCGCGCCCTTATTCCCAGGCCGGTAACGCTGCGGGCGTGACTTATCTTCTGGGCTTGGGCGTGAGGAGCGACCTCTTCATTGAAGACTGGGAGGGCACAAACCTCTCTCTGGAGGTCCTGAAAGCACTACGCGCCGCGGGCTGCCGGCTTTGCCCTGGGCGTCTGGCCGCCGCTGCTTGCCGCTGCGGCCAACTCGAGACCCTTGACTGGCTTGAGGAGACCTTCGGTAACGATGTCGCTGGCGTCAAAGACCGGGTGCTGGGCTTCTGGGCAGCCCGCTCTGGCGACTGCGGGCTGCTGACCGAGCTGAGGGGCGAGCTGGACAGCGGGGCGTGGGGGCTGGCGGTGTCTGGGGGCTGCGGCCGAGTGCTGGAGCTCCTGCACGAGTGGGGCATCCCCTTACCGGTGAGCGGGCGGGAGGGAACCGCCTGGTAGAGCGAGGCTCTTGGCACCAGAGGCTTGACTCGGCCTTGCCGAGCATCAGGTACGCTTGGGGAACGTGATACTCATGGCATGATACCGCGTTTTACAAGAGTCTTTGATTGCCTGCGTGCCCGCACGCAGGAAGAGGAAGGGAAGCTCCGAAACCTGTGGGCTACCGCCGCGTCCAACGGCGACCTGCGCACGCTGCGCGTCATGCGCAGCCTCCCCGGAGGCGGCGTTCCCTGGGGCCCAGACGATGGCGCCACGTTCCAACGGTGCATCATGGGCATCAACGGCAGGGGCGCACCGCCCGAGTACCTACAAGAGCTCATTGCCATGGGCTGCCCGCTGGGCCGCCTGGATGGCGCCATCAGCTGCGCCATCAGCTGTGTAGCGGGTTGGCGGGGGTGGAGGCGGCGGGCTGTGTTTCAGTGGCTGCTCCAGGTGCAGCGCGGGCTGCAGGGGCAGCAGGGCCGCGGGGCTGGCCCGGGCGGGGTGCTGAGGCTCGCGCCGTGGGGGTGATGATGCGTGGGACGAGTGCGCCGGTTGGACGGGGTAAGGGCGACGGGGAACGGGAAGGGGAGGAAGGCGTTGGGAACATGCATGTTGGAGACGGGTGCTGACATGGTGGAGACGGGCACTTGCGCAGCCTTTCTGATGCGCACTCGGGGCGGTGGGCATAGCCCTCGGACGATGTGGACCGGGGAGGCAGCTGAGCAGGAGCTAAGCGGCAGTAAGTGCTGTGGGCACGCTGAGGGGAGTGCTCGAAGGAGCCGCCACCATGTAAGTCCGAAGGTGCGTCCGAGTCAAGCTCATGGCCCTCCAGCTGGACGGTCGCCACCAGCAACGAGCGGTCACGGCACGAGGTGAGGGCTGGGGTGAGAGGGGTAAATGGGGGCAGGGGGCAGCAAGGCTGGTTTCTCTGTACAATATGTAATGTATGACTGACTTGGTTACGGCCTTAAGGGTGACAGCTTGTGAAATGGCGGGCGCGGGGCCTGTGGGAGGGGCGGGTGGGGCGCTGGGACGGCGGCATGGGGGCTGCCAGACGGGGCAAGACGGGGGGAAGACGGGGCCTGGGCACTCGTGGCACCCGTGCCGTACAGGCCTGCATGGGCCGCCGTGGGCGCCTTATAAGAGGGCCAGTCGGCCGACCGCCTCTATTCTCAAATCTCTCTTCAGGACACTCTCTTCCGCGGACTCGCTTCTCACTCTCAACTAAAGGTGGAACTCCAGTGCTGGGAACCTGGGTGGCGTGTGGCGTCCCTAGTGTAGAGCAGCGTGTTCCAGTCCAGTCGCATCGTGCGAGTGCCTTCGTTCGAGTGTGACTACCATGGCGTGCGTCCTCAAGTGTCTTCGCGTGTCCTTGTGCGGGCTGGGGTGAGCGTGGCATCTCTGCCTGTGCGCATGAGCATGGGCGCATCAGTAGCTGCCCACTGAGCATTCGCGCATGCGCGGTCCTTACAAAGTGCCTTCACGTCATGGCTGCATTCGCTTGCGCTAGTTTGCGGGGCGTGGAGAGGCCTCTCGCGAAAGAAGCATGCAAGCGCGCACTTGCGGCGAAGCCGGCTCTTCCCGCAAGCCTGCCCCCCAAATGCTTAGAACATATGCACCTATTACTTGAAGGCCCTTCGGAGTACCTCCGCGGAGTAACTTGCGCTCTGTAGTAAACATGCCGCCGTCCGTGAAGGCAGCCGAGCACTCAGTTCCTTGCGGCTCCGGCACGCACATGTCTTCCGTAACATTATTAGTGTATAGGATAGCTCTCAGCGTGCTGTACCCCTTGTGGCCCGGCCGTCGCTCGCGACGGTTCATCCTCGGTGATCCTGCACGCCGCGCACGAACTCGCTGGCACACGCTCACGCTTGATGCATCCCGTCGACATATAGAGCTCCTGCGCATGTCGCTCACACTCTGTGTTGCCTCCTGCCCTCGCCATTCCTGTGCAGGAGATGTGCTCTCCCCCAGCTCACACGGGCTCTGGCCGCCCTGCTCATCAGCGTCGCCCTTGTCGCCGTCGCCGCGCTCTGTGCGCTTCTGGCCGCCCTGACGCCGCTCTTCTGGAACGTGTTTGTGGTCCACGCCCTGGTCCACCAAGCCAAGCGCTCCCGCGAGCCTGTTGGCATGGTGGGTCTGGGGACGGGAGGGATTCGGGGAAGCGGGAGGGGTTACGAATGCAGCAAAAGCTAAGACGGAACCTGTAACAGGCAAGAAGTCAGTCAGGGCAGGGCACTCGGGAGGGAGCCTGCTTTGCTGACAGACGGATGCACCCAACGCAGCACACAACGCCGTGACCTAACCCCCAACGCCGTGACCCCCTCTCCATATTCGTCTCCAGGCTACCCCCCTACATTGCTGCCTCCTCGATGCCCGTGCCTCCACCGCCTCCCTGGCCCGCTCCTCCTCGGCCTGCGGCAGCGGGGCAGAGCTCGGCAGCCTGGACTCTGCAGAGGCCGCCGACTGGCCCTGCCTCGACAGCCCGGAGGGCCCCTCCCCCGCCGACACCTCCTGCCCGCCCCAAGAGCCCGAGCCCGCTGAGCCTCAGCCGAACCCAAGCACGCCTTCCAATTGTGCGGCCTACATCCTCGCCTCCACTGCTGCCGTCTCGGTGGTCGAGCCCAACTCCACCGCCACCCCCGCATCGGCTGCCGCCCCCTCCACCGCCGCTGGCTCCTCTCCCAACGCCGCCGTCCCCTTCTCGGACCAGCAGACCCCGTCCCTCTGCGCCGCCATCGCCGCCGCCATCCACCACCACGCCCTCGCCACCACCCCCGAGGGAGCCCGCGACCCCCTCGGTCTCCCCATCGAGCCCGTGCCCCCACCGCTGTGCCTCCAACCGGGCGCCTCCGCCGCCTTCACGCCCGCCCCCGGCGCACGGCTGCTGGGCGGCCCCGCCCCGGGCGAGCCCACGCACCGGCCCTTCGTCGCCCTCCGCGCCACCGTGCAGCAGGGCACCCTCGCCCTCACCTACCCAGACGGAACCAAGCTGCACATCCCCGCCGGCCGGAAGGTCATCACCCTGCCCCTGGGCGCCGCCAAGACCGCCACGCCCGCACCCCGCCTGCCCGCCCTCGCCGCCCGCGCGGCCTCACTGCTGAGCGCCGAGCCCTGCGCCTTCGCGGTGCGGGACGGAGCGCTGGCGGCGGCGGGCGGGCAGGCGGCGGTGTTCGACTGCGCGCTGCCGCTGCTGGCGTGGACGGTGGCGGAGGCCCCCGGCCGCCCCGACGCGATCGACCTGGTCCTCTACACGGGCTGGGGCGAGGGCGGGGACCTGGAGCAGGTGCTTGACGCAGCCATGCGCCCCGGGGACCTGGGCCTGGGCCCGGACGACGACGCGCTGCAGGCGCTGCTGTTCCCCGGCGGCGGGCCGGTGGTGGACTGGGGCGCTGTGTTCTCCTGCCTGCTGGGCAGCCTGCAGCTGCTGGGGGCGGTGGAGGGGGCGGACCTGGTGCACACGGACGCCAAGCTGGCCAACATGGTACAGCAGGCGGGGCGCGTGAAGCTGATCGACCCGCCCGGCAGCGCGCGGGTGGCCTCCGTTCCCTCGCTGCTGGCCGCCGGCCTGCCGCTGGACGCGGCGCTGACGTGGCACCGGCTGCAGGGCGTGCGGGCCGAGTGCTTCACGCCGCTGCTGGGGCCGCCCGAGGCCTTCCTGCGCCGCGGCAAGGCGCTCGCGGAGGGCCTGGCCCGGGACGAGCCCGGCTGCGAGGCGGAGCTGCGGCGGGCCGAGGCCGAGGCGCCGGGGCTGTTCATGCTGGTCGCGCTCGTCCTGGCAGGACAGCACGCCGAGCTGGATCTGGGCCTGGGCGGGATGTCGTACTTCTGTATCGCCTCGCACATCTACCTGTGGGCGCGCAGCCTGCTGCTGGCGCTGGAGTCGTGCGAGCGGCGGCTGGCGAGGCGCGCGGCGGCGGCGGGGTGGGGCGGCGTGGGGCCGGCCAACGAGGCGGCGCTGGGGTGTCTGCGGGGGCTGGCGGCGCAGTGCCTGGCGCCGCTGCCCTCGCAGCGCCCCACGCCCGCGGCCGTGGCGGAGCAGCTGGCGGCGCGGATGGAGGAGATGGGGCTGGTGTGCGCGTGAGCCGAGGGGGGCTGGCGGGATAAGCCCTTCACAGTATGCAAGCACATGGAACGCGCGGCGGAGCTGCGGGCAGTTGAGACTGATCACCGCATGTCGAGCGTGGGGATTTTGAAAGAACTCTAGTTGGATGGGTTATCTGGGGCGCCAGGGGCCCGTGCGTGGGGCAAGGAGGATTGAAGAGCAACCAAGCGAGTCGGGCAAGCAGCGGGCGGTTGAGACTGCTGTTCACCGCATGGCAAGCGTGGGGCATTTGTGGGAACTCTACATGGATGGGTTATCATGGGGCGCCAGCGGCCCGTGGGGCAGGAGGACAACTGGACAAGAGGATTGGTGTGAGTCGGGGCGTATCTGTGGCTGGCAACCTCTTGATGGCGGCAGTGACAAGGCTTTTGAGTGGGCTAGGTTTCACAACAACCAACGAATGGACAGTGTGAGTACGAGGCATTGGCGCTAGTCTGTAGGCGGGGCTGAGGCTGGGTGAGGGCGGAGAGGGTGTGCATAGGGAGGACTGCCGTGCGTGCAGGGGTCTTGGCCCCTGCCTGAGCTGTAACGCAAGCGACGATTGCACCGAGCGAGCCCTTCAGGAGCCCTTCGCACTTGCCGGCAGCACTTCCACGTTCTGCCTTACAACCCGGCACAAGCAGCTTGCTGGGCGCACACAGGCTACGGACCCTACTACAGGCCTGCCCTCCAACGGCACATCAACCCGCCCACCACTCCTCCCCTTCATCTTGGACCGAAGGCCCCGTCGGTGGACACACCGTCCACGCCATCTATGCGCCTCTCCGGACAGTCTCTCGCCCACGCCACGACGACAAGGGCGGGAACACGACGTACACTGACCGCCACTGCACTTGGCCTGCCCGTGCCAACCACACATCACGCCCAGCCCTCGTCTCCTCCTTTCTCCTCCGCCACCTCCCTCTCCAGTCCTCGCCTTCTCCGCAGAGACTCCCCCTGCCTGTAGCCTACCCTTCTTGGAAAGGACATACACCTTAAACCGAATCCCGCGCAACTGAACTGAATTCTGCACACGGCCTGCAAAACGCGATGCGACGGCACTCGCTCATCATGAAGTAGCGCTCCCACACCCCACACGCGTGGGGTGCCGAAACGTAGATCTGGCATGCTTGTACGGCACAAGTGATGACACGCTGGACAACACGCCATAACCTGGGGCCCCCAGGCGGCCAAACTCAGCGGACATCCAAAGGGTGACCCTTATCGTAAAGCGCAGCACATCCCAGCTCAGCTCCGGGTGGCCATGTGCCTGTCAAGACGAGTGCCAAAAGGCTGTGCCCGTGACGGAGAGAAGCATCAGATACAACAGGAGCGGCCTCACAGCCATCCCTGTCTAAGCACACAACCAGTAGGCGTCCAACATGGCAGGGGTGCAAAGCGCACAACAGCCTGCCGAGATGCAACCGGATGCAACACGTACAACACACCAGATGCGATGCAGATTGAGAGCCCGCCAGAAGTCCATCACTGTACAGCAGCTGCTGCCTTGCCGCTGCCGGGCCAGAACCGGGCCGCGACAATGACTGAAAGGATCAAGCCCCCTTCATTCACCACAATGTCGCCCGACGCCGCACCAGACCCGCCTGCTAGAGCTCATGTTCCTTCCCTCTACGTCACGTGCCACAGCCTAGACCACCCCGCCCCACGCAGTAGCATGGCGCTAGCATTCAAGGGCCCATGCGTGCGTTGAATCGTTCAACTCTGACGTTGCTCCTAGACTCTCCACGCCTGCTTCCCACCGTCACCTAGCTCGCCTCCTGTCCCCTCCCTCTATGGGTTAAGCACCAACACGCCTCAGGAGGCCGGAAGCGCTTGCGCCCTCCGACAAACCTCGTAATGGCCTTATGACATCTCGGACTCCGGTCCTCCCAAAGTCCTGCCTGAGCACACGCATTCAACCTCCCACCTTTCCTCCTGCCTCCTTTCCATACCCGAAACTTGCTCCTTGCTCCACCTCGTCCTCCCCTCCATCACTCTGTGCATTCGTAGATACTCACCCCAGCCTGCCAGCCTCTGCCGCCGCCAGCAGGCCGCGGAGGGCCCCGATCACCTCCACGAAGGCCGGCCTCGCCGCCGGGTCGTCCGCCCAGCAGGCGGCGATGAGGGCGGCCAGGTCGGGGGGCGTGGTGGGGGGCAGCGGGGGGCGCTGGCACTGCACGCCCACCACGAAGATGACCTGAGGGGGAGGGAGAGTGGGTTGCGGGGAGGGGCGAGAAAGCCAGGGTGTGGTGGGAGCAGGCAAGGGACGAGAGTGGGAAGTTCAGGACGCCGAGAGTTCCGGTCGGAGGGGTGAGAGGAGAAGGCTGTCCCCCAGGCCCCATCCCGCTAGCTTGGGGCCCGCCCGCACCTGCATGGGGTTCTGCAGCTCCGCCCAGGGCTGCTCCCCGGTGAGGCACTCCCACAGGGTCACACCAAACTGGGGGCGGCAGGGGCGGCAGGGGAGGTGGCAGGTCAGTGGGAGTTGCGGAGGCTCGGACGCAGCATCGAGAACCCAGGACGGACGACTCATGTGGCGACCGCTTTGTCCGAGGCTCACCGCGTAGACGTCGACCTTCTCTCCCACGGGTCGCCCCTCGAACTGCTCCGGGGCCTGCGCGGACGGACGAAGGTCACACGACCCAACGTCAGGGCTTACAGACAGGCGGCACAGGGGCGTGCATGTAGATGCAATTGCACCGCTTCGATACCGCCCCCCGGCAGCCCCACCATGTACGCGGGCGTGCCGGCGTGGGCGTTGCGAGTGGACATGAGGGTGCGGTCCTTGATCTTGGCGATACCAAAGTCGGCCACCTAGGGGAGTGCGAAAGAGGGCGGCAAGCCATGAAGCGTGACGAGGGAACGGCACCGAAGGCGGACAAGACGGGATGGCAAAGAAGAGCGGTGACGCGAGGCGCTGTGACAAGCCCCCGCGTGACCGCACCTTGGCCGCACCGGACTCGTCCAGCAGCACGTTCTGGGGCTTGAGGTCTGCAGGGCCGGCAGGGAACGAGGCGGGGTGGGGTTGATGGCGAGGTGACGCCTTGACTCTCCTGTTTCTTCCCATACCTTCCGACGCCTCCCGGTACCTGCCCGTCCGGTACCCGGGACCCGAGCCTACCCCACTCCCTCCTCCCTCGCCCACGCACCCCGGTGCACCACGTTGAGCGAGTGCAGGTATGCCATGGCCCCCGCCACGTCCAGACCCAGGCGCAGAACCTGCGGTGATCGGAGTGTGGGTTCCGGGCGAAGCCGCAAAATAACAGTTGAGCACTGGCAGCGCAGAGTCCGGACAAGGTGCGCCTTCGCTCATCGGACGGTAGAGAGAGGGCGGCAACGCCCCAGCCCACCTGGATGAGGGACATGGGCGGGTAGATCTTGGCGCCCGTGGCCCTCCGCCGTGCGTGCAGGCGGCCGTGCAGGGAGCCGCCCGCCGCCAGCTCCTGGGGATTACGGTAGGGAGGCACACAGGGAAGGAGGGACGCGGCAAGGTCTGAGCCAGCGCTGTCCATGCATGGGCAGGCAGCGTGAGAAGGCACGTGGCAGATGAAGGCCTCGCGGGCATTATACGACAGTACGACAGCAGACCGCGCCACGCAGCATCGATCCCAGGGATGGTCCTGGTCCCACCTCGACGATGCAGACGTTGGGGGGAGCCAAGCAGGCGCCGAAGAAGCGAATGATGTGGGGGTGGCTCAGGCGGGACAGCACCTGATGAGCGGGATGAGACCGAGAAACGATGCTGGACAGGTCCTCAAAGCCCACCACGGGCCCACCCTGACCCGACCCAGGCCCAGTAGGTGGGACCGCCCGGGCCCACCTGGACCTCCTGCCGGATGCTCTCCACCGCCGCGGGGCACACGGCGCCGCCCTCGCCCTCCGCCAGCGGCACCACCTTGACAGCCACACGGCCCCCGCCCCAGCGCCCGCTGTACACGGTGCCGTACGCCCCCGATCCGATGCGCCGCTCTGTGTGGGAAGGGAAGGGGTGTGGAAGAGTAGAGGCATGAGTGTGGGCGAGTGGGCGGCAAGGTCAAGGTAGCTTCGAGCAGTCGATGAAGGTCGCAGGTGTGAGGAGGTGTGACAAGTGGCGGATTCGAGGGCAAGCAAGAAGCGCAGGTGCTCACCCAGCACAACGTCGCGAGCAAAGTCAATGGCGACCCAGGCCGTCGGCGGCGGCGGCATGCGGCGGCCCGACGGCGACAGGTAGCTGCTGGCGGCGGCAGGGTCGGCAGAGGCGCCGCCGCCGCCGCCCCCAACGACCGTCAAGGACGCAGCGGCGTCGCCACTGACGCTAGCGGCGGAGGCCTTGGCGAAGGTATTGGTAGCGCTCAGCGCGGCGGCGGCGGGGGTGGTGACGTCAGCAGGTACGGCATCAGTCAGAACGCTAGTGGCAGCGGCGGCGGCGGTGGCCTGCCGGTCCGCCGCCAGGGCCGCCGCAATGGGCCCTGCAGCTGCCGTCGCTTGAGCAAAGGGCGGCGCTGCAGCCGATGGCGGCGGGAGGTTGCCGGTAGATCGGCGATGGTGTGCCACTAAGCGTCCAGACGCCAGGCCCGCCGGCGCGCGTGGGCCGGCGGCGCCTCGTTCCGCGGCGTCCTCTGCTCCCTGCCCGCCGCCGCCGCCATCGCCGCCGCCGCCGCCGCCGCCGCCGAGGTTGAGGCCGGCCGCGCTGGCAGCGAGGAGAGCCATTCGGCCCAGCAGCTGGGCGGGCGAGGAGCGTGAGGGCTTGAGCACGGATCCCGTTGTAGCGCAGGTGAAGCCGGCGGCCGCGACCGGAGCGGTGGCGGAGGCTGGCAGCATGCCTGTCAGGGCGGCGGCGGAGACGCTGACTGCCCTGGCGAGCGCCCTGACGTCGACGCTGACGGCGGCGGCGGGGGTACCGGCGGCGGCGGCGGGGCTCTGACCCCGCGCTAAAGCCGGCGACCGGTCGGAGGTAGCAGCGGCAATGTTGACCAGCGGCGGCAGGGCAGCGGGCCGCCAGGTGGCTTCGGCGGCGTGGGCTGCTGCGCCGCCAGCCCTGAGCGCCGCGTGGTGACTCTGCGCCGCCATGAGCGCACCCAGCGTCAGGCCTCGAACCGCATCCCCGCTGCCTCCTCGCATCACCACTCTCCCTCCATCTCCGCCTCCGCCACCACCGGCTTGGAAGCCGCCAGCAGCTGGCCCCCACGCGTCGTCAGCTCCGCTGCCTGCTCTTTCCGCTAGAGTCGGTTCTGCCGGGGCCAGGGTGCGCGGCGCGAAGGCGGCGGAAGTTGAAGCGTCGGGCAGGTCGAGGCCGGGCGGGGGCCAGCGGGGTGGCCAGGAGCTGGTGGTGTGTGTGGGCGGCAGAGGGGCGCCCTTGGAGTCGGGCCAGTCGGGGGCGGAGGCGGCGGAGGGCGAGGCGGAGGGGGCGGCGTGGGCCGTGTGTTGGACCGGCAGCGACGCGCTGGAAGCCAGGAGCACCTGTAGGCGGGCGGGGGCAGAGCAGGGCGGAAGTCGTAGGGACATTGCAGCGGGTGAGGTGGCTCAGGTCGTCGTCAGGGGTTCCCACGGGACAGTAGATAGCGGATGCGTGTAAGCATGTAGGCCTTGCGTACCTGTAGAGCCCCAGCGCTCGCATACGTCGCACGCGCGCCCAGCACCGGCCGAACGTTCTGGGCTTGCGTGGCCCGCTGGTGGGCAAAGGGCGAGGGCATGAGCGGCGAGAGGTTCGCGCCGGGGGCCAGGAGGCCGCCCGAGCCGGTCGCGCCCACACCCGCCAGAGGGGATGGACAGGGCGCTGGCGGCGTGGTGGGACAGCCGGTGGTGGTGTTTCGGCTGGCGCTGCCCCGGACCTCCAGGGAAGCGCTGCTGGTGCCGAGCCGAGGCAAGCCGCCGCCCTTGCCGCTGCCGATTGAGCCCAGCGGAGAGGCGACGCCGGGGCTGAAGTTGGCGGTGGCGGCGGTGGTGGCGGTGGTGGTGGCGGTGACGGCAGTAGTCATGGTGGAGTTGGTGGTGGCGGAGGCGGCGCCGTCGGGGCCGCCGCCGCCGCCGTTGTGGCTGCCGCGGAAGAGAGCCATAGCCACTACGGATTTACGTAACGACAGGGCGTCGGCGGCGGCGCTGGGGCTGTCGTCGACGGCATCGGCGGCCTGCCGGCGCCGCCGCCTCGTTATGAACACCGCCGCCAGCACCGTCGCCACCAGCACAGCGACCGCGGCGGCGACGGTGCCGCCGATGATGGCAGCGCCGCCACCGCCGCCACTGCCACTGTCGCTAGTACCGCTGCCGCTAGCGGCGACGGCAGCGGCAGGTTGAGGCAGCGGCGGGGCGGGGTCGTTGTTCACCGCTCCGCCACGGGTGCCGCCATGGCTAGGGCCCGCGCTGGTGCCTACGGGCTCGCCGCCGTTCCTGTCGCTGGAGCCGTCGCCGCCATCACCCGGGTTGACGTCCGTCCCGTGGGTGCCTCCGTCAATCGGTCCTGGATCCACGACAACGACGGATCCAAGATCTGGATCTGGCGCTTGCTGCATGTCTTCCGGGCCGTAGCTCGGAGTCGCAGGAGGCGGCGGCGGCGGCGGCAGTGGCGACGGCGGCGGCATGACTGGCGGCGGTGCCGACGGCGGCGAAGAGCCGGCGGCGGCGGACTTGACGGCGGCGGCGAGCTGCTCGAGTACGGCGGTGATGTTGCCCGTGCCGGCGCCGCCAACTGTTCCCGTCACGTTGGCCGTTGGCGGCACCGTACTGTTGAAACCGCCTTGCCGTACGATCTCCTGCAGCGTCGCCAGGAGCTGCGGCGCAACGTCGGCTCCGCTGCGGGGGTGAAAGGGGATTAAGAGGGGCACTGGGTACTCAGTTACCCGGTCTGGACCTATCCAGCTATCGACCCGTTGATGATCTCTGTCGAATTCGGCACTGTAGAGGACGGTATGGCCTGACTCCTGCCCGACCCACTGACCTCGCCGCCGCCGTCAGGAGCTCGTGCAGCCGAGCTATGACCTCCGGACTGAGCACCGTCACGCCCCCGCCCTTGACATCGCCACCGGCCGAGGTGTTACCGCCGCCCGCGGTCGCGTTGCCGCCCCCGCCCGCTCCCGCCGGGCCCGCGCCCGCCGGCGCCGACGCCTGACCCGGCGGCGCCGGGGGGCTGGGCGCCGCCGCCGGTGCGGCCGGCGGCGGCTTCAGGCCCATGACCAGCAGCGTCAGCTGCGCCAGCACATCATTCAGCTGCACTAGAGCATCTGGCGGCGGCTTAAGCCCAATCAGACCCAGGGGTCCAGGCGGCCGGGGCGGTGCTTGGGCGCCCGACCCAGATGGCGCCGAGCCCTGGGTCGCGTTCGGGGCGCTGGTCCCAGGGTCGGACTCGCCGCAGCAAAAGACCGCGGCACAGGCCTCGAGGCGATCTGGGTCGGCTGAGGCAAGGTCGGCGTATGTGAGGTTGCAGCCGGGGGTGGGGGTGGTGTCGGATGTGGAGCCGGAGGGGTCCAGGTCCGACCCGTCAAGGGCGGTGGGGAGGCAGCGCTGGCCGTTGAGGTAGACGGCCTGGAAGCTGAGCGGCACCGAGCTGTAGGGGCAGGGAAGGCGAAGAGGCGGGAGGGCGCGGAGCTAAGGCCTCGGGGCTGCAAGAGAGATGCAGAGGTCAAGGTGGGTTAAGCCAGGGAGGGAACACGTGTGAAGGCAGCGGGTGCCAGTGACCCCGGCCCTACGAACAGACCCGCCCAGGCCTGCAACCCGCGCTCCTTTCCCCCCCTCGCTACCCCCCGGCGCACCTCCAGGCAGCGTCCGTTGTGTTTGGCGCCAGGGCCAGGGCAAAGGCCGCGGCCTCCGCCAGAGCGAGCTCGGGGTTTTCAGCCGAGTTGACCACACGAGCGGGCGCGCCGTCGCCTGCATGGACAGGTTCAGCGGCCTGGATCAGGTGGAGGCCTGGAGAGGTTCCGTGCATGCTAAGAACCACCCGAATCAAGGGAGCTGTCATGCGCCCCATGGCTTGCCCATGAGCGAGGCCGCTCACGACGCACGTGCCCCCTCCGACCCGCACGTACCGCGTGTGACCAGCACCGCCCCCTCCACCCCCGCGGCCGTATAGCCGCGCAGCCGCCACACCAACTGCCAGCCGTACAGTGCGTACTGCGTACGGACAAGGACAAGAGCGTGTTAGCTCCAGCGAGCTAAGTGCTAGCACCGCAGGCTACCGTAATTTAGGTGGTATGGGGCACCACACAGCTCTAGCACCGACATCTCCGGTAAGCATACCCACCCATACCTGGCCGTTGTTCAGGAGCGCCACCGAGGCACACAGTGGGTCGGCGTCACCAACCTCGCCAGCTCGCGCCTGCCCCGCCTCCTCGGGGCTCCGAAACGGCGGCGGCCGCCTGTTGCTCGGCCCCGGCGGCAGCGATGGCACCGGCGGTGCATCGCCGCCGCCATTCGACACGAAGAACCCGACCACCAGAGGGCAGGAGCCGAGCCGACCCTTGCGAAGCCGGTCTAGAACCTCCGGTGCGAGTTGCGGAGATGCGTTCGAGTCCGAACTGCACTGCTGCTGAGAGAGACGGCGCCGATGCCGCAGATGCGATAAGGGGTTGCGGACATGGCTGACAATCGAGGTATGGGCATGAGCTGCCGTTGGGGCTGGGGCCGCCTTGGCCTCCTGGGGCTGAAGCAGCTGGGCTTCGGTTCCCGCCGCCGCCTGGGTCGCGGTGGCCACCGCCGCCAGCAGCACCGCCGCCACCGCCGCCGCCAGCTGCCTCCGCACGCCCAGCGGAGCAGCCAGGCAGCGGCGGCGCCGAGACCCGCCGACGCCACCACCCCGCCCCGGCGCCGGTGTCACCCAGCGACTGCCTCCGCAGGACGGTTCCACGGAACAGCTAGACGCCGCCGGCCGACGCCTGAACCGCACGTCATCAGTGACGGAACCGGGTGTCGTGGAAGCGTGGGAGAGGACGTCGCCTGGGTCGCACATCGGGGCAACCCAGACCGCCTGAGGCCGCCCGCCTCAGCAGCAGCGAGGGGAGCGCCGCCCAGCCGCCCCCGGGGCCTCGGCAGCGCCCATATTAGTCGGTGCTGGCCGCAGGTGGGGTGCGTAGGTGGTCTGGGGAAGGGAGGCGGGGCGGGGGATGCGGCCCGGACCGTTCGGTGCCGAGTCGTGAGAGACAGCTGGGCGGAAGCTCTCAGTCGGCGGCGTGCGTGCCGGCCGCAGCTGCCAGCAGATCGGTGCGGTTCTGCGGTGCGCAGAGGGCCCACGGACACAGCAAGGAGTGGCTCGGTTCCGCGCAGCGGCTAGCCCGGCCTAGGGTGCGGCAGTGACAGGGCGGCCGCGAGCGACCGGTGAAAGGTGACTCGCTCACAGCTGCCGGCTCACGCGCCTTTGCTGGTGCTCTTGAGGGCTTGTGCGCTGGTGCGAGACCAGACCGTCAGCCAGCCAGCCAGCGGCGTGCGGGCGGGCGCGGCGTGCGGTGGCCTCGGCGGGTGCAGAAGACGAGACGGCGTGGGTCGTCTGCACAGTAGCTAGGGGGATGGCGGTTGTATTAGCGGTAGTGGGTAGCAATGAGGTGCTAGCGGAGCGACGAGTTGTGTGCGCGCGAGGGCGGAGGGCAGGCGAGGGGTCTAGGACGATGCGGGATGAAGGAAGCTGCCGGCGCGGGGCCCAATGCTGGCCCACCACACGAATGGCTCGAACCCCAGCCACTGTGTACGTACCCGTCTCGTTGCAAGCTGGGTCTGTCGTTAACGCGCACAGAGTCGGCCGGGACCCCCGCGGGGCCCGCGGAGGCAGAGCATGATGTCGGGGGGAACATGTCTTGGGCCGACTCGAGGTCTGACGGCTACAGCCAGCCAGCCTATGCATCGTTGCAGGTTGACAGCGTTTCGCATGGTAGCTCGTGCTGCTTTGTTCGCTTCGGCTTGGCCCGCGCGGGATGTCCAGCCGCAACTGTTCTCCAGCTGACGGGCCGGGCCGATGCGATGATGGGATAGCACAGCGACACCTAGAGCGACACAAGCAGCAGCAAGGCGCGATGGGTGAGACGTAAAGGAGCCACGCGACAGCTGCCTCGGCAACATTTGTATCGGCGGCCTCGCTTGGTGCTCTGGTTGACGCGGGTTGAGCAGGAAGTAGAACGTTGTGTATATGATGACATTTTGCGTGCGCACACGATAGCGTGCGTCAGGACTGGGGGGCGGTGGGGTGGCCGAAGTGTGTTTGGCCGGCGCGGCGTGTCGATCGCGTGCCGCTCTTGGACAAGTGTGCCGCTTGTGCATAACTGCTATCGATACATCACTTAGATACAAGCACGAAGGTCACGATGGGGAAGCCCACCAAGAGTAAGAAGACGCGCAACCCTGGCGTCGGCGTCGACTTCAAGCGCGTTAAGCACAAAGTTGGCAAGAAGCTTCCGAAGGCGCAGAATGAGACGAACACCGACTATACGTCAAAGAGTATCCACCTGCCGAGCCAGGCGGTGCGCGAGGACCGCAGCGGCGTGGCCACGAACTACCAGAACCTCACGCTCAAGGTTTGTTAGTACCGTGTATGCACTTGGAGAGGGCTGATAGGGCGCGAGTCGTCTGTCCGGTATGTTTCCGGCGGCGGCGTTTGGCATGCCCATCCCTCTCCCGCCTGCGCCACACAGGAGCTGCTCAGCCAGACCTCGCACCACAACGACAAGGCTCGCAAACACTCTCTGGAGGGCCTGGCGGACCTCTTCGCCCGTCACCCCGACCAACTGCGGCTGCATGCCGCCCAGGTGCGCGGCATCCCCCCTCCTCCAGACCCTCGCCCCTCCCCAAACCCCCTTCCGCATCCCTGCCCTCCACCGTATACCAACAACCCACCCTGCTTTACCCCCTGTACAATATCTCTGGCCGTACCAGGTCATTGGGACGCTTGCGGAGCGAGTGGTGGACGGCGAGCCGGGGGTGCGCTCGCAGCTGCGCTCTCTCCTGGGCGGCTCAGTGCTCCCCCTGCTGGGGCCGGACGCCCTGCGGCCCTTCATGCCCGTACTCATGAGCCACGTGTGTGGGTGAGTCATCATCATGCCACGTGTGAAGGTTTGCCACGTGGGCTGCCCTGCTCCCACCCTGTAGACGGGGCCAGACGGGACCTGCCGGGACCGTCCGGCCCGCGGCAGCGTGCTTAGTGACTGAGAGGAGTGTGGTTGGCCGGTTGGGGTCCAATCCTTTCTCTGCCCCATACCTGCGCAAGCTTTGCTTCCCTGGCGTCGGCGCGATCCCGGTCAGCAACAAACACCCCATACCCTGCCTCCCCCTCTTGCAGTGCCATGACCCACCTCAGCCTGGACGTGCGCAATGACGCACTGCTGTTCCTGGACTGCCTGGTGGGGCCGGGGCCGGGGGGTGGGGCCGGGGGGCTGGGGACGAGAGTTTCGGACTTGGTGTGGGCTGGGAGCCGGGGACGGGGAGTTCCTGAGGAAGGCCGCGAAGAAGACCTCACGCCCCGCCCCTTCCTGGCCGCAACGCCTGCAGATGGACCACGCCCCCCGCCTCGTGTTGGACGGCTTCCTCGCCCCCTGCCTGGCGCACTTCTGCGACCTCTTCGCCGCGCCGCACCGCGGCCGCTCCATCCGCTCCCAATCCATGGCGGCGCTCACGAAGCTCCTCACAGCCCTCGACTCCTTCCTGCGCCGGGCCTTCCCGGAGGCAAGGAGCGGTGGTGGGGGTGGGGGTGGGAGTGGTGGGAGTGGAGGAGGAGAGGCGATGGAGGCCGAGGGCGCGGGCGCGGGAGGCGCGGCGGCGGAGGGCGCGGGGCCGGGGCCGAGCAGCCTCAGGCAGGCGGCGGCGGCGGCGGCAGCGGCGCTGGGAGGGCTGGGAGTGGTGGGGAGCGGCGTGTGGCGGGGCGCGCCGCTGGGCGCGGACCGGGGGAGGCGGCCGACAAAGGGCCCTGCGGAGCTCATGGCGGCTCTTGAGGAGCAATTCAAAGCGGCCGCCGCAGCCACACGATCCGCGAAGGCTCGGGCCAAGGGCGGCGCTGGCGGCGGTGGAGGCGGAGGCGGAGGCGGCGGGGTGTCAGCTGACAAGGGCAGGGGCAAGAAGGGCAGGGGCAGCGTGAGCATGAGCGAGAGTGCCACTAGCTCACACCTCGTCGGCAGCACCGGCGGCGGCGGCGGCAAGGGCGTGGCGGCGGCGGCGGCGGCGCTGGCGGCCGTGGCGGCGGCGGCAGGTGACGCCTCCGCCGGGCCCGACGCGGCGGCGGTGCCGGCGCCGGCGACCACCATGGCGGCGGCGCTGGCGGCGGCGTCTGACGTACGGGCGAGCGCCCTTCGTCTCCTGGGCTTACTAATGGACGCCTGGCTGGAGTGCGACCCGGGCAAGGTCTCCTCCGCGCCCGACCTGGAGTGCGTGACGGCGCTCGGCACCATCGCCGCCGCCGCCAACACCCTAATCGACCGCATCCTGCTGCCGCCGTCGGCCGACGGCGCCGCTGCGGTGGCGGCGGCGGCAGGCCTGGCGCCGCCGTCGCCGCTGCCGCCGGCGCAGCTGGCGCTGGCGGCACAGCTGCACGACCTCGTCGGCCGCCGCGTCGCCGCCACCTTCCCGGCGACGCTGCCGCCAGTCAAGCCCAGCGCGGCGGCGGCGGAGGCGCTGGTGCGGCTCAACCTCGAGTCCTCCGAGCTGCTCTGCCGCTTCCTGCCCCTGGCGGCGGCGCAAGCCGCCGCCGCCGCCGCCGCGGCGGCGCCGCCGCCGGAGGCGGCCCTTCCCTGGATCCCGACGCTTGTAGCCTACTACGTCGGGGTCTTGGAGGGCGGCGTGTTGTTGCCAGAGGCCGCCCACACGCTCTCTGATGCCGTCGGCGCGCCGACGGGGGCGGCGGCGCTGCCGGCGGGCGCGTCGGACGCGCTGCTGGCGGCGGTGGCGGCGGCGGTGACGTCGCTCGACGGCGGCGGCGCGCAGCGGCTCATGGCGGCGGTGGCGGCGTTTGCGGAGCGGCAGCCGCCGCGGTCGGCGGCGAGGGTGGCGGCGATCCGCATGCAGCACGGGCTGCTCCGTGCCGCGCTCGCGGGTAAGGGTTTGATAACCACTTGCTTGCTGCCGCCTTGATCCAGCTTGCATCCATGCCGCGCCCGCGGATAATGCAGTTCCCGCTTTCGCGGTCCTTGCACTTGACCCCTCCCGCACCCGCACCACACACTGGCGATCCAGCACACCCGCGCGCCGCCGGCATTCAGCCGATCCCGCCATTGGCTTTAGCATCCTTCACCCCCACCCACCCCGCAGGCCGTCTGTTTCTGGAGGACGGCGTGGTGAGCGGCTGGCTGGCGCCGCTGCCCAAGCTGCTGTGGGAGGCGGGGGGCGGTGCGCCCGAGGCCTCCGCGGCCGCCCTGGCCCTGCTTATGGACGCAGCGCGCTTCGCGGCGCCGGGTGAGGCTGAGGGCTTGGGGCTGGGGCTTGGGCTGGGGTGGTGGCGTTGGGCTGGCGTGAGGATGGGTACTGGGGGTGAGGCATGGAGCTGGGGCGTGGGGAGGGGGGTTGAGGGCGGGCAGGACGGTCTGTTGCGCAGGAAGGCACGTGGGCCCGTCGGCGCTCCAGTGGGGTCGGCTCTCAGCTGGCTCGCCCCTCACTACCCGAAGCCCTTGGCTCCAGACCGCTGCCGCCATCCTCCTCTCATCACCCACCCACCCACCCACCCATCCACCCCCCAGGCTCGACCATGGCCACCTTCCTGGGCGCCACCCTGCAGCCCCAGCTTGCCCCCCTCTTCGGAACCCAGCTGCCGCCCAAGGCAGCCAAAGCCGCGCTCAAAGCCGCCGCCGCCGGGGCGGGTGGCGGCGGCGCGGAGGGCTGCGGGTCCGACGACCCGGGCGTTCCCGCGGCGGCGGCGGCGGGGGCCGAGGGCGTGTTGGTGGTGCTGCCGGGGGTGGTGGGGAAGCTGCCGGCGGGCGTGGGTGCTGTGGCGATCGATCTGCTCTACCACACAGGTACGCGGGGCAGAAGTGCAGTGCAAGCGCGTGCGCGAGGGCATGGCTTTGGGGGTCGCGGGGCGGGGTGCTTGGGTTGTGGACGGGTCGGCTTGTGCGCGTACCGAGGGGTACCTCCTAACGTGATGTTGTGGCAGGGTTGTGGGAGTTCGCTTTTCCCGCTTGGCCTCACCTCCACCTTCGCCGGTGCAACCCGCCCCGCCCCACAGGCCCCCCCGGCGCGGCCCTGCTGAAGCCCCTGGCGGCGGCGCTCTCCTCCTCGGCGCTGCCGGCGCCGCTGGCCCTTCGGCTCCTGGACGTGACGCTGTCCCGCCTGGCCGCCGGCGGCTCCGACGCCGCCCTCGCCGCCAGCTGGCTCCTGTCGGTCCTGTTCGGGCCACAGCACGGGCAGAGGGTGCTGGCGCCGGATGGCAGCGACCTGACGGCGGGCTGGGCGCGGCGGAAGGCGGTGGTGGATGGAGTGACGCTGGCGCTTGGTGGGTTGGGCGGGCCGGGCGCGCTGCTGACGGTGCTGGCGCCGCAGCTGGCGGCGCTGCCGCTGGCGGAGGGGGGCTCCGTCGGCGGCGGCGCCGCCAGGGTGCAGCGGTACAGCCTGGTGCGGCTGGCGGAGGCGGCGCTGGCGGAGGCGGGCCGCGGCGGGGGCCCGGGCGTGCCCAAGGCGCTGGCGGCGACGCTGCCCGCGGCGGCGGCGCTGTGCGGCGTGGAGCTGGCGGCGGCGGCGGCGGCGGGCGGCGACGAGGCGGCGGCGACGGCGGCGCTGGCGCCAGTGCTGCAGCTGCTGTCGCAGCAGCCGTCGTTGGCGGTTGGCGTCGTACGGCAGCTGACGGAGCTCCTCGGCAAGTATGCTGCTGGCGGCAGTGCGGCGGCGGCCGCGACGGGCCAGGGTCGTGAAAGCGCCGTCGGGCGGGTGCCGCTGCACGCGGCGGCGCTCGCGGCGCTGAGGCTGGCGGCGGCGGCGGTGCGGCTGCCGGCGGTGCGGTCGGCGCTGGCGGCGGCGGCAGCGGAGCGGGAGGCGGTGGTGGCAGCGGCCGGCGGGCTGGTGGCGGCGGTGCGGGCTCTGCCGGCGGCAGCGGCGGCGGGACCTGTGGCAGCGGAGAACGCTGCGGCGTGTGGGGTGGAGGGGCAACGGCTGACGCAGACGGTGGCAGACTTGTATGGGGCCAGGACGCAGGCGTAGGCTGGCGGGGGTCTGCAGATGGGGGTGCTGCTAGGAGTGCTCAGAGCCCGTGAGGGGCTGTCAAAGCGCAGGCCATTTGGACCCAGGATGCGCTCAAGTGCGCTGAGAACGACGTCCGCAGTGCTGCCGCGAATGGACGCATGCGCTTGGCCGTAGCGCGCATGCACGGGCATGCAAGCAGGGATGCATGAGTCGGCGAGGCTGTAAGTTGACCACCGGCTCCTTGGCTCGCAAGATGACCGCCACTGATAAGCCGAGCACCCTCGCTCCAGACGCCCTCGGCGTCGTCCGCCCCGCCATTAGACCGCCCCTTGCGCCCGCTGCCTCCTCCTTTCATGGCCGCAGACTTCCTGGCCGGCTGCGCCGTTCTTGGGGTAGCCCTGCCTGCGGGCCCCACGAACGAGTACCAGCTCGCCGGCGCAGGTTTGCAAACCGCGGGCACGTGAGGCGCGGAAGCGTTCTAAGCAAGCACAAGTTGCTCGGCTTTGATTGAGAGCCGAGGTTGCGCGATAGCCGCGCCTCGGGCGCAACCCGCAGTAGCCCCATAGCTGGAAGCCCCATAGCCCCGCTCGGGAGCAGCGCGACCTCTCGCCCAACACAGCTGCATCACCGACATCGTGATAGTGCAAGAGAACCGCATCGCAGCTCCTGGGTGACAGCGTGACGGAGAGTGCGTAGCCTCAGTACTGTTCCGGGCTTGAAAGTGCAGGGCCCTCCGCACTCAGGCCAACGGAAGAGAGCAACGCTGGTCGTGCCGAAGGCGTTTACGGTGACGCTGCCGGCAATTGTGGCGCTGGCGGCGGCGGCAACAGCGGGCGGCCCAGCCGTAACGTGTGTTGCATAATCATCGTCTCTTAACATACCCCACAAAGCCGTCCGACCCTCAGGGCGCCATCGCCGTGGCAGAATACACCCTGAACAACACCCTCAAACACGAACATGACAGCACCCGAACCCAAATTTCGGGCATCAAGGGCCCTGCCTGGCTTAGCAACCTTTAGACGCCACGACGACACTCCTGGAAGACTCTTCCCTGCCCTGCCGTCTCTCCCTACAGCCTATCCTGTACTAGCGTCCTGAGATATTGGCCCCCATACATCAAACCCATCAGATCTACGCCACCCGAGTCCCAGTACCTTCCGGCGGTATTTCCCGTCAGACCAATCCCGTCCCACCACGCCATGCCAGACGCGACCCAGCGTCCGGTGCGCCATGCAAAAGACTGAGAAAGAAAGAGAAAGGTATGGAGAAGAGGAAGGTAGGAAGGAGAGAAAGAGAGAAAGAAGAGGGCTCGGGATGGCGCAAGGGCATTGCTCCCGGTGACAGCTTTCCTGCCCTGCCGTGTGTAGGTACGGCAACCCACATCCAAATCCGCAAGGGCGAACGAAGTACAATCGTACATCGCTCACACACATTCGAAGCTCTTTGGCCGGCTGTAGGGGTGCTTCTTCAGCGCCCGGCCTGAGTGTCTAAACCTAATTGCGGCTCATGCTTAGCCCGGACGGAAGCCGCTCGAGGTGAGTGCAAACACTAGCTCTGTTGGCGCTTGTATGGACAGTTTTAGGACATGGCGCATGGACATTCGTGAGGCTTGATTTCGGAGTCGCGCACTTCAGCGCTGCGAGGTCGCACAATCGCACAGCTGCCGTGCGACGTATAGCCTCCGTATCGTGTAATCTCCTCGACTCGGGGGCGTTACGCACACAGACCAGCCGTCAGGATTGGCGGCTCCTCGGGCACACCCACCGCCGCCGGCACTGAAGTGGCATGCACCACCACAACCGTGACAGGCAGCGGTGGCGGCGGCGGCGTGAGCGGCGGAGCCATCGAAGGCCCCTGACTAGAGTGCTGCTTCTCCTCGGCCTCCGCATGGGCCCTCGCCTCGGTCCGTGGCGGTTGGGGCGGTTGCGGCGGCTGCTCGAGAGCGCGCCCTAACGACCCCGCCCCCTGCTCCTGCGCCAGCGTCGCCTCCTCCTCCTGCTGCTGCTGCTGTAGCGCGGCTTGCGCCGGCAACTCCTGCTGCGCTCTTGGCGCTCCTCCATGGGACTGCCCCTGCCCCTGCCCCGAGCACTGCTCCTCCTTCTGCCCCTGCCCCTGCCCTGCACCCGAGTCCGGTCCCGGCATCGACTGCGCCTGCGTCTCCGGCGAGCGGCGCGGCGGCGTGGGCTGCTGCCGCTGCGGCGGCGGGGGGGTAGACTCGCCCGCGCGCGCGGAATCCGGCGGCGTGGCGGACGTGAGTGGCGTGAGGCTCTCGGGGTCCTCCCGCTTGACCTGTGGCGGCTCGCGCGCCGGCTGCTCCCGCGGCTGCGACTGCTGCGGCGCCGGCGGCGCGGACGAGGGCTGCGCTGTGGGCGAGGGCGGGCGCTGCACGCTCTGGCTCTGCAGTAGCGCCTGCTCCCTCTGCGCCTGGAGCGACTGCATCAGCTGCAGGTGAGCCTGCGGGGGGCGGAGGCGAGGGCAGAGCCAAGAAAGGGGCAAAGGGGCATCGGCAAGAAGGAAGCAGCGTCAAGGGAGAGGCCAACACGCATCAAATGGGCGTTGCGTGAGCAGCGAAAGCGCATCCACTCCAGCGTTACTGCCAGGCACATGTGCTGCTAGCTAAGAGCCTGCGCAGGTGTCGCACCTGGAGTACCAGCACTCGCTCCACGAGCTGATCGCGGCTCAAGGACACGAGAACGCCCCGATCCAGAGGCTCCACACTGAGCGCGGGATCCTCGTCTCCGCCGTACATGCCGTACGCGCCGTCGCCCTCTGCCGCACCGCCGCCGCGCGCCCCGCCCCCGGACTGGCGCCTGCCGCCGCCCGCCTTGGCCGCTGCCGTGGGCCCCGCCGCTGCTCCGCCCACACGACCGCCCCGGCGCGCGCGGCTGCCCGCGGCCTGCTGCCCCCGCCTGCTGCCGTAGGTTGCCCCGCCGCCGGCGCCCCTCCCCGACGGTCCCGGCTGGCCACCCTCCGCAGGGTCATCCACGTCCAAGTCCGCATCCGCTGACGTCAGCCGCGCCTCCTCAGCAGCTTCCGCCACCTCCTCGATCCGGCTATCGTCAGCACCGTCACGGTATCGCTCCGGCGCGGCGCCTCTCCGCCGCTTGGCACGACCCGGCGCGGGTGACAACGCTTCTGCGGCCGACTCGGCGCCGGCTGGCGGCCGCGCGCCGCCGCCGGTGCCGCGCCCGCCGGTTCGCTCCGTCGTGGTGTCGTCGCCGGAGCCCCTCCGCCGCAGGCCGCCGCCGCCGCCGCCGCCTGCCCCCGCGTCCTCCTCCGCTGCGCCCTGCGCCCGCGGCCCCGCCGCCTCCTCCCCCTGCTCTGCTGCACCCGGCCGGCCCCCAGCGCGATGCGGCGAGCCGCCGCCGCTACCGACAGCGGTAGCGGCCGAGGCGGCACCGGGCCGGGGCGGGCTTCCGAACCCGGCCGTGTTCTGCACCGCCCTCGTCAGCGCCAGGTTCTGAGCGAGCGCGGCCAGCGCTAGCTGCTGCTGTACGGCAGCCGCCTGCTGGATCTGCTGCATCGTGATGCTGCGGAGGAGCTCCGCTGCCACGGCGCCGCCGGTCCCCGAAACCGGCGTGCCGGCGGTGCTGCCGGCGGTGTCGCCGGCCGCTGCCGCCGCCGCCTGCTGCGCCGACCACAGCGCTGCCGCCGCCGCCGGGTGACTCAGCACGGTTGACAGTGGCGGAAGCCCCGGGTGGTTACTGGACTGCAGCAGATCCGCAAGCGGCATCGAGCTGGCGCCGGGCGTGCCTTTGACTGGCGTGCTGACGGCCGCCGCCGCCGCCGCCGCGGAGCCTCCGGCGCCGCCGCCGGGCGTGCCGACGGCGCGCTGAAGGTTGGCCAGCTGCGTCAGGCCGGCGGCGGCGGCGGCGGCGCTGCGTTCCCGGGGATCCTCATCGTCGGGGTCAGCGTCGTCGTCTAGGTCGCCGCTCTCCGCCTCGCCCTCGTCTAGGTCGCCGCTGCCGCCGCCGCCAGCGCCGCCGCCGCCGCGGCCGTGCGCGCGATGCGTGCCGCCGGGCTGGTAATCTGGGTCGGCGTCGGCGCCGCCGCTGCCGTCATCCGGGTAGTACTCGGCATCATCTCCCGGCGCGCCGCTCCCAGACTGTGGCACAAGTCAATGAGGGAGGACGTAAGTTGGTCAAGGCTGTCGCGTTCTAGTTGGGGCCGCCACAGATAGGAGAGCGGAGGCAGCACAGGAGGCGCAGGCCTGCAGGGAAGACGAAGCACCGGCCACCTCCCACCCACCCGCTCGCTGATGGAGCGCTTCTTGGCTCGATAGCTGCAGAAGAGATCGGCGGGGTTGGGGCAACGATGAACGGCGGCGTGTGTCATGGACTCGTCATGTGGGTCGGCTAACGATGCCTGCGTCCTGGAACTGCCTCTGGAACCCCGTCAAGCATGCCCAGCCTCCAGGCCCCCACCCACTTGCGGAAGTAGTCCCGAACCAGTGGCAGGCTGCGCAAGCACTTGGCGTGAACGCGAGTTTCTTGAAGAGACGGCGTCTGGTCGGTGCCCCAGATGCCCACAGCATGCTCGTTGTACCAGGTCAGGATCTCCTGGGCGTTGGGTCGCCGGCCTAGGCGGTCGAGCTCTCCGCGCCACCAGTCATTGAACGGCTGCGGTTCAAGGTGCGTGGCGGAAGGGGCGGCCCAGGGCAAGGATATGACGGGCAGCGAAAGGCGTGTTGGCATGGCGCGGGGGTAGCTGAGCGTTAGATGGCGACCGACGGCACGGCCATACAGGTCGCGCGAGGCACAGGGGGCTGCTGGCAAAGGCCCAGAGTCTGCATCATGACCACTCAACGACGCAAGGAGCGCACCTGCCAGAAGCGGAGCGGGCGCCGGTCCCTATCCGAGCGGTCCGCCGAGCCGGCGCTCCGGACGCCCTCGGCGTCGTCCGCCCCGCCTTTAGACCGCCCCTTGCGCCCGCTGCCTCCTCCTTTCATGGCCGCAGACTTCCTGGCCGGCTGCGCCGTTCTTGGGGTAGCCCTGCCTGCGGGCCCCACGAACGAGAGTAACAGCTCGCCGGCGCAGGTTTGCAAACCGCGGGCACGTGAGGCGCGGAAGCGTTCTAAGCAAGCACAAGTTGCTCGGCTTTGATTGAGAGCCGAGGTTGCGCGATAGCCGCGCCTCGGGCGCAACCCGCAGTAGCCCCATAGCTGGAAGCAGAGCTGAGCGGGAGCAGCGCGACCTCTCGCCCAACACAGTTGCATCACCGACATCGTGATAGTGCAAGAGAAGCGCATCGCCGCTCCTGGGGCTCACCGCGGGCACCAGAGGAATTTGCTGCTCGACGGGCTCAGGGCAGAGTCCTTTGCCCAGCGCAGCGTCAGGCGTGGCAGCAGCACAGCTCAGCGCTCAGTTCAATGCACTCGCCATCTTCCGGCGTGAGTTGGGTCATTGCGGGGTGGCAGCAGCGCCACGCTCTGCAACGCTGAGCTATTCAAGTCCACCGGATGATTGGAGTGCGTTTGTATAGGGTATAGGGCCAGTGCTGAAGTGAGCGTGTCGGTGCAGTGCCGCGGGGCCAAGGCCCCGGCCAGGGGGTGCGTGTGCAAGGGTGTGGAAGCGGGCGTTGCAAGTTCCGGATGCCTGGAGTTCTGTATGACGGTATGTATGAGGTGGCGCTATCGGCGAAGGGCTATGGAGTGCGACCTCTAGGCTTGTTGCCAGGTATGCCCGCGCACGAGCAGCTCACTACCGCTTGCCCAACAGACCGGGGAGCTTCAACGACACACAGCGCCTCGAAGCTTGATGGCAGCCCGCAGAGCGTCGCGGGTTGAGTCCCGGGAAACGGTGGGCGATTACAGGATGTCGCAAGGACGGCGTTCTAAGTCGCCCAAACACGGCAGAGGTTGCATCGGCGAGCTCACAGCGGGTTGAGCCACAGTACAAGCCGAGACGTCAAGGTCCGCGGAGGCGTCGCCCGACGACTCACCTTCCCGGTTCCGACCTTCGGACTTCGCCACTCGCGTGCGTGTCCGGCCCCCGACGCCCCGCCACATCAGTCAGCCCCCCCGACGACTCGCCCTCCGACTTTCGGACGTCTACATCTTCTCCACCCTTCTCGGCCGCTTGGGCCCGAGCTCCTTCTCCTCCCGACCACGGAGGGGCCTGCACTTCCGGGCGCGCAGCTTCTCCAAGTGCTTCTTCAGGCTCGCCACGTCCCTTGCTGCCTGCTGCGCTTGGCTGGCCTCTCCTGGGGCAGATCAGGGGAGGAGGCCGTGACAGGGCCTGTGGGGAGGCGGGCATAGCCCCCGCGCCGTTTCACTGGATCTAAACGTTGACGACAGCCCCCGCGGTAGCACCCGCACACCTTGGCCAGACCCGCACCCGTGTCCCGCGTGTCTGGCCCCTACACATCAGTCAGCCCCCTCAACATGCAGATGACGCCCTGCGCCACAGGCAGCTCATCACGTGCCCCACCTCCTGCCTCCGGCTGCCTGTCCTGAAAGGGGCCTGGGGCCATTGCAAGATGCAACTCGGGGGATTTCTGCCATCATTTTTGGGCTGAGCCGCCCGCCGATTACCCCGTGTCCGGCATTGCGGGGTTGCAAAGGCCCCCAACTGATGGCGGCGTTCCGGCGCTGTGGGGCGGTGTGCTTGATTGCGCGGCCCCAGTTCATTGCGCGGCCCCAGTGCTGCCCAGCCTCGCGGGGTTTGGGGCTCAGCCCTTTTCCCTGTCCTGAGGAGGACAGAACACCGTTGTCATCATTCTCGCATTACCTCCCATGCATCTTGCGAGGCCCTCTGGGGTGCCGCCGCCGCCGCCCTCCGAACTGATCCTCTGCGAACGGTTGCTCCACCTCGCCTCAATCACCTGGGCGGCCTTGCATCAGCCTCGCTTCGCCCGTTCACGCACGGTGCCGCATAACCAGCACCCGTGTGCGGTGCAGCCTTCACATGTTCACAACGCATGTACTCATGCGACACACTGGCTCCCTCACCGAACTCCCTCAGTCCCGCTCCAAGCGCTTGTCCTCGTAGTGCCTGTCACCTGTCCCCGCCTGTCCTCCCCCAGTGCAAGTTCGGCCACTAGCTCCCCGGCCCCAAGGGCCCGAGGGGTCCCAGCGGGCCACATTCCACCGGCGCCGGCCCTTCTGACTGCTTCCCGGCCGCTTGCTGCTGCCCGCCTTCCCGCTCTGCCTGAACTGCGTCTGCCGCGTCAGCGCCGTCCGCGACTGAAGACGCAGCCGCGTCGGCCCCGTCAACAGTCCCTTCCCCTTGCCGCCCCTCCTCGCCGGCCGCCGCTGCCCCTGCCGCGGCGTCCACTTCCGCTTGCGAAGGGACGTGCTGGGGAGCGTCGTCGTACAGATACGACTCGTACAGCTCGGCCGAGTCGCCTGGCGGCGGCAAGACATACGCGTTGTCGTACCCCATCGACATGTCGTACGCCGAGCCCTGAGCATCCGCGCCGTCCGTGCTGTTCCGCTCCAGCGAAAGCCACCCCACGAGCTCCGTCAATTGCTCCGCCTGCGTGCGGCATGAGGGGAAATGGCTCCTCAGTTCCCAGGCAAGGGGCGCGAACGTTGCGTCAAGGGCGCACGGCGCTATCGGGCCTTGTCGAGATACCCCCGAAGGCGGTGGGATGCAGGCCGGGATGGAGCCCACGCCCGTAGGCCTTGCCAGCACTGCAAGGACTGAGGCCCCACCTGCTGCCTGAGCGCAGCGTTCTCCGCCGCCAGGGAAGCCTTGTCCTTCATCAGTGAGGAGACCTGCTTGATGGAACGGGGCAATGTGGGCGAACAACTGAAGTAAGCACAGGCCAGGAAGAGACCCAAGAGGGCAGGCATCCCTGTCAGACACCGCGGGAGTCCAGAGTCTTACAGCCCAGCTGCTGTCCTTCTGAGCTCACAGCATACCGGCCTCGCATACCCGCCTCGCATACCCGCCTTGCTGCTCGAGGCTCTGTTCCCAAACGCTCAGTGCAACTCTCAGTGCAACTCGCCTCCCCGAGCCCCGCCCACCTGCGCCAGGAGCATGTCGATCATGGCTTGGTCCCCCGACCCCGACCCTCCTGATCCCGCCAGCCGCCCTTCCAACTCCGCCTCTGCAGCGCCCGACAGCGACGAGGCCCCGCCGAGCAGCCCAGCGCCCGGAGCCGCGGAGCTGGCGAGGCTGAAGCCAGTGCTTGTGCTGCCGAGGCTGCCCCCAACGGACGCCGTGGCAGCGGTGCACGAGGGGGGCGCGCGAGGTGGTACCAGGCAGGCGCTCCCAGGAGGCAGGGCTCCGAGAGAGGTCGAGGCCAACGCGCGAAGCTGCAGGGAGGGGGTGCGGGGAAGGGTACACGGCGGCCGGCGGGCCAGGAATCATCACAGGGCACAGGGAACCTTAAAAACCGACCCAGATCAACGTAGAGACGACAGAGATAGACCCGTGCGGGAGCTGTCGCCGGGGCCAAACCCGTGACAGCGCGCACCTGCACGGGCGCTGGCGGCGGCGGCACGGTCCCGGTCGCGGATGAGACCGACGGGGCCGGTTGTGTGACCACTCGGAATGTGGTTAGCTCCACGGCCGGGGGCGGCGTGGCGGAGGCGCTCGCAGCCGCTGCACGCGCCGCCCCCGCTCCCGTGGCGCCAGTCTTATGGCGCTGAGAGAAGTGCTCTAGAACTTTCCTACCCTGCGCTCGCAACTGCGCTTTATACTCCTCCTGCAGGGGTGAAGGGCGGGATGAGCGGGGTAAAGCGCCTCTAGGCCACAGCGCTCGGCGGTGTGGGTGGGGGACGTGGGGACGTGGGGGCTGGCAGGAGTGCGCACTGCAGCACGTGCCCCGGGTCGCTTTGCCAGCGGGGATGACGCGGCCGAACCGGAGATCGTGGTCCCGAGGGGCAAAGAGCACTAAGACGCGCCGCTAACAGCGACGCGCAGGTCTCGGCTCCGGTCAGCGACCCGCTGTCGGCACGATGCTTACGTGTGCCCCCTCCACCCGAGCTGCTTCGTTTCAGTGTTGTCTCTCACCGATGTTAGCCCAGCAGCGGCCGCAGCGCCAGCTCCAGCCGGGGGCCCCGGCATGCTGCCTGCAATCGACTCTGCGTTGCCCAGTCTTCAGGCCCTGAGCGAAGAGCCCGTCACAGCTATATGAGGATACCGGCTGACTTTATTGGGCGGGCTAACCAACGAGCGTTCAACGAAGTGGGCCCGTTGTTCCCGTGTGGCTTGTGTAGAATTCTTCTCCATAAGGACCCCGGACGCCGGACCAGTTGTTGTCTACCCTGTTCCTGACAGTGCACAGCCCCAAGGGACAGGGCCGGTGCCCATCTAGAGATGACCCAAGGGCCTTCATCCCCGCGCTGGCGCCGAGCCCCGCGCAGCGCACTCTGAGGCGCCACGAGCCATACACAGCTTGCACCACGTCCGCATCCTTGCAGCTATCTGTTGTTGACCAGGCCACAATACGCGCGCAACTTGGCAGCGCCGACCTCTGTTAGACCTTCTAAAGCCATTCCTCTAGCAGCTCGCAATGTCTCTAAGACGTAAGCTCAAGGGCAAGAAGCCCCCAGAGGGCTGGGAGCTGATAGAGGAGGTAATTGAGGATTTCGAGCAGCAGCTCAAGGAGGCGGTTAACGAGGAGCACGAGGGGAAGCGTAAAACGGAGCTGACATGGAAGATTCACCGATTGCACTGGGAGAAGAACCGCTTCATCTACGACCTCATGTACCAGCGCAAAGTCATGTCCAGGGAGCTGGTAGGTGCCTAGCAAGTGGTGACGGGAGATCAGGAGGCTTCAGGAGCAGGGAAAGGGCGAGTTCCCGACTCGGGCGACGTGGATCTCTGGCCCGACACCGGCGGCGGGGGCACCCGTCGCCGGGGTCGGTTCGGCCGCTCTTGAGCGATCCACCGGGTCAGGAGCACGCCGGGGACTCGGGAAGGCGTGCCTGATATGGCAGTGCCACGTACCCGACACGGGGCCGGCCCTGTGGGGACGAGAAGCGAAGGGGTGGAGGCCAGCCGCGCTCGGCCCCCCTCGCCAGCTCGGGTCCCACTCGGCAGCAGGCCCTCTGACGCTCAGCCGGTACTTTCTATGGAGCCTCGGCCTCCGAGCTAACAGCTTCGGTGTGCCGGCCCGTTTCCGGCGTTACCCTGGCGGCTGGTGCATGGGAGGGAGCCCCAGGTCCCCTAGCCCGCCTGCAGCAGCTGTCGTGCGCCGACCGCCACTCCGGCGCAGATGCTACGCCAGCTCAGCCCCCAGCTCAATTGCGCCGGCGCCTCACAGTCACAGCTGCGCAGCCTGCGCCCACGCGCAAGCGGGCACGCGCTGTGCGAAGACGCTCGCATGCACCGCCCTTGCACTCGCTACGGCATCCCTGACGCGCTCTGCCCTCTTACCCTCCGACCTCCCTCCCCAGTTTGAGTGGCTGTGTCGCGAAAAGGTCGCGGACGGGGCGCTGATCGCCAAGTGGCGCAAGCCCGGCTACGAGATCCTGTGCTCCATGCTCGCCATCCAAAAGGGCAACCATAACTTCGGGACCACCTCCCACTGCCGCGTGCCGCTCAAGGCGCGCGGCAAGCAGCAGCGCATCACGCCCGATGTGCAGACGGGGTGCATCTCGTGCGCATCGGGAGACGGAAAGTGAGCACGAGTGCAAAGATGGGGGGACGTCCCGTAGTTGGGATTGATGACGGGGTGATCGCGCAGCGGGCTTTGGTGACGAAGGGCTCCCACCTCACTCGCTGACCACCCCCACCTTCCGCCACCTCCTCCCATCTTGCGCAGGTTCGGCGGCCCCGTGTGGTGGAACACGCCCCTGGACGACGAGGACGGCGCCAAGCTGGAGGAGAACCGGACCACGTGGGGGCAGGGGGGCGAGGGGCCCGACGTGGGCGGCCCTGGGCCCAGCATGCCGCCGCCCCGCAAGCGGCCCGCGGACGAGCTGGCGGCGGACGACGATGATGAGCTGCCGCCGGAGGTGGCGGCCCGCCTTGAGGCTCTGAAGAAGGCGAAGTGAGGGCAGCCGCTGAGTCTTGTGGCGTGGGGTGAGGAGTGAGGAGGCGCCCAAACGGGCGAAGTGGGGGCACCCGCGGAGTCCTGGGGTTTGGGGTGAGGAGGCGCCCAAGTAGGAGAAGTGAGGGCAGGGCGAGGTAGGAAGGGCAGTCCTCGGAGAGGGGGGCTGTGGCAGGTGGGGAGGCTCTGGGCGGGAGACAGGTGGAACCGGGAGGCTGTGTGAGGTTGAGGCTCGGACGCCGGAGATTGTTTAGGGTAGGCAGGGGGAGGACACGGGGAGCAGGCCGGCTGGGCTGGACCCTGGCTGCATTGTGCGCGTTGCTTTTCAATCTGAATGAAGCGGCCGAGCGAAAGTGCGTGGCGTGAGCCCGGGGTGCTCCAACGCTCTGCCGGGCGACAAGGCGCAGGGGCATGGACGGAGCGCCGTGTTGTGTTTTGCGTCGTAGCGCGCGGCCAGCTGTGTTTGGGCCGGAGGGGCTAGGTAGCATGAGGGCGGCGTTTGACCCTGCTCTAAACACGGACTCGAGACTTTATGGGCATCGGTGAAAAGGCGGGTGTGTGTTCGCTGTTGGCGCGCGAGGGGTATGGCCGCTGGAGCCAGGCAGGTGGGCAAGGTCGACACGCAACTTGCTGCGGAGGCTGCCGCTGAAGCCGGCGTTGCGTGCTCTTCAGTGCGCGTTGAATGGCTTGATGTGTCTGGCCAGGCGTGTAAACCTCCTACTGCAGATGCAGGAGCGGGGCAGGGGCTTGGGAAGGGGTCAGATGCTGCTGGTGTGCGCCCGTATGGGCATGCTGGAGCCTGAAGGGCCTCTGTCGGCTGTGGCGTTCCCACGGCCGGGTTCCCAGGGATGCCAACCACTGTATGCCCTGATCTTGTGCGCAGAGCTAGAGTGGAAGTGGCAGAGGAAGGAGGCCAGGGCATTGGTGTAAGCTGCGAGGCGTGCGGAGTTGGTGCCGGGGGAAGGCGCTGGAAGCACGAGGTCGGCGGGGCGTCTCCGATGCGTGTGCTCAACGGTGTCGCCGTGTGCCTATAGCAGATATCCGGTAGGAAACGCGTTCTACATACAGCTTCGCTTCACGACAATGCTAGTTTTCTACTGGTCCTCGGGCCAAGGCGGAGGATGGGTGCTCGGCCCTCTCCTCTTTTTAGTCCCCTTGGCGATTCAGCTAGTCCCCATCCTTATGAGCGATGTGTTCAGCTTCCAGGCAAGCTTTTGAGCAATGAGAGGAGCCCGACGCGCGGGATGGCCCCTACGATGGCCTCTTCACGCTTTCGGGCAACTGAGCTTCTCCACCCGCTGCCCAATGCAGACTACGGCTGTCAGTGGCTTCATTTCTATTGTCGACCTGCTGCTAAACTTGGTCATCCCTGCAGTTGGGGCCTTTGGCATTTTCCGCTTCATCCGCTGGGTAAGCCGGCAGCACTGTGTTCAGACCCTCACCCTCACGCTCACAATCCCTGGCCTGCACCCGCTCCATACGACTGTCCACCAAACCCTGGCCTCCACACCACCTCACCCCACACCACACCACCCCACCGCGAACCCCGCAGGTCCGCGCCCAGGGCGGCTTCTCCTTTTTCCTCCGGCTGCTGCTCCAGGGCTACCAGAGTGGCTTGGCGGGTGGTGCCCGGGCGGCGCACCCGCACCACCGCCCGCACCCGCACCGGCGTGTGACGGTGGAGGAGGTGGCTGAGGCGCTCAGCAAGCTGCCCACGGAGCGGTTCGCCACGCCGGAGCAGCTGGCGGCCATGCCCGTGCACGACCTCAAGGTGGGGGAGGGGAGGGGAGGGGAGGCCCATGGCAGGAGGCCATGGGAGGAGGGCACGGGCGGCCGTGACCCAACCCAAGGTGGGAGGGGAGAGGGGGGGTTGAGGGAGGCCCACGGGAGAAGGGCATGGGTGGCGGTCCCAAGGGGCGAGGGAGGAGGGCATGGGTGCCGGTGCATGACGTGAGGAAGGGAGGGCGGATGAGGGATTCCAAGGGAGGCGTGGGAGGAGGCCAGGGCGGGGAGGTGCATGGGGGCGCGGGGTGAAGGGTCCGCGGAACAGGGGTAGGAGGAGGGCGTGGGGGGCGGGGTGGGGCGGGGTGCTCCATGAGCGTGGCGAGGGAGGAGGGTTCCATGACGCAGGGAGGGGGCTGGGAGGAGGGCACGGGGGGACCTCGAGATGGCTTGGCGGCCTGGGCCGGTAGCCTTCTGTTTCCCGCACTCTGTACAGGCACTCCTCCTCCTCCCGCTCGCCCGCTACCAGCAGCCCGCTTAGCCATACCGTGCCACCCCTTTGCCACACCCTGGCCCCCAGGCCCTGCTCCACGGCCGCGGCCTGCAGCCGCCCAAGTGCTGCGTGGAGAAGGGCGAGCTGGTCCGCATGCTTCTGGAGCAGGGAGGCTCCTCCGCGGACTCTTGCTCCATCTGCTGTGAGGAGTACGCGGAGGCAGCGGCGGCGGCGGCAGCAGAGCGGGCGCAGCGGCGGGCCAAGGCGGCAGCGGCAGCGGGAGCGGCGGAGGCGGCAGCAGGCGGGGCGGAGGGCAAGGCGGAGGGCGAGGAGCAGCGGCGGCAAGAGCAGCAGCGGGCGGCAGAGGAGGAGGACGAGGAGGAGGAGGATGCGGCGGTCGTGCTGCGGGTGTTGCGGTGCGGGCACAGGTGGGCCGGCGCGGGTGCGGGGCGCTTGCGGGCCTGGAGCTGGGGGGGATAGGAGCACGGCCGGGCTCTCCAAGCGAGGGCCGCAGGTCGGGGCCATTGGGGCCATGTGCAAGGCGGAGCCGGGATGCGGCTACCGTAGTTGAATGGGGGCAAGGGCCTCCAGCCTGAAGCCCTGCCGCTGAAGGCCCTCCCGGCGGTGCCCTTTCCACCCACCCGCAGGTTCCACGTCGAGTGCGTGGACAAGTGGTTCCTCAGCGCGACCGACTACACGCGCCTGCCCGCGTGCCCGCTCTGCAACACGCCGCTCATAGAGCCGCAAGCGCAGCCGGCGGCGCAGCAGGGGGCGCAACAGGGGGCGCAACAGGCACAGCACGGTCAGGCGCAGGCGCAGCGCGCTGCGCACTAGCTGGAAGACACGATTGGCTGGTGTGGGGCGGCAAAGTGAGGGAGTTGAACTGCAAAGGCTGGTATCTGTACGACTGATGAGCATGAATTGAGCATCAATCCTTGCGACTTGTTCGGGAGGGGCCTGGGCGGCAGGACGAGGGGGTCGTCACAAGGGAGCGTCTTCGGACGTTGCATACGCTGTACAGACATGTGTTGTTGTGATAAAAGCAGAAGTAGCGGTGTGGAATGGAGTGGATCCGCGACGACTCGCTGGAATGGACAGTACGACTGGCAGCAGCGGGGGTAGCACAAGTAAATGCCGCACATGGCACGAGGGATTGGAGGCCTGGGGTTGCTTGCTTCTTAGTTGAGACTCTTACTTGGCTGCCTAGGTTGGCTTAGGTTGATCACCTCGGGCGCTGTGCCCATACCATCTCCTCCCGCCGAGCACCACACGAGGCAGTAGACGCGTCTGCAGAGCTGATGGCGTGTTGCTTGGGAGAGAGCAGCAGTGCTCGAAGCCACGGTCAGGCCGTGTGAATGCGGGCGACAGACGTGACGTGCGTGTGCGGTGACGGTACCGTTGCTGGCTTGCGGACGGGCAAGAGAGGTGGTGACGAGGGCATGGATGCAGCTGGAACGACGATGAACATCACCCTGGACGCATGTTGGAGGGCCCGGTACGGGCTGGCACCACAACGCGCTTGCTCACACAGCTGGGGTAAAGGCTATGTGTGGCTATGTGCAACCGGGTCTGGCCCACCAGCCGGCAATGCGGCAGGTAAAGTACACAGCCGGGGTGGGTTGCGGCTTGCCAGGATGCCAGCCAGGCTCCAGTGATCGAGGAGGAGTGCTGTGGGCAGGGCTGCGGGGCGGGCTACGGCAGGGCCCGCTGGTGGCATGCACCGGACGCATTCGAGCGTGTTCCCGCCGGCTGGGAGGGCCGAAACCTTCTGGCCATGGAGCCAGAACATCCCCCCTGGAACGCTCAGGTTCTTCTGGCTTGGTAGGGATGCGACGTGCGGGCTTGGTCCAAATGTAATCCTCCTTGTGCCAACTTGCTCTCCGCTTCTCAGCGCGTGCAGATGCCAGGCTGCGTAGCCCTCTCGGGCCCACCCTCGCCCCTCGTGCCCCATGTCCAGGAGGGTGGAGCCATAACACCCCCCCACCAAGGCCCTAATCCTTTCTGGCTCAGAGCCAGAAGCTCCCTGCTGGCGGGCCGAATCCTTCTGGCTAAAACGAACGAGCCAGAAGGAAAAGAAGAAGATATCAGCACTGCCGTGGTCAAGTGAGTAGTTTGCTGCCCATGCCCTTCGCCACAACCAAGCGTGTCGTTGATGCATTCGACCCCCTGGGTCAATGCAACATGCAGCTAGCCGGGTCTGGACCCCCCAGCCGCCCCTGGTTCAAGTACCATCCACATCCGGTAGCTTACGTCAGCCGGCCGCCCGCCTAGCGCCTGGCGGAGCGGCCCAGCCCTCGGCTCAGCCCAAAGCAGAAGTCGAAGACCAGTGATTGCCAGTGGTAGTCCTGGGACTCGTGTCGATGCGCCTTCATGCCGTGTCCTACGTGGGCCTGCAGTGCGTGAGCCCTGTGTCCATTCCGCCTCCGGACGGCCCGGGCCCCGGCCCCCGTCAGTCGGGCTGCTCGAGAACAGCTCAGGAAGGGCGGGATCTGGAGAGAGGGAGAGAGCGGGATCTGGAGAGGATGAGCGGACGCGTGGCGAGCCGTGGCGCAGTCACGACGCAGGCAACTTGAGGGGGTAGAGGACCTTGGTACCCCCCCTTGAAGAAGTCCGCAGGGGGCAGCCGGGAGTTGAGGAAGTAAAGAACATGCCGACGACGGGCCTCTCAGGTGACTCAGGTGCCGGGCGGTTGGCGCGAACCCGCAGCGAACCCACGTCGCTGTTCGGGGGTGCGCGCCCTTGCCTTTGCGGGTCTTCAGGACCCAGTTTTGGCTTCGAGATCACGATCGCCGCTTGCTGGGGCGCTCGCGCGGGCGTGTGCAGTTTCCTCCATGCAGTCCGACAGCTTGAAGGTATCACATTGAAGGCAGGCTCACGAACGGCGACAATGCCATAACAACGGTGTCCAGTGCTGTCACACAGATACTACAGCCTTGGCGGAGCGCCTGTTCCCAGCGCCAGCGACTCTTAAGGCCCGCATTCCTCTGAGTTTCGGGACGCTGCTTGCGCGCGACACGCCGCTAGGGCAGTTGGATGTCCCGGTGATTGTCGAGGGCCTGAAATCAACCCAGAAAGTGCATTGGAAGCGCGAGCGGGCAGCTGACTGGGCACGCATGCCCTGCATGGCTGCTTCTTGGCCGCGGTCTGGGAGCCAATGTTGCCGCGTGCTAGCTGCAACTGCCCTGGCTGCAATGGCACTCGCTGGCAGCGCGGCCGCGTTCCCGCGGTATTTCTACAATCCCGCTGCCTACGAGGAGGACTGGGGCCGGCCGCGCGCAGCCGTTGCGTGCGACGAGCACGTAAGTTGCATAAGTCCAGAGGGGGAGGAGGGGTTATGGGGGGGAGTGTTGGGTTCGGTCTGGTCGCGCGCGCGTCTGGGAACGCTCTGTTCCAGAGCATCGTAACCCGACGACCGACGTCTGCCCGCAGCCCCACGAGGACCTTGAGAGCATCGGAGCTCCGCATGGCACCCCGTGGGTGGACAGGTACGGTATGGAGCATAGGGCATAGGACCGCGTTGGGTTTGTTGCCGGCTGTAGCCGGCGTCCCCCTGAGAGTCCCGGACCCGTGGCCCGGACCCTCCGTGCTGTGTCTGGCTGAGCACCTACATCTGCCTTTCTCCACGCAGTGACATCATCTTCACCCTGACGGTGGACGGCAAGCCCACTGCCTCGGTCTGCCCCGGCGCGCAGCACAGCATCAAGGTGCGTGCGGCGACGTGCGGCACGACAATCACGGAAACCGGCGACATAACACAGGCATCGATCTGCGGTAGAGCAGGCAGATGAGCTTGTTGCCATTGCAGGCCCAGACGACAAATACTGCAACTTACCAGCGCCGCTACTTCTTGACCCCTTCTTCCCTCTCAGGTTTCGTTTGCAACCTTCAAGCGCCTGGCCCTGCTCACGGCCAACCTCTCGGACGTCACCTTCACCCTGCCCGCGGCCACCCCCGGCTGGTGGGTCCCTAGGGCTGACTGTGCGTGCTACCGTATCACCGAGCTTGTGCAATTTACAATGCACAATCCCGATGCGTGCTGTCTCAACTTCACACCGCACCTGCTCCTGTGGGACTGTGTCTGGGGGCAAGGGTGCCTCGTCTCGCCTTGCCCCCCTCGCCCTGCCCTCACTCAAATCCCGTTGCGCTCCACACCCGCCTCCCGGCCTCCGCCCCGCAGCCCCAACCGGGTGGACCTGGGCGGCTCTCTGACCACGGGAGAGAAGACCTCGCACACCGCTAAATTTACAGCGCCCTGCAGTGCCGCGGGTGAGCATTGCGCGCCGGCCCCTGGAGTCTGTACCTGATCGACCGTGGCATCGGACGTGCTCGATCAGGCTCTACATCCTTGTCGCTAGCGTGCACGAGCCCGTAAGGCCGCGAGTTCTCCAGCACGCAAGGCAGCCCTAGCAACGCGCCAGGTTGCAGTACCACGGCGGCCACCCGCCGAACCCATCCCGCCATCCCGGCCATCTATCGGCCCGCTGCAGGCAAGACGGTCATGTTCTTCTTGACCTCGGCGGCCAACGGCGACGGCATCAACTGGAAGCAGAACAACCTCACGCTGCAGGTCGCCCCACTGGACGGCGGGGATGAAGGCGGCGGCGGCGGCCGACGGCTGCTGGGAGCCGACCCCTGTGCCAAGGCGGTGGCGGCATGTGGGTCGGAGTTGGGGCTCTTGAGGGTGGGAAACGAGGTTGTGTGTGCTGGTCAGGCAGGGGACCGCTGTTGCGATCTTGGTCAGCTTAGCCGGCTGGCGCCTGACAGTAGACACCCTGCCCTTTCCTCAACCGCAGGTCTTGCGCCGCCGACCCCCGACGGCGAGAATGACGGTGGGTGGGGTGGCGCACAGGTCGCAGTCTGATCCGCTGGGTTCGGGTCATGGCTTTGGTGTGCCGCTTCCCTGCCATGTCTATCCTGCCCATACAAGCCGCACACGCTGACGCTGCTGCTGCGCCGCCCTGGCTCTCGTCCAATGCAGCTTCTGGCACCGGAGGCGACGGCGAGGTGGCTGGCCTAGCGGAGCCCATCCGCAAGCCGCCCCGCGGGCCGCCCCGGCCCCGCAGGCCCAAGAAGAACCGCAAGAGCTTTTGAGGCAGCAAAGACGGAATAAGAGGCCTAGCTGTCCGGGTGTCCGGGTCCGCTGCCCAGGCTTATGTGTGAACGTGATTTTTGGCCGGCCTGGTGTGCAACCGCCTTCCGGTGACGAAGGGCCAATCGCTGCCGATGCATGCAGGATCAGGGATGCAACTCCCTGCACGATGGCCCACCTTGTATTATGTATACGTTGGCTCGCTGTTATTGTTTGTGTGCTGGGCCCCGTGAAGGGACAGAGCAGGCTGTGCTTTTGCGTGGTTGGCTGCTGCAAGCGCATCCCTACGTCCTGTGTGTGCCATGCATTGTCAGTTTGTCATAGCTTATCTCATTCAGGTAGAGGCCCCGCTTTGTTGCAACACGAAGAGGAGGAAGAAGATTACGGTAGCTGATCATTAGTACGCGATTGCTTTTAGATGCTCCCCGGTAGTGATCCGTGCGGGAACCGTGCTGACTGATCTGCCTTCACAGGGATCTGCATCGATTTCATGGGATCTGCTAGCGTGACCGTAAGGTCTTAGTATCTTGCGCTTGGCGTTGAGAGAGCGCTGACAACTTCATCCGTTGCAGCTCGGTGCCTGTGCCAGGCTGCCAGCGCAGTTAGAAGGTTCTGCTTGGGTCCTCGAGCGGATCTAGACTCTTCGAGGCGAGGAGCAGCGCTGCTGCTACCGTACTTGCATAGAACTCATGTGTCGTGGCCCGGTGGCCGTGCGGAGAAACTCAGGTTTTAGACCTGTGAGCGTTTTATGTCTCCCGTGGGAGCGCGCAGGGCTCTGGGATTACGCAACCGATATCCCTGTGAGCCTGTACCGTGTAATAGCTAATGCAGGGGGGGGGCAGATCTATCCGAAAATGACACCATGCCTCATCTGGATGGTGCTTACGGAGAAGAGCCCAAATCCGGTCTCAGAAATAAAAACGGAGGTTTTATAGCGAAGTTATGGGGGGGCAAAGTTCTCGGTCGGTCGTCGGTCGGGGGGGCCCGGTGGGTTTTGTCAAAGGGGCCGCTTGGATTTTGTTCCAGCGGCCCAGGGTACTCTCCGGCATCGGAAAGCATGCCCTGAGCGTGTAGCAGGCATGGCCTTATGTTGGCGGGCCATTCAACCCCTTCCAACAGTGCCCGCGGGTCGGGACATGTCGGCATGGCAACCCTTCGACGCACACGTCGCTACCCCAGGCCGTCACCCCGGTGCTCCCGAAGTCCACCGCCACCCGCAAGCTTGCACCCCGCGCATTATATGTCCAGCACGGTCATAGCATCGCCCCTCAGTCCTAAGCTGACGGTCAATGGACGGGTCGGAGTCCATGGCATGGTCAATGGCTCCCGGCCATCTTGGGCAGCCGACCATGGTGTATGCGCCCAGCGATAGAGCACGCAGGAAGGAGCACATAGACACAGAAACGGCTTAAATTGGAGTACAGAAAGGCCTTGTACGACAGTGTTGTACACTGTACGGGTCGGTCGGTCGTCGGTCGGGGGGGGTCCAGGGGTTTTGGGGCATGGTGTCCGTGGGTTTCGTTTCTGCCCCCCCCCTGGCTAATGGTCTCTCCGTGTCTAGACCACACGATGCAGTAGCACCTACCGGCCATCGGTAGCCCGATCCCGTCACGCCCAGGGGTATCCGTCCGTCTCGATGCCGTCCTCGCCCATTGACTTAACAGCCAGCCTCCACACCCGCTAACACACCATCCCGCACACCTATGCATGCCTGTGCGCCCTGCCAGTGCCAGCCCCATATGTTACATGCCGACCGCAGCCCATACCCCACATAGGCCCAGCTGCCCCCCTCCCAAACCGTCCTGCCACACCAATGCCTCTCAGTAGCTGCTTCCGCTGCGCAGCTACTTCCGCTGTGATAGACACCAGACCGCAGCCCCGCAGCCCCGTCACCGGGCTGGCGCCGCGGGCGCCGCCGCCTGCTCCAGCTCCTTGCCGCACAGCGCGCAGGCGCGCTTCTGTGCCAGCCACTGGCGCGCGCAGTCGGGGTGGTAGCAGTGGCGGCAGGGCAGGGCGGTGGCCTCGTCCTCGTCCTCGAACTCCATCTGGCAGATGCAGCACCTGACGGGGAGGGCGGCGGAGGGGGGCCAAGGACGGCTTGGGTGAAGCGGGGCAATAGCCGAAAGGAAAGTAGGGTCCCGGAAGGGCTCCCCTTGGTCCCCTGACGATGCCCTAGCGCCTGGCTGCTGCCCTTCCCATCCACCACTATCCTATCTCCCCGCTCGTGCCCCACGCTGGCCTTCCCCTGCCCTGCCCTCCGCCCTCCCAACTCCTCAAGCTATACTCCACCTGCCCCCTCCCGTCCCCCGTCATGTCCCCCCTTGCCCTTGCCCACTTGTCCAACGCCATTGCGGCCCCCTCGGGGGACGCGCGCAGCTCCGCCACCGCCGCCACGGGCAGCCGCTCCAGCGCCTCCTGCGCCAGCCCTGTGGACACCTTGCCCGCCAGCTCTACATGCCAAGGGCGGGGTGGGGGTTGGGTGTGGTGGTGGGTTGGTCCTTGGGTGTGGTCGGCATGCAGGGGATGCCCCTGTGTGCGCAAGCCCTTGAGGTTTGGCTGCAATGCACCCCTCTGCAGTGCGGTTCGTCCTTGTAACTACCGAGGACTGCCCCTGCTTGAACGTCTGCACCTCCTCCCAGCATGCAGCCCACCTCCGAGCGCCAGCAGCTCCTCGTAGCTCATGGCCCGTTCCACCTCCTCCGCCTCCTCCTCGTCATCGGCCAGCCCCGCGTCCTCGCCGCTGCCCGTGGCTGCGTCGTGGGGCTGCTCGCCCAGCGCCTCAGCTGCAGGACCCAAGGAAGCGAGGGATTTGGGGAGGGGGTGACAAGGGAAGGGGTTTGGGGTGGAGAGGACCGGTCAGGGTCGAGGGTCAGGGGGTGGGGTGGGGCTGTCCCGTGATGGAACAAGAGTGAGCCAGGATTGTGAGAGGGTGAGCGATTACCCTCAAATTGTGCCATCGCTTCGTAGGCCGCGCGGTCCTCCTCCTCTTGGAGGCGCCTTGCCAGCTCCTCGTCGGGAAGCTCCTCGGGCTCCTCTTCCTCCTCCACGGCCGGCCTCCCGAACATCAGCAGTGCTCGCTCCTGTTCCTGAAGGAGCTTTGCGAGCGCCGCGTCATCATCCTGGGCGACGGGGAGCGACGGCATGCTCATTCTGTCCGAGGCCTCAAGCCTGCAACCATTGCTCCTCGCTCATCGAGCACACCTGGATGCCTCGAGCTCCCGCGACAACCTCCATGTCGGCCACCGCTCGTCTGCGTCTGGACTAGGTAGCAACGGCGACGCGTTGCGAGCAAGCTGTATTGGGGTAGAACCAAGTAAGCGAGGGTTTACTACAATAGGCTGAACTCGTTGTGCTATAGCATTCAGCCCTACCTCGCGAGTCACGAGAGTCGACCTGTTGGGGACAGCTGAGCCGGATCCGGGGCAGCTCTGCGTTCGCTCAGCGGCCAGCGCTGAGAGCTTGACAGATAGTCAGGAGTCATACCAGTCCACTTGACTACTCGTCCTTTGTAATTGTGAGAGTTGGGGCCGAGGCTCCGTTTCCGCCACATGCGCTGCCCAACGTTCAGCGACTTCGCCGAATTCCGAGTCCGCCTCTCCGGAGACACCACGACCAAACAACCATGCTCGCCCCGCAAGTAACGCTCTGGGCCCATTGCCTTGTTGTTCTGGCCACAGGAGCCCTTTCACTCGTGCCCGCTGCGCATGTTGCCCTCGGGCCACGCCCGCCAAACCCTCTTCATATGCTGCCCCTTCGCGCCAAGTGTCTACCACAACATCTCGCCAGGTCTACGCCACCACCCCGCCACGCCTCTCGAAACGACTCAGCCCTGTGGCACGTGCCTCAATCCACGACTCGCACCAACGAGCTACTGTCACTCTCGGCATCCACCAACACGTGCGGGACGGTAACACGCCCAGCTGACACTGTCCTCACCGCGACCCCTCGGTGGCCCCTGCCATCAAGAATCCCCTCGCACGCGCCCCTTCCTCCCCACCTGTCATCCTAGTGTTCTAACATACCCAAGCTGTTTTCCCCCTCGGTGTGGATTGCGCGGCCTACGTCGACGTCTCCATCTCCTCCTCCCCGAGCACCTCTGGTGCCTGGTTGTACATGTACTGGTCCTGGTACTCGATGAGGAACTGCGTGCTGCGCTTCACGTCCACGAACATGCTGTACACCTGTACGGGTACGGGTTACACGGGGTGGAAGGCACGGGGATGGCGGTTGCGTGAGCGCAGAGGCCAGGCGGTTGAAAGAGGTCGGGCGCTGAGGCCTGGGTGTCCACAGGGGCCCTGCCGCGTACACCTGCACCCGCGCTCGCTTCAAAGTCCAGTCCAGTCTTACCCTGCCCCACCAAAACCTCCACACGGCCTCGCGGAGCCCGGGCCTGCTCTTCCCGGCCCGCCCCTGGCCCGAGCCCGCCGCCCCCAACCCCCTCCCTACCTTGGAGATGTCCTCCACGTCCACCTCGGTCCCCTTGCGCCGCTGGCACACGATGTGGGAGGCGGTGATGAGCTGGATGGAGTAGCGCAGCGACGTCTCGTGCCCGATCTTGGTCAGTAGCTCCTTGGCGTCCTCCGTCATCTCCACGTCCTCCTCCTCACACCTGACAGGACACGGGGCAGCAGCACGATCACGGGGCACAGCAGGTGAGGTACAGTGAGGCTCGACAGCGAGTTACCGTACGGGTACACTGACGTTCGACTGCCGCATGTTCAAGTGTTGCAGGCTAGAAGCGACGTCATTGACCCTGCTCCTATGCGCCCCAGCTCCCACGCACCGGATGTCCAGGATGAGCCGGATCTCCTTTTCGGAGTAGGGCTCGGTGGAGATGATGAGGAGGCGGTCGAGCAGGTCGATGGGCACGCCGTGCGGCGAGCGGTACTGCGTGCCGCGGATGCGCGTGATGCCGCGGTTGGTGGCGGTGACGAGGATGGGGGCCATGTCGTTCTCGAGCGCCCTGACAGGATTGGTAAGGGATGGGTTGGAGGTAGGGGTCAGGTGACACGTGGCAGGTGGAGGGGTGCCTTGATGAGGGGCGAAGCCCTCAGGGCAAGGCTCAGCCGAGGCGGATTGAGCAGGGGCGACAACCCGCAGAGTCAAAACCCTTCCGAGAAGGTCAGTGGCACGGATCGAGGAGAGAGGCTGCCGCCCTCACGCGCACCTGTTGAGGAAGGAGAAGCACTCGATGTCCAGCATGTGCACCTCGTCGATGAAGAGCACGCCGGGCACGATCTCGGCCTTGCCCTCCTCGCGCCACTCCGCCACCTTGGCGTCGATCTGCTCGCGCACCTCGGACCGGATCTCGCCCGTGTCGCCCGAAAAGAGCGCCAGGAAGCCCTGCGGTAGGGGAAAGCACACACGTTCGGCTTGTAAGGCTGACTTGTGCACAGAAAGAACCCAGGAGCATGAGGATACAACGAAACGTGACTGCGCGTGGAAGCCCAGGTTAGCCCACGCCCAAGAGCAGTGCAAAGACGGGCTCAGGCCAGTCCACGCAATCTGGTCGCCGCCGCCCGCACCTGCGTCCGGCTGTTGATGACGTCGATCTCGTGCAGCGTCACCACGTGCACCACCTCCTTCCGCTTCTGCAGCTCGCCCTCGGGGCACTGCACGAACTTGGTGGCCGGGCCTGGGGGTGGTTGGAGGGGGCAGGGGCAGGGAAGCAGGGCGCGGGGACGAGGGGGAGTAAAGAGCTGGGGGGGCAGGGGCTAGGACGGTGAAAGAGGGTGGCCTCGGTGGCGCCGTGAAGCCGACACATGTCCTCGACCAGCAGCATTAGTTAGGCCACCTGTGACCGCAAGGGACGACGCCACTCGACCCCGCTGAGCCTCAAGCGCTGCCGCCAGATGCCAACTCACCCAACGTCAGCAGTCTAAGGACACACCCCGTGTTTGCCGCCTGACGACACTGTCGCATCATGCCGCCAGCGACCAGCTGTCCAGCACCCCGCCCTCCTTCTGGCCATGCCCCTCTGCCACCTCCCGCTGCCCCCGCACAACTTCTCGCTCGCTGACACCCTCGCCCTGTGCCCTTAACCCCGCCAGCCCTGCCCAGTGTTTGCTCGCTATAACTGATGCCATGCCCCGCCCCAGCCTCACCCATGGCGTCGTAGTCTCTCGACCTCGAGAACGAGCGACCCAACCGCGTGATGCGCCCTGCGGTAACGTTGAGGGCCCCAAAAGCGCCAGGGTGAGGCCTAAGGTTCCGGATGAACTGACAAGGACCTTCGCCGGGTGGACTCTGCCCACAGTCCCGCCCCTCTCTCCGACTCCCATGAGCCCCAGGATTCCGCTGGCCTTGGGATAGACCTCAGCAAGCCGAGCTCTGCATCCCAACCCCAAAGTTCCACCCCAGCTCGAGCGCTCCCGTACCCGATGCCTTGTCGATGGTGATGACGTCACCCGCCGTGACCTTCTCCTTGGTCAGGCTCTCAATCATCTTCTGGCCCAGGTCGTAGATGGTCTCCATCTCGGTCGTCTTGAGCGTCAGGCGGCCCTGCGCAGCACAAGGGGTGGGTCAGGTGTAGTGGCAGTACATGGATATGGGGCAAGTGAAGTGGGTTGGTGGATCAGCAGACCCTAGCCCTGGTACATGGCCCACAGCCCGGCTGAGGCCCGGCTGACGTACCCACTATGCGTATGCCCTCCTGCTCACATTCACCGTATGCCCTCCTGCTCACATTCACCGGTTGCCTGCATCACGCCCCCTCCCCTTCTCTTCGCAACGGGACGTCCACACGTGCCCATGACCGTGCGTACCCTGACCCCCGCCTCCACCCCCACCAGCAGCCACCCCGCCCTCCCGCCCTCGCCCCCTCCCCATGCGCACCGTCTTGGCCGCGTTGCCCCCCTCTGGCCGGTCAATCTCAACCTCCACCACCTCGCCCTCGATGATCTCCGTCTCCTCCTTGATCCGCACGCCAATGGCCTTGCGGAACGCCTGAGGGGGGGAAGCCAGGACAGCAGGCCAGTGCTCAGCCACAGTGTCGCCACAACGGGAGTGAGACGCACAAGTGTGACAGGTGTGCAGCCCTGTCACATCCGCTCCAGGTAGAGTGGGATGCGGCTGCGCCCTGCCGGCGCCCCGCCAGGAGGCAGGTGCGCGCACACTCGGCCAGGAGGCGGCGCATTGCTGGGATGAGCTACCCGCCTCCAGAGCGCTGCTGCTGAGTAAGAGAGGTCTCCTCCTCCACACCAGCACGCAGGACCACCAGCGTAGGACTCCAGGCCCCCACTGCGACCTTCCGGCTGGAGAGTTGGCCGGCTGTGCTGAGACTGCCCAGGCGCCGCCTCCGAGCGTGTCTAGCCGCAGCCCAGTGGGGGCCACAGCTCCAAAGGGCCCCAATCACGTATGCTCCTGGTCCTAGGAGTGCCCCCCAAGGGTTGCGCTGCTGGGCACTGTTCACCATCACCAGTCCAAGTAACCAACGCCACTGCAGCTGAGGGCTGCGCTTCCGCCCCCTGGGCTGCAGCGGCGCTCATTTTCAGAAATCCTGCTTAGTGCTGCTTAGGCGTCGGCCTCTTGTGGCTCTGCACTGCTTGCAGAGCAGGTTGTGAGGTCCGCCCAGAGGCGCCTGTGGCGGCCGCTACCCCTCCGGCACCAGCGCCTCCCGACGCAGCCTGCTGGCTCCGGGTACATCCGTACGTACGATCCCTGCTGCTGAACTCGCTCTCTGGCGCCATGTACCATTACTCCGGCCTGGATCCACCTGGGGTCTGAAGCCGCTGCTGGGGCGCGGCGCGTATGTGACCGTTCCGTCACGACAGACCCCCCATCCCACCCCGCGTCCCCATGCCCCACGCCTGCCCCCTGGCAACCTAGTTTCCCCTGTGCCGGCCCTGGGGACCCCAGCACACCTGCGTCAGAGCCTCCGTCTTTGACATCTCCAGCGAGAAGATCTCCGAGCCCGTCATCATGGCAAAGGGCGTCTCCTCGCCCAGCGCCTTCGCCATGCCCATGGCGATGGCCGTCTTCCCCGTGCCCGGCTGCCCCGCCAGCAGCATGGCGCGACCCGCAATCTTGCCCTCCTTGATCATTTGCAGGATCACTCCCGCGGCCTGCAGGGAAAGCGGGAGAATTCAGCGCCAGGCGCGACGCCGCGGCAGCCCCGCCGTCGACCCCGACCGCGCACCTTCCGGGCCTTGGCCTGGCCCACCATGCCTTGCGACACGGCACGAGCCTCCAGAGCATCATCTAGACCAAGACCGCGGATGTGGGAGTGCGCGCCGATACGCTCAATGCGGGTCAGGTCGCGGACCTCCGCGTTAACCTTCACGTCTGCGGCCGCCATGGCGCCGGTGGTGCTCTATAGGTTGTACTCGGGCTATTGGGGTCCCTGGCAGAGCGCAGTGAGGGCGCGGGTGCTGGATCGTCTTCGAGAAGCCGCGTTGCTCAACGTGCTGCCAGGGCTTGTACAAGTGTATGCAGTGTCTTCTCTGTGTGGGATAAAGTAGCCCGGAACGTTGACGACTTCGCTTCAAGGCGGTCAATATGTGCGGACAGCAACTTTGCCCTGGCAGAGCGTGTGCAGTTTTCGTCTTCCAGTTGTTATGTATGATCGCTTGTGCTATTCGATGCTCTAAACGAGAGCGTGACATGGGCGGGCTTCAGAAAGTGCAGGTCACGCGGCCCGCGGTCGTGGGCGTACGCCTCCGTGCTCAGCTTGCAACGGGGATTGCGGTATATGGCACGGGGATGGCGAGGGGGGCCAGTACGCGGCTTATGCCGCAGGTCGACCTGGCACGCGTGCCGAAGTACCCTGCGCCTGCACTTCGCATTGCTTTGCCCGCGTCCCATCGGCTGGCTTACCGCAACAGTCTCCCGTCTCGGCACCACATCGCGCCAGTATAACAACCCTCTAGACCATTGCCTTCCTTGCCGGCACCCCCGCAACATGGCCCGACGGACTCGCATACAGCACAGGCCGAGGATGAATGGGGGCAGCCCACAACCCTGGCCCGCACTGCCGCACAACTTCCTGGCCAATGCTCGTAGCCCAAGTTCCTATCTTCCCGACGACTCCGCGCGTCCCCACCACCAGCCACCGTACTGGCAACGGCACAACTCGGGACACCTCCACGACACGTCCTCGCTACATAATGCTCATAATGGCCACAGCCTAGCAGCCTAGCAGCAGGCTTCAACGTGCACCAAGCACATGCAAAAGCAAGTCTGCCGTACCTAGTTAAGGCCCCGTTGCTCTAGCTGCAGTCTGCGCTTGCCTACCGTCTGTCTGGTCTCCCAGGCCGTGCCCTTGTGCACTCGCTTGCCCTGCACCCCTGTTCTTAACCGTCTGTCATGCAGCCCACTTCCCTGCTTATGCATGCTTATTAGTGCATGGCTGCCGCGCCCTTGGCCCGGCACTCCAGCTTGTGCCCCTCGCTCCAGTGCGCCGTCTGGCAGCCCGTCCCACAGTACCGGACGCACTGGCACCGCGCGCACAGCTTGAGGGGCAGATCGGCCTCGCTCGGGCCGCCGTAGGACAGGCACCCCGGGTATGCGCACACCCGCAGGCCCGGCAGAGCCACCTGCGCGAGCGGCACGTCCACGGGTGGAGGCAGCGGCGCCGCCACGAAGGCCGCCGCCTCCGGCGACGGATCCTGGTGCCGGCCAGGTGGAGTCTGGATCTCAACCAGATCGGCGGCGCCTGAACCTGGCGGGCCCGCGTCGGAGTAGGGTACTGCTGCCTGGGCTGAGCGGCTGTCCGCCTGAGCGGCTGCCCCTGCGAGACCGCTCGCCAGGAGTGAGAGCGCGTGGGCTCGGAAGCTGCCGCGCGCCTCGTCAACGGCCCCCTCCTGAGCACCATCCTCCTCCACAGCCGCACGGTGTAGGAGGGACCGCAGCGTGCGGGGGGCGGCGTCCCCGCTGAGCCGCTGGGCGAGCACGGCCCGCAGGAAGGGCTCGAGGCAGCCCCGCTCCCCCGCCTCCGCCTCCACCCCTGCCCCCGCCTCAGCCTCCCAAGCAATACCCACTTGCCCGGGCCCTGAGCCGGGCTCCGCATCGCCTCTCGGCGGCACCAGCCACTCGCGCACGCGAGCGCTGAGCTCGGGGTGCGCCGCCAGCTCTGTCGCCAGCTCCACCAAAATCGGTGGCGCTCCCGGCGCCGAGGCTGGGGCTTGCGTGCTTGGCGCACAGCAGCTGGCACACGGCGGCGAGCAGGCGGTGCGGCTGGCAGGCCAGGAGCTGGGGCCCGTTAAGACGCACGCCCAGGGTGTCCGAGCGGCAGCCCGCGAGCAGGGTCCGCATTGCCGCCTCCGCAGCGGTATAGAGCTCCGCATCCGCCTTGAACCTTTTCCGCATGGTCTGCCGTAGCACCTGGGCCGTGAGCAGGCATACTGACCGCCCGAGGAGCGTGGCGGCCTCTCCAAGCCGAGGGCTGGGGGGTGCGTCGGAGCCCTCCGGGGCTTCGGACAGGGCCCTCTGCACCAGCTCCAGGCACGTGCTCGCCGCGGGCAGTAACTGCTGGACCGCTCTCCAAAAACGCAACTGCTGGACCGCTCTCACAACGAGCTCCAGCCCCTGGCCCTCCTCCTGCTCCTGGCCCTCGTCCTCATCTCCCTCGCGCTCCACGCCCTCCTCCTGCTCCCCCTCCCGCTCGTGCCGCTGCGACTCCTGCTCCTGCGCCATCTGCTGCAGCCGCCGCGTGAGCATGCGGGCCCGCTTGGCAAGCGTCACCGCCACGCCGCCGTCTCCGCAGAGCGCGTCGACGGGCAGCGGCGTACCCAGGACCTAGGCCACGGGATCACGTGACCAAGCGACGCGGTTAGTACGGTAAATCACCAAGTCAAGAGGAGGCGGGAAGCTGCATGTGTTCAGGGCTGCTCGTGTAGACCAGAGAAACAGGGCGCGGCGGAGAGCCGGCCAGCCGGAGAGGCGGGGAGATGCATGTGCGTGCCATGGACTTGCGGCCCCAATGGTGCCTTAAGCTTACCACCTGTTCCTCACCTGCTGCACGAGTGAGGGCACCGCTGCGGTCTCCTCCGCCAGGCTCCGCATGGCCGGGTTGGTGACGGCTGCGTCCGCGGCAGAGAAGGCCAGCCGCAGGGCCCGGTCCAGGCTGCCTGCCAGACCCGCTCGCTGCAGCTGCGCCCGCAGCTCGGCCTCGCTTGCGGCGCCCAGCGCGGTAAGAGCTGCAAGCATCGGCGGCAGGAGACGGGACAGGGGCCGCCAACCAACGTCAGGAACTCAGAAAGCGTGTAGCACCAATGGAATAAAGTATTCGATGCGGTATCTTGCATCTAGCAAGTTGACACAGAGGTAGGCCCCTTACGCGCCCCACTCACAGCCGCCGGTCGCGAGGGGTGAGGCGATGCGGACCAGGGCACGCAGAGCCTCCGGCATGACGTCCACCGCTTCATCATCCGGATTGGCCTTCAGGACATGCCAGGGACAGGGACAGGGACAGGGACAAGAAACGTTACGAGTCCCACGAAGCACCCTTGGATTAGCCCCTTCGCCCATACACCACCTCTCCCACGCTGCTCACCTGCAGCTCCCCACGCACCACCCTGGCCTGCTCTGCAGCCGCAGCATCCACGCCCAGCGCCAAGCCCCAAGCGGCGGACTGCGCCCGGGGCGTCCTCTCAAGGGCGAATTTGACCGTCTGGCGAACGGGGGGCAAGCGGGGCTGCGTAAGAAACAAGCCAAGCCCTGGCGTTCTGTCAAGGACCGGTAAGTTGCGCATAGCGCAGGGCAGGGCAGCACACAGCAGGGCAGAACACAGCAGAGCAGCACACAGCAGGGCAGAACACACCTCCAGGATCCCGTCCATGTGGGTCGAGGGCGACGGCCCGTAAGCTCCGCCCAGGCCCTGGCCGCGTTGCAGCCGGCAAAGGGCCTCCAGCGCTGGCGCCTCCAGGCGGGCGAGCTTCTCGCGCCGGAGCAGTGCCGCAGCGGTGGAGGACCCCCCGACAGGCAGGCACAGGTCGTCACACAGCACAGGTCGTCACACAGCACCATGCACCACGCCCCAGTGATGCTGCTCGAGCCAGCCCGAAGAGCTCTCCGCGCTCCACGTGTTGCCAATGCCGCGCCCTAGCTCTTTTTCTAGTGCGGGCAGCCCCCAGTGCAGGCGCTCCGGAGCCCCGCCGCCAAGCGCCGCCTGCGGCTCCGGCTGCCCACCCCGCTGCCGGCCCTGCCGCCTGCCAGCGCCAGCGCCGCTCCTGCTGCCGCTGCTGCCGCTGACGCTGGCGGCGGGCCCCTGCGCCCGCTGTGGCGGCTCACCGGCGGCCCCCGCGCCGCCGACCCCTCCCCGCTCCTCCGCCGGCGCTTCCACGCCCCCGTGCACCAGCAGCCGCCCGACCAGGGCCTCCGTCAGGGCAACCACATCCGGGTGGTCGAGCATCGCCGCCACCGCCTCGAGCTCGGGGCCGCCTCAGCCTATCCAGGGCCGACGAAGGGTCGAGCGCGCTTGAACGAGTGTGCGCGCGAAGGCGTCGGCGGCTTGGTGACACGCCCCAATGTAACGCTGCAGCTTCTCATCCCTCACGACGCAGCTCCTGTTGGGCGCTGGGCTGCGCATGATCGCCCGCGCTGCTGTGGGAAGGAGCTCGCTCTTTGTCAGAGTGTCAAGGATGCGCCTAGCCGTGGACTCTCGGTCCTCGTCTGGCATGCTGGCCCCGCCGCCTGCGCCTGGCTCGGTACTGAGGAGCACGTCCACGGCGTGGTATCCAAGGCTCGCGTACGCCAAGCCGGTACACGTGAAGAGCGCAGAGTTGCGTACGGAATCTCCCGTGATCTCCCATTGCGGCGCGTCCGGGTTCCGAGCGCCGCCGTCCCGCAACCTCATCAGGTGGCGACCGTACTCGCCGCAGCTCCCTGTTGCGGAGGCCACTGCAGCTGCCAGCTCGGGCTGCCACAGAGGGGCCATGAGCTGGAGCCCCTGCCATGCGTCTTGTGCGGCGGTGCCTTGGCAGTAGTCCTTGAGCAGCCCCAGCGGCGTGTTGAGGGCGCCGCGCACGACAGGCACGGTATGTGCGAGCTGTCTCTCGGCCCTCCCGCATTCTGCGTTCATAGACGCATCAGCTGACGCCGATTGGCTCCAGGCGGTGACGCGCTCAACCCAAGAGGTGGTAGCGGCCAGCTTGCGGCACAGCCACGGAACCAGGCGGGCCGCGGTGCAGGCCGACATCCATTCCTGCAGCTTGGAGTGGGCTTGCTCTGGGGAGCTTGCGAGCGTTTGGGCGGTGAGGTCCTTGCGGGCCTCCTGGAGCTTGCGGGTACTGAGGACGGAGGCGCGGGGGGACGTGGGGATTTGCGTTAGCGTGGGCGTGCCGGCCAAGCCACACCCGAGACTCTTGAGCTTACTTGTGCATGAGCTGCAACGCGTTCGTCCGAGATTCTGCCAAGCATCGCTCGACGACGTCGGCAGCCAGCATGTAGCTGCGCAGGCACTGCGCGAGAGGCTCCGCCATTTTGCCAGGAGAATCTCAATGGGCGCGCCGGATTGTGGGGGCCGTACTTTCGGGGCCCAAACCTGCCTCCGTAACCAGGAGTTGGACATCGTTGAGTAGGGGCTATCGCATGTGCAGCAGTGATCGAGGTCTGGAGGCCTGAGGAGGCTCGTAGGTGTGGCATTGGCCGGCCCCCGCGGCCCGGCCTGTACGGCGGGCCGCGGGGTCGCGCCCTTCATAAGCCGCGCGCTTTTGCGGCACTTATCCGAGGCAAGCACGGTCCTAGCTTAAGCACTGAAGACGGCTCATAGTGTGCCTGGCAGCACTGCTGGGGGTTTATGGCCACGAGCCTGGAAGCGTCAGCCAACTTGCTGCCGACGACAGCCAATGGCCAATTGTGTCAGATGCTGGCCCTAGCCTTTGGTGGGCACTTTGGCGACGTGCTGAGCTGAGTATGACCGAGAGCATGAGAAGGACTGAAAGAAGAAGGAGATCGGTACACGAGGTCATGCGGCCGTCCGCGACTCCTCAGCTGCCCTCGCGCTGAAGTGGGTTCAGGCCAATGCGGTCAGGCACCCTGACGCCCCGTCGATAATAACACCTGTCCCTGTCCCCCCCACCCTGTCCCTCAGGCAGAGGCCACATGTATCGGGTGATGTAATTGGAGCCACCCTGGCCAGACATGTGCGGGGCTGGGGTGGTGCGGTCGGACTCGGGTGCCGCTGCCGCTGTGGCCCTGTGCAGCTGCCAGAAGGCCGGAAAGGAAGGAGTGATGTCCCTTTAGTAACTTACATGCCACTACCCAGGTGGACTCAGACCACAACCGGACTTTCGCCAAACCATCGAGGTGCACACCGTGCAATACGCACAGCACAACATCGCCACAACATTATGTACCGAGAACATGCTTCGACCAGGGTGTCTGCACGGGGTGTCTGTCCTCAACAGGGACTAGCCCCAAACCCGCTGGCATGGGCTATGGGCTAAGGCATGGACTAGCATCCTCTGTCCTGCACCCCCTTTCACCGCCACCGACATCCTTCCGCACATCAGCAATGCCAAGGGGCCGTTCAACTTGCGTGCCACGCGGGCTCCGCGCCCGCCAAACCCCGCCTCCGCTCTGCCGCCCGTCCGCCTACGCCCCGGGCACCAGCTCCTGTGCCGACGCGTAGTCCCCGTGCGCCGAAAAGTACTGCACCAGTCGCTTCAGGAAGGCGTCGCTCGAGACCGTCTCCGTGTCGCAGACAATGGCGCAGTGGCGCCGGGCGCGGGTCACGGCCACATTCATGCGGCGGCGGTCCGACAGGAAGCCCACCTCGCCCTTGTCGTTGGAGCGAACCATCGAGATAATTATGGCCTCCTTCTCGCGGCCCTGGAAGCCGTCCACCGAGCTGATCTCCAGCGCCGGGCCGCCCACCTCGCCGCGCATCTCCTTGAGCAGTGCGACCTGACATGACAGGGGACAGAGGGGGAGGAGGGGGAGAGGGTTGAGTTGGGTGACGTGAAGGGGAGCGGAGCGAGAGAGCGGAGAGGGGAAGGTGGGTGGAGGGTGACGAATGCAGGGAGTCGGGGTGGGGTGCTTGGCCTGCCCGGGGCGCTTCTTGGCATCAACGGAAGGTTGTCAACCAGACGGCTGACGCAAATTACCCATTTGTGACAATCTATCACTTGCCAGGCCCGGGCGGACCACTGTGCGTGCAAACCGTGCACGTGCGAGTGGGCGTGGTAGCGCCAGCGTGCTGACTACTTGCTAAGCGGCATACATCAGTATTAAAAAGCTCGTTTGGTTTGTTCCTCACAGATAACTCAGCGATGGATTTCGGTTAGGTTCATCAACTGCAGGCCGCGTGCAATGCTGGTGTGGGGCTTGCCAATGCCGAAACGTCGAGGGCACATCAGTATTAAAAAGCTCGTTTGTTTATTCCTCACGGAGGAACTCAGCGATGGATTTCGGTTAATATCATCACATGCGCCCTCGTGCCTCGTGCGCGTGCTCCTAGACCAACGAAACCCAAACCGCAACCCTGGACCTCAACGCAACCCCTCCTGCTGCCTTGACATGCACCCTGCCCTGCCCTTGCCAGTCTGCCACCCACCTGGGCATTGTACGGAGTGATGATTCCGATGTTGGGCGCCGAGATGCCCCGCTTGAGCAGCCTCCGCACGTGGGCAATCACGGCCTTGGCCTCGCCCTCGTTGGCATAGCTGCTGCCCTCCGCCTCCTGGTGCTCCTCGTACCCACACCCCGCCGTGTCCACCAGCAGCAGCACCGGCAGCGCCGCCTCGCCCTCGCCGTCGCCCGCGGCAGCCGAGGAAGCGGCCGTGGCCGCGGACTTGGAGGAGGCGGCAGAGGCCTTGGGGCCGGCCTTGCCCTTGGAGGCGTGGGGGCCCTTCTTGGCGGCGGCGCCCTTCTTGCCGGGCTTGCAGCAGTCGCAGCCGAACGAGGGCGTTGCGTCGCCGGAGCTGGCCACCTCCGCCAGCGTGTGCTCTGCGACCGAGTCGTGGGCCGTCAGCTTGCCCTGTGGAGCAGAGGGTCAGAGGGAGAGAGGATGGAAGAGGTGTAGGTTAGCGCAGCGAACGCATGCCGAGAAGACAGCTTGCAGCATTCCTTCCCAGACGTGCGCGAAGTAGGGGAGACGCACGACGGTTTGTACGGCATGTGTCTACTGCATGACTCACCTCGTACAGCTCGTCGCTCGACCACTGCATGATGGACTTGTTCATGCGGTACTGCACCGTCAGCATCGCCGAGGCCGTGGGCAGCAGCGACTGCAGCCGCTCGAACAGCGTGCGGGCCAGGCCCTGGGGGGAGGCAGGGAGAGGCGGGGCAAGGTGGGGGTTGCAGGAGCGAGAAGGCAAGACAGAGGAGGCTGGCGTGCGGGTGGGTGGGGTACGTGTGCAGCGTGGGTGCGGTGCGGGAGCGTGACTCGGGGAATTGTAGTCTATTGGTAATTTAAGCATCAAAGGCTTGCTCAGTCCCAAGTTATCGTCATCGTCAGCTCCGTGCTTGGCGCGGTGCGGCGTGCGTGCTGTGCCACCCGTATCACGCCAAGACATGCGCACCCGACCTGCCCGTTGCCCTCTCCACCGCAACCCCCTACCCCACTGAGACCCTCCCCACACACCGAAACCCAGCCCTGCTCACCCGCCTCGCCGCCTCCTCGCTGACCACCGTGGGCGGGAGCTGCAGGTGGTCCCCCGCCAGCACCGCCCTCCGCGCACGGACCAGCGCTCCCCACGTGGCCGCCTCGAGCGCCTGCGCCGCCTCGTCCACCACCGCCACGTCAAACAGCTCGAAGTCGAGCTGTCGGTGCGCGACGCCAGTCAGCGTGCAGCAAACGACCTGCGCGCTCTTGATCACCTCCTTGATCGCGGCTTCCTGCCGCTGCTTCTCCTCCTTGCCGAGCCGGCGCAGGTCGCCGCGAAGCGCTCGGCGCTCGGCGCGATCGCGAGGGCCGAGCTTGAGCAGCTTCGAGTTGATGTCTTTGATCTCGGCGCGGCAGTCGCGAGCTAGCGCCGAATTGTCAGAGCGGAGCACGTGGGCCTCGAGCGACGAGTCGAGCACGGCGGGCAGCAGCCGGGCGGGGTGGCCCATGCGCACGATCTTCAGCTTGGGCTCGGCGCGCACGAGCCGCTCCACCAGGTTATCAACCTGGAGGGGGGGTGAGAAGATAAGGGAAGGGGAAGGCAAGGTGAGAAGAGGGCTGGGAAGTGGTGGCGTTGGGCAGGGGAGCAGGGGCGAGCAAGGAGTTCGGGGCGGCGGGAGAGGGTGGAGGCAACGGGACAGGGGCACGAGGACTGGAGTGCAGATGCAAGGGCCCCGCGGAGTTCCGGGCTCACCGCAATGTTTGACGCGGCGGCGGCGAGAATGCGGGAGCCGCGCGCCACCTCCTGCAGGATGATCTCGACCACCGCCGTCGTCTTGCCCGTGCCTGTGGTCCAGCGATGTAGAGGCAGCGGCAGAGTGAGGCAAGGTCAGGAAGCTGGAATGGCAGCATACGCAATGGCTAGGAGTGAGTGGGAAGGTGGAAGTGTCGCCGCGTCTTGACACACGGTCGCCACGGGATGGGCGACAATGTCTGGATAGCAGCTTGTGCTGTCCGGGAGTTCTTAAGCAAGCACAGACCGGGGAGCGCCATGCTCGCTCCATTAACGCCCGTGCGAGTGCTTGGCGGTGCAAATGCATCGGGTTTCAACTGCGCTGTGCGTAAAGGCTGCTGAAGAGATGAAGGCCCATCATCCTAACGAGAATGGCACTTCCCAGCCAAGCCCGCCTCAAACCAGTGCCGCTTATGTGGCAGCCTTGTAGAGACCACACACCACATGATGATGCGCGATCTGCTGAAGACTGCGGGCGAGCGCCCGCCGAACCCCATCCAGTTCCACCACACAACCACCAGGCACCCCGATCCTCGTGACTCACCCGGCGGGCCGTGCACCAGCACCACGTCTTGGCTCTTCAACGCCAGCTCAACCGCCGATTGTTGGCTCTCGTCAAGCCCGGCATTCCGCGGCTTCCAGGCCGGCGCCGCCGCCACGAACCTCGGCTCCCGGCCCCCGAACACAACGTCCACCATGGAGCCGCCAGGCAGCGGCCGCCCGTCGGGCGTGGCCGCCGTGCCCCCGCGGACTCGCACGAGCGTGTCCAGCGTGCCGCGGAGCCGTTGGTAGGTGACCTCGTTGGCGAGCTTCTCCAACCGCAGCGGTTGGTCCAGGCCATCTTCGGGGGCCTCGTCAACCGCCACGACGATGGCTGACTCACGGATTCGGTAGATGACGCCGGAGACGAGCGCGGGGCCGTCCGCGGGGCCGCGGTTTGGGCGCAGCGCGACGACGTCGTGGGGTCCGAACTTGTGGGGCGGCAGCTCGGGGGCCGGGCCGCCGGCGCCGTAGCCCTTGTTGGATACCAGCGTGAGGAGCGTGCGGCCAAGCAGACCTCCCTCGACGTCATCCAGGCGGAGGTTGAGCAGCGTGCGACCGCGGGCCTGGAGGCAAGGGAGGGAGGGCACGGGAGGGAAAGAGGGGTTGAGAATCGGGCGTGAAAACTGGGGTCGGGCTGGGGCCGGGCGACGGGCTGGTTGATGCATGCGTGGACGGGGAGGCTACAGGTGCGCGGGACCGGGCGAGGGGTTTGAAGAGCAGCGGAAACGGAACAAGGCGCAGGTGACGAGGCAGCAGTGGGCTGCTGGTATCTCACCTGCGCCGTTTCCGGAGAGCATGTTGACGTCTCCTCCTCCGCTTGCGCCACCTCAGCGCTGCGCTCCATCTCAATGAGCTCACGGCTCAGCTGCACGAAAGCCTCCAAGGAGGCGACGGAAGCCTCGCCGCCATTGCCGCCGCCGCCGCCCGCGCCCCCGCGACTTCCGGAAGGCGCCTGGGGGCCGCCCCGCAGACGATCGGACGCATTGATGCCCAGGTGTTGGAGGAGGGCAGCGCATAGGTCGGTGTCTGAGATGCCGCCCGATGGCGAGTTGGGGATGGCGACCTGGGTGGCGGCGGGGCGGGAAGGGCAAGGTCAAGCGGTGCATGCAAGCTGTCAGACCATGCTAGCAGACATTCGGCTTGGCTTAACCACATGCAGCCAATCGCAGCCCGCCAGGTGGCAACCCACTCTCGGACTGCATGCGCGGCCGCCTACCTTGCGAGGGCCCGCGCCGAGGACAATGTGTCGCGCGTTGCCGACACCTTGGCTCTCATGTGGAAGCCCAGCAGACTCAGCCAGTTCATGAAGGATAGCCCGCTGCCGAGGGGTCAAGGTCGCCGGGAAGGCAACCTGCACCAACAAGCAACATAGCCGCTTGATACATTTGACATGCAGGCCATGCGGAAACCATCGCAGCCCGAAGGTGGACTAGCAGCAGACCAACGAACGAGAGAGCGCACCTGGACGCCGGCCGCCGATGCAGCAGAGCCGCTAGCCCCCGGCTTCTGGTGGAGCATAGGATGGGCGACGCCGCATCACATGCCTTGAGCTCAGAGGCGTGGGCAGCTGGCGCCCACTCGCTGAGAGCATGCCGGCGAGAGAGATCCGCACCTGCGCCATTGCTGCAGGAGGCAGCCGACATGCAGGTGACAATGCGCTCTGCAGTAATGCAGCTTTGCTTCTGAAGTTCTGTTGTGGCGTGTGGCATTTGAAGTGCCGCTGCTTGCTATCATCGCGGACGGTACGACCCATTGCGTACGACGACACGACACATGCGAGACCGGCGGGGCCCCTGACTTAGGGACTCATGGCTTTTGAACGCGTGAATGAGGCGTGAAGAGAAATGCGGGGGGGCGAGGGGGGGAGGTCGGTGCTGGGGAAGCGGTGGCGCATGTGTTCGCGTGCAACATGCCGACAAGACTCTTCGCCGCTGGCGTGGATTTCCTTCAGTGACAGCCGCCATGTCTTCGATGCCGATCCCCGATTCCACCAGTGCTCACCGGTTCCTACTAGTGCGCGGGGCCATCGCGGGGACCTGCGGGGAAAAGTGAGCTGTCGCGTGCTGCCGCACAAACCCGGGCCGTACCTCCGCATCATGGCTATATAAGCGGTCTGGGGCCGACGACCTTGCTAATTGCACTCGCTGCCTGCACAATTGGCAGCAGTGACAGCTTGTGGCCGGCATGCCTGACGGCTGACGAGAGCGCGGCTGCCCACATTTCGCGACCAGGCTGGCGGAGCTCGCCAACTCTCGCAGCCAGACCCGTCCCAGGGGTAGCCATACATTACTAGTGCAGTAGGGCTCCTGTCGCCGAGGCCGGCGGCCCGTCTGGTGTCGCTGAGGGCTCGGTATCCCGTTTAGGCCACTCGCTCAACAGCTTTTAGAGGTACGCTCGAGACTCGCCGTTCACTGTTCAGATAATTATGTTGACTCTGGTGAGCCAGAATTGTCGTATCAGCCTCCCGCGGTGGCTTGGGGTACGTTTCGACGGGCGGCATGCTCAGCCTTCTGTGACGCCGCCAGCCGCGTTTCCGGACGGCAATAGCTCCCGATCCCTCTTCTGCCCCCGTTCGCAACCACAGTGACCGGCCCTGAACGCGTCTTCGCCGTGACGGCTCAGGAGGCGAGGATGCCGAAACTCGTGACTCATGGGCGCCGCGCCCTCCAGGTGCTCGTGAGCATGCTGGTGCTTCAAGCACCGTTTGTGCCCTTCAGTCGCCTGGCGCTCATCCACGTGGCTGAGGTGGCAGCCGCCGAAGCCGCTTCCACGCTGCCCAACATCCCGCCGGCCCCGCCGGGTGAGTGCCGCAAGGCATGGGGGGGTCCTGCTTGGTGCCCCATAAAACCCCGTACATGGAGCTCCGGTGCCCTGCCGGAGTAAGGTACGAGGAATGGGCAGATAGATAGATTGGACCGGAGGGGAGCGCGACGGGCCACAGAGCGATAGCCCAGAGGCCGGGTGCGGGTCCGGCTCAGTGCGACGGGTCCCGCTCCAGCCTTCTGCATCCATCCGCTTAACCCCCCTCGGTGCAACAGGGCAGGCAACCAATGCGCTTTCCGGTACACCCTTTTGTGCGACACGCAGGGCGCTACTGCGTGTACGTGTGCCCCCCTTCCCCACCGCCGCCCCCGCCACCCTCGCCTGAGCCTCCATCCCCCGTGCCACCGTCGCCTTCCCCGCCGCCCCCGTCGCCGCCCCTGCCGCCCAGTCCGCTCCCGCCTTCGCCACTGCCGCCCTCCCCGCCCTCGCCTCCGCCCCCTTCCCCGTCACCACCATTGCCGCCTTCGCCGCCGCCTCCAAGCCCCCTCCCGCCCTCCCCGCCGCCCCCGCCGCCGCCGCCCCCACTGCCGCCGAGCCCGCCCCCTCCGTCCCCACCACCGCCTTCCCCGCCTTCTCCTCTGCCCCCCTCTCCCTTCCCTCCTGGCCCCAGCGGGCCTCCGCCGTCTCCGCCTAGCCCTCCTCCCCCGAGCCCGCCCCCGCCAATGCCTCCCAGCCCAGCTCCCCCAAGCCCGCCCCCACCGCCCCCTCCTGACCCTCCGCCACCCTCGTCCACCCAGCCCCGAGCCCCCGAGCCCACTGCCCCCTTCTCCCCTGCCCCCCAATCCTCCCCCGCCCAGCCCACCGCCGAGCCCACCACCACCCTCGCCTGAGCCACCACTGCCTCCCTCACCGCCACCCCCACTTCCCCCGAGCCCTCTTCCCCCCTCGCCCCCCCCCTCCTCTGCCCAACCCACCCTCACCCTCGCCTCCTGAGCCATCACCCCCGTCGCCCCTACCCCCAAGCCCCGAGCCCCCGAACCCCCCGCCACCATTTCCTCCTCCGCCGCCGCCACCCAACCCCCCACCACCTTCGCCGCCCCCACCCGACCCGCCACCCCCGTCCCCGCTGCCCCCAAGTCCGCAGCCTCCCAACCTGCCCCTCGGGCCCCCACCGGGCAGCCCCAAACCGCCCTCGCCTCCTCCACCCCCTCCGCTCCCTCCCTCTCCCCCTCCTCCATCCCCACCCCCCTCCTCTTCCCCCCATCCCCGCCCCCTCCTTCGCCCCCGCCTCCCTCGCCCCCGCCTCCACCCCCTCCGCCCCCATTGCCACCCTCGCCTCCGCCCCCATCGCCGCCCCCGCCTCCGCCCCCCTCTCCTCCCTCTCCCCCCACCCCCCCTCTCCCCCTCCGCCCCTCCCGCCTTCCCCGCCCCCCAGCCCCGTGCCCCCCAGCCCCTTCCCCCCCGTTCCGCCCTCTCCACCTCCGCCCAGCCCCCGCCCTCCCGCGCCCCCCTCTCCGCCCCCGCCCGCCTGCGCCATGATTTGTTACGACCAGCCCCGTCCCCCCGCCCCGCCCCCTTTAGGACTAAGGGCGCCTTCCGCGGGGCCCAGGGGTGGTTGGGTCAACGCGGGGTCTCTGGAAGCGCTCCAGGGCGGGTTTGAAATGCATCCACACAGTTACGGTTGGGTCGCTTGGGGGCAGACCGCAGAGAGCCCCGCCGCTCCCCGGCCTGAGCTTGAGCTAGTGTGATCCCGCAGCTGCACGCCACAGCACCTCCCCACCTCCCCTCCTCCACCTCTACCCCCAGATGGTGTACGGCGGGGAGCTGGAAGGCGGCATGCAGATCTTCGGGGCCCGGCTGGGCCTGGGCAAGGCTGAGTCAGCGGGCCTGCCCGGGTACGACTACGTGGCAGAGACTGGCGAGGCACTGGCCGCGGGCCGGGCGGTGACGGCACGCGGCGTGGCCGTGGGCATGGTGGGTCTTGGGGCGGTGGCGCATGTTTGGAAACGGGGCAGCGGCGGGAGACCGAAGCGGTGACTTGACTTCTGCCTCCCACACGCCACACGCCATGGTTCTACCCGCCATAAACATCCCCCAAGGTGCCATGACCCCTTTCCCCCACGATCCCCCCCCAAGGCCAACTACCTGGTCCTGGGCTCTGTGGTGACCACCGCCTCGCTGTTCGCCTCGCTGTTCGGGCTGCCCCCCGCGGAGGCCGTGGAGGGGGTGCAGCGGGGGATCGCGTTCGCGCTGACCAGCCCAACAGGTGGGGGGAGGGGGCAGGGTTGGGTTGAGGTTGAGGTGAGGGTTAATTGGGGCGACCCCGAGTCGTCTAGACTGCTGTTTGTGCTCGCGGTGCCAACGGTCCTCCACTTACCCCTCCCTCCCAGGCGCCCCCCCCCCGAGCACTCACTTGCCTTGCACTCCTGTTTTAAACCCCTCCCTCCCGTTGCCCTCCCCGCATCCTCACCCCCCAAAGGCAACATCACCACCGCGGCCGGTCTCACCGACGCCATGGCCGCCGCCCTGCTCTTCCTGGCCGGCTCCATGGCCCGACGCTCAGCGCTGTCGGGGCCCCTGTCGCACGCCTTTGCTCAGCTGCCCAACGCGGAAGCCCGCGAGCTGCTGTGGCTCTCCCAGCGCCCCGACTCCCCAGCTTCCAAGCACGCCCGCGCCATTGCTGGTTACGGCGCTAGCAGTAGCAACAATCAGGGCTTAGAAGCGCGCCGGAGGGAAAGGCAGCTGCAGGAGGGCGCCGCGGGCGTGAATCGCTCCGCCGCGATTGCGTCGCTGGCTGCCTCCCTGGCCGAGGCCAATGGCCTCATCGCGGCGCAGCAGGCGCTGCTGGCGAGCGGCGAGCTGACGGCGGAGAAGCTGAGGGAGATCTACACGCAGTCGGCCAAGGTGTGTGCGTGCGTGTGCATTGAGGGAGGGGTGGGGTGTGCACCGTGAGGGGGGACAGACGGGGGCGGCAAGGGCAGGCAGCGAAGTCCAGGCCTACACGCAGTCGGCCAAGGTGCGGTGCGAGGGATGGCGATGGGGCGGCAAGGACGGACACGGGCTGAGGGCGTGGAGGCAGGGGCGGAGGAAGGGCAGCTAGCCACGCCTCCATTGGCCCTTCAAACCCCAAGTGCCTCCGCCCACCCCTCCTGCCTCGAACCCCTTTCCCGTGCCTGGCGGTGCCTCCCCCGTCAGGTGGCAACCCTGGCCAGTACGAGCATGGCCACCGCCGCATCCCAGATGGGCAGCGGAGCGCTCGATCCCACCGCCTTCAGGGCATCGTACACGGGCGCCGCCCTCTCGGCAGCGGTGCAGAGCACGCAACTACCCGCGCCGCCCGCCAGCGAGCCGCCGCCGCCGGCGGGCGACGATGGGCCCAACGTGGGCCTCATCGTGGGCGTGGCGGTTGGTGGAACGGTTGCCCTGATCCTGATCGTTGTCGTCGTCGTGATCGTGATCAGGAAGAGGAGTAACACTGGCGGAGGTGGAGGCGGGAATGACGTCGGCATCACGCGCGTAGCGCCTGCGCCGTCGAGGGCCCGGGAGGATGAGTAAGCTGTTCAACATTAGTAAAGCCGATTAAGCGTGCAGCTGAAGGGCACGACCCGGCCCGCTGGGCAGGCCAAGCTACCGGGTGCAACGGCCCCAGCCGACGGTGACACCACACAGCACCGGTCCAGGCGGCCCCTGTTGCCGCTGACTCGGGCCATGACCGCATTTCCATGATCCCAACCAAAGGCCGAGCAGGCCTACGGCCTTTGGCTTTGCCTCAAGGACAGGGCGTTTTCGCGCGGGCCCTCTGCGACTGTCCCAGTGGGGTATCTGTTGTTATGCGACCCAGGATTCCTGATTCCTGTGTTCCGGCCGCCGCTTGGCGAGATGTCTGCGGCACTTAGTCTGGGTGGGCGTGTTGTTCCTCATTCCGGCGTCACAACCCCTCAATCCCTCATTCAGGCCGTTTGGCGCAGGGGTGACACCCACAGCTGGTTTGGCGTATGTTGCCTTACAGTCAGCCATCGGCGCCGCGCCGGCGTTGTCGTTGTGAACCGGCGTCCTTCATGACAATAAATGTGCTTTGTGCCTTCCAACGTCCTAGATGCATGACGCTGGGCCGAGACCCCCATGATCTGTCGTATAACGTTTGTGCCCTGCTCGGGGACCGGTTGGTCCCAGACTCTTTTCTAATCTTAGTTCTTCGGGCAGCCACTCATATGTTTCAACGTGTGGGGGACAATCCTGGCCTACAGTAAGCAACGACGGCGGGCCTTGTGTGGATTGCCAGCCTATGGCGCTGAAAAGCTCCAGCCAAGCAACGCAAGGCCGCTAGATTCTCATTCTTCCAAGCTAGGACTCATTACGAGACCATTCTTTCATTTGCGGGGCGCCGCTGAGGCGTTCCTGTTGGCCGCTGCCTGCCCTCCATACGCTTCATGGTCCGTGTTTAGATGCTGCGCCCGCGCAAACCGTGGCGCAAGTTTTGCGTGACAGAGTACCGTGACCCCAAATGTGGCCTCCACGGGTGATCTCTGATTGCTTAATGGTGCCCCCGTGCATGCGTGTACACGGGAGCGGGCATTATAACCCACCGTGACACCCCAACTCCGTCCTTTCACCGTGGTCTCTGCTTTATAGCAACCTACTGCCCCGAAGAAAGGGGCAGCAAGGACGGATGCCGGTACCGGTAATCGGGCCCGGGTGTGACTGAAGCTTTTTAAGCGTGTAACATGACGGCAGGGCGCCATTCAACAGTGGTCTAATTCCCGTTCTGGGTAGCTGTGTTGGGGTCGTGTAGCTGCGTGGGGGCCTTAGGCCCCACCATATGCTCCAAGACCCCTTTTACGGCAGCGCCTGTACGGCAGTCAGAAACATGTTACGGAGGGCTGAGACCATGACAGGCCCCTTCGCGCGTCCATAGCTAGGAGGAGGTCGAGGGGGAAAGGCGGGGGCAGCCTGGGCGGGGCAGTGCAGGCGCATATGACACACCTGGGGACACATGGGACCGCTGCCACTGATCTTGACAGTCTCAACAGACAGCCGGTGCCCCCCGTCCGACCCGGTCCCTCCTGCGCGGTGTTAGAGAAGACAACGTGGCAGGAAGCCGCATCGTGTAGGTGAAGCAGCCGTGCGCGCGAGACGGGCATACATGTCCTGGGTGCGCGGGGCCATCGCTCGTGGCAAGAAATGAGTGAGGTCGCGTGCTGCCGCACAAACCCGCCGTTCCCTCCGCATCATGGGCTATATATACAATTTGGGCCGACGACTGTGCCAATTTTGTGGGCTGCGTATGCTGCCTAGGCTGCACATTCCCGAGCAGGCTTCGCACCGCACGCGCGGGCTTCGCGCCACTTGCGCCCAGACCCGTCCTTGGACTTCACTGACAGTTCTGGTGCAGAAAGACTGCTGTCGTCGAGACGCTGAGACGCTGAGGGCTCGGGATGCCGTTAGGCCACTCGCTCAACGGCTCATAAGGTGCGCTCGGGACTCCACCGCCCATGATAACGATAATGGTATAACTTAGGGGAGTCAGAAATTGCGTAACAGCCTCCCGCGGTAGCTTGGACGTGTTTCGACGAACGGCATGCCCTAGCTGTGACCCCAGCCAGCCGCATTTTGGGGCGGCAACAGCTACCAATCGCTCTTCTGCCCTCGGTAACAACCGCAGTTACTGGCCTTAAACGCGTCTTCGCCGTGACGGCTCAGTCGAGGATGTACACGCTCGCGACTCATGGGCGTCGCGCTCTCCAGGTGCGAGCTCGTGAGAATGCGAAAGGGGAAGGAGGGAAGCGAGGGAAGGGAAGGAAGGGAGCAGTGCCAGCCGCGACGATGGCAGGCCGTGCGTGCGGCACTTGCGGGGGCGGGCGTCGTCACATGCGTCGGCGGCAGCGCACGCACGTCGTTTCAAAGCTTGGCGCCCGCTGCTCTCCAGGTGCTCGTGAGCATGCTGCTGGTGCTCCAGTCTGTGCCCTTCAGTCGCCTGGCGCTCATCCACGTGGCTGAGGTGGCAGCCGCCGAAGCCGCTTCCACGCTGCCCAACATCCCGCCAGCCCCGCCGGGTGAGTGCCGACACGCAAGCTATGAGGAATGGGCAAGGGGGGAGGCCAGGAGGGAGGCGGGGCCGGCGGTGCACGGCGGATGGGAGCGCAACGGGGCGCAGAGCGATAGGACAGAGCCACAGAGGTCCATGCCGGTTCGGCCCTGTTCGGCTCAGTAAGACGGGTGCCGTTCGCTGCCTGTATCCTGTTATTCCGGCACAGGGCTGTGAATGAATGCGCTTTCCCGTACGCCCCTCTGTACGACACGCAGGTCGCTACTGCGTGTACGTGTGCCCCCCCTCCCCACCGCCGTCCCCACCTCCCTCGCCTGAGCCTCCATCACCCGTGCCCCCCTCACCTCCACCGCCGCCCCCGTCGCCGCCCCTGCCGCCCAGTCCGTCCCCGCCTTCACCGCTGCCGCCCTCCCCACCCTCACCTCCGCCCCCTTCCCCGTCACCACCATTGCCGCCTTCGCCGCCGCCTCCAAGCCCCCTCCCGCCCTCCCCGCCCTCCCCGCCGGCCCCGCCGCCGCCGCCCCCGCTGCCGCCGAGTCCGCCCCCTCCGTCCCCACCACCGCCTTCCCTGCCTTCTCCTCTGCCCCCCTCGCCCCTTCCCTCCTGGCCCCAGCGGGCCTCCGCCGTCTCCGCCTAGCCCACCTCCCCCGAGCCCGCCCCCGCCAATGCCTCCCAGCCCACCTGCCCCAAGCCTGCTCGGTGGTATGTCGCATCGCAAGCTAAGCTTCACTGGCGCAGGATGCGATGGTTACAGCAGGAACCGCCTCCAGAAGGGGAGGGGTTGAGCGAGAGCGCCACCTACTGGGTGTGCCACCTGCACACCGACACCCACGCAACGTGACTGACTTTCGGTCGTCACACCACGTTGCTAGGGTCGGGCCCGTAGAGCCCCCCTCAGTACTATTCCACTAATTCCGCTGTGCCTTTAATCATCGTCAATCAAGGCCAGGACGCCTGGGGGCTCCTGCACAGTCAATCTGCCACCTGAGACTCGCAGGAAAGGGTGGTCCGCCGGTATTGTCTCCCAGCCACTTGGTGGCCTGAGCGCAGCAAAAGAGTGAAGCGCTCCCCAAAACTCAGCTGACACCAACACACGTCCACGGTTCAGCACCCCGAGGCGATTCCCATTCTCCCTTGTCGCGTATAGATATCGGCGTCCCTTCTCCATGGCTGTCGTGGCTGCAAGACACACCACATCCCACACTCTCTGGTCAACTCCCTCCGTTGGTCGAGCCAGCCAAAGATTGAACCGGCGAAGTGGCCAGGTCCATGGCATGCCCTGCTCGCCCCCTAGACACGCGCACATCTCATCAACCAGGCCCTCAGCCAAGTAGCATTTCCAAAAGTGGTGCAATCTGTCCCCTCCGTGCATCGCAATCTCACATGGGCACGTGGCCGTTCCTTCATGTGCCGAAAAGCCAGTAAAGCCGTTGAGCGCCAAGCGCCAGAAAGCTTCCTTCCACACGTTCTCCCAGCGCAGGGCCCACAGCCTGCGCAAGGTGGCTTGTAGGTCCAACAGGTCTGACTCGTCCCCTACCCCACCACTCAGCGCCTCTGCCACAAAATTCAAATGCTTGCCTTTCACATACTCAAAAGCGGGCTCCATCTGCAGGGCCGTGGCCAAGCTCACCGACAGCCTAGCCGCTGACACAAGCGTCTGTCCGATCCGCCAACCTATGCATCCCAAGAGTTCTTTCCATGCCTCCTCCTCTGGGCAGGCCAAGTCCGGGTTCTCTTCCACCTCCGTTGCTGCTTGCACCCACGGTACGGGAATATGGCCCATCAAGCTATCGATCCTCCCTAGGAGCGCAGGGCCATTGCGTAGCGCTGCGGGTAGAGACTCATACCCCCCTCGTCCCCACAGACCAACTACGATGTTCTCTTTCACCTTCCTTGAGCACTCGCTCCTAGCCATCGGTGGCAGCCTGCCCCCCTGGGCTCCACTGAGCCCCGCCCTTGCTCCCGCCCCTGCCCTATAGGCTCTTACTAGTTGGCCAAGAGTCCTCAATTCATTGATACCCATCAGGTCCGCATACATGCTTTCCAGCCCCCCACGGCCCGCTGCTGCGGGTCTGAGGGCCGGATTTCCCCATACTGGCGCGCTGTGTACCCACGGCCCCACCGCGGGGCTCTTGATCAACTCAACCCGGGGGAGATGAAGGAGTGCCCCCGTTATCATGTTCAGCGTCGGGCAGGGGCTGTTTGCCGTGGTCCCCAGCACCTTGGTGGCGGCGTTGGGGCCTGCCCGCTGGGCTGTGAAGAGGCAGAGGGGGTGTACGGCCGGGTGCGTTCGTCGGAGGAGCTCCATTGCGACCGTCGGCCACACTGGCCTGAAGCGGAGGAGGTTCGGGCAGCTGCCCAGCACGCAGCGTGTCGCCAGCACCGCTTGTCGGGCCCGTACGTGTTCTACCACCGGGAGGAGGCCGAGCCCTCCGTCCTCCGGGGGGACGCACATCGCCTTGTAGCCTATCCCCGGTAGGCGAGCGTGTGGGTTACTGGCGTGTGCCGCCGGCGTCATGCTGCGGTCCACCATGGCTGCGACCGTGCTGCAGAGTCGCTGCAGCTCGGGCGGGGGGGGGAAAGCGAATTCCAGGTGGTACAGGACCTTGGAGATTGCGTAGCCAGAGGCCGTCGACGCTCTCCCAAAGGCTGAAAGATTCAGGGACACCAGCTTGGTTAGAGCCGAGTAGACTCCATCCAGGGCGATGGCCGGCTTGCACAGGGCGGCGGTGTTGGCGACTGTTACCCCCAGGGTCTTGGCCTTCACGACGGTTCGCAGTGAGGTATCAGGGGGTGGCGGTGCGGGCGGCAGGCCGGGCGGCGGCTCAGGCGGCGGCGCGGGCGGCAGGCCAGGCGGCGGCGCGGGCGGCAGGCCAGGCGGCGGCGCGGGCGGCAGGCCAGGCGGCGGCGCGGGCGGCAGGCCAGGCGGCGGCGCGGGCGGCAGGCCAGGCGGCGGCGCGGGCGGCAGGCCAGGCGGCGGCGCGGGCGGCAGGCCAGGCGGCGGCGCGGGCAGCAGGCCAGGCGGCGGCGCGGGCGGCAGGCCAGGCGGCGGCGCGGGCGGCAGGCCAGGCGGCGGCGCGGGCGGCAGGCCAGGCGGCGGCGCGGGGCGGCAGGCCAGGCGGCAGCGCGGGCGGCAGGCCAGGCGGCAGCGTGGGCGGTGGATCTGGTGGTGGGTCCAGCGCCGGTGCGTGCGGCGGGCCGTGCGGCGGCGCGGGCGGTGGGCCGGGCAGCGGCGCGGGCAGCGGCGCAGGCGGTGGGATCAGGCCGACGGGGAGCAGCTCCGACTTGCTGGCGTTCAGGCGTTGTCCACTTGCTTGCGCAAAGGTCTCCATGGCTGCAGCGAAAGCGGCGGCTGTGTTGGGTCGCAAGAATTGCGTGTAGTCGTCTGCGTATTGGGAAGCTCGGAGGACAAGCTGGCGGCCGTTGGGTGAGAGAGCAATCTGGAATCCCTGTTTAGCAAGCCACGATAGTAGCGCTTGAGCGGCCGCCAGGTAGAGCAGCGGCGCTAATGGGCAGCCTTGCCGTACCCCTGCTGTTATCTCCAGGTGACCTGATACGTCGCCGTTGACTAGGGCCGCGGATCTTGTGCCCTGGTGCAGAAGCCGCACCCACGCCAGGAAGCCATTGCCAACCCCCAGCGCTTCCAGGCACTCAAACAGGAAGCCCCGGTCCAGCGTGTCGTACGCCTTGTGGAAATCTAGGAAGGCCATGAGCCCCTCCTCACCTACCACTCTTAGCAGCTCTGGTGTCAGCTGCATGAGCATGATGTTATCAGCAATCCGTCGACCTGACAGAAAGGCGGTCTGCTCGGGGCTGATAATGGCGGCGAAGGCTGGTTGCAGGCGGGCTGCCAGGACGCGGGCCAAAGTTCGGTAGTCCGTGTCCAGCAGCGTGATGGGCCTATAGTTGGCGGGCTGGGTTGGGTCGCCTGACTTGAAGAAGCACGAAATCACACCGTCAAGAAAGCCACGAGGCGCTGTACCAGCCGCCATTGCCGCTGAGAACACGGCTGCTAGGATGCTCGAGAACTGCCCGCTATATGCCTTGTACAGCTCCATGGGGATGCCGTCCGCGCCGGGGGCTTTGCCTTGCGGGGCGGCGGAGATGGCCGCTGCCACCTCCGTCGCAGTCACCGTCGGCTCCCCCATCTTGGTGACTGACTCCTCAGGGCAGTTGAGCGCTGCCTCCCGAAGCGCCTGGAGCACCTGTGCACGGGCGGTATGGTCAACTGGGCTGGGTGTGCTGACTCGCTGCCAGAAGCGGGCTACGCTGTGTGCCATCTCGCGGGGGGTGGAGGTGAGGGTCCCGTCAGCTCGACGGAGTGCGCAGATTCGGCGGCAGGCGGCTGGTGGTCGCAGAAGGCGGGAGAGGAGGGGTGAAGGTCGTTCGCCTGCATGGATCCAGGTGTGGCGAGTCTTCCGAGCTGCCCGTGCTGAGGCCCGGCATGCCGCCCTGGCTGCTGCGCTCCTTGCCGCAACCGCCTGCGCAGCTGCGGCTTCGTCGCCTGCCTCCACTGCCGCCATGGCGGCTTCGGCTGACTGTGCGGCTGTCTGTTCTGCTGCTGTAGCGCTGACGGAGCGCTGCTGTGCTATCTGGTTGAGCGCCCGCAGTTCCCTATTAATGCCTGCCTTCACCGCTGGCCACCAGGAGAGCACCTGTCGGCTGTCCGTTGGCATCGAGGCACGCTGGGAGTCAATCCATTCGCAGAAGCTCTCGCGCAAGTCGGTGAAGTCAAGGAAATGCATCCTGACCCTCGGCAACCCTTTGCCCGGGGGCTGGGCGGCGGGGGATGGTGAGAGGCGTAGCAGCACAAGTCGGTGGTCAGCGGGTCTGCCGCACTCAATGCGGCACGATGCCACGTTCGCCGCCAGGTCGGAGGAGACGTGAAAGCGGTCCAGGCGGGAGGCTCCAGACGGGTAGAAGAAGGTGAAGCTGCGGACGGTTGGGTGGAGGCTGCGGAAAGCGTCCGTAAGCCCTGGGCAGGCGGCGCTGAAGACCCCCGCCGTTGCTGTGTCCTCTCGCCGGCTGTTAGGGCCAGAGCTGCAGTCGAGTGCTGGGTCCATCACGAAATTGAAGTCCCCGGCCCACACATGCGTCTCCGCGTTGGCGGCTATTGGTGCTAGCTGCTGTTGGATGAAGAGCCGCTGCTGTGTTGGTTGTCCTGACGGCAGGTACGTGCTGAGCAGTGTGAAGGAGTGGCCACCCCACTGCACTGGGACCCGCACCGCGCGCCCATCCTCAGTCGCTGAGTGTGCGCCCGCGACCTGGAGGGCGCCAGACGTGACCAGCGCCGAGCGCACCAGGATGGCTGTTCCCCCCGCTGCGCCGCCATTGTCCCCCAGCTGCGCTGGCCCCCAGAAGGCCAGCCAGCCACTCAGCCGCAGAGTGTTGCTTATTGCTTGTATTTGAGTTTCCACACCCGAGATCAGAGCCGCTGTGACTCTGGTCTCTTGGAGGCAGACCACGTCTAGCCGTTGCTGTGCCCAGAGCCTGAGGTACGCCGACAGGCGCGGTTGGTCCAGGGACTCAGTGCCTGAGGTAAGCCCGCGTACGTTAAGCGAGCCCACCCGAAGCGGATCACTGGGCTTGGTGGCTGGCCGGCGCCGAGCTGTGCGCGCCTGCCACCACGGCATCCGTTAGACGTTGGTCATGTTTATTTACTGGCCCTCGGCGTGGGCCCCCGGCGGCGCCAGGGCTGCGGGGCTGCCGCTGCCGCCGCCGCTGCCGCCGCCGTCGCTGCCGCCCGCCAGGCCCTCTCCGCCAGCCTCCGAGTCGTGCTCCATGCCCGACGCCCCGCTCCCGCGGATCTCCCCCTCCTCCTCCGACCCCTCGTCCATCACGAGAGCCGCCACCGCTTCGGCGGACTCCCGTGCCGGGTCGGCCGTCAGCCTCTTGGGCGGCCGCCCCTCCGGCGTGCCAGCCGCTGACTCGGGCCGCCCCCTCGCACCCCCGACGCGTTGCGGCAGAGGGCTGGCCTGCCGGCCGGGCCCCGTCACCCCTCCCTGCGGGCTCTGGCTCGTGCTGCCGGCGGGGGCGGGGGGCAGTGGGGGCCTCCACCGCCTGCGCCGCCTTCCGCTCGCGCTCGCGCTGCAGCTGCGCCTGCGCCCCGCGCCTTCTGCAGCTGGGCCGCCTTGTGCGCCTGCGCCGCCTTGGCGTCCTCCTCCGCCTTGGCCGCCTTGGCCGCGGCCGCCGCCGCCACCGCCTTCCGCTGCTCCTCCGCCGCCGCCTTGCGCTGCTGCTCCTCCGCCGCCGCCTTGCGCTGCTCCTCCTCCGCCGCCGCCTTGCGCTGCTGCTCCTCCGCCGCCGCCTTGCGCTGCTGCTCCGCTGCGGCCGCCTTGCGCTGCTGCTCCTCCGCCGCAGCCTTGCGCTGCTGCTCCGCCGCAGCCTTCACTGCCTCGGCGGCCGCGGCCTTGGCCTTGGCCACCGCCTCCTCCGCCTCCTTCGTCCGCGTGGCCGCCGCTTCCTTGTGGCGGCCGTACGCCTCGTCGTCGAAGATGGATGCCAGCAGGCTGAAGGCAACCTCCTCTCCGTCCATCACCTCCAGCAGCTGGGGGGTGCCCGGCTTGCCGTCCCGCAGGGCTCCCGGCAGCGGCGTGTCCGCCGGGAGCGTCACCAGCATGCGGTCAAGTACCGCCGTCTGGGAGTTGTACTCATAGTAGCGCTGGGCGTGCGAGACCTCAGCCACGCCCAGAGCGTTGCAGACGAGGGCGTAGTGCAGCTCCATGCTGAGCTCCGCCGGTAGTCCGCTGACGTCCACCCAGACGGGCTGCGGTTTGAGCGGCCTGTTGCTCACTCTTACCAGCCATGCGGATTCTTTGAAGCCCGGGACCGCGGGCACCCGCAGGTAGCTTCGCTCATCGAGCCTCTCCTTCAGTTTCTCCACCCGATCGCTGCTCATCATGTAGTCGAGGGTTACACGTACCCTTGGCAGCCTTCCGTTGGGGCCGCCAAAGCCCGCGCCGTCCAGTTTCACTCCGCGGACCATGCCAAAGGTCTCCAGGTCCGGTGCCTCGCCGTTCTCCAGCATTATCTCTTTCATCGCTAGCTGAACCGCGACGCGCATGTGCTTGGAAATGTCTGATGTGAGCGTGTATTTGGAGTACCCGGTGATGATGGCTGTGGCCGAGACTGCGTGGAGCCCTTTGGTGCGCGCTGTGGGCAGCGCGCCCTTGATTTTAGGATCAAGGGCGACTCTGACCGCCGGTGGGCGGTCGCGCCGGCCGCCACCGGTCACACCGGTAGCGGCCATTTGCTAGATACAGCGGCTCAGGAGGGTAGGGGGACCGTCTATGTGACTATGTGACTATGTGACCAGCAACGAGTATGTGGCGCAGGCAACGCAATCGCGCTTCAGCTTCAAAATCCCCCAAGCCCGCCCCCTCCTGACCATCCCACGCCCAGCCCAAAACCCAGCCCACCACCACCCTCGCCTACGCCACAGCTGCCTCCCTCGCCGCCACCGCCACTGCCACCAAGCCCTCTGCCTCCCTCGCCACCACAGCCACTGCCACCAAGCCCTCTGCCTCCCTCGCCGCCACCGCCACTGCCACCAAGCCCTCTGCCTCCGTCGCCGCCACCGCCACTGCCACCAAGCCCTCTGCCTCTCTCGCCGCCATCGCCACTCCCACCAAGCCCTCTGCCTCCGTCGCCGCCACCGCCACTGCCACCAAGCCCTCTGCCTCCCTCGCCACCACAGCCACTGCCACCAAGCCCTCTGCCTCCGTCGCCGCCACAGCCACTGCCACCAAGCCCTCTGCCTCCCTCGCCGCCACAGCCACTGCCACCAAGCCCTCTGCCTCCGTCGCCGCCATCCTCTCCTCCCTCTCCCCCAACCCCCTCGCCGCCTCGGCCCCTCCAGCCTTCCCCTCCACCCAGCCCCGTGCCACCCAGCCCCTTGCCCCCCTTCCCGCCCTCACCTCCGTCCCCATCGCCGCCCCCTCCTCGCCCCCCCTCTCCTCCCTCTCCCCCATTCCCCTTTCCCCTTCCTCCCCTCCCCCCTTCCCCTCCACCCAGCCCCGTGCCACCCAGCCCCTCACCCCCCTTGCCGCCCTCGCCTCCGTCCCCATCGCCGCCCCCTCCTCGACCCCCCTCTCCTCCCTCTCCCCCACCCCCCTCGCCGCCTCCACCCCTCCCGCCTTCCCCGCCCCCCCGCCCCGTGCCCCCCAGACCCTTGCCCCCCGTTCCGCCCTCCCCCCTCCGCCCAGCCCCCGCCCTCCGGCTTCCCCCCCACCCGCCTGCGCCATGATTTGTTACGACCAGCCCCGTCCCCCCGCCCCGCCCCCTTTCGGCCGCGGCACCCACCCCGCCCCCGCCATCACCTCCCTGCAGCCCCTCACCGGCCGGGCCCTGGGCGTGGGCGGCGTCGCCTGCGCCACCGTCGCCTCCCTCTCCAACTCCACAACCGATTCCAACGGCCGCTTCACGCTGCCCAGCAACGACGGAAGCGTGGTGCTGGTGGGGGGCTGCAGGGACGCGGGGTCGGGGGCGACACTGCCGGATGGGACGCTGTGGAGCGAGCTGGCACCCGAGCTGGCGGATAGGGTCAACGTGGTGTCACCGCTGGCATCGATTGCGTCGCAGGTGGGGGAAAGCCCGGGGGGCAGGGAGGTAACACGCCTGATGTGGGGGGGTAGCTGTACGTCAGGCCTGGCACGGCGGCAATCGAACGGGTAACTCGGGGTCAATCGGCGGAGGCTGGGGGTCGTCCTGGGGCGGTGGGGGCTGGCCCTAACCCCGATCACACTGAGCTTGACTCCCGTAGTTTGGCTCCGCTGCTTCTCGCCCCTGCCGTCCCACCACGTCCCCTCCTCAACCCCCTGCCCCCAGATGGTGTACGGCAGCGAGCTGGAGAGCGGCATGCAGATCTTCGGGGCCCGGCTGGGCCTGGGCAAGGCTGAGTCAGCGGGCCTGCCCGGGTACGACTACGTGGCAGAGACTGGCGAGGCACTGGCCGCGGGCCGGGCGGTGACGGCGGGCGGCGTGGCCGTAGGCATGGTGAGCCTGGGGTGGAGCGGGGGGGCTGAGATGACAACGTGGCAACGAGGGCCACGGTTCTGTGGCAGTTTGCTGGGCATTGGCGGGAGAAGCGTGTGGTGGGGCACACCAGGCATGGCTACACCATGGCACACCAGGCATGGCACCACGCCTCTCCTCCCTGCCCGTCCCTGCCCCCGCTGCCTGAGTCGTTCCGCCGCGCGCGCGTGTCCCCGCCTCTCGGTGTCCTCTCCACTACGTTGCACCTCTTTCCCCCTTGCCTGCGCACACACCTACCTCACCCGCGGCCTGACTCCTCGCCCTCACGCCCCGTGCTCTCCTCTTCAGTAACTCATCCCTCCCTCCCACACCCTCGGCATCCTTCCGGACCCCCTTTGATCTTACATCTCCCCTCCACACCTCCAACCTCCCTGAAACCCTTCCCCCATGATCCCCCTCCAGGCCAACTACCTGGTCCTGGGCTCTGTGGTGACCACCGCCTCGCTCTTCGCCTCGCTCTTCGGGCTGCCCCCCGCGGAGGCCGTGGAGGGGGTGCAGCGGGGGATCGCGTTCGCGCTGACCAGCCCGACAGGTGGGGGAGGGGGCAGGGTTGGCTGGGTTGAGGTTGTAGAAAAGCGTTGGTTGGGCCGACCCCGAATCTGGACTGCTGGCGGTGCCAACGCTCCTCCACGTGCCACATACCTCCACACACATCCTTTGCTCCCTGTCCCCCCCCCCCAGGCAACATCACCTCCGCGGCCGGTCTCACCGACGCCATGGCCGCCGCCCTGCTCTTCCTGGCCGGCCGGCCGGCATGGCCCGACGCTCAGCGCTGTCGGGGCCCCTGTCACACGCCTTCGCCCCGCTACCCAACGCGGAAGCCCGCGAGCTGATGTGGCTTTCCCAGCGCCCCGACTCCCCAGCTTCCAAGCACGCCCGCGCAACTGCCTATAGCGCTAGCGGCAGCGTCGAGGGCTTAGCAGCGCGCCGGAGGGAAAGGCTGCTGCAGGAGGGCGACGCGGGCGTGAATCGCTCCGCCGCGATTGCGTCGCTGGCTGCCTCCCTGGCCGAGGCCAATGGCCTCATCGCGGCACAGCAGGCGCTGCTGGCGAGCGGCGAGCTGACGGCGGAGAAGCTGAGGGAGATCTACACGCAGTCGGCCAAGGTGCGGTGCGGGGGGACGGATGGGGATGGGGTGCCGTGGGTGGGGTATGGCGCGTGCGGTGTGCGGCCGCCAGCCTCTCTCACACCGCATCTCTGTCGCCCTCGTACACCATCGCCTTCCCCCCTAAGCTAAGGCGGCAACCCTGGACAGCACGAAATTGGCCTCCGCCTGCCCCTACGCCACCGGTCTGGCCTCACTCCGTTCATCCCCCCTCACTACCCTCACCCCCTCCGCCCACCCCTCAGGCCCCTTCACCCTTCCTCCCTCGCCTCCCCCCTCAGGTGGTAACCCTGGCCAGTACGACCATGGCCACCGCCGCATCCCAGATGGGCAGCGGGGCGCTCGATCCCACCGCCTTCAGGGCATCGTACACGGGCGCCGCCCTCTCGGCGGCGGTGCAGAGCACGCAGCTACCCGCACCGCCCGCCAGCGAGCCGCCGCCGCCGGCGGGCGACGATGGGCCCAACGTGGGCCTCATCGTGGGCGTGGCGGTTGGTGGGACGGTTGCCCTGATCCTGATCGTTGTCGTCGTCGTGATCGTGATCAGGAAGAGGAGTAACACGTGCGTCGCGCCGGCGCCGTCTAGTCCTCGGGTTTACAATGAAGGATCCTCAAAAGAATCACAGCGCTGGACGCTGCGGCCGTTCGGCCTACTCCACGGGCCTTGCCTCCTGCAAGACCTAGAACTGCGCAAAGCGCGACCATCAACCGCCTGGGGCTTGACCCCGCCTGGGGCTTGACCCCGCCGTCTAGGGCCAGGGCGGTCGACTAATAAGCCCATCAGGCATTAATAAAGCTGAGTAATCGGCGAGGCGTGCTTGGCCGTAACTCCTTGCGACTAAGCCGGCCAGGGCACGACTCAGATGACTCATACTACCGGGTGTTAAGGCCCCAGCCGACGGTGACATCACACAGCAGCACTGGTCAGGGCCCCACGGCAGTCGCCGCTGACTCCGGCCATGACCGCTTTGCCATGAGCCTTTGAACTTGCCCCAAGCGCGTGCGATTTTGGAGTCCTTTATCGTGTGTGCCGGCCACCGCTTAGCGTATCCCCTGCAACAGTTTACGGAATGGGCTTGTGTGTTGCCTCCCGCTCCACAGCTCCTCATGCCTGCACTTGGTGCGTGCACGTGCGTAATCCCTGCTGGTGTGATCCCTGTCTTGTGGGACGGGTCGTGCCGTACAGTCAGCCATGCGGCGCCGCACTGTGACTGCTGTGTCGTGTGAGCTGGCCACTGCTTACTTGGCGTAATTCATTTATTTGCGCATTGCTCCTCCAAATGAACGTCCTGACGTTGGGCCGGCGGCCCGATGATCTGTTCTGCAACGAGTGTGCCGTACGTGCTCCGTGACCCGTTGGCGACTAGGCTATCGACTGTCTGCCGTGGTGCGTGGACGATAAGGCCTGGCATACATACCGTAGGCAGGGTCGTCAGGGCTCGTGTGGTTTGCCAGCCTCTTGCGCTGACAAGCTCCCGCCAACGTAACTAACTGGGTGCCGCTAGACTCTCGCTCATACATTCTTCTTGGGCTGAGCCGCCGCCGTCAGGCTCTGTGGGCGGCGAAGCCCCCCAGGATTACCCAGTGTGATGACTCCGTTCATTCCGAGACCATTCTTCAATTGCCAGGCGCTCCTGATGGCGCCGAGGCTGCCTGCTATCACTCCATTCGGTCCATCCATGCATGCGTGTACAGATGATACGCCCGTGCAGCGCGCGACTGCGCGAGAGAAGCTCGTATGACCGTGGCAGGTACAGTGGGGGGCATCATTCTGCCTCCCACTCGGGACAAGGGGGTGCTGATTGTCGGGAGCCGTGTAGCAAGAACTTGCAGCATGTAACATGGCGGCCCTTGTCGCTCGTCTACGCCAATCGGGGCGCGGGTTACTTGCTTGGTCGGCTGAAACTGACCGCACGGGCGTGACAGCGCATGCACTTCCCTCGAACGTGCCTCCACACGCCCAGCTGCGCGCCCCACAGCCTCCTAGCCTGACTTGTTGACCACGGCCCCGCACCTCTACCCCAGCGCTCCACACGCCAGCGTGCCACTCATCAGCCCTCGTACGTCCACGCCCGCGTTCCGCACCTATCGCGCCTTCTTGCTCCCCCGGTCCTTGCTACCGCCGCCCTGCCCCTTCCCCGCTACCCCGGCTGCCTCACCCTCCTGCTTCTGCGAGCCCTTTGCCGCCCGGGCCTCCGCCAGGGCCTGCTTGCGCGCCCTGTCCAAGTGCAGCTCCGGCATTAGCACCTCCCACAGGTTGGCCGCGAAACCCTTGTGGTAGATGTTGCGGGGCAGCGGAGGCACTTCCACGTTCAGCCGCCGCTTCCGGCCCCCCAGCAGCCCCCACAGGGTCCAAACGCCGCCGCTTCCGCGTCCACTGCCGCGGCTGAGGCTGCGTCTCCCGCTAGGCGCGGCATCGGCCGGGGCGGAAGCGGAAGCGTCCGCCGCGGCGGGGTCCGCCTCACGCCTCGCCGTCTCCTCCTGCCGTCGCGCCTCCTCCTCTGCGTCAGCTTCTGCCTGCTCGATCATTTGGTGGTGCAGGTCCCTGCGCGAGATGACGGAAAGTAGGGTACGAAGGGATGATAAGATTACCGACGCATGGGGCCTGGATGGTGGTGAGCTTTGACCTGACTCGGTCACGGTCACGGTCGATGAAAGAGGCGCCCCCCGCCGTGCACTTCTTCACCCCGACTCCAAGGAATCCCACCGCCCCGCCGTACCTCCACTTGAACATCTCGTACTGCGTACGGCCGACGCTGAAGAGGTACAGCTGGTACGACAGGAAGGCCGCCATGAGCAGCGTGGCTGGGGAGTAGGGACATGGGGAGCGGGGAGTGAGGGGATGGAGCAGCGGCAGCTAGCGGAACAGGGTGGGGGAAGCGAGCACCGCCCAGGGCTGACGGCTGGGCTACACAGCAGGGCACGCTATAGGCCAGTGCATGTGTGGCCCCTCTGGCATAGCGACACGGGCAACTGGCAATGAGGCAAGCAGCAGGAAGGGGAAGCGAGCACCCAGGGCTGGGCTGGATGGCGGCTGGGCTGTACAGGGCACACTGAGGGCCAGTGCGTGCGTGGGCCCTCTGGCCCAGTACCACAGACTCCCACTGCCTCACCGATGCACATGAACAGGAACATGGCGACCCCCAGGGGGTGGTAGAAGACCAGCCACTCCATCACCCTGCATGGGGTGAGGGGGCTTGTTGCTGGGGCGAGGAAGGGTCTGTGCAGGTGAAGTAGGATTAGGGAGACAGGGGGGAAACGAAGCAGCACGGGCTGAAAATCCCGTCTCCTGGGTCCCGGGCACCACTCGCCCGTCCCCCGATTCCGAGGTTGAACCCCCCTGGAACCCTCCGTCACCCTCTGTAACCCTCCGTAACCCTTCCAGCCCGACGCTGAAGCTCACTTGGTGGGCACCTTCCACATGGGCACTACGCGCCCCGTGCGGTAGTTTATGAGCTTGACCTCGAACACGCCCCGCCGCTCCATCTCGCCGCCCAGGATGAGGGCGGACAGGAGGGCGCCGTAGGAGCACATGGCCTGGGGGTGGGAGCGGCACTGCCTCTCTCAGTTGGGCGACTTGGACCCCATGTGGTTTACAAAGAAGGAGCGTGACACATACTGAGCAACATGGGCCGCCGGAGGGAGCCGGCTCGAAAGGAGGAATCCTGCCATACCTCATTCCCTGTCGCTCCCCGTGACTCACCAGGTTCACGACCAGGAAGGCCAGGAAAAGGCGAATGTTCTTGAGACCCACGCAGTTGTTGATCTGCACGGGGTCAAGGATCGGGATGGGAGTTTGGGGGGATGGGCTTTGGCGGGAGACGAGGCGCAGAGCGACTGGACAACGGTGGGCTCAGGGTATGCCAGCTGTCCGCGCAACACCCGGGGTTGCACGCAGGAAGGCCCCGTCCCCCAAGCCCCGCTCCCCAGGCAGCCACGCACCCAGGCGCAATGGTGGTCGTGGCGCCCCACACACCTGCGGGCAGGCGGGGTGGGGGTGTGAGCTGGCTGTGGCAAGCACCCAACAAGACCCTTCTTGAACGGTTACCCCCAGTGCCGCCACGCCGCCACACCGGCATGCCAGCCTCTCGCCACCACCCTCTGCCCCGCCCTCTCCAGGCCGCCACTCACAACCCCGTCGGCCCGACCCCCACTCCCACTCCCGTTCGCAACCCCACGCACTTGCCGCACACGCCGCAGTGCTTGGACCGAGCGGGTCGCTCGAATCCGCACGTGGCGCACTGCTTGGCCGGGAACACGTGGCCATCTAGGGGGTAGAGCACGTGCCATGCGGCCAGCACGGAGGGCGGGTCCGAGGCGCGGATGGTCCCGGGATCGGAGGCGCAGGCGGCGACGAAGAAGGCGAGGCACACGGCCACTGCGGCTGTGCCGGTGAGGCTGTGGGGAGGGGAGCGGGAAGGGGGAGGTGGAGGGGAAGGGGCCGCGGGGAGATGGAGGGGAGGAGTTGGAGGGAGGGTGGAGGGGTAAGGTGGGAGGAGAGGGTGGTGGGGTGCGTGAGGAGGATGGTCCCACCGACCCACTCAAACCGGTCATTCGTCAGATGCCCTCGCAGGCCCCCGTGACGGCTGCCCCCGTACCCGCCAGCAGCCCTCGTGCCCTTTACACACGTCAGCTACAGCCCAACGGGCCCTGCCACACCCGCCCCAAAGGTCATGTCCACGCACATGTGCTCCTCCCCCACCCAGGGGTTGGGCAGCAGGGCGAAGAGGTTGGTCCAGTAGATCCAAAGCCCAACAGCAAGCATTGCTAGGTAGGCGACCTAGGGAGGGGGGTTGCAGGCAGATCGACCAGGGGGTCAGAGGGATCAGGACGGGAACTGCAGGCGGTCGCTACAGGGGCGGAACAAAGCAGCGGGGCACATTGCGTGAGGCTTAGGGTTGGGGAGGGCGGACTGGAGTGCCCACACAGCATCCGAGCAGACCCCCGTGCACACCTGCAGGAAGGGGTTCGGCCGCTCGCAGCAAGCGCTATAGGCTCTGTCGAGGGCCTGGGAGCCCCGGGCGCCGAACACGCGAGCGACGAGATACCTGGTCGGGGGTGCGGGTAAGGAGGGCACAGGTTGACCGGGAATCGGGATGGATGGGTTGTGTGGTCCGCGTGCCCATCGATGCGCACCGACGCATGTGATCTACAGTCCCGGTGCCACAACGAGACAACTCACTCGCCCCCGTTGCAGAGGCCCTGCGTGAGGAACCAGTGCGCCGATGCGATGGGCGTCCCGCGAAAGACCGGGCTTTCCCCGAAGAGGAGGATGAATATGAAGAACCCTGTCAGCATAGCATAGCCGATAGCGAAGAGGAACAGGTCCATTTTCGCGCGCAAAGTCCGCTGCACGAGGAGTGCTTTCCTAAAGCGCTGGTGGATGCAGGACTACAGAAGCCTGTGCATGTGTGATCGTGTGATCAGAGCTATGAAAGTGTTTGGTTTGGGGGCCTACATGCATTCCGCGTCGCCCACGGGTCGCCGGTCGCGTGCAGGTGCCGGATTGTCCACCGCGGCAGTAACGCCATCTGTGAGCAGCCGCTGACAATTTTTGACCCAAATTTCACCGCTACTCTACCTGCTTCTCCCAAGCCGCCATAATCCATTTCGCCGAGCGCGAGTGCGTGCAGCTTCGACCGCAAACATCACCCGCGACCCGTCTCTACTGTTCATATAGCCTTCAGCATGTCTGGCGAGGACCAGGAGCTCCCGGTCTTCACGACCGCGGCCGACATGCGGAATTGGGTCCGCAAGCAGAAGAAGAGCGGGCGGAAAGTTGCGCTGGTGCCAACCATGGTGAGTTGGAGGCGCTAAGGGGGGGCAGAAGTGGGGCTTTGCGCCGGGCGCACAGCTGTCGGGGGTCTTCGTGTGGGGTGCCTCCTGCACGGGGCGGCACGGAGTACCGGCAAGGCCACAGCGTCCCCTGGTTCGGGATCTATGCCCCCCACTTCGGCCCTTGGCTTGTTTGCGAAAGGGCTCTAAGATGCCAAGAACAGACCGTGTAGCCTGACACTCCTCACAGACGTGAACCCAACTCGCCGTGCAGGGCTATCTGCACGACGCCCATCTGTCTCTGGTCAAGGCGGCCCTGTGAGTGTGTGGGCTGTGTGGGGCATAGGTAGGGTTGTCCCATAGGCTAGAAACTAGAACATAGTCCTATGTGAGGATGCCCTATTTAGAGGGCGAAATAGGGCTGAATATAGGGCTATGTTCATAGTTTTCTAGGGTTCCCTCCTATCGTTATCTACCTATAACTAGGTAGAAGTCGATATAGAAGGATTCCCGTTATAGGCCTATGCCGCATAGGCGGTCACCGAGGAACTCTAGGGATGAGGAACAGCGCTGATGCAAGGGGCATTGCTGCATGAAGGCTTATGTGAATGAAATAGGGTGGCAAGAGGATGGGCATATCAGGGGCTCAAAGCAACAGCCGCTGTTGAGCCGGCGGAGCGGAAGCCTACAGTTCGGGTCAGAGGGATCAGGACAGACAACCTCGGCCACGAAACCTCCCTATCCTGCCCTAGCCTGCATTGCGCTTTCCTCACACCGTGCCCTTGCCTGGCCTTCCCATCCCTACCCAGTACACCCATCCCTTAACCCCACCCCACCCCTGTCCCCCCAGTGAGGAGGCTGACGTGTTGGTTGCCTCCATCCGCGTCAAGCCCTCAAATCTGCTCCCCACGACCCTGACCCTTAGCCCTTCCTTCCTCTGAACCCTTGATACCAACTCAGCGAGAAGGCTGACGTGGTGGTTGCCTCCATCCGCGTCAAGCCCTCAAATCTGCTCCCCACGACCCTGACCCTTAGCCCTTCCTTCCTCTAAACCCTTGACCCCAACGCAGCGAGAAGGCTGACGTGGTGGTTGCCTCCATCTACGTGAACCCCACTCAGTTTGCGGCGCACGAGGACTTCGATGTCTACCCCCGCAATGCGGTGAGCACGATGGAACGCGGGCAGTGCGCCTACAGTATCCTCCCTGGAGGCAACGGGGGCTGGCAAAGTGGGCGTGAGGCTATTTCCTGCGTCGGTAGCCTGGCGGTGTGAAGATGGGTTGGGAGCTGCTGCACGGTGCTGCACGGCGGGTTTGCGCCCCACACCAACGCCCTTTGGTTATTGGTTAGCCCTCCCTCCCTCCCTCCCCCTCTTCGATACCCCCTCCCCCCCTGCAGGACGAGGACCGGGCCAAGCTCAAGGCGGTGGGGGCCCACGCCGTGTTCGAGCCCGAGTCCCTCTACGTGCAGGGTGGGGGAGTGGAAGGGGTCGGGGAGGGGGGGAGGGGGGATTGGAGGGGGGGGCGGGCCGGAGGGGGGCTGGGGAAAAGGGCATAGGGCTGAGAGGGTTGTGGTCGGGACTGGGGAGGGGATGCGGTAGATGAGAGGGGACATGGGCCGCGTGGCATGGGGCCACACGGGCCAGGGGTGATTAGGGTCGAACATGGTTAGGAGTCAGGGGGCAGGGCCGCCGTCAGGAAGATTCAGGGGGCAGGGGCCAAGCGGGGTGGCCACGCGTTGAAATGGGGCCACAGTGAAAGCGGGCAGGAACCGTGAGCTCCCGCTCCTCCACACCTCTCCCGTCTTTTCCCTCTAACCCTCTCCCCCTTCTACTGTAGTCCCCGGCGCCAGCGAGGGCGCCAACGTGGTGGGCCGCGAGACTCACCACCCCGACTCCCACGAGACCTACGTCACCGTGGAGCGGCTGCAGAAGCCGCTGTGCGGGGGCTCGCGGCCGCACTTCTTCCGCGGCGTGTGCACGGTTGTCACCAAGCTCTTCCACATCTGCGAGCCGGACGTGGCGGTGTTTGGGCGCAAGGACTACCAGCAGTGGGTCCCAGGACAGGGGGGAAAGGGCGGGTTGGTGGGCTGGGTACGGGGGAAAGGGGGGCCGTGTGCGGTCTTGGGAGCATGACGTGGCGGTCTTCGGGCGGAAGGGCTAGAGCTCGGTTCCGTCAGCCCAAAACCCCACCCTTTCTCAGGAAGCAATACTTCAGGTGCCCCTGTTTTACCCCCGCACCCCCCCAGGTTCCGGGTCATCAGCCGCATGGTCCGCGACCTGGACTTCCCCATCGAGGTGGTGGGGGTGCCCATCGGGCGGGAGGCGGACGGCCTGGCCATGAGCAGGTGGGGGCGGGGGCGGGCCGGGGGGTGCGGGGCGGGGGGGGGGCTGCGGGGGGGGGGGGGCATGAGGCCATGGCTCTGGCGATAGGCGGCAGTTGCAAGGGGTTGAGGGGCTGGCTTGTGTCTGAAGCAGGGCTTGCATGTGGAGGCGTAAGACGCGGGCGTGTGGGGCGGAAGTCGACTCGTGGTAGGTAGGTAGGGTGTGGAGAGATCAAGGTAGAAAAAAGGCTTGGCCCAGGGGCGACTTCAGCGGTGTTACCCTTCAGCCCCCCTCACCCATCCATGCCAATACCATCCATACCCCCCCCCTGCAGCCGCAACGCCCGCCTGTCCCCCGAGTCGCGCGAGAAGGCGTTGTGCCTCAGCCGTGGCTTGGCCTGGGCCGAGAAGGCGGCGGCGGAGGGGTCCGTGAGCGACTCAGCGGCCGTGCAGGCGCACGTGCGGGGCCTGATCGAGGAGGCGGGGGGCAAGGTGGACTATGTGGAGGTGAGGAGGGGGAGGGGGAGGAAGAGGGAAGCGGAGGACGGGGGCGGGTCATCATGAGGTGGAAGCTGCGGGGAAACGGACTTGCCCCCACGACCACGGCTTCGGCCTCTGCACTCCTGCGCGCTGCCCTCCTCAACTCTCCCCTCCCCCGCCCCCCCTCTTGCCTCCCCCCCCCTCAGCTCCTCCACGCCATCAACCTGGGCCCCGTCACCGACCTCTCATCGCAGCCCGTGCTCCTGGCTCTGGCGGTGCACTTCCCCGCCAAGGACGTGGGCACGGTGCGGCTCATCGACAACACCGTGCTGAACCCGGACAAGGAGTGAAAGGGCTGGGATGTGGTCCTTGTTTGATGAGTTTTTGGTGTAATCAACATGAGTTGCTTTGGCAGATGGCAGTGTGCGTGAAGGGCCGGAGATGGCACGGTGCGCCTGCTCGACAACACCGTGCTGAACCCGGACAAGGAGTGAAGGCTCGGAGTGAAGGGTGGAGAGCGGCGGTGCTGGAGACATCAGGACGAGGAGTGATGGGTAGTGATGGGGAGGGGGCAGGTACAGGGGGCGGAGGGGAGGTTGGGGGGGTGCGAGCCGGAGTGGGTCGGAGGGCCGTTGGGGTGCGATCATGGGGCTGGGGCCGGGCGACCCAGTCAGGGAGTGAAGGCGGGTCCGGTACAGGGGACAGGTGGACATGTATTGAAGGGGTTATTATAGACAAGGCAGGGGGCTGTACTTTGCCCGGACAAGGAGTGAGGCAGGCGTCGGTGGTAAGTGGAGCAGGTGGAGAGGTGACGCGCGTGGGTGGGTGGTGCAAGGACGGAGAACTACGAGTGTTGCACTAAGCAGCAGTGGATAGGATAGGCCTGATGAGCGTTATATCCACATGTTGAATGCGTGAACGAGGGGCTGGTGACCAGGATTGGACCTCGGGTTGGACGCGGGATGGGCGGGCGGTCAGGGTTCCCTGGCACCCCGTGCACGGTGACCCGATCTTTATTCTCCCAGCGTGTATCTCTTGTACTACACCGCTAAGACAGTGTCATCAGGATTACTGTCTTACGGGCGACGCCGCGTTTACAGGTGCATCGAACCGCAGCTCAACCACCAGATTTGCCTTGTGTAGCGACATAGGCGTACGTATCACGCAGCAAAATGGAGTCTTGCCCAGCGGAATCGGGTCACGAGGGGGACCTGTGCTCATATGCCCCCGCGGACTTGCTTCTGCCCGGCATCCTGGAGCGCATCGCCAGCTTCCTGCCGGCGAACGACGTCGCGTGCTGCCTACGACCAGTAAACCGCTCGACTGCCGAGCTGCTGTCCAAACACGTCGAGGTCCAGACCTTGCGGCCATGCCCATCCTGGGCCCTGCGGGCCTTCCTCGGCACCCCCGCGGCCTGCCACGCCCTCTCCTACAAGCGCCGCATCAAACTGCTCTGCCGCATCGCCACCTCCGGAGAACTACACACCCTTTCCGTCGCGCTCGACGCGTGCAAGCTCCAGCCCACCGCCGAGATCGCTGCGGCTGCGGCCGCTGCCGGCCACCTCCACGGCTGCCGCTGGCTGGCGGAACGCGGGTGTCCTCTGGACGGACCCGAGCCCTTCACAAGCCCCCTGGCAGCAGCATCCAGCGGCGGCCATTTGGAAGTATGCGACTGGCTCTTGGATCAGGGCGTGGCCTGGGATAGAGAGGCGGTGCTGGCGGCAGCGCGGGGCGGGCGAATGGACGTCGCACGGGCCCTGCTCGGGCGCCGGGGGGACCCGCAGCAGCCCATGCCGCGAGACTGGCTCGACAAGCTAGCAGCAGCCGCAGGGGAGGGCTGCGACCTGCCGACTCTGCAGGAGACGTGGCGGGAGTGGGAGTGTGAGGAGCAGTTGCGGCTGATGTCCTTGCGGTTTCACACGTGTATCGGAGCTGCGCGCAGCGTCACACCCGACTGGATGGCCAAAGTGGAGTGGCTGCTGGAGCAGGTGGGATGCTATGCGTTGGGGTTTGAGGCGGTCCCGGCAAGCGGTCTGGCCTGTCACTTCCAGCACGCGCTTAATGCTGATCGGACACGACGTGCCCAGAGCCAAACCCCGCTTCCCTCCTCTACTTTCTCTCGCCGCACCCGCGCGCCGGCCCCGACGGTCCCTGGCACACAGAGCCCTGTCCAGAACGCGGAGGCCTGCCTGGGCGCGGCCGCAATGCCCGACGCCCTCTCCCGACTCACGCTGATGATCGGAAGCCTGGGCTTCCCCTGCCCGTCTGAGGCGGTGCGCTCCGCCGCCCGCGCGGGTCAGGCCGAGGCCGTGGAGTGGCTGTTGCTCCACCCCGCACCGCGCGGACCCTGCGCCCAACACCCCGCTGAGGCCGCGGCGGCGGGGGGTCACACGCGGGTGCTGGAGGTGCTGCATGCCCTGGGGCGCGGGCCGCAGCACCACGTGGGGGTCATGCGAAGGGCCTGCGAGGGCGGGCACGTGGCGGCCGTGGCGTGGGCCGTACAGACGTACGGACCGCACGTGCTGAAGCACGTGCGTGGGGAGCACCAGTTCGCGCCGCTCGACGCGGCGTGCTGCTCGGGGAGCGAGGAGCTGGTGGCGTGGCTGGGGGAGCGGGGCGCGAGGCCGGGGAGGGGCGTGTGGACGTGTGCGGCGCAGGGAGGCTGCGTGGCGGTGCTCGAGGTGCTGGCGGCGCGGGGCGTGCCGATGCAGGTGCGGGCGGGACGCGGATGCGTGCGTGGGGCATGCAGGCAGGCGTGAAGAATTCGGTTGGGGAACGGTTGGGGCACTGGGGCACTGGCCATGCCCCGCCCATCTTCACAAGCCTGCCCCGCACCGCACGTGCGTCAACACTGCTGACTTCCTCGTCTGCCCCCAGGACCGCCAGCCGCCGCCCTGGGCTGCTGGCGGGCCCTACCACGCGGCGGCTCTGAGGGGCGACCTCCTGACCCTGGACGCCCTCCGGCGCCTGGGCGTGCCCCTGAGGCCGGAAGTGCTGGCGCTGGCCCGGCGCGGGGGCGCGCCCCCGGCCGCCCTAGAGTGGCTGAGACAGATGGAGGCGGAGGCAGAGGCGGATACCTTCGGGTAGAGAGGTGATGGATGGAACACGTCCTGGGAGCGTGGTAGCAGCCGCCTAAGGGATCTCACGCGCCCACGGTCCTCCCCGCCGGCCGAGGAGGGCTGGCCGCCGCATCGCACCCGCCAGCTAGACATGAATGGGCTCGACTGTACACGTGAATGTAATGCTGGCCTCGGGCCTTGCGGCTGGAGTGGGAGGCGAAGGCGGAGGCGAAGGAGGCGGTAGAGGCGGAGGCGCAAGGGGCAGAGTGGCAGACAGAGCGAGGCGAGAGGCGTGGGGGAGGCGAAGGGGGCTTGCTCGACGTGGCGGTTGGTGCGTGGAGGAGCTAGGGGAGCGCTGGTGCTGCTCAGGACTCGTGCGACTTGACTGCCCACCCCTCAAAATCGTCAGCCTGTGTGAGGTTGGGGATGGGGTCTCCAGCCATTGGATGCGCGGGTGGCTAGGTTGGGGTTGTGGAGGTCAAGGGGTTTTGTCCCCCGATGACATCCTTGGTGTGGACCCTGCCTCCTATGTAAGTGACTACGCTGCGCGCCTGAGGCTGCAGAGGAACGGGGCTTGACAGGTATGTGCGAGTCGGCCACGTTCACGAGCGAGAGAGATTACACAGGCTGATGGGGGTGTGGGCGTCCAGGCACGCAGCTAAGACACCCACCATGTACGAGTTCTTTCGAGTCCTTTCGAGGCTGAAGCTGTGAAGCGCCATGTATGACGCATGGGGAGCGTGGACGACCGAACACGGGGTATGTGACATCCGGGCGAAGTACGTCTCGCGGGATGTGTAACTCTCCGGTGCCTCTCATCCTCCTAATTACAAATGCCTCTGTGCCCAGCCCAGCCGTGCCCCACGGACACCGTTCCTAGACATCCTCAACACTCTGGTCGACAGCACCCGCTGCACCACCGTGGAACCGTTGGCCGCAAGTGCCTCAGCCGTGTGTCCTAACTCCCATCCAAATACAGCACCCAATCATCCGCCTAATCAGTCGTATACGGGCCGGAAGCCGGAGGTCAGCTGGCGAGGCCCATCCGGCGGCGGCGGCATGGCCCGGGGCCGCCCCGCCCCCGCCCCCACACCCGTCCCCGTCAGCCCCGCTGCTCCCGCCATCCCCCTGCCCATCCCCGTCCCCAACCCTGTCCCCATCCCCGTCCCCATCCCTTGCCCCATCCCCGCCCCCAGCGCTGACCCCGGCCGCCTGCCCGCCGACGAAGGCCGCAGCGCAGCGCCCGGGCTGCCCCCTCCTCCAAACCCAAATCCCCCGGGCGAAGCGGGCCTGCCTGCCCCCCCGCCCCCCAGGCCACTCCCTGGCCTGGCTCGCCCGGTGGATGCAGGCCGTCCAGGTCCCGAGCCCCATCCTGACGACGGGCCTCCGGCGTTTCGGCTTCCGCCAAGGCCGCCGGAGCTGAACGGCCGACGGTCCTCCTCGTCGTCGTCTTCCCCACCGCCGCCGCCGCCGGCGCGACCCGTGAGCAGGCCGCCACCGCCGCCTCTGCCCGATCCAGGACCAGATCCGAATCCGTTTCCTGGTCTGGATCCTGGCGGCCCGGCGCCTCTGAGTGCGGGCGGCGGCGGCCACTGCGGCGGGTTCTCCACCTTGCCCCACCTGCGTGCGAGGCAGGGGGTCGAGGTGGCAGCTCAAACACCCAGGGTCAGCACTGACAGCACGCACCCACGCCAAGTCTAGGTATGAAGCGCACCTAAACAAGGGCCAGCACGCACCCACGCCAAAACCTCTCAAGAAATCCCAGCATTACCGTATTGCCGTACCCGTTCCCCAGCCCTTCGACCCCTCGGCCCACCTGTTCGCCAGCTCCTGGTCCGCCACCGCCCCCCCGCTGCTGGCGGCCATGATGCGGACGCCCTTCTCGCCGCGGCTCACAGGCACGTTGGCACGGCGCAGGCTGCGGAGGATGGGTTGGAAAGGGAAGGGGGTTGGGGACAATCTCATGGACGAGGGGCAAAGATGTGGCTTCACGAAGTGGGGCGCAGTGGGCAGCGCGAGGGAGGAAGGTGAGGTGAGAGTGTAAGACCGAGGCGAGGCAGCGGCACCAGCCGAGTGGCACCGTAGTTGAGGAAAGCACACATTCGAGTGGCCGTGCGGTCACCTGCAGGGCTTGAAGGCTTCCGCTGAGGCGGCGCTGTGGCCAAAGGGGTTGCCCTCGCCCTGCGCCGAGCCCGGGAACACCAGCTCTGTGGGGGTGGAGGGTTGAGGGTGTTTGTTGCTGAGCGGAATCACGCCGACGCCAGGGAAACCTGGAGGGTTGCGGGCTGCGGGGCAGATGCACGATTACGGCCAGCAAGGTGGGTAGCCCCGCTTGGCGTATATGCCTCTCACTTTCCCTCTCCCGCACCCTGCGTCCTTGCACCTCACAAGACCCTCCCGGCCTCCTGCTCTCCTCGTCAAAGCGCAATGTTGCCTTGATCCCGGGCGTTTATCCCACCCCCACCGCTGCGCCCCACCCGCACGGAGGCGTCGTCCCTCAGGGGTTGACATCACGAGCGGACCCCTCTTGCTCCACGAATCTCAACCCAAATCCACGGGCCCCCTCGGCCCAGCCCCCCGACCACACCCCCTACGACCACCCCGCATGGACCGGGGACCGGTCTTGCAATCACACCCTTGAACCTCCCCCGCCCCAAAACCACCCCCCCTGCACCCACACCGCATGGAGGGGTCGACCATGAGAGATCGACCCCCATGGGTCGACACCCGCCCCCACCGCTGGACCGCTCCCCCGAAACCCACCCCGCCCCCACGGCCCCCAACCCCATCCCCCTGCGCCCACCCCGCATGGAGGGGTCCATGAGCGGGCGGAAGTCGTCCCCCACGGGCCGCCCCGCCACCAGCCGCTCCCGGGCGGTCTCGAACACCGTCTCGTGGTCCTCCCACTTGAGGTCGCACGCCTGCGGAAATTGCGGGGGAGATGGCCGGTGCACCCTCGTTGGGAGAGGACGTGTGTGACGTGCCCACGCCCCCGTGACCGCCCGCCCGCCCCCAACCAGGGCTGCCGTTGCAAGTGCGCTGGCACCGGGACCATCTGCCATTTCCTGGGGTCCGACCCCAGTGCCCACCAAGCAGGCAAAGTTGGACTGAAAGACGGGGCAGCCGCAGCGGCAGCGGCGGGCGTTGGGGTCGTGCTCGTCGTGCCCGTGCCCGCACCTGCCAGGAGACGGGCAAGGACCGAGGCAAGGGCGGGGCAAGGCAGAGGTGCTGAGCGGCTGCTTGCTGCGAGAGGGCTTGAAGCCCGCGAGCGGAGGCGAGGACGCAGGCGACTTGGCCAGAGGGAGCCTAGGGGCCGGCATGGGTCTCTCCCTCCCAAGGGCTATCGTTCACGAGGCCTGACAGTTCCCGGAACGGCACCGCGCTCCCTGCGTTCCCTGCGTCTGTGGGGTTCCCGTTCCCCACCTGCACTTGGCCCTCCAGGTGTGCACGTTGAAGCCCTTGCGCCGGGGCAGCCACCACTCGCCCACCTCCTCGGGCCTGCGGGGGTGCGAGGGGGTGGGTACGGAGGTGTCGCCAGCATCCACGCACTCTTGGCCTGGCCCCCACCTCCTAACACGCACCTTGTCGCTATCCCCATGTTGACCTCGACCTCGAACGCGCTTTGACGAAACTACAACCCCTACAGTACCCGCATGTGGTGGGATCGAGCACAATCCTAGCGCGTTGATGTGGCGTGCTAAACTCGCACTTGAGCTCCTCCTCGTGCGGCCTTCCCCTCCCCAACCGCTCCCGGCTCACCTCTTGGGAACGTACTGGAAGGCGCGGCAGGCGCACGTCTTGCACGAGGGGTAGGGCGTCTTGGGCCAGTTGAGGAACTGGTGGTCTCTGGGGGGCGGCCGCCAGGTGGGGAAGACGGAGTCAGACTGAGCGAAGCTGCTCAGCTTGGAGAGCGGAGTTGTTCCCCGTGGCCGCCAACATCAAGCTTCTTGTGTTTAGGGTGATTGTCCGTCACTCTGACCTCTGTGCTGGCTCCGCTTTGTCAACGCCGCGTCTGCCCCGTCCCTGTCCAAGCTCTTCGGCCGAGCCCCGGCCCCAATAACATCTACTGGTCGGCTACCCGCCGCGCCTACGCTTCCCCGGCTACCACGAGCAGCCGTTCACACAGCTGCGGCGGAGCCCCGGCCCCCGGCCCCACCCAAAGCTGTGGCCGCAGAAGCAGCGCGCCGAGGGCCCCACGCGGGTGCAGTAGTCGTTGCCCTTGGTGGCGCAGCGGAAGACCCCGTAGATGCCTGTGTCGATGGCGTGCTGGGCGGCCTGGGTGGAGGGTGTGTGTGTGTGGGTGGGTGGGTGGGCGGGGGTTTGCAGGGGTGTAAGTGAAGGTGGGAAGGGTTGGGTGCGGGCAGGATGGGCGTGGAGTTGTTGGCAAGGGCCAACGGGCAGGGGGCATGGGCATGGGCGAGGGCAAGGGACAGCCTTTGGGGCGACTATGGGGCCTGGGTTGCATACAGAGGGTTGAGCAGTGGCGCGAGGGGGGTCGGCCGGGGGTTATTTTGGGCGCCGGAGCCTTTGTGCGACGTCTTATCGGTACCTAACTTTGCAATTATGCAAGTTCAGCATTGTCTCCTTGCTCGCTGTGCTCGCACAGGTCGCTCCAAGTGACATGCCGCTCGGCCACAACTCACCTCCTCCTCAGCGTCTATCATCTTGCGGGCTCCAGGTGCCAGCCCATATTGCTGGACGCCCTGGAGCACTTGCCCACGAGTTTGCGCCTGAATCATTCTCGCGTGCAAATGCTAAACTGTGGCACGCATGGAGAAGCAGCAGAGAGGACATATACTTCTCATGAGCGGGACTTAAGTAGCCGTATGCGATAGCGGCTTACTTCTACGGGCGGGCGCGGGAAGGGTCTTGTACTAGGCCGGGGAAGGCACGGCGGGCACGACGGCGGGTAGGGGCGACCAGGGGAGGCCAGGGGCGACGTGCCTCACACGTTGACCCGCCTGACCCGTCGCGAGCTTTGCACATCGAGCACCTTGCCCCCCTCCCCTTGGCAAATACCCTGCTCCTGAGTGCGGTCCCGCGGGAGTTGGGCAAGTGCAAGAGGAATGCGGGCGGTCGTGCATGCGGCCACGCGTGTGTGTGGGCCTCCGCCACCGTATGCTCGCACATACACAAACAGCCGTGTCTGGACTCGCGATGCATTCCAGGCTACTTAGCGGCCGGCAGGGTCCGGCTGCTAGGCCCTGCGCGGGCGCTCGCAATGCCAAGCAACGGGTTTGCGTACTCCCAATCAAGCGCCCCAGCAACCGGCAACCAGAAACGCCGAAGCCGACAAGGACATATGCCGCATCGGCTTCAGCTGTGGTTGAGCCGACAGCCGCGTCGACATCCGCACCGAGCCAGCCTTCAGCTGCTGCTGCAAACGGCCGGCCACCGATCGACTATGCGGACATAACTCGACACAACTTCTTTCAGGCGCTGCCGGCGATCCGCGAGGCCATCCGGCAGGCGGATTTCGTGGCCATCGACACGGAGTGAGGCCCTTCAGTTCGGGGGCGGGGATGGGGGCGCCATGTTGGGGGCTGGGGTGGGGGCAGAACGGGAGGGGAGTGGCCACTGGTAGGTGGCAGGTAGGGGAACCCGGCTTTGCACTCCCGGCCTTCCCCTAAGCCTCCTGACCCCCGCCCTGACCACCCTTCCTCCTGGCTTGCAGGTTCACGGGGCTCTTCCCAGATGGCGTGTTCGGAGATGACTTTCTGGACGACTTTGAGGAGAGGTACAAAAAGCTGCACGCGTCAGCCAACAGCTTCATCATCTCGCAGGTCAGCTCAATGGGGGGCTTGGGGCTAAGGGCCAAGTAGAGGGCATCCTGGACGGGTAAAGGAGGGGGCAGAAACAGGTGCGTCGCCCCCTCCTCTCCACAATCCCATACCGGTACCCTCTAGCCCCATCCTTGCCGCGCCCTCCCCAACGTCTCCACCACATCCACCCACCACCTCAATACCCCCGTAACTCTGCCTCTCCCACCCCAGTTCGGCTTGGCGGCCTTCCGCTGGTGCCCCGCCTCGCCCGGCTCCGTGGGGCCCACGCGCGCGGGGCACTGGGAGGTGCGCACCTTCAACGCCTACGTCTTCCCCCGCCCGGTGGCTGCAATGAACTGGGACAAGCGCTTCGTGTGCCAGGCCTCATCGCTCACGTACCTGGCGGCGCAGGTGGGGCGGGGTGGCGGGGGCGGGGGCGGCGGGGGGTGGGAGGCGGTGTGGACGTGTGTTTCGGGCGTGCCGTGAATACGGGTGGGGGTTGAGCGACAAGCAGTGCCGGTACGGGGCATCAGGACTGGGACGGCGCTGGCGGCGTGAGTGGGAAAGGGCACCGCAGCCCGGTCTGCCCCTGTCGCCCTGTGCTGAACAGCATCCAAGCATGTTGCAATGCGCCTGTCCAGCATCTCGCATGCCTCCTACACATTCGTTCCCTGTTCAGGGCTTTGACTTCAATCGCATGATCCGCGACGGGATCGGGTACATCCCCCTGCAAGGGCGCAACGCCCGGCTGGCGTCCATGCGCGCGGAGCTTCAGGGATCTGGATCCGGATCCGGATCTGCATCTGGCTCGGAGTCTGGATCCGCTACGGGATCCGTGGAGCCGCGGACGCCCGGGGAGGAGGCGGCCGTGGCGGGCTGGCGCGAGCGCGTCCGGTCCTGGCTGCTGGGATCAGATCCGGAACTGGAGCTGCCGCTGCCTGGATTGCGGCGGCGGCGGCACCTGCTCCGCAGGCTCGTCCAGAGCGAGTTCCAACTGCCGTCCCTGGGCCTGGATCCCTTCACGTGGGACGAGGATTACGGCAGCGGCGAGCGGGCCGATGGCGGCGGCGGCGGGCGGCGGCAGCGGGGCGGCCGCGGCGGGGGCTCGGCGGCGGCGAGTGCGGGCAGCGTCGACCTGCAGCTGACGTCTAGCTACGAGGCAGAAGACGAGGAGGCGGGGTCCAGCGGCGGCGACGGCAGCGATGCTGACGGCGACGGCGAGGGCGAGGGCCAGGAGGATGCCGTACCGTTAGGCGTGTTCCGCCTGCGGCGGCTGGGATCCTGGGAGCAGATGGGATCGGGCAACGTGCAGCTGACGCCGCGGCAGCGGCTGGAGCTACTCGAGGAGCAGAGCGGCTTCTCGCAGGTGAGCTTGATTAGGTGCTATACGGCTACTTGGCTAGTTTCATCAGCAAGCTACCCAGCTAGCTGGCTAGGTGTTTTGGTGCTCGGAATGGGGCTAGCAGCGCGGAGCGGGTGTCATGTGTGGTTGCATGGGCTCCGGAGGATAGCGCTAGAGATTACCAGTACAAGCATCTGCAGGCCCATCGTGGGTGTATGGGCTCAAGGGGCGGATGCGAGGCCACAGGTTGCAGACGAGGCTCATTGCCGGGCTCCGGGCACACCTGCTGGGCTGGGGCCGCCCCTGCCGGGCCGGGTTCCTCGCAGGAATCAGGCCGCTGATCCATGCCCTCAGCAGCCCCGCTTGACGCTGTGCCCCATGCATTCTACCCACGCTTCCACACGCAGGTGCTGGAGGCGCTTCGTGACTCCCGAAAGCCCGTGGTCGCTCACAATGCGGCCTTTGACCTCGCGTACACGCTCCACCAATTCTTCGGCCCGCTGCCGCGCACGTGGGCGGAGTACAAGTCCGCGCTCGGCCGCGCCTTCCCGGGCGGCGTGTACGACACCAAGCACATTGCCGTACAGCTCGCGAGCTCGTACGGCCTGCAGCTCGGCGACACGTCACTCGGCGGGCTGTACGGCACCGTGGTGGACGAGCAATGGCTGCGCAACAGCGGCCTGGCGGCGCGGCGCTCGGCGTCGGGCTTGGGCCCACATGAGATCTTGCATGCGCCCGGATTCGGATCGTACGACGGGATCACGGATATTGCCAGCAAGGCGCACGAGGCTGGATTCGATGCCTTTATGACCGGCTGCGCCTTTGCGCGGCTGCTCCGGGTCGCGGAGGTCCGTTCCGCCAAGCACGCCGCGGCCGTGGCGGCGGTTGGCAGCACCGGCAGCAGCAGCAGCAGCGGCGTCGGCCCCGACGCCGCCGCTTCGTCTTCCGGGAGTTTGGGAGCCGCGGCGGCGGAGTCGGACGGAGCAGCCGCCGCCGCCGCCGCGGCGGCGTCCACGTCGGGCTCTGACGGCGCGGGCGAGGCGCTGCTCGTCCCGCTGACGGCGTATCGCGGCCGCATCCACATGAACCGCTCGGACCTGCCGTACGCCAACCTGTACGGCAGCGATCCGGTCACCAACCGCCCGGCCGTCGTACACATGTCGGGGCTTACGGCCAACACGCGCGCCGGGTTCGTGGTGGCTCGATTCGCGGACATGGGCATTGGGCCTGTGATCGTGAGCATGCTCGGGGCTGGCGACGGGGGCCGGCACATAGGCGCCTTGGTACAGCTGCCCAACGCGGAAATGGTGCCTCGCGTGCTGCAATCCGCCCGAACCAAGTGGAAATCGTGGAACATACAGACGTACGCCGACTACCAACGCGCCAAGCGGCAACAGCAGCAGCAACAGCAGCAGCAGCAGCACAAGGGCGAGCGCGGGGAGGGCGGGGGGCCTGTGTCCCGCGCGCCGCCGCGGGAGATCTCTGGCGGCGCCGGGACGCGGGCGGCGACGGCTGCGCCGGCGCCGGCGACAGCGGAGCAGCAGGCGGGGGCAGATGCCAGGGCGGCGGGCTCGGCGTCAGGGACAGACGCAGCGTCAACGTCAGGGTCCGGGCCGGCGGCGGCGGCGGCAGCAGGGTCGGTGGCGGCGGCGGCAGGGGCAGTGGCGGGGGCTTCGGAGCGGGAGCGTCTCAAGGCGTTTGCTCAGGTAGTGGCGGTGGCGGCGGCGTCTGTACCGCCCAAGCCTGCCGGCGGAGGCGACGCCGGGACAGCAACCGACGCCGTACCGAAGCCTGAGCCTCAGCCTGAGCCTCAGCCGGAGACAGCGGGAAGATCGGACGGAGCCGCACTCAGCGGCGCAGCGGCAGCGGCGAGGGGGCCACAAGCGGAGGCCGAGGCGGGGAAGGAGCCGGAGGCACAGGCGGGGCCGAGCTCAGGTGCGAGGCCAGCGCAGCCGGCCAGTCCGTTTGCCAACGGCGCGGACAGGGCGTCAGGGATCAAGCCAGTGCCCGGGTCGACGGCTGCTAGGGAGGCGGCGGAGCGGTTGCGGAGGCTGGCGGGCACTTCGGGGATAGGCGGCGGCGGCGGCGCAGCCCCAGGCAGAGGTGGAGGCGGGGCTGGGGCTGGGGGGCTGTCCCTGCAGCGGCCGGGTCGGCCAAAACGCGGCTGAGGGGCGGGGAGTAGGCGGGGCGGGGGGCAAGGCGTGGCACGCCCCTTCGTCCGCATACAGCACACGGTTAGATAGGGGATGCAGGGCTGTCACAACGGACATTTCCCCAAGAAGCAGGGGCAGCATGGAGGGAAGGGAGCCGCATACCACTGGGAATGTGCCGGGACCGCAGGCCTGTCACAGGCGTGGACGCTGCATGACGAGCGCCTTGCTGTGGGCGGCTGGGTCTGCTAGTCGGACAGCGGGGGGCCGCATACCATGTTTAGCGCGAGGCGTTGACGCACGCAGCTGGTGTAGGCCGACTCGGGCAGAATGGGTACAGGACGCAACTTGGGCTGGTGAGCGGAACTCGATAAGCAGTGTCCCGGCAGTGGGGTCTTCCGGGCGTGCGGGCCGGCGCGGGGGCAGGCTGGCAATGCTGGCGGGCGTTGCTGCGTGGCTGGACGTGTGGTGTGTAAGCCTCTAGGCAGACAGATGTTACAAGGAATCCACGCCTGAACAAGGGTGTCTGTCCTCAGGACAGGGAAAGGGGCTGAGCCCCAAACCCCGCGAGGCCGGGCAGCACTGGGGCCGCGCACTCAAGCACTGAGCCCCACAGCGCACAAACGCCGCCTTAGTTGGGGGCCTTCGCAGCCCCGCAATTCAGGACTTCGCTGGTTGGGTTGGGTGCACAAACACATGCACCGCTTCGTCTCCCATCTACTGCGGCCCCCGCTGGCCCCTTTGCCGCCGCTGCTGTTGGCTTGCCCCATTTCCCCCGCTAGGGGGTAAACGGGGCTACGCCCTTGCAATCGTGCCTCAGCGGACACTGCTCGTCAATTTCCAGTTCGTAGGTCTAGGTCCGCGCAGTCAGACATGCGTGCAGTCGCAGGACGCAGCGGCCGCTGACGGACGCATGCAAAGCCGCGTGTTATGTATCGCTAGCGGGTGCCCTTAAGCGGAGGCGACGAGGAAGTCGAAGTGTTCGCTCGGCCAATCCACACAAGCCGCAGCCGCGCTCCCTCCGTGACATGATGCTATGAGAATGTTGACAACTGCAGAGGCTTTGCCAAAGTCGGTGGCATGACAACGACATGCGTGCACGAAGCCACACCCGCTGGCACCCGCCGCGGCCCCCCTGGCCCACTACGCACCCTTGTCTGTAATAACCCCCTCCGTCTCGTGTGTGCACATTACGCTCAATCATAACGCCCAAACGCTCAAACAAGGGGCAAGCCTTGACTGCTGCGCAGCTCAGCTGTTTTGCAGGTACCGCGCCCGGTCTGAGCACAAGCGTCTGCCCTCAACTACATAAGCTAGAGTTAAGCAAACTGGAGCTTGTGGCATCGCGGGCTGGGCGTGAATCGCACGTTTGAGCGGACGCAGGCACGCCGAGCCCCGGGAGCCCCGAGTTCCGCATGGGTTATTGCCGTACGCCTTCACCTGCCCAAAATCTTTGCCCGCCGGCGGTGTGCTCCTGTCTTAGGCTTGCCCCACTCCTTCGCGCTCGGCCCGCTTCCCCAACTACTAACGCCCATCTTGACCCATTCCCCATGTTGGCATTGCTCCCGCGGCGCCACCTTCCTCCCTTGTGTTCCAGGTGGGTTTACGGGATTGTTCCGTTCGGGTGGGCTTCAGTACCGGCTTGGTCCACATGCCTGCTCTGCTACAGACGAAGACTCGCGCCTCCACAGCCAACACAAGCGTACGCCGGTTGGGTTCGGGCGGGATGGGCGGGATGGGTTCGGGCTTCTGGGCTGTCGTGCTCTCAGGCTCTATGCTCCGGGCGGGGTGGGTTCGGGCTTCGGGCTTCGTTTTGGTTCTCGGGCTTTCGGTTCCGCATCATCGCGCCCACGTTTCCCTGCCCTTTTTGGCCTTTCATTTGCGGAGCAACGGGCGGCGGGGTGGCACCCCGCACGGGGGCCGCGGCGCGGGCCGTTGGGACGGAAAGGGAAAGCCCTACGTGACCGGAAACATCAGGCGATAAACACAACAGAGACATGCCGGCGCGAGCCCTCGGCTTGCCGCCCAGGCTGCTGTATACCTGTAATAGTATTCATGGTTTCTGCAACGAGGCCTGAATCGAAGAGGGGCGGCGGAAGGTCCGAAGTCGGTGCTCGGCTTCGTGCCAAACCCATCGCGCGGGGCACCGCGGTCGGCGAGGGTTACGCACACAGTGGGGGATTTCGATGATGATACACATGAGCAAAAAGAACACCTTGAGGCTTCCAGGCTGTCCAGGACTCAGCTCGGCGACATTGGCGGTAATCGCAAGCCGATGAGCGCTCGAACGCTTCAACATCGCGACTGCTAGGCAAAGAGGCTCGTATAGCTTGATCGATGTCTACATCTAGTAACTTGGCGCAAGAGGTCTTGGCGCTGCCGTCGATGCACGAACACAACCCCCCCAGACCCCCCCCCGGAGAGCCCCCAGGAGCCCCCTGTGTGCGCCCTACGCCACAACCAAGCGCTTCGCTTCGCTGATGTCATCTAACCCCCTGTGTGGCTGCCTGCCTGCGGTGGCCAAGTATCCCCCAAGAAACACGACCCAGTGAAAGGCCACAAGATCCGTGCGGTCTAGGTGGTCCTGATCATCGACGAGTACCGGACGAGCAAGGTGAGACGGGCGCATCAGCGGGTTGGCTTGCCCCTATTCCCCCCCGGAGGAGGGAAACGGGGCTACGCCCTTGCATTCGCGTCTCAGCGCACACTGCTCGTCAAACTTGACTTCGTCCAAGTGGTTAGGCGTGTCAGACATGGAGTCATGGAGTGCGGTCGCCGGGACGGAGGGCCCGCTGACAAAGGCATGCAAAGCCGTATAATCTTGATCGCTAGTCATCAGCGACGACTCGCGCCCTTTGCGGAGGCGATGGTGAAGTTGAAGTTTTCGCTCGGCCGACGAGCGCGACGAAATCCGACACAGCCGCAGCAGGGCTAGCAGGGCTCGCTTCGCAACGTACCTCTCGTGCCATGATGTTATGAAGACTGCAAAGCCTGTCGGTGTCGTCGGCGCGTCAGCGCGTGCCCCAGCGTGCCACGCCCTGTTGGCAGCCCCCTCGTACCCCCTGGCCACTTGCGCGTTTTCTGGTCCTCGGGTGCTGTCTTCCTCTGGTTCGTCGGGTGCGCTGTGCTAGGTGGCTGGCTTCGGACTCCTTTGTTCTTTTGGGCGTGGCGTCTGGGCGTGGTGTTTCTTTTTGGTTTGCGGGTCGTTGGTCTCCCCGCCGGCCGAGGGCGTGACCGCCGGAGCTGTAAGGCCGCTTGCGACGCCTGCTCTTGTCCCCGGCGCGATCCTGTGGGGCCACCGCTCACTGCGGACGGTGGGGAGCCACGCTTCCTGGCCCGCCTCCGCCCTGATCACACACGCACGCGCCCGCACCCCAGCTACCCTTCCCACCGTACGCTGCAGTGCACGCCACTCAGCATTGCACTCCACTGCGCATTGCACGGCACCCTTGCTTCTTCTGGCCGGGGCTTCGTGCTGGGGGCCCCGCCGTCGGGGCATGTGACGCCCGTACTGCCCGCCCGCCCGGGTCCCCCAAGCCTTGCAGGACGCGCTCTACATTCCTCCGCCATCGCCCGAGTTCCTAGGAGCTGCTAGGATCGCGCCCTGCCTCGCCCGCCCGCTGCTCGACCGTCCGCATGACCATGTACTGACGTTCTTCTCTTCCTCTCCTCGGACAACGCCGTCTCAACCCCCAGGTTCGGCTCCGTGGGGCGTGGGGGCGATTGGGAACACAGCGAGCGGGCTCGGGCGATGGCGGCAACCCTCCACCTTCCTCGCTGGGCACCGGCCCGACACTCCTACATGGTACGTATGGGTAAGTAGCGGTAAGTCTCTGCTGCAATCCAGGCGCCACCGTTGCTCTGAGCCGGACGGCCGCTCGTCGCCCCCGGCTCGCCACCCCTGTCCTCACCATGTGTCCCCACCGCAGCCAGTGCACTGGAGGCTGCGCTCTAGCATTTTCATTTCCATCCTCGCAGCTCAGGGTGTCGACCTGCCCGTCTCGTGCGCGGCTGCTTCACCTATACGATGCGGCTTCTGGCCACGTTGTTCTTGTCAAACCCCTGGCCACTGTTCTCGTCAAACCCCTGGCCACCTTCCGTCGACACCCCGCGTGTGTCCTCATCTTCACAACCCAGCCATGCCATCTCCCAGAAAAAGGGCAAGCCATGACTGCGCAGCTCAGTGGTTTGCTTGACATTGTCGCCACATTGCCGCCACGCACCTTCCTTAACCGATGCCCTTCCTACGTGCGCAATCCAACGCAGACGTGCTACAACTGCGGGCAACAGGACATGGTGCTGAGGAACGGACTCGTGGGCCTGCGGATGGGCCAGCGGGCCTGGTCGGTGAAAGACTGCAACAGTTGCTTCACAACCTGGGTAGGTGCGGGTGGGTGGGTGGATTGGGGACGGTCCGTTGGGGCTTGGCGGCGTTGGTGTGCGGAGGGCTGCTTGGGTGGACTTGGCTGGACTAACCCGCACCCCTTCCCACGTCCCCTCAGAACCGCGACGTCTCCGCTGCCAACGTGATCCGCATTCTCTTCCTGCTGAAGCTGCTGGGCTCCAGCCGGCCGGCCGCACTGGAGCGGCCGCCGGCCGTGGACCCGGGCTGAGGGCCCAAACAAAGAGCAGCGGCGGCGGAGGGAGAGATGTAGCGGGTGGCGTGTGGACAGTAGCGGATGGGAGACGGACACCTTCTCTTTCGATCTTCTGGAGGTGCATGTGTTTGTGCACCCAACCCAACCGGCCAAGTCCGGCATTGCGGGGTTGCGAAGGCCCCTAACTTATGGCGGCGTTCCGGCGCTGCGGGGTTTGGGGCTCAGCCCTTTTCCCTGTCCTGAGGACAGACACCCTTGTTCACAAGCAGCCCTAATCGACACGGGGTAACCGTGGGGGGCTTCGCCGCCCGCAGAGCCTGACGGCGGCGGCTCAGCCCCAATGATAGTGACGCTTCCCCGCATGATAGTGCTGATACAGCCCCCGCCCGCCGAGGTCTTTGCATGTCTAGACCTGCACAAACGCCGCCACTACCACGCACATGGTACCCCGTACGAATGTTTGCTTGCCCCTTGATCCCTCCTTTTGTTCCTCTTTGCATCGTCCAGAGCTCCAGGCTTCCGCTGAAGGCGCCTTGGGTCTAGTCCCATCCTGCGCCCCTATGGCTCTCACCGCAGACTTGGAATGGAGGAGCGGGGATGCGGGGCCTTAGCTGGAGGTGTTGGAGGTGTCACATATGTCTTCATACTCCCACTCAACGCAATGCCTCCCCACCTTTGTTGCGCCTCCACCGCATAGGATCTTTTCCAACCCGGGAAGGCGGGGTACCTGGGGAGTTGGAAACAGTGTTGCTATCATAGTTAGGAATGACGCATTACAGGGTTGCGGCCAGCGGGCAGCAAGCTGCCGGCCCCGCACAAGGGGGAGAGAGCATCATAGTTAGGATGCGGTGCGTTACAAGAGGCCCGACCCCCCTGCGAGGGCCGATTTGCATGGGCTGCAGCCCTTCAACCCCTTGCCCCCCAACCGAAGCCGGGAGCCGTCCTAAAGAGTCTTCTGGTCAGCGCACCCACCCTCTCAGCCAGTCACGTGCGCGAATCACCTAACAATCAAACACCAATCAGCACCACCGAGCCCAAGGGACAAGCAGCGCGGATCACACCGAAATCACACGGAATCAGAGTCAGAGTCAGAAGCCTCGAGCGATACCCGGCACACCACCCGCCCCAAGGCATCAGAGCCCAGAAAGGGATGATCTGCGGGCACAGCGCCCCAGCCCCGCGGGCGAACACCCAGCAAGGCAAAGGACCAGAGGCGCGAAACAAAATCAGCTACAACCCGAGCACCAATGCGCCGCACAGTTCGGGCCCGCACCCGCCTGCCAGGCCCAGACCGCACCCCATACAACCATTGGCGCCCTCTCTCCATAGCCGCAACCGCGGCCAAACAAACAACACCCCACACAGGCTGTTGAATCTCATAGTTAGCCCCATATCATAGTTAGGAATGACGCATTACAGGCCCCATATCTAGGGATGCTGTCAAAGAAATGTACTCTCAGAAAATTCGGGGGTTTGCGGGCCTCTCGCGCCCTGCCGATGAGTGCGCGCGATAGCTGAATATGCCCTGTATAGCTGATCTCATTTTCTCGGGCGGAGGCGCGCCCTGGAGGAAGCGCGCCTGGTCGCTTCGCGAACTCCGACCGCGCTCCGCCGTGCGGGCCTCTTGCAGCCGGCCACCGACCTCAGCAATTACATGGATGGCTGATCTACACCTTCCAGCGATTGCGGGGTCGCGACAACCCCGCACCAGCGAGAGCGACTGATGTTCGGCCTCGGTTTAGGAACGCCTGTTCTCGCGATTTATCGCACTACGCTGTTTCAGATATGCTTCGCGGTTACGCGAGCGGCCTAGCTTTGAAAAGTGTGTGTTACATGGTGAGAATTTTCGCGGCCCAGCGCTTCCGGGCTGCGCCTGTGGTCGCAGCAATAACACTGCGAATAAGCGACGCGATCGCGTCAACTCGCAGTGGGTCGGCAGTAGCGTGTCGGCCCTGCCGAGCACTTGTCGGCGGCACCCCCCGCGGTGCCCCCCCCCCTGCCCCCCCCCCCTGTTTGTGGGGTGGGGGTTGCCATGGCAGCTGTGCTATCCGCAGATAGGGGGCGCAGGGGCTGAGTTACAAAGTTACCGAAATGTTACGGACGCTGGAACATTTCCGGCCGTTATGGCCGAAAAGTTCTGGCAGAATGTAACATTTCCGCCCCAAAGGGCGCAAAAGTTCTGCCCGCCACGGAACATTTTGCCTCCGCAAGGCCCCAATGTTCTGGCCAAGGGCCCGTGACTTGGCAGTGTGGGATGCTATGCGGGGTGTAGGAGACCAAGCCAGGGCCTGCCAGGGGTGGGTAGCTGAGGTGACGGGGCGCAGGGGGGGCGGGAGGGGCAGGTGTGACCAGGGCCCCACCACCGCCGCCTCCAAACTCTCTGGGGTCCCGCCGGAAGGTGTTCTGGCCGTAACATTTTGACCCCTAGCGGCGAGAAAGTTCTGTCCGCCACGTAACATTCTTGCCCAGCCGGCCAGGAAAGTTCTGGGATTTCAGAAACCTTCGCCACGGAAGATAGCAACACTGGTTGGAACCGCCGCTGCTGAGTATGGCCGACACTACTGCGCCCCCACATCCCCCGCCCGGGAGGTGGCGGGGCACATGGCGGCGCCGAGGCAGCAGAGGGCAGAGCGGGAGTACGGGATTGGGAGCAAGACGGCAGCAGCTTGAGGCGTGGGTTGTGCGAGTGGCGAGCACAGGCAGGGAGCAGGGCGCAGCGAGCCGGGCGAGAGCAGCAGGACATGTGGGTCGGGTCCTGGGGGCAGGCGGCAGGCGGCAGCATGTCCAGCCGATCCAAATCAGGCAGGGACCGGCGAATCGGAGGGCGCATGCCTATCGTGCGCACCTGGTCTGGAATGTTGGCAAGGGGTGCAGTGCAGGAGTGTCAAGGGCCCTTACCACCCTCTCCGCTCAGCTCACCAGCGGACCCCACCTTGATGATCTTGCACAGCGAGGACGGGTCGGGGGCTGTGGGGCGGGGGGAAAGCGGGAGAGGGGGAGCCCCGCGGGGCCCTGCTCCCAGGCTGGCTGTCATGCCGGTGCCGGTGCTGGCTGAGGTGCATTCGGGCCGCGACCCCTGGGCCTGTTCATGGCGTCAGACCTCCGGCTCGGCCCTGCCCATAAGCCCCGCGCTAGGCTCCGAAGCCTTCGTCCGTCCGTCCGTCGTCATTTTGGTGGGATCTTGTGACGCTGTGCCTGGTGGTGTGAGTCAGTGGTCACAGAACACCGGCCCGCTCGCGGGCCTAGACCGCTTCCCAGAAATTTGCGCTTGGTAGGCCAAGCGCCAGAGCAGAAGTTTTGAGGGGTCTCCCCTCGGCGACCCCCTCGTTGTGGGTCAACGACCAACAGTTGGCTGCAGCTGAGGGCGGTGCTGGTATGGAGGCCCATACCCGGTAGGTGGCGCTTTACGCTTAACCCCTCTCAGCTGGTGCTCGGAGGCGGTTCCTGCTGTAACCATCGCATCCTTCGTCCTGCGCACCTCACAACAGTGATTAAGAGCCCCACTACCTACATACAGCCCTGCCTCCACGCCTGCTTTTGCTACTTTTGCCTGCTTCGTAACAATATGCAGCCGCCACCGCAGCCGCAGCAGCCAGACATGTGAGTGTGCGGGCGAGCTGTTGCCGGCAGTTGCACGGACGCTCTGACCTCGCCGCTGAGTCTGGATCTCCGCAATGCCCAGGGCCGACGTCCCGATGTTCACAAGCACCACGGCCTCGGTTGGCTCTCCCCGGTCATCGATGTCTGGTGTGAAGCGCCCGAGCGACACGGGCGATGCGGTAAGCGGGCTGCCGCGAGCCGCGGCGACTTCACAGCGGCTGGTCGGGGGGGCGGGACGCATGACGCTGCGGTTACTGTGTATGGGCCCAGACTCGGCATCGCCGCTACAGCTTGCACGCAGCCGCTCACTTAAACGCTAGGCTGAAGTCATGGATTGCGCTGCTCCTCGCGAGTGCTCGCGCGCGCACAGCGCACATTTTACAGGACGTGGTAGCCGCGTCCAGAAGGCGAGTAGCAGGTCGATACGGAACTTGCGTTTTACCGCTACCCACTGCGTTTCCCCCTGCCGGCCCGCAGGCGACGAAGGAGGATGTCGCGGGGCTGCGCCACGAGATGCGGTCGGGCTTCCAGTCCTTGGGCGGCAAATTCGACAACATGAGCTCGCAGATCGGCCGCTTGGCCACCGTTCTGGAGGTAAATTCATGTTGGCTGACATGACATGTGCCGCTGCCGTGGAAGCAGCGTCAGACGCAGGGGCCCCAGAACGACCAGCTTGCGGGCCTAGACCGCCACCCCAGGGACACTGCGCGTGAGATTATGTACGTACCCTTACGACTGCTCCGTGTGCTGCCTTCATGCGCTGCCAGGAGCGGAACAAGCACAACGACAACGTGGAGACCTCGGGTAACCGGCTGGCGGAGATGACTCTGCAGGCGAGGTGGTGGGGGCCTGGCGGGACCTTGGCTTCGCAGGGACGGCCTCGTCTACGTGCAGCTGGCTACCCCACGCGGGCTTCGTCAGGGCGGGATGGGGGGGCTCCCGGGGGGCCGCTTGCGCCCCGCACGCCGTACTGGCCGTATGGCACCGCCTTTGGCTGCATGGCCGCTTGCCGCTGCCGCTTGCTTTCATCCTGGCGAGTTGTCGTTGCCCGCTACCCTGTCGCACCCTGCCTGCCGCCCCGTACATCTCCCGCGGACTGACCCTCTGCTCTGCCCCGTTCCGCCCCGTCCCTCCACCCTCCGCATGTTCTACCAGGTGAGGCATCGGGCTCGTAGCTGGTTGGGCTCCGGTTTGAATGGTGGGCTGCCTGTCTCGCTGCTTGCTCATGTCGCACGCACACGCGCACCACCGGCAGGCCGTGCTATCAGCCGCACCCGCCACGCTACCAGATAGGTCGCTGCGCCTTTGCGCCGGGCTTGCAGTGTTACTTGTGCCCCGTGTGCCCCGATCGCGGGCGCTGCTCCTCGCGAGTGCTCGCGCGCGCACAGCGCACATTTTACAGGACGTGGTAGCCGCGTGCAGAAGGCGAGTAGCAGTTCGATACGGAACTTGCGTTTTACCGCTACCCACTGCGTTTCCCCCTGCCGGCCCGCAGGCGACGAAGGAGGATGTCGCGGGGCTGCGCCACGAGATGCGGTCGGGCTTCCAGTCCTTGGGCGGCAAATTCGACAACATGAGCTCGCAGATCGGCCGCTTGGCCACCGTTCTGGAGGTAAATTCATGTTGGCTGACATGACATGTGCCGCTGCCGTGGAAGCAGCGTCAGACGCAGGGGCCCCAGAACGACCAGCTTGCGGGCCTAGACCGCCACCCCAGGGACACTGCGCGTGAGATTATGTACGTACCCTTACGACTGCTCCGTGTGCTGCCTTCATGCGCTGCCAGGAGCGGAACAAGCACAACGACAACGTGGAGACCTCGGGTAACCGGCTGGCGGAGATGACTCTGCAGGTGCGGTGGTGGGGGCCTGGCGGGACCTTGGCTTCGCAGGGACGGCCTCGTCTACGTGCAGCTGGCTACCCCACGCGGGCTTCGTCAGGGCGGGATGGGGGGGCTCCCGGGGGGCCGCTTGCGCCCCGCACGCCGTACTGGCCGTATGGCACCGCCTTTGGCTGCATGGCCGCTTGCCGCTGCCGCTTGCTTTCATCCTGGCGAGTTGTCGTTGCCCGCTACCCTGTCGCACCCTGCCTGCCGCCCCGTACATCTCCCGCGGACTGACCCTCTGCTCTGCCCCGTTCCGCCCCGTCCCTCCACCCTCCGCATGTTCTACCAGGTGAGGCATCGGGCTCGTAGCTGGTTGGGCTCCGGTTTGAATGGTGGGCTGCCTGTCTCGCTGCTTGCTCATGTCGCACGCACACGCGCACCACCGGCAGGCCGTGCTATCAGCCGCACCCGCCACGCTACCAGATAGGTCGCTGCGCCTTTGCGCCGGGCTTGCAGTGTTACTTGTGCCCCGTGTGCCCTTGCGTGAACGTGCCACCAGGACACCACGCCCACCTCCAGCTCCGACACGTGATCCGCAAGACAAGATCATCAACACGGTGCGTGAGCCTGGGCATCTTGTGCGATGGGGAAGGCAGGTCACTTGCTTGGCGGCTTGTGAGACTTGAAGGAAGGGTAGAGAGGGTCGGGCACGGGGCCGCGGTTGTGTTCAATGAAGCGTCTGGAACAAACGAACACTTTGACGCGCCCAGAGCCTGTGGGGCCAATCAGCTCTGCGTGCAACTGTTGGTCTGCAGGGTCCCTGCTGATCCTCTAACCCCCCACCACACCCACGCTTGACTGCTCGTCGGCCCTCCTCCCGTGCTCCCCTCTTCGCCCGCCTTCCCAGCCGGCGCAGGAGCTCAATGTTGTCATTTGAGCAGCGAAGGACGGAGGTGGACGGACGGACGTGGCAGGCACGCCATGTGGCGTGGCATCGCGGCAGGACCAGCAGCCACCAGGGGTAGCAGCCAGCGAGGGCTAGCGGGCACGAAGTGGTGGCGGCCTTGGTTTGGGGGCTGACTTTGACGGGGAGACGGCTAGGGTTTGGGGCTGCTGTGCGTGGAACGGGCAGCGGCAGCGCAGCGTTGGTGAATGCGGGAAGGGAAGCACACCTTCTCGGGGAATTGGCATGGGTGCAGCCCGCTGGCGGCTTGACGAGGCGGGCAGACGGCTGAAGGCGTGCCGGGACCGTGCCTGTGTTGTGCGGGGCCGGCGCACTGTAAGGCATGTTGGGGACTCATATATATCGTGCCCTGCACCCCGCAGCATGATCCACTGAAGGTTGATCCGCAGGGGCTCGCAGGAGCCGTGCAGCGTAGTCAGGACGTTGACGGGGAATGCAGCTGAGCGCGTCGATGTAGCTGCTGCCGCAACGCGAGAGGAAGGCAGGGTGCCAGCAATGGGCGTCGCGGCGGGGCGAACCTAGGGGCAGCCGCGCGCAAACGGTACTTTCCGGGCTCCTGGTGTTGAGGCCCCTGGTGTTGTGCGTGCAGGCGTACGTCCGCCAGTCCCGCTAGAGCGCGTTGGCCCACCTGTGATCAAAGTGAAGCGCAGCGTCGAGTCAGCCTGTGGTGTTGCTAACGGTTATAGTGCGGTGCGTGTGCAGTGCGAACCGGGGGAAGGGGTCAGTGGCAAGGACGGCTGGTAAGTAGCTGACCACGGCTCTAGACGCTTCATCCCGTCACCCCGCGTGCACTAGTGCAACTAGCTCGACACCAAGGAGCCGGCGCAGGAACCGCATAGCCACTGGGGGAAGAAAGAGGCAAGAACGAGATTACGCGAAAAGCAAGGCCAACTGAGTGCAATGCCGGCGCACAACATCTCTGGCGAGCAACTACCCGCAACCCTGCTCTTGCGAGCAGAGAGCGGTGTTCTCAACTCAAACCAGCCACTGGGGGGCGAGGAGGGGCCCCACTTGGAAAACAGTTGCGCGGCAAGCACACCCAGTGCTGTTTGCCCTTGGTTTGCACGAACCTCGTGGGGTTCCCGCCAAGGGAGAGGGGAGGGCAGCTCGGGGTCGGGTACGGGGCGTGCCGACTTACGACCCCTCAGAAGCGCTCCAGAACGCATAACCATATACACATACACATAAAACACCCTTGGGACCGGCCAGCCGCGGCCACCGACCAACTTTCTCGGGCAGTCGCCCGTCGAATGCGCATTGCGCCGACTTGAGCGCTTTCGACCCGGAGCCCGGCCTAGAAGCGTGCTGGCTTGATATGGAGCCCATATCACCCCGCTGGAGGGAGCGGAGCCGCTGGAGCAGCTTAAGTCGCGGTGGGTTTGAGTCAATCGGCGCCCAGCGTCGTGCCGCGAAGGTGTCCGAAGAGAGGTCTTGAAGAGGGCATCCAGGGGCGGGCGAGGAGAGGGCGATGAGGCAAGGTGCCTAGGTGCGTACCCCCTCCTCTCCACAACCCCATGCCCTCAAGCCCCACCCTTGCCCTCCCCCCTCCCCCTGCACGCGTCAGCCAACAGCTTTATCATCTCGCAGGTCAGCGCAAAGAGGGAGGGGCTTGGGCTTGGGGCCTATAGGTCATGAAGAGGGGATCCGGGGCTGGCAGGAGGCACACACAGGGTTGCATGCCTCGCACCTCACCACAACTCAATGCCCTCCACCCCAACATATACCCCTCTTCTCATCACCCCCACGCTCCCACCTCGCCCACCCCAGTTCGGCTTGGCGGCCTTCCGCTGGTGCCCCGCCTCTCCGGGGTCCGTGGGGCCCACGCGCGCGGGGCACTGGGAGGTGCGCACCTTCAACGCCTACGTCTTCCCCCGCCCGGTGGACGCAATGAACTGGGACAAGCGCTTCGTGTGCCAGGCCTCATCGCTCACGTACCTGGCGGCGCAGGTGGGGCGGGGTGGCGGGGGCGGGGGCGGCGGGGGGTGGGAGGCCGTGTCGACGTGTGTTCGGGCGTGCTGTGAAGCCAGGCCTCATCGCTCACGTACCTGGCGGCGCAGGTGGGGCGGGGTGGCGGGGGCGGGGGCGGCGGGGGGTGGGAGGCCGTGTCGACGTGTGTTCGGGCGTGCTGTGAAGCCAGGCCTCATCGCTCACGTACCTGGCGGCGCAGGTGGGGCGGGGTGGCGGGGGCGGGGGCGGCGGGGGGTGGGAGGCCGTGTCGACGTGTGTTCGGGCGTGCTGTGAAGCCAGGCCTCATCGCTCACGTACCTGGCGGCGCAGGTGGGGCGGGGTGGCGGGGGCGGGGGCGGCGGGGGGTGGGAGGCCGTGTCGACGTGTGTTCGGGCGTGCTGTGAAGCCAGGCCTCATCGCTCACGTACCTGGCGGCGCAGGTGGGGCGGGGTGGCGGGGGCGGGGGCGGCGGGGGATGGGAGGCCGTGTCGACGTGTGTTCGGGCGTGCTGTGAAGCCAGGCCTCATCGCTCACGTACCTGGCGGCGCAGGTGGGGCGGGGTGGCGGGGGCGGGGGCGGCGGGGGGTGGGAGGCCGTGTCGACGTGTGTTCGGGCGTGCTGTGAAGCCAGGCCTCATCGCTCACGTACCTGGCGGCGCAGGTGGGGCGGGGTGGCGGGGGCGGGGGCGGCGGGGGGTGGGAGGCCGTGTGGACGTGTGTTTCGGGCGTGCCGTGAAGGCGGGTGGGGGTTGAGCGACAAGCAGTGCCGGTACTGGGCATCAGGACAGGGCCGGCGCTGGCGGCGTGAGTGGGAAAGGGCACCGCAGCCCGGTTTGCCCCTGTCGCCCTGAACAGCATTTCAGCATGTTACAGTGCGCCTCCCCAACACCACGCATGCCTCCTATTTACTTGTTACCTGTTCAGGGCTTTGATTTCAACCGTATGATCCGCGACGGGATCCATGCTCCATGCTCCATGCTCCATCCATGCATGTTGCACCTCCCCCCCTCAACAACGCGCATACCTACTGTTGACGTTCCCCGCAGGGCTTTGACTTCAATCGCATGATCCGTGACGGAATCGGGTACATCCCCCTACAAGCACGCAACGCCCGGCTGGCGTCCATGCGCGCGGAGCTGCAGGGATCTGAATTCAGATCCGGATCTGCATCTGGTTCGGAGTCTGGATCCGCGACGGGATCCGTGGAGCCGCGGACGCCCGGGGAGGAGGCGGCCGTGGCGGGCTGGCGTGAGCGCGTCCGGTCCTGGCTGCTGGGATCAGATCCGGAACTGGAGCTGCCGCTGCCTGGATTGCGGCGGCGGCGGCATCTGCTCCGCAGGCTCGTCCAGAGCGAGTTCCAACTGCCGTCCCTGGGCCTGGATCCCTTCACGTGGGACGAGGAGTACGGCAGCGGCGAGCTGGCCCCTGGCGGCGGTGGGGGGCGGCGGCAGCGGGACCGCCGCGGCGGGAGCTCGGCGGCGGCGAGTGCGGGCAGCGTTGACCTGCAGCTAATATCCAGCTACGAGGCGGAAGACGAGGAGGAGGGTCCAGTGGCGGCGGCGACGGCAGCGATGCTGACGGCGAGGGCGAGGGCGAGGGCCAGGAGGATGCCGTACCGTTAGGCGTGTTCCGCCTGCGGCGGCTGGGATCCTGGGAGCAGATGGGATCGGGCAACGTGCAGCTGACGCCGCGGCAGCGGCTGGAGCTACTCGAGGAGCAGAGCGGCTTCTCGCAGGTGAGCTTGATTAGGTGCTATACGGCTACTTGGCTAGTTTCATCAGCAAGCTACCTAGCTAGCTGGCTAGGTGTTTTGGTGCTCGGAATGGGGCTAGCAGCGCGGAGCGGGTGTCATGTGTGGGTGCATGGGCTCCGGAGGATAGCGCTAGAGCCTCCCGGTATAGGCACGTGCAGGCTCGTCTTGGGTGTGTTAGCTAAAGGGCAGATGCGAGGCCACAGCTGGTCGAGGAGGATCGTGGCTGGGCACGGGGCACACCTGCTGGGCTGGGGCCGCCCCTGCCGGGCCGGGTTCCTCGCAGGAATCAGGCCGCTGATCCATGCCCTCAGCAGCCCCGCTTGACGCTGTGCCCCATGCATTCTTCCCACGCTTCCACACGCAGGTGCTGGAGGCGCTTCGTGACTCCCGAAAGCCCGTGGTCGCACACAATGCGGCCTTCGACCTCGCCTACACGCTCCACCAATTCTTCGGCCCGCTGCCGCGCACGTGGGCGGAGTACAAGTCCGCGCTCGGCCGCGCCTTCCCGGGCGGCGTGTACGACACCAAGCACATTGCCGTACAGCTCGCGAGCTCGTACGGCCTGCAGCTCGGCGACACGTCACTCGGCGGGCTGTACGGCACCGTGGTGGACGAGCAATGGCTGCGCAACAGCGGCCTGGCGGCGCGGCGCTCGGCGTCGGGCTTGGGCCCACATGAGATCTTGCATGCGCCCGGATTCGGATCGTACGACGGGATCACGGATATTGCCAGCAAGGCGCACGAGGCGGGATTCGATGCTTTCATGACTGGCTGCGCCTTTGCGCGGCTGCTCCGGGTCGCGGAGGTTCGCTCTGCCAAGCACGCCGCGGCCGTGGCGGCGGTTGGCAACACCGGCAGCAGCAGCAGCAGCAGCAGCAGCGTCGGCCCCGACGCCGCCGTTTCGTCTTCCGGAAGCTTGGGAGCGGCGGCGGCGGAGTCGGACGGAGCAGCCGCCGCCGCCGCCGCGGCGGCGTTCACGTCCGGCTCTGACGGCGCTGGCGAGGCGCTGCTCGTCCCGGTGGCGTCGTACCGCGGCCGCATCCACATGAACCGCTCGGACCTGCCGTACGCCAACCTGTACGGCAGCGATCCGGTCACCAACCGCCCGGCCGTCGTACACATGTCGGGGCTTACGGCCAACACGCGCGCCGGGTTCGTGGTGGCTCGATTCGCGGACATGGGCATTGGGCCCGTGATCGTGAGCATGCTCGGAGCTAGCGACGGGGGCCGGCACATAGGCGCCTTGGTACAGCTGCCCAATGCGGAAATGGTGCCTCGAGCGCTGCAATACCCGCGCACCAAATGGAAGGCGTGGAACCTTCAGACTTACGCAGACTACCAACGCGCCAAGCGGCAGCAGCATCCTCATCCTCAGCAGCACAAGGGCGAGCGCGGGGAGGGCGGGGGGCCTGTGTCCCGCGCGCCGCCGCGGGAGATCTCTGGCGGCGCCGGGACGCGGGCGGCGGCGGCTGCGCCGGCGCCAGCGGCAGTGGAGCAGCAGGCGGGGGCAGATGCCCGGGCGGCGGGCTCGGTGTCAGGGACAGACGCAGCGTCAACGTCAGGGCCCGGGCCGGCGGCGGCGGCGGCAGCAGGGTCGGTGGCGGCGGCGGCAGGGGCAGTGGCGGGGGCTTCGGAGCGGGAGCGTCTCAAGGCGTTTGCTCAGGTTCTGGCGGTGGCGGCGGCGTCTGTACCGCCCAAGCCTGCCGGTGCAGGCGACGCTGGGGCAGGCACCGACCCCGTACCGGAGCCTGAGCCGGAGCCAGAGACGGCCAGAAGAACGGACGGGGCCGCAGTCGGCGGCGGCGCGGCAGCGGCTACGGGGCCACAAGTGGAGGCGGCGGCGGAGGCGGGGAAGGAGCAGGAGGCACAGGCGGGGCCGAGCTCAACTGCGAGGCCGGCGCAGGCGGCCAGTCCGTTTGCCAACGGAGCGGGCGGGGCGTCGGGGAGCAAGCCGACGCCGGGGTCGACGGCCGCTAGGGAGGCGGCAGAGCGGCTGCGGCGGCTGGCGGGGACGTCGGGGATAGGCGGCGGCGGCGGCGGCGCAGCCCCGGGCGGGGGCGGGGGCGGGGCTGGGGCTGGGGGGCTGTCCCTGCAGAGGCCGGGTCGGCCCAATCGCGGCTGAGGGGCAGGGAGTAGGCGGGGCGGGGGAGAAGGCGCGGCACGCCCCGTCGCCCTTGGCATCTCCCAGGAAGCAGGGGCAGCATACCGCTGGCGGGAAAGTAGGACGGCCGGGTCTGCTAGTTGGAAAGCGGGGACTGCACGCTGTGGCCTGGATGGGTGCGGGATGCTGTTTGGGCTGCTGAGCGGAGATACGTCAGCAGTGGGGCCTCCCGGGCGGACGTTGCTGTGTGGCTGGACTTGCGGTCGCACAGACAGATGTTACATGGCGCAGATGTGACCAAGGAGGTTGAGCTCCCAGACATGTCGCCGGCATGTTGGAGCGTGGCAGCATGAAAGAACCTGCCCAGAGCGCGCACTTGGGCCGACCTGGGCAGCCCGTCCGCTGCTCATACGCTTCCGGGTGGACCTCGAAGGCCTGTCTACGGGCACCTCTTTTGCGTGCAGCTCCAACCCCAGTCTAGTCCTGCACCAATGCATTGAGCTCAACATACCGACATTGCAGCTTCACTGCATAGTAGTGCTGATGCAGCGTGTGCTTTCCACCAGCACTGCTCCAGCCCCGGCCCGTGGCCGTGCTCATATAATATAGAATAGACCTGCAGCACCGCCATTACCACGCACACGCTTCCCCGTACCAATGGGATTGCCGTCATCCCCAGGTCACAGCAGTCCTGAACAGCTAAGGCCCGGGGATCGCGCCTCCACAATACCGCCCCCAGCGCCCAGCCCACTGCTAGGCAGATACGCTTGCACCCAAGCCCCTCACCAGGCCTCGAGGATCCGCTCGCCTGGAGGCCCCAGCCTGCAGCAGCCAGCGGTGCACCCTACCCTTCAACCAAGCGCTCCACTTCGTTGATCTCTTCTACACCCTACCCTTGCGTGGCTAACGTAGCTTCACACGCCGCAGGTCCCCAGTCTCCAGGTCTTCCCATTTCCCCAGTCTCACGACCCCTGCTCGATCGACCTGACAGCTCTTCGAGCTCTCGTGGCAGCCGCAGCCGCAACCGCACCCGTCCAAGTGGTGAGCCCACGCAGTTGCACCCGTGCAGGGCTTTGCCAGCGTGTGCTCGGGCCCTCACTGCTGGGAAGCCTCCACGGCCGCCGTCGCCGGGGCCTCGAGCTCGGCGACGGCGGCGGCGGCGGCAGCGCTGGCGGAGCCTGCGCTGACGGACGGGCCGCTGGCGGGAGCGGCGGTCGCCGAGGGGCCGCTGGCGGAGGGCGCGCTGACGGAAGGGCCGCTGGCGGAGGGGGCCGTGACGGACGGGCCGCTGGCGGCGGGCGCGGTCACGGAGACACCGCTGGCGGAGGGGGCGCTGACGGAAGGGCCGCTGGCGGCGGGCGCGGTCACGGAGACACCGCTGGCGGAGGGGGCGCTGACGGAAGGGCCGCTGGCGGCGGGCGCGGTCACGGAGACACCGCTGGCCGCAGGTGCCGTGACGGACGGCAGGCTGGCGGCGGCGGCAGTGACGGAGGCACAGCTGGCGGCCGTGACGGACGGCCCGCTGGCGGTGGCGGGGGCCGTGGCGGAAGGGCCGCTGGTGGCGGGCGCGGTAACGGAGACACCGCTGGCGGCGGGGCCCGTGACGGACGGCAGGCTGGCGGCGGCGGCCGTGACGGAGGCACCGCTGGCGGCCGTGACGGACGGCTCGCTGGCGGCGGCGGGGGCCGTGGCGGAAGGGCCGCTGGCGGCGGGCGCGGTAACGGAGACACCGCTGGCGGCGGGGCCCGTGACGGACGGCAGGCTGGCGGCGGCGGTCACGGAGGCACCGCTGGCGGCGGCGGCGGTCACGGAGGCACCGCTGGCGGCGGCTGCGGTGACGGAGGCACCGCTAGCGGCGGGTGCCGTGACGGACGGCAGGCTGGCGGGGTTGACGACGCCGCCGGCCGGCTCAGCCACCGCCGCCGGCTGAGTCATGGTGGCGGGTGCGAAGAGCGTGAGGCCGGCCGGGAAGGACAGGACGAAATGCCCCCCCGGGCCCGGCGCCACGTCGGGGCGGAGGCCGGTGATGCCGAAGAGGAGGTGGATGAGCTTGGCATTGAAAGCGGCCTGCGCGGAAGAGGCAGGGGTGGGTTCAAGGCTCTCAAGGATCTCAGGCCCCGGGCCCCAGGCCCCGGTGTGTCTACCCCGTCGTTCACCTGCACCCCCTTCCACCTGAGCCACCTGCACTCCTCCCCTAATCCGCAAACCCCCGCGTACGTACCTCGCCCTCCTCACCTGCGCCCCTTTCCCACCCAACCCTCTGAGATTGAAGCTCATGCCCCAATAACGGTACCAGCCCGCCCAACCCCGGTACACACCTGCGTGTACTGCTTCTCCGGCGGCTCGGCGGCCCGCGCCGGGTCCTCCGCCACCGCGTTGGAGGGTAGGGTGGTGCTGGTGCCCCGCATCGCATCGATGACGATGACCTGACGGGGGGTGGGGGGCAGGAGGGAGGAGTGAAGAGATGCAGGGACAGGGGACGGGTTGGGGGGAGGAAGGGTACGGAGACCAGGGTGACCAGCGAGCGAGCAAGGGGTGCTGCCGCATGGGTGGGGAGGAGTTCACCCGCTTGAACCACCACGCCCGCCCGCACGCTTCAATAGGCAGCATCCCCGACCCAAAATCATCGCCCGCAACCCCTGACGCACGGGTGCCCGCCGGGACCTCTTGTGCCCCATGCCCCCCGGCCCCCCTTCCGGTCGCCGCCCACCCCGTACACAAACGCACCCGCAGCAGCTCCGCGGCCATGTCGGGCGTAGCCGGGATCTGCACGGGGGGCGCAAGATCCGGTTACGTACGGCATACGCGCACCGCGGCCGTCAGCCGCGTCAGTCGCCCGCAGCAAGTTCCGCCACCTGTCACCCGCTGCATCAGCACGTACGGTACGGCAGCCGTACAGCACGCACCCGGTAGCTGGTGTCATCGATGATCACGGCGTTCTCCGGCAGCTTGCCGTTGGCCTCCTTGATGCGGAGGGCCTCCTGTGCGAGCACACACATACACATGCTAGAACATGCTTGCAGGTTCCGGATGCCTCAGCCCCAGCTGGCTTCCTGCCTTCTGGAACACCAGGCACAGATATGCTGGCAAGGAGAAGCCTCTAAGCCCTGGCGCATCCCGGGCCGCACTGATCCGTGCGTGCACCTAGATGGCTGGATCGCGCGTACGGCACGAGGAACCGAATCTGTGCATGCATGCACGCATGGCGCCACGCACCCCCATCTCCTTGAACGCCTGCTTGAAGGCCTGGAGGCTGGGGTCCAGGGTGGAGACTTTCTTGGGCTCCTTGGGGCACACGATCTGCGGTACACACGGATCAGGTGCCGTACAGCCGTAGGCACGGGGGGTCACGGGAGCGGTACCATCAGAACGAGGTAGGCCGTGTTTGGGAGGAGGCACGTCTGGGAGTGGTGGGCAGCGCTTCTAACCGAGGCCTGCACGTATGGCAGTCGTCCCTGCTTCCCAGATCCCGCCCATCGCACCTGGTACTCCAACGGCAGCCTATCCACCAAGGGCAGCGCCCCCTGTGCGGGGTGCAGATCAAGCAGGCAGGGATGCTGATGGGCAACGGCAAACAGCAGCAGGTCACAAGGGGACGGGGCATCGCACAAGTGTCCTGGCGCTTGCCCTGCGTATCCTCGGTGCCCACCTGGATCGCCAGGGTGCGGTGCATCGTGTTGATGCACTTCTCCACTGCGTGCACGTGCGGGCGAGGGGGTTGGGAGAAAGGCGGGGCCACGCAGTCAAAGGGGGTTGAGCCGTGCAGAGGCGTGTATGTGCGTGCAGGACCCGCGAGGGAGCGGAGGCGAGGGGGTGGGGGAAAGCGGTTCTGGGGCGGTTGTGGAGGCTGCCATCTGCAGCACGGCTAGCCCGGCAAGGGCCGCGTGCAGTCAGCCGCCGGCATCAGGCCATGCGGAGCATGCATGGGGCGGCGCGCTGTCACCCCGAGAGTGTCTTCAGCTAACCCCACAGCTTCGATCCGTTGGCTTTCTTCTACCCCAGCTAGCCCCACAGCACAACGCCTTCCTCACACCTTGTGCTAGCTGCGTGTTACTCACTTGCCATGACGAGGGTGGTCTGTGTGTTCCGGAACGCCGCAGCGTTGGCCTGCTGTGTTGACCGCAGGGTGCCCTGCGTAGCCTCATGGTTCGACACTAGCCGCGTCACAGTCTCAGTCTGCTGGGCATACAGATCCTTCTGCAGGGCGACGGATGTGTCGCTGTTTGCGTGCTGCGGGGCAGAGAGGGGCAGGGAGTGATATGGAGGGAGCGACTTGCTTAGAAAGGACGGAGGCAGGGGGCGGGGGCTCGGGCAACTGCAGGTGGTGAACTTCCGACACTCTGCAAACCCGTGTCGGAAGCGCAACAGGCACCGAAAGCTTCAACATACCAGCGCTTTGAGCTCCTGCACGCCAAGTTTGCTGCAGCTGACCGACACCTCCACAACATCCTTCAGAGCGCGCTCAACGAGCAACTCCGTCGCCTGCAAAGGTCCCGGAAACAACGATCAGCCGTTGCCAGCAGCATTCAGGCATGTGTCGCGCGAGCTCACCTTAACGAGAGCGACAGCCATGGTTGAGCGCGACGACAACACACCCTGATAACAAGTTGGTTACCGAGACAAGTTGAGCTATTGAAGAGCGAGGCTAGCATAACCTCGATAGCCCCTGGTGATTGCCCGCAAGTCATTGTGCAAGATGACGTACATGTCGAAGGCGTACGTCCATATGCAGCGTGTCCGGATCCGGCGGGACCTGCCCTGCGGTCTGGATAGGGTTGGGTACAGCGCAGTGCCTTGGCCCCTCGGCGCCATCTCCTCGAGGGGTGAGGGGCTGCACAAACCCCTCGGCGCCTGACAGGATGCAGAACCCTTGGCTCCCACCCCGTCCCGTGCTCCCGTCTGCCCTGCCTTGGAAAGCTGGTGGCTGGTTTGGCCATGCGCTCGCGCACTCGCTTGCCTGGCACTCTTGTTTCAAACCCCGTCCCACCCCGTCCCACTGCCCCAGCTGCGGACCCCCAGTGCCCTCCGTCGTTCAGAACCCACGACGCAGTTATAGCCACATCCGTCTCTGCCAGCGGCAGTCCTGGAGCCAGGACCTCACACGGCCGTATCATGTGCCGTAGCATGCAGCTCCCCATTTAGCGTAACGGTTGACTGGAGAGCTGGCCTGCGCCCCCCAGGAGCACTCGACCAGGATCAGACGTCCCATTCCGCCTTTCGCCAGGGCACATGGCAGTGCCTGAGGCTTGAGTTAGGGGGCTCAAGATATGGACCTGCTGCTTGCCTTCACTCGCGGCATCACCAAGCAGTACCAGTAGTGGGTGACGAAGGGTCACAAGGGTGGGTGCCCCGTCGACGGTGCCCCGCATGCAACGAAAGCAGAAACGGCCCGGCCTGGTCTGAGCGTCCCCCGTCAACAACGTAGGTTGCCCACAGATTTGCGTAGTTCGCGACCTACGCCCTACGCCCCACAACCAAGCGCTACGCTTCGACGATGTCCTTCTACTCCCCTCCAACCCCGTTCACGGTGTGTGGACAGTTGCCATCCTGCCAACCCACCGTATGCGCCCCTACCTGCTCAACGCCCTGACCCGTCGTACTTGTGCTCCAAGGCACTACTAGTCCTTTCACCTGAGTGCCCTAGGCAATCAACATAAATGAGGCCACAGTATCAGTGTCACATGTGTCGATAAGACGCAAGAGTTGGATGCGCACGTGGGGAAGGCAACTACCCGCGGTACCCGGCGGGCCGAAGGAGAGCGAACGATGACGCTAGTGATGAGGGATGCATGCAAGAAGAGGGAAGAGCAACAGCAATGCAGAGAAGCACAAGAAACAAGTGCACATGTCAGAAACCACAAAGCGAGTGGTAGTATGCCCCATGCGCAACGGAGAACGAGGTCCAGGGAAGGGCCGCAGAGGATGAAGACGAGGAGTGAGGCAAGATTGACCCCACGCACCCCCAGCACAAGACGTGTTGAGACAAAGACACGTAGCTGATAATCTAGGCCTAGTGCAGATGCGCCATGAACGCTGAATACGAATCGAATGAAGTGCGATAGCCTCCGGCAAGAGGTCGGAGGACAGAGGAACACTCCGCTGCCTGCCCTCAGCCCAGCCACCCCCACCAGCCCTCTGGCACAGGGGCGGTGGCCGTTATTAAGCCAAACAGAAACCTCACAGCTCTCGAGACCGAGACCGGGACCGGGACCTCGACCGGGAGCGAGCGCGCCCACTCCTCGCCGCCGGGGCCCAATCGGGTCCAGCCCGGGCCCCCTCAGGCCCCCTCAGGCCCGTCTCGGGCCCCTCCCCCACGCCGCTACTCGCTCCCTGCGAGCCGAGCCCGGCGCCAAACATCCCTCGCGGTTCAGGGAAGCCGGGACCCTCGGAGGACCCGCTACCGGAGTCGACATGACGCGCGCTGCTGCGGCTGCCTCCGCGTGTGCGGCCGCGCGCGTCACTGCCACTTCCGCGGCGTCGATGGGAGGAGTCCCCCACGCTCTCTCCTGCGCTGTTGCGGTGATGGGTGCTGCTTGACGCAGCAGCGGCAACCCCGGCCGAGGCGGCGGCGTGCTGAGCGTGCTGAGGTGCGTCTGCGAAGCGGACGCTGAGTGGGGCGGCGGAGGCGGCAAGGTAGCTGGCGGCGCCGCCACCTCGTGGCCATCCCGCCGCCGCAGGCGTGCCTCGCGCCGTCAGGCCCGCCTGGCCGCCGCCGCCACCACAGCCGCCGCTGGCCGGTTGGCCCCAGTCGGCGGAGCCGCCGTCAACCGAATCCGTTAGCGTGTTGGGTGACGTCAGTGGCCCAGCGCTGTGCAGGAACGGCCCCGCCAAGACCTGCGCGGCCAGCGCCACCGCCGCCCGCGGCGACATGCGATCCAGCTCGTCCACGATCAAGATAACCCGCCGCCGTACCAGTCTGGCCGTGCGATCAGCCAGCGGCTGCCGTACAACTGCTGCCAGCGCCGCGGCCAGCAGGACGAGCAGCAGCAGGCTAGCGAGGAGCGCGTAGGCCACCAGTACCGCTGTCGCGATCCCCATGTCGTACCACGTGCGGCCCTGTACGACACCCGGTACGACGCCACCAGCAATGACATCGTCGTTCAGCGCGGGCCAGTGGAGCCCGCCGCCGGCGACGCCGCCGCCAACAAGGCTGGCGGCGGCGGCGCCAACGCCGGTGCCGGCAACTGTGTTGCTGCCGCCAGATCCAGATCCAGATCCAGATCCAGATCCACTCATCAGTAGCGCCAGTGCCATGAAGAAGGGCGCAACAAGAGACAGCATGAGCAGCAGATAGGACCTGTAAGGGTTTGGGAGGTGGAATGTGTGTGTGTGTGTGTGTGTGTGTGTCTGAAGGGCGGGGTTGTGGATGAGTAGGACCAGCAGCGGCAGGGCTGGGAGACGGTGGGCCTGGCCTTATGCCAGCTCGCCTCGAAAGATGCAGAGATGCATAAAGATGCACAATGAGACGCACAAGCGTTGTGGTGTGGTGGTGAACATCTTGAACGGCCCCCTCACCTGAGCTCCGTCAGCACAAGGCCCAGGCGATCCGCCACGAGTGACACGCCCGCACCCAGCGGTGGCGCCGCCGCCGCCACCCGCGCCGCCAGCGCCAGCACCGTCACCGCCGCCAGCGGCGCCAAATGGCGGCTGGCGCCCTCCGCTGGCGGCGCCGCCAGCAGCCCCAGCAGCGTCGCCGCCAGCGCCGCCGGCAGCGCGCCGCCGACGCCCAGCTCGGCCCAGAGGCCCAACCGCGCCGCCCACCTCGACAGGCCCTGGCGTAAAACCAACCGCAACTGCTCGACTGCCGTACCAACCGACAGTACGAGCAGTACGACCGCGAGTATGAAGGACGCGACGGCGGCGGGGTCGCCGCCGGCGAGGCTCAGGCCCGAGGCGGCGATGGGCCTCAGGCCGGAGGGCGAGAGCAGCGGCGCCAGGGCGGCGGCCGCCATGACCAGGTGTAGCGCTCGCAGCGCCAGGCGCAACCAGGCCAGGCTGCGGCCAAACAGCTCTGCGGGTGGGCAGGTGGAGGTACGTGGGTCAGGCCCGGAGGGGATGGAGTATGGAACGGGATTGTGTAGCGTGGGGCAGGGTGGCTGCTTGCGGTTCAGGCATAGCAAGGGGACCAGACGCTTCGAGCTTGCGCCCCAGGGTGCTGAGAGACAAGTCGGGGAAATAAGGTCGCACGGACTCACCCCAGCTCGCCTCCGCGGCCGTTCGCGCCACGGGCGACCCGTAGTACGGCAGCGGTACGGCAGCGCGTACCAGCGAGTGCAGTACACTGACCGTCACCGCCGTATCGCCTCCATCTTCCAGCGCCGCCGTCAGCACACCGCCGCCAATCTGTCCTGCAGCACCGCAGCTACACGCACCGCCGCGGCGGTGGCCGCACTGATCGACTGACCCTGGCGATGCTGACGGGCACTTGCCGGTACCCTGGGGTAGGGCCACCGCCGCCGCCTCCGCTGCCTCCGCGCGAGTTCCGCTCAGTACGCACGCCACGCCCAGCAGCGGATGCACCCACGTCACAGCGGGCGCTCCCGGGTAGCCAGCGCCGCCACTGAATCCAGATCCAGATCCGGCTCCGGCTCCGGCCCGCCCTCCGCGCCAGCGCCCCAGGGCCCTGGATCCTGCGGCCGCGACAGAAGCCGCGATCCACGCCAGCCCCGCCACGGCCGCCCGGTGTGGCAGCCAAAGGGGTGAGACCGCGGCCGTCAGCACCAGACGTCGCCGCTGTCCTTCCTCGATCCGCCCTCCAGCGCCTGCGCTCAGGAAACCCGGCATCGTTGACCTCACACCGGGCTCCTTGCTCGGCGGCAGCGCTGCTGCCAGCGCCCGAGCGACCGCCACCGCGCTAGGCCCGCGGCAAGCGCTGCCGCCACCACCAGGGACCGCAACCTGTGCTCTGTAAGGCGCCGCGTGCGATGCGTGAAACGCGTGCGGCGCGTGCGCCCCCGGTGGCGGCCAAAGCAGGCCCTTCAAACGGGGCAGCAGGGGGTCGGTGGGGCGCAGCAGGGCCTCCCAGAACACCAGCCGCCAGCGCTCCTGGGGAAGGAGCGGGGTCGGGTTGAGGTGAGCACAGTCTCGTTTACGGAGCGGAGGGGCGGAGCTTGCGTGATGGCCCCACTCCTTCCCTTGCCCAATGTTGCAGTGTGATCCGGCACCCTGGCGCCTGGATGCAAGATCACAGTGCAACACCCTCCCCAGCCCACGCTCGCACCTTCCGCCAGGCGGTGAGCAGCTCTCGGACCACGTCAGTGCGCGGCGGCGGGGCGGCGCCGCGGGGCCTCCGCATGACCGCTGTGAGTCCGGGGTGCAGTCGCTGGACCTCGGGGGAGGGCGGCAGCAGGCGGCCGCGGAACGAGTCTGCGGGAGAGGGCGTTGGGCAGGCAGGGACTCAAGGGGCAGCTTGCGGGAGGGAGGGTAGCAACTGGCACAGCAAGAGCGTCACCGTACAGTTGAAGGGCGCATCGGGTGTGATTCTGGAGAGCACCTAGAGCGGCTTTTGCGCAGGCTTGAAGGAGTCGGATTGGTTCTCACCAGCCTCCTCCAGGAGCAGGCCGACCACCGCAGGGCTGACCCCGTGCTCCGCCAGGCTCCGCAGCGTCGAGGCCCCGACGGCGCCCGCCGCCGCCGCCGCCAGCAGCGCCGCCGGCTGTTGATGGCCCGACAGCGGCGCCGCCAGCAGGGCTGCGACCGCTGCGCCGCTGAGGCCGTACGGCTCACGTAAGAGTACGACAAGAGCCGCCACGAGCGAGTGTGCTGCCGCAAGGCCGGCGGCGGCGGCGGCAGGGGAGACGCTGGCAGCGGCTCCGCCGTCGCCGCAGGCGTCGGCGGCAGCGACGCCCTCGCAAAGCGCACGTCGTACCGAAGCCACAACCAGCGGCGGCGGCAGGCCGGCGGCTTCGAGCCATTCCAGTACAGTACACGGCGGTGCGTCGTACGGGTTCTCGTACGAACTACCGGATGGCGTCTTATCCGTCGCTGCTCCGGCGGCGGCGGCGGCGGAGCTGGGCGCCTCGCCACCGGGCTCCGTCAAGCAAGCGGCGCCGCCGCTGCTGCCGCTACCGCCGCTGCGTGACGTTGCCGTCGCCCCTCCAGCTCCTCCTCCTCCTCCGGTCTCGGCATCAACGCTAGCCGCCTTTGGCCCTTCAGCTCTGCCGTTGCCGTTGCCGTTACCCCACGGCCACGACCGCCACGACCGACGGCTGACGTCCGCCGTCGCCGTGCCGCCGGCAGCAGCGGCGGCTGGCGCTTCGCCGCTGTTGCTGGTCGGCGGCGCGGATGACGCAGAACTCCGGCCCAAGCCCTTGGGTCCCGTCCGTAAGCCGTGGCTCCGGGGCGGAAGGCCCACTCGGCCGCCGCTGGGCAGAGCCGGAGCAGTCCCGGCCTCGTTGATTCCGGGGCTGGATCCAGCGTTCCGCGCCGTTTCGCCTTCCGTCGAGCTGGAGCCCAATGCGGCAGATGAGGCCGTAGCTACGGCTCGAGCCATCGAGGCAGCGGCGGCGGCGGCGACGGCAGCGTCAGCGTCAGCGCTGTCGACGGCGGCTTGCTCGCGGTGACCAGGGGCAAGGCTCGCTTCTTCTGGCGTCGGCGGCAGCCGCTGTGGCGGCGGCGACGGCGGCGGCAGGGTCGCCTCCGCCACTGGCCCAGGCGCTGCCGCCGCCGCCGCCATCGCAGCCGTCTCTGCGTCGGCAGCGCCGCTGCCGCCAGGCGCTGCCGCCGCCGCCGTTATGCCCCGCAGTGAGCCCTTGCTGGAGGCCCCGCCGGATCCAGATCCACTGGACCCAGGCCGATCTGGCCGAGATCCAGGCCCAGATCCATCGGCCGCCACTGCCGCCACTGCCCCTGAGGTTCCGGCTACCGGAGCCCAGGTCCCTGAGCCGGGGTGGACCTTGTTGCTGCCACTCATGCTCTTACGTAATGGCCAGAGCGAGGGCAGGGGTAGCAACGGACCGCCCGGCGACGGCCGTTCGCCGGACTGGGATGCACGACCGCCAGGAGAGCCCAAGCCGCCGCCGCCACCAGCAGCGCCGCCGGATTCCAAGTCGACTGGAGCAGATGCTGACGTGGCCAGGACAGAATCATGATCCAGGGACGCAGTGGCAGGCGCGTGGACCGAGGCGGAGGAGGCCAGGTGTGGCGCCAGCGGCGGCAGCGGAGGCAGCGACGCAGCAGCCCTGGCGGCGGCGGGTTCCGGGCCGGCAGCGGCGCCGCCGCCTGCCCTGCCGTCACCGTCGGCGGCGCCGCCACAGTCTGTGGCGGCGTTGGCGGCGGCGTCATTCAAGACGGAGCCGGCGAGCAGGCTCCGCTTGGCAGTGGCGGCGGAGGCGGCCGCCGACGTCGTGCGGAGCGCCGTCAGGTGCTCTGCCACCGCCGCCGCCACCGCCGGCCAATGCACCCGGTCCAGTCCCACCACGGCCACCACTGTCGCTTCCTCATCGCACCACTGCGGCCCCGCCTGCCGCAGGCCCGAGCACCGGAACCTCGGGCCCAGCCGGGCCCAGGCCCAGGAAGACGAACCGTCGCAGCCGCTCCCGCCGGCCCCGGCAATGACGGGGTTGCTCCGCAGGTGCAGAAGCTCTGTCGCCGCACGCGGGTGACGCTGCAGGAGCGTCAGCAGCAAGGGCGGATCGAGCCCTGCAAGGAAGCAGGGCGGCGGCGGGAGGCTAGCCATGCTTTCAAGGCTGGTGGGGTGCAGCTCTGAAGAAGCCACATGGGTACCATCGGTGCCCGCCGCCGCCTGACGCCCCTCCACCCACTGCCGAGCGGCGGTGGCGACGCGGAGTACGGCAGAGGGCTCGCCACTGGCCAGCGCCGCCTGCAGAGGGCAGCGGGCAAACACGCATCGCGAAAGGGGAACCAGAAGCAAGGGGTGTATGCATGGTCATGGGAAGAGGGATGGAGTATGAGGGTACTGGTAAGGTCTTGGCCCAGACAGTCCCGCACGTCTCCGTGCCGCTTACCCTCATTAGCCTCCCAACGTCCACGACTCCATGGTCCAGCGGCCCCCTCAGTACCCCCGGCGCCGCCAGCTCCTGCCGCTTGGCGGACCTGCCTGACAGCAGCCCTGCCCGGCTGCCGCCGCCAGCGCCGCCAGCGCCGCCGCCGCCGCCACGGCGGGTGCCGGACCCAACCACCGTCAGAGTGGCGTGGCGTCCACGCTTGGCGGCGCCGCTGGCACTGCCGCCGCCGCCGCCACCGCCGCCGCCATGGCCAGCGGTGAGCGGCCGAGTGCCGTTGGCGGCGAGAAGATCCAGGAGGCGCGGAAAGCTGCTGGAAGCTGCCAGATCCACGAGCAAGCCGCACGCCGCCGGCCTGGTTGCAACCTCGTGGACCTTTGTTCTCCGCCGGATCTGGCTGGCGGGGCTCACGTGGGCACCTTGAGTGTCGTACCTGCACGTGAGCTCCGCATGCTGCAGTACGGCCGCCGTAAGGGCCCAGGCCTCGCCCGTAGCGGACGATGAAGCCGAAGGGCCGGAGGCGGCGGCGCGCTCCAGCCCGGTCACCAGCGCGTCGTACAGCTGGTGTACGACACGCCGTACCTCGGGGTGCCACGTGGGAGGGCACCGGTCGCACGGGCAGGAGCCGACGCCAGTGGTTACGGAAGCCGCCTGGGGTGCCTCGATGTCCCTCGGCGGTCCCGATTTGGCGGCGGAGGCAGCGGCAGGGCTGGCGGCGGCGGCAGATGAAGCTGGCGGCGCGGCGGCGCCGGGAAACAGGTACCCGTGCGCCGCCGCGTGCAGCCCGTGCAGCTGGAAGGAGCGTACGAACGCCAGCTGAAGGTCCGTGTCCTGTACAGGAAACCGGCGGCGGACAAGGATGGTTTAAAATGAGCTAGATAAGAACACGGTAAGCGGCGACAACGAGGCGAGCAACGCTTGGGCTAAGGAGAGCAAGGCGCGGCGGCATGCAAGCAACCAAGGTGTGGAGTATGTGCATCACGACCAGACCTTCAGTTTCGGTCCCACCCACAGCCCACAGCCCACAGCCCGCAGCCCGCACCCATGTGCCCGGCAGGCAAGTCCCCAGCGCGCCACCCACCTTGCTCCGAGCCATCTGCTCCGCCACCTCCACCACCACGGCCGGGCAGCACGCCGCCAGCACCGCCGCCGCGCCGCCGCCGCCAAAGTGCGCCGCCGCCTCCGGAAAGTGCGTCAGCGTCAGCGCCGCCAGGTGCTGCCCGAACTCGGCGCCGCCGGACAGCCGGCACGCCGCCGCCACCAGCTCCCAGGCGTCACTCGCGGCCAAACACGACCGACTGCCTGCATCGCACGGGCACACCACCTGCGGCCTGTGTTGCATGCACAGGGCCGCGGGGGCTCCGCCGCCGCCTCCGGCGGCGGTTCCAGCGGCAGCGGTGGGGGCGGAGGAGGGGGCGGGGGCGGCTCCGCCGCCGCTGCTGCCGCCGCGGGTGTGGCGGTAGCGCATTCGGCGCAGGGCGAGCTCCGCCAGGCTGTCGGCGGCCTTGGGGTGGGAGGAATGGAGCACCGCCAGCAGGTGCGCCACGCCCACCTGCGGTTGGAGTAATGTCGTTAATAGCAATGGTATTCGGTTGGAGTACATGGTTTCATTCGGTATACCGGTATCTAGGTAAAAGTGAATCATGGGGACCAATCGGCATCAGGAACGGGATCAGTGTAGGATGGAAACAGCATCGGTCCACACCCATCAGCCCGCCACACCCACAGTGGCAGTGATACTGGTAGCATTGTGCCGCTCATCCGCCCACCGGCTCTCACCCGCACGTTCTCGAGGTGGGCAGCGTCCCGCCCCTCCGCCCCCAGCTCCCAAACCGCCTCATCATCCGCCTCCGCATCATCGCCAGCCCTCCGCGATACCGCTGCCGCCATCGCCTGCCCGGCGGCGCCGCCAGGGCCCGCGGCGGCGGCGACAGCAACCGCCGGCAGGCGGCTGTTCAGCGCCGCCGTCAGGCTCCTCAGCACCGCCTCCAGCTGCGTCGCCTCGCGGCCCTCCGCCTCCGCCAGCATGGCAGCCGCCGCCACCGCCGCCAGGCCACCGCCGCCGCCTCCGCCGCCGCCAGCGGCGGCGGGGCGGCGGCTCAGCGGCCGGAGCGCGAGGGTGGCGGGGCAGCGGCCGGAGCGGTCGCAGACCCTGGCGTCCGCCCCAGCCCCCAGCAGGTGAAGGGCCGAGGCGGGGTCTAGGTTGTGGAGGGCCAGGTGCAGGGGCGTCCAGCCGGAGAGCTGCGGGGAGGCGGTGGTGAGAAGTAGACGGGGAAAATTCGAGGGTCAGGAGACGCGCACCGTTGCGGTGCCAGAGGAAACAGAGGCTCAAGTGAGGCCGAACACGCCCACGCACAACCGGGGGACCACACCTCTCCCAGCATAACTTGCTCGGTTCACTCGGATGCCGCCAACGCACCTTGCATGTGAGGTCTAGGAAGGGCCGGCAGTCCCTCACGCCCAGCAGACCCCGCAGCAGGGGCAGATTGGCGGTGGTCACAGCAAGGTGGAAGGCCGTATAGCCGGTCTGGGGGTGTGGAAATGGGGGTGGGGATGGGGATGGGGTGATGGGCGCATATGGAGGGAGGAGGGAAGGGAGGCCGACGATGCTGGGACAGGTACAGCCATACATGCCATTTTGGCGAGACGGGCAATGCCCTCGCTCGTGTGCCCAAGCCACAGCGCGAGTGCACACAGACACCCAGCCCCTGACTCACGTCTCTCTGCCTCTGTGCCAGCAGCTCCCTCCCGTGTGCCCCCGCCGCCGCCAGCAGAGCCCCGCACACCCCCGCCACGCGCTCCTGAGTGCGGGGCGGCAGCCTGGCGCCCGGGCCCAGCGGGCCCACCAGGGGCCCACCATTGGGGCCCACCAGGGGCCCCGAGCGGCTGCCGCGGCCCCCCAGGTCTCCCAGAGCGGCGCGGTGCAGCAGGGTGCGGCCGTCCTGCGGGCGGGGGGTTGAGAGGATGGGCGATGGGGAGTAATGACGTTGGGTCGAATCCCTCGCTCGGAAAGGGAAGAGTACCGGTAAGGCGACGATATCAGCCTGCTGCGCGGGGGGTTGAGAGGGTTGGGGATGGGGATGGGGAGGAAGGACGTCGTCCGCTGGGCTGCTAATCAATAGCCCCTCACCGCGCTTCTCGCCAGCATTTCCTCCCGGCTCCACGGCCCCGCCGCCTCCAAGTGCCGCTGCACTGCCTCCGCCGTAGAGCTGCTCTCCACCAGCCACCACAGCCGGCTCAGCCGGCCCGGCCCGCTCGTGCGAGGGGGCCGGCCGCCCTCCGCCCCGGCCCCGGCCCCGACCTCGGCCTCGCCCCCGCTTCCGTTGCCGCCTCCGCCACCGGTGCCAGTATCGACACCGCCATCCTCTTCGTCGTGAGGTTGCGTCGAGCCTAACCCGCCAAGGGCACCCCGCGGCGCGGCTGTGCGGGGCCGCCGCGGTGCCGCCACGGCCTGATCCTTGCCTGCCACTGCCGCCGCCGCCGACAGCGCGCCGCCGGCGATGCCGCGAGATGACAGGGACCGTGCGAGGGCCTGGTTGGACCAATTCGATGCATCGTGCGAGCTCCGCCTCGCCATTGCATCCGCGTGCTCTGCCGCCAGAGCCGCCGCCATCGCAGCCTGCCGATCGGAGCCCTCCGAGCCGGCACGCGACGAAACCCACACGCTTTCCCCCTCGGCCCCGCCGCTACCCCCGCCGGTCTTGGTCCCCGCCGTCGGCCCCGGTTCCGCATCCGAGCCCGAGCCCGAGCCCCAGCCGCGGCCGGGGTTGGCCCCGCCGGCCTCCGCCGAGCCGCCGCCAGGCAGCAGGTGCCGGTGCGACCCATGGTGCCCGCTGGGCCCATCGGGGCCCGACCCGGGCCCGGGCTTGGGCCTGGGCTGGGCCTGGGCCCCCCGCAGCGCCTGCTGCTGCTCCCGCAGCTGTTTCTGCAGCTCGAGGAGGGCGTTCAAACGCTCCGCGCCCTCCCTCAACACGCCCTCGACGGCCGGCGTTACACCGGCACCAGCGGCGTCGACAGCGGCGTCAACGCTGGTCTCCGCTGCACCGCCTGCGGCGGCGCCGTCAGCCGCCGCGGGCGTGCCGTCAGGGGTGGCGGCGGCGTGAGGCGAGCGGGACAGGCCGAAGCCGAACGACGGCATGGACCCCTCGATCGCGGCGGCGCCCTTGGGGCTGGCGCCAGGAGCTGAGAAGCCCACAAAGGAGAACCCCGATGCGGCGGCGGCGGCGACGGCGGCAGGGACTCCACCGCCGCCGCCACCTACGCCTACGCTCTCATCATCGCGGTCGCCGTCAGCGTCGGCACCGCCCGCCGACGTCCCGGCGCCGTCGCCAGCCACACGGGTGCGGATGGAGCCGCGGCCGCCGGGGCTGCCGGCGGCGCGGGCAGCGTCAGTGGCGGCGGCTGCAGCGGCGCTGCCGCCGTGGGACGCTGGTAGGACTCTCAGCACGGGGGCCTCCGGCGCCGGCAGCGTCGGCGTGGGCTGGCCCCTGGCGGCGCCTAGCGGCGACGGACTCCGCGCCCGCTCTGACGCCGCCGCCGCTGCCGCTGCCGCCGCCGAGGCCGCTGTCGCACCCCGACGGCCGAATTCTGTCGGCACCCCCGAGTCAGAGCTGGCATCGCTCTCGGCCAGCTTGGGAACCGACACGCGACGCGGAACGGGGCTTGGGCGGGCCGGAATGCGCCCCCCTGGCCGGATGCTCCCGGCGGCGTCCCCCTCCGCCGCCGCCTCTGCAATCGCTGCCAAGCCCTTGCCGCCGCCGCTGATGGAGGCGCTGCGGCCGCCGCCGGCCGTGGTGGTGACGGCGACGGAGGCGGCGCTGACGGAGGACGCCATCCGTGTGACGGGGGCGGAGGAGCCGAGGGCATGCGCGCCTGACGGCGACGGCCGGGCCCGACGGCCCGCAACTCCGCCGCCGCCACCGGCACCGCGGTGCCCAAGGCTGTCGGAGAAGACAGGCAGGGATGCGGTTGACGCCGCGGAAGGGCTGGGCGGGCTGACGGAGCGACGTGGGGTCAGCGGCGACGCGTCACGTGACCCCGCCCGGGATCCCCTTGAGTTGAAGCTGGCCAACGTCAGCGGCGGCGACGGCGGCCCCCCGCCGCCACCGTCACGCAGCGACCCGAACCGCCGGAGCTCGCCCGGCACGGTGGAGACGTGGTGCAGCGGCAGGCCGCCGTCAAGCGAGGTGCCGCCGCCGCCGCCGCCAGCGCCGTCGCCAGGGACGGGGCGGCCGGCAGGGCTAGGGTGGTTCTGGAAGAGCTCCGCCGGGGAAAAGGGGAAGGCGTCGACAGAGTCGGAGGGCCTGCGGGACGGCCGTGGCCTCGGCGGCCTGCCCCCGCCGTCAGTGACCTCTGCCGACGCTGCTGGTGACGGGGCAGCCGCAGCCACCAGTGACGGCGCTGACGCCGCCAGCCCTCTCATGCCGTCGGCCAGGGAGCCCCGCCGCCGCATCGACGGCGGCCTGCTGGCGGCCAGCGTCGGCGGCGACCCTGGTGGCGGTGCCGCCACCGCTGCTGCGCCTGACGTCGAGGCTGATTGCGCTGCCGCTAAGCCGCTCGATGCTGCCCGAGCCCTGTGCTCACCGCCGCCGCCGCCGCCGCCGCCGTCATCTGAGCGCGCCGCCGTCGCGCCAGGTGCCGGTCGCCCGGCGCGGGGCGGTGAGCTGCCGCCGCGGCCCGTTGGGGTGACGGAGATGGCGGTGGTGGCGGCGGCAGGGGCCCGTTGGGATTTGCCGCTGCTGGAGGTCCGGGAGACGGCACTACGGCCTTCTGCCGCCTCCGCTGGGCCTCCGCCGTCGGGACGCAACAGGTAGACCGGGGCAAAGTTGGGGATGGGTGCAGACGATAGAGCGGCGGACCCGGCGGGCGGGCCAGCAGAGGAGCCCGCTTGCAGCGAGGCATTTGGGCCCTCAGCACCATTAGTAATCCCGTTTGAAGTGGTCGTAGCGCCGCTAGCTGCACTGTTGATACGCAAGAGGGTGGGTACGAGCGGGGTCTGCTGCTGTCCCTGTCCCGCACCGCGTGAGGAGGGCCTGGCTGGGAGGACATTCGAGGACAGCACGCCGCTTGGTGCGGCAGCTCCTCGTGAGGTTCGAGTGGGTGTGGCACTGCTTGAGGTCCGAGCGCCGTTGCTGCCCTCAGCGACTGCGCCCGCCCCAGAGGGCTTGGGGATGTCGGCGGTGGCATGCCGAGGGCGCGGGGGCGAAGTGCCGCCCGCCGCCGCCCGCTGACGCGACGCCGGTGCCATCAAGCGCACAGGCGCTGGCTCAGACACACCGTCTGCTCATACCGGCGCCGCGCCGCGAGCAGGGGTCCCATGTGCGCTGTTCATGGCCCGTCTGAGAGCGCGCGCCCTCATAACAGTCGCACGTCCGTATCGTAGGCGGTGTGTGAGCGCGAGTCACTTGGGGGTCGTGGGTAGGAGAGGCCTCAGTCGCGTGCAACGTCCCGCTTCGCGGACCGGTCGGTCCTTGTTTCGACAGCCGCTAGCTGCGTCTACCTCGCTTCTAGTTGACGTCAGCTAGAAACACGCCTTCTACAGCCTTACGCCGGGCTGTCGTGTGGGTAAGGGCGAGTTTGGCCCAGTTTGGTAACTCCCTCGCTTGCCGAAGCCACGAGTACATGCACGCTCTACTGTGCAGTGTGTAAACTCCTATTCATACTGGATGGTCTGGGGTAGCACGCGTCTGCTCGCCGCGAGCTCGGTACCTCGGGGTTTGGGGCTCGCAGATGGGCCGAACCGTGGGCCAGGACAGCCGCTCACACGTTGTGCATAGCATACAGGTTGCTTAAGGCTACTTCAATTGCAAGTGCAACATGGCAGGGAGCGACGGCCACTCAGCACCTGGCGAGGCAAGCCCCGCCGGCGTGCTGAGCGCCGTTCGCAGTGCCATGGCTGGACCTATCGCGGGCATATGCTCTCGACTAGTCACTTGTGAGTAACAAGCGCTGCGGGCGTCCACCACTTGTGGCCATCCATCCACCTGCACACGTAATTGCCCATCCACGTGCAATTCGGGCCGATTGCAGACCCAGCCGATACCGTCAAGGCGCGGCTGCAGGTTCAGGGAGCAGCAGCTGCCGGGGGCCCCGCCCCGTACACGGGCACGCTCAACGCCCTGGCCCAGGTGCGCTTCCCCCCCAAGCCCTCCCAACCCCCACCTCCGTGAGGCTGCTAACTAGGGAGATGACGCGCACTGACCCCTTCCTGACGTATGACTCACCCCTGCTTAACCTCACCCCCAGCCTGCCTCACTCGCATCACGCACCCTGTCCAGGTCGCCCGACTGGAGGGCCTCCGCGGCTTCTACCGTGGTTTCGGGGCCGTAGCACTGGGCTCCGTGCCGGCCAACCTCGCCTACTTCGGAGGCTATGAGGCCGCCAAGGGGGTGGTTCCAGGTGAGTAATCGGGGGGCGGGGAAAGGGTATTGATGCGGCCTGTGAGCCGGTGACCCTCCCTACCTTCCCTGCCGCTGAGGCTCAGCGGCCAGGCTCGATCCCCGTCCCCGGACCCTGCCGTACGCCCGTTACCCCTCGTCCGCCGGCTGGGCGCTTGAGACTGACGGGACCCCCGTCTCCCCTGCCCCTGCCCCCTCTTGCCCCTCTCGCAGCCGGCTGGGGCATGGGCGGGGACATGGTGGTGGGTGCGGGTGCGCAGCTGGTGGCGGGGGTGGTCTTTACCCCCATCGACATCGTCAAGGAGCGGATGCAGGCGAGTGAGAGGATAGAGGGACCGGAAAGACTAGAGGGCTACAGGGTGATGGGGGTATGCAGGTGTGTAGGAGGGCGGGGAGGGCCAAGCAGGCGACATCGCCAAGGAACGGATGCAGGTGGGTGGGGGCGGGGCGGGGCGGGGAGGAGCCGGACGGGCTAGAACGCTACATGAGGATGTGTTGGTAAGAGGGAGAAACAGGGCCAAGGCGGACGGGGGAATGGTGAAGGCTTGGGGCTTCCTGGTGCCTAACTAGGCCCTGTACCCCTCGCCCTCCCCCTGGCCCCCAGGTGGCCCCCCTGATGCGGGGGGCGTACAGCTACTCGGGGCCCTGGGAGGCGATCCAGCAGCTGGTGGGTCGGGGGGAGCGCCTGGGGGAAGGCTGTGGTTGGAGCGTGGAGGGCGGCAGGGAAGCAGGGAGGCACGTTTGTCGGTGCTGTGTGTCCGTGCGGGGCACGGACTCGCCCCGAACCGGTCCTCTGGTCCTGAGGCCGAAGCGGTGCGCTGCGGTCGGGGCCGGCTGGGGCGGTGCAGCTGCGGGTGTGTCGGGACCTTGGGGCTGGAGGCTGGAGGGGGCAACGTGAGTCCCCGAACCTGCGCCGAAGCAAATGGGGGAGGCGGTTGGTCCAGCAGCTGGTGGGAGGGGCCTTGGGGCTTGAGTTTGGGGCCTGGGTACGGGCTTGCTTGCTCGGTGTGTGGAACACGGGGGTCCCGGGGCCTGCGCCGCAGCGATGGGTCGGGGCCATGGGAGGCGCGCAAGAGCAGGTGCTGGTTTGGGGCGAGGCTCCCTGTCGGAGGGGAGGGAGACAGCTTTAGGAGCCCTTGGGAGCAGGGTTGCGTGACCCTCGGAGGCCGGTGGGTGAGACCTCGGAACTGTATGTGCCGTAGTGGCTGGGTGCACTTGTGCGGTGTGCCCGCACTGCAGGCTGCGGGCCGCACCTGGCAGCATGCGCTGGCCTTTCCCCACCGCATGCCACTCCCCTCCTCTCCCCTCCACTCCCCTCCACTCCCCTCCACTCCCCTGCATTCCGCTCCACTCCCCGTCCCCTTGACCCGCAGGTCCTCCAGAGGGGTCCCCTAGGTCTGCTCAAGGGCTATTGGGTGGGTCTTGTCACGGGCGAGCGGCGGAGCCGAGGACCCGACGGCAATGCATTCCACGCATGTCATGCATGCGCACGTGCTGAGAGTACATCCCATGGCCGTTCACTACGAAGCCGCGGGATCCACCAGATCCATGTACCCTTGTAGAGCCTGGATCCACAGTTTCGTGCACCTTCCGCTGCATGCGCAGGCGACCAACGCCGTGTGGATCCCGTGGAACGCGCTCTTCATCGCCTTCTATGAGTCATCCAAGCGTGCGGCACTGGCGGCGGCGGGCGGCGGCGGGGCAGCAGGGGCTGGGGTGGGGAGAGCGGGCGGCGGCGCGGAGGAGGCGAGCAGCAGCGGCCGAGACGAGACGGAGGCCGCGGGGGCGCAGGCGCAGGCAGAGGCGCAGCTGTCGCCTTGGGTGCTGGGCCTGTGCTCGGCAGGTGAGAGACGCCTCTCCGGATCCGTTTGCTGGGCCATGTCTTGGCTCTGGCCGCGCGCAGTGCAGTCGCTCACCGGTACGCCCATAGCGGACCTGCGCTCTCCCCTCCCTTTCTCCCTTCCGTTCCCCGTCCCCCCTTGACCTCCCCACCGCTCGTGCCTCCTGCAGGCAGTGCCAGCCTGGCAGGGCTGCTGACTCATCCGGCTGACGTGGTCAAGACGCGACTGCAGGTTGGTGCATTTTCCTTTAGATAGAGGGCTCTAGCCAGCTCTAGCTAAGCGGACTGTAGGGCCCGCGGTCGCACCTGTCTGTCCGCGCCAATACCCAGCCAAGCAGCACTTTGCAAGCCAAGCTGCGCGTGTTTTCCTCACCGCCCCCTTCTGTCGGCCTGCTTGGGTCCATGCTCGCACCAACCTTACTGGCTGTCAATATCAGCCCGGGTGTATAGTAGCTACGAGACGGGCCAGCCCGTACGTACCCGCTTCGGGGTGAAGGGGGCGGGGCAACTCCGGCCACTCCTTGGCCGCACCACCAGCCCGGGTTTACTGGCACCACCCGTTATGGCTGCCGCTCCATGCCCTTCCCAGTCCTCCCGCGCCCTCCCCCCATGTAGGTCCTGTCCGCGTGTGAGGCGCACGCCCGCACCACCGCGTGGACCCTCGCACGAGAGATGTGGGCGCGAGAGGGGGCGGCGGTGAGGCGCGCGGGGAACTGGGGTGTGGGTGGTGTCACGGGGGTGGGTTCAGGGTGGGCTCGGGGCGCGAGAGGGGACGCGTGGGGCCTGGGGGGAAACCGGCGGGTCGGGTTCGTGGGCTGGGGGCGAGGCGGGGACCCCTTCCTCCAAGGCTTTTTAGTTCATGCTGTCCTCCCTTTGTGGCATTGCTCACCTCATGCCTTGACCCTTGCGCCCTTGACCGCACCCTGCACGGCTGAGCGGCGAGTGTGCCAACACCAAACGCCTCCCCACGCAGGTTTTCATGACGGGGCTTGGGGCTCGACTGCTGCAGCTGGCACCGGGTGAGCTGCAAGGGCGCCACGTACCGTATCGAACATGCGTTGAGCGATCGGCTTCTGGAGGACCGAAACCAACGTTACCTAATTTCTGCGGGTCAAGAAGGACACACGAGCGTGCCGCAGTGCCCTATGCGGGGGCCCGCTACGGGGTCTCGTCTTCGAGTGCTTCTCCAATCTGTCGTTCCCACCCTGACCCACCCCGCCCCTCCTCCTCTCGCTTCCTCCCTCCGTCACCAACCGTACTGCAGGTACGGCGCTGTCCTGGGTGGTGTACGAGCCCGTCAAGCGCTTCCTGGCGCCAAGCTAGCGCTTTCCTAAGGCAAGGCTAGCGCCGATAGGATGAATACTTGGAACCCAAGCATGTGGCATGGCGAAATGAGCTGCACCGTTGGCTGGTTGGCACTGAAAGGTTAGTTGGCATGCGCTATGACTCAGCAGGTGGTCCTTGCCGTAACGAATGACAGGTGTTGACAGGTCTGATGCATGGGTCCCTTCGGCTAGAGAGCCGTCCACAACGGTAGAGGGGGGAAATGACTGGATACCGCAGATCAATCCGTGACGGCTATACATCATAAGTACGGCGCCGGTGTTTGTTGTTGCGACTCGACGGCGGCCGCCCACGGTCTGTCAGTGCCTACGCGCCTAGCCGAGCACTGCTGAACCGGTGCCTCGCTCATATGCATGCCTCATGTGTATATGGTCTTCGCTCCAGCCGCGCATACCGCTGCCACTGCTGGCCCTTGTCCTCGTGCCAACTAACGTCGTGGGGTCCACCAGCCCACGGCAGTCCTCGACCAAACGATAGATATCGCCCTCGTCTACTAGTACCTCACGCTCACACAGTCCACTGTGGCTAGCATGGCCTTAGGCTCTTTCTTGCCCCGAAAGCAGCACAGAGCAGAGGTACCGGCACCCCACGTGGGCGGCGCTCCGTGCTCCTTGATCAGCTTTGCCCGCTCCTCCTCGGCGTCCTTCTTGGCCTTCTTGGACTTCTTGTCGGCCTCCTTGGCGGCGAGCCAGCCGTCCTGCCAGACCTGGTTCTTGAGCACCTTGTCGTACACGGTGGGCTCCTTGTGCACGTACTGCGACATCACGCGGGCGTACACCATCGCACCTGGGGGGGGAAAGGGGGAGGGGGGGGGGGAGGGGGTGAGACGAGGGGAGGGGGAGAGGAGAGGGTGGAACAAGGCATGAAGCCCAACCTTTGATTCGTGCACCCCTCTTCACACACTCCCCACCCACATGCGCTCACCCGTGAAGAGGCAGATGATCATGATCCAGATGATACCTGAGGGACAGGGGTGGATGGAGGTGTGGCCATGAGGGGTGAGAATGTGAGTGATCAGAGGGCCGAGGCCAGGGCAAGTGGGTGAAGGATTACGCCCCATGCATCCGCCCCTCCCCATCTTTCTCCACCCACCGAAGAAGTCGACTCCCACGCCCACGGCCGGCACTCCGGGCATGATGTTGCGGGTGCCCACCACCGCGAACAGCTGGGCCGTGAAGAGCGTGGCGTCGCCGTTGGTGGCGTTGCGGGGGCGGATGTAGAGCAGGTCCATGGCTGAGGGGGGAGGGTGCGGGTGCATGTCATGTGCCGCAAGCCACCTGGCTTATCACCCCGCGCACGGTCCGCTTGCATGTGGCACGTGGCTCCTCCTCAGGCGCTCACCGTAGCAGAAGGAGCATGAGGACACGAGCCACAGACCGATGAGCACGAACACGGCGAAGAACTGAGGTGCACAGGCAGGGAACGGAGGGAGGGCATGCATGGGTGAGGCACAGCCAGGATGCGGTCTGACACAGCAGCACCCGCCCAGCTCGTAATGAGGGGCGGCAGACCTTCCCTTCCTCCCTGCAACCCCCCTGGCCCCCAGCCTCGCTGCGCACCTGCACGAAGGTGGTGCGCTTGAGCTTGATGGTGTAGGTGAGCGTTACGGCCGAGTCGGGGTCGAGCGGGTTTGTGAAGTTGTACACGTTTCGGTTCTCCTCGATGGTGGGCACAATGGAGGCCTGCAGGGTCCAGCCCACCACGGCGTTCTTCTGTTGCACAATCAGTGCCGTTGGGTAGTTGATGTCACCAGCGGCCAGGGTGGTCACCATGCTGGTGGAGGAGGGGAACAACACATGATATGATGAGTGGAACGGCGAACGTGTCCCATATGGCTCGCTCAGAGCGCCCGACCGGCCCCGTACGCACTCTTGGGCCCTTCCTCTTGAGACCTGATTCCCTGCCGCCGCACCCTCCCTCCCAGAGCCCAGACTCACGTGACGGTCCCTGTGTACTCGTCAAAGGGGTACATGTAGAGGCTGGTGGTGGGGGTGAGCGGGATCTCCATCTTGCGGGTGAACACGCGGTCCTGAGAGGGCAGGGCACGGGGGAGGGGTGAGGTGGTGAGGGGGCTGAGAGGGCAGGAGGTGGTTGAGAGGTAGCATGGTCTACAATCAGACTAACCCCCCCCCCCCAGCGCTGCACGCCCCCGCTCACCCCAGACTTGAGGGTGAGGAGGCTGTCAGCTCCCGAGGCACTCGAGCTCACGACCTGCGGCAGGGGAACACGGCTCACTTAGTAAGGCTGCTGTTGCGTAATCGGTAGGTCGGACGTCAAGGCAAGGGAACCGGGGCTCAGACTCTTAAAGCTGTGCACCCCCCCCCCGCTCACGTCTGTCTTGAGCAGCACGTCCTTGGCCTTGATGCGCCCCGTGCGGTCCAGCAGGGCCGGGTACTGCACCTTGGCCAGAGCCCGGGCGCTGCGCTTCACCTGACGCTGCTTCCTGGGGGGAGGGAGGGGCACAGGGGGCAGCTGTCAGCGATGTTGTAACCTGGACAACCGGTTCACAAGGAAGCGGCACGCTTAAGCGGTGGATGCTTGGTGCGGTGCCCCCCTGTCCTCCCTCACTTTGCAGTCTGGAAGATGGCGCTGCCCACCCGCACCTCAAACGACACAGTGGTGGAGTTGATCGCAACGTCCTGAGGGGCCGGGGCAAGGGGGGGGGGGGCGTACGGGAAAGGAGTAAGAGTCAGCAGTGGGGGACACACAGACCAGCCGCTGACCCTTTGCAGACCAGCCGCGGACCCTACCCGCCCCTCTGACCCTCTGCCCCACCAGCGCTGTCACGGTCGCGTTGACGGTGGCCCACGCAGCAACCGCCTGAGAGAACTGAGACACCTTCCTCCGGAGCACCGAAATGGTACCGGTGCCGGCACCGATGGCGCTCGGCGGGGGCGCAGGGGCGGGCGTGGGCGGGGCGCGCGGAGGGGGCATGGCCGGCGGCTGCTGGTCTCCCTGGTCCGCCTCGTCGAAGGAATCAGGCTCTTGGGGCATTCCCACGGGCATCCCCGCGTAGTCATCGCCGGGGAGGAAGTCGGGCGGAGCGCCGGCGTCGGGAGGCGGCGGGCTGGCAGCAGCACCGGGAGGGCTGGCAGACGGGGGCTTGGTGGACACGTAGACGGGCTCTACGTCCTGGATGGCCTGGAGCCACGTGGCGCCGGCCCTGGAGGAGGAGAAGTCGTCATCGCTCATCTTGCCCCACAGGCCCCTGCCCACCTGCAGGCGGGGGAACAAGAAGGACGCCGAGGAGGAGCGGGCAAAGCTGGTCAAGGAGCACGGCGAGCCACCCCAGCGGGGCAGCTTGACTCTGTGCTGCTTCCGCGGCAAGAAGGAGCCCAAGGACCTGGCTACCGTGGATTGTGTTAGCGTGAAGTATTAGATGGACGGACCCTCGAAGAGACGAAGACTCGGGACGTGTGCGTGTACGGCAGCAGGAGGCTTCTGACCTACGCTACCGATAGGTAGGTAGCCCCCGGTAGCCTCGGCATACCGCGTAATGCTTGAGCGTTCGTGCCAGGGAGTTTCGGCAGCCTCCTCGTACGCTAATTGAATACCAATGTTTTCGTTAGGAAGACGTGGCCTCGTCCTTGGCCCCATCTCCTTGGCTTAGGGCGTGTTGACATGTGGGGGTTCGTCGGGGTTCGAGTCGGACCCCGGGCGGGAGAGTTGGGGCGAACGCCGGTGCGCACGTCAACGCCCCAATAGCACAGCTGTGCCGATATCCTGCCTCAGATCCCTGATGTACTGAATGAGGAGAGTGCCTCCTGAGTAGCAGTACTTGTACTTCGGACAGACCTTGGACTGGCAGTCTGACATGCGCGCGCCTGCGCACTACAGAACTCATTTGACACCCGGGCACCCCGGGTACGCAAGGACTCCGGCGCGGGGTGCCCAACAAAGAAGCTGAAGCGGGCGGGAGGTGTCGAGAGGTGGGGGAGGGGCCAAAGAGGCACCGGCCAGCCCTGGACAGGGCTGCTAACGTACCCCACAGGAGTGGCGACTGGCGAGCACACTGCGGCATGTGCCATGTGTAGGGTTGGAGGCCCCTTAGAACGTAGAAACTACGAAAACGTTTTTTTACGTAGATTTCTACGTAGAACGTAGGTGACCCTCCAGACCCCCGTAGAAATACGCTTATCTACGGCCGTTCTACGGGGGGGCCGGCGGGGGTGACACGCTGTGTTTTGGGTGCCGGACATGCAGCGCTAAGGCCCGAAACACGTTGCTGGTGTTGGCGGAAGTGGCTGTCCCCTCACTTTCCCGCACTGGCCGCCATGGCTGAGCGGCTTCTCCGCATGCACGCGACAACGTGTGCGGCAGAGCGCAACTGGTCATGTGCCCTGGGATGCGCCCACCAAATTGCCTCCCTCCTCCGGACCGCAAAGGCACAAGTTGTAAATTTTTGGGCTGAGCCCCCCCTGACCGTCTGCCTCTTCTGCTCTAGTTCCCTTATCCCTATCGCTTGTGATTGAGAGCAGGAAAACTTATGGACCACGCTCGAACATGCCGGCGACATGTCTGGGAGCTCAACCTCCACGCGCGTACTCAGTCAGAGTGTGTTGCTAGCTAACCTTGCACAATTCTCTGAGGGCAGTCGCGACACGACAACCTGCTATCAACGCGTTAAAGCTCGGTTGGAGTATAGTGCGCCCACGGTTAAGCAGCAAGCAGGGTGGTGAACATTCAATTCAATGAGCCCCCACTGAGCTGAGCACCCTAAGCAACCAACCAAGCAGTCCTTCCCTCTTAGCCTCCACCATAAGCACCCAAAGCAAAGCAGCAGGCATCCCCCTTGGCTGTGGCTCTGCATTCGATGCACCACAGACCCGCGCGAAGCTTCTGGGGGGCAGGGGGCCGAGGATGGTCGTCGGGGTGAAACACATTTCCCGACGCGCGACGAAGTGTTGCAACAACCGGTCAAACCGCAGGGGGTGGAAAAGGGCTAAGCCCCTCACCCATCTGCTACGCGACCCATTCCCCGTGGTGAGCGCGCCACACGTCCCCGCACTTTGCACCCTGCCTAACCCATCTCATAGCCCAGCCATCTCAGGGCTCAGTCCTTTATCCCGCTTCAAGGAAGCTGACAACTACTTGTTTGCTCTTGCACGGCGTCAAGGCCGGGGTCATATGTCGACCCGGCGCCGACCCTGCATTCCCGGGCCCCGTCAGGCCCGGCGAGGCCCGGTCGCACCAACTCGTACCCCTGGCCGACGAGTGTTGCAAGTTCCCGTTCATCGAGCATATCTGCATCGGTGGCACCAACTCGCACCCCTGGCCCGACGACTGCGACGAGTGTTGTGCAAGTGTTTCAGATTTCAATCTGTCGGCCCTCGCCCACTCAGGCTGGACCGACTCTACTAGTGCTCATGTATAAGAATCAAATACACTTCAGTGCGGCACTTTGTCCCAGGTGCCATGGTCGGTGTTTCCCCGCGCGACCATCCTCCGCCCCCTCAACCCGCAGAGCGCTTTGCAAGGCCTTGGCTGCTGCACTGAGCGCTACGGGGGCTGGTTTCACATTGTGCGGGGGCTGCAGAGCGCAGTTGCGGAAGTCATGTCGGGATGCCCCCCTTGCGTCGGGATGCACAACATCCTTTGCCTGAAGCCGACTTTTTGCGAGTTTTCCTCGCGGGGCAGCCCGCGAAGTAAGGCTTCCCGCGTAAGTCGTCTCCGCGTGCGCCGGGGCTGATCACACGAACCCAAACCACCCTTGCTCCGTCGAGGCATCGGCCACCCTCGGTCACCAAGGGTCACCACGAGGCAGCGGCAACCGCCACGCGTGCGGCGCAGTCCTGAACCACGAGATGTTTGGGAGCGCTACGGCTTCAGCCCAGTGCAGATCGTGCTTGGCGTCGGTACATCACAGGGCGGGTCGGCGCGCGGTGGGTGGCTCCGGCCCGCCGCGGGGCCGAGTTCACATTGTAGTACGGGCCGGCGGCCTCTGCCCTCCTGAGCGGCTCACCGGCAGGCAGATGCCGATGAGGATGGGCGTCATGATACACAGCACAAGCACCGGCAGGAGGAAGCCTGCGAGGGCAGGCACATGAGATGCAGCACCGGCGGCGTCATGATGCACAGAACCAGCACAGGTAAGAGAAGGCCTGGGCGGCGCGGTAGCAGATAACACGACGTGTGTGAACGCCAATAATGTTAACGGCGTCAGATTTGATCGTCGCAAGCGGCCGAGTCGAACTTCAGTTCAGGACGAAGAGATGGGTTTGCCATGCTACCTCCCCGTTCTTCCATATGCACATCCGATGACACGACCTCAGGCTACAGCGGCGACCTCACCGCGCGGCTTGCTTGATGCCGGTCGGTAGGTACGGGTTTGGGGTCCTTCTTGTTCGCCTTCTTCAGTTCCTCGTTGGCTTTCTTCAGCTCAGCCACCACATTGGAGATACTATCCTCCACCTTGACGTCCACGGCTTCAGGCTTCACAGCCGTAGAGTCGTCGGCCGCGGTCGCCATTTTAGCAGTTGCTGGTCGCCCGCCGCCGACAGTGGGTCAATGAGACAAAGTGGTCGTGTGTAACAAAGCAGGTATCGGTACCTCGCGCTGCTTATATAGCGACTGCAAGCCGTTGGCTCGGCGGGCGGTACGTTAGGCGGTGTGACCTGGCACCCCGTGGCTTTTAATTGCTGCGCATGTGGCCTTGCATACATCGTGAGCGAGCATTAAATATACCACCAATGTACATACACACTTGATGATTTGAACATGTGTCTCGGGGATCCGACCGGCCGGTCTACGTACCCAGGATGCAGACCCCAGCAATCCAGATGCCTAAGCACTCGGAGCTCGTGGCTCAATGATGATTGCAGTGCTGGCGGCTTCAGGTGAAGTACCTTGCATCAAAGGGCGTCGTCCGCCGCGTCGCTCGTCCAGCGAAGTCGCGGCAGCGCGCACTCCGTGCACGCGGCGTATGCCTCAAGGAACAGTGTTCATGGCTACCCAGGTTTTGGGTGCACACTGGAGTCAACATCTGGGAGGCCGACAACATCGTTCTCGAGCCAAGTGCCAGTTACTGCCTTCAGCTGCATTGCGACAAGAGAGGCATCTGCTGTTCTCCACCTAGGGCTGACGGGGCGATGCAAGGAGCCAGCTGGCGACTAGACTTGATGCGTCTCGTTTCGCCAATCAACGCGGTCTGCTAGCAGCATCGCTGCTCATCGTTAGCATAGGTGATAGCAAGGTCGCACAAATACGTAAGCCACAACTTGCCCCCTTTCCACCGGGCCCGCTCCCCCCAGGGGAAGCCAGGGAGGGCCCCCCCAGCCAGTCCTCGGTGTTTACAATGAAGGACCCCCCTGGGGTCACAGCGCTGAACGCTGGGGCCAAGCGACCCACCTCACGGGCTTGCCCCCTGCAAGCCAGAACGCAAGTCCCTGTCATAACTTGCACTGACGACACTCAGGTCCCACCTTAGTCCTTGGCACGCAATGACCATGCTCAGCGTGTATCGATGGCCCCTCCTCGGCCGCGCCTCCTACCAGTAACCGTTTACCGTTCATCATGTGCTCACACTGTTGGCCGTACACCTCTCGATCCTGGCTCTCCCGACCCCACATTCACTCCCACTCTGCGGCTCCCTCCCGTTTGTTATGCGCCGCAGAGGACTATGTCCCCTTTCCGCAAGGTGCACATCCCATCAAACGCCACGTGTAGCTCACCCGGTCCCCGCCCCTGCCCTGCGACTCCCTCCCGTTTGTTATGCGCCGCCGGGCGAACCCCCCCCCCCTGCGGCTCCCTCCCGTTTGTTATGCGCCGCAGGGTGTGCCCCGCCTCCATCAAGGGGCGTCCGGGCCTGCATACTGCACTGATCCATCCGCCCTGGCCGCTAGGAAAGGGTGGTCGGTTGGGACCTCATCCCAGCCCCTGTGCGTGAGCCCAACCTCCGCAAAACACTGCAAACGGCCCTCAAACTCGCCTCGTGCTACTGCTAAAGCCTGTGCCATCATCAAGGAGTGGTCCTGAGCGTCCCTGTGCGCATACTTGTACCTTCTGGCCCGGTCCATCGCGCATATCGCGGCCAGACACACCACGTCCCACACTCGCGCATGAATCCCGGTGCCCTCTGGGGGCACAGCAAGCCACACCTCGTGTCGTTTCACCGCCCTGCCAATACCATGACTGAGGCGCATACGAACAGCCACAGCGGCTGGGCAATACCAGAAATGGTGGAGCCGATCGCCTTGCTCCATGGCCCGCCCACACGGACACCTCGCCACGTTCTCAGTTCCTAACTGGCTCCGGTGCATGCCAAATCCCGGGAAGCCATCCATCGCCAGCCTCCACAAGGGCTCTTTATTGCCCGGATCCCACTTAATGCCCCACAGCCTCGGCCAAACCGCTTTCAGACTTGCCACTGCTTCTGCTGATGCCGTGTCTGTGCCGTACGCCTCCTGAATGTAAAGTGCATGCTTCCGTGCTAGCTTAACCCGAGCCGGTCCCAATTGCAAGTGCGTGGCCAGGCTAACTGTCATCTTTGCCAAGCTGACGTCCTCCCAGCCTATGCCCCTGGCAATGTTCGCCCAAGCCTCTTCTTCCCCTGGGGCGGCCGCCTGATCGTCCACCCCCCGTGCTGCTTCGGCCCACCCGGCCGGGAGCCGGCTAATAAGCGCGCCCAGGCGCTGTCCCATGTCTAGTCCATTGCGGAGTGCTTGCGGGAGCGCTCCCACCTGCGTGCCCAAAATGCTCTGTACTACCCTTTCGGTGTATGACCTGTTGATCTGGGCCCTCGCCCGTGCGAGAGCCCGACCTAAGCTGCCCTCCAGCCCGTGCATCCCTCGGATGCGCTCAAGCTCATCTAGGCAGCGGACTGCCGTGCCAACTGTCCGCAGTCCCGGAACCGCGAACAGATCTGTGAACTCGCCTTCGAGGCCCCAGCTTGGGGCGTTGTTGTCGATGTTCCCCGCGGGCAGGGCTGGGTTGCCCCAAAGCGGTGCATTGTAGACCCAGGCTCCGGCTGGCATGGGAGCAATCACTTGGGCCTGGGGCAGCAGCGCTAGCGCGCCTGCCACGCGCACCAGTGCTGGTGAGGTTGCGCGTTGGACTGTGGCCCCCAAGATGCGGAGACCGATCGACGAGGTCGGGCGCCGCATTGTCAGGAGGCAGAGCGGGTGTGCTGCTGGGTGGGTTGAGCGGAGCAGGGAGACAAGCGGCGCGGTCCACGGCGGGCGGTAGCGGAGGAGGCCGCAGGCGCCCAGAATGCCACGGACTGCCGCACTCGCGTGCCTGGCGCCAGTGTGCTCGACGAGGGGGAGCAGGCCGAAGCCGCCAACTGCCGGGGAGAGGTACATGCAGCTCGTGGGTGCTCCTGCGGGCAGTGCGTTGGGGTTGTCCCTGTATCGAGCAGGCGTCATGTTGCGGTCGGTCAGGGCCGCCACCGTGCCCACTAGGTGCTCTGTCGCCGTACGAGGGGGTAGGCCGTTGTGCTGGCAGTGGTAGAGGAGGGTGCCCAGGCCGTAGGCGGACAGGCATGAGGCAACGCCGAAGGCTGAGAGGCCCATCCTCGCGATCAGAGTCAGGCGGCTGAGAAACTTGTCCAGCAGGGGGGGAGGGAGGGGAGTGGCCGCCGTTGGTTGTGTGGAGAACGTGACGCCAAGGGTGCGTGCAGAGGCGGCGAGGTGGAGGCCGGCAACCTGCTCCGCAGCCTGGGGTCCGGGGGGGGGATGCTGCTGGAGGGCTGGGGGCGGCGGCGTGCCGATGCGGAGGAGCTCGCACTTTCCCACGTTGAGGCGTTGGCCTGACGCTGCTGCGAAGGTGTCCATGGCGCTCATCAGGGCGGAGACGAGGGCGGTGGATCGCAGGATCTGTCCGTAGTCATCTGCATACTGGCTGGCTGTGAGGCGCGTGTTGGCTAGGGCGAACCCCAGTTCAAGTCGCTTGAGGAAGGAGAGCAGGGCTTGTCCGGGGGCCAGGTAGAGAAGGGGGGCCAGCGGGCAGCCCTGTCGTACCCCAGCTGCCCCTTATAGCTGGAAAGCTGACCGTTGACCAAGGCAGCCGATCTGGTGCCCGTGTAGATCAGTCTGACCCATCTAAGAAAGCCATCGCCAACCCCCAGAGCATCCAGGCAGGCGAGGAGGAACGGCCTGTCCACGGTGTCGTACGCTTTGTGGAAGTCGAGGAAGGCTATGAGGCCCGACTCGCCTGATTTGCGCAAGGACTCAGCGAGCAGCTGCATGAGGAGGATGTTGTCGGAGATGAGGCGAAGGGTGAGGAAGGCGGTCTGCTCGTTGTCAATGGCCTCCACGAAGGCGGGGAGGAGGCGGCGGGCGAGGACGCGGGCAAGGAGGCGGTAGTCCGTGTCCAGGAGGGCGATTGGGCGGTACATGGCGGCGACAGCTGGGTCCCCGCCCTTGTGAAAGCACGAGATCACTGCGTCCAGAAAGCCTGCTGGGGTCGACTCGGTGGTCCCAATGGCGGTGAAGACGTCAACGAGGATAGGGGTTAGCTGTGCTGCGTACGCCTTGTAGAGATCCATGGGGATGCCATCTGCGCCGGGGGCAGTTCCGGGCCGGGCGCCGGCAATAGCTGTGGCTACCTCCTTTGCCAGAACCTCCGCTGCCCCCATCTCGGCTACACGGCTCGGCGGGCAGCGGTTGCCGGCTGCACGTAGGGCGTGTAAGACCTGTGCGCGGGCTTCTGGGTCGGCAGCTGCGGCTGTGCTGACTCTGCTCCAGAACTCTGCCATCACCTCAGGTAACTCTTCGGGATTGGTTGCCTGGGACCCGTCAGGGCGCTGAAGCTGTCGTATGACGCAGCCACCTGAGGCGGGGCGGATTAGTCGTGTGATGGCTGGGCAGGGGCGCTCCCCAGTCCGGAGCCAGGCTTGACGTGCGCGGCGGGCCACTGGTGCTGCGGCGCGGAGGCTGGCGGCGGCGGCAGCTGCGCGCGCGGCGGCCGCTGCTGACGCGGCGCTGAGGTCGCCCGCTGCTACGGCTGCAAATGCTGCGGCTTCTGCTTGGGCAGCCGCCTCTGCTTCTGCAGTTGCCTGCAGGCGGCGCTGGCGGGCCATACGGTTGAGTCGGTTGCAGCTGATGAGGAGGGAGCGCTTGAAGCGGGTCCACCACTGCAGGCACTCGGCGGGCGTGGTTGGGCGTGCGGCACTCGCTTGTATAAGCCAGCCGCCAAACTGGTCTCGCAGGTCGGGGTGATCCAAGAAGTGGAGGCGGGCTCTTGGGAGGCCCCGCCCGGCGGGCCGTGCCGTATCAAGGGGGTTGATGTAGATGGAAACCAGCCGGTGGTCAGAGGGGCGGCCTGACTCCACGCGGCAGGTGGGCACGTGGGCCGCCAGGGGACTGGAGGCGAGAAGGCGGTCGAGGCGGGCGGCACTGGCGCCGTTGGTGAACGTGTATGCGCGCTGCTCGGGGTGAAGGGCACGATAGACGTCAACGAGGCCTGGGCAGAAGGTGGAGAAAGTTGCTGTGGTGGCGGCATCGTCGGGGCGCCCATGCGCCGAGATGCTGTCCAGGGCGGGGTTGGGGACGAAGTTGAAGTCGGCTGCTAGGAGGTGGGTGCTCGTGGCTGACAGACTGGGGCCGAGGACAGTCTCAATAAAGCAACGTTGAGCTGAAGGGTTGGCGGAAGGAAGGTAGGCGCAGGTCAGCGTGAAGCTGTGGCCACCCCATCGTACTGGCAGCTGCACAAGTCGGCCCTCTGTGTCGGTCGTTGAAGGAGCAACAGGCACTTGTAGAGCTCCTCCAGTTATCAAGGCTTTACGTATCAGGATGGCGACGCCGCCGGCTGGGCCGCCCCGTGGCCCCTGGCCTGCCGGCGACCAAAAGGATTGCCAGTCGCCCACGTGGAGCTGGGCTGCAATGACGCTCATCTGGGTCTGCACCCAGTTGGTCTGCGCTGCTGGGAGCTTAGTCTCTTGTAAACATACTACGTCAAGCCGCTGCCTCGCCCACTGCTGCATGAGGGCGGTAAGGCGATCCAGCTGACGGTTTCCGCCTCGTACGTTGTGGGTTGCGACCCTGAGCGGTGGGAGTCCCGCTCGCTCCCGAGGGCGGCGCCCGGGCATTTAGATGAGGTCGCCCGAAGCCACCTCCGCCCAGCTGGCAGCGAGGGAGCGGCGCGCCGGGATGGCGTGGCCTCCACCAGCGTCGTCCAGGTCCGTCTCCGAGGGCAGCGGCACCCTCGTCTTCTTCCCAGGGGGGCTCGAGCCGGTGCTGCCACCGCCCCTGCCGTTCTTGCCGCTGAGGCGGCCTGTGGCCCCGCCCCGTGCAGGGCCGCGGCCCCTGCCCGCTCCGCCCCGCTGGGGTAGCGCTAGGGCCGCCAGCGCCGTGATCTGCTCGTCGTCGCCCTCCGGGTCCACGGCGGCGGCGGCACGCAGCAGGCCCGGCGGCAGCTGGCCGTCGTCTCCCGCCCCAGCCGCGGCGTTGGGCGCGCAGCCCAAGTCCGCCGGCCCGTCGGCTCCCGCTGGCTCCTCGTGGGCGGCTGGGTCCGCCTCGTCCGCCCCCAGTCCCTCGCCCCCTTCCGCCGCCCTCTCGCCGCCCTCGCTGTCGGTGCCCTCGGGGTGCGACTCCACGGCAGCGGTGGAGTCCGCCTCCTGCTCCTCAGCCGCCACCCCCACAGTCTCGGTGCTGGCCGCTGGTGCGCCGCCGCCCCCGGTCTCCCCCGAGCCCTCCGCCTCCTCCTCCTGTACGGCCGCTCCTGCTGCTGCTGCTGCGGCGGCGGCGGCGGCCGCTGCGGCTGCCGCCTCAGCCTCAGCCGCGTCCACGTCATCCGCCCAGGGGCCGATGTACGGGTCCTCGGTGTCCTCTGACTCCGGCGGTTGGTGCCGCTGCTTGCTGTTGCTGTACGCCTCGTGCTTGAGGGCGCCATTGCGGAAGGCGCGGTCGTAGTTGCCCCGGTGCAGGGGGCGGCACCGCAGCGTGAAGGTGGGGTCGTTGGTCTTCGACCCGTCCAGGTACTTGGTCCAGTCCTCCCGCTCTTTCCGGCCCGAGGCCGGAGGGGGCTCGTTCAGGTTTCCCGGGAGCTTCGTGCCCGCCGGGAAGTACAGGATGCAGCGGTCTCCCGACTCCAGGGCCGAGCAGCCGTCCACGTGCGTTGCCACGCGCGCAGGGAGGGAGCCCAGGGTGAAGCGGGTCACCTCTCGCACGTTCAGTTCACCAAACTCGGTCGGCCAGCCGTAGGAGTCGATGGCGATGAGGTCCTCGGTCCACTCCACCGTCCAGTCCACCTCGGGGATGTAGGAGGGGGCGGTGGGGGGGCCGGAGAGGATGGCGGGGGTTTGGAACACGCTGTCGCCGGCGTGGCCCAGCCAGGACCGCTACTCGGCTGAAGGGCGGCTATGCCCAGCCCAAGGGGCCTGAGCCCCTGAAGAGCACACCACCTCACGTACCGGTAAGGTGGAGGCCAGGTGGATGCGTGCCGTGCATGGTGCGGGCTGGTGCGTGGTGTGTGGAGCGGAAGTCAGGGCTCCCTCGCTCCACGGAGCCAGGCTCGGCCGTCTAGGCCAAGGAGACGGGTTCCCATCAGCCTTAGCTGGGGGTTTCGGTCGTGCACGTCTGTCCGAGGGGACTAAGCCCCTGCTGAGGAGGGCATCACCTCGCTTAGTGCGTGCGGATGGAGAGGATCCAACGGATCATCGGTGCGTGGTAGAGGGGGCGGCCAGGGGGCGCCCGAACCTGCCTTCGGACATACAGCCACCCTTCAGTGGGGTCGACAGGCCTGTCGACCCCACTGAAGTGCCACGACTGCTGTCAACGCGTATTCCTGCGATCTCATATAGGCGTATAGGCACACAGTAGACCTTGTGCGGGCCCTGCTGCAGCGAAGCGAGGCATATCCACATGCGCAATGGACCGCGAACCACGACGAGTGCATTCCTTGCACAGTTGGGTAAACATGCACTACGTTGGTCAGCCGAGTGCATATGACCTGCTCGAGCTGGCTGGCACGGGACGGTTGTGGCCTACTTCGGTTGCCCCGAAGTCTCGCCTGAAGAGGCCTGAAGCGGGCCGAAGAGGCGGTCGAAGAGTCCTCTTCGGGCAGCCGAAGTAGCGGTCTTACAGGGCAGCCACCCCAAGAGCACCCGAAGAGCACCTGAAGAGCCCGCTTCGGTCGGCCGAACTGACCCGAAGAACCCCCGAAGAGGAACCGAAGTGGCTTCGGGTGCCTGAAGGGAAATCGAAGGGGAACCGAAGAAGGCCGAAGAGGAACCGAAGCCAAGCCGAGGTAGTGCTTTTCCCAGAGTGCCTTTTCATCATCCTTCGACACCAGGGGCCTCCGTCCATGCATCCCCCCGCCCTTCCGTTCGTTTCGAAGCCCGCTTGCTTCAAAACGAAGGTAATGCTGGCTCTGCGTCGGTGCTTCGTGGTCGCCACTTCACCATTCGCTGGAGCAACTGGCAGGCTTTGATTCTCAGTTGGAGTAACCGCTGAAGAACCTTAGGATGGAGTGTTCGTGAAGTGGGGGGGTAAATGATTGTCTTCGGTTGGGGGAGCGGGGTCGCAGGGGGCGGCGGGCATAGCCCCCGCGGAGTCGCAGGCAGGGGGAAGGAGAAACGGGCGACGAGGGTGCGCGAAAAGCAAGGCCAGCAAAGTGCGACGAATGCAGGCAGGGGGCGGGTCGAGGGGTTGGCCGGGCGGGGGGCATTATTGTTCCAGCGGCCGCCCGACACTAATGAAGGCGCCAACCATGGTCCCGCACGCCCGTTTAAGCCGCGGGTAGGCTGGGCGGCATCCTGACCCATGGTTGAAAGGAGTGTCAGCCCTGCTGAGGTCGGTGTGGGGCAAACGTGAGGCAAGGAAGGGCACGCCATCCGGCGGACAGCACGACGGATGAGGGGGCATCTGCGGAAGCAAGTAAGGCGCAGGTGTGCTAATCAGGGTAGATACGAAGGACATCGTTATCGTGCTGGACGCATGGGACGTCAATACTGCAGCGAAGTGGTCAGCTGCTGACGTATAAGGCCCCGGTGGTCGTGGCGAGGGCGAGGGCGGGGCGGCTGGGTACGCGGCGTGGACACGTGGCGTTGAGGGGATAGTGTTAGGTTGGATTCCGGCGTAGGAGTAATCCGCGACTTCAAGGCGAAGACGTGTTGGAGTAGCAGTCCTGGTGCATTGCATGGGCCGCAGAAGGACCCAGCACTGCTGGGCCAGCAGGCCCTTTCTTCCTCTCTACCACGTACGGCAATTGCTCCGTCAGTCCTGCTGCCGGTGCCTTCAGGTAACCCGACACCCAGCAGAGCACTAGTATCGCATGCAATGAATGCCATAGCATTCGTCGCCCTTGTCCCCGTACTGACGCCTAAAATTTGAATCAATTGCTATGATGAGGCGCCATGACTATTTCACACCCAGGTCAAACGTCCGTGCACTTTCGAGCGCGCGGGACAACAACTCTTGCCGTCACTGACGGCCACTCCAAGTCACCCGCCTGCCGTGCCTCGCTCCCTGCTCATATGCATTCACGGCAGGGCCCAGGGAACGCTTTGAACAGTTGAGGTCTCGTGCGCATGCCCAGTCCGAAGCTGTATGTCAAACGTCTATCTACTCAAATCTCTTGAGGTCTCAGACGTGGGAGGAGGCGCACGTCAACGCACGAAAGGAGAACGCAAGGAGTCTGACCCTTAATCTACTCCCACGCTCACACAGCCACAGTAGCCTGAGGCTCAAGTTTCCGGTGGAAGCACCACACGCCGGAGCTGCTTGGCGGCGCTCCGTGCTCCTTGATCAGCTTTGCCCGCTCCTCCTCGGCGTCCTTCTTGGACTTCTTGGACTTCTTGTCGGCCTCCTTGGCGGCGAGCCAGCCGTCCTGCCAGACCTGGTTCTTGAGCACCTTGTCGTACACGGTGGGCTCCTTGTGCACGTACTGCGACACCACGCGGGCGTACACCATAGCACCTGGGGGAGGGGGGGGGGAAAGCGGGGGGGAGGGGGGAGAGGGGAGGGCGTGTGACGAGGGGAGGGTGAGAGGAGAGGGTGGAGCAAGGCGTGAAGCCCAACATTCTCCTCGTGTACCCCTCACACTCCCCACCCATATGCGCTCACCCGTGAAGAGGCAGATGATCATGATCCAGATGATGCCTGAGGGAGAGGGACGGGTGAGAGGGGTGGGCGGGAGGGGTGAGAGAGGGTGAGGGACGGATCGGAGGTCCGCGGCCGGGGCAAGTGGGCGAAGGATTTTGCCCCATGCATCCGCCCCTGCCTCCATCCACCCACCGAAGAAGTCGACGCCCACGCCCACGGCCGGCACTCCGGGCATGATGTTGCGGGTGCCGACCACCGCGAACAGCTGCGCCGTGAACAGAGTGGCGTCGCCGTTGGTGGCGTTGCGGGGGCGGATGTAGAGCAGGTCCATGGCTGAGGGGAGGCAGGGAAGGGGGTGCAGTCGGTCGGTTGATACGCGAGGGACGCACGGGTACGGGAGGGGACGTGGGCAGCTGAACAATTGCATACGGTCCGTCCCGCCACCCACTGCCCCCGAAACCCCCATCCGGCGCTCACCGTAGCAGAAGGAGCATGAGGACACGAGCCACAGACCGATGAGCACGAACACGGCGAAGAACTGAGGTGCACAGGCAGGGAACGGAGGGAGGGCATGCATGGGTGAGGCACAGCCAGGATGCGGTCTGACACAGCAGCACCCGCCCAGCTCGTAATGAGGGGCGGCAGACCTTCCCTTCCTCCCTGCAACCCCCCTGGCCCCCAGCCTCGCTGCGCACCTGCACGAAGGTGGTGCGCTTGAGCTTGATGGTGTAGGTGAGCGTTACGGCCGAGTCGGGGTCGAGCGGGTTTGTGAAGTTGTACACGTTTCGGTTCTCCTCGATGGTGGGCACAATGGAGGCCTGCAGGGTCCAGCCCACCACGGCGTTCTTCTGCTGCACAATCAGTGCCGTTGGGTAGTTGATGTCACCAGCGGCCAGGGTGGTCACCATGCTGGGGAGAGGAGGGGAACAACACATGGGAGGATGAGTGAAAGCGGCGGCCACGTGTCCCACTTTGCTCGCACAGAGCGCCCGGCCGGCCCCGTACGCACTCTTGGGCCCTTCCTCTTGAGACCTGATTCCCTGCGGCCGCGCCCTCCCTCCCAGCCCCCTCCTCACGTGACGGTCCCCGTGTACTCGTCAAAGGGGTACATGTAGAGGCTGGTGGTGGGGGTGAGCGGGATATCCATCTTGCGGGTGAACACACGGTCCTGAGAGGGCAGGGCACGGGGGAGGGGTGCAGGTGGTGAGGGGGCTGAGAAGGCAGGAGGTGGTTGAGAGGTAGCATGGTCTACGATCAGACTACCCTGCCCACCCGCCCCCAGCGCTGCACGCCCCCGCTCACCCCGGACTTGAGGGTGAGCGTGCTGTCAGCTCCCGAGGCACTCGAGCTCACGACCTGCGGCAGGGGAACACGGCTCCATTAGTGAGGCTGCTGTTGATAGCAGGCAGGTAGGACACGTGATGATGCAAGGCAAACACGGCTGCGTGCAAACCCTCCACCCCAGACATAGATCCCGCCCGCTCACGTCTGTCTTGAGCAGCACGTCCTTGGCCTTGATGCGCCCCGTGCGGTCCAGCAGGGCGGGGTACTGCACCTTGGCCAGAGCCCGGGCGCTGCGCTTAACCTGACGCTGCTTCCTGGGGGAGGGAGTGGCACAGGGGGTAGCAGTCAGCGGTGTCGTTGATTGGAGAACCGGCTAACCAGAAAGCGGCACGCTTAAGCGGTGGATGGCTGGTGCCCCCCTGCCCTCCCTCACTTTGCGGTCTGGAAGATGGCGCTGCCCACCCGCATCTCAAACGAAACAGTGGCGGAGTTGACCGCAACGTCCTGAGGAGGGCAGGGGGTAGAAGTACAGTACGGCCAGTGAGTGAGAGTGGATAGACAAGGTTTCCGGAGCTGACCAGAGGGCAGGGGCAAAGGAGTGGGGGAGACACAGCCTGACAACACAGCCCGGCCAAGGCCCCGCCCTGCACCCCCACCCGCCCGCGACCTCAACCCCAGCCCCAAGCCGCACCAGGGCTGTCACGGTCGCGTTGACGGTGGCCCACGCAGCAACTGCCTGAGTGAACTGAGACACCTTCCTCCGGAGCACCGAAATGGTACCGGTGCCGGCACCGATGGCGCTCGGCGGGGGTGCGGGGGCGGGCGTGGGCGGGGCGCGCGGAGGGGGCACGGCCGGCGGCCCAATGGGGCTGTCGGGCGAGTCCGGCGTGTCGGGGCTGTCAGGCTCCTGGGGCATTCCCACGGGCATTCCCTCGTAGTCCCCGGAGAGGAAGCCGGGTGGAAACGCAGTGATCGCGTCGGAGTCGGGAGGCGGCGGAGGGCTGGCGACGGCAGACGGGGGCTTGGTGGACGCATAGACGGGCTCTACGTTCTGGATGGCCTGGAGCCACGTGGCGCCGGCGCTGGAGGAGGAGAAGTCGTCATCGCTCATCTTGCCCCACAGGCCCCTGCCCACCTGCAGGAGGGGGAGAAGGATGGTAGGTGTGAAGGGGTGCGGGGTGGTCAAGCAAACGGCAGATGCGGGCTCGCATCAGCCTTCCTCACATCGGGACGCCTTCTGCCCTTCACGGGACTTACCACATTGCACGTCTGCATGAGCTCATTGAAGTACTGCCCCTCAGCCTGCAAGCGGAGGGGGACGGGCGGTATTGAGGTGCGGTGCCACAGGGCAAGTAGTAATCGGCCCCTTCTCTCACAGCCTCCCTCCGTGCACACACCGCCCTCCCCTGCCGGTGTTCGCACCTTGACAAGGTTCTCGTAGGCCCGCTTGTACATGTCGTCAACGGGGGGCGAGGGAGGCGGCGGCGGGGGGGTGGGCGGGCGAGAGAACATCCCCGCGGGGACGGGGTTGCGCGGCGGCCGCTGCCGGGCGGGGGGGCTGGGCGGGTTTGGAGGCGAGGGCGGCGAGGGCGGCGATGGAATGGCGGTGGAGGCATCCTGGAAGCAGGAGGGAGGGGGGCCGGATGGGGCCATTGGGAGGGAGGGCAAGTGGCCCGGGTTGGTTTGGGTGCGCGTGAAAGATCCCCAACGAGGACGGAGACGGTGTGCGCATGGGACGGTCGGTGCGGGTTGGGACGCAAGGGGACAGAAGGGCCGGAACGCACCTGGAGGATCGAGAAGGCGTTGTACTTCTGAACCAGAGACGCCTGCGCAGTTGAGTGTCCAGGGGGTCGGGCCGAGCGTTGGGGCCACGCAAGCACCATGTCTGCTGCTGGCACCATGCACACAGGGGGCCCGGACTGGCACGTGGGGCCACGAGGGGGCCACCCGGACTTGCCTGCTTGTCGTCCGCATACAGGTTGCACATGAACGCCGAGCTCGTCATCTCGTCATCGCGGGCCTTCTTGGCAGCGTAAAAGGTCTGCAGAGCGAGCGTGGGATCGTGTCAACGACTTAGTGTTACACCCCTCCCGGCCACGCCCCGCGTCCCCGCCCCGGCCCTGCCCTTAACCCTGCCTTAACCCAGCGCTTCCCATCCCCCTCCGCCCCGGGCGGCCTCTGCCGTCTTGTGCGGCTCACCGGCAGGCAGATGCCAATGAGGATGGGCGTCATGATACACAGCACAAGCACCGGCAGGAGGAAGCCTGCGAGGGTAGGCACGGGACGAGGCGCGGGGTGACGGCTAGCTAGTTGGTCGTCGCGACACGTCGATCGGGCGGCCCCGACGACTAGCCCCGTTGAGACCCAAACTGACGGGCTAATGCAATGATTGCTCATCACTCGTTAGACTCGGCGCCCTTGCTTACCGCGCGGCGTCACACCCGTCGGCACGGGCTTGGGATCTTTCTTGTTCGCCTTCTTCAGTTCCTCGTTGGCCTTCTTCAGCTCTGCTACCACAGTCGAGATGCTATCATCCACCTTGACCTCCACAGCCTCCGGCTTTACGGTCGCTGAGGCGTCGCTCGACGCCATCGCCATGGTTGCTCGCTGAACTCCGCGGCTAGCTCTCGGTTGCTCGTCGCCGGCAGTGGGTCGACCAGGTGAAGTGCACGATGTGGCCGTTGGCTCTAAGCTTGCAGATTATGTAGTGACTTAGAGGGCCTGACCCCAGGCCCGTACGGCAGTGTGCAAGCCAGGCCCGCCGCGCCCTTCAGCCCGCCTGCCCCGCGGCTTTGCACCGGCGGCGTGCCATCCGAGCTCAGGTCCCCAACCGTAGGTGCGCTGCATCCATACAGCGGTATCAAACCGACAGCCGGTCTGTGGTCCAACAGGTCCGTCCTGGTCCGTCCTGATCCGGCCCAGCGCGGGCCCACCAAGCTCAGGCCGCTCAGGCCCGGCCCGGCCCATGCACGGGGCGACCTTCAGTGTTGGGTGAACTGGGGTTACACTTGCGTGCAACCTGACCAGTCACAATACCCTGCATGCCAAGACCGGGGTAGGCTCGCGGCGTAGCTCGCCTGCTCACCGTGGGCAGCCGCGAAGTGCCATTCAGGATGCGGCGGGCGTGCGGAGTGAACTCGCGGCCGCCTTTTGACCCGCTCAGTCGGATACTGTAGGTCCATGGCCTGTGTACACATGCGCACGGCTTGTCGGTGCAAACGGCGCATATATCTGTGAACGCCGTTGGCATCCAGCTTGGCGCTCGCAACCTCGTTGTGCCTCAAACTGTATTGCATTTCACCGCGGTGTAGCTTGACTAGTAGCTTGCGATGGTGAAAGGAGAAAAAAGCAGGCTGCCTGGGTAGCGGGAATGAGCGCGAGATGTCGCGGACGCGCCCTGCGCCAGAGGTGCTGTCGGATAGAGTATACTACTTGCAGCAAGTGGCAGACGGCATAACTATGGCGGCAGTGCGTGCGCTAAAAGTCAGTTCGGTCAGTTGCCTTCATCGCTCTTCCAGTTGACCGCGTCCACAGGGTATCGCCTTCGGCTCTTCCGTCGTTTGTCCGCAGGGAGTTGGCAGGAGGGAGTTGGTGTGGCCGACGGCACGGCACCCGCGCTTGTTCCCCCGAACCCGCCCGCCCCCTCTCTAATTTATTCTGGGCCTGCCCCCTCGGCCCCCTCCGCTTCTGGTTCTTCTACCCACTTAGCAGGTTGTGGGATAACGCCAGGAGGTCAGGGGGAGCGGAGGGGGCGGGCACAAGAAAGTAAAAGAGGAGCCGGGGGCACGGTCGGGGGGATCGGCATGGCATCACGCACGAACTCCCACGGGTCCCACCCTCATCCCCGGAAGCCCGTCCTTCCTCCCAATGGTATGCTAACCCTGCGGGCAAACCATGGCAGAAGGCGAAACCCTTGTGGACGCAGGTGGACGTGCAGTCAACTGGAAGAGCGAAGAAGGCAACTGACTTTCAGCGCACGCACTGCCACCAGTCGTGCCGTCTTCCACTTGTCGCAAGTAGTAAACGCTATCCGACAGCGCCTCTGGCGCAGGGCGCGTCCACGATGTCTCGCGCCAATTTACCGCTTCCCAGGCAGCTTGACCTTTCCCATGTTACACCGATGCGATCTAGTAGACACACAGCCTTGCTGACAGATAAATCACAATTTGAGGCACAACGAGGTTGCGAGCGCCAGGCTGGATGCCGACGGCGCTCCAGGTGTATGCGCCCCGTTTGCGCCGACAAGCCGTGCGCATGTGTACAAAGGCCATGGAGCCACAGTCTCCGACTGAGCGGGTCAAAAGGCGGCCGCGAGTTCACTCCGCACGCCCGCCGCATCCTGAGTGGCACTTCGCGGCTGCCCACGGTGAGCAGGCGAGCTACGCCGCGATGCCTACCCGGGTTTTGGCATGCTGGTATTGAGGACTGGACAGATTGCACGCGTGTAACCCAATTTTCCCAACACGGGCCGGGCAGGGCCTGCCTGAGCTTTGGTGGGCCCGCGCTGGGCCGGATCAGGACGGACCAGGACGGACCTGCTGGACCACAGACCGGCTGTCGGTTTGATACCGCTGTATGGATGCAGCGCACCTACGGTTGGGGACCTGAGCTCGGATGGCACGCCGCCGGTGCACAAGCCGCGGGGCAGGCGGGCAGAAGGGCGCGGCGGGCCTGGCACACCGCCGTACGGGCCTGGGGTCAGCAGGCCCTCTAAGTCACTACATAATCTGCACGCCTCAGAGCCAACGACCACATCGTGCACTTCACCTGGTCGACCCACTGCCGGCGACGAGCAACCGAGAGCTAGCCGCGGAGTTCAGCGAGCGACTTTGGCGATGGCGTCGGGCGACGCCTCAGCGACTGTAAAGCCGGAGGCTGTGGAGGTCAAGGTGGATGATAGCATCTCGACTGTGGTAGCAGAGCTGAAGAAGGCCAACGATGAACTGAAGAAGGCGAACAAGAAAGATCCCAAGCCCGTGCCGACGGGTGTGACGCCGCGCGGTAAGCAAGGGCGCGGAGTCTAACGAGTGATGAGCAATCATTGCATTAGCCCGTCAGTTTGGGTCTCAACGGGGCTAGTCGTCGGGGCCGCCCGATCGACGTGTCGCGACGACCAACTAGCTAGCCGTCACCCCGCGCCTCGTCCCGTGCCTACCCTCGCAGGCTTCCTCCTGCCGGTGCTTGTGCTGTGTATCATGACGCCCATCCTCATTGGCATCTGCCTGCCGGTGAGCCGCACAAGACGGCAGAGGCCGCCCGGGGCGGAGGGGGATGGGAAGCGCTGGGTTAAGGCAGGGTTAAGGGCAGGGCCGGGGCGGGGACGCGGGGCGTGGCCGGGAGGGGTGTAACACTAAGTCGTTGACACGATCCCACGCTCGCTCTGCAGACCTTTTACGCTGCCAAGAAGGCCCGCGATGACGAGATGACGAGCTCGGCGTTCATGTGCAACCTGTATGCGGACGACAAGCAGGCAAGTCCGGGTGGCCCCCTCGTGGCCCCACGTGCCAGTCCGGGCCCCCTGTGTGCATGGTGCCAGCAGCAGACATGGTGCCTGCGTGGCCCCAACGCTCGGCCCGACCCGCCCTGGACACTCAACTGCGCAGGCGTCTCTGGTTCAGAAGTACAACGCCTTCTCGATCCTCCAGGTGCGTTCCGGCCCTTCTGTCCCCTTGCGTCCCAACCCGCACCGACCGTCCCATGCGCATACCGTCTCCGTCCTCGTTGGGGATCTTTCACGCGCACCCAAACCAACCCGGGCCACTTGCCCTCCCTCCCAATGGCCCCATCCGGCCCCCCTCCCTCCTGCTTCCAGGATGCCTCCACCGCCATTCCATCGCCGCCCTCGCCGCCCTCGCCTCCAAACCCGCCCAGCCCCCCCGCCCGGCAGCGGCCGCCGCGCAACCCCGTCCCCGCGGGGATGTTCTCTCGCCCGCCCACCCCCCCGCCGCCGCCTCCCTCGCCCCCCGTTGACGACATGTACAAGCGGGCCTACGAGAACCTTGTCAAGGTGCGAACACGGGCAGGGGAGGGCGGTGTGTGCACGGAGGGAGGCTGTGAGAGAAAGGGCCGATTACTACCTGCCCTGTGGCACCGCACCTCAATACCGCCCGTCCCCCTCCGCTTGCAGGCTGAGGGGCAGTACTTCAATGAGCTCATGCAGACGTGCAATGTGGTAAGTCCCGTGAAGGGCAGAAGGCGTCCCGATGTGAGGAAGGCTGATGCGAGCCCGCATCTGCCGTTTGCTTGACCACCCCGCACCCCTTCACACCTACCATCCTTCTCCCCCTCCTGCAGGTGGGCAGGGGCCTGTGGGGCAAGATGAGCGATGACGACTTCTCCTCCTCCAGCGCCGGCGCCACGTGGCTCCAGGCCATCCAGAACGTAGAGCCCGTCTATGCGTCCACCAAGCCCCCGTCTGCCGTCGCCAGCCCTCCGCCGCCTCCCGACTCCGACGCGGTCACTGCGTTTCCACCCGGCTTCCTCTCCGGGGACTACGAGGGAATGCCCGTGGGAATGCCCCAGGAGCCTGACAGCCCCGACACGCCGGACTCGCCCGACAGCCCCATTGGGCCGCCGGCCGTGCCCCCTCCGCGCGCCCCGCCCACGCCCGCCCCCGCACCCCCGCCGAGCGCCATCGGTGCCGGCACCGGTACCATTTCGGTGCTCCGGAGGAAGGTGTCTCAGTTCACTCAGGCAGTTGCTGCGTGGGCCACCGTCAACGCGACCGTGACAGCCCTGGTGCGGCTTGGGGCTGGGGTTGAGGTCGCGGGCGGGTGGGGGTGCAGGGCGGGGCCTTGGCCGGGCTGTGTTGTCAGGCTGTGTCTCCCCCACTCCTTTGCCCCTGCCCTCTGGTCAGCTCCGCAATCCTTGTCTATCCACTCTCACTCACTGGCCGTACTGTACGTCTACCCCCTGCCCTCCTCAGGACGTTGCGGTCAACTCCGCCACTGTTTCGTTTGAGATGCGGGTGGGCAGCGCCATCTTCCAGACCGCAAAGTGAGGGAGGGCAGGGGGGCACCAGCCATCCACCGCTTAAGCGTGCCGCTTTCTGGTTAGCCGGTTCTCCAATCAACGACACCGCTGACTGCTACCCCCTGTGCCACTCCCTCCCCCAGGAAGCAGCGTCAGGTTAAGCGCAGCGCCCGGGCTCTGGCCAAGGTGCAGTACCCGGCCCTGCTGGACCGCACGGGGCGCATCAAGGCCAAGGACGTGCTGCTCAAGACAGACGTGAGCGGGCGGGATCTATGTCTGGGGTGGAGGGTTTGCACGCAGCCGTGTTTGCCTTGCATCATCACGTAACCTACCTGCCTGCTATCAACAGCAGCCTCACTAATGGAGCCGTGTTCCCCTGCCGCAGGTCGTGAGCTCGAGTGCCTCGGGAGCTGACAGCACGCTCACCCTCAAGTCCGGGGTGAGCGGGGGCGTGCAGCGCTGGGGGCGGGTGGGCAAGGTAGTCTGATCGTAGACCATGCTACCTCTCAACCACCTCCTGCCTTCTCAGCCCCCTCACCACCTGCACCCCTCCCCCGTGCCCTGCCCTCTCAGGACCGTGTGTTCACCCGCAAGATGGATATCCCGCTCACCCCCACCACCAGCCTCTACATGTACCCCTTTGACGAGTACACGGGGACCGTCACGTGAGGAGGGGGCTGGGAGGGATGGCGCCGCCGCAGGGAATCAGGTCTCAAGAGGAAGGGCCCAAGAGTGCGTACGGGGCCGGCCGGGCGCTCTGTGCGAGCAAAGTGGGACACGTGGCCGCCGCTTTCACTCATCCTCCCATGTGTTGTTCCCCTCCTCTCCCCAGCATGGTGACCACCCTGGCCGCTGGTGACATCAACTACCCAACGGCACTGATTGTGCAGCAGAAGAACGCCGTGGTGGGCTGGACCCTGCAGGCCTCCATTGTGCCCACCATCGAGGAGAACCGAAACGTGTACAACTTCACAAACCCGCTCGACCCCGACTCGGCCGTAACGCTCACCTACACCATCAAGCTCAAGCGCACCACCTTCGTGCAGGTGCGCAGCGAGGCTGGGGGCCAGGGGGGTTGCAGGGAGGAAGGGAAGGTCTGCCGCCCCTCATTACGAGCTGGGCGGGTGCTGCTGTGTCAGACCGCATCCTGGCTGTGCCTCACCCATGCATGCCCTCCCTCCGTTCCCTGCCTGTGCACCTCAGTTCTTCGCCGTGTTCGTGCTCATCGGTCTGTGGCTCGTGTCCTCATGCTCCTTCTGCTACGGTGAGCGCCGGACGGCTGGGGGGTTTCGGGGGCAGTGGGTGGCGGGACGGACCGTATGCAATTGTTCAGCTGCCCACGTCCCGTCCCGTACCCGTACGTGCCTCGCGTATCAACCGACCGACTGCACCCCCCTCCCTGCCTCCCCTCAGCCATGGACCTGCTCTACATCCGCCCCCGCAACGCCACCAACGGCGACGCCACGCTCTTCACGGCGCAGCTGTTCGCGGTGGTGGGCACCCGCAACATCATGCCCGGAGTGCCGGCCGTGGGCGTGGGCGTCGACTTCTTCGGTGGGTGGAAAAGACGGGGAGGGCTGATGGTTGGGGCTGCACCGAGAGAAGGGCCAAGCTCCTTACTCCCACCTGCTTCGCCCTTGGACCTCCGATCCCTCCCTTACATCCTCTCACCCCTCACGCCCACACCTCCATCCACCCCTCTATCTCCCTCAGGCATCATCTGGATCATGATCATTTGCCTCTTCACGGGTGAGCACTGATGGGTGGGGAGTGTGTGAAGAGGGGTACACGAAGGAAAGGTTGGGCTTCATGCCTTGTTCCACCCTCTCCTCTCACCCTCCCCTCGTCTCACCCCCTCCCTCCCCCCCCCCTCCCCCAGGTGCGATGGTATACGCCCGCGTGGTGTCGCAGTACGTGCACAAGGAGCCCACCGTGTACGACAAGGTGCTCAAGAACCAGGTCTGGCAGGACGGCTGGCTCGCCGCCAAGGAGGCCGACAAGAAGGCCAAGAAGGCCAAGAAGGACGCCGAGGAGGAGCGGGCAAAGCTGATCAAGGAGCACGGAGCGCCGCCAAGCAGCTCCGGCGTGTGGTGCCTTCGCAAGCCTGAGCCTAAGCCCATGCTAGCCACAGTGGACTGTGTGAGCGTGAGGTACTGATAGACTGGCGGGCCTTTCATCAGGCGTGCGTGACGTGCGGGCGGGCGTGCGGTGTGATTCTGTCCTGCACTCGGAGTATGGAAGCTACTCGGAAGTATCCTTGGCTTAAGTGCAAGTGAAGAACCCGAAGTGCGTTGTGGAGATTGCGTGGGATCCCTTGCTAAGTGTCAACTTGCAGACGAACTGAAATGCATGAGGTATATTTCGGACTCGGCCGAGATTGCTGAGCTAATTGAGCACGAGAGAACTTACTTGCCCGCCCATGGCGCGCCACGGGTCTCCCCCTGGATCCTCACTCGCACGACGGCGGGTGGGTTCAGCTGCTACGACGTGATGAAGGGTACTGAAGTCGACGCATTCTGGGCGCAAATTGAACTGTTATTGTTGTCGAAGCCTGACTGCTGAAGTGCTGATTCTGATCAAAGCGGGGGTTCACCACCAGACAGCTGGCCCGTACCTTGCGTCTGGGATCTTGGAGGGGTGATTTGGGGCCCACTGATTCTATCTAGGTTTATTCGTTCGTGCTTCAACGGACACACCTCCCTTTGGCCCACGCCCCGTACGGGAGTTCATGGCTGATGCCCGTGTCCGTGTAATACCAACAACAAATGCTGGGAGGTGCAGACCAGGCGCATGCAGATGAGCGAGCATATGTCCTTTGCTTGTTGTTAATGACCTACAACCGGGAACCCCCGTGGAGGAGAGACGGTAAAGGACGTAATGCGGTTGGACCCCGCCATGCTGCTAGCTACGGTTACGGGCAGGCAGGGAAGGCGGGGGAGGAAGGGGCAAGCACTGAAGCACGGGCCGGGCTGGTCCTGAGCATAGTGCGAGGACAGGGACACAACACAGGCTGACAACATTTGGGTGATGAGCCATGCCACGCTGAGCCGCTGCCCCGCAGCTGCACCCCACGTCGGCCACGCACACCACTCTCTGTGACCGCAGATGCCCTACTGCTACACGGGTGGCGGCTGGCAGGCCTTCCTGCTTTCCTGCTAAACGGGGCTGTGGGCAGTTGTCCTCCCACATACACACGGCGACGCGGTGTTATGGAGCCACGAACCAACTTGCCTACCACGACCAGCCCGCGATGTCGGGAGTCATGAAGTACTCATCCTTGCTTTGTTCATGTTGACCACGGGCAAACTTGCCGACTCGGCGCAAACTTAACATCGACACGTCAACTTGCACCTCTACCCCAAGGAGAGAGGCTAAGAATCGCTTCTTAGGGTGTTTTATCATGTGAAGGTAATTACGAGGAAGTCCAGTAAACTTTGCGCGTAGCTGTCGCGCGAGGATGTTCGCGAACAACCTTGCCCGCTCAAGCCCAGGCCGGCCGCGCTGGTTCTGGTCATCCTTACGAGACCTGGGTTTGGTACAGACAACTCCAACAATGTGTCGCAGATGTGTCTCACACCCCGCGACCTCCTCTGCCGCCCGGAAGTCCGCACCCCGAGCTTCGTCGGGGAATGGGAAAGACACAGCGCCCAGAGGTGTTTCCGGCCCTTCTGCTGCTGCCGCATCACGCCCCCACCATCCTGACTCCCTATGCCCCATCGACCACATACGGATTCCGTAGACATGCGCAACCACACAGCGGCACGAAGTGAGGGACCGGGCCCCCTGTGATGCCCACCCGTCCCCACTGGCAGCAGCCGAGGTGCGAGACGTCTATCGTCAGAATCAAACGCCAGATACATTCTGCTAGGCCATGCCTTGATTGCCTGTTGCGTCAAGTGGCATCTTACAAGGCCAGCTCGCCGAGGCCCTAGCCCCCGCCGCTTGGCACGCTCGCTCAACTCCCAAGCCTGGGAGAGGATCTGGTCTGTACTTCATTCTGCATACTCCCGCAACATGCAGCCTCACGCGTCACTCCACAGGCACATGCGCAACAGCCCCTCAACTGACGCCACTACTCCTACAATGTACGAAGACAAGCCAGCGTCATGGCGAAAGCAACTTCCTCTGGGGCATTGCTGGGCTATAAGCTTTTCAGCCTCTGGCTTCGAGCAACAACCCCTCGACTTCTGTCTGAAAGCCTCACCCGCCGTGCCCTGTCCAGATACACGCGCCCTCCAACTGCCCACTCCAACTCTCCAACAGCGTCCCCTACGATACAGTCCGCCATACCGCCCCGTCCGGCTTCCCCCCTTCCCTCAGCCTGCCACAAGGACACCGAAATGGGATGCATATGGACACATAGCTCACAAAGAACTTTTTGCGCCATGAGTTCAGTTCTCCTGCCAAGGGCCGTGGAAAGAACCCAGAACAGCGGGCGGCGGGGACTGGTTCCCGGTCCCTGCTGCCTGGGACCGGCCCTCCCCGGCAGCTACAGGCGTCCTGGCCCCCTGCCCCACCATCGACCCGCGGACTCCCCTCCCGGTATCCGCCTATACCGCACGTTATCCCCGCCTGCCCCTGCTTACCCTCCCTCTTGGACCTCACCCCAGCACCCCGGCGCCGTTCGCCACCACCCCGCCGTTGGCCGCCGCCTTGGCCTCCCCATCCACAAGAGCGGGGGTCGGGCCCAGGCCGTTGGCGCCGCCGCCGGGCTTGCCCCCGCCCGCCGCCGCCCCTGCCGCCTTGCCGCCAGCGGGCACCGCCGGGAGCGGGTCGCGCCTGCGGTGCGGTGCGAGGGAGAGGGAGAGGGTGGGAGCGAGAATGAAAGGGGGCAGTGGGGGCGGGTGCATGGTGCAGGCCTTGCACAGCGCTGGTAGGCAGTGGTCGGGAGCCTGCAGGGCCGTGGAAGTGGCTCTCGAGCTCCACCCCGTCGGCCTCAGTCCCCTGCGCCCCTCGCCCTGCGCTCTCCTCTCTCCTCCCTGCGGCCCTGCACCCCCCATTTGCACTCGCCCCCCACCCTCTGCCTGCTACCTAAATGTTGCTTCAACTCTCCCCCTCTTGAGACTCGCCGGCTGGGGTCGAAGTGGCTCTTGAGCCCCACCCAGCACTTGTAGTAGTCGCGGTCCACGTTGGGGCAGCCCAGGGCCGCGGGGGTGACGCGGGGGATGGCCGAGGTCTCGAACATAAAGGCCAGGGTCTGGGGGGGGGGGACCCAGGGGGCGGAGGGGGGGTGTCAGACGACGAGGGGTTCGTGTCGAGCGGTGTGTGGCACGTGGGAGATGGCGGGGAATGGCGGACCTGCGCCATTGGTTCGACTCTCGTCGGCCCCCTGCCCCCTGCCTTACGTTTCCCTCCGTTACCCCCAGTCCCCCTCCTACCCTTCCCACCCTCCCCTCCCGCCTCCCCTCCCGCCTCCCCTCCCGCCTCCCCTCCCCCCTTTCTCCCCCCGCCCCCACCTCGTGCCCCAGGTGTGAGGGCGCGTCCGCCCCGCTGCCCCCGCTGGCCCGCTCGAAGGTCTGTGTGTCGGGGCCGTGGGGGGTCATGCACAGGTGCAGCGAGGCGCCGCCGGGCAGGAAGCCTGGGGTGTGGGTGGGGGGCAGGGGGGGCAGGGGAGGGCGGAGGTGAAGCGGGAGGAAGAGGGAAAGGGGGCAGCGACGCGAGGGAGCAGAGCGAATTGGCAGCGGACTCACGAGTAATGCCTTCCTGGCTCCCCCAAGCCCCCACAAACGTAAAAGTAGCCCCCCCACCCGCCCTCCCCCCCACCCCCAAAACACACACACGCACCTCCGTCCACCTTGGCCTCGTACTGCCCCCGGATCAGACCCATGAACTGGGGGGGGGGAAGCAGGGGGAGGGATGGGGAGGGATGGGGAGGGATGGGGAGGGACGGACGGAGGAGGAAGCGGGGGAAGGTGTGTTTGTAACAGCCTCCTCCCCCGGTGCCCGCGCTCCCCTCCCTATCCAACCCCCTTCCCCCCTGCCCCCCCCCCCCCACACACACCTCCGACGCCGTGTTGCGGTGGTAGTAGGGGGGCCGGAAGGTGCGCTCCGCCACCAGCCAGCGGGGCGGGAAGATGACGAAATCGGCCACGGGGGGGCCACCTGGGGGTGAGGTAAGACAGGGGGGAATGGGGGGAGGGGGGAGGGGGAGGAGGAGGTTGGGAGGAGAGAGCGGGTCTAGGTCGCTACGACCAAGCGCAAGATCGGCCCCGTCGGACCATGTATCCAGACTTGCGGTTCGGTGTCCAGACGGAGGGTTCATCCCCCGCCGTCCCACCCACCCCACCCACCGGGCGCCAAGGGGGGGACCGTGAGCACCGTGAAGATGGAGGGGTCTGGGGGGAGGGGGAGAGGAGAGGGGGGAAGCGGGAGAGCAAGCAGGGAGGGTTTTGATGAGTTGCACGGGAGGAGGCAGCGGAGGTGGGGGTGCCGACTTGACTGCGAGCTGAGGCAGGGAATGTAAGCAATCTTCCGAGCCCCCTTGAACCCAACCCCCGAGTCCCCCAAGGCGCCTACCCGGGTGGTCAAACGCCACCGAGTTGACCGGGCAGAACCGCGAGAGGTCGTACTTGTACGGCACCTGTACGGCACCGTTGATCGCAAGAGGTCATCAGCAGTGTTATCTGTGTTGGGTTCTGTGTAGGGTCAACTCTCAGCGTGCCACATGCAAGCCGCCTGCCCCTTCGAAACTGTGAGCGTCACAGAAGTTTGCTACATATGTGAATGTGGATCTGGCCTCCCCCCCCTCACGTAGTTCCCGTGCCACGCCACCACGTTGAAGGGCGAGAAGCTCTGTGAGCCCACGAACAGCTGCCCCTCTAGCTTGTGCAGGACCTGACAGGGGGGGAGGGAGGGGGAGGATGAGGGGGCTTATAAGGGGAATGGCGAGGAGGCCATGGGTAGCAAACATCGTGGGAGAAGAGAGTGTGGCGGCAGCGACAGTGTGGGGGCCGAGCTCTGTACCGCCACGCACCATTGTCCACCTCGGACCTACCTGGTATGACACTCCCTCCACGTCCTCGTACCTTCGGGCAGCGGGAGAGCACAAGAGAAAGTTGGAGAGGTGACGGGGAGCGAGTAGGGCACAAGCCGGCCGCCCTCACCCGGCCGGCCTTCCCACCCACCTCGCTCCTCCTTTCATTCCAAACACACTGGTCCCCCCGCCCTCTCCAGCACACACATCCCCTTCGCCGGGCCCCCCCTCACCACGCCACGGGGTGTAGGAAGTCCCGGGGGCTGGCCAGGCCGTTGGAGCCTGGGGGCGGGTGGGAGTGGGGGGTGTAGGGGGGGGGCTTAGAGGCGGGAACGTGGGCCGGTAGCCCTTAACCTCCGCCTCTGGACCCAACAACCCTGTCCTTGGCCGGGCCAGTACCTTGTCCACTGCAACTTGGCAGGCAATGCCACCAACAGGGGCCCTCCCCCTCCCATATCCGCTTGCCAATCCGTACGAACATCACCCCCCTCTTTCGCGCAAGCCACCCCCTAACACCTTCCTCCACATTCCCCCCCTCCCCCCATCCCTCTGCCCCCCACCGATGGGCCCCAGGTCGGGCAGGGCGAAGTGGCCCGCGAAGGTCTGAGGGGGAGGGGGGGAAGAGGGCGAGGAAGAGGAAGAGGGGAGAGGGCACAAGTGGAAGGGAATGCAAAGAAGAAAGCGGGCTGCCGGCGGGCGGGCAGGCCGGCGGACAGGCTTCTTGCGTGCAGCTCCAACGCGAACCGCCACGCCCAACGTGCCCCGGCACGAACCCTAGCCCTCCCCCTGTTTCCCCCCCGCCCCCCCCCCCTCCGCCCTCACCTCCAGCACGTACCCCCGCGCCGCCCCGCACCGCAGCTCCACCGCGAACCGCACCCCCCGGGGCACCACCGCGATCTCCCCCGGGGCCACGTCCAGGCGCCCGAACTCGGTGATGAGGCGGAGGGCGCCTAATGGAGGGGAGAAGGGGGGTGAGCGGGTGAGCAACTCGCCCCTTTGCACTACCTCCCCCCCATCTGTAGCCCTGCCCTGCAGGTGCACCAGCAGCATGTGTCCCTCTGGCCCCAACTCTCATCCTCCCCCCCATCCCCCCCAAGATATCCCCCTGAGATCCTCTCCCCCCCGTTCCCCTACCCACCCTGCTGCGGCACCAGCAGCATGTCCCCATCCGCGTTGGCCAGCGCAGATCTCTCCATGGAGCGGTTGCAGGCGTACACGTGTACGGCAATCCCGTCCTTGGCGCCGGCCCTGACAGGGGGGAAGGGAGGCGGGGAGTGGTGGAGGAGGGGGACGGGGTTCACACCGAAGTCGACCTGCAGGCCGGGCCCATACGGTACGGCACGCCTGCGGCAGCGGCGCTCTGCGCGTCTGTGGGCAGCAGTCGATGCAGCCTCCTCAGCCAACGAGCAAGTGCCAGGGGCTGGCTGTCCTTGCTCGGCCCTCAACCCCTCCACCCCCCGCCCTCACAGCTTGAAGAGCCCCCGCCCAGACCCCCCGCTTCCCACCACCCTCCCCTCCGATGCCGCCCCCCGCCCCCACCTGCCCGCCCCGCACAGCGTGAAGAGCCCCCGCACCCAGTCCACCGGCTCCGTGGGCACAGGGAAGGGCCGCCAGCGGAGCTGGTTGGGCGTGATGTGGCCTGGGGGGGGGGGGAATTGCGGGGGGGCGTGAGGGAGGGCATGCGACGGGTAGGGGCAAGTACTTTCCTGGATGCTCGCCGCCCATCCATCCACCCACCAGCCCACCCCTTGGGCCCACCCATTCCCAGCCCCTCCTACCTCCCTAAAAGCCCTGCCAGCTCTCCACCCACCTGCCGTGAAGTCCGCAGTGAGGTTGTCGTTGGGGAAGGGGGCGGGGTGGAAGGGCTCGTGCGTGACGGAGGGCCGGATGCGGCTGGGGGGGTGGGGGGAGTCGCGGACAGGTGAGCTGGGCAGAGACATGGGCAGGGATAGCGGCCGAGTCGTGGTGAAGGGAAGGCCAAAGAGCTAGGCCGGGGCGAACCTGGGTGGGCTGAGAGCGGCCTCACAGGTCTGAGAGGCCAAACCCCGCCATTTCAGGGCCCCATGGCAACCTACCCCTCCGGCGTGCGAAGCCCCCCGTAGCCCTCCCCCTCCTGCTACCCACTAGAGCCATGAGCGGCGGTTGGCGACGCGGGGGGCGGTGAAGTGTGTGCCACTCAGCTGCTCGGCTGCGAGTGGGGCAGGGGGAGGGGAGGGGTCAGGCTATCCACCCCACAGACCCCTCCATTTTGACCCCGAGGCATGACCCCAAACACAGCTAGTCATCCGCTCTGTCCCCAGCCCGACCTCCCCCACTCCCTCCCCCAAGCGACTGCATCCCCTTACACAGGTGCACACGAGTTCGAAAGGCCGACCCCGCTCGACTGTAACCCGCCCGCCAGCCCCCCCCACACCCTCCACCCCCCACCCCCACCACCCATGCCCCACCGTAGAGGCCGTAGGGGCAGACCTTGGGGTTGTTCTGCCCCTGGGGCAGGGCCCCGGGCAGTGCCTCACTGCGGGTGGGAAGGGGGGTAGGGTGTGAGACAGTCAGGCGGGGAGGCAGGCACAGGTGCGAGGGTTTGGCAGCCCTTTCCTTGGGGCAGCGGTAGGGACGGGGTCCAATAATTGGGTGGGGAGGACGGGGCACGAGGGGCTATGCGCAAGAAGCAACAGTGTAGTAGTACCATAGCAGCAGGACATGCACCTCACCTGTGGAACTCATTGCCGAAGCCCGCCAGGTACTCGAGGGGCTCCCCCGCCATGGCCGTCGTCGAGATGGCGGGGACGAAGGCGCCCGAAGTTGGCGACCAGTCCACGACCAGGTGGCCCCACCGCAGCTCAGCGACGGCGGGGCGCGGTGTCGTGAGGCCTCAGCGCCCTCGCCCGGAAGGCTGTGAGACGTCGGCAGAGCTCGCCGACGTCGGACGTGCAGGGGATGGTGACGTAGGATGTTGCGCGGAGCGTGTCGACCGTCGCGTCGCTCCCGGTCGTGCCTCGCGCAATCGCACGCCTCGGCCACGCCGGTTAGGCCCTCAGCGGGTTGCAGCGTGCGGGAGAAGCGGAAGCGTTTTGAGTGAATGCGGGTCTAACCTTTGACCAGACGGCTCAGTGGCACTGTTCTAGCGTCGCTATGATGTGCGCAGGTCACTGGCAGTCTGGTCGAGGAGAAGCGGAGTTGAACCCTAGCCTGCATGACGACGTCATGCAGCCGTTGGGCCCAGCGCGGCATGCTGACGCGCTGGCGACAGGGGACTTGCTTGCAAGCGAACTGTGCCACCTGAAAGCGCCATATTGCCATAACAACCCCAACCTTGAACCTTGAGCTCCAAAGATGCGATCGCTGCCGGCGCTGCCACTGCGCGGCGCTGTGCACCAGCGGCCACGCGGTACAGCTTCTCATAGGTGTCCTAGCGCAGCTGGTGTGGATCGCCGCCGGTGTGGAGCGGAGGCACGACCTCGAGGTCAGAATGTCGCCGCCCGGAACGCCCTCCTCGAGTGCTTGTCCCCCCTTGGAGCGACGGTGGACCCTCAGGCCCTCCTTCAAGCCTGCGGGTTCGTTCTCTTCATAACCACGGCCCTAAGAGCCCAGGCCGCGGCTGATGAGGGCACGACGCCCGTGATCACCCGGCGGGGCGTGCGAGGGTGGACCAAGGAGCTCGACCCCAGCAAACAGCCCTGCAACGTCTGTGCGGGGGAAGGCAAGATCCCTTGCCCCACGTGCTCTGGCATGGGCCGGGTGAACAGGCAGAGCGAGCTCATCCTACCCAAGGGGGTGTTTCCCATCCACTGCCTATCGTGCAGAGGCACGTCAAGGGCCACCTGCTTCAAGTGCTTGGGGGAAGGATACAAGCGCCCGTCCATCGGCTTTCGGATATAGACAGGCAGATAGCGGTGGGGGGTTTTCAGGGTGGCGTATAAAGCAGAAATGCAAGTCAAGCGAGTGAGAAGGGTGGGGTGGCTTAGGTGGTCGCGCACTGTGGAGTGCCGCAGGATGAGCTGTGTTGCCGAACTGATGGGACCCCTGGGGGGCTTTGCGGGGGTGGGTTGACATGGGGGAGGGCGAGTAGGAAGCCTTAGGGTGGATGCTGACGGCGGAGCAGGGCATTAGAGGTGGTGATGGGGGTGGGGGTGGAAGAGACCTCAGGGAGTCAGGTGACAGATGGTGGGTCGGAAGGCATAGCCTCCATGCAGTGCACTAGCAACAGGGCTATCTAGCACTACACGGAGCGGTATGCGCAGCAGATGCAGCCGGGGATGCGGCTGAGGACGGCTACGCTAGAGTAACCGGCATGCTGTTGCTGTTGACGACGCAGAGGTCGGATCGTGGGTGCACCGTACCACTGCAGACGCCCCGGTACGCTTCATTCATTGATGCACCTTGGGTGGCAGACGTGCTGTTGAGAGCATGTGATTGGAACAAGCAACGGGTATTGGGGGTTGTGGGAGCGTGGGGGGTAGCAAGCGGGGTAGGGGTCGGGGGATCCAGAGTCCCAGGCTGCTGAGGGTGCGGTTGAACTGCCCTCGGGCAACCACCCTTGTCACGAGGGGGGCACCAGGGCATTAGCGGGAGGCATGCCGTTTAGAGGGGCGTGTGCTGGCCCCTTTGCTGTGCTGCCGTGTCCCGCAAAAGCGAGCAGTTCGTTTCTGGCCCGATTGGAGTCTGGTATGACGCCCAGGTGCTGAGGCGCATGCCAGGCTGATGGAAGGCGTTGGCTGAGCACAAGGCACAGACGCTGAGACCCAGCAGCGCCGGCGCCCGGCGGTGCACTGAAGCAGCGGAGAAGCAGCGGGTGCGCCAGGCGTGTGTGCCCGCAGAGCAGGCCGAACAGGCCCAGTCCCTCTAGTGGGCCCGGGCTGGGACCAGCGGGTCGGTCACAACCTCCGAGCAGACCGCGAGCGCGTGACCCAGCTCCGCATATACTTCCAGTCCACATATACTCAGGTCCCAGTACATTGCTCCCGCTGCAAACAGAGCGAGTTCCTCGGTTACCGGAACAGCCGCAGGCAGTGAGCCATAGTCCGAACCACTTGCTTATTGTCGTGATCGCTGCTTCACCACCGTGTTCGCCCCTCCGTCACGATGGACGCCTCCCGCATTTGGACTCCCGACATCCTCGACACCATTGCGTCTCACCTCCCGTCCAACGACCTTTGTTTCCTGCGCTTGGTCAACAAGGCGGCGGCATCGCACTTCGGGCAGCACGTCGGGGTCTCGCTGGCTCAGCCCGTGGCCCCCTGGGCCTTTGCGGAGCATTGGGCGCAGCCCGGCGCCTGCCGCTCGCTCACGCGCCTCACGCGCTCGCGTCTAACCATCTCTAGGGCCGCCCTCAGCAGTGTCGCAAACCTCCAGGTGGCGCTGGCAGCAGCGGGCCACGAGCCTGACGGCATGCACCTGCAGCAGGCCGGGGCAGGGGGCTTCCTGCAGACCTGCCTCTGGCTCCTGGAGCGGCAGCCTCCCTTCTGCGTGGACTGGCGCAGCCTCTTGGACAGGGGCGCCAGCTCCGGAAACCGAGAGATCTGCCAGCTGTGCTTGGAGCACTTCACAGACATGCCGGACTGGGGCCAGGTGTCGGACGATCTGGGGGCCTGGGAGGGCCGCCAATGCAAGTACAAGATCCTCCGCGCCTCCTACGCCCTCGTCGCCGCGGCCAGCGCCGCGGCGCGCAAGGGCCGCGTGGAGATGGTGGAGTGGCTGCTGCAGCAAGCCGCGGCGCTGAGCGAGGCAGAGGCGGGGACCGCTGCCGAGGCCCGGCGGAAGGAGGCCCTGCGCACTGAGCTGTTCCCGGCCGCCGCCCTGGGCTGCGACCTGCCGGCCCTGGTCGGGCTGTGGGAGCGGTGCGGCCTGAGCCGGCCGCACGACATCCCGTCAGGGTGGCTGTACGGCGGCTGGCGACGCGCGCTCGAGAACGCGCTCCAGAGCGGCCGGGACTGGCGGGCAAAGGCCGATTGGCTGCTCGAGCGGGCGGCGGAGATGGGCCAACGCGGCCTGGGGCAATGGGAGGACCCGCTGCAACGGCGCCGCCCGCACTACTCAGCGCTGCAAGCCCCCGACAACTGGGCGGAGCGCCTGGAGTGGCTGAAGGCCAGGGGCTGCAGGGCGGACGGCATCGTCCTCGGCTTCGCCCTGGCCCACAGCACGGCGCCGGCCGTGCGCTGGATCCTGGCGGATGGCGCGGATGGCGCGGATGGCGCGGATGGCGCGGATCTTGATCAGTTCCGGATTCCGGATCTCCACTTCAGTGCGATGGTGGCGGCGCAGTCCGGCAAGCTGGAGTCGCTCCAGGCCGTGCAGCAGGCCGCAGGCCCGGCCTGGACGCTTAGTGTTTGGGCGAGGGTGGTGGACGGAGGCGTGTTCTGTGGTAGCTTAGCAGTGCTGAACTGGGTCGAGAGCAGCCTCACGGCGGAAGAGGTGGCGGACTGCATTAGACTGAGCAGCTGCGACAGAAGTCCGTGGTCGGTATTCCGGTCAGGGTCGGTTCAAGTGATCAAGTGGGTCCAAGCGCACGGCGGATGCACCCTAGAGGAGCACGAGTGGAGCACCGCGGTTGAAATTGGGTGCGAGGCGGTCCTGGACTTCCTGGCTGCGGAGGGCTGCCCAATGCCGGTGAGTGGTGCGAGGCCGTGGGGAGGAGCAAAGACCGGCCACCGTGTGTACGCTGGGAAGCCGGGAGGAGGCTTGGGTGAGAGCCGGTTGGAAGGCGGACGGACGGCCAAGCGCCTAGCACGATCCCTGCATGGTATGCCTTGCCGGATGCTTAGACACCCCGCCGTTAAGCTGTCAGGCCCCGGGCACGCGTCTTTGCAGGGGTCTGCAGCAGGCAGTTCACTCTCCGTCTCTTGCCCGTTCCTCCCCGTCCCCTGCTCCCCCGCAGATGCTGGGCGAGCCGTACGAAGAGGCATTTCTGCACAAGGAGTGGGGGCTGCTCCCGGCCCTGCACCGGGCGGGCGTGCCCTTCGGACCCCGGCGCAGCGCCCTGTACGCCTCTGCCGCCAAGCAGGGCGCCCCGCCGGAGGTCCTGCGGTGGCTCCAAGCCGAGGCGGGGGTGGACCCCCAGGCGGGCGTGAGGGAGGCGGAGGCGGAGAGGGCGGAGTGGTCCGCGGGCTACGCTGAGCGCTGGGCGGAGGAGGAGGCGGCGGGCGAGGAGGAGGTGGAGGCGAGGGCCGGCGCCGAGCCCGGGGCGAGGCTGGAGAGGCGGAGGCGGAGGCGCGAGCGGGGGCAGGGGCGGAAGGAGGAGCAGATGCGGGAGCGGCGGGGGGCAAGCAGGGAGCGGCGACAGGAGCGGTGGCAGAGGCACTAGGTGCAGGGGAACGAGCATGCATGGAACTGGGCTCAGTCGTTGACAGCTCTGTACCTGTGACGGTGGCCTATGCATAGATCTTACAAGTAGAAGTACTGGTGTACATGTGTGCATGTGAAGCAGGCGTAGCGTGATATCAGGCCAGAGGGCGCGCCGGGTATGCAGGGGTAGGGGTCACATGCGGTCGCGGTGGGAAGGGCAACCGGGGCATACGTACGGTATATCATGAAGAATGGACGAGTTAGGCTGCATGTTCGCATGGTGACGGCCATTGGCGATGTGTTGGGGCAGGCTGCCGGGGGTACGAGCGTGCGCATGCGTTGAGGTTGGCCAGGTGGAAAGTGACGGAGCAACAGACGAGGGCGCAATAGGTAATGTATGGCGCACAGACGAGGGCGCATTGCAGGTGTCCTCGAGCCCTCGGACTGAACTTGTACTCGCACACCCCTGCCAGGTGCCCGCACCCCTGTCGCCGTAGGGTGTGGGAGGTTCACCTGTGGGCGTGCTGGGTGGCACAGCCCCGTGTGGCACATAGGCAACTAGAATCAAGTTCCCAAGCTTTTGGCCAGGGCAGTGGGGTCGTGGCGGGTCCCGCAAAGACAAGGGTGGCTGCCCGAAGGCAGGAAAAGGGCTGAGCCCCGTGGTCCCCCGCTAAGAAAATGGCATCCGCGCATCGGGCTCACGGGCGGCCATGGCCAGGAATCAAGTCTAGCCATAATACGCAGTAATGGGGGCGGGGGATCTTAGTCATACCAAGCTCACCGCTGTCTTAGGGATCCCCAAGAGGACGCTCAGCACGCGGTGAGGGGCTTAGGGGAGTGGGGCGGGGGACGGGCGGGAAAGCGGGTGCTGGGCGTGCCACGGACGCGGGCGGGCGTGTCCCGACCGGCGCACAGTCCGAATAGCAGCGTGGCTGCCAAGCCTGTGCAGCACTAGTAAAGACTGTTGCAGGCAGGGGCCAGTCCTGTTTCACGGCCTAGGAGCGACATCGCTTGTGCCCCACTTCTATGCCGTCTTAGCCAGTTGACAGTAGCAGATCACTATCAACTTCCCTCGTTAACTAAGCTCGCGCCTCCGGAGCGCGAGGCGGTGAGAAAGCGCAGAGATCGGCGTGCCGCGCAACTTCTACTGAGGCCCGCTGAGCTCGGTGTCCCGCGGCTTGACAGGTGGCGCTTCAATGTATCAACAGCCGCCGTATGGAGCGCGGCCTCCATTCCCGGGAGGCCCCGCGCCAGGTAACCCAGCGCATTGACTGCCGATTGCGCTGCTGTCCTCTGTTGCGCGACTAAGCTCCGGTGCAACTTCCACAGGGGGTATGCCGCCTCCTCCGGCGCCAGGGATGATGCCGCCTGGCCCTGGCTTTGCCCCAGGTAAGTCGGGGCCCTGGGGAGGCCGACGAGGGAGGCTGGGGGCTTGGCGCACTCCACGGCCACCTCGTGGGCCCTCTAGCGGGTGCTGCGAGGCACCACAAAGGCTGTATCTGCTGTTGCGCTGACATCCATTTTCTAATCTGCAGGTGGACCGCCTGGCATGCCTCCTGGACCGGGGGGACCGCCAGGCATGCCTCCGCCGGGCGGCATGCCTCCAGGCATGCCCCCGCCCCCAGGCATGCCTCCGGGGGCCCCGCCTCCGCCGGGCATGCCGCCGGCACCGATGCAGGGCTTCCCGCGGCCCCCTGGACCGCCCGCTCCCATGGGGCATCCTGGTGAGTATCTGCTGAGTGTGGTCCTGGCCCGTGCCTCGAGACCTTCGCCCCGCCCTCACTTCCTTTCGTACAGCCCCTGAGGATCGAGCCTCGCTGCTCTTGCATTCATCCACAACACTCCACCCACCTTTGCAGGTCCGAGTGCTGGCGGGATGCCGCCTCCGCCGGGCCCGCCCGGCGCACCGGCGCCGCCCCGTGCCCCGGGCTCAGCTGGAGGCATGCCTCCGCCGCCGGGCCCCCCGCCTCCCCACCCCGGCGGCTCTATGGGCGGCTCCATGGGCGGCTTCGCTCCCCCGCCAGCTCCGCCCGGCGCCCACCCGCCGGGCCCCCCGGGCATGCCGCCGCCGCCGGGCCCCCCGGGCATGGGCCCCCCGGGTATGGGTATGGGGCCCCGGCCGCCGGGTATGCCCCCGGGCCCGCCCGGCATGCCGCCTCCTCCGGGCATGCCGCACCCGCCGGGGCCCCCTGGCGGCATGCCGCCACCGCCGGGTATGCCTGGGATGCCCCCGCCGCCGCCGGGGATGGCGCCGCCGGGGATGGGCAGCTACCAGGCGCCTGGCATGCCGCCGCCGCCCGGGCACGCGCCGTCCCCGGGTATGGCCCCCGGCATCCCCCCGCCTCCCATGGGCATGGGCGGGGGCATGGGCGGGTACGACCCCTACACCGCCCAGGTACGGCAGGGTACGGCAGGGTGGTAGTACAGCTGTACAGCGGGAGTGTGAGGGAATGGGGCATGCGGGCATCGAGGGGTTGGGGGAAACTGAGCGCTTAGGTGCTGAGATCCGTTGATCGCGTAGCGACGTCCCTACCAACCTGTGGTGTAGCAGGCGGCACCCTCCCGTGATGCTCCTTCCACCCTTCTCCCCGACCCTCCTCTTAACATGCTCTCCGTTTGTCTCCTACCCTCCACGCCCTCACCCACTTCCCCCCGTCAGCGCGTGCTGGAGCAGTTCGAGTCCCTGACGCTGGGCGCCGCGGGGCCGGGGCAGCCCGAGGGCGTGGACCCCGCATCGCTGCCGCGGCCCGTGGGCGGCGAGAGCGAGCGCGCGCGCGCCGCCCAGCCCCCCGCCGACCCCGCCAACTGCTCCCCCGACAACATGCGCATGACCGTCAACGCCATCCCCTCCAGCACGGCGCTCAAAGCCAGGTGGGGCCCCGCTGGAACAGGAGCGAGGGCGCAGCGGCAGCGGGGTGGCAGGGCGCGTGTCTCTGGAGCCCTGCCGCCCTCCCGCCACGCCCCACCTTGCGGTCCACCGCACCCCAATCCCTCGATCCCTGCTCAATCCCTCGATCCACCGCACCCCAATCCCGCTCAACTCCCTCCCGCCGCCCCGTCTCCGCCCCAGGCTGCCGCTGCCCCTGGCCGTTGTGGTGCATCCCGTGTCTCTGGATCCCTCCCTGCCCTTCCCGCCCTTTCCCCAACAAGGCCTGTCCCCCCACCCTAACCCTCCATCCCCCCCCGCAGGCTGCCGCTGCCCCTGGGCGTGGTGGTGCACCCCATGGCGGATGAGAAGTACGGGCGGCAGGTGCCGGTGGTGCAGCTGAGCAGCGCGGGGATCGTGCGCTGCAGGCGCTGCCGGACCTACATGAACCCCTTCATCCAGTGGACGGACGGGGGGCGCAGGTGGGGAGGAGCGAGGGGGTGGACCTGGTCTCAGGCTGGTTTGGGAAAAGGGCCAGGCAAGAGGACAAGGCAGGCAAGGCATGGAGTCCCTCTCGGGTGACGGCAGGATCTGGCCCTCGAGTCAGAGTTTGGACGGGGGTGTACGCACAAGGTGGTTGATGTTGTGGCTGGAGGGCTGGGGCCTACACCCATGGGGCTGCGGGGCTGGGGCGGACGACAGAGTGGCAGCGCGTGGCGGTGGAGTGCGGGGCTGAGGGGGCGTGGCGGAGAGGGCCGATCAGGCGGATAGCTGGGCTCTACAGGGCCGGCGCGCAGGTTCTATAATCCACGCCGGCGTCCTTCTTCGACGGCGCTGGGTGGTTGACCTCCTCTCGTCTCCCTGCAACCTCCACCCCTCCTTGTCTGCCACTCCCCAGGTTCAAGTGCAACGTGTGCGCCATGCTGAACGAGATCCCCGTGGAGTACTTCTCGGCGGTGGACGGCAACGGGCGGCGGCGGGACGCGGAGGAGCGGCCGGAGCTGTCGCAGGGCACCGTGGAGTACGTGGCGCCGGCTGACTACATGGTGGGGGGAAGGGGAGGAGGAGCAGGGGGGAGGGACAGGCGTGCAGGGGGCGGGATGCAATAATGCATACGGAGACGGAGGACGGGAGAGGGAGGACGGGAGGGAGGGGGTTATGTGGCGCCCGCGGACTGCGTGGTGCGACGGGGGGGGGCAGGGGAGGGGCAGGGGGGCAAAGAGGGACGTCGAGGAAAGGGAGGGGCACGTGGCAAGCGCGGAAGGCATGGTGGGGCCATAGGTGCCCGGATGCGAGTGCCGAAGAAATCCCGGGAGTAGAATAAGCCAGGATGAGTACGCGCATGGTCGCTTGAGCGGGCTGGGCCTGGATAGAGGGCCCGGGTTCGCCGCCGCACAGAGGCTCTGACCACCCCCTCTCCTCCTCCCCCTCCCCCCCCTCCCCCGCTCTCCCCGCTTATCAGCTTCAAACACCCCCCTCCCCCCCCTCCCCCCCCTCCCCCCCTCCCCCCCTCCCCCCCTCCCCCCCTCCCCCCCTGTCAGGTCCGCCCCCCCATGCCCCCCGTCTTCTTCTTCTGCATCGACGTCTCCTACTCGGCCGTGGCCAGCGGCATGTTGGCCACCGTGGCGGCCGCCATCAAGGCCTGCCTGGACGAGCTGCCGGGGGACGAGCGCACGCTGGTGGGGTTCCTCACCTTCGACAGGTGGGGGCGGGGGTGGAGGCGGGCCGGGGGTGCGAGATGGAGGGACGGAGATGAGTAGTGTAGGGGGGCTTAGCCCTTCCCACTGCGAGCCTCGTCCAGCGGTTGTAAAGGGGGTTTACATAGGGGGTTTCCATAGGGCCACTGAGGAACCCGCCCTGCTCGAGGACAGGGGCGCTCGGTCTCACTGACGCGGTCTCACTGGCGCGGCGTCTTGACTCCGCACCTTCCCACTCTGCCCCCGCCCCCCATTCCTCCCTCCGCAGCGCGCTCCACTTCTACAACCTCAAGCCCAGCCTCAGCCAGCCGCAGATGCTGGTGCGTGGAAGGGGGGTGGAGCAGGGGCGGGGCCTTGCACTAGGTGGGAGGACACCCGGAGGGACGCCGTTCAACCAACACGCGAAGCTACTGGAGGTCAGATGCCGGGCTGGGTGAGCTTGGCCCGGTTACCATGCACGTGCGCACACGTCGCCCCTATCCCACAACACCACAAACCATGCTCTGCCGTACTGCCGTACCGCCATGCCGTACAGGTGGTCACGGAGCTGGACGACCCGTTCGTGCCGCTCCCCGACGACCTGCTCGTGAACCTGCGCGAGAGCCGGGGGGTGGTGGATGCGCTGCTGGACGCGCTGCCGGGCAACTTCGCGGGGCAGGCCGTGGTGGAGAGCGCAATGGGGCCGGCGCTGCAGGTGCGTCAGGGGTTTGGCCAATGGGGTGACACGATGGGATGTGTGCGGGTCTTGGGGGTGGAGGGGGCGCTAGGCGCGGCATGATAAGTTGAGGGAGTGCCCAAGATGTAGTGGGGAGCGCACTGGGGCCGGCGCTGCAGGTGGGGCTTGTGGGAGGGGAGCGGGGAAGAGGAAAGGGGAAATGGGTTCGTCGTCACTATGTCAGTGAAGGCAAATCGGGGGCAGGGCGGGGAACGCGTGATGGAGAGCGTAATGGGGCCGGCGCTGCAGGTGCGGAGGGGAGCGTGGGCGAACATGACTTGCGTCGGCCAGGGAGGGTGGGATGGGATGAAAGGTGGACAGTGGGCGCGGTGCGTGGCGTCAGGTTTGCGTGCGCCTGCTCCCCTCCCCTTGGCTTGCACTCACATGAGGTCACGCTCCCCCCTCCCCCCCTAGGCTGCTTTCATGGTGGCCTCCCACATCGGCGGCAAGCTGCTGCTGTTCCAGTCCTCGGTGCCCTCGCTGGGCGTGGGCAAGGTCAAGAACCGGGACAACCCCTCCGCCTACGGCACCGAGCGCGAGCCCGCGCTGCGCAACCCGGACGACCCCTTCTTCAAGCGCTACGCCGCCGAGTGCAGCCGAGTGCAGCTGACGGTGGACGTGTTCGCAATGAGCATGCAGGTGGGAGGGGGGCTTGGGGTCTGGGTTTGGGCTTGGTTCGGGATCTGGTTTTGGGCCCTCATGCCGTCGGCTGCAGACTGTCACGAGCTTGCAAGCGGGAGCGGGGAGTGACAAGAGGCGTCGTGAGTTACATGCCGTCCGGTTCCTGATCGGCCGCATGACTCATGGGTTTCAGACTTGCACTTCGCCTCCCCCTTTCCTGCCCCCCCCCCTCCCCTCCGCAGTACTGCGACCTCGCCTCGATCGCCGCCATCCCGCGGTACACGTGCGGAGAGGTGCGGCGGGGGGCAGATCTTGGGGGGAGAGGCAGAGGCGAGTCAGGCGTGGGAGCGCCAAGGGAAGAGGGGCATGGGGGCGTGCACTTCCTCTGACCCTGAAGCTCCAGCCAGCGGTGGAGAGGCTAGAGGGATTGGCATACATGTTTGATGCCAAGCTCTCTGCCTGGCCCATCGAGCTGGTCCTCTCCTTCCTCACACCCCCAATCCTTCCCCCTTTGCCAACCGCCCTATCCCCCGCCTTCCCCCCTCCCAGCTCTACCACTACCCCGGCTTCATGGCCCAGCGCGACGGCGCCAAGCTGACTGCCGAGATCGCCCACAACCTGACCCGCCCCACCGCCTGGGAGGCCGTCATGCGCGTGCGCTGCTCCAAGGGCCTGCGCATCTCGGCCTTCCACGGCCACTTCTTCAACCGCTCCACCGACCTGCTGGCGCTGCCCACGTGCGACCCGGACAAGGTGGGAGGGGTGGTCTAGGGGGAGTGGGGTCTGAGGGGGACGGGGCAGGGAAGGGATGAAGGGCTGGAGGTGGGGGCAGGGAGGGGGATTAGCAAAGGGGCCCTGCTGACTGCAAGCCGCCGTCACTACTAAACTCTTGAACCCGCCCACTCCTCCCCCCCTGCCCCAGGCTTTCGCCATGGAGATTGCCCACGAGGAGGGCATGGTGCAGCCCGGGTTCGCCTACGTGCAGTGCGCGCTGCTCTACACCAACTCCAACGGGGAGAGGCGCATCCGGTGGGGACGGGGGGGGGGAAGGGTGCTTGGGGAAGGAAGGGGACTGGGGGATGGGCTCGGGTGCTCCCCACCTAGGGCGCATCGACACACGAGGCCCCTGCATCACTTCCGGCACCCTCACCCGCCTAACCTGCCCCCTCTCTCTCGGACATCCTCCTTACCCTCCCCCCCTCTGACATCCTCCCTTCCCCCCCCCCCCCCAGCGTGCACACCATGGCAGTGCCGGTGGTCAACGAGCTGGCAGACCTCTTCACCAGCACGGACGCGGGTGGGGGGGAGGGGGCGGGGCAGGGGAGGAGGGAGGCGGGAGGGAGGAAGCCCCGGTCGCCAAGGGACATGCGCTCCCCTTGTGTCCCTTGTCCTGACTGCTCGTCCTTCCCCATGCTCGTCCTCCTCGTTGCTCGTCCAGGCGCCATGACGTGCATGCTGGCCAAGCTGTCGGTTGAGAAGTACCTAACCGCCCGACTGGACGAGACGCGGCAGGCGGTGCACTCCAAGCTGTCGGGCGCGCTCAAGGAGTTCAGGTGGGTGGGGGCGCATGGGTGGCCTTGTCGGCTTGTGGCAATGTACGGGTCATGGCAATGCACGATTTTCCGCCCTCCCGCACCCGACTTGCCCTCGCACCCCTTTCCACGCCAACCCAACCAACCGCCTAACCGACCAACCACCGCCCCTTCCCCCCCAGGATCATGAACGCCAACGCCGCGCTCCGCACGCCCAACAAGTTCATCTTCCCCGAGACCTACAAGTACCTGCCCATCTGGTGCCTGGGGCTCATGAAGTGCGCGGCATTCAGGTGGGGGCGCGGGGTTTGCAGGGGGTGCTGCGGGGGTCTGATGGGTGTGTGGGGGGTGGGGTGGGTTGGGGTGGAAGATTGGAGACGTGAACGAGCCCTTTGGCAAGGGCCGTGAGCGAGCTTGGGACGAGGCGAACATGCCCCCCCCCGGGGGGCTTGCGCCAAGGGTGTGAACGCGGACGAGCCCTCTGTGCCCTCTGACCATTGCCTTGCTCACCTTCCCCCCCCCCAAGGCCCGGGGGAAGAAGGGACTGCCGCTGGGGACCGCGGCCCCTCCCTTTACCCCTCTCCTCCCCCTTTGGTTTGCTATTCGTCAAGCGATCACCCCCTACCTTTCCCTTCCTCCCCCCAGGGGCGGCGCAAAGGACGTGGCCGCTGACGAGCGCATCGCCGTGGGCCACTTCCTCATGGCGGGGAGCGTGGAGGACGTGTGCAGGCTGGCGTACCCGCAGGTGGGGAGGGGGGCTGGGGGGTAGGCGGCAGCGGGTAGAGGGGTCGAGAGGGCCCCGATGCTGCTCTGCCCCGAGCCGCCCACCCTGGGCCGCCGCACACCCGTACCCCACCCTTTCTTTCCCCTTCCCCTCCCTCACCCACCCATCCCTCCCCATCCCTTCCCTCTTCCCTCCCCCCCCCCAGGCCTTTGCGCTCCACGACCCCTCCGTGGGCCCCTGGGGCCTGGAGCAGCCCGACGGCACCGTGCAGCTGCCGCCCTGCGTGCCCCTGGCCACCCAGGTGCTGGCCGAGGGGGGCGTGTACCTGGTCGACACGGGCCGCGTGTTCGTCATGTGGCTGGGCAGGGCCATGTCGCCGCAGTGGTGCCTCGAGGTGCGGGGGAGGGCAGGGGGGGGGCGAGAGGGCGGGGGGCTGCGGCCGGGAGGGGTGTCGGGTGCGGAGGCCGGTGAACTCCGTGTCACTGATTGCCATGGCACCCATACGCCCCACGCCCCCGACCCATACTCCCCACACCTCCGTCCCACAACCCCCCCACTCCGACCCGCCCGGCCCCCCAACCCCCGCAGGTGTTTGGCACGGACCCCACGTCCCTGCCTCAGGACACGAGCGCCGTCAGCCCCGAGCCCGAGCGGGACACGCCCATGTCGCGCCGCGTGTGCTGCGTGCTGCGCGCGCTGCGCGAGGGCCGCTCGCTGCACCAGGAGGTGTTCGTGGTACGGCAGGGCTCGGGCATGGACGCCGCCGTACTACCGTACTTTGTGGAGGACCGCACGCCCGCCACGCAGTCGTACACGGACTACATGGTGTCGCTGCACAAGGCCGTCATGGCCAAGTGAGGCGGTGGGCGGCGGCGTACCGTCAAGTACGGCACGCGGCCTGGTTGTGGTGTACGGCAGTGCTGTGGAGTACGGGGAAGAGGTGCGATTGGGTCAGGCGGACTCCGTTGACGCTGCGCATGTTTGGGCAGTCTTGGGCGGGCGGTACGCGAGGCGGTGGGGCGCCGATATAGGGCTGAAGAGCCTCGGCCTGATACGCTCGGGCACGTGTCTGATGGGGTGGGTCGAGTGGGGGGTGTGCAGGCGGAGGCGGGGGCAGGGGCTGCATGGGTGCTGGGTGGCTGAGAGCGAGGGACGGTGGGGGGTAGGCAGGGGGCCTCGTGGTGGAAGGCGTGGGGGAAGCGGGTGCCCTGTGGGGCCCAATGCCCGAAGGCATGGTCGAGGCCTGACATGGGTCTTGGACGGCAGGCAAGGGGGGACGCGGTGAGGCTTTTGAGTGCCAGCGTGGGGAGGCGGGAGGGCCGGGGGCTCATGAGGCTAGGCGTCTGGCTCTAAGGGCCAGGGCTGGAGGCTGTCGGCACACACCGTGCACTGCACGCCTGCAGGCCCCTCCCGCTGGGTCCGCCCGACAGCCGGGGCTAGCCTGGGGGACGACGGCGCCCAGACTGCTGCATTGGAGAGGGCGGAGGGCGCTTCCCGCGCAGGTGGCAGCCGTGCAGGGGTCGCGCGCCGGGAACACGGAGGGAGGCGCTGCGCGGCGGGCCGCCTTGGCCGCATTGGGATGACGATTGCCCAGAACTAAAGCTTCGTGCATTTCCCAGGCCTTCGCCAGGACGTGCCTTCACATGCATAGCACTTAGTAGCATATAAGAGAGCCCAGCAAGCGCCATGTCTGCTGCCAGCGAAGGCGGTGCGGCGGCACAGGGGGCAGGCAGTCCGGGCCCAACAAATCTGTCTGGCGGTCCGGCTGATGCTGAGGCGGAGGTTAAGGACCCCGAGGTCAAGGAGGTGCAGCGCTCGGACGCTGCAGGAGGGGGCGACGGCGCGGGGGACGCGGGCGGCGGCGCGGCTTCGGTGGCTGGGTCCGGCACCGGCCAGCCGCCCCCGCCAGGCGCGCTGCAGGCGCCACAGGCCAAGAGGCCGAGCGACGGCAGCGGGCACGACAGCATCAACGCGCCCCAGGTAGGGGCCAAGGGTTTATAGGACATAACAAAGCGTTGCCCACGGGTCTCTGTTCCGCGGATGGGCGGAATGGCGCGAGCCCAGGCTCTCTGCATGCTCGCTAGGCGTGATAAAGGACGCTCTGCGCTCTACATGTTGCTAGCCATGAGCGGGGAGAGAGGGCATGTGCGGGATACGGGGGTGTTCGCGTGCCGGCCGCGGTGCCGACCGCTGCCGGCCGTGTCGTGCGGGCCATAAAGCGATGCGTTTATCATCATATATATACATCGATATTGCACGCGACACTCCACACCAACGCTGCCTTGCACGCCGACGGATGGACACAGACTTGCGAGCCAGTCAGCGTAGACCTCTTGTCGCGAAGCGACTGCTCGCGAAGCTTAGTCCAGAGCGAGGCTGTCCTCATGCGGCAGCACAAAAGCGCGGGAGGAGTGTCGCCGCGTTGGGGCTCAAGGTGCGAAGCATGTTTGGGGCTGACCCGGCCAACGGCCCCCCGCAACGCATACAGTGTTCCACCGGAATAGTATGGTGATGGAAGCGGTTTGCGCGAGGCATGCCTAAAACCAGGATTGGGTGCCCCTGTCTGAGAGGGCTGGGTCTGTGGGGTGGCCTCCAAGCCTGTCCCGTGCAAGGTGGCCCCAGACTCGTCCTCCCTCCCACCCTGGATGGACCCCTGTGCAGTCGAGCATGGGCGCTGCTGCCGACCAGCGGCCAGCGAGCCTGGCGGCAAAGAGGGGCCGAGACCGGCAGGCGGAGGAGGACCTGGCCGTGCTTCGTGACGTGCTGGCTGAGCCCGAAGCCAACCCAGACCCCGACATGAAGGCCGCGAAATCGGCTCTGATGCAGGCCATCGAGCTCGCTCGGCGGGCCAAGCGCAAGGTCGGGCAAAGCCTCCCGAACGTGGGCTGGTGAGGATTCGACACGCACTTCACGCACGCCTCGGAGGCAAGACCAGCCATGCCATGCTGCGTTGCCCTCTCTTGTCCCTGCCGGTAACCGCCCCGCCCAGCCTTGCCAGCTAACCTACCTGCTTCCGGCCTTGTGTCCCTGCCCCATTCCCGCCCAGGGACCGGAGGACGGCGCCGGCCCCTCCAACGCCCCCAACGTAACCACCAACACCGCCGCCGCGGCCGCCTCCGCCCCCGCTCCCATCGCTGCGGATCTCACTCCCTCTGGCGCTGCGCCCGGCGTGCCGGTGAGAGGCGCAGGGTCGAGGCTAGCATGGCGAGAGGGAAGGGGGTGGTGGTGAGGGTAGGGAAGGTCAAGGATTGAGCGGCCGGGTTCCGCAGTCGTCGCTTCCCTGGCTTCCACGTGTACATAAGCCTGTTGCGCTAGGAGGGACAGCGCTGCACCCTCTCCGTTGTACGTATCACCCGTTAAGTGTACGCGAGGGCTTGCTATCTTTTCGCCGATTCCGGCTGTGCCGATCTGGGCTGTTGTGAGGGCATTGGCACTGTAGTCCGATTCCGGAGGTGGAGTCCCCGCGGCCGTGCTGTTGGGCTTCAGATTGTCGTGTCGCATCAGTCGAATCGCCCACGCCACCTCGGCGACCCTGCAATGCCAGTCCCCACTTAACATACCGCCTCCGCACCCCTCAGGACCAGGCTGGAATGTCGGCCTCCGGGCCCGGACCCACCTCCGCCACGGCCGCCGACGTTGGAGGCCCAGGGCAGCAGGTGGGCGGTGCGCTTGGGGCGTTGTGCGTGGCTTGGGTCCGGGGAAGGAAGGAGCGAGGGGGCGGGATATCTCTACAAGGGGGGCAGGGGGCGGTAGCGCGTAGTGCAGGGGGAAGAGTAAGGTAGGAGGGCGGGCTTGAGGACTTCAGAAATGCGGCATGTATGCAGCGGGGAAGAGGACGGCCAGGCACGGGCGTATCTGGATGGACGGAGGCAGTTGGACGGAGGGATACGGGAAGGGGGCGGGGCAAAGGGGCCCTTGCCGGCCTACGGCCCCCTCTCTCTCAGCTCGCTATGAGTGCTGCCACATGCCAGATGCGTCTCTCCCTGCCTCACTCTCCTGTTCGTGCATCCTGCCGCACCCCCTGGCCTGCAGGGGCTCGAGCGGCGGCGCTCGGGCGAGGAGGCGGCACCGGGGGAGGGCGCGGGCGGTGCGCCGGTGGCGGGGGGGGCCGTGGGAGACGGCGGGCAGGGGACGGGCGCGGCAAGCGACAAGGAGTAGCGGCTGAGGGAGGGCACGGAGGGGGCGGAGGGTTGAAGGGACGGGGGAGGGGACGGGGTGTTTGTTGCTGAGCGAGATCGCGGGGCGAGGGGACGGGGTGGGGACGGGGCTTGCAGCGTCTAGCGGCGGGGAGGGCAGACCCCAATACAGCGGCAGGAGCCGCAGAGCTGCTGGGACTGCTGGTGGGCTGACCAGGCTGAACGAACAAGGCATCACTTAATTGTGGCCACCGTACTGCCGTGCTTTCTTGGGGAGGAACGCACGCCCAGGAGCCTCGACCCCAGGTTTGGGTCGAGGGCTGTGGGGGGGCAGGCGTGGGTAGAGCGGGAACATGGTGATGGGCTAATGAGGCGGGTGAGAGTAGTGAAGGCATGTATGGGGGAACGGGGGGTTGTTAAGGGGACCCATCTCAGGCAGGCGTGGAGGGCTGGCGTGTTATAGTTGCGGGAAGGTGGGCCCAGGTGAAGTCTGGGAAGGCGTGGGAGGGAGGCGTGCGGTGCGATGCTTCTTAATGCCGAGCACGGAGATGATCAGTGTCCCTGGCCGTCAGGACTGATGCTGTGCGGCGCTCCTTCCAGCAGCTTCCTCGGCCGGGCCAGCAGCAAACCAGCTGGATGGCTGGTGTATGCAGGCGCAGTAGGCGCAGAAGGCTGGTGGAGTCGAGAGGGTTTGAGGGTGGCGGGACGGGTGCCAGCGGAGGAGTGCTGCGGGAGCGAGGGGCGGGGGTTTGGCCGCATGCATAGCATACTGAGACCTGGGACCTACCTGCACACTTGACGTCACTCCCCCATCCAATTTCCCCTTCACTGCAGGCGGGGCTTCACCACTTTGAACAGGTGGGACATGGGTGGGGGTGGGGGCTGGGGACTCTGCAGCTTCTACGGGACAAGGCGCATCCGGTGGGAAGGAGGGCGGGGAGGATTCTTTGGGAAGGAAGGGGGGCTGGGGGATGGGCTCGGGTGCTCCCCACCTAGGGCGCATCGACACGAGGCCCCTGCATCACGGCCGGCACCAACATCCTCCCTTCCCCCCCCCCCAGTGTGCACACCATGGCAGTGCCGGTGGTCAACGAGCTGGCAGACCTCTTCACCAGCACGGACGTGGGTGGGGTGGGGGGGGGGGGGTGCGGGGGCGGGGGTGGAGGGCGGAAACCCCGGTCGCCAAGGGACACGCGCTCCCCCTGTGCCCCTTGTACTGACTGCTCGTCCTCCTCGTTGCTCGTCCAGGCACCATGACGTGCATGCTGGCGAAGCTGTCGGTTGAGAAGTATCTAACCGCCCGACTGGACGAGACGCGGCAGGCGGTGCACTCCAAGCTGTCGGGCGCGCTCAAGGAGTTCAGGTGGGGTCGGGCGCATATGGTACGGGTGGCGCGCATAACTAGCCCTCGTGTAGCACACGAGCAGCTAGGCGTAACCGCTGCGGCCGGCGACCCCACACCAAGGGGGAGGCCCAAGACCCGAGCTGCCCGCCCGCCTCTCGTCCCCGCCCACCACGCCCACCAACCAACCGCCCAACCAACCAACCACCGCCCCCCTTCCCCCCCAGGATCATGAACGCCAACGCCGCTCTCCGCACGCCCAACAAGCTCATCTTCCCCGAGACCTACAAGTACCTGCCCATCTGGTGCCTGGGGCTCATGAAGTGCGCGGCATTCAGGTGGGGTTCCGTTGGAGGGGAAGGGGAAGGGGGCGCTGCGGGGTCCCACAGGGCTCCACGGGGCGGCGGCAATACAGGGGAAGGGGGAAGGGCCCTCGCGTGAGGGCCAGCAAGGCGGGGAAGCCTTAGGGAGATGATGAGCCGGCAGGTCTTGTCTTGGAAGGAGCCTGCTGCTCGCCATGGAGACCTTTCCCTTCCCGGCTAGTCTCGCTGCTGCATCCTGGCCTCACACCTGGGCCCGGCTCTTACCTCCCCTCCCCCCTCCCCCTCCCCCCAGGGGCGGTGCCAAGGACGTGGCCGCTGACGAGCGCATCCCCGTGGGCCACTTCCTCATGGCGGGGAGCGGGGAGGACGTGTGCAGGCTGGCGTACCCGCAGGTGGGGAGGGGGGCTGGGGAAGGGGGCAGCGGGGAGAGGGGTCGAGAGGGAGGCGCTGGGGGTCAGCGCCCGCTAGCTGCGATGCTGCTCTGCCCCGAGCCGCCCACCCTGGGCCGCCGCACACCCGTACCCCACCCTTATCTTTCCCCTTCCCCTCCTTTACCCACCCATCCCTCCCCATCCCTTCCCTCTTCCCTCCCCCCCCCAGGCCTTTGCGCTCCACGACCCCTCCGTGGGCCCCTGGGGCCTGGAGCAACCCGACGGCACCGTGCAGCTGCCGCCCTGCGTGCCCCTGGCCACCCAGGTGCTGGCCGAGGGGGGCGTGTACCTGGTCGACACGGGCCGCGTGTTCGTCATGTGGCTGGGCAGGGCCATGTCGCCGCAGTGGTGCCTCGAGGTGCGGGGGAGGGCAGGGGGGGGGGGGCGAGAGGGCGGGCGGCTGAGAGGGCGGGGGGGTTGTCGGGTGCCGGCGGGATGACGGGAGGGGCTGCGGAGGCCGGCGATTCTTGCCCCTACGGGCTCCCCTTGTTGGAAGCGGAACTCCGATCATCACCGATCATCATGGCAACGCCCCACCCCGTCGCCGACGCCCCCGACCCATACTCCCCACACCTCAGTCCCACAAACCCCCCACTCCGACCCCCCCGACCCCCCCAACCCCCGCAGGTGTTTGGCACGGACCCCACGTCCCTGCCTCAGGACACGAGCGCCATCAGCCCCGAGCCCCAGCGGGACACGCCCATGTCGCGCCGCGTGTGCTGCGTGCTGCGCGCGCTGCGCGAGGGCCGCTCGCTGCACCAGGAGGTGTTCGTGGTACGGCAGGGCTCGGGCATGGACGCCGCCGTACTGCCGTACTTTGTGGAGGACCGCACGCCCGCCACGCAGTCGTACACGGACTACATGGTGTCGCTGCACAAGGCCGTGGGGGGTAGGCAGGGGGCCTCGTGGTGGAAGGCGTGGGGGAAGCGGGTGCCCTGTGGGGCCCAATGCCCGAAGGCATGGTCGAGGCCTGACATGGGTCTTGGACGGCAGGCAAGGGGGGACGCGGTGAGGCTTTACTTGAGTGCCAGCGTGGGGAGGCGGGAGGGCCGGTGGCTCATGAGGCTAGGCGTCTGGCTGTAAGGGCCAGGGCTGGAGGCTGTCGGCACACACCGTGCACTGCACGCCTGCAGGCCCCTCCCGCTGGGTCCGCCCGACAGCCGGGGCTAGCCTGGGGGACGACGGCGCCCAGACTGCTGCGTTGGAGGGGGCGGAGGGCGCTTCCCGCACAGATGGCAGCCGTGCAGGGATCGCGCGCCGGGGGCACGGAGGGAGGCGCTGCGCGGTGGGCCGCCTTGGCCGCATGGGGATGACGATTGCCCAGAACAAAAGCTTCCTGCATTTCCCAGGCCTTCGCCAGGACGTGCCTTCACATGCATAGCACTTAGTAGCATATAAGAGAGCCCAGCAAGCGCCATGTCTGCTGCCAGCGAAGGCGGTGCGGCGGCACAGGGGGCAGGCAGTCCGGGCCCAACAAATTTGTCTGGCGGCCCGGCTGATGCTGAGGCGGAGGACAAGGACCCCGAGGTCAAGGAGGTGCAGCGCTCGGACGCTGCAGGAGGGGGCGACGGCGCGGGGGACGCGGGCGGCGGCGCGGCTTCGGTGGCTGGGTCCGGCACCTGCGGCCAGCCGCCCCCGCCAGGCGCGCTGCAGGCGCCACAGGCCAAGAGGCCGAGCGACGGCAGCGGGCACGACAGCATCAACGCGCCCCAGGTAGGGGCCAAGGGTTTTTAGGACATAACAAAGCGTTGCCCACGGGTCTCTGTTCCGCGGATGGGCGGAATGGCGCGAGCCCAGGCTCTCTGCATGCTCGCTAGGCGTGGAAAAGGACGCTCTAAGCTCTGCTGATGTAGCGGGGAGAGAGGGCATGTGCGGGATACGGGGTAGTTCGCGTGCCGGCCGCGGTGCCGACCGCAGCCGGCCGTGTCGTGCGGGCCATAAAGCGATGCGTTTATCATCATATATATACATCGATATTGCACGCGACACTCCACACCAACGCTGCCTTGCACGCCGACGGATGGACACAGACTTGCGAGCCAGTCAGCGTAGACCTCTTGTCGCGAAGCGACTGCTCGCGAAGCTTAGTCCAGAGCGAGGCTGTCCTCATGCGGCAGCACAAAAGCGCGGGAGGAGTGTCGCCGCGTTAGGGCTCAAGGTGCGAAGCATGTTTGGGGCTGACCCGGCCAACGCCTCCCCCAACGCATACAGTGTTCCACCGGAATAGTATGGTGATGGAAGCGGTTTGCGCGAGGCATGCCTAAAACCAGGGTTGGGTGCCCCTGTCTGAGAGGGCTGGGTCTGTGGGGTGGCCTCCAAGCCTGTCCCGTGCAAGGTGGCCCCAGACTCGTCCTCCCTCCCACCCTGGATGGACCCCTGTGCAGTCGAGCATGGGCGCTGCTGCCGACCAGCGGCCAGCGAGCCTGGCGGCAAAGAGGGGCCGAGACCGGCAGGAGGAGGAGGACCTGGCCGTGCTCCGTAAGGCGCGGGCTGTGGTCGCGGCCGACCCGGACCCCGACATGAAGGCCGCGGCGGCGGCTGCAATAAAGTTCTTCGAGGAATTCCGGGCCATGCTCCAGGTAAAACCAGCCATGCCATGCTGCGTTGCCCTCTCTCGTCCCTGCCGGTAACCGCCCCGCCCAGCCTTGCCAGCTAACCTACCTGCTTCCGGCCTTGTGTCCCTGCCCCATTCCCGCCCAGGGACCGCAGGACGGCGCCGGCCCCTCCAACGCCCCCAACGTAACCACCAACACCACCGCCGCGGCCGCCTCCGCCCCCGCTCCCATCGCTGCGGATCTCACTCCCTCTGGCGCTGCGCCCGGCGTGCCGGTGAGAGGCGCAGGGTCGAGGCTAGCATGGCGAGAGGGAAGGGGGCGGTGGTGAGGGTAGGGAAGGTCAAGGATTGAGCGGCCGGGTTCCGCAGTCGTCGCTTCCCTGGCTTCCACGTTTACATAAGCCCGTTGCGCTAGGAGGGACAGCGCTGCACCCTCTCCGTTGTACGTATCACCCGTTAAGTGTACGCGAGAGCTTGCTATCTTTTCGCCGATTCCGGCTGTGCCGATCTGGGCTGTTGTGAGGGCATTGGCACTGTAGTCCGATTCCGGAGGTGGAGTCCCCGCGGCCGTGCTGTGGGGCTTCAGATCTTCGTGTTGCATCAGTCGAATCGCCCATGCCACCTCGGCGACCCTGCAATGCCAGTCGCCACTTAACATACCGCCTCCGCACCCCTCAGGACCAGGCTGGAACGTCGGCCTCCGGGCCCGGACCCACCTCCGCCACGGCCGCCGACGTTGGAGGCCCAGGGCAGCAGGTGGGCTGTGCGCTTGGGGCGTTGTGCGTGGCTTGGGTCCGGGGAAGGAAGGAGCGAGGGGGCGGGATATCTCTACAAGGGGGGCAGGGGGCGGTAGCGCGTAGTGCAGGGGGAAGAGTAAGGTAGGAGGGCGGGCTTGAGGACTTCAGAAATGCGGCATGTATGCAGCGGGGAAGAGGACGGCCAGGCACGGGCGTATCTGGGTGGACGGAGGCAGTTGGACGGAGGGATACGGGAAGGGGGCGGGGCAAGGGGGCCCTTGCCGGCCTACGGCCCCCTCTCTCTCAGCTCGCTATGAGTGCTGCCACATGCCAGATGCGTCTCTCCCTGCCTCACTCTCCTGTTCGTGCATCCTGCCGCACCCCCTGGCCTGCAGGGGCTCGAGCGGCGGCGCTCGGGCGAGGAGGCGGCACCGGGGGAGGGCGCGGGCGGTGCGCCGGTGGCGGGGGGGGCCGTGGGAGACGGCGGGCAGGGGACGGGCGCGGTAAGCCACCAGGAGTAGCGGCTGAGGGAGGGCACGGAGGGGGCGGAGGGTTGAAGGGACGGGGGAGGGGACGGGGTGTTTGTTGCTGAGCGAGATCGCGGGGCGAGGGGACGGGGTGGGGACGGGGCTTGCAGCGTCTAGCGGCGGGGAGGGCAGACCCCAATACAGCGGCAGGAGCCGCAGAGCTGCTGGGACTGGTGGGCTGACCAGGCTGAACGAACAAGGCATCACTTAGTTGTGGCCACCGTACTGCCGTGCTTTCTTGGGGAGGAACGCACGCCCAGGAGCCTCGACCCCAGGTTTGGGTCGAGGGCTGTGGGGGGGCAGGCGTGGGTAGAGCGGGAACATGGTGATGGGCTAATGAGGCGGGTGAGAGTAGTGAAGGCGTGTATGGGGGAACGGGGGGTTGTTAAGGGGACCCATCTCAGGCAGGCGTGGAGGGCTGGCGTGTTATAGTTGCGGGAAGGTGGGCCCAGGTGAAGTCTGGGAAGGCGTGGGAGGGAGGCGTGCGGTGCGATGCTTCTTAATGCCGAGCACGGAGATGATCAGTGTCCCTGGCCGTCAGGACTGATGCTGTGCGGCGCTCCTTCCAGCAGCTTCCTCGGCCGGGCCAGCAGCGAACCAGCTGGGTGGCTGGTGTATGCAGGCGCAGTAGGCGCAGAAGGCTGGTGGAGTCGAGAGGGTTTGAGGGTGGCGGGACGGGTGCCAGCGGAGGAGTGCTGCGGGAGCGAGGGGCGGGGGTTTGGCCGCATGCATAGCATACTGAGACCTGGGACCTACCTGCACACTTGACGTCACTCCCCCATCCAATTTCCCCTTCACTGCTGGCGGGGCTTCACCACTTTGAACAGGTGGGACATGGGTGGGGGTGGGGGCTGGGGACTCTGCAGCTTCTACGGGACAAGGCCTGCGGGAGGTGGGAATAGGTCAAAGCAACGCCGCCGACGCTTCGGGTCCTCCTCCCTCCTGACCGCGAGACGTGTCCATATCTCCCTTCCTTGTCCACGCGTGGATGGCCCTGATCGCAACGAACCTCCGTGTCTTTTCATCGCTCTCCCCCCCTCCCTCCGCAGCGCGCTCCACTACTTCTACAACCTCAAGCCCAGCCTCAGCCAGCCGCAGATGCTGGTGCGTGGAAGGGGGGTGGAGCAGGGGCGGGGCCTTGCACTAGGTGGGCGTATACGGGGGGAAAGCGGGGATGGGCTCTGCTGCTGGGCTGAGGCCCACGCCAGGTCCCCGAGTCCACGAGGCCCTCATCAGCTGGCCGTTCGGGCTTTTCACCTTGCCTCCACTTGCTGCCGTACCGCCGTACTGCCGTACCCCCATACCGCCGTACAGGTGGTCACGGAGCTGGACGACCCGTTCGTCCCTCTGCCCGAAGACCTGCTGGTGAACCTGCGCGAGAGCCGGGGGGCGGTGGATGCGCTGCTGGCCGCGCTGCCGGGCAACTTCGCGGGGCAGGCCGTGGTGGAGAGCGCCATGGGGCCGGCGCTGCAGGTGGGGGGAAAGGGAAAGCGGGGAAGAGGGAGGGGGGAATGGGTGAGGGATACGTGTCGTCATATCAGTGAAGGCCAGGGGCCGGGCTCGGGGGCAGGCAGGGCGGGCAGGGCAGAGTGTGGTGGGGGCGCCACAGGTACTGAGCGAAGCGCGGGCCAGGTTGCGGCTTGTGCGTGTGGGAGCTGGGAGTGGAAGAGCAGGCCCGCCATCGCCCCAGTGCCAACTACTGCCCGACCCCAACCCCCGAACCCCCCCCCCCCCCCCAGGCTGCCTTCATGGTGGCCTCCCACATCGGCGGCAAGCTGCTGCTGTTCCAGTCCTCGGTGCCCTTCCTGGGCGTGGGCAAGGTCAAGAACCGGGACAACCCCTCCGCCTACGGCACCGAGCGCGAGCCCGCGCTGCGCAACCCGGACGACCCCTTCTTCAAGCGCTACGCCGCCGAGTGCAGCCGAGTGCAGCTGACGGTGGACGTGTTCGCAATGAGCATGCAGGTGGGAGGGGGGCTTGGGGTCTGGGTTTGGGCTTGGTTCGGGATCTGGTTTTGGGCCCTCATGCCGTCGGCTGCAGACTGTCACGAGCTTGCAAGCGGGAGCGGGGAGTGACAAGAGGCGTCGTGCGGTGCATGCCGTCCGGTTCCTGATCGGCCGCATGACTCATGGGTTTCAAACTTCTCCTCCCCCAGACACTTCTCCTCCCCCCCTTCCTGCCCCCCCCCCCTCCGCAGTACTGCGACCTCGCCTCGATCGCCGCCATCCCGCGATACACGTGCGGAGAGGTACGGCGGGGGGCAGATCTTGGGGGGAGGGGCAGAGGCGAATCAGGCGTGGGAGCGCCAAGGGAAGAGGGGCATGGGGGCGTGCACTTCCCCTGACCCTGAAGCTCCAGCGGTGGAGAGACTAGAGGGATTGGCATGTTTGATGCCACGCGCTCTGCCTGGCCCATCAAGCCGGTCCTCTCTTTTCTCACACCTCCATCCTTCCCCCTTCCCCAACCGCCCTATCCCCCGCCTTCCCCCCTCCCCCAGCTCTACCACTACCCCGGCTTCATGGCCCAGCGCGACGGCGCCAAGCTGACCGCCGAGATCGCCCACAACCTGACCCGCCCCACCGCCTGGGAGGCAGTCATGCGCGTGCGCTGCTCCAAGGGCCTGCGCATCTCGGCCTTCCACGGCCACTTCTTCAACCGCTCCACCGACCTGCTGGCGCTGCCACGTGCGACCCGGACAAGGTGGGGGGGTGGTCTAGGGGGAGTGGGGTCTGAGGGGGACGGGGCAGGGAAGGGATGAAGGGCTGGAGGTGGGGGCAGGGAGGGGGATTAGCAAAGGGGCCCTGCTGACTGCAAGCCGCCGTCACTACTAAACTCTTGAACCCGCCCACTCCTCCCCCCCTGCCCCAGGCTTTCGCCATGGAGATTGCCCACGAGGAGGGCATGGTGCAGCCCGGGTTCGCCTACGTGCAGTGCGCGCTGCTCTACACCAACTCCAACGGGGAGAGGCGCATCCGGTGGGAAGGAGGGCGGGAAGGGTGCTTGGGGAAGGAAGGGGACTGGGGGATGGGCTCGGGTGCTCCCCACCTAGGGCGCATCGACACACGAGGCCCCTGCATCACTTCCGGCACCCTCACCCGCCTAACCTGCCCCCTCTCTCTCGGACATCCTCCTTACCCAGGGCTGGAGGCTGTCGGCACACACCGTGCACTGCACGCCTACAAGGCCCCTGCCGCTGGGTCCGCGCCACAGCCGAGGCTGGCCTGAGGGACGGCGCCCAGACTGCTGCGTTGCAGGGGGCGGAGGGCACTTCCCGCACAGGTGGCAGCCGCACAGGGGCCGAGGGCACGGAGGGAGGCGCTGCGCGGCTAGAGGACAAGGAGGTGCAGTGCTCGGTGCTGCCAGCGTCCGAGCGCTGCACGTCCTTGTCCTCTAGCTCAGCATCAGCTGGGTCGCCAGACAGATTGGTTGGGCCCGGACTGCCTGCCCCCTGTGCCGCTGCACCGCCTTCGCTGGCAGCAGCCATGGCGCTGCAGGAGGGGGCGCGGGCGGCTGCATTTTCTCGTCCGGCGTTGGCCGCCCGCTTCCGCAGCCCCGGCCGCCTCCTCCTGTGGGCGAGGGGCCCGGCCAAGAGAAGCGGGCACAGCGGGCACGACAGCAGCGTGTACGCCGCCGCACCTCAGGTAGGGCCCATGGGTCCGTTACGCTTCTGGGCGGACTGGCGCGAATACATTGGCTTCCACCTGGGATGGGAGCGGGGAGCGGGGAGCGGGGAGTGGGGAGCGGGGAGCGGGGAGTGGGAGGCGGGAAGCAGGGAGCGGGGCAGGGGGGCGTAGAGGGTTAGCGTAGGGGAAGGAGCGAGCCAGGGACGGAGGGAGGGACTCGCGGTTGGCGGGGCACGCGGCAGGGTACCGGCGGGCAGGGTAGCGGCCAGGACTCGGCGGCATGGGAATCGTGTTAGTTGTTCCGCGCCTTGTTAGGAGCGAGCCCCTTGGCTGGCCACCGTGGCCTCGTTGGCGTAGCCGCACAGCGATGGTGCAGGGGCCAACGGCTGCCGTTGCCAGTCGTGCGCGTGCGTGGTCCGCCTCCGCACAGTCTCAGCTCGCCCAGCTGATGGTGCAATTGCCTCCGCTTCACCCGCCTGCTCCGCGTGCCCTGTCCATCCCCCCCGGCCCGCAGGAGAGCAAGCAGCAGCGGCGCTCGGGCGATGAGCGAGGCCCCACAGGGGGAGGGAGAGGGAGGACGGCCGGAGGACCCAGGCCGATCGAGGAAGGGCTGCTGCGGGCTGGGATGACAGGCCCCGAGGAGCAGCGACCACTGGCGGCGGACACGGAGGGGCCACGGAAGGGAATGCATGGGCCTGGGATGGGGCAGGAGTCTGAGAGGAGGCGGCGGCGGGACGAGCGAGAGCCTGCGGCAGGTGCGCGCGGAAGGGGCGGGGGTTATTACAAGCAGGAGGCGTGTGTTTAGGGAGTACCCGTTGGGAAGCTAGAATGCGATAGCGCGTGCGATGCAGTGAGAGTAGTGGAGCGGCGGACGCGCGAGCGACCCGAAACGAAAGCCCGAGCGAACCCCATGCCCAAGCCCAGCCCGCCCCGGCGTGTGTGTGCGGTCGGGGGCCCGGCGGGGGTAGAACCGAAGGCGTGCACGCAATCCCTTTGTTGCAGGTATGACTAGTCATAGTGTGCAGTTGTTCAAGCTGGGAGGCACGAGTACAACCCGGGTCGGCCAGGACGTCGTCCTGGCTGGCGCGGGCTAGGCTGGCGCGTCGTTTTGTTCGTCGCGTGTCTGGCCCGGCTGGCATGCGCCCGCTCCGCTCCTCAGCCCTCCATAGTCCTCTGCTACTTCTCTGTGCCCTTGCCTTGTCTGTAACTTGGATCAGCGGGAAACGGTGTTCTGTCGCCCTCGCTCGTCCCATGCATCCCGATCATGCGTTCGAACATGTTCACAGCCGACCGCTCCAAGCCCACTTACCCGCGAACAACACCAGACTGACAGACCCTTCATAGACACCTTGGCGGCTGCGGTCCAGCACAAGTATGGGCGCTCCGCCCACTCCGCCCACCCGATGGCCGGCCGTCGTCGTCGACGTCGTTGTACTTCTGCTCGCTACCTGGCCGTCGACCCTGATCCCCGGAGCAAACGGATCCCTTACAGAGGGTGAGTAGAGGGCGAGGCCCCGCTCGAGCGAGCGCAGTGGTGCATCGGCGCGCGCACGGCATTGCGCCAAGTCGCAACACCTCGGCGCCGTTTTGAGCGCGGTGGATGCGCGTACTTCAGTGGGTTGCGCTGGAACGATCTGTGGTGTGTAAACAGTGGAAGGGTGTTTAGGAGGTCGCCCAACAAACTGCCCGTGCGTCTTACTTCGCACAAACACGGTTTTCGCAAGCCATCGCGTTGCTCCCGCCGCAAGCTTTCGAGCATGGTTGAGGCGCGGGAGAGGTAGCGAGCAAGGTCGTGCGAAAGCCCTCGAAATCTGTGCCGTGTGTTAGGTTCCCACCCGAATGCACGCGACGCAGCAACCCAACAGCAGCCCAGCGCCCGCCGGACTCCCCCGCCGTTCTCCGCCCATAGACTAGATAGCTAGCTGCATGCCACAACTACCTCAACCTGCCCGGTTACCGGCCTTCAAACCTGCCTCTGCCCACGCCCGCAGATGTCATCACCTCGACGCCGTCCCCGCCGCCCTTCCTAGCTGTCACCGACACCCTGCGCGCCTCCGCCGCGGATGCGCGGAGGCTGTACCAGCAGGCCAGCACCGTGGCTGACACGGCCTACCTGCTCTTCGGGGCGGCGGCGCCACTGTCAAGGGCAGAAGGTGAGCGGGCCAAGCAAGTGCAGGCGTATGTTCCATTCTTAGCTGGCCCTATTAACACTGGATGCGCTGCTGTTGCCCGTCCCTGCTGCTGACAACGGACGTTCTTAGCTTCTTGGCATCAGCTGGCGCTCGATGTGAAGCGGACTTGATAGCCCGGGGGCGCTGAGGAGGCAAGGGTGGCAAGCCCGCCAACGAGTGTCCCCCCGCCCCTCAGGCTCGTCCAATGCCCTCCTGCCGTACCTTAGCCCTGAGATCATGCGGTCGTACGCCTCCCGACCCGGCATGTGCGCCTCAACCCTGGTCGAGAAGCTGTACGGCCTAGGGATTGACCTGTACGGCACAAGCACGCTCCGGGTGAGGAGGGGCGGGACTGGACAAGGGACAACAATGAGTAACCCACCGCCACCCCCGGAGCAAGGAGGCTTCGCGCGCAGCCCAACCTGACGTAACACACCCTAGCCTTAGGCACGGCACCGATGAGCCCCGAGGGGAAACGGTGTTTGTGGTTTCGGTTTTGCGGCAGTGTTCGACCGCTTCGACCGGCTTCGACGGCGGCGGACATGGTGTACGGCACTCCCATCCCCCGCACCCCACATTCCCCCAACCTCGCCCATCCCCGCCCCCATGCATCCAATTGCTTGCAGGCCTGCCACTACAGCCTGTACACGGCCCTGGGGGAAACCTTCGCCTGGGTGCGAGACAACGTGCCACTTCGACTGCAAGAGGTGGAGGGGCAGCCCCTTGCCGCCGCGGCCTGGCCCGACCGAACTCTCGTGTCTGACCTGGAGCTGACAGCGGCCGTGGCGGATGCCCTTGGTGACGCCACCAAACTGGGGCCCACTTCGGAGCAGCTGCAGGCCGCCTGTGGCCTGCACCCCACCGACTTTGCGGCCCTCGCCCCCCGCATCTCCGCCGCTCTGGAGGGCCTCCACGCCAACCTGCCCATCCTCCAAGGCATCGCAGCGGACCTCAGCGCCGATCACAGGGCAGCGGACACGGCCGGCAGGGGCCATCGACGCCAGCGCAGCGCCCTCGAAGACGAAGCGTCGCCAACCGGCCAGAACTCCAGCGCGCAAGAATTGCTGCGTGCTCGCCGCTCGCTGGGCACGTGGCCTAGCAATTACATATACAACATGCCGCCCAACTCGTCGTACAAGTATGCCGGACCGGGTGCCATGCCGCTGCTGTACGTACCGCTAGTCGTACACGTGCTGACGTACCGCGACAGTACTGGGGCGATTGGCCCAGCGCTGTGGCGGAGCTCGCCGCAGCTTGTGGACAGGGCCATCCGGGTTCTCAACGTCATGGCAAAACCCACCAACTGGCAGTTCTACCTCAAGGCAGGTTTGCCGTTTAGCACGTGGGCTCAAATAATTGATGTCAATGGCGAGGGCTGGCTCTGACTGCCATGAATGCGCACAACCCCACACCACCCTACCTCGGCTGGCCCAACCCCGCAGGAGCTTCGCCATGATCCTACTCTGTATCCCGACCTCTTCCTGCCCACCCGGGAAGACTGGATGGCCTCTTCGACTTGCGAAGCTGGGTCTGGCTGCCTGTATGACCCGGCCTACGTTCAACAGTGAGGGAGCCTTCTCGTCCGGGCTGTCCAGGGGAGGGAGGTTACTGCTCCGATGGCGTCGCCCTGGTCGGGACACGGCGGCATGGGTTACATGGGTGCCGCGGGGGCCTACAAGAGCGAGGCTCGGGCTGTCCTGACGGCACTGAACCACGCACCACCTGGCACCACTTGACCCTCAACATTTCGTCCACCACGCTCGTCCTGAACGCCCCACCCACATCCCCAACAATATACAGGACCGTCGTGGATTGGCCGAGGTCTATAAACTGCTACGTTAGCGGCGATGGCAGCGGGGGCTCCAACACCCTCGGCTACGCCTCCGGAGTTCCCGGGTGAGCGCAGGGCTTTAGCTCCTTGCAAGGAGGGCACGTGTGCGTGCAGCCGTCGTGCGTGCCAGCAGATACGCTGACTAGCAAGCCATGTATGGTGGCGTCCTCCCTGTCGTCATGAATGGCCCCTCAAGCCTGCGTCTGGCTGGTGTCCACTGGACCAGCCTGGCAGGCTGCCCTTTGTGCGTGGCGGCGGCATTACTCCAAGCCCGATCGACCCCGATCGAATACGACATCCAACGGTTTCCCACACAGGAGCTTCACAGACCCCAGTAGGGGCTTCTTGTTCCTGCGGTGGGACCAGTTCACACCTGAGGGCACCAACTCCCTGGCCGGATACAACGTGAGTAGGACAAAGCTGCTGTGCGTGAGACGGACGACGGGTACCGGGTACCGGGTCATGTTGTGCCGCCCAACAACAACTAAACCTCGTGCCCTCCTCCATTGCCGTCACACTCCAGGACGGCCCCAACACTCTGTGGCACGAGATCCTGCACCACCTCGGGCTGGCTCATCCGTTTGGGCCCGGCAATAGCGGCAGCTCATGCGACGATGATGACTATGTCGTGGATACGCCCGCAGCCTTTGGTAGGTGGTGGCTGCCGAGGGGCTGCCGCCAGTACCCCTGACCCCTTGCCCAACCTAGTGGCTATGAATGATTCACAGGCATTTTAGGCCCTGCACCGGCGAGCACCGGTATCTGCCAAGGCTCGGGGTCAAATGATGCAAGGCCACAAAATGCATCCGGTCTAGTGCCCCAGCCATGGGCCCTCAATCCCCAGGCCCTCCTGTAGATACGGTGGATGGGCGGGTGGGGGCGCACGAAGGGGTGTGGGGTGCGTGACTTGCTCCATGACCGCGCGTGTTGTCCCATCGGCCCATGCTTGCGCAAATGCAGGGGACGTGGACCACAGCAGCTTCAGGGCAACTGCCATGTCGTACTGCATGGAGATCTTCTGGAAGAAGTACGCGGGTGACTGGCCCGGCACGTACGACAGATGGAGCAAGGCCCTGGAAATCCCCCTAGAAGACAGGAACAGCTGGTGAGTGTGCGCGCACGCATGCTTGACAATGAAGTGCGCTGGTTAAAGCAAACCGCAATGCAGCGCAGAGCACGATGGCACGCTTGGCTCCGGACCGCCGTACGACGGAAAGCAGGGGTTGGGCCACCTGGATCTTTCACGCCTAGCCCGCGATGCCACAAGCTTTAATTTTCTTATCCCTATCGCTTGTGATTAAGAGCAGGGAAACTTATCGACCCTACGCAAACTCAACATGTTGGGGAGGCAGTCGCACCACCTCGCACCCATAGCCCAAGGAGCATTCCAAACTTTTCTTTTGATAGGTATAGAGCACTTAAATGCTAAGAGCAAGATAGTCTCGACAAGTTTGGGCGCGGCTGTTGCGAGGATGGCTGTGGTGCCGACTTCGGTCAAACCTCGCCGACCAGGCCCGGACCGAGCGCGAGATTGCTATCTTACCTTCTGCAAGTCATATCCGTCGAGGAGGAAGTACGGGCAAACACTTTGTCGCCGGTCGGCGTGGAAACGTGTTTCGCCCCGCGTCCATCCTCGGCCCCCTGTTCCCCCCAAGCTTCGCGCGGAGCGCGCCACACGGCCCCGCGCGTTGCACCGTGCCTGCACGCACATACCGCTGCCCAGCCACATAGGGCTCAGCCCATTTTCCAGCTTCGAGGAAGCTGACACCCGTCTTGTTAGATCCCGCTCTTGCGTGGTACCTGCTGGGTTCTAGGCTGGAAAGAAGGCCGCGTTCCAGGTTTGGACCCCCACGCACACCCGACCCCGAAAGCTGTTAACCGCAAGGATTGAAGCTGTCTGTACTTATCGATGTACCGCTGCCGTGGCTGGCCGCAGGGCTGACTCATGCCCCAACAACCCCGGGTACGACGAGATCGGCAACTACCTGACGTACAACACCGCCGTGTGCTTTGCGGCACTGGGGCACCTCACACGCGAGCAGGTACGCGCCCAGCTAGCTGATCAAGAGATGCGCAGGGTATGCATGGCAGGTGGACTCCTGGAGGGAGTACGGGAAGCGCTCCTCACATTGCTGCCGTACGTCCTTCCCGAATTCCCGTACAGGCGGAGCGCGCCCACCTTGTGACCGCGGAGCTTAACCCCGTGCTCTACGCCTGGGGGCAGCACTACGCGCAAAACTCCCAGAACCTGCCACAGCGCCAGTGGCCGGACCTGACTGAGACGGCTCCTAACGTTTGCAGGGTAAGGCATGCGGCGGGAGTGCGCCCATCCCAGGGGGCGCCGGGGACAGCGGGAAAACGGCGCGAGAGGGGCGTCTGGGCATTGATCCTTGCTTGCGATGCCTGTTGCTCTGAGCCTTGCTTGCTGCCCCGCCCGGCTGCTCTCCTCCGCAACGTCCACACACTCCACAGATGACATACAAATCTCGTGCGTCACCCTCTGGCTGTGCATGCAAGTCCAGTTGGACATACGGCGGCAAAACATACTCCTACTGCGCACGCCTACCCGACGACGACCAGGCGACCGTGTTGTGAGTTATTTCCGGGCCAGGCGGTGTCATGGAGCCACGCGCTCAAACTGGCGCCAACATACACGCCCCTTTAAGAAGTTTAGTACGCGGTCGCATCCAAGAGCCCATCTGGGCAGGGCCCCGCGCACCCGTATCCAAAATCCGCCCGGGCCCCGTCACGCGTGTCCATGGGGTACATGGGGCACCCCCTCACTCTTGGAGCCGAGCGTGCCATCGTGCACTGCGCTGTACTGCGCTTTCCCTTAAACCCCCTCATCACTCCGCCGCCGGCCGTGTCACTCCATCCATCCCCGCAGCTGCCAAGTGGCAGACACGTCAAGCTGCGCCGCTTGCAGTGGTAGCTTCTGCGTCCTTGGCTGCCAAGGTGCGGACAGCCTTGTGCTTTCGCTTTGCCTGGCTTGCGTGATTGCGTGACACCTCGCTCCCTGTCCTCCACGGCGCAGGGACTGCGTCAGTCTGCGACCCGCTCCCCGGCACCCAGCCTCCCCCTAGCCCGCCGCTGCCGCCGTCGCCGCCGCCCATGCCGCCGCCGCCACCGCCCAAGGATTACCCTGCTGAGTGCATGGTGCGTGGCCGAGCCACGCTGGCGTCACGGCTCGGGCCTGATGACACGCCGTACGCTTGCACATGCAGGTTACTTCTACGGGATGTCCCTGCCGTCGTACGTGGCAGTATGGCGAACAGTTTTACAGCTACTGCTCTGACCTTGATGGTACCGGAAAACTATTGTGGGTATGGCCGAAGTCTGAGGGTGGGCTTAATGGTTGAACTGTGTTGACCTTGCCCTGCTACCGCCGCCCGATGTTCAGATGTGAGGTTGAGCCAGCTTGTTCAAACTTTGCGCCTGGCAACACTCTCTTCTACTGTGCTGGAAAGCTCACTGAAGCGTACTGCCGTACTGGTAGGTGGGATCGTGTGATGTAGCTAGGCAAGCAAGCAAGGCCTTCGCTGCTCCCGAACGCCTACATGTGATGCCGTGCATGTTTGTTCCTCGCATCCCACCAGGACGCCGGTACTTCAAGAACGGACTCCCGGCCGCACCCCCTGACCCGCCTCGGCCCAGGCCACCGCTGAGCAAGGCCCCTCCAAGCAACCCTCCTCCGGGCAAGCCCCCTCCGAGCAAGCCCCCGCTGGGCAAGCCCCCACCGAGCAAGCCCCCTCCAAGCAAGCCCCCGCCAGGCAAGCCCCCTCCGAGCAAGCCCCCGCCGGGCAAGCCTCCTCCTGGCAAGCCCCCGCCGGGCAAGGCTCCCCCCACTCCTCCTCCCAAGGTTCCGCCTCCCCCTCCCCCACCCCCACCTCCGCCTCCCCCTGCTCCACCGCTTCCCAGGCTGCCCCCTCCGCCACCCCCTCCTCCGCCACCTCCGCCACCTCCACCCCCACATCTACCACCGGCTAGCCCCCCTCCTCCGCCACCTCCGCCCCCTCCACCCCCCCCCTCCCCCCTCCTCAGCCTCCCCCTCCCCATCCACCCCCTTCAGACCCCGACCCAAATCCCAGACCCCCTCATCCTCCACCCCCTCCGCCGCCGCCCCCTCCGCCACCGCACCCGCCGCCCCTACCTCCCAGCCCCCCTCCGCCTCCCCCCCCACCTCCTCCGCCCCCTCCCGCTTCTCCCCCACCTCCCAGTCCCCCTCCGCCGCCGCCCCCTCCGCCGCCGCCCCCTCCTGATCCGCCCCTTCCTCCCAGCTACCCACCTCCTCCACCCCCTCCCCCTCCGCCCCCTCCTGACCCGCCGCCACCTCCTCCGCCTCCCAGCTACCCTCCACCGCCTCCACCCCCTCCTCCTCCGCCTCCCCCTCATCCACCTCCGAGTCCAAACCCACCCCCGCCTCCACCCCCTCCCCCGCCGCCCCCTCCTTATCCGCCCCCAAGTCCCAGCCCCCCGCCTCCTCCGCCCCCCTCCACCTCCGCCTCCTCCTGTTCCGCCCCCTCCTGTGCCGGGCCCCCCTCCAAGCCCCCCTCCCCCACCACCTCCGCCGCCTCCCCCGCCTGTTCCCGACCCACCTCCAAGCCCCTTGCCTCTACCCCCCTCCTGCACCGCCCCCACCTTTGGTGCCCCCGCCTCCCCCGCCTCCGCCGCCCCCGCCCCCTCCTGTTTCGCCCTCTCCTCCTCCACCTCGACCTCTCACACCACCAAGCCACCCTCCTCCCTCGCCCCCCTCCCAGTCGGCCCCCTCCTTCCCTCTCCCCTCCTCCTCCCTCCCCCCCCCCGCCTTCCTCCGATCTCGCCCCCACCTAGACACCCTCCGCCTCCCAGCCCCCCGCCTCCTACCTCGCCCCCACCTACAAGCCCTCCTGACCACGTCAGCCCGCCGCCAGCCCATACCCAACCCCCATCGCCCCAGGAATCCATGCCCACTCCTGAGCCCACACCACCGCCAGAGCCCATCATCGGAGGACATCCAGCTCAGCCGCCGCCACCACCGCAGTCGCCAGGAGTTACATCTTCACCGCTGCTATCACCGCCGCCACACTCGCCGTCGCCCGCCGCAGCGTCTCCGCCGCCGCCGCAGGATACGACCTTCTTTCCAGCGCCCACACCGCCGCCGCACCAGCAGGCTACCCCTGACTCGCCCGCCGCCTCCACGCCACCCCCGCGACACGCTACCCCCGAATCGCCAGCCTCCACGCCTCCCCCGCCTCAAGCCACCCCCGGCTCGTCAGCTCCCCCGCCTCCGCCGCAGCAGGGTACCCCTGACTCGCCAGCACCCGTGTCTCCCCCGCAGCAGGGTACCCCCGAATCGCCAGCTCCCCCGCCTCCCTCGCAGCAAGCCACCCCAGCTTTGCCGCCTCCGCCACCTCCCCCGCAGCAACCTACCACCGATTTGCCAGCCCCCTCACCCCCGGCGCAGCAGGCTACACCCGATTCGCCGCTCCCCCCACCCCCGCCGCCAACCCCCTCCACCGAGGCCCCCCACCTCCACGCCGCCCCCCCCTGCTCAGAGCCCACCGCCCCCCGGCCAGCCGCCCTCAGGGCCCCCCTCCTCCCCCTTCCCACCTCCACCGCCGTCTCCGCCACCCTCCTCTCTGCCGACACCTCCACCGCCCTCCACGCCCGCCGTCCGCCGGAGCCCGCCCCCGCCACGCGCACCCCCACCGGTGCAGCCGTCTGCCCCATCGCCCCCAGGCAGGTGGCAGGTCTGCCCATGCCTGGTTTGGCCGGTTGGGGCCTTGCTGTCACGCCTTCCCCCTTGGCCCTCGCATGCCTGCTAGCTGCTGCCGTACACGCCGTACCTGTCGTACTCGCGCTCACGTGCTTCTTTGTACTGCCCCCCATGACGCAGCTGCTGAGGCGGTGGCCACCCTGGGCGGCAGCCTCACCATTGCCGCGGACTGCGCCACGCTCAGCACCAGCGCACAGCAGCTGAGCAACGACCTGCAGGGAGCCCTGGCGCAGGCGTTCGGGGTGAGTGCGTGCTAGCCGGCTGGGCTAGCGGTCAGCGGTATGGTCACGCGACTGGCAGCTGCGGGCACGGCACTCTTGCACTCTTGCACTGCCCCACTATGCACCACTGCATGCCCGCCCCCTCCCCCCAGATGGAGAAGGACGACGTGGATGTGGGCGACCTCGCGTGCGGCTCAGTGGTGGCCGCCTACACGATCAGCTTCCCGCCGGGGACCGCGGCCGAGGACGTGAGTGCAGGGCCTGAGTGGGCGAGCGCCTGACGCGCGAGCCGGTCATGATCCAGATCCAGATCATACCTTCATCCCGGCCGTAAGCTGTGCGTGATCGCCGCACGGTTCATGATCCATCTTTGGCTTAACCTGTCATCCCCGATCTCGGTCTGCCTGCAGGTGACGTCCGCCCAGGCCGCCGCCGCCTCGCTCCCCGCCGCCATGGCTGGCACCAGCTTCGCCTCCCAGTGGGGCGCTATCACCGAATCGAGCGTCACCTCCGTCACCGTGGCAGACGCATCGCAGCGTGAGCGGGCTCGATGAAGGGGCGCGGGTGCCCATGTGAGGGCCTTGCTTGCGGAACGATGGTCGAACGACGGCGAACAGTGGTCGAACCTTGGTCGAACCGTGTCGCCGTGGTGCGCGGTCGAGGTGACCCGGCCCCCCTGGCCCCTGCCGCCGCCGCAGTTTGCCCGCCGGGAGGGCCATACACGTCCCTGTGCCCCGCGCCGCCACCGCCAGCGCAAGCGATGGCCGCCGCAAACACGCCGTCTGGTGGGTGCACCTCTCGACATCCAGGATCGGGGCCCACCCGGGCCCGCCCCGGGCCCGCCAGTGACCCCTGGACCTGCATGCCGGGCTAGCGCCCTCCGCTGCTAGACGATGAGTCATGCAAGCGTGCGCTGACGTGGAACACACCCTTCAATGCTGCATGCATGCCCCGCGCGTCCTCCCGCCCCCATGCCCCAACCCTCATCCCCCACCTCTTCTCGCAAACAGGCTGCACCGGAAGCGGCTGTGGTGGTGATGGGGAGTCCAGCAAGCCTGTGCTGATGCCTTGGCAGGTGGGCTCGCAGGACGGAGGTGGTGGGCGCCGGCGGGGTTGGGTGCGTAAGGGCGCGTGCCGCCGCGCATTGCGTACCCCCAACCCAGTTCGCCCCTGTGCGCGCACCATGCAAAACTCCCTTGCTGCTCTCGAGTCCGCCGCTGCCGTTTGAGTCTCGTGCATTGTCGTCGTTCAACCCTTCCTCACAGATTGCCATCATTGCGGTTGGCGCCGCTCTGCTGGTGCTCGTCCCGGTGGCCGTTATCTTAGTCATGCGCCGCCGCCGCAGCGGCCGGGTGCACCCAGGCCCGCAGGACGCCGCTGCCTCTGCCCCGGGCCCCAGTCGCCCCACCGCCGTCACGGCCGTAACGCCTGTTGAGGCGTGGAGGGGCTCAGTGTAGTCACCGGACCCTTCCAAGGGTTTTGAGGCGACAGCTCTAATTCGGGATTAAATTCATGCATCCCTGGAAACCTGAAGCCCGGTATTACCCTGTATTGATCCATTCGACGTGATGCGACTACACAGTCTCACAAATTGCTGGTTGTGAATGAGATTAGCGAGCCCTACTCACCGTTTGCAAGCACTGAGGTGGACAACACCTTGACTTCGGTGGCGGGGTCTTGGCGCCCCCGTCCGCCTCCGCTGGCACGCGGGGCACGCAGTGACGTGTGTGTTCGGGGCTTGGCCCACGCACACGCGTGTCGGGGGTGCTCCCTAGTATACTTTGGACCTTCGGATCGATTCTTGGACACAGTGCGTGCCGGTTGAGGGCTGGAGCAATGCCATCCTTACCTGGAGACTGCCGCACTAGCACTCCTTCCCTAGTCGCCGGCGCACATTCTTGCGATGCTACGGCCTGACTACTCTTCTTCTGACTACCTTACCTGATACATGACCCTGATACATGGAGGGGCAATTCGGGCTGAGTAAGCCTTGCGGGCTGAGTAAGCCTGTCAGGACACACTATGGGCTACGGCAAAGTGCAGCCGGCTGACCGAACTCAGCGCCGCGCGTGCCCCGCGGCACCTGGACTTGCCCCGACTGCCATGCCCGCGGCGTGACACCGGCAACAATTGATCAGCTGCCTGCCCCCGTACCGCGCGAGGCACCGCAGCTGCAGATCTTCCCCTCCGCTCAAGCGCGCCGTCGACTCAACGAGGCCAAGGCGCTGGAGGGCATCCCCTGCTCCCGCAAGGTCCGAGACCCCGCGACCAACACCTTCGTGAACCGTAGGGGCACCCTGCACTACAAGTCGGACGAGCCGCACGCTCGCCCCATTGAGGCGCGCTACACTGACGGCACCGCGGAGCGCCTGACTCTGCGAGCAGCCAAAGCATGCGCTCAACCGTCCACCACGGCCCTCGTCACGGCGGCTGGGGCCCCGCCCTTAGTCCTGCCCGACACCTGGGACCTGTCCTCGCCAAGCGCCCGAGCCGCTGCGCTGCTGCAGCTGCGCTCCGTGCCCGGGCTGGCCTCTAGCCTGCCTGACTCCTTTCCCGCGGGTACGCACCCTGCGCCCGCTGAGTAGGCGCTCAACCTACTTCTGGACCACCTGGACGCGAGCCGATCGCCCGTCATTCTGGACCCGTGTGCCGGCGACGAGACTCTGGCCAACGCGCTCCGCGCGAGAGGCTACTCCGTCTGCGCCAACGGGGGCCGGGCCACCGAGGCCCCGGGCTGGCCCCGCTTGGATCCCCTGCAACCTGGGACCTACCGCCGCCTCGCCACGCCCGGCGAGTCCTGGCTCATCATCTCCGCTCCGCACCCGGAGCTTCTGCCCTTCTGGCTGCCCCTGGCCGTCGCCATGGTGCCGCTAGTCGTGGCCTTCATCCCACGGCGCATGCTTACGGCCCCGCCGGACGCATGGGCCGCCCTGCTCAACACCTTCACGGAGGACGAGCGGCTGGCCATCATCACTGGAGACACCTGTGGATACGTACGTCAACGGAAAGCCTGGAGCTTGGCTGTTAGTGTTCCGGGATGCGACCATGAGGGCGCAGCTGATGAGGGGTATCGGGAAGGGACGCGCTGGGCACTGGGTGCATGCGTAGATAGGGTGGTGAACCGGGGGAGATGAGTCCTGCTGGCTGTGGCCTGGTGAGAACACTTAGCGAGCATGGGGGAGGATTGAGGTTCCCCTGCTGGAGGGAACTGTTGTGTACAGCTTGAGCAAACTGCTTCTGACTTAGCGTATGGCTTCGAGGCCGCCTGACTTCGCGTTTTTGGCTCTAGAGTCGCCAAGGGGGGGCGTTCGGTCAGCCGGCTGCACTTTGCCGTAGCCCATAGTGTGTCCTGACAGCTGACAGAGCACAGTACCGTCGCTGTCACAGTATGGTTGCCGGTTGGGAGTTGAGGTAGGGTGCTGGAGGTTTGTGGTTGGTCTGCTGCTTTGTGCTGGAGGGTACGTCTAGGGTCGTGACTAGGGTTGTGACACCAGGGTTTGCCTCGTGGGACACGTGGCATGAGCACCTGAGGTACGGCAATGAACCCTTCCGATCGGGGGGACTTAGGCCAACGCCCAGCTTCCGACTAGCAAGTCGGAAGCACTGCTGCTACTACTACTTGCTGCGGATCTACTCTGCTGTGACTGTAACTACTAGAGTGTTGCTGCTCTGCTGCCTCTAGCGCCTGCGGCGCAGTCTCTGTGCCATCCGACGACTTCCCGAGGAGCCTTCGCTCGACCCAGCTGCTGAGCCTCGGCGCTGGTCCTAGAAGTGAGCCCAGGCACCGCCTGCGTCTTTGCTCGCCGATTTGGTCGAAGGCAGTACAGGTGCCAGCCGGTGCCGCACCCGTCGCACATGACCATCTTGGACTCGTCGCCTGGGAAGGCACAGATCTCGCAGGGCAGGTCTAGCGGCGGCACTGCGATGCGGGGATCGACGATTGGGTCCAGGTCCTGGAGGTGGCAGGGAGCAAGGTTGCTCACGTGCTCCTTGCGGATGGTACCATCGCGGCCCATCAGCTCGGCAACTCCCTCTGGGCTCACGGCCACAATGCGGAGCACGGTGTCACGGACGGGCAGTTGGAGCGTGTTGTTCTGATTGCGCAGGATGACGTAGACGTAGTCGCCCACGTTGAATTTGGTGAAGCGGGGCTTGTAGCCGCCAGCTCGCACGCGGGCGTAGTTGTGGCGGTCTCGCCACTGCGCCGTCAGCAGGTTCTGGCCGTTGAAAGGCGCGGCCTGTTGCACGTTGTGCAAGCGCAGCATGACGAGTTGGTCGGCCCGTTGCGGATCGGCATCAGGGTCGATCGCCTCTGCCCACAGCTCGGCGGCGCCGAGGGGCACAGCAGGCGGTGCACCGTACATGAGCTCAAACGGGGACTTGCCGGTGGACTTCTGAGGGGAGCAGCGGTAGCCCATCAGGACCCAGGGCAGGTACTCGTCCCAGCGTTCGGCGGAGGCGTACTGAGCGCAGTACTTGCGCAGAGAGCGTTTGCAGACCTGCACGACCCTTTCCGCAGCGCCGTTGGCCTGCGGGTGGTTGGGCGACGTGTGACGATGGTCGATGAAGCATTGTTCGAGCAGGGTGGCAAAGGCGCCTTGGAACTCGGTGCCTCCATCGGTCACCACCTCGGCGGGCGCCGAGAAGCGGGCTAAGACGTTGGCTAGGAAGGCGTTGGCCACCTCCTCAGAGCCCTTGGAGCGAAGCGGGATCATCTCCACGTGCTTGGTCCAAGCCTCGACGCAGACCATGACGTACTCGTAGCCAGAGCTAGTGCGCGTGAGAGGCCCAGCCAGGTCCACGTGCCAGCGGAAGAAGGGCCCGCGGATTGGCAGGGGGTGCAGCTCGGGCGGAGTGACGTTGCCAACGGTGTTGGCGCGATCGCACAGGGGGCAGCGCTGCACCACATACTCCACGTCCCTGGACATGCCTTGCCACCAGTAGCCGTTCTGGACCAGGCACAGGGTGCGGCGAGCTCCCCAGTGCCCCAGGCGGTGGTGGGCCTCCTGGATGATGGCTTGGCGGCGCTCAGGTGGAGGTACTTCGCGCATGGTGCTGTTGGGCATGCGGCGGTACAGGCGGTTGCTCCGGTCGTCGAAACGGTAATTGATAGCACGACGCGCTACCCGTCTAGCCGCTTCTCCGACGATGCCGGCGGGGCAGGTGCCCTGGGCGAGGTAGTGGAGCAGTTGCTTGTCCTCCCAAGGGTCGCAGTAGCGGGACTCCTGTGCGTCGGCGACGGCCGAGACCAGGGCAGAAGTCCAGTGCTCGTTGGATTGGTGGTGCTGCAGCGCGGTGGTGACTAGGGCTGCAGGCTGCACCGCTGTGTTGTTTTCAATCTCCCTACCCCCCCCCAGCGGGGCAGCCGGTGGCGCCTGCTGAGGTGGCATGCGAGCCATGTGGTGCGGTGTGACGAAAGCGCGTTGAAGGGCTTGTGCGCAGAGCAAGATGCGTGCAGCAGCTGGAGTCTGCAGACCCTGCTGCAGGGCGTCGATGGCGGAGGGCACGGCGAGGGTGCCGTCGTTGCGCCGCTCCAGCAGCGAAGCAGGCTCCAGGCCGGTCAGGGCGGCTATCTCCTCTGGCAGCAGCGGCGAAGGCACGGCCGAGGCGGTGGAGGCTAGCTGGATAGTGGCGAGGTTGCCCGGCGGGAAGACGGTGACGGGGCGACCCGGCACGTCGCAGGCCGAGTAGGGCTCGCCGAGGGGTGCCTCGCAGAGGGGCAGGCGGCGCGAGGGTGCCGCTGCAGCTGCCGAGAGGTTACTGGGGCTCCAGGCACCAGATGTTGCCACCTTGCGCAGGTGCTCGGGAGCTGCGAGGTTGGTGCAGAAGGCGCGCAGCGAGTGCTGGGCCCTGCCCATGGCAGCGGTATCCAGCGTGAGGCAGGTCCCGAAGGGCGTGTCCGCAGACGCTGGAGGCTCGCGCTCCAGCAGGAAGCCGGGCGGGAGACGGGGTTGCAGCTCTTGGAGCCTGCCCAGGAGCTCTAGCACTCTATCTGGTGGAGCCAGGGTCGAGTCTAGGTTGCCGAGCACCAACCACTGCTGCCCTGACTTGGCGGAAGCAGCAAGGAGGTGGTCGTTGGTGAGCGGACCGGGCGGGAGCGCGGCCCAGGGGCTTTCAACGGCGGAGCCGCGAAGCTGTCGGGGAAAGGAGGCACGGAGCCAGCCCAGGCGGCGGCGCAGCAGCGAATGCTCTTGCGCGGGCGCGCCCAGGGTGTGATAACGGCGCACGGTCCAGCCCGCCCGGAGGCAGGCCTCGAGGCCCGTGGCAGCGGAGGTGCCGCACTCCACGACTACCAGCCCTTCTGTGAAGGCGTGCTCCAGGAAGTGGTGCGAGAGCAGGCTGGTGTCGAGGGCGGCGGTGCGGCCCTCGGCAACTCGGCGGGGACGCGGCGGCGAGAGCGAGGTCGCCCGGAGGGCGTCTCGGGCCTCGCGCACGACGCGGTTGGCGGTGAGGTTGGCCTGTCGGGTCAGGAGCTGAGCCGCAGTGCACTCGGGGTCGGCGAAGCGCTCGACGGGGTCAGAGGCCGTGCCGTTGCCGCCAGCGAGCCACTCGTCGGGAGAGGGAGCGAGGGCGGAGCCCTGTCCCGTGACGGTGGCCAGCAGGGAGTACTCCTCGCGAGCGCGCAGCGCCAGGACTTGGACTGCAGACATGAGCGCTGTGGGTTGCGCCGAGGGCGTGATGGTCGGATACGGGACGAGCCGAGGTGGCAGCGGCTTGGCGACGGAGTCCTCGTCCATGCGGGCTCCGGAGCCATCAGCGCTCGAGGGCAGAGGTGAGCGGCTGAGGGTGTCAGCGTTATAGTGGAGCTGGCCTGGCCGATGAGCGACATCGAAGTCGTACTCTTGCATCAAGAGTGCCCAGCGAGCGTACTGCCCCACCAGGTTTTGGTTCTCCATCAGCCAGAGCAGGGGCGCGTGGTCGGTGACCAGGATGAAGCGTGGGCCTATCAGGTAGGGGCGCAGCATCTTCATTGCCCAGCAGGCAGCCAGCATCTCACCCTTGTAGGAGGTGTAGTTGCGCTCGTGCACGTTGAGTGAGCGCGAGATGCAGGCGACCAGGTACTCGTGCCCTTCGTCATCCAGTTGGCCTAGGACGGCGCTGATGCCTACATTGGAAAAGTCAGTGTGCAGGATCAGTTGACGGTTGGGATCAGGCTTGCGCAGCAGCCGGTCGTTGGTCGAGAACTCGGCCTTGAGCTGGTCCAAGGCCTCCTGGTGGCGCGGCTGCCAGGTCTCGGGACCCCACGCGACGCCCTTCTTGGTGAGCTCGTAGAGCGGGTTGGCGATGCAGGCGAAGCGGGGGATGTAACAGCGATAGTAGTTGCAGAGGCCGAGCAGGGCTTGGAGCTCGGTCAGCGAGCGAGGGGGCTGGATGGCTTGGATCGCAGCGACCTTGGCCTGAACCGGGCGGAGCCCGTCAGCGCTCACCATGTGGCCCAGGAACTCTATCTTGTCTGCCGCGACTACGGTCTTGTCGGGATGCAGCTTGATGTTGATCTCGTCCAACATTGCAAGGAACCGGGCGAGATTCTGCTCGTGCTCCTCTGCCGTACGGCCGGTTACTGCGGCGTCGTCGACAAAGGTACACGCAGTCCTGCAGGCCGTACTTCCGCACGTGGTGCGAAAGTACTCGCTGCCAAGCTGCCGTGGCGTTGACGGCGCCATACATCAACCGTTTGTACCGCCAGAGGGTGTTGTTCCACCAGAACGAGGTCTTATCACGATCCTCCTCGGCGAGCGGCAGTTGGTTGAACGCGGCGCGGCAGTCGCACTTAGTAATGAATCGCGCGCCCAGGATGCGATCGAACAGGTCTTCCGGCGCTGGCGGCCGGAAATAATCGCGCACGCTCGCTGCATTTATACGGCGCGCGTCCACACAATAGCAGTACTCGTTGGATTCGTACGAACCGTCAATTCCCTTCTTACGTGGCAGGGTTACATTCATCGCGTACTGCGTGGAGTTGGACGGCTCGATAATGTCGGCACCGTACAGCTCGCGGCACTTGGCATCCTCGACCAACCGCTCGGCAGCCGAATGTCGTCGCGGCGCTTCAAATATCAGGTTGTTGTGCTTGAGTTCGAGTCTCACTTGCCCCAACTCGCCTCTATAGCACCCGATGTCCTTCAGACTCCACGCGAACAAGTGATCGTACTTGCCAAACAACGCTCTCAGACCATCACGCTGTGCCTCGGTCATGTCCGGACGTACGCATAAGGTATAGCCTGCATCCTGCTTGACTAGAGTGGAGTCTTCGGGCGGTGCCCTAGCCCCGTCGGGAGTCGTCACATTCGCGGGAGAAGGTCCAAGTGCAGCTACGTCAGGCGGCTCTGTCGGCGGAGCCGCAGGCCTCTCTACACTAGATGCGTTTGCAGGTGCGGTGCCCGTGACAAAGGTGCTCCGTGGCTCTGCTAGAGGTGTCTCAGCCGAGGGCGAGCCCGCAGGCGGGGCCTGGGGCGGCGAGCGCCTCGCCGGCGGTGCCGGGTCACGCAGCTGGATGCGCCGCATGGCTTGCTCCAGCGGGGTGGTGGCGGGCGACTGCTCTAGCTGCGCCCAGCTCGGAGCCAGCCACTGCCCCCCCTGAGGGTAAGCCGGATGCGGAACGCAGTTGGGCGTCGCGTCCGACAGCCGCCAGCAGCCCAGGAAAACCAGCATCACGATGGCGAAGGTGAAGGTCTTGTAGCTGTTGAGGCGCCAGCGCGCCAGAGTCGCCGACTTGGTGTTGGCGTCGGGCGGTGCGTACTTGCGCTTGGACACCTTGGCGCCCGCCGCGGCCGCCCAGCGCTCCGCCCGTTGCTGCAGGAACTGTCGCTTGACCAGGCTCAGGTACCGGCGGCGCGCCAGCTCCATAGCAGCGAAGGCCTGCGCACGCAGCTCCTCCTGTCGGCGCAGCTCGCGCCTCGCCTGGCGGGCCAGCTTGCGGTTGATGCTGCGCGTGACGCGGCGCAGGATCATGCAGCCCAGCCTCCACTGGACGTGCTCCATCCAGTCATCCAGCTGCTCGTCTAGCTCCGCGTCATCATCAGACTCCTCCTCACTGCTGGTCGAGTGCCAGTCCTCATCCTCGGTGTCGGTGGTGTTGGCACCGAAGGTGTCGTACGGCTGCACGGGGCCGTAGACAGGGCTGGCCGCGATCAGGCGCGCGATGGCCCTGGGGCAGAGCGGGAGGGGAACCCAGATTCCGAAGGTGGCGGCACCGTAAGCAACAGTGCGAGCACCGAGATCGCAGAGCAGGTGCAGGGCGCGAGCAAAGGACATGCCGTAGACGTCGTGGTCAATCAGGCCGCAGCTGGGGAGGGAGCTGGAGCCCTTGGCCTGCGACTCAGTACCGGCGGTGCCGGGAGCCGAGGACTCACCAGTCTCGAGGGGCTCCGCAGCGGGGCTGCGACCGGCGGCGCCGGGCCCGTTGATGCTGCGCTTGGCGGGGGTGTTGGCCTTGACCCAGAAGGGCAGCTGGGGCGGAGTCGCACTGTACTTGCTGTCGGGCAGCGCCTTCCCATCCCGCTCGCCGGCGGGGCCGGGGCCGGAGTTACCACTGGCAGAGTCGGGTTGCTCGTCCCCGGGCATGGTCGCGAGCGGCGGGGCCGGCTCGAGCAGCTTTGCAGACGAGGAGAGCTTGGACTCAGGCTCGGGCTCCGACTCGGGCTCGGGCTCTACCCCCCCCCTGCTCGAAGCCGGGGCCGTCGCTAGGGCGCAGAAGCGGATGGCGTTGTCCGTGTACCGGTTGCAGAGCCAGAGCCGAGTGCGCCAGGAGGCGGTGTCGTCGACGGGGTAGCTCAGCCAGTACTCGTCGCCTGAGGTGCGGACGCTGATGTTTGCCCGCAGCAGGGCGAGGAATGGGCGCCCAAACACGATGCCGTAGGGCAGGTCCTCCACGGGCAGGACGGGTGCTACGGGCACTTGCACCATGATCGCTGCGGGTTCACCTGGGGCGCCGTCGCATCCCAGGGTGCCGTTGATGAAGATGCGTACGTCGCGTGCCGTGCGCTTGGTGGAGTAGCACGACTTCTTGACACCGCGCGCTCCGAAGACCTTGATCACCTCGTCCTCGTGGTAGAGACCGGCGGTAGTGACCGCTGTGTCTTGCAGCACGGCGACGGGAACGCCGTTGAAGAGGTCTTGCCGCATGAGGCAGCATGCCCCGGTGAGGCCCATGTCGACGCTGTACGACGCCGACGTGATGTCGAACCCCGCGCACGTGATCTCGATCTTGGGGAGGCCTTGTGACTCCCACCGGGATCGCTCGTTGTCGCCAAACAGCAGACCGGTGCACAGGTTGTTGCGGTCCATGGGCGTGACGTCGTCAGTGAGTGAGGACCCGTGGTAGCAGGCGGATGCCAGGAAGCAGACGGGAGGCGGCGGCCTCGGCAGGGCGACCGCGGCTTCGCGTTCCGTATAGCGCTGATACGTGTCCGCGCAGCCTTCGCCAAAGATCACGTCTCCTACCATGATGGCCGAAGCCCGGCGCCACATGTAGGCCTGCTGGCTGGCCGGCAGGGCTTGGGGGTCCGAACCAGGTTGCTCGGCCGGTAGCGGAGGCACGAGGGCATCGCGGACTATTGGGGCAGGCAGCGGTGGCGGCAGGTAAGGGTACCTCGACGCCAGAGCCGCAGTCAGCACCGGGGCCTTGGGGGCGAGCTCGGCCCCCGCGGGACGCGGGCCTTGGTCCGCCGAAGCTGCCACCTCCGGAGCTGCGGGCGGAGCCCGAGTCGCGGGGATCGCGGTCGCTTGGCGCTTGGGTGAAGGCACCGCAGGCGGGGCCTGGGCGCCAGCCTCAAGCGCCTCTCGGTTGCGCACTTGAGCGCTGCCGCTGGGACCCGCCGCCGCGGCGTCGTGCTGGGGCGTCGCCAAGGTCGAGGGCCCGGCGGCTGCGGCGGGGGGCACCTCAGGGGGCCGGCTGCGCTCCTTGCGCGGCGGTGGCGGGGCAGGCTGAGGCGCCGGGAGCGGTCGCTGCTCCCGCCAGCTGATGGTCTGCCCCTTGAAGGCGAGCCAGTCCCTGAGCTTACGGCACCAGTCGATGTACGCACCGATGAAGTAGGTACTGGAGTGGACGTGGCGATCACTCTGGCGGTAGACGGAGACATTGGGGCGATCTAGGTCGGGGCCCATGCGCGCCAGCACCTCCTCCTTCCACCGGCACTCACGGCGAAGCTGCTTGTCACCTCGGTCGTACGCCCTGGCCAGGGGGAGCGCAGGCAGGTCCTCAGGCCATGGTTGCAGATCGACCTCGTTAACGGGCTGGAAGAAGCCCTTGATGTCCAGGCTGCCGAGCGAGTCCTGCAGCTCCGGGGTCCACCGCAGCAGCGTGGGTCCGCCCAGCAGGGCGTGCAGCAGGCAGTAGTCCTGGCTGTGCCGCGACCAAGGTGGGTAGCGCAGCGGGTTGCCGAGCCGGGGGCCGGCACCTCGGTAGTTCTCGTGACCAGGGAAGACGGCCAGATCTCGGTAAGCCTGCAGCTTCGTCGCCTCGCGCAGGCAGCTGCAGAGGGTGCAGGGACGGCGTGAGCCTGAGAGCCGTCCAGGCGTCCCAGGGGATCGGCTGCGGGACCTCTGCGGAGAGCCCGAAGGTCGGCGGCCACCAGCTCCACCACTGCCACTGCGGCGGGGTTGACGGTCGCCTGAACGCTCGCGCTCGTGGTCACGGCCTCGGCTCTCAGCACCTCGGTCGCGGGAGCGGGAGCGGCCGCGGCTGGACTGACGCCCTTCATCTCGGGATGAGGCGGGACGCCGTGGGTGGTCGTGCGTAGCCAGGGCCTGGATCTCGGGACCCCCCTTCGGCAGAGCCGAGGCGGCGGACGTCGGCGCTTGGGTGTGGTGTGGCTCCACCTCCTCCTCGAGTTGGGGCCCAGACAGCTCCCCTCGCGCGTCAGCCTCCGCCAGCTCCTCGTCCTCGTACACGAGCATCTCCTCCTCGTCCAGCTCCTCCGCAGTGTCGAGGCTGGTGGCGAAGGCCACGCTGGCGCCGTCCACGGGGCTCCAGTCCCATATGCGAATGCGGCGGTCGCTCAGTCCCAGCGCAGACGCCAGCGGGCGAGCGCAGTCGCTGGGATCGAACCGTACGGTGGGGATGTGTACGGAGACGGTCTTGAGCTGGGCCTTGGCCTCAGCCACCGGAGGTGGCGAGGGCTCGAAGGGCAGCAGGGCCGTGGCGTAGCAGGCACGGAGCGAGGCTGCCACCTTCTCCAGCTCCGGCGGGGCCGGAACCAGCGCCACGTGGCCGTTGATGGACTCGTCGCCCTGGTGCAGCCCGGAGCGGAAGCGGAGGTGCGGGCGCGGGTAGTAGTCGTACAGCATGCCGCACTGGTGGAAGAGCGGCCCGCCCCACAGCATGGTGAAGAGACCGGCAGCCCAATCGTCGGGGACGACCAGGAAATCCCCGCAGACGCGCAGCTCGGACGCGGTGCCAGGCGTGATGACGTTCCACACGCGGGCGATGCCGAGGGGTCGGCTGCTCTGGCGCAGGGACTTGACGCCGGCGTTACAGGGCTCCAGCTTGACGCCAAGGTTTTTGTACAAGCTCTGGACCATCAGACCCACCGTGTTGCACATGGTGTCTGGCCCGATGCCGGGAGGGAAGATCAGGGTGCCGTCGGCCTTGAGCAGGCCAGCGCCGCGCTTGGGGTCGCTGTTGTCGACGTAGTGAAGGGAGCTGGCGAGCTCGCTCTTCAGGTACTGCTTGATCTCCTCCATCTTGGAGCCGGCGGTGGCGGCCGTAGATGAGCAGGCGAGGGCGGAGGCCTCGGGCACCACCTCGGGGGCCTTGAGCAGATCCAGCAGCTCGGCCATCATCTTGCCCAGGATCTCGAGCGCCGCCGCCGTCTTGCCCGGAGCCATGGGGCCGAAGCGGACGTTAGAGCTGCCATCCTTCATGTGCGAGAAGGAGACCTGCTCCACGGGCGGCAGGCGCATGGAGCTGGGCAGCGGCCCGGGGGGCAGCTGCCGGAAGCTGGCAGGCATAGGCTCCTTGGCGGTGTTGAAGGCCGCGGTCGAGGGGGCCTGCGGCGGCCACACGGTCTGGCCCTGGATTGGCGTTGGCGGCCCAGTCGGGGACACGGCGGGGCCGGTCTCCTTGCTGGCGAAGGTGCCGACGCTGTTGCACGCGCTCATACCCCCCCCCAGCTGGGAGACCGAAGCCGACGTGGCCAGGGCTGCGCCGGGGGTGCCGTACTCCACGTACGTGACGAACGTACTGTTGTACGGGTGCTGGGCCACCGAGAGGACGTCCGTGTGCAGAGCAGACGCCGTGCTCGGCGCGTACGAGGATGGCGGTGGGTGCGAGAAAGGCGGAGCCCCGTAGCCCATGGGCCAGGACGGTGGCGGCGGCACACCGGGCGGCGGGACCGCCGGGGCCCGGAAGGAGGCCGAGGACGCGAAGGCACCTGCAGGCGGAGCCTGAGGGCCCTGGCCGTAGCCGTAGCTGTGGCCGTACGACGAGGGCGGCGGCGTGGAGTAGCCATAGCCGTAGCCGTAGGACGCGGGGCCCTGGCCGTAGTGCAGCGCCGCAGGCGGAGCCTGGGACTGCAGGTACGGCGAGGCCTCAGCAGCGTAGGCCGCATGCTGTGGGTTGCCCTTGCCTCGGTTGTTGTCCTTGGGCTTGGCGTAGTCCTGCATGCGGGGGCGGTCGCCCTGCGGCTGCTGCTGGCGCGGCGCTGAGAGCAGTGCCGCGTACTCCGGCTTCTTGCGGACCAGCTCCGCCCAGGCGTTGTCCATGTTGATGGACTTGGGGTGGCCGGGCAGCGCGGTCAAGTTGCCGGCCTTGGCGTTGGCCGTGCAGAAGTCCACCGAGTGGTGCTTGGCGTTGCAGAAGGAGCAGTCGCCCGTGGAGCCGGTGGCGGGGCCGGGCTCCGCCTTGGGCCAGCGGGGCTTGCTGCCGCCGCTCGACTGCTGCTGCTGCTGGCGCCCGCCCGCCTGGCCGCCGTAGCCCTTGCCGTGGTCCTGGCGACCGGAGTGCGTGGCCAGAGCCGAGACGCTGTTGGCCATGCGCTTGATCTGCGACGAGAGGCGGGCGATGTCGGCCGAGCCCACGCCGGGGGTGCTGGTGCTCTCGGAGACGGGGCCAGCAGACGTGGCGAACGTCTTGACCTTCTTGGGGTCCTTGACCTTGCTGTCGGCGGCCTCCTGCTCGACCCGGAAGGCACTGTAGATCTCGTGGCAGCGGACGATGGCCTTGGCGAGGTCCCAGGCGGTGGGGTCGCTGTCCTCCTTGCCCAGGTAGCTGACCTTGATGGTGTCATTCATGAAGCTGGCCTTGACCCAGTGCGACTCCATGACGGCCCAGAGCCAGCGCTCGGTGCGGACGCGTCTCGAGATGCTGGCCTCGCTGATGGGCCTGACGATGGAGAGGAAGCGAGCACCCGCCGTCATGGGGTCCTCGAGGGGCTCGACGCCGAAGTTGTCGTAGCTCTTCTTGGACGTGGGGTCCTCGCGGCCGAACTTCTTGGCCAGGGCCTCCAGCAGGTACTCGCAGGCGTCAAGCTTGAGGTCAGGGAGCTTGGCCTGGCCCTTGTACTCGGGGGGATTGGCGACGCCGGCGTGGAGCAGGGTCCACTTGTCCTTGTGCTCAGTCAGGGCCTCGGCGCCCTCGGTCGCACACCAGCCTTGCACGACCAGGTTGAGGTTGTTGCCCCCATCCTTGGTGAGCCCACCGGCCATGCCGGCGAGGATGAGCTCGGCTATCAGGGCCTTGTTGTCGCCTCGGTCGCTCATGGCCCACTGCTTGACGAACAGGCGAGCGGACTGCAGGAAGGCGGGAAGGGAAGTTGGCTTAGCATCGAAGCTGGGGCAGTTGCGGTCGCCCATGTCTTCGTCTTCACTCCACCTGGGCGGAGCCGGGGGAGCTAGCTGGGCAGCAGGTGCCGGCGCAGGCAGCGCCGGGGCGGGAGGAGGTTGCTCCCCGTCGCCCTCCTCAGCAGGTGCTAAGTCTAGAGCCCCCGCAGCCGCAGGCTGGGGAGGCTGTGCTTGATCGGCCGGGGCGGGGCCCGGGCCGAGATCTTGTTGCTCACCAGGCGCGTCGGGCGGTGCCGGCAGGCGATGTCCGAGCTCTCCGGTGAGTGCAGGTAGAGCCCCCGCAGCCGAGGGCTGCGGGGCTGGCGGAGAGGGAACGCGGGCGGGGCCCGGTCCCGAAGACGCTCCAGCAGCGCTGCCACCGGAGTTGGAGCCAGAAGGACCTGCAACATCGTTGCAGGTTGGCTCAGTCGCGAGGTCGGCCGATGGCGCGCGACGATGTTGAGGCTCACCGGAGCCTCCGGAGTTCGACGGCCCAGCACCGGCGGAGCCGGTGGGGTCTTGCTCAAATAGTGGGTTGCCGCGAAGAGCAGTTGTAGCCGTTCGCGGGTCAGCGAAGCCTCGTCCGCGAGTTGGGCTTGCAGGTGCCGAGCGTATGGGAGTACCTGCGTTTCGGGCGTTCAGCAGGGCAGCCAAACGATCGATCGGGAGATTAGCCTCCTGCTCTTCTTGCCTACGGAGCTCGCGCGCCGCAGCTCGACTCGCGGTCGTGGACACAGGCGTGAGCTGAGGAATCGGCAGAGGCGCGGCCGCGGGCCCACGCCTATCAGCACCAGACGCAGTCTGTTGCTTAGACTTCCTAGAAGCCTCCTTGGAAGCCAGATCGCAGCGCGGGCGGAGCCCGGAGCGATTGAGTCTGGAAGTCCGTAGCGCGCGGCGCCAGCGGACGAAAGACAAGTCGGAAGCAAATCGGCGAGCAAAGACGCAGGCGGTGCCTGGGCTCACTTCTAGGACCAGCGCCGAGGCTCAGCAGCTGGGTCGAGCGAAGGCTCCTCGGGAAGTCGTCGGATGGCACAGAGACTGCGCCGCAGGCGCTAGAGGCAGCAGAGCAGCAACACTCTAGTAGTTACAGTCACAGCAGAGTAGATCCGCAGCAAGTAGTAGTAGCAGCAGTGCTTCCGACTTGCTAGTCGGAAGCTGGGCGTTGGCCTAAGTCCCCCCGATCGGAAGGGTTCATTGCCGTACCTCAGGTGCTCATGCCACGTGTCCCACGAGGCAAACCCTGGTGTCACAACCCTAGTCACGACCCTAGACGTACCCTCCAGCACAAAGCAGCAGACCAACCACAAACCTCCAGCACCCTACCTCAACTCCCAACCGGCAACCATACTGTGACAGCGACGGTACTGTGCTCTGTCAAGCCTGAGTATGCCTTTAGGTTTTGAATGGAGGTGCCTGTTTCGCTTCATGCGGTGAGCGAGCACAGCAGCTGTGGAGCCTTGACACCCATCATCACCCTTGTGCCTGTACCGTTCCCCTGGCACCTTGCTGTTCGGTCCCAATCCTACCGATATGCCTCAGGGCGCCCGTGGCTCTGAACGTGACATACCCAGCAAGTGGCGCTGTCTCTCAACCCATGCGCCCGATACCCGCTCAAGACACAGCCCAGCATTTCGCGTTGCTCGTAACCCCTGCCCCTCTGAAGGCGGTTCGGGCCGGTATCAGCACATCCCTAGGGCTAGCTTAGGGTGGCGACAGAGCCTCAGAGCTTGGCCCCCGGCCCGCCTGACTTGTCCCAATTGACCCCGCCCCCGACCCACGAACCCGGAAGCTCACAAAGAAGCAGTGCTTTAAGCAGGTCCTTGTCCCCGGTGAAGGGCATACGCGGGGCCCCTCGAGCTGCCCCACAACTGCGCGCTAGGGCCATAGCCGCAGAGATTTACGGGCGGAAGCTCGAGGGAATGCGCGCCGGCTCTTCGCTGTTCCGTAGCGGCTGGTCAGCTGGAGGCTGTGTCACCCCCCGCCAGCTGCGCTGCGTATTCGTCCGGCACACCGAAGGGACTGCGCAGGGGAGAGCGCGATGGCCGTTCCACGTCCTTTCGCGGCTGCTGCAACTGTCGACTGGACGCTGTGAACCTGTACCGCCCGCTGCGCTGCCCACTCGTCCAGCGCACGGCCAGGGCCCTCCAGGCGCTTGCCAGTGGCGCCTTTTCCGCAGTCCAGGGACACGAAAGAGGCAAGGGTCCGGTGCGAAACGGAGCCGTTACATGCTGCGTAGCTCAAGAGTAGAACGAGTTGAAGGACCACACTAGCAGCAGCACCGTCACCACACAGCAGGCCTGCGGGGCGCAAACACGAGAGGGGCCGGGACTTCAGACGTGCGCATTGCTGGAGCCAGCCAAAGGACCACCCACGATCATCACACCCCTCCTCGCCGTCCCACGTCCTCCTTCACGCGCCCATCCCAGGCTTCTCTAAGTCGACCAGCGCCGCTCCGCTATCGCAGCCCTCCACCCCCTGCATCCCGTCTCCACCCAACCTCCGCGCCCGCTCACGTTTAGCGGAAGCGGCGCAGCGACAGGCTGTTGCGGCGCTTCCAGCTGGCGCGCTTGCTGGGCCGGGTCTTGCTGGCCTTGTGGCCCTTGGCGCGCAGGCCGCGGTAGTGCTTGCCGGCGGAGGTCAGGCCGCGCAGCTCGCGGTGCTTGTGCACGGGGTTGCACAGCCAGTTGATGCGGGCGTCCTGAACGGGGGACAAGAGGGGGGCGGGGGGAGGGGCAGCGAGGTGGGGTTGGTGGACGGGCTGGGCAGGTAGTGGGGGATTGGGAGCGGAGGCCGAGGCTGTGACCAGACAGCTTGTGGCGCTGAGCTGGCTGAGAGCAGGAGAGGCTGGCGTCCCAGGACCGGCAGCCGTGGCCAGCGCTCGGGGCCAAGCGGAGGCGCCCGCCCCCGTTGGAGCAGAATGAGCTCCTTGCCGGCCGCCTCGGCTGCGCTGGAGCCATGGTACAGCTGCGTGCTCGCCCCAGGCGCGACGCCCCGGGGGCCGGAGACCGGGAGCTGGGAACAGAGGGTGCCAGCCCGGCGGAAGGCAGCGCTCCGTGAGCCCCGGCATCGGCATGGGCTCCAGCATCCGCCCCAGCCGCTGCGCCTTCGCCCTCCAGACTCCATGCTCCAGACCGCAGATGGGGCTGGGCTCCGAGGCTGAGGCTGACGCAGCTCCAAAGCTCCAGCGCTGTGGCGACCAAAGCCGCCATGGCCGGCGCCCACTCCCCCTTCTTGGGTCGAGAGGGGGAAGGTCCCCTGCCCCCCAGCCTGCCCCGGCCACCCCAGTGCCAGCTGTGCGGCTCCCAGTTGCTCACGTTGCGGATGGTGGTGTGGGCGACGTCCACCATGATGACCTCGAAGTACTTGTAGCACGAGTCCTGCGAGGCGAGACATCCCGGAATCAGCGACCGCGGTCTGCGACCCCGCCGACAGCCGATCACGACGCCTTGCGCTACTGACCTGGTTGACCCAGTACGAGTTCAGGACGCGGAGGCCACCGCACTTGCGGCCGACGCGCTCCTCAGCGACGTTGCGCAGGTTGCGGGTGGGCTTCAGCTGGGTGATGCCCTGAGAGGCGGGCTTGCCGTAGACAATGCCCTGCACGCCAGAAACGGTGCAAGCGTGAGCGAGGCTGCCAGTGAAGCGCGCCAAAGCCGCCATCGGCGCACCTTGTGCACCGGCCGCTTGCGGTTGCCGCGGCGAACGCGCACGCGGTAGACGACGTAGCCCTGCTTGGCCTTGAAGCCCAGGCGGCGAGCCTTGTCCGGGCGCGACGGGCGCGTCAGGCGCACGATGCTGGGGAGCTGGCGGTACTCCCAGCAGCGCACGCGCAGGAGGAAGCGGAGCACATCGCTCTGCTTCTTCCGCCACAGCTCCTCCACGTACTGCGATCAAGCGGAAGGGGAGCAGAGCCCGAAATTGTCGGCGGCGGAAGCAACAGGCCGTCAAAGCAGCTAGGAGTCTGTATAAGCGAGAACGCACCTTGTAGGCGCCCATGGTTGTGTCCGCTTCGAAAAGGAAGAGGTAGGAGCGAGTCCGCGTTCTTCTTTTGCCCCCGACCGTACGACAGTGGGGCCAGAATTCTGGGAACAGCGCAAGCGTCCTCGCAGCGGCACAAGCACTCGAACTAACACTCCGCACTTCAAAGAGCACGTAGCGTTCTTGGCGGGAGCGACTCTGCCAGGGCGCAAATCACAGGATCCTCGATCCTCGGCTTCCTCGCTACCGCACGCCGAGCGCCTGGGCGACAGACCTAGACAGAGCCCGCTGACGTAGGAGCGGTCTTGTGGAGGCAAGCTGGCCGCGTGCCAGGGCACTTTGGCTTCCGTTTGGCGAGCTGTGTTGAAGCCCCGACGCAACGCTGGACGCCTCGGGTTCAGAGCCCCGTCGGGGGCGAGGGGCCCGCATGCCGAAGGCGGCGGCCCCAAGGTCTGGAGTGATGGAGGCGGAGGGCCCCTGTGCGATATGCAAGCGGACGGTGAGCGGTGCGCTAGGGTTCGGGTTTGACCGCCAAGCACGCGTGCCCGACCGCCCAAGCGGTGGCCTCAGTCTGCAGCAGCTACCCTGCATCGCAGCTTCTGTCACAGCTACGCCCCGGGCACTCTCACCTGGCTACCGAAGCCCAGCCCTCGCGACCCCAATTTCCCGCGCTCCCCCAACCCTTCGCCACGCCTTCCCCCCGCCCCCCCCTCCGCCGAACCTGAGCCCCCCGCCCTCTCTCCTGCAAGTGACTACCCGCCAACCCACCTTGTCTCCCGCGTTGTAACCTCCTCAGGAAACGTCGCGCTGGCGCCGCATGGTGATTAACCAAGAGGTGGTGGTCGTCTGCAACATCTGCGGAACTCATGAGGGCCGCACCCGGCGGGGCTGGAAGGGCGGCGGCAAGGCCGCTCTCCTAGCGGCAGCCACCGATTCCAGCCCCAGGGGCGGAGCCGGTGGCGCCGCCGCCGCAAAGCCACCGCGCCTCCGCCGGGCGCGGCTCGCCGGCGCTGCGTCCGCGGCGGCGACTTCTCTAGCGGGGGCGGTTGGGGCGGGGATCGACGACCCGCCCATCACGGGCGCGGGGGGTGCCACGCCCTTCTCAGCCGCGGACGTGCTGCTGAGCCTGGGCGGACACGCCGCCGCGGACGGCAGGTGCGTGGTGCCGTACCTGGTGTGCTGTACGTACGGCATGCGATGGGGGTTGGGGAGGGTGCGACGCGTGGAGCCCGGGGTCCCGCGGGCGATGTGGGTTGCACATGGGCACGCGGCGGGGCGCACTCGGCGCTGCTCTGAGTTCGGTGTTGGGAGCCAGTCACCGGGAAGGGTGACATCTCCCTCACTTTTGGGCCCTGAGCCCCGTTCAACTCGCCTGCTCCCCGCGCGGTCCAGGTCCGGCATCGGCGCAGCGGACGGGGCCGGCGGCAGCGGAGCCGCCGCCAGCGAAAGCCCGCGCAAGCGGCGGCGCCTGGGGTCCGCCAGCACCAACACGGCCCCGATCGGGGGCGCTGGGGAGGCCGATCCGGACCCGTACGTTGGCTTCGCCTACGTGCCGGGCCTCGGGGTCGGGGACCTGGAGGCTGCTGAGCCCCCCTTGGGCGCCCTCCCAGCGGACGCTGATCTGGCGTACGGCGCAGATCCCGAGGACGCCCTGATCACGGGGCCATCCGTAACCGTGACCGTCCGCGCGTTCCAACCGGCGAATGCCGTACACGCCGTACAGACCGTACGGCATTCGCCCAAGGTCGAGCCGGGCGTGGACGCAGATGCGGAGGCGGAGGCGGGGGTTGCGGAGGAGGAGGAGCAGGGCACTTCTGCGCCCATGCCGCCCGCCTGCGAGGACGGCGGGGCCATGGCACCTGAGGCGGGGGACCCCACGTTCAGCGGAGGCCTCTCCTCCCGCCCGACCCACCACGACTCGGTACCACCAGGGGAAGGGCCGGGGGAAGAGCTGGGGGAAGGGCCGGCGGAAGAGCCGGGGGAGGGGCTGGGTGAAGAGCCGGGGGAGGGGCCAGGGACAGCGGCCGAGGCAGCCGGGGGAGGAGCTGGGGAGGGGGCAGGGCAAGGGCCAAGCGGCGGCGGGGAGCTTGGCGGCGGCGCGTGTGTGCCCAACGAGGCCGACCCACATCGATCCTCGCCCGAGCTGGACGACGCAGAGGCGGAGGCGCTGGCGGCGGTGCGTAGCGTGGAGGCGCTTCAGCGGCGCATGCGGGCAGCGGCGGCGGAGGCGGCGGAGGCGCGGGCGGCGGCGGAGGCAGCACAGGCGACGGCGGCGGCGGCGATGGCGCAGGCGCAGGCCGAGGCCGCGGCGGCGGCTGCGGAGCGGGAGCAGCGGCTGGCGGCGGAGGCGGCGGCGGCGAGCGCTCAGGCGCAGGTGGTGCACGCCGAGGCGCGGGCGGCGGCGCTGGAGATGCGGCTGAGGGAGCTGGAGCCCCTCGTGCTGAGGGTTCAGGAGCTGGAGGCCCTGCTGGCGGAGCGGCACGAGGCAGCGGAGGCGGAGGCCGCCGCCGCCGCCGCGGCGGCGGAGGCGGAGCTGGAGGTGGGAGGTGCCGGCGGCGGGGTTGAGGCCGCCGGGGAAGGCGAGGAGCCGGGGGCGTACTACCTGGGGCCGGGGGCGGAGGGCGACGGCGAGGGCGAGGTGGTGGTGGAGGGGGAGGAGGAGGATGACGCGTACTACTTCGCCGAGCCTGACCCCCTGCTGGCGACCGAGTAGGCAGCGGGGGGTGGGGGAGGGAGCCGCAGCGGTGCTGGCTGGACCCAGGTGGGCTGCAGGGCTGCAGGCCCCCTGCTGGCGACCGAGGGGCCCACCCCAGGGCGACCGGGGGCCAGGCCCGACCCCCTGCTGGCGACCGAGACGGCAGCGGGAGACCCCAGAGCGCGCCGGTGGTTTGCATCATCTCGGCTCCGGCGCTGTCGGGACTTAGGGAACCCCAACGCCCATCGTGTGGGCTTCGGGCATAGGGTGGCTTAGGCGCTGTCAGGACCTAGGGCACCCGGCCTCCTGTGCGCGTGGGTGGGAAGGCGTAGAGGGTAGGGGGGGCTCTGGCGTGCATGGTAGCTACACGGGGGCAGGCGCTGAAACAGGAGCCGCCTCCGCCTGTGGCTGGGTGCGGGGGTAAGGTATCACACATGTGCAATATGCGCGCGCGTCGGCCGGGGTACGAGTACGGAGGCTCGGGCGGAGCGGTGGAGGGTGCGTGTCGCCTGCGCGCACAGCACCGGACTGGCTGCCAGGCCGGCAGGGAATCGAGAACGAGGGCTTGCAGAGTTGAAGATGCATGCAGGTGGGGCGACATTACATTGTGACTGGACATTGAGCTTCGTGGGGACGTCCGGGGTGACTTGGGTCGACGAATTCGCATTTCTATCGATGAACCCTGAACCATCGGCCCCCTGCTCTCAGTATCTGATGTTGCTGACGGGTGCCGAGCGGCGGCAACTGGGCCAGCGGAAGGTGGGTAGAACCGTGCAGCCTATCAGCCTCTGTCCAGTTATACTTTACGGGCAAGGAGATACGCCTTCAAGTCACCCCTGCTCGCCTGCACGCACAACACCGGGGGCCTCGACACCAAGAGCCAGAAAAGTACTGTTTGCGCGCGCGGCTGCCCCTAGGTCAGCCCCTGCCTCGGCGATGCACATTGCTGGCACCCTGCCTTCTTCTCTCGCGTTGCGACAGCGCGCTCAGCTGCATCCCCCTTCATCATCGTCCGGACTACGCTGAAGTCATCTGCTCAGCAGTGCTCATCTCGAAGTCAGGTTCCCTGCATCCGTTACAGGAAGCTCCAGTTATCTCTCGCCGGTGCGGCGTGTGTGTGTCTTCGTCCGTGCGGGGCCATGCCAAACCAAGCGCTGTGCCGCATGCGCCCTCACACCTCGTGTCGGCGTGGACAATGCGTCCCCGCCCCTGCCCCCCGCGCAGTCCGTTTGACCCGTCCAAGCCTACCTATGTGTACAACCACCTCCTGCGCATCTCACGACGCGCAGCCGCTCGTACGGCAACCGATGTGCCGCCGATCCGCGCAAACCGCTATACCCTGATCGCATCTACCCCTAAACCCCAAGCGGACCCGAAGGACTCTAGCCCCCAACGCCAGAGGTCAGGCAGCCCGAGCCTCTTGTGAACCCGAGGCCACGCAACCCAGACCCTCCTGCCGGAGGCCGCAAGGCCCGCCCCCAAGCTCGGCCCCTCCTGCAGAGCCGCCCTGCGTCCTCTCCGCCACGCATCGCTGAGCGCACACAGCCCGCGTCCTTGCTCCCTCTCCGCCCCCGCGTCGTTGCTGCGTCACGCCAGCCCAGCTCCGTCCCCTCCTCCTCTTCCACCTCCTCCTCCTCCTCTGCTGCTGCCGCTCCTGCCCTCCACCTCCACTCTGTGGAGCGCGCTCACAGTGGGCGCTTTCGCTCACAGCCGCCTCACGAGGGACGGGCCGCTCATACCAGCGGCACCGCCTGAGGGCATCGTCGCCAGCAACACAGCCCGCCTCGGAAGGGGCGCCGCGGCCTTAGCAAGGCGCTGCGGGGCGCTTACTTCTCGGCGGCCAGCCACTTGGCGGCGTCAATGCCGTAGTAGGTGAGGATGAGGTCGGCGCCGGCGCGGCGGAAGCACGTCATGGCCTCCAGCACGGCGTCCTTCTCGTTCAGCCAGCCGCGCTCGGCGGCGGCCTGGGGGCGGATGAAGGGGTGGTTGTGGGTGGGGGGGATGTTAGGGCTTGGTGAGCGGCGAGTGAGCGGTAAACTCCTGGTCTGTCCGGCGCAAGGACGCGCACGAGCCCCCTCCCAGCCCCCCTCACCCTGCTCGCAAAACACGCGCGCTCCAACCCCCCAGCCCCCCTCCCCCAGCCCCCGTCTGCCCCACCTTGAGCATGGCGTACTCGCCCGACACGTGGTACACGGCCACGGGGAGGGGGGAGGTGTCGCGCAGCAGGCGCACGACATCCAGGTACGGCATGCCGGGCTTGACCATCATGATGTCGGCGCCCTCGGCCTCGTCGGCCTTGGCCTCGCGCACGGCCTCGCGGAAGTTGGCGGGGTCCATCTGGTAGGTCTTCTTGTTGGGGGGGATCTTGCTGCGGGGCGGGGAGGGGATCGAGTGGGAGGGGAAGGGGAAGGTAACCACACGCAACAGTGCAGCAGCAGCTCAGCGGCAACGAGCGCCACGAGTCCCTACCCGAAGCTCCCCAGCACTGCCCCGGCAGTGCCCCCAAGCCAGCGTCCGCATCTCGAGAGCTCCCCTGCTAAGCCCCCTTCCCTGGCCCGCAAGGTCCCGTTCCTTCCAGGACCCGCCCGGTGCTCCGGTCCCGCCCCGTCCCGCCCGGGTGCTCACCGGTGCGCCTGGCCGGCCTTGGGCGCCGAGGCCAGGGCGTCACGGAAGGGGCCGTAGTAGGCCGAGGCGTACTTGGCCGTGTACGACATGATCGACACGTTGGTGAAGCCCTCGCGGTCCAGCGCGCGGCGCAGGGCGCCCACGCGGCCGTCCATCATGTCCGAGGGGGACACCACGTCGGCACCGGCCTCGGCCTGGCTCACGGCCTGGGGGGGGGGGATGGGTGCGGTGGGGGGTGCGGTGGGGGTTTAGGGCGACGGGGCCGTGGATCGTAGGGGCCAGCGTCCGAGCCTGGGTTGATGCCGAAGCTCCCGGCGCCGTCTGACGCGCAAGCTCGCTCCCATCCAGTCTGCGCGCCAGATGGGCCCAGCCAAGCCGAGGGCCTTCCTCCGCTCCAATGCTCCGCTCCTGCAATCCCCCGTTCACTGTCTGGCGAGTCCACGCTCGCGTGCCCCTGTCCCCCGCACGCGCTCCCATTCCTCTCCCGCCGCTCACCTCTCCCATCCCCCTCCCGCCGCTCACCCCCCCCGAATCCGCATCCTTGCCCCCTGCCCTACGTCATCGCTCAGCCTTAGCCCGCCTCCACGTCCCATCCGCCACCTCTCATAATTAGCCCACCGCCATCCCCCCTGCCCCCACCCGCCCATCCCCCAATCCCCCCATCCGCCAGCCGCACCTGGCGGCACAGGTACTCGATGGTCTCGTCGTTCAGGATGACGCCCGCGTCCGACACAATGCCGTCGTGGCCGTCCGAGTTGTAGGGGTCCAGGGCAACGTCCGTGTACACCTGGGCGGGTGGGGGTGGAGGGGGGATGGGGGGTCCGAAGGTGGGGAGGGCAGCGGGAGGCGGTCAGGTGGGGGCGCGGTGTAGTTGAGCGATGTGCAATGCCTGCCCCTCTGAACAGATCCGCTGATGGGGAGGGCACAGGCAGCGAGGAGGAAGAGAGGGAGTCAAGCATCCGACTGGGCTGAGGTCAGGTGCCCGCCCATCGACCGGGCTAAGGTCAGGTGCTTGCCCCGCTGACCAGTAAGACTGGTAGCGTGGTATCCGGATGGGCCGGATGGGCCGAAGAGAGGCGCCTGCCCCGCTGCCCGCTGCCCAGAACCGCTGGCTGGCTAACGACGGAGGGCTGTTCACTGGCCCAAACCGGTGCTCCGCAGGAGAGCAGAGCCCCCAGGTGACAGGCTGCAGCAGGGGGGGCGTGCGGGCCCGCAACCCCGAGGGAGGAGTGGTCGCGCGTCCAGCTGGCCGCTTCCTGCGTGCCGCCCACACCGCAGCCCCTGCTCGTGCACGTGCCCATCATCGCGGCTCGCAGGTCCGCCGCCTGCGTGTCCGCCTTTCCTAGGGCCGCTTCGTGCCTGTGGTGCTTGCCGTGCGGAGAGATTCTTGTGCAAGGGTTGCACTGCTGACAGGGGTGTTGCTCACCTCGAGGTCCGGGAAGTTGTCCTTCAGCAGGCGGATGGTGCGCTGAGAGAGGCCGTTCTTGTTGAACGCCTCCTCGGCGGTGGGGGTCTTTAGGTGGTCGGGGGTCTGTGGGGGCGTGGGGAAGCAGGGGAGCATCGCAGGTGAGGCGGGGGGCGAGAGGGCGGGGAGGTGCTGGGACGGGGGCGAAGGATGGCGCGGAGGACATGTCCTCACCTTGGGGAAGATGACGACCTGGTTGACGCCGTACGACCGGGCCTCAGCAACGTAGTCAATGACGTTCTTGCCGTAAGCCAGGCGGAAAATGCCGGGCATGGACGGAATGGGGACGTTGTTGCTGCTCTCCTCGTGCACGAAGATCGGCAGGATGAAGTTAGCCGGGCTCACGATGCACTCCCGAATAGCCGAGCGGAAGGTCTCGCTGCGGCGGTTGCGGCGAGGGCGCGAGGGCAGGTCCTGCGATGCGGCCGCAACAATCGTGACTTGGGGTCCCATCGCTCCCGCAGATCAGAGCCGCGCTACATACCTGGGGAGACACGACGGGGGTGCCGGGGGGCACGCCGGTCTGCGGGGCGCAGGCAACCAAGTCGTTAGTCGCTCCGCATTGCCGACTGAACGAGACCCGCGCTCGCGTACCCGGGCCTTGGCGCCGTTCGTCACGGCCGGGCGGGTGATCTCCGCAACGTTGCAGACCACCATCGAGCGGCGGGAGACGCCCACGGGCGCCTTGGCCGAGACGCGCATCGAGGTCTGCATCTTTGTGGGTCCTGAGCTAGGACTAGATCTAATTCGTCCGCACCGTAGACGGTATGTGTACACGCCAATTGCACAAGGCCGGGGCAGCGAACGCTCACAAGGCTAAGACCCTGCTTGCATCGGGGCTTGCATCGCGCTCGTACATCGCGCCACGTTGCGCCTTCCCGCTGAAGCGCAATACAGAGGCAAAAACTATGCAGACTCCCATCGCATTGGGGCAAGCACCCGACATGCGCGTGGGGTCGGGGGCGGGGCTCTCGCAGCGCGACAGCTGGCGATGGCAAGGCCCAGGATGGCCTGGGGTCCCTTGCACCGCTGTACCGCCTGCCCGCTGCCCCCCAAGGCCCCCCAAAACCGTGCTCCAAGGCTCCCGCACTCACAAGATGTATGTATCAAGCGGACCCCAACTAGAAATCTTCAGCTGCAGCCACAAGCTAAGCGCATGATGACCTATGCTGCCCACGCCCGAACAATCATGCAACACCCCACCCATCAGTTCCTGCCCTCCGCAAAATCTGCACCGCTCCTCTCTCTTGCTGCACCTCACGCTAACCCCACACATCTCACCCCTCCTGCCCTGCCAACGCGTGGCTGCTCCTCCATTTCACCCCCCCGTTACCCCCCATCTCCCATTTCCCGTGCCTACACCTACTCCTCCTTTGCATGCCCAGCTCCGTACCCGGGCCCCTGCCTCCCGCCTATTCCCGTAACGAGAGACGTCAGGAACGCCGCGACTCCCCCCCTTCCCCCACCTGCGGTCGTCCTTTCCACACACCCTGCCACACCCCCTCCCGCCGCCCCGCCGCCGCTGACCCCACCAGGTGCGGGTCCTGGCTGACTAAACCGCCTCGGGACCGCCGCAGGCCCAGGGACGCTGTGCGAGGAAGCGCCCAACCAACCGCCGGCGCTGGCACTGGTGCCCACGTGAGTCACGCTGGCCTGTGGCGAGCTCACGGCATTAGTCAGCAGCGCCGCCGATGACGCGGACGCCGTGGACGGCACCGGCGCCGCCACCGCCGGTACGGAGCTGAGTACGTCAGCCAGCTCTGGGCCCGGGCGGGACCCGGGCCCGGCGTCGGCGGGAGCTGGGGAGGGGCCGGCGGCCGCCGCAGCGGCGGCGGCGGCATTGGCAGAGGCGAAGGGCTGCGCGGGCTGGGCGGAGCCAACCAGGGCAGAGGCAGCGGCGGCGAGGGCGGCGGCGGCGGTGCTGCTGGCGGCGCCCGCCGCCACCGCCGCCGCTTGCGCGGCGGCGCCGCTGAAGGACGTGGCGCCGACGGGCGTGGCGGCGGAGGGCGTGTTGCCCGCGCCGCCGGTCTGCTGGCCCCCTCCTGCTCCCCCGCCGCCCCCTCCCCCTCCGCCACCTCCCCCTGCCGCCCCCGAACCAGTCACCGTGGAAGAGCCACTCGCCCCGCCGGCGGCGGTGGCGGCAGCGGCGGCGGCAGCCGGGGCCAGGGTGGCTGCGGGGGCCGCGCGCGCGGCGGCACCGGCGGCGGCGGCCGCCGCCGCCGTGCGGTACGGGTGCTTGCTGAACTTCTTGCTGTAGTACCGGATGTAGTACTGCGCAAGGATCTTGATGCCGTACCCAAACAGCAGCTTGACGGCGCACATGACGCCGTAGAATACGGCAACCGCCCCCACGCGGATCCACCCCTGTGCCGTGAAGCGAGGGGAGTGGACGAGTGGCTTCAACTTCAGCCCAGGAGTACGGCCGTCGGCAGTGTACGGCCTTCGCTCTTTCCTCCGCCCGCCTCCCCTGCCACCTCTTTACAGCAGCCGTCTCTCCTCCAAGCCTACCAAGCCTGGCCCCTACTGGCTCCTCTACCAAGCCTGTCGCCCTCCCATCCCTCCCCCCACCTGCGCGCTCGACTCCACCCTCAGCCAGAAGAGCGTGAGCAGGATGCGCAGCGCCAGGGCGGCGGGGGCCAGGTGGTGGAAGTTGAGCAGCCGCGGGGCGGAGTGGCTCTGGGCGGCAAGGGCCTTGGTGCACAGCTCCTGGGGGGGCGTAGGAGAGGGGGGGGGAAGGGATGGGGGGAGGGGCATCACGGTCAGGGGGCGGGGGGGTGAGGACGGCAGCCGGGCCGTGTGGAGCTGTGTGAAGGTGCCAGGCACATAGAGGCGCAGGTGTCGTGTGTGTGCGGCACCGCCGCCCACGCCTCGGGAACTTGCACAGCACATCGAGTCTGACCATGCCTATCGACCTCGGGCCCCCACTCCCTTCTTGCCTGGTGGAACTCGCGGTAGATGCCCGGGCGCACGTCATTGAACTTGCCCAGCACGGCGTGCTTGACCACGTCGATGACCACCTCGGCCGCGCACATGAGGCCGCACACGCGCAGGTAGTCGGGCGGGGGGGTCCAGGAGGCGGCCGAGTCCATCTCCTCCACCACCACGAAGGACAGCACCACCAGCAGGTGGAAGCGCTCCACGGCGTCCTGTCAGGGGGGGGAGAGGGATGGGGGGGAGGAGGCAAGAGGGGGGGAGGAAGCAAACGCGAAGGTTGCAGCTGGTTGCAGGTTTCTAGGCGAGAGATCTGCTCAACAGCATGAGCGGCGCACAAGGACTAGGTGCCCCCACGAAACCCCCTGCCCTTGCCCACGCCTCGTTCTCCCTCTTGCTCCCTCAAGACTCCTCCACCCTTCCTTGTCCTGGTCTCTCACCGCGCAGATGAGCGCCCAAATGCGGGTTGAGTCCCACTTCTTGAACACCGTGGACTTGATCTCCACGAAGTTGTTGGCGATGAGCAGCGCCACCAGTCCGTTGCGGGAGGAGTTGAGCGCCACGGCCACGATCAGGGCCTTGGGGGGGGGATTGGGAGGGGGCCAGGGGGGGAGAGGGGAGGGTGGAGATGGGGGAGGGGGTGAAGCAATGGTTTGGGCTGGTCGAGGAGAGGCTGCGAAGGGAGAGGGGAGGGAGGGGGGCATGGCCAGGGATAACGGCCAGCATAGGCCATCACGCAGGACACCACCCCCACTGCAGCTGCCCAAACCCCTCCGCCCCCTCGCCCGGGCCTTCCCCCACCTGGCACATGAGCGTCAGGCCGTGCATGGTCACGATGGCCGCCGCCACCCCCGTGTCCGCCACCACGTGGGTCAGCGGCTTCTTGCCCGCCAGCCACATGGTGCACGTGCCCGACAGCGCCTCGAGCACGTCATTGCCGAAGTTGGACAGGATCTGGGGATGGGGGATGGGGGGTGATGGGGAATGGTGTGCAGGGTTTTAAAGAGCGTGGAGTGAGGTGCGAGTTGGGGACGGGCGAGGTGAAGGGCAAGGGGGATGAGGAACGGGTGAGGGGGATGGGGGAAGAGCAAACAGTGGTGTGACCCCAAGCAAGCTCGCTCGCTAGCCATCCAGTCCCGGAAGCCGCACCTTGTCGAGCATGTCGAATGCCGTACTCAGAACGCTCATCTTGAGGAACTCAGAGGTTATGTCCTTGAGCCAGTAGTAGATGGACCCGGGGCGCACCATGCGCAGCACGGCCGTGGCCACAAACAGGATGCCCAGGCACAGGATGTCGTACAGCTGGCTGCCGTACAAGCGCGGCTGTACGGCAGGTGCCGTTGCTCCGGCGGATTGGGGATTAGAAGGTTGGGTGGCGGCGCCCGAGGAGGAGGTGGCGGGGCCGCCGGTGGGGGTGGCGGCGGAGCCGAGCCGGGCCCCACGCTCCGTGGAGGACAGGCCCAAGGCCCCGGCGGCGCTGGGCCCGGTGGACCCGAGTGGGCCCGGTGACAGGCCCACCGGGGCCCCGCCGTCGGCCGCCACGGACACCGATCCGCCGCTGGGCGTGTGGTGGTGTTTGCTGGCGGCGCGGCCCCGGCGCCCTAGCAGGGGGGCGAGGAGGGCCGCCACCGCCCCCCGCAGCATCTTGAGCAGCGCCCACGCCACACGCAGGGGCAGGAGCGTGAACACGCCCTGTGGGTGAAGGAATGGGGAGGGTACTATTCGTCGAAGGGTTCTTCTGGGGCAATAACAGGGGTCAGGGGGACAGGAGTACGCAAGAAGCGGCGGCCAGCATAGGGATGAGGGCCAGGCGGGCCTCGAGGCAGGCGCAACACCCTCCCGACTCCTTGCCACCCCCTCACCCTATCCCCCCACCCCCGCCCCATACCTATTCGTACGCCATCATCCTGCCCATTCCCTCCCCCCTCGCCCTCACCCCCCCCCCACACACACACACACCAGGAAGCTGTCCACCAGCAGCAGCCCCCCGAAGAACAGCAGCCGCTCCAGCTGGTACGGCACGTGGAGCAGGAAGTTGTAGCTGAGGGGCGGTTGGAAGGGTTAGGGGCGGTGGGGAAGTAAGGGGAGCGCAGGGCGGTACGTGAGGGAAGCGGGGAGGGGGACGCTTCGAAGGGTTGACCCACGCAGGAGACCCTCGTGCCGCACCCGCGACCCACATCACACCTCTTCCCAGCCCCTGCCGGTGTCAAGACTCATACGCAACTCTCTGCTTCCGTAGCCCGTCTGTCACCCACCCCGCCCGCTTCACCCTTCTCCCCGCCCCTCACCCGCCCCGCCCCTATACTCCTCCGAACGCGTTAGCACTCACACTCGTTCCCGCTCCGTCTGCCCCCACACAATGTCCGCTGTGGGCAGCTTCTCCGCCGGCTGGGCCTCAGCCGCCACGTAGGCCCGCAGCGGTTGAAGCGGCTCCTGCTCGGGCCCAGCTGGGCCCACGCCGTGCGGCACCATCACGTGCCCGCCCATGTGCACGTGCCTTACGACGCCGTACGGCGGCGGCGGCGGGAGCTGCAGCGGCGGCGGTGGGCCGTCGCGGCCTCCCCTGATCCCTGAACCCGCGTCTCTGTCTCCTCCCCCGCCTCCGCCTCCAACCCCGCTGCGATCTCCACCGGGCCCAAACGAACTGCCCCCGGGGGTCTGGTTGCCCGCGAGGCTCGCCGCGAGCGCCGCGAGCGCCCCCGGGGTTACGGCTCCGCCGGTCGTCACAGCCGCCCCGAGGCTTGACGGCGTGTGGTGGTGGTGTGTGTTGGGCGTGAATGCGGGGCCGGGGCCGGTGGCGGAGGCGTTGTGGGGCGTGGAGGGAGGGTTCGCGGTGGTGGGGCCCCCGGGCGCGGTGGAGCCGCTGGCTGCGGCCGCGGCCGGAGAGGGCTGGTCGCTAGAGGAGGCGGGCCCGGGGCCGGAGGCGGGCCAGGGCTCGGATGAGACGCCTGGAGCGTGTGGGGAGGAAGAAGGGCGAGTGCGGGGTAACGGAAGAGCGCGATGAGGCGGATGCGGCCGCGGCTGGATGCGGGGCGTTTCGAGGCAAGGGTTGCGGAAACCCGGGGCCCCGCTTGGGGGGGCGCTTCCCGGGTGCCTTTGCCCGCTCTGCGCAGCAACACATAGCCATAGAACGTAATGGAACTGCCTCGGCCCTCGCAGGCTGGACCCCGGGAAGGGCTGGGCCTGCCCGGGCCCGGGCGTGTTGCCGGCGTCAGCGCCGAACCCGAACCCGGGTCGTGTCAGGACGGGCCCCGCCCCTCACGGCTGTCCACTCTGGAGCTCTCGCACGTATTGCACCGATCCATCAGTCCCGCTAGTTTATAGCATGTGTAGCAGCATGGAGCTAGGGGCATCCTCACCCTGTAGGCCGACAGCAGGTGGTGTGGGCGCAATGTCCCACGTAACCATGCCCGCCGCCGGAGCCCCGCCGTCTGAGGACGCCTGCTCCTGTACCGCCAGGCCATGATGCTCCATTGCGAGGTAGGCGGTGGACAGCGACTTGGGAAGTCGCCCGCCCGTGTCCTCTGCACTCCGGCGCGGGAGGCTTGAGGATGCCCCCAGCAATCGTGCCGACCCCCCGGCGCCGTTCACCAAGTATGCTGCGCTGGCCTCGAGTGTTTCGTAAGGGTCTGCTGACGCACGACCTCTAGCTGCGACTAGCACAGGCGCTGAGGAACGCGCCAAGCTGCGCGGCGCCCTCGGAGGTAAGCGTGCTCGCTCGGGCGGCAGAGGCTGAATTGAGTCCTCATCGGGCGGCACAGGTTCCTCTTCTTCGCTCGACAACGCGGCTTCCTCGGCGAATAGCGAGTCAAGCGAAGACTCCGCGTCCACGATTCTGCTTGTTGCAGCTGTTTCCTCGCGCATGGCTTGTCCTGGCCGTGTGCTCTCCTCTTCTGGGTCCATCCCGATCCGTCAGGTCACGTCATAGGGTTCAGGGCTTCATGGAAGAAGACATGACTCTCGAGAGAGTTCAGAAGAGTGGGCCCAGACAGCCCACACGAGTTGGCAAGCTCTAGCGGTTAGCCTGAGTAGCTACTCTAGAGTATGCTTGCGAAGTGCGTCCAAAACCGCCATCACCACTGGCCCCCATGCCGGGCGGGGAAGGGCCCGAGGGGATCCCGCGCTCGGGGGGGCCGTGGGCAAGCCGTGTGACGGACCATGGATCCCGCACACGCTCTCATGGAGTGACGCAAGCTGACATGGTCATGATTTCGGATCTTCACCGCTTCCAAAGGACGAGAGTGTCCTCGAGCGGGCCCACGCTCCGTGGCGGGGTTAGGTAAGGCCTGGTGAGGATGGCCGGGGGCTTCATACCCCTTGCCGCAAACTAACATGGCCGTGATCTGGGACCTAATAAGCCATCCTTCGGCTATCCTCAGCAAGAGTCCGCTGGGGACGAACAGCGGGGGCCAGCGGGGACACAAGGTACGAGGTATCTTAAAGACTCCCTGCTTGCCACTGCGGAAGCAGGCCTACATCCCTTCAGTCACCGAGCGCGGCAAGTACTGCTCACCACACGCACAGACAACCTCACCCTGAAGCCCACCCACGCGCCCGCCCCCCACGAATAGGAGCAAGCGAAAAAGGGGTGTCGAGCCGACTCGACCCCAGGATGCTCCCCGCCGAAATGCAGTGCGCGCAAAGGTACACGGCCAGGTGCCAGCAGCTACCCGTATGCCCGGTCTCACTCAGGCCCAGTCGAGGCTCGCCGCCTGCCTCCGTTCCGTTCCTCCGGAGCCGTGCATAGTTGGTGGCCGTCCCATGGGCAGAGGCACCAGGAGGACAGCTGCCGCTCCGTAGGCCCGCCCTGGTCCGCACCCGCGCCGCTGCGGCCTGCCCAACCCAGTCCCTGGTAATCAATCACAATCCGCAAGTACGAGGCACGCGCACGCACAGGCACATTCCTAGATATAAAGGTGGTGTCCACTCAGGAAGTCAGGTCAGGATTTATCTACACCAGTCGCAATCAGCGTGTCTCAACTGTCCGCGCTGGTTGACCCCCTTGCGCGTGTGTCACTGGGATCGCACCCATCGGCCCATGAATGGGTATAGGTCATGTCATATGCGGCGAACCAGGTCAATCAATGCACACCACACAGACAGAATTTGGTACCGTCCGAGTCGACCGCCACTTGGAGAGGCGCATGCGCCCTTCGAGATAGATGAAGTTAGCCCGACGGCTCTGCCCCCGATAAGTCATCCTCCTTGCTCGAGCCCGACGGAGAATCTGAGCCCACGGCTCAGCCAGCTGTAATCAAGGGACGCCGCCACCAGAGGCCCCGCGCCCAGGGAAGGGATGTTCCGCGCTTTATGCCTTCTGCTCGGGAGAAGGGCGAAGGGCAGGGCAGGGGGGACAGCGATGGTCAGTACAGTGCTTCGCCTTCCGAGCAGCTGCTGGAGACGCATGGCCGCAACAACACGTATGCAAGGTTAACGCAGCGAACCCTTCCGCGCCCTAAAGCACGTGCTGCATTGGCCGGCCTCCGCACGAGAGCATGCGTCGAGAGAACTAGGGGCGACGGGGGACGGATGCAGGGAACCTCAACAAGGGGACGGCCGCCGCTCACCGAGGCCGCGATCTTCTCGCCGATGGGGGGCTTGGCGATCAGGAAGTAGACCAGCAGGATGAGGGAGAAGCCCAGGACGGAGCCACCGGCAATCATCATGGCGACTGGGGGAAGGGGGCCAGGGACGGAGCGGGGTGAGTCAGTGTGGGCAAGGCGGAGTTGTGGGGCACAGAGCGACGCGGACGAGGCGGGTGCTGTGCGTCAAATGTGGGAGGTGCTGTCGCGGGACCTTGCCCTCCCCTCCCGCTATCATGCCTTCTGCTCAGCTACCGTAGTGCCCCCCCCCCCCCTCACCACCACCACCAGCCCCCAGACTCACTGGCGCCCGAGCCGTCGTTGACGCACCACCACCAGAAGTAGTCGCGCGCGTCCATCTTGACAGAGTCATCGGGGTTAATGAGCGCAAACTCTGCGGGTTAACGATGTCGAACGGGTGGGGGCGAGGACACGTGTTAGGAAGGGGTTAACCGCTGTTCAGGGGTTCCCGGCAGCTCGCTGAAGCTCGCAACAGGATCCAGGGGGGCCAGGACCGACAGTGAAGGCTGCTGAACGACGCACCGTAGGCCCAGGCGGAGCAGCCCTTGATGTCATCGTCGGCCGCAGTGATGTTCACGTTGTATAGGACTGGGCCGGGCCGGTTCTCCTGTGGGTTACGGCGTGTGGCGGCGGGCTTCAGCTAGCACCTAGGAGGGAGCTCCTGCGCTAGGAAGCCTGCAAATCTTCCAACAACACAGCGCTAGACCACCCCGGTGGCCTCTGTTGCGACAGGCAGGCAGCGGGGACTCGGGCAGGCAGCGGGACTCGAGGATGGGCCGCGGACCGCAAACAACTGACCTGGTACTTGTCCCAGCAAAACCCGCAAGAGCCGTAAGTGACTCCTCCGATAGGCTGCGAGGTGATTACGGGAGGGTTATTAGCACTGTGCCCGGTAACGCAGCGACATGGCGCGCGCCGCATGCCATCCCCTGGCCTTCGAGCGTAAGAACCTCCACCCTGAGCGACCAGAATGATTGATCAGAGTGCTGTTTACCCCCATCGAACGCACCAGCCAGATGCAGCCAGAGACGAAGCACGCCGTGAAGACAATCCACACCGCCACAGCGACTTTGGTGCCGCAACCGCAATACATCTTGCTGGTGCCTTGATGAACAGCTGGAGGAAGACTGGAGGGATACGCGAGCGCGGACGCTGAGGTCGGGTCGGGGAGGCAGCAAAGCGGCCCTAAACCTTTTCTTGCTGAGTGCGAGCTTGCGGATACAGTTCTGCAAGTTGCGGGTATGGCTGGGACAGCCGCGGGGCTCTGCCCAAGGGTCCACGCAGCGCTCGTACGAACGCTCTAAGTTTCCTTCGAGCTCGCCGTGCAGCCCCCCAGGACAGACGCGTCCGAGACAGCACCGAGTGAGGCTTGCACTTCATTGAAATGCAAGTTCTGGCGTAGAGTTGACTCGGCCCGCCCACCCTTCGCTCGTCCATGTTTGCCGGCGCGCGTGCCGCGATGTTCGGCGGGAAGGGCGTCTGGCGAGCGCTCGGCGGCCAGTACACAGAGGTGCTTTAGCCAAAGGTCTGCTTCTTGTGGCACGCACCCACCCCGCTGCCTACCCCGCTGGCCCGCAAGCCTGGCCCAGCGAGGTGCAGGGAGGTGCCAACATTGCGCCTGCCATTTCTGAGCCTTCCCAGCCGGTCCAAAGCACATGAACCGCCTCGCCATTCTCACTGCTCCCCGCCTAATACAGGCGCCGCCTCGTGACGCCAGGACCAAGAAGATGGGGGGCCTCCGAGCCAGCGTCGTCGTACCTTGGTACTCTGTGCGTGGAGTCGGCCGGAGGCGGAGCCAGCGGTTCACCTGATTGAGCGCACAGGTCGGCAAGCTTGGCTTGAGCTCAGATCCTTGCTTGAGAGTTACAGTTGGTAGGGAGCAAGCGGCTCACCCCGCGCATTCTGCTCTGTACAGCGCACACTGCTCACCCTCCGGGCCTGCCTTGCCCTAGCTACGCTATTGCAGAACTGCACCCTCTCAGGCTCTCACGCAATCGTTCGGAGCCAGGGCGGAGCACAGTTGACTCCACCATAACAATGCCGCCTGCTTCCACAAGAGACCGCACTCCACGGGCCGATCTCAAGCAGGGCTGCTCACCTGATTGCCGCAAATCCCGCAACGTCTAGCCAACCGCTGGTGTCCATTCTGCAAGGCCAACTCTCAGTGCCGCCAGCCCACATGTCACCCTTCAACAGTCCTCGGCTTGCCATCTCTCTACCGTGCAACTGCATGCCGCCTAACCTCCGCTGCCCCGCCCACACGTGTTACATTCCCCCGCAACCCCCACCCACCGTCTCTTCCCCCTTGTCAAGTTCTTCGCCCCTCAACCCTTGACACCCTCTGCAGCCACAACCCTCGTACCAAGCGTGCCATCGGACACTGCCGCTTGCTTCGCAAACCCTGCAGGGTGCAGCCCTCTACCGCCAGCTCGAGGCGACCTTGGCGGCCTCGGGCGCCGAAGCGCTGTCCGAGAGCTTGGGCCCCTTCTTGAGCACGATCCCGCCGTGCTGCTCGTCCGCCTCCGCCACGATCGTGTCGTCCTCAACGAACTCGCCCTTGAGCACCGCCTTGGCGATCGCGGTCTCCAGCTCGCGCTGTACGGCGCGCTTGACTGGTCGAGCGCCGTACACGGGGTCGTAGCCGGCGCGCGCCAGGTACTTGACCGCCGAGTCGGTGAGCGTGAGGCCGATCTTCTTGTCCGCGAGGCGCGTCGCGACGCGCTTGGCCTGCTGCCGTACGATCTCCGCGATCTGCTCGAAGCGGAGCGGGTCGAAGATGATGAACTCGTCGATGCGGTTGACGAACTCGGGGCGGAAGTGCGTGCGGACCTGCGGGTGTGGGGGATGGGCGGGAAAGGGTAGGGGGAAAGGTCGGCCCAGGGGCATCGCCCTACAGTCCCCCTGCCCACTCTGCCTGCCCTCTGTATCAGCCCTACCCCCCTGGTACCCCTATCCAGACCCTCCTCGACCTCCCCGTGCCCTTCTCCCACCTCCCTTCTGACCCTCCCTCTACCCCCCCTCCCACACACACCTGCGCCATGACCAGGTTCTTGATGGCGTTGCGCGTGGAGTTGGGGTCGCTCCCGTCCATGGCCGAGGCCATCTCCAGGATGTTGGCGGAGCCCAGGTTGGAGGTGAGGATGATGATGGAGTTCTTAAAGGAAACCACGCGGCCCTGTGGGGGGGGGGAGGGAGGGAGGAGGAAGGGAGGGTGGGGCAGAGGTATAGGGGTTAGGGAAGCGAAGTCAGCAGCAGCAAGAGCGGCAAACGGGAGCAGCAGAGGGATGAAGCATTTGTAGGCAGCTCGAACGGTACCCTACCGCTCCTTGCCGACGAACCCCGCCCACTTCCCCCGCCCCCACCTGCGAGTCCGTGACGCGGCCGTCGTCCAGGATCTGCAGCAGCACGTTGAACACGTCAGCGTGCGCCTTCTCCACCTCGTCGAACAGGATCACGGCGTACGGCCGCCGCCGTACGGCCTCGGTCAGCTGGCCGCCCTCGTCGTAGCCAACGTAGCCTGGGGAGGGGAGGGGGAGGGGAGGGGGAGGGGGGGCGAAATGACTGATCAGAGTGCTGCTGATCGCTGCTGATCGCTGCAGAACGCACCAGCCAGATGCAGCCGGAGACGAAGCACGCCGTGAAGACAACCCACACCGCCACAGCGACTTTGGTGCCGCAACCGCAATACATCTTGCTGATGCTTTGGTTAACAGCTGGAGGAAGACTGGAGGGATACGCGAGCGCGGACGCTGAGGCCGGGTCGGGGAGGCAGCCCACGCGGCCCTTAACCTTTGCCTGCTGAGTGCGAGCTTGCGGATACAGTTCTGCAAGTTGCGGGGTATGGCTGGGACTCCCCGCGTGCACCCTCATACGCCAGCACTCCCTCGGGCTAGCAGCCCCTGAAAAACGCAGCCCCCTCCTCCATATGTACGTGCCCCTCTGTCCATGCCCATGCCAGTTGCCACATGCACCCCTCCCAGAATGACAGCCCTTACCCGGCGGCGCCCCGATGAGCCTCGACACGGAGTGCTTCTCCATGTACTCGGACATGTCGATGCGCACCATGGCGTCCTCCGTGTTGAACAGGAACTGGGCCAGCGCCTTGGCCAGCTCGGTCTTGCCCACGCCTGTTGTTGGCAGAGGAGGTTGTGTTTAGGGAGGTGGTAGGGTGAGGAATGGGGATTGAGGGGGGTGAGCTTGGGATTCTGGTGTCCTGCCACAGCTCAACAAAAGCACCTCCTCCTGAGATCAAGACCCCGCCCACCCACAGCCCCTTCCCTACATGCCCATATCCCCCTCCCCGCCTGCCAGGCTCCCGCCCCCACACCTGAGCCCCACACCCCGCCTCCCACACCCACCGGTGGGGCCCAGGAACATGAAGGACGCGATGGGGCGGTTGGGGTCCGACAGCCCCGCGCGCGAGCGCTGGATGGCGTCCGCCACCGCCTCCACGGCCTCGTCCTGGCCGATGACCCGCTTGTGCAGCTCGGCGGCCAGGTGCAGCAGCTTCTCGCGCTCGGACTCGACCAGCTTGGACACGGGGATGCCTGGGGGGAGGGGGGGTGGTTGAGGGGGTGGGGGAGGGGAGGGGGTTGAGTAGGGGTGCCGCAGGTAAGCCAGTCACCCGCTGCGACCCACAACCGCCCAGCCCTGAGCCGTCTGCTTGGGCCAAGACAGCCCGACTCCCGTCCCTCCATTCCCACGCCGCCCAGCAGCCCTCACCGGTCCACTTGGAGATGACCTCGACGCCCCCTTCCCGCGCAGCAACCCCAAACCCAGCCGAGGATCCTCGCGCTACAAGCCCCGCTTCACCACACCGAGCGCCCCAACCACTCACCCGTCCACTTGGAGATGATCTCTGCGATGTCCGCCTCCGTGACCTCCTCCTTGAGCATCTTGGAGGCGCCCTCGGCCCCGTTGCCGCCCGCCTGCGCCTTGCGCGCCAGGGTCTCCTCGGCGGCCTTGAGCTGCGTCTGCAGGTTGTGCAGGGTGCCGTACTTGAGCTCGGCGGCCCTGGGGGAGGGGGTTGGATGGGGGAGGGATGAGAGTGAGCTACGTTAGACCGGGACTGGTATACAGCCCGTGCCCAGCCCCGCCGGACTGTGCTCCCTCCGCCTGCCCCTCGGAACTCCTTACATCCACCTTCCCTCTCCCGAACCCTTCCCCCCTTGGGCCCCCACCTGTTGAGGTCGTAGTCGCGCTCCGCCTGCGCGATCTCGATGTTGACCCGCTCGATCTCCTCCTTGACGTCCTGCACCTTCTCCATGTCGGCCTTCTCGCGCTTCCACTGCTCCGTCAGCGAGCGCTGGTCCTCCTTGAGCCGGGCCAGCTCGCCGTCCAGGGTGGTCAGGCGGGCGGCGGCGGCGCGGTCCGAGCCGGCGGCCTGGGGGGGAAAAGGTGAGGATTAGACAAGGAGACAAGGGTTCAGCAGGGGAGCGTGTTCAGCACATGCGGATAGCCGGGTAGAGCCGGGTAGGCTGGGGAAGGGTAAAGGAGGTGATGCTTCCGTACTACGACGAACCGCCCGGAGGCTCCCACCCAGCCATGCCACTTCGCAGCACCCATCAAAGCCCTCCCTCCGACCACCCCCACCCCACCCAAACGTAGAGCGGTGCCCGTCCCTGTTGGTCCAGTGCCCGTTCCCGCACCTTCTGCAGGCTGAGCCGGCACCCCCCAAACCCCAGCTTCCCCCACCTTCTGCAGGCTGACCCGCCATCCCCCAAACCCCTCGCCCCGACCCCCAGCACCCCGCCCCCAGCTTCCCCCACCTTCTGCAGGCTGAGCCGCTCCATCTCCAGCTGCAGCACCTTGCGGTCCACCTCGTCCAGCGCCAGGGGCTTGGAGGTGATCTCCATCTTGAGCTTGGCGGCGGCCTCGTCCACCAGGTCGATGGCCTGACAGGGGGGGGAGGGGAGGGGGGGAGGGCGAAGGGATGAGAGAAACACGTCAGAGACTCGATGGCCTACTTGCGGCAAGTCGGGAATCACACAAGACCGGGTTAGGCGCAGTCTGTTGTAGTAACCCCGAGCCGAGAACCCCCGACCGATACCCGGCAGCCGCCGCCAACCGTCAACTTCCGCCAACCGCTGGATCCGCACCTTGTCCGGCAGGAAGCGGTCCGCGATGTACCTGTCGCTCAGCACGGCCGCCTCCACCAGGGCGGAGTCGCTGATGCGCACGCCGTGGTGCACCTCGTAGCGCTCGCGCAGGCCGCGGAGGATGGACACGGTCTGTGCCACCGAGGGCTGGTCCACGTACACCTGGGGGGTTGGAGAGGGGGTTTGGGGAGGATGTAAGCGGTAAGCGTCAGTAATGCGTGCTGGGGCCGCTGAAGGAGACACAAGCGGGAACAGAATTCAGCTAGCTCCACACCTGCCTCCCCCCATCCCATGAACCGTTCCTCTTGACTGCGCCCCATCAGGGATCCTACCCCCATCGTTGCAACCCGCCACCGCCACCGCCACCGCCACCGCCACCGCCAACCCCCCACCTGCTGGAAGCGGCGCTCCAGGGCCGGGTCCTCCCCTATCCGCACCTGCCCTGCCCCAGGCGCCCCTCCCCCCTACTCCACCCCTAGCTTCCAATCCACTGTCTTCCCTATGGCGGCAACCCGTCCCCCCCTTGCCTGCTGGAAGCGGCGCTCCAGGGCCGGGTCCTTCTCGATGTACTTGCGGTACTCGTCCAAGGTGGTGGCTCCGATGCAGCGCAGCTCCCCGCGCGACAGCATGGGCTTGAGCAGGTTGGAGGCGTCCATGGCGCCCTGGGGGGGGGGGAGGGGGGAGGGTGTTTGTGAGGAAAATAGGGGTTTCAAGTTGAGCACGACGCAGACAGGGCCGCCACAGCCACGACCAGCCGCATCGTGTTGCCCGAAGGTCCTCTGAAGCGGGGGGGAAGTGAGGCGGGGCTGCGGACACAGACCCTTGGCCTGACAGCGCTGACTCCTGCCCCAAAACCCGGCCAGGTGCCGCGTCGATCCGTGCCAGTCTGCCAAAGTCCCCACCCCACCCCGCCAGGACTACCCCACCCCGCTCACCCCCGTGGCCCCCGCCCCCACGATGGTGTGGATCTCATCGATGAACAGCACGATGCGCCCCGCGCTGTCCGTCACCTCCTTGATCACCTGGGGGGTGGGTGGGCAGCGGCAGGAGTCGAGCTGAAGGTCAGGCCACTCAATGACAGCCCCTCCCCACCGCCTCCCCTGGCGCACCCCTAACCACCATGCTCCCCTTCCTCCCTCTCCTCCCCTTCCCCCTCCCCCCCACACAAGCCACCCACCGCCTAAACCGGTCCTCCTTCCCCCCCCACTCCTGCCCTCCCTCTCCCCTTTCCTCTCTTCCTCCCCTCAGACCCCTCCCCCCTTCCCAAGCCACCCACCGCCTTGAGCCGGTCCTCGAACTCGCCCCGGTACTTGGCGCCGGCGATGAGCGACCCCATGTCCAGCGACATGAGCGTGCGGCCCTGCAGCGCCTGCGGCACGTCCCCCGCCACGATGCGCTGAGCCAGGCCCTCCACCACCGCCGTCTTGCCCACGCCGGGCTCGCCAATGAGCACCTGGGGGAGGTTAGGTTTGGGGAGAGGGTCAAGAGGGTGAAGAGGAGCTGCTCGGCATGCCTACTGTTCGTCCCCCCTCCTGTCCGGCCCTCCCTGTTAAGGCTGTGGAAGCGCAGATCCTCAGCCCCTTCCGCTCGGCCCGCCCCGCCCCGCCCTGCTCCTGCTCACCGGGTTGTTCTTGGTCCTGCGCGACAGGATCTGGATCGTACGGCGCACCTCGTCATCGCGCCCGATCACTGGATCCAGCTTGCCGTCACGTGCCTCAGCCGTGAGGTCACGGGCGTACTTTGACAGGGCCTCGTACTTGCCTGGGGGAGTCGAAGGATAGAAGCGAATCAACATCGGCCCCCATTCTCCCCAAACGCTTGCCCTCGGCCCCTAGTTCGTTAGAGCATTTGTCCCGGCCCTGCAGCCCCTCCCCCCTTCGTTCCTGGTCTATCACCTTGCAGGAGCCGCCCTCCCTCTCCCCGTCTTCCCCCTCCCTCCTCTTCCCCCCTCTCCCTCAACCCACTCTCCCCCCTCGCTCCTCCTCCCCCCTCTCCCTCAACCCACTCTGCCCCCTCCCTCCCCCTCCCCCTTCGTTCCTGGTCCACCACCTTGTTAGATCCTCCCTCTCCCCCCTACCAGCTCCCCCAATCTCCCCCCATGCATCATCTGTATCTGTATCTGGATCCGTATCTCACCCTCCGGGTCCTGGTCCACCACCTTGTTGGATCCGCGGATGTCCTTGACCGCCTGCTCCAGCTTGTCCTTAGTCAGCCCCTCGGCCTTGTACAGCTGCTGGCCGAACCGCGGGTCGTCCGCCAGAGCCATCACCAGGTGCTCAATCGACACGAAGGTGTCGCCCATCTTGGCCTGCACATCATGTTGACACGCAGTGACACGTAAAGACAGGTCGAGACAGGCCAAAACAGGTAGCAGGTATGCTTCGACACGCTGTGCATATCAAGATGTAGTGAGTTAAGAGGTGTCTAGCGCCCGTCTTGGCGCTTGCCGACCACCCTGCGCTCAGCCCCTCCCTCCCCCCCCCCCACCTGCACGTCCATGGCCCGGGTCACCAGCGCCTCCAGGTTACGGCCCAGAACCTGTCAGGGGGAGGAAGGATGGGTGGGTGGTGGTGAGGTGGTAATGAGCGAGGCGGATGGGGAGCGGAGCCTCAACACGTCCCCAAGAGCAATAGGAAGTGCCCCAGCGAGAGCCGATGCCCACGCAAGACTCGGCGGCTGGGGCCCAGTGTGAGCAACCACTACCCCTCCCATTCCCTGCTCCCAGCAAGCCCCAGCCACCTGCCCTGCCCGACCCCTGCCCCACCCCCCCACCCCCCCAACCCCCCCTGCCACACCTGCGCCGAGTCCCCGCTGACTGTGGGCTGGCGGCGGACGAATGCGTCCGTGCGCTCCAACAGGCGGGTGGGGTCGGAGCCGGCCTTGGCGAACACGCGCCTGGAGGGGGGTGGAGGGGGGGGGGAGAGGTGCGGGTTAGCGGCTGAGGTGCCCGGTCCTGCTTACCGTTCTCAAGTGCTGTGTCGCTCCGCCCCACCTGGCCTGGGACAGCCAGCCAAGCCGCTGGGCTGCTCGAGCATGGACCTCAGCAGACAGCCTCCCTCAGCCCGTAACCTGGCCCCCACCTGCCCAGGGGCCCAATACCCACGGACCCAATGCCGCTCCAGCATGGCCTGAAGCCGGCACCCTCCCTCCCTCCCCCTTGGCTCCTAAGTCTGCCTCCATACATCTGCCCCCCTACCTAGCCAGGCCGTTGGGCTGCTCCAGCATGGCCTTGAGCAGGTGCTCCGTCTCCACGATCTGCTGCGAGTACTCCTTGCACACCTCGGGTGCCGCCACCACGGCCTGCCATGCCTTCTCCGTGAACTGGTTCTGAGTGATCCGCTTGCCGCCGCCGGCTCCGGCCCCGGACTGCTGAGCACGGGTGGCCATGCTGCGGCGGCCGGGCCTGGGGGGTGGAGGGGGAGGGGGGTGGAGGGGAGCGGGGGGCGTGATGAGCGCGGGGGTCGGGGGGGAGAGGGCCTAGGGGCTAAGAGGCGAGGTGAGATGTGAGATGTGAGATGGTTTGTCATAACGAGGAGAGACAGGGGAGCAGCGTGGTTGGGTGTGTCGGGAGGGCTGGTGGCTGGGCAGGAGCGGCCACGTGGACCCCGACCCCTGACCCCAGACCCGGCCAGGAGGCCTTTGCTGCACTCAGCGCCGCCCCCTCCACCTCCAGAAGCCTGACACAGCAGTGAGTTCGCACCTGACTTGGAGAGCTCCGGCGCGGAGGCCGGGGGCACGGACCAGCGGCCGCAGGCTGAAGGGAACGGGAGCCTCCACGGGGCCATGGCCATTCACGGAGACCGAAGACGGCCGAGACCCCGCATGCAGGCTGGCCAGGGCACGAGGCATCTGCGGCGTAGATGCCGCAGAGGCCTTGTGCAGATTGGTGGAGCCTGCGGGCAAGGTCGCAAGCGGGCGTTGAGTTCCATGACAAGCTCGGCTGCGACAGCTCCAGCCCTACGTCAGCCTTGATCTGTGGTCAATTGAGCCTATGCTTTTCGTTATAGCGGGCCATTGCGTGTCGGGCGTGACCGTGGAGGAGTTGGACCGCATGCCACCCGATAAGACCAATTCCTCCCGACCCAGTCGGGGCTGCCTACCTGAAAGAAGCATGGTTGAGGCTCCGAGGCGATCAAGAACTACAGGAAGTGCGCAGGCTGCGGAAGAGAGAAGACCAGGCTGGGATGCTAACGAGAGCAGCCCTTGTGTCGTCGGAGCAGTCAGCATAAACGCAGTGCGGGGAGTGTTGTCTAAGAGTATGCTCCACAACCAGCCCGGCACCTTATATGCTGCAGGGGGCATGCGCGTGGCGTCAGCGAGCGAGTGCTGGCCTCGACGAGACTGGGTCTTTCTGGTGGGTGCGGGGGGGTTCGGGGACCGTCACGGCCCCTCGAGCAACCTGTCTGCTACTCGCGCTTTCGGCAATGTCTCCGCCCGGCCGCTTAGCAGGCCCAAGACGCCCCCCCAACGGCCTCATCTCGGTTGGAGTACGTCGCCGGGGCCCTGAACGTACTGGGCGCCTCCAGACATTCGAGAACCTTCCGCAACCTTGGCCTGCCCGCCGCCACCCGCACCTGTACTTCCCGTCATTGTCCCACCTGCAGCACAGCTTACACAGTCCTGCGCCCTCGTCTGGCGGCGGGAACGGCCTCAGAGGCGCTCTGTCCTTGGCCCCAAGCCCGCCGCCAGGCCTGCCCCAACCACCACGGCCCCCGTCAAGCGCTGCCCTGGCCTTGTGCCGAGCGCAGCCACCCTTCCTTTCCATCCGGCAACCAACCAAGCCACCACACTCATAGTGTATCACTTTTGGTAAGTTCACGATAGAGTTAACGCGAGCGAGGGGCGTGCACAGGGCCGTGTACCACACCGCCGCCTTCGGCCGGCCGCACGGTTCGGGCTTCCCTTGAACGTGCGCCTCACGCCAGCCACATGGCCTCCAGTACGACATTGTCGCCGTACACCTCTGTGGCGAGGACATACTTCTTGGGCAGGGGCACGGCCCACTCCTCCACCTCCGACTCGAGCAGCGGCAGGGGCGGCCGTTCCGCCGCCTGCCCGCCCGCGCCGCCGGCCGCCGCCGCCGCCCCTGCCCCTGCCGCCGCCGCCACCAAACGCCCGCCAGCCTCCAGGCGTCTCTGCGCACAGGATACAAGTGCTTGAGCGCGTTAGACGCCCTCGGCTCTCAACCAGGTGTAGAAAGGGCAGAGGGCAGCGGTGCAGGTCCAGGGTGCGGGGCTGTGGGCGAACGGGGCGTCCGCCCCCTTTCTTGGAACCTTCTGGAAGATTCCACGCCCCTTCCTCTGCGCCAGCAGCCAGCCGACCAGGCCCTGACCCCGGTTCCGGCCGCACAGAGTCGAAGCAACGGCATGGGCGTTCTCCCTCGCCGCTGCCCGGTGTACTGGTGTCAGCGAATCGAACCTTCGCGTAGCTTCCAGGGCTTCCCACCACGCACTCTAGTTCCATCCAGACGCCCTGTCAGACACTCCCTATCCTTCCGCCCTGGCCTGGCCCCCCCTGGCCCTCCGTGGCCCTGGCTCCTGCGTCGGGCCTTCACCGCTAGCGCCATGCACTCACCCGTGCGGGTAGGACGGCGCCGCGGAAGGGCGACCGCTCGTTGTCCGTATCCTGGTACGGCAGGCAGCGGCCGAAGGCGAACGGCTCGATGCTGCCGTACAGGTCGTCGTACCGCTCGTCCATGGCGGCCCAGAGGTCGTGCACGCCGCCTTCGGGGTGCAGCACCTGCCCGGACGGGGGAGAACGCGGGGATGTGGGGTGGGGTGGGCTGGGGGGCTGCTGTAAGAGTGGGGCATTCGAGAGCAAGGAACCCCCAGGAAACCCAAGCTCAACAGCGCCTGCGGAGACGGAAGGGAAGAGCGAATCGGGTCTCCACGCGCGACCCTCCAACCGCACAAAGAACCCCCATTCCACCCCCATTCCACCCTACACCCTCCGCCAGGCGCACCTCGAAGGGCCGGCTGCACGCCTCCCCCCCACACACCGCCAGCACCGCCAACAGCCCATCCAGCCGCGCCCGCAGCCGCCGCAGCCACTCCAGATAGGCCGCCGCCTCAGCCGCCGCTGCCGCTGCCGCCGCCTCCGCCGCCGCCCCATGCACGTCTGCTGCCGCCGCCGCCGCCGCCGCCTGCCTGACGCCCGCGTCGGCCATTGCAGCCTCTGCGACGTCCGCTTCGGCCGCCGCCGCCGCCGCTGGGCCGTCAAGCTCCGCCGCCGACGCCAACCGCCGTGAGGCAGCGACCGCCTCTGCCTCTCCGGCGGAGCCTCCAGGCGCTGCTAGCATCCCTGCTGCCACCGCCGCCGCCGTCGCCGTCGCCGCCGCTGGGTCTGCCGTCACAGCCGCCGCCGGGTCGGCGCTCCCGGCTGCAGCGGCGCGGCGGGCCGTCGCCGCCAGGCCCCAGGCGGTCCGCGCCCACGCCCGCACCACCGCTCCAAACCCGCCCCCAGAGCCGCCCGCGGCCCTTACTTCCCCAGCCCCTGAAGCCCCTGTCCCGGCCCCGGCCCCTCGCCCGGCCCTTCTCCCTTCCGCGGCCGCCCCACCGCCTGCGCCGGCGGTGCGGTCCGCTCTGCCAGCGTCACAGCCCGCGCCGCCGCCGCCGGCGCCCTCGCAACCCAGCCTGGTGGCGGCGGCTTCGCCTGCGCCGCCGCCGCCGCCGTTAGTGCTAACCGCCACGGCGGCGCCGCCAGCGCCAGCCGTCGCTGCGAAGCTCGAAGCGGACGCCGAACTAGGCACGGGTACAGCGGCGGCGTCTGCAGCTGCTAAAGTCGAATCGACGCTGCCGGCCGCCGCCGCCGCTGGGACGAGCACCTCATCCAGCCGTACAGGGCGTACGGCGCGCGCGCCGACGAGCGCGGCTGATGCGCCGGATGTAGCGGTCGGCAGCATCAGCAGGTTAGTCATCTCGTACGGGTCGCGCACGATGTCGTACAGCTCGTACTCGCCGCTGCAGTGCACGATGTACCTGCGCGCGCGCGGGTCGTAAGTGGCAAGGGCGGGACATCATGCATGGGAGCTTACTTGCTATTACCGGGACCGGTGCATGGAATCACTCCACAGTTCCCAAAGACGGGTCAAGTCCCATTCACCACAGCTTGATTCCCATCCACGCTGCCACCAAGCCCGCAAGTGCGCCCCATCCGTGCGCCCCCTCCCCAACTGCGCCCGCGCCCTGCTCACTTGTAGCCCTCCCCCGCTCCGTCGCTCCGCAGCACCCGCACCGCCCGCCACGTCATGTTGCGGTAGGGGGCGTGGGAGTGGATGGACTCGTCGTCCCACACGCCCCAGAACTCGGCGCCCAGCCTAGGGCGGGAGGGGAGGAGGGCAGGCGGGGAGGAGCAGGGGTGGGTGATGAGCACACAGACGCAACAGCCCGCGGGGCGGGTCGGCACACGGGTGGTCAGCGGTGATCGGGCGGATGTTACTGGACTCAATGGCGGTACCTGGCGGTACCAGGCAGGAGATGTTGTTGCTGGCTGCCCGGTCAGCATTGGCAGCGCGGGCTGAGGTGGACGCCACTGGAACCCGAAGGCCCACGCTAGCCCCAGCTGCTGTTGGCAGAGCACGCAAGGAGAGCCACCCCTGCCGCGCCCCTGCGCTGCCCTGCCCTGCCCTGACCGGGCCGCTCACTGGTTGCGCGGGGGCCCTGCCTCGGGCGCTCCGTAGGTGTAGGCGGGGGGCAGGGAGCCGTCGCTGACTGCCGCCAGGGGCAGGGGGGTGCCGTCCAGGGAGGGGGGCAGCGGGGCGCCTGGGAAAGCGGACACGGGAGAAGGGTGGGTCGTTGGACGGGACACGCACTGGCGGTCAGGGGACGCAGGAAGGTGGGAACGAAGGACCATGCCCTCTGCCCTCTGCCCTCAGCTCACCCGACCGATCCCCGCACCCTCTTTCCCCGTCGCCCCACCCGCTAGAGCCAGCAGTGACATGTGACACCACCAAACTCCCCCGAAGCCGCCCACTTCCCGCCCCCTGCTCCCCGCACGCCCCCCCCCCTCCCACCCCACCCGCCAGGGCCAGCAGCGTGGGGGCAATGTCGATGTGGGCCGTGGAGGTGTTGACCACGGAGCCGGGGCGCAGGCCGGGGCCCTTCGGAGGTGAGGGGGAAAGGAGAGAAGGAGGCGGGTGGGTAAGGGGCCCGGTGCTACAGAGTCACGGCTCCCCTCCGCGTTGCAACGCGCTCTCCTTGTGCCCACCCGATTCCCCCACACCACCACCCCCAACCCCCGCCGCCGCTCCCTCCACCCTCCCCTCCACTGTTCGCCCCCGCCCCCCGAGCCCGCCCCCCCCCCTTCCCTCACCGCCAGCCGCAGGGGCACCCTCCCCTCCTTGCTCTGCCCTCCCCCCTCCCCCCACACCCCGCCTCTCTAGTCCTCACCCCCCCACCCCCTCACCCCACCCCACCCACCGCCAGCAGCAGGGGCACCCTCAGGTCCTCCTCGTAGGGGGTCGTCTTGCCGCTGCCGAAGCGGTGCACGCCCTCACTGGGGGGTGGGGGTGGGGGGAGGATGAGGGAGGGTGAGGGAGGTGGGGCAGGGGAGACAGGTTGAGGGGCGAAGCACACCGTAACCAAGACGTGCCCAAGAACAGGCGGCGCAGCAAACAAGGGAAGAGTTCTTCAGGGATTACCTCCCGCTTCCCTGCTCACTGGTATCCATTGTCCGACGTGAAAGCGATGTAGGTCGAGTTGGCCAGACCCAGCTCGTCCACCAGGGAGACTGGAGAAGAGAGTACGGGACAGGACACGGAATGGGTTGACGACAGAAAGCCCCAGGTTGACTTCACCGTTCCCTGCCTGCTTATGCCCACCTTGACCGCACACCTTCGCCCTTCAACCCTCTAACCATCCCAGCCGCACACCCCTTCCGACCCCCCCTCACCCAGCCCCTCCACCAGCTCGTCCACCGCCCGCAGCGAGCGCAGGCGCAGTCGGAACACCTCCTCCAGGAAGGTCTCGTTGGCGGGGCTCAGCCTGGGGGGGGGGGGGGTTGGTTGGGTAGGGGGTGGTTGTGGGTTAGGACGCGGTGGAAGAGGGGAACGCGGGCTGGGCAGTGGAGGTCAACGCCCTGGCCTGAGGATGGGCGCATACGGTGCGCACAGAGCTGATCGGTGCATGCGGCTAACCTCCCCGCCCGGCCGCGGCCCCTTTCCGCCAAGAACCCCATGCTATCGAGCCACTCCTTACCCCGCCCTTCCCTTAACCGCTCACGGCGCCAGCGCCCCCATCCACTGGCGCTGCCCATCCAGAACTCCCCTCCTGTCAGCCCAGGCTACGGAGTGCTCTGGTGCTGTCCCTCATCCCCGCCCCCTTCACCCCGCCCCTCCAACTTCCAGCTCACACCCCTCCCTGCTCACCGCGCGAGTGCCCGCATCCACTCGGGCCTCCCCCCCAGGTCCGCCTCATTGAAGGAGGGGGGGCGGGGCAGCGCCGCGCCGCTGAGCTCCTCCCAGTGCCGGGCGGCGGGCACGGGGGGGTACCAGTGCCGCGAGATGAGGGAGCCGTTGGAGGCGTAGCTGGGGGGGGGGGAAGGGGGTTTTGGGGCATGGATAAGGGGGCATGCACTGAGGCCGTGGGACATCCCAACTCGATGCGAGTTTGCAACCCCCCGCCCCTCTTCCCCCAGGATCCCCCGCCGCCTCACTCATAGTGCATGGAGTGGTGGGGCGCGGCGGGCGCTACCTGGGCTCGAGGACGCAGCGGGAGGGCAACGGGGAGGGCGGCAGTCAGAAGGCGAGGAGAGGGTATCACCCAGCTTAACCCCACCAACCCCGCAGTCCCAAACATGGCACCCAGGCCTCCCAAGCGCCACACGCCACCCCACAGGCTGCCACCTGCCACGCCCGCCCCCGCTCCTGCACGGTAACAACCAGCTCAACCCCCGCCAAGGCCCCCCCCCCCTGCCCCTCACGCGGCTCCCACGCCGGTTCACGCGCACTGCCCACCGCCCAAGATGCGGCGCTATTGCCTGTAACTCGCCGTCTCACGCCCCAAGGCGCACACCCAGACCGCATCGCTTCCCCGCTGCCCCCCAACCACGGCCCCACGGCCCGCCAACGCGCCTGCACGGCTCATCCCCGTCAGCCCACGGCCCCACCCACGGCCCCACCCACGGCCCCACGGCCCCACGGCCCGCCCACCTACCTGCAGGAAGAAGGGCCGCCCCCGGGGGTCGGCGGCCGCTGAGCGCAGCATTGCCCCCGCCTTGGCCGCCAACACGTCCGTAATGTACTGGGCTGGGGGGTGGGGGTGTGTGTGGAGGAGGGGCACGCAAGGGGAGTGAGCCGACGCGGCGCAGGGGTGTTCATGCGGGGGGCGTTTCACGGCTTGGCAGTCCGCACCCGCTTGCCCCAACCCCGCCCCCAACCTCGGCCCCCCGCACCCCATCCGGCTCCGCCCGGTGCCCTCCCCGCACCAGGCCCCGCCTCCGACCCCAGGCCCCGCCCCACCCGGGTACATGCGCGGCGGCTGGCCATTGAGCGAGAAGGCGGGGCAGTAGTATTCGAACGTGAAGGGGTGCACGGAGGCGTCGAAGGCGGTCCAGCCCGCGGGCGGGGGAGAGTAGTTGCGGATGGTGTAGTCCACGATGAACTTGCCTGGGGTGGGTGGGAGGTGGGAATGGGGTTGGTGTCAGGGTTTGAGGCGTGTTTGTCTGCTGGCGGCTCGCCTGGCCGCGTTAGGCCGGCCGGGGCTAGCGTGCGCAAACCCGAGCAGGTCTCAGAACCAATGCGTAAGGGTGTGTTCACAAGTGAGGCGAACCACGTCCGAACCACGGTTGGTTCGACCTGGTCGGCTGGCACCAGCACTTGTCCCCTTGTGCAAACCGACACGAACCACAAAACGTGGTTCGAGCGAACCACGTCACATGTGAACATGCCCTAACGAAAGCCCTGGAGCTTGGGGCCCAGCAGCGCTTCCCCGGGGGAAGACGGTTGTCAAGGGGCAAGAAGGTGCTGGGAGGTTTGCAACGGGTCATGAGGTGGGGGCTGTGACTTGTCGGTTTCTCGTTGCAGCCCCCAGCTCGGGGCGCCCAGCCCCCCCCCGCTGTTCCCCGCGCTCAACCAAGCTGGGCTGCAACTGGGGCCCAGGACCGCGACCCTGTCACACACGGCCATGCCCTTGGCAAACCGCTTCCCGGTCCCAATCCGCCCCCCCTACAGCCCGTGTCCCGTGGCCCTGCCCCCGTACCCCGTAACCGCAACCGTACCTGTGTACAGCGTGTTGTACCCCGCCCCCTGCAGCCACCCCGGCAGCCAGTCCCGGTCCAGGCCTAGGGCCTTGAACTTGGCGTAGCCTCCTGAGAGGAGGGGGAAAGGGAAGTCGCTTGACGGCTTGAATACCAAAGAGGGGGGGCACCGGAGGGAGTGGCAGCACCATTCTTGTTGGTGAGGACAGCAAGTGTGCGGATCATGGGGGAGGGGGGCGTCCCCGAGCAAACCCGTTACCCGTAACTTCCGTGTTGCAGCCGGAGCCACGTGTTGCGAGCGGGAGGTCATCCGGCCTCACACGTCTCACCGTGCGGGCCCAACACGTCGGTGCTGGAGGGGGTGTGGGGTGGCCGGCAAGGGCGGAGGGGTCGGGGACTTGGGGTGCGTCAACACAGCGGCAGGGAGGCCCTGGTCCCTCCCGGCCCCCGTCGCCCGGGCCAGCCCTGATCCCCATCCAACCTGTGCCACGGCTCCGATACATCCCCGGGAACCGTGCCACGGTCTCGGTCCTCAGTCACCGCACAGGACCAGCGTCCCCAGAGGCCCCCAGACCGAGTTGACAGCTGCCTGCATACCCCGCATCCGCCCACGGGCCCTCTCCTCCTGCTCACATCATCATCGAACCTGTGTCACAGCTCGAACACCTCGCCCCTACCGGTCCCCTCCCGGCCGCAGCCTTCCAAGCAGCCTCACAAGTTGGTGTTGTGCGCTAGCTGCCCCCGCAGCAGGTTGACGCGGGAGGGGCAGCAGATGGGCGTGGTGACCAGGTGGTGGGCGAAGGTGACGCCTGCAGCGGCGGAGGGGAAAGGGTGGGACATGAAGGAAAGCGATGGTGGTCCCGCAGCTAGCCCCGACACGATCAATGCCGGGAAGCGGCGGAGGGGAAAGGCTGGCGGAGGAGAACGAACCCAAGTGCCGGGTCCTCACAAGGCTGTCCTTGAGCCGCCCCTCAGCCGGTTATGGTTCCTCCCGCCCAAACCCGGGTCGAGTTACGGTCCGCCATGCACATGCCAGCATCCATCTGCAATCAATTCCGGCCCGTCTCCGCACCTCTGTCCCTCAGGAGGAGATTTGTGGCAGGCATGGCGGTCCCGAGAGAGTCCATAGTAGCGTCCAAGTCGTCAACCAGCACGAGAATGAAGGAGGGCTGGTTGGGTTTCCTCTCGCTCGCCACGCCTTGAGCCTGCACGGCCGCTATGGCCGCCAGGACGGCGAGGGCGAGCATGGTTGTGCTTTGGAAAGAATGTTCTGCACCTCAGACTTTTGCGGGACACCCGCGATGCAAGTTGGCCTGGCGCCATTGGAGTGCACAGTCTCGAGTCAGGCCGAAACATATCTTCACTTGTTAACTTGAGGCTGGCATAGTCGTCCCACAGCTTCTTCAATTTAGCGTGTGCACGCTGACGGCGATCGGCTGCTGAAGTCCTCCTCGCAGCGCACTGACCCCACCGCTATCACCTCCTGTCAACTTATCAGATAGTGGCCGGGCCCGCCCGCAGCTGATCGGTTCCTGGGGCGTGTTGGCGCCAAAGAGCGATGCCGGCGCCAGGGGCCGCTCCCGTGAAGCGGTCGGAGATTAGCACCAATGGAATCGCGGAGCGAGTGCGGTGGCTGCCTTCCACGCCCCCGGGACCGGCGGACCTAGACGGTGGGTGCCTGCCTCCCCCCGTGCCCCTTGACCCTACCCTCCCTGCCCTTCGCTTGCTGCGAAACCCCTTCCTCTCGGGCCTGCCGTGGAGCCGAGACAGTGCTACGGGTGTCTAGGGATGCACACCTCTCTGGTACTGTGCTCGGGAGGACACGGGAGGACGTATCTGTGCGCGCCCGCACGCGCCGCACCCCGCCCGGTGACGGTACCCTCCGCCTGCTCCATGCTCCCCCCCCCAGGCCGTGTGACCAACCATGCGCTGGTCATCTGGGGCGAGCAGGACAGCCAGGAGGTGGGTCGGGGCTTGGGTCTAGGGGCTGAGGGGCCTAGGGGCCTAGAGGCCTAGGCCCCAGGGGGTAGACAGAACAGCCCAACAGCCCTGACCAACGTCCCATGGGACGAGCAGGACAGCCAGGAGGTGGGTCGGGGAGCCCTTGGCATAGGGCTGGGACTGGGATGCAAGGGGCACAAGCCCCACCACCTCGCTCATGCATGTGCCGCCACCAGCCATGACCCCACCGGCGTCTCCTGCCAGCTCCTGCCCTCATCCTTAGCTCCCCCCTCATCCTCCCTCTCCTCCTGTCAGGATAACTTCCTTGTCGTACACGATCTCGTGGTCACCTCCCGGGGCTCCCACGTGCTGCGGGTGGAGGATGACGTGGTCACGGCCTGGCACCACCGGGGCCGCATGACGGACCTGACGGTGGGGCGGGGGGTTGGGGTGTCGGGAGGGGTACGTGTAGGCGGGAGTGCCGGGGCGGGCGCGTGGGGGAGGGGCTGAGGATAGGGCTGGCGTTGGGGCTTGGACTACGTTGCTGCTCGCGTTGGTGGAGGCTGGGGCATACGTGGGGCGGGGGACGGGGGCGGCTGCGGGCGTCAGGGAAGGGGGTCTGGGGTAGTGGCCGGGGCTGCGGTTGGCCAGAGGGAGGAGCGGCTATCGCGTCGAGAGTGTGGGCAGGGATGGGGATAGAGGTTGAAGAGGGGCTGGGGTTCGGGAATGTGCGGTGACGGATGGCCACCGCCGGGAACGTATTGGCCACCACGGACGAGCAAGGCTCCTGGCTCCTCACCGCCTCCTCTCCTCGCCCCCGCGCTGTTGCTTCCCCACAGGTGTGCGAGCAGGGCGGCGGCCAGGTGACCGCCCTGTTCGGTACGACAGAGGGCGCCGTACACGTGCTGCGGCTTGTCGTACCGCGCACGCCGGGGGCGGGGCCCAAAGAGCTGCAGCTACTCGAAGCGCCGCCGGCGTGGCGGGTCGCCAGCGGGGGAGCCGGGGCTGGGGCCGGAGAGGGCGACGACGAGGACGGCGAGGAGGGGGGCGCCGGAGGAGGTGGTGGCGGTGGCGGTGGCGGCTCGGAGCACGTGGCGGCGTGGCTGCGGCCGCACCGGGGGGCGGTGGCGGCGGTGGACATGCAGCTGGACACCAAGGTGGGGTGGGGTGGGGGTGATTTTCGGAGCATTGGAGAGCGGAGGAAGAGATAGAGCGGCAGCCAGCGAGCCCGATGCGCACCGAGGTCCAGAGCGAAAGGTCCGGCGGGCTCCACTGGCGATGGCGTCGGCTGCTCTGACGAGTGGCGTAGGCTAGAGCGGCTAGACCTAACTCTAGAGCGGGGTGGGGTGGGGGATGGGGTCGGGGTCGGGCATCCAAGTGAGGTGCGTGGTAGTGTCTGGGTAGAAATCGCGAGCCGGGGAAGCCATGCCATGCGTCTCTCTGCTCCCAACGTGGGCCCTGTGCCTCTCCGCCTACCACGTTCCCTCTCTCCCCTCCCCCTCTCCCCTCCTGTACGACAGGCAATCCTCACCGCGGGCCAGGACGGGGCCCTGTTCGTACTGGACATGGAGCACGTGACGGCGGCCGTAGCCTCGGCCTCCGCCGCGGGCGGGGACGCGGGGGACGGTGACACCATGATGGTCGACGGCATGGAGGGGGCCGGGGCCGGGGCCGCGGGCGGAGTGCCCCCCGGCGTGGCGCCCTACCGCGCCGGCAACGGCTGCGTGGGGCACACGTCGGCGCGATGGGTGGACCGCAGCCTCATCGTGACGGTGGGCGGGGTAGGGTCGGGGGTGCTGCGGGGACGGTGTGGGTACGGGAGTGCTCTGCTGGTGGGGGTGGGGGAAGAGTGGCAGTGACGGCTGCGGCCTCATCGTGACGGTGGGTGGGACTGGGGGGGCGTGCATTGGCTGGTCTGCAAGAGGATGGGTACGGGGGGCTTCGGTAAGCTCATCTGCTTTGGCCGCATGCGGGGGTGAGCGGTGTGGGGAAGAAGAGGCTTGCTATGCAGGGTTTGAGGTCAATCGGCTGGATTGTGGATAAAAGGGCCACCCTCCACTGACCTTTTTGCTCACCCGCTCGCGCCTTCACAGAGCCGCACCGTGGGCGGTCTGGAGCTATGGGACATCCGCTGCCCGCCCACCCCCGTCAGCCGCTCCAAGCCCGAGTGGGGGGCCACGGGGCTGGGGCCGGCGGACAGGTGCGGGGGTGGGGTGGGGTGGGAAAGGATGGGGCGGGGTGGGGCGGAGGTGGAGAGGGCGGATGCGGGGCTGTGGGCCAGGGCCAGGGTCAGGGCTTGGGGCGGGGCTAGAGGCAGGCGGCAGCAGGAGGCGGGGTGGAAGGGGACAGTGGAGGTCGCGGACGCCGTTGGTGACGCCGGACCTTCCGCAACGCCGCCGCCCTCCCATCCCTCCGCCGCAGGGGCTGCCACCGCGTGATCCACTGCCTGCAGGTGAGGGGGAAAGGGACGTTGCCGAGGTCAATGCGACTGCAAGCTCATTGAGTGCGCTGCCTTCCCGGCCCTGAGGGGAGGGGAGACGGTGCGGAGGCAGCCCTCGGCCCCCTGTGTGCACGCAACAAGGGTTGGCATGGGGAGCCATGGAAACCGCGTCGCTGCGACTCCCAAGCACAGGGAGTGACTAACCAGAGGCCTGACCCAGCTGACCGACCTCCTCCGCACCCGTGCTCCCAGGTGCACCCCTCCCGGCCGGACGTGTGCGCCAGCGGCGGCTCGGGCGGCGCCGTGGCGCTATGGGACCTGCGGGCCGCCTCCCGGCCCCTGGCCCTCACGGAGCTGGACGCAGCGGCGGGGCCCGTGTGGGAGGTGGGTGTTAAAAGCTGCCCAGGGGGGGCTGAGGGGCTGAGGGTTGGGGCTGGGGCCGGTCTTCACAAGCTGTACGGGGCGGCGTGGTACGGGTGTGTGTACGGGTTGGCGGGGCGTGGGGCGAGGGCAGGGTGGGGGCTGTGGAGAGGGAGGGGTCCGATGGGGTGTGGGGCTGCTAGTAATCACCGGTGCGTGATGCCGGACGCAAAGCAGCTGCCGCACGGTAGCCTGTTCCCAACTTAACCCGTCCCGCGCTGCCCTGCCCTGCCCTCTCCACGGCTCAGGTCCGGTTCGACACGCGCGAGGGGACGCAGTACGGCTCGGACGCGCCCACGGGCGGCGCCCAGGCGCCCCTGCCCGCCGTGCTCTTCTGCACCGAGGACGGAGCGCTGTGCAGGGCGTCGGCCAGCGGCGAGGCGGCGTTGGGCGGCGGAAGCTCGAGGATGGAGGAGGTGGCATGGCGCGGCTCCAGCGGCGGCGGCATTGGCATGGGTGCGAGCAGGCGCGGCGTGAGCACGCTGGCGCAGCTGCCGGTGGCGATCAACTCGTTCGATGTGGGAGGGCCGTTCGGGTCGGACGTGGTCGCGGTCACGGGGCGGCAGACGTTGTTGTACATGCAGGTGTAGGCGGGAGGTGGGATGGAGAGAAGGAACGGGGTCGGCCGAAGTCGGGTTGGCCGAACCAGGTCGGAAGTTGCGGTGTTAATGACAGACTGGTTGCTGAGGAGGAGCGGTCAATGTTAGCGTGTGGCGCGGTCGAACGAAGAGGCGCCGCGGATGGTGTAGGATGGCCTCGACGGGCAACGGATGGATGGTGGGACTGCACGGAAGATTCTGGAAACGTGCCCGCCACTGCCTCGCCTAAACCGGAGCAAGAGGTGCAATCTGTGAGGGAAAAAGCCCTGACGCTTTGTCCCGAGAGGCGGGGCGGACCGGGTCTCCCCCGCGCAAGTAACGGCACGCAGCGACACGGCGCGACGGCATGCAAGCTGGGAGCCCGCCCATTGGCCATGGCCAAAACCCCGCACAGACACGCATACAGTCCCGATCATCTTGGCGATACGCTTCCAGCCCGCATAGCCCACCGGCGCTCGGCAACGCCGCCCGCAACTCTTTGAATTGCACTTGCACACTCTTGCCCGGCCTGAGGCGCTCCGTGATCTTCTCCACCAGCAATGGACTAGGCCGTGGAGCACGTCGTGTTTCATTAGGGCGGGCAGCAACAGCCGATTGAGCAGCATGGTGTCAGCTAACTCGCTGGCCCAAGCGGCCGATCTGGCGCATTTCGGAAGCGATGAAAAGCAACAGCATAAGCAGCTGCTCAAGCTAGAACAGGAAATCCAAGCAGCTATCGATCGGATCGGCCATGCGGACACGTCGCAGAGCGGCACGCCTGTCGTAACAGACAAGCAGCTGCAAGAGTACCTGTCGCGGATGCGGGGACAGATACGGGACCTGGAGCTGCTCGCCGAAGAGCAAGACACGTAGGGCATGTTCCCGCAATTCCGCCCCGGCACGCCCCGCCACCCCAGCCCGGAACGCTCACCACGCGGGGCCTTGCGCTTGCAGGGATGACAAGGCGGATGCGGTGGAGGTCTGTGTGGAGCTGCACCAGGCCGAGTACCAGCGGTGGGTGCTTGGGAGAGCGGTCGTGGGGTGCGGCGGCTATGAGCCTGGGTGACGCCTGGCCGGTTTGGCACGTCTGGCGGCCGGCCCCTCTCAGTGCTTTCCTACTCCTGTTCTTCCAGGCTGGCCGCAGCAATTGCTGCCGCCAAGAAGCAGGCAAAGCGCACGCAGCAGCAGACCGCGGAGCAGCAGGTTGGTGGGGTGCCTGGGGACCAGGAGGCGAACACCCCATGCGGAGCCGAGGCCGAGCGGCTGCAGCTTCGTAGCTTTGGGTACACACGCCAGACTCCCAAGCGAGCTTGAGTGCCTGGCCGGTGGTGCTGAAGGCGGCCCTAGCGTGCAAGGCCTCCCTCGCAAAGGCCCCAGCTCCTTCCGCAAACCATAAGACGGCCATGCTCCTGCTACTGCCGCATCCCACCATGCGCGCAGCCGCGCACCCGGGCTGCCCGATACCCTCACACGCCTCCAGTCCTGTGCCCGCCACAAGCCTCCTGCTAACTCCCCGCTGCCTTACGCTCACCCGCCGCCCCGCGAACCTGGCCCGCTGCAGCGCCGCGAGCTGTTTGAGGGCGCCAGCCTGCCGGCCCTGCAGAAGGAGTACAAGTCAGTGGTGGAGGCCGTAAAGGGCACCTCGGAGGTGGGTGGAAGCCCCTGGTTGTGGGGCGGGGTTGCGGGTGGGGTCTGAGGCCTGGGTGGCAGCTCTGCAGCTGGAAGTCGGGGGCAGGGAGTGGTGAGGGAGGGCCATGGGGGCATACAGGGATGGGAGAGGACGAGTGGCGGAACGCTTTGAGGACAGGGACAGGCAAGCGGGGGACGTCGCGGTATCCCGTCTGTCTGTGGGGCAGGGTCTGGGCTCCTGAGGGAAGTCTGTCCGACCGTTCACGCTGCTAGGGGAGGGGTCGGCAGGGCCCAAACACTCTGCACTCACTAAGCTTCGGGGCAGCCTGTGCGGAGGTGGCTGAGCCCATCGCCGCCGGCAGCGAATGCGGCTACCCTTACTAGCGGCGGGGCTGCGGGGCGGGGGCGCATCGGCCGTGGGCGCTTCCGCCCACAACAGGCGACCAATGCGGTCCTGTCGGCCGGGCTGACCGGGTTGCCCTTTACCCCGCGGACCGCAGGTGACGGAGAGCCTGCAGCGGGCCCGGGCGGTGCTGACGCAGCAGATCGATCAGACCACTGCCACCATGGCCGTGCTGGGTGAGTGGCCCCGGGGTCCTGGGGGTGGTGTGGGCACCGGTAGTGTGGGCGGGGAAAGGTTGGGCAGGTGCGTGGCGTGGGGTGACTGGCCTGGGCGGATGCAGCTGGATGGGGGTCCTGAGGACATGGGCTGGGCTGGGCTGGGGTGGGCTGGGCTGGTCCGCACTGGGCTGGGCTGGACGGAGTATGCGGGGTCAGGTGCCATGGGGCCCTCAGCATTCGGGCCAACCAGGGGCGTCGTTGGCCTTGGCGGGGGCAAGTGAAAACAAGGCGACTGGACCCGTCTGGAGGCAGTGGGACCGACCGGTCGGGCTGAGCGTACCGCTGCCGTGACGGCTGTACGTGAGGCGTTCACACTGTGGAGCAGCTACAGGGGCTGGGTGGGGCGGGGCGATGCGGGTCCAGCATGGCGATGTCCGCAGCGTATGCCTTGTCTCGCGTACGCGTTCTCTCCGCGTGGTGTAGAGCTCGCATGCGCCTACCTGCCGTGGTTCGGATGCCCCGCGCTCAAGCGCATTGCCGCCCCCCTCCCGCCCGCGTCGCTGCCGCCCCCCAGAGACCAGCAACCAGGTGCTGGGCAAGGCCAAGGACGAGTTTACGGGGCAGAAGCAGCTGAACAAGAAGGGCGAGAAGCTGCTGACCACCATCCACAAGCAGGAGAAGCGGGACAGGTGGGGGCGAGGGGCAGGCGCAGGGGAGGGACCCTCATCGACATCGTATGAACCTGCTAGCGATGATGGCACAGGGAGGTAACGTTTAGGCGGATTGCGGACTGGCTCGATGCGTGAATGGGTGATTTTCTCACATGCCTCAGCGACCCGCTAAGCCCCCGCCTCGCGCCTCCCTCCTCCACCACAGGCGCCTGCTGTGGCTGGGCCTCATGCTCTTCATGGCCACGTGCACCTACATCGGCTACAAGCGGGCGCCCGCGGTCTTCAAGGCGCCCATCGACCTGGCGCTCGGCTCGGCGGCCGGCGTGGCGCGCCAGGCCTGGAGCAAGGTGGGCCCGGGGTGGGCCTGGGGTGGGCCTGGCGGTGGGGCTGAGGGGCTGGGCGGTGAGGTGGGGCGGGCGTCATGGGCGGGTAGTGCGGAGCAACGGTGCGGCCAGGCGTGGGCAGTGCTGGGCGGGGTGTCGGCAGTTGATATAAAGGGAGCGGGGCCTGCTTGGGCTGGCAGGTTCGGGCTGGTGTCAACAAGCAGAACGCCCGCCCTGCCTTGGCCTCTTGGCCTCAGCCTTTAGCACCTGGACGCCTACTGCATGCCATCCCTGTGACTCCTGTGCTCAGGTCTCTTGCCTTACCGTGTGCGCTGAGCTCTTGCTCTCTCCCGTGCCTGTACCCTCCGCAGGCGGAGCCCATGGTACGGCAGCACCTGGCCAAGCTGCAGGGGGCCATCCCCAAAACCGTGCCCAAAGGCGCGACCTTCATCTCGGGAACCGCGCCACCGCACCGGGAAGAAGCGGACGCCGGGGGGAGTACAGCCGACCCCGCCCGCGACCCCCGCTTCAGCAGTGAGCGACCCTCGCGGCTCCCGCGACAATCCGCCCCGGCGCAGGCCGACGCGACGCCGCCCGGCGCAGCCAAGATGCCGTACACAGATCTGGACGACATGTACGGCGCTGGCGCAGCTGCGGGGGTTGCAGGCGGCGCCGGCGCCGGTGTGGCCCCTGGGGATGCGGCTCGCGGGCAGCAACGCCCCGGGCAGCAGCGCTCCAAGTTCCAGTTCTCTCGCCAGGAGCCCTCAGCTGAGGCCGACGCTGATGCTGATGCCCAAGCCGCCCCTGACCAGGCCGCGGCTGATGCACAGGTGGGCGTGGGCGGGTTGTCGTGGGGCTGCTGGCAAGGGATCAGGCGAGCAGGCTTGGTTTGTCAGGGCACTTGCTCTGTGTGTGCGCTGGGCAGTGAGGTGTACGGTACTCGTGGCGTACGCAACCAGGCCCAGCTGCGCTCTTGCCCTATGAAGGACAGGGACACGGAGTGAGGCCCATGTCATACGTGTGTTCACGCGCCATCCCCCGTGCCACCCTCCCTCCGCAGAAACCGGCAACGGCACCAGCCCCTGGGCCTTCCGCCGAGGATGGCGAGGAGCTTGAGCTGAACACGTTTGCCTATGACGATGAGGAGGCAGAGGCTGCCAAGGCCGCGGCTGCAGCCAAGGCCAAGGCTGAGGCTGCCGTAAAGGCTGAGGCTGCCGCAAAGGCTGAGGCTGAGAGGGCCCAGGCTGAGGCCAAGGCTGAGGCTGAGGCTGCTGCCAAGGCTGAGGCTGCCGCCAAGGCTGAGGCTGCCGCCAAGGCTGAGGCTGCCGCCGAGGCTGAGGCTGCCGCCAAGGCTGAGGCTGAGGCTGAGGCCAAGGCTGAGGCTGAGGCCAAGGCTGAGGCTGAGGCCAAGGCTGAGGCTGAGGCCACCGCCAAGGCTGAGGCTGCCGCCAAGGCTGAGGCTGAGGCTGCTGCCAAGGCTGAGGCTGAGGCCAAGGCTGAGGCTGCAGCCAAAGCTGAGGCTGAGGCAGCCGCCAAGGCAGAGGCTGAAGCCGAGGCCGCCGCTGAGGCGGAGGCAGAGGCAGCCGCTGAGGCTGAGGCTGCCGCCAAGGCCGAGGCCGCCGCAAAGGCCAAGGCCGAGGCCAAGGCAGCGGCCGCGGAGGAGGAGGCCAAGCGCCGGCAGCTGCAGGAGCTGTTGGAGCCCTCCCGCCAGTACGCCCGCGCCTACGGCGTGGAGCGCCTGCAGCTCAACGTGCTCGAAGCGCTCAAGGACGAGCCCGAGTTCAAGGCAGCCATCGCCAAGCACCTGCGCTTCCTCCGAGGCGAGCCTGAGCCCGAGGCTGAGGCGGAGGCCGAGGCAGAGCCTGAGGCCGAGCCCAAGGCGGTGGCTGAGCCCGAGCTCGTGGCTGATGCCAAGGCGACCAAGGCCGGCGCTGACGCCAAGGCTGCGGCTGACGCCAAGCCAGCCAAGGCCAAGGCCGAGGCCGAGGCCGACACGGAGGAGCCGTGGGCCGAGTACGAGCCCGAGCCTGGCTCCGACCCGCTCGAGCGCCTGCGCATGTTTGGCCGTGAGCGCGGCGTCGCCGAGATGCCGCAGTGGGCCCGCGCCCAGCTCGCCCAGGACCCCGAGTTCGGCGAGACCGTGCGCACCTACGAGATTGAGAACGCCAAGTTCACCGGCGTTCCGCCTCCGGACTGGGCGCTGTGGGCGCCTGGCGAGCGTGCGGCGGCCGAGGAGGACGGCGAGGAGGAGGAGCTGGAGGGCGAGGAGCCCGCAGCCAAGCCCGCTGCTCAGCCCGCCAAGCCCGCTGCCAAGCCCGCCAAGACTGCTGCTGCCTCCAGCACCGCGGCTGCCGCGGCTGACAGCGCCACTGACGGCGGCGAGGACGAGTACGAGGAGTACGAGAACGGCAGCGTCACGCCGGAGCAGCGCAGGCAGGAGCTGCGCGAGTACGCCCGCGAGAACGGCCTTGCGGACGCCTGGCTCCGGGACCAGCTGCGGGAGGACCCCGAGATGGGGGACACCGTGCGCACGTTTGAGCGGGAGGCAGCTGAGCGTGGCGAGGTGCTGGAGACAGCGCCGGTAGACGAGGAGGATGAGGAGCAGGAGGAGGAGGTGGCGGGCAAATCTGCCGGTGCCCCTGCCGCCGCTGCGTCCGCTCAGCCTGCTGCCAGCGCCGACAGCAAGAGCGGTGGCTCTCCTCGTGCCTCTGGCTTGGCCTCTGGGGCTGCGTCTGGCGCTGCCTCCGACGCTGCCTCCGAGTCCGCCTCTGATGCTGACGCCTCTTCCTCTGACGATGAGGAGTGGGGCGAGTACGTGGAGGTGGACTCGTACGAGCTGTGGCCCGAGGCCGAGGCGGGCAGCGAGGACGACCCGCTCGAGGGCCTCAAGCGCCACGCCCGCAAGCACGGCTTCGAGGGCATGCCGGCGTGGGTGCGCTCGCAGCTGCGAGATGACCCCGAGTTCGGCCCCGCCCTGACTGCTTGGGAGGCGGGCAAGGCTGGGTACCGGCAGGACGCTGGCGAGGAGGCGGAGGAGCCGAAAGGCTCCGCTCCGGCCCCGCCCGCCGCCAAGCCCCCCGCCAAGGCCTCTGCTGACGATGACGAGTACGCAGATGACGAGGAGGATGCTGCCGCACCCAGTGCCGCCAAGGCCTCTGCTCACGCTGAGGCAGAAGCCGCTGCCGACCGCCTGAGCCAGGACTCTGACTTGGAGGACCTGCGCAAGTTTGCCCGTGAGCGTGGGGTCGAGGGCATGCCGTCCTGGGTGCGCTCCAGCCTCCAAAACGACCCCGAGTTTGCTGAGGCCATCGCCAAGGTTGAGCGGGAGGCCAAGGCACGTGCTGTCGCTGAGCCGGAGGTGGAGGACGACGGGCACCGCGGCATTGACGCGCTGGAGACTCTCCGCCGCTTCGCTCGCTCCGAGGGTGTGGCGCTGCTCAGCCCCGCTGACCGCGTTCAGCTCGCTTCTGACCCCGAGTTTGCTGAGACCATCGCTGCCTTTGAGCGCGGCGAGATCAGCGGCCTTGTGGAGGATGACCCTGAGGAGGTGGCGACGTGGCGGGCCCAGGTCGCTGAGCGCGAGGCCCGCATGGGCGCCGTCAAGGCCGAGCGCCTGCGCGACTGGGAGGCAATCCGGGCCATGCCCTCGGTCGATGCTCCCAAGGGCAAGGGCAAAGCGCTGCACGTCGAGCAGCTCCAGGTGGCCGTGCGCTCAGGCAAGGCGGTGGAGGGCGAGGCTGCAGCAGCTGCTGCTGAGCCCTCCGGCCCAGCCTCCGCCGAGTCTGCCGCGGCCGACGCTCTGCCCGCCAAGGCTGAGCCCGCCAGCGCCAAGCCCGCCAGCGGCTCTGCGGGCGTCGCTCAGGTTGCCACCTCGAAGGACAGCGGCGCTGCCACTGCGGGTGCTGGCGACGAGGCGGCTGCGGCCAAGCTGGAAGGCCTGCGCAGGTTCGCGCGCGAGCGCGGCGTGCGCAGCATGCCCTGGTGGGTTCGCAACAACCTGGCCAACGACCCCGAGTTCGCTGCCGAGATTGCCGCTCTGGAGAAGGAGCGGCTCGCGGCTGCGGAGGAGGAGGACGATGCGGCGCCGGAGATTGACGTTGAGGCGGCCAAGCAGCAGGCGCGCGAGGCTGGCGTTGCCATGCTGACCAAGGAGGACCGCGCAGCCATCCGGGACGACCCTGAGTTCGCTGAGACCATCGCTGCGTTCGAGCGGGGCGAGATCAGCGGCCTGATTGAGCAAGAGGACCCCGTTGCCGAGGCTGCTGCTGCTGCTGCCAAGGCTGCAACCGCCAAGGCTGCTGCCTCCGCCGACGCTCCGGCCCCCGCTCCCGCCGCCCCTGCCGACGGCGCCAAGGCCGAGGCTGCCGCTGACGACGGCGATGTTGCTGCCGCTCTTGACGCGCCCGAGGAGTACCAAGAGTACGAGATGGAGCACATCTCGGCCGAGCAGCGCATGGAGCAGCTCCGCGAGTTCGCCCGCAAGAACGGCCTCGAGGAGATGCCCTCGTGGGTGCGCTCCCAGCTGCGCGACGACCCCGAGTTTGGCGAGGCCGTGCGCGAGTATGAGCGCAAGGCAGCGCAGCTTGGTGACGCGGAGAAGGGCGAGGAGGCGGATGAGTATGAGTACGGCGATGAGGAGGAGCTCGTCGGGGCCCAGGGTGAGGTTGCTAGTGGCAGCGCTCACAGCAAGGAGCGCGCGACCGAGCCTGCCGCTGCTGAGCCTGCCAAGCCAGCCAAGCCTACCGCTGAGGGCTCCAAGCCCGCTGCTGGCATCGACAACACTGCCTCCACCGTCGAGTCCAGCTCTGACGCTGACGCCTCTTCCTCTGACGACGAGGAGTGGGGCGAGTACGTGGAGGTGGACTCGTACGAGCTGTGGCCCGAGGCCGAGGCGGGCAGCGAGGACGACCCGCTCGAGGGCCTCAAGCGCCACGCCCGCAAGCACGGCTTCGAGGGCATGCCGGCGTGGGTGCGCTCGCAGCTGCGAGATGACCCCGAGTTCGGCCCCGCCCTGACTGCCTGGGAGGCGGGCAAGGCTGGGTACCGGCAGGATGCTGGCGAGGAGGCGGAGGAGCCGAAGGGCTCCGCTTCGGCCCCGCCCGCCGCCAAGGCCTCTGCTGACGATGACGAGTACGCAGATGACGAGGAGGAGGCTGCCGCACCCAGTGCCGCCAAGGCCTCTGCTCACGCTGAGGCAGAAGCCGCTGCCGACCGCCTGAGCCAGGACTCTGACTTGGAGGACCTGCGCAAGTTTGCCCGTGAGCGTGGGGTCGAGGGCATGCCGTCCTGGGTGCGCTCCAGCCTCCAAAACGACCCTGAGTTTGCTGAGGCCATCGCCAAGGTTGAGCGGGAGGCCAAGGCACGTGCTGCCACTGAGCCTGAAGTCGAGGACGACGGGCACCGCGGCATTGACGCGCTGGAGACTCTCCGCCGCTTCGCTCGCTCCGAGGGTGTGGCGCTGCTCAGCCCCGCCGACCGCGACCAGCTCGCTTCTGACCCCGAGTTTGCTGAGACCATCGCTGCCTTTGAGCGCGGCGAGATCAGCGGCCTTGTGGAGGATGACCCTGAGGAGGTGGCGGCTTGGCGGGCCCAGGTCGCTGAGCGCGAGGCCCGCATGGGCGCCGTCAAGGCCGAGCGCCTGCGCGACTGGGAGGCCATCAGGGCCATGCCCTCGGTGGACAGCCCTGACGGCAAGGCTGCCCAGGGCGCCGCCTCTGCTGCTCCTGCTCCTGCTCCTGCTCCTGCTCATCCTCCTGCTGCTGATCCTGCCAAGGAGGAGGAGGACCAGGAAGATGAGCCCCTGGAGGAGCTGCCCGAGTCTGCTGCTGATCGCGCACTGGAGGCGCTGCGGGACCTGGTCTATGACAAGGGCGCTGAGGCGCTCACGGAGGAGCAGCGCGCGCAACTGCGGGACGACCCCGAGCTCGGTGAGTACATTGCGGAGTGGGAGCGGTTTGAGGCGGAGAAGCTGGAGGCAGCTGAGGACGAGTATGAGGACCCCGAGGACGAGGACAGCGCGGCGCCCGCATCAGCGCCGGCCCCAGCAGCTGAAGAGGAGGAGGATGAGTACCTGGATGAGGATGAGGGCACGCCCGTAAAGGCAGAAGCGGGCAAGGAGGCGGCGGCAAGGGCTGCTGCTGAGGCGGAGGCTGCCGCTAAGGCTGCCGCGGAGGCGGAGGCTGACGCTAAGGCTGCCGCGGAGGCTGAGGCCGCCGCTAAGGCTGCCGCGGAGGCGGAGGCTGCCGCCAAGGCTGCTGAGGAGGCGGCAACCGCCAAGGCTGCTGCGGAGGCGGAGGCAGCCGCTAAGGCTGCTGCGGAAGCGGAGGCGGCCGCCAAGGCTGCCGCGGAGGCGGAGGCTGCCGCCAAGGCTGCTGCGGAGGCGGAGGCGGCTGCTAAGGCTGCTGAGGAGGCGGAGGCTGCCGCCAAGGCTGCTGCGGAGGCGGAGGCGGCTGCTAAGGCTGCTGCGGAGGCGGAGGCTGCCGCTAAGGCTGCCGCGGAGGCGGAGGCGGCCGCTAAGGCTGCCGCGGAGGCGGAGGCGGCCGCTAAGGCTGCCGCGGAGGCGGAGGCCGCCGCCAAGGCTGCCGCGGAGGCGGAGGCCGCCGCCAAGGCTGCCGCGGAGGCGGAGGCCGCCGCCAAGGCTGCCGCGGAGGCGGAGGCGGCCGCTAAGGCTGCCGCGGAGGCGGAGGCCGCCGCCAAGGCTGCCGCGGAGGCGGAGGCGGCCGCTAAGGCTGCCGCAGAGGCGGAGGCCGCCGCCAAGGCTGCCGCGGAGGCAGAGGCGGCCGCTAAGGCTGCCGCGGAGGCGGAGGCTGCCGCTAAGGCTGCCGCGGAGGCGGAGGCCGCTGCCAAGGCTGTTGCGGAGGCAGAGGCCGCCAAGGCTGCCGCGGAGGCGGAGGCCGCAAAGGCTGCTGCGGACGCGGAGGCCGCAAAGGCTGCTGCGGAGGCGGAGGCCGCTGCGAAGGCTGCTGCGGACGCGGAGGCCGCCAAGGCTGATGAGGAGGCGGAGGCTTCCGCCAAGGCTGATGAGGTGGCGGAGGCTTCCGCTGAGGCTGCTGCGGAGGCCGTAACACAGGAGGAGCAGGCCGGCCAGGCTGAGGATGTTGAGCAGGAGGCACAGCGGTAGCAGGGCTCACCGTGGGGTTAAGGTGTTTAAGCTGGGTCAGGGGTCAGGGCAGTTAAGCCAGTTGGGTGAAGAGCAAGGAAGTTGACTTGGGCCAGGGCCCGTGGTATTTGTGTAGGGCCTGAGCCTCGAAGGCATGGGGACATTCATGCTTTCGTCTTGCTGACAGGTTCAGATTCGGACGGCCCGGCCTCGTGCCCTGGGGCCTTGCAGGGCATGGGCAGACAAAGTGGAAGAGGAGTGTTTCGTGGCATCCGTTGGTGAGCGCAGGTGCTGTGCTGCATGTGGGTGCGTATCTTTACAGACACTGATGGATACGGTCAGCACACTGAGCGATGGATGGAGCTGTCGTGCATGGTGCGGGAGCAGGGTGCGGGGGAACGAGCGGTGACGTGAGCGGTGGACAGGGCGGCCTGAGGAAACATGCAGGTTGACTCGGAGGACGCTGTGTGGTTGCTGAGGAGCACGCCGTGGCGTGAGCGTGAGTTGACGTTGTCACTTGTCGAGGGACGTCGTGGTCGCGCAAACGCGATGCGGGGGAACAGGGGCTTTGTGTTCGTGCGCCACGCGCGCAGCTCCGGCTGTCAAAGGACTGCATGCACGCCGTTCGCGCTCGATGGGGCTCTTCTGGCTCGCTGCTCATACAAGCTGCCAGCACATAGACTATCACAGTGCATAGCTTAGCGGCCATGGACTTTCTTGGCGAGCGCTTGTTGTGGTACCGAGCATGGGTCGAGGCGTTCATGCTCGGAGCCCACCCCGCGACCAAGCCGCTGTTCTCAGCTTGGCTATGGGTCACCATAGGACTCCCCGTCACGTTGCTGTGCTACGCGCCTTGGCTTCCACGAAGAGTGCGGTTCGCGATGTGCCTGGCGACTGGAGCCATCGCGCTTCCGCTCGTGCCGCTCAGTCTAGGTGACGACGTCAAGGCTACGAGCGTCCAGGCAAGCGAGCGCTGAGCGCGGTTTTAGTCGTCGCCCTGACGTGGGCATGTGCCCCTTCCCGCCGGTTCTTCCAAGCAACCCGCCCCCTCCACGGCGCGCCCCAGGTTGCGGGGGCGTACTTCGCCATGTGGATGCGCTGCATGGAGTACAGCGTGCTGGTGAGGTTTTAGCAGCAGCCGACGTGTCTCGTGTTTGACCGGGAAGGGGGCTCCACATGGATGGACCGACGCCAAGGACGTGGCCTTGCACGCAGGCCCTCTCACCCCCACATCACCCCATCCCGTGCAGGAAGACCCCTGCCCACAGCCGCGCAACCCCTTCCAGTACTTCCTGACCGCCCTGCGAGACACGTTTGCCCCTCACGACGACAGCGGGGTCGTGAAGATCCATGACCAGCACGCCGCCAAGAAGTCCGACGACGGGCCCGGGTCCAGTCTAAACCGCTCCCGCCCTGCTCGGGAGGACCTCCTCAGACAGCCGCTGGCAGCATCCGGCGTCAGCTACCTCGCAGCAGTCTTGCGGCTCCTGGCGGAGCTTGCCGTACAATACGGCGTCTACGACCTGCTCTTGACCCTGTGCGTGAAGAGGTCGGAGCTGCCGCCGCTCCTGAGCCTGGCCGCCATCCCGCCCTCGCTGGCCATGAGTGCCGTACTGTACCTCCACTTCGCCATCCACTACAAAGGTGAGGGGAGGGGGGGGCGCATCAGCGCCACGGGAGTGGTGCAGTGAGTGGCCTTGACATGTCTGCATGCCGTGTGTTGACGCGGGCTGCCTGGGCGTTCTCCACCTATGCGTTGCGCACTCGCATACCTCTCCTCCGCCCGACCCACATCGCCCACCCGCCAACCCACATCGCCCCCCGCCGACCCACATGGCCGCAGGCATCCTGCTGCTGCTCTCGCTGGCCCGTCCCCAGCTGCTGCGCACCTGCCGCCACCAGTTCCGGGAGCCCTGGCTGGGCCTCTTCTCCGTCAGCGAGCTCTGGCAGCGGTGGCACCAGCTCTTCCGCACCAGCTTCACGCGGCTGGCCCACCGCCCCGCACGCGCCCTCGTGCGTCGCCTCCTCACGGGCAGCAGCCCCCGCCCCGGCGGCTCTGGCGGCAGCGTGGAGGTGACGGCGGTGGCGGGCGGTGCGGGGCCGTCCGCCCGACCGGCCGTGGTGGCGCAGGCGAGGCGCGCCAAGGCGGCGGCGGACGCTGCGGGACTGATGGCGGTGTTTCTGCTGAGCGGCATGGTGCACGAGGTGGGTTGGTGGGAGGGAGGGGGCGCGTTAAGGGGAAACTCGTGCACGGGGCACGCAGAGGGCAGCCGTCGCGCAGCTCTGTCCCCTGGTGTCTCATGCACCGTGCGTGCCGACCCACATCACCAGCTGCCCCGATGCAAATCCCTCCACCCACTACGGCCCCACCCGTCTCCTTCCGCCCCTCACTCCCCCGCCCTCCGCCCCTCCCACCCCCCATCCTCCCACCGCCCCAGTACATGTGCTGGGCTGCGTTCGGCCGCGCAAAGGGCTACCAGCTGGCCTTCTTCCTGGCCCACGGCGCAGCGGTGCTGGCGGAGCAGGCCTTCATGGGGCCTACCGCCGCCGCCGCCGCCTCCGCTGCCTCCTCCTCCGCCTCCGCCACGTCGCCCTCCGCATCTGCGGCTGCTTCGGCGGCATCGTCGTCGCAAGAGGGCGGGAGCAGCGGGCGGGGCAAGGTGGCGAAGGCGGGCGCGTGGCGCAGGCCGGCGTGCGCGGTGGCGTGTGCGCTGTTCTGCGCTTTCAGTAGCGTGCTGTTCATGCGGCCGTGGCTAGAGGCGGGGTGGCACGAGGACTTCTGGCACCCCGTGTCGCCCACGGCCTGGGTGCTCAGGCGAGCGGAGGGGTACGGCAACTGGGCGGCTGTGCCCGTGTCGTAAGGAGGGAGCGACTGGTGGTGGATATTGCCGGGTTCTGCAGGGGGAAGGGGAACTGGGAGACGAGGCAACGCGAAAAACAGGCCAGCAGAGTGCAGACGGGTTCTGCAGGGGGGCGCTCGGGGCCGCCGGGGGTAGACCAGGTGGTTGCACATGGTGGCAGATTGTGCACGGGTGCGCTTGGGGGGTTTTACCACCACCCCGTGCCTGTGCAGACCGCGCGTTTGGTGGTGATGAAAGATCCGAGCGGGATGTGGAGGTGGGTAGTGGGCATGTTGGCAGGCAAGTGCGCTCTGTTTACCCGTACTTTGCGTGATCAGGCAAGCAGCCCTCTCGCGGAGGTGGTGGCGATCAGTCACATGGGCAGATGACGGGTGGGGGGAAAGGAGGAGGATGAGGACTGGCTGACCTGGACGTTCAGGCCGCTGTCTGGTTAGCGAGTGAGTATGTGCCTGGCAGTGGCTGAAGCGCAGCCTTTGGCGCTGTGTGGATGTGCAGTGCGACGCCATGCCAGGGTGCGTGTGTAAGGCGGCGCCTTGCAAGAGATTGGCTTTCCTTTGCCAAGATTCGCAGTCATTGCACAGTCAGCACAAGCAGCAAGGCTACATATCTAGCACTGCACAACGAACACTGAACGCCGGGGCCACACGAGGACACGACCAACCTCATGGGCTGCCCCCTGCAAGCCAACATGTCAGTTCCCAACAAGACTCCCACTCCGCCCAGCAAGCGCCGCCACATGCATCTCCTGCTCAAGCTCTATAGGATGACTAGTGTTGACTGGTATTGCCCCATCAAAACAACTTGCCCTAGTCCCTTCCGTCCGCTCATCAGTACCAACACGCCATCTTCCATCCGCGCGCGTTCCTCTTCCCCGCAATCCCAGTAAGCCGACGCCCGGGCCCGTCTGCCCCACCCAGCCCGTTGCATTCCCTGGCGATCCTACGCCGCGCCATCCAGCCCACCCCTGACGCTTGCTTGACCCTGTTCGCCTCCGTCCGCCGTCTCCAAACACCGTAGCAACCAAGCCCCTCAGCCTTCAGCTGCACGTGCACTTGCCCCTCCCAGCCTGTGCCCCACCTCACTCTTGCACTCAGCCCCTCCCAGCCCTTCCCAGCCCCCCGCAGCATCCTCTAAAGCGTCAGCTGCGGTTGCGTGCGTGCGTGTGCGCGGCGCGTCCACGGCCAACCGTCCTACATGTGCCGGGGCTTTGTCGGGGCTGCTGTTTGTCCCTTCTTGAGGTCTGCTGGCCGCCTTGCTGTCCTCTGGGCTGAAGCCCCACCACCCAAAACCCTTCTCCAATCGCCGTCTGGTGTCGAGCTAGTTTGCACGCGGGTTGGGGTCGTCTGGGGCTTCGCTTAGTGCCGTGTCGTACAGCCGGGCAACCTCAAGAGCCACTGAGCACCGCGCTAACTCTTTCCCCCGGCATCGCACACACACACACACACACACACACACCGCATTGCTGCTGACGACTGCAACAACAGCTCACACAGCTTCGTCTCCGTCTTATACATGTGAATCGCTTTACTGGCATCGGGAGCGCGGCCGTTACTGTAGTGCGGGATAGCGCAGCGAACAAGAGGATAGGTCCGGGCCAGGTTGCCGGATGCTGATCCCCTGGACGTCGCACATTAAGTACCCCCTCCCCTGAAGGCGAGCGTCCCCGATCGCACCACCAGATTGGGTGGACCGTTGTGTGATCCGCGGGTCACTGCGACCCCAATTGTGCGACCGTAGATACGAACACACCACCGCAAACCATCGCAACCGCTGAGAATCGAACAGATGACCCCACGCCAGCATCACCGCTACCAACTTGTAGTGCGGGATAGCGCAGCGAACAAGAGGATAGGTCCGGGCCAGGTTGCCGGATGCTGTTTCCCTGGACGTCGCACAACAGTTACACGCACTCCTCCGGGGGCCTCGACACCACCGACGGCTCAGGAAAGTAGGCTTCCAGTAAGGGCCGTCGCGCGCTTCCCTTAGCCTGCCCTCCTGGTCTGGTGTTCGTGGCCACCGCTGCTCAGCTGCATCCCCGACTACATCGTCCGCGCATACCGCTCCGTGTAGTGCTAGAAAGCCTTGCTGCTTGTGTGCTATGCGGGGGCTATGCCCACCTCCCCACACACGGCTCATGCCATCTTGCCGTGCTCGCCCTCCTTCAACGCGGCGCCTTCCCGCCCTCTTGGGGCCTACGGGTCACCCACCGTCGACGAGCCCCGACCTTCACGCCCGGGGGACCAACACAGCCTGTTCCCCCCATCTACCCCCTCCCCCTCTGCTCGCTCACAGCCGCAAGCCCCCCATGCCCCCCATCATCATCCGCGCCATCTCCGCCGGTGACATGCCGGGCAGGCGCATGAGCCGCATTATGTCCTCCGCGGTCGGCGCCGGCCCCGCGCCCAGCCCACCGGGCGGCAGCTGCGACATGTCGAACATCAGGGTCTTGAACTTGGGGAGGCCGGGCATGGGGCCCGAGCCGCTGAGGACCCAGGCTGGCAGCATGGCGCCCGGCGGCACGTCCTCATCCGGCTCGCCGTTGGCCTCGAGCACGAGGCGGGCGGGCACGTAGGCCAGGGGCAGGCGGCTGGCCAGGCCGAGGCGCTCGAGGATGCGGGCCAGCCACCGGCACTGCAGCGGGCCCTGCAGGTCGGTGACGAGCGGCGCCGCGACGGCAAAGAAATTCTCCTCGTTCAGGAGCCCCAGGTCGGCTGCCGGGACCGTGTCGTTGACGGTGAATGCGAAGGGCGGCGCCAGGCTCTTGTCGTGCCAGACCTTGCGGACGGGTGGGGAGGGGGAGGCGGTTGTGAATGCATGGTCCATGGCTCAATGCGTCTTTCAGGACAGGTTTAGATAGGCTTGGTAGGAACACCATGTAGGGGTGGGTGCCCTGCACCAAGAAACACCCGGGCATCCATGCGCCTCCTGCAGGCCGGTCCCTAAACACCCACGCACCTTGACCGCCTCGTCGATGCCGAATTGGCCACACGTGGGGTCCACGTGCATAGTCACCGGGACCGCCGCCCCACCGCTGCTGGCCGCCTGCTGCAGAGACAGCTTGAGCCACTGGTGCGGGTACACGTCCCCCGTGGGGGTGCGCGGCACGACGAGCAGCTTCTGCTCAACGCTGCCGAGACGCCGCTGGTTGGCGGCCACACCTGGACAAGTTGTGGTGAAGCGAGGACACAATTGTCGGGCGGGGGCTTGCGCTCTGGCAGGGGCTCTGGGGCTGTGGCAGGGGATCTAGCAACCTTAGGCAGGGGCTCCGCTCTGGCAGGCTCTGACAGGGGCTCACGCGTGAACCCCGCTCCCCTCCCCTCCCCTCCCCTGGGTAGGGGCTTAGTACATCATGGTTCCGCGCGCCCAACGCACGCACCATGAGCGGGCACTTGATGGGCTGCGAGGGCGTGGCAGTGCCCTTGAGCAGCGAGACGGCCTTGAGCTCGCACCGCCCCAGCGCCCGGGACTAGACCCGCAGCCGCCTGCCCTCGGACAGCAGGCGGTGCAGCGTGGCGGCGATGACTGGGGCAGGCGGGAGAAGCAGGGTGGTAAGACGAAGCAGGGAGCAGAGCGTTAATCACAGCAGCAACAGATGCTTCCAGCCAGCCGGTCGCATGTCAGCTTTGCAGCCCCGGACGCCCGCTCCATGCGTCACCTACCCTGCGGCTTGGCGCAGCAGAAGGTGCCGTGCCGTACAAGCCAGCCGTACTCCGGGGGCACCCCCATGGCCTCGAGCAGCTCCTGGCAGGTGTTGCCGCACGCGGGGGGGTCGGCCACGTCCTCCATGATCCACAGCTTCTTGTCCGCCGAGCGCTTAGCCACTAGGTAGTCGTCCACCTCGAGCGGCCCAGAGGGCCCAAAGAACATGGGGGCGGTGGGCGGGGCGGCGGGGCAGTACTTGGGCCGCTCGCTGGGCAGGTCCTGGATCTTTGTGATCTTGTACGGCATCGCCGAGACGTTTAGGTCATCGAGGAGCTCCCCCACGTCCTTAATGACCTTCATGGCATCGCCCGCCTCGGCCCCGGCGGCGGCGGCAGCGTACGACTTGTCGTACACGGCCTCGACCACGAGGCGCTGCAAGGTAGGCCGCGGGGCGATGCGAGCGGTGCCCGCCTGGACCCGCTCGCCGAGTCGCGTGGCTGCGGCATTCCTGGGGTCATCCTCGTCGACCGTGACGCGCCTGTTAAGCCGTGGTGCGAGAGGATCCGAGCAACGGGCGGGAGCCGGGTGGGTGGCGGGGTGAAACATACTGCGCGTACCCAGACGAACCGCAAGCATGGCTGTCATTTTTCGTCTTGCCCCCCGGGATTCAAGCCCAGATCGCGATGCCACAAGCTTTAGTTTCCTTATCTCTATCTGGCTCTCATTTTGCGTCCTGCAGCACATCTCGGGCCCGGACTGGTGCCCCAGGCAACGATGCTTGCTAGCCATAGAGCCATTGTGCCGAATGCGCTCACCCAGTCACCATGGCGAACTGCCAAGGTTCACGTGTGAGTAACTCAGTCGCCAGAAAGCCTTCGAGTTGCGGCCTCAGCTCAACAGGGCGATGTCGGGGTCGATGCCGAACGAGCGCCTACGAGCGCGCAACTGCTGAGCTCCGCCGAGCCACGGCGGGTCGCGGCCAGGACGAGATCTGATAGGTAAAGCGGACGCGGCACGGGCTAGAGGGCTACGCGCTCGCGTGAAGTCGGCGTCCCGGCACCGGGCACGCGCAGCACGGTAAGCAGGCGAGTGGACTTTGTTGGCGAGCGCTGTTCTGGCGGAGAACGGCGGAGATCGCTATCTTTCAAAGTAGGCGTGGGACATGGGGTACTGCACCACTGTGGGGCAGGGTAGGTGACCTAGTACGTACTAGGCCCCCGCACCTAGTCAGCCTCCCAGGGGGGGGGGTAACAAACAATGTTGCCCAATATCACGCCCCAAAGTTCCCCGACGCCCCCGGACCGACCCGTGCAGTGTACGACACTGTCGTACAAGGCCGATACGTACTTCTTTTTATGCATTTCGCGTTTTGATGGACTGCTTGCCGTGTGCTCTATCCATGGGCGCGCACACCACTCCCGGTGGCCCACGTTGGTCGGGTAACATCGACCATGCCACGGACCCCGATCCGTCGATTGACCAACGGGCTTGGCACCGAGGGGCGAGATCAGGGCTGTTCGTTGCGTGTAACTTGCGGTCTGGAGTGCGGGAGTGGAAGGCGGGCTTCTGGGAGCACCTGGGAGACGCCTTTGGGTGGCCGCGTGTGTGCCCGAGGCCCGCCATGCCACCGGTCCCAACACCCTAACACCGCTGGAAGGGTACCAGTGACTTGGCAGCATAAGGTCGTCTCTTGCTGCATGCTCAGGGCGTGTGGGATGATGCAGGGCGCTGCTCTACGCCGCAGTGGCAAAGTTCCGCCACACAGCCTCCCAAAGTTCCCCGACCCCCCCCGACCGACGACCGACCGAGAACTTTGGGCCCCCTTAACTTTGCATCAAACCTCTTTATAAAAGCGGATTTGGGCTCCTCTCGGCAAGCTCTTTCCAGATGAGGGCAGCAGATGTCCTTCAGGATGTCACGCCCTAGCGTGTCCTATCGACCCCATCACGTGCCTAGCAGTCAGTAGGGTAGGGCGTCCAGCAGGCACGCCGTGGCAACCAGCACGCGCAGCTAATGGGCGGGGCTCGGGTCGATGCCAACTGGTGGAGCGAACACTCACTCCTTTATGATCAGCGGCTCTAGTAGCCACCTAAATGCATATTTGGTCTGTCCACTAAGTAAGCAACACCGGCAAGCAGTATCAGAGAGCTTGGGAACAGACAACCTCCATATTTGGTCTGTCCCTCGCTGATGTGCCCCTGCGGGCACCGTACGACACCATCTCTACGCCGTTGCCTACTCAATCCCACATTTCACACGCTCGACTCAGCCCCACTGACAGCGGCAGGCTGACACTACATGCGATATTCACGCCAAAGCAACTGGGTTCGTGCGGGTCCTTTCCCGACCCGCCGACCCACACACGTCGTCCCGGCATGGCTCCACGCCATCTTCACCACCTCACTCAACCCCCAAACCTTTCAGGCACCATGACACGCCAGTGCCCGACAAGGAAGGGAGGGCACGCTGCTCCAGGCAGGGTACAGCACACGCCTGGGGACGCATCTTGCCCCTGCGCCACTCTGGGTGCATGTGTGCTGCCCCCCAACATTGCGGCCCCAGGCACCAGGTCGCCCTCTGCAGCAGGGGATGGCGCCCCGGCCCAGGCGCACGGACCGGGGCGCGGGGACTCCGGGGAGGGGGTGAGGGAGAGGAGGGGGAGAGCCAGGGGTGAGGTGTGTGTGGCCGGTGTCGGGCGTAGCGGCTCCCGGCCTTCCACGGCACACCGCCCGCCCCTGCCGCGCGCCCTTTCATGCCAGTCTCGCCCAATCCAACCCCCCTCCACGCCCCGCCCCCGCCGCAGGCCTGCAGGCACACCGACGAGCCGGTGCTGGGCAACATGAGCCAAGGAGCAAACCGCCTCCTGCCCCAGGCCCGTCCCATTACCATCCCATGGCCATCCCTCCAGCCCACTCGGGGCCTACCAACGCATCCTGGTCCAGATCTAAACCTTGCTGGCCACCTGGAAGCGATGGAGGTGAGGTGAGTGGGATGGGGAGGGGAACGGTTAGCCGAGCAGCCCGTACGGCGCCACAAGCGTGGCTAGCGGATGGCGGTGGGTGCATGAGAGGCGCACCGCTCTCCCCCCGAGGTGTTTCGTGAGCGGTCCGTGCCAACCGTCATCTTCTTCACCTCACATACGTCATGCATGTCTCAGAGCTTTCGGGGTTGGACGCTGACGTTGGCGCGTGAGCGTGGGCAGAGGCGGGACATACGGTACCTTCTCGGGTTCATAGAACGCAACAGTGCTTGCTGTGCAGTGCTGTCACAGGTGAGGTGATGATCTTATGTGCTCTACCGGTAGCCACTTGTCGCATAGGCCCGGGCGCAGTGCGGAGCGGGGCAGGAACTTGGTACCCCCCGGCAGCCCCCGGTATCCCCGGTACCGTACTCCGCGCCCCCCACCACATGTCCACATCCACCCCGACCAGTGCTGCTATCTTCCTTTCGTTCTCGTGCAAGTTTCGATTCTGAGGGCTCTGCACGAAAGCGTTTTGGCAACTTTCGTGCAAGGGTCACGAAGGATTCTCCCCTCGGGACCCATGTTTCGTGCCCATGAACCGAAGGATTTGGCCCCTGCTGACCCCCTTTCGTGCGTCTGGGCCAAGCTGGGGAACACTTTCTGACGAGGTCTACCCGACACAAGGGTTCACGGTGTCAGTTGCACGCTCCCAGAGCGCTGACACGCCAAGGAGCCAGGGGTTTGCTCGACGGGGAACACTTCCCGACAAGGCAATCATGCTGACGCCGCACCGCACGGTGCCTCCTGTGTGCCCCTAAGGCTCTGCATGGACAGGGATCAGGGTTCCCTGTAGCGGGGACCACTTTCTGACGAGGGGACCTAGCGCAGGGCACGCCCATGCCAGCTGCAAGACGCCCCCCCAACCCCTTGTACCGAAACCGAAAGCCTGCGCAAGCCAACTTTCGTGCACATGGACCGAAAGTCACGGCGCCCGCAGGGGGTACTTTCGGACACAGCCAAGAGCCCAGCCCCAGGAAGATAGCAGCACTGACCCCGACCCTGTCCCCTTCGTGGTGATGAGACGCAACCTTGTACCCTGGACCCTGGGAGTGAGGCGCGCTTGGGAGGCAGGAAGGAGGATGCGGAGGCAGTGGGCCTAGCTGTGTGGATAGGGGATAGCTGCAGCCCGATGGGGCCCAACATGGGGGCATCGGCCGCAGGTGGCCGGCAGGACAGCGATGAGGTGGGGGCGGGGAAGGGGAGGGAGCCTGGCTGGGAGGGGGACCCTAGAAGAGCACTCGTGCACCCTTATCCACTAAAACTACGATTGAAAGCCCCTCGGAAGGACAGTGAGTGCCACCCCGCAGGGGTCGGTCCCACTCGCGCCTGGGCTGAGTCCGCTTCATCCACATGATTCTGGACCCAAACTCCCGGACTCTGCATAGAACCGTGGACTGATCGGCAACAGCCACCGGCCGTTCTGTTTGCGCTGCAAGTAGCGTGTGGTGTGTCCCCCCGCCAGATCCCGCTGGAATGACCCCGTCTCTCCTTACAACCGATCCCTCACCAAAGCACCATGGTGCTGAAGAGCTTTCAAACTGGTCGTGTGCATGCGCAGGCGAGGGCCTCGCTCGTGGGAAGAGATCTGGCGGGGCACGTTCCTCCCGGCGCTGACGAGTCCGAGGCTCCGTAAGGCTCCTGCCTGTGACCTGCCCCTTGACTTCCCACTGGGGCACGCTGCCAGCCCTTACCGGCACACGACCTCGGCGGACCTGCTCTCCTGCGCACACCGTATGCAAGCTTCAAGCCGCAGCACGAAACCCTGGGCGCTGAAGCTTGGGGGGTGTGGGGCTACCCTTCCCACGGGAGAGAGCTTTACGGAGCTGTGGCCTGTCGGTGTGTGTAGTGTGTTACAGTCGGCCCGGAGGGCATTGTCGTCCCAGCATAGTGATGTAGGGACTTTGTGAAATCGCATATTTGGCACCAAGCGTTCTGCTTGGTGCCCTCCTTCACACCCATACTGGTCACCGGTCTTTGTCGGGGCGTTGGTTGAGGTGTCCCTGGGAAGTGCAGCTGTACGCGAATGCCACGGTTGTTCCTCTGGGAAGATCGTGGGTTCGACCAGGCTTTTACGAAGGAACCTCATGTCGTCAGAGGTGTATGGTGAACGGTAGCCCAGCATCTGCAGGTTGCATGGGAGAGCGGAAACGGAGGGTGTTGCGGCAGAAAATCATGTGCGGTGTGTGATGCCGCCATGCCGGTGGTGAGGGAGAAGTGCACTGCTACATTAGAGGGCACACTGTACTGCACGGCAAGACCGCCCGCGAACGGTAGGGCAACTGCCGGGCAGCGAACACCTGGTGTTGCCAACGGCTGAGAACTCAGGAGATCCTCCCGAGCAGGAGTGAGGAAGTGAAGTTTGAGTCGGGTCAACGGTCATCATACTGGGCCAGGAGACGAGGAGAGTGGGAAAGACCCTCACATCAGTAGGTCGCCTGTCCTACGCAGCTGACACGGTGAAAGGGAAAGAACAGCTGGACAGGCGATTGGGGAGGGGGAGCGGAAGCCCAAATTCCTCATGTTCGCCCTGGCTTTGCCATTGCCAGGGGCTAGCGGTCCAGGACGTGCCCCTCTTTCCGTGCGGGCTGGCCCATGCCTGCATTGCCGCACCTCCCCGATTTGCCACGGGAGTGCTTGGCTCAGGAGCTTTGCTTTCGTCCTGACAGGACCTAATCATCACCCCTTCTCGCGTTCGACTCATGCCACTCCTCACTTCTACGCTCTTGGTCACACTGCCAGCCAGTCTCGTCTTGTTCGAAGGGACAAGGTGGCGCACCCGCCACCGAACCACTCCGCTGGTTCGCGGTCAATCGCCCACTTGCCGCCCACTACAGGCCCTCAGCGGTAGGCCTCCCACGAGGCCCCCCCGCCCAAAGCCCAGCACACACCTACGTGGACTGCTGCTCACAACTCCGCACTCAAGGCGCTCTGACTTGGTTGCAAGCCAAAGCCCTCAGGCTCCTGCCTAGTGCATGAATATGGCCCGTCGTCGCCGCTCCTCCGCCTCACGCCGCTCGTCCTCCTCGCTCATGAAGCTGCTGTGCTCGCTGTAGTCATCGTCCTCCGTGCGGTAGTACGACGCGGGTTTCCTGCCGTACGGCACGGGCTTCCGGCGGTTTCCCCGCAGCTCCTCGTCATCCTCGTCCTCGTCATCCTCACTGTCCACGTCATCGTCGCTGCCCCGCCGCCCGGCATGCCGCCGCGCCGCCAGCGCGCCGCCCCAGCTGTACCCGCCGGCGCCGCACCCGCCGCCGCCGTCTGCCGTACACGCCACGTCATCATCCTCGTCATCGTCATCGCCGCCGTCGCCGTACGGCGCGTCCTCTTCGTCCGGGTACGAGTTGGCGTAGTACGACTCTGCGGGCGGCGAGGCAAGGGTCGAGCAAGTGACAACTACACCAAACAACATTGCACGTCAGCCGGACGCTGCTGCAGCCCGGCTTGCCACCAGATCCCCCGCACCCCACCCCCACCCATTGCTTGGCCAATGCAAGCCCCCCGAAGTCCCCACGCTCCCCCCGGCTTCAGGTTCCCCCGGCCCACCACAACGTTCCAGGGAGCCGGACAGTACCGCAGCCCGGCTCGTCACGAGCGCGTCTCACACTCCGCCCCCCTCCCCCAGGCCCCAGGCCCGCCCAGGCCCTCCCCGGGCCCACCCCAGGCCCACCCCGGGCCCACCCCAGGCCCACCCCGGGCCCCACCCGCGTTGGAGTCCTCGCTGTCGTGCTCCTCCATGGCCGCCGCCCGCTGCGCCGCCTCCGCCTCCACCGCCCCCGCCCAGAAGAACTCGTCATCGTCCTCCGCCACCTGCCGGGGGTGGGGGTGGGGTCGTGGGGTGGGGTGGGCGTGGGGGGCGGGGTGGGGCGTGTTGGGGGGGGCGAGCGGGGCAGAAGCGGCGGCTTGAAGCGGGAGGACGATAGGGTTGATTGGCGTGGACAACCGCGTGGACAGCGGTAACGCACACGTTATCCAGCACTGACATCTCCTCACTCCCGCCCCGCCCCGCGCCTTGTACCCAGCGGCCAGTGCCCCATGCCCATCACTCAGGGCAGCGACCGTTTCGCCAGCGCACGGACCGCCAACACGCTGAGCCCTGATCGCTACCTCGCCAAGACCTTTCCAAGGGGCCCATCGTCCGGTGCCCACCTGGATGACCCCCTGCAACTCCCGCCCTTCCAAGCGCTTTCGGCCCACCTCGATAACTGGAACGGTGAAGTCGTCCCCCGCGGGTGCGTCCAGCCAGGGCCAGGCCTCTGCCTCCATGGCCCCCTCCTCGGCCGCCCCGCCGCCGCCGCCTTCCGCGCCGTCGTCCACCATGACGTACATGTCGTACACGAACTCCCCGTCTGCCGTACCGTTGACCGGCACGGAGCCGTCCGCCGCGGCTGCGGGACGGGGATCCTGGCTGCCTGCGCCCTCGGGGCCCCGGGCTGAGGCCGTGCCTGCGTCGCCGGGTGTGGACGCCACGGGGGCTGGAGTGGGCTTGTCGACCACCTCAGCGGCTCCAAGAGGCGAGGTGGATGGGCCTGCGGCCGCAGCTGCTGCCCCCTCCGTCTGGGCGGGCTGCTGTGGGGGCGCAGGGGCCCGCGGGCGCATGCGCGCAGGGATCCGCCGCGGCGGCGCCTGGGCCTGGCCCGGGGCCTGGGCCTGGCTGGGGCCCGCCTGGGCCTGGGCCTCCTGGCTGTGAAGGTACTCGTCGAGCTGCGGGCGCGCACGGCATGACATGGCATGGAATCAAACGGGGGCACGACGCCGTCAGCTGCTGCGCCCCACAGCCCAAGGAAGGGAGCAACGAGGAGGTGGTAAGCGTTGCAGGGTCGCGGCCATCCCCTCCCTCTTGCAAGGCAGGCAGGCAGTAGCAGCAACGAAGGGCGCCCCGAGCCCGACGACACGAGCCTCGCTCCCGAAGCCACGAGTGCAAACCCACCAGTGACCCATACTGCTGCTGAACCAGGGCCTCCTCAGCCGACGGCCCCGCCGCCTTCGACCCGGCCCCTTCACCCGCGGCCCTCTGCGGCCCCTCGCCCTGCCCCGGCCCTGGCCCCGGCTCCGGCTGCGGCAGATGTCGGCCCTCGCCCTGCTCAGCAAGTGCAGGCCGCGGCCCTGCCTGGCTGCCACGTGGCCCCCCGCCGCCGCCTGCCGTACGGCCGGCCGCCGTACGCGCCGGCAGCCGCTCGAGGTCGTACACGTGCAGCAAGCCGCCGCCCCCACCGTGCTCGTCCCCGGCCTCCGCAGCCGCGGCTTGGCGCTTGCCACGGATCTGCGGGAGGAGGGATGCGTGACATCGGTATCTATTGACAATCCACCTGCACTGAACCAGCGTTCTCCCGGTCAACTGCAGTTGCGGGCCTCCGTTCTGGGCTTGATAGCCCCCAATCTCCCCTCCCAACCCCCAGAGCTGGACTGCATACCTGCTTGTACCGCGCCGCCGCGCCCGCCGCTCTGTGTGACTGGCGGAGGTTGGCTATGCGCCCCTCTCGCGTTGTCCCGGGCTTGAGCGCTTGCCGCCGCGAGGGGCCCGCCTCGCCAGCCCCTGCCTCCACGCCTCCCCATCGCGGCTCAGCCTCCGCAGCAGAGGCCTGCAGACCCGATACAACCGAGGACGGCCCCGGCCCCGGCCCGGCTGCCTGATCAGGAGGCGGTCCTCCGGCCGGCGGGGCCGTGCTTGAGCCGAGCGGCTCAGCTCCTGGCTCGGGCCCCGCCGGTGCCTCAGCGGCTTGGGAACGCAGGAGGTCCAGGATTTGGGCTTCTGTCATGCCCTGTCATCAGGCGTAGGAGAGGGGACAGTTGTGAACTAAGCAGGCTTCAGGCGCAAGGGCCTCGTGACAAGGAGGTGGTGGCGTGAAAGGTGACTGGTCCAACTCTGATACCAGTGGGTGCGGGCCCTGGAACCTTCTCCACCTGCTGCCCCCCCACAAACGTTCCCGCCCCGCCGTGTGGGAACAACCCCCCCCCTTGCACACCTCGAGTACCGATGCCTCCACCGTCCTCAGCCGCCGGAAGCGCCTGCGCGGCACCTCTTCAGGCTCCGGCATGGCCATCCCTCCCATGACTGAGAGCCCTTGCATCTGCAGCAAGACCTCGTCATAGCGCGGCAGCTTGTTGGTCTTCCGCGCCCCGACTGCCTCCAGAACTGCACGAGGTTGTGGGGATGACGTTTGCACGCTTGAGCGCGTTTCAAGAGCAAGATGCCGCTCGCCCGTTTTGCGGCCAACTCACTGATTTCTGGCTCCGCGGGGTCATCACGCAAGCGCTTGATGCGCACGATCGTCAGTGCGCCTGCCTCTGCCATCGCAGCCGCGAGGCCGGCTCCCTCGCGCCCCTTGGGATGGTGGCCAAGCAACAAGCTGCTCACTCGTTACAGCTGTTGTAAAGTACCTAGGCCGAGAGCTTGGCTCCTGGAGAAGTTTTGGTTGAGAGCTGTCGCGTGCAGGGGTCGGTCTTCGCCCCCGGAGCTCCCCGTAGAGCCCGTATGTGAGTTGGGCGAGTAATACTGTATATCTGACTCTCGTGAGCACAGCTGGGGGTTGCTTTCACACGCCGTGCCATCCGCGGGACCAGACCCCCGCTGACCCCCGCCACGCCCAACTTGTCCCCCTCAGCGCAAACAACATCCCCTCGCCTGGATCCTGCGCTCCCCTGCATCGCTTAGCTGACACCGTCTTGTTGGCGTGGCAACGCGACACCACCGACCCGACACCACCAATACCACCGAACCCCGATCGCGCCCGCCAGCTTGCGGTCCCCAAGGGCTTGGGCGCAGCTTGAATCGGAAATACTTTATACACGCGCTTAGGTGCTGACCTCAAACTATGAGCGCGGGGTAGCGACTTGCACATGGCCCGGGAGGACCGTGAGCCGCGACCCGTGAGGCGCGATGGCGCTGAGGCAGAAGAATATTACGGCTGGCCACGATGCGGCGGGGACAACAGACGCGATGGACGCGTTGGTTCGCGCCGTGGGCAGGCTGCTCAGCCTGGACGATGGCAACGATTCCCCGCTCGTGAAGGAGCCCGCGCGGCCTGCATACTCTGCCACGGCCTACGTGGCGCCAGCGCCAGTACAAGCGAAGCAGCCCGAACTCGCTACGTCGGCAATCACCGTCGTGTCGCACACGCATGGGCGCGCGCGACGGGAGGAGCGCGGCATTTTGCGCCGCGAGCTCCAGGAGGCTATCAAGTATGGTCGCAAGGAGCGAGCCAACCCCGGCCGCGACGGCAAGCCCCGCTGGCGCTACGTACACCAGGTGGGGAGGGGGGGGGAGAGGGGAGGGCAGGGGGGGGCCGGCAACGGGGGTCCGGGAGGTGGGTGTGGAGCGTACCCAGTGGCCTTCAGTCCTGCTTTAACCTGATCCTCAACACCTCGCGATACCTCAGGGCATTGTGTACATCACGGACGAGAGCAGCCGCCACGAGGTCACGTCCTGGCGCCTGGCGGACGCCATTGGTGAGGCGGGGGGCCGGGGGCAGGGGGAGGAGGCCCCAACGAGGGGAGGCGGCCCCGAAAAGGGCAGGCGTGGCTGGACGGTCCATGAGACGGGCCCCATGATCCCGTCATGCGCGCGTCGTGCTTCTAGCTGCCTAGGGTTGGACAAGCGGCCCTGCACATGTGCGTTTCCGACCCGTGAGGTGTGCCGTGGGGCGCGGGCGGGCCCCTCGGACCCTGCTCTCTGCCCTCCCCACCCGCCCACCACTCAGCACCCAGCCGGCGTGCCACACCTAACAAATTTCCCCCTCTCCCCATCTGTCACACTGCTTTCTAACCATGCCCTTCCCTGCCCGCTGCCCCGCTGCTGCCTGCCGCAGAGCCGCCCCCCGCGCCCCTGGGCGGCGCGGGCGCCTCCGGGGATAAGCATCACGTGGTTGTGGTGGTGGACGCAAGCGGCAGCATGCGGAGGTGGGGGGGGGAGGGGGGGGCAGGAGGGGAGACGAGGAGGAATGGGAGGGATGCAAGGGGACGGGGCGGTTGGCAGGTGGTCAGGAGCCAGGGTGTGACGCGGCGCGTTGGGTTTCGAGAGGCCGACAATGCCCAGCTGGCCCCGCCCCGCCCCCGCCCCGCCCCCGCCCCGCCTCCACCCCACGCGCCCCCCCCTGCAGGACCGACGTCCCCGGCTACGAGACGCGGCTGGAGGCGGTGTACGACTGCCTCGCACGTGACCTGCTGGAGCCGCAGATACGGCAGGGGGGCAGCGGCATGGAGGTGTGTGGGCGGGGTGGGGCAAGGGTTGGTGAGTGGGTGGCGGGGGTGGATGGGGTGGAGTGAAGGGACGGCCGCGGTTGTCATCTGGACTAGGCTGAAACGGGGTTGGAAAGGGCGAGGTTCTCGCTCCATAAGGTTCTCTCTTAAGATAACGCCCCTCTCTCTCCCGATTTTGCGGAAGCCTTCCAGTCACCCTCCTCATGACCCATACTCCCAGACCCCATCAAATTTTCTCAACCACCCCCGCTCCCCTCTCGTCCCCCTCCCCCAGGTGTCCCTGATTGAGATGCGCGACGACGCCGAGCTGGTCTTCCAGCGCCGCACCGCCTGCCCCGCCCTGGCGCAGCACCTGCGCCTGCGGGGCCGCTGCCGGGCCTCCTCGCACGGCAACTACCTGCCCGCGCTGGAAACGGCGCTGGAACTGCTGGCGCAGGATGCGGGGCAGGTGGGGATGGTGGCCCTGTGTTGGTAGCGGATAAAGGGAACTCGCAGGCGCCGTAAAAGATTGGCATGTGTTAGGCAACGAGGAAACTGTAAGCAAGCGGAAAGCCCGGCGAGACTCCGAAGGTGTGATTAGCTCCGCGTAGTGCCCGCCCAACCGACATACTGGGATGAGCGCCACTGGCGAAGCTCCGCAAGCCCAGAGCGAACGCGAGGTTCGTTCGTTGTCTAGGCAATAGCTGGGCGGCCCGCCGGCGGTATGCGTACACGAAGGCCCACAACAGACAAGAACCCACCCGGGACGGTCGTAGCCCCCCGGATTGGCATGTGTGTACGTGGTGGTGGTGGTGGTGGTAGGGTTATTGGAGCTGCTGGCGCAGGACGCGGGGCAGGTGGGGGGCAGGGAGGGGGGGCGGAGGGTGATGAGAGCATTAGGCTAGAGCTAGGGCTGGGATAGGTTTGGAGGAGGTTTGGAGGTAAGGTGGGGAAGGGGGGGGAGGAGGGGGGACGACAGGGGCTTTGAGGTGATATGGGCTAGGCAAGGCATGGAGTGTCTACCAGCACCTCAAGACGCGGGGTAGATGGGGGGCGGGAGTGTCAGATAGGGAAAACATGTCATTGAGCTTCGAGCTAGACCTGGTCTGGGCTAGGGTCAGAGTTTCTGGCACAGGACGCGGGGCAAGAGGGCGGGGGGTCGGAGGAGGGGGGGCTCTACAGGCACCGCAGGACGCGCGGGATGTGGCTGAGGTTGGAGGTGTGACTTGCGATCTAGATTGGGCCTCACCAAGCGCGGAATGGCGGTGCTGCTGCTATGGCCAGGCGCTGCGGGATGTCCGAAGTGGATTTGTCGCCTGCACTTGACATACCTTCCCGCTCCCTTACTCTGCTCCGCAGGGCACGCAGCTATTCCTGGTCTTCCTCAGCGACGGAGCCCCGAGGTGTGAACCCAGCGGAGGTGGCGAAGGGCCGAGGCCGGACGGATGCTTATTGGGTGTTTGTTGTTATCTGGTTTATTGTTGTTATCTCGGGCTCGCTCGCTAAGATCGCGGGCCTATGGGGCGGACGACCGGACCCACACTCGCACGATGGGTCCGGCTTGGCTTGTCATCTGGTTCACACCTTGGCCTGCCCCCCCTCCCCCTGCCCCCTCCCCCCCCCCCCAGTGACCACTCCGAGAAGCTCTGCGACCACGGCTACCCCGTGTGGCAGCCCGACCCCTACGGAGGAGTCATGCGCAACGGCAAGGCCCGGCTGCAGACCTGCCCCGTGTCCAACCACTGCCGCACGGTGGGGCGCTGGGTGTGGGGAGGGGGTGGGAGGGGGAGACGAGGGACGTGGGGGATGCGCCAGGCGCGGGAAGCATCACGGGAGGCCCGTGTTCTCAGGGGGGCTCATGCCTGACCTGGCTATTCTGGCGCCATTCGCCGCCCTTACATCCGCAGGCCGTGCGGTCCATGGTGGAGGCGCTGTGCGTCAGCAAGGTGAGCTTTCGGTTGGGCCTCCGGTTGGGCCCTGCTGATGGATTCCGGCCGCTGCTACCACCTCCTCCCGGGTACCCCCCCTTTTCCACCTCCTTCCCCCCTTCCCCCCCCTCCCTCCCCCCCAAACACACACACATATTAGGTCAACAAGCTGGGTGACCTGCTAGGCCACGCCATCCCGCTAATTATTGTTGGTGTCCAAACCCTCTTCCTGTACCTTCCAGCTAACCCCCCTCCCAACCCCTTTCCCCCCATGCAGGTCAAGAAGCTGGGCGACCTGCTGGGCCGCGACCGCGTGTTCGTGGGTACCGTGGCCTTCGGGCCCCCCGGGGAGGACTACGAGGTGCTGAGGCGCATGGCGGGGGCGCTGCCGCGGAGCAGCTTCCAGGTGGGGGGGGGAGGGGGGAAAGGAGGGGGAAGAGGGGGTGTTTGTTGCTGAACGGGAAGAGGCGGATGGAGAGGAAGAGGGAGGGGGAGGAGGCTAGGAAGGGGTTGGGGGAGGGGTTGGGAGAAGGCGAGAGCAGGCATCGGCATCACCGCATTGGTACCACGCATTCCACCAAACAAGGACGGGCGACGCAAGCTAGAGCTGCTGGTGATTGGCTCAGGCTCGCGCGCCCTGTCCTCGCCATCACCACGCACCCCTCCCCACCCTCTTACCTCGACCCCTCCCCGCCTCTCTCCCCCTTCAGAAACTGGGCCTGTCGGCCGACTGCCTCCGCACCGCCTTCACCTCGCTCACCTCCTCGCTCACCACCCTGCGCACCGAGTCCGCGGGCCCCGGCCTCACGCTGCGCACCGACATCGGCACAAGGGGCGAGCGGCAGGCGTACGCGGAGCGGGACCGAGTCGACGGGGCGCTGTGGGACATATACGTGGGGCCGAAGAGGTGGGCGTTGTGGGGGGCCGTCAGGGGAAGGATGCGGCTTTGACCTTCAAGAGGTGGGTGGTATGGTCAGAAAACTTGGCTTGGTTTGGAGGTCACGTCCAGTACCCCAGTCGCTTCATCGCCGTTCCGCCTTCCCCCACATGACGTTTCCAACCTCCTCTTCCCCGCAGGTGCCTAAGCCGGAAGCAGTACGACCTCTCCGCCAAGCGCATGGTCGAGGTGCCGTACGCCGCACACGACATCGTACGGCAGCTGCAGGCCGTCTACCCCAACCTGGAGCGGGGCATCGCGCACGCCAAGCACAAGTTCGCCGAGGGGGCGGAGCGGGTGGTGTTCCAGTGCACGGGTGCGTGTGCGTCTGGGCATACTCGAGGGCGCATGCTAAAAGGCACGGAATGGTGGAGGACGCACAGTGAAGCGACAAGGGTGCTTGTGCTTGCCTCCCGCCCCCTCTCATGTCGTGTTACCCTCCCACCCCACCCCCCATCCCCCAGAGGTGGTGTCCCACGACGGCTACAGCGCCCTGGCCGTGGGCCCCCGCCTGGTGGCCAAGTCCACCCGCTACCAGCAGCACATGCGCTCCGCGGACTTCCACAAGACCTTCTGCAAGACGCAGGGTGGGGGCGGGTGCACGTGAGGGGGGGGGTCGAGAGGGGGCATTGGAAGAGGGGCTGCTGCAACACACAGGGTGGGGCAAGTTCTGAGGACAGGACAGGACAGGACAGGAGAGGAGAATGAGCCTGTGAGTGCTTATGGGTTACCATGTTACCCCCTCCCCCCATCCGCAGGCGAGGCGGAGGAGCTGGCGCAGCTCTTCAACCGCCGCCTGCAGGGCCTGCCGGAGTGGCAGGTGCGTGCGGAGCGCCGGACAGACCCCGGCCTGCATACAACCTCGCTACCGCTGTAGCGCTTCGTGCCTTGGCCCCATGCACCCCTCGTCCCTCGCCGCCCCTTCCATCTGCCTACCCTCCCCCCCTCCCGTCCCCTTCCTCCCTCGCCATCCCCCCCCGTCAGGTCCGCTTCCTGCCCTGCTACGTCTACACCATTGTGGACCAGTACCTGTCGGCCGCCGCCAGCGGGGTGCTGGATGTGCTGGTGGAGGAGGAGCTCGAGGGGCAGTTCGTCAAGTGGTGGGTGGTTGGCGGTTGGTCGTTGGTGGGATGGAGGGTGGCGGGTGGGCGTTGACGTGAGAGGTTGGGTTGGCTACACATCTGTGACCCATGAGCGATGCTGCGGCCCTCGGGCCCTTGCCTTGCTTCCACCCCTGCACCCCCGCGCCCCCACCCGCCCCCTCCCACCCGGCCCCACCCCGCCCGCCCACCCCCCTCCAACGCAGGAACAACAACGCGGGCGGCGTGCGGGGCGGCCCCCGCGCCCCCGTGGACGCGTCCCTGCTGGGCGTGATCGCGGAGGAGGACGAGGACGAGGAGGGGGACGAGGGGGAGTCGGGGCCGCGCACCGAGGACGTGCCGCAGGCCTTCTCGCACTTCAGGTGCGGGGGCGGAGGCCGGGCGGGGGCGGGGGCGGGGGCGGGGGCGGGGACAGGGGTGCTGGAGAGGGGCTCAGGGCAGCTGGGTTGGGGCTCGTGTTCACGCCGTGCCGCAGGCCTTCTCGTACTTCGGGGGCGGGGGGTCGGGGCGGGGACGGCGGCGGAGTCTGGTCGGCGGAGGAGGAGCGCTCGGGCGGATGGGCACTGGGCCCAGGGGCGTCCATTCCCCGTGCCCTACCCCGAATCCGTCCACGTCCTTCCTCCCGTGGGCCATGCTTCCCTTGCCCCTATCGACAACCCGTGCCTTTCGTCCCCCTGTCCCTCCCTCTTCGCCCCCCCTCCCCCAGCTATGTGGTCACGGAGCACCGCAAGCTGGTGTGCGACCTGCAGGTGAGGGCTTGGGGCAGGGAGGACGGGCCCCTGCCAGCCTGGAGTCATGGCGGGTTGGTCCACGTCTCCGACTGCCTTGTGATAGCGCATGCGGGTCGAACAGCGCATACTGGTTTGCGACCTGCAGGTCAGGTCGCTGCGGTGGAAGCAGGCTTCGCCAGTCTAGAAGTATTGGCCAGGTGGTCAATGCCCCCGCCCGCCTTGTAAGAGCGTGTGCCCGTGGAGCCCTCCACCCCCCTTCGCTCCCAACCTCTCCCACCGCTTGACACGCACCGAAACACACCTGGCACGCCCCTCCACCCCCTCGGCCCCACCTGCCCACAGGGCGTGTGGAACTCCACCGACGGCTTCACGCTCACCGACCCCGTCATCCACCACTTTGAGCGCTCCGGCCGCTACGGTGCCACGGACAAGGGGCCCGCGGGCATGACGGCCTTCTTCAAGACCCACACCTGCAACGCGCTCTGCAGGCGCCTCGGCCTGCCGCCCAAGGGCGGGCTGCGATAGTTGGGAGGTGGCGGTGGTGCAATGCGCCTGGGAGGCGGAGGCTGCGGGTGGGTGGGGCCGCCAAGGGCTGCCGCCCCAGGGTGAGCTGCTCGGCGCTGGAGGCTGGAGGCGCTGGACTCATGAGGCCCTGAAGGCGGAAGCGGAGCGGAGGTAGGGGTGAAGGGCAGCGCTCTTGGAAGAGCGGACGACCCAAGCTCGACGGAGCTGGCCCACGTCAGAAGCCGGAGCGAGTCAGTGGCGTGGGAAGGGCCCCATGGGGAGGCACGTGATGGGGCCCCCTTGTGTGGCATGGCACCCAGGGTGCGGTGCTCCTTGGGCGGATGTTTGCGGGGAGGGGTTGCTTGGAGGTTGACGTGAAGGCCTTGCGGCCTATTGTGGCGGCTGCAGCCTGCAGGAGATGTTGTTCGCACAGGGTTCGGCTGTTGCCGGCGTCCTGCTGACGTGCAAGCCAGTGGCGGTGCTGAAGACTGGACTGCGGCGGCATTGACTCCTGCGATGTACCTGTACCGCGACTACCGCCTGCCACGCCGCTCTTCATAATGATCTGACCAGGGGTGACCAAGATGATCTCAAGCCCTCAATTGGGGGACGACTGTAATAAGCTTGGTTGGACCTCGGACCTCAGTCACCTCACGGTCAGGAGGGGAAAGGAGACACGGGGGACGAGTAAAGCGAAAAGCAGGCCAGCAAAGTGTGACGATTGCACTGGTCGGCAACTATCCGCAGCCCTGCCCTTGCGAGCCTAATGCGGCGTCACCTTACCAGGCAGCACAACGAAGCCCTCCAAAACGCGGTCAGGAGGGGAGGTGGGCATAGCCCCCGCATAGCACACAAGCAGCAAGGCTTTCTAGCACTACACGGAGCGGTATGCGCGGACGCGGTCAGGAGGGGAGGACCTCCTGCTCACGGTGGACGGTCCGGTGGCCCTCGGGAGGGCGCGTCCCAGGTACAGGATATCAGTCCAAGCCTCAATCCCCCCCTTTCCTCTCGCCTCCCCAGGTGATCGGCGTCCCCACGCAAGAACTGTCGAACGCACCCCGTATTTGTTATCGATGACTAGCAGAGACCCCTGCCTCGCACAGGAAGCCAAGCGCGCAGGGTCGACAACGTTCGGGCACGTTACCGGTAATCTCTCACAGGCCGCATGTGTTGTTCCTCGGCGTGTCTCTCGCCTCCCCATCCCCACCCCCCCCGCCCAGGTGCCCAACCGGTCTCCCATTGGCTCCTTCTCTCCCCGTGTGAACCCCCTTCTCAGCTCGCAAGAGCAGGGTTGCGGGTAGTTTCTCGCCAGTGCATTCGTCGCACTTTGCTGGCCTTGCTTTCCGCGCACCCTCGTCGCCCGTTTCTCCTTCCCCCTTCTCAGCTCCGGTTGTGACTTGTGTGAGTGCCACCCAGGGCACCCCTGCCCGCACCGAGTCCCCTCGATCACACATGGGCACCCTCGGATGCATGATAGCTAACGCGTTCGAAAGGGGCAAGTAGGCTTGAGCAGGCGAAAGCGGTTGGCGACCATGCCCATGCCGGGACCATTCCCGCGAGTGCGGGCCGTAACCGCCCACCCAAGGGCACCTGTTGATATGTGGAAGCACAGGCTATTCAAATGAGTCAACAGTGGACCGAAAGCTTGCGAAAGCGTTGGTCGACCACGCCCATTCCGGGTACGTTCTAGCGAATGCGGGCCGCAGCCGCCCACCCAAGGGCACCCGTGGATATGTGACAAAATGGCCTCTCTACTTGAGTTTACAGCGGGTCGAAAGCTTGCGAAAGCGTTGGTCGACCACGCAGTGCCCATGCAGAGGGGGGGGCTCTCTTTAGAGAGTAGTATAGAAGATAGAAGCCTTTGGCGTTCCCGCGACGCAATCAACATAAGATAGCAGACCCAGCTCACTACTACCTTTCGCGTTTCCTCGACCAGTCGCTCGCCCGCCGAGTTTATTTGCACAGGTGAGCTCGGCTGACACACACGTGCGCGTGGCTAGCTCGGCCGGACCTCTCCCCCTTCCGCTGGCGCCATGTACATACATGCACTGGTCTGCCAACTGCCTCCGCTCCTCTTTTGCTCTTGCAGGTTGGCATCTTGTGAATAACCACCGTACGATAGAGCACTGCGGCAATGAGTTTAATCTGCCGCACGATCCAACTGGACCGCGGCGGGAGGGCGGCGGGACTGGTGTCGCGCCCCCGCCCTGGAGGCGGCTCCGACCAAGCGCTGGTCTTCCTGGAGGGGGGAGGCATCCACGAGCTGGCGCCAGGAGGCAATGACGGAGGCTTCCAGCTAGGGCCCATGCTGACAAGAGACTCCGACCATAAAGGGCACCCGTGCTACGACCCCGCCACCCAAGCGGTCTTCTTCCAACACTCCTTCGGCGATGTGCACAAGCTCAGCGCCGGCAACCAAGTCCGCGGCTTTGTGAGGTCACGAGTGAGGAATGCGGCGGGTGGGGCGGCTGGGGCGGGGGCGGGCGCGGCGGTCGTCGAATTGAACACCATCAGCTGCCTCGCCGCCGACAGCGTGGGCGGCCTATGGGTGTCTGACTGGGGCCACATCCGTCGCCTGGACACTCAGAGCGGAGAGTTGACCACTCTGGAGGGAGCGCGTACGCCGAGGGGTAGCGGTGGCGGTGACTGGTGGGCAATCGCCCCCGACCCCGCAACCGGCACGCTATGGACAGCCACCCGGAGGGCCCTGTGCCGAGTGCGCGTGGAGGGCGACCCCCAGGGCAGGGTGGAGCTAGTCGCGGGGGACTGGGAGAAGGCGGGCAGCACTGACGGAAGCGACACAGCGGCCCGCTTCGGCCTGATCACCGCCCTCCTGCCGGTGTGTGGCGGCCGCCTGCTGATCGCCGACGGCCCGAGCCTGCGCTGCCTGGACGCGCACGGCGATGTCACTACCCTGCTGCGAGACTGCTTCCCTCAGGAGGGCGCTGCTCAGATTGCCCTCCTGTGGAGCGGGCTGTTGGGCGCGGCCCTACGGAACGGTAGCCTGGCGCTGATCAGTGGGGACTTTGCCCCAGCAGTACCGGTAGTTCAGCAGCAGCAGAAGGAGCCCATGCCTTCTACTGCCACCACGGAAGGCCTGCTGAGCCTCCTCGCCCCTCCAGCAACGGGGGAGGGCCCGGGGGGCAGCGGTGGCAGTGGCGCGTCAGCTCCGGCCGGGGGTGTGACGGTGAGGGTGGGGGACAGGGCCTTCCACGCGCACCGCTCGGTCCTGGCGGCGTGCTCGGAGTACTTTTCTCTGGCGCTGGCCCCTGCGAGCGGTTTTGTGGAGAGCAGTGCTGCGGAGGTGGCCCTGCCTGACGCAGACCCCGCCGCCTTCGTGCACCTGCTGTCGTACATGTACGGCACCTGCATGGGGCTGGCATGCGTCCAGCTCCTGTCAGTGCCGCCTGGGCTGCTGCGCCCCACCGCAGCGCTGGCGGGGCGGCTGCGGCTGGACGGGGCGGTGGCGGCGCTGACGGCGCAGCTGGCGGCGGCGTCCACGCCCGCCACCGTGCTGTCCGACCTGGCGTGGGCGGACGCGCACGACATGACGGAACTGGCGGAGCGGCTGAGGGCCTATGCGGTCCGCAAGCGCAAGGCTCTCGACCCCGACGCCCTGGTGGCGTTTGGGGAGCAGTGCCCGCAGCAGGCGGCGAAGCTGCTCAGGGCCTCGATGCAGGCCTAGCGGGGGAGTCCTAGCGGGGGAGTCCTAGCGGGGGAGTCCTAGGGGAGTCCTAGGGGAGCGAGCCCTAGGGGAGCCCTAGGGCCTCGATGCAGGCCTAGCGGGGGAGTAAATCCTCCCGCCCGCAGAGTTATTGACGTCCGGGTCGTTGACGTGGGGCCGCCGGGAAGCGCTCCGTGTTCGATGGCACAACAGCATGCATGCATCTTGAGGGCTTCAGGCGGTCAGGTGGTCAGTGAGCCCCGGGCATGGGTTGCACTGGGTCGTCTGGGTGGCTGGAGCGAGGGCCGCTTTTGGTCGCATGTGCGGCGGCCGCAGGCTGGGCGGGAGCGGGGGCATGGGGGCTCCATCAAAGCGGGGTGCCGGTGGCTGTACGCAGGATGTAGGGGCGCGCCTTTGAAGCACGTCAGCCGGGGTGAATGCCTGTATGCCTGTATGCCTGACTGCAGAGGCCGGTTGGCGCAATGGAGAGTTGGAGACTTGTGGGTTGAGTGAAAGCCGGGGGAAAGCGGCGTACCTGCTGCCATTGACGGCGGTACGGCATATGGAGCTGGTGATTGGGACGGCTGCAGAAGCCTTTCTTGCACGGGAGCTTGCACACCAGGGCGCCCGGGGTTGCCAGCCTGGGCAGAGCGGGCCGGGCCTATATATCCTGGTTGGTCAGGGTGGCGGGGGACAGCGAAAGTTGGCCGGTTTCGTGCGGGGTGCGGCCGGCGTCCGCCCGTGCGTAGCTCCCCCCTTTGCAGGTGCTCCAGGGTGTGTTTAGGATGCGTAGGGTGGGCGCGTGATACGTATAAGTGCAGTTGTGAGCAGACAGGCCGCGGGGAAGAAGCCCCAGGGTGCTCCAGGGTGTGTGTGAGAGGGCGGGTTGAGTGCAGGCTGGAAGATTTGTGTATCCCGCGAACTCCAAGCTATGGCGGCGGCCGGCTGGGTGTGCTTGCGGCGAGCGAGCGGTGGCATGCTAGGTGCAGATGTAAGGCTACAGGGCAGCGACCCGTAACCTCCATCCATCAATCAGCCCTTCGCATGCGCAGCAGGTGCGGGGGCCCCCGCACTGCGAGGCACTTCCGGCCCGCCCGGCAGCCGGCACTCTCCCGTCGTGAAGGCCATCACGGCCAGAGATAGCTAGCCGTACCCCCCACGCACCCCGAACTTCAGCTCCAATCCAGCTAGCGAGGTCCCAAACGCACAGCTAGCTGCCGCTGAGCTTCCGGGTACCCTCCCCATAGTCAATAGAACATGGCCCACACAGCAAACCGAACACAACCACAACAACACAACCTGCCGGCCGGCCAAGCGTGCGTGCAAGCAGCAAATCACCGCTTTGGTGCAACGTTTGGGTCCGGACCTTGGCGCCACTCCGCAAGCACCTACAGTGCACGCGCAAGTCCCATCTGGTTACAACCAACAGCGCCTACAAGGGCAACACCTCCCACATCGGCTCATACATGCGAGCAGCCCTTCACACGCCGAGAAAACCCAAAGCGCAGCAGCAGCTGCCCTGACCAGCAGCCAAGCACTGCAGCAGTGCGCCATGCAGCACAGCTGACCAACCACCAACCACCAACCACCAAGATGACCACCACCAAGTTGAAACGGCCACAAACGGTCTCGCCGGGTGCCTCACTCTATCTCCGACGGCGTGTTTATTTCAGTCGCATTCAGACTCCAAGTTCTGCGTTGTCACCCAATGCACAGTATGGGACGGCATCGTACGGCGCTCGTACGCCCTGACGTCGATCCTTAGCTGCAGTACTTCGACTGGTGACCACACAATGGTCTTCAGCCCCTCGTGCAGGAGCCGGCAGCCTCCCGGAGCGACCTGTCCCGGTGTGCTGCGGGATGCCAAGTCTCCAGGACCTCCAACGGCCACCATGCCCGTCGTTCCGCCTAGCGCCTTGGTCCCCTTGGCACGTAGAGATATGTACCGACGCCCCTTGCGCCACTTCCGCCCCTGGGTTCACGTCCCGTCTCCCTTGTCCATTCCATCCTTCTAGAGTCAGCCCTCTCTGGCTTGTGGAGACAGCCTGCCCCGGGTCCGATTGATCCACCCACCCATCCGGCCCACAACATCCAATGTCGGCGGTGCAGGCCGGTTGGTCGCAAGGCTGCATGCCCCAGCCGCCTCGCCCCCCACGTGCTTGTACGGCGCACATCCGGGCGGATCCCAAGGCTGCTGGCGTCGTGTATCGATCTCCATGGGATCTGGGATCACTTGTACGTCTGCATCTCGGCCTTGAAGGCCAGCTCGGGGGACACGCCGTAGTCGACGCTCTCCTGTGGCGGGAGGACGGAGGGGACGACAGGGTTCAGGGAGCGGGGGCGGGGGGTAGGTAGTGACGTGGCAGCCAAGGCAATGTTGGACCATGACAGCAAGGCATGGCTTGGAGCGGGCAGAGGGAACTTCGAAGGCCAGAACCGCTGCAAGGGCCATGATGCTAGCAAGGCAAAGGCTGGTCGTGTCAGGGCAGGGCCCAGGTCTCCTTCCAGTCCTATGTGGGATCCCCTTCCCTTTCTCCCGTGCTTATACCTTCTGCGCCCAGCCCCTCTCCCCCCTTCCCAGCGCCATCCACTCCCGCCCCGCCGCCCATGCATGGTCGTGAGGCGAACCCTTGCAATACCCGCACCCCACCCCCCGCCCCGTTCCCTCAATGCCGTGCCTTCAGTCCCCCCCACCCCCCCGCCCCCCCACCTGCAGGCAGGCCAGTGCGGCCACCGAGGGGGGCAGCACCAGCTCCGGCGGGTTGTCCTCCAGGTACCTGAGAGGGCGGGGGGGGGAAGGGGGGGATCGAGGACGGGTCGTACAGAGGGAGGAGCAATCAGAGGAAAGAGCGACCTGGAAGGGAGCTCGAGGCGCCGAGCACGAGGACTGCCTCACGTGCAAACGAGTTCCGCAGCCAGTGTCTGCAGCCCTGGGCTGGTGCTATCACCTTAGTGCCCCGCACTCTCGCTGCCGATACCCCGCAGCCCCTGCCGCCAACGTCCTCCCGGCCTGTCCCCATCCCAACTCACCAACGCCACACCAGCCTCCGCACTCGGCCTCCCCCTCCCTACCCCTCCCTGACCACCAACTCACAGCCGCCGCAGCTGAGTCATGCTGCCCAGCTCCTCGGGCAGCTCCACCAGCTGGTTGTGGTCCAGGTACAGCTCCTGTACGGCAGATGCGGGCACGGCACATCAGATCACGTACGTACGGCACACGGTCCAAGTAGGATGCCACTCCCGGCCCGCAGGTGTTTGCGGCGGCACAACGTAACAAACGTACCAGGCCCGCGCCAGGCCCAAGAAGGTCTGGGCCCACACCGGGCCCAGCCCGGGCCCACCTGCAGGCGCGTGAGCTTGCTGAGCTCCTTGGGCACCGTGGTGAGGGCGTTACGGTCGAGCCAGAGGCGGCGCAGCTCGCACAGGTTGCCCAGCTCGGGGGGGACCGAGGTGAGCTTGTTGGAGTAGAGCCAGCTGGGGGGGGGGGGAGGGGACAGGGAGTGGGATGGGGATGGGGGGAAGGGGGGGGTCAGGATGGACGAGGGCTTGACGCTAAGGGGCGGGAGGGGTGGGGTGAGCTTGTTGCAGTTCGGCCAGCTTGGTGGTTGAGGCGTGTAAGCTGGTGTAGGGCCCATCTTTCCATCCTCCATACTGCCTCGCCTCCCCCCATCCCTCTCCCTTGCACACCCGCCCTAAACTTCGCTCCCCCCAAAACCCATCCGCCCCCCCTTCTCACAGCTCCTGCAGGTTAGTCATGGCCCCCAGCTCCGGCGGTACGGACTCGAGCTCGTTCTCGTACAGCCCCAGCCGCGTGCAGCCGCCCGCCAGGCCCAGCGCGATCTGCATTGCATGGCGGATGGAGGGCCAGATCCAGGGTTGGATCAAGGGAAATCTGCTGAGTGAGGACGCTTTCCCACCAACGTAGGGCGCAACAGCCTCGGCCCAGACCAAACCCAGGCCTTGATAACCCGTTACACGCCGCCGTGCTCCTTGGTGTGCCTTGGTGTACCTTCAACCCAAGAAGCCCCTTCATCAGCCCCGCGGTCCTCCCCGCGTCGACGCGCCTCACTCATTCCCCCACAGACACCCCCCGTCTGAAAGCCGCTGCATTGACAACCAAGCACTCTGCCAGCCCCCCCCCTCCGTACCTCTGGCGGGAAGCTTCGCAGCTTGTTCTTGAAGATGGAGAGCGCCTCTATGTTGGTGAGGCGGCCCATCTCGGGGGGGAGGGAGGTGAGCTCGTTGATGTGCAGGGCGCTGGCGGGGGTGGTGGAGGGGGGGGAGGTGAGGTACAGGATGGGTAACGGCAGGGATCCTAGACTCAAACTTTACACGCGAACTCTCCAGCTGGGCTGCCCCATGCCCTTCAGGCTTGCTTCCTGCCGTCAGAGTCACCTGCGTGCGGCGGAGGTCGCCGCTCTCCCCGCCCTTGCCTCAGCCCTCCTCCCCCTTTTCCCTCCCTCCCCTCCTTCCCCCCTCCCCTCCCTCCCCCACCTCCCCCCTCGCCTCCGCCCCTCCTCACATGCGGACCATGTTGGTGAGGTTGCCCACCTCCGCCGGCAGCTCCCGCAGGCGGTTGGCGTTGAGGCTGATCCACACCAGGCCGCTGCACTGCCCGATCTCGCCGGGGAGTGTCTCCAGCTGGTTGAAGTGGAGCGAGCTGGGGGGGTAAGGTCGGGGGGGGGGGCACAACGAACGGCGGTTGTCCTTTCAGGAGGAACACACGTAGGGTAGGAGGATGGGGCGCAGTAGCCGCGCCTAGGAATACCGGTACAACCCGCCGCCCTCGCAGTCCCCCCCCCTCGGTCCCCGCCCCCCTCAGGCCACCCACAGGTGCTTGACGCGCGTGAGGTTGCCGATGGCGGGGGGCAGCTCCCTGAGCAGGTTGGTGTGCAGGTCCAGCCTGGGGGGGGGCGGGGGGGGGGAGGGGGAGACAGGATGCTTGGCGCCCAGCAAGGGGGTTGACGGGGAGCGCGGGGAGGCGCGCACGGGGCAGTAACCAACGTGCTGCAGGAGAGTGAGAGTGCGGGCGGGACGCCACAGCGTTATTCGTGCTCCCCTGCTGGTGCGCACCGTGTGAGGCTGGTGAGGTGGCCGATCTCGGGGCACACCTCCTCCAGCTTGTTCTCGGACACGTCCCTGCGGGGTGGGGAGGGGCGCGGGGCGCGGGGCACGGGGTTAGGGGATGAAGCAGGTGGTGAGAGGAGAGGAGGGGAGAGGAGGAGGCAGCCGGGGGAATAGCGAGCAGGGAGACCACGATCAGCCCCCAAACGGGCCCCAACCCCAACCCCAACCGACCCCCCCACCCCCGCCCCCACTCACAGCCACTCCAGGGAGACCATGCTGCACACCTCGGCCGGCAGCCGCGTCAGCATGTTGGCCGGCAGCCAGAGCTTCTTGAGGCAGCTGAGGCCCACGATGCCCCCCGGCAGGGAGCGGAGCAGGTTGGAGCCAAGCCATCTGGGGGGGGGAGGGGGGGAGGAAGGGGGGCAGGGGTGCGTTGTGGAGGGCGGAGGGGGGTGATGGGTTGTGGGATAAGCGCTGAAGGGAGTCTAAGCCGGCTGGCCTTCCTGCCTGGCAAGAGGTCCACCTTGGTGACCACATGTCGGTGACGTCGCGCCCTGCACCCCACCCAAACCCCGCTTCTGACCCCTCCGCCAAACCCCGTCGGCCCGCGCCCCGGCCCACGCCCCGGCCCAAGTCCCCGAGACCAAGCCCAAGCCCAAGCCCGAGCCCGAGCCTGGGCCTGAGCCCGGGCCCAAGCGTCCAATCCCCGCCCCCAAGCCCACAGCACTGCCCCCTGAGCCCCAGCCCCCCAGCCACACGTCCGGGCCTCACAGCGAGTCCAGGCTGGTCAGGCGGGCGATCTCCTCCGGCACCGTCCGCAGCCCGTTGTTGCTCAGCCAGCTGTGGGACGGAGGGGGCGATGCAGGGAAGGGAAGGGAGGGGTGGAGGAACGCAGGACGTCAGTGGTGTGAGCCAGACACCGAGGCCGGCGGACCGGTATCCGTTTGTGCATGTGTTTCCCTCGACCCCCAACAACGAGAGGGCACCGATGAATGGAGGACAGGGGCAAAGGGGGATGTACGGCATGCTGGTGAGTGGAGCGTTGAGGTGCAGCACGTCGGCCCCCTTGACAGGCCCCCTTCTGACACTGACCACTGTTCTAGAGGTGACACTCCTGTCCGCCCCACCCCTAGAGACGACATGTATTATAAGCTCCCGCGCCCCCAGGATCCCTTCCCGCCCCCCTCCTCCGCTCACAGCTTCTCCAGGTGCGGGAGGTCGAAGAAGGCGGGCGGGGCCTCCTGAATGCCGCACGCGTCAGCCATCCTAGGGGCAGGAGGGGAAGGGAAGGGGCGTAAAAGGGCAGAATGGAATGGAGGGGTTGGGCTTGGTTTGGCCCATGCCTCCTGATCGTGTCAGGACCTCAGCGCCTGGGCCCCAGCCTGGCGCTACCTGGTTTCACCCTCCTACAGGGGATGCAGCTCGGCAGCTGAGTACTGCCCCGCCATTCCCGCCTCCACTACACACACCGCCCTCGCCTGAGTCCCCCGCCCCGCCCCCCCCAGCTTCTCACAGCTCGACCAGGTTGCCCTGCTCGTCCAGCTTCAGCCCCCGCCACTCTCGCGCGTCGGTGCCCGGCCGCCAGCTGTCAGACAGGTCGCTGCTTCGGTTGGCGGTTACGAGGGCTAGCAGGGGCGCCAGGAAGGGGTAGGAGGGCACCTGCGGGAGGAAGGCGGGGAGGGGGGGGTGCACGCGTGAGCAGCGAGGGCGTGCAGGCGGGGGGGGGCCGGGCCGGGCTTAAAAATGGGAGACGTCTGCGTGTGGAGGCGGGGTGGGAGCCATCTGCGTGTAGCACCCAGCTAGGAAACTTTGTGCATCAGCCTTCTGGGCTCTTGGGCTAGGAGCCGGGAGCAATTGCGCATGCCGGCGACACTGGAGGGCCTCCGGGTCCCCAAGCAGCGCCAATAGCCATAGAGATGCCCGTAGCGCATAGCACGGCAGGAGGCGAAACCCAGAGCGGACGAACTGACGAGGATTCCGCACTCGTTTCGGCTGTCGACTTCGACACCGTAACAGCAGTCAACCCACCTGCTTCGCTTCCTCTGGCCGCAGCACCTTTAGCCCGTGCAGGACCGGCAGGGCAGGCATCGCCGCGAACGCCATGTTGCAGCCTTGGCTCTCAAGCCTCAGTGCGGGTTTCAATGGAACTAAGAGGTCATGAAATGAGACGCACAATTTCAATATATGCGAGCTGTGGAAGGAGTCTTTGCGTGTCGGCGACCGCGCGGGGGAGTGAGTCACTCCCTGATACGCGCGGATCGGCACACGAACCCCGCTCGGTCCCTCGGAGCCCCGACCCCCACCCCACCCCACTCCCCCCACGACCCGGAGCTGCTGTCCAGGTACAGCGGTTGGAGGCCGCCAGTGACATCTCGTGGGGGTATTCCGGTCAGGGGACACAGTTGGAGGACTGGCCTGGCGTTTGGGCAGACATCTCTGCAGCCCAGGTACCCAATCGTAAGTGGGTGGGGCTGCAATCTTTGAGCAAGCCTGCTCCGCAATTGAGCGTTTCTCCGGTGCTACACACCTGATGCGTCCTCCCGCCCCTGATCCCGCCCGGCCGTGTCCGGCCCAGTCCGGCCCTTGGCCCCGCACATGCACCCCGCTCATACTACACCCCCTTCACACCATTACTCCATACACGCGTATCTTGAGCCCCCTGCGACTGCAATAGCCGAGAGGGCGCGAAGCTTCTGATGGCGTGCCGCTGTTGACCCGCGCCTCCTAAACCAAGGTCGCTATGGCTCAACACACGTACTGTAGAGGCAAGACGCTGAGGCAGGAGCCCTGTAGCCACTCGGATGCGCTCGCGATAGTGAAAGACCTCATCGACGGCGGCATCTCTAGGCTTCCAGACGACGTTCGCGCGAACCTTCATTCTCTAGAGGCGCAATTGCGCGTCCTGGAGAAGTTTCCGGCGGACGTCTCGCCCGGCGGTGGCGACATTGCCCCGGCGGCCGGTGCGGCAGCAAAGGCCGACAAGGAGAAGAAGAAGGACAAGCATAAGAAGAAGGAGAAGGAGTCGGGTGACAAGTCTGCTAAGGAAAAGGCGGACACTGCGGGGGCCGACGCCACGGCGGGCAAGAAGGCCAAGCGGCGAGCGGAGGAGGAGGCGGGCGAGGAGGCTGGCAAGAAGAAGAAGAAGTCAAAGAAGGACGGGGCTGGCGGGGCATGAGCAGCCAGGGGGGGAGGAGCACGGCAGACGGAGGGAGGAGTGGACAGGCGCGGGTTTGGCACGCCGGGGCAGCCGAGCGGCGCCACCTCGAGCCGGTGGCCTGTGCTCGGCGGGGCGACCCTTAGCCCCAGAGGCCCTCGAGGCTAAGTGTGAGGGCCCCTCTGTAGCGAGTATCCCTGCGGATAAGCTGCATCAGCGGCAGCTGCTGGCTGGCCCTGCCCATGCCGCGCACGGCACCACCCTGGCTTCCGTGGGGCGCCCTACCTACCCTGCGCGTGCGGCCAGCCGCCGGCCGCGTCGGCCGTGCTGGCGGTCCCACTTGGGCCGTTGCACGTGCGGACCGTGCAGGCCGTACTGGGCTGCTGCGCCCACAGCAGTGCTGGGTAGCAGCCGCTCGGGCCATAGCACCTCGGCGCGCCGAGGGCAGCCCCGGCAGCGAGCCACTGGGGCAAGGGCGGCCGCGGGGGCTGTCGCTTGAGGGCCCGACGCTGCGCAGTGCTGCAGCCAAGGGCGTGGTGGAGCACTGCAGGCCATGGCCTCCGGCCGAAGGTCCGATCCTGCCGAGGCCCTGCCGGGTGGCGGCTCTGACGCGTCAGGCGGGGCCGGATAGGGCAAGCGACCTAGGCGGCGGAGAGGCGGAGGTCCGCAGCGGCAGGTTTTACGGATTCGTGAGGAGCGGATCTTAGCTTGGGCTTTGAGGCGCTGCAGGAGAATGTGCAGGAGGTGCGGACGGGGCTGAGAGAGTTGGCTTGGCGTGGCAGGTGGCTCGTGGTCTGGGGCCGGAGCCCAGGGCAGAGGGCGCCACTGCATCACGGCTTAGGCTGGCTTTGATGCAATGAACTTGCGCAAGGATGGCCTGTGGGCGACGCGACGAGCGCCAGGGTTGGCGAGGCGTGGCGAATGGCCCGTGGTCTGGGGCCGAAGTCAACATGGGGTTTGGGCGCAGCCCAAGGGTGGTTACTCACACATGGGGCGACCGTGCAAAGCGGTAGCTGCGAGGATTCTGTCCCTAGTGCATCAGGGACGCGTGTGCTCAATGTGCCACACTGCTGGTCTTTTTGTTTGTAAGGTGGAGGAGGGGTGGTCAAGTTGATCTATTCTGTCCTATCTGCGGGCGCCGCCCAACAGCTCTTGGTCCAGGCATAGCCCGGGGTGCAAAGGCCATTACGACTGCTGAGGGTTAAGTAGAAGACTGCTTGCCACAGATGCGTTCAGGGTGAGCTGCAGCTGTCGTGACGGGCGCATGGGGCCTGGGCAGATGTCCAGTGAAAGACGGCCAGGAGTGAATGACGCAGTAGCCACGAACCCCACCTCAGGCGGGGTTGGAGGGCAGAGCCAAGTGATGCACAAGCAGCAGGGCTCTTTAAGCGCCACACGGAACGGTCCGCGCGGACAATGTTGAAGGTGATGCAATTAAGCGGTCGACTTTCCTGTGCTTAAAGCTGCAATGCGCTGTGTGTATGTGCTTTGCCGGGGGAAAGAGTCAGGGCACAGCAGGCTCTACGGCAGCGGGAAACCCATTTCAGCCTAGTCCCCCCTAGTGGTCGAACAGTTGGCCGACCGCACACACACGGACAGAGCCCACCCAAGCGCAGCCCTGACTGGGGCGTGGGGCCGAGGGCGTAGGGCGGCTGGCCGTAGACCGTGGACCGTTGCCGCGACTTGCTAACGCACTGGCCGCACTGATCGCACGCACGCATCCGCAGCTGGCGCGTCACGGGCTGCAAGGCTTGGGAAGGGCTGGGAGGGGCCGAGCCCCAAACCCCGGGAGGCAGCACTGGGCCTCGCATTCAAGCACTGAGCCCCACAGCGCACGGACTAACCCACGCCGCCTTACTTGTGCGACCTCGCAACCCCGCAATGCCGGACTTCGCCGGTTCTGTGAAGGGCGGGTGAAGGGTGTCAGGGTGAAGCGTGACAGGGTGAAGCGATCAGGCGCACCGACTCGTACCGACGCAAGGAGTGATGTCATGTCCGGAGGTACAGGACCCGATGAGAGCTTTGAAAGGGGTTGGGGTGGGTGAGGGGGGGGGGTTGAGGCGTGGGACAGAGGCAGGGTCGGTGGGTCGGAGGAAGTGCCCAATGCGAAGACGAAAGACGAAGTCACGTCCTGGCTCTCCACTGCGTCGCACAAAACGCATACTTCGCCCCGGTTACACAAATGATCAAGAAGGGCAACAGCAAGCACGCCAACCGGCCAGTGATGGTCGGCGAAGCTCCCCGCGAAGCAGCGGAGGGCTTGTTCGAACAGTGCAAGCGAGATCACGTAAGGCAGAGTATACCGGGTACCAGCGCATGTCGTTCTGAAGCGTGTGGTCGCCCAAGCAGGATTGGCGCCAATTGCGCGCAACAGTGTTTGGCACAGCCAGCCCGTTAATGGCTCGGTCGCTTTCCGAAGGAGCTTACGGGCAAAATCGACCAGACCGAGATCGGAGCCATCCTGCGCTCCTCGCCCTCCCCTCGCTGTGCCCTCTCGGTGCCCCTCGGCCCCAGGCTACGCCCCGTTGTCTATAATAACCCCTCGGCCCCAGGCCTCGTTGAAGCAGGCGCTGCTGGAGTGCCACCCCTACCTGGTGCACCTCCTGCTGTGCCTCAATATCAAGGAGGCCATGAAGTGAGGCCGTTCTTTTCACACATTACCCGTCGAAACTACTACGGAGCGCGCCGCTCTGTACCGCACTCCCCAAGCGTGATCCACACACAGCCGCTGCTCGTGCACGTCAGGGTCATCACCTCTTCCCCTTCACAGCATCAGCCCCTTGGCCCACACCGCGGCTCCGCTTCCCCTCGCTGGCACTACCCAATCTTCCCGGGCCCCCCCCTCTCCCCCCCTGGCCACTCCCTCGCCCCGAAGGCCCCCCAGCACGGTGAAGGTGTCACTTTATGAGAAGCGCAGGGCGTGGCTGCGCAAGGTGCAGGAGACCTGGGCCTCGAAAGACCAGGCCAAGATGCTCTGGTGTGTGGGGTGGTGGTGGTTGTTAGCGACACGGGACGTGATGAAAGCTTTGGTCCACGGCAAGGCAGGGGGGGGGAGCTACACTACCTGACCTGGCCCGCGCCGTCCCAACCCTGCCATGCTTGCGCCTGCCCGCCGCCCAGGCACAGCACGAGCTCCCAGGTGCTGCGCGCTCTCCACCGGGCGGTAGCGAGGGCGGGGGAGCACGCGCAGCTCTGGTTCAAGCCAATGGACGAGCTGGACGAGCTGGACGAGCTGGACAACCAGATCAAGCTGGAGCGGTGGGGGTGGGGGTGGGGGCGGGGGTGGGATGGGGTGGGCTCTCAAGTCCACTGGATTGGCCCCCCAACTAGTTCACGGCCTTGACGTAGCCCCCTGCCACTTCCCTCCACAGCTGCGCTGACGTGTACGACGAGCTGGCGAAGCTGGGTCTGCTGAGCAAGCACAAGTCGGAGTACACACCCTGCCAGGTGGGACGGTTGCGGCGCGGGCCTTCTTGCACCCCTGTAACCAGATCTTCACCGATCTTACCACCCAAACCTCCGCCCCAAGGACGCCCGGAATCTTAAGCTGGAGGCTGCCTACGATGCGGCGGAGGCCCTGCCAGGCAACGACAAGGACGAGGCGGTGGAGGTGGAGGTGCACTCGGGGGAGCTGGAGGCGCAGGCGGAGGTGGAGGCCTGTCCCGCGGTAGGTTTGTCGCACATATCCCTGCGCATGTACAACTGTGTGTGTATTACTGTGGTAGAAGGCGTGGGGGAGAAGGAAGACGGGGGCGCTCCTTGCTTCCAGCCCCAGGGCTTCTGCCTTCCAATGCTCCTGCGTGCAGCAGGCTTGAGTTGACTGCCAGACGGATGAGCTTATTGCACCTGCGCTGGGTGTGCAGTGGCTTATCACCGTGTTCCTCGCTTCTCCCCTCGTTTTGTCCACAACCCACAGATGGCGCTGGCCGCAATGCAGCCACACACGGAGGGAGGCCGGCCAGCCGAAGGAAAGGGGGAGGGGGACAAAAAGGAGGACACGAACGAGGAGGGGGAGGGGGGGGCCAGCCCCGTCCCCATGGCGGCCAACCTGGCGGTGCAAGCGATGGACGATGGACGGCTGCCGCCAGGGAAGCGGTGGAAGGGCAACAACGCAGGCGAGCAGCAGGCGGTGGCGACGTGGGCAGCTCCGGCAGCGGCAGCATGCTTCGCTCTGGGTCCGGTGAGGCCGCAGGAGCTTGTGCCGGCCTCGGCGGCGAGGGGCCGGGGGCGCGGCCGGGGCCGCAGGCTGGGGCACGGCGGTGGCCGGGGCGGCGGCGGCGGCCGGGGCGGCAGCGAGGGCAGCAAAGGCAGTCTGCCGAACCCGATGGCGGAGACGGAGGCGAAGCCGGCTTGGGAGCTGCGGCGCGAGTCTGACGCGGACTCTGATTGTGAATCGGACGCCGACTCCAACTCGGACTCGGACTCAGCACGGACTGCTGGCCGCCGGCAGGCCCCTTCCGTGACCCCGCCTCCGCCGCCCGCGCCCCGGACTCTGGTGCAGCAGGCGTAGTGGCAGTCTGTATTGCAGGCACAGCAGGAGAAACCTGAGCATGCACAGCAGGCGCCACCGCAGCAGGCACAGCAGGAGGAACCTGAGCAAGGGCAGCAGGCGCCACCAGACTCCTGCACGGTGCTTGATGAGCCGCCGGCGCCTAATGAGCCGCCAGCGCCTGTTGAGCCGCCAGCGCCTGTTGAGCCGCCAGCGCCTGCGCTGCCGCCGCTGCTACTGTCCGAGGAGGAGCAGGCCTGCATGACTCCTGTCAGGCAGGCGCAGTTCGCGGACCCCAAGGTGGCAGAAAAGGCGTTAGAGGCTTCCGAGGCGAGATATGATCTGGAGAGCAGTGCGAAGAGGTGGGAGGGGGGTCGGGGCAGGGGGGTGGGATGTCACTGGAGCCCGTCGCCCCGCCATCAGGAAAGTGCCCCTGAGGCCGCCCACCTGACTCCCATGTGCCCCCACCCCGGTCCCCCTCCCACCCGCCCCAGGGACAAGTTGGCAAGGGAGCTGCACGATGGCGCTCCGGCTCATCAGGCTCCAACAATGAAGCAGGAGGCCGCATCGGCCTCGGAGGCGAGGGGCCGGGGGCGCGGCCGGGGCGGCAGGACGGAGCGCGGCGGTGGCCGGGGCGGCAGACAGGGCCGAGGCGGCGGCGAGGGCGGCCGAGGCAGTCTGTTGGACCCGGTTGCAGAGACGGAGGCGAAGCCGGCTCGGAAGCTTCTGTGCGATACCGACTCGGGCTCAGGCTCCGACTCGGATGGGGAGGGCGCCCCCCACTGTGACACCTCTGAGGCGCAGCGGCGGCCGGAGGAGACGCGGGCCCAGCAGGACGCGGCATGCACCCGGTTTGCCGGCCGCCAGCAGGCCCCCTCCACGCCCCCGTCCCGGCCGCCCCCGTCCCGGCATCCCGTGCATCAGGCGCGGAGGCAGCAGCAGGCACAGCAGGCGCCACCGCAGCAGGCGCCTATGAGCTCATACGCAGCGCGTGATGAGCCGCCGGCGCCTGCACAATGCGCGAAGCAGGAGGAACCAGAGCAAGCGCAGCAGGCGTTACCAGAGTCGTACGCGGCGCGTGTTGAGCTGCTGGCGCCTGCGGTACTGCCGTGCAACCCCCCGAGGTGCAATCTGGAGATCATCAATGCAGGGAACATGCAAGAGTGCACGGTGAAGAGGTGGGAGCGGCATGGGGGGAGGGGGCTGGGATGTCAGTCGAGCCCGTCGCCCCGCCACCATGACAGCGCCCTTGTGCAGCGCACTCTAGCAACCCTGCGTCACCCTCCACGACCGGGGCCAGCGCCGCAGTTGGGACCCGCAGAGCTAGCGTGGCCCCCAGGCCCGCCCGTGCGTGTAGAGGCGGCCTACCTGACCCCTCTGCGCCCCCACCCCCTTCCCACGCACCCCCCGCCCCAGGGACGAGGTGGCAGGGGAACTGCACGATGGCGCTCCGGCTCAGGCTCCAACAATGCAGCAGGGGGCTGCACCGGCCTCGGAGGCGCGGGGCCGGGGGCACGGCCAGGGTGAGGGCGGCCGAGGCAGTCTGCCGAACCAGGGACCGGAGACAGAGGTGAAGCCGGCTCTGGAGCCGCACCGCGAGTCCGATTCGAACTCCGATTCCGACTCGGACTCCGATTCCGACTCAGACTCTAATTATGACTCGGATGGGGAGGGCGGCCCCCACTGTGACGCCTCTCAGGCACAGCGGCGGCCGGAGGAGGCGCGGGCCCAGCAGGACTCGGACTCAGCCCGGTCTGCCGGCCGCCAGCAGGCCTCCTCCAAGCCCCCGCCTCCGCCGCCCCCGCCCCAAACTCGTGTGCAGCAGGCGCAGAGGCAGACCCTACCAAAGCAGACACAGCAGGAGCCATTGCAGCAGGCAGGGGAAACCCAAAGCAAGCGCAGCAGCTATCAACGAACTCTACTGCGGCGTATGATGAGCCGCCGGCGCAATTTGCGGACCCAATAGCAGCCGAGGTGGAGCGGCGGCTGGTGAAGCTGGCGGCATGGGGGGAGGGGGTGGGATGCCATTGGAGCTCCGCGCCCCGCCACCGGGGCAGCGCCCCCACGCACGCAGTGCGCTCTGGCCATCCCCCGCCGTTTACCAGGACCAGGGCCAGCGCCGCAGTTGGATGGGGCCCCCAGAGCTAGCGTGGCCCCCTCGGTCTGCCCGTGCGTGAAGAGGCCGCCCACCTGACCCCCTTGTGCCCCCACCCCGACCCCCCTCCCACCCACCCCAGGGGCCAGGTGGCGGGGGGCAGTCGCGCTCCCTTCAGGGTCGTGGTGAGGGTGCACAGAGGTCTGGTGCTCTACCAGAAGGTGCGCTTGTGTGCCCACTCTAGGAGGCAGTGGCGCTAGTGTGTGTGTGGGGGGGGGATCGGGTCATGCTTGGGTTATGCGGGCGTAGCGCTGGCGTGTGGGGGAGGGCGGGTGAGTGCGGGTGCGATGGGTGTAGTGGGTGGGTGGCTGTCAAGAGCGCGCATGAACAGTTGAAGCCCTGCTGCCACCTCGACGACCGCCCCGGCCCCCTGCCACGTGTGCCCTGCAGGTGATGGTGTGCCTCATATACAGCACCCTGTCGCAGCACGTGCACTGGAATGGAGGTGAGGCCGGGGACTAGCTGCGTGCAGTCAGCAGGGGCGAGGGTTGGCTTGCCCCTATTACCCCCCGGCAGGGGGGGTAAACGGGGCTACGCCCTTGCGGTCGCTTCTCGGCGCACACTGCTCGTCCTACAGACTTTGGTGCTCTTCGGCGCTGTCTGACATGCAGCTCGGACGAGCGGGGCCTTGTCCCTCGCCCAGCTCGCGCGCTCATGTGATAAGGCTATTCCCTACTGCGCGCAAGGTGCGCGCAGGGACGTAGTACTTTTGCGAACATGTCGCTGCCCAAGTCACGCCCCACGCCCAAAGTGCGCCGTAGCTATACAACTTGTATCATACCAGAGCTAGCGGTGCTGCGGGGAAGGGAGTTCCGTCAACTGCAGCGCGGGATGGTGCACACCGACATCCGTCAAACGTTGCCCGCTCAAGCCCGAACCGACCGCGATGTCGCGATCAACACCTAGGCAACTAAGACCTGTCGTAAGAGCGGTAGTCGCGACACTTTGTCGTGGGTTGGCGTGGAAATGTGTTTTAATCCCACGACCATCCTCGGCCCCCTGCCAGGCCGGCCCACCCAAAGCTTCGCGCAGAGCGACCCACACGTCCCGCGTCCCACTTGGAGATCGCCAGCGATGCGTGCTCGATACCCTGGGAGGCCCCCGACACCCTTGAATAATAAAAAGGGGCAAGCCTTGACTGCAGCGCAGCTCAGTGGTTGGCTCGCCCCTTCAGGGGCAAGACAGGGCTTTTGGGGTCAAAGGCACCCCCCAGCCCTTAATTTAATTCGCCCCGGATCTTAGTTTAATTCGCCCGCCGGGACGAGATGGGGGAGCGAGATTAGAAGTCTCAGCCGTATGAATAGGTCGTGGACGGCGGCGCAGGCGTGGCGGCAAGGGTAGTGCAAAGGCCGCGATTTCCCCCTCGCAAGTATAAGCGATCCGCCGATTCGGTCCGGCGCCGCGAGCGCTGTTGCGCAAGAAGCAACCGGTTGTATACGCTGTGTCCGCCCGACAGCGTTATCCTATTTGGCAGTAAAGAAGTTTGCCTCCTGATGGCCGCATGTCCTAGCGCATGTCCTAGCATGTCCGTCGCGACCATACTCTGCGAACGGCGCCGACGACGCAGGAAGTCGCCGGAACGTGTTGACGCCGTGTTCATCCCGAGCCGTGAACGAACAAGCCGGAAACGTACCAGCCACCCAGCTTCTCCTGGGCCGCACGTAGCGAGACAGCTTGCGCGACGGTAGCTGGCAGCAGTTCCCTTGCCCACCTCCCTGGGCTGCCTCTGCAGTGAGCGCCTCTCGGTCCCTCCCCTTCCTCAGCACGCCTGTAGGATGCGATGGTTACAGCAGGAACCGCCTCCAGAAGGGGAGGGGTTGAGCGAGAGCGCCACCTACTGGGTGTGCCACCTGCACACCGACACCCACGCTACGTGCCTGACTTTGCCTGTAGGACTGCAGCCATCACCCCCCACAGCCTTCCGTCCCACCCCATCACGTTACGTGACATACAGGACTGAGGGGAAGGCGGCACGCCAATCACGTCTCACGCGGCTGTGTTTATTTTTCGGGGGGGCGAGCCCGCCTCGCTGCGCAGCAGGACGTTTACTCATAAGACCGGGTACCAGCAAGCCCGTGCCATCCCCCCTTCCAGGCCTGCTTACAACTTCTTCTACCCTCCCCCCGGCCCCCAGGCGTGTATGACCCAGAAACTTTGGAGCTTGAGCAGGAATACATTCGCAAGTAGATTAGGGTGAGTGGCGGGCTGGTGCCGTGTTGCGTTGCGGTTTGGGGTTTTTGTTGCCATGCTCGGCTCGCCACCCTCCCGTCTCCTTCCCGGACCCGACCCCCCCCTCGTTACCCCATCATTGTATTAGAACAACCTGAAGTACATCATCGCCGGCGGGAAAGACGATGACAAGAAGGCTCGAGTTCAGGTGCGTGGCCCTCAGGGGAGCAGGCTGCTCCCCTCCCGTACCATGAGGGCCGTAGGTACGGTAAAACGGAAGTCCAACGTCCGGGATGTGGCACCGTGTCCTGCCCCCTCTTGTCTTCCCGCCGCGACTCAACCTCGTTTTTGCTCCCACCACCTCTTCGGCTCAGGCCGCCCAGCGCCTGGCCGCCGCTGCCTCCACGGTGCTCCGCGCACTGGCTCAGTCCCGGGGCTTCGTGCGGCAGTGGGGGTGGCTGCGGCGCCATCTGAGCTTCGAGCAGCGCGCGGTGGTGGGTGGGCGGGTGGGGGGCGCTGGGGAAGGGACGTGGGGCGGTTCACATGGCCTATTGCAGTATCCTTGCGTATTCTTGCATCCATGCAGCCTCGCGGCCTCGTCTCCGTTCCGCGCAGTGCGCCGCGGAGGAGGGCGGCGCGAGGGCCCTGCTGGACCGAACCATACGCCAGGTGGGCGCGGGGGCAGGGGGGAAGGGGGGCAGGGCTGAGCACCGTGAGCAGGGCTGAGCCGAGTCGGGGGAAGGGGGGGGTGTGGAGGAGGGCCGGAGGGTGTGTGTAGCGGGGAAAGGGCTGCGCCAAGTCGGGGATGAGGGATGCAGCTGTAGCTGGGGGAGTGTTGCGTGCAGCTCTGGTACTTTGCCTCAAGCTCGCTTTACGCTTCCCCCTCTTCCCCTCCTGCCCAGCTGGTTGAGGGCCGCCTGTTCCGCCTTCCCTTCCCCTCTCACCCTCCTCCCAATACCCCCTGTTCCCTTCCCTCCCCTGCCCCCGTCCCAACCTCCCAATCCCAGCTGGTTGAGGACCGCCTCATTGAGGGAAGCGAGGCCGAGCTGCATGACAGACAGTTGTTAACTCTGGCGGTGCACGTGCGCGAGGTGGGTGGGCGGGAAAGGGGGCGGGAAGGGGGGGGTGCAGGTCGAAGGCCCCACCCCTACTCCACCCCTGCCGCGTCCTCGCTCCTGCAGCCTCGACCACTCCTGCGTCCTCAACCTCAGCCCTTACCTCACTCCCTTCCTTCTTCCACCTCCCCAACCTCCCTTCCCCCCCGTAGATCTTCCACGAGCCCCACCTGGATCAGCAGGGGCGGGGGCAGCAGCGGCAGCGCGCGGCGAATGGTGTGGGAGGTGGTGATGGGGGCCGAGGAAGAGGGCAGGGCGAGGGGCTGCAGCGGGCGGTTGGGGGTGAGACACGGGGGTCTGCTGGGCTCGTTTGCGGCGGCAGGCGAGGGCGGGGCAGGGCCGGGGCCTGGTGATGAACGGATGGCGAGGGTTGCAGCGGTGGCAGTGATTGCTTGCAGACCGAGGTCCCTCATGCAGGCGACCTTCTACCGGTCCATGCTCACATGCTGAGGTTGTTAATACCAAACGGGCGCACACCCTGCATAAGTTGCCTGACTTCCAAATGGTAGCGCCGGCTGCTTGGGGGCCCTCCTCATGACAACCGGTGGGCCGGAGCCACGCAGCTGCAGCTTTTGATTTGGCAGTTCACACTGGCCGAGGAGGGCACCAGTTTGGGCCACCCCGCCCTGTTTTGAGAGCCCCGTAACCACATACCTCATACAAGAGGCCCGCCCTCCACCCCGGGAACCTTGCCATGGCGCCTTTGGCCCAGCCCTCAACCAGCACCTCAGCGCTCATCAGCTCACACGCGCTCAAGCAAGTCCTGCAAAGTCCCTCACCGTTCAACGCGTTCCGCGTGTACCGCTCGGTGTGGGCTAGACAGCCTTACCGCTTGTGCGCTACATGGAGGCGGTGGCCTCTGACCCAGCACCTTAACGCTCATCACCTCACACGCGCTACAAGCCACACGCGCTGTACCCAACAAGTTGTTTTGACCCGGGGGACCGGAACGTGCGCCTCAACGTTGAGGGTCCGGACCGACAAGCGGTTTGACCGGGTCAAGCGCACACCCCAGCTGGGGGAACCGTAATTGTTTGCCCAAGCATTGAGGGTCCGGACCGCCCGACAGAATGAGTCAGCCCTCAGCCGCCGTAGTCCCCATGCAAGTGCCCAGTCGCCGATCCGGAGGCCTGCGGGCAATGGCAAAGAGCTGGGTGAGCTTGGGGCGTGCGTCCATCCAACACGCAGCCGACGCAGGCGCCACAGCCAAGGATTAACGACAGTACCGGTACGACATGCAACACCTGCCTGGGGTACTGGGCTGCAGCACATAGCAGGTGGTGGCAGCAGGTTGGTAGTCGGTGGCCGTTGGAGCCAAGAGGCAAGAGGCTGAAGCGCACAGCAGCTGGAATGGCAGGTACGGCGTCTTCCGAGTGCCCACCATGGCGATTACGGTACTGAGGACTGTCCGTGGGGTGAGAGAGGGGCTTCCGGGAAAGGGAGCCGCAGGGGGCTTCCGGAGGCGTGAGCCGTTGCGGGGGCCGCCGAAACGGAACAAGGAGATGATCCGTTGGTTCCAGGCCCAGGGCTTCGGGAACACGTGGCAAGCGGCTGAGGTAGTGTGCCGCCTCAGGTGGCTCTGCGGGAAGGTTAGGCACGAAGGTCGTGTGAGTGCGCCGCTTGAGACAGGTTGAGGATGGCAGAGGGCATCCGGGAGGGGCACGGGGCATCAGGCGTCATCAGGCCCTATGGTCGTAGCAGCAAAGCGCTCGTGTCCGCAACATCATCGGCGCCCCCCTGACGCGAGCTAGCGCTTGCTGGGTCCCCCCCATACCGGCACACGTACCCGCGTCCTCAGCGACCGGTTCGAAAGGTGCACAGCCTTCCGAGAGTGCAGCTGAGCGTCAGACCCAGGTCACAGGCTTCTTCGTACAGGATCTCTATGCCAGATAAGCGGTCTCGCAAGGGGCGCGCCCGTCGGCTTCGTTGCGCTTCGCGCCTGGCATCAGCCAGCCGCTCGCGGACGCTTCTCCGCCAGCGGTCAGCCGCTATGATATAGTCCTCTTCTTGTCGTGGCGGTAAGCCAAAGTAGGCATGCTGCGATTCCGGTATGGAGTCGAGGGAAGATGAGGGTGATGTCGACGACGCGCTTCGAGAGGGCCTCATGGCGAGAGAACTGGTCGCTTCTTACAGACACGAGTATTGTCAGGTATCATAAGCTTGGCAAGCGGCGTTTTGGGCAAGGGTGTCGGCAAGCCCATGAGGCGACGCTTACGTACTGGATGCGGTACAGACAGTACAGCGCCGATGGCCTAGCCATCAGTACGACCTGCGCAACATTTGCCCCGGCGCCAGGTCGCCCGCGTCCCAGGGTCTCGTGTGAAGCTTGGGAGACGCGGCATCCTTTGCGGTGAAGACCGCTGATGTGGGGCGGGGATGCGGGGATGGCCAACCGCGGGAGAGGAACGTGGGCACTCGCGAGGCCGGAGCCAAGATGCGGCTAGGGTCGCACCACCAACACGCACTTGCAAATGGCGTTTAATGAGTGCTCGTGCGTTGTAGCTCCGGGCTAAGAAGGGTGCGCAGAGGTGCGGGGCACAGCCCGCAATGCCGGACGGAGACATGTCCTTTCTCGTGTATCAGACTTACACAGGTGTCATTGACTGCAAAGCATAATGTACATTGGCGGCGTCACGTCCCGCACACCACCGCCGATTATCCTGGTGCGTCACACCCAGCGTCACCATCACCAGGCTACACCATCCCCCTTTCACAGAGGCAAACCATTCTGCAGGACTGAGAAGACCCTGCAGGCAGCTACAGACATCCTGCAGAACACACACTGCGTTATTGCACAACCGTCAACTTCATCCACCGACTTCAAGACCGCGGTGGTCATCACAGCCCTCCCCCCATGACTCCCACCCGCTCATCGACCTCGCCGCCGCCAAACCAAATCACCCCTCCGCTAACACGCGTGCTCCTGACCCCATCTGCTCATCCGCTGAGGGCCGGGCACCACTCCGCATAGCGCTACGCCGTCAGAACGAATCCGAGTTGGCGCGTCTGCCCCAGTGCGCTGACCCAGTCATTCTCGGAAAGCCGGAGGCCACACAAGTCGCTCGCCCAAGCGGAGCGCCGCCTTTCAGAGGCGGGCCATGTTGGTCTTGGCCTTGCCCTCGCCCACCGCCACCGCCTCGTCGCCCGCCACCACCTCGGTGTCAGCCATGGTGGGCTGTACGACGGAGGACACGTCGGCCGGCAGGCACAGGTCCTGGCTGAGCAGGCCCTCGCTGGCGGCGGAGGCGATGCAGTTGGTGCGCAGGATGTCGGCGGTGGCGGCCTGGGGGGGGGGGGGGGGTCGAGTTGGAAGGGGTGGGAACAGGTGAGGAACAGTCGAGCTCCATACTCAAGGCACTCAACACGAAGAGCTCCCGGAGAGCAGCGGGGAAGAGATATCCCACCCACAGATTCGGCCCTTAACACACCCGCGCGCTAGCGTCTTCCCTGGCCCCCCTTCCCCGCCCACTACCCCTGCCCACCTTGGCCTTGGCGGTGTCCAGCACCACCACGCGCTTCCAATCGAGGTCGAAGCGCACGAAGGGCGCCTCGCAGGAGTCCACCAGGCGGGCCAGGTGCTGCAGGTTGTGCACCTTGACGCCGTTCACCTTGTAGACCTGGGGGTGGGAGGTCAGGAGGGGGCGGGAGGGGGCGAGGCGAGAGACATCGGCGGCGGGAATGCAAGCGGGTGTGATGACACGGGAGAGTGATGGGACGGGCACGAGCGGAATCAGTGTGAAGAGACGCTTGCGGGTGCTTAAAGGGTGAGGGTCCCACCCTGACGGAGGTAGAAACGTAAGGTGCCCTGCAACCACGCGCACCTGCACGTTGCCGATCTCCTGGAAGCCCTGGTTGACGTCGGAGGACAGCACCTTGGACAGCAGCACCACCTCCTGCCCGTCCGCCTCCTTGCTGCCGGAGAAGTAGCGGTCGCACAGCTTGATGGGCGCCTTGGTGGACCTGAGGGGGGAGCAGGGAAGAAGGTAGGGAGGGTGAGAGGGTTCAGGCCGGGGCATGGCATAGAGTCGCCTTTCCTCAAACCCAAGCCCAAAGTCCGTACCCACACATGCCCCTGCATACCCACGCTTCCATCCCGCACCCGGCAAGAGTTACCCCAACAGCTCCCACGAGAGGGTACGGCCACGCACCAGTCGGCGCCGTACTGGTGGCGCAGGTAGAAGTTGGTGAGGTTGGTGAACACCAGGCCCGCGAAGATAAAGTAGCTGCAGAGGGGATGGGGAACGGGGCATGGTGAGAGGAAGGAGGTACGAGCATCAAGACGAGAACCAACACGTGGGGAGCTTAGCGGTGAGCAACTGGAACAGCCACTTTGGCCGGCAGCGTGCACCGCTCCCACCCCAAGCCCCGCTCATTCCATGTTTCCAACGGCGCCCTCTCATCTAGCCGTTCCAACATCTTCCCCTGCCCCATTCCCTCACCGCGGCCGCTCGTCGTGGCAGTGCAGCGGCACCAGGTGGCGGGGCACGGCCACGCGGCACTCGAGCGCCTGCGCCGCGCCGTCGCGCCACACGCCCAGCTGCAGGCAGTCGCCGTCGAAGGCCATGGAGGGCAGGTGGCGGAAGTCGATGCGCACCTTGTGGTCGGGGAACAGGAAGGTGCCGTCGTCGGCGATGGCGTGGCCGGACACGTGGGTCAGCACGTCGCCGGCGCGGAGGACCTGGGGTGGGAGAGGGGGAGGGGGAGCATGGGGTAGGAGGGGTGCGAGGGATAGGGCGTGGGTCGAGGGGTGCGCGTAATAGTCCTGGCAGCAAGCATCAGATTCGAGGGCGCTTTGCACCTGTGCCCCCACCGCGTCCATATACACCTCCTCCTAGCCCTCACCTTGCTGGCCTCGAAGACGGGCTCTGTGCCGGTGATGTAGACTCCGGTGAGGCCCGCGGGCATGGCCAGGGAGGCCTTCATGTCGGTGCTCTCCAGCGACTGCCAGCTGATGCCCAGCTCGGGGAAGCCTAGGGGTGGGGGCCACGGGGAGTAGGGGTGGAAAGGTAAGCACGAGGCACATCACATTCATGCACCGGTGTCGTGGGAAGCAACGTGTCGTATAGGTAGGTGCGACAACCACAACCCTGTAACTCACACTACGCTCTCCTCCCCTTCGTAACCCCAACCTGCCTCACCTGTGTACTTGCCGGCGTGCCGGTCCAGGTCCTCCAGGAAGTGCTGCACCACGGGGATGGGGATGACGTAGCCCGTGTTCTCGGCGCCGATGAGCGACTGGAAGGCGATGCCCGCCAGCTTGTCGTTCAGCAGCACGGGGCCGCCGCTGTTGCCGCTGCGGGGAGGGGAGGTGGAGAGGAAGTGGGGGGCAGGGAGGGAAGGGGGTGAGATAAGGGAAATGGGATGCAAGGGTGGAGGGGCCGAGGTACATCACAGGAAGCCCCGACCCAGATGAGCCTGCGACGCACAGCCGCTTCCCCCACCCTGCAAACCCCCACGACCCTCCTGCCCCATCCGCACCTGTTGATGGGCGCGTCGGTCTGCGTGGTGAGCAGCGCGCAGCGGCCGTGCGAGTACTGCTGTCGGTCCAGGCGCGAGACCACGCCCTTGGTCACGCACACGTTGTCGCCGCCCTGCGGGAAGCCCACCACCATGACGCTCTCCTGCATGGCGGGCAGGGCGCCCAGCTCCAGCGCCTCCACGCCGCCCTCGCCCGTCCAGAACTGGGGGAGGTGGATGGCAAGGGGAAAGAGCAGGTGGGGTTGGCATCAGACGAAGAACAGAAATGGGGGTTGTACGGGCGTGAACAAGTACACGGGCGACGCAAGAGAGAGAGGGACAAGGCTTCCCTCCTTTTCGCGGCGAACGTCGCGCAGCTAAGCCGCAGCTCAGTCCTAGCCCCAAGCAACCCAGCCCCGACCCCAAGCCTGGCCCCTCCCCCCCACCTCGTCGTTGTCCACGGTCAGCTGCGCGATGTCCGCCTCGTGGCTGACCGCCAGCACGCGGGCGGGGAACTTGCGGGCGTTGCCGGCGCGGCGCACCATGACCTGGACCTGGGGGCGGGGGGGGCGGGAGGGGCGAAGGTGCGGGGGGAGAAGAAGGGGTGGGTGCAGGCGGGTACACGAAAAGAGCAGATAGCCGCAAGCCACGTCACGCCAACCCACATCGCAAGGCGCAAGCCGCAAGCTGCTTCCCTCCCTCTGCAGCCCCCCCACCCCCCTTGCGCACCTGGTTGGCCACGGCGTGGGCGTTGGTGAGGATGCGGCGCGCGGGCAGGGGCGCCACCACGAAGCCGGAGGCGGTGCTCTTGGTCTGGGCCATCATCTGCCACGGCAGGCTGAAGTTGGGGCTGCGCGAGGGAGTGGTGGGTGGAACGCGGCAAGAACGCGTGTCAGGACACGCCATGCGTGAACAGGGCCGACCCAGATCGGGAAGGCGCCTTGGGCGCCAGTCCGCGCACACCACCTCCCTAAACCCGTTCATTCGCCCTTGCAATCGCTCATGCCCGATGCCCAGGTCCCTCTGCAACTCTAGTCCCCACGATCCCCTCTCCCTTGCCACCCCGTCCCCCTTGCCTTTCCCCCCATCTCACTTGGCGCTGGTGCAGAAGATCTTGACCACGCTCTTCAGCGCCTTGGCCAGGTTGGCGCCGGAGCTGCTCACAGCAGCGGGCGCAGCGGCGACCGCACCCGGGCTGGCCGGCGCCGCGAGCGCGGCCTTGAGGGAGGCCTCGGCCTCGTGGCGCGAGGCCACGGGCGCGAGGTCGGCGAACGAGTCGCTGCGCGGGCGCTTGGAGGGGCTGGGCGGAGGCATGACCATCGCGTTGACCGGCGTGGGCGCCGGAGCGTTGACCGACAGGCGGCAGCCGGGGGCGGCCATGCTGTTGTTGGAGTTGGGGCTGGTGTGGTCGGCGCGGTCAAAGGCTGCGTAGTCGTCGCTGAGCGCGCAGGTCAGGAGCTGTCCGCCCGCGCTGTTGTTGTTGATGTTGCTGTTGGCCGCAGCAGTAGCAGTAGCAGCAGCGGCTTGGAGGTCGAGGGCTTGATCGCCCGCGCTTGCACCGTCGAAGGCAGCCGCAGCGCCTGGCTCCGCCTGGGCGCAGCGGGCGGCGGGGGTTGAGCCGAAGCGACGGAAAGAAGCGGCTGATGAGGCAGCCGCGCGATCGCGAGGGGACACGAGCTGGCGCAGCAGCGGGGCGAGGCGCTGGGCTGCGACGCAAAGCGCGCGAGCAGCGGGGGCCGAGCTCGCGCCGGCGCGAACCGCGACCGCTGCGGTGCTGGGCTGGAACAGCATGGTTGCCTAGCGCAGCAGAGCTAGCTAAGCTGCGGATAGATAGCGGTGATCACAAGGACGCGCTAGCGGGGCCTAGGCTATCACAGCCGCGAGGCGCGCCGGTGTATAAATACCTGGTTTAGAGAGGGCTCGCGAGCAGAATAAAGTAGGTCACGGAGCGTCGCGTGGGCGCTGGAGTACTGTGGCGGCGGCCAGGGGCTTGAGCGGAAGGGCAGGGGTCCGGCCTCAAGTAGCGGCGGGGACTCGGGGTCCGCGATCTTGGCGCGAAGCCCTGCGAAGCCGTACAATCTTGCATGCTGACGAGGCCGCGCCGACGCCGCGGTCGCCGCCTGCTGCTCCTCGCCAGCAGCGCAGCTGCTCTCCGCTGTGTGTTGCTAAGAGCTGCAACTGCATGCGGCCGCAGGGCGGGCTTCGGGGGAGGAGGGCGGCAACGTTAGAGCAGCAAGCGCCTGGAAACAAGCGCCGGGGCGCGACGAACGCAGCACCGGGGAGCGCGAACAGCGTCAAAGCGAGAGCGTTACACGCAAAGCTCGCGGCGCGCAGGGGCTCAGCCGCAGAGGCTTGGCCACGCGGGCCCTGCCCTTCCAGGCCGCGAGCCGGCATCCCCGCAAGCGCCCGCGCCCTCCCCCTGCTCCCCCACCGTCCACTGCCACTCTCCCCTGCATCGCCGCCTTTGCCCCCCACGCACCACCGCTCGCTGCTGCCTCTCTCTCGCGGGCTCTCCTCTTGCGTCCTCTCTCCTGCTTCCTCTCCTCCTGCATCGTCGCCCCAGCGGTCCCCGCCGCTCCGCTCCTCCTCTCCGCGCCTCCTTTCCGCGCCTCCACTCCTCCTCCTCCGCCTGCTCCACCGCCGCCGCCGCCGCTGTTTGCGCCGCTGCCGCCTACTTGCGGCCCCCGCCCCCGCCCCCGCCCGTGGCCTCGAGCAGCGCCACCACGCCCGAGCCCGCGCCCGCCGCTGCCTCCACGGTGGCCGCCGCCTCCTCGTCCTTGGCGCAGATGCGCTTCAGGTACTCGTACACGCTCACCTGCAGGGGGACGAGCGGACAAGGGGATAGGGAGGGGGGGATGAGCGGGGGTGAGGAGGTGGGCAAGGCGGGGTGATGGGGTTGGGGTGCGCAGGACCGAGCACGAAGACAGGAGGCTTGAGGCCCGGCGCAGCGGCGCTGGCGTGATGGGCAAGGGCAGCCCAGCCATGCTGTATGGACCAAGGCATGCCCCCCAGCTGCTGGCTGAACCTCATGCAGGCTGGCCGAGAGGGGGTTTAGGAGGTCATTCCCAGGTAAACGTTAGAAAACGTCATGGGCTCTTCCGTTCGCGGTTTGTGTGCCTCATGCCATGTTGCTGCACATCCTGCCGCCAGCTACCCAGTCCCGCCATGCCCTTGCCCTCTCTACCCCTCCTCGCCCGCCCCAGCCCTTCCCTCTCGCCACGACCGCTGCCTCGTCCCCCCCCGCCCGCCCCTCCACCCAACCCGCACCTCCCCATGCCACGACCCCCTTCCCATCACACCCACCACCACACCCCGCCCCCCGCTTGGTGCACGTGCGCTTCAGGTGCCCCCCTCTTTAGTGATGCACGTGCGCTTCAGCTGCTCGTACACGCTCACCATGCACGTGCCCCACAGGGAGGCGTTGAGCATGCGCGGCACGGCGCCCCGCAGGAAGCCCGCGGGGCCGTCCTCGCGCGCGATCTGCTTGGCCACCTCCAGGAAGGAGGGCGTGGCGCCGTCGTGCTTGTACGACACCTGGATGCGGGTCTGGGGGCAGGGGCGTGGGCAGGGGCGTGGGGCAGGGATAGGGGGGTGGGTAGGAGGGGTGAGGGCAGGAAGGTGTGTGTGGAGCGGGGGGGTAGGAAGGGATGGCTGCCACGCTGGCCGTCGTTCACCCCTCCAGAATCCCCCCTGGCGCTTCCCTGGGCGACCCCTTTCCACAGCCCACGCCAGGCGCACAGCCACACGTCCGACCCAACCAACTCAACCGTGTGTTGCCCTGAGGGTTAGGTTGAGGGTTCCTTCCAGCAACCTCCCTCCACCCGGTCCCCTCTGCAGTTCCCCCGCCTTCCCCTCCCCCGCCCCAGTTTCCGCCCCACCCGACCCCAGCTTCATCCTGCCACAGTCTCTCCCCCTCCCCACCCCACCCCACCTTGATCAGGTCCAGCGGCGTGGTGAAGAGGCTGCTGGTGCACCCCGCCAGCACCGAAGACAGCACCTGCACCCCCACCACCTCGCCCGTGCTGTGAGCCGGCTGCGCCCCGCCGCCGCTCCCGCTGCCGCCCCCGCCGGTCCCCCCCTCGCTGCCGTACGCCAACGACCAGAACAGCTTCTGGTAGGTGCCGTACGCGCCCCACCACACGGCCGAGCTGGGCACGAAGGTCGCCACGGAGGCCCCGAAGCCGCGGTACAGCCCCGTGAGGCCCTGTACGGCAGGGCAGGGACGGTGGGGAGGGAACAGGTCAGGTCAGCACGGCGTTGGCCTACACCCACCCCGGCTCATCCATACCCCGGTCGCTGAACCCCATCGCCGGTATTACCCAGGGCCCACCGCCTCTCCCCTCCCCCTGTTCCCTAACCAGCATTCCGCCCTAACCCCCCCCCTTGCACCCGCTTCTCTCCCCACCTCGTTCCCTGCACCCCGCATCGCGCTCTTCCTGGCCTCCTTCACCTCCCTCATCACCCCACCACCCTTTTCTCATCGCCCCACGACAACCCACCTCCTCCTTGATGATGAGCCGGACCATCTGAAGGGACCCGATCCGCCGCACCGCGGTCTCCGCCGCCGACCTCTCCGCCGCCGCCGCCGCTGTCGTCGCGGCCCGCCCCGACGTCGACGCCCCCGCGCCCGTGGCGGACCGCTCCGCCGCCGGCGCCGCTGATCCCGCTGACGTCGACGGTGCGGCAGCGGCCGCCGACTCCGCCGCCGCCGCTGCCGTTTGCCCCGGCCCTGGCCCCGCCGCCGCCGCCGACCCCGCCGCCGCCGCCGGCCCCCCCGGCCGCTGCAGCGCTGGCGAGCGGCTGTGCTGCTGGTGCCGGGCCACTACGGTCTCGTCCCCGTGTACGATCTGTTTCTGACTAATGACGTCGATGGGTACGGTGACGCTCTGGGTCGCTAGGGAGGCCAACGCGCCGCCGAAGAAGTTGGCCACGCCCGCCGCTGCGGGCCCAGCCAGGCCCACGGTCGACACCGCCTTCCCCACTTCGCTCTTTGTCCACTCCAGGGTTGTGAGGTAGACCTGTCGGGTGAGGGGGCCAAGGTATATGGGGAACTCGTGCCGCTCAGTCTTCGGCTACCGGGGCCATCCTTGCCTGGTTGCCTCACGTCACCACCTCCTCAACAGACCCAGACCCAGAGAACCCCAGAAGAACTGCCAGCGTCAAGAGCTTTCGAGTTGATGCACCCACCGCGCGAGCGGGGATGGTGCCGCAGATGACCGTCCCGAAGCCCCGGTAGAAGCCCGGTACGCCCTCTGTCCGCATGATGGTGCTGCACGTTTGTCGCACGCCCTGCAGCAAAGGGGAGGGTTGCGGTGGTGAGGGTGTGCAGGGCGGCCCGCGGAGGGCAAGTAGGGGGAACAGGCGTTGCAGCGGGGCACGCCACGGTACCGTCAGGGTGGGGGACTGCACAGTCCTCCCACCTTGAACCCGCCGCTGATGTTTGGCAGCGTCATCTGCTTAGTCTTGATCACTGACAGAGGATACAGCACTGTCGTCACGCCCTGCGCGGTGCACCGGAAGGGCCGCGTCAGAGGTCCGCTGATGGGTGCGCACATTCTCAAGCACCAACACGTCCACCAGCCTACCGAGAACATGCCAGCTCCATGGACGAAAAACTTGCGCTTGTCAAGCCTGCTCGGCGTGCAGCAGGAAGTCAGCGCATGCGGGAGCGCACCCCGCTTGCGCCCGCGAAGCAAGGGGCATTCATGTCGCTCTGCATTGGTCTTCGTGGGCAATCGGTGGCCATCACACACCTGTCCCAGTCTACTTCTTCCGAGCCCATTTCCTTCCACGCTATCCGAGCTCCACGAAGCCGCTCCGGCCTGAAGAGGTCTGATCAAAGCTTTCAACTTAGGCAGGCAGCAGGGAGCTAGGATGTTGGCTTGTGACCCCTTGCGAAATTGGTGATGGCTCTTGTGCCAGTTCCTGCCCAAAGCGTCTTCAAGCCCCAGCGAGCAGCTCGAGAGCGTGGTTGTGAACGCGTCTACTGTTTGCGCTAAGCGAAGGCCGTGTCCGCGAGGACCGAGCCTGCACATCGCGTTCACGGCAAGGCACTTTTGCGCGGGCGCTGCAGATCTACGCCCTCGTGCTTCCCCGTCACAGCCCACACGCCAACAGCACAACCATTCGCTTCACAACCTCGCCGGCAAGAATGCCGCAGCAACAAGAACTCAGCTCTTTCGCAGACGCACCAGCGCAGACTTGACAACGACGTTGACCGCGGCCCAGGACCATGGCGCTGCCCTCGGCCCGGCGCGTGCTGGCCTTGGCGCGGCAGCTGCTGGACGCGGAGCGCTTGGACGTCCAAGGTGGGCAAAGTCGCGCTTCCGGTCGACACTTGTCCTGGGCGCGCTCGGCGGAGCCGTATGCAACGGGCGCAGGGCTACTGAGAACGCGAGCCGCTGCTGCTGTTGCCGTCACAGGCGCTATCGACGCCGCGGAGGGCCTGGAGCTTCCGGAGCACCTGCAGCAGCTGCTGTGCGGCGCGTGGCTGCGGCAGCGCATTCAGGTGGGGGCGGCGCAGGGCAAGGGCGCAGGGCTGCTTGTGAAGCGGAGCGGGTGGGGAGGGGGGCGACGGCAAATCAGGGACCGGTCTTCTTCCGTGTAGCGGCAGCCTCGGCGGGGTGCCGGCGATGGCGGCAATCCCCCAGCGCAAGCGAGGCCTTGAGGGGCGCTTGGTCTCCCCTCCATGCCGCGCACGCCCCCTCCCCCCTCTGCAGCAGCGTCGCGTGGACTTCGCCTTCGCGGGGCTGCTGGAGTGCTTCCTGGGCCTGACCGACAAAAACGTGCAGGTGCAGGCGGATGCACGCACGCTGGTGAGCGGAAGCTGCCTTGAACCTGGAGACGGATTCCGGGCAGGAGGAGTAGGGAGCTGTGTCGATAGCATGCATCTATGGGCATGGGGTGCAAACGCACGCAAGCCTGCTTAGTCTGGTCAACACGAGCTCCTTGGTTGCTGACTATTCCCACCGGCACAAATATTCCTGCCATCCTTCAGGCCATCATGTCCCTGCTGGACGGGGGGCACGTGGACTGGCCCGAGTGGGAGCGGTGGGTGGCGGACTTCTTTGGCGCAGGCGGCGGGGACGACCTGGGAGACACAAAGAGCGCCGGGGACTCCGGGGCGGAGGAAGACGAAGACGCTGAGGCCGACTCAGCGGGGGCCGGGGGCGAGCAAGGGGGTAAAATGGACGGAGCGGAGGATGAGGCGGCCTCGCCTGAGGCGGGGGAGGCGCGTGGCGGCCGCAAGCGGCGGCGGCGGCAGCGCCGCCGCTCCGGCGAGCTGTACCCGGGGCTCGGGCCGGCGGCCAGCGGGCTGCTGGCGGAGCGGCGGCGGCAGCTGCTCGCCTGCGTGCCTGAGGGTGGAGCTGGAGCCGAAGCAGGACTCGGGCGTAGCAGCGACGGCGGCGGGGGCGGCGGCGGCGGCAGCGCGTGGTCGGGTGCCGCCCACGCTCCGCCGGTGGCGGCCGCCGTGGAGGCGCTGCGTGCGGCCTGCCCGCGGGAGGCGGCTCTGGCGCGCCTTAGCGCGGCGCTGCGGGCTGAGGAGCAGCAGCTGGGTGCGTGCGGCAGGGCAGCACGGGCCATCGGGGGACTAACGTCGCATTCAGTTGTGCTACTGCTGCTGACCGGTCTTGCACGCATCGTACCGCACCGGGGCCTTGAATGCAGCTTGGCTCTGACGAGTGTTGTTGTGCTTGCCGGCACGCAGATGTCGTCAACCGACTGTTTGTGGCGGGGCTGGAGGAGGCCCTCATGCCGCGGCCGCCCCGCCACCCGCCGTCTGCCGGGCAGCAACAAGCGACCGAGCCGCAGCGTCGCCGGCCGACGTCGGTGAGGCCACAGAGCCCAAGCGGTAGTCGGGAATAACCTCATCCCTTAGCTGCTATTACATGCCCCGGGGTCCTATGCATACCACATAAGGGCTTAACCGTGGTGTATCGGCCCTCACCTGCAGACCACGTCCCAAACGTCTGGAGCGTCCCTGGCAGCCTCCGGCGGCTCCCTGCGAACAGCGCCCAGCCCCTCCGCAGCACCGGGGCGGAGCGCAGCCACGGGGCCGGCCGCTTCCCCGCTGGACGGGGGCGGCGTGTCCCACGTGACCACGCGCCAGGGCGCCTGGGCGCCGTCCCCCGAGGGCGGGCTGGTGCCGTTCGCCTCTCCGGAGCCGCAGCCGGTGCGCATGGGGGAGGGCCTGGACCTTGAGAAGTTCAGGGTTCAGGTTTTAGTCTAACGGGGACGGGTTGCGTTCCGCCGGTCAGTCTTACACATACACATACACTCCGCCCTCATCCCCTTTTCCTGCCTCCCGCCTTTCTAACCCCCAGGTGCTGCGGCCGCTGCTGGTGTCGCCCCACATCCAGGCCATCGCCCAGGCCCTGCTGGCCAACATGGCAGCCGGGGAGGCGGCCGGGCCTGGGCCCGGGCTAGGGCCTGGACTAGGGCCCGGGCCACAGCGCCCGTCTATTTCTGCTGCTACTGCGGCTGCGGCGGCGGCCGCGGCAGGAGCGGCGGGGGCGGGTCTTCCTCCAATGCCCACCCCGCCGCTGCAGCGGTCGCCCGCGCCAGCGGCGCTGACGCTGGTCACGTCGCATCCAGTGCCGCAGCGCTCCCCCCGGCCGCCCACACTGCTCCCCTGGGCTGCCCCTGCTGGTGGTGGTGTAGCGCCTGCCAGCGGGGGCGCCAACGCCGGAGCCGCGGGCAGCGCAGCTGGCTGCTCGCAGGGCCCTGGCTTGGGCCAGACCTCCTCGTTTGGGTCGCAGCCAGGCAAGGGAGCGCAGCAACCCCCGCAGCCGCGGCTGCCCAGCTCCTCCACCGTGCCAGGTCCGCCCCTTGCGCCGGGGTCTCGGCTGCTCAAGAGCATGCCACCGCGCCGGCCCACCCCTCCCGTCACGGCCGCTCCTCCCGCCGCTGGCTTTGGACTGGGCGGCACCGGCTCTCGCAGCCAGCCCTCATTTCAGTCTCAGCCTCAATCCCAGCCCCAGAGGTTCATTCACACCTGGGCCGAAGCCTCCACCACCGGCGGCAAGGGCACGCTCTCCGCGCCCTTGCTCCCGTCTCGGGCAACACCTCCAACCGGCAGCGGCCTGCTACCACCCCGCTCGCTTCCCTCCCCCATGCCCGGTACCGCCACCGCACCGCCCCCAGCACCTCGCTCCCTGCCGTCCCCCGTCGCCACCTCAGTCTCGAGCCTCGCGACCGCTGCTACCGCCCGCTTGGGCCGTCTGCTACCCCTGTCCTCCGGCCAGGCCGGGGGAGGGCCGTCAAGGCCTGCTGGAGGTCCGCAGGGCGCTGGCGGACTGGGCGGCTTGCGACGCACGCCGTCGCCGCCGTCAGCCGCCGCCACGGCGGCGGCTATGGCAGGCGCGGCGCCCGGTGGCGGTGGTCTTCAGGCTGAGGTGCGGCTCTTGCGACCAGAGCCAAGCACAGATGTGGGCCGGACGACGGCAGGGCAGGTAGCCGCACCCATGGAGGCCCCAAGCAGCCTCGGCGCCCCTCATGCACAGCAGGAGCCGGTCGCACCCCCCGCGCCTGCCCTTGCTCCTGAGCCCAAGCCGGAGCCGCAAGGTGGGCCAGCCCTCGGCCCGAGCACCTCCTTCGGAGCCCCAAGAGCAGTGGCCCCGGCTACAGCCTCTGCGGCAACCGCCCGCCGGGGTCCCGCAGCCCAAGACTCTGCCGGGACCGTGGGCGTGGCACTGCCTTCCGACTCGGGTGCGACCGCCGCCAGCGCTGGACCCGGTGACGTGGCAGCAGCCCCTGCGGAGCCCCAGAGCCAAGAGCGGCTCGACGACGGCGGAGCGGACGTGGAGATGGGGGCAGATGAGCGACGTGGAAGCGGTGTCATACTAGCAGAGCCCGCTTTGGTGCCCTCCGCCACGGACGCCAGCGCGGCGGCAGTACGCCCTGCGGAGGCCGGTCAGGCTAAGGCAGCCGAGACAGGGCCCAGCGGCGCCGCTGCGCAGCAGGTCGTCTCTGCCCGCGCGCCCTCGCCGGCCGTCTCTGAGGCCGCCACCATCGGTGCTGATGCCGAGACGGACACCGCTTCCGCCTCCTCCGCCGCAACAACCCGAACCACCCATGAGAATGCAGATGGCGCGCAGGGGCGGGCTGAGGCCGAGGTGGCGTCGCAGGTCACACGTGCGCCCAGCCCACCTCCGGCTCCGAATCTGGATCCAGCCCCGTCACACGAGTATGCTGTTGGGCTGGGGCCGCAAGCGGCCGGGGCCCTGACAGCTTCCCGCAGCTCCTCCCAAGCCTCGCCACTGGCGGATGCGGCCGACGGCACTCGCGTTGCCCGTGAGGACGAGGACGCTCGGGCACCGCTGCTGGCACAGACGGGCCCCGACCCTTACGCAGCGCTCGGCGATGTGGGTCGGGCTCCCGTGGCCCCCCCCAGTGCCGGAAAGGCAGCCCAGGCTCCGCGCCGTGCGGGTGCGGCTACCGGCCCTTCCGCAGCCGTCGGCCGCGTTGCGGACCCGCCCTCCGCCGCCTCAGCCCACGCCGCTGATACCGGTACGGCGGCCGTAGCCACGGCCGCTGGGGGACAGGAGGCTCCGCGCGAGACAGCAGGGCCGGGCCACGCAGCGCCGCCGCCTGAGCCGGTTGCCGCACCGGAAGAGCCCTCCGGCACCGGTCTTGGGGCAGCCGAAGGGCTTGGGGCGGGGGCTGCAGAGCCCCCTCCGGCCCCGGTGAGCCCCACCGCCACCACTGGCGCCGGCGAAGGGGTGGAGGAGCCATCCGGGGAATCCGGAGAGCCCTCTCGACCGGCCGATGAGTCTTCTCATGCGGAATCGCCAACGCCGTCGCTGTTGCAGCAGGCGCAGACAAGCGGCAAACCTCCAACGCAGCGGGCGCTGGAGGGCTCCGTAGCTGAGCCGGGGCTTGCACCTCCCGGCACCAGCAGCCCGCACTCCGCCAAGGGGCTTCCAGCGTCGCCTCCGCCGGACGTAGCTGGTCCATCCGTCGCCATGACCGGGCCCAACACCATTGGCGGCGGCGCTGCTGCCCCTTCCCCGCACGAGCCCCAGCGGTCCCACGGTCCCACCGAGTCCTTGGCGCCATCAGGCGCCGATAACCGCCCTGGCGGCGCCGATGCAGCGGAGGCGCTGCCAGCTCCAGAAAGCAGCAGCGCCGGGGCAGCAGTCTCAGCTGAGACCCCTGACCGCATGTTGGCCGCAGAGGCCGCCGGGCGCGATGTGGGTCGGCCGATTAGGGGCGGCCCGGACGAGACCCAGTTGCAGGGTCACGGGCTCCCACGCGAAGTGCCGCCTGAGCCCGGGCCACTGCAGGAGCCATCATTGCAGCAGGAGAAGGAGCCGCGTGAGCGCAGGCAGGCTGAGCAAGACGAGCCCCAGCAGCACGGGGAGCAGGCGCTTGGGGGGCGCCGGCAGGAGCAGGATGTGGAGCAGGAGCAGGATGAAGAGCAGGAGCAGGATGAGGAGCAGGAGCAGGATGAGGAGCAGGAGCAGGATGCGCGGACGCCGCAGCAGGATGATGGGCGCCAGGGGCTGCATAAGCCCCAGCAGGATGATGGGCCCGCAGGCGAGCAGGGCCAGCGGACCAGCGCTGCTCCGCAAGCTAGCGCCGAGCAGGCGCAGCTACCGCAGGAGGAGACGCAGGATGAGCAGGAGGAGACGCAGGAGGGGCAGGGCGAGCCCGAGGGGCACGTGGCACAGCCGCAAGCCATCACTCAGCAGGAGCCGGCGCAACCGCTGCAGGGATTACAGGCGGTTCCGGCCGCTGCTCGAAGCCCGCTAGGCGCGGGCCAGGAGGCGGGGACGGAGCCGCAAAGCCCCGTGCCGCCGCAGGCCGCCGCTGAGCCCGTCACCCCGGGAAGCGCCTGGGCGGCGCTGGCGGGTGCTCTGGGCTCTCCAGAGCACGGCGCGCCGTCCCCCAACGCCCACAGCGGCACCGCTAGCACGCCGGACCAGCAGGGCCGACCCGAAGGCGCCCAGGAGCTAGGGCGCCGCCACCTGCCCTCTGCCTCCGGCGCTGTCAGTGCCGGCGTGGGCCGGGGTGCCGTACCCGCTGTGGCTTTCGCCTCTCCGAGCGTCGTGGGCCGGTCGCTACCGCAGAGGTTGCAGCATGGCAGCCCGGCGGCAACGGGAGGGGCAGCCGACACTGGGGCCGGGGCGGGGGCGGCATCCCTGCACAGCCCTCGGGCGCTTGGCTTCAGCGCCGGCCGTGGGCTGGCTCTGGTGGGGCAGCGGGTAGACAACCTGCTAGGGCTGCTGCTCTCCGAAGGGCCCAACTCGACCAGCCCTCTACTCGGGGACTGGGCGGGTGCGACTGGCGGCCTCCACAGCCCTGGCGTCAGCCCACACGGAGAGGCGGCCTCCCCGGCCGACGACGGCCGTGCGCCTCGTGACCAGCGGGGCCCTCCACCTCCGCCGGGGCCTGGGCAGCCGGCGCGCAGCCAGGCAGGGCAAGGCGCAGGGGGCAGCCAGGACACGGGCGTGGACAAGGCTGTGGTGGTCTCCGAAAGGCCCGACGTTGCGGGTGCCCTGGACCAGACGCAGAGGGCTGCTGAGGCCGAAGCCGAGGCGGAGGCCGGGGCAGGGGCGGAGGCAGAGCCAGCGGAGGAGCCTGGTTTGGCAGGAGAGGTGCAGGGGCAGAGCAGAGCGCAGGCATCGCCCCGCCAGCCGCCTGTGCTTCCGCGGCGTCAGCTTCAGGAGCAACCTCAAGACGCGCTGACACCGCTCCTACCCGGCAGGCTGGGTGCGGAGGGGGAGGCCGGCGGTGATGGCGTCGGCCACCGCGAGGCCCCTGGTTTCAGCCCCTGGGGCAGTGACGTGGCCTCGCCCCTGCCCGCTGCCAGCCCTGTGGAAGCGGGTCTTCAGCAAGAGGTGCACGTAGCTGTCGGCGGCGGGGGCGCTCCTGAGCTGAACGTCCACATGCCCGCAGCGGAGCAGACAGCCGCTGCCTCAGCAACGCCTCCGCCACCACCGCAGTCGGAGCAGCAGCCAGAGCCAGAGTCAGAGCAAGAGTCAGAGCTGGAACTGGAGCTGGATCTCCAACCGACGCCCAGCAGCCATAACGGTGCTGCTCCGCTTGACGCCGCCGCCCTTGAACGCCTCGCGGCAGTTGCGGCGGTAGCGGCCGCAGCCCCGGCGGCGGCCCCGCCGGCGCCGCAGCAGCAGGAGGTACAGCAGGCTGAGGCAGCAACGCCCAGCGGCGAGGAGGCGAGAAGTGCCGCGACAGCCGCGCAAGTTGCGGGTGAAGCACCAGTGCTTGACTTGGCGGCCGGCAGGGACAGGCTTCCGGTGGGGCGGGCGGCGGAGCCGGCCGCTGATCAGCCTCGTGAGGAGCCGGCTGTGCGTCCCGAGCTGGCGGGTGTAGCCCTGAACGCCTCGCCTCGCCTGGCGGACTCCGCTTCCCCTTCGCCAGCAGGGGACACTCGTGAGCAGGCCGCGGCAGCTACTGCTGCGCCACTGGCGCGGGAGGAGGACTTGCTTGAGGGGGATATGGCGCAGGCACAGGAGGCAGGCGCGCCGCCAAGGCCGTCATCCCCACCAGCCCCTGCGGAGCACGTACCTTGCGCTGCGCCGGAGGAGCCGGCGGCGCTGAAAGAGGTCGTGCCGTCTGCGCCCGACGGGCTGCCGCCAGGCTCCGAGGTGCCGTCTGCGGCAGCTACAGGGGAAGCTCGGGGCGCCGGCGGCCCTCCTGTGCCGCAGCCTGCAGCCGCCGCCGCAGCCGCCACCCCTGGGGAGGGCCCCGAGGAGCAGCAAGGCGCAGCGGCTGCCATGCCCTCGCTCGAAGGCTCAATGGGCGAGGCGACTCCGACTCCCCTCCCGGCACCTCTCCCGGCATCGTCATCTGGGCCAGATTTGGAGCTGGCTCCAGCGGCTGACCCGGGCACCACACAGCCCCCAGTCCACGAGCCCCTAGCAGCGCACGACTCCGGAGCCCACGAGCCCGCACCCCAGGCGGAGGCAGCAGAGGCAACGGCATTCGTCACCGCGACCCTCGTCTCCGAGCCAACAGCGCCCGTGCTGCCCGCAACCCAGCCCGCGTTACGGACATCGGCGGCAGAGGCCGACTCCGGCGGCAGAGGAGTCAGCGCTGCGGCGGAGGCCCCCGGCCACCAACCACCAACTGCCACTGCGGACGCAGTTCCACTTACACCCCCAGCCCTCGCCGGTCTCGGGGGCGGGGCTGCAGAGCCGAGCCCAACCGGGAAGCAGGAATTCGAAACCCACACCAAGGCAGCAGCGCCCCTCACAACCCAGCCCCCCAGCGGACAGGTCGTGGAGGGTCAACCTTCAGCCGCCGCCCCAGCCCCCATTCCATCGGCTCCATCGGCCGAGTCCCGGGGCGTCATGGCCGCCGGGGCTTCCGCTCCCGCCCTCCGCACGCACCCTGCCGCCACCAGTGCCGGAGCGCCCATCGGGCCCGTCCCGCAAGCCCCGCCGCCGGCTGCACCACCCCGGACCCTACTCCCGCCGCAAAAGGGGGAGGACCACCCCAGTGGGACCGAGCCGTTGGCAGCGTCAGGTCAGGCGCCGGCCAGCGCCAACGCCATGGCAGCCTCTGCCGTCGCCGCTGTCGCCGCCGCCGCCGCTGCCGCTGTGGTCGGACTAGCGCACGCAGGCCGCGTGGCGTCTGCGGAGGCGGCGGCGCTGGAGCCCAGGGCTACGGCCGCCCCGCGGCAGGCTGGGGCGGCTGAGCTCCTGCCCGCGCTGGCGGCATCAGCAGCGGCAGCACTCGTGGTGCCTTCGGCAACGGCCTCGGCCAGTATGGCTGCCGCTATGTCGGTCCTGGAGACAGCAGCAGTCATGGCCACCCACAGCGCAGGTCCGGCCGCCGCCCCCTCATCCCTGCGCCCCTCGGCAGCCCCACCTCTGGGGCCCGCAGCGCCTGCGCCAGCAAGCTCGAGGCCAGTCCCTGTGGGCGAGCTTCCGCCGCTCCCTGCCCTGGCCGTCAACGTCCAAGCCATTCCTGCACCGAACCCAGCGCCGGCCCTTGCGACGGCCCCTCCAACGGCCTCAGCAGGCCCCCCGCCGGCCTCAGTTGTCCACCCCCCACCAGCTCCTGCGCCGGGACCAGCACCAGCTCCGCCGCCGGCCCCTGTCCCAGCCGCTTTTCTACCTTCCACGGTCGCTGCCAGCCAGGTGGTGCTGCCGCAGCTCGGCAGCGGCCACAGCTCCTCGGCCCTGCCCCGGAGGCGCCCGCTGGCTGCGCCCGTCAGGGCCAAACCCGCCGCCGCCATGTCTTCGGGCGCTGGTGCTGCCGCCGCCGCCGCCATCAGGGCCATTCCCGCAGACGCGGTCAGCGCGGGCACTGCTGGAAGGCCGGTGCCTGGGCCCGCGCCAATGCCAGAGCCAGTCTCCGCACTGGTTATGCCAAGCGTGATGGCAGCGGGGACGGTAGCACAGCAGAAGCTCCCGCGGCCGCTGGTCTTGCCCCAAGCGGCGGAGGGGCATCGGCCAGCTGCCATGGGTGGTGCCAGGGCAGAAGGCGACGGCAACGTGCCTGCGGCGCTGACGGCGGCAGCGGAGGCTCTGGGCCCTGCACAGGCGGCACGAAGCCTCCAGGTAGGAGCCGGGGTTGCAAGGGTAGCTCCAGGAGAGGATGCTGTCAACGCGCTGAATGCGCACCCCTCCACCTGCGGTGCTAGCGGTGCCGTGCCGGCCGCGACCCGAACCCTAACTGCATCCGGTACTGCCCCCGCCCGCCCCCTCGAAGGCGCCGGCCACACGGGTTACACCGGCAGAGGCGCCGGCAGCGGTACGCTCCGCAACTACGGCTGGAGCCGCTCGCTCCGCGCCCGCTGCTGCTCCTGCTGTTGTTGCGGGGATGCAAGCCTCGCAGGCGACGCTCATGGGCGCTGCGCCTCCTCAGCCCGCCCCTGCGCTTACTGCGTCACAGGGGCCAGAAGCACCGGTGCCAGCAGCAATGGTACCGGTGCCTGTCGCAGCGAAGACCAGCACGCAAGCGGCACCGCAGGTGGCACCCGATTTTGCTCCTGCGCCGCAGCGGGCCGCCGTCGCCGCCGCCGGCCCACCCGCCAGCAGCGGCCAAGTTGGGGCCGACGCAAGGATTGCGTCCACCGCCCCCTCAGCGCGAGCATCATCAGGACCGGCGGCTGCGAAGCACGCACAGCTGCCAGCGGAAAAGCCCGCTGCCACGACCCGCGTCGTCCCCAGGAGCCTTCTGCGCCTGGGCGCCGGCACCTTGGCGGCCGCTGCACGTGTGGTGGGGCCCGCACCTCGACCCGCGACGGCTGCTTCCCAATCGGCGGCAGGCGCACAACCACCAGTCGCAACCCGAGCTCCAGTGACTGCAGCTCAACCGCCGGCGCCGGCCGCGCCGGCATTTGCACCGGCACCGTCAACTGGGCCGCAGGCTGCAGCGCCGGTAGCTGCACCCATCACCGAAGCACGGGCAGCGCGCGCACCGGCACTGGCGCCTGCACCACAGCCGGCGCCTGCACCACAGCCGGTACCTCCACAGGCCGCTACCTCCTCTCATGCTGCTCCGGCGCCCACGGCCGCCGAGGGCGTGCCCCCGGCCGCAGCTGGCCCGGCCCCGCCCAGAGCTGGCCCGCAGCCGACTGGGGCAGAGCCGCCGGCTCCGCCTGTGAGAGCGCCTCCCCTCAGCACAGCGACTGCGGCCGCAGCGGCAGACACACGTGCCCCCATGCGCTTCGCCCAGCTGGCGGAAGAGGCCAGGGCCGCGACCCGTTCTGACAGCCGCGGCCGCGCTGCCGGGCCCGGCACCACTCAGCCCGCGGCCGCTCCGGGCGCCCAGCCAGAGCCCGCTCCACCGCACCCAGCGGTGCCACCCACGCGTATGCATGGTGCGGCACCCGCCGCCGCCGTTGCGGCCGGCGCTGGCGAGGCTGGCGGTTACGCCAGGCAAGCGCAGATGCAGGAGGCGACGCGTGCGAGGGCGGCGTCGCCAACGCCGTCTGAGCCCGTAGCCATGGGGCGGGAGGGGCTGCCGGCAGAGGAGGACGTGGAGGCGCCCGGGCCGTGTCCGTCGTGGAGAAGGGCGCTGCGCGCGAGTGAGTGCTGACCGGGGTCTATGAACGCTTTCGCTTGTTGTGCACATTCAAGGGCTTGCGTAGGACGCTCGACCTTTCGCCTCTGCCATGTTACTCCAATGGCACCCCGGCCCATTCCCTGCCTAACCAAACACGCCCACCCTTCCATCACACTGAACACCCTTCGACACCCCTCGACACTCAGCCCCTACCTGCTCACCCACCCCCACCCACCCCCAGAGCCCGACGGCCGCCTGCTGCTGGCGCTGGCGGACCGGGCCCTGACCCTGCGCTGCACCGTGCGCCTGGCGCGATGGGTGCCTATCCCGACGCAGGTAGGAGCTCAGCTGGACGTCTTGGCTGGGTGCGGTGTCCCCCACCGGCGGTGCAGCTGTCGCCTCTTAACACGCACAGAAGAAGCAGGCTTCAACGGTTGCTTGCAAATGTTTCCCTGCCCTTCCCACCCCGGTCCAGGTGCGGGTGGCGGCCGCCATGCTGCAGCTCCACGACGCGACCACCCGCCTGGGCGCCCCCCTGCGCCTGCAGCAGACCCCGCGGCACTACAGCGTGGGCCCCAGCGCGGCGCTGCTGGCGGCCTGGGCGGCAGCGGAGGGCTACGCGGTCGGGGCCCAGGTGGAGGCGGACGGTGGCGCAGCTGGGGATGCGGTGCATGATGAGGAGGCGGATGATGTGGACGCGGAGCAGAGGCGGCGGCAGGGGCCGGCGGGGAGGGTGGATCGCGGGCCAAGGGGTCTGGCGCGGAGCCGGGAGGGTGAGCAGGACTGGCCGGTGCAGGGCCATGCTGCAGCCCATGCGCCGGCTGCAGGTACCGAGGCGGCCGAGGCAGGATCGGCCGGCGCTGCTCCCGGCGCGGCGGTGATCAGCCCCACCAGGGCCCGGCAGGCAGCAGCAGCGCCCATAGCCACCCACGCCAACGCCAACGCACCAGGCGCTGCTTCACCCTTTGGCGGCTCTCCAGGAGCAGCGGCGGCGGCAGGGGGCCCGGATGGAGGTGGCGCACACCCGAAGCCGCGGCGGCGGTCGCTGTTTGCAGGGCTGCTGGGGTCGCCGCCCAAGCAGTACTTCAGGTCGCCACCGGCCAAGGAACGCGAGCTGCAGCACTCCCCCTCGCCGCCGCCCCTGACGCTGGACGACGACCTCGACGATGGGCCCTGCGGGCCGCCGACGGCCGCCGCCGCCGCCACCGCTGCCCCCACCGAAGCGAGCCGGCGCCGCCGCCGTCAAGTCGTCTTGGAGGAGGAGGAGGAGGAGGACGCTATAGCTGCTGCCGAAGCCGCTCCCGCCGGACCTGCTCCCAACGGCCGTGGCTCCGGTCGGGTGACGCAGTCCCCATCCTCAGGCGCTGCGGCTGCGGCTGAGCGGCCCAACAAGCGGCAGAGGACGAACGCCACCGGCCCCACGCCAGGACGCAAGGGGCAGGAGCGGCACCCGCCCGCACACGGCCTTGCGGGGCCTTCACCCGCGCCAAGACCTGCAGGTGCTCCTGTGCCTGGGGCCGCAGCTGGTGCCAGCGTCCATAGGCGCGGACCGGCTCCTGCCGCACGCGCCTCGCCGCAGCCGCCGCGTCCGCAGCAGCAGCCTCGACCGCAGCGGCAGCAGAGCTCCGCGACCCCCAGTGGTGCCGACACCACGGCGGTCCTGCCAGCGGCACCGCCGCACCTCCTGGCCCTTCCCAGGTCAGCAAGGACGGACAGGCAGGCCGCCGCCATGCTGCGCCGCAGCGACAGCGCCGCCCTCGCGCTCTCCCCAGGCAAGCGCGTCACGCGCCACGCTGCCGCCGCCGCGGCGGCGGCCGCCGCAGCGGCAGCGGCAACAGCGGGCGCGGCTGACGGTGCGGCGGTCGCGAAGTCGCCGCCCGCAGCGGGGCCCATGGCGGCTGGCCAGGCCGCGGCCGCGGCCCCCGCTGCTGGGCCCTTGCCGGCAGCTAGGAGGGGTCCGGAGAGGACCCCGCGCCAGGCACGCGACGGTGGTGGCGCCAGCGGTCCTGCAGCGCACGTGATTCCTCATGCTGCCGCGGCCGTGGCGGCAACGGGGATGGCATCACCTCAGTCAGCACCACGCACGGCTGCGGCAGGGCAAAAGACCCCTGGCAGAGGCCGCAGCGGTGCTGGTGGCGGTGGTGGCGGCGGCGGTGACGGTGGCGGCGGCGTCGGGACCGGCCAGGAAGGCAGGACGCCAGCGGCAGCGCAGCAGCAGCCCTTGCCCAAGCTGGCATCCCCGACGGCGGCGGCGGCTCGCTCCCCACAGCAGCCCCCACCTCAGCCCCAGGCGCGGCCGCAGCCGCAGCGCTCGGGAGATGGCGCGGCGGCCGGGAGCTCCTCCCGCAAGCGCCGAGCCCCTGAGACGGTCCCTCCGACCGTGCTGGCAAGCCCGCGTAGTCCTACAGCTGTCGCCGCTGGCGGCGCCGCTGCGGCGGCGACCAGGGCCGCCGTGGGGGGACCGGAAGGAGCGGCTGCAGCGGCAGCGCCCTACACAGCGACTGATCTGCAGCTGCCCCACCGCCGCCGCGTCCGACCTTCCAGCGCCGCCAAGCCTGCCGCTGCCGCTAGCCCCGCTGCCGCCGTCGCTACCGCCGCAGCTGCCGCCGCCGTTGACCCTGCTCGGGGTGAGGCAGCGGGAGCCCGTGGCGGGGCCGCTGCAGCCCCACGCCCAACGCCGCAACAGCGACGGGCCGGGGCTTCGCCTCAGGGCCTGGCGGCACAGCCCCAAGCGGGAACCAGGACACCCGGCGCAAAGCCGGGCGGCGCCACGCCCGTGGGGGCCGGGGTGCAGCTGCTGCCGCGCCTGGAGCGGGCGATGGCGGCAGAGGTACCGGCAGCGAACGGAGGTCGGGTGCAGGCCGGGTCCCCAGCCAAGCGAGCTCGTGTTGCGGATGCACGCGGCCGGACCGAGGCGGCCCCGGCAGCCGCGGCAGCCGCAGCGCTGGCGGATGCAGCCGCGGCTGCGGCGCCGGTGGCTGCAAAGGAGACCCCGGGGCGTCGATCCAGAAGCAGGGAAGTGTGGAGGCAGCTCAAGGCAATCATGGCGGAGCTCCAAAGCCTGGAGGAGGCTAGCGAGGAGGCTAGCGAGGAGGAGGAGGAGGAGCAGCCGGCGCAGCGGGCGGCCGAGGCGCGGAGCCCTGCTGGAGCTCAGCGGGGTGGTGCTGCAGCCAACCGCCCAGCCGTGGAGCAAGCAGTAGGCGCGGGCCCGGGCTCGCACGCAGCTGAGGGCGACGGGCGGGAGCAGCCACCGGAGATAGCTGACGGAGACGAAGTCGCAGGCGGAGCGGCGCCGCAAGCCGCCATGGAAACGGCAGATGACATGATGGATGCAGGTGGAGATCGAGATGGAGATGGAGACGGGGCTGGCGCTGAGACTGACCATACCATGATGACGGCAGTAGGCGGTGGCGGCGCCGCCGGGGCAGGCGCCGGCACGGGGGCAGACGAGGGGCCTGCGAATGGGCGGGTCTCGCCCTCGCCCTCCCCGGCGCCGTCCTGGGTTCAGTTGCTTGCCAGATTCGAGCAGGACCTGGAGGTTGCGGCAGCGAAAGCACGGGCCAGGGAGCGATGTGCCAAGGTGAGGGGGGGTTGAAGCCTCCGGTAGACGCTCATTGCATGTTCGTTCGCAGTCAGAGGGAGACCATCTAGCACGCATTGGGCATACGTCACCCCCACGTGCGGCGTTGCACTCTGTGTCCCTCGGCCCCTGACCCCCGTGTCTCCCTCGTGTATGTTCAAATGCAGACTGCAGCCTTGCTGAACAAGCTCGTCAGCGCCAAGTCTCCCCGCCCACCGCATGCGGCTCCTGGGGGCGGTGCAGCAGTGCCACGGCCTGGACCCGTGGGCGCGGGACCCGCCCTGGCCGCCGCACCGCACCGCCCTGCTGCTGCCGCTGCTGCGGAGGAAGAAGGCGCGGCCGCCGCAGGCACTCCGCTGGGAAGCCCCAGGCGGGGCGCCGGGCGGACGACGGGGGAAGCCGTAGGGGCGGCAGGGGACGCTGCGGCCACGCCCTCCGAGGGCGGAGGCGCAGAGCGGCCCACGCCTGAGACAGTTGACCTCATGCGCCACCTGAGGCACACGTACGCGGGTGCGTGGACCGTGGAGGGACGGGCCTGGGGCGCGGATGCCGGGGACGGGCGGGCACCGGGCCAGTCAACGGCACTACGATGGCCTAGTCACTGCATCACCCTCGGGCCGTCAGGCGGGTGCTGCGCATTTCCATCGCTGAACCGCAGGCTACTGATGGTTGTATGAACGGTCTAACGGTCGAACACCGACGCACCCTCCGCCCCGCCCCCAGGCGAGACTCCCTTCACGGGGGTGCACCTGCCCCGGCGGGAGGCCGCGCTGCTGCAGCAGCTGCAGCGGCTGTGCGGCGGGGAGGCGGAGGAGGAGGCAGAGGGGCAGCCGCCAGAGGATGAGGGGCCCCAAGCCGAGGTCGAAGGCCAGGCGCAGGAGCAGGAGGCAGAGGGGAACGAGGAGGCGGAGGCGCCGCCTCAAGAGCCCCGGCAGCTGCAGGCTCTCCCAGCGCTGCATGCCCCACACCAGACGCTCCAGGGCTTCCGTCACCAGCTGCCCCTCACAGCGCCGGAGCCGCAGCGCCCCGACGCACACGCCCCACCGCGGGCCGCGGTGCCCGCACCACCGGCCCCGGCGGTGCTGCCACCGCACGGGCGCCTGCCGGCGAACCCCGCGCCATCGCCTCAGAGCGCTGCCGCCGAACAACGCGCCTCGCCGCATGGGCCAGCCGCGCGCTTCCACCCCCAGCTCCAACCCCAGATCCAACGCCAGATCCAACCCCAGCTTCAACCCCAGATCCACCCCCAGATCCAGCCTCATCCTCAGCGCCCGGCCGGGCACGCCGAAGCTCCTTCCTGGACGAGGCCTGTTGCCACTGGGGCGCTTGCGTCGCAGCCCAGCTCGGCCGCCGCTGCAGCAGCTGGAGGCACCAGGCCGGTTGTGATGCAGCCCAGCGCAGCCGCGGCCGTCCCAGGGGAGCGCGTTAGACCGATGGGCCTCCCTCCTGGCCCCGCTGCTACACAGCACGCCGGACTCGACGGTGCGTATCAGCAACGCTACGCAGGACCCGCTATCACCATGGCGGCCGCTGCGGCCCAGGCCTGCCTCGCAGTGACGCCAGGCGCTGTCGCCGGTGGGGCTCCTCCACATGTCCCAATGGTAGATGCCGTAAGGGCCACGGCAGTACGGACGACTGCCGCTGGCGGGCGCTTCACTGAGGCCCCTGGCGGCCCGGGCAGCCCCGCTTTGAGCCCCGAGGAGTTCTTCCAAGACGTGGAGGTGAGGGACCTGGATTCGTTTGGGGCCGTCGACCTGATGCGGCTGCTGCAGACTCAGCAGGAGCTGCAGCGTCAGCGGCAGGGTAGGGATCGAGCGGCGGCGGCGCTGGTGCAGCAGCAGCAGGAGGCCCAGGCGGCGGCGGCGGAGATGCAGGCGCAGCAGGTGCAGCTGGCGGCTGCAGTTGCAGCAGCGGCGGCGGCTGCAGCGTCAGCGGAGCAGCAGCGGATGGAGGAGGAGGAGGAGCGGCGCCGTATGAAGGCCCAGGCGGCGGCGGCGGCAGCAGAGGAGCAGCAGCGGCGGTTGGCGGCGGAGGCGGCAGAGGGACACAGGAGGCAGCAGGAGGCCGAGGCCGCGGAGCAACGGCGACGGCAGCAGGCTGGTGAGGAGGTGGAGGCCAGGCGGAGGCAGGACCAGGAACGGCAGGAGCTGGCGCGGAGACAGGCGGAGGCACTGCAGGCCGCAGCCCAGCGGCACCTCCCTGCACCTGCACCTCCGGCGCCGCAGCGGCAAGGAGACACACAGCCCGCGGCCTCCCAGCAGGCGGACCAAGCGGCGGTGGTCCGTGCCGCTCTGCACAGCTACCGGAGCCAGCAGGCCCAGCGCAGCCGGGGCGTACCGCCGCCGCCGCCACCACACCAGCCTTCGCCGCTGCAACCGCCGCCGCCGGCACTCCAGAAGCTGCATCCGCAACAAAGGCCCGGCCAGCAGGCCGCACCACAGGCCCAGGCCCACGCCAGGCCTCAGGTCCAGGCCCAGGCCCAGCCCAGGCCCACCACCAGCGTCGCCACCTTCTCCTTTGGCGCTGTGCTCCGAGACGCCGCACCGACACAGTCCGAGTCCGTGGGTCTGGCCCCTCTGGCGCAGCGCCAACATGCTCCTGGGCCCGCTAGCCCCTCAAGCCCTGACGGGCTGCCCCCGGCCGTCAACAGCGGGGGTGGCGGCGGCGGCGTTGCGAAGTTGGGTGCGAGTGGGGCGAGGATCACGGGCGGGGTCGTCGGGCCTGACGGCAGGCGCTGCCTGGTGCCGCTGCAGGCGGTCGCAGCGCCTTCTGGACAGCCGCCGGTGCAGTCTGGGACGCAGAGCCAGGGATTGCCAGTGCCAGGCCCGACGGCGGCGGACCCTCATCCACGGCCCGCATCACCGCAGGCTCAGGCTGCAGCCGCCGCGGCAGGCCCAGCGCCAGCGGAGGCGGCTGCGACACCGGCACCTGCCGCCGCAGCGGCAGGCCGCGGCCCTGCCGGAGCTGGCGCCGGCGTTGCAGTCGCGGCGAGCCCCTTGGCGCTGCTGACTCAGCTGTTTGCGCAGGACGATGCGGCGGGGGGTGACCTGGCGGCGCGCTGCCTATCCATGATCACCTTGGCAGGAGCAGGCGCGGGTGGAGATGTGGGCAGGGCTCCGGCGTTACCACCATCCCAGCCCCTTGCAGCGCAGGCGGGGCCGCTGCCTCAGGCAGCGCAGCACGCGCCCATGCCGGGCCCGGGCCCGGAACTGGAACCGCAGTGGCCGCATCGCTCCGCCCAGGCCCCGGCAGCGCAGCCCCAGCCGCCAGTCCCAGCCCCACAACTCCAAGAGCCTTACGGAGCCGAGCCCGCAGGACGAGCCCCACCCCGGGGGCCGCTGCAGCTCGCCCTGCCGCCCGAGCTGCTGCAGCAGCTGCTGTACAGCGGCGCTGCGGGTCTGTACCTCAGGCAGGACACGTACGGCGCCGGCCACATGCCGTACATGTGGCCGCCACATACCGCCGTACAACAGCCACTGATGTACGCCGCCATGGCACCCGACGCGGACATGGGCAGCTCGCTGAGTGGGCTCGGCCTTGACTCCAATGGCGGCGGAGGCTCCCTGGGTGGACGGCCCGGCCCCTACCCACCATCCCAACCCCAAGGACGGCAACAGCCCAGAACGCGTCAGACGCGCCCCGGTTACCCCGATCACCCCGGTTACCCGGCGGTTGACCACTCCTTCCTAGCTGTGTCGGAGGCAATCAGCAATGCCACCGCCACGGCCGCGGCCTCCGAAGCCTACCTAGCACCGGCCCTTGGGGCCCGGGCAGGCGAAGGCAGCGGCGCCGGCACCCGCGGCGGCGGTGGAGGAGCCGGAGGAGAGGGCTCCAGGCGCAGCCGCTCGCTCTTTAGCGGACTGGGGCAAACCGTGTCAGAGGCTCTCCAGGGCGTGAGCGGCACGGAGGGCATGGGTGGCGACGATGAGGACGAGGACGGCGGCCAGCCGCTGCCCAACCGCAGCCGGGGTCGGCACGCGGCAGTGCCGGAGTACCACTCCCCCACCATCACCATCACGCGGGGCGGCAACGCCCTGGCCTCGCCGTCCTCTGACGAGGAAAGCGAAGGTGCTCGCCGGAAGGCTAGGCGAGAAGCGGCCCGCGCGGGCATAGGGCGGCAGCAGGCTCAACTACAGCCGCCACTCCTGGCGGAGCAGCAGCAGCAGCAGCTATGTCCCTCGGGCCCGGGCCTGCGCTCACTCCCACATGGAGGCCCGTCGGCGGCACAAAGGCTCGCTGCCACCGCTGCAGCCGGGCCAAGAGACCATGGCAATGCGCCTGCCACCGCTGGACCCTTCAGCGCTGCAGCTGGCCCAGCCGTGCGGGGCGGGGCAGGCGGGCGGGCGAGCTCCGGCTCCCGCGGTGCGTCCGGCTCTCGGGGCGGCGGGTCCGGCGCGGCCGCAGCCGCGGGCGAGGGCTCCGCACGCAAGCGGCCACGCCTGGACCCTCTCACAGGCGGTCCCACGGGCGCTGCTCCCTCGCGTCCTGCCTCAATCCAGAAGCCCCCAGGAGGGCCCGGCGCGTCGACCGCAGCGCGAGCGGCTGGGCCCGCGGCGGCCGCCGCAGCCCACCTCCCGCGGGCGCTGCCGCCCAGGCCGGCGCAGCGGCCCGGCCAGTCCCTCTTCCCACCACACCGCGTCACCTTCCTGGATGCGACCGAGCCCCACGCCGCCGCACTTGCCGGCGGCGGCTCCAGGCTCCAGCAGCCTCCCACACGGCCGGTTGCTGCCCTGCAGCCGCTACCGGGCCTGCCACAACAGCTGCCGGCGCCGGCGGGATGCCCGCCGCCTGCCAAGCGGGCTCGCCGCGTCGCCTTCGACTCCGTGCCCTCGCCGGCGGGTGGCTTGGCTGGAGGCCTCCGTCGGCCCTCGCCGCCTCCGCTTCACGCAGGTGGAGAGGCGGGCCCTGAGGCGATGGAGCAACCGCGGGGCCAGGTCCTGGCAGGCAGGGTGGGCCTGGCTGCAACCCTCTTCTCGCCCGTGCTACGGCAGGACTTGGGCCCCAGACTGGGGTACAACCAGGCCCAGCCTGGGCCCGCACAGGCCCTCATGGCCCAGGCGCGCCACCATGGGGCGGAGGGCGCGGGAGCAGGAGCGGGAGGGGGTCAAGCGCGAGCCAGTGGCAGCGGCGGCGGTCGCGGCTACCTCCTCACAGGTGAGCACCACTTTGACCATTGCTGACCAGCCGTGCTCTACCCCCGCCGCGTTAGCTGTCGGCTCCCAGCCCTGTTTACCCTCCTACTCGGTCCGAGCAAGACAATCTCAGTAGCATTTTCTCATCTGCGTTCATTTGCTCTCATCCATCCCTCACAGGCGCTGGTGCCCACCCCTCTGGCTCAGGGGCCTGGGCGGGAGCTCCGACATCCGGCCTGGCGGCGGGCGGCGCAGGGGGCCTGGGGAGAGCGGGGTCGGGTGCAGCAGGGGGCAGGCGCTGTGCGGCTGGTGAGGCTGCAGGCGAAGGGCCAGCGGTGGCCGCGGCTGCAGCTGCCATGCTGTTCGCCGGTGACCCCTACCTTGCGGGGTGAGAGGCGAGGGGACAGGGCGGGAGAGGGAAGGGGTTGGCTATGACTACGGCAGGAAAGGGCGGGTGCGAGGCTAGAGCAGCAGGTAATCAGAAGGGGTGACATAATGATGGAGGCGTTCTGTGGGACAGGGGAGGGCTCGACCGAAGATACGGGGGCTGTTGACCTGGGAGGGCGCGGAGTTCCGCGTGGCTCCTCGGGGAGTGGGGGCCAGGTGTTAGCTGTTTCTTTGGGCTTTAGGTGTGGAGGATCTGCGAGGGGTTTGGAGACATCGATGAAGCCAAGGAGTGTTGAGGGGCGAGGGGCAAGAAGGACGGTGGCCAATGGCCATAGGTGAAAGTGCAATCAGGCGCCTGGTGTCCCACGTGCCTCTGATTGGCCAAGCTGCATGCGGACAGGGGGGCCGTCTCCCTGCCGGTCTCCGAGAGAGGACGGAGTCCAGCATGCCCTGATTGGTATGGCCGACTGCATCGGGTCCGACCGACATGTACCCAGCCCTCGAGGTTCCCAACTGTAACCCTGCCTGTACCCTGATTGCGTGTGTGTGATACCTATCTTGTTTGCGTTCACGATGCGGACGGCAGCACTCGGAATGCGTTCCGCATTCCGCATGTCAGGTCGGGAGACGCAGCAATCAGGTTGCGAAAGTAAATGGGTCGGTTGTGGCGTAGGGCATGGTTGGCGTGGTAGCCATGCCGACGGATGGGCCGGGACGGCGGGGCGTGCCAACAAGTTACACGCCAAACGTACCCCGCGGACACGGCACGCATCTTTATACACACCCGCGGGCACGTCAGCACGCTTCACACTGCAGTAGGCAGTGTTGACCAGCACGCATCATTGAATAGTCATGTCACCGTCACACCAGTGCGCTGCTGTTCTCGCCATTCCGTTCAGGGGCGGACGGAGACCTTACGGCGCCCCAAACCCACGCAACGCTCCGCAAATGTATCCACTCCCTGCGCTTGCATAGCTTGTCGCTCGGTAGCAGCACCCGAGAGTTCGGCATCAACGCGCGCCAATGCCAGCAAGCACTCTGGGTGCGGGGCGCACTCCGCCTGTGTGTGGACATAGTACCTTTGAGCTCTCAAGACATCGACGCCGGGGTATGTCTCTACCAGACGCGACAATGGCGGACCGGTTCTGCAGCGGCTCAGGAAGGGCCTTCCTCCGCCCGCAGCGGCACACTCGGGCCGGCGACTGCGTGGGTGTTGCCAAATTACAGTATCTATGGCTCTCGTCGGCCCGGCGACCGCCGGCGACTGTGTGCTAACCGCCCCTGCTGGGATCTCCTGTGCGCGTCCTGGCGCTTGGCGGGGCATCCACCGGAGGCAACGCGCTCTCACCGTGCCAGCTGGCGGCCGAGGGCGAGGAAGATTGGCGCCCGGTGGGTTTCTGGTGCCCCGCCCTGCCCCGCCGGGCCAAAGGTGCCGCAGGGGCTTCCGAGCAGGTGCGTCGCCCTTAACCCGAAGGGCAAGATGCAAGGGTTGGCGGTCTCTGTCCTTCAACGAGACCGGGTAGAACAAGGCATCACGCCTCAGCCCATGCATGCTCACTCTCCACTCCTGTTTGTGCCCCCCTGCCCCTGGCTGCACTGTCTACCCATGTTCCGCAGCCGCGTCGGCGTGTTCTCCGCTCGCCTAGTGTTGCCTGCCCTCGCGGACGCCCCGCCCTGCATCTCGCCCCGGGCTTGCGCAACGCCTCCTCACACCGGTACAAAGGTGAGCGGCCCTAAGCGACAGGGACTCGTTTGGCATGGTAGCAGCCATGAACCCTGCATGGCACGCACGGGATGTCCACCACGGGGGAAGGCGTCGAGACACAGGAAAGACTGAAAACCACTTCACCTTCAGCAGGAAGGTTCTCACCGCTTCATGGAGTGTGGTCAGGGCTGCGCGTGTTAAGTCAGGCAAACGTGGGCGCGGCGGAGAGCCGGCCAGCCCCAAATGCCAAACCGAAAGCCCGAGAACCCGAAGAAGCCCACAACCCGAACCCTCCCCGCCCGGAGCAAAGAGCCTGAGAGGACGAAAGCCCAGAAGCCCGAACCCATCCCGCCCATCCCGCCCAATCCCACCGGCGTACGCCTGTGTTGGCTGTGGAGGCGCTGTATGGTGGGGTAGACTAGAGCTGGTGCAGCCCGCCGGCGGCGTACAGAAAGCAGAGCAGGCTTGCGGACCAAGCAGCCCGCGATACCCACCCGAACGGAGCAATCCCGTGACGCACCTGCAACAGCAGGGACGAAGGGGGCAATCCGAAAGAAGGGAATGGGTCAAGACGGGCGTCAATAGTCGGGGGGCGGGCCGAGCGCGGAGGGGTGGAGCAAGCCTCAGACACGTGCACATCGCCGGCGGGCAAGGAGGGAGGAAGGGAAGGCGGTCGGGAGTTGGGGTTGTTGAGGGAGTACGCCAGCAACCCATACGGAACCCGGGGCGGGCCCAGCGTGTGATGGAACTGTGGTGTGTGGAAGGTACATGGGGCATGAGCGGGGGGTCAGAGTGCGCGGTCCACGTAGCCGGTTCGGCTGGGGTTTGCGCGACACGTTGCTGAGTGATATTTCCATACCGTGCGCACGTGCGCCGGGGCTGCCACGCGTCTGTGCCCAGGGGCTGAATGACTCGTCAGCAGGGGTTGCTTCTAGGGAGCATCGGACAGACGGCTTCGACGCATCGAGTCGTAACCATTCTTGTGACGCGTCTAAACGCCACAACCCCTGACCCCATGAACGGGGTCGGGGATGGGTGATGAGACGCAAGCAGGCACAGCCTTTGCCGGTTACGGTACTCCCTATGCGCGGCCCCATAACCTTCTGTGCGCCGTGTCCACAGGCGCACGACCCTCTGGTGCCGTATGGCGGGGAGAGCGTGTGGCGGTCGCCCTGATTGTGCCTCCCAGCGACTGACGGTGAGTGTTGGCGGCCGTTCGGGCTCCAGGGCGTAGCACCGTGGCGTAGCCAGGGCGTAGCACTGTACACACGCCAGAACCCCCCCGCTCGACCCTTGCGTATCCCTTTGCGTCGAGTAAGCACCAACCCCCGATACGTAGCAGAGTCTGTGCCTTGCGGTCAGTGACGCGCGGGTACGGCACGCAAGGGGGATTGCTTATCAGCCCTACTACAGAACAAAATCCTTTTCTTTAGGGACTGACGGCTACACTCTACAGCGGCCGGCCTGGAAAGCTAGCGGTGACAGTTCGCGTCAGGCTGCCCCGGTGCACCGCGACTCCGCCAAACCGTGGGTCCACTCGCCTGCTGGGTTTTTAGCAAGAGCGCAGCTATGTCATCTACGGCCTAGAAGCACAGGACTGCAAAGCGCGCTTCGTGGACCCTGCTCTTGACCGCGTTGACCAGCCTCTAGAGGGCCCCGCGCCGCACTGCAGCTACTGGACTGCGGCTGGGTGGCTTGCTAACGATGCAGAAGGCGCTCGGCTGATCGGATGTGGGCCTGGTGCTTGCATGCGTCGCAGGTCTCGCAATACCCCTCCCTCCAGTCCGGCTCCAACAACAAGGACGAGAATGAATGCGCAGGGTGATCTGGTGAGCTGCAGCAGGGAGCGCAGGGCACGGCGGCGAAGTTTCGGGCGATGCGGCCGCGGGAGCTGCCCTCGGCTGCTAGGCTTTCGCGCGTTGCGTCAAAGCCATCTTGATATGCTGCGTTGTGGGTGCAATTGCCTGCGAGGTAGGCTGCAGGTGTTCTGACGGGGACCCGCGTGCCGCTGCTGCCAAGCCCCCGCTTGTCGCCGCCTCACCCCTCCCCCTCCCCCACCCTTCCCTGGGGCCGCTGCGGCGGTCCCGTGGGTCTGGTGCCCCACAGGCGGGGAAGGTTGCCAAGGCGACAGCTGCCGCTGACCAGCTGGCTGAGCGCCAGTTCAAGCCTAGCCGCAGCGACAAGCTCGACAAGAAGCAGGTGCTGTTCCTCGGCACCATGGCAGCTGTGGGCGACCGCAAGCTTGTCTCCAAGCACATCCAGGACGTGATCGGGGAGCTCGAGGATCCGGTCGCTGCCGCCGAGGCCGCAGGCAAGGCGAGGGCCCTGGTGGAGGTGCTGGCGGCGGGCGAGGAGGCGCTGGTCGCGGCGAAGGAGCTGGAGCCGCTCGTGCGGACCCGGGCCACATCGCTGGCGGAGATCGTCCAGGAGCTGAAAGAGCTCGCCACCCGCCTCCGGCCGACGGCCGGGACCCGTGTGGACGACATCGAGGGCATCGCCGCGCATCTGAGTTTGGCCTTGGGTAGCCTTGGATGCCAACACGCGGACCGTCAGGGCAGCCGTCAGGCGGGGTGACTACTTATCAGCTGCCAGGACCCGTCAGCCATGACATCAACCGCACCGGGGTCAATGCGTTGTGCTCGTCTGTCACGAGCACCCTAACCCAGCGCCGGCGCAGGCATCGCCAAGCACCCTAACCCTCGGAGCACCGCCCTGGACCTTTGCAACCTCACAACTGCATTTTGCTGTGCGTGCTCTACGCCACGGGCTACAGCTACCCTTGGCCGCAACCCCCCTTCCGCCGCCCCCAGGCCACGCTGGTGTCTGCAGGCGCTTCGGAGCTAGTGATCAAGCTGGACGGCCTGGACGTGAGTCGGCGACACGCGTGTGGGAAGCTGTTGACTGGGAGGAGAGGTGGACTGGGCCACGGGGAGCGCGGAGGGTGGAGTGTGCATCCCCAGCTGGCAACCCTCAGTAGGCGCCGTGCGTCGCTGTGTGCATGCTGTTCACCACATGCGCGCACTTGCCGCAATACGCACCCTTGCCTCCCGTGTGTGTGACCTGGGCGCCAGGGCATGGAGCTCCCTGCCAGCGTGGTCCGCGCCCTCCTCAAGATCTTCCCCGTGGCCATTGGGTCGCGCAAGGGCTTCCGGGCCTTCGACGCCAAGACGGCCAAGGGGGGCGTGGGCGAGCGCGATGAGGCGCAGTTCCTCGAGCGCGTTGAGATGGACCTGTGGAGCCTCATCTACCCGGTCACGGAGCTGGAGGCGGCGCTGCTGGAGGTCCCCGGCAAGGAGGCGGCGGGGGCCCTGCAGGCCCTGCTGGACCTGGACTGGCACTACGGCAGCCAGCAGCGCGCGCACTCCACGCTGTCGATCACCTGCGAGGCGCTGGGCATGCTGGAGCAGGTACCGCAGGTGGGACTGGCGTACGGGGGGGCGCGTGGATGTGCGTGGTGGAGTGAGTTGTATGCGCCCCGCAAAGTTGAAAGCCCAGGTGTCGTTGCAGCGCACTCTGCTTACGCGAACTTGCTGCCCATGTTTGCGCCGCAGCCCCTGCCGGGCGCCATCGGCATCGAGGGCGAGGGCGAGGCGGCCTAGCTGATGGACACTTGAAGCGGTCATGGTCACATCAGCGACGAGGCGGCGGCGTAGCCGTAATTGCCCGGGACGGACGTTTGCCCGTACGCGCAGAAGCAAGCGGGATGGCATGTCAGCGGCAGGGGGGCTGCAAGCGCAAGGGAAGGGTATGGTGGGCTGGAGGCAGCAAGCAAGCGGGTGCAGTTCAGGCCCTCACAGGTGGGTCGGCGCGCAAGGCGTGTGATCACAAGTGCAAAGTAGCACAGCTTGGGATTTGAGCAGACCAGACCACGTGGGACAGGATGCGTGTGTGCAGTGCGAGCGTAGAAAGAACCCGGGTGTGTGTGGCATGGCGGTGATCTGCAGGGCACTGTGCGGAGCTGAAGGTATTGCGTGCGCTGGAGAGGAGGGTGAGTGCGAGGAAGTTCAGCACGCTTCATTTCGTATGTCACTGATAGCACCTCTTAAGTTTCCGTCAGTCATGTGTGTTGTCCTTTCAGCCAAGTCCTCTCGCGAGGTTGCTGGTGTGGGAAAAGCTTCAGGCTGCAAGGGGGGGCACAGGGGGCGTGCGTAGAAGCGCATCGGTGCTTCGGGTGAAAACGAGAGAGGTGCTGCCAAGGACGAGCGTCAGCTGTGTGTCCCGGTGATTCATTACCGTCGTAACTCTCCTTGGGGTGGAGTGACGATGGCGCCCTGCCTCGTTGTGCTAGGCTGCCGCCTGCGCAGGCAGTGGCAGGGCATGGTCGACGGGCTGGTGGCGCGCAGACGTAATACGACCTGATGGCTCAGGCGTGTGTAGTTCGAGGTCTCGGAGGCTCGAGGCTTGCGTGACTCAACTCTGGCCCTTACGACGAAGCGTGCCGTTGGGCCATCGCGTTGTAACTGTACCGGCATCTGCGTCGGCGTGCCTCACGTGACAGGGCAGAACCGTTCGAAACCAGCTTCACGACCGTGCACCCCCCCTCACCCCCAATGCCCCCATAGAGCGAGCGTGATCCAGACTGCAACATGCTGCTGGGCTGGACGACTCAGCCCGGGCCGTAACCTGCGGTCCGCCACCCATCGTAGCCGCCCATAAGGTAGGGCCGAAACCGCAGCAAGTGGCCCACACTATGCGAAGGGTATGCAACAACACGCGTACTATTATTACTACAGCTTGTCCATCTGGCAAAATTGTAACGAATCACGCCAAGTGACATAACATGGACTTGTCCGTGGCTCGTATCATGGTCCTCTTGGAGTCATCCACACACATACATCAAAGACGCTTGACGCCGGCTCAACAAACAGAGCAAGACGCGCAAAGGTGTACCTAGACATGCATGAAGGCCCCGTACGACAACATCCCTCATGTGCGCTTGCAAACAGTGCAGGCTGCGCGCCGAGCCTAGCCTTGCATTATGCTGTTGAGCTTTGCCGTCAAGGCATACTAAGGCATTACACCCGTCTTCGGCCCAGGCTCTCATCCAGCCCCACCTCTAGCACCGCGTTGCCTTAAAGATAGATGTGCACACTTGATGGAAGCACGTGACTCGGTCACTGTGTGCGGTCCCCTCCCTTGGAGACCCCTGCCTAGGAGGCCGTCCTCAGCAGCATGCATCACCAGATGAGCGAACACGAGCGTGTTCAAGGCAAGCAGCGGGCGGGGTGCTGCTGTGACTCCTCCTCCTCCTCCCCCCCTCCTCCTGCTCCTCCTTGCCAAAAGTGTTGTGGCTTTGTGGCCGGGCCAGCGCAGCACGGCTTCCTGCAACCTCCGGCCTTGCGGATGGGGCCCGTGGGCAGCGGCCCCAGCCCATCCCACTCAGCGCAGCAGGGCTTGCTGCAGCCGCCTGTGATGCGGATGGGCCCGGTGGCGGGAACGCAGCAGTCTTTCTTGCAGCCGCCCACGATGCGGATGGGGCCCGGCGGCAGGGGCTCCTCCGTCATCAGGCCCACCGCAACCGCCGCTGCCGCCGCCGCCACAGGCGGCGCGGAAGCCTCTCCGGCGCAGCACGGGCTAGCGCAGGCCTCAGCGTCAGGGGCGCAGCAGGGCCTGAGGCAGGCGCCCGCCGGGGCCTCGGCCTGGCAGCACGCCTTGTCGCAACCGCCAGCGGCGGTGGCGGCGGCGGCGGCGGCGGCGGGCCTGCAGCAGGCGCTCTGGCAGCCCGCGGCGTCAGCGCCGCCGGGAGCGCAGCACACCCTGCCGCATTTCACGCTGGCCACGGCCACGCAGCACGCCTTGCTGCAGCCTCCGCCGGCTCCTCCGGCCGCCGCTACGCCGTGAGCCGGGCCGCTGGGGCCGAACCCGCCTCCGCCAAACAGCCCGCCCCGCTTGCGCCACCCCGCTGGCTTGATGCCGCTCTCGAAACCCAACACCGTCAGGCCGATCGCGATCACGACCAGCGTGCTTCCCACGTCCGCGAGCACCGACAGCCACAGCGTGATGTATCCCAGAAACGCGAGCACGAGCGTCGCGACCTTGACCACGAGACTGAGCGCGAGGTTAAACGCGATCACGCGACCGACGCGACGCCCGAGCCGGACCGCGAAGCCCAGCAGCGTCAGGTCGTTGGAAAAGAGCGCCACGTCAGCGGCCTCAACGGCGAGCGCCGAGCCCGCGACGCCCATGGCGATGCCGATGTCGGCTGCGGCCAGGGCAGGTGCGTCGTTGATGCCGTCGCCCACGTGCGCCACCACGGCCGGGCGGGGGCCGTTGCGGCCGCCGCCGCCGAGGCACGCCGGCAGGCAGCCGCCGCCACGGCGGCGGGTGATAACAGAGGCGGCTGCCGCCGCCGCCGCCGCCGCCTCCGGCGGCGGGGCTTCCAGGTCCGTCTCTAGGGCCTGAGGGCCCGGCGGCATCGGCGCCGGCGAGGGCGCCAGCTTGTCCGCCGCCGCCGTCACCGCCACCGCCGCCTGGCCAGCAGCCTCCGCCGTTGCAACAGGAGGCGGCGGCGGCGCCTCCAGGTCCGTCTGCAGCGCCTCCGCCACCGCTCCCGGCGGCGCCGGCTTGGCCGCCGCCGCCGCCGGCGGGGCGTGGCCCCGCTGTGCGACGCGGGTGCCTGCCCGGTACTCCCCAAGGATGCGGAGCTTGTCCGCGGGGAGGAGCTCGGCGTGGACGGCGGAGGGCGGCATGCCCAGGGCTGTGCCCACCTGTGGGCGGAGGCGCAAAGGGGGAAGGGCGGGGGCAGTCGGATGGCGTCAGCCAGCTGGCGTCGATGACCAGGAGGCCAGAACGCGCGTGATAAGCCTCGCTCAAGCCCATCCGTCCGCACGCACGCACCCACCTGCATCGCCGCGCGCTGGTTGTCGCCCGTCAGCATCACAACCGCCGCCCCGGCGCCCCACAGCGCCGCCAGCGCCGGCGCCGCCGAGGGCCGCGTCACGTCCGCAACCGCAATAACCGCCACCGGCCGCCCTTCAACCGCCACGAAGGCGCAGCTGGCGCCCACGCCACCCCAGCGGTCCGCGACGGCGCGCAGCCGCTCGGAGAGGGCGCGCGCCGCCTGGGCCTGCTGGGCCTGGGCCTGGACCTGCTGCTGGGCCTGGGCCGGGCCCTCCGTCGACTTGCGACCCTCATCCGCAGCGGTCGCATTGCCGGCGCCGCTGGCGCCGTACCCGCTCGCTCCTCCGTACCCGCTCGCACCGTACCCGCTGACGCCGCCGTACCCGCTCGCGCCGTACCCGCTGGCCCCGATGCCCGACACGCCGCTGCCCGCCTGGGCGCCGCCGCCGCGGCCTCCGCCCAGGGCCACCCGGCGCATGAGGGCCGCGTTGCCAACCGCCACACGGGTGCCGTCCACGACCCCCACCAGGCCCTCCCCCGCCAGGCTGTACACGTCAGCAACGGCCCGGCTGCCCGCGTGGGCGCCCGAGGCTATGGCGCGGCCGATGATGGCGGCGGCGATGGGGTGGGCGGAGCGGACCTGGAGGGGTCGAGAAAGGGTACGTAGGAGGGGTTGGGGGGGTACAGGTGGGCGGGACGGGCTTGGGCGCAAAGGCAAGGTGGCAGCCCTCACACACCCAGCCCGACAGACGGTGCCAAGACCAGGTAAGGCCATGGGTGCTCAGCCTTGATTGCCTTGGCCTCACCCCACACACCTCCAGCGCGGACGGAGGCGGCCCTCACACGCACACCCAACCCGACAGCAGAGGGCACCAGGACCCAAGGCAGCTTGCTCAGTGGCCACGGCCCCGCCCCGCCTGGACCCCGTGCGCCCACCCACGCACCTCCAGCGCCGCCGCCAGTGAGAGCACCTCCCGCTCCGTGGGGCCACCTCGGTGCCCCCCCTCGCCAATGGCCCCGGGTCGGGCCTCAGCCCCGGCCTCGGCCAGCATCTCGAAGCCCACCACCTGCGTGGCGCATGGCACATGGAGAAGGGAAGTTCCATTGCAAGCGGGTGCTGAGTGTGAGGGTTCCATCACCCACCCCTGCCCCGCCCCGCATCCGATGCGGGGAGTCACCGCGCACCTGGAAGCGGCCCTCCGTCAGTGTGCCGGTCTTGTCCATGGACACGACCTGCATGCGGCGGGCAGGGGGACTGGCGTTGGCCGCATCCTTTCTATCGCATGCACCCATCCTTGCTTGCCACATGCGCCAGCTCAATTACTGCCCCCCTCCTCTGCTGCTGCTGTTACCTCTTCAGTCCAACCACAACAGCAAGCGCCTGCTCTCAAGCACTGCCCCCGTCCCCTGCTCACCTGCACGTGCCCCAGTGCCTCCAGGAAGCGGCTGCCCTTGAGGACCACCCCCTGAGAGGGGAGGAGGGGAGGGGAGGTATAAAGGTCAGGCGAGGGCCATTATTGGAATAGCTGGCGCGGGTGCGGAGGGTTCATCGCTGGGCGTGCAGCCCTGTCCTGACGCGCAAGGGGCTGGTGCAGAGGCATTAATGTCGCTGGGTGGGTATGCAGCACGGTCCTTGAGCAGCATGAGGTGCAGTGCAGTAGGAGGCAAGGGGGAAGCAAGGGGCGCACCTGCTGCGCCCCTCGTGCGATGCCGCAGACCGAGGTGACGGGTGTTGAGATGACCAGGGAGCAGGGGCAGGCGGTCACGAGCACAACCTGTGGGGGCACAAGGGGGGGGGGGGGGGCAAGAGCGGCGCCGAGGAAAAGCGAAGGGCAAGCTGTCAGAGCTCGGGTGCACACATGCAGGGGCATAAGCGCACAGGAATCTTACGTCAGGACCTACCCTGACCACCGCCCCTCTCTGGCCTCGGCTACCCGCCAACGCCCAACCGACCACTCCCAACCACCCCCAACCGCCAACGACCTACCAGCGCCAGGTAGACCCAGTCCCGCCAGTCGTCCCGGTGCACCAGGGAGGGCACCAGCGCGATCAGGAAGGCGGCCATGACCACCGCCGGGGTGTACCACCTGGGCGAAAAGGAAAGAGGTGGGAAGGGGTGTGTGCGTAGGAGCAGTGTCCTCCGTGACGCGTTGGCCTTTGGCACGTCGAAGAGATGCAGGGAGATGGATATCAGGCGGGGATCAGGAGGTTGCACCATGGTGCTACGGGAAACGAGGACAGGACAAGGACCGGGGCCGCCGCTTCCTTGAACCTTTTCCGTAACGCCGGGTGCCCCCTGCCAAGCCCCCCTCTCCAACCTCACTTTGCAAACACCTCCACGAACTGCTCCCGCTTCGACTTCTGCCCCGCCGCTGCCTCCATGAGCTCGGCCAGTCGGGCCACGGTGCTGTGCGCCGCGGAGGCAGTCACGCGGACCTGAGGCGAAGGGGAGGATGTTGGGGTGGTGGTGTGAGGGGCACGGAGGCGGTCCGGCGGACCTGAAGGGGAATGGAGCAACCTACCGGGAGGGAGGAAGGGCGGTTCGAGCCGCCCTGGCCCCAGCTTCAGCGCCCTGACCCAGCACCACCCCCAGACCCCAACCCCCAGGGGCCCCACCTCCAGCGCGCCGCTGCCGCTGTTGAGGGTGCCGCCCAGCACCTGCGCGCCCTTGGCCTTGGGCACTGGCCGGGTCTCACCTGATGCAGACGGAAATGGAAAGGCAGGGCAAGAAGTGACAGTACGTGCTGGGCAGCCCAGAACCTACGGCGCGTCGGCTTTGCTGGCACCCACGCGACCATCCGACTGCTCAGTTGCTCAACCGCCAACCGCCCAACCGCCACACACCGGTCAGCATGCTCTCGTCCACCGCGCTCTCCCCCGCAACCACATCTCCGTCCAGGGGCACCTGCGGGGACAATCACCCAAGGGGAGCTCAATGGGGGGTTTGTCTGATCATTCCCCATCGACCCCATGGCAAGTGCTCCCTACCTCACTCTTTTCGATAGCCAACCACGCGCGACAAACCCCACATGTTTTTCCCCCTTTACCACGAACCTTCCCCCTCTGCCCCCTCACCTTGTCCCCCGGCCGCACCAGGACCAGGTGGCCCGTCATGACCTCGGCCACCGGCACGTGCCGCCCCGCGGACATCTGAAGAGGGTAAGGGCAGGGCCACGTCTCAAGCCACACGAGGCCAAGACCAGATTACCAAGGCTTTCCATCCTTCGTTTCCTCGCCTCTGTGTTCCCGTACTACAAGAAAAGCCCAGTTCCCTCACCAAGTACGCGGTCTCGGGCTGCAGATCCAGTACGGAAGATATGGACGAGCGCGCCTTACTAATGCATCTGTCCTCCAGCCACTCGGCGATCACGAACAGAAACACGATGGATGCGCCTGGGTCCAGGGGGCGAAGGGAAAGCGCGTTTACATGGCCTGTAGGGGGCCATGTGCAGTGGCGTGCATGTGTGGACGGGGTGAGGATGCTCTGCATGTCGTACTCGACCCCAGCTGGAGCCGCCGGAGCCCAGGCCCCCTCGCCCCGTGCCTCCGCCCTCCACCCACCCTCGATGTAGTCGGCGAGGCCGATGGCGCCCGCCACTGCAGAGGACATGTGAGAGAGTGGTAAGGCTGGAGTCTGCGGACAGTAGGCACGGCAGGGACTGCGGACAGTAGGCACGGCAGTCCGCTGCCTAGATGAGCTTGAGCGCATCCGAGGGATGCACGGGCTGGAGGGCAGCATAGGCCGGGCTCTCGCACGGGCGAGGGCCCAGATCAACAGGTCATATACCGAAAGGGTAGTACAGAGCATTTTGGGCACGCAGGTGGGAGCGCTCCCGCAAGCACTCCGCAATGGACTAGACATGGGACAGCGCCTGGGCGCGCTTATTAGCCGGCTCCCGGCCGGGTGGGCCGAAGCAGCACGGGGGGTGGACGATCAGGCGGCCGCCCCAGGGGAAGAAGAGGCTTGGGCGAACATTGCCAGGGGCATAGGCTGGGAGGACGTCAGCTTGGCAAAGATGACAGTTAGCCTGGCCACGCACTTGCAATTGGGACCGGCTCGGGTTAAGCTAGCACGGAAGCATGCACTTTACATTCAGGAGGCGTACGGCACAGACACGGCATCAGCAGAAGCAGTGGCAAGTCTGAAAGCGGTTTGGCCGAGGTTGTGGGGCATTAAGTGGGATCCGGGCAATAAAGAGCCCTTGTGGAGGCTGGCGATGGATGGCTTCCCGGGATTTGGCATGCACCGGAGCCAGTTAGGAACTGAGAACGTGGCGAGGTGTCCGTGTGGGCGGGCCATGGAGCAAGGCGATCGGCTCCACCATTTCTGGTATTGTCCAGCCGCTGTGGCTGTTCGTATGCGCCTCAGTCATGGTATTGGCAGGGCGGTGAAACGACACGAGGTGTGGCTTGCTGTGCCCCCAGAGGGCACCGGGATTCATGCGCGAGTGTGGGACGTGGTGTGTCTGGCCGCGATATGCGCGATGGACCGGGCCAGAAGGTACAAGTATGCGCACAGGGACGCTCAGGACCACTCCTTGATGATGGCACAGGCTTTAGCAGTAGCACGAGGCGAGTTTGAGGGCCGTTTGCAGTGTTTTGCGGAGGTTGGGCTCACGCACAGGGGCTGGGATGAGGTCCCAACCGACCACCCTTTCCTAGCGGCCAGGGCGGACGGATCAGTGCAGTATGCAGGCCCGGACGCCCCTTGATGGAGGCGGGGCACACCCTGCGGCGCATAACAAACGGGAGGGAGCCGCAGGGGGGGGGGGGGGTCCCCCGGCGGCGCATAACAAACGGGAGGGAGCCGCAGGGCAGGGGCGGGGACCGGGTGAGCTACACGTGGCGTTTGATGGGATGTGCACCTTGCGGAAAGGGGACATAGTCCTCTGCGGCGCATAACAAACGGGAGGGAGCCGCAGAGTGGGAGTGAATGTGGGGTCGGGAGAGCCAGGATCGAGAGGTGTACGGCCAACAGTGTGAGCACATGATGAACGGTGAACGGTTACTGGTAGGAGGCGCGGCCGAGGAGGGGCCATCGATACACGCTGAGCATGGTCATTGCGTGCCAAGGACTAAGGTGGGACCTGAGTGTGGTCAGTGCAAGTTATGACAGGGACTTGCGTTCTGGCTTGCAGGGGGCAAGCCCGTGAGGTGGGTCGCTTGGCCCCAGCGTTCAGCGCTGTGACCCCAGGGGGGTCCTTCATTGTAAACACCGAGGACTGGAGTCGAACTTGGCTTGGCCATACTGATATCCTAACCAGTCTGCGTGCCACGCGGCCCCACAGGATAGGCCGTTGACAGGCTGGGCCATGCTGCAAGCTCAGTGGGCAGGCCGACGCTTCGCCAGCAACCCCCACCCCTCTGTCCATGTGGCTGGCTGGCCAGGTGCCCCCACCCACCCGCAATGACCATGAGCGTGTTGATATCCAGGAACCTGTGGGGGGGGGGGCGGCAGGGAAGGGCGGGGGCAAGGAAGTGACTGGCCTGGCTTCAGCCAACCCGCTGTTACCGCGCCTTACGCCAGCTTTGAGCCCCCTCACCACCAACCCTTCTCCCCGCCCGCTTCCTCACCTCGCCCTCAGCGCCGACCAGGCCTTGACGAGGATGGGCGGGCAGCCCACCGCAATGGAGCCCAGAGCCACCCACCTGTTGGGGGGGAGAGGAGAGGGGGGGTGCATGGACACACAGTGACAGTTGAAGCCCGGGTGACGTGGCGCACGGCCGCAGCTGCAAACGGATGACTCACTCGAGGTAGTGGAAACCGCCGTACGGAATGTACGACAGCAGGGCGATGACGAGCAGCACGCCGCACAGCACGGACCCGACGGGGGGCATCCAGTTGGTGGTGCCTGGGTGTGGGGAACGGGGGTTGGGGAGGTGGGGAATGGAGCCGGGGAGCCGTAGGAGTGAGAGCGGACGGCTAGGCGCACCCAAGCAAACACGAGAAGGGTGCACTCCAGAACGTGGGGAGCTGCTGCGCGGCAAGGTGCGTGCATACTGTAGGCACAATCAACTCAGGCCCGAAGGGTGCAACACAGGACTGGGCGGCTGCTGAGAGGCAAACACGGCGGCGCACAGGGGAACAGCTACGCATTTGTCTGCTTTGCCCGCCCGCCTCAAAGCCCCCGCACCCACCGGCGCCCTGCGCACGGCCGCCCAGGCTGGCTTGCAGGTGACTGTGGGGTGTGTGGGGGGTGGGTTGGGGTGGGGTTGGGGGTTGGGGTGGGGTTGGGGGGTGGGGTGGGTGGGTGGGGGCATGAACCATTGTACCGGAGTGACCAACCGGGTCATGGGGTCACCACAGAAGTCAAGCTCAAGCGAGAGCTTAGATATGCTCGTGGGCGGGTGCTGACCGGCAGCTGGAAACTGACACCCCTCTCCCTGGCCTCACGCGTCGTTCAGGGCGGCCACTAGCGCCGCGGGCGACAGCAGTGCCGCGTTGTGCTCCACATTCACCATCTTGGACACCACCGCCACATCCACGTGGTACACACCTGGGTGTGTGTTGTGGGGGGTGATGGGGTTTGGGGTTGAGGTTTGGCTTTGGAGCGGGTTGCGGGGGGTGGGGGCGTAAGACCGTGTGGGGCCGGCCGGCGGGTTGGTGCGTGAATCGGAGTGGGGCGGAGGCGGGGGACCCCCGCCGCCCCCCCGCTCCGGATGCATTTCCAACGCACTAGGGGGCGGGAATGTTGCAGCGGGAGCGAAGCGTGTCCAAGGACGCAGGGAAAGGCAGCTGGAGCGGAGCATGCGTGTCCCCCTGGAGACCGAGTCGAGGTCGTCGTCTACATTCGTACTGTCCTGGGCCCGGCGTGGGCACGCACCCCTCGTCCCGAAACCCCCCAACCACGCACCCGGCAGGGGCTCTAGGATGCGGTGGATGAGGCCCACCTCCGCGGGGCAGCAGATGCCCGCCGCGAAGATTTTGCTGGTAACGCGGGTCTCGACGGCCGCGACCGCCATGGACCGAGCCATGCTGCGTCGAACGCTGGCCCGGAAGCTGTCTCGTAGACTCATGGCTCCATGTCGCATACTGCTGGCGATGCTGCGCGATAGCGAGGGCCCGGAGGGGCCGTCATGCGTGCCCGCTACCTCCGCTGTGCCGTGTGGCCCCTCCGCGGCGCTGGTCTTGGAAGCATTCCTCTTCAGACTGAACACCTTGAACAAACCCTCCGCAGAGGCCCCGCCTCCTCGCAACGAGGGCCCGTCCCCCGCTCCGTCGACAGCCTTCATGGAGCCCGACAGCCGAACGCTGCGCGGCTTAAGAAAGCTGCCATGGCTTGCAAATGCGCTGGTAAGTGTCAGAGCTGGCGGGGCCTCGGAAACGCCGCCTTGCTCCGGCACTCCGCCTTCCAACTTGAGGACGCCCCGCGCGGTTGTGTTTTTGGTCCTAGGCATCTCAATTATAGAGTTAACATCAATGAACGCTTACGGAGTTATGCTGGGCTAAAGCTCTTGGCACTCACACAAGTACGCACTCGCTGATGCGCTTTTGCAGTTGGGCCCGCAGGCCCACAGACGGACGCTCGCGAGCGAGTCCCAGGTGTTGACATGTGTGGGAGTCTGCAAACCTGTACCTCAGAGCTGCTCGCGGGCTCGACCGGGTGGTGGGCACGCACGCACATGCCCACTTAACCAGTGTGCGACCGTGTCTCGCCGTGTCCGGCTCCCCACGGACGTCATTTGCATAGTTGTAGCCTACTCGCTATCGCTACTGGATGGACTCGGACCAGGTAGGGGTCTCGGGAGAGTTAGGAAGTCGTTAGGAGTGCGTGCCCGCGTGCGTGCCTACCCGCGGCCCCCGCCAGCCCGACAGCCTCACTGCGCAACTGAAGCAAATACAACCCCCGCCCGGACCCCGAGCGAGTACGTCCCCCTCAGTGCCCACAAGCGGACTCCCCATACCTACTGGCGCAACTGGTGTGGGCGCCCTCCATGTGGGTCGTGGGTCCCCGCAACGGCCCCAAGCGTACAACTTTAGCTAGCGCCCCACTGCAGGCCACTGCAGCCCTGCACAGGCCGGAGCAACGCGCCACATTAAGCCACCAATGAGTCCTAGCGACCTACCTCGCTCGCTCAGGGGTTTGGTCCTTTGGTTGGAGCAAACGCACAAGCCCGAGCTCAAGTTGCAGGCCATGTCTGCCAGGGTGCGTCCGTCGACCTGGTCTATCCACGGCATCTCCCTACCGAGCGACACACAGCAAGGCAGGCTGGCAACACGGGGGGGCACCACAATGCTCTTAGTTTCCCAGCCATGGTATGCGTCAGCCCTTGCGGCTTCAAGCTGGCTATAAGCCTACGCCACACGGGGGTCAGCCCTCCAACTTTACGCTGTGCTGCCCGGGCACACTGACTTGTGTGTGCTCCCCGCCAACCTCGGGGGTGCAACCGCAAAGCCGCTCAATGTCAGAGTTCAGACGTACGTGCCACGCACGCGCATGTTGCAGCGCGCTCATGAAGTATAGTCATGTTCCATTAACCTCCCAATAATGAAATTATGACGGCACAAGCTTAGAGGATGAGAGAGGCGCACAACCATCTACCTGTCCCAGCACAGAGCCACCTCCCGGGAGCCACCCCCTGCTGCACAGCTCGGCCTTTCCCGACACAGTACCAGTCCTGCTGTTGTGCATATCAAAATTTTGCCACAGGCTACATAGATAAATAGGTCATGCCCTTACAACAGCACTCCGCTCCGATGCTGATATGCTATCCAGCGCAACCACACAGGTGAGCCCGCCCTTCCACCCGGGGGTACCGGCCCCCGCACGTCACCACGCACAGGCCTGCGCCGCCCACCTCCTCGAATCCCATGCAGCCCCGCAGTGCGTCGTACACTGTGCCGTACCCCTGAAACGCCAGGCTGTACGACGTAGCGCACGTGCAGCCATCGGGTGGGCCCTCCACACCACGTGACCCGCAGTCCAGCGGCACAGGCGGCGCAAGGCCAGGGGGCCCAGGGTAGCTGTCCAGCTCCTGTACCGGTGGTGGTGCCCACACGTAAACCGCATCGTCCTCTGCCGCCGGAGGCAGCGCCGCCCCATCCTCCGGAGGTACCGCCCCTCTATCCGTTTCGTGACCATCGTTGACTGGCATCATCGGCGGTGGCGACACAGGGGCCGGTTCGGTGCTGCCGTAGCTTGGCAGGGGCGAGGCTGCTGGTGGGGACAGTGCCGATGGTATGGGCACGGGGCTGGGCCCGTCTGGGCCTGGCGTTTCAGGTCTGCCCTGCCCGCTGCATCTGGGCAGGCAGTAGTCCCAGGCCGTTCCTGCTGCCGTGGCCTGACCCCGTGCCAGCAGGCACCAGGCTCCGCGGGGGTCGGCGTTGGGGTTTGCGCAGCCGACCAGGTCAGGCCCACCCAGGCCCAGCACGCGCCACGCCGCCGCGGAGCAGCGGAGGCCGGAACGCGTGGGCGCGCCGGGCCCACATGCCGATGCAACTGGTGCTGCCGGTGCCGGCGGCAGCGCAGGCCGAGGAGGATGAGGCGGCGGTCCGAGGGTCGGCGCGAGCGGCAGGGGGCCGTCAGGTTCCAGGCAACCGTCCGAGGGGCCGGACCCGTTAGGGGGAGACGAGGGCCGGCGCTGGCGCCGACGGGGTGGCCGAGGGACTAAGAGCTGGGGCCGCTTAGGCCGTCGCGGGGCCCGCAAAGGCGGCAGCGGTGGTGGTGGCGGTGCTGGCGCTACGGTGGCTCCGGGCGGCGAGGGTGAGGGGCGTCTGCGGCCTCCGGAGGCCTTGGGCGGCCGGGGCCTCCGAGTGGGGCCCAGGGCAGCCACGGGTACGTCGGGTGGGGCGACGGTGAGCATGGGCTGTGGGGCAGGGGTGCCTGGGAGCGAGGGTGGTGGCGGCGGACGGAGGGGCTCAGGCGCCAAGACCAGAGGTTGGGGAAGGCGAGGTCCCTCGGGCGGCAACGGTCGCGTGGGTGGAGTCGGCAACGACTGGGCCAGCGGCGGCGAAGATCCCGGGGGATGCTGCGTGCCGTACACGGGTGGCGGCGTAGCGGGTGTGAGGTCAATGGTGATGACGCCGGGGGGCTGTGACCAGACCCAATCGAGTGAGTCGCTCGAATACACCGGCAGTGGGGTCGAAGGCGCGCGCTGGCCGGCGCTGACGGGGGTCGGCGGCGAGACAGGCGGTGGTGGGCTGGGCGGTTGCGGGGGGGCGTGTGGCGGTGGCGGCTCCGCCGGGATGCCGTTGAGAGCGTACCATTGCCCCCATCCGTACCTGAGAGGGGAAGGCAGGAGGACACAGCCGTTCAATTGCCCCAGCACAGCAGCACCCGTTCAGCCCTTGCATGCACACCCCCCAGACCCCAGCATGCCGTCACAACGACCCCGGGCAGAGCAGGGCATGCATGGTACGCGTGCTGCAATGCACCATCCGCCGAGCGCAGCAGGACCCATGATTGCGCCCAGCAGGCGCAGTCAAGGCTCTCACATGTCGGGGTTCACGTGGGCCGTCATGGCGTGCATGAGGGCCACCTGGTCGGGGGTCACGTGGCCCAGGGCCGCCAGACACTGGGGGGAGGGGCATAGACGGGAGGGGCAGGAGCAGGGCATAGGGGCAGGAGGTTCAGAGTTTCAAAACTGGTGTGTCAGGGACTGCTGGCACCTCTATCCAGGCAGGTCCGTTAGATGTCTGACCGCGAGCCTAGCTAGGCCCACGTCTCACCACTGGCCAGGAGTAGGTCATGTAGTTCCCCAGCTGGTCGAACCCGGGCCGCTGGGGACACGAGTCAAAGCGGGACAGCTGGTCATCGGCGAAGCCTGCCGCCGCGGCCCGAGCGGAAGCGGCGCTGGCGGAGGCACCCCAGTCCCCCTGCAGGGGCGGCGCTTCCCAGGTGCGGAGGCAGGAGAAGAAGGCGGCGGTGGCCCAGGGCTGGCTCCAGACGGGTGCGGAGACGGTGGGGGTGTCCCGCACGCCCCTGCAAAGGGCCGGAGGGGGGGCGGGTTGGGGGAGTAAAGAGGGCAGGTGGACTTGGGGCTCATGCGGGTGACGGGAGATAGGCCCAAGCCTTCCACTTTGCCAGGGGCAGGAAGTGTGCCGGTAAAGGGGCGGCACCGGGAGGGTAGCGGATGGTTGTAGAGAAAGGGTACCGGTGGACAGAGGGGGCGCAATCCAGGGTGCAGCGCTGCGCCCACCTGGAGGCGTCTGCGTCTTGTTCGCATGAGGTGTTGGCGGGGGTGCCCTCGGGGGGGAAGGTGTGGGGGAGGCCCCAGTGGTGGAGCAGCTCGTGCAGCAGCGTGAAGGCACCCGACTCGTACGCGTCAGGGCTGTTCTGGGAATCTGCGGAGGGGCAAAGGTGCAAACACGATGAGGTAAGGTTGGCCTGCCTAGCATAAGGCAGGGCCCCCTCGGGGCATGAGGCAATTCTCAAGGCACGTGTCTGGTCTTCTCACCGGGGCTGACGGTGTCCCACAGGAGGCCAATGTGGCCCCAGAAAGGGTCGTCCGCCGCCCCGGGAACGAAGCCGTAGCCCCACATCTACGGGAAGGGATTTGAGTGCATCCGGACAGGCCAAGCATCAGCAATCAGTGACACCCCCAGATTGAGCAAGCCAGGCCCTTCTCATCCTAGAATTGCCCCGAAATCCCTATTTACACCTATTACGCCCATCTCAGCAACTCTCGTGGGCGCGTCCCTCATTTCCACGCGCCCTCATTGGTACCCCTCCATCCTCCATCTCTGCGCCCCCTGCCTCTCTTCGTGAGCGCACCGTTGAGGGCGGCATCTCGCCAGCTACGTAGATGTTTATTGATCGGGGAAAGTCGACGACACTGGTGCGGATGATGGAGCCTGCGGTAACAGGCAACAAAACAGGCGTGTAATAAGCCATGGGCACGTCAGCGATGCGCCCTGTGCAAGGCCCTCACCGCAGGTATCGTAGAAGTAGTCGTCACTTGCGGGGGCGCAGGCGAGCCAGGCGTCACGGGAGGGCTTGAGGAGGTAGCGGTAGCTGGGGCAAGGGGGAAGGCCAGGTGCGGCTAAGGGTTACCGCTGGAGCCAGGTGGTCAAGAGCAAAGGAGGGCGCAGACAAGAACCACCGGGTTTAAGTCGAGGTCACCGGACCCTTTGACCCTCACAGCGGCACGCCCCAAGCCCACTGCTGTATAGCGCGTGCACCCAGAGGTGGAGGCCGGCCGCCCTCCTCACCCCTCCGGGTCCGCCCTGCACTCCCGCACAGCCACCGCGAAGCCGCTGCCCGCCAGGCGTTGGTTGGCCAGGGCCGTCATGCGGGTAGCAGCCGCGCAGGCGCCCCGGATGCCGGGCGGGCCCAGGCTGCCGTCGTCGTCCCTGTGGGCACCGAGAAAGGCAGAGGACTAGTATGCTCAGTGCTGGGCCCGAGCACTGCCTGTCTGTGGTTACTGGTCCCTACATGGGCATGTTGATGCCGGGAAGCCCGCATGCCGTACGTACCTGTACGACAGGAAGTGCCACACGGTGGGCACCAGCACGTTGGGCTGGGCCGCGGGGTCGGTAGGCACGAACCCGGGGGGCAGTGGAAACAGTGGCGCCAAGCGGCGCCCCAACACGTCACCGCCGCTCCGGTCCAGACGGAACGGCTCCTGCAGGCCTCGGCGCCGGCCCGCATCAGGCCCTCCGCTAAAACCGGGGCCCCAACCCGTTACTCGTTGCTGCTGCGGCGGCTGCCACATGCCGTACTGGTCAGCCTCGCCAACCACCAATGGCTCGTACGGGCGGCTGACAAGGAACCCGAGCTGCCCACTGCCGCCGCCCAATGGCACTCCAGCCACCTCGCGGAGAGGCTCTGTGTGCCCGCCGCTTGGCATGCTGCTGGCGAGCTTGAGCAGGAGCTGAGTAATGCGTTCCAAGGAGAGCGCCACGTCCAAGACCAGCTCAGCTGTTACTAGATCCGCTGCGTCGGGGTCCGCAACCAAGGGTGGTCCCATTTTCGCCGCTAGGCCGCTTGCTGCCTCCCTCAATCGGGGCCTACGCAGGGCTTGAGTGACCTGGGGCAGGGTGGGGAGGGATAAACAGTTGCACATGAGGGGCTGTGTGCGACCGGCTTAGTGAACCCAGATTGCTTGGGCGTGCACAAACGCACCCAGCAGTCGCCCACGCGCTCACCCGCTGCCGCATCTGGCTCTCCTCGCTCCCTTCGTCCGGCCCTCCACCTCGCAGCCTGCGGCCTCCGCCCTGGGCGCTTCCCTCCTCCCCGGACCCCGGCGCCTGCAGCCTCAGGCGGGGCAGCAGGTCACTGAGAGCCGACGCCATTGCCAGCAGCCGCCGCGCCCGGGAGGCCCGCCGGGCTGCCTGCGTGGGGCGGCGTACGGGATGGAGGGTTGGCCCTACAACCACGTGGACAGCTGAACCAGCTAGGACTATCCCGCCCGCAAGGGTTCTGAGACTTTTGACCTAACGGGTCTGAGCTGGGACGCCGCGTGGGCCCTAGGTGCAGCGCCTGCGGTGCCCCTCCGCACCTCGGCCACGCGAGTCAGGCGGTCCAGCAGTGCACTCGCATCAGGTGTGTCCTCGCCGTCCCCCAAATTGTCCAGTGCGCGGCTGACGAGCAGGGAGGGGTCGAGATGCAGGAGCCGCCGCCAGCCTGCCCCGCTGCTTGCCATGCCATCGGCTCCGCTTGAATTGCTGCTAGACAAGGAAGAAGGGGAGGTGCCGGCGGACGTCCGGGTCCCCTCAGAGGTGTAGCTGGGCAGTAGGGGAGCGAGGAGGTGCACCGCTGGGGCCATGCGAGCTATCTGTTGCACAGGAGGGACGGGGAAAGTGGTCACGGATCGCAGTCAAGCTAGGCAAGGAATCGAAGTGCCATCCCTGGGCCAACGACAGCACCGCCGGGGTTGTGGTGAAGGAAATCTTGCTTTGCAAGCCGCTCACCAGTCGGTACCGCTCCCTGTGAGCCGCCGCTTTGCCGCCGGTCTTGCCTGCTCCTTGGGGCCCGCAGCCTGCTGAACGGCCGTTGGCGAGGCACGGGCGCCCGGGGCTGGGCACGATACCTGGTGCGCCTGGTGCCTCGGCCCTCGGCACGGCCTGGAGAGGCACTGGTGCTGCGGGCAGTGGCCCATCAGGTGTTCTAGAAGCTGCTTGCTGTTGCAGTTCTGTCTTCAGCACGCGGATCGATGCTGCAGCTGGCAGTCGTGCGGACCCGCTTGGCCGCTTTCGGCTGGGGGCCGTGCGCATGGCCGCCGCAGGCCAGGTCATGGCGAGCAAAATGACCAGTGACACCAGGCCAGCTGCATGTCGGTGACAGATGTAAGAGAGGGTGATGCTGAATGGGGAGTACGCATTATTGCCAAGCCGTCACAGGTGACGGCTGACCGCTTACCTCGGCGGCACTGGCCACGGCGGACGCCAAGCAACATCCCTGGGCTGCACTCTTTGCTTCGGCGCGATGCTGGTGCCCAACTGGTGAGAGTACAAGACTTAAGCCACGATCACTTCCGCTAGGTTAGAACGGTCCTTCCTACGCTGTGCACGGCGCGAGAGCGCCGGGACGTGGTTGCGGGTCGCGGTTGTGGGTTGTCATGACTCCCGCTGCACTTATCGTGTGTATGAATGACCCTCAAATGTCGAAAGATATGCTACCGTCACAGGATGAGCGGAGGGCTGTGGCGCCGAGTGTACGTGCACCCACATCTGCGGCACCGACGCTGTGTGACTGTTTGCACGCGTTGCAGGACCAATATACATATATGTATGGTCGTGGGTGTTTGTCAAGTCTTGGTGGGTCAGGCTTGGCGACTGTATGACGAGAGGCCCTCGTGCAGCTGTCGCCCAGCTGTCGTGCACAACTTTGCCAAACCTGCATCCCTTCGGTCGCACTTGGCTTTGGCATATGCAGGTCGTTAATGGGTATCTCCTTTCACATCCTCTGGGTGGGGCTGCCCCTACGTGTCAGGACCGACCGGGCTCATTTCCGCCCGTGCATTACACCCAGCGATTTCCTAACTTGTGACCACCCAAATGTCATGTTTACCATTCCGGTGCCCCAAGGGAGTGCGGGAGCGGCCTGGTGATGCCTGAGATTCTCGCGACATGCTCCCTCGCATGTCGCGGTTCTGGGGCACTTGCCCCCATGGGGGAAGCACACGACACAACCCTTTTGGTCATGGGAGCTCATAGGCGCTGGCCACAAGCCCCATACCCTCCCATACCCGCGCCGACTGTTGGTCGTTGAACCGGTACTCGACCACTGCTAGGGGCCACCCTTGCCCTTGTCCCCTGTTACATGGACACCTTACCGGCCTACCGCACCCCCATCAGAAATAAAAATACCCAGGATTCCTGGACAACGCCAGATGACTACTTTGAGGCCTTTCGGCGGTCGATTGGGGGCACGCCCCAGACCCGCGCATGCTGGCCCCACAGGGCCCCACCCACGCTCCACCCACTTCCCCCACGTAGCGAGCGAAATGCCCAACGAAGATTACAGCAGGAACCGCCTCCAAAAGGGGAGGGGTTGAGCGAGAGCGCCACCTACTGGGTGTGCCATCTGCACACCTACACCCAAGCAACGTGACAGACTTTCGGTCGTCACGCCCCGTCGCTAGGGCTGGGCCCGTAGAACCCCCCTTAATATTCTACCGCCGTTTCTGAGTGTTACCCCAGGCCTCCAGAACCTGGGCAAGACAACAAAAGAAGACTAGCAAGCGTATGCGCAGTGCATTAGGAATGTGACGAAAGGTGTCGACGCATGTGCCATGCACACGCATACTGCAGCGCGCTCCGGCAGAAATAATGGCCACGGCCCATTGGTAGCCTTCCTAACAGACATAAAACTGCAGACGCTTTGCTCTGTCTGAGCCCGATACACCTGCTGATAAACTATAATGAATGCCAAAGATAAGCAGAGGACGGAGGCAACCCATCACTCAATCACCGATCTGTCCTACCCCGAGCCACCTGCACATGCACAGCTTGGCCTCTCTCGAGACCGTACCATTCCTGCTCTTGTGCATATCAAATTCTTGCTACAGGATATGTAGATGAAGAGGTCATGCAAACACTGCCAACATCGGGACACACATGAATGAAGATGCAACGTCCTCATGCCCTTACAACATCACTCCTCTCCGATGCTGATATGCTATCCAGCGCAACCACACAGGTGAGCCCGCCCTTCCACCCGGGGGTACCGGCCCCCGCACGTCACCACGCACAGGCCTGCGCCGCCCACCTCCTCGAACCCCATGCAGCCCCGCAGTGCGTCGTACACTGTGCCGTACCCCTGAAACGCCAGGCTGTACGACGTAGCGCACGTGCAGCCATCGGGTGGGCCTTCCACACCGCGTGACCCGCAGTCCAGCGGCACAGGCGGCGCAAGGCCAGGGGGCCCAGGGGAGCTGTCAAGCTCCTGTACCGGTGGTGGTGCCCACACGTAAACCGCATCGTCCTCTGCCGCCGGAGGCAGCGCCGCCCCATCCTCCGGAGGTACCGCCCCCCTATCCGTTTCGTGACCATCGTTGACTGGCATAGCAGGATGTGGAGGGGGTAGTGTCGATGGTGTGAGCACGGGGCCGGGCCCGTCTGGGTTGCGCTGCCGCCCGCTGCATCTGGGCAGGCAGTAGTCCCAGGCCGTTCCGGCTGCCGTGGCCTGACCACGTGCCAGCAGGCACCAGGCTCCGCGGGGGTCGGCGTTGGGGTTTGCGCAGCCGACCAGGTCAGGCCCACCCAGGCCCAGCACGCGCCACGCCGCCGCGGAGCCGCGGAGGCCGGAACGCGTGGGCGCGCCGGGCCCACACACCGGCGGGGCTGGTACTGCCGGTGCCGGCGGCAGCGCAGGTCGAGGAGGATGAGGTTGAGGCGGCGGACCGAGGGTCGGCGCGAGCGGCGGGGCGGCGGCTAGGTCCGGGCCACTGTCCTCGGGCCAGGCTTCATTATGGGGAGAAGAGGGCCGGCCGTGCTGGCCCCGACGGTGTGGCCGAGGGCCTAACAGCTGGGCCCGCTTGGGCCGCCACGGCGGTGGCGGCGCTGGCTGTACGGGCGCTCCTGGTGGAGGCGAGGGTGAGAGTAGTATGCGGCCTGATGCCGAGGGTTTGGGCAGCCGGGGCCGCTGAGTGGGGCCCAGGGCAGCCACGGGTACGTCGGGTGGGGCGACGGTGAGCATGGGCTGTGGAGCTGGGGCGCCTGGTGACGTCGGCAACGGCTGGGCCAGTGACGGGGAAGGGCCGGGCAGGCGCTTCATGCCGTACATCTGCGGCGGCGTAGCGGGTGTGAGGTGAATGGTGATGACGCCGGGCGGCTGTGCCCAGACCCAATCGAGTGAGTCGCTCGAATACACCGGCAGTGGAGACGAAGGTGCGCGCTGGCCGCCGCTGCTGACGGAGGTCAGCGGCGAAACAGGCAGTGGTGGGCTGGGCGGCGCTGAGGGTGCGTGTGGCGGTGGCAGCTCTGCCGGGATGCTGTTGAGGGCATACCATTGCCCCCATCCGTACCTGAGGAGCGCAGTAGGGCACAGCCTGTCATTCGTGTAGCCCTGGACTCCCTCTTCCCCCCACGGTGATTCGCCCAAAGGCCTGACCCAAGCGGGTGACTAAGCAAGTCCAACACACCAACCAAGGCTCTCACATGTCGGGGTTCACGTGGGCGGTCATGGCGTGCATGAGGGCCACCTGGTCGGGGGTCACGTGGCCCAGGGCCGCCAGGCACTGGGGGGGGGGGGGGGCAGGAGTAATGCGGTCAGCTGACCCCCCTGCAGGGGGCAAGAAGTGGTTGGGTCAGGCGTTGCTTACCCTCCAGGGTGGCCGCCTTGTTATGAACGCGAAACCGACAGGCGCAACCTCATCCACACAAAGTACTCGAATCGCACGTTTCACCACGGGCCACGGGGCCAGGCATGCATTCTTTGGCGCAGCCCCCAGATCGCATGCAAGGACTTCCAGCCAGCATTGCCAACCCGCCCCGGCCCTCGCCTCACCACTGGCCAGGAGTAGGTCATGTAGTTCCCCAGCTGGTCGAACCCGGGCCGCTGGGGACACGAGTCAAAGCGGGACAGCTGGTCATCGGCGAAGCCTGCCGCCGCGGCCCGAGCGGAAGCGGCGCTGGCGGAGGCACCCCAGTCCCCCTGCAGGGGCGGCGCTTCCCAGGTGCGGAGGCAGGAGAAGAAGGCGGCGGTGGCCCAGGGCTGGGTCCAGACGGGTGCGGAGACGGTGGGGGTGTCCCGCACGCCCCTGCAAAGGGCCGGAGGGGGGGCGGTTTGGGGGAGTAGTTAAGAGGGCAGGGTGGACGTGGGGCTCATGCGGGTGACGGGAGACAGGCCCAAGCCCTCCACTTTGCCAGGGGCAGGAAGTGTGCCGGTAAAGGGGCGGCATCGGGAGGGTAGCGAATGGTTGGAGAGAGGGTGCCGGTGGACAGAGGGGGCGCAATCCAGGGTGCAGCGCTGCGCCCACCTGGAGGCGTCTGCGTCTTGTTCGCATGAGGTGTTGGCGGGGATGCCCTCGGGAGGGAAGGTGTGGGGCAGGCCCCAGTGGTGGAGCAGCTCGTGCAGCAGCGTGAAGGCGCCCGACTCGTACGCGTCAGGGCTGTTCTGGGAATCTGATGCGGGGCGCAAACACACGAATCAAAGTTCGAACTGCTAAGCAAGTGTCAGGCCCTCCTAAAGCACTTTTCAAAGCACGTTTTTTGAGCCTCAATCTCACCCGGGGTGACGGTGTCCCACAGGAGGCCGATGTGGCCCCAGAAAGGGTCGTCCGCCGCCCCGGGCACGAACCCGTAGCCCCACATCTTCGGGAAGGCCGTTGAGTGCATCCGGACAGGCCAAGCATCAGCATTCAGTGTTCTACCCAGTTCGGGCCCTCACACTCAGCATGCGCCCTATCCCGCTCCACGACTCCATCCCAGCGACTCCGTAGGCACGTCTACCGATCCCGCATGCCTGCACGTGTGCCCTTCCCTCCTCCGCCCATCTCTGCGCCCATGGCCGCACCGTGGAGGGCGGCATCTCTCCAGCTACGTAGATGTTGATGGATCTGGGAAAGTCGACGACACTGGGGCGGATGATGGAGCCTGCGGCGACAGAGTCACATGTTCTAACGTTACCAGGCTGAGAAAAAAATCAACCTAGCGTTGGACCTTGTGCAAAGCCCTCACCGCAGGCGGCGTAGAAGTAGTCGCCACTCGCAGGGGCGCAGGCGAGCCAGGCGTCACGGGAGGGCTTGAGCAGGTAGCGGTAGCTGGGGCCAAAAGCGAGGAGGGTCCAGACAAGCGCCACCGGGTTTAAGTCGAGGTCACCGGACCCTTTGCCCCTCATGGCCGCACGAACCCAGGTAGGGGCGAAGCCTGTGCGGGAGCCCATCCCCCTGGGGTCCCTCTCCTCACCCCTCCGGGTCCGCCCTGCACTCCCGCACAGCCACCGCGAAGCCGCTGCCCGCCAGGCGTTGGTTGGCCAGGGCCGTCATGCGGGCAGCAGCCGCGCAGGCGCCCCGGATGCCGGGCGGGCCCAGGCTGCCGTCGTCATCCCTGTGGGCACCGAGAAAGGCAGAGGACTAGTATGCTCAGTGCTGGGCCCGAGCACTGCCTGTCTAATGGTCACTGGTCCTTCCATGGGCATGTTGATGCCGGGAAGCCCACATGCCGTACGTACCTGTACGACAGGAAGTGCCACACGGTGGGCACCAGCACGTCGAGCTGGGCCGCGGGGTCCGCAGGCACGAACCCGGGTGGCAGCGGAAACAGTGGCGCCAGGCGGCGGCCTCGCACATCGCCGCTGCTCAGATTCAAATAGAGTGGCTCCTGCAGGCCCCGTCGCCGGCCCACATCAGGCCCCCCGCTAAAACTGGGGCCCCAACCCAGTACTCGTTGCTGCTGCGTCAAGTGCCACATGTCGTACTGGTCAGCCTCGCCAACCACCAATGGCTCGTACGGGCGGCTGACAAGGAACCCGAGCTGCCCACTGCCGCCGCCCAATGGCACTCCAGCCACCTCGCGGAGAGGCTCTGCACGCCCACCGCCGGGCATGCTGCTTGCAAGCTTGGGCACAAGTTGAAAGATGCGCTCCAAGAGGAGAGCCACGTCCAAGACCAGGTCAGCTGTCAACAGATCCTTCAATGGGGGCCTACGCAGCAGGGCTTGAGCGACCTGGGACAGGGTGGGGTGGACAAGTCAACCACAGTTAAGGGCCTGCGGGAATTGGGATCCACTTGATGAACCCAGATCGCTTGGGAGTGCACATACCCACATGCGCCCTCCACCCAGCAGTCACCTCACGCGCTCACCCGCTGCCGAAGCTGGCGCTCCTCGCTCCCTTCGTCCGGCCCTCCGCCTCGCAGCCTGCGGCCTCCGCCCTGGGCGCTCCCCTCCTCCCCGGACCCCGGCGCCTGCAGCCTCAGGCGGGGCAGCAGGTCACTGAGAGCCGACGCCATCGCCAGCAGCCGCCGCGCCCGGGAGGCCCGCCGGGCTCCCTGCATGGGGCTTACGGTGTTGAGGGATGCGTGGCACGCGCGATGCCTTGGGCCGTACACATGGCTTGCAGAGAGAGGGATCTACGTGCATCAAGGGATGCCAACCGCATGGACAGCTGTGCCAGCTAGAACTACCCCGGCCTCCAGGAGTTTGACGCGACGGGGCCGTGAGCCGGGACGCCGCGTGGGCCGTAGGTGCAGCGCTGGTGGTGCCCCTCCGCACCTCGGCCACGCGAGTCAGGCGGTCCAGCAGTGCACTCGCATCAGGTGTGTCCTCGCCGTCCCCCAAATTGTCCAGTGCGCGGCTGACGAGCAGGGAGGGGTCGAGATGCAGGAGCCGCCGCCAGCCTGCCCCGCTGCTTGCCATGCCATCGGCTCCGCTTAAATTGCTGCTAGACAAGGAAGAAGGGGAGGTGCCGGCGGACACTCAGGTCCCCTCAGAGGTGTAGCTGGGCAGTAGGGGGGCGAGGAGGTGCACCGCTGGGGCCATGCGGGCCATCTGGGGCCAGGGCGGGGGATAGGGGGCCGCTGGCCGGAGTCAAGCTTGGCCCGAGTGCCATACATCCCTGGGCCAGCGACAGCAGCACCGCCGGGGTTGTGGTGAAGGAAATCTTGCTTTGCAAGCCGCTCACCAGTCGGTACCGCTCCCTGTGAGCCGCCGCTTTGCCGCCGGTCTTGCTTGCTCCTTGGGGCCCGCAGCATGCTGAGCGGCCATTGGTGAGGCACGGGCGCCCGGGGCTGGGCACGATACCTGGTGCGCCTGGTGCCTCGGCCCTCGGCACGGCCTGGAGAGGCACTGGTGCTGCGGGCAGTGGCCCATCAGGTGTTCTAGAAGCTGCTTGCTGTTGCAGTTCTGTCTTCAGCACGCGGATCGAAGCTGCAGCTGGCAGTGGTGCGGATCCGCTTGGCCGCTTTCGGCTGGGGGCCGTGCGCATGGCCGCCGCAGGCCAGGCCATGGCGAGCAAAAGGAACAGCGACAGCAGGCCAGCTGCATGTAGGTGACAGATGTAAGGGGGGGTGATGCTGAAGGGGGGGAATAGGCATTGCCAAGCCGTCACGCTTACCTCGGCACTGGTCACGGCGGACGCCAAGCAACATCCCTGCGCTGCACTCCTTGCTTCGGCGCGATGCTGGTGCCCAACTGGTGAGTGTACAAGGCTTAAGCCACGATCACTTCCGCTAGGTTAGAACGGTCCTTCCTACGCTGTGCGCGAGAGCGCCGGCGGGTCGTGGTAGTCGTGGTTGCGGGTCGCGGTTGTGGGTCGGCATGACTCCCGCTGCACTCATCAAGTGTGTATGAATGACCCTCAAATGTCGAAAGATATGCTACCGTCACAGGATGAGCGGAGGGCTGTGGCGCCGAGTGTACGCGCACCCACTAAGTGCGGCACCAACGCTGTGTGACTGTTTGCACGCGTTGCAGGACAAAGAGTTAGCTTGAGGTTCGTGGGTGTATGCAGATGCTTGGTGGGTTTGGAATGACGAGGCCCACGGCGCAGCTGTCGTGCACGACTTTGCCAATCCTGCATTCCTTCGGTCGCGCTTGGCTTTGGCGTATGCATATTTATTGATGTATCTTCTTCTATTCTCTGGGCGGCTCTGGGCGCGTCCACGACCCGCGGAGAAGTAACCGTCAAAGAAACCCTTGACCGGCCGTGAGGCGGGTCAAGAGGGTGTACTGCAGCTGCCGTATGAGACCAGCAGGATGACCGCGTGGCGCTCGCGACTCGGAACTTGGCTCAAATGACGAGGCCAGTCGCGCAGCTGTCGCCCAGCTGTCGAGTTGTAACGTTCCCAACCCCAACGATACCATGTTCAGCTGTGGCTATATAGCATAAGGTCGGGTGCTGTTAGCAGGAAAGCATCGGGAGTGTCGCATGCGAGCGGGTGGTGCCCGCGACGTCGCTCATTGCCTTTTGTGCCTTGTGCGTGCCGTGAGTCGAATTCCTCCGCCGCCAGAGGTCACTCGTGATCTCTCTTATCACACCGCGGGAAGCTGGTGCAGACGAGGACCATGTCTCTCGGGGTTCTTCGATGAACACCCTGCGTCTGCATTCCTGCTCACCTGTGTAGCATTGTACGTACATCTTGCTCTGTTCGTCAGTGGCGGGACGCAGGTCTTCGCCATGGCAAGCGGCGACTAGAGCAAGCGGGAGCCGACAAGGCTTTGGTACAAGGTGATGGACAGTGAGGTGCGACGACTCAGATACGTCAGGGGCTCGCGAAGCCGGGTACCGCCCTTGCCGAGGCGTGTGTGGGCATGCCATTGGGAAAGTCGCGTGACGTAAGCATCGGTGATATACCTCAAACAGGAAGCGCAGTCATACCGGGCATTGCGCGGGACCGGGGGCGGGCGATGAGAGATAGGGCATACTTGCCCATGCCCACGCCGTTTCCCGACGCCCCTTCCCGCGCCCCCCCTCAAGGTCCCAGACACGCCCGGACGGCCGCTGGCCGGCGGTGGAGCACTGCTCCATGGGTTGGATGGGGGCAAACCCCGATGTGTCGGTGCCCGCGGGCGGTAACAGCTACGAGGTGCGGCAGAAGGGGGACCATAGAGGGGAATAGGGGGAGTGGAGAGGAGACGAGAGGATCAAGAGCTTTAGGGTGAGGCAAGCAACAGCCGGTGGGACAGCTAGCGGGCGCGCCTCGTGGCCAAGGTGGACAGATGGAGGCGGGCCTCTCATGTGCTTTGGCCCTACCCTAAACAGGATGGAGTTTATTGTGGGCAGCGGGCTCGCGGGTAGCAAACAGGGCTTCGGCACGACCGGATCGCTGTTGGTCCCAGTCGGGCTTGCAGTTGACAGCATCTGGGTCACGAATGGAGTACCCCTGGTTGCCTGTGAGGGACAAGGGAGGGCAGGGGAAAAAGAGAGGCGCAGGGATGCCGATGAGGGGCAGGGTTGCAGCATTCCAGTAGCGTGAGCGCTAATCTTCTTGCCTTCTTGCTTCTCGTGTTTCTGCCGCAGGCCGGCCCCGCGGGGTTCAGTGTTTGAAGCAGCAACGGGCGCTGGCGGCCGTGGCGGGAGGCGCTGTCGGCCGAGGAGGAGGCGGAGTACGAGGCGGCGGCGATGCGGGTGGGTGGGCCCACGGGGCCGGGTGGCCACCGGATGGGGCTCGGCTTCAGGAGGCTAAGGGTGGGAAGGGGGGAGGCAGGAGGCTGCAAAGTTCAAGGTAACAATAACCGCGATCTTCATAGGGCTGCGGGCTTCCTGCATAAACTCGTTTGCGACGGGCCACGCTTACCAGTAGCAACCCTCGCCTCCCCGCCCCTTTCCCCTGGGTCCCCTCCGTAAGGAGCTGCGCCCCGAGTGCGCTGCCTGGATGGCAACGGGGCAGCCGCTGGACCCCAGGACCCTGCCGTGACGTTGACACGAAGTGCGTTGCTGTTGGGTTATGTCGTATTGAAGGCAGGATGCGTCCGGGAGCTTGAAGCACTGAAACCGGTCAGCCGCTGGAGCCCGGGGACCTGGCGTGAGGGGACGGGGTAGGCCATGGAGTCTGAAGTCACGCGCCTCAAGGCTGTCTGGCCCCGCTTGTGGAAGTTGAAGTGGGAAGCAAGCAACAAGGAGCCCCTGTGGCGACTTGCCATGGACGGCTATCCAGGATTCGGCATGCATCGAGCCCAGCTGGGCACAAGTGAAGTAGCCAGGTGCCCGTGTGGGCAGGCGATGAACCAAGGTGACCGGCTCCACCATTTCTGGTCGCGTGCGACAACAATGGCAGTGCGCACAAGATTGAGCGATGCTATTGGTCGGGCGGTGAAGAGGCATGAGGTTTGGTTGGTGCAGGCCCCCGCGGGCATTGCGCAGCAAGTTTGGGACGTGGTGTGCTTGGCCGCCGTGGGGGCCATGGAGCAAGCACGCAGGTACAAGTACGCGCATCGGGGTGCAGAGGGCCTAATTATGCAGTCCACGGGTTTACAATGAAGGATCCTCAAAAGAATCACAGCGCTGGACGCTGCGGCCGTTCGGCCTACTCCACGGCCGTTCGGCCTACTACACGGCCATTTTGCAGGCGAGGGCGCTGGCAAGGGGAGAGCTGGAAGCGCACCTTCAGTGCTTTGCCGGGGTGGGGCCGGCCCCGTCGGATTGGGACACGGTGTCTGAGGACCTCCCCTTTTTGGCCGTGACCGAGGAGGGAGATGTGCGTTACATGCCCCACGTTGAGGTGATGCATAGTCTTCACTAGATCTCGTTTGGAGCCCGGGTAGGGGCCCTGCCGTCCCTCATTGTAACCACCGAGGACTGGCGTGACCTGGTGGGAAAGTGGGCTGCCCCTGGGGTCTGTCGTTGCCAGGGGAGGTCGCTGCCCTTGGTCTTTGCGATTATGAACGCAAAGAGCTGGGAAACACTGGGTTGCGCCCGGGATCTGTCAATGCGGCTACCAATATGAACTTGGAGTGCTGGGGAGCACACCCGGCTGCCACCGGCGAGCATTACGACACTGGTGAGCAGGGCAGCGCAACGATCTTTCGTGGACGAGTGAGGTACTGCGCGTACCCCGGGTGGGTAGGGTGGGTTGCGATGCAGGGGGGCGGGCAGGATGGGGGCAGGGTTTGGGGATACTGTGGCGAGGCAGGGCCAGAGCGCCAGACGCTGGAGGTGCAAGGACCCTCAAGCACCCCACGCAATGCGCGACAGCGCCGGGTCGTGGTTGCGAGCCGCGGTTGTGGGTGGACGACCCTCAAGTGTCAGATGTCCATGTCACTGTCACAGGTTGGCCAGAGCGATATGGCCTGCTATGGCGCTGCGCGCACCCGGAGCCCCTCGTGCAGCTGTCGCCCAGCTGTCGCGCACGACTTTGCCAAACCTGCAGCCCTCCGGTCGGGCTTGGCTTCGGCCTGCGTAGGCTGTTGATTGTTGTCTTTTGTCATCTATCCTCTGGGCGCGGCCACCGGCGGGAGACGTAACCGTCAGAAACCCTTGCCTAACTGCGCAACGTTGCCACCCATGGGGTAACGAGCATCCGGTCAGTTGTCATAGGTCAGTTAGCCTAGGTCAGTTGTCATATGCACGGGCGGGAACGTTGTTCGCGTCGATCGCGTGGCGCCCGTGCAGAACCTGGCTACTCCTTGCCTCAAAAACACCCTGCATTGTGTAAAAGTGTTGTCTAGAAGCCCCTGTTGCGGGCATTTCGCCAGCGAGACCACAAGACATTGCAGAGAGGCGAGGTCCATCGCGGTGACAAGCCTTCTACCTCCGCTTCTACCAGCCTGTCGGCCTGTGTAGCTCTCACACGTGTGGCCCTGCCCCTGGGGACGCCGGTTATCGCCATGGCAAGCAGCGACTGGAGCACGCGGGAGCCGATAAGGCTTTTGAACTTTGCGATGAACAGCGAGGTGGGACAACAGAGACGCCAGACCGCAATTACCGCACAGATTTGCAAGTGGCTCGCGAAGCCCGGGCACACACCCTTGCCGAGGCGTGCGGGAATGCCCCGCCCTGCCCCCGACCCCTCTCAGGTGTGGCTCAAGTTCAAACACCGCCCCGACGACATCGTCATCACAACCTATGCCAAAAGCGGCACCACCCTCGTCCACCAGGTGTGGCCACAGCCCGCCGCCGTGCCGTGGAGCCACGCCCGTGGCTCCGGCCCCGCCGGCCACGTCCAGCTGCCCCCACACACGACTAACACTCCAACCTCCCCTACGACCCCTCCTGTCGGGGGTTGCGGTACACCTGCACCCATGCTCAGAAGTGCCACACCGTGAACCTCTCGCCCGGCCGCGTCTCCCCTGCCCCCAGCTTGTGGGGCAGCTCATCTCGGGCGGCGACCCCGCCTTCAACGCCGTTGGCGCCTGCCCCTGGCTGGAGTTCCGGCCCGCGATGGACGGCCGCCAGGAGAAGTTGGAGGCGCAGACGCACCGGCGTTTCATCAAGTCACACCTGCCCACCACCTCTCTGTGAGCAGAAGAAACGGAAATGGTTTAGGGGATTGGGCGTCCCGCGGGGACGCCTTTCTGTGCGGCACGCCCCAGCGACGTACCGCCGCAGCGTCCCGCCCAAAAGCCGCTCGCAAAGCCTCCAGCCCCCGGTCACGTGTGCCAAACCGCCCCCGCTGCCCCCAGGCCGTACGACCCCAACGTACGGTACCTATACATCTGCCGTGACGGCCGTGACGTGGCGTGGTCGCTGTACAACCACTACGCCCAGGCGAGGCGGGGCGCTCGATTGGCGAGGGCCGAGGCTATGGCTAAAAGGGACGAGGCCCGAGCGGGACCACAACCTCCGGCCATGGGGACGAAGGCACCGGTCTGCCCTCCAGCCGCCGGTTGGCATATAGCAGGAAGCAGGAGCTTGCCTGGGGACGCACGGGGGGCGCTCCAGCCTCCACTGCTGGCATTGAGTCCTCGCTCCTGCCCCCTGATCCCTCGTACACAGCTGCGCGAGGAAGCCTGGGAGAGACTGGCGGACGCAGGGCCGGGCGCTGGGCCGGGTCTGCCCCGGTTCGACCCCTCGGTGGACCCTCGGCAATTCGTGAGTGATGTGACTTGGGGACGCGAGTGCGCGCAGCAGTGCGGCGCAGCTTCCCTCACTCACCCGCACCCCCTCACAACGCGCAGTTCCTCAACTGGCTCCGCGGCGACGGCGCCCCCTGGTGGCCCTACTTCAGCCACGTGCGCTCCTGGTCAGTATGCCATGGGGTGGGGTGGGGCCCTGCGGACTGTACACATGGCCGCCGTGTGGGGCTGGACCGGGCCTGGAGCGTGGGGCGCAGGCGGTGACGAGCAGGCACTTCTGTTGTGAGGCCAGGTCCTTTGCTGGTGTGTTGCCTCACCCGTCCTCGCCTGCCAACCTTGTCCTTTGGTGACTGAAACCCGCGCTCGCCACCCACCCCTTGGTACCAACAGGTGGCAGGCGCGGCACCTGCCCAACGTCATGCTGGTGCACTTCGCGTGGGTGGAGTGGGAGGGAGGGGGCAGAATAGGGAGAGGGCTCGCCCTGCTCTAACCCCCTAGGCGTTGCGGCACACAGGGGCGTGGGCAGGATAGGGTCCTGCTGCGCACTGCGCCAGGGTGCGGTGGAGGAGTGCTTGGCGCAGAGGGGTTTTGGGGGTCGTCGGCCGATGCGACGGAGCACAGGGCGAGGGGCGCCATGCCGCACTAGTGGCTCCCTAGGGCCCCCCTGCTGCAGCCCTTCACTATCGTGCTGTTGCCTCCCGGCCGCCCCCCAGCAACCTGCGCTCGGACCTGGCGGGGGAGGGGAGGCGCATCGCCGCCTTCCTGGGCATCCAGGTGGGGTGGGGTGCCGTGGGGAAAGCCCCGGGAGGCAAGTCTTGTGAACTGGGAGGTGCGAGACACGGTATGGTGGCCTCCGCTCATGCCGTTTCCCGTCGCCCCTTCTCCCGCGCCCCCAAAGGTCCCGGAGGAGCGCTGGCCGGCGGTGCTGGAGCACTGCTCCATGGATTGGATGAGGGCGCACCCCGAGGTGTCGGTGCCCGGGGCCGGCAAGAGCTACAAGGTGCGGCAGAATTGGGGCCACAGAGGGGGAGAGGAGAGGAAAGGAAAGTTGAGGAGCCAGAATTGCAGCCTCTTGGCCAAGCGGCACTGTGCAAACCTGTGGCCACCTTAACCGCGCACGGCTTGATAACTCTTGGTGCCTGGCGAGCGAGCTCTTACCCTCTTGCCCGCTGTTACGGTAGCATCTGTTTCACGCACTGGTGACCGCTGGTTGCCCTTGCGAGCGAGCTCTTGCCCTCTTCTGCTGCAGGACGGCCCCGCGGGGTTCATCTTCCAGGGCACCAACGGGCGCTGGCGGGATGCGCTGTCGGCCGAGGAGGTGGCGGAGTATGAGGCGGCGGCGGTGCGGGTGGGTACGCCACGCTTTGAGCCGGGTGGCCACCGGGTTGGTCTCGGCTTTAGGAGGCTGAAGTGAAGGGGCAGCAGGAGCTGCAGGCTTCCCTTGCGGGCCCGGGCCTATTTGCAACGCACTCTTCCCCCTGACCCCTGCCCGCAGGAGCTGGGCCCCGAGTGCGCTGCCTGGATGGCAACGGGGCAGCCGCTGGACCCCAAGGGCTTGCCGTAACATGAAGTGGGTTGCAATCTGGATGTGTCGTTGTTAAGGCAGGATGCGTCCGGGAGCTTGAAGCACTGAAACCGGCCAGCCGGTGGACCCCAGTCCTCGGGTTTACAATGAAGGATCCTCAAAAGAATCACAGCGCTGGACGCTGCGGCCGTTCGGCCTACTCCACGGGCCTTGCCTCCTGCAAGACCTAGAACTGCGCAAAGCGCGACCATCAACCGCCTGGGGCTTGACCCCGCCCGTAACTGGGCCATAGAACCGCCCATCCCCTAAGGGTACCCCTGCCGCATCCAGCCCCCCCCCTCACGAAACAGGATATCCGCCCCAGGGGCATGCTGTCAGGAGCGAATGCTTATCCGCGGGACCTCAGGGACCTGCCGTAACACGTAGAGGGGCGCCAATGTGATGTGTCGATTCGTCTGTGAACTTAAGAACACTGGCAGGCACGGCACCGCAGAGACCTACCGTGATGTTGTGACGTAGTGGGCTGCCCCTCGGCGCTGCCGTTTCCAGGGGAAGTCGTTGCGCGGGGTCTCTGCGACCGTAAGCTCAAAGCGCTGGGGAGCAAAGGTTTCCACCAAAAATGTTTCGTGACGAACTGAAGTACATCGGACTGGGTGGGCGGGAGGGTTCGGTGCCTGAGGGCAGGATGGGGGCAGGGTTTCGTTGGGGGTACTGTGGCGAGGCGAGGCTAGGGGCTAGCGGTGCCAGGGCGAAGAGATCAACCGGGGCTCAAGCTCCCTCTGGGCATAAAGAGAGGGGCTCGGTAGGGCGAGATGCGACTGTGCCTGAAAGTAAGGAGAGGGGCAGGAGACGTGGCTGGAGACGGAGTGGTAATGCCAGCGGTTGGCGTGCCGTCGCTTCGAGGCGCCGAACGGCCGAAGGCCCGGGGGACAGCTGCTCGCGTCCCCCCTCGCTAAGGTTGGTTACCCCGCTAAGGTTGGTTACCCCGCTGCCGACAGAGTGGTAATGCAAGCGGTTGGCGTCTTGGCATGGCGTCGCTTCGACTAGTGGCGAAGGCCCGGGGGACAGCTGCTCGCGTCCCCCCTCGCTGCTCGCGTCCCCCCTTCGTCTCGCCTTGCGCACCTGCTTAGCCCCGCTGTGTTTGCCTGCCTGCAAGTACTGTACCTTACGCGCGGCACGCTCACGACGTGCACGGCAACCAGAATGGCAACACGCGCGAGCGCTGCCAGCACAGCACTTCTGCTTGCCCCGCTGATCCTGCTGCTCTGCCTGCTCGCGCCGCCCTGTTGGAGCCTCGCGAGCGGGTCCCAGGCCCAGGCCCAGGCCGCAGCCGACCTGGGCAACTGGGGCTCGCCGGGCAGACTAGCGTCGGGCCGGGACGACTCCGGCCCCCCGGCACGGTGTCTGCCGCCCCCCTCTCCCCCCGACCTGGACTCCCCGTACGACGTGTACGACACGCTGCTCGTCAACGCCCTCACCTACCTCGCCGAAAGGGTGAGTTGGGAGGAGGGAGCGAGGGAGTCATGCAGAGGGCACAAGGAAGGGATGCCCCCCTCCTGTGCCCCCCCCCCCCGCCTCTCCGCGGGTATGTGTGCCCTGCGTGGTTTGCTTCCGTGCTCCTTGTGGCCGCTCGGGCCCTCGCCCCACACCCTCCAACCCCTCCCGTCCCCACCCCTCTTTGCCCTATCTTTGGCCCCCTTAACCCCTGCCCCGCCCATCACGGTGACAGAGCGGCGCCCAGCCGCTCTTCCCCATGATGAACGCCCTCTCCCTGGCCGCATGGGACGCGGTCTCGCCCTACGACTGCGCCGCCCGCCCCATCATGGACACCGGCATCCCCAGGTGAGCGCTCCCTCCCTCATTCCCTCCCTACAGCAATCCCTCTGCCCCCCTGCCCTGAGAGCAGTCCCTGACTCCCCTCAAACGTTCCCCCCTCGTGGCAGCCTACGCGCTCCCCCCCCACCGCTCCCCTCCCTTCCTCAAACCCTGCTGTTCCTCCTCTCTCACTTGCTCCCTGCCTCTGCCTGAGGGTGCTTCCTTCGCGCTGGCTGCACAAGAGGGAGGAGCGGAGAGGGGGCATGGGCACCCGGCGGACCAACCTCGCGCCTGCTGCTGCCTCGCCCCATCCACCCGGCTATCCCTCAGGCGCCCGCCCCCCCAGCGCACGCAGCGGCACCGCAACCGGGCCGTGGCCTCAGCCCTGCTGCACCTGCAGGCAAGCACGATGCTCACTTGTCGCTCGCTGCAATCCCCGAACTTTCTCTCAAACTTGACGTCTACCAGGCGCGCGCGTGAATGATAGCTTCCCCCCCTACAAAATACACACGCCTAACCGCTTCCCCCGGTACCCACACACGCAGGACCTGGTGGACCCACCGCTGGCCGCCGTCTCACGGCATCTGATGGCCGCAGCCACCCCCGCCGGCGCCTTCCTGCTCAGCCCCAACTGCTCTGGGGCTGGTGTGGCCACGTACGACACACCTGAGTGCGTGGGCCGCCGCGCGGCGGAGACAGCGTACGACCAAATCAAGGTGCGTACCAGGGGACGGTTCCCGTACGTTTACGTCGGAATGGTGGCGGCTATCCGCTACCCCGTCGACATCGTAACAACACATCACCACATGGCCCATTGCCCATACCTCACTACCTGCCCGGCAGGCCTCCGGCTACAATCTGGACGGCAAGCTCTCACGGAGCTTCAACGCCGCACCCTTCGAGGTGGGCTCCGGCACTGGGTAGCGCTGGCGGCGGCCCGCGCCCTCGGGCCTCACATCCCGCCCTACGTCCCCCGTGCCGCTTCACAACTGAACCCGCCTCCCCCCCAGGACTACACGGGCTATGTGCCACGTAACACGCCCTGGGAGCTGAGCCACAGGTGCAACTGGCAGCCTCTGCACATGACGGATGGAGGCGGCAAGGTACGACTTGCGAACGTGCCTGCCTGTGTGCATGGATGTGGGATCCCGAAACTTCCTTTGACTGATGTCGTACACTGCCGTCCTGCAGTTCTGGATCCAGTACCCCCTGCTGGCACACCTGGGCAGAGGCAACGGTGCCGCTATGACACTGGTCAACAAGTCTGAGGTGATGAACAGGTCAGCTGGTGGCGAAGGGGGGGCATCCCGCAACCGGTCATGGTGCCATGAGGTCATCTGAGGAGGGGCAATCACTTGAAAGGTCATGGTACCATAAGGGTGCCAGAGCGGGACAGGGGAAGGTGCCGAGTGTGCTCGCTTTATTTGTCGCCTTGCGTCGCCCCTCCACACAGGTCTGTGCCCATGTGGGACTGCGAGCACCCCACTGTGTATAAAGCCGAGGTGCGTCCGAGGATTGGTGTCTCTTGACTACATAGCCTGCACCCACCGCAAGCATGGTGCCCTAACCTTCTCGCCCTGCCATCAGCTCACCACACCCTGTCCTGTCGGCCACGCTTCCTCGTCATGTCCGCGCCCTCCGCCTTGCACCTCGTCGCCCGACTCGCCCCAACACTCGCCCTCCCTGCGCGCCCGCAGGTGGACGAGGTCCTGGCCGCCTCGGCCGCCCTCAACGACACCACCAAGGCCGTCACCGAGTTCCTGGGCGGCCTGCCCTGGTGGCTCCTGGCCATGCAGCAGCTGAGGGCGCCCCGCAGCTGGAGCACCACCGACCTGCTGGCATTCAACCTGGTGCAGGTGCTGCAGGTGAGGGGCGTGCGTGAAGGATGAGGCCCGTGAGGGGCGAGGTGGGCTTGGAGCTTTAGAGACATTCTGTCGGGGGAGGCATGGTGGGGACAAAGTGTCTCAGTAAGGAAGACTGCGGGCTCACTGGCTGATGTTCTGGTCTGGGGGCTCAGCTCGTGCGCTCCATGAGCTATTCAGCTTCGCCCTCCCGCGCCTGGTGTCCAGACCGATGCCCTGGTCCTGGTAATGAAGGAAAAGTACGTGTACGACGCAGTGCGCCCCGTCAGCGCCGTACGTTGGCTGTACGGCAACACAAACGTGACGGCGTACGGCGGATCTGGGGTCGGCACCACTAGCATGCCTGCCAGGTGGGTGCACGTCCAGGCAGGGCCTTCAAGCGCAGGTGGGCTGGTGCCTCAGCACTCCAATGGACCTGTGCCTCGATACGTCTTTCTATGGGTTCACGCCCGCAGGGACTGGCTGCCGTACCTGAACGCTCAAGAGCCTGAGTACCCGTCCGGCACCGCCTGTTGGTGCCGCCTCTTCACAGAGTGCGTCGAGGGCATGCGAAGCTCGGGGCAGCTGTTGTAGGCCCTGCCCGCCCTCAGGGCGTGGCTGAGAGCCGAGACCGAGCGGCTTGTACCCCTCAACCTAGCTAGTCCTTAAGTGCTGCCGCATCCGCCCACGCCCGATGCCCCGACCCATGCCCACGCCCCAGGTGGCTGCAGCTGTGGCAGGGCGGCGCCGAGGCCATCACCCCGCCCATCATTTTCGGATGGCCCAAGGGCTGCAGCCTTCGCGAGCCAGAGGCCAGCCCCGCCGCCGACACCTACTTCCCGCTCCTTACCATGGCGCACTTCCGAAAAACTTGCCAGGACGCGCGCGTGATTGGCGGCGTGCACTTCCGGGCCGGGGTCAAGGCCGGGGACGAGCTGTGTGCGGGCCTGGCCGGGGGCGTGTGGGGCAAGGTGAAGGCGCTGTACCCCAAGCTCGCCGGCGGCCAGTGTCCGAGCAAGTAAGATGTTGTGGTGCATCATGTGCACAGTTATGCATGTGCCCGGTTGTGAGGACCCAGTGTCAGGCAGGACTTGGCACATACATTGAGAAGGTTGGCAGGGCGAGCAGGCTCCGGCGAGTGCAGTAAGTAAGACCCCGGAGGCGGCAGGCGCTGAGGTATGGTGGGGCAGGGCCAGTACTGGTACTCGTTGAGGGCGAACCAGGTCCAATCTCCACAGTTGCGCTTGCATGCGAGGAGTTCTCGGGCAACCGCGAACATCCGCGACCAGGTCGGGAAACCGGGCATCCGAGGTCGGATGCACTTAAGCGTTTTGCATCCTGCGAAGACCAGGCTGGAGCTGAGGTGGTGGTGGAGTGAAGGCGTGGGGCCGCGTGGAGCGAGCTTTGGGTGAGGGGGGCGGCGGGGTCCAGCAGGGTTTCGCTCGCACCGGCACGCGGTTGATGGCTGAAGGCCTTCGAGCTTCGGTGCAAAGCGTAACTGTAATTTATCTCACCTACCACAAGCTTATTGTTTAGAAGCTCAACTTATTCGCGATACAGAGTTTAGGCCTCGCGACATGTAGAGAGAGACGCACATCAGCGAGCAGTATGGCCAGCAAGGAAGGCGCATCCTTTGACTGGTGTAGCTTCTTCGCTCTCTTCTGGAACGTGCGTTCTGGGCGACGGGGAGGCGCGGCTCCGCGCGCTGCGAGCTAAACATCGCTGTTTGGCACCGACCGCAGGACAAGGGATTAAGAGCCAGAATCAACATACCGGACACAGTGCTCTTCCGCTATGGCCAACTATCGGCTTGGTGGGCCACGAACAAGGTGCGCAGGAATGAGCGCTCGGCAAGGGCGAGACTGGCATCAGGCCGCGCGCCTAGTCGCTCACCCCTGGGGCTCATGGCTGCGCAGGAGGGCTATGTGCAGCGGCACGCCAGCCACAACACGGGCATGGAGGCAATACGGCGGAGATTCTGCCAGGTGGCTGAGTGCGACGACGCAAATTACAGCCGCTATGTTTCCATCGTGCGCTCAGGTGCGCAGTAGGCTCGGTTTCGGGAACGCCAAGCTGGCGGTGGGGCGCCAGGGGGGCCCGGAGGGTGGGGGTTCCGGGTTCGTGCCACCGGGCGTACAAGCACGCGGCCACGTAGAGGCTGCTGCAGCGGCGGGAGACGCAAGTCTGCTGAAGGTTACAGAGCCATGCACCTCACGAGCTACGCGTCTACGGCTCGCACTCCCTCGCTGACCTGCCCGCTTCGCTACATCCCTGACTCCAAACTAGGGGACGGCCAGCCGCAGCTGCTGCGGCTGCAGGCCTTCAACCAGCTCACTGAGCTCCTGTCGGACCGGATAGAGGCGGGACACACCAACGTGTCACCCGAGGTGGAGACGCCGCAGGTGCTGCAGGCGTTCATCCAGGTGCGCCCGGCGGGACGCTGGAGCCCCCGTGCCTTGCCCCACAGCGCAAGGGCGCACGGGTGGAGCCAGCCCGCGCACATTGGTGGAGCGCGGGGCTGAGGGTGGTGGAGGGCTGTGGGCCCAGAGACGGAGATGCGTATCTATCGGGAGGAGGCGTGCGTGGGTGGGAGGGTGGGGCGTGCTGGTGCCCGGGGCCGAGGGGCTGGCGGGCCCTGCAGGGAAACCATACAGGCGCGGCGGTGGGCACATAGCATGCGAAAGGCAAGCCCGAGTTCCGGGGCCTGGGCTACCAGCACTGCGCATAGCACGTGAGAACCCCCCACTTCACCAAAACCACCTGCACGCACCCACCCTCGGGTCCCCCACAGCCCCTGAACGACATTCGCTACGTCACCACCTACATCGGCGGCGGCGCGGCCAACATCACGTGCCACACCTTCCAGCGAAAGTACAGCCGGCGCTACGTGGCTCAGGGCTCGCCGCTGCCCCCCGGCGCCAGCGACTCAGCGGCGGCGGCGGACGCGGCGGCGGCCTTCTACCCCCAGGCGCAATTTGATGAGGAGACGGCCGACCCTTCCACGGGGCAGGGGGCGGTGGACCCCACGCTCAAGGTGGGCGCTTGGCACATGGCGACCCACATGGGGCCAGGGCAACGGAGCCGGGGGGATTGGAGGGCGGCTAAGAGGCCTTTGTTGCTGTGCCGCAACTGTAAGCAGCGCTCAATTTTGCAGCCTTTAGGTTGATGGCCTGCCGATGGTAGTAGAACGGAAAACGCTGCTGTAAAGCCGTTGTTTGGCCATCCGCAGATGGAGTTCCGAAAGCTGACGTCACACCTGGTCAAGTACATTGAGAAGGCGCACAGCCTGACGCTGGCGGGCATCGTGGTGGAGTGGATCCGGGACGCGTACGGCAAGATCTACCTGCTGTCCGTACTGCGTACGGAATGGGCGACCAACGGCTCGGGCCACGGCGGCGGCAGCCTCGGCGCGGCCAACCTCACGGAGGAGCCCGTGGAAGTCGAGGAGTCGCTGCCGCCGCCGCCGCCTCCCCCTGCGCTCTCCTCCTACGACGCTTACGGCGCCCAGGCGGAGCCCTCCTCGGGGTACGGCCCGCAAGGCGTGTCCTCTGCGTGGACCTCCCCCTCGCCGCCGCCCCAGGGCACGAACCCGTCGGGCAGCCCCATCTACGCGCCGCCGCCGGCGGGCGTTACGCTGCCCTCGCCCAACCGAACCACGCTCCTGATGGCCGGCACGTCCGGCCTCAGCCGACCCACATCGGCTATTGCGGCGGACGTGGTCCGGGGCCCAGGGGTGCCGGGCGTGGGCGCAGGCACGACCATGTCCAACCTAGCGGGGTATCCGGGCGGCAGCAGGGCGGCGGGCCTGTCGGTGACGGTTGGGAACACGTGGCCCTCGCACCAACACGAGTCCCAGCTGGGCTCGCCCACGGGCCTCGGCGGCTCGGCCCGCGCCGCCTTCGCCGCCGGGCCGCCCTCTCCCTCCGGCTCCACCGCCGGCCTCAACATGTCGTACCGGGGCGCCGCGCCGTACGGCTACTCGCCGGCGCATTCGTACAGCGGCGTACCGGCGCCGGGCCAGAGCGCCGCCGCCGCCAGCATGCAGGCTTCCGTACATTCCAATCGTATCCAGTCGGCCCGGCCGGCCCAGTCCACCCCTATGGCCGAACGCAACAGCGCCAACTCGGGAACCCCCGGCAGCGTCGGCAGCACCGCGGGCAGCAGCGGCGGCGCGCGGCCGCCTCGGCCCGGATCCTCTCCTGTGGCCTTTGGCCGTACCGCCAACACCTCCCCGCTCCGCAACTCGGCGCTCAATCCCGCTCCCGTACCCGGCGTGATGACGTACGTGGGCGAGCGCTCGCCCTCGCCCACGCACGGCAACGCGTACGGCAACGGCATGCCGCCGGCGGCGCTGCCCATATACACGGGCTCGTCCACGCCGGGCGTTAGTGGCGGCGGGGCTGGATCCGGCGGCGGCGGTGGCGGCAGTACGATGCGTACGGCCTCGCCCGCGCGGTCACGGCCGGCCACGGGCGGCGGTACGGGGCACGTGAATGCGGGCGCACGTGGCGCACCGCTGATGATGCAGCAGATGACGCGGGATCTGGAAAGCGCACGTGACCAGCTGATGCTGCAGAACCACATGGCAGAAGCCAGCGCGGCCAAGGTGCGCGGAGCTCGGGGGCATAGTATTGCCATCACGGGGGCGGGAACAGTCGCCGGGCGGCGGAGGAGAGCAGGTGACCAACCTTGCCCAACCACCAAATACCAACCGCTGACCACCAACCGCCAACCGCCCCACCAGGTACGGCAGCTGGAGCGGGAGAAGGAGCTCATGGTCCTGGCCTTCGACCAGCAGACCTCGGACCTGCGCTCCAGCCTGCTGGTGGCGCGGCAGGACCTGTCGGCGGCGCGGGCGGAGGCGGAGGAGCAGCGCAAGGTGGGGCCGGGCCCTGCGGGCTGGTGTGTACTGTGGTGTTGGTGTTAGCGAGCGCCAAGCCGCCTCCAACTGGACTCGACTCTACATCGTGTCCTCTGGGTGTGCGGTCGCGGACCCCCTGGTCCCCTCCCTCATCCACTTCCCCCCTTTCGCTACCCCGTGCCCCTCCTCCTTGCTCTCCCCTCACCTTCACTGCCCCCCTCTTCCCCCCATCTTTCCTTTCGCTCTCCAATGCTCCAAAACTCTCCCTCCCCTGCACCCCCCAGCGCGCCGACGAGGCCGAGGCCCGCGTCACGGAGCTGGAGCAGCGCAACCACGCACTGCAGTCCACGCTGGACGGGGAGCGGGGCACGGTCATGGCGGCGCTGCGGGAGTGCCACCAGCGGGACGAGAACATCAAGGCGCGCGGGGAGCAGCTGGAGGAGGAGGTGCTGAGGCTCACGGAGCGGCTCAAGTGGGTGATCGGGATGGGTTGTTGAGGGCTGGGGTGATGCGATTGCTTGGGAGATATGTGGGGGAAAGCGAGAACGCTGCCAGCTTGGGATGGGGGTGTGGGGTGGCATGAGAGGTGCTGCGACTCAAGGCGGGGTGGGAGGCGACTTGTGCGAGGGTCCTGAAGGGGGTAGCAAGGGCTGTCAGGGGAGGACCCTGGGCTTGCCCGCAGGCCAGCGCATGCCATCTCACCTCGTGCGCCGCGTGCGCCGCGTGCTGCTCCCGCCCGCAGGGAGGAGTCCACCGCCGTGGCAGCGCTCAAGCGGCAGCTGATGCAGTTCTCCGACATCGCCGAGCGCTACGCCACCACGCTCAAGGAGGGGGACATGGAGCCGGGCATGCAGGCGAGGCCGCGGGAAAAGCGGGGAGATGGAGGGAAGGGCAGGGCAGCTGCACAAGCGCTAGAAAGGGAATGACGCAGGAGCAGAGCCACGCGGTTGGACGAGAGCCGTATTGTATGCGGGCCTGGAGGCGACTTCGCACTCTGGGCCGGATGCCGGCAGCTCGAACCGGAGTGCTGCGTTGTGTGCCTACCCGCGGAGCCTTGACCCCTGTCCCGTGCCGCCCGCGTGCCCTGTGTGCCCCGCCACGCAGGAGGTCCTGGACCGAGTGCAGAAGCTGTTTGTGGGGCAGACCAACCCCTTTGGCGAGAGCTACGCGGTGCAGAAGGTGCTCAACCACTACCACGGGGACCTGCGGGCCGTGTTCCTGTACTACGCCCAGGTAAGGGCATCCGGGGGGCGGAGTGCGGGGCTTGGGGGGCCAAGCTAGCGGACACGAAGAGCTGACTTTCTAGCGTTTCGGGTCATGAATCAGGGGGCCACCATGCTCCTCCCTGAGCGCCTGTGCCTTGCGGCTCCGTCGTTTGAAGCTCACTTGTCCACACCCCACCGCCTGCTCCTCCCTGCAGCTGGAGAACAACTTCGCCGCCTACTGGCCGCCCGGCCTGGCCTTCCAGCAGTGGATGCTCTTCTGCAAGGAGACCGAGACCAGCGACCCACGGGCCAACAGCCGCGTGTCGGGCGTGTCGCAGCCGCACAAGATGCTGCACCCGCGCGATTGCGAGGTGGGGCGTCGGCCGCGCTAGGGGTTGTAGTTGCAGTTGCCATTGGCCTTGACCGTGGCTTGAGTGTATCGGCCCGACGTTCGTGCGACCAGCTGCCGCCCTCACACCTCATCTCATCCCCCGTCACTCACACTCTCCACAGCGCCAGCGAACCGCCCGCCCATGCGCCTTTGCTTGTGCCCCTTACAAGCCTGACCCTTCTCCCCCCCCCTCCCTCTCCCCCATCACCTCCCCCCCTCTTCCCTCAGGCCATCTTCCGCGCCTACGCCAAGCTCGACCCCAACGCCATCAACACATCCGCCCCCGTGCTCTCGTACGAGGGCTTCCTGTCCGCCATCATCGACGCCGCCTTCCGCGTCAAGCGCCTCGACAACCCCTACCTTTCCGAGGCGCTGCGCGAGTACATCCTGGTCTACGTGTCGCGCGCGTCCAAGATGTCGCCGGCGGGGCTGCGGCGCGGGCAGATGCGCGACGCGTGAGTGCCTGGGTGCTGGGTGTCTCTAGCGCACCAGACCAATGATGTCGGCCTAGCGAGTGCTTTGAAAATGCCTTGGAGCTTGAGTAAACTCGAGGAAGGGCGCGGGAAGGACTGTAGTTGGGCAGGTAACATCGGTAGTAGTTGTACTTGCCGCGGAGGATGAGCAGTTCCGAAGGCGCGTTCGAAACTGCTCAGCCTCCGGGGCCTCTACAACTACTACCGATGCTACCTGCCCAACTACAGGCCTCAGGAGAGCCCGGCCCAACGAGGGTGTTGCGCTGGGGGTCCCGCTCTTGGTGGCATGGAGCCTGGTCAATGCAATCACACAGCCGCGCCGCTTCCCCCGCCCCGCCCGTGCTGCCCCGCAGGCTGGAAGGCACCAAGACCGGCCCGGAGCCGTCTCCCGGCGGCACCATCGCGTCCAAGTCCGTGACCAAGGCCAAGAAGAAGGCCACCATCGCCCGCGACGTCCGCGACCGGGACCACGCGCTCGCCTCCGCCGTGCGCACCACCACAGGCATCCCCAGCTCGGGCGGCAGCCTGGCCGCCAGCCGCCCCGGCTCCGCCCTCAGCCGCAAGGCCTCCATGCTCCATGGCGCCATCGAGCAGGACCTGGCGGTGGCGCTGGGCGCGTCGGGCAACCGGCTGCACGCGTAACGAGCGGTGATGCGGTGGCCCTTGGGGCGTCGGGCAACCGGCTCGTGCTTAGGAGCGGCGGCGCTGGGCGCGTCGGGCTACCGGCTGCATGTGTGAGAGCGGCGGCGCTTGGAGCTTGGGGTGACCGGCCTCACGCGAGGGCGCGGGGTGCCTGAAGCGGTGGCCCTCTTGGCGTTGGCGAGGAGGGAGGGTCCTGTGGCTTGTGCAGCCTGCACGAGCCAGGGCGGCGGGCAGCGTTGGGGTGTTCAGAGAGGCCGTCCGGGCGAGCTGTGGCTGAGTTCTGAGTTCGTTAGGATGGCGGTTGGGGAGGTGGTGTGTGGGTGCGCGGGGTGCCGCTTGAGGGGCGGTGAGCATGTTGGACTCGCGAGTGGCTTGTTGCCGTGCATTTGGGAGGCAGGGCAGGCGAACGGGGGTAGGGAGCAAGGTCTCGACCGGAGGCCTCCGGCCGTTCGGCGGGCAGCGTGATGCATGTGATCAGGGGGACATGTCGGGGGGAGGGGGACTCTGGACTACCTGGAGCATACGGCAAGTCGGTGGGAACGAATAAGGGTGTTCGACCGAGACGCTGTGGTGGGGGTGTATATGAGGAGGCGGGGAGGCGAGTGGACGACAAGGAGACGACGGGAGTTCTTACGCCCGTTGGGCAGTCAGCGTCACAGCGTGATGCATGAGCAGGGGAACTTCGGGGGAGGGAGAGGACTCTGGAGCGTATGGCGACACCTTGATGAGACTGGAGGTGGGGCGGCTAGGGCTAGTGCAGTGTCACGGGAAGAGGAAGCACATAATGCAGCTCATGGTGCCGATTGGTCTTGCTGGTTGACAGAGGGACAGTGGTGGGGGTGCGTCCAGCAAGTGGGGATGAAGTCAAGGGAGTCTTACGAGCGCTTTACTCAGCGCTGTGTGGGGTATGCTGCACGACGGTTTGCAGGCGTAGTTGCTAGGGGTGCGGTCGAAGATTCATTCGGTAGTCACGTCTTGGGGTAGGCAGGATGTTCTGATTGCGGTACGGCCTCGATTTGACGGACATTACCCACATGAGTAAGCGCAATCCCAACATGATGCCTCTCTGCTCACCTATACCACATTACCCTTACTTCCCCACAACATCAGCGCCCCACCACCACAACTTGTCTTCGCACGGGAGCCCCGAATGCACAACTCCCGGTGCCTAGTCCGTCCGTCCCAACGCTTCTACCTAAGAGGTCCTCTCCCGTCCGCTGCGCCGCGACGCGTGGTCAGGACCTGCCTGCCACCAGACCAAAACCCGAATGCATCCATGCCATTGCGGCCATCTCTCGTGCACAATGCCCTGGCAGCGCCCCGCGCTGCTCACCGCAACTCGGCTCAGCACCACCGCAGGCAGCTGGCTTCTGCCGCGCTGCACCCTCGCGGACTGTGGCCACCCCAGGTCCAAGTGTCCAGCCCAACCTCCGTGCAACCTGCGCTCCTTCCCCTTTCACAACCTAAAGGACATCAATATGCGGGGCCCCTGGCGCCCTGTAGCGCCGTCCCTCCTGCACCACGTCTCCGGCTCGAGCCTTCCCTCCGACTCCAGGCCAAGCCTGCCGGCCGTGCCGGACCAGACCTGCCTCGCACACAATCTATCTGGCCAGCCAGCCGGACCGCGGGCCCCAGGAACGCGGCTACACCGCCCCACTGCCCCGCCATCCCTCTTCTTCGCCCGTCGGGCTGGCGCGCCTTGCCCGCCTCCCTCACTCGCCCGTGTACTGCGGCTTGCGCTTCTCCGCAAAGGCCTTGAGCCCTTCCAGGCGGTCCCGCGTGGGCAGCAGCTGCGCGTACAGAGCCTCCTCCATGGCGAGGCCCGTGTGCAGATCCACCTCCAGGCCCCGGTTCACGGCCGCCTGCGGACACGGGCGTCGGAAAGGGCAGGGGGCCAGCGTCAACCGAGGGGGCACGGGCATTGCAGGTCTATGGGGTGTCGGTGTGCAGATAGGTGCACATGCATGCCCTGGTTCACGGCCGCCTGCGGAGGAGCGGGGGATGCGTGGGATGGATGGGACCAGGCGAGAGGAGACCGGCAGGGGTCCGGTGAGGGCGGCGGCAGGCTGCGGAGCCAGGAGTGCGAGAGGAGAGGCAGCTCGCAGGTGGTCCCACGCAGCCCTGCGCCCAAGCGCGGCACCGCACCTTGGCTTGCCGCAACGAGAGCGGTGCGCTGCGCACAATCAGCTCCGCCAGCTGCAGGGCGCGGTTGTAGGCCTGAAGCACAGCGGAATAGCACACGGGGGATCAATGTCAGGGCGGACGCACCTCGGCACCCGCACCCGCCGCCCCACCTCACTTCCTCGGGGACCACAACCCGACTTTCTCATGCCCCTTAACCCAGCCCGGCCCCGCCCTTGCCTGGTCGTCCGGTACCACGTGGTCTGCCAGGTTGAGCGCCTGCGCCTCGCTGCCGCCCACACGGCGGCCTGTGAAGATGAGCTCCTTGGCGCGGCTGGCGCCCACAATGCGGGGCAGGCGCTGGAGGGACGGGAGAGGGAGGTGGCGAGGGAGGGCAGGAGGGCAGGGCGAGGGTCAGTCACGGAGGACTGTTGCTACGCGTTGCTCGCGTGCCGGACCCGCTCCGCTGACGGGGGAGAGAGGTGAGGAGGCACGGGCAGGAGCCAGGAGCGCAGGGTGAACGCCCGTGAGAAGACAGGCCGAGGCAGGAGAACGGGGTGAAGAGCCAAACTTAACATACCGGACACAGTGCTCTTCCGCTATGGCCAACTATCGGCTTGGTGGGCCACGAACAAGGTGCGCAGGGGCTGGGAAAGTAGCTGAGCAGTGGTACGCAGGAATGCGCGCTCGGCAAGGGCGAGCCTGGCATCAGGCCGCGCGCCTAGTCGCTTACCCTGGGGCTCATGGCTGCGCAGGAGGGCTATGTGCAGCGGCACGCCAGCCACAACACGGGCATGGAGGCAATACGGGGGAGGTTCTGCCAGGTGGCTGAGTGCGACGACGCAAACTACAGCCGCTATGTTTCCATCGTGCGCTCAGGTGCGCAGGACGCTCGGTTTCGGGAACGGCACGGTGACGGTGCCGTTCTTGCGCCCCGAAAGAACGCGCACTTAGGGGGGGCAGGGCGGGGGTTCCGGGTTCGTGCCGCCGGGTGTCTGAGCACGCAACCACGGGGCAGACGCTGTTGGGAGCAGGGAGCAACGGTGTTTGTTGCTGAGCGGGATCGCGTCGGGAGCAAGGGAGGGGGTGAGGCATACGCAGGAGCGCAGCGCAAGGGCCGCGGACGCACCGGCAGAGTCCTGGAGGGAGGGTTGACGCTCAAAGCTGCTCCGAGCTGCTCCCGTGCTGGACCGGTTCCGCTGCGCGCAGGCGACCGGCCCCTTCCGGCGCGGCGATGCACCCAGCCCCTTGTCCCGACGTACCCAACCCGACCCACATCAGTCCGCCTCACCTGCGTGCCCCCCGCCCCCGGGATGATGCCCAGCTGTGCCTCCGGGAAGGCCATGGCGGCACCCGACCCCATGACACGAATGTCGCACGCCAGGGCCAGCTCCGCGCCGCCGCCCAGGGCCAGGCCCTCCACCACTGCCACCGTGGGCATGGGCAGGTCCTGGGGGGTTGCCGGGGGTGGGGTGGGGAGGGGATGCACATGTTGAGTGCGTGGGTGGGAGCGAGCGCGCGCCTCCCTTCCCCACCCTCCAGCTCTGGTACTTGCCGCGACCGCACGACAGCCGAGCTCTATGCTGAGTGTTCCAGCCGTGTTTCAATCCGCCTCCCGCCGCCCCCACCTGCAGCTCCGTGAAGGTACGGCGGATCCGAGACACGAACTCAGCCGCCTCGCTCTGAGTCATGCCAGCTCGCTCCTTGAGGTCCGCGCCGGAGCAAAAGACGCCTGCGCGCGAGGGCCACAGCCACAGCACTTGCAACTGCGAAGAGGTCCCGCAGGTGAGCTCACCACCAGCCCGCCGATGGCCCACCGTCGGGAGGCCCCTGTCTCTTTCCCCCTCCGCCTCGGCCATCCTCCTCCTCGCAGTGCCCTGATGCCACGGCCTGCCCCTCCCGCTCCGCGCTCTCCATGCTGCCTGCCTTTATGCCAGCGCCTTTTCCCCACCCCCACGGGCCCCCGCTGCCATGCAACCTTCCAATCGGAGCCCCGTTTCCCCTCCTCCACGGGCCCCACCTGCCACCGCGCTGCGCACCAGCACGCAGCGTGTGGTCCGCTCCTGACGCACAGTGTCCAGAGCCTCAGCCAGCTCCCGCAGCAGCTGCCGCCCAATGGCGTTCTTAGCGGCGGGCCGGCACAGCGAGATGACCGACACACCCTCGTGCGCCCCCGACAGAGGCTCCACGGTGACGTGCAGCTCCCCGTGCGTGCCTGCGCCGCTGCCAGGGCCTCCGGCAGCAGTGGAGGCGGCGGAGGCGTGGCCGGCTGTGGAGAACGTGCGAAGCGTGCTGGGAAGGGTCGGGGCCGACGCCGGGACCAGGCTGCCGAGCAGCAACCCGCCCCGGGCCGCGGCGGAGGCCAGGAGGGCCAGGCCGGAGGGAGCCGCGGCTGAGGCTGAGGCCGCGGCTACCCGTAGGCCGCAGGATAGCAGCATGGGTTGCATGGCTCGGGGCTAAAGGATCGCTAAGTTGCGGAGAAGGTAGTTGCAGTTGCGGTGGCCGCCGTGTGCGGTGCAACGCCCGGACACTGCTGCTCAGGCCGACGACCGAAGGGGCCGGAAGTTTGCTGTGAGGGGGTTCTTCCGCTTGAGCAGGGCGTACGCGAGGGGGAGCACCTGGCAACCGGGAGACGGGTGGCCGTCAAGGACGAGGGCCGGAGAAGAGCTGACAGGACCCCAGCCAGGACACCGTCGACCGCGATGCACAGGGGCACCGTCTCACCACTCCAACTATCATAACCAGGGTCCCTAGGATGTATCGTAGTGCTCCTGCGAGCGCAGGCGTAAGGGCCGAGGGTCAGGGGCAAAGCGCATCGTGCGGGCGTCGCGCAAACGCGTAGCCTGCATCCGCACCTGGAGACTGGACCTCCAGCAGTGTGCGGAGCTGCGGGTGACGCAAATCGGGAGTGGGAGCTCAGCAGAAGCGGGAGGAACATGCACGTCAGGTTCGACAGCTTGAAGGCTTGGCTCACGGGCATTGGCTAGGGCGCCTCCAGCGGCCGAGGTTCTTGCAAAAGCGCAGAAGGCTGGGCTGCCAGGCCGTGCCTGAGTGTCAAGCGATCCAGCTTGTATTTGCAGAACTGTGTGCTACCCGGCTGCTGAGCTACTTAACTGTGCATGAGCGAGTACTACGCGTGCAGAAGGGTAGAGCGGGGAGGGGTTGGGCGGGAGCACACTGCACATCGCCGTGCGGCAGGGGACCGACGTCCTCTGCGTCTGCTCCGACAGCCGCAACATACGCCACTCGCCCACTGAGCGACTCCCAAACGTCTGCGTGCATATAGCTACCTACATACATACGAGCAGGCCTGACTGGTACCCCGCGCAACTTCAAGATAAGGACCTAGCACGGCTGCCCGCGCCTAAAAGTCACCGGCCTGCGGGCCGTGGACCTTAGCCTAGCAGTGTGATGGTCCAGCAGGTCAGCAGGGCCCTGGCGGGTGCCGGCGCGTCCGCGCCAGCACCGTCGGTCGTGCTTTTCAGCCGGGTAAGCTCTTTCCGCTGGTGTTCTGGCCGTATCTCCTCGCCGTTGAGTACCTGGACACATTTAAGACAGCCTGCGGCATCGTTTGCCCTCTCGGGCTGCAGGCCGCACGATGTGGACGCTCGACAGCGGTGCGCTGCTTCAAGAGCAACTCCGACGACGCTGGTGAGCTATTTAGTGCTTAAGCATTGCTCTGAGCCGCTTTGGACCGCGCAAGGCGTTAGTCGAGCGTTTCCCGCAATCACGCAGCGCCCAAGGCCACCGCGACCGCTTTGAAGCTCAACTTCAAACTCGGGTTCCGCGTCAACTTCGGGCAATCAGTAGCTCTTCTAGGCTCTGGAGAGCCGCTTGGGAACTGGGACCCCAAGCGGTCTGTCAAGATGACTTGGACGGACGGTGATTTTTGGACCGCGGAGCTCAGTGTAACGCCAGGGTACGCAGGGTGTCGGTTGGCGGCAGCGGGGGGAGGCTTCTCGGGGGGCTGGGGGCTTTGGGGCGGCAGGTGGCGGGGGGATGCGTTATGTGCGTGGGGCTCGAATGCATAACTCGCAGGACACACCCGTGCACGCACCTCGTCACATAGTGATGCTGACCAGGTCAGCAGTGTTTGCCAAGCACCCGCATAGTAGCATGGGCTGGACGGGCTTTGGCGTCTGGTATCGCACTCGAAAGTGCATACCGGTACCCATAACCCACAACCGTGCCTGCGTTGACGCTGCCGCCCTGCCGCCGTGCGCTGTTCCCTCAGGACGCCGGCGCTGGACATGGAGTACAAGTACTTAGTTCTCAACTCAGACGGCACCGTCAACTACTGGAAGCCAGGCGGCAACTACAAGGTGTCGGTGCCGCTCTTGCCCAACGCCAGCTCCAAAGTCCCTAAGCGCGTCAAAATCTCCGACGCGTGGGACGACTCGTACAAGAAGGTCGACATAGAGGAGACGGACGCGGGGGGCAGCAAGCCGGCACCCAAGCCGGCGCAGGCGCCAGCCGCAGCACCGCCGCCGCCGCCGCCACCACCGCCGGCAGCGTCGGCGTCGGGGCAAGCCGCCGCCAAGGCCAACGCCACGAGCAACGGCTCGGCCACGGCGTCCGTACCACCCCCGCCGCCGCCGCCGCCGGCAGCTGCGGCGGCGAGCTCCGCGGCACCGTCAGCGGGGCCCTCGGCAGCGGCACCGCCGCCGCCGTCGCCGCAACCACAAGCCCAGAGCGCTTCGTCCAGCGCCCAGGTGCCCCACGTCGAGCCCCAAAAGGTCCCCCGCACAACCACGCCGCCTCGCTCCACCTCGCCACGCTCCGGGACACAGCTCAACTTCGCGACCGCCACGTCAATCCCGCGCCTCCACCCCTCTATGATGGCGGAGCAGGAGCGGCTGGAGGACGGGGTGAGAGTCGGGAGGTTGCTGCCGTGGGTTGGGCGTGGACCGTCCGGTTCCAACAGGGCGCATTACCTGCACGTGTCTTCGGCCGTGCCTTGATCTAGCTCTGTGCTGACCGCCTTTTCCATGTGGGTCGGGCGGTGCGCAGGTAAAGACGTCGCTGGAGGACCTGCAGACGCAGATGGACAAGCACCAGCAGCTGCGGGAAAAGTCCAACGGTAGGTGGAGCCACGGGTTACGGAGGGGGGCGTATTGCTAACAATATCCGCGGCTTTATGTGCGATAGCAAGAGCGATGTGGTGACAGCATGAACAGCGCGCCGCTTGCATAGTGCCCGAACTGAAGACTTGGGCCCAGTCAAAGGTCCGGCTTGCAGCTGGCTTCGGTGGTCCATCGCAGCAAGCTCCATGCGCAAAACATGCGCTTGAAAACAGTTGTTTGGACAGTTGCTAGGCCATCTGGCCACTTTCTTGGCCAGTGGCCGCCACCTCACCGCCGTGCCATGCCGTGCCGTGCCGCCGTGCCCTCGCCGCTGCCTCGCCTTGCCGCCGCAGAGGCGAAGGCCGAGGCGGCGGCGGCAGCGGTGGCGGCGGCGAACACCCGCACGGAGGCCCTGGCGGAGGTGGTGGCGGCCCTGGCCAAGGAAGTGGCCAACCTGAGGGAGCAGCTCGCCGCGACTCAGGACCTGCTCCGGACCACAACCAACCTCCTCCACGAAGCCCTCAGCCGGCCTTCCTCGCTAGGCGTGGGGCCTGCGCCTCAGCAGGTCTTCGTCTCCGCGGGCGGCCCGGGGGGCTGGTGGCCGGTGGCTGCCAGCACGGGCGGCCAGCCCGCAGCGGCTGCCGCGGGCCCCACGCAGCCGCTGGCATCCGCGGCCGCTCCCACTGTGGTGAACGCCGAGGTGACTGAGCTGGCCCTGGCGGCGGAGGGCGGGGCGGTTGCCGCTCCGGCTCCCGCGGCGGCAACCCAGGACGGGCAGGGACTGGCGGGAGCGCCGCCGCCGGCAGCGCCAGGCCCGAGGGGCAAGCCCCTGAAGGCCCTGCAGACGCTGGTGGCGAGGCGGGCGCCGGTCACGGTCAGTGCGCGGGGCTTCGGCCGCAAGCCCAGCACGGCTGCGGCCGGACAACGCTCGGGTGTGCCAGTGCCGCAGCCCACGGCTGCGGCTGCTGAGGCGGCCGCTGGCACGCAGGCCGCGGCCCTGCCGGTCGAGCCCGCCCCGGAGCCGACCGCTGCCGCTGCCGACGTGCCGCCGAGCGCCCAGCCGGCCGCGGCCGAGCCCTCTCCTGCCCCTAGCCCGGTGGAGGCGGCACCCCGCGCCCAGCCGGCGGCCGCGGCAGCGCCGACTGCACGGCCCAAGGTGGTGCGCGTGCGGTCGGCCGCTGCCCGCACCCCCTCGCCAAACCGCGCGCACCCCGCCCCCACAGCCGCCGCCATGGCGGCGGTGATGCTGCCGGTGGTGTGTGGCGTGGGCCGCGGCGGCAAGGCCGGCGCCCGGGGCAACTTCAACATGCAGCTGTTCCGGCAGGCGGGCCGGGGCAGGGAGGTCCCGCGCTGCGTGCAGCTCACGGCCGTGAAGAGCGAGGGCGAGTGGCAGGTCCTGTCCGAGCCGCGTGACGTCACGCCCGCTGATTTCATGAAGGAGGCGGGGCTGAAGGGCAAGGCCTGGCGCTCCAGCATCCGCGTGCTCGTGGGGGACAAGGCGGCGCAGCCTCTAGAGGACGTGCTGTCCCAGGCGGTTACGCGCGTGGCCCCCTAAGCGTGAAGCGGTGCACACGCGCGAACCCGCTCCCGGACCCCTTTGCAAGCGTTACGGAACAGCGGCAGCGCAGGGGCGTAGTTGAGTGCGCTTCTTCATCCCTGTAGAGCTGTCGAGCTCATGTGACACGGGGGGTTCAGGCCCTGTGGGCGTGGCGTGTGCGCGAAAGGACCAGCTGGTGGCGTGGGCCCTGCCTCACGGGCTCACAGCCATGCAGCCAAGCCTGAAGGGTGCCTTGTGTGACGCGTTTTCTTCCGCTGGCATTAAACAGCGTGGCCGATGCTAGATTTATGAAGCGCGGTTTAGGGACGGGTGCAAGCAATAAGAAGACGTTAAAGGCGGTGCTCTAGTTGTGACGGTTGGGAAGCGGGGATACGCGCACAGTATGTTTTTTGACGAACATTGCTTGACTCCCGATTTGGCACAGCACCCAGCAATAGGAACGGTTCCAGGGCGCCTCAGGGTCGGCTCCCTAAGCTCTGTCGCCACTCGCTCCGCGCCGGACGTCCGCAGACCCCGCCGCGGTGGAGGTGCTTGTGGCGGACCGCATCGTGGCAGCGGCCAACAACCGAGTGGTGAGTTAGCGCATACTGCTGGTACCCACCCAACTTGGCTATCCCACCCAAGTAGGATTGTGGGCTGCCTGAGGGCTTGACCAGCACGACGTGTGTTGCGGTGCGGTCTTGTCAGCGCTGCCCTGCAGTCCTGCCTCCGCCGCTGATGTGGTTATCATGGCTTGGCTTCTTTACTTGCTGCTCTGCCTTCCTCGTATTCCCCGCAGGTCGCGTACAACAAGGCCCTCAAAGCGGTGCAGGAGTATCAGCGCCTGCCGCCCTCGGCGAGCTCGCCCAAGGGCGACTCCGCGGACGGGCAGGCGTAGGGCGATAGTGATCACCGCCCCTTGAGCCAAGCTCTCGGGCCTCCGCCTCTCACATTGGGGTTTCGGCACGGCGCTTGACCTCGGGGGGCCGTGCATTCACTGCAAGCTTGAGGAAGCTGAGGGGCGGATTGGGGCTTGGGCTGTGGACCGTTTTTGCTCCAGCAGAGCGTGCGAGCCGTTTGCGTGTGCAGGGTTGCGTTTTGTGCGTGCTGTGGAGTTGGGGGTGTAAGCATTCCAGCGTTGGGGGTTGAGTGGGGCGAGCATGATGGGTCTCGAATGTGCAACAACTCCTCTGTAATACTGGAGCTCGCGACGCCCCGGGGAGTTCTAGGGCGGCCGCGTGTATTCTTTGGAGGTGCCGGCCGCTGTGCCGCCGGCGCCAGCTGGCTGGGAACTGGGGTGAATTGAGTGTGTGGTAGGTGCTGGATTGGTGATGCGTTCGGCAGGAAGGCGAGCCCCAAGCAGGCTCCTTCGTAGGAACATGGGACCCTCACGGCAGGGCCTGGCGTTGTGGTGGTTGCTACCATGGTGTGAGCACGGGTAGAGCACGAGCAGTGGTCCTGTAATCTAGAATCCATGCCGCCTTGCTATTTCTTCCGCACGAGCTGCCCTAACGGCACCTCGAGGCGCTTTGCCGTCCCTGTGGTTGACTCCAGCTTGAGCGCGAACAGCTGCATCCCCTGCGTGCCCGTTTCTCATTCCCCCTGCGTGCCTGCCCTTCACATAACTGCCTGATCCTCTTGCGCGGGCTTGATGCAGCCGCGACCCGCCGCTTGGCTGTGGGCGTAGGGAGTGTGTGACGCCCGTTGGGGGCAGGAGCAAGTACGGGTCTGCGACACGGATCCGGGTCTGGGCGGTCTGGTACGCGCAGGTGACCTTCGGTTTGGGGCGCGTGTGTTGAGTGCGCATGCCATGGTTGATCTAGGCGGGGAGGCCACGACAAGCCGCGAGCTTCACGATCCTGCCCCTTTTTGCTTATTCTTAGCATGAGCTACTCATTACTTCTGGAGCAGAGCCGGGAGCGGCCGAGGCAGAGCAGACGCAATCGGCTGTACGGCTCGAAGGTGCGTCGGAGGCAGAAGTAATACTCCCTCCGAGCCGTGTGTCCCCACAAAGCATCCAAGCCCCAACGCAGACGCAGTCTAGACGACCTGGCGAACTAGCAACTGCTCCACAACAACCCACTAGAAGCGCGTAGGGGCGCACGAAGAAGATGTCTGGCGCGCCTCCGATTCCGAAGCTGCCGGGCTACACTGTGTGCCTGCCGGTAAGTTGCAGATACCTTCGAAGGCTGTGGTGCTACTTTTGCGGTGCTTGAGCGAGTCGCTGCCCCCTCGCAGCAATCTCTAAGCGACAAGGGCTTCAAGAAGGGGCAAACCCTCAACTATGTGAATGGATACCAGCGCGAGGATGCCGTGTCGGTCGTCAAGGACCTGCCGGAGCACATTGCGCGAGCCACCGAGGGCGCCATGGGCGCTGGTGGTGCCACGCTCTCTGCGAGCATGATGGCGCCCGACACGGCGAGCAAGCTGCCACAATGGGTGGAGAACGACCGCAAGGTAGGCCGCTACGCACCGCTCTTGCCCGCGCCCCGCAGCCAGGCTCATCTCCCATCTCCCTCGACTGTAGGTGCTCCGCTTCTATGGCTACTTCAAGGAGGCTGTCGTGGAGAGCAACATGGAGAACCACCGCATCCGCAAGGTCATTCTGTACTATTACCTGGAGGACGACAGCATGCATGTCGCCGAGCCCCGCCAGGACAACAGCGGAATTCCCCAGGTGGGCACCTCCTCCGTCACAAAGAAGCGTTCTGGATTGATGCGTGGGGTCAGCGCAGTGATGTGTCGACGGTTTGGCCTGCAAGTACCCAGGGGGCCAGCCGCAACACCCCCTGTTCACCGCCGCTTGGCTTCCGTATGCCTCACAACCACCGCCCAGCTCGCTCCCAGGCCACAAACGCCTGATAGCCTGCTTGCCTCTGAAGCTGCGCAATCGCATGCACGCGCTTGATCGTGTGTGCTCCTGCTTGCGCCGCTGCATCCCCTCACCCGTCTTCCCCGCTCACCCACCCCGTACACCCGCAGGGCGTGTTCATCAAGCGGCACCGCTGCACGCGCGAGGACGGGTCCTTCTTCAACCCCACGGACTTCGCCGTGGGTGACTGTGTCACCATGTACGGGCGCACCTTCTACCTGGTGGACGCGGACGCATTCACGCGGGAGTACCTGCAGATGAAGTACGGCAAGGACCTGGCCTCGCCGCTGGGCTACCCCAACGACCCCGTGGACAACTTCCGTACCACCTTCGGCATGAACCGCGGCCGCGCCCCGCCAGGAAGTGAGACGGGTTGAGGATGGAGGGTTTACGCGACGGCGGGAGAGAGGGGGGGCTGGTGAAGGGGCCAACGCCCAGGCGGGAGAGGCGTTAACGCGAATGGGAGGGTGCACGGAGGGTGGCTCGGCTAGAGCAGCTGTGGAAGGAAAGCAAGATGCACGACGCGGCACGGCGCCTGAACATAACCGGCGCACAGCGGGGCCAGAGCTCGTACAGCGCATTGCAGGAAGCATCAACAGCAAGCGTGTCTGCGCAGGGAGGCCCACACGTCCCACAAGCACTCCTGCGAGCGCGAGTGCACACCCATGCTCCTGGCCCTTGCCCTCCTCCTCACCCCTCCCGCCGCCCCTCTCCCCGCCCCTCCCAGGCGAGCTGGACCCCAGCACCGGCACCACCACGCGGCGCCTCAATGACTTCAAGGCCTACGTGGAGGCGCGCCTGGGCAAGCCCTCGCACCTGCTCGACGGCGACAAGCTGCGCCAGTTCCTGGAGAACAACAAGAAGGTGCTGCGCTTCTGGTGCGTGTGGGACGAGCGCCAGACCATGTACGGCGACCGCCGGCCGTACGTGCTGCACTACTTCCTGGAGGACGACACGGTGGAGATCCTGGAGGTCAACGAGTCCAACTCGGGCCGCGACCCCTTCCCGATCTTCCTCAAGCGCGGCCCGCTGCCCAAGGTCCAGGTCAAGGCCAACACCACGCTCAACCCCAAGTACCGCAAGGACCAGTGCTACACGCCCGCCGACTTCCGCCTGGGCCTGTACATCCAGGTCCTGGGCCGCGACTTCTTCCTCCACGACGCCGACACTTTCACCAAGCAGTGGTACTACGACAACCTGGGCTACACGGAGGAGGAGTTTGCGCCGGTGGACATCAAGGAGCCCATCCTGCCCAAGCCCCGCGCCGCCGTGCCGCCGTTCAACGGCTACGGGACGATCGAGGACTCGCTGCAGAACTGCCTCAGCCTCGTGCCCAAGCCCCCCAAGCGCGACCTGCACAAGCTCATGAACAAGGACAAGATCATCCTGCGCTTCGTGGTCCGCATGGTGGACACGGACACGCACCGCCACTCCAACACGGATCTCGCCCGCCGCTTCATCCTGTCGTACTTCATGATGGACGACTCGCTGCTGGTCTTCGAGCCGCCGGTGCGCAACACCGGCATTGCCGGCGGCAAGTTCCTGGAGCGCCAGAAGATCTACAAGCCCCGCTCCGAGGAGATCTACACGTACCTGGACCTGTACGTGGGGTCCGTGATCGAGGTCTTCAACCGCTCGTTCGAGCTGCTGGAGGCGGACGAGTACACGCTGACGTACATGGAGAACTACAAGGACATCTTCGTGATGGCGGACACGGACGTGCTCATCCGGTCGCTGCAGGCGCAGGTCAGCGGCAAGGAGGACGCGGTGCGGGCAGCGCTGATCGCAGCGGACAAGTCGGGGTCAGGGGCGCTCGGCGGCGTGGAGCTGGAGGGCGGGCTGCGGGCAGCAGGGCTCAAGTTCACGCGGCACCAGGCCATCAGCCTCACACGCCGCCTGGACCGCAACAACACGGGGACCATCTCCATCGAGGACTTCCTTAAGCTGCTCGGGCTCTGAGGCCGCGGCTGTGGCCGCGCCGGAGGGCTTGGCGGGTAAGGGAGCGGGGGACGGGTTCTGGAGCTGGCGGGCGCAGCGGGGGCTGGGGCTGCAGCGGCCGGCGGAGGCGGCGGCGGAGTGCCGCAGGCGGAGCAGGAGGCAGCTCTGGCAGTGGTGCCAGAACGCTGGGCGCGGAGGCGAGCGGCCGAGGACGGCGCCCGCCCCGCGTGGTGACCTGTGCTGTACCTAGCGTGCGTGTTCTGACACAACCGGACTGGGCGGCGCGCCCCGCGGCGGGCTTTAGCCAGCCACGTCGTGAGGGGCAGGGGACGGCACTGCAGGCGCATGCTGTGGCCGGGGAGGTAGTTTCGGGGTTCGCGCGACCCCTGTGCATCTATACATGACTCTAGACGCATCTCAGTGCAGGCACAGGCTTAGGCAGGCTAGGCATTTGACCAACGCGCAGACCAGGACCGAGCTTAGGCAGGATTTGCACTTATTAACAGGGATGGTGAACACCAATCATGGAGGCTCCTGGTGATCCTGTGGCGGCATTTGAGTCTGGCTGGTGGGCGAGGGCCCTGATGCGTGAGGACCGACGGCTGGGGAGACGGCGTGCCGAAAGAAGCACGAGCTTGGAGCGGGATTGGGACTGCGTTTGGCGAGGTTGCGCTGTAAGCGTTCGCCGGTGTGCCTGCCTTGTGCCCCCGCTTTGCGTTGCACACAAACACTCGAGACGATGAAGTTGCTCGGGGCCGTCCTGACTGACACTTGCAGCCCCAATTGCTGCGCAGCTTAGCAGACGCCCCTCGCCCAGCCATTACTGAGGTGTGGTGTGGCGAGCCACAGTGCCACAGTGCTACGCACCCGGTGGAGCCAGCCCCACGAGTTACGAAAGCCTTGCTGCTTGTGTGCTATGCGGGGGCTATGCCCACCTCCCGCACGAGTTATGCCCACGGTACCCCAGGCTGCGCAGGCCGCGGGGCCACCAGCCCACCAGCAGCATGCTTGCTTGCTGCATTCAATGGCTCGCGGGCCTCGCGTGCATCGGGGCAGGTACGGCAGCGGGAACCTTGGGACTCTTTCGCAAACTTCACACTTCTGGCACAGGCCGTCGAGCACAGCTCGGTCCATCGTCCGATTCGTCCCAGGTCACCATCCCATCTTGCTGCTGCGATTACCGCCCTCCCACGGCCGCTGCCTGCCCTAATACTAGGGCCTCAGCTCTGGGCGGCCCTGGGCGCCTGCCATGGCCCCAGGCCCTTGCGCCCTGCGCTTCCAAATCTAGCGTGAGCCCCTGCACAGCACCCCTAACTCGCGCCAGCCCCACTCGTACCAACACGCCTCCGTCCGTGCCCCACGACAGCGCGTCCTCGTCTCCACCCTCCACCTCACCATCCAGCTCTCCGCGCGCTCTTGATTCCGCCGCCCGGCGTTCGGCCAGCCCGACCAACTGCTCCGCCAGCGGTTCCAGCAACTGCCGTCGAAGGAGATCTGACACGCCCGACATGCCTCCAGAGGCGGCGGCGCCCGCAGACCCCGAGCTTGAGCCCCCGTCACTCGACGCCGCCGCGGCTGCCAGCCACGCCGTCGCCTCCGGCTCCAGTTGAATGCCGGCAACGCCCGCCGGCCGCAGCTGCTCGGCCATAACCGACACGTGCCGTACAACCACCTCGGCCCGCTCCTGCTCGTCCAGCGCCTTCATCCGCACGACGCGGTCGACGGCCGACCACAGCTCTGGCAGGAGCTGGCCGCCCCAACCGCCGGAGCCGGCCCCGCTGCCGCCGGAGCTCAGACCTGCCCCAGCGGCAGCGGCACCCGCAGCACCAACGGCTCCGGCACGCCCCACAGACTCCGCCGCGTCCTGCGCCGCTGCTGCAGCCGCAATCCCGGCCAGACCAGGCGGCTGAGAGGAGTTGGGCGCGCCCGGTGCGAGGGAGGGAGAGGCGGCGGTGGCGGCGGAGCTGGTGGCGGAGGTGGAGTTGGCCGGGCCCGAGGTGGTGAGGACAATGATTGTGTTTCGGAGCGACGCCACGCGGCCCTGGCCGTCCCTCAACTCCCCATCCGCCACTGCCCGCAGCAGCAGCTCCTGGACCTAAGGGCGGGGAAGCAACGATGCATGAAGTCAAGCGAGAAGGGTGACCAGGAACCAAGGGTGACCGACCAGGGAGCCGACTCAGCCCAGTCACGCAAACCCAGAGCCGACGGGCTGTGTGTGGGAAACTGTAAGCTGTGCAGCACGCAGTGGACAAGACTCCGCGGAGCTCTGTGCTTGTGCCCCACAGCATCGCCGCTGGCCACCCCGGCTCCCCACCTCGTAGTGTGCCCGGTCCGCCCCCGCCACCAGCAGCACGCCGTGGGGCCTCCGCCGTAACGCCTCCGTGAGCAGTCCGCCGCTGCCGTAGCCCACGTAGCCTGGGCGTGGAGGAGCAGGGAAGGCACGGCAGGCTTGAAGGGTAAAGAGGCGCGTGCCAGATGCGAAAGGTGGGGGAGGCTGGGCGTGCGTGCGGGTGCGGTGAGTGATCTGTTCGTTGTTAGAGGGTCAGAGGTGCTTACCGGGGGCGGCGCCCACCAGGCGGGCCAGCGAGGTGCGGTTGCCGTACTCGCCGCCGTGCAGTACGGTGAGGGCGGCCGGGTCGTGGAAGAGCTCCTCAGCCAGGGCCTGGAGAGCGGGAGGCAGCGGCACGGACACGGGGTCAATACCATTATCATGACATGATCCAGAAACGGATCTGCAGGTTGGCAAGGTCCAGTGACGGGCTCGACTCTTCATACCCTCTCAGAGCAGAGCGCGTGCAAGAGAGGGCGGTGCGGCTACGGTAGCTCGCTGGCACCACTCACCCGGCAGAGGGTGGTCTTGCCGCAGCCGGGCGGCCCGACAAGCAGAAAGCTCGCCACCGGCCTCGATGCCCCCGCGGCGGCATGGGCAGCCGCCGCCTGCGCAGCCCCTGCGCCCCACACCGCCGCCCCGCCGCCCGCGGCCGCAGCTCCTGCCCGGCCAGACACGCCCGCCGCGCCCGCTGCCGACGCCGCCAGGCCCAGTCGGTGCAGCTGTACGGCAGTGCAGATGGCTCGTATGGCCTCCCGCTGCCCCACGACGCATGCCTCGAGCGCCGCCCGAAGGTGCGCCACGGAGCCGCCCTCCTGGTCCCGCAGCACCGACTCCAACGGAATACCGGTGGCCGTTGCAACTACCTCGTACACGGCCTGCTCGTCCACTAACGGCAGTCCCGAGACGGCGTCGGTCCGCTGGCGGCGGCGCCGAGCCAGAGCTCTCCGGCCAGGCCCCGCCGTACTGCCAGCACCAGCTCCAGAAGCGGATGACAAGGAGGAGGACGACGCGACAGCGCCCCTCGTCTCCCCTTCCTCACCATCCTCCTCGCCCGCATCCCTGCCTGCCTCACCGACTCCTCCGGCCTGCGCCTGCCCTCCGCCCAGCCCCTGCCCCAGCTGGCTTGCCAGGCTCTGCTGCCGCTGCTGCCCCTCCCGCTGCCCCTGCCCCTGCCGCTGCCCCTGCCCCTGCGCCGAGCGCTCCTCCTCCTGCGCGCGCTGCCGCTGCTTCTGCAGCACCACGCTGGTCCCCAGCATGAGCTTCTCGGGGGCGATGTTGAGGAAGCGCGTGGTGCAGGAGGGGCAGCGCAGGCGCGTCTGGGCGGGGCTGGAGGCGATCACGAGCGTGCCGCAGTGCGGGCAGGCCTTGGGCGAGACCCGCTCCAGAGCCTCGGCCTCGGTCCCTGTGAAAGAGGGCGAGGTGTTGGCGGCGTGTCCGGTCCACGCGAGGCCCGGCGCTGGACCGTAGATGCGCTGCGGCGAGGGCTCGGTCCCGCAGCTGCCAGCGCTGCGGGCATCGTCGCAGCCGCCGCAGGAGCCGTCAGGGCTTCCGGACGGCCCTCCAGCGCCGCAGCCCGCACCGCTGACGCTTGCCGGGGCTGATATGGGCGGCGGCGGCAGTGGCGCGAGCATGGCCGCCGCGCGGTCTCGGAAGTCGCGCCGCAGATCTGCCTCTGCGGCCGCCAGGCCCGCCGTCGCCACCTCCACGCCTGGTGCGGCAGAGCCACTGCCGCAGTCTAGTGGTGGCCCAACCGCCGGAGCTGCTGAACCCGTCCCTGGCGAAGCACTGGGCCCTGAGCTAGGCCCAGGCCCAGGCCCAGGCCCAGGCCCGGGACCAGAGCCGGGGCCCGAGCCCTGCTGCCGCAGGGCCAGGTGGGGCCGATGGGGCGTGTGGGCCACGCTCGCGCTAGCCTCTGTCCGCTGGGCCTCGGCGCCAGTGCTCCCCCACCATGACCCGGAGGCACCGGACGCCGCCGCCCCCGAGGGTCCGGCTTCCGCTGCCTCCGCCCCGTCCTCGTGCGAGTGCAGATCCGTGGGGCCGCCCTGGCCCCAGGCCGATGCCGACGTGCGGGCCTGGCCCCACATCGCTTCGCCCCCTTCTGCGGACCCGAGCCCGGACAGCCCCGGCGCTCCGCGCAGTACGACAGCAGCTGCTGCCTCGTCCAGAAGGTCCACGGCACTGTCAGGCAGCCGCCGGTCTGCGATGTACCTGCGATGTACGGCAGCACACAGGAGTGCGAATTCAGCGACGGTTGGGTGGAGCCGCAAGGACTAACGCCCATGGCCCAGACCGGAACACCCCGCCTCTCGTCTGTATCCAACGCCCACGGCCCACAATGAAAATCCGGAACACCCTCGCCACTCGCTCGCGCCCCGCTTGGGCCCACTTTGGCGATGGCCCCTGCTCCCACGGTACCACGCTTCACAGTAGAATGTCTCAATGGTGCCACGTAAGCAAGGAGCCACGCACCTCTTGGCGCAGCGCGCCGCCGCCCCCAGCGCTCCCTCGCTGAAGGCCACTGCGTGGTGCGCGGCGTAGCGGGGTGCCAGGCCCCGCAGCCACCGCACCGCCTCGGCCTCGCTGGGCTCCTCCACCATGACCGGCTGGGGGGGGCGGGGGGGGGGGGGGGAGGCAGGGCCATCGGAGGGTGACGTAAGGCGACTAGCAAACATGCAGAGGCAGGTAACTGCGGGCCACGAGGGGCTTAAAAAGCCGGCTTTGCTGCCCCCCTCGCCCTGCCACATGGCCTACCAGTCACTGCCATCCACCCATCATGACGTGCCTGAGGTGCCGCTGCCGGTCGCCCCAGTCCCAGCCCCGCCCCGCACCTGGAACCTGCGCGCAAAGGCCGCGTCGCTCTCCACATGCTTGCGGTACTCGTCCAGCGTGGTGGCGCCCAGGCAGCGGAGCGACCCGCGGGCCAGGGCGGGCTTGAGGATGTTGGCGGCGTCCAGGCCGCCCTCCGCGCCGCCGGCGCCCACTGCAGCGCAAGTAGGTGGGTGTGCACAGGGACAGGGCCTCGTCTCAGGCTGTCTCCTTGTGCGGAGTGAGTGAAGCGGCGAAACAGCATCTTGTCTCGCGCACCCTGTGCGTTCAGGGCTCTAGGCTCGGGCTCAGACCGCAGCAGGCCTCCCGCACGGCCCTTAGTCAGCCCTCCCTCCCGCGCACCCAGCATGTGCAGCTCGTCCACGAAGAGGATGACGTTGCCCCGCGCCATGCCCACGTCAGCCACCACCCCCTGCAGCCGCTCCTCAAACTCGCCCCTGCAACGAGGACAACCGAAGGCGTGACGGGGTTGTTAGGACGGGCGTGGCGGCAGCTGGTTTGGATTGTTGCAAGCGTGGACACAGCACCAGCCAGGGTCCCACCTGTACGTTGATCCCGCCAGTAGCGAGGTCACGTCGAGGCTGATGAGCCGCTTTCCAGCCAGCCTGCAAGCCGGGTTGGGGCACCTGGGAGTGAGGCCGTGGGCAGCGCCGTGCAGCCTCGGTGCAGAGCCCTAGCCCCTGTCCCGCTACATGGATCTTTGTCACCTGTGCCTGGCCCCCCGCTTCGTCCTCGTCGCGCCTTGCTCACCCGGGGGGTGCGTGGGGCGACGCTATGAGCTGGGCTATGCCCTCTGCCAACGCCGTCTTGCCCACGCCCGGTTCGCCCACGAGCACGGGGTTGTTCTTGGTGCGCCTCAGCAGCACCTGGGGCCCAAAATCTCACGTGTCAGGCGCCAGGTGCAAGGAGGCAGAGACGATTACGGTATGGCCCCTCTATCACCCTGCCCACATCCTACAGAACTTTGGGATAGCTGTGAGGACGTGCTGAACCCCAACTGGACTTCCCCGCTCATCCCGGTAGAGGTGAGGCGCATGCCGTATCACCTGCAGCGTCCGCTCGATGACCGCCTCCCGCCCGATGACTGGGTCCAGCAGCCCCTGCCGCGCCAGCTCCGTGAGGTCCCGACCGAAGCGAAGCAGCGAGGAGCCCGGCACGGGGCGCCTGAGGAGGTCAGCGGGGGAGGACGGGGAGGAGAGTTGGGGAGGGGAAAGCGCGAGGGCGACCGTGGCGGGAAAAGTGTGGTGGAAAGGCAGGCCAGCCACACGCGTCCGTAACCCGTTAGACACGCCCCAGATTTACTCGGGATGCAGTAGGAGAACTGCGTGGGCCGCGTACCTGCCCGCAGACTGGGCGGACGGGCCATCGGAGGCACCGTCGGGGGCATGCGCACACGCGGACGTGCCCAGGCGACGCGTAACCCAAGCAGCCCACAGCAGCGAGCTCTCCTACGAGCAGGTATCGGGCAGTCTGGTTGGCGTCGAGCGCGGTCGTCGCCTGGTGGCGAGAATTGCTCACACCAGAATCGCCTACCCTGCGCGCACGCCCAAGCTGCGCCAGCGCCATTGCCTTTGCAGTGTTGCTACAAAGTGCTCATCGTCTACTTGTTGAGGTGGGGGGCCTTCGCAAGGTCAGTTCTGTGTTTGGTCGCGCGAGAAGGCCAGAGGTGGTGACAACGGGCGCAAACCTCAGTGTGCCGAGACCCCACAGACTGAGCTCGACGCCTCGGCCTTTTGGCACCTCGCGCGAGAATTCCAACCCGACCGACCCGACCCAAGGGCCAGCCTGCATCAAGGGCCCGTGTCGCTCCACGCCCCAGTGCTTTGAAGTGTTTCGGGTAGCCTAATTGTGCTACTGTAGGCGTTTTCACCGGTCTTAGCCTTTGAGTGGCCGTGCTGGTGCACTTGCAAAGCCGACCCAACCTCACCTCAGTGTGCGCACTAGTGCCCGAGAATAGTCTCTTCTTTATGCTGCACATCTGAGGGGAGCAACGGAGAGCGAAAGCGCTTCGGCCGACGCACCTCGGCGCTGATCGTCGACAGCGGGCGTCGGAAGCATGCAGCGGACCTTGAGGAGCCTGGTACGTGAGACTCTTACTGTAGCGCTCGCTTGCTAAGCTCACGAAGCCCGAGGGTGCGCTGCGAAACCCAGCATCATCGCACGCCGCAGGTGTCTCGCTGCGCAGCCGCAGCCGCTCACCAGGCGGGAGCTGCTACGGAGACAGCGCTCGGGGAGGCCAGGTGGGCTACGTGGGGGCTCGGAGGAGGGCTGTGTGCGGGGCAGCCCCACCCCCACCAGCCCCGCCTGACGTGCCCTGCCCGTGCCCCTCCTGCCTTGCCAGCAGCCTCGGCAGGCTCGCTCCGAGCACCTCCGCTTCCACTAGCTTCAACCCCGTGGCGAGTATCTCCACCGCCTCCTCGGCGCTGCGCCTCACGGTCTACGGGCCGCATACCGCATGGTGGCGGAGGGAGCAGGCCTCTCCTGCGGACGCCCTCCCCTCCACCTCCTACCCCACCACCTCCTCCCATGAAGCCCTCCCCCCATCCGTCCGCCTCTACGCCAAGGGGGCCGCTACAGGCGGCGGGGGCGGTGCGGGAGCGGGCTCTGCCGCGCCCAAGCGCTACCGCACCTCCATGTCTAAGCTCTACTCGTGCCGCAACGACCGCCTGCGCCACACGCACGAGCAAATCTGGCCCACCCTGAAGCTGACAGAACCTGAGCTGGCCATGTTCCAGCGCAACAGCCGCAAGTTCGTGGTGGACATGGGCAAGGTGGTCACGCTGCAGGTACGGCACTAGTACGGTGCGGTACCAGTACGGTATGGAGCATCGCCAGGAGAGTGGCGGGGAGAGGCGCGGACAGGGCCCAAGACGGTATCGGCATCCGCGGACCAGCAGCTTGCGGTAGCAGCTAGCTTGGAAAGGGTGGACCGTACCCGACGCGTCACTTCTCGCCCAGCATTACTCCCCACAAAGCACTCGCCGCCCCGCCCCTCGCCCCTCGCCCTCCCCTTGTTCCCCACAGACCAAGTTCCGTATGAACAGCATGGACCCCGCCCAGGCGGCCGAACAGGCCAAGGACACGTGGACCGTGGCCGCCAAGCGGTACGACGCCAGCGCCCGCGACAGCACCCAGGAGGCCAAAGACGCCGTGGCCGTACCCGGCGTTGTCGCACGTGCGGCGGCGGCTCGCAAGGTGCCGTACCAGCAGGCCCGCACGCTGCTGAACGAGGTGCAGCTTCACCTGGACGCCCTGGGCGAGAACCCGCGGTGAGGCGGGGGTGTACCCGATCTAGTCGGTGCAATGGATGGACTCGGGGCCCTGAGGGCGGGCAGGCGGGGGCGTGGGGTCATGGGGGCTCCAGGCGTGGGACCTGCGGCTCGGGGAGCGGTGCAGGAGCGCGGGCTGCCGGCGGGATCCTGGTTGGGGACAGAGTGTCGCGGGTATGTATGACTCTCCTGGGCCACGTGAGCCGGCTGCTGCGCCCCGACAGCTCGAGGCGCCACGCGCAGTCGTGTTGTGGTCCCGGGCTCCCTGAAACCCATTTCCCGCCCCGATCTTGCCCCCTGGCCCCCAGCTACCTGCGCCTGCGGCAGCTGGGCTCCATGCACGCCACCAAGCTGCAGAACGTACGGAAGGTACGGCTGCTGCTGGGCTTCCAGCGGCGCCGGTTCGTACAGCGCATGTACGAGCACGCGCTCGTGTCGCGCGGGCACCACCGCATGTGGAAGCTGGTGACCGCCATGGAGTCGACGCTGCCCGTCTTCGCCACCCGGCTGGGGCTGGTGGATGACGTGGTCGCCGGCGCGCGTGCCGTACAGCACAAGAAGCTGTACCTCAACGGGCGGCACCCGGACATGCCGTACAAGGGCTACCTGGTCCCGGGCGACGTGGTGGGGCCGTCGGCCGGCAGTACGCCGTACTTCCAGAAGCGGATCATTAAGAGCTTGGAGCCACTCGAGGGAGATATCATGCGCTCCTGCATTGGCTTCACGTGATCGCACGGAGCATGCGCACCGCAGCTGCTTCGAGGGATCGTGGATGTGGGTTGCGGCGATTGCAGTGGCAGAGGCGCAGGTGCTGCGCTGGCACTTGTGGTGGCGGCTTGGTGCCCGGGTGTGTCATGCCCAAGCAAGCCGACGTTGCGAGCGGTCTGCAGGGGCGTGGCTGCAGCGCTGAACGGATGAAGGGGACTGTCGGCGGGGACGCCAACTGCATGACGGGAGGCTGGGGTGACGGCAGCGGTGCAGCGGCGGCGTGGTGCCCCCTGCAAGGGCTGCCCTGGTGGACCGAGGGTTAAAGACCCTCAGTGCTGGTCGGGGACACTGCATGAGTGCTGCGGAAGGATGGAGTGAGGAGAGGTTGCAAGTCGCAAGGGTGCCGCACGTCGTCGCGGAGTGGCGCCGACGGGTGGGCGGTCCGGTTGGGGGGGGCGGGCATAGCCCCCGCGCAGTACACAAGCAAGAAGGCCATCTAGCACTACACGGAGCGGTACGCGCAGAAGATGTAGTCGGTGATGCGGCTGATAGCGGCTATGCTAGAGTAACCGGCATGCTGTTGCTGTCGATGATGTAGAGCTGCGCCGGTTACCGCTAGCAGACTGATACAGGGCCTATGGGATACAGGCGCGAATAGCACTTTCCTGAGCCGCTTGAAGAAGCCCCCAGCCGTGAAGCGTGCCAGTCCACTATGGTCATCATGCGCGAGCGGCCTCACCTGCAGGTGGTGGAGACGAAGAAGGCGAGTCAGCTGCAGCCCTAACCGAGCGTAAAGTGCGGTGTGTGCAAAATGCGAGCTGGGGGAAAGAAGCCGGCTGCGGGTGGCCGCCTGAAGGGCTGAGCTCCCTGGTGTCGTACGAGGCGGGCGGAAGATGCCACCGTGAAGATGCTGACCCCGAACCCAACCCGTGCGTCTAGGAGCTACGTGAAGCGGCGGGAGAAAAGGAGTTCTGGGGGCCTAGGGCAATAGGTGCCCGGGACGGAGACCAGGAGGAGCTGGAGGCGGAGTGGCGTGGCGGGGGTGCGAAGGTGCGAAGTGGGAAGTAGCGTAGTCTGAAGCAGCATCGCTCGTAGACACCGGCCGCATCGACCGGTCGACATAGAGATACACGCGACGGGGCTGCGCAGAGCTGACCGTCCTGAGCGTCGGCTGGGTGCTGGACAGCTGTGACGAAGATGAAGCCCAGCGGGCGTGCGGAAGTGGGAGGGTCGTGCGAGTCGTGTGCTGCTGCAGGTGGGGCCTGGGGCGTGGGCTGAGCGCGTCGGTCGGGGGACGGGCGGCGGAGCCGCAGGCACAGACACAGAGACGGGAGGGCTGAGGCCCGAGGCATGGCCGTGGGGGACGACGGGCTGGGCTTCAGGCATGGAGGCGAGAGCCTGGGCTGCCGGCGTCGGGCGACGGGGCGAAGTTATATTCCAGTTTTGCTACATGTCCGGGCTCCGCTGAGCTCCCCGGTGATGACAGCCGCCCCATTTGTCCTTGCGTTCAAAACCATACTACAAACCAGCCCTGCAGCCAACATAGGGGGACAACAAACGTAAGGGGGACAACAAACAAAGGGAGCTATTGCAGAACAAAGGGTCACAAGGCGCGTGGCGACGACGAAGCCCGGCTGAAACCGCTGATCCCCGGCTGCCCGCAACGGGGCTCCGGTTGGGGGGCCCCGTCCCGTAAAGAGTGTTACAAGCGCATGCCTTACAAGTCCTCAATGACCATTACAACGAGCAACTCAGCAACAACACCAGCACGGAGTCAGAACTGGAGCAACAACAATCGAGATTAGGGTACAGCACGGGCTCGAGGGTGTCGCACAAAGCCTGAGTGTTTGTGCCCACTCCTGTCACATACACGCCCGTGTCAATAACTGGTACGTTCCCAGCCGCCGCTGGCCTGCAACGCCCTCTTCAAACCGCTCAGCGCTTACAGCTCAACTTTTGCAGTTCTGCACGAGGAGTCGAGCCGAGATCGAGCCTAAACTTTGGCCTTGTGACTGGTGGTGGGGACCCCGGGGCGGGAAACAGGTTGCCACGCAGGCATCGTACAGCTGCAAGGGCTTGTGCCACCCGCCGCAGCAAAACCGAGGCATTACATAGCCGAGATGAAACTCAGCCCCTGCGCCCCCTATCTAACGACAGCGCACCAGTCATGGCAACCCCCACCCCACAAACAGGGGGGGGGGCAGGGGGGGGGGGGGCACCGCGTGAGGTGCCGACATGTGCTCCGCGGGGCCGACACGGTACTGCCGACCCACTGCGACTTGTCGCGATCGCATCGTTGATGCTCATTGTTATTGAAGCGACCACAGGCGCAGCCCGGAAGCGCTGGGCCGCGAAGATTCTCACCATGTAACACACACTTTTCAAAGCTGCGCCGCTCGCGTAACCGCGAATCATATCTGAAACAGCGTAGCGTGATAGAGCCATTCTTCGCGAGAACAGGCGTTCCTAAACCGAGGCCGAACTTCAGTCGCTCTCGCTCGTGTGGGGTGCTCGCGACCCCGCAATCACTGGAAGGTGTAGATCAGCAGTCCATGTAATTTCTGATATCGGTGGCAGGCTGCGAGAGGCCCGCGCACGGCGGAGAGCGGTCGGACTTCGCGAGGGCGACCAGGCGCGCTTCCTCCAGGGCGCGACTCCGCCCGAGAAAATGAGATCAGCTATACAGGGCATATTCAGCTATCGCGCGCACTCATCGGCAGGGCGCGAGAGGCCCGCAAACCCCCGAATTTTCTGAGAGTACATTTTTTTGACAGCATCCCTAGATATGGGGCTGCAGCCCATGCAAATCGGCCCTCGCAGGGGGATCGGGCCTCTTGTAACGCACCGCATCCTAACGAGGGGCCAACTACGGGGCCGGGGGACAAGGGGTACGAGGGCTGTAGCCCCACCCAAGTCGGCCCTCGCAGGGGGGTCGGGCCTCTTGTAATACCCGCATCCTAACGAGGGTCAACCCCCCTGCAGATGTCGAGCCGCCTTCCCCCTGACTCGGCATGATTGAGGTGCTTGTGATGATCTCATGTAGCTAGCCCACTCGGGCTGAGACTGTAGCTGTATGGGTTGGAGTAGGTGGCTGCCTCGGTGTTGGACATTCCCTTAGGGAACGCCTGGGGTCGGGGGAGGTTGACTCTCTCCCCCTTATGCGGGGCCGGCAGCTCGTCTGCCCGCTGGCCGCAACCCTGTAACGCGTCATTCCTAAAGAGCACGAGCAATACGAGCAGTGACTTAGAGGCATCTGTTGAAGGGAATCGCATTGCAAGGAACCCTCAAGAGTCCATGAGGAGCGTGCCGAGGTGGGAGGCTTTAATGGAACGCGGCCCGCCAATGTCACACGAGGGGCGGCACAACGAGCTATACCCGGTCCATCTGCTCCGGCGCGGCTGGCTGCGCAGCGGCTTGCTGCACGGCACTGACAGCGGGCTCTGCCGCGTAGCACCCGATCTGGGTCAGTGGAGGGACCGCCTCGTCGCACGGCAGGTCAACGCTGGACCCTCCCAGCGTACGGTCGCCAGCGTACTTGCCTGCAGAGGGACAGCGGGGGGTGCGGGGGTCAGCTCCGGACGTCAACGCGTGCTGTCCAAGAGTACCCCTGCTTGCATTTGTCTGACGACCCTACCCGTGCCCCCTTGATTGCTGTTTGCTTACCGTGCCCCGCCCCCGTAGTTGTGGGGTTCAGGCTGTCGGTGGGCAGCAGCAGGTTCAGCAGCAGAGCCACCACAGCGCCAAACGTGAAGGACGTAGACATGACGAGGATGATGGCGTCACGTAGGCCGCGCAGGCCGCTGCTCATGCTAGGGGTGACGGGCCACAGGTTGAGCGTCGTCCACTGGGGAACCAGCTCAACGCCAAAGGCAAGAGCCAGGGAGCAGGCCAGGATGAAGCGCGAGCGGCGGGTCAGGGGGTCGCCGTTGATGATGATCTTGATGCCCGAGGCAATGACGTTGGCAAACAGGAACGTGGTCATGCCGCCCAGCACGGCCTCTGGGATGGTGGTGATCCAGGCCCCGACCTTCCCCAGGATCCCCAGGAGGAAGAGCCAGCCAGCGGCAGCAAAGCCCGCCTGGCGACTCGCAACGTTGGTGAGGGAGATGACACCGTTGTTCTGGGCAAAGGTGGTGAGGGGCAGCGAGGTGGCGAGGGCGGAGAAGATGCCGCTCACGCCGTCGCACAGCAGGGCGCCCTTGATACGGCGGGTGGCAACCTCGCCGTCTGTGGCCTGTCGGGAGGCCTCCAGCGTGGCTGAGGTGTCTCCCACGGTCTCGATCGAGGTGATGATGAAGACGATGCAGAGGGGGATGATGGCGGGAGCATAGAAGCCCAGCGGGAAGGTCGTGGTCCAAAGGAACGTGATGCCCGGGGCGGCATCAATCTTGTCCGTGATCACTGTGGGGATCAAAGCATAGCAGGTGCAAGTAAGAAGCAGGGCGAGGAGGGTGCCAGGGAAGAAGATATGGGTCCGGGGATGTCCCAACAATTTGAGCCACGGGACCCTGCTTCCAACGCCTGCCGTGCTCACCTTACTTCTTGCCCTCATAGTTGGTGACGGCTGAGATGAGGTAGCCGAAGAGCAGGGCAATGATCACAGCAGCATTGCGCATGAAGGGAGACCCGAAGATCTCGAGGATGATGATGGTACTGGGGGCAGGAGGCGGGCAGGATGGGGTGCAAGTGGGTAGGCGGCACAACAGGGGAGGGGGGCCAGACCATCATTATCTCCATGCTTGCTTGGCTTACACGAAGGTCACGAAGCCTAGGCCCAGGTACTGCTGCGAGCCGAAGGGCAGGAACACCTCTGTCTTGGTCTTGTCGCCACACTTGACGCCCGGGCCCACCCAGCAGCTGCCGGGTTGCAGGTAGGAAGTACCGTTGGGGTAGGTGGCGGGCAGGAAGCACGCGCGCGTGGCGGGCGGGTGGAGGTAGTTGTCAGCGCAGAAGGCGCCGCCGCCCCAGTTCTGTGGTGCGTGGTGGAAGATGGTGCGGGGGACGGAGCCGAAGGGAGGGAGGGCAAGCCGGACGTGAGCGCTCCGCAGTCCATGACACACTCAGCAGCGCCGCCCAAGCCTTCCCAACGCATTGCACGTGAGCCCACCGACGCATTGCCCATCGACGCATTGCGCGTGAGCCCACCTACCTTGAAGCCGGACGCAATCAGGTGCACGCCGATCATCATGATCACGATACCGCACACGATGGGCGGGAAGATCTTCTTAATGACGCGGATTGGCAGGAAGGCGAGGCAGACGGGGATAATGGCACACACCAGGATGGTCCCCAGGAACATGCCGTACGCCTGCTCGAAGGTGTGGCCCTGCTCCTTCATCAGGACGTTGATCACCGAGGTGGCGATGGGGACGGTGGTGAAGGACACGCCCTGGGGACGTACGGAGGCAAGGGATCTCAGTGACGGGTCAGAAGAGGGCGACGCGGCGCGGGACGGGGGCTTGGGCTGTTTCTGGCCTCAAGCAAGGACGCGGCCAGCTGGCTGCATCTAAACCCACCATGCAGGACAGCACTCCCGCTCCGAACTGGTAGTTGGTGCCCTTGATGCGGGCGCCCAGCACCTGCCAGAAGGTCATGATGCCCGTCACGATGAGGGAGGCCTGGACCAGGTCTGAGGGGAGGGAGGCGGCACACAATGCTGATGGTCAGATCGAACCGGGACGGTGACTTGATCTGCGCATCACGCTTCGGGATGAGATGGGACAACTGGGGTTCTGTTGCAAAGCGGGGGGTTGCAGGGAGGGAGTTGCAGGTAGGGGTAACGGGCAGGAGAGTGCATGAGGGTGCAGGGGGTAGATAGATCGAGGTGCGGGTAGGACTTACAGCGCTGGATCTCAGAGGGGTTGCCGGACGCGTAGGGCGTGGTGGAGCCGGGCCGCGTGCCGAACGCGAGGGCCGACACCAGCAGCGGCGGGGTGATGAGGCCTCCGACCATGGCCAGCGCGTGCTGCAGACCCATGATGACGGCGACCAGGATTCCTGGGGGGCGAGCGGCGGGCCGGCAGGCAGGACTTGGGGAGCGGTTTTGCGGAGTCATGACAGAAACTGTTTGGTTTTGGCTGAGCATTGCCTCCAGAGGACCTGTTGCCACGAGTGCAGCTGAGCTAGCCAGCGGGTAGCAGGACGGCAACTCAGGGTCGCCCGGGGATGGACGCGTGGGATGACAAACCGCTCGCTCGCAGATATTTCTTACCACACCCTACTTGCTACCCCAGCTCACCGAGCCACTCGTTCACCCCAAAGAAGCGTGGTGGTGGTACGGTCCGCTTGCGCCCGGTGCCGCAGGAGTAAGGCCAGGTTGGCATGCACAGGTCTGAAGGTAGGGTCAGAAGGGCCGCAGGAAGCTCGAAGTAAGCATGAATCCTTGAAGGCCAACCTGTTCTACTGTGCTTCGGGCTGCTCGCGAGCGATGGTGACAACGCACTCGCCCCTGGGCGTCGCGGTTTGCGACGATAGATGCTTGCACGCAGCCCCCCATCCTCCTGCAGGCGACTCGCGACGCGTTACCCACATTTCAGGTCGTATGAGCCCACCAAGAGCTCGCGCGGGCTACGCCTCTCGGGCGCAGCGGCGGCCTCAGGTGTATCGGTGGCAGTCATGGTGGCTCTCAAGCAACGTTTTGGCTCTACCCCCGCCCTTCAAGGCACAGCCGCGGGTAGTCAATTGTTGCCTGTACTTGGGAGAGTGACGAACGGCTTGCTCGGTGGCCTTTAGAGGCCGGCGCGATGCACGGGGATGGGCCGGGCCCTCATGCAGTCAGGTTGACAGTTTGACGATGCAAAACTCGCCCTTACCCAGAGCACAGTGTGTGTAACAAGACGCGGACTATGCAGCGATGTCGACGAGGCGAGGGCGGTGGACTAATAATACTTTGCGGGCAAAGTGACTTACGCAGCTAGTTTCTGGTGCGTACTCATGCTTGATGCGCTCTTGATACCAGGGAGCATGATAGCGACGCAGCTAGGGGCTTGAGTGCGGGAGAGCGACTCATCTCAGTCATGCACCGCTGTTACGTTTCGCACTTTGTTTTATGCGCTCTGCGGTGAATTGCACTGTATTTTATAGGTCAGGACGCTCGGATTGTCAACGTCGACGGGAGCTGCTGGGGGTGCACACCGTCCTGCCCCCTCATGCCCCGCTCGTGCTCGCTCGTGCAGTCGCAGGTGGCCCACGTGCTGTCCCGGCCCCGACGCTTGCTGCAGCGCCCTCAGTCAGGGCAGAGTGTATGCATGTTAGTCAAGCATTGGGCTGCAGCTGATACCGCCCTCCTCAACCCCGCCACCCCGAGCGAGGGGCCCCGGCAGACTCCCTCAAAACTAGTGCCCGTGGAGCCATCCCAAGCCCTCCGAGCGTCCCGAGCGCGCCTACGGTACACTGCGAGCACGCCTTTCCCCCCAGCACGCACGAGCCACGGCGCAAGCTTCCGTTCCCATTGAAGGAGCGCGGCCGGCCACAGCCCGCACTTCCAGCACCGGCCCCGGAGCGACGGTGCCCCGAGCCTGGGCCGCCTACGGCACAGCCCGCAGGCGCCGGCGAGGGCCAGACTTTGGACCGCTCAGCGGCGCAAGGCTGGCGGGGTAGTAGCAAACGGGCATCTACCCATTCGTGCAGAGATCGAGGGAATGCCCGAGGCTGGTGATGCTGTACCCCGTACGACAAGGGCCCTTCCGAGCTGAGGCGCTGAGCCCCCACCTCCAGGCTGCAGCGGGAGACTCGAGGGACTCGGGCGGGCACGGCGCTGGGAGAGGTCACGTACGAGGGCGCAGGAGGCTGGGAGACGTGGGAGACGTGGGAGACGTGGGAGACGTGGGAGACGTGGGAGACGTGGGACTACTCCCTTGACCTTGGCAGCTCGCGTGGGGACAGCCTTCAATGGCCGTACGTACAGGATGGACGGCGTGCTGCGTGCTTGTCCCACCCCTTCCTTGCCACCGCCTCCATAGGCGGCTACGCTTCAGAGGCATTTGCGTCGGGCTATGAATCGCGACGCCACGACTCCGCGGCACTACGCCCCGCTGTCTATAATTGCCCCTTACCACCAGGCCTCGCTTGAGGTCCCATCATGCTGCGCCCTGTATCAGCACGCTGGTCACTGTCACGGTGCGACACGGTGGAAGTAGACTTGCTTGAGAGTGTGGGAAGGCGGAGGACACATGTGAACTCCAAGTCCTGGAGTCGCGGTACATGGTACCGTCCATGGCGTCGGAACGTATGCAGCAACACGCATCTTAGAGTGAGCATCGCCGTCCCGCAAGTCCTTGCGGGTTGGGAGCGAGTGTGCGGGGGGTTGGGGAGGGGGGGGGGGCGATCGGTTCTCTGTACCCGGCGTCAGCTCCCCACAAGTCTGCGTATTCTGCGGAACACGCCCTACGCTACAACCAAGCGCTTCGCTTCGTTGATGTCTGTTAACCCGGCGTTCAAGCAGTGCCTTGTAATGGGCCCCAAGGACAGGCTGTGCGGGAAGACGGCTCCGGGTGGCGGCAAGGGCCCGGGCTACTACGGTGGCAGGGTATGAAGCTGCCAGGGGTTATTATAGACAACGGGGCGTAGTGCCGCGGTGTGATGGCATCGCATTTCGTTATCCGATGCAAAAGGTCTGTGAAGCGTAGCCGCCTGTGAACGTGGAACCCTTCACGGGCCGAAAGCTTATGGCGAGCAAATACCCCGGGTTGGTGCAAGGGTTTCTGGGGGGGAGGAGAAGGACCGGAACTGCAGGGACGCCAGCGGAGATAGCCGAGCACACCCGCTTACCTCGTATGTTACCTGTTCGTGCTAGACCAGGGTGCCCTTGTGCTAATCGGTACAGCCTCCTCCAATTTCAGCTCGCCATCGCCCGAGCCCGATCGCGCGCCCGCGTACGGCTAAGCGTCCCCACGCCCCACGCAGCCGAAGCTGTGGATCAAGAAGGCGTGGCGCCGCAGACTTCAACTGCATCCGAGCGGAATGAAGAGGCGGACGGTGAAGGCCAGCGCGGCCAAGCAACATCGAGTAGGCAACCTAGGGCTCGGGCGATGGCGGTGTAGCCTGCGACGTGACTTGCGCGGCAGGAAGTGGGGCGGGGCAGCGGTCGTACCCGGACCACGTGAAGGGCGGGCGGGACGAGCAAGCGGGGGGCAGTCCAGGCCCAACGGGTGCGCGGCGTGGCGGCTGCCAGGGGGCCGTGGGGGTCATGCGCAGGAGGTCCTCCTGGCATGCGGGGGGCTCCTTCGGGGGCTCCTTTGTGGCGAAAGAACGTGGAGGCGAAGCAGTATCCAGCACCGTGCAATCAAGCATGTCGGCGTGGGCTCCTGTTGTTGAAAGCTTGAATGGGGAAGTCTGCGCTGGTAGAGCTGTTCGTGTGTTGAGAGGAAGTTGTGTACACGGTTAAGAACAGGAGTGCCAGGCAAGCGAGTGCGCAAGGGCACGGCCCGGGGCACCAGTCGCCTTGTGTACACGGTTGCGGGTAGAGGTGGGGGCAAGCCTCCTGTGCGGGGCGGGGGTAACAAGGTCGACCGGGAGAGGGTTGAGGCACGGCGATGCAGCCCTAGCGGTGCCCCTGGGTGCTCGCCCCAAGCCCCAGGTCAGCGACTGTCAGCGCGGGTAACGCGAGTCGCGGCGCGGCCCTCTGTGACCAGGCTCACGCGGACCTGCCCCCGTGGCTGGTAACCACCCGTGTGACCACGTGGCGAGCAAACCGCTGGTCGAGGTTGTTTGCTAGAGTGCGCAGCAGGCTCCTTTGCGCCGCGTCGAGCCGGCTGGCGAGTACCGCCGCAACGTACCGTGAAGACACGTGGGTCCACGCTCGCGCCCGCAAACTACCCCAGCACAACAGAGCAATGCCTGCTTTATGTGCAGGCTGCACGGCGCAGCATGCAAGTCTGGAGATGGGGTAACGCCTGGTAAATTGTTCGGTGCCGCCATTCGTCAGCAGCCCGCCCCTGCGTCCATGCCAGCCAACATGGTGAAGTAAGAACAATGCTTTATCACGCTGCGACGAGGGTTTCGAGTGGACGAACAGTCAGCCCGAGTGAAGGCACGCGGCTGGATGGCGCCGATGACCAGCCTCGACATGCCGTGCGGACCATATAATGCACCCTCCTGCCGCCCTGGGAGCATACACTGAGCATACGCTCAACACATACGCAAGTCTCCTTAAGCCTGCCTGCTTCAGCCGCTCTGACGGTTGTCGTCAAGCATCCCCGTGGACCCACGCCCGCGGTTGAACCCTTTCATTGGATCATCAAGTCGGTGAGTCGGCAAAGCACTTGCTGCTCCTGCGACACCTGAGCTCTCGGTCGCGGCGGTGTGAAGACCTAGCCGAAAGACCTAGTTTTCGTCGCGGCAACTCTGGTCGACTGACACGCGCCGCCCGCATCAGCTGACCTTTCGTTGGCCCGACACACAGGTGTCCCGACTATCAGCAATGACGGCGGACGATTCTCCCGCTGTTTCGGCAACAATGGAGCCACCCAAGGTCGAAGAGACCTTCCAAGAAGAAGGTACCGGTTGTGGTGAGTTGATCGTAGCTTGTCGACAGCACAAGGGGCAATCCAGCGGGGGTCGAACCCTTCGGTTTTCCACGCGGCCGAGCCATAGCAACTTTGGAGCCATGGCAGCTGTGTGGGGCCATTCTCGCAGACGCCCTCGCTATTAGGAGCATGAGCATGAGCTGCCTCGAGTAGGTCGACCTCGGACTGACGCTAGGCTGGTGGGTCGCGCCTCGAGCTCTTCGGTTGCGTGCCTTACGCAACAGAGACTCTGGGCCTGTGCAGCGTTCCCGATACCATCAGATCCTTCAAGCCTTAAGCCGCAACCCATACAGCGCAAGTCGGCTGCAGTCGTCACTCCTTTACGGCACCCCTCGTGCATTGCCAGGTGCATTGCGCCAGGCCAAGTCGCTGCCCCACTTGAAACGTACCCGCATCTGATCGAAATTAATAGGTCCAGCATGTGAGTGGGAGGAGCGGCGTGGGCACCGGCGTGCAATTACTCACTCCCCGCCCCCACCCTCGCTCGCCCTCGCTCCCCCAGTCGCTGGCTACCATGAGATGCGTGCCATGAAAGCCCGGGAATTCTGCTGCGGTGGGTGCGGGTGGGAATCATAATGATAAGGGGGACTGGTGAGAGTCCGCGTCGTGACTTACAGCCCCTCCTCGTCGCTCCCGTGCCAGCTGACGGTCGGCTCGGTGGTCGACTCCCCTTCCCCCTCACTCTCCTCCACCTCGCCCTCGCCCGCCTCCACCTCGCCCCCCTCCGCCTCGGGCCAGAACGTTGCCACCGTGTGCTCCATATCGGCCCGCACCTCCTCCCAGGGCTCAGGGCTGTTCCCGCTCCTCGTCCCATCCCACCCCGCAGGCACGTACGACATGAAATATCTGTGCATGCCTCGCTTCCCCTACTCGTGCCGCGGCGGGCGCAAAGTTCATCCCCCGCCCCGCTTCTTCGGCACCTTCTCCTGGCTGGGCGTCCTTGTGGCCACCATCATGGGTCTGCAGCACGCGCTGGCCATGGTCGGGGGCCTCATCACGCCGCCGCTGCTCATCGCCAACCTTGCGAGGGGCACGTCCACCGGCGACCCCAACGACATCAGCCGCTGTGAGTGTGGGCAGCGTTCGGGGTTGGGCGAGCGAGGGAGGGATGCAGCTGGGCACAGGCCTGGCGCTGTCGGTCGCGCACCTGTCAGTCATCTAGTTTGCGGGCTGAAGGAACCCCCCTTTCGCCCTGCCCTCGCCACCTCCCTCCCCTCAGACCTGGTCCAGGCCTCCCTCATCGTGACGGGCATCATGACCTTCTGGCAGGTGCTGGGAGCCCGCATCAGGAACTGCAAGTACCAGTTCGGAGCGGGAGTGCTGTCCTGCATGGTGAGCGCGCGAATGGCGGGGGCACGAGCTGCAGTCTGCAATGGAAGGAGTGACTGGCGTCTGATGTAAGCCACTTGCCCGCTCCTGCGGCTCCGGTACTGCTCCCAACCCCGCGCCGCCTGACCTGCTTCCGTCCCTCCCCTCGCTTCCCCGCTGACTCCAGGGTGTGTCGTTCACCACGGTCCCCATTGCCACCTCCGTCATCACTAACCTCATCAAAAATGAGGGCAACACCTTTGAGGAGGCGTACGGCAAGCTCCTGGGCACCCTGATTGTCTGTGCCGTGATCCCGGCGTTCCTGTCGTTCCTGCCCATCCGCGTCATCAAGAAGATCTTCCCGCCCATCGTGTGCGGCATCGTGATCATGATGATCGGCGTGCACCTGATCTCGGCTGGCTTCAAGGTGTGCAAGGCGGGGTTGGGGCCGAACGCTGGGAACGGGGCGGCGCACAGCAGATAGGCAGGCCATACCTCATCCCCCACCCCACCTTTACCCCCGCCCCCACATCCCCCGCGTCACCCCCCTCCCCCAAACGCCCCCCAAGATTAAAGCAAAACCCCAAATAACCCGTTTATCCTTCCCCTTGCCCTCTTTCGCAGAACTGGGGTGGCGGTGCCTTCTGCGCCGACAACTATAAGACGCTGCCCGGCCCGCAAAGCTGCAACGTCACCGTCAATGGCGCGCCGATGACGACCATGTGCTACCGTGCCGGCAGCGTGCTGTGCGGCGACAAGGCCAAAACCGAGGTGTTCCTGCCCTTCGGCTCGCAGCAATACCTGGGCCTCGGCTTTTGTGTCTTCGTGTGAGTCGTGAAGCGCACACGGCGGGTACATGGCAGGCACGGCTGGTGTGCCTAGTACTGGTGGTGCACGCGGCACCTCCTCGTGCAGCTCGGCTGACCCTGTGCTTGTCTTGAATGACCTTACAGGACTATCATCTTCCTGGAGATCTTCGGCTCTCCCTTTATGCGCAACGCCTCCGTCATCATCGCCCTGCTCTTCGGCTACTTCATCGCAGCCGTGACTAACTACGACGGCAACAAGTACGGTGAGTTTGGGCGGAGGGGTGCGTGCACGTGGCGGACATTGCATGTACGGGTGGCACAGAGGTGATGCAAGCCGAAGAGGGCAGTGCTTTGCCCGCTTGGCGAACGCATACAACTCATTGGCACGCGCGCAGAGGTTCTGACTGCGTACAGAACTCACCCGCTCCTCCTGTGCTCTCTCTGGCCCCACGCGCAGTGACTACCGGCCTCATCGACAGTGCCCCCGGCATCACGTTCCTTTGGACCACGACCTTCCCGCTGGGCTTCTATCCTCCCGCCATCATCCCCCTCTGCATCGTCTTCATCATCACCTCGATCGAGACCGTGGGAGACACCGCAGCCACGCTTGAGGCCTCCCGCCAGCCCACGGAGGGAGAGGTTGCCACCCGCCGCATTAAGGGCGCCCTTCTCAACGACGGTATCAGTGGCGTCTTCTCCGCCCTCGCCACCTCGCTGCCCCTCACCACCTTCGCCCAGAACAACGGTGTCATCTCCCTCACCAACGTCGCCAGTCGCCAGGCAGGCTACGCCGCCGCTGGCTGGCTGTTCCTCCTGGGGATCCTGGGCAAGATTGGCGCGTGGATTGTGACCATTCCGGAAGCCGTGCTTGGCGGCATGACCACGTTCCTGTTTGCCAACGTCATTGCCTCGGGCATCAAGATTATCATCAACGGCGATTCCCTGACCCGCCGCTCGCGCTTCATCCTGGCCTGCTCCCTGGCTCTTGCTTTTGGCGTGGAGCTGGTTCCCCAGTGGGCCACGCTCAACCTGTGGCCCGTAACCCCCAACATGAACAGTGGCCTGCGGGGTCTGCGTGACGCCATTATCCTCGTCATTTCCACTTCCTTCACGTTTGGCGCCGTCGTCGCCCTTATCCTCAACCTGCTGCTCCCCATGGACTCCGCTGCTACCACCAAGCCTTGTGAGTCTTAGGGTGCCCCCGGGCGGCGCGGGTGGGGCTTACCAGTTGCCCGCCCCGACGTACCTCCGTGCGCTGTGCGCAGCTGCAGTCTCTGCCGCTCACTGAGCGCAGTGGCACTTCGCTCGGCTCAACGCTTTACCCTCTCATGCACAAGCTGCTCACTCGTACCCTCCCCCTGCCGTGATCCCCTCCCAGCCGACCTGAAGGAGGCTAAGTCTATCGACGACAGCAGCAGCGACCCAGACCACAGCCACCTGCCGCCCGCGCCGGTTGATGTGGGCAAGGGATCCCCGATCATTGAGGAGACCATGGTCCGCGGTGACGACAAGGCCTAAGCGGCACGTACGCTGCTGGGTCTCTCGGGAGGAGCATCAGCGGCGCATGCCTGGCAGGTGCTTGCTTCGGGGCCAGGTTTGGGTGGGCTTGCCGTTGGACGACAGAAACCTGCAAGGGCCTCAAAAGATACTGCTGCGCTGCGTGCGCCTCGGAACGAATGATGTACCGCTTAAATGCCTGTTTCACGGCCCGGCCGATGCTTCGGGTCTAGCATCGAGCTGCGGCGTTGTGTCTCTAAAGCTGCGGGCCCCTTGTGTGCGCAAGGTGCTGTGTTTGGTTGGGTGCTCCCCACGTGGAGGGGTCGTTGAAGGTCCACATTCGGCTTCACGGAACGAAGCTGGGCCGCGCGCACTACTGCAGAGTTGATTGTGCCATGTGCTGGGCGGCCGCACATGCCTGCCGTGCCAATCGGAGCTGCAGGCTTCACTTGTTTAGTTTTGGCACCGTGATCGACGGCCGTACTGTCTTGCGTTCCAGCGCCCGTACATACACGGCCAGTTGCGGGCTGGCCATGTTGGTGATATTGCGAAGCCCTGCATGCATTGCAGCGGCACATCACTTGCGTGAACCCTTAAGAGAGCGGACCTTTGCTTATATTTCTTGCTTGCGGTCGCCCTGCCGGGGCGGGATGCATCATGGCTTTGCATGTAGAGGATCGGATCCTGAGTGGTCCAGGGCAGTCTTGGCGCGGGTTGCTACCTTCCTATAAGCCGTAAACCTTGAAGATTGTGAAACGTTGTTGAACGTCGCACTGATTCCGCCGCTACCATAGGAGAGGTTGAGGGGGCGGGCACGTTTGCCTCTGGGGGTGAGCTGCCATGCACCGGTTTGCACCTCGGCGAGTCCCGGGGCCCACTAGCTGGTGATGTGGTGTGCTACCCGGCGGCGTCAGTCCTGGGCTGCAGGGGTCCCAGTGTACGTATGGAGGCACGACGCATGGGTCATACGGGCAGTGTGAGGTGCTGCAAGGGCATGACTGTTATTACACCTTGCGGCGAGGTCTGTAACTATGGAAGGAAGATCTCGACACCCGAGCTCAGACCCTCAGCACAGGCGCGCAGGGGACACGCACTGTACTCGCAGGGGCCATGCAGCCTAGTCATGACGATGTCGGGGTCGGTGGGCGTAGCACAAGCGCAACGGCCCTTGCTGGAAGCTTACTTTCGCCCTACGTTGGGGGAATGGCCGAATGGGGGATGCAGCTCAGCCCTGAGCGCGCCGATGTAGCCGCTGCCGCAACGCGCGAGGAGCAAGGCAGGAGGGGGCTCGTACGAGTGGAATGTCCCTGCCTCCGCCTTGCTGCGCTGACCCCGTCACATGCCACCGATGGTCGGTGTCTGCCGCGGGACTAAGGTCCAGGAGGGTCCATGCCCGACCATGCCAGCGCCGGCTGTCGACCTCCTGTCATCAGATCACGTAGCGAACCAGCCATGCGCATATGGCTGTTGTTCGACACAGCGGGTGTCGGGGGGCGACGATGGTGAGCGGTAATGAGCGTGGATGGTGCCAGGGAATGGTATCGCGCACCACGGCACCAGTCACTGCGGTGCACCGCGCGTACGACTGTGAGAGCTGTACTCGCAAGGGCCATGGCAAGTGCTGTTGGACAGCGCTGCAAGCCAGCGCGAGCCCGCAGAGCAGCTGACGACTGTGCGTTTGAACTGGAACCCAAACCAAAGAAGTTGCCCAACCAGAGCATCGTAGCGCTCTCCCTGTAACTGTAAACAACACTCTGCATAGCTCTCTGTCACTCGCGGACCAGCGTTCGCGGTGACAGCCCTGCAAATGGCCAAACACAGAGCCCTCGCTACACGGGCGTTCCGAGCTCGCATTTAGAACTAGAATGTCCGAGGGTGCCGCTTCCTTTCCACATAAGGAAGTGGCCGGCCCCGGTCAAGATGCCGGCAGCACAGCAGGTTCAGCGACAGGCGAGGGCAGGGGCCGACGGAGCTTCTCCGAAAGCCTGCTCAGCAAGCTGCCGGTGCCTCGGTTTGCTTTCGTGGAAGGCCCGCTGAACAGGTGCGTCGGTTCAGAGTTTTTTTAGGCTTGCTTGCATGCTTACCTGTCGATGCTCCGCGCAGGACTGGCTCGGCCGCGAGTCGCGAGCCGTCGTCGCCCGGCACTCAAGACGGGCTGCCCAGCGGTGCGAGCACGGCACAACGCAGCCCTTCAGCCACAGGTGCGGCCAGCCGAAGTCCCTCACCCACGGGCCCCATGGCGCTGCCTTCACGCCGCCCGCTCACAAGCCTGCGACCACCCCGCAGGCGTCACGCCCACCACCGCCGCTGCAGCCTCGGAGGCGGAGCAGAAGCTCTTGGAGTCGCTGCATGTGAAGTTCAGCGCCAGCACGCGCTTCAACTCCACGACCGACAGGCCCGGCGCCGCACCCGCTGGGAGTGCGCATCCCTCGGGCATCCCCCGGTGAGGCCTGCAACGAGCTGCCCAGGAGAGGGAGCCTCCCAGGACCCGGCAGCGGCTGCTTACCCCAACGCTTGTGCTGGGAGTGCAGGTCTGGGACGATGTCGAAGGGGGCAGGCACCCTACTGAGGCAGGCCACCGGGCGTGGCAGGTGTGGCTGGGAGCGTTGCCATACCGTGCTCTGCCAGTCCTGCAGTTTGCCCGGTCGTCAGCCTGCCTAACCTCCGGTTTATTCGGCTTGCGACACATCCCGCGGCGGTGCATGTGTGCAGGGGCATGCCCAGGTCCGCCTCACGCTTCCGGCAGGCGCCGGATTCCGACTCCGAGGTCGGAAGGCGTAGCGGGCTGATGCGCATGCTGACGGGTCGGCCCAGACACAGGCGCAGCAGCAGCGCCGACAGCGCTATGGGACGCCGCTCAGACAGTGGCTCAAGCCCCACCGTCAGACGCAGTGGGACGGGCCTGGCGTTCCAGCCCGGCAGCCCGGGTCGGCTCCAAACCTCTGGCTCCGCTCCGTTCCCCTCGGTGTCCGTCAGCCGAGACACGGGCTCGCCTGCAAGGGCATTCGGGCGGGGTCCTGGTGCAAGCGGCGGCGGCGGCCGAGGCGGCGGTGGCCGGGGCGGTGGCGGTGAGGCTGCGTCACCGCGGTCAGGGCTTGGCCGCGAGGACACGGGCCCGCGGCCCGGCCCACGGCCTCGTGTGTCGGTGGGCTTCGCAGATGAGCCCATGGGGGACGCAGCTGGCGGGGGTGGGCCGCCCGGCTTCGGCGCGGGGAGAGGAGCCCCGGGCGAGGGCGGGAGAGCGGGCGAGGGCGGCGCAGGCGGAGGCGCGAGCCCGCGGGTGGGTCTTGGCGTCAGCAGCTCGATGCCGTTGCGGAGCGCGCTCAAGCGGTCCAGCCAGCCCGCGCCGCCTCCACAGCCCCCGTTTGGGCCGCCGCCTGGCAGCCGGAGCATGCGACGATCAGGGTGCGTTGCAGGGACTTCGGGATGCACGTCGCCGGCGCGCATTGAAATTGAGCGGTTCCAATCACACAGGTCCTGTCCTGAATCTTGCACCTGGTCCGGCTGCCCCTTTTTGCGCGTGCAGATCAGAAGCCGCCGAAGCTGGAAGGGGCGGCGGGCGACGGCGGCAGCGGCTGTCGTCGCAGGGCCAGACCCCGAGCATCCTTAGCATGGCATTTGGCCGCTCCCGCAGCCGTCGCAGCAGCGTTACGGAGTCCGAAGGCCCAGGCCCAGGCCCAGGCCTCGGGCCCAGCCGGAGCCTGAGCCGGAGCCGCAGCCGGGGCCGGTCATCGGTCGAGGAAGGCGAGCCGGGCATGGATCGGGCTCTGTCCCGCAGCAGGAGCCGCGGTCGGGGCGGAAGCCCGGGCGGAGGGCTCGTCAGCCTTCTCAGCAGCGTGTTTGGGGCCGAGGGCAGCCGCAGCAGCCGGCTTAGGGGCCGGACGCGAATGCCGGAGGAGCCGTACGACGGGCTGGGGCCCGGCCGGCCCGGCCGCGGCCGGAGCATGAGCCGGAGCATGAGCCGCAGCCGCAGCCGGAGCCGCGGCGCCACGCCGGGGGATGAGGGGCTGGAGCGGACTTCCTCCGCCCGGCAGCAGCGGCCCAAGTCGCCCCTTAGCGGCCTCGCCAACTTCATTACGTCCAACCTCTCGCGGGGCAGCCGTCGCCGCAGCGGCACGCAGGACGAGGGCTTCATGGAGGGGGGCGGGAGGCCGGGCCGGCCCATGCGAAGGAGCCGCAGCAGCAGCCCAGGGCTGGGGCGCAGCTCGCGCAGCCGCGGCCGTGACCGTCGGGCGTCGCAGGATGCGAGCGACGGGCCGGGCTCCGGGGGGCGGGGCCGGCAGGGGCGAGCCATGCGGAACCTGGGGTCCATGTTCTCGTTCGCGGGCCGCCCCGGGAGGTCCCGGTCTCGGTCCGGCTCGCCTGGCCGCCGGGAGAGCGAAGGTGGGGCCTGGGCCTTGAAAGTTTGCTAAGGAGCACCGCCTCTGCGTGCTTGTACTTTGGGCTGGCGGGGGAAGACGGTATGACTTTGTTTAGAGAGGACCTGGGCCTCTTTTGGAGTGCAAAGCTTGCGTGCCGATCATGAACGCCTCCTTGACTGGCGCAGGAGGCCGGGGTCGGGGCCGGTCCGCCCGCTTCTCTGAGGACCGCCCCTCAGGCGCGTCCTACGGGCAGCCGTCCATGCGATCTGGCAGGTGGGTCCACACATACCGGTATGCATTGCAAGCTGCGTGTGACAACCGGACCGGGCTCATGAGTTCCTCTCTACGCCCCGCCAAGCTAACCTGCTCGCTTGTCATTTGCAGGCCCAGGCTCACTGACCAGAGCGATGGTGGTATGATGCTTGGCTCGCCCCGCCTCTCCCAGCCCGGCCCGCGGCAGTCACAGAGGGTCAGCCGGGCAGCGTACGGCCCACCGATGGGGCCGGACGCGTACGCCGACCCGCGTGAGGGCAGGCCGCCGCTGCGCCTCGCCAGCGGCAGGGGCTCAGGTGCGTGGCGTTGTCCAGGCCCCCCGTCATCTTGCGGACCGGCACAATCTTAAGGGTGCTGGGACCAGCCCATCTATAACAGCCGGTGACGCTCGCACCTTGTCGCTCCCTCGCCGCAGAGAATTCGCTAATGTTCCTAGCCCCCGGGGGGCCCATGGACCAAGCCACGCCCACGCTGCGCCAGTTCTCCGCGGGCCCCGACGGCGGGCCGCCAGACATGTGGGCGGTAGAGGAGCCCCGCCGCTCTCCTGCAGGCCGCCGCCCTCCTGCGCTGCAGCTCGGATACGGCCCGGAGGCCGGCCCGACAGGCCGCCCGCCGCTGCCGTTCGGGCCTCGGCCGTCGCTCACGGGCGTGGGCGGCTACCACCGGCCATCCAGCCAGAGCGGTGCCATGGCCTTCTCTTCCTTTCAAGGTGCGTTCAGCAAGCAGGGACTGGCGCTGACAGGGCTTGGGCTTTCTGGGCCGCTGTTCCCAGCGCCTGCCGTTCACATGCTGAGGACGCAGGGGCGCGCTGCGCTCCTCGCTGCCCGCGTGGCTGCGCGGGGTGGTAGTTTTCGGTCAACAGCGGTGTCCTGACTAGGCGCGGTTCCTTCATTGCCCGCAGGCGACAGCTCGCTTCCCAGCCCTGTCATGGTCCAGTCACCCACCTTCGGCGGCCCCACCGGCCGACCGCCGCCACCGCCTTCACCGCGCGGACGCCCGCCGGCCGCCCCAACCATGCAGCGCGGCCCTTCCAGTAAGTCAACACCTGACCTCACCATCTTTGTCCTCTACACACGCCGCGCTTGAGGCCCCCGCTTGTGTATCCCGGGAAGGGTCCAAGGCCCAGTCTAGCGCAAACTGTGCGCAGCGTCCCAGGCCCCATTGCCCACCCCGACCCGTCCCCATCCACGCAGGCCGAAGGAGCCCCTCACGCAGCCCCTCCCGGGCTGCTTCAAAGCGACAGTTGCGCCGCTCCCAGACGGCCGCCCCACGCTCCCGGGCGGCCCAGAAGCGGCAGGATCGCATGGAACAGGGCGGCGGCCGCGGGGGCCGGCGCGGGCGCTCCATGAGGCGCACCGACTCGGACGGTGACATGCGCAAGTCCTTTGCCGCGCGGCGGAGGTGAGGCGTGGCCTAGGCTGAGCAGGGCCTGAGGGCCTGAGCCTGACCGGCTCTTGGCATGGCGGGTGGAGGTCTGGCAGCTGGACCGGGATTTCCAGTCTGAGTGTGGAGTGTGCTCTGCGCCATGCAGGCAAGCGAGGAGCTCCGGTGCCGGAGCGGACCCGGACGAGCAGCCGAGCCGCGAGGGGAGCCCGGAGGAAGGCCGGGCTCGCGGCAGCCTCTTCTCCTGGCTCTCCCGCGGCCGCAAGACCAAGTCCCAGACCGCCCCGCCGGAAACCGCACCCACGCCTTCCGACACGGCCGCTGGCACCGCCGCCTCCACAGCAGACGCCGCCTCCCCCGGTCCTCCCACCGCCGGCACGCCTCCTGTCCCTGGCGCGATCTCTCCCGTTGGCTCAGTTACCATTGCCATGGGAGCCGCGGGGGCGTCGCCTGCTGCCGCTCCCGGCACTGCCTCGAGCGCTGCGCCTGCCGGAACGTCCCCCGTTGCTGCCCCCAGCAGTCGGACCCCCTCAGGGCGGCGTCGGTCTCTGGACGAAGTGCGGCCCGCGCCTGTCATCATCCCACCCGTGCCGGCCGCGGCTGGGTCCATTCAGGTGCTGGGACCCGTTGGGGGTGCCGCGGCGGCAGCCGGCGCCGGCATTGGCAGTGGGACCGGCGCGGCGGGTGCCCAGGCAGCGGAGGAGGGCGCGGGCGAGAAGGCGGAAAAGAAGAAGGGCGCGTGGTCCAAGCTCTTCAATGCCATGAAGTAAGTCTTTCAGGCGACTTGTGCGCTTGCTTGGTGAACGAAGCTGGGGTCAGCCTGCGAAGGCCTCACCCAGCCTTGACGGACCTGAAGGCATGCCGGGCCGCAGCCATCGCTGCTATCGGCCAAGCATGATTCCAACGTTGGCCTCCCTGCCCCTCTTACCCCCGAAGGTGGAAGTCGCCCAAGAAGAAAGACGATGGCGGGGACACTGGGGCTGCGGCCGCCCTGGCCCTGGCGCAGCCCACCGCACAGCCCTCTGACGGGCCCGCCATCAGCTCCTCCCAGCTGCCCGGCCCCGCCTTCCCAACACCGCCCGGCGGCCCAGACTCTGCCCTCTCCCGCCTCAGCTCCCGAGACGGTGTCACACCCCAGCCCCGCCCCGAGCGCGGCCCCAGCCGCCTCGGCACCTCTGCTGCGGGCGCTGGAGACGGCAGGACCGCATCCACCGCCACCTCCCAGCCCCAGCCGCCTGACGGCGCGGCAGGCAAGGAGGACGGCAAGCCAGGGTCTAAGGACGGCGCTCAGGAGGGCTCCAAGGAGGGCGGTGAGGGCGGCAAGGCCCGGCCCGATAGCACCGTGCCCATGTCCTCCCCCTTCCAGAGGGCGGCCAAGCTGCTGCAGGCCCTCGACATGGCCCCAGAGTCCCTCACCTCGGTCGATCCGGTGAGATCCCCCTCCAGCAGCTTGATTGTAGCTGACTGCACCACTCTAGATCCTTGGTCTTGTGCTGCCCAGCCCCAAGCTATGTTTACGCTGAACTTGCTAAGTACGATAGTCTTGACGAAGTTCGCCTTTCCTCGTCCTGCAGCTCGCCGCGAAGCAGACGGGCCGGCGCCACGGCAGGACCAAGAGCGACATCGGGCCCGGCGCTCGAGCCCGGCCCTCGACCGCCGAGCCTCAGCCCACCGCCCCCGCCTTCCCCACGTTCTGGCCCTTCTCGCCGCCGCCGTACAAGGTGCCGTACAACCTGCCCACGGGCCGCACCGTCTCGCCCCTGGGCAAGCGCATGGTCCTGGCAGCCTCTGGCGCGTACGCTACCGGCAACATGGCTGGCACGTGGGGCGGCTCGCAAGCCACCACCATAGCACGTGGGGGCCACGCCGTGGTCATGCTGCAGCCCCTGGCCTCCTCCGTCGCCGGCAAGGTGGGGCTTGGCTGGAGTTAGGGTTGGGCTTGGGCTTGGGCCTGTAACATCAAGCAAGCGCTCACGGTGACGGGTGCTGGCCTGCTGGGTTCATAGGGCTTTTAGCTGCTGGCCATGGCCATGGCCATGGCTGAACGAAGCATGACGTGCGGCCACAGGTGTTCATCTCACCGCTGCGACCCTCTGCTGCCGCTGCGCATGTTGCGGCGGCCTGGGGGGTGGACGGACAAGGCATGCGGCTCGGCTACGACAGGTGGGATCCAGGCTTGGGCTCGCTTCCGGTGCCGTACCTTTCGCTTCCGGCCTTGAAGCCATGGTAATGCCCTTGTCAAAAGATCGTTATGCCCTGACGTCTATCGCTAAATGTGCCCCTTGCTTGCATCAACAGGCTACCCCAATTCCACTCCGTCCTGCACCCGGGCCCTGCCACGCGCGCCATCTCGCCGCCCGGCCACTACCCCCGCCCGCCGCCGCCGCACCCGGGGCTGCCGTACTCGAGCGGCGGCGGCCTGCTGCCACCAACCGACATAACCACCATGTACGACGCAACCGTCTTCTCTCCCAGCATCCCAACCGCTCCCATGGACGAGAGCGGGTACATCAACTCCGTGGCTAACCGCCTGATGGCAACCCTGGGCTCCGACGCGCCCCTCATGGGCTCCGTCGCCGCCCGGCCCGGCACCGCCGTTGGCACCACGCTCCGTAGCAGCGTGGGCGGCAGCGCTTGGGGCAACACGACCCACGGCTGGGGCGGGCCGGACCGGCCGAGGCTGCTCGGCCACCGTCACGTCGGCGATCCCGCACCCATGGGCAGCCTCCAGCAGCCGGGCTTACCGCCGCGACCCAGGGGCCAGGGCCCGTCTCTCAGCGGCTGGGGCTCCGGCGCAGGTGTGGGCGAGGCGGCTGGAGCGGCGTGGACGGCCCTCGCCTTGGCCGCACAGCCCCAGCCCGGGCCGCAATTGCCCGAGGGGCACGTACCCGTCAAGGTGCTCCGCACCCCCTTGGCCTTGGGCCTGCGGGATCCCGGCGCCGGGCGCCTGCTCATGCAGGCCCCGGAGCCAGTACGGGCCGTGGCTGAGGGCGAGGCCAACGCCCTGGTCCATTTGGAAAGGGAGAAGCAGGCGCGGCTGGAGGACGAGGCGGAGACGACGCTTGCCCAGCTGCGGTTGGCGGAGCGGGAGCCGCCCTCACAGCCCACGGTCCCGCTGTTGACGACGGCGGCGATGCGGCAGCTGCCGCGAGCGATGCTGAGGGGCGGAATGGTGACAATCAGCGGCACGGCTCTCGCCGGAGGGGGCGGTGGCTACATGGGCGGCGGCAGCATGGCTGGGGGCGGGTCGCCGGGCGGGGCAGGCGGCGGCGGGGGCTACGTGGGCAGGGGCATGGCTGGGGGCGGGTCGCCCGGCACCGGCGGTGGCGGCGGCGGGCCGATGGTGACGTGGGCGGGAGGCGGCGGGACGGCGGACCGCAGCTGGCGGGGCCACGGAGACGGGGTGATGTCTTCGGTAGCAGGTGAGGAGGGCAGGGGCGGAAGGGAGAGGCGAGCATACGGGGCAGAGATGCCGAAGCTGGGTTACCGTTTAGGGCAGCCGTGAAACGATATGGGTACGACTTTCCCTGCGTCCCTGACTTCCACTGCGTGCCGCCCTCGTCCAGGACCCCTGGCTGGTGGCAACCTCTCCTCTCCTGAAGCCCGCGTCTACGCCAGCAGCCCCGCCCCCGAGCACTTGTCGCCCTCCGCCTACCGGAAGCACCGGGTCCTGGGCTCCGTCCCGGCAGGAGGTGGGCTGCGAAGAGGAGTGAATCTTGCTGCGCAACGGGTTCCAGGCAGCTGGGGTTGCTGTGAAGTGTGGAGGCTGCAAGGCTTGCTGGCACCCGGTGCTTGAATCTCATTGCACATTGAGCTCTGGCAGTCTGGGCGTTTGGGATGGCTGAGTGCGGTCACCTCCCAAACCTCACTGTTGATGCGGCCATCCTGTTCCCCGCCCCCCCCGCTCCTGCAAACAGAGAACGACCCCTACCCGACGCTCGCGCGACCCGACCAGCCGCCACTCTTGGGCCCCGAGCCCCAGATGCCGTACCAGGTCCCACCGCCTCCCGGCACCGCGCGGCTCTCCACCGCCGACATCCTGCGCCCCCGCACGCGCGCCATGCCCCAGCCCAGGGCCAGCGCGGGCCCCGGCCCAGGTGGGACCTACGCGGGCCCAGGCGGGACCTACGCGGGCCCAGGCGGGACCTACGCGGCCGCCACGGCCATGGCTGCGGCGCTGTTTGGTGACGATGACGCCAGCAGCATCGCATCATCAATGACGGTCGACTCGCTCAGGTGGGGCCGCGGCTTCTTCTGACGTCTTGAACCGTACCGGTAGCTGGGAGGCGTCTCGGTCTGTCTGGCTAGGGAGGGTGGGTAGCGTGCTGGCCTATGCACAACGAACATTAGTACACGGCACACCTGCGGCTCTCAGATGTGTCATCTTTCGTGCAGGGACATGCCGCCAGCGCTGGCTCGGGAGCTCCGGCGGCGGGAGGTTCTGGACCCCAGCGGCGTGGGCCTCGGGGCCATGGGCGGGGGAGTGTCGGGCGTTACAGTGCGGCCGCTGATGCGAGAAGTGACCGCAGGTGGGTAGGCCTAGATTAACAGCAGCTGTGTTGCGCCTTGCGTGAACTCAGGACTTCTCAAAGTATGTTGCTTTCCACCCCCGTTCCACACTGGGCATCACCATCGGGTGTTTGCCGTGTTCGCACTGCTGCAGGGCCCCACGTCAAGCTGATGAAACCCAGGCAGCTGCTCCGAACCATGCAGCCGCCCGGCACCCTTGACGCCGCCTTCACGCGCAAGGAGGGCCTCACAGCCATCCTCACGCCCCCCTACGACGGCCGCACCGAGCTTCCCGAAGCCTCCGGCACGGTACCCGCCCATGCCACGTCCGGTTCCGGCACGCAAGGCCGCACGAACCGCCCTAACGACGCCACGCTGGCACGACCGGACACCAGCGGGGTTCGCATGGTCACACCCACCCGCGTTATCCTCGCCAGCCGCCCTCACCCGAACGCCCCCGCGGGCGCCGCGCCCACCTCGCCTGCCGGAGGCCGGCGAGATTCGGATCTGGATCCGGAGCCAGCGAGCCGATCCGCATCCCGGAGGCAGACGGATCCGGAGCCGGTTAGCCGAACCGCATCCCGGAGGCAGACGGATCCGGAGCCGGCTAGCCGAGCCGCGTCACGGAGGCAGACGGATCAGGAGGGGGGCACGGACTCCGAGCCGCCTATGCCCGAGGGGCCCCGCCTGCTGCGACGGAACACCACCGGCCTCACGCCCCGGGAGGCGAGCCCGGGCGAGCGGTCGCCGCCTTGGCAGGCGGGGGACCATGCCGGGTTCCTGCGGGTGGAGGACCAGCGCGTTCCGGGCGTGAAGCTGCTGGCGCCGCCGGCAATGTCCGCGGCCGCGCGCAGCCCGCCCCGCCTCCTGCGGATGCCCCAGGCGCCATCCAAGCGCCAAGCCACCCGGTGAGCTGGGCTGGTGCGGTCCGCAGCGAATCCTCTTTTGCACACTGTCTAGAGCTTTGCATTGTAAAATCTGCCGGCGGTGGTCAAATTAGCCGGGGGAAGAGCACCGCGTCTCAGAGGTGGGCATGAGCATAGCACCCCGGGTCAGCCGTCCAGTATCACTCCGTGCATGACCTTCGTCCCCAGGCGGCACGTCAACAACGGCTTCCTCGCCCAGGAGGAGGAGGGCCCCCGCTACCGCAACGTCAAGCTCATGCGGGTGCTGGGGCCGCCAAACGCGGTGAGCACGGTGGCATAGGCTTACTTTCACGCCTTGCGGTGCCCCGAACCCTCAACCATCCTCCTAACGCATACCTGCGGCACCGCCGCCAACAACCAGACCTCAACCCCAGCTTGTTCACCTCCTTCGCGCCGTCCCTGTTTCTCGCAGGACCCCCAGGAGCCCGAGCCGCTGCCCGGCGAGGGCCCCGTGGTGCCCCTGCCCATGCGCAAGCTCCGCGTGCTGGGGCGCCCCGAGGCGGACCTGCCCGGCCTGGTGCCGGCGGGCACCGCGGGGCGCACGGAGCACCTGCTGGACATGCTGCGCCGCTCGCCCACGCGGCTGAGGCCAGGAGGTGCGGAGGGCACTTCTGGGGCACGGCTGGGGCACGGCTGGGGGTGTGGGCGCACATGTTTGGGGATGGCTTGATCGGCATGTTGGGATTGGCGCTGGCTTGATCGGCATGTTGGATTGGCGCTGGCGGGTGTGCGAAAGAGTGCAGCAGCGATGCCTGGAGGGGTATTTGCGGGTTCTGCGCGCTGAGAATGCATGCTTTGGATGCTGATGTGTTTGACGCCGTTGTGTGCCGCAGTCCCAGTTGGACAGCGGGTGAGCATCTTCGAGCGCCCGCTTGCTGACGGCTCGGACGGCGGCGGGGGGCCCGGCTATGGAGGCAGCGGCGGCGGCGGCGCTGGCGGCGGCCGCAGCGGAGGCGGCGCCAGCGGCGGTCCTAGCAGCGGCAGCCCCCGCACGCGCTTCCCCGGCCCCGGCGGCTCCAGCTGGGGCCGCGGCGACAGCGGCGGCGGCCTCGACGGCCGCTACTCGCCCCGCTCGGGCGGTGGCGCCGGCGGCTGCAGTTCTCCCCGCTACGGACCCGGCTCCGGCGCTGACGCTGCCACCCAGTCAGGTCCGGCCAATGCGCCCATCGAGATCCGAGTCACTACCAGCCCGGGGCCTGCGCCCTACCCGCCGCCGCCGCCGCCCTACGAGCCCTACCCCTACGCCTACCCCTACCCTCCGCCCATGCCTCCTATGCCTACCACTGACCCGAGCGCGCTCGCGGGCTTGGCGGCGCTCGGCCAGCTGACTGCGCTGACCGCCTTGCAGGTGGGGCCACGGGACCGTGGGCTTCAGCGCTTCGCTGAAGGGTTTTCTGGCGTCGGGACTCGGGAGAGCAGAAGCAGGGGCCATCAGTTGGCCTATGCGCTGACCTTGGTTGTGCACAGTAACCTCATCCTGGGCCGTGCGGCGGCTCGACCGCGGGACCTGAATGCGATGGCTTGCTCCGCCCTGCTCCCCCACGGCAGGACCTGGGCAGGGGCTGGGGCGCGCCTCCCGAAGACGACCCCACGCTCTGGGCGCCCTTGATGGAGGTGCGTGCTACACAACGGGTCCTCTCCCAATCCAGTGATCCTGCGCCCTGCCCTCGCCCCACACATCACACCTCACGAGCAGCCCCTCCCGCACTCTGCAACAGCACACCAACCCCATCCTCAACCCCAGCATCCCACTATCTGCCACCTGCAACGTCCGCCCATCTCGCTGTAACGCCCTCCCACTATCCGCCCGCTGTGACGCCCTCCCATCTGTAACGCCTTCCCGTTGTAACGCCCTCAGACCACCCCCGAGCAGCTGGTGGCCACCCAGCAGGACCCCCAGCTGCAGCGCCAGCAGCGGAGGGGCGCGCTGGAGCAGTCTGCCGCACAGGCCCTCCACCAGATGGATCCAGCCCTGGTCCTGGATCCAGATCAGATGCTGGGCCCCGGGCCCCTGGGCGACGCGCAGCACGCGCTGCGCGCCACCGGCGCCATGGGCCCGCCTGCGCCCGGGCCTGGGCCTGGGCCTCACTGGCATGAGCCTTGGCGGGCAGGTGCGCCGTACCATGAGGGTTACAGCGTTGGGCCCGATGGCACCGTCAAGGGCTGGCCTGGGCAGGGCCAGGGCCAGGGCTATGGGTATCAGGAAGGAGCCGGCGGCGGCGGAGGGCCGGGGTCCCCCGGTCGGTGGCTCCAAAGCACGGGCCGCGACGGCCGTTTGGTGGGCGTGGGCGCTGCGGCCAAGGAGGGCCAGGCGGAGGAGCTGTCGCGTGAGGAGCAGCGGCGGCGGCGGAGAGCTTCCCGAGCTGAAGCAGCCTACGATGAGGAGGATGGGTATGGGAGTGCGGATGGCCGCCGGGACGGCGGCAGGCGGCGGCACCGCAGCAAGGGCCGCAGCAGGCGGCGGCGCGGCAGCAGCCGGTGCAGGCGGAGGTCAACGTCCAGTACCGGCAGCAGTTCTTCCGCATCTGACTCCGATTCCGATTCTGACACTGACCGCAGCGGCAGCAGCAGCAATTCAAGCAGCAGCAGCAGTGGCCGTGGGAAGAAGCACCGCCGGAAGCACCGCAAGGACAAGAAGGGTCGTGGCAAGGACAAGGGCAAGAAGAAAGGCAGCAAGGGCAGGGGCAAGGGGGGGGCGGATGCACCCGCGGAGCCACCAGCGCCTGCGGCCGGCGCCGCAGAACAGGCCGCCCCGCTCCCGCTCTACTTCTCCGCAACGCCCATGCGCACGAGCCCCGGCGGTGCCGAGTACGTCAAGTCTCCTGACGCGCCGCGGCCCGAGCCCGGCGACGATTTCGGTCTCGACGTCGCCGAGAAGCTGCTCCGGCAGATGGAGGCTCCCTTGGGGCGGCCTGGCGGCTCACAAGCAGGTGCCTCGGGAGCTGCGGTGGAGTCAGAGGGAGAGGAAGCGGACGCGGCGGGGCCCAGGGGCAAGCCGCCGCTGGGGCGGCGCTACGCGGGTGCCCTGGACCGGCCGCCGCCCGACCCCCGGGGCAGCTCCTCCCCCAACACGCGCATGGCAGACGTGCTGCGGGGCCCGGAGACGGACCGACGCGCACAGGAGGTGGGGGGGGGGGCTGCTTTCGGAAGGGTGATGGCCTGATAGGTTGTGCAACGCGGGGAGAGGGTGTCGCGAGCGCGGGTTGTTCAAGGGTCGCAAGCGAATTGATGTGGCGCGGTGAAGACCGTATCGGGGAGCCTACTCGTGTAGGCCCCAAAAATTAGTGGCATGTGTGCTGACGCGCTGAAACCTGCCCTTGCCCGCCCCGTTGCTGCAGATCCTCGCACGCCAGGCGTCGCTCCGGGAGAAGTTCCTCTCCGCCGCCGCCAACCTGCGCTCCGAGGTGGCATCGGCAGGGCTGGGCCCAGACGCAGGCGCCGGCCCCGGCCCCGCCGACCCCCTCGACGCCATCCCGCTTCCTCTGGAGCCGCCGGCCCCCGAAGGCGGCCCCGAGCGCGCCCCAGCCTCAGCCTCCGCCGCATCCGCCTCCCTCGCACCGCCCTCCGAGCGGGGCCCGGGCTCCGTCGCCGGGCCTGGCTCCAAGGCTGGTTCCGTGGGCGTCCCTGCCTCCGAGGCAGGGGCAGCCGCCAGCGCCGAGGCTTCGTCCGCGGCTGCCGTATCTGCGGCGACGGCCGCGGCCTCTGGGGCGCAGTACCACCAGGCCCCGCCGCCAACCGCCCAGGCCCAGCAGATCCAGATCTACTGCACCCAGCTCGTCCTGAATCCAGGCCGAGGCCCAGTGACGGTCCCAGGTGCGCCATGCACTCCCCATGCGTTCCTCTGCCTTTTAGTCCACGCCTTCCCTGCCTGTGCTCACGTGCTGACCCGCCTTAACACCAATCCGCTCCAATCTCCCCCGCAGGCCTACCCGCCTACTACCCTGCTCCCGGCCCCGCGGCCTGGGCCGGCGTGCCCATGGCCCACCCCGCCTCGCCGCCGCCCTACCCAGGCCCCCACCACCACGCGGGTAGCCCCGGCTGGGACGCCTACGGCCGACCCGTGGACCCATCCGAACGCGCCGCGTACGTCCGCTCCGGCCACTCCCCGCCTTCCGGCCGGCCCGGCCCTGCTGTTCCCGTCGCGCCTGTCGCCACTGCCGCATGGCTGCCGCCCAAGCGCGGGGCTCGACAATCGGAGCCGTCAGGGCTAGCGTCTCCAGAGCAAAGCCGTGGGGCAGGCGGCGAGAATGAGGCGGCGGTGGGGGTGGCAACTGAGGGGAGCACGGGAGCGGAGGCGGCCCCGCAGCTCCCGTCGCCGCTGAGCAAGTCGCTTCGGAAGCCGGGGCAGCTGACTCAGCGCGTGATTGCGCGGGGGCGGTCCTTCGCGGCGACGGGGCGCTCGGGCCGGGCGAGCGACGGCAGCGGCGGCGGCGGTGCGGGGGAGGCCGAGGAGGGCGGCATGATGCGGCTCGGCACGGGCGTGGCCCTGCCGCCGCCCCGGACCGGACGCTGGTCCGGATCTGGATCCGGCGGTCCGGCTTCTGTGGCGGAGAGCGAGTCGCTGCAGGGCTCCGACACTCGGTCACATGGGGACTCAGATCCCGAGGCCAGCGGCTCAGAGGGCGGCGGGCGTGACCGTGAGGGCAGCACGGCGGCGCCGGCAGGATCCGTACGGGCGGGATCGGTACAGGCGGGTTCCGTACGGGCAGGATCCGTGCGAGCAGGGTCCGACCGCCGCTCAGAACCTGGCGGCGGCGGCGGCAGTCGGCGCGCCAGTGACGCTGGAAGTGCCAGGCCGCCGCCGGGTCCGTCACCGCCAGCCGCCGCCGCCGCGACTGGGTCACCCGCAAAGCCTAAAGAGGCTCTAGCGGCGGAGCTGACTCAGCTGATCATGGAGGCCTTTCAACAGAGCGGCGGCGTCATCAACCCGATCCCGTCCGCCGCCGCCCGCGTCAGCGGCGGCGGGGCCGAGCCGACGGACGACGAGTTCCTCGCTGCCGCCGAGGCCTCTGCCGCCGCCGCCATCGCCGCCGCTGGCATACATGACGCCGCCCGTCGCAACGCAACCCTCGACCCTGCCGTCACCTCCGCCGCCGCTGCCACCGCCGCCGCCGCCGGCCCGCCCACGCTGCCGGCGACGCTGCCCAATGCGGCGGTGCCGCGCGGCAAGGGCCCGTGCTTCCTGCAGATCAGCGAGATCGAGCTGACGGCGCCGCCAGACGGCCCGCCCGCCGACGGCACGGGCGCCGCCGCCGCCTCCGCCGCCATGTCGTACGCAGCCGAGCCCGACCCCTTCACGGCGCAGATCATGGCCGGTCTACACGACTGGGAAACTGAGGTTGCGTCCGCCCTCTCCGGCCGCCCTCTGGTCCCCGCACTCCCCTCTGGAGCCGCCGCCTTCTTCCCGCCAGGCGCCCACCCCCACCACCCCCACCCGCGCACCTCCTTTGGCGCCGTCGGCACGGGCTCGGGCTACGGCGGCGGCACCTTCGTGGGGACCGGCTACGTAAGCACCGGCTTCCACACAGCTTCCCAGGGGGAGCCGGGCCGCAGCCTCACGGCCTCGGAGGCCTTAGTCATAGACCCCAGCTACGCCCAGCGACACCAGCAGGAGACGATCTCCGCACGGCGCTCGCTGCGCGAAGCTGCGATCGTGGAGCGAAAGCTTCGCTACCAGGCCGGGCTACGCAACTTCGCCGACGGTGACCAGCCCCTGCGGCCGCTGTTCCTGCCGCCGCCGCAGTTCCAGGGCCCGCTGCCGCCGGCCCACGGCCTGCTCGACGCACAGGGCCTCCCCGTCGGCGGCGGCGGCGGCACCTTTGGCGGTGGCGGCGGCGGCGGCTCGTTCGGTCCAGGCATGGCAGGAGACGAGTTCATTCTGCCGATGCCCCCGCCGACGATGACACTGCCGCAAGGCACGGCCGCGCTGCCGCCCGGCGGCGGCGGCGGGGTGCCGCCGCCCAGCGTGTTCGTGGCGCCCGTCGGCGGCGGCCCGAACGCCGGCGTCGCTGCGCCGTACTACCTAACCGAGGCCTTTGCTGACGGCAGCATAACGCTCAGCCCGGGCCCGCCCGGCGCCGGCGCCGCCGCTGGCGGCCCAGGTGGCGGCGGCGGCGGCCCCACGCTGCAGGGCTGGCAGCCGCTGCAGCCCGCCGCCAGCCGCCACCCCTCCACCGGCCAGCAGCAGCGCCCGTCCGCCGCGCGCAAACTGGGCTGGAGCGACGACACGCACGGGTCCATGTTTGGCGCTGCAGCCGAGGCCGGGCCCAACGGAGGCGGCTGGGGCGGCGCCGCGGCAGCGGTGGCGGCGGCGGCGGCGGGGCCCTCGCTGTCGGGTCCGGGTGTGGAGCGGCGGCCGCACGCCGCCAGCCCGCTGCAGCGGCGCATGCACGGGGAGCTGGACCCACGCAAGAGGCAGCTGGGGAGGGCGTCCATGTCGCCGCGGGTGGGTTCCGGGTGGCAGGCTGCGGGTAGCGTACTGGGTGAGGGAGCTGGGTTGCTGCGTGTGGGCTGGCCTGCATTCTCGGGGGCCACGCCCTAACTGAACTGAACAGCTGTGGGTACAATGCCCCCCCTCATTGCTGGGGCTGGAAACTGCGGCGCGCTGCGCTTTGGCTGAAAGCTCCCCGCGATGCACCCGCAGGCGCAAGCCATGTTCGACCACCAGCGGGCCTTCACCGCCAAGAACGCCACCAGCGCCCTGCGCCCCGCGCGCCGCAGCGGAGGCGCCGGTGCCTCCACACGGCGTTCCGGCGCCGGCGGCGGTGGCGGCCCGTCCGTCAAGTTCGCCGCCGGTACCCACGGCCTTAGCCCAGAGGGTGTCGCAGCCACGAGGCCCGGTGCGGCCGCAGCCTCTGACGCCACCACCTCTGGCTACCGAGTGCCGTACATGGCCCGCACGAGCCCCGAGGCGTCTGCCGTACGATCGCTGGCGGCCATGGTGGCGCAGCGGATCGAGGGCGGGCCCGACGGGACGGCGCTGTACGGCAGCACGATGTACGGCGAAGTGGAGTACGGCGCGGACGAGAACGGCGGCGACTGGGGCGGTGACGCGGACGAGCTGATGGAGGGCACCGAGTGTGGCGGTTGCAACTGGATCGGTTGCCCGGTGCACGGCGACCCCGCCGCCTGGGAGGCCAACAAGGCGGCGGAGGAGCAGCGGAGGGCGGAGATCGAGGCGCGAGGCCTGGCCAGCACAGTCGGCGGCAGCGCTGGCGGCGGCGCCGAATACGGGGCGTGGGCGCGGCCCGGCGGGAGCATGTCACAGGTGCGTTCACATTATCTAGGGCCACTAGGTCACGCCATCTGGCCATTCGTACGCCGCTTGCTCAAACTCCTTGCTTAACCTTCACCTGCTTGACTCCCTTCCCGGCCTGGCCACATCCATTCGCTTCCGCCTCCAGGCCGCCGCGAGCGTCGGTTCCGGCCCCGGCCCCGGCGCCGGCCCCATCACCGGCGCTGCGGCGGCGGCTGCGGACCCCGACGCCGCCGCCCGCGCCGCCCGCGAGATGAACCGCGCTGTGCTGTTGGACCGCTGGATGGCGGAGATGAAGGACCTGCAGGCGGCGGCGGCGCGCGCAGAGGCGACCACCAGGGTGGCAGCGGCATCCACGCAGCAGGTGGGGGCGGGGCCTCGAGCCCGCGGCTTAGGGCCCTCGGTCACCGGTGCTAGGCTGGCCAGGCCGGAGGCCGCTCTCCACCCCGCCTCCCTTTGGCCAGAGCGCTGCTGGGCCCAGTGGACGAGGACCTGGGCCTGCTTGGGCCCAAGGCCAGAGCGCTGCTACCACCTTTCGGCACCTTTCGGTACCTTGCCCTCCTCACACCCCGCCCTCCTTGCGCTCCTGGCGTCCATTTACCCCCGCCCTTTTCGGCCCCTCCCCGACCCCCGCCCTTCCCGCTCCCTCCCCGACCCCCGCCCTTTTCGGCCCCTCCCCGGCCCAGGCCATGGCGCTGCGGCGCGAGCGGCAGGCCGAGGAGCTGCAGGGCATATTCTCCATGCTGGGGGAGGTGGACGCGCTGGCGGCCACCATGATGGGGGACGCGGAGCGAACCAAGAAGATGATGATGGTGGGGACGGGGAAGGGGGGAAGAGGGAGGCGTCGAGTTGGGAGCGTTGGGGAGAGCAAGGGGGGGAGGGGCTGGTGGATAGAACCACCGATACGCCGGTACGGTCTCATTATGGCACATGCGTCATGGTGGAACTCTGTACTAGAGCCTGGAGTGCTCCGCGCCTCCGCCTGCGCGCTCTGCCTCTTGCAACCCCTGGCCCTGCCCCTTGCTGCCGGCACCTCCGCCTGAGCTCCCTGCTTCTTGGAAACCCCCGGCTTTGTGCCTTTTCCTGCCGTGCAGGCTTTGGAGGAGGATTCGGACCTGCGCCAGGCCGCACGCCTGAACGAGCTGCTGTTCGAGGCACAGCGCCTGACCAGCCAGGTGGACGCAGCGCTGGACGGGGCCACCCCACGTGGGGCCACGCCCAGGGAGGCGGGGGCCGGGCCGGCGGCCAGCGCCGCACCCAGTCCGGGCCCGGGCCCGTGAGGCCGTGAGGGGGTGCGTGAGCGGGGGCGGAAGGATGGTGGGAGGAGGCGTGGTGTGCGAAAGGTGGGGGAGGGGGAGGCGTGCGGAGGTGGGGGAGGTCGGAGGCTGTGGTGGGCGGGGGGGTGTGGGGGGGCTTGCGGAAGGGGGGAGGGGAAGAGCGGGAGTTCAGGGGTGAGGGGGGGGAGAGGGCAGGCGGGGTCATGAAGGGGCCGCCTAGCTACGAGGTGCCTTGCGGGGTGGAGTTGGGCGGAAGGGGGAGGTGGAGGGGATTGGGGACACGACGCCTTGACACGACGCGCGCAGCATGACTCGGGCAGCTGGACCCTCAAAGCGACCACTGTCGCCCATAACTCGCTCATACACAGCTGTACAATACAAAGCAGCAGACAACGTGCCTGCACGGACTCTGACCATTTCCCGCTCGCGCCAGGTGCTCACCGGAAGTGAAAACCTGCAGCCATGCTTGCCCGACTTGCACATATCGCGTCTCCTGCTGTCGCTCCGCGGCGCGGCGACATGGCGCTGCTGCCGAGGAGCGTCGCAAATTACGTCTTCGCGAACAAGCAGCCCGCTCGGCAGGTCGCCTCCACGCCCGCGGTGACCTACTCTGAGCCAACACCAGTGAGTGCTTGGTGCTCTGCGTGGTAAAGAGGGTGCCTCGTGACGCGCGCGCGGTTTAGGGCGGATGCCGGAGATGCCTTGCCTTTCACGAGAGGCCGATGTCGGCAGCTGCAAGGTCACAGCTACACCCGGTCACGGCGTTGGTCGGGGGCACACCGCGGTTGTCACGGCGGGCCACGCGCCTGCTCGTCTCCTGGGCCCAGCACCCTCCTCCCTCTCCTCCCCCAGGCTCCCGCCCAGGCGCCAGCCCCCGCTGCGAGCGGTACCCCACGCTTTGTGCCCAACTGGTCCATGTGAGTGCCGTGACGAGAAAGCTTGCCCAGACCCGCTTTCCTGAAGCTTCGGTACCGTAGTCACTCGCCCCCTGACGCGACCCCACGTTTGCCCACCCCCTCGCCCAACCCCGCACCCACCCGCCCCCGCACCCACCCGCCCGCCCGGCCCCCCAGCTACAAGACCAAGTCCGCCATGGCGGTGCGCCTCATTCCGCCCACGTTCGTCGCCTCGCCCAACGGCAGCTACCAGTTCGTGGACCGCGACGGTGAGCTGCCCCAGACCCCTCCCAGGCCCTCCTAGCCCATCCCTCGGACTCCTCCGGGAGCCCAGTCCGTTCCTCCCCCCACGCTGGCCTCTCTGATCATGCGGTTGCTGAACAGTAGCCCCACTTTCAATCCTCAAGTGCCCACTTCTCTCTGGCTTCTGCTCCCGCTCCCGCTCCTGCTCCTCCCTTGCCGGCGCCAGGGACCATGCTGCTGGAGTTCGCCAACGCCAACTCGAGCGGCCCCGTCTCGCCGGGGGCCAACCGCACGTACAACTGGGGCAACAAGGTGCGGCACGCGGCACCTCGGGTCGGGGCACGGGTAGCCATGGCTCAGGTTGGGCCGAGCAGGGTACCGGTAAGGCGTGTGGCCATGGGGTCGCATGCATACCGGTATGCGGGGTACAGGGCGGGCTTTGCAGGGCTTCATGCCCATCCCATGGACCATCTCATCGGGGTACCTGCCCGTGCACCCCAACCAAACCCTCTCTCGACACCCTAATCAATCTCTCTCCCCACACCCTACCCAATCTCTCTCCCCACACCCTCTCCTTAGCCCGCTCCTCAATCCTCTCTCTCCTCCCTCCTCCACCCCCCCTCCTCCCAGGTCACCTTTGCCCTCAGCGCCACGGAGCTGGGCAACATCCTGGCCTCCGACCTGGGGGCCAGCAAGGAGGGCCTCACGCTCTTCCACGACCCCGTCAAGCTGGGCAAGACCGGCGAGGTGGGGTCAACGCAATGTGCAGCTAGCCGGGTCTAGGCCCCTAGGCGAGGTGGGGCGCCCCACCTGCAGGGCTGGCGGGGCGGAGCAGGGCGGCAGGTTGGGGCGGTGTGGAGGCCGGGGGCGAGAGTGCGCGTGGCCTCCGCGGCGCGGGGCCCAGCTCAGCTCAGGGGACGGACAGGGCTTGGTGCGGTGCGGCTGGGTCCGGGCTCCGTGGCCTGAGCGATGGGGTCACCAGCAAGGTACCGTAGGGAGCAGCCCACCGCCACCCTCCTCCCGTGGTGCCACCTTTCTCGTCCCCCACCTCACGTTCTTTCATCCTCGCCATCCCCGCCGCAGCCCCTCAAGAAGCTGAACATCAAGGCCTTCCCGGACGGCAACATCAACATGGCAGTGACGGCGGGCCCCGACAACGTGAGCGTCATCGTGTCAAAGGCCGAGTTCGAGATCTTCAAGTCGGTCGCCCACTTCGCCATTCCGCGGCTCTTCGGCTTCGACAAGTTGTTTTGAACCTGACACTTGAAGCGTTGGCGGCTTGCGTCCAGGGAGGGAGCCCCTGGAATTTGAGCGTGGGCCTGATGCGGGGAGCAGGGGAGGAAGGGGCGGTGGACGCGCGGGAGGGTCTCGTTTGAAGAATCGCTGGTAATGAGAGGGAAGGATGGTCGGAACTGGAGGTGGCGGCTGGGGCTGCAGGTGTACGGCTACGGTCCTTTGAGCAGGGGGCGGTTGGTCTTTGCTGTTGGAGGGTGCAGGTACGGGCCAGGATCTGACAAGCAGGATGAGACGGCCGGTGGCAGCGGGGTTGGAGCAGGTGTCTGCGAGGGCGCCCTATGCGGCCTATGCCCTTGGGGGTACGTTTATTGGCCCCGCTGGCGGCTGAGACTGTGACTGACAGTTCCGACAATGGGTGGCTGACTGTATGGCATGTGGGTGTGCTTCGCTAAAGTGTCTATCTGGGGCGATAGATGCTTTGCTAGTGGGCAGCTGGGCACAGGGCAAGCCTTGTAACATGACACTGGACGGAAGCTTTGCGGAACATGAAGCCGTTACAGAGACATGGGCAACGTCAACAACGGAGGCGTGGGCCTTGATGCAAGCTGCCATGCACGAGGCTGCACATGCGGCCGCATGGCCCATTGGCCCTGACAAAAGCAATTTGGTAAGAAAAGATCACACCAACACGCATCAACGCGCAACGCTCAAGGATTTAGGGGTCACGGTACCGAAGCCTCTCACAGCCAGCCACATTAGGCACTCAACAAAATCACGTGGTGCGGACCAGGTTTCCCCCGAAACATGTTTTTGGGCTGAGCCCCCGGCCAGGCTCTCCGGGGACCCGCTTGATTATGTATCGCCACCCTGCAATCCGGTATCTAGGTTGGCCACAGGCGCGTTGTCCGACTAGCTTGATACGTGCGCACAACTGGGGTGGCCTTGTTTGAACACTGCAACGCTCATAGAAAGAGGAGTATGCTAAATCACGACAGGCGAGCTTATCAGGCGAGCTAAAGGCATAGGAAGGAAGACATGAGGACATAGCGCAAATTGGCGAGGCATGTCGTGTTGGAAGCACGGCGGATCTAAGGCGCCTTGGGGATGGGGCAGCCCTCCGGTACAGGCTCGGCGATGGGAGAGCCTACGGGGTACAGCCCCTGGTAGCCCTCCGAGCCCTCGCAGTCGCCGGGGACCCTGCGGCGAGGGGACGCACAACATGTCAGGTGCTCGGGAGTGGACAGAGTGCACTTGCGGCGGGCATGTAGCGCAGAACTGTCGATGCGGGCTTGGGGCCCCGCTTCCCTAACCTTGGGGCCAATGCCCCGGCAACGCCCATGCCCTTCCGTTGCAGCCACTCACGGCCACCCCCTACGCACACACCCCGCTTACATCTTGAACTTGCGGTACTCGACCTGCCAGTGGGACTTGTAAGCCTCAAAGCACAGCTGGGTGGGCAGCGCCATAGCCTTGGGCATGGCCAGGGGCATGGTGGCCTGCGCGGGGCAAGGAAGAAAGCGCTCTGTGACAAGTCTTGGCTGCATAGAATGCACTTGGTGTCCAAAGGCGCAAGTTCCTGCTCGAAAAGGCCATCCATGACTCTTGGAAGTCACCCTACGACACGAACCATGGCAGGCTACGTTGCTCGCCCTGTGTTGCGTCAGCCCTGCCGAGTGCTGCCCCCTGCTACTCCGTTCGTTGCCAGGCTTACGCTGATGTCGATGCACCTCTTGCTGCCCGGGCTGCTCATCATGTACTTGGTCGACACCATGGGCTCGAAGAATGCAGTGCGGCCGTCGTACTGCGGTGGTGTCGTACAGCATGAAAGCACTTGGTCAGATGCACATAGCACGGGCAAGACTCGTGCATTTGCTGCATCATGCGCACGAACAATCGGGATAATAGAGAGGCCCCAAGTCCAAGCTTTCAGGCAGCTTCTTCTGTTGGTGACGAGAACTAACCAAGCAGCGCCCCACACACCTGGCCGTAAATCTGGGCCCAGTCGAAGGGCTTGGGGGCGGGGGTCCACTCCTGTAAGCCGTGCGGAGCGGGATCCGCGCATTCGAGTCACTGACCGCGCCAAGCAAGGGTGGGGTGTGCGGGGTCGCATAGACGCCCTCCGGCCAGCCCACGCGATGCAGTCTGGTGCATTCCCCTGCCTGTCTCTTCACCCGCGCCCCCAACCGCAGCCAGAAAGGTCGGCACAGGTAGGATCCCGGCGTGGCCTGGTGCCGGCTCACCTCTCCGGCCAGGTTCACCAGGTGAGAGCCCATCTGCGGGGTACCAGTACAAATAAGTCAGTATCGACAGTCCCAGCCGTCATCGTGGGCTCCCTATTCAGAACGAGTGGACAATAAATTGCCCCCTACGCGTCTGAACGGCACAGCCCGCCCCATGCACTGGCCCAGCCATGCCACCGACCCTGAAGCGCTTTGCTCCGGCCCCACCCGCCCAGCCAACAGCCTCCACCAGCACTGCCGTACTTGCGATCCCATGTCCCATGTCCCATGCCCACGTCACCCACCATGTAGTTCACGTTACCAATGTTGGTGATGGCGCCGCTCTTGCCACCCGGGAAGCAGGTCTCGGGGACGGCGGTGAAGATCTACGGGTGCCGGGCGCGGGGGATGCGGGGTGAGTGGTGCCACGGGGGGAACGGCGTGGGGAGCGGCGGGTGGGCCATGGGCGACCGCTTTCCGCCGTTGCGCGTTATGCGGTTTGCGGTGCTGCCTATCAAAATGACCAAGCGGCGTCACCTCAGCGCCAGCGACGAGCCCTCTCCGCGGCGCTCGCAGTGCGCTTCGCAGCCCCACGCCCGGCACGCGCAAGCGCTGAAGAGTCATGCGGGGCCCACCGGTACCGGATGTATTCATGCTGACCAGACACCTGGCTGATGTGGTTGGTGTGAATCTGGCCATCCAGGCATTGCCCGGCCACACCCAGGAACTCCCACGACCGGACCCACCTTCTCAAAGGTGGCCGGGGAAGCTCCCAGGCAGGGGCCCATCGAGGTGGCGGGGTTCCACTCCTTCTGCCAGTAGTCGTACTCCTGTGAGGAGAGGGGACCAGGGGCCGAGAGACGGTCAAGGGTTGCCCAACCCTTCCCGCCGTAGCCCCACCGTAGCCCCGACTCCAACAGGCCCCGGCCCCCTCTCCCTCCCCAGCCAACGCCTGCCCCTTCAGCTCTTTCCAGCCTGTACCCTGCGCCCCGCGTGTGCCCCCGAACGCATCAGGCGGGCCAAGTCAAGCCCCCTCCACGCCCTATAAGGCACCCGTTCCCACTCCCCACCTCGAACATGAAGTGGAGGTCATAGTGGGGCACAGCTGAGGGGGAAATTAGGAGTGGAGACGGGCAAGCAGTGAGCCCAATTCGTATGGCATGGCGGGGGCGCTCCTGCTGGCCGGCAAGTCCCAGCAAGCAACCGGCGCTTGCAGGGCTGGGGCAGGGCTGGCTCACCGTAGGGCATGGGCGGGTGGCCGTGGTAGTTGTAGCCCCAGTAGAAGAACTTGAAGGGCTGGTAGCCGACATTCTGGGGGAACATCAGGTTACCCTGAGGGGGAGCAATGGGGAAGGTACAAGAAACGAGTATGTAGGGTGATTGAGTGTGATCCGTTGCTTGAGGCCATTTCACGGCGGCGGCCCGGCGTGGCGTGCGGCCCGCTTACAGCCCGGGACAATGGGGGGCGAGAGATCGCGCCAGCGTCCTATCCTGCTGCCCCCTTTCGAGCAAATGTCAGAACTCGCCTCATACGAGGTGTAGTTGAAGCTCGTGCCGTCGCCATTGGGGATGGGCACGTACTGCGCGCACAAGAGCGGGTGGCGTGAGCAACGGGTTGGCACGGGTGGCGTGAGCAACGGGTTTGACACGGTAGCGGTCCCGCCGCGTCCCAACAGGGCGCACCGACAGCCCGGCCGCTGCACTGCACGAGCATGCCCTCGCCCCCATGGCCCTCTCACCATGGGGTTCGGGGGCTTGCCCTCCATGGGTGGGTCGACCAGGCTGTTGCTCTTGGACACAAAGCCGCGAGTCATCTCCACACCGACGGCAGCGGGCATCTGTCGGTAGGCGGAAGCCGACACAAACTGAGTACTGGGGCCCTCGAGGGCTTGGCGGGGAAGTGCAGAGGGGGCAAGCGGGTAACGGCCACATGAGAGCTACCGAAACGCAATGCTAGGCGCTCACGCGGTGCCCCTCTGCTGTGAAAAGACACGCGGTCGGGCGGAGGAGCGGAGGTCATGGCTGTAACCCACGCACCGTGGTGTCGTCATAGTCCTTCGGCATGCGGACATAGGTGCGAACGTAGTCCTTGGGCGACTGGGGGGGAGAGGGCGCCGAGGCGGGGAAGGGGGGTCAAGTTAACGTGCGGTAACGGTGGGAAGTCCGGATAGGGAGGGTGGGAGGCGCGCGCCGGAGCAGTCCGGGGTCAGGTCCGGCGAGGTCCGGGTTCGCAGGTAGCACAGAATGTGTGAGCCTAACTGCCGCTGACGACAGCTTCACGCGCCCAGGCTTTCCAGCTTGCAAAAAGAGTAATGGGCGTATCGCGGCCTGAGTCGTTAGCTGGCGGCCGTTCGCGCTGGCCGTTCTGCGCGCCGCTTGCATGTCAGGAGAGGGACCTCCGGCTGCATAAATCGCTTCTCACAGGCTCTCTGTCGCCTTCACCTACCTGAGGATGCCAGTGGCGACCGCCATAAACCTTCGTCGTCTTGAGGGAGTCTTCATGCAGCGAGCGGAACCCGGCGCGGCGTGTTAGCACGGCGCACAGCCCGACAGCCACCAGCGCGCACAACGACTCACCGTCCGCAAACGAGGTGCCCAGGACCGCAAGCAGAAGCGCCAGCGTGAGCGGCCGCATGGCTTGCATGTTCGCGACCTTCCTCAAAAACGGCTCAAGCAGACCCGCGAAGTAAGGAGTGTTCCTAGGCGCACTCGCTGCATATATCGTAATACTGCAGGGCGCTGGTTTAAGTACGCGCATGAGATGGTCAGGCGGGATGGTCGCCCATTCAGGCAAGGGAAGCCAGCTGGCTCAGCTTCCACAGCGCCGAGCTTGCTCATGCGCTGAAGCAAACCACGACGGCTTTTCCTAGAACGATGCAAATGCCGAGCTGAGCCGTGCGAGACCACGTTGGTCGGCAGTTGGTCCTAGAGCGCCACGGCTCGGGAGAGCTGGGCAACGTGAGCCGTACGGCTATAGAAGCCATGAATCTGCTAGCGACGGGGACTGCAGCTGAGCAGCTGATCTGTGGCCGCCGGGGTTCCGGCCATCATGTCCCGCATGTTGGTCCTTGCCTCGGGCCAGAGTCCCGGGCAGCGGGTCGTACGGATGAAGCAGTGCGCAGGATGTGGTAACTGAGTGGATCGGAGTGAGCAGGGCTGAGCTGTCCCGTGAGGTCCCGTCGCGGTCGGGGGGGCCCGGTGGGTTTCGTCAAAGGGGCCGCTTGGATTTTGTTCCAGCGGCCCAGGGCACGCTCCGGCATCCGAAAGCATGCCCGCTTGCCTGACGGGACTGCCCCCGTGGGTTCGCCCACTTGCCTGACGGGACAATGGCCCCTTCCCGGCCCTTATCCCGTTCCGTGTCCGGAGTCGGCCCCCGCTGGAGTCGGCCCCCCGCGTAAAGTTCGTGGAGTAACGCGCACTGTGCGCAACGGGCGAGCCCTCCACCGCAGACGAGGGCAGCGGTCCTAAAGCAGTTGCATCTCGAGTCGCACCGGCTGTGGTTCAAGGCTCCTCTGCGCCCCCGCCCCCCGCAACGAGCTTCCCAGGCCCCCTCCCTCGTCGGGGTCCCCCACGTGTCAGACTGTCAGTCCCATGTCCCCCCAACCCGAGTCTCCCAGGGCCGCCGACCCTCGGCCAACCTTTTTCCCGCACTAGCTAAGCACTGTACACTCCTTGAAACATGCAAGAGGTCCTTGTAAGGCTGTTGGACGGCTCGGGATTGGCGGAAGAAGGGCGGTCACAACCACGGCCCTCGCCGTCTCGCTGGGGGACGCTGGGGGGCCTGATGACCCCTGAGGGGTGAGCTTGTAAACACCGAGCGATCTCGTTGCATTGCCGGCTGGTGGCCAGACAGTGCAGACACGGCTGCACTTGCAGTCCTACAGAGGGCCCCGCAAATGCCCCCGTAAGCAGCCTTGGAACGCCCAGGTACTGGGCCCGTTTGCGTCACTTCATCTGACGTGAGCCCGCCGTCACTTGCCCTCCTTTGCCCCCGCCCGAGATGGAAGGGACCCCGCCAAACGCCAGCGTGCGCTCCCCTGTCCGCGTACCCTCACTCTTGCATCTCCTGAACCGTCGAATATGAGCCGATTACCGCATGTAAAGTTCTTGCCGCACCCGCTGTCTTTGATTGGAAGCCACTGCACGCTGTGCAAGGCCTGGCAGGTGGAGCCCTTGTCCAGCTAGTCGCTCGCAACAGCTATGTACACTAGGAGAGAATGATGAGGCCCTCCTAATCCGTGCTAGGGCTGGGCGGGTGGCTGCGGGATGGGGCACTCCGCCGGCACGGGCGCGGCGATGGGGGACCCCACGGGGTACACCCCCTGGTATCCCGCCGAGCCCTCGCAGTTGCCCGGGACCCTGTATGGGGGAAAGAGGGCAAAAAGCACGATTGTGGGCAGCGTTCACGGATGGACACCTTGCACAGGAAAGAGGCGCTTGGAGAGCTTGGGACGCCACCATGCTTCCCTTCGGCCACGCAAAACCTGCTCAGCAGCGGCCCCTCCGCCGCTCACCTCTTGAAGTTCCGGTACTCGACCTGCCAGCGCTTGGGGAAGGCCTCCACACAGAGCTGCGTGGGCAGCACTGTCTCTCTCGGCATGGCCAGGGGAATGGTGGCCTGCGTGGGAGGACGAGGCGGGGATGCTGAATGGGTTACGTTGGGGGCGTGGGCCAGGCGCCCCGCTCAACTTGGGATTGACTCCCACAATACTCCCCACCGGTGCCGCGAGTGCCCCAACTACTTGGCCTTCTCTGCCTCTTGCAGGCGTGACACGGTCATGACAGTCCGGATAGAGGTAGCAGCACTCACGCTCAGGTCGATGCACTTCGTGAAGCCCGGCTTGCTGAGCATGTACTTGGTCGAGAACATGGGCTCGAAGAAGACCGTACGGCCGCCGTACTGAGGATGGACGGGCGTGGGGATATCGAAGACATGCGCTCGTCGTTCCCCCCTCCCCCCTCCTCCCATCCACTGGCCCGGCAGACACTGCTGCCTTTGCCCCACCTGGCCCCACCTGCGGGTAGTATCCCGCCAGTATTGTAGTGGGATTGCACTTTGCTGGCCTTGCTTTTCGCGTAACCTCGTCCCCGTTTACCATTGCCCCACCTGGCCGAAAATCTGGGCCCAGTCGAAGGTCTTGGGAGCAGGGCTCCACTCCTGCAGACATGCGGTCACGGCAGGCACCAACGTACTTAGCAACAGCGCGCCTTGACTTCATGCGTCTCGAGGGTAGCCCCGGGTGGCTGCTTGCCGCATTGCCTGTCCCCAGCACCCTGCTTCCAACCGCATCCCTGTTTCTGCATCTCCAGCCTCCCTTGAGCGCACCCCACGCAACGAGACCCACCTCGCCGACCAGGTTGACCAGGTGGGAGCCCATCTGTGACGGTGGCAAAGCACAAGCCCAAGGGCAAGGGGGTCAAACAATAAAGCCAGGCCTTGCACGACGCTAGCGGTACAAAAGTCGTAGTATTGAACTAGCTCCGCCTAGGCCCGCCCAGCAGCAGCACGCATGGCGTGCGCGAGCCAGCCCGCTCAAGCCCGAGTACACGTAGCCGCCATTGCACTTACTGTGAGCGACACCCGTGCTAACGGCCCACGGACCACGTCACCCACCATGGCTGCCACGCCGCCAGCCCCTCGCCCCTAGAGCCTTGCTCCGGCCCCACTGCACAGGCTTCCAGACGGCCACTGCATGCCAGCTAGCAGTTACTCACGAAGTTATCGAGGTTACCAATGTTGGTGATGGCGCCGCTCTTGCCCCCCGGAAAGCAGGTCTCGGGAACAGGCGTGAAGGTCTGCGGCGGAAGCGGAGCTAATGGGTGGTAAGCAGGGGTGGTAAGCCGTCACCCCTGGTGGTAAGCCGTCATGGCAAGATCAGGGTCATCCCTGGGCAAGATACGCATGAGCATGGAGTATCCCTTCAGGACGTACGGCAAGGGGTACCATGCGTAGCTTTATTTGCTGGAGCATGGATTCACTGCCCCTTCTCCAGTCCCCCCTGGACCCCACCCACGGCCCCGCCCCACACGCCCCCAGCCCCACGCACCTTTGTGAAGATCTCCTGTGAGTAGCCCAGGCAGGGGCCCTTGGAAGTGGCGGGGTCCCACTCCTTCTGCCAGTAGTCGTAGTCCTGTGAGGAGAGGGCACCAGCGGCAGATCGAGGGGCCGTGGAGGCCGTCACGAGAACTCCTTGTGAGCGGGTGGGCAGGGGCCGCATGCCCACGTCCGTTGAGGCGGCGAGGACGGAACAAGCCAGTGTCTGTGCATCGGCTGTGCTACGTTTCCATCCCCTCTGTACCTCGAGCATGAAGTGCAGGTCGTAGTGCTGCGTCGCTGCGGAGCGGGGCGCGCAGCACACACGGGCACGGGAGGCGGGGTGGGGGGTAGCAGCTCACATGATTCCACTGACAGGCAGGTTAAGACAGGGGCAACATGAGGATTGGCTGCCGTGGACGCAAGCTAGTTGGCGTCAGGGCACGCGCAGCCCGCTGCTCACCCTAGGGGAAGGGCGGGTGGCCGTTGAAGAGGTAACCCCAGAACAGGTACTTGAAGGGCTGGTAGCCCACGTGCTGAGGGAACATCAGGTTGCCCTGGGGAGAGGGGAGGCGCGGGGCACAGTGTCAGTGAGGGCAATACGACAAGGGCGTACACAGAAAAGTGGGGCGAGGAATTCGAACGAAGGCGAGCGAAAGCGTGGCGGAGGAGCGCCCATGGGGCTGGGAACGCAGGTAGTGGTCCTGACCACAAAGTAGTGCCCATGCAACCCGGGCTTATCATGCCCACACGACCTCATAAATGGTATAGTTGAATGTGTCAGAAGGACCATCGGGAAGAGGCATGGACTGCAAGGCGGGGGCAGACCGGGGGATGTGGTCACGCATCAGGTGAGGTCAGGCGGACCAAAGGTGAGGCCTTCCGGGGGCATTCAGGGCGGCACGTCTCAATCCACTGCCTGAGTGATAGCGCATGGGGTTAAGGGCTCAGCCCCTCTTTCTGCATGCACACAGGGGCAGCAAACCCTTATGGCAGGAGGCGTGCAGTGCCCCCCTGAACGACACCACGCAAAGAGGCCGAGAGGCTCACCATTGGGTTCGGGGGCTTGCCCTCAACGGGGGGGTCCAACAGCTGGTCACTCTTTTGCAGGAAGCCCCGGGTGATGTCGACACCCACTGCCGCGGGGAGCTGCGGGGACCCAGGAGCGAGGGCAGGCGAGTGGCATGGGGCCAAGACCGGTACGTCAATACGTCATGCATGGCCAATGAGCGAGTGAGCAGGGGAACTAGTGACTCAGAACCGTCCTTCATCTCGTCAAGGTTTGGGTGCCCCTGTCCAGACGCATGATGCCGCAACCCGCACCGGAAGAACCTCCTACCGTGGTGTCGTCGTAGTCCTTCGGCATGCGGACATAGGTGCGAACGTAGTCCTTGGGCGACTGGGGGGTGGGAGGATCAAGAGAGGACGGGTACAAGGCGGGATGAGCCCACAGCCATGGACGGGTTGTCAGACCCCGAGCACAGGCAGGGGTCGGGTCAAGGGGTTGTGTGAGACGGGTTTCGTGGGGGTGCGGTACGGGTTGAGGGTGATAACGTGCCGAGTTCGTGTGAGGAGAGCCTCCCGAGGGGACATGCTCGGACATGCTGAGGTGTGAGACGGGCCGGTGCGGGTGTGACGGTGATACAGAGAGGAGAGCGGCGAGTGGGTCAGCGAATGGGGACTCCGTGACAGCATGCGAAGGGATACGAAGGGAGAGCTTGCGAGCGAGCTCGAGCCCCCCGAGGCGACATGGGCCCGCAAATGTTCGACCACCAAACGGTTGCAGCTTCAGACGCCGGATCCGGAGCACCCAGACGCACGAGGGGCTAGTGATATCACCTGTGGATGCCAGTGGCGCCCACCGTAGACCTTGAAAGTTCTCGCGTCGTCGCCTGTGCATTGGGGTTGCATTGCCCAAGCTCAAGCGCAAACTCGTACAAGCAGGCGCGGGGCCTAGGAACCGGTGGTGTCATGCCACTCACCGCTCGCGCCGGCGCTGACCAGCGCCAGCAGCGCCGCAACAAGAAGTGCACCGGGACGCATCGAGTCACACCGGGGTCACACGCTGGTTGGTAACGGCTATGCTATGTGACGCTGCGTCTATGTCTTTGTTAGACCGAGCTCACGTCTTGAGTCGAGCAAGCTTGCTCGGCAAGATTGCGATGTGGTACTGCTGCCGAGGGGCCGAGGGCACGGGCGGCAGTTGTTGCGCAAAGAGCATTGGTCAACACGATGAGCTCGTGTAGCTCAACACCACTGACAGATGCTGTACAGCGTTTACCTCCTTTGCGGGCGGTTTCCCGCGAGAAGGCAAACTCTTGGCTCTGCTGTCAGTCACGAGCAGCCCCGGCCACGAGTAAGTCGCACGTAACGAAAGAGCACGCCTGGATTCAAGGCTGCTAGCCCCAAGCCCCAACTCAAACCTCGGCCGACGTGGCGCGAAACATCTTCCGCCTTCGCCAGGCATCCATGGCCACGTCCTAGAAGCTAGGGGACCACAAGGGCGTGAAGGTCGCGTGGGAATGCTGTAACTGGGCCGCTGGGCCTGCATGCTGTAACTGGAAGTCCGAATTTTTGCTGACCTTCTCGTCAGTTGCTCTCAACACGCTGGCAGACAGGCTGCCACGACCAAGAAGCTGTCATCATCCTGCAACTCCAAGGCTCACGAGCTGCTGGGTGACCTTCCTTGTGGGAATCGCAACCTCGCGTGCGTGGCGCGCTTCTTCACAACATGAGGCTCAAGAGGTTTGACGGTCGCATACCGGAATGGGCCTGGTGACTTGCAGCGGCGCTGGGGACCCGCCCGATGACGGCGACACGCCCGCGTGCCGCCTCGCTCTGCTTGCCGCCACGCCTCCCCCGACACCCCGCCCGTCGCCGCGCTATCAGCGCCGACCCCCATCCTCGCAGCGGACGGCCACAGCACCATACCTACTTCGCACCTCTAGAGATCGACTCGCACTACAGCAGCATCTGCTGTGATGCTCGCAAGCGCAGCGCTCGCCCGCCGCGCCATCGCTTCCAGGCTCCCGCCGCTGCCCTCGCGCACTCCCTCGCCGGCCGCTCTCGCGGCTGCCTGCCTCCGGCGCGCCACGCTCCCCGCCCTTCACCCCTCACCCTCCACCACCACCACCACCACCACCAACATGCAGCGTCAGCGCCCGCTGACCAAGGCGGCTGCCGCCAAGCGCCCCTCGCGCCCCTCGGGCGCGGCCGCTGCCGCTGCCAACCCTCGCCCCGCGACCCATGACGCCGCCGCCGCAGCAGCAGCAGCTTCGCCGCTGGCTGGCGCTCGGGCCGCTTTCGGCGCGGACTGGCCCGCGCCCGCAACCCAGATGGACGCGGGCGTGGCTTTCCTGAGGGAGGTGCTGCAGCTCCCGCCGCCGCCGCCCGAGGACCCAGCGGCTTCGGCGCCAGCAGGGTCCCGTCCGCAGGCGGCCGCTGGGCCCCTGGCGGAGAAGGGCGGTGCCGCGGCCGTGGGAAGCAGCAGCGGCGGCGGCAGGACGTCGGGGACCGGCAGTGGAGGGCGGCGGCGTGTGGTGGTGGTACCGGACAAGGACGCGGAGTGAGTGGAGCAGGGTGGGGGGCTGTGCCGAGCTGTGCGGGCTTGGGGGCTGCCCAAGGCAGGCGGCAGCCCGGCAGGGGGGAGCTACCGTGTGGTTGTGGGGGGTAGGGCGGGGTGGGATGACCCGAATGGAAGGCGTGCTGCCCGGGCAAAGTGTGGCAAAGTGTGGGCAAGTGTTGTCACGCTCGCCCCTCCCCCCCCCCGCTCGTGTCCCCCCACGCAGCGGCCTCAGTGCGGGGGCCATCCTGGTGCGGACGGCGGAGATGGCGCTGCGCCAGGCCGCCCTGGAGGCGGGGAGGGCGCCCGAGGACGGTACGATGGCCGGGGCCTGGGGGTATCGGCTTAGCCGTTCCCGTTGTTCTGGGGCCGGGCCCAATGCAGTCCTCACCTCTGTTAGCAGCCTACTCCACACCTTGCCTTCCCCGTCTTAAGTCTCCACCCCCGTTTCCTTTCTTCCTTCCAGTGCCGGTCGTGCTGCTGGTGCTGCCCCTGGGCAAGGGCGAGAACGTGCACCAGCCCTCCGTGGCTGCCCGCCTGGCGGCCGCCGCCCCCCACGCCCTGGTCCTACTGGACCACGGCTCGCGGGCCGCACCCCCCGTGCTCACGCGGGCCGCCGTCAGGGCAGCGGTCAGGGCGGCGGCCGGTGCAGGGGAGGAGCGGGAGGCGGCTGCAGGGGAGGGAGGAGGGGGAGGGGCGGCCGGCACGGAGGAGGGGGGGACGGAGGAGGGTGAGGGTGAGGAGGGGGTAGTGCCCACCCTCATCCTGGACCACCACCAGCCCGACGGCTTCCCCGAGGGAGCGCTGGTGGGTTCCTCGTTGGAGGGGGAGCCGTGGTGGGTCCATCCGTACCTGGGATCAGGGTGGGGGCACACGGGCTCGAAGGTCATCCTGACCTGGGGATTCCCACCCTCCTTCAACCATCGCGTGCCACAATGCTCTTGCTCCGCCGCTCACACCCCTCGCCGGACGCTAACCCTGATCCATGACATCCCTCCGCAACCGCCCCCCCAGGCCGTGAGCGCCTCCGGCTGCGCCCCCGTGGCCCCCTCCGCCCTGCTGACGTGGCTGCTGGCCGGCCGCCTGCACCCCCCCGCCTCCACCCCCTGCGCCTGGCTGGCGGTTCTGGGGGCCCTGGGGGACCTGGGCGAAGGGGAGGAGGGGCTGGGCGCATTCGACAGGGGACTACCCATGGTGGGTGCCTAGCAACATGCAGCTGTTGGTGTGGGCGCAGGAGGCTTGCTTGCTCGGCTGATTCTCTCTCTTGTCGTCGAACCATGTCAGTATTATGCGGCATTGCGGCTCGGGACCTCGCGGCTCTTGAGCTTGGGTTGGATCTTGGGTTGAATCTCGGACCATGTCCACTCTGTCTGGCTGCCGCAGTTGGCGGCGGCGCACCGGGAGGGGCGCAAGACGCACTTCAAGGACGCGGTGGCGCTGCTGAACGCGGGTGAGAGCCGGGGGAAGGGGGGTGGGGTGGAGATGTGGAATGTGGGCGGGTCGGTGCGGCTACAGGCATGGTGCAGGGGGAGGCGTGACCTTGTGGCTACGCCCCTGCTCCCCGCCGGCGTCTCGTCGTCTAGACTCCGCAATTCCCATCTTCCAATCCCCCCGTCCTTCACCCCTTCCCTCCCCTTTCCATCCCCGCAGCCCGCCGCTCGCCCGACTGCGACGTGTCCTCCGCCTGGGCCGCCCTCTGCGCCGCCTCCGCTCCCCTGGATCTAGCCAGGGGGGCGGTGCCGGGGGCCGCGGGGCTGCGGGCGGCGCGGGAGGCGCTCAAGGAGGAGATGGCCCGACTGGCGCCCACGCCGCCGCGCTTCTCCGCCGACGGCGCGGCGGCGCTGCTGGCGGTGGAGAGCGGCTGGCAGGTGCACCCGCTCATCCCGCAGAGGTACGGTGCGGTACGCGGTGGTTGGGCACGTGCCTCGCCCACCCCCGGTGGGCAGAGGCGCCTGGCGTTGTGCAAATGGTGGCAGCACCAGCAGGCTTGCTTCCCCCTGCATGCATGCTTGAAACGAAGGGCGCACGTCCAGGCCCCCCACGACTGCGCTTACTTCAAGCTGCCAGGGCCAGGGCACTTGATATCAGGTCACTCCTCTGATGGATCTCTCCCAGCATGCTGTCGTGTTGGCCTTAACCCCCAGGTGGGCCTTCCGCCTGGGCTCCCAGGACCGCACGGGGCGGCTCCGAGCCGTCATGGCCTCCAACCGGGGCTACACGCCGGGACGGGTGCGCACAGGCGCGAATCCTAGCAGCAGCTGTGTGAAAAGGCGCTCTCGATCGTCTGCCACTTCCCGCTGCCGCCTGAAGCCCCCTCGTAAAACCCGCTCAGACTGACAGCTGCAACTCTTTCCTCGCCATCTCCACCCCCAGGTCCACTTCTCCGCGCGCCGCGCCCACAAGGACGTGGACCTGATCGCCTACCTGCGGGACACCGTGGCCGCCCGCTGCGCGCACCCCGCCCTGGCGGCCACCCCCCTGGCGGGGCTGCCGCAGCGCCTGGGGCAGGACTTTGCGCGGGGCCACCCCGAGGCCAGCGGCGGCATGGTGGGCACGGAGGAGTTCGGGCTGCTCATGCTGGTGGGTTGGAGGGGGAGGGGGGGGAAGGCGGGTGGATGGGAGGTGGGGCCGGGAGCAGGGCGGGGGCTGATGGGTGCGTGGGGCGGGGATGAGTTCAAAGCGCAGAATGGGGTGGTCGATAAAAGAAGATCGGAGACAGGATGGGCATAAAAATGGGTCCGGTGGTGGGCTGGGGCGAGGAATGCGAGCGGCGGGACGAGATGAAGGGGGGCATGGAGGTCGGAGGCAGGACGCTTGCGCAGGGGGGATGCACAGGTGGGGCTGGGTGCATTTGCCTTCCCGTCGAATGAGGAGCCCTCTGCATGCACTGACCCTGAGCGCCCATCACCTCTGTTGCCCCAGGTCCTGGGCTTCAGCCCCGTCGATGCCTACCGGGCCGCGGGGCTGCCGCCTCCGCCGGACTCTGACCGGCTGGCGGCGGCGGTGGCGGAGGCGTCGCGGGATCTGGAGGGGGCTGACGACGCCAGCGGCGGCGGGGCCGGCGGCGGCGGGGGCAGCGGCGCGGCAAGCCGCAAGAAGCGAACGGCGTCGGAGGCGGCAGCGGCGGACCCCCGCCAGCGCAAGCTGACGGCGTTCTTTGTGAAGCGGGAGGGCGCCAAGGCGGAGGCCCCCGCCGGGAGCACGGACTGAATGCACGATCCATGACAGCTAGCTGGACGGATGATGGGCGGATGATGAAGGGCTCTTGACTTTGAAGGTTTGCTGCCTTGCGGACTCGTAACAGACTTGGGTGGGAGGAGGCTCTTTCTGATGGGGCTTGCCGGTGACCAGACCTGTGCAGGGGTGGGGCCTGGGAGTTCGGGGGGGCGTGCCGGTTCATGCTCAGAGGTTCGTTGAGTGTTCATCAGTGTTGGGACTTGGGAGCTGAGGAGCGAACGGGTTAGCCACTCCCGTGATGAGCGCTGAGTGCCGGCAGGATTGGGGCTGAAGAGCGTGCGCATGGAGTGCTGGAGCGGGCACCGTGGCACGGAAGCCGGATTCAACATTACACCACCTTTCCATTCTGTGCTTCCTCCCTTCCCTCGTCAGAACCACATCACGTCATGATTTGATCACCTGATCACCTGACCGTCGACTTGATCACAGCAGTCAACCCGCAGTGGCACTGCATTGTACTCAGTGCCCCGCCACATCAAGCCAAAAGCCAACCCAAGCACCTGGCCGCACTCCCGGCGGCCAAGCTTGGAAGCGCAAGCAAATCAAACACATCAAACAGCCGGATCTGCCCGGGGATAAGTACCCTCCCCTGCCTCGCCCAACCAAAGCATTCACTGCTCCGCTCCAATTCTCACGGCACGCTTCTCAGAGCGTGCACTGCTCCATCCATCACGTACCGTTCCGGTAGATAGCATAACCATACAGCGACGGCTCTCTCAGCCCCAAGGTCACTCGAAGATAGGTGTACAAACCCCAACCCCCGACTCCGCACGCAGGCCGGCAGCCCAACGCTCAATCCCTACAACCCTGACCGGCCGCCGGCATGACGGACCCAAGCCACGCTTCCACCCTAGCGCGCGCTCACCAGCACGGCGCTCTCCCAGCCCAGGAGGGACCGCACGCGCTCGTCCTCCTCGGCCTGCGCCGCCGCCAGGGCCTCCTCCGCCGCCGCGCTTCACAGCTGCGCATCATGGTCAACTGGCTGCACGGCAGGATGCGATGGTTACAGCAGGAACCGCCTCCAGAAGGGGAGGGGTTGAGCGAGAGCGCCACCTATCTACTGGGTGTGCCACCTGCACACCGACACCCACGCTACGTGCCTGACTTTCGATCGGTCGTCACGCCACGTCGCTAGGGCCGGGCCCGTAGAACCCCCTCATCATTCTACCACCATGTCTTTAGTCATCGTCAATCAGTGCTAGGACGCCTGGGGGCTCCTGCACGTACAATCTACCATCGGAGACTCGCAAGAAAGGGTGGTCCACGGCAGCGGGCACGAGATTGCGTGCCAGCTGGCGAACAGCGGCAAGTACTCAGAAGGAGCGGCGCGGCGGATTGGGGAGGAGATCGAGCAGCTATGGTCCATGACGAATGAAGGTGGGGCGCCAGGCTGACGCTTGGTTGGTTGGGCCTGTGTCCCCTGCCCTGCCCGGCCTGCGCTGACTTCCCCTCCCCCACCTTGCCGCCCATCCTGCTCCCCTCATCCCTTGCTCCTCTCCTCTCCCCGCCCGTTCCACCGGCCCAACCTCCCCCAGCCCGCTGGCTCCCTCGTGCGATACATGACCCTGCACAACCGCCGCCGCGACTTCATCGAGTCCCTCCTTGAGGACATCAGCCGCCTGAAGGTGAAGCGCATCGTCAAGATGACGGAGAAGCGCTGCAAGGACACCCAGGAGCTCTTGCGTGACTCTTGCTGGCACGGATTGCGAAGTACGTACGGATGCTAGCAAGTAGCACCGACGCAGCTTGTCCCTGCTCGTGTCCATAACCCAGGCGTGCACCGCAAGGCCCTGGCCGAGGTGAGGCGTCAGCTCGGTCAGCCAAAATCAAGGACCCCGCTGCTGCAGCTGAGGAGTACAAGCAGGTGACCCTGGGGACCCGCCCAGACGCCAACGCTGGTCCTGACGCCTGGAAGGTGCGCAGCAAGTACTGGTGTGGCGCTGGATGTGTGTGTGGAGACCGGACACCTTTCGTGCCCCCCCTGCCTCTCAGGTGAAGTACGCACAGCTGTGTCTCCGCAACGCAGATCTCCGCAAGCTGCCAGACTCCGCACCAGCGCTGGCGGTCATGTCTAGCAGCTCTGCGGTCGCACTGGCAGCCGCCAGCACGGAGAAGGAGCGTGCTAAGGTGCAGGCCGCGCTGCTGGCCATTGAGAAGCAGCAAGGGCTTGGGCCCTTTGAGCGTGGCCGCTGGAAGGACGACTATCCCCCCTACGTGGAGGCGCTGGGCCGCTTGAAGCAGCAGGAGATCCAACGGTGCGCTGTTGCGGCTTGGGTTTGGCGCGGGGCTTTGCCAGGCGGGGTCATACCAGGAGGGGCCGGATCACACCCGCTCATGTGTCCTTGGCACCGCACCCTGGCTGTGCTGTTCGTCACCTCCGCCCCTCTCCCCCCTCAGGCGCCGTGACCGCATCGAGGTGCTAGTGCTGGAGGTCAGGCAGCTACACAGCGACCGCACGGCCGCGGGTTGCGCGGACAAGGACACGAAGCGCCTCCAGTCCGCGAGCAAGCGCAAACACTCGCAAGTGTGGTCCTTGCTGGAGGAGATGTACGGTACGTGAGGGGGAGCGTGGGCGATGGCATGTGCTGCCCCGCCTGACGGAGCAGGAGATGAAGAGCCTGTTCGACCCCGGGCTGCCACGGCACTGTCTTCCTCCTCGACCGCTGGATCGCTATGGTGGAGCGCCTGCGAGAGCAGCTGCAGGAGAGCAAGATACCTAGCGGAGCAGGATGCTTCCGGGCACTGAACCAATGCAAGGGTGTACACGTGCGCGTGGGGGCAAGGGGAGCATTCGCCTTGAAACGGCGAGGTGCTGAGGCAATTGCCTTTGGCGTGGGCACTTGAGACTGGGGTGGGCTGCGAGACGGAGAGGTGCTGAGGCAATCGCCCTTGGCGTGTGCACGTAATAGAAATAGAAATAGTAGCTAACGCCGGGTTATCCCCTGGCGTGGGTTAAGGACGGCGGGTTGGTTAGACCCGCCACCATGGGGGTGCCTCCGCACCCTTTTGCTCATCCTTGCCGCCGAAGGGTCCTGTAGGTTTTCGCGATGCTTATGAGGCGGCTCACCGCGTGCCGGTGCAGGCTGTGGCAGCAGGCTTTTGCCTCGGGGGCCGTGGCGCCCAGGGTCTGAAGCAGGGGGTGAAGGGTGCGGGGCACAGTGCCGGTGTGCCCTAGTGTGACGATGGTCTGTCGGGAGTAGTGGACGGTCCAGCCGTCGCTCCGCAGCAGCTCGGCGAGTTGCGCGTGTTGTGAGAGCTTCTCTTGCAGCTTTGAGGCATGGGCCAGGTCGTTGCAGTACCCGACTTCGATCAGGTAGATCGGGTAGTGGGATTTGTCTGCAGGGGCTGTGTAGTTCTCGTGGTCGGTGCTGCGGTTGGGGAGGTTGGGGATGAACAGGATGTCGGGCCGCATGCGGTCTGTCTCTGTACTGCCCAAGCCGCTGGGGGCTAGCCAGCCGGGTAGGCGCTTGCCTGAGGCGTATTCGGGAGCGGTGTCAGCCCGCCCGGCGTCCATGAGCATGAACCCACCTCCCCGTTTTCCGGCTTGGAGGCAGTCTGCAATGATTCGGACGGCTCCGTCGTGTCGCAGGATTGTCGCAGGATGTACAGTCCTTGCATGAAGGCGTGGAGGCAGCCTCCGAGCAGGTGTCCGATAGTCCCGCACCGCCGTTCGCCGTTGGCGCTTTGGCAGTGGGGGCAGTTGCTGTCGGGGGCGTGCCCGTAGCGTTTGGCTAGGGCGGGGTAGTACATGGTGCCGTACCTGGCGCCCATAATAATAATAATAATAATGGAACGCCCCCGACAGGGGGCGTGTATTAAGGGGGCGAGTGTGTGTAAGGGGCAAGCCCCTCCACACCCACCACCACCCGCCGAGGCGGGGGGTGGTGGGTGTGGGCTAGCCCACACCCCCTCGGTCCGGGTGTTTCTCACGCCACCTCCGCATTGTTGAGATGTAATCCATGTATTCCACCGCGACCTGGTGGAGCTGCGTGCAGACTTGTCCGGCTCGCAGGGCCCCGAGGTTTTGTAGGAGGCCGCGTGCCTCTCGGCACAGCGGGCCCGCGAAACCCAAGGTCACAACGGTTGACCGATCGTACACAACCTGCCAACCTGCGGCGGTCAAGAGCTGCGCCAGGTGGCGGTGCTGCTCGGTTTTCTCGGTGAGTTTGGCTGCGTGGTTCAGGTCGGAGGTGCAGCCCACTTCAATGATGTAAACTTTGTGCTTGCGGCGCCCCTCAGAGGTTGTCGGGGGTGCTGCCCCTCGGGGGAGCGTAGGTACGAACAGCATGACAGGGCGTAATCGGTCCCTTTCGGCCTCGCTGACTTGCCCTGGCGCGAACATCCACGCAGGTGGGCGGTTCTCAGGGGCGTAGCTGAGCGCATCTGCGGCGGAGGTGGCGTCCATGACCATGAAGCCGTTGCCCTGCTGGCCGTGCGCCAAGGCCTTAGCAATCAGCTGTACGGCCTTGTTGTGGCGCTTGATGTACAGGCACCGCATCTCCTGGTCATGGCAGCCGCCGTAGATGTGTGGCCCGGAGTCGGGGTGCCCGCATAGCGGGCAGGGGGCGGTTTCGCCGGGGCCAAGGGGCCTGCAGCGGCCACCGGAGAGGGTGCGGCCGCACTTGCCAGCAGTGGTGGCGTTCCAGACCTGCCCGTACAGAGCGTACAGCAGGCGGCGGATAGTGATGGGCCTTCGCCGCCCACCTTTCTTGGCCAGGGTGTAGCTGGAGGCGGCTATGTCGATGAGGGGAAGGGTCTCGGCGACGAGTTGCGTGTACTTTGTGTCGTTTGTGTAGCCGCATCGCGTTTCGGGGGTGAGCAGTGAGTCGATGCCGCGGTTGAGGTCGCTAGCAAAGTTGCCGGGGATCGGCTCGCCTGGCTTCTTGGGGTCCAGCGTGGCCCGGAGCCAGAAACCGCGGGATCGGGGTTCGTTATCCGCAGTTTCTTCGACATCGGGCGCTGCCCCCTCGGCCACTGCCACCGCAGTGTGCAGGCACCTTTAGTAGCTGCGTAGTGAGGCCCCGGGCCGCACGATAGTGGAGTCGCTCGACTATGTCTTCCAGGAGGCCTCTGTGCTTGCTTATGCCTAGCGACTTAGGCAGGTTGATCATGCGCCTAATAAGGTGCAGAGACGCTTGGCTGTCCGTGTAAATCGCAAGTGGACGCTCCTCTCGCTCGGTGCCCTCGCGCATGCGGAGCGCTTGGTTAATGGCTGACAGCTCAGCTCTGGTGATAGTGTGGAGGCCCTGGACGCCGGGGTTGACGTCTATGCGAAGAATCGTGGGCTGCTCGGTGGAGGCATCGACAGCCGCGGCTCCAAGCCCTGGGCCGCGCTCTACGGTGCGTTTGCTGCCACCGGTGTAGATACCGGCTCGGGCGTCGTGGCGGAGGGGGAGGTCGGTAGGGTACCGTGTTCGTGTCTCCTCCTCCGTTGATTCGGACCACTCGGGGACCCGCGTGCGCATGAGGGCGGGTTCTCCGTCGGGCGCGGCTAGGCGCCACGCCCTGCCCTTACCCTTTCGGTTTGCGGCGAATGGGGGGACTGGGCTCAGGGCGGATCGAATCATATCTCGCATCCACTGCGGCGCCTGCCAGGGTTGCGTCCTGGTCGGCGGGGGGTGGGGGGTAGTCAGCGTGCTCTGCAGGACCGCCCTCACGTCCGGGGTGCAGGCGAGGCCTGCTGCGTTTCCCACCAGTACCCATGTGATTAGGGCGTTGTGCCGTTTTGGGTCGCTCGTGACGTCGGGGAGCGGGTCGAGCAGCCCCCATGCGTCGGTCGTACCCAGGAGCACAGCCCTCGGGTGGGAGAGGAGGGTGGCGTAGGGCCTTTCACCACTGGTGCTGAAGGCTAGTAGGGTGGCGGTGGGTTCGGGACTGTCTCCGTACGCGTCAGCCCAGGCTAGCGCCCATTGGATGGCGTTGAGCTCCGCCTGAGGGTGGGGCTCGGGGTGGGCAACTGCGAGCCCTGGGGCTGGGTGGGCATAGGCATCGTGGGTGGCCCCAAACAGGGCGTCTTCGGCGTACGGCGAGAAGTAGATCTGCATGCTGTCGCACACGTTTAGGGGGGAGGCGTATCGCTCAGCCACAGGGTGGGGGCCTGCATGGTCGCTAGCCAGTGCTTGCTGCAGCCAGGCCAAGAGCTGTGGGGGAAGTCGCCGTTCATATGCTGGTTTGATGGGGTGGTCCTTATGTCCCGCTCCCTCCCTGTAACGCAGGAGAAGGCGGGCGACGCTCTCTTCAAAGCCCCTCCCGTTGGAGAGCTTGGCGTGCCGTACGGGGTGGGTAGAGCGAGCGGCTTCCCACCGGGCACGTAGGGCGGCGAGCGTCTGGGCGGTCAGGCAGCCCATCTGGCATCCGTTCGGGGCATAGACGAAGGCCAGGCCAAGGTGTGGGGGGTGCCGCTTTCTGGGTCTGTTGGGATATGCCGATTCCGCCTTCCGACCTGGATGTGGTACCAGTTAGGAGGGGCGATGTCTGCGTCAGGGTTGCGTGGCGTGGCGTCAATTTCAACGTGCGCCCTGATCTTTCTCTTTATGCTTGCTGGGTCTTCCCCTGCGCCCTCCTCCCAGATGCCCTGCCGCTGTCGGTCTGTGAGGTCTGCGTCGGCGGCCCGTGGGGCGGGAGGCGGTGCTGGTGGCTCGGCCTGCTTGGCGCGGAAGGCGGCGAGGAGCTCGGCCCAGTTGGCGTGCTTCTGAAGGCGGGCCTCAGCTTCCTCCGTCTCCTGCCACTCAACCGTGATCAGGTAGGGGGCAGTACATGGTGCCGTACCTGGCGCCCAGTACTGCGCTGAGGGTCCAGGGGTCACCGTGCGGTTTCGCGCAGGTTAGGTTGCTGGAAGTCGGGCAGAGGTCAGGGCCGGCCTGTCGCCAGAGGTCGCTGAACACTCCTTCGTTGGTGTAACCCGCGTGGGCGCTGGGTGGTATCGCCTTGGTAAGTGCCCTACCCATGTCGCTGACATGTTATCGGAGCCCGGGGTCTGTCAGCCACCACAGGCGGGAGAAGGGGTTTGGGTCGGCGTGCTCAATCACGTCGCAGCCCTCATGGTCGGCTGCAGCCTCCTCGGCTACCTTGTCTGCCTGCTCGTTAAGCCGTCTCTCGCTAGAGCATCCGGGTGTCGGGTGTCGGCAAGTCTCGGAGTTCCGCCGACCTTCTCGCCTCCGTGTAGCGCTTCTTAGCGCCTTCGCAGCGAGCTCTGTCGGGGCGTCGCGCGCGAGGCTCGAGGATGTCAACGACTTCGTCTCGGAAATCGGCTTCTGTCCAGGAGGCCACCCGCCGCCGCTGCAGAAGCCTATGGCTGTATTGTAGCCGAGGGGCGACCCCCAGAGGTCCGTTTCCAAGGAGAAACGCCAGCCTAGGCGAACTTCGCAGCCATCCTCGCGAGCGCCTTTTGCGGCCGCGGCGCTTTGGGGCCTGCGACCTTGCTCGTTGGACGTTTTAGGACGTTGCGCGAAGCTCCAGCATGATGCCGGCAACTGAGTCGCCGGGGTCGGCGCGAATCAACATGTGGCGGCAGACAAATCACTCCCCGCGAAGCAAGCATGGGCGTCATAGATAGATACGGTGTCATTCGGCTGACTGGCACACAGCGGGTTGACGTTCGCGGAGGGCACGTCCACCTCGCGTGCAACATCCCTGGCATCTTTGTGAGGTGCGTCGTGAGGCCATGAGAGAGCCAAGGGTGCTGTGCAGAGCAGTGCTGCTCTGGGCTCCCAGCTGTCACCAGCTGTCTCCCCCTCCTCCCTCCTCCTCCGCCCCCCCTCTCCCCTCCGCCCCTGCTCAATCCGGGCAATGGCTTCACTTCAGTTACCTTCTAGTTTCCATGTAGTCCAGTCACGGAGACGGTGTCGCAACGCCTTGCGTGTTGCGCACGCAACGCAAGGCCGCACAAGTAGACCAGAAGCATAGCCTTGTCTTACATGCGTTGCACCTCCCAGTGCTCCGCAACGTATGCAACGTCGCAACTCGGCTCGCAAGTCGGCTCGCAACTGCGAGGTCGGCCGCTCCAAGTCGCTCCAAGCGCTGCTAGCCTCTGTCTCATCCGCCATCTATACATTGAGAGCTCTGTAGCGTGCAGCTTCGCGTACCAGAACTTATGTGGAATCTCGGTGCCAAGCGCAAGTTTGCAACACTGCACTACTCAAACGGCAAGCCGTGTGGTGGGAAGCGGATAGATAGAGCTCAAGGGGCCCCTGGTGGGTAGCTACCCAGTGGTGCCCACCTGCCCGAGCACATCCCAACGCCGCCTCCCGGCCTCCGCATGGCGCCGTCCTGGCAACTCCCGCGCTAGGCGACTCTGGACCGTCTGAAGGCTCCCTGGCACGCCCTGCCGCTACCCCCCGGTCTTCTCCGGGCGCCGCCTGACGGCTAAGGCCCTCGGCGACTCTGGGCAATGTGTGGGCGCCGTGGCGCGGCTTGCCGCTACCCCCCAGTCCTCCTCCCGGCGCCGCCTGACAGCTCCCGGCCCTCGGCGGCTCTGGGCAATGTGTGGGCGCCGTGGCGCGGCTTGCCGTTGCCCCCAGGCCTCCCCTGGCGCCGCCTGACGGCTCAGGGCCCCTAGCGGCTCTGGGCCATGCGTGGGCGCCGTGGCGCGGCTTGCCGCTGCCCCCCGGTCTTTTCCCGGCGCCCCCTGAGGGCTCCCGGCCCTCAGCGGCTCCGGGCAAGCTTGGGCGCTGTGGCGAACCCTGCCGCTGCCCCCCGATCTCCCCCGGCGCCGCCTGGCGGCTCCCGGCCCTCGGGGGCTCTGGGCAATGTGTGGGCGCCGTGGCGCGGCTTGCCGCTGCCCACAGTCCTCCCCCCGGCGCCGCCTGAGGGCTCCCGGCCCTCAGCGGCTCTGGGCAATGTGTGGGCGCCGTGGCGCGGCTTGCCGCTAACCCCCAGTCCTCCTCCCGGCGCCGCCCGACAGCTCCAGTCCAGTATGCGATACCACCAGCGCATCGACGATAGCGAACAGTAGCGCTCGCGCCTTTGACAGGCGCAGCTTGTGTGCACGTAAGACTACTGGGGCGGGGTTGACACTGAGAGGTGCCACAATCGACTTGTAAACGTCCATCTGCTGCCCGCTGGATGCCAGCCGCTGTCATGGCGCAACGCCCAGGGTAGCAGCATTCGCCTGGCGGGCAAACAACCAAGGCACAAACGGCTGCATCAGCCGGAATCATGGGTTGCCTGCACCATCCAGGGAGGAACAACAAGTCCGGCCCCCGGACGGGGCGTGAGGGCTGGCCGGAGCAAGCAAGCCAGGCGGGAGGAACTACAAGTCCGGCATCCGGATGGGGCGTCAGGGCTGGGCGGGGCAAGCCAGGTGGGAGGAACAACAAGTCCGGCATCCGGATGGGGCGTGAGGGCTGGCCGGGGCAAGCCAGGCGGGAGGAACAACAAGCCCGGCATCTGGACGGGGCGTCAGGGTTGGGCGGGGCAAGCCAGGCGGGAGGAACAACAAGCCCGGCATCTGGACGGGGCGTCAGGGCTGGGCGGGGCAAGCCAGGCGGGAGGAACAACAAGTCCGGCATCCGGATGGGGCGTGAGGGCTGGGCGGGGCAAGCCAGGCGGGAGGAACAACAAGTCCGGCATCCGGATGGGGCGTGAGGGCTGGGCGGGGCAAGCCAGGCGACGGACGCGGGGATTTCGCTACACAGCTACGACAGCGACAAGGCACCCAGTGGTTTCCAGCGCTCTATCACTGCGCTCATTCACTGCGGCTTGAACATGCAAACAAACCGGTCGGATGCGACCACCAGCACCGAGCGCGACCAGCACCGACATGTCGACTACTATAAGGCTTTCAGATCGAGTAGTGAGCCACAGCGGGCCGACATGCTGAAGAAGCTCCAGAGTGCTGGCTCCCCGGTCGGTGGCGACAAGGACCCGTTGCTGCACGTCGCGTGGAACAAGCCTGCATTTCTCGAGGCGGCCCTCGGAGGCCCATTCACCGACGCTCTGGGCCAGCCCGACCCGCGCACGGTGGACTCCGTGGAGCAGGTGAGGCTTTTTGGAGCGCGCTTTCTTCCTCGTCGACTCTTGGCTGGTGGTGCGGGCTCATGCACAGACATACACACACAAAGGCGGGGCGGTATAGCGCAGCCGGGGCGCGCCCCCCCGCTCGCTGAATCGCGCGCGGACCACAGCTCGGGTTCGGCGTCGCCGCTCACCGCACGGTCACGCCGAGGCCTTAAATCATGCACTCATATCATATCCACGACTCGTTGTGCAGAGTCCTAAGGTCGCTGCCTTCTCCTCGCCCGGGCTGCCTCACGGCCCGCCGGGGAGCGCGTGCGGTTTGCGCATGCGCGTATGCGTATTGCGGGTGCTAGTTCGGTCCTCAAACAGCTCTCCCGGGCGAAGAGTGTGGGGGCACGCGTTGCAGGTGGTTGCGGGAAGCCCGCCCACCCCTCTTCCGCGCAAGACGCCCCCAAACTGGCCCCTCTGACCCCCCTCGAGCCCTTGCGGATTCGGCTTCCGAGCCCAAAAGGCCCTGCGGAAGCCTGCGCAATGGGAGTATGCGCATACCGCAGGGGTGAAGGGGCATCTGCGTAATGCGTGCGCAAGCATACGCAATACGCATTTGCGCAAGGCTACGCAATACGGCCATCACTGGGTCGGGCCGCTCGTACCGCCCATGCCCGCCCCGCCCGCACACCTCCCCAGCCCCCCGCACACTCGCACAGCCATTCCCGCTCACGGCCTTTCCCGCTCACTCTCCCGATTGCTCTGGGAAGACGCGATAACGTTCCGTCATGTTTTTGCTGCCCCTAAACGGCAGGGGTTTTTGGTCCTGACACCCTCGAATGCTGTTTTTCCGGACAAAGCGCCGACAAAGGACCCGACGGCTATGCGGGACCTCTGTGCGGGACAGGGTGTGCGTGGGACGACGACTCATCTGCCTCATCCTATACACTGCCGTTTCCCCCGTCCTACCCCATCCTACCCCCATCCTACACTGCCGGTTCAAACAGGTTCTGGTGGCGCACGGCGGCGTCAAGGTCAGCCGCGGCCTCTTCCAGTTCGAGACTGGCAACGCCCTGCACCAGGCCCTGGCGCGCACGCGTGACCAGCTGCCCTGGCTGCGCCGCGGCCACCAGGCGCACGCCACCTCTGGCGACGTGGCCGACAGCTGCGTCTACATTAACATCGTGCGCGGCAAGTTCTCCTTCGAGGACCTGCCGTACTTCTCCATGACCTAGTACGATCGAGGCAACATCGCTCAAAGAGAGAATCGTGTGATGGGCTAGCCGACAAACAACTCCATGGGCCAGCAGCGTAGAGGGGCAATTGGGTGTATTGAGGACTCCCGTCGCGTGCCGTGTATGAACGTGCTGCGTAGACGTGATTGCAGCAGGAGGGGACGGATGTGCTGTAGCCGTGCGGCAGGTTGTGTTGCTGGTATGACGCCATGCCAGGCGAAGGATGGATGACGTTATCACCACTGGCGCGTACAACCCGACTCCAGGTTAGATGTCGAGGCCATTGCATTTCTGCAACCCAACCGGCGAAGTCCGGCATTGCGGGGTTGCGAAGGCCCCTAACTTATGGCGGCGTGGGTTCAGTCCGTGCGCTGTGGGGCGTAGTGCTTGATTGCGCGGCCCCAGTAGTGCTGCCCGGCCTCGTGGGGTTTGGGGCTCAGCCCTTTTCCCTGTCCTGAGGAGGACAGACACCCTTGTTGTTGGACGCACTTGGACTTATGCGCGACGTGGGAGGCTGTGTGGTCCGCATTGCGTGAGGAGGCTCACTTGTTCCCGCGCATCGAGGGGTCAATCCCCCGACACGTTGAGTCCCGACAGCTTTTTGGGGCGGGGCGAACGGCTGGTGGTGGGGACGGTTGACCGTGTTCATACGTTGACTAGCCTCTGCTGAGCAACGTGTGGTTAGGAAGAACCTCCGCAAGGCCGCCGGCCTGGACCTAGGGCCCGAGCCCTGGCCTCAGCTCGGGGTCACTACCTTCTCCTCCTGTAACCACCACCGAGTGATTCACCTCGCCTTCCGCTGTGTCTACCTATAGAGCTAAGCCTTAAACTCAGCCTACCCTCTCACCGCAAACCCTGCAAATCCGGGGAGGCGGGAGGTCTGCCCGTAGGGGGCCGAGCGCCAGCCCGGGTGTGCAAAAGGCGAAGCCGTTGTGAGACAGAAAGCTGGGTTCAGAGTTTGACGTGTGGGCGCAATCTCCGTCGAGCCCCCAACGTCTATGAAGCACCTGTCATGTATATGCACAAAACCGTGTCTCGGGAGAGCGGCTGTGTAGCAAACACTGCCTCTGGCGACCCTGGAGTGCAGGCCGGCGGAACCAAAGCAATGCAAAGTCCATCCTGCTCCATCCAAGCATCCTGCTGTCCAATAGGCTGAACAGGGCCCAACACTACTGTAAGTAGGCTACCTTCGCAGCGCTCTAGGACACAAGGCACCCCGGGGCAGGATTGCCACAGTGCCGCACAACTCTAGCACTCTAGCCATCTCCCCAACACACTCAGTCGCATTTCCACCATCCCCAACCACGACACCCGGCGATAATAGCACGCACCCTATAACTCCAGCGGATTGCCCTGAGTGAGATTGCCTCCCTGCCGCACTTGCCACCACGCCACCAACCGCTGCCAGGACCGTGCGGAGTACCGCTGGCCCGCCGGCCAAAAGGACTACGCGGTGTACCGCCTGCCCATACACAGTACGGCACGCACACGTCCGCACACCTCAGCGTGGCGCACCCGCAAGGCACCCACAGGGCCGACTAAATGGGTACTGGCCCGCCAAGCATGCAAGTGCTCCTTCGAGAATGCGCGGCGCGCGGGCGGGCCCTAAACCCTAACCACCCTCATCCTGGACCACCACCAGCCCGACGGCTTCCCCGAGGGAGCGCTGGTGGGTTCCTTGTTCCTTGTTCCTTGTGGAGGGGGGAACCTGTGGTGGGTCAGCACCTGGGATCAGGGCGGGGCACAAACAGCGCTGACGGCAGACCCCCCACCACCGCCCCCCCAGGCCGTGAGCGCCTCCGGCTGCGCCCCCGTGGCCCCCTCCGCCCTGCTGACGTGGCTGCTGGCCGGCCGCCTGCACCCCCCCGCCTCCGCCCCCTGCGCCTGGCTGGCGGTTCTGGGGGCCCTGGGGGACCTGCTGGGCGAGGGGGAGGAGGGGCTGGGCGCATTCGACAGGGGACTGCCCATGGTGGGTAGGTGCCTAGCAACATGCCGCTGTTGATGTGGGTGCAGGAGGCTTGCTTGGCTGATTCGCTGCCTGTTTACCGTGTCAGTAGGTTGGGGCATTGCGTCCGGGGGCCTCGCCCAGGGTTATGCGGGATCGACCTAGAGCCGAAGTTGAATCTTGGACCATGGCCACTCTGCCTGGCTGCCGCAGTTGGCGGCGGTGCACCCGGAGGGGCGCAAGACGCACTTCAAGGAGGCGGTGGTGCTGCTGAACGCGGGTGAGTGCCTGGGGAAGGGGGGTGGGGTGGAGATGTGGAATGTGGGCGGGTCGGTGCGGCTACAGGCATGGTGCAGGGGGAGGCGTGACCTTGTGGCTACGCCTCTGCTCCCCAGCGGCAGCTCAACACACAAAGACCATCCCCCCTCTTCACCCACCCCACCCCACGCCACCCCCCTCCCCTCTCCATCCCCGCAGCCCGCCGCTCGCCCGACTGCGACGTTTCCCCCGCCTGGGCCGCCCTCTGCGCCGCCTCCGCTCCCCTGGATCTAGCCAGGGGGGCGGTGCCGGGGGCCGCGGGGCTGCGGGCGGCGCGGGAGGCGCTCAAGGCGGAGATGGCCCGACTGGCGCCCACGCCGCCGCCCTTCTCCGCCGACGGCGCGGCGGCGCTGCTGGCTGTGGAGAGCGGCTGGCAGGTGCACCCGCTCATCCCGCAGAGGTACGGTACGGTACGCGGTGGTTGGGCACGTGCTTCGTCCATTCCCGGTGGGCAGAGGCGCCTGGCGTTGTGCAGATGGTGGCAGCACCAGCAGGCTTGCCTCCCCCTGCATGCATGCTTGAAGGGCGCACGTCCAGGCCCCCCACGACTGCGCTTATTTCAAGCTGCCAGGGCCAGGGCACTTGATATCGGGGACAGTCCTCTGATGGGTCCCTCCCAGCATGCTGTCGTGTTGGCCTTAACCCCCAGGTGGGCCTTCCGCCTGGGCTCCCAGGACCGCACGGGGCGGCTCCGAGCCGTCATGGCCTCCAACCGGGGCTACACGCCGGGACGGGTGCGCACAGGGGCGAATCCTAGCAGCAGCTGTGTGAAAAGGCGCTCTCGATCGTCTGCCACTTCCCGCTGCCGCCTGAAGCCCCCTCGTAAAACCCGCTCAGACTGACAGCTGCAACTCTTTCCTCGCCATCTCCACCCCCAGGTCCACTTCTCCGCGCGCCGCGCCCACAAGGACGTGGACTTGATCGCCTACCTGCGCCCACCCCGCCCTGGCGGCCACGCCCCTGGCGGGGCTGCCGCAGCGCCTGGGGCAGGACTTTGCGCGGGGCCACCCCGAGGCCAGCGGCGGCATGGTGGGCACGGAGGAGTTCGGGCTGCTCATGCTGGTGGGTTGGAGGGGGAGGGGGGGGAAGGCGGGTGGATGGGAGGTGGGGCCGGGAGCAGGGCGGGGGCTGATGGGTGCGTGGGGCGGGGATGAGTTCAAAGCGCAGAATGGGGTGGTCGATAAAAGAAGATCGGAGACAGGATGGGCATAAAAATGGGTCCGGTGGTGGGCTGGGGCGAGGAATGCGGGCAGCGGGACGAGAGGAAGGGGGGCATGGAGGTCGGAGGCAGGACGCATGTGCAGGGGGGATGCACAGGCGGGGCTGGGTGCATACGCCTTCCCGTTGCATGACCAGCCCACCGCATGCACTGATCCTAAGCGCCCATCACCTCTGTTGCCCCAGGTGCTGGGCTTCAGCCCCGTCGATGCCTACCGGGCCGCGGGGCTGCCGCCTCCGCCGGACGCCGACCGGCTGACGGCGGCAGCGGCGGCAGCGGGAGCGGCAGCGGAGGCAGCAGCGCGGCAAGCCGCAAGAAGCGAACGGCGTCGGAGGCGGCGGCGGCGGACCCCCGCCAGCGCAAGCTGACGGCGTTTTTCGGCAAGCGGGAGGGCGCCAAGGCGGAGGCCCCTGCCGGGAGCACGGACGGAATGCACAATCTATGACAGCTAGCTGGACGGATGATGGGCGGATGATGAAGAGCTCTCGACTTGGAAGGTTGCTGCCTTGCGGACTCGTAACAGACTTGGGTGGGATGAGGCTCTATCTGCTGGGGCTTGCCGAAGACCAGACTTTTGCGGGGGTGGGGCCTGGGAGTTCGGGGGGGCGTGCCGGTTCATGCTCAGAGGTTCGTTGAGTGTTCAGTGTTGGGAACTGGGAGCTGAGGAGTGAACGGGTTAGCCACTCCCGTGATGAGCGCTGAGTGCCGGCAGGATTGGGGCTGAAGAGCGTGCGCATGGAGTGCTGGAGCGCTCACGTGGGCACTGTGGCACGGAAGCCGGATTCAACCTTACAACCACCTTTCCATTCTGTGCTTCCTCCCTTCCCTCGTCAGAACCACATCACGTCATGATCTGATCACATGATCACCTGACCGTCGACTTGATCACAGTCAACCCGCAGTGGCACTGCATAGTATCAAGTGCCCCGCCACATCAAGCCAAAAGCCAACCCAAGCGCCTGGCCGCACTCCGGCGGCCAAGGAAGCGCAAGCAAACCCAATCACACCGGCGGACCTGCCCGGGGAAAAGCACCCTCCCCTGCCTCGCCCAACCAAAGCATTCGCTGCTCCGCTTTAATTCCCACAGCACGCTTCTCAGAGCGTGCACTGCTCCATCCATCACGTACCGTTCCGGTAGATAGCATAACCATACATCGACGGCTCTCTCAGCCCCAAGGTCACTCGAAGATAAGTGTACAAACCCCAACCCCCGACCCCAACGGCTGCCGTGCTGCGTGCGTACACCGCACGCAGGCAAGCAGCCCAACGCTCAATCCCTACAACCCTGAAGAAACCTGCCGCCGGCATGACCCAAGCCTCGCTCCCGCTCCTCCTCCAGCCCAGGCTGGTCATGCCCGTTAGTAAGGCCGATGGCCGCTAGCGTGCGCTCACCAGCACTGCGCTCTCCCAGCCCAGGAGGGACCGCACGCGCTCGTCCTCCTCGGCCTGTGCCGCCGCCAGGGCCTCCGCCGCGCCCTCCGCGCCGGCCATCAGCACATCCAGCACCTCCACCTCCACCTCAGCCTCCGTGCAGGCCGTCGCCGCCAGGGCCGCCGCAGCAGCCTCGTCCCGCTCCGCCGCCGCCAGGGCCGCCGCCTCGGCCTCTGCCCGGGCCGCCGCCGCCTGCCTCACCACGTGGTCGGAGCCGGCTCGGTGCATGCGGGCGGCCTTGAGCAGCTGCACGGGGATGTCGCGGATGCCGGCGGCGCCCACGCTGTCGGCGGCGATGAAGCCGCCCCGCACGGACACGACGGGGACGATAGATGTCGTGGCGGCCGTTGCACTGCGGAGCGGACGGGAGGGGGGAGGGGGAGAGGGAGTGAGATCACGTGTGCACTAGCGGGCGGGTTGAGGAAGCACGAGAAGCGAGCGCAGTTTGGCCAGCCTCTTGAGCACCGGCCTCCACCAAGTGCTTCCCATCCCGCCTTAAACAGTCCCACAGTCGCTCTCGCTCCATCCCCGCCCCATCTCTGTTACCGGTGTTTGTCCGTTCGAGCCCAACTGAAACCCCCAAGTGACCCCCCGCAGGGCCCCCTCTCACCCGCATGGCCGCCACGAGCTGAGCGTGCTCGTCCTCGCCCTCCAGGGACTCCCATGGGCGCGAGCAGAAGGCCTTGAAGTCGGTGTCCTCCATGAGGATGAGCACGAACACGACCCCCGAGTCCGCCGCCTTGCACCGCTCCCGCTGCAGCGCCGACCGGGTCTCGGGCAACAGCTTGGGCCCGTGCATGACGAAGGCGGTGACGAAGCCCTCGGCCAGGGAGTTGACCTGGATCATGGGCGCCTCGATCCGCTCCTTGGGCACGGGCTGCGGGACGAAGCGAGTGAGGGGATGGGAGGACGGGGCAAGGGGCATTAGCAGGCGCTCAGAGGGATTACCAGGAAGGGATAGGGGGTGCAGCTCATTGCGCCTGGGTGCGTAGGTGAGGTGACGCTAAAGCGTGCAGCAAGGTTGGCCCACACCGACCACTGACCCCATGCTGCAGCCCAACTCGCCTTCCACGCGGGCGGGTTGAGGCCGAAGGGCGCCGCCTTGGCCATCAGCTGGTCGTGCGTGCGCTCCATGATCTTGATGTCAGCGGTCTCCGGGTACATCATGGGCGTGTCGAACCCGTGGAAGCAGCACCACGTCTTGCGTGTCTGCGGTGAAGGGGAGGACACGGCCCAAGCGTCAATGGCGGTCATTTCAAGGACCGGTCGGTCGGGCAAACAAGTCCAGGAGGAGATCTGAGGCCAGGACGCACTACAACACCAGCAACGTCTTGAGGACTCAAGCGGGCATGCCAGGGGCTTTCAGTGCTTGCTACTGCGCGTCGCCCCCTTACGCATGCCCTGACGCATGCCCAACTAAGTTGTGTCGGCAGTAGTCGATCGGCACGACCACCAGGCGAGCGGATCCTCACCTGTCACGACATGTCCCTCTCGCCCTCCTTCAAGATGCTGCTCAGGCCTCCGGTCTTGGCCTCGGCGGTCTTGTCGCTTCGGATGTTGGCATCGACATGCCGGGCCGTCGCGGAAGGCTCGCCGCTGGCGCCCGAGCTATCGCTGGTTGAGATGCCGGTGACAAACATTCCGATGAGCTTCAACCCCTCGACGATATAGAACACGGACCCGGCGCACATCTTGGCGATGAGCGCCTCCATCATGCTGACCGAGTAGAACTCGTACCCGTGGTCCGCCGCGGTCATGATGTGCACGCCGTCCTTGTGCGTGGCAGGAAGCTTGAAATGGTGCCGCGGGTACTCAAAGGGCTGGGGGAGGGAGGGGAGGGAGGGGGGGAGGGAGGGAGGGGGGGAGGGAGGGGAGGGTTTGGCACGCGTGGCGCTTCATGGGCTCGGGCACCGCTTCACCTCACAGCGCCAAGCTACTCGCTCGCCCTGCTTACAGATAACTTCGAAATGGCGCCCGGTTACCGCCTCAGACCACCATCCACCCTCAATCCACCCCCCAGTCCGTTCACAGTTGACCTCAACGCCGAATTCCCGGAAAGCATTACCACCATATGCACGTCGGATGCAGACGAGGCTGGGCCTGAGCCTGGGCCTTCCAAGAAGCGCAAGAAGCGCAAGAAGAGCCTTTACAGCAAGCGCAAGCCCCAGGCGCAGCCCCAGGCGCAGCCCCAGGGTGCAGCCCCAGGAGCCCCCAGTGCGGGTTCTGACCGTCGAGGAGGGGGCCGCAGAAGGGGGCGAGGCGAAGCTGCTGCCGTTCTTGACGTACGGTCAACGTAGCAGGGGTCATTGACCTCATGGAGGGCGAGGAGGACTGCGGCGGCCCCAACGCCTGAGGCAGGGAGATGGTTTGGGTTTGGGAGGCGGGGGTCCCTGACGTGGGGAGCCTGCGCACTGGCTTGCGCGCCGGAAGCCTGGATTCCCGCGCCCACTCCGCGCTGATCACGCGGGACGACGGGAGCAACCACAGGCGCTGGAGCAGCTCGTTGCTGCGAGACGCCGGCGCGTGGGCCAGGCTTGCCCGTAGCTGAGTTGACTGGCAGTAGCTTGGACATGTTGGTAAGCAGAGTGGAAATTAAGCTGTGCGCGGCCCGCTGGGCTAATTGTGCGCCTTTCGAGGAGGGCTGTGCGCCCAATCCCATGGGTCAACGCTGAAGGCCAGGAGCGCTGACCGAGGTTATCCACGCCCGCCGTGTGCCGCGACTCCCTCATTCTTACATGCAGCATTCCACTGACCCTGTTTGGCGGCTCCTGGTGCGGGCTGGCGCTCTTGCCCGAACCCTGCCTTCCGCACAGGCGCTGCGGTCCTGCAGCTCTCACAACACGCGCACCTCGCCGAGCTGCTGCGGAGCGACGGCTGGACCGTCCACTACTCCCGACAGACCATCGTCACACTAGGGCACACCGGCACTGTGCCCCTCACCCTCAACCCCCTGCTTAAGACACTGGGCGTCACGGCCACCGAGGCAAAAGCCTGCTGCCACAGCCTGCACCGGCACGCGGTGAGCCGCCTCAAGAGCATCGTGAAAACCTACAGGACCCTCCGGCCAGGATGAGCACAAAGGGTGCGGAGGCACCCCCATGGTGGCGGGTCTGACCAACCCGCCCTCCTTAACCCACGCCAGGGGTAACCCGGCGTTAGATATTTCTATTTCTATTTCTGCGGTCCTGCAGCAGAGGGAGCCCCGAGGGCGGGAACTGGCGCGGCTGAGACCCACAAGAGCGCCATCAGTTGCGCTCAGGCCTTTGACGGCTTTGAGGACTGCTTCAGGTCTGCTGCAGCCTTAGGGTGTGCGGCTGTGCCAGCGCAGGCTGCGCGCTGGATGGGCAAGGCCCGCTTCAAGGCGCTCCACACCGGAGCCTGCCGGAGGCAGACACTTTGTGCCCATGTAAAGCTCCGGAACTCCACGCACACAGAGGGCGCGGCGGCCGGGGTCGTTGAGGGGGAGTGGGGTAGGTACTGGGCAAGGGCCTGGACAAGGCAGCTTCTTGGGGGACCCAGGAGGAGGACCCAGGAGAGAAGCCATCGAGGGGGATTCGTGTGCTTCATGCTGGACAGCCACGGGGGCAGCGGGTGGCGAGCTGTGGACTCCATGACCCAGGACAGCAGCCGGGCCGAAGGCCTTCTGAAGCCCGGACAAGGGGGGCGTCGGGTCATGATTCTCCGGGAATCCGACACGCACATCGGGGGTCGCAAGGGGGGGTGAGGCACGGTGTTGGGCGATTGGTGTGGACCTGCCTGCTCTGAAACTACCTGGAAGTCCGCCCATGACCCAGGTAGGACAGCAGCAGGGCCAAACCGAAGGCCCGGGGCTGAGTGGGGGCCGAGTGGGGGCTGTTGCGGCAATGTTGCGGCATGCTAGGGATACCGACGATACCCTTTTCCCTGTCCTGAGGAGGACAGATACCCTTGATGCCGGCGGCCGTTAGTGCGGCTTGAGGGCGGACGGGTGGCCGTTAGCGGTTGCCCGGAGGCGGGTACGGCGCAGGGGGCGAACGGGTTGCCACCGGGAGCCCGTAGGAGTTGTGTGGGAGCGAGAGTCGTGTGGGCTCGGCAGTTGAGTGTTGCTGTTCGGTTGGACGTGTCGAGAGCTCAGGAAGCGTGGCCAAAGCCCAGCTGCTCGCTAGGCCTGGAGGCGAGGCTGGAGGGTATGCATGGAGGAGGGGCCAGAGGGAGGTGCGGGCGTGTGTATTGGCACGGCCTTGCACGGCAGTCGGGAGGTCGGCTGCGCCTGCTTGAGGGCGGAAGGTGCCGCTCACGGCACCTTCCTGTGGCACTGTCAAACGGATAGGCAGCAAGGAACCCTGTCCATGTGTCCTTAGGTTGGCATCACCACCATCAGCCGCCTCTTGAGAGGCTAGCGAGCAGGCCATCCCACCAGCCGGCGAACGACCTCTGGCTAATGGTGACTTGACTGGGCGGCTCCCAGTGAGCGGCGGGGTTGCAGGCCCTGGGCACACGCAAAAGCAACGCCAGGGGGGGCGAGAGGGGCTCGCGTGAGGAACGGTCGTGTGGGGCCGCAAGCTGCCTACTGATGGGGCTGCACTGGGCCCGAGCTCAAGCGTTGCGGGAAGCATTGGCGCGAGTGCCCACGGCCTGGGTGCCGTACTGCAACGCAGCCATGTGATATCCCACTGCCATACCTGCGGGCCGTAGCCCTGCGCCGCCAGCCACTCCAGTACGGCAACGCAGCCGCCGGCCGCGCCCAACGCCCACGCGTCCAGGGTCGGCCAGGCGCCCAGCTCGTGCAGCCACACCACCAGCTCCAGGCCGCCCGAGCCGCACGCCGCGTCCAGCAGCGCGGGCACCCAGCCCTCGCCACTCAGCGCCCCCGGGGTCCGAACGTGCCGCACAGCCAGGCGGCTGTCTCCACGTAGCCTCCGCGGCAGGCTGCGTTCATGAGACTCCTGATAGGCCCCGCAGGCAGCCAGCCTCGTGCATCGCCCTCAGGACCTCGGTGTGGCCCCGCTCGGCAGCGGTTAGCGCAAGGCACGACAGGTCGCAACCCCGCCAGTCGTCCCGGGCGAGGACCAGGCGCGCCACGTCAGCCCGGCCCTCCTCCGCCGCCCTCTCCAGGGCGCCATAGCCGTTGAACTCCAGGACCAGACCCTCCAGGATCTCGATCCGCTGTACGGCATCTGGGGAGAAGGCGGCGCCGGAGAGGTTGATCCGGTCGTGGGGCGCCCCCTGCGAGGCAGCGAGGGGTACGCTTGGGCCCTGCCTTCCTCGGGCCCAGCACTGCCCATCAGCTTTGCGTACGGTCAAGGTCCCACCGGCCCTCCATCCGTGTCCTACCTGCTCCAGCAGCCACTCCAGCTTGTCAAGCCAGTCGGAGGTGGGGCTGCGGACCGCTCCGTTGCTGGCAAGATGCAGGGGCTTTGTCCTCTCCCATCCCTCATCGTCACGCCACTCCTCCCCGTCCGAACCCGTGGGCTCCCACTGGTGCTCCCAGTCGGCCCACACACCCAGAAACACGTCCAGGTCACAGCCCTCCGCCGCAGCCTCCAGCAGCGCCAGAGACTGTATCGACGAGTACTCGGGGCGCTTGCCCTCGGCGTCAATCAGGGCCTGCATCACGTCTGCGTGGCCCGCCCGGGCAGCCGCCACCACCGCCTCCTCGTCCCACTTCGCGCCCTGCTGCAGGAGCCATTCGCACGTCGCCTGATCGCCCGCCTTGGCGGCGGCTGCCAGCGGGCTGGCCTCGTCGCTGACGCCGTCCAGGGACAGCCCTCGGTCCGCCAGCCAGCGGCACAGGCGGGTGCGGCCGGCGGCGGCAGCGGCGGTCACGAGCTCAGGGAAGTGCTGCAGCCCGCATGGGCGCAGCGCCACCTCCAGGTTCTCCACCACACCGCTGGCAGCGACGAGGGTCAGCAGCTGACGCCGCTTGGCGAAGGAGAGGGCGCGGCACACGCCCGGGCCAGACCAGTGCGTGGCAAAGGGCCCGGGCGGGCAGGGCTGCGAGAGGCGTGCCACGACGCGCGGCCTGATCGCCGCCGCGGCCCATCGGTTGACGAGCCTCAGGGAGTATGTGGCTTCAATGTCTGTCAGGAAGCTGGCTATGCGCTCGGTGACGCCGGGTAGGAAGATGTCGGCAAACGCAGCTTCCTCGCTGCCGCTTGCTCCCAGGTTGGTCGCTGCCGACGTTGCCATGTCTATCCCATACCCTGACACCGTCAATAGTCCTTAGTGGGACGGATGCTTCGGGAAAGAGTGTTGATGCCAAGAAGAATGCACCGAAGGCAAGCGTGGCAAGTGCAAGAGTGTTGATACCAAAAAGAATGCACCGCAGGCGGTGCTAGCTCATATGGCTAGTGGCCATAATGCACCCGCGAATGCAGGAAATTGCTGGGTCCTCGCGGTTGGTCTCAGGGGTGGTTGGTCTTGCCGCCGACGATCACATGGCCGCATATCGCGACTCTCTCTCTCACATGCCACCCGACCCAGACCCGACCCAAATCGGTCGCACGCACAACACCCCCCAGAAACGAGCTCTGACCGCACATACTTTAGCCGTTACCGCCTTGCTGTGGCTGGCCGTGAGTGTCGCCTTAGGGCCGAGAACCCTGGGCCGCAAGACACTACCATACACAGCCGCTTGCCCCGAAGGTCTCATGCTCCTACTTCCTCCTGCCTGCTCAACCCCCGTCCGCTGCAACACTATGTCCTAAGCGCACGCTCATTATCCCACCCAAAACCACCCCAACCCCCCTCACAGCTCAACGTGCTCGTCCCCGTCCGGCCGCTCCTTGCCCTTGCCCTCCGCCTTGATCGGGTGCCACGACTCGCCGTCGCCCTCCGCCTTGGCCCCCTCACTCGGGATCACCGTCCCCTCCGGCACATACTCAGGCCCATCCTCGTGCGCTTCCAGCAGGGGCACCCACGAATCCCAGGGATGCTCCGGCATGTTCTCTGGAAGGTTCTTCACGTCCATGCGCGCCGCGCACACGCGGCCGTACGTCTGGGCCTGGTACCACATGGTACGGTTGGCCAGGCGCAGGCACTTGAGCTCGTGGTACGGCTTGTTGCCGTACGTGAAGCTGTGGCGGTCGTGAGTCACGTTGAGCTCGACCAGCTCGTACAGCTCGGGCTGCAAGGGAAGAGGCAGAGGGGTTGATGTCATCATGCGAATCAGCTCCACACATAACAGTATCAGGGCTCCCAGCCGCTGCCAGCCCCAGCCCCAGAAGCTGCCAGCCCCAGCCCGATAACACAGCAGCCCGATTCCTACACGTGCAGCTAAGCTGCCCAGCTTCCCGCTACCGCTCACATTGGTCCGCATGCGCTCCACCACGGACTTGGCCGTCACGCAAGCGCCCCCGAAGCTGGAGGCCTGGCGGGGTAAGCATGAGAGCGGAGAGCAGCGGGCGAGGGCGGAGTTCACGCAGATGAGCGCAGATGGAAGCGGAGCCCAAGCGAGGGCCAACTATGCCCAGGCAGCCGTGCAGTTCGGGATCAGGGGTGGATCGCAGGGGGACGATGCGCATGCATGGGACCGCTCTAATGTGCAGGCAGCTACATTTTTGCCCAGACAGTCGTGCAGATCACATAATGGGGGCGTCTGAAGCAATCTGTATGGTGCGCATCCCCGAGCAGGGCCGCACCTGGCACATGATGGAGTCGTCCCAGATGCCCCCTGAGAGGGCGCACTGCTGCGGGCTGGGCGCGTGGTTCACCAGGCAGCGCCCGCGGAAGTAGTGGATCTGGCACAAGCGGGGGTGAGCAGAGAGGGGGGGTCAGGTGGAGAGGAAGGAGGGCGTGATATGCCGGTGGACGGCCTACACAGTGGACACGCGGCACTGTGAGGACTGGGGCCGGCGGCGTTGCATGGCCTGCCCCGGTGGCCGACGCAGCCTCAGCCTCAGGCTCGGGCCCTTCCTAGACCCCCAACAGCATCAGAGAGCTCTTCATGAGCAACCAGTCCTCGTGGGCTCAAGGACAAAAATCCCTGCTACCGCGCTTAAACCCCTGCTACTACGCTCGCCTTCCAGCCCGAGCTCTTGAGCGTCTGCGCCATGATGCCGTCGTTGGCCCCGTGCGTGCCGCCAGGGTCAATGGTGCCGAACCGGCGGTCCTCTGACAGCAGGCGGCTGACGCGGTACGCGTTGGCGGCCAGGTCCGTCTGGCAGAAGCGCATGAGGTTCTCCTTGCACGGGGGTGCGTCCGGGGCCTCCTCGAAGCGCTCACACGGGTCCGCTGAGACGGGGAAGGGAGGCCCACAGGCGGAGCACAGGCGAAGATGTGTTGTGTGGCAGGGCACCTGGAGACAACCCAGGCGAGCAGAGAGCCCCCAACTGCCCAGAGGTGTCACCACACCTCGAGCATGCCCAGGGCATGGCTGCGGCTGACCAAAGTGCAAACGCCCTGTTTGTTGCCCGCAGCTGCTCAGCCGCACGGCCACCTGCTAGCCGCCCCACCCCATTCCCCGACCCACACGTGGGCCGCTGGTAGCGACTGTAGAAGTCCACAGCCACCGCATCCACATCTGACGGCGCCGAGAAGATGGCCTCCACGAAGCGCTTGTCGTACAGGTTGTCGCCGTTAGTCACGACCACCCACGTGCTGTGCTCGGGGCAGGCTGGGGATGAAGGTGGGGGGACAGCAAATAAGGGGGGAAAACATCATGCATGCACGGCACGTGCAGCGGCTGTGTGCACCCGCTGCAGCCAGATCCGATGCGGCATTGAACCCAGAACTGAGGCCGTGGAGTGTACACGAGCCAAGAGCTGCACTGCCGATCAGCCTGTGCACCGCGAGCAAGCGGCTGGCCAACGCGACAACCAATAGCACCCAAGCAAGCTGGCCCCTGACGCCCATCCCTGCCTGCAGCCGTGGTAGCCCTGAACCAACCCGGGGGAGCGTTCCCCGCCCTCACATCGGATGGCCTGGTCTGTGAGGTTGTACAGCTTATTGTGGTACGTGGGAGCCCACGTGCCCCCCTCCTTAGGTGCATACTTGTAGCTGATCTGGGTTGGAGGAAGGCAGCGGCAAAGGGCGCTGAGGCAGGCAAAAAAGAGAGGTACCCCAAGGGTTTCGGTATTGTAGCGTTTAGCTGACCTAACCCGAGGCATGGCGCCAGCAACCGTGGCACTCACCCACTCGGAGTGCACCCAGATTCGGGAGTCGTTGACCTCCCGAACGATCTTCCTTAGCTCGGGGAAGGGCCGGTTATCCATGACCAGGAGCATGGCCTCCCACCTGCGGAGGGAGCCGTGGGCCAACCGCCTGCGTAAGCGCCTGGGCCCTGTATCAGAGCGCGCGCTGCGGCCTGTCTCTCTGCCTGTGATATGGCCGGAGCCGTGTGGTCCAGCGCCTTGCCCGCGCTTCACTCCGCAACGGGCTCTACATCATTCGTTGGGGCGGGCCGAGCACTCCGCGGGCGGTGCGGCTGGGGTGGGCTGGGGCGGCCCGTGGGCACCCACGGGCCTCACGGTCACGCGTTGCAGAGCAGCGCAGCAGGAAGCCAGGGTCGGCTTGAGAACAGCGGAGCCATGAGAGCCCGAAGATGGGCTAGCTCGACGGGGGGTCGACGGGGGGGCACAGCTTCGGCGATGCTTCCCCACCCCCAGAAGCTAGAGATCCTAGGGCTTGTCACTCCCTCCCCTGCTGCTTGGCGGGTTGATGCTTGAACTGTAAGACCCAGGGCTGCTGATGCATTCGGAGAAGCTGGCAATCGTAGAGCCCTGGGGCAGAGGCACCAGGCCTGACCGTGTGCCCCTAGGCCTCGAGCCTCCGCCGACCCCGCTACTGCCGGGTAGGCGCCTCACCGCGCGTCCGTCTGGTTTTGCAGTGACGTCAGGATCCTCCGCAACGACTTGTCTCCCCAGGTGTCTCCGTGGCCCCAGTAGGTCCGGATAATGAAGCAAATTAGCTCCTTGTTCGGTGCTTTCGTGGCCGCTTCTTTCGCCTCAGCAGCTGAGCTTGACCCTAGTGCCATCCATACTGCTGCTGCGAGCGCAAGAGAGGCCAACACGGCCCCTCTCCGTGCCATTGCAGCTGAGCGTGCAGCGATCCGAGGCAAGTGGCCTTCCTAGCGCACACAGAGGCTCGTTATGTTTATTTTGTACCAAAGGTGCTACCCCATCCGAGCCCCGACGTTGGGTATGCAGCCTGGCGGGGCTGGAACAGCTAGAACTCTGGGGTGCAGGCTGGGGCAAGCAGTATTATGAACGCAGCTTAGTACAGAGTATGTGCAGAATGTAGGTAGAAGCATAGAGCGCAGCACTTCGCGAACCGAGCAACACTCGCGGGATGGGCACTCGCGGGAGAGAGCCCCCGGGGCCCCGGCTGCCCGTCGCTAGCCCTTTCAAGATTGTTTGTTCGATCAGAGGGAACGCCCATCAGAACGGCGGGGACGTGCCGCTTCCCGCGCGAAACGCAATTCACGAGTCAACCTCCCAAGGAACCTCCCAGCCTCTCAACCGCCCCACGAGTATACGCAGCAGTGAAGACCGCGACGTTTGGCGCAACGGTCGTCAATCCGCGCTGAAAACGCAACCCATCTCACGGATGTTGCGAGCGGACACGCTTGCAAATAGACACTGAGCCCCTGGTGTTCGACGACACCTTCTCTTGTGTCGCTACGGACGCGGAGAAAGAAAAAAGCTCGGCGACAGCGGTCGTGACTTCGATTGTGCGACCGCGACGACCCCGTGCCCACACGCCCCGGCCGGTGCGCCCCGTTATCACTGGAAGTGAAGCGTGCTGACTCGGAATGCTTACAGCGGGGTCCTCGCGGGCGCACCACGCCCTTGCCCCACAAGGCGTGAGGTGGTACGGCGGCGTGGCGGTCCGGGCATGCACGACCTGCCCACGCTTAAGGCCGCTCGCGCGCCAGCCCATACGTCTGTCGCTCAGCTACGTGCTCGGTAGTTTACTCGGTCGCGCTACACTCCGCCACCACCAAAAAGCCCTCGTCGTTGTCGGCGCGCGGGTCGCCGCTTCCTCTGCCGACACTCAGCTCAGAGCCACCATGGCCGCCAACGGCACCGCGAACCAACACGCTGTGGTCCTCATCCTGGACTATGGCTCGCAATACACGCAGCTCATCACTCGCCGAGTCCGCGAGCTGAGCATGTTCTCCATGCTCTTCCCGGGCGACGCCTCGCTGGTAAGCGCTGGCGTGACCTCCGTCGACACCCTGTGATCAAGAAGCTCATCCTGGCCGCTCTACTTTTCGCAGGACCGCATCAAGTCCGTGAGCCCCCGCTGCATCATCCTCTCGGGCGGCCCCAACTCCGTGCACGTTGAGGGCTCGCCCCGCGTGCCCGACGGCTTCTTCGAGTACTGCGGCGAGAACAACATCCCCATCCTGGGCATCTGCTACGGCATGCAAATGATCACCCACATCCTGGGCGGCGAGGTCAAGCCCGCCGTGCACGGTGGCGAGTATGGCCGCATGCCTATGGACATTGCCCCCTCCTCCCAGCTCTTCTCCTTCCTCTCCTCCACCACCGTCAACGTGTGGATGAGCCACGGAGACGAGGCCGTCACCCTGCCGGCCGGCTTCACCGCCGTCGCCAAGAGCCACCAGGTAGGGGGTCAGGGGGGTCCGGGGGGGGGGGTCCAAGGGCCTGGGGGGGTAGCTGGGCCCCCGGAGGCGTCAGGGCGCGGTGCCAGCCCCCCGCAGCCCCTCTAGGACCCACCCAGGGGCCAGCCCCAAGCCTCACCTGCCAGCTCCCGCGCTTGGCAGCCACATTGGCACGCCTGCCAACACAGCCAACGCCGCTGCCCCGCCCCTCCCCCACTCCACCTACCCCACCCCCATCAGCTCCCTTACCCTCCTTCCCCCCCCTCTTGCCTCCACCCCCCTCTCCCCCACAGGGCGCCATCGTGGCTATCGAGAACGCCGAGAAGCGCATCTACGGCTTCCAGTTCCACCCCGAGGTCATGCACACGGAGCACGGCATGGAGATGATCAAGCACTTCCTCATCGGCATCGCCCAGGTGCGTGACCGATACGTTGCTATAGCCTGTATCCCCATTGCTGGGATGGTGTATGGGACGCAGCTGACGACAAACCGCCGCTCACGAGCTCTTCCCGCCCGCCCTCTTGTCCGCCTCCTCACCCTCCCCCCCCCCTCTTCCCTTCCCCCCCTGACAGGTCCCCGCCGACTGGAACATGGGCCAGGTGCTGGAGGAGCAGCTGAAGAAGATCGCGGCGCTGGTGAGATGTGGGGAGGGGGGAGGGAGAGGGGGGCTGAGGGATGGGAGGGGGGAGGGGGACAGCAGCTCCGGCATCATCCCTGCACGCAGGGCAGGCCCTCCACCTGCGGAGAGAGAGCCTGGGGTCGCCGGGGGGCCACCCTGCCTTATGCTGCGGTCGTGGGTTTGACCCCAGCTTGACGCAAATCTTCATACCCCCGCTCCTGCCTACCCCATCCTTACCCCCACCCCCACCCCTACCACCCCTCCTTACCTCCCCCCAGGTCGGCCCCGAGGACCACGCCATCTGCGCCCTGTCTGGCGGCGTGGACTCCACGGTGGCCGCCACGCTGGTGCACAAGGTGCTGGGCGACCGCCTGCACTGCGTCTTCGTGGACAACGGCCTGCTGCGGTTCAACGTGAGGGGGGGGGGCAGGGGATGGGGGGGAAAGAGCGGGGTGGGGAGGAGGGGTGGAAGAGCGGGGTGGGGAGGGAAGGGGGCTGGATGTGGAGGGGACGGTGGAGGAGGGGGGGGGCATAGGGGTGGTGGGGCTGAGCGGGACTGCCCCGCCTTGCCGGGCCGGGGAGGAGACGTTCCCGTGTGGAGGACGCTCGCGGTGGTGGTTTTGGGCTCAGCGCACCCCCACTCCATCCCATCCCCCCCCCCCCACTCACGCCTCCCCCCCCCAACTCCCCCTCCCCCCGCCTTGCCCCCCACAGGAGCAGCAGCGCGTGATGGACACGTTCATCAACCACCTGCACCTGCCCGTGACCTGCGTGGACCACTCCAAGGCCATGCTGGACCGCCTCAAGGGCATGTCGGACCCCGAGGCCAAGCGCAAGGCCATCGGCGCCGAGTTCATCGAGGTGTTCAAGACGCAGGTGGGGGGGAGAGGGAAGGGGAGGCAAGGGGGGAGGCAAGGGGGGAGGCAAGGGGGGAGGCAAGGGGGGAGGCAAGGGGGGAGGCAAGGGGGGAGGCAAGGGGGGAGGCAAGGGGGGAGGCAAGGGGGGAGGCAAGGGGGGAGGCAAGGGGGGAGGCAAGGGGGGGCTTGGCGATGCAGTGCACGGGGTGTCCTGGGAGCTCACCCGCGCGCTCCCCACCGCCCTCCCCCCCTCCGACCCCCCCACCCCACCACAGGCCAACGAGATTGAGAAGCGCCTGGGGATGAAGCCCAAGTTCCTGGTGCAGGGCACCCTGTGAGTGGGGGTCTGGTGGGCTGGGTTGCGAGTTCACACAGGGATGGGCGGGCTACGGCGGGGGAGGGGGGGGCCGTGTGGACACGGGGGCAGTGGCAGCAGCGGCGGAAAGGGCTGGGAGCGGCAGGGCTGGCGGCTAAAGGGAAGCGACAGCGGGGTGTATCCACCAGCCTGACCGTCCCTCGTCTCCCTCTCTCACCCCCCCCCCTCCCTCCTCTCTCACCCCAGGTACCCCGACGTGATTGAGTCCTGCCCGCCCCCCGGCTCCGGCCAGAAGCACAGCCACACCATCAAGTCGCACCACAACGTGGGCGGCCTGCCCAAGGACCTGCAGTTCACGCTCATCGAGCCCTTCCGGGAGCTCTTCAAGGACGAGGTGGGGGCAGGGCTGTGGTGGAGGGGGGGAAAAGGGAGGGGAGGGCGAAAAGGGGAGCGGTGAAAGGGGAGCGAGGACGGGGGCTGGGTGGGCTGCAGGGTCTTGTCGGTGGGGGGGGAGAGGGGGGCGAGTCCCCAGCGGGGTACGGGCAGGGAGGAGCGGGCGGGGTGTGGGCGGACAGCGAACGCAGGAGCCCGGTCGCCCCGCTTCCAACGTCCTCCCTCGCACACGCTAACCGTTTCCTCCTCCCACCCCCCACCCCCCTAAGGTCCGCGCCATCGGGCGGCTGCTGGGTGTGCCCGAGCAGTTCATCAAGCGCCACCCCTTCCCCGGCCCCGGCCTGGCGGTGCGCGTGCTGGGCGACGTGACGGAGGAGGGCAAGCTGGACACCCTGCGGGAGGTGGGGCGTGGGGCCAGGGGATGAGGAGGGGGCACGGGTGGGGAGCGGAGGACGGAGGGTCGTCAGGTGGGGCCAGTGGTGGGGACTGGGGCGGGGGGCAGTTGTGGGGACTGGGGAGGGCAAGAAGCTGGACACGCTGCGCTGAAGGGGACGATGGCAGGAACAGGAACAGTTGCTCTGAGCAAGGTGGGCCGAATCGAGGGAGGCGCGGCCGGGGCTGACCGAGTGTATAATGCTGCCTCTTCCAGGTGGACGAGATCTTCATCAACACGATCCGCGAGTACGGGCTGTACGACGAGATCTGGCAGGCGTTCGCCGTGTTCCTGCCCATCAAGGCCGTGGGCGTGCAGGTGCGCAGCTCCCTCTCCCAGAGCATCATACACCCAGCACGCCCAGCATCCCCCTCTCCTCCTCCGCCTGCCATCACAGCGCCACGCCCGTGCCCGGCCCTCTCCCACGCCCTCCCGCGTCCCCGCGCCTGCCCCCCCTTGCCTGCCCGCCTCACCCCTCGCTTCCTGCTCCCTCCTCCCCCCCACCCCACCCCCTCTCAGGGAGACCAGCGCTCCCACGCGCACGTGGTGGCCCTCCGCGCCGTCACCTCGGCAGACGGCATGACGGCCGACTGGTACAGCTTCACGCCCGCCTTCCTGCGCGACGTGTCCACCCGCATCTGCAACAAGGTGGGCGGGGGACGGCGGCCTTGGTGGGCGGGGGACAGCGTCCCTTGGGGATTGGCGTTGGGAGAGCTAGCGGATGTGGGTTGGCTGAGGCCCTACTGCCTCGGGGAGGGGCCTCCTCTGCCGCCTCCGCGGGACCCACACGGTGGTGTCTGCCCGGTCCCGTCAGCAGCGGCGCTGTCGACGTTTGGCGGAAGTGGGACTGACGGGTGCCGCCCCTCGGGTGCTCGTCCAACCACCAACCGCAGGTCCGCTCGGTCAACCGCGTGTGCTACGACATCACGTCCAAGCCGCCGGGCACCATTGAGTGGGAGTAAGCGGCTCGCCTCGGCCCCTGCTCGGAACAACTTCTGGCGTGGCGCGGCACAGCGCAGCGCTGCGGCTCGCATCGAGCGGTCGGTGCGCTGGGGAACGCAGGCCGGGAGTTGTGGCGGGCGGGGACGGGCAGGCGTGGCGGCCGGGCTGAGAGGCCAGGCCTGGGAGCGTTGAGGGAGGGTGGGTTTAGGCTGTTCGGGCGATGGAGGAGGTGGAGGGCGCTGCGTTAGAGCGTCTGCTAGGTACGGGATCACGGCAGGGGCTGCGATAAGAGCACTGTGCATGAAGCTGCGGGGGGCAGGTCGCAGCGGGTAGGGGGACTTGGGTCGAAGGGCGGACGGTTTAAGGGGCCGTGACGGACATGCGGAAGGCTCGGAAACAGGTGGGGGCTTGCAGGCTGTAGTAGGCGCGAGGAGGTGCGGGCGACGTTTCGTTACTGGGCTGAGGTCGAGCAGCGCTGACAGACTAGGATTGACTGACGCTCTTTGACGGACTGGACCTTGAGTTTTGCGTCTCACTATGGTGCCGTGACGCCAAGCTATTATGGCCGAATGAACCGAGACAGGCTACCGGTGATTGGACGAGGCTGGGCGGGTTAGGTTTGCTGTGCGGTGTGCGCCCAATCCGCATATGGGCCACACACGGAACACTGGGTCGCCCCGCGCGCCCGGGTATGGATCTGCAGGAGCACGGCGCTGTCGGCTGATGCTGTAAGGCGCCAGAAAGGATTGACCCCAGCACACGGTTCACCACGCCGCCTTCCAAACTGCCTCCTCTTTTTGTGCAGCGGTCACGCGGTCCCCGTCTAGAGGAGGCGGGGGTTCCTGCCTTATCCAGTTGCTTTAAGTCCCTAGCTCCCTGCGGCTTCCTCCCCCAGCGTGTGAGCCCCCCTCTCTACCACCGGGGAGGCCTGCCTTGCGGGCGGAGAGCGCCTCAACGGCCCACTGCCATGCCGCTCTGTCGCTTATGCGTGTGCCCTGACCCCCTGCCACGTCCCATGACATGCCCGCACACCAACGATGCTGGACGGCGGCAGTCTTACACGAAGGCACAAGCGGGGCGCCCCCACGGGGGCGGAAAACGAGGGCTGAGCACCCCACCCGATCTGCTACGCGACCCATTCCCCTCGGTAACCGTGGGCGCACTGTACTCTAACCTAGCCTGACGCTCAGTGCTTACACGAAGGGAAAGCCGTGGGGTCACCGCGTACCGCAGGGAGACCCCTTCCGGGCAGCTGCCGCCGCCCTTTCCGCGCGCAGACTGGCCCCATCCCCTGCATGCTTCCTCTGCAACTCTGCGGCCTTGACCTCCCAGCGTCCCATCCACCCCCAGTCTGCACCACCCCTGCGGCGCATTACGCGCCGCTCCTTCCCTCACCACCCTCCACACCACGCTTCCTCTACCGCCGCCCGCGCTCCTCTCGCCGCAAACCCCCTCCTCCTGCACCTCGCTCCCCACGCCCCCAGGGCACCCACACAGCCGCCAGGCTCCGCCCCTCTAGGCGGGCTGGACTGCCTCCCTGCCCACGCCCACGCCCCATCGTCGCCTCCCGCCCGGGCGCCTCTTCCAGCGTTGCCCGCCTCCCGTTCCTTGCTCCCCGCCTCCGCCCCAGCTCCCGCTCCCCCCGCCTACGCCCCTCTTGCGGCATTGGCCTGCTCCCGCTCGTCCACGTCCACCGGCATGCCGTCCAGCTTCTTGAGGTTGGGCAGCCGCTTCACCACCTGGGAGGGGGGAGTGGGGGGGGTGCAGGGCAGGGGCAGGGTTGAGGGGCAGGGGGCAGGGAGGGTTGAGGGGAAGGCAGGTAGCACCCAGCCGGCATCGGTGCTGGTGTACCTGACAGCCCGCCCCGTCCCGCCCACCCCTCACATACCGCTCACGGACCAGTACCTTCCACCCAGCCCTCCGACCCTCCTGCCCTGATGCCCACGCTCGCACCTCTATCCGGTACTCGCTCGTGGCGTTGTTGTCCTTGTAGTCGTTGTAGAGCGGGTTTCCTGCCAGCAGCAGGTCCTCCAGCTTGTCCAGCGCCGCCAGCTTGTCCACCTCGGACCAGTTGGTGATCTTGTTGTTGGACATGAAGAGCACGCGCAGGTTGACCAGCTTCTCGATGCCGGACTGGGGTGGGTGGGTGGGGGTGGGCGGGAGGAGGAGGTGATGGGGTTGGGTGGGGGTGGGCGGGAGGGAGGATGTGATGGGGGTGGGTGGGGTGGGCGGGAGGGAGGATGTGATGGGGGTGGGTGGGGGTGGGCGGGAGGGAGGACGTGATGGGGTGGGTGGGTGGGAGGAGGGGACAGGGGTGGTGGTTTGCTGTAAGGAGTGAGAGGAGGACGCAGGACGGGGGGCAGCCCAGGGAAGAGCCCGTGAAGGCTGACCAGCTCCTCGGCAGGACTGGTGGTGTTGGGTGGGGTGGGGAGGGAAGCTCCTGCGCGGCGCGCGGTCGTGATACATGCTCAGCGCATCCACAACCGTTGTCACGACTGTCCATTACCGTATGCAAGGTGAAGGGGGACATGTCCTGAACCGGAGCAGGTTGAGGACCCCGGCTGCAGACTCGGCCCTGCGGATGACCAGCTCCCCGAGCTGAGGTGCCTGAGCCCACGCCGGAGCATCCGTGCGGCTGGCGCCAGCTTGGCGACGCCGCTCCCGTGCGATGTGCCCGGGCTCGTACCGCCGCCCCTCCAGCGCTACAGAGGCTCAGTTCCATATCTACCAGGATGCCGTTATCAATAGCGGGCGGCATGTGGCCCCAGCCCCCCACACCGTGATGCTCCCACGATGTGTACCCCCGCTACTCGCTGCTCGTGTTGCAAGGGGTGCCTTACATGCGTATCCCCTCTGCCCACCAAGAGCACAGGTCCACATTGCCCGGGACTCACCAAGCTGGCAATCTGGTTGTATGAGATCCAGAGCTCCTCCAGCGTGTCCGCTACGGCGTCCAGGTTCTCAATCTTCTTAATGAGGTTTCGCCCTAGCGAGAGGATCCGTAGGTTCTCCATGCCTGACAAGCTGCTAATCTTCTCAATGTTGTTGGTGGAGAGCGCCAGGTGCCTGCGAGAAGTGGGGGGGCTCAGTTGGCACGGGCCTGCGGCCAAGGCGAGGCCAGACGCGCGTGCCGGGCGTGTTGGGCTCCCCCACCGATCCCCCCACCGCCCCCCCTCTCGTGTTCACCCACTTGCACGCCTTGAGCGTGGATAGCGTGGCGTCCATCTTCTCGATGGGCGGACACATGCCATGCAGCTCGACCTGCACCATGTATTGCCAACTGTGATGTCGAGCGCTTTGAACCTCGCGCACGATGCTATGATGTCGGGAACAGGCTGCTTCTACGGACCTTCTCTGCCTCCGTCGCGACGCAGCTCCTCTTCTCTTCGAATAACTTGATAGCATCTTTAATTGTTGTGGCTTTCGCCATGTTTGTAGGCTATACAAGTGCTTCTTTGGGCGGTGTAAAGAAGAAAGCGAGAGCACCTGTTCAGACCGCGGGGGATGCAATCTCGGTCAACGTCGGCCTAACGAGGCAGTAGAGGTGTGAATGAAAGGGAGCTGGTGGATTGCCTTTGAGCGACATTGCCCGGCCATCCACAAGGGCACTCTCGGGGCTCCCGCCTCCCGCACACACGTACGGCCATACACGATGGCACGCGGCTTTTTAAAGGGGTAATACGCTCCGCACCCCTGAACCTGGACTTCGGACCCTTCTGTTTGCTCAGCCTTGGTATGGAGGGCACTGCTGCCGAGCCTGCCCTGCCTGGCTGCCCTCTTCCCCCGATGCCTCGAATCCCAACAGCATCCTCAACTCCGTGAATAGTCTTCGTAGCTCGTGCGGGGCAAGCCCCTCGACAGCGCCGCTCAGACTGATAAGGGCTACAGAATCTATTGCATGACTGCCCTTACAACGGATTCAACATGCAGGACAACGGGTCGCTCCTTGCAAGCCCGTGCCTGAAGGGCTCAACACTGCCCATCTCTGTGTTCCTTCGCCCCTGTCCGCCCTTCGCCGCTGCCCCTGCGGGCCCCTGCCCGCTTTGTCCCTTTGCTGTCAACCTTGCTACAAGATCAATTGAAGCAAGCACACAGCATGACCCTCAAGACGCTAAAGCATTGCAGAAGCCACCCCTCAGCAGCAAGTCGCGCGACCTGAGCACGGTCCAACACGGCACAACCCTTCCGTTCTTGCACTATCTGGCACAATACACAGCCCCTGTCCCCATGACACCTCCTGTTGCTCGTCCTGCACCCCATAGGCCCTTCATCTTTATGTCCTGTGTACCCACTATGCCCTCTATCCTGCACCACCGTCCCTGCCTCCCTTTAGTGCTTAGCCGCTGTCGCCACCTCATCGTGTCCCGCCACGCTTGGTGCCTCCCGTCTTGGTCATCAGCCCATTGCTCGCCAGCGCCGGCCCCTCCTCAAGGGGGCTGGTGAGCGTGTACTTGACGCGTATCGTGTCCTTTGCCTGGCGGGGCGGGAGCGGACACAGCAGTCACACTAGGGCGTCACAGGGCTGGTGAGCCACGGTGGTCAGTCAGGCGGGTGCACGGCTTGGAAGCTGGAACCCGATTACGCCTGTACCCTAGGGGACAGTGCGCCGGGGTGGTCAGGCGGCGCACTGCGGGGAAAATCGAACCGGGATAGGCCTGCAGCACGTGAAGCACATTCTAGGTTTTACCCGACCAGGGGCCCGGAGGGTGCAGTGCCGGCCCCGGCTGCGGCTGGGGCGTGCAGCCCTGTGGTCCCACCCAGTAGGTGGCGCTCTCGCCCAATCCCTTCCCATCTGGAGGCGATTGCTGCCATCATCGCACCCTGCGGCCCGCCACGCACCTGCGTCGCGCAGCAGGGCACGAAGGGCGCCACGCGCCGGCCCTCGTCCACCGTTCGCCCCTCGTTGAAGTCCTCCCGGTGCGCCTCGTAGGGTGTGTTGACGTTGATGAAGCGCTGCGGGGGGGGGGAGCAGGGGAGGGCGGGTGGGGGGTTCGGAGCTTCGGACACGACAGGCGGGTGACTGGCTCGGGGACGGGACAATGGGGGGGGGGGCCTTGCGACCCGCAGGGCTGGAGAAGCGCCCTTCCAAGCAGCCTTGTCAAGTGCTCTGCATCACTGCATGTTGTGCGCACCTCTGTCCCTGCTCTTGCCGCCATGTCCTTGGCTTGGTTGGGGTTGACGGGGACGAACGGAGGCGGCGGTCGCTCCATGGTCTCCCGCTTTGGCTGAGGGGGCGCAAACTCTGTTTTGGGGCTGAACCGCAGCTCCGGCTTCAGCTTTCGCCCCGTGGCTTGGCGCTCCGCTCGTATGAGCCCAATGATGTCCGCTGCGGAGACCAGGCCGAGGGGAAGACAGGGGTTGGTATCAGGTTGGCTTGGGGTGGGGTGGCGCGAGGCGTTCGCGTGCCGAGACAACGCCCGGCTTGAGCACCCCGAGCCCCTCCCTAGTATGAAGACGCGGCTCCCTAAGCCCGCAAGGCGGGGCTTGCCTTCGTCCATGTCCTTCAGCCCAGGGAATCGTCGCGCCAGGAGTGTGCGCTTGAACTGCACAGATGGCGTTTAAGAAGCTTATACTGATTCCACTCGCGTCTAGGGGCGCTAGGCGTGGCAAAGCGCGTCTCCATCTCCATCGAGAGTACTCCGGGCCCATAAGGCTCACAAGCGAGATGTCCTCAGGTGAGACATAGTCGAAGTCATCTTCTTGATAACCTCCTTCATCAGACCGGCCGCTAGTGCTCGTGCCAGGCATTTTGCGTTTGCCCAGTATTTGCTCAACGCGATAAGCTCTATCAAATGAGTTCAAACTCTGTGGGTGAAGTTCGAGTATCGCTGTGCCCGCAGTGGCAAGGCCCACAAGAAGTCCCGCCGACCTTGGCTGGCACGTACCCTTTCCCCTCGATGCACTCGTTGCCCCAGGCCTCTCCCATCTCCCCTCAAAAGCCAACACTGCCGCTCCCAAGCGCACCTCACAACGCATCACTCCCGCTAGGCTTTCATGCATTTAGCTTCCTATGTCTCCTGATGCCCGCGCCGGCGGCCGGAAGGCACCGTCTCCCAACCCTCCTCATCCGGCCCCTGCTGAGCGGCAACCGCCATACCAGTACCCAGCTCTGCCGCAACAGGCCCCTTCCCCCCCGGCCCCCGCCCCTTCCACGCGTTGCCGCCGTACGGCTGACCACGGCCCCCCGGGCCTCCTCCCCCAGTCGAGCCCCTCCCGCCCCCGCCGCTCCGCCCGCACGCGCCGGCCTGCCGGGCCGCGGGACCCCCGCCCGTTCCCCCCGCACCCCCGAAGCCCTCGCCGCCGCCCCTGCCGCCGCGGTCCCAGCTGCTGCCCAGCTTCGCATAGCTTCCCTGCTGCTGCTGCTGGGCGCCCCAGGATCCACGCTGCCAGGACGCGTACGGCGGCGGCGGGCTGCGGCCGAGGCTCCTGCCGTACAGCTTATCTGGGCTGGTTCCCTCCAGCGGCGTGCTTGCCCCAGACGGCCCCGACGTCGGCGGGCTGCCGCCGCCAAACGACGACGGCGGCCGCCGCCAGCACTCGGCGGAGCTGCGGCCACCACCACCGCTAACGCCGCGGCCGAAGGCGGCGAAAGCGCCGCCGCCGACCCCGCTGCCGCCCGAACGGCCCCGTGGGTGCTGCGGGTACCCTGGCGCTTCGGCAATGGTGGCACCTCGCTCGCCGCCTCGCACGTAGCTCCAAGTGGGAGCCCCCGGCGGTGGCGGCCCGGCGGCGGCGGCAATCCTGCCCGCCATCGGCGGCGGAGCCGCCGCCGCCGCCGCCGCCGCCCCAACCCCGGCCACCTCCGGCGGGCCGACGTAGCCCAGCCCTGGCCTGGACGATGACTCATCCAGCTCGGCAGACCAACCTGTCGCTGCGAGCCCCGCTGCCACGGCCCCAGCCCCAAAGCCGCCCGCGTCTGCACCCGCAACGGCTGCGTTCATGCTCGCCCTCAGGGTGCGAGCCGCGCGACCAAAGCCAGAGCCCACGGGCGCCGAGCCAACCACAAAGCCGACGGCGCCGGCGCCGGCGCCGGCGCTGGTGCTGGCCCCACGTGCGCGGGTGAAGAGGCCGCCGTACTTGCGGCGCAGATCCTCGTCGGGCCCCGTGGGCTCGCCGGACGCCTCGGTGGCAGCTGCAGCGGAGGAGTGGGTTTCGCGGAGGGGAGGGAACGGGATTTCAGGCGGGCCGACGCAAGACGGAATAGAGCTGTTACAGCTGGGCGGCTCCCTGTGAGCATGCCTGGAGCCCTCGGCTGCTCTCTTCCCTGGCCCTGAACCCAAATGCTATCAAGACTAAGAGCCTAAGCTGCTAGCCCTGAGCCCTCGACTGCTCACCGGCAGCGATGCACCTGGCGCGCGCCTGAGCCAGCGCCGTCTCGGCCTCCGCTGCGACGCGCGCGCGGGGCGCCTCCAGTATCGCGGGGCCGCCCCCTGCCTCCTGTGCCGCAGCCCATTCCGCTGCTTCCTGTTTAGGGTGCTGCGCTGCCGCCGCCGCCGCTCCTGCCGCTGCCGCTGCTGCGAGTGCGGCGTTGCATGCGGCCACCTGCAGCTTGGCCAGATCCTGAGGGGCAGAATGAGTAGGCAAGAGCAGGGTCCTAAGGGTTTTGGCCTTGTCGGGTTGCGCACGCGACCAGCGGGGCCTCCATACGCACGCCGGGCAGCCATGCACTGACACTGTGCGGTGTTCCCAAAGTGGCCAAACCAATGGTCAAACCAATTAGCCAATTCACCCCGCCCCACGCTGCCCTTGTGCCCTCCTTATAGCCCAAACCCATGGCCCATCACCCACCTGCGTCCTCTGCGCCAGGTACACGTAGAAGTCGCCCCCCACCACCAGGGACAGAGGGGCGACCCCGGTGACGCACTGGCACAGGGGAGTGCGAGGCGGCCCGGACCCGCCAGCGGGGTCCGGCGATGCGGAGGGCGAGGGCGAGGGCAAAGGTGCGGGCGCGGGCGCGGGCGTGGGCGTGGGCGCCGCGTGCGGATGAGGAGAGGCAAAGGCGGCGGGGGTGGCGGGGGCGGTGGCCAATGAGGAGGATAAGACCTCAGGGGCGACGGCAGGAGTGCCGGGCGCACGCGCGTCAACGGAGCGTTCGTCCGCGGGTGGCGAGGTGCAGTCGGGAGTTGGCGATGGGGCGTCTGGGGACCTCGAAGCCGTCCGCGGCGGTGAGTCCGGTGGCCAAACGCCTGCTTCCGCGGCTGGGCCTGCGCTCTCCTCGACGGTGTGAGGTTCGGTTGCAGGAGCTGCGCTGGGCCCTTCCCCTTCGGGTGCCCTGCCTCGCTCTGCCCGGCAGCGGGGAGAGTCGCACGCCGCGGTCGGAGCGAGGGCGTCACCTGATGCCAGGGCTTCAGGCGTCGGCTCTGCAGCGGCTTCCGGCTCCACTGCTGTTGTTAGTGCCTCCACTGCCGCGTTGCCAGGCGCTGCCGCCTCGGCCTCGGGAAGGGCCGGCGGTGCCGCAGAATCCAATGCTGGGACCGTTGCCCCTGCCGCCGTCAGGACCGCTCCTGCTGGGGCGTCCGAGGGTTCAGCTGCAGCGGGTGCGGGCCCCAGAGCCTTCTCAACGCCGCCGCCGTTTTTGCCGCCGCCGTCGCCGTCGCCGTCGCCGGTGCAGGAGCTCCTGGCGCTGCCGCCGTTGACGCCGCCGCTCGACGCAGAGCTGCGGACCGCCGCCGGCACGAACGCGGCGGCGGCGGGGTTGAGCGCCGTACGACTCAGGCCCAGCTGTGCAGCCGTCGGCCGCAGCAATGGCAGGAGCGGCAGGGCCGGCAGCGTCAGCGGCGCCGCTGGCGGCGCCGCCGCGCCGCCGCCGGGCGCCTCCACCTGCACCACCGCCGCCAGGCCAGCAAGCGCCTGCGCCGCCGCCACGCCGCCATCCGACAGTCGGCCCATCGCGACCACGAAACGCTCTGGAGAGCACGCACAAGACGCGAACGGCTTTACGATCGATAACGAAGCGAAGCTGCGATGTAGTACATACAGTACGGAGGCGCTGAACATGGTCAGCGTGTCGCCCAGGCGCAGTACGGCGCAGCCGCCGGGCGCGAGTACGGCAAGTGCCGTCGCGGTTTCGAAGAGTAACCGTCGGCGGTACAGCGTGTCGTACTCGCCCTCGAGCGGCCCCAGGCTCGCGGCCGGTTGCCCGCAGCGAGTCGCCGCCAGAGAGCTCAAGTCGCCAACGACCAAAGCCAGGCCGCACTGCGCTTCGGCCTCAACCGGCGGCGGCGGCGGCGGCGACGGCAGCGGCGGCGCCGCCGCCGCCGCCGCGGCCTTGGTGACGGCCGCTGCCGCCAGGTCGGCGCAAGCTTGGGGCGTGAAGAGCTGCAGCGGATCAGCCGCCGCCAGGCCTGAGGGTGTCATGCCCGGCTTCAGGGGCTGCAAGAGGAGCCTCTCAGCAGAGGCCGGCGGCAGGCGGCCGCGATATGCCTCGGCGGCGGCCGTCTGCAGCGCTATGCAAGTCCACGGCGGCGACGGTGGCGGCGGTGGCGGCGGTGGCGGCGGTGGCGGCGGCAGTGTGGACGAGGCAGTGGCGGAGCCGCCGAGGCCCTGGCGTTGGCGGCGGCGGCGGCTGATGACGTCGTCATCTTCGCCGCTGCTGCTGAGCGCCCCCGGCTCAAGGACGCCGCCGGCGCCGCCGCTGCTGCTGCTGCTGCTGCCGGCGCCGCCGTCCCCTTCCTTCTCCTCACTCTCACCGCCGTCGCTACTTTCGCTGCTGCTGCTCCCACCGCTCTCCCCATCGTGCCGCAGCCAACGCATCTGCCCCAGGGCTTTGGCCTTGCTCTTGCTCCTCCTGCCGCCACCCGTTGGCTTCTGCGCCGCTGCCGCTGCCGCCGCCTCGGCAGCCGCCGCCGCCGCCACGGCGGCGGCCCTGGCCATCTCCGCGGTGGCCGCTTCCGCCGCTTCCACCTCCGCCAAGCCAAGGAGATAGTCCGCGGCTCCCGCGCTCCGGAGCGAGAGGTCCAGAGCCATAGGCATCGCAGCGGCGCCCGCAGAAGAGCTGGCGGCGGCGGCGGCAGCCCTGCACAGCCCCAGGTCGGCGTCCAGGCTGGCCAGCTTCCAAAAGCTCCGCCCCGCCGCGCCCGCGCCCCGCCGCCGCGGCGCCGCGCAATGCGGCCCCACGTGCCTGCACAGCCTGGCGCGCGCTGCTGTCGCTGACCCCAAGGCGAGGGCGGCGGCGGCGGCAGGGGCGCTGGCCCCTGCCGATGTCTCGGCTGCCCCCGCAGCCTCCCCTTCACCAGCCGAGGCAGCACGCGGTTCCGTTGTCGCTGCAGCGGACGACGGGCCTGCCCCACCTCCCGCTCCCGCTCCGTCTGCCCCAGTCTCCATTCCTGCCGCTGCTGCTGCTGTTCTGGCGGCGGTGGCGACGGCGGCGGCAGCGGTGCCAGCGGCGGCAGCAGTGGCGGCGGCGGCGTACTGGTCGCGGGCCCTCCTCAGCGCCACGAGCACTCGGTCATCAATGCACATCTTTGACTTGATCAGCCGGGCCGGCGGCGCCTGGCGGCCAAGGCAGCCGCCGCCAAGGCCTAGCGCGCCCAGCCGCCCCGCCGCCGCCGCTGCAGCCGTCGCCGCCACCTCGGGGCCCCGCGCCCACGCCGCCACCTCCGCCGCCGCCAGGGGTCGGTCGTTCAGGAGCATGCGAGCGTCAGGTGCTAGGCTCCATATGGTAGCCTCAGTGGAAGGCGCGGGCGGCGGCTGTTCGCCGCCGCTGCCAGCGCCGCCGTCGGTCGATGTCCCCAGCCCGAGACCGAGCCCACCCGGTGGCGGCGGCCCGCCGCCTCCGTCCGCCGCTGCCCCAACGCCGGCTCCACTCCAGCCCAGCCCGAGCCCGAGGCCGCACATGCCGCCGCCGACCCCCAGGCCCAGACCTGGCCCGCCCAGGCCCAGGCCCAGGGCCGGGCCCAAGCCCGCGTCGTCGGGCCCAGCCAGGCCCAGCCCCGCTCGGCCCGCATTGCCGGTCGCCGTGAGGGCCTCGGCGATGCCCTGGCGCTGCCGGCCCAGGCCCTCCCCCGGGCGATACCCCATCTTAGCCATCATCTTCGCAACGGCGCTCGACACTCCAGCGGCTGTGCCCCCCACACCATCCGCTCCCCCTGGGCCCAGGCCTCGGCCCCCTTCCGCATCGCCAGCGCCAGCGTCTCCGGCGCCGGGGCTCGCCCTGGCGCCGAGACCGCCGCGGCTCCCCAGGCCCCCGCCGAGGACCCCCAGCCCCAGCCCCGCAGTGCCGCCGCCTGCGGTCAGCAACGGCATGCACGCATCACAGGTGGACTGACGGATGGGCGCAGACCCAACAACCTGGAAAGCCGTCGTGGACCCTTGAAACCTCGCCCAGTGCATGCTGCGGCCCGCTACGCGGCAGGCACATGCAAGCCCCTCACCTGCGTCGTCCTCGTCCTCCAGGCCGGGTGGCATGTAGCCCAAGCCGCTGCCCACGCTGCTGCCCAGCATGCCGCTAGCACCTGGGCTGCCCGCAGCGCCCAGGCCCAGGCCCAGCCCACCCGGGCCCAGGCCCAGGCCCAGGCCCAGGCCCAAGCCAGCAGCGCTGTCGTCGCTGCCACTGTCGCCGCCGCTGGCGCCATCGCGTCCCGCGTCCCGGCCTGTCTTCGCCGTCACGAAGCCCAGCCCGCCGCGCCCACCGCCGCCGCCGCCGCCGCCTTCCCCGCCGCCACCTGTGCTGCGACCGAGCCCGAGTCCGGCGCCCATGCCGCGGCTCAGGCGGCGGCCCAGGCTGGCGCCGAGGCTTGTGCCCGGGCTCTGCCCCAGGCTGGTCCCCAGGCTGCGGCTGAGGCTGCTGCCCACGCTGCTGCCCAGCTGCGCCTGCAGAGCGGCGGCGGCCGCCATGGCGCCGCCATCCAAGCCCAGGTCCTGTAGGAAAGGCAGCGGGAAAGGGTCCGTACGGTTGTGCGCGCAGAGTGTTGATGTGTGGAAGAGACGGCATTGGGGGTTTGAAGAGCGGTGACAGCAGCGGGGGCAGGGGATGATGGATGACGGGGCGGGGACGGACGGGGTGCACGGGATTGGCAGAAAGAAACAGAGGACTGGGGCGGGGGCATGGGAAGCAGCGGGGCAGGGACGCACCTGGCGGCGGCGGGAGTACTGCTGCTGGCGCTCCTGAAGGGTGCCCAGCAGCTCACGCCGCCGGCCCATGACGTTGCTGCGGTTGGGAGGCGGTTGGGAGGTAGTTGCAGGCGGTGTGGCGTCGGTTGAGAGGTGGTCTTGTACAAGGTTGCGAGGTTGTGGTGTGATCGGCCTGAGCTACCACGTGAAGGACACTGCTGCTCCCACCTGGTGCTGTTGTTGCTACCGTCAATGGCCTCGTGGGGGGCCACGAATGCGCGTCGGTCGAGGCGCAGCTGAGGATGCAGGGAGCGTGCGGGCGCAGTAGGGGGCGGAAGGGAGATGTCAGCCTCCAAGTTGCGCTGCGCCTCCACGCCCCGTCGTCCTACCTGCCATGTCTAGCGGCCCCGTCTGTCCCCCCTCTGCACCCACCATGAGCCCACCATGCGCCGGAACAACTCCGCCGCTTCTTGCCCCTGCCCTCCAGCCGCCTCCCTTCCTTAACCATCTTGCCCGACAACTACATACATTCCCTTATGGTCCGTCCCTCGATTGCACCCACCATCTGCATGCGCCGGAACCACTCCGCCGCGAAGCGCTCCTTAACGCGGCGGATGGCGGAGGCCGTGGGCCCCCCCGGCGGCAGGCCCGCCTTGTCCAGGGCGTCTCGGATGGCCTCGGCGGTGGCGGCGGCGAAGTGGGCGGCGGCCGAGAGGGCCGAGGCCACAAAGGGCGGCGGCAGCGCGTCCAGGGGGAGCAGGGCGCTGTGAGGGGTGGGGAAAGGAACGCGGCGGGATGAGGACGGCTGTCAAGCCAACACACCGCTCGCTAGTGACACCACCTCAGCGGAGTAAGGCTCGGCCGCATGCGCCTGGGCGACAGCCTGTTGCTCGCGGGCAGGCCCTCTCCCTGCCCTGCCCCTTGCCCCCCCCCAGTTCCTCACCCCGCCACAAACACGTCCTCCCCGCAGCGGCTCAGCAGCAGCTCCAGCAGGGGCGCAGGCACGCCGCGGAAGCCGCGCCCCACCACGTACAACTCGCTGTTGCAGGCCTGCAGGCGTGAGGGGTATGTGGAGCATGTGTGCAAGACATTGGCTGGGCTAGGATGCAGTCAACACGCTCAACTTGCTGGTGCAGAGCGTTGACTCAGGCCACCGCCCCAGAACTCCATCGTCCTAGGCCCTTCGACAGGGGCCCGGTGCCCCCTCCGCGGCCCCGCGCCCCCACCTTGCTGTTGCAGGGCCCCAGGCCCTCCACCTCCAGAGGTCACCAAGCTGCCTGACCCGGCCCCCCTCACCACCTTCCCGACCCTGCTAAGCCCTCATGTCCCCCCCGGTTGAGCCCCGCACCCCGCGCCCCCACCTTGCTGGTGCATGGCTTGCACACCGTCACGTCCTCGAAGCAGCCCCCCATGACCGCCAGGAGGCCCAGGCTGGTGTGCTCCAGCAGCGCAAAGCCCTTCCACAGCAGGCAGCCCCCGGGCGCCAGCAGCCCCAGCCCCGCCACCAGCTCGGAGTAGTGCAGCGAGGCGTTCACCAGCTCCTGTGTGGATGGGAGGGAGGCACAAGCTTCTGTTTCAAGGGAAGGCGGCGACGGGTAGCTCCAGGACGCGGATGCTAACAAGCCATGTAATGGAGGAAGTCTGCCTCCCTGCGGTCGAATATGGTGACATGAGGCGGGAAGGCGAGCGGCTGCAAGAGGGGGGGGGGTCCCGCGTCAGGGCCCACGGCCGAGCTCTCCTCTGCAGAAGGCCCCCCGCTCCCTCCCACAGTCCTGTCAGGGCCTCGCTGGGGCCCACATCGGCCCCCACTGGGCCTCCCTGGTCCCAGTCCTCGCCTGCGCGTGCGGCACCATGCTCGAGTCGATGGCTCCGTCCGCCGTCACCAGAGCGGCGCCCGGCACGCCCGCGAGGGCGCAGCGGCGGCGCGCCTCGGCCCACACGGCCCGGATGTTGTCCGGCCGCCGGATATCGCCCGAGTCGTCGGCTCCGAAGCACCAGTGCGGCAGCGTGGCGCGCATGAAGGCGTCGTCGTCCACCATGGCGAACTGGTCTGGTGTTACATGAAGGGCAGGTAAGGCAAGGGGTGATGTGGGTGTGGGGAGTTGAGAAAGGCGTCCGCACTGCCGGAGAGTTGCTCTCAGCTGCCCTCCCGGAGAGCTGCAAGACGTCAGGCGACAGCTCCGGCTCCCTAGAGCCCTGGCCCGTTACTCAGGGCGCCCTTGTACCCGACCGGGCCCAGTCCGGGCCCCACCAGGCCCCACCGTTGCCGCCGTAGTAGGGGTTAAGCGACACCGCCAGCCAGTCCCAGCGCCAGCCGGGACGGTGCGTGCGGAGGAAGTGGTTGGTCGCTGCCACGAAGCCGCCCGGGGCCTCGCACAGATGCACAGTCACTACCGCGGGCCCCGAGCTCGAGGCCGCCTGGGCGGAGGGGAGCCAGCTGGCAGCAGAGGATCCCACCAGAGGGGGGCCCCGGGGCGTGGTCGCGTTGGTCGGTGATCCCACCCGCGGCACGCCCCCAGGCCCCGATCCGGCGCCGCCGCTGTTGGAGCCGTGAGCAGCCGGACTGCCGCCGCCGCCGCCAGAGGTGGCGCGGGCGTCGGGCGCGGTGAGGCTGTGCGGCAGCAGATCTAGCCGTACGATCATCTCGTACATCTTGGCCCACGCCACGGTCGCCAGCTCCACGGCGTACTGCTTGCGCAGATCGCGCCGGACGAACTCCGCATAGTTGGCAACTGCGGCGCTCAAGTGTTGAGAGCACAATGATTCTATCAGTGTCTTGAGGCGTGTATCAGACCTAGACCTACTCACCGGTCACACCCATCAGCAACAACGCAGCCCCTGCCCTGCCACGCAGGCCCCCATCTCACGCCCGGCGCCAGGCCTGCCGCTACCCAGCCCCACTGGTGGCGGGTGGGCAGGCCAGGCGACAGGGCTTGCGAGCTCGCCCGGCAGGGCTCTTGCGAGCTCGCCCTTCTCTGCAAGCTCCTCTAAGCACACACAGAATCCCCACAACCCCCCTCCGCCACTGCCCACCTGCTGCGCTCCGGTCCCACTCGGTGTTGTCCATGTCATCCAACAGCCCCTTGGCCTCGTTGAGACCGGCACGGACCGACGCCGCCTCCGCTAGCTCCCAGGCCGAATGCCCAAAAAGTGCTTTAGCTGCATCCGCAACTGGCGGCAGGGTGCAGCCAGAGGTGTCGATGCGACGCTCCCGGTCGTCCAAAAGCGACAGGGCTTTGGACCAGTAAAGGCGGAAGGCCGCTTCGTCCCGCGGCGGAGGGCCGGGGGGGCTGGGGCCGCCCGCGCCGGGCGCGCCAGGGCTGGCGCCTGGGCCACCTGCTGGTGCTGGGCCGCACGGGCCGAAGCCCGGCGGGGCACCGTAAGGGCCGCCTGTGAGTTGGGTGCGCGGGGTTGCGGAGAGGGCGAGAGGGGCTGAGCGGGGCTGGTGGCGGGAGAGCGCGGGAGCGCCTGGCCGACCACGACCTGGCCTCGCTGAGGCCGAACCCGAGTACTCAGAATCCCCGAGCTGCTATATGTACTCCCAGGGCACCCGGGCCGCCCTGGGCCAGATACAAACGCGCAGGCGTAATCGGGCGATGACCCACCACGCCTTGGCGGCATTGCGTCCAAGCCGCACTTGGACCGCTCCTCTTCTCAGCTATCCATCTCGTGTATCTGTCGGGGCAGTCGTAGCTGCCAATTGGACAGCTCCGGTCGGCGCGAGCATGCGCACGTCTATATGTGCGTGCACAGTGCAGAACCTGCAGCTGTCGTGTGTGTCGAGCTTATATATGATCTGACTGTTACTGGGCGCTCTCGGAATGGATATACGCGTCGGTGCGGATTCGACTTGCACGAGAGCTTGCGCGCACCCGCGACCGCGCCGACACTCTTGCCCCTGCTCGCCACACTGCTGCCCGCAACCCCTTGACCCTCTTTGAACTTTCAGGTATTCAGAAGCCCTGCACCACTGAGTCGCTGGGGCGCAAACTGACGGTCGCGTGTCCCATACACATCCCGTGGCGCGCTCCTCCCACTCCATCCGGCCAACACTGCCTTTACAATGCCTTGTGACGGGCCGCACATCCGGTCCAGCGTCTGCGTACACCAGCACACATGCATCCACCCAGAGCGTGCGCACACAAGCTCATGCAGTTGCGCGATCACGTCCTTCCTTAACCCCTCGCCTCCCTCTGGGGCGCGCTTGCCGCGCCCAGGGGACCAGTCCTAGTTCGCCCGGCCCCATCGCTGGCACCACGCATAGCCAGCTTTGCCCTCCCCTTAGCGCGGGATCGCAGGCATTGTCACGAGTCCAAGCGGCCATACCCAGTCTATCGCGTCAGGCTATCTACATCATCTTCCTAACCCTGCCTAAGCTCGTTGGGGGTCAGTGTCTACCTAAGCCTGCAACTGCGCCTAATGTTCCTTAGGGTCCACTCATTCATCAAGACGGTCAAGTCAATCTACAGATCTGCGGGGCTCACGCACAGCAAAACACACGCGGCCCAGCCGGCGCCCGTGTCCCTGCCTGCGGCGTCCCCACAAGTACCCCACCCTGCACCTGCCGCGCGCGCTTTGCCACGCCCTCAGCCGCAGCCACCACGCGCCGGCCTCCACCCGCCTCCACCCGCCCTGCCGCCTGCCGCCTCGCGCCCTTACTTGGGCATGACCTTCATCTTTTCCAGCTCCGCCCGGTACTTGCTGGGCACGCCTGCCGACTGCAGCTCGCCCAGTTTCCGCTCCTTGATCTGCAGCAGCAGCTGCTTCTCCTTCTCCGCGGCCTCGCGCAGCCGGGCGCCCTCCTCCAGGTACGCCTGGCGCTCGCGCTTGCGGCGCTCGTCGTTGGCCTGGATCTGCGACAGCAGCTGCTCCTTGTACTTTGAGTTGAGCGTCATGGAGTTGACGGTCTGGGCGGGGAGGCGATGTGGGTTGGGGATGGCGGGGCCACGGGCAGCAGAGTCAGCATTCAGGCCGTACCAGGTATGCCCCGCTTGCACTGTTGCCCCGTGGCCCCGCGCTTGTCGCCACCGCCCACCCACATCTTCCTCCATTCTGTCGTACCCCCACCCCAGGCCCATCCCCATCCCATCCCATCCCCATCCCGTCCCCTCGATCCCGCACCTGCTGCAGCTCCTCGTACTCCTTGGCCCGGTTGACCTCGAGCACGCGGTGGAACTCGTCGTGCTCCAGCCGGGCCATCTCGGCCTTCTGCTTGAGCTTGGCCGCCTGCTGCGCCGTGCGCGCCTGCGCCAGCTCCTGCTGCATGGCAGACTGCCGCTCCGCGTACGCGCGCTCCTTTTGCCGCCACTCGCGCTCCTTGGCCTCCTGGTACCGCCGCGCGCGCAGCTCGTCCAGCTCCGCCTGCTTGTCGGCCGCGCGCTCCTGCATGGCCCGCAGCCGCGCAGTCTCCATCTCCTTCTCCTTGGCGATGCGGTCCTTCTCGGCCAGCAGGGCCTGGGGTGGGGTGGGGGTGGAGGGGTGGAGGGAGGGGTGGGAGGGCGGTGAGGACAGGGCGGGATCAGGAGGGCTAGAGCATTGCAGGAGGGAGGATCTGTACGTTCCAGGCGGTCACAAGACCCTGCCCTCGCCTGATGTCAACGCAAGAGCGCCCTCGGCCGCCAAGCCCCACCGCCCCAACCCGGTGCCCTGCCCACCTGCTCGCGCAGGTCCTTCTGCAGGATGTAGTCGGCGATGCGCCCCTCCTCCTCCTTCTCGCGGACCTTCATCTGCTCGCGCCTCCGAATCTGCTCCGCGTTGGCGTCCGCCACCTCCTCCATCAGCACCTTGGCCTGCAGCTTCTTCTCGATGGCCGCCTGCATCTCCTCCTCCTTTAGCCGCTCAATCTCCTTGAGCATCTGTGCACCAGCAACGAGAGAGGCGGGGGAGCACTGGTCAGGATGCTGAGCCCTGGGGCACCCGTCCGAGTCTGATGTCGAGCCCTGGAGCACCCGGCCACCCGTCCTCGGGATTAAACCCCTTTGCCCGTCCGGCACAGTTCCGGATGCTGAGCCCTGGCGCTCCACCCGGCTGTCCCCGTCCCACAAAGCACGCAGGACCGCTCTGCGCAGCCCCCCTTCCGGTCCGTCCCTTCCCGGTCCCGCCTGCCCACCTGCATGCGCTCCTGGTCCCGCAGCTCCTCCTGGCGGATGCGCTCCCGCTCGCGCTCCTTGATCTGCTCGTTCAGGATGGCAGCGCCGCGGCGCCGCTCCTCCACGCGTTGCCGCTCGCGCGCCTCGTACTGCTCCAGCGCCTTCACGCGCTCGATCTGGGGCAGTAAGAGAGGGTGCGGGCGTGCCGTGGAGGGTGATTGCTGGTGCTGGGCTGGCGGCCGGGGGTAAGGTGTCGGGCTGTAAGGGGCCGTGGATTGGGGCAGGGCGGGCCTGGAGCCACTGCCTGCTCCAGCAGCCCTTCTCCCGTTCTGGCTGTCGGGCACCGCCGGCGGTCTCCTGCCTGCCCCCTCGCCCCCCCCCAACCCCCCATGGCCCACCTCCATCATCAGGTCAAGCCGCCGCTGCTCCTCCTCCTCCTCGGCGAGCATCTGCTTCTTCTCCTCTATCTGGGCGTCACGGATAGTCACGCACTTGGAGTACAGCATCATCTGGTTCATGTTCTTTACTGCGTCCTTCTGCTCCAAAAGCATCATGGTCGCTCGCGAGCGGGTGGCGTCGTTTAGCTGCCGCTGGAGGATTTCCGTCTCCGTCGGGGGCGCCTGTTTCTTCGCCTCCTCCTCCAGCTTCATCATTTTCTCCTTGCGGGCCTTTGATACGGCCTGCAGCTGCTCCCGCTTCGTCTCCGCCTCCCGCTTGGCAGCGGCCACGTCCTCCGCTGTCATGATAGGCGATGGCTTCAGCATGCGCGTCAGGTCCCCCTTTGAGAGCGTGACGACATCGCGGTCCTTCGGGCTGATTGTCCGGGCAGCCGCCGTCAGCTTAAACTGGCCAGCGTCGAGCGTATCGACCTGCTGTGGGCCCGCGGCATGCACACAAGCCGGCGCGTCAGTTGCCTTCGATAGAGACTTGCACTCGTAGTGCGTTATTAGCACGTAGCGAGACTACCTGCACATTTGCCAACGCCCCACCTGGGTCTTTGGGGGCGCCTTGCTCCCGAAGAGGGACTCATCGACGAAGCTTTGCTTCCCCGCACGATACCTGCACATCATCAGTGTCAAACAGGATTCAGACTCCATTCTCAGTGCCCAAACGGAGCCTTCGTGTGCAAGAGCGCTACTCACCCCGTTCGGGGCGGGGTCTGCGGAGGCATGCTGCCTTGCGGCAAGCTTCACGCTATCTTAAATGAACTGATGGTGTGATTTCTGGGCAAGGAAAGAGTTGTTTGGAAGATAGTCACAATTTGCTGGGTATGCTATCAGCTTGCAAGCGCTGGGGTACAGTACGCGTGTCAAGTTATCGCTGTTGATCGTGGTTATCGCTAGGAATGTGGGGAACAGGGTAGGCCTGGGCACAAGGCGTCGGTCGTCGACGGTCCTTCGGGGTGGAGCTAGATCGGAGACCCAACTTCGGCGGGCCTCACGGGCTCGCGAGCCTAAACCCCTCGATCCACAGCGATGCTGTTGTCAATGTGTACCGCTTGCCGCAATGTGTCGTGTGAGGGCCGATGACCGACGCGTCGCGCGTGGCATGGTCACCACATCCCTTCCCGTCGCGGGACTGCTCAGGAGCCTTGGGCCTAAGCGCACGCCCAATAGCCCTTTAGCTAAGGTCTTGAGATGAATAGGCTGGTGTTCACCCGGGGTTACTCAGGGTGATCCGGTTTGCCCATGCCGAGCATGTTGGCATCCCTGGCCATAGCGGGCAGCCTCACCCATACGGGTAAGTCCCACCATTCACCCAAATGGGCGAGGCAGCGATGCGCGATTGTGACCCTGAATATCTAAACCATGGCACCCGCCAGAGTAACACATACTTCTGCGGCTTGGACATCGTGCTTCAAGCTCCGTGGCTGCGCCTCTCCGCAGCCCCGCTCTCACAGGTTCCCACCAGCAGCAGGCGGCTGCTGCTCTCGCCGCTTGCATTGCGGCGCTGCTGGCCAGCGATAACCTCTTGAGCTCAACTACGTGGACCCACAAGTTGCCCGTTACCCTCAACGGCGTACCAGGTTGCGCATTGGCGGCGCACCATGGCGGCGAGGTGAGCGCTCTTTTCGGCAAGTCGGCCACAAGGAACCTGGCTCGTCTGCTAGCGCTATCAGCATCAACCCAGCGGGAAAGCACGCTTCCCTCCCCCGATTATCTCCCACCAGATGTCTTCACCCCCACGCCCGGCTTCTCGGCAGGCCCAGCGTCACGCTCTCCCCCAATGACCCCAAGACTGCCGCCGCCCTCCGGCTCGGCGAGCGAGTCCAGTCGGGCGCCGCTCGCATCGCCCCGTGGCCTACCGTACAGCGCCTCGCGGTCGGGGCCGTGTACGACAAGTCGTACGCTGCAGCCGCCGCGGGGGCTGAGGCCGGTGACGTCATAATGATCATCGAGGACGTGGGGGAGGACCTGGATGAGTCCAACCTCATGGCTATGCCGTCCAAGCTCGGGGCGGTCAAGGACCTGCCGGGCGAGCGTCCCCAGTACCTCCCCACGCCCCCACCGGGCAAGGTGGACAATTACCTGGTGGCTAAACGCTCGGTAGACAAGAAGGTGTGGGTGATGCAGGACGTACCCAGCCCACCGGGGGGCGGCACCACCTGCCGCGGGCTGCTCGAGGCCATGGGGGTGCCCCCGGAGTACGGCTGGCTCGTACGGCACGGCAACGCGTGCTGCATCAAGCCGCAGGGTAGGTGATGGAGGGAGTGAGAACGCATGCGTGGCTGTAGGGGAGGCGAACCTGTCCGGTGCATGCGGCCAGATGATGAGACGTGTTGCACCGTCTTCCGGGGCGGCTCGAGTTGTCGACGCTCTCAGAGTACCGGTACCCCCCACCCGCCCTTTCATTCGCCTTGTCCCCCTGCCCCAGTCATCGCCGCCACGCTGCACCGCCTGCTGTGAGAGGGCAAGCAGCTGTGGGTCCAGTCCCGGGCGCTGGGGCGGTGCGAGCTCATGGCCGTCTCGCTGGTCAAGGGCAACGTCAGGCCCCCGGCACCCCTCAAGAACCCGCTCCTGGTACGTGGGGCGAGAGGGGAGGTAGCCATGCCCGTGACTTCACGGGAGCCGCTCACGGCGAGAGTAAAGTCCCTCACCCCGGGGAGCAGTCGCTAACAAAGGCAAGCTGAACACTGGAGTATGCCCTCCGGTTGGAGTTGACTGTTGTGTCTTCGCCTCGGCTGCCCACGCCCGCTGTGTCGTCCAGGTGTGGCCGGCTAACCGCGGGCGGGTGGGAGGCTGGGAGCAGAGGCTGCTGGTGGTGCCGGGCGCTCCGCACTCCTGGCTCAAGCTCTCGCTGCGGCAGGAGGGCAGCAGCGGCGGGGCGGCGGCGACCATGCACGTGGACCCCACGTGCGGCCAGTACGGCATCGACGAGCCGTACAAGGTGTGGTGGGTAGACGGGGGGATGGAGAGGGGGTCCGCAGGGGGCTCAGTCCCAATTGCATGCAGTGCTGGGCGCTCATCATCAATGCTGGCGCCAGCCCATCCGCACCCAAACGTCGACTCCGTCACTCCTTTGCTCCCCCAACCGCACCTCCCGCCCGTCAAGGTCTGGCACGACAAGAGCCCAGCCCCGCCCTACGCCCTAGGAGCCGGCGGCCTCCCTGGGGCTCCTCAACGAGGCCAACTTCAAAGCCATCGCGGGACCGCTCGTCGACGACCTGCAGTACGAGCCGCAGTGGCTGGCCCGCATCCTCGAGCGCCTCGGCCTAGCCAACCGCCTGTCGTACGCCATCGTGCCCGCCCGCCTCGTGCTCGAGGCCAACGGAAAGCTGGACGAGCACGTGCCGCCGGGCGCCATGCTGCCGGCCTGGGTGCTCAACGGCGCGGGCCCCATGCCCGGCCTGCCCGCGTTCGAGCACGGGCGGGGCACGGGCGGCGGTGCGGCGGCGCCGGGTATGGAGGGGGTGCTGGCGGTGTGGCTGTGAGGAAGCAAAGGAGAAGGGTCAGAGGTGTGTCAGAGGTGGGCGGCGTTGCCGGGGCCGTGGGAAGGCAGGCACCAGGGGGACCATGATAATGGGATGCACGTGGCTAGGGAAGGGCTAAGAGAGCGGGCACACGCCGCTGTGAGGGCTTGAGAGCTGGCCGAGACCGCATGTGATTTCCGGGCGTTGGGAATGGGGCTTGACGGCGGAGGAGGTGGCGGAGATTGATGCTGGCCAGCTGGCTTTGAGGAAGCCGAGGAGGAGGTTGAGGGAACCGGAAACAGGCCTTGGTGCGTGGCTGCAATGACCGGGAGCAGGCTGTGTGTGGGGCACCTGGGCGTGGAGGTGGACGGCGTTGCAGGGGTGGTGTCAGGGTTGGAGGACTGTGGACCGTGGTACTGGGCCGCGAGGGCAGCATGCCGGGGGAGGGCTAGTACAAGGGAGGGCACATGCCTATGCGGGGGCTGGCCGGGGGCTGGCGACGTGGCGAGCGCGCAGACTGCTTAGGAGGGGAAGGGGAAGGGAGGGCGATGGACTATTGTTTGGGCTCGCCCTGTGCAAGTTGCAGCTCCATAAACTCCAATCCGAGGGGATGCAGCACCCTTGAGTGCTTCACGTGAGGCTGCCCATCTGCAGTGCCAGTACCGGCACTCCTGCACCCCCTCCTGGTCACTGACGGGTCTTCAGCCTTTGAGGATGAACAACGGTGAGGTTAACAACGCCTTGACCCAGCCCAACCATTTGGAGACACTGCCAGTGTCCCAGTGGGTGCGAGAAGTCCTCAACTCCTTAAGCCACGGCTGCATGAGCCTGCATGAGCTACCGTTACCAACGTGAAGGACTGCTACATCGGCTGTCCAGCTCTCCATTCGGCCCTGCTAACGGTCTGTCGCCGGTCAACTGGCTCCGCCTTTCAGCGGTCAGCCAACCCTACTAGTGAGCCCTCTCAGTTGACCCCACTCCCCCTCACTGTCCGCTGCCCCATGCTCCAACTGTTACCAGCACGTCCTGCCCTGCAACCCTTTCCCCTGCAAGGCTCTATGCACCCGACCTGAACTCAGCCTAGCCGCGCCCGACTGTGATGCGGTGTCTTACGCTCCATGGTCTTGCCGACGCTGGCCTCAGCTAGAGGCTCCCACCCTCGCCTCATTGCAAGGCTCCTCCAGCCTGATCAGAGACAGCCTGGCGCTGCGCCCGACCGCTCATCACCGCGTGGACACACATGACCCACCTAGCCCCAGCTAGCCTGTCCGGCCCTGCCCGCACTCGGCCTTGTGGCCGCCCCGCCAGTGCTGCCGCTGGCACTCCGTGCAGCAGTACCGCACCGCCCGGCAGCCGCCGCACTGCTTCAGCCCCAGCTCCGCCTCCGCCCCCGCCGCAAAGACGCCGCACCGCGGGTTGCCGCAGACGCGCAGGCATTGGGGCGGCCACGAGCACTCGAGCTGCTCCTCTGCTCCCGTCCCTGCGGCCCCCGAGCCACCGCTGCTGCCTGCCCGGCTGCCGCTCCTTATTGCCGCCACCCACTGCCGTCGCTGGCCTTCGGGCCCGAAGAGGGCCCGCTCCACAGCGCTCTGCCGCGCGATCTCCACCAGCAGCGGCGCCACACGCTCGCAGTCTTGCGGCCAAGACGCCCCCGCCAGCGCCGCAGCGGCTTCGGAGGCCGTCGTGACGACGGGCATTATGGGCGACGGCACGGCGGCAGGGGCGACGGCGCCGCTGCTGTTGGCGATATCGGCGTCGTTTTGGGACAAGGACCCCACGGCCCAGAGGCTGATGCGCACGGCGGTGGAGGACTGCAGCGGGCCCGCCCAGTACCAGCCCGGGACCAGGTGCCGGAGCTCTTCGTCTCCCGCCAGTACGAACAGCGCGTTGGTCGGCTCTGTGGTGAGGTCCGTCATCTCCGTGCTGAAGTTCACCAGCTCGCTGCTGCCCACGCCGCCCACGCAGCCGCCAGCGACCATGGCTCTCATGAGAGCATCCATTGCCGCCAGCGCCCGCTGAGGCTCCGCCGCCGCCAGCGCCGCCGGGGAGCAGCGGCACGCGAAGCACGTGATCAGCCGGGCAAGCAGCTTGGCACTGCCGAGCAGTTTGTCCGCCGGCGGCACGTGCGGCCCGGGCGCGTCGCCGCCGCCTGCACCGCTGCGGCCACTGCCCCGACCGCGGCCCCTGCCGCGGCTGCCGCCGCGAGCGGCCGCCCGCTGCTGGGACCGCGCCCTGAGCGCCGCCGTCGCTTCCAGCACGATCAGCGTCGCCAGGCGAATCGAAACGACGCCGCAGAAGTCCACCACCTCCGCCAGCCGCCGCCGTGACTCCGCCAGCGCCTCCGCCGCCTCCGCTGCTGCGTCAGCGCTGCCGGCCGCCGCCGGCTCGAGCGCCGCCAGGGCCGCCCAGCCGGCGTCGCTGGCGGGCTGCACGGCCAGGAGCGTCGTCGCGAGTTTGTAAGCGTAGGAGTCATCGCCTAGAAACAGCTCGGGCGTTCCTGATGAGGCGGCGGCGCTGTTGCTGCTGGCTGCTTCAGCCGCGGCGGCGTCCTCCAGACGCGCCGCCTCCCGCCTCGCCAGCTTGGCCAGCGTCACGAGCGCACCCAGCGCCTCCTGGGCGGCCCATGGCCGGAACGCGCCCTGCCCGCTGCCCTCGCCGCCACCTCCACCTCCACCCTCGCCCGCACCGGCACCGGCGCCCTCCCCTCCGCCGCCGGTCGACCCCTGCCCCTGCCCCTGCCGGCGCCGCAGCTCGCCGTCCCACCACTGCCGCACGCTGGGACCCAAGGTGGCGGGGAGGAGGTACATGGCAGAGAACATGACGTCACCAGAGAAGGAGCCCTCTAGCGGGCCGAGCTGCGCGCACCACCGCACGATGCGGTCAAACGCGGGCGCCCAACCGCTGCGCTGCAGCGCGAGCTGGGCCGCCGCCCTGTCGGCGGCACTGAGACCGCTCCACACGCCGTGCGATGCGAGCCGCGAGTTGCTCGTTATGAAGCTGGGGAGGGTGGGGCAAGGGAAGGATGACGGGAGCAGCGCAAGGCGTCGGCGCATGTTGCGATAGGTGCCGGGTGTGGTGGAATTTTCCAGCAATCAGACGCTTGAAGCCTTGCGAGCAGGCCTCGCCACCGGGCCTGGTGCGCTGGCCAGCCCGACAGTCAGCATCCCTCCGGCCTCCCTCCCTTGCGCCACCCATGGCCCGAGCACTTGCAGCCCTGGTCCCGGCTTGCGCCGCTAGCGACCATGGTCACACAAGTTGCACCAGCCTCCCTCACGCATGCAATTCCTGGCACCAGCCTCCCTCCCGCATGCAATACCTGGCACCAGCCTCCCTCCCGCATGCAATTCCTGGCACCAGCCTCCCTCCCGCATGCAATTCCTGGCACCAGCCTCCCTCCCGCATGCAATTCCTGGCACCAGCCTCCCTCCCGCATGCAATTCCTGGCACCAGCCTCCCTCCCGCATGCAATTCCTGGCACCAGCCTCCCTCCCGCATGCAATTCCTGGCACCAGCCTCCCTCCCGCATGCAATTCCTGGCACCAGCCTTCCTCCCGCATGCAATTCCTGGCACCAGCCTCCCTCCCGCATGCAATTCCTGGCACCAGCCTCCCTCCCGCATGCAATTCCTGGCACCAGCCTCCCTCCCGGACAGTCACCCTGCCCCTCCTGTGGTCCCATCAATCCTTGCTGCCTCATCTTCGCAACACCCCTTGTCCCACCTGTGGTCCCATCACCCCTGGCTCCACCTGGGGTTTCAGCATCCCTGGCCCAAGCCTTACCAGCCAGCCTCCCTTGCGCTAGCATCCCTGGCCCCAGCCCCCGTCCTGCCCAGCACCCCTGGCCCCACCTGAAGTCCCAAAAGGACCTGCCCGCCATGAGCACCATCAGCGGCTGACGGTCCATGCAGCCGGGCAGAACCACGGGGCTGCTCACCGCCCGCAGCAGCCAGCCCTGCAGGCGGAGCGGGCTGCGCCTGTTTCAGAGGCCGCTCGCTTGCGTGTGGGCGGGATCAGTACTGAAGGCAGAAGGAAGCAGAAGGATGGCCACAGCGAGGCGTATGCTTAGGGACCAGCAGAGGTAGTGATATCTGAGGCGTGGCACCAGCGCCGCACCTGGAGAGTCATGAGGTCGTCGGGCAGGCACGCGGACAGCGCTGCCGGCTTCGCCTGCTGCAGCCTGCAGGGCGACGAGGTGCATGGCGAAATAATAAGATTAGCGCTTGCCACCCTGCGACGTTTCTTACCGCGGCGGTGGCGTAAGGATAAGCCGAACAGAGGCAAGCGCTCCCGAGCCTCAGGTGCCGCCTACACTGCACCCGCCGCATTCCCACTTTGGAAACCCGCCCAGCCCATCCCATCCCCACCATGCCCAGTTCGGAGCCATGTGCACCGGTACCGCACCTGGCTATGCTCAGGCACGTCACCCATGCGATGGCCTGCTGCAGGTGCCGGTTGCCCTCCTTGGGCACGCCCAGAGCCGCCAGGGCCTCCGCGCGACTGCCCAGGGCCTGCGCCGCACCGGCGAGGGTGGCCGCGGCGGCAGGGAGGTCGGGCAGGAGCAGGGCCAGGCCGAGGAGGTCGCCGCGAGAGAGTGGGAACATGACCAGGATGTTGGCGCCGGCAACTGCGCAGTGCACCTGGGTGGGCAGGCGCGGCAAGGGGATTCAGATGGAATCGAGCGTGGGAGTGCGGTAGTACAACCAAGGTCTGGCAGATACAGCATTGCGTCAACAGTGGCGGAGCGAGGTCGGGTCCCAACTGCGGAGCCAAACGCGGTGGTTTGCCGCCTCCTAAGAAGCCTCCGCCGGGACAAAGTGTCGAAGGCCCCCTGCAGGAACCCACCAGCTTAAGCAGGGTCTCGGTGATCTGCAGATTGGGGCCCATGCACAGCCGCAGCGCACGCGGCTGCAGCAGCGGCCACTGCAGGACCGCTGCCCCCGGTGACTCCGCCGCCGTCACAGCCGCCGGCCACACCGCCCCGGCGCCGCTGCTGGTGCCAGCCCCCGACGCCACGGAACCCGAGGCCGCCGCCGCCGCCGCCCCGGCTGGTTCCTGTCCTTTGCCTCCCACGACCCCTGGCGTCCCTGCCGCCGTCGCCTCGGGCCGCCAGAGCGCCAGTTGCTGCAGCGCTGCGGCGCGGAAGCGAAGCGCCTGCGGCTGCAGCAGCAGCTTAGTCACCGCCGCAGGGTGCACCCAGGCCCCGAGCACCTCGTGCATAAAGCTGGGCAGTTCTACCACACAGCTCTGCATCAGGAGGAGCCGCTGGGCGTAGCTCGTCAGCCGCTCAGCGTCTGGCGGCAGTGGCAGGTGCGGCAGCGGCGCCGCCAGCAGAGCCGCAAAGAGCTGCTCCAGCACGCCCGTGCGTTGAAAGCCGTTGACGAGCTTCTTGGCCATCTGCCGGGCTGCAGGCGAGGCGGCGGCGCCGCTGGCGGCTGATGTGGGTCGGCGCCGCTCCTTGATAGGCTGTTGTAGGCAGCCTAGGAAGCCCCGCGTGAGCTGGTTGATGTCCGTGAGCAGATACATGCCCTGGTCGAGCGGCTCACAGAAGCCAAGAAGCTCCCCGGGCGTCAGCGCGTGAGTGTAGGTTAGCATGTTCCGCTTGCGGACGTAACGCGGCTGGCCCGCGCCCTGCTCCGGACCGTCGCCTCCGTCGGGTGACTGCGTGTCCTCGTCGGAAGCCGGCTGAGCTGCGCAAGCGTAGTCTTCCGGCTTTGCTTGCGGCCAGAGGCGCTCGTGCACGAAGCGCGCAGCCCCCGCCACAGCGGTGAGCGTCCGCTCCGAGGCAAGCTGCTCCGCTAGCTCTGACCACGACTCATCTTCGCTTTCCCCGTAGAGCACGTTGACTTGCAGGGCGGCGAGGGCAGCGCACAGCACATTCATGCCCGTCCGTAACAACAGCCATGACGCCCAGGCTGGGCCGTCGACCCCGAGCGCCGCGAGGGCGATGCCCATCGCCATGGTCTCCTCGCCGGCTGAGCTGTCGGCAGCTTTCGGCTCAGGCGTTGGCACGACTGCCTTCTCCAGCGCCTCGACCGCCATCGCAACAGCATTGTCGCCGAGAATGGCGTACAGCTCGGCGCAGTCGGCCTTCGCGTTGCCTTTTAGCGCGGCTACAAGCTTCAGCGACACCCGGTGTCCAAGCTCGATCACACCGTAGGAAGCTTTTGCAGCCTCGTCCATCTTCCAGAGAAGGGAGACTCGTCAAGCAGGTTAGCGAGCGTTCTGAGGGCATTCCGTTCCCATCCTGCAGAAGCTCCGCGTTGCGGTTCGGCCATCTTGTGGGCTACATGTGATGCCTAAGTTTCAAGCAACAAGCGACTTCGGCTCGTATGCTGCGGCAGCAGCGACATGCGTTTGCCCTGCTGCCCCCCGTCGTCGTCATCGCGACCCCCGACCCGGCAATGCGCCCGCTCGCGCCCGCGGCCCCGCGCCCCTTTCACCCCGGCCCCATCCAGCTGTGTGGTTGAAGCCCCCCTACCCCCCTCGGCGATGCGCGTTGCTATAGCCCTGCTCCTCCCACTGCCTGCATTATCTGCTGCCATGCCGTAGCCTGAGGCAGCAGGCGACTGGTCACCCAGGCCCTGCCCTCGCGCACTTGCTTGCCTGCAATCTTGCTTCAGAACCTGCTCCTCTTCTCGTGTGCTTCCCTGCGGTGATTTCTTCCTGCCCCCGATTAGTTATGAGAACGAGTGCCGGGGGCCGGGACGCAAGTGCCGGGGCCGAGTGCCTAGCCGGGATGCACGTGCGCGGGGGTCGGGATGCAAGTCCCGGGGCCGAGTGCCTAGCGGGGATGCAAGTTGGGCCGACCAGAACTTCCGCGGGGATAGAAGTTCAGTTCCCCCCGATTGGTTGTGAGGACACGACCAGCCAGGCCGTACCTGCCTCGTGCACTGCCGTGAGTTGCGTGCCAGGCACAGCCGACCTTAGTTAAGAGCCTCCCCCACCCCCACCCAGCCCCCACCCACCCAGCCCCCGCCCATGTTCTTCTACCCCCACCCACCAAGGGTGCCTGCAGCGAGCCCTGAAGACACGACCAGCTAGCCCGTGTCTCTCGAGGGTTCCGTCCCTCTGCAGCTCATGGTGTCGACATGCCCGTCTCGTGCGCGGCTGCTTCACCTACACGATGCGGCTTCGTGTCACGTTGTTCGCGTCAAACCCTCACCTCCACCTAGTCCCCACGGCACCCACCAAGGGTCCAACCCTGGGAGTCCCTGCCGCGAGCCCTGCCTCCCGTCATCAAGCTCTCTCCACCCACGCCCACCTCTGCCCCATCGCACCGCCGCCACCTGCCCCAGCGGAAGCCCCCCCACCCGGCCCAGGGCCCACCGTCCACCCGTTCCTCCACCAGTACTGGCCCCTTGCCCCGCAAGTCACCATGGTCTTATCTATCGTATGCTAATTACAGCTTCAGGCTCCTACCCTCTCCTAAATGCAGGGTTAGGAGGGTGGCGCACGCCGCTGTGAGGGCTTGAAAGCGCTCCGAGGCCGGGTGTGAAGATTGGGCGGCGTACTCGCGGCGGCGCGGCGGTGCTTTGGGGGGGGGGGTGATGGTGGTGATGGGCTCCCTGCGGCATGGCGCGGACAGTGGAGGAGGTGGCGGAGACGGTGGCCGGCTACATGGGAGGGATGTGGCTTTGAGGAAGCCGAGGAGGAAGGGGAGGGATCAAGGGAACCAGGTTCAGTCCTCGGTGGTTACAACGACCGGGAGCATGATATGGTGGGCACCTGAGCGCGGGGGTAGGCGGCGTTGCAGGGGTGGTGTGAGGGCAGGACGACCGTGGTACTGGGGGCAAGGGCAGCTGGCTGGGGGAGGGCAAAGAGGCAGGGAGAAGAGGCAGGGAGGACACATGGCTCTGCGAGGGCTGGCGAGCGCGCAGACTGCATACGTGCATAGGAGGTCTGGGGAGGGGAAGGGTGAACGCCGAAGGGCGGCTGGGAAATGACGCGCCCTGTGCTGGTACGAGATCATGAGGGTCATGGGGAGCTGCCATTGGCTTGGGCGGGTCAAAGCAATGTGCAACGTGGTCTGGTCCACTAGCGACCAGACGGGTCTGGCCCAGCAGCTTGGGCGGGTGACGGCGAGGTTCTGCGGGGCAATGTGGGTGCGGTCGGGCTGGTGCAGGCATGTGGTGTCCACTGCGGGGGCCCTCCCAGTGAGCGGGGGCAAGCTCGATTGCGGGCGTAGGTCGCTCGAGGTTATGTGGCAAATGGACGGGTTGATGCACTGTTGTTGGCTTGCTCCCATGAGCTGCCCCATGAACAGCGAGGCGGGGTTGTGGAAATTCCGACCTCATGATTGGGGCGGGGGCACGGGATTTATATAGACAACGGGGCGTAGTGCCGCGGTGACTGGCGTCGCATTATGTTGACCGACGCAGAAAGCCTGTGCCTGTAACCGGGGGACCCTTTTGCCGCGAGGCTTCGGGGTTGAAAGCCGGGTGCTATGGTGCCGGGGTGGTCGCACGAGTGGCACGCCGGCATGAGTGGCACGCCGGCATGAGAGGCACGTCGGCCGTCGACGTGCCATCAGTTATTGCTTGAGAATACTAGGTTTATTCTATGTAGTTCACAGGATGGCCGAACCAGAAGGCCCGGGTTGGGAGCAAGAAGCTCTTGACACGCTTGCCGACCTACTTGACGAGTCTCCTCTTTGGTGGAAGAAAGACGAGGCTATAGTAGCTGCTTATGGAGTGGCCGAGCTTGGGCAACGCGTGTCACTAAAGCTGCAAGCTGCGCTGCGCGGCAATGCGAAGGCCGACTGCGCCGAGCTGGACGCCATCCTTGACGAGGATGCTGTCACGCTGGCGGTTGAGGCGCTGGAGAAGGCACTCGTGCCAACGCCTGAGCCGAAAGCTGCCGACAGCTCAGCCGGCGAGGACACGATGGCGACGGCCCTCGCGTCCGCTAGGCTTAGACCGCCCAGCCTGGGAGTCGTGGCTGCTGCTGCGCACGGGCATGAATGTGCTGTGCGCTGCCCTCGCCGCCCTGCAAGTCAACGCGCTCTACGGGGAAAGCGAAGATGAGTCGTGGTCAGAGCTAGCGGAGCAGCTTGCCTCGGAGCGGACGCTCACCGCTGTGGCGGGGGCTGCGCGCTTCGTGCACGAGCGCCTCTGGCCGCAAGCAAAGCCGGAAGACTACGCTTGCGCAGCTCAGCCGGCTTCCGCCATCGACGAGGACTCGGAGTCCCCCGATGGAGGCGAGGGTTCGGAGCAGGGCGTGGGCCAGCCCCGGTACGTCCGCAAGCAGAACATGCAGACCTTCACAGAGAAGCTAACGCCCGAAATAGTCTCCGGGCTCTCGGGGGCGCTCAATCAGGGCATGTTTCTGCTCACGGACGTCAACCAGGTCGTGCGGGGCTTCCTCGGCTGCCTGCACAAGCCTATCAAGGAGCGGCGCCGACCCACATCAGCCGCCAGGGGCGCCGACGTCGCACCTGCCGCCCGGCAGATGGCCAAGAAGCTCGTCGCCGGCTTCCAGCGCACGGGCGTGCTGGAGCAGCTCTTCGCGGCTCTGCTGGCGGCGCCGCTGCCGCACCTGCCGCTGCCAACAGACGCTGAGCGGCTGACGAGCTACTCTCAGCGCCTCCTCCTGATGCAGAGCTGGGTGGTGGGACTGCCCAGGGCGATGCACGAGGCGCTCGGGGCCTGGGTGGACCCTGCGGCGGTGACTAAGCTGCTGCTGCAGCCGCAGGCGCTTCGCTTCCGCGCCGCAGCGCTGCAGCAACTGGCGCTCTGGCGGCCCGAGCCGACGGCGGCAGGGACGCCAGGGCTCGTGGGAGGCAAAGGACAGGAACCAGCCGGGGCGGCGGCGGCGGCAGCCTCGGGTTCCGTGGCGTCGGGGGCTGGCACCAGCAGCGGCGCCGGGGCGGTGTGGCCGGCGGCTGTGACGGCGGAGTCGTCGGGGCCGGGGGTGCTGCAGTGGCCGCTGCTGCAGCAGCGCGCGCTTCGGTTGTGCATGGGCCCCAGTCTGCAGATCACCGAGACCCTGCAACAGCTGGTGGGTTCCCACAGGGGCTCTTCAAAGCTTGGTCCCGGCCCTTAGCGGACTCCCGCTTTCCCACGCTCGGTTCCATCTGAATCCCCTTTTCCCCGTCCGTGTCCCAGGCGCAGTGCGCAGCTGCCGGCACCAACATCGCGGTCGCGCTTCCGAGCCCCGACGGGGGCTCTCGCGGCGACCCCCTCGGCCTTGCCCTGCTCCTGCCCGACCTCCCTGCCGCCGCGGCCACCCTCGCCGGTGCGGCGCAGGCCCTGGGCAGTCGCGCGGAGGCCCTGGCGGCTCTGGGCGTGCCCAAGGAGGGCAACCGGCACCTGCAGGAGGCGGTGATGTGGGTGACCTGCCTAAGCATAGCCAGGTGCGGTACAGTTGGTGGGATTGGTTCTAGAAGACTAGAAGAGGGCGTGGAGGTGGAGGATGCGTTGCTGCAGGCGGTGCCTGACGACCGGGAGCACTTAGCTCTATTCTGCTCTCCCTTTCGTCACAGCGGCAGTGGTGGTATTGAACGTTTTAAACCAAAAGCAGTACGCCACGTTCAAACTTCAAGCAGGCTTCTCATTTTTCGTTGCCATGCACCCTCGTCGCCCTGCAGGCTGCAGCAGGCGAAGCCTGCAGCGCTGTCCGCGTGCCTGCCCGACGTCATGTTTCTCCAGGTGAGGCGCTGGTGCCACGCCTGGAAACTCAAACCTCTGTTAGTCCCAACTCCGAAGGCATGCGCCCCACTGCGGCCATTTGTTACCTGCTGACTTTAGCATGTTCCCTTGCCTGCAGGGCTGGCTGCTGCGGGCGGTGAGCAGCCCGGTGGTCCTGTCTGGCTGCATGGACTTTCAGCCGCTGCTGGCGCTCATGTCGGGCAAGCCGTATTGGGACCACAGGTGGGGCTGCTAGTGGGGCCAGGGGTGCTGGGCAGGACGCGGGCAAGCCCTACTGGGACCACAGGTGGGCCCCGGGGTGCTGGGCAGGACGGGTGCTGGGGCCAGGGGTGCATGTGGGAGGGGGCTGGGGCCAAGGATGCATGTGGGAGGGAGGCTGGCGCAACATGTGGGACCATGGGCTCTACGGCGCAACAAGCCGGGGCCAGGGCTGCAAGGACCACGGGCTCGGGCCATGGGTCAGTATGAGGTCGTGCTGCGAGGTGCGCCAGGACCAGTACCCGCTGCAACCAGCCTGCAACCATATATCGTCCATATTCCCACGCCCTGTGCTGCCTCCGCCCCTCGCTTCCCTTCATCCTCCCCTTGCCCCACCCTCCCCAGCTTCACAACGGGCATCTCCCGGCTCCCATCGCACGACGTGTGGGGCCGCCTCAGCGCCGCCGACAGGGCGGCGGCCCAGCAAGCTCTGCAGCGCAGCAACTGGGCGCCCGCCTTTGACCGCATCCTGCGGTGGTGCGCGCAGCTCGGCCCCCTAGAGGGCTCCTTTGCAGAGCTCGCCATGTCCTCTGCCATGTACCTCCTCCCCGCCACCGTTGGGCCCAGCGTGCGGCAGTGGTGGGACGGCGAGCTGCGGCGCCGGCAGGGGCAGGGGCAGGGCGCGACGGCTGTGGACGACGGCAGCGCGGGGGAGGGTGGAGGTGGAGGTGGCGGCGAGGGCAGCGGGAAGGGCGTGTTCTGTCCGTGGGCCGCCCAGGAGGCGCTGGGTGCGCTCGTGACGCTGGCCAAGCTGGCGAGGCGGGAGGCGGCGCGTCTGGAGGACGCCGCTGCCGCCGCTGCGGATGCAGCCAGCAGCAACAGCGCCGCCTCATCAGGAACGCCCGAGCTGTTCCTAGGCGATGACTCCTACGCTTACAAACTCGCGACGACGCTCCTGGCCGTGCAGCCCGCCAGCGGCGCCGGCTGGGCGGCCCTGGTGGCGCTCGAGCCGGCGGCGGCCGACAGCGCTGACGCTGCGGCGGAGGCGGCGGAGGCGCTGGCGGAGTCACGGCGGCGGCTGGCGGAGGTGGTGGACTTCTGCGGTGTGGCGGCGGTTCGCCTGGCGACGCTGATCGTGCTGGAAGCGACGGCGGCGCTCAGGGCGCGGTCCCAGCAGCGGGCGGCCGCTCGCGGCGGCAGCCGCGGCAGGGGCCGCGGTCGGGGCAGTGGCCGCAGCGGTGCAGGCGGCGGCGACGCGCCCGGGCCGCACGTGCCGCCGGCGGACAAACTGCTCGGCAGCGCCAAGCTGCTTGCCCGGCTGGTCACGTGCTTCGCGTGCCGCTGCTCCCCGGCGGCGCTGGCGGCGGCGGAGCCTCAGCGGGCGTTGGCGGCAATGGACGCTCTCATGAGCGCCCTTGACGCCGGCGGCGGCCGGGGCGGTGGCGGCAGCAGCGAGCTGGTGAACTTCAGCAGGGAGCTGACTAACGCGCTGTTCGTATTGGCGGGAGACGAAGAGCTCCGGCACCTGGTCCCGGGCTGGTACTGGGCGGGCCCGCTGCAATCCTCCAGCGCCAGGCCTGCGAGCCTCTGGGCCGTGGGGTCCCTGTCCCAAAACGACGCCGGTGACGTCAACCGCAGCGACGCTGCCGCCCCTGCCGCCGTGCCGTCACCCAGAATGCCGGTCGTCACGACGGCATCCCCTGCCGCTGCGGCGCTGGCGGGGGCGTCATGGCCGGGCGACTGCGAGCGTGTGGCGCCGCTGCTGATGGAGATCGCGCGGCAGAGCGCTGTGGAACGGGCCGTGTTCGGGCCCGAAGGCCGTCGCAAGTGGGCGGTGGCACTGAGGAGCGGCAGCCGGGCAGGCAGCGGCGGTGGCTCGGGGGCGGCAGGGACGGGAGCAGAGGAGCAGCTCGAGTGCTCGTGGCCGCCCCAATGCCTGCGCGTCTGCGGCAACCCGCGGTGCGGCGTCTTTGCGGCGGGGGCGGAGGCGGAGCTGGGGCTGAAGCAGTGCGGCGGCTGCCGGGCGGTGCGGTACTGCTGCTCGGAGTGCCAGCGGCAGCACTGGCGGGGCGGCCACAAGGCCGAGTGCGGGCAGGGCCGGACGGGCTAGTCAGGTGAATCATGCGTGCGGTCGGGCGCAGCGTTAGGCTGTACCTGTATGAGATAGGACCCTCGACCTTGGGCGAGCGTTGACAAGACAATGGAACATAGGGCAGTGGGCACGCGCGGTTCAGTGACCAGAGGATTTGCCGATCGGGCAGATGAAACCTTGCAGAGACAAGGGGTAGCAGGGAGACTTGGTAAGGGGGTTAGGGGTAGGTAAGGCACAGCGAGCGGGGGCAGGGTGGCAGCGAGCAGGGTGTTGTGGTTCCTGGGCTCGTCCTACCGGTGCAATGGAGAGAGGGAACGGGGTCAACGAACGAACGCTCTGAAGGTGCGGTGGAGTCCAAGCCGGGAGAGTTGAGCAATGGGGTTGGCTTAGCGCTGAACGGCGGCGCCAGTTTACCGGCGACTGACTGGTAACTCATGCAGCCGCCGTAGCATGAGAACTTCTGGTACCCATGTCTCCAACTGGGTGCGCTGGATCAAGTGTGTAACCTCAGGCGAGCGTGTGTAGCCTCCTCACGACCCCATGCCGTCCACCACATCCTCATCCGCCGTACAGTGCGGAACACGCCCTACATACGCCACAACCAAGCCCCTTCAGTGGCCCCACCGCCAACGCATATCTTGCCCCCGCTGCTGAACCCAAAGCCGTTGGCTTGCCCCAGTTACCCCGGATTGCTGATCAGGCCCCGCAGGCTGGCCCGCCCTGTTCCCAAAGCCTCCCTACCGTATACTCCTTCCCCCCTGCACTACTTCCCCCTGCACCCCTTCCTCCCTCCGCCTCCCATTCCCCCTCCGCCTCCCCTGCTTCCTCCGCCGACGCCTCCTCCTTCCCTGCCGCCTCCCCCTAAGCGCCCCGCGCCCCGATCGACGGACAGTCCAGCGTTTTGGTCACCATGGGGCCCCCTTGCCGACACCCTCGGTGCCCGTCGTCCATTGGAGCTAGTGCCGCCAGGGCCTTGCATATTAACGGTTGCCGCCCGCAACCACTGGGTAAACGGCACTTTGCTTTGTACCCGGCGCACGCAAGCACACTGCCGCCGGGCAGCATGTGAGCTAGCTACGTATATAGCACGGAGGTGAGACGCTACAATGAGTGCACTGGACCCCATCCGAGGGACCAAGGCGACCGCCGCCGAATCCCCGTGGACGCGTGTGAAGCCAGGCCTGATGCGCGCGGCGCGTCGTCCGGCGGGCCGCTGTTCACCAGGAGGGGCACGTCGCTGGCCACGGTTTGCCGACCAGCGGCGGCCCTGCTGCTGCCGGCAGCGGCCGGCGTAGTCACCAGGAGAACGTCCGCCTCAGACGCCGCGTCAGCGGCTGCCGCCTCCCCAGACAGCGCGTTCTCCTGCTGTCCGGGGCGGTTGTCAGGAGACGTGGCTTTCCTCGGCTGCTGAGCAAGGGCGTTGTCAAGGGCATAGGGAGGGAGGCGAGGGAGGGAGGGGGGAGAGACAGATGAGAGAGACATAGCTGGTGGGGTTGGGGTTGGGGTTGGGGGTGGGGGCGAGAGATGAAGTGATGGTTGGCCGCGCCGCTTGAAGGGGCTTCATACCCCCCCAGGCCGTTGTCGGAAGACGTACGAAGCTCTAACCCACCTGGGGCGATTGCTGCCGCGTAGCCGTCTGCTGCGAGGTCAAAGGCAAAGGAAGGTAGGGCGCAGACATGAGATGAAAGGAACCATGCATGCCACGGTCATCATCAGCGCGCATGCGTTGCTTGAGGCAGGCGCCGTACCCGTGTCGCCCGTGTGGATGGTGTTTCCTTTGCCCCGCATGCCTGCCGCCCGCTCGCAGTGCGCCCCTCTGCACTCCGACCCTCTGCGCTGCCGCTTTCCCCTCTGCTCCCGCCGGTGCTGTCCTCCCGGCCAGCTCTGCTGCGGCTGGCCGCCGTGAGTAGGTCTGGAAGCGCAGGCTGTGGGTTCATGTCGGGGGCTCTGCTGGGCTCGGTACCTGCTGCGAGGCAGAAGTTAGGGTAGCGTTGTTGAGCCACACATGGGACTCCGATGGATGGCATGGCCGCATCGTCACCACTTCGACCTCACCGGGAGCCGCCGCGCCCCGGACGTGCATCCACATCTCATGCAACCTCAGCTCGCTCTTCAAAGTCGTGTGCAGGCTCTCTTCTAGCCGCACCCTCTCTTCATTCGTTAGGGGGTCGCTTTCAAGCTTTCGCAGGATGTAGCGGTGTGCACCGTGTAGCTCGGCCAGCTCGCTTTCTATTGACTCGACATCATCATACATAGCGGCAGGTTCGGGAGCGCCAAGAGAAGCAGGACGTAAGTAGCAGGAGCTGAAAACAGCGAGCACACTAGTGCAGGCCTTAGGGTGCTAGCCCGTGGCCGCGACTAGATGGCGCGCGAGAGGCGTGCTATAACAGAGCGCGTTCGCGCGCCATGTCCGTACGCTTGGGGTTTTAGCGCAGCGCGGCGGCGCTAGTTGTCTCCGTTGTGCGTTGGAATAGGAGCACACAGACTAGACGCGTCGACATGACAACAAAGTCGCAAAACTGGGGGCCGCGAGTTCGGGAGGGCGTAAACCGGACGATTCGGTTCCGCCGGCCACAACCCGCCTCCCCGCCCAGCCAGGAACCGAATTGCGGCCCGAAAGCCCCGAAAACATGCCGACCCTGCGGTTACCCTCCGGCCTCGCCCTCCCCCTCCCGGCGCGCTGCCTCCTTCCACCTCCTTCCGCTGCTTGCCACCTCCAGCTCAGTTGGCGACAGCTTCAGCACAAACGTCATCCTGCACCCTCCCAGGCGCCCTCCCAGTGCCCCTGGCGCCCGCCGTGCTCCAATTTGAGCACGGTACCCTCGTCCCGCCCGCCCCTTCCTTCATCCAACAATTCCGACCACCCACGCACCCACACACGCAAACCAGTCGTGCACACACCACCACGGAATGGACGGAATGGACGCCGACCCCTAAGGGTCACATGACCAAAACACCCGTGCTTCGAATTCGTGCCTTTGCTGGCGACACAGAACGCCCCACAGCTGACGCGCACCTCATACCAAAAGCCACAGCCCGGCCGGCTCCACCACATCGCCCGCCCCGCCCCAGCGCCAGCTTCCATCCCACTAGCGCCTCCACCTGCAGTCCTGCACTGGTCCCTTGCCCGCAAGCCGCGTCCTCGATTTCTAGTGCGGAGCCCGCATTCGGTTCAACCTGCGTTCCCTTGTCCAACCCCGCCCCAGCCGCTCCTAGCCAATCATCCACGCGCCTCATCCACGCGCCTCACCTGCAATATCAAACCCTACCCTACCCTACCCTACCCTACCTCCTGCTGACCCTTGCGTGCTCTTGCTCGTCGACACACCTGCACAATAATGTCCTTACTCTAACCCGCTGCAGCACCCGTCGCATCCACGCGGATCTACGCCACTTGCGTCCCGTAAGTGGGGCCTCCAGCTTGCTACTGGGGCGGCGGCACAGGGTTCCAGCGGAGCCACTCCAGCCAACCCACAGCCGCCAGGACTCCCCTGGCCCAGGAGCGCATGCCAAGCAGCCATGGCCCCATGAAAGCGCGCCCCTGCTGCTCCACCTCCTCATCGTGCATGCCCGTGCAAATGCCGGACGAGGCTTCCAGCAGTGCACCGACCGCCGCCAGCACAGGCACATCGCGTACCGGTACGACCCTCGATATGCTGACCACGAAGTTGGCACACACGAGGGTGATGTGGGGGCCGCCCCACACCGACACCTCATCCAGCGGCCCACCCATCACGAGCCACCACACTAGTGCCAGCGCCAGCGCCGCGGCCCGACACATCACCCACCACACCGCTGTGGCTACCGCGCAGAGCAGTTGGAAGACTGCTTTGGGGTAGAGGGAGAACTGAGAAAGGATATAGACGGAAGTAGCGGTACATAAGTAGTAGAACACAAACGACCGATCGAGAGTGTTGCATGCGCATGTATGCATAATCTAATCATGACGAGTGCACCGCTCCCCATTGCAGCAGACCGGCGATGGACCAAGGCGACCGCCGCCGCATCCCCGACGCCCCGTGGGAGGCCAAGCCTGATGCCCGCAACGCATCCGTTGCGTTCGAAGATCTGCTGCCGACCAGGAGGGGGGCGCCAGTGCTGGTGCCCATGGACTGCTGGCCAGCGGCGGCCCTGCCGGCGGTGGCTAGCGTAGTCAGGTGTACGTCGGCTTCGGACGCCACTTCAGCCGCGCCGCTGCTGCGCTGGGAGGACGGGCGGTTGGCGGAAGACGTAGCTTTCCTCACCTGTTGCCGCGAAACCGGCTTTGTGGGCAAAGGCACAGGAAGGTGGGGCAGAGGGCTGAGGACGTGAGGAGGAAGGAACCACGTACAGGCTTGGGGCCGCGGGCTGGTGGGCACGTAGCCTCTAGCGTCTTACCCGTGTGGGTATTTCCTGAGCCCCGGATGCCTGCCGCCCGCTCGCATTGCGCCCCTCTCCGCTGCCGCTTCCCCTGCTGCTGCTCCCGCCGGTGCTGTCCTCTCGGGAACTAGTGCTCCGGCTAGCCGCCATGATGAGCTCAGGAAGCGCGGGCTGTGGGGTCGGGACCAGGGCTCTGGCGTTGTGGCGCCCCCGGCGCCCCGCTGCGTTCAAGGGATGAAGGGCAGAGGTGTCACGGACGGGGACCGTCTGCCACCCACTCCCGTCCTCTATCCTTCATCTGAGCTGGCGGGGCGGGCACGCAAAGTCCGGTACACAATCCGACCCCACATGCAGTGCCACATCGCGAAGTGATGCTTGCTCACCGGGAGCCGCCGAGCCGCGCGCTTCAAGTTTCTCCCGTAGCTGTAGGAGTGACACCTGGAGCTTAGAGGTCGAGTGCAGGGTCTCCTCTAGCCGCTCCCTTTCTTCCGGCGTGAGGGCGTTGCTTTCGAGCCTTTGCTGGAGGTAACGCAGAGTATCGCTTCGCGTGGCATAATCTCTGTCTACTGACTGGACATCGTCATACATAGCGGCAGGTTCGGTGAGCGCCCAGAAAGGCAGGATGCAGCAGGCAGCGGGGGCTAGCTGAAGCGAGCTAGAGCAGGCCTTGGGGCTCGGATGTTAGCCCGTGGTCGCGAGCAGACAGCGTGCGAGAGGCGTGCTAAGAGGCGCGTCCACGCGGTTTGTCCGTACGCTTGGGTTTTAGGGCAGCTCGGGACTTGTAGTGATGCTTGTCGCGTCTGTGCTACAAGCTTGAAGGACAGATAGTGGCATTGCCGACGTGCTGCCGCAAACCGAGTGACTCAACGTGCGAACAGCCTCAGGACAAGTCCTCCCTCGCCCGCTGGCGCCCGCACCCGCGCCTTCTTCCCCTACTTCCGGCTGGGGGCTTCTTCAAGCGGCTCAGGAACGTGCTATTCGCGCCTGTATCCCATCGGTCCTGTATCAGTCTGCTAGCAGTAACCGGCACAGCTCTACGTCATCGGCAGCAACAGCATGCCGGTTACTCTAGCGTAGCCGCTATCAGCCGCATCCCCGACTACATCTTCTGCGCGTACCGCTCTGTGTAGTGCTAGATGGCCTTGTTGCTTGTGTACTGCGCGGGGGCTATGCCCGCTTCCCCTACTTCCGGCCGGCTACCGGCCCAGCAACCTACAGTCATGCCGGCATCTCCATGCCGCCGGTCTACATCGCCGGGCCAAGCGCAGCTAGCCGGCCTTGAAGCGCGCCCCCATGACCCGCCTACCGGTACCAAGAGTCCCTGCCCCCAGCCACCTCCCTGTTGCCACGCTCTCCTCTCCACCCGCCCCCAGCTCCACACCGTGCCATCGTGCACTGCACTGCATTGCGCTTTCCCCTCCCGGCGCGCTGCCTCCTTCCACCTGATTCCGCTGCTTGCCACCTCCAGCTCAGTTGGCGACAGCTTCAGCACTAACGTCATCCTGCACCCTCCCAGGCGCCCTCCCAGTGCCCCTGGCGCCCGCCGTGCTCCAATTTGAGCACGGTACCCTCGTCCCGCCCGCCCCTTCCTTCATCCAACAATTCCGACCACCCACGCACCCCAAGGCCCCCTGCCCCGCCGACAACCAACGTCTCTCCTCTCCGCCCTCCTGCAGCCCCCGCTCGCCTCACCCCACGTCCCCCAAGCCCCCACGCAGGCCCACCACGACCCCCAAGCCGCGCATCCGCAAACCCAAGCTCCAAGCCCCAGGCGAGTCCCCAGCTCACATGTAGCCCCACCGCCGCAGTAGAAACCCCAGGAGGAGGACCAACACCGCGGCCACCAGAAGCACGTTCCGCCGGGCCCAGTCCATGGCCCGTTGGCCCGTCATGCGGGCGTTTTGGAGGGCGCCCGCCGCCTTCATCATCATGTTCAGCTGCGTGTCTGACATGCCGCTCATCTGCTTGGCCATCAGCTCGGCCTGCGCGCGATCCTTGCACATGCCGGACGACATGAACATGCCGACCATGGATTCCGGATCCATGGACTTCATCATCTTGATCGCGGTCTCCATCATCTTGGGGTCGTTCATCATGGACGCCATGGAGTTCATGCCGCCTGGGCCCATGCCGGCCATGCCGGGCCCGCCTGGGCCCATGCCGGGTCCCATGCCCGGGCCCATGCCGGGCCCCATGCCCATCTTGGACGCGAGCTTAGTCATGCGCGCCATGTCCTCCGGGCTCATGTTCTTCATGAGATCCGCGGGGTTGGGCGGCGCGCCGCCCGGCCCCATGCCCATCTTGGATGCCATCTGGGCCATTGCCGCCATGTCCTCGGGGGTCATGTCCTTCATCATCTCGGCGGCCTAGGGGGTGGTGGGGGAGAGGGCGAGGGGTGCGAGTTAGGCGGGCAGGGGTTGAGACCGGGATCAGGGTTGGGGAGTAGGGGATGGGGGCTTCCAGGTTGCGCGTTGAGCTGACCGGAGGAACATATGCCTTAAGCGAGGAAGGGGCGGGACTGACGGTATCGCAACTGTGCAAGGGTATGCGCCGCCCACCAAAGCATCACTGCACTGCACCCAACCTTGGCCGCCATCTCGCACACGCCCTTCGGCCTTGCCCCGCTTTCACCCCCCGCCCCGGTCCCCCTGCCCCCACCTACCGCCCTCTCCCTCCGCCTGTGCCCCACCCACCTTGGCCGCCATCTCCGGCGTCATGCCCGGAATGCCCGCCGCCGCCGCCGCCACGCCCGCGCCCGACGTCGACGCCCCGCCGCCGCCGCCGCCGCCGCCGCCGGCCCCCGCGAAGGCCCCCGTCATGCCCCCCGCCGCCGCCATCTGCTGCATGGCCGCCAGGTCCTCGGGGCTCATGCTCTTCATCATGTCGGCAGCCTGCAGGAGGGGTGGGGAATGGGGGAATGGCAGAATGGCGGGAAGGGTAGGCTTGTGTGGGACGCGGTGAGGACGGGCGGGCAGCACCGCTGACGGGGCGCCGCGTCAGGGGTCGTGGCTCCACGACGTCATGCAGTCAACCCGGGCCTTCACGTACTTCATGGGCCCCGCCCCGTCTCAAGCCCCCACTATCCCACCCACGACAGATCCACGACCAAGCCCCCTTCGCAACCCACCATTTTGGCCATCTCCGGCGTCAGCTGCATCTTGTCGCCTCCCGGCATCATCTTACTCATAGCCGCCAGCTCCTCGGGCCCCATGGCCGCCAGCATCTCCGCCGCCAGCCTGGGGTCCACCGCGGGCCCAGCCGGGCCCACGCCGCCGGGCCCAACCGCCGGCCGCCCGCTCGTGCTCGCCCCCGCGGCCGACACCTCCCTCCCCGATCCCGATCCGGATCCGGATCCCGACGCCGCTGCGGAGCTGGTGGAAGGTGCGGTGGCTGCAGCCGGGGGCCGGGGCATGCCGGATGCGGTGGACACGGCTTCCGCCACCTCCTCCGGGGACATGCGCTTGAAGGACTCTGCCGCCATTCGCGCCATCTCGGGGGTAATGGTGACGCCCTCGGGCAGCCCGGCAGCGCGGGACATCTCCTGCAGCTTGGCGGGGTCCACGGAGGAGAGGACCTGGGGGTGGGTGGAGGGGTGGGGGGAAGCGGGGTGGGGGAGGGGTGGGGGGGGGGCGGGGGGTTGGACCGCGGCATAGCACTTGCGTCGTCTGTCTGCGCCCTGCCCCTGCCCCTCACCTCCCCCATGGCCGCCGCCACCTCGCCTCCCCATCCTCCCTCCCTACTCCTCCACCTTCCCCTTCAACCCGTCCCCTCCCCAACCTTCCCCCCTCCCCTCCCTGCCCCTCCCCCCTTCCCTCACCTCCCCCATGGCCGCCGCCATCTCCGGCTTGCTCTTCATCACCTCGGCGATGCGCCGCATGGCCTCGGGGTCGCGGGCCGCGGAGGGGCCGCGCAGGTCGGGGGGGAGCTCGGCCTGCAGGGGGGGAGGAGGGGGGCAGCAAGGGGGGCAGGAAAGGGGATCAGAACACGGCACATGTGAGCGGATTGGTGGACCCGGGAATCCCCTTCGGCCCCTCCCACTCAACGCCTGGAACGCAGTCACCTTGACCGAACGCCCCCGGCCCCCCTGCATCCTCCTCCTCCTCCTTCGTGCCTCAACCCCACCCAGCCCCCGCCCCCACCTGCAGCTAGGCTGTCCTGGCTCAGTGCCCCGATGGACCCGAACGTGACTCAGGCCCACCCGGGCCCCCGTCAGGCCCGCCTTCCTCACACCCCGGGCCCACCCGGGCCCGCCCGACAGGCCCCACCTGCAGCCTAGCTATCTTGGCCATGGTGTCGGCGTCCACCCCCCCCAGCGAGTCCCGCAGCGCTGCGGGGCTCACGCCCTCGCCCATGCCCATCTGCCTGGCCCAGGCCGCCAGCTGGGCGTCGTCCATGGTGCGCATCACCTCCTGGGCCTGGGGGGTGGGGTGAGTGGAGGGGGGAGCATGCGGCAATGTGGTGGGGGGGTCAGGGTACGGGAGGGAAGGGTGCAAGGGGTGGCCTGTGTGCGTGAGAGAAAGATTGCCATCGCCTCTCGCCACTTGGCAACTCCTGCCCCTCCCTCGGTCCACACCGCTGGTTTCGCTGACGCACCTGTGGAAGCATGCCCGAGTTGCTTCCGCATCCTCCTCTCCCGTCCCTAGGGCCCAGCAGCAGGCCCCACACGCACCCGCTTGAGCGCGCCCCGCTTAAAACGGACACAAGCCCCTCGGAACAACAGCCGCGGCCCTGCTTGAGCCTGCCCGGGATGCCCTTCATCCCCCCCTTGCAAGTGGAGCACAGCAGGCAACCCCGTGCCTCTTTCCCCACCTGCTTGAGTCTGCCCAGGTTGCTGCGCCTCCCCCCTGTCTAGGCCCCAGTTGGCCCCCACAAGGCCCCGGTAGGCCCCCACAAGGCCCCGGTAGGCCCCCACAAGGCCCCGGTAGGCCCCCACCAGGCCCCAGTGGGCCCCCACAAGGCCCCAGGTCGCACCTGCTTGAGCATTCCCGGGTTGCTGCGCATCATCTCCATCGCCTGGTCCATCATGGCCGGGTCAGCGCCGGGGGGCATCATGCCGGGCAGGGCCCCGGACGAGGACGCCCCCGCGCCCGCCGCCGCCCGCGACGAGGCAGCGGCGGGCGCCGCCGGGGCCTCCTTGGCGGGCGCCGCCGCCGCGGGGGCAGCGGCGGGCGCGGCGGTGGGCGGCGCCGCGCTGGCGGGCGGCAGTTTGCCCGAGGCCCGTAGCGCCGAGATCTGGTCCTTCACCTCCTGCAGCTTCTCGCGTATGGGCGGGACCTGCGGGGACAGGTGAGGCCCAGTCGGGTCCAGTTGGGCCCCGTCGTGCCCAGAGAGGGTCCAGTTGGGCCCGTCATGCCCAGAGTGGTTCCAGTACCCTTGCTCTCCAAACAGCTTGGGCGACTGCTACGCCGCCGTCTCGAGGCGAAGGCCACTCGCCCAGCCCCATCTGGGACGAGTCCGTTTGCTCACCTCTCCCTCACACCCACCGCCTACCCGCGAAGCGTCTGCCCCCTCATCCCAGCCTCCCCCTCCCTCCTCCCCCTCCCTCCCCCCCTTCCCCTCCCCTGTCCCCCTCCCCTACCTGCGACGCGTCCGCCTCCTTGGCCAGCCTCAGCGCCCGCTCCAGGTCCCCCGCCGCCTCCAGCCAGGAGCAGCAGCCCATGTAGGCCTGGCCCCGCCGGTAGAGCGCCTTGAGGCTGTCGGGCTCGCCTGGGGGTTGGGGAGGGGGGAGAAGGGGCGGTAGGGGGGGTGAGCGCGTGCTTGGCTGACCTCAGAGCATGAAGGGCCTACCTAGGTAGACCTTCCTCGCACCGCCCCGCCAAACAGCACCTCGTGGTACCGGTGCATATGGTATCATCCCTTTCCTTCCCCACCGGACCTCGTGGTGGACTCCAACTGAGCCCTCCGTTTCCCCACCTGCCAGCACCTCGTTGCACTGCTCGATGCAGCGGTTGTAGTCCTTGAGGTTGAGGTAGCAGCTGGACAGGTTGAGCGTGCAGGCGCGCAGCAGGTCCTTGGCCTCCTGGCCCGTCATCTCCCGCACGTTGCCCTTGGCGCGCTCGTACTTCTCCACCGCCTCGCCGTACGCGCCCCGGCTGTGCAGCACGTTGCCCTCCTGCTTCAGCTGATTGCTGGCCTGGGGGCCGGATTTGGTGGGCGGGGACGCATGTTGCATGTGGCATGCCCGACTTGGGATCCGATGCCCCCCGAACCTTGGATTCGATGCCCCGGATGACACTGGTTTATGGTTTTGGTCGGGCCACCACCCAGCCACCACCCAGAGGCTGCCGCCAGTGCGCGCATGGCCTCCAAAAGTGGCCGCTTCCGCCACCCCTGCCGCTGGTCGCCGCCGCCAGGTGTCGGGCGCAGGAAGCCACGAAGCGCCAGCTCCTCCCTACCTTTGACCCACCAAAGTTCCCCAATGCACCAACCCTTCCCCCCACCCCTGTCGACCAGCCCTGTCCCCTTCCCTCACCCACCGGGCTCACCCACCCGCCTACCGCCTCCACACATACACACACGCACACCGGCCGGCCGGCTAATGACCGCGCCTGAGACTCCCAGGCTCATGCGAGCAGCCTGTCACACACACACACCCCTCCCATCCACCCACACCCCGACTCACGCTGATGACGTACTGCGCCCGCCCCGCCACCTGCGCCTGCGCCGCGTTGGTCTGACGCATCATGTCCTCCGGGCTCATGCCCGCCATCTGCTGCTTGGCGCGCTCCCAGTCATCGGGCTTCATGTCCTTCATCTGCGACATGGCCTGCTGCATCATGTCGGGCGGCATGTTTTGCATCATGGCCTGCATCTGCTGCATCTGCTCCGGAGACATCTTCTTCTGTGAGGGGAAGGGGAGGATGGGGTAAGGGGGGATGAGGGGTGCGGGTAGAGGGTGGGGGGTTGGGGGTGGGGGGAGAGGGGAGGTAAGGGGGAAGGGAGGCGGAGGGGGGTGGGAGGGGGCGGGAACAAGAGGAGTTGGGGGCGGGAGGAAGGTTGGGGGGGAGGCGCATAGACAGGGCTGGGGAGAGGCCACAGCTGTGGTGAGGCACCCCGGCCCCAGGTGCTCGCAGCTTATGGAGGGGCTGCGAGCAGACCAGCAGCCGCCGCCCCCCTGGGACGTGCGCGGAGAGCGTTGATACCAAGTTCTCGGTTAGGCGGGCCGTGCCCGTGTTTGTGAGCTTCCAGGAAGAGGACCGGCCTCACGCAGCCATGGAGCACAACACATAGCAGGTCGTCTTGCTGCTCACAAGCTGCCCGGCCCTCTTACGCACGCCGCTGCGTCCAAAGCCCGCGGATGTCTGCCACGATCGAAGCCTCGCCTGCTTTCCCAGGGCCCCCCAGGGGACGCGGCCACTGCAGCGAGCCCCAAGGCCTCTCACCATCTGCTCCATAGCCAATTTCATCGCCTCTGGGTTCATTCTCGCCGCGGTGTCCCTTCAAAGCGCGGCCGTCAAGCCTTAGCTGCCCGTGGGCACTATATGAGCGGTCTAAGCGATACACCAGCTTAAAGACAGGGAAGGTCTGCGGCCGTTGCCTGGGTGCGAATGCGAGCAGGTGGATGGTCGGTGCTCGCCCGTGTTTTGCGGCAGACGGCGACACCAAGTTCCGCGTAGCGTGCCAAAAGCTGCAGAAATGCGCTGGCTCGCTGTGTGCTCGATCGGCGGACCGAATTGCTGCATGGGACCGCAGGCTTCATGGGCTTGCAGGGAGTTAGATCTGCCCCTCACCCACGCCTTCCTCAATTAGATGTTTCTTACACACACCTGTATCCTGATACTGACCTCGAGCACCGCGGGAGCCTTGCCAGCGTAGTCCCGGCATCCATCCCGGGTTGTCTCCCGGCCGACTGCTTCGCGGGGCGATCCGAGCGCGGCCCAGTCCGCGACGATGCTTCGCTCTGCACCCACGCGGACCCAGGTCCGGCGCCCGGGGCCGGCTGCGCGTGTCGGCCTGAGGCGGGTCGCCTGCCGGGCTGCCTCTGCCCAGCCCGTCGCACACACCGCCCACGCCGCGACATTCGACGGCTTCGTTGACTACATCCACTCGCTACAGGCCAACATTTTGAGCACTGCAGAGGTGGGTCCATCAGCTAGAACACGTCGCCTCAGGGTGGTCAGCGGGCCCTGGGGTTGGGACTGGCAGGGGTGTTGCGGCCCCTCGCATGAGGAAGGTAAGTGCCCCGACTTTGGGTCGTAGACACGACGGAATTGTGTGCCCGCGGCGGGTGAATCGTGGTCAGGTCCCAAATGCTAGGCTCTCAGGGCATCTGGGCCTTCTTAGTGTGAGCGGATCTGCCCTTCGGCTAGACGGCCCTGTCCCATTCCTGCCCCCATCTCCAATCCAATGTAAAGCCCTACCCATTCGGCTCCTGGTCACTGTCTCGACTTGCACCCGACGGGCGCTGGATGGGGTGCTGCGTGGGGTGCCGCCGGCTCCTCCACCCACACCCACCTTTGGCTGCCGTGTGGGACCCCACCCCAGGACCTGGAGGGCGGGCAACGGAAGTTCGTTGTGGACCGTTGGGAGCGAGACGCGGCCAACCCCAATGCGGGTGAGGCCGTGAGGGCAGGCAGTCCGCCGCGCAGGGGGAGCGGGGCTGGTCAGGGGTGGGGGGCTGGAGGGGGCAGGGTCGTTGTGGCGGCCAATCTTGGCTACCCCACCCCAATGAGGATGGGTGATGACATGGCACGTCGCAGAGGCCCTGCGGCGTGCGTGCGGCGCCTCCAGGGCCGTCCACACAGCGCCCGCAAGTCGGTCTCGCAGCGGTCGCCGCAACGCAACATGACCTGCACGTGTCATTGCCGTACTGCCGTACCGCAGGGTACGGCATCACGTGCGTGCTGGAGGACGGCAAGGTGCTGGAGAAGGCGGCGGCCAACATCAGTGTGGTGCGGGGCACGCTGTCGGCGCAGCGGGCGGCGGCCATGAGCTCGCGGGGGCGCTCCAGCATCGACCCCAGTGAGTGGGGTCAGGGGGTGGGCAGGGGGAAGGGAGGGGAAAGGGGGACAGGAAGGAGGTGGTGTGGGTATGGGGAAGGCGGAGGGCAGGAGGCAGGGCGCTCCGGCATCGACCCCAGTGAGTACAGCTGGAAGGGTGTGCTGACCCTGGAAGGGTGTTAGGAAACGAGGAAACCGTAAGCAAGCGGAAAGCCCGGCGAGACTCCGAAGGTGTGAGGCGCCAACTGCTCCCGACATACTGAAATGGGCGCCACTGGCGAAGCTCCGCAAGCCCAGAGCGAACGGTCCGAGCGCCAGAGCGAGAAACGCCAGAGGTTTGTTCGTTGTCTAGGCAGTAGCTGGGCGCGGCCCGCCGGCGGTGTGCGTACACGAAGGCCCACAACAGACAAGAACCCACCCGGGACGGTCGTAGCCCCCCGATTTAGCTTATTACGAAAGGATAGCTCACCTGGCATGAAGATGGATGGTGTCCGTAGAGCAGAGGCGAACATGCAGGGATGATAGGGAATGGGCGCAGGGGGAGCTTAATGGCCGTGAAAAACGCGACGTGGAGAACGTAGAACCTAGAGACGCTGCACACCGCCGGCGGGCGTAGAGGCAGGACGCGGCTTGACGCCCTGCGCGGGCGTGTTAGTCGTACGGACAGGGCATGGTACCGAATTCGCCCTTGCCGAAAACCCGGGGCTGATGGCTGAACGTGCGTGCGTGCGAGGTGGGTGTGTGCTCTAGGGGGGGCAAGGGATGCGCGGATCGAATGCACTGGGGCAGTGGTGGGAGCGCTCCAGCATCGACCCCAGTGAGTGAAGCAAGAGGTGGGGGGGAGGAAAGAGAGGGCAAAGGTTGCGTGGAGTGAGAGCGCGAGGACAGGGGCGCGGGCGCTCCAGCATTGCAGTCTATGCGTGCGAGTCAGGAGAAGGTTGCAAGAGGTCCGGAAGGCTGGGAAGTGGGTTGAAGGGCAGGGCGGAGGGCAGAAGGGCGGACGGAAACGGGTGGGGCAGGGGAGAAACTGGACTGAGTTGAACCAGGACGATGGCAGGGGCCAAGGGGACAGGGGCACAAGGGTCGCAGGGGTTGGAGAGTTAACCGGATAACGCGTGGGGCAGGGAAACCATCGACCCCAGCAAGTGACCCGGGCCGGAGGTGGCGAGATGCCGATGCGAATGCCGACTGTCAGGCCCCTCCCGCATGCGTGATTCCCCACCCCACCCCATCCCCCTGCCCCACCCTCCGCAGAGGGAGGCCAGGCCTACGCCGCCGCCGCCATGTCGCTGGTGTTCCACTCGGCGCACCCGCTCATCCCCACGCTGCGGGCGGACGTGCGCCTGTTCCAGGTATGTGCATGTGGGGCAGCGCTGCTCTTGGGCTCTTGGTCGGGGGAGCACGGGGGCTTGGAACTGCTGGGGGCTGAGGACTCGTGCCCCTGGCTTTGGGGCCTCGGACCCGGACCACGCAACGATGCAAGTCAACTGTATGTCGGGGAGGCGCGCACAGAGGGAGCTGTGTTTGGGGGCCTGGGGTAGTGCAGCAGCAGTGTGCTCATCAATATCGTGCCCTCGCCATACTGCGCACGGAATGCCAACCCACCCATGCTGACGCATGCACCCAGGTGGAGGGCGAGGCTTGGTACGGCGGCGGCTGTGACCTAACTCCCAACTACGTGGACGAGCAAGATTGCCGCCAGTTCCACGGCTACTGGCGGGGCGTGTGCGACAAGTACAGCCCCAAGGTCTACCCGGAACTCAAGGAGTGGTGCGACAAGTGAGTTCGACTTTGTTATGTTGCGGTTCGACAGACGCAAGGGTCGCGAGGAGGACGACAGACTTGAGGTTTTGGAGGAGCGTAGGCGGAGATGCGGTGGCCGGTGGGTGTGATGGACCGCCGCTGCGGCTAGCTATGATGGAGGGTACCACAAATGATGACGTGCACAGGTGGTAAGCAACGTGCTCGCTGTATCCTTGGGCCCCTCCCCTCCGCCCCGCAGGTACTTCTACATCCCCGCCCGCAAGGAGCACCGCGGCATTGGGGGCCTCTTCTTCGACGACCTGGCCACCAGCGAGGTGCGTGGGGCCTGGGGGAAGGAGGATGGCAGGGCGGGAGACGGAGAAGGACGGTGGTAAAGGCAGCAATGAACTCGGCTGCCTGGGCCGGGCGGGGCTCCTTCGGCGACAGGTGGCTGGATCTGCAGAGCGGGCTTTGGCAGGGGCAGGGGCTGCGGGGGGCCCGACGGCAGCCCGGCCAAAAAGGGCAAGGCCACGCAGGCTAAGCGGTTGCGTCCCTTCCCATCTCCACTCCCCGCCCCTCCGCGTGCCCCGTCGCTCCTTGGACGGACTGGTCCCCAGCCCAAGCTACGTCCGCCTCAACGCCTCTTGCACTCCTGCCCTAGAGCTGCTCCCCTTTCCCTTGGAAACCCCCTCCCCGGCTTCAGGCCTGCTACGACGCGAAGGATCCCGGGCCTCCAAGGACTCTGGCTCAAGGCTGCGCCCTCCTCGACGCCTGGTGTACTGCCCCTTGTGACCCTGTCCCGTACCCCCGCCCTCCCTCTGGACCCCCTTTGCCTCAGGCCGGCTACGACGTGGAGTCCTTTGTGCGGGAGGTGGGCGACGGCATCCTGCCCTCCTGGCTGCCCATCGTGGCCAAGCACCGCGACGCGCCCTTCAGCGAGGCGCAGCGCCAGTGGCAGCTTCTGCGCCGGGGGCGGTACATCGGTGGGTTGCGCATGCAGGGGGGGCAAGCGTGGGATGAGGGGCAGATGGATAGGAGCAACTGCACAAGCGGCCAGACGGCTGTGACCAAATGTGGACAAGGGCGCTTCGATCGGAAGGGCAGCATCTGCCCCGGCTCAACACCTCACGCCTTTTCGTACCCCCCATCTGCCGTACAGAGTTCAACCTGCTGTACGACCGCGGCATCAAGTTCGGACTGGACGGCGGCCGCTTCGAGTCCATCATGGTCTCCGCGCCGCCGCTCATCGCGTGGCGCTACAACGTGGTGCCGCAGCCGGGCTCCCCCGAGGAGGCCATGCTGAGCGTGCTGAGGCAGCCGCGAAGCTGGGCGTGAGGCCATGCTGAGCGTGCTGAGGCAGCCGCGAAGCTGGGCGTGAGGTGGGCGACCTGCCCGTGGCACGGCTAAGCCGTGGCGCGCCTGCTGAACCAGGAGTACGGCGGCTAATGGCACCGGCCTTACCTTGCTTGGCTAGAAAGAACTAACTAACGGTCAAGGGACGAGACCTGAGGGTGGCCAGGTCGCGGTACCGGACATGCATGCGGGTCCGACGCAGCGGTGCCGTGGTCTCAGTGGCTTCGCACGGACACGTGGCAGAGGCGGGCATTGGTATTGCGGGGGCGGACGACCGACAAGTAACAAGGAACGCTCCGGACCCCCGGACCATGGGCGGTGGAGAGAGTTAGGTGACGAAATGTTCCCTCCTGCCTGTAGTTGAATGGAGTTGTGGCTGTCTGCGGGGCTGATAGAGGGTTGTTATAGACAACGGGGCGTAGTGCCGCGGAGTCGTGGCATCGCATTTCGTAGGCCGATGCAAATGCCTGTGAAGCGTAGCCGCCTATGAACGGGGGTCCCTCCCGAGGTTTGGAAGGTTATGGAGCCACCCCGGAGCCCCCGAGTTGCGGTACAACGAGGCGCAGGGCTGACGGAGGGTCATTGCCAGTGGCTGTTGCGCGTTGATGATGTTCCACGGTTTTCCATCCCTTGGACGGTCGCACCAGCAGGGTTACACGAAGCAATGCGGTGTGGATTGCCTTGATCCCCTGGACACTTGGACCCATGAACAGTCCCACGTTGTGCACATACACCTTGACTTCTTTCTACCGTATTGATAAAGGACCTGATCATCCGACCGGCCTGCCTGGCGTACGTGCACTGCCACATACAATGCGCGCCTCCTAAGGCTTCTGGCCCCTGCCAGCTCCATGGCGCGCAGCAGTCCTAGACTCCTAGAGCACATCAAGTCATAATCAGCCGATTCGGCTGGCCTCTGGCGGCATCAGGCCACGCCTGCCCTCAGCCCCTCACAGCCCCAGCGTCCTGGGCACATTGATGATGCCGGCTCCGAAGCGCGTCGTCATCTCCCTGCTGTTGCCCGGGGGGGCAGCACGGCGCCCCGCATGATGGCGGCCTTGATCTGGGGAGGCCAGGTGCAGGTGAGGAAGAGCAGGGCGGAGGTTCGGTAAGACAGCACCGACGGACACGGTTTGGGCTTTCACCGTTTGCCCACGCACCTGGCCCACGCCCCCTAGTATCTCCCAGTTCCCCTTCCCCCTAGTATCTACCAACGCACCTGGCCGGGGCTGAGGTAGGTCTTGTTCCGATTTGGGTTGCAGAGCTCCGACTCCAGCTCGCCCCGGTCCATGGCGGCCTTGTGTGTGTACAGCGCCGCCAGTGCAGCCACGTGCGCCTCAGCAATGCCGGGGGTACTCCGCCAGCCCATCGTTGTGCCCGAAGATATGACCGCAACTCCGTCATCTCCCCAGCAGGGCCGCGAACGGTTCCAGAAGTTACCGCCCGGGGCCGTCACATCGACAGCTGTGGTGGATGGGAGTGTCGGAGGTCAGGGCTGAGTGGACGTGGCCAACGTGAGCAAGACAGCTAGCTAGCATGCATGCCTATTCCGGTACCAGTATTACTCTGGCAGGGCGGCTAGGAGTGCAAGGAGCCATTTACCTGTACCGTAGCTGGAGTACGGGGCGAGTTGGTTGCAGTTGGCACCCGTGAAGTCCAGAGGCACAGCGCAGGCGGTTTGTGACGTTCCATCGCACATTGGGCAGATGTCTTTTGGGGTGTTAGCGGCGACGCAAATGACGTTCTTTACCTCACAAAACGCCATGAGAAGCTGCTTACCCTTGTCCAGATTCAAAGCACTGCAAGTAAGGGGCAACAGTTGGCGCGGCCAACACACACGGGGGGGGGGGGCGGGGGGGTCGTGACTTCGTTTCGGGCCGAGCTCCTGCGGGGTATCATGGAGCAAACGCACATGTTTGCGCTTCACGCCCAGCCCGCGTCGCCACCAGCTATGATATGCGCATGCCTACACCGTCTCGTCGAGAGCAGGGTTGTATCGACCCGGCGCGAACCGAACATGTTTGAACTGCGGTTGCAGAAATTCGCACGCATAGCCCGAGGAATGATGCCAATACCCGTTGTGTATATAGACTTACTCTGTACAGCTAAGCGCGAGGAAGTTCCGGCCAATCTTGCGCGCAGAGTTTGCGAGCATGTTGAGGAAGCGACAGCGGTCAACCCTCGCCGCTTAGGCCCGGACCAATCGCGTTGCTGCTATCTTATCTAGGTTTGTCAAGGCAGCATTAGTAGCAAAAACTTGTCGCGGGACATGGAATTGTATTTCGCCCCGCGTCCATCCTCCGACCCCTGGTATCCTCGAAGCTTCGCGCGGAGCGCGCCGCACGTGCCTGCACGCATGCAACGTGCCTGCACGCACCACCGCTACCCAGCAACCCCGAGGCTCGGCCCATTCTTCCAGTTTGAGGTAGCTGACACCCGGCCATTCAGGGCCTCCAAACCGTACCCGTTGCCAGCCGCGACCACCACAAGCGCTCCGTTCTTGTTGGCAAATCCGATTGCCTTGTTGATAAGGCCCACCCACGCAACACCGTCGTCGCTCCTGCTTGTGGACGACGCCCTGTCCAGGTACCATCCTGCGGGGTGGGTGGAATGCGGCGGGGTTGGACGGAGAGGCGGGCTTGCGCGCCCTCGCTCACACACTGCGCCCCCACTACGTGTTGTGTGCATGTCTTACCAGCAAAGGGGAAGCTGATGATGTCGGCACCTCCACCGCCCTTATCCTTGCGCTGAGCAGCGTAGTGGATACCCTGCACGCAAATACAGACAGAGTGGGTTGGCGGCTTGGGCGGAGGCAGCATCAATGCCGTACGCGCGGGGTTGCGTCGAACAACCCAACTTTCTGTGCGGGACCTCACGCACCTTGAGCGCTTTAGACATATAAGCGAGGTTGGCCGCGTCCGAGATCCGGACACCTGTATGGATCGGGCAAGTGGGCATATTGGCAAAGGCGGGGACAAAGCTTATGCACAGCTCAACCTGGAGAGGTCTGAAGTCCAGACGGCTGCCGCCCCACGGCAGGCAGGACGTTGGCTGAGCCCGGTGGTTCCCCCCAGGGAGTTCAGTGTTCGGGGAACCCCTTCGAGGGGTCCTCAACCCCTCTCCACCACCAGCCCGCACCATGGCGCGCATGGCAGGCAGGCTAGCACCCGGCCCTTGATATGTCTCAAGCTCGCACTGCATGACGTGATGCGCTCCGTCGTCATACCCCTGGGTCCTGAACATACCCCTGGACTGGTAGGCTTCGCCGCCCGCAGAGCGGCTCACCGAAAACTGTTGAGCCATAGGCGACGCCAACCACGCCGGCCTTATTGTTGGCCTCCGCACCAACCACACTTGCAGTGTATAAGCCGTTCTTGTTTGCACTTGCTGGGACGATGCTGTCGAAAGGCGTATCGGTGACAGATCTGGGGGCCAAGGCATGCATGGCAGGGCGGCAGCATAGCAAGGCATTATACATGCATCATCGGCGGGGCTACTAGGAGCACGCACGACCACGAGCAGCCTTGCTCACGTCGACACCGTTAAGTCAAACTTGTTCTGAAGGTCCACGCCGAGGGATCCAAAGATCCTGCACATGCATGGCATCATGAGTGCATCAGGGAAACGCCATTAGGATAACATAAGGATCACCAAACGAACATATAGATCGATGGTGGGCTGAGGGCTGAACGAGCTGAAGGGATCATGCAGCCCCCCCAAAAAGCTCTGGGTTATTATAGACAACGGGGCGTAGTGCCGCGGTGCTCTGGGTGCTGTGGACTGAATGGATTGGGCCGGAATCGGCGACTGCCTTGTCCTGACCTGTCGTTCCAGCCTCAGGCACTCACGTGTCCACCATTCCCACGCGTACACACTTCCCGTTGATGCCTTTGGCCCACGCGGCGGGGGCTCCGATGGAGCGGGGTGCCCACCTGGGCACGTGGGCAGGCAGGCAAGGGCGGCATGCATGACGGGCAGGGGAGGGATGGGAGTGCGGATGCAGCAAGGGAAGACAGGGAGCAAGCGTTGCACCGCCACTGAAGTAACCATGTCATCCAGCCATGAGTCCGTCCAGCCGCCCCCAATCAACCCGCCGCCGTTCTCGCCCGCCCAGGCAGGCCCGCCCGTCCATGCACTCACTGGTATGGCCACCACCTGTCATCAGGTTCGCCAGTGATGGGCCCGTCGAAAAAGCTGCTGGTGCCAGTAGTCTGGAGGGTCTGCCGCCTGCCACCGGTGATGGCACTTTCACCTGCGGCTGTGGCGGTGTCTTCCTTGATGGGCGGCGCATCAACAGGACCCGTGGCGATCTGTGCATCCTCCACCACAATGTTGACGCCTAGGTCAGCGAACCCGGGTGTGGCTGTCGACAAGGTGACACCTGCATGGGGTGGTGAGCGAGGATCGTGTGGTTGGGACGCGCAGGGATCCCGCCGCCACGCACCTCGGGGGCGTGAGCGACGGCGGGGGAGGGGCGGTACACCAAGCGGCGACGTGCGATGAGGTGCACGGCGGCCGCCGCCGGTCCCACCGGGCCCACCCGTAGGCCGTAGCCCCTAGAGCTCTACATCCCTTGACGCTATACATCCGCCGTACCAGCACCCAGCATATGACACCTGCAAATCGCAACTCGCCCACGGTACCCACCACTGGGGCACAGGGCGGTGGCGAGGCCGGCCTCGAGGGTGAAGAAGTCCAGCGTGCAGCCAGCGGCGGCCACGGCCCCACTGAGAGCGTCGCGGGAAGGCGAGCCTGAAAACCCCATCATGTTAGTGACATCCGCAGCCGGTTGCTGCTTGAGCACACGCGAGGCGGTGGTGCGGCTGCAGGAGAGCGCGATGAGCGCGAGGGCGACCCCGCCGAGGGCCGCCGCTCTTCCGAGAAAGCGAATCTTCTTCATCTTAGTCCGCAGCATGAGCATAGTGTGAAGGATTAAACAACGGCAGACGTCACAAACGGCTTTTATAGCTCCTTGAGAGGGGTTCCGGAGCAGGACGGCGGTTTGTGGTACCCTCGCGGTACGCGAACCCCTACCTCAGGTAACACGCGAGGCCCCAAGCAACAGCCCGCACAGGCGCTACAGTAGTAAGAACCAGGAATACAGTTGGCGGGGCTCCTTCGCGAAAACGACGGGCGGCTACCTTGGGGTTGCAAGGTGGCAAGGTGGATAACTGGATGGGCCGCTGGATGCCAGACAGACCGGGCTCCAGTTAGAGCGCGGGGTTCCGTCACTTGTCCCCACGGGTCTGCAAAGCAGACGCTACGTTACAGTACGTTACAACAGCAGGACCGGCAAGAGTCTGGAGAGAGTTCACCTGTCAAATCGGTCGAACGGGCACGACCCAGTTCATGCAGCGCTCCTGCTGGCGTCTCCAGGGAAGCAGGGCTCTCGCAGCCCGTTCGAGGTAGCAGGATTGCGGTCGGCCTTTCTTGGCAGGGCTCCTTGCTTACGGAGAGCTTGCAGATACTGGAGATGCTTATGTAAGGCTCTGTACCGCTAGCTGGTACCACGCGTGGTCCCGTCCCTTCGTTCATGCAACTCAGCCAGCTCATAACGAACCCTTCACAACCCTCAGGTGTCCTGCGACTCCCCGTGCTACCAGCTCCCCTTGAAGCCCGTTCAAGCCTCGTCACTCCCAACGGCTGTCCTGGACCCCAGCTCTAGGTGCAACTCAGCACCGCTACATGTCTTGAGTCTCTCATTCTCAATCCCGCCAATCACATCCTCCGGCTCATGCACGGCCCGACACGGCCTCACGACAGACCCGCTCTCTTCACTCGCGCCGCAGCTACCCCCGTCCCGCCCAGCTGCAATGGTCACCGCCGCCCATCCCAAGGTCCCCGCTGCACAAATCCCCTGGGATGCCCCCGCAATCAACGCTTTCTAAGGTCGTATGGTCTGACAAGGTGCGCCAACGGGGCACGTACACTGCTCGCAACGACGGACCGCGCACACAGCCATGCGGACCCCTGGCCAGTCGGCTGCGGTCTCCGTACTAGCAGGCGGCCGAGGCCTCACTTCTTCCAGTTGCTCGGCTGCGCAAGCGGCCATGCAAAACCCCCCAGGCCTCAGTTCTGCCACTCAGCCGTGGTCTCCATGCTGCCATGCAATACCGCCACGGCCTCAGTTCTGCCAGTCGGCTGCGGTGGGTTGGCCCGTGTTGCCAACGCCGCCCGTTTTCCGCGAGTCCTGCACCTCCTTGACGGACCTGGGGGCGGGGGCGCGGGCGGCACGTGTGAGACATTCCCCCCGTGTTGAGGCCTTTGTTCGCATGAAAGCCGGAAGGCCTGACCCCGCTCGTGCCAAGTCCTGGCCAGGAGGGGAATCCCGCACGGGCATGGAAACGGATGCTGGCGCCCGCACCTCCCATCCCCTAGCCCAGGACCTGCCAGCAGCTGACCAGGCGCTATCCACGAGCCCTCGGTCCAACGTAGCGGGTCCCCCGTACAGCCAATCAGCCCACATGGGCTTCGCTCCCTTGCACGGACCCTCCTTGTACCCCACCGCTACCCACTTGTAGGCCGCTTTCCCCACGGCGCTTGTCTCGAACTTCTCCTGACGGGCGGCAGCCTGCGGGGGAGGGGGGAGCAGGGGCGTGGCGGGTGGGCTGGTGGCAACAGGGCCGGCGAACAGGCTGGCAGGCGGCCGAAAGCGCCGGTTAGGCCTGCACCACGAAGCCGAATAGCTGACGACTGCCGATGGACTGACTGTGAGTGAACTGCCTCGCCTGCCAGGTATTCTACACCAGGCTGTAAGGTACTGCTGCTTCCCGCATGCTGAGCGGTCGTGAGGCCCTCTGGACAGGCTACCCGCTGAGTGCCCGCAGGCCAGGCGGTCCACCACCTCGTTTTGCCCTGCTATGCGCCGTCCGCTCCGCCGCTTGAGCGTCTCCAAAAGAGGCTATACAGATGCCCCCCCTGCATACCCGCTCGGCTGCTAGGACGCGAGCCTCGCGGTCCTTCTCTGTGTCGACCCGGGTGCCTCCGCCTCCGCCTCCAGCGGCCCTGGGTGTGAGGGACAGAAGGGGGGTTCCTGTCGGAGAACCCAGGCCACGCAGCGCCCCCCCCCCCCAAGAGCGAAGGGCCACGGCTGGGGAAACGTGTGCGACCCCCCGGGAGGTCTCTGCCCCTTCCTGTGGGGCTCTCGCCCATGGCCTTGCGCAGGCGCCGGGACATTGTCGGGCCCACGCGAGCCAGGCCTGCGGGCCCGGTGCCTGCTCCCGCGCACCCTGAGAAGTTTGAGTAGCCTCCTGGCGCGCTCTTCTTCTCGTCATCACCGCAGCAGCTGAAGCACGCGCCCATGGTGCTTCCTCGCGACCGAAACCCCTGGACGTTACGTGTGCGAGGGAAGTCTCGTCTACGTGTATAGCTGCAGCAAGTCGCGCGTGGTTGAGGCTAACCAACAGCTGAGTGGTTTGAAGCTGGAGATGCGCGGGTGCGTGGCAAGAGTCTCACGATGAACAAGGTCTAGCAGCAGCTTGTGTCTATATGGATTGTATGTGTATGCTGAGCCCGATTAGAGCCCAAACTTGGAAGCTTCTGACCAGCAAGCAATTGCCCGAAAGGGCCAGCTCGCCGAGTCGCTCGCTTCCCCGCGTGCAGCCCCACGGAGACTTTCTTCTGATGTATCGGCCAGTGTCCCGACCCTATTGCCGACGCGATGGGCGACACGCACCCACCTCCTGACCTCCCCCCTGGCGCACGCCCCGTCTCCCCCACCCCCGCAGCCTCTCTCCCCCCCTGCGTACCCTCCACAGGGTGCCCGCTGTGCTAGGGCATGCCTGAGCCGCCACTGAGCGCAGCGACCTTCCAGCCCCGTCACCGGTACACGTGTGCACCGTCTTCTCAAGACGCTCGCGCCTTGGAAGGGTTACCGCTGTGTGGTATGGCCTCTCAAATCCCGGTCGCCTTACAGCAAGACCTTCGTCTGCCGCCTGTGCAAGGTCAGGTCCCATGCGATCCCATGCTTGGCAACCGTCCGACCAGCAGGTGCGGCCGGGGGAGTCGCTAACCCCAAAGCATACTGGTTGCAGCGCCTTTCTTTGCCATGTTCATCCTGGAGCGACGTCCAAAACACCACAACCCTTCCGTCCGGACAATCCAATAGCATCCCACCATCTTAATTGAGGCGCCCATCGAATACCATACCTACAAAATTTGTGACCACGCGGGCCTGGATCCTGCAAGTGCCTTCGCACATCTACGCACTGCTCACACCATATCAACCTTCCCAACTGCTTACTAATAGCGCGCCCTCCACTCCAGCGCCCCGCAACGCTCCCCAACTGGTCCATCTGTCGTTGGTAAGCCATTCTGCGCCTTCACACCGGCCCAGCGATCCGCTCTTACGCGGGGCCGCCTGGTGTGGTGCACCAACAGCACCCTGCTGATCCACGCCACGCGATGCGTTACCGGTATGTTCGCGCTTGCGTGCCAGGCCCCGCCGCCCCAGTCATCAGCGACCCTCCGTTCCGTCCCGTTCCGCCTCCGTTCCCAGCGCCCTAACTACTCCTTGAGCCCTAGCCCGCACCGCCGACGCGGCCCTCCAGCTGCACGCCGCTGGCGGCACGCCAGTACGCTCCAAGCCGCGCCTCCGCCGGCGTGGACCCATGGCTCCACTGCCCCACCCCGCCAAGCGTCAAGCGAACCGCCAGCAGCAGCCCTCCAACCACGGCGGGTGCGCTGCGCCCACCGCGGCTTGCCGCGCCCTCCACAGCAGGCGCCGTCGCACGGGCTGCGGCGGGCGGATGACGTTAATTCTCCTCGGCAGCCCCCGTCCAGCTTGCTCCGGCTGGCCCACGCCCCGACCTTGCCCGTGCCGGCCGCCGTGGCAGGCCGCCTGCAGCTTGCCATACCAGGCCGCCGCTAACACCCCGCGGCGGCGAGCACACGCCTCCCCTCCTCTCCCTCCGCTGTCCCTCCGCTGCAGCCCGCCGCCTACAGCTCACGGACGCGTACCCCTCCTCCTCCTGCTCCTCCTCCTCCGTAGCATGCCGCCGCCTACAGCTTGCGGCGGGTGTACTTGACGCGGCAGGCCTTGGGCCCAATGACCATGGACTCGTAGTCAGCCGCGGGCACGGGGTCGAGCAGCTCGAACTCGAAGTTGCGCAGCAGCACCGACCAGATGGACTTGATCTGGGGGTGGGGGTGGAGGAGTGAGGGGAGGGTGGGGTTAGGCGGGGAGGGGCCGGTAGTTCCTCCAACGCCCGCCCCCGAGCCTGCAGGTAGGCAAAATCCATCAGCTTCCAATTCCCCCGGGGGCCCCGACCCTCACTACGTGCCCGCAAACAGGCCAAGTTCTGGCCGATGCAGGCGTGTTCCCCTTCCGACTGTACTCTGCCTTTCCTCCCCCACACCCCTAAAACAAGGAGCGCTTGCCTGCAGGTAGGCGAAGTTCTGGCCGATGCAGGCGTGGCGGCCCGCTCCGAAGCCGATGAAGGCGTAGGGCTTGTTCTGCTCCTCGCGGGGCGGCGCGAAGCGGTCGGGGTCGTAGGCCTGCGGGTCCTTGAAGCACTGCGGCAGCATGTGCGAGAAGTTGGGCGAGGCCGCCACCACGTCGCCCTGCGCCGAGGGAGAGGGGTGGGGAGGGGATCGGAAGCGTCAGTTGATACTGTGCGTGTGACAGGGACCGGGCATGATGTAGGCTCCCTCCTCACTTCCTCACCCTCCCGTGTCCACACCTTGGCCGTCACCCCGCCCAACCGTGCCTCACCGTGTCACGGCGTAGGCTACCTCCCCGCGGCAACACTTTTCGGACCCACCCCGCCCCACCACCACGCATGCAGTCTCTCAGCCCAACGGCGCTTCACCCGTCCCCTCTCCCTTTCCCTGGCCCCCATCCGCCCCCATGCCCCCACCTTCGGCACCACGTAGCTCCCCCACCCCTCCCCTCCCCTCCCCTAGCGCCCCCCCCTCCCTCTCCCCACCTTGGGCACCACGTACCTCCCCCCCCCTCCCCTCCCCTCCCCTAGCGCCCCCCCCCCTCCCTCTCCCCACCTTGGGCACCACGTAGCTCCCCCACCCCACCCCTCCCCTCCCCTAGCGCCCCCCCCTCCCTCTCCCCACCTTGGGCACCACGTAGCTTCCCCCCCCCTCCCCTCCCCTCCCCTAGCGCCCCCCCCTCCCTCTCCCCACCTTGGGCACCACGTAGCTCCCCCCCCCCTCCCCTCCCCTCCCCTAGCGCCCCCCCTCCCTCTCCCCACCTTGGGCACCACGTAGCTCCCCCCCCCCCTCCCCTCCCCTCCCCTAGCGCCCCCCCCCTCCCTCTCCCCACCTTGGGCACCACGTAGCTCCCCCACCCCTCCCCTAGCGCCCCCCCCCTCCCTCTCCCCACCTTGGGCACCACGTAGCTCCCCCACCCCTCCCCTCCCCTCCCCTAGCGCCCCCCCCTCCCTCTCCCCACCTTGGGCACCACGTAGCTCTTGCCGGTCGAGGTGGTGACGGCGAAGGGCTTCTTGGCGTAGCGCATGACCAGCAGCAGCGGCGGGTGGATGCGCAGCGCCTCGCTGATGTTGCGGTGCAGCACCTCCATGTCAGACAGCGCCTCGAACGACAGGTCGCTGCCGTACTTGGCGATGATGGCGCGCTGCTCGTCAACCGCCTTGTCCCAGTGCTTCTGCGGGGGGTTTGGAGGGAACGTGGTGGGGGCGGTAAGCAGCCAGGGCCGGGGCAGATAAGGGTGTGGCGGGTGGGCCGGCAGGTGCGCAAGGCATAGCGTGCAACTCCACTTGACCCCTAGTGAAGACTCCGGCTGTCCGAGCAGCAGCCAGGGAAGGGCCGGCGCCCAGGAAGGGCGTGAGCCCGCCGGCCCGCCGGTTCGCTCCATCCCTAACTCCCGGACTCCCCCATCCAGCCCTTCCCTTGGATCCTCTCCGTCAGCCACCCCTCCGAGCTGACCGTCAGGTGACATCCATGCCCTTCTCCTCACCCCCCTCCCGCCTTACCCCCACCCTTTTGGGCGGCAACCCGCGCTGCACCTCCCCTTCTGGCTGCGTCTTTCCCCCTGCCCTTCCCCTTCCTGATTCATTCCTCCCGTTTGATTTTCTACACGGCCATCCGCCTTGCTATTGGCGACACTGCGCACATTGCTTTTGGCCATGAATGGACCGTCCCCTCGGCAACATTTCCTCTCCTCCTCCCTCCCTTCCCTCTTCCTCCCCCCTCCCTTTCGCCCCTCCCCCTCCCCCCCACGGTGGCCCCCCTCCCCCCCCCCCACACACCTTGTTGGCGGCCATGAAGAGGCCCGACCAGGCGGTGGTGATGGAGCTCGTGTGCTGCCCCGCGAACAGCACCGCAATCAGCAGGCCCGTGATCTCCTCCTCCGTCAGCGCGCGCCCGCCCAGCACGTTCTGGTACCTGGGGGCGGGGTCAAGGGGGTGGGGGCAGGGGGGTTGGCGGAGGGGGCTAAGGGCGCGAAGGGAGAGGTCAGGAGGGGCCACGGGCACTCGGGTGAGAACGACACAGCCTGCATCCTCCGCGGTCATTCGGGTCTTGATTGTCTGGCCCCGTTGCGGCCTTTGTCCCAGCCTCTTTCTTCTCCTTGCCGCTCCTCTTGAGCCCCCTTCAGCCCCCGTCACAGCCTCGTCACAGCCCCATCCAGCCTCTACCCCCCTTACTTAAGGCCCCCCCAGGGCCCCGCTCAGTCCCCGGCCCGGCCCCACTTGGCGTCGATGAACTGCTGCAGCACGTCCTCCTCGCGGCGGCCCGAGTCGCGGCGGTTGCGGATGATCTTGGCAAAGATCTCAGACAGCTGCTTGCGGCACCTGTGGGGGGGAGGGGGATGGGAGGGCGGGTTGGGGAGGTGAGGATGAGAGGGCGGAGGCGGGTGTGGGTAGGATGGGGTGGGTGGGGTCATGGCGTTGTGCAGCTCCTTCTTAGCCCAGAGGCGACCTCGTCTCTTAACTGAGTCTGCTTGAACCCCAGCCCGCTGAGCCCACGACCTGCCAGAACGAGCGGGCTCGCACCGCACCACCACCGGTGCACCACCACACGGTCCCCGGTATCTCCCAGCCCCTCCCTCTCTCCGTCCCTCTCCCTCCCAACCCCTCTCCTGCCCGCAGACCCTCCCCCTCAATGCAACCCCCCCCTCCTCCCCCCGGCGCCCCCCACCACCACGGCCCCACCGGTCGCGCTTGAAGTGCACGGGGATGGGGGCGTAGGGGAAGAAGACCGACAGCGGCACCATGCCCTCGTCCAGGCCGTGCAGCAGGTCCGCCACCTGCTCAAACAGCTGCTCGCGGACCTCGCGGCCTGAGGGAGGGCAGGAGGGGACGGGGAGGGTGAGGAGGGGGAGGGGGAGGAGGGGACGGGTGACAAGGGGTGGGGTGGATTGGGGATAGGAGCGGGTGGGCGTAGGGCTGGGGGGGGTTGGGTGGGCTGGTTGCAGCCTGATGTGGGGAGAGTGCACCGTGCTGTGCTGTGGTGGGCAGAGGGCGCTACTGTGGCGCGTGTGAGGTGGTGAAGTGGTGTTGGCCTGTTGGGATGGTGGCTCACCGAGCAGGGTGCGGGCGGCGGTGAGGGTGACCAGCTGGCTGAAGACGTCCTTGAAGTCCACGATGCCCTCATCGCCCCACTTGCTGAAGAACTCCTGCGAGGTCACAGACAACAACAAAGTGATGTTGGTGGGCGAGCAAAGGTGTTGGCGCGTCGTCCGGCAGTTTCCCGCCATTCCGGCTCCGTCCATCGTACCGTCCACATGTCCTACCCAGCGTTGACCGACCCGTTCTAACCCCCAAACCAAGATCGTGAGCTGCTCACCTCAGCCTCGCGGTTGAAGGCCGGCACGTAGGCCTTGAGGCGGTTCTTGGTGAGGGCCTCAGTGAACATGCGGAACTGCTCGGTACGGATCTTCTGGTCCACATCGAACACCACGCCCTTACCGAAGGTTGGCACGTTGAAGTCATACACCTGGAGGGAGGAGGGATACATGCGAAGGGGCGGGTGACGGCGCAGGGGCGACAGGGGGTAGTGCTGCTGCGCAGGGGCAGATGGCGGCAGGTGGCGCCAGCGAAGGATGGAAGTATGGCCATGGCGTCCTACCCCGGGAGGCGGGAAGCGGTCGCTCGCGGACCCGACCGCGTGAGCCCCTTCCGAACTCCTTCAAGGCACTTGAGAGACGCAAAGCGACGCACCTCCGACTGGCTCATCTCCTCATCGCCCGCCTTGAAGAAGTGCGGCGACACCTCTGGGCCAATCAGGAAGGTCACACGCTTGTGGGCGACAGGCACGGTAAACACCTCGCCGCAGGTGCCATAACCCTCCTCAAGGAGCTTCCAAGGGCCCTGCGGATGGGACGCGGGGATCAGACGACGGATGGCGCGGAGCTCCCCGACCGCTCGCTGTGTGGCGCAGGCCAGCAACGCACCCTCGCGAACTTGATGAGGCCACCGACGAAGGGGATTCCCTCCATAATCGGGGGCCGCTTGCCCGGCGGGAAAGTGGTGTAGAGAAGCCGCCCCACCACTAGCGCCAGGAAGAGCACGGCGCTGCCGGCGAGAGCCAGCATAGGTGGGCTGAGCGAGCCCACCAGCACGGAGAGCTCAGAAGAGAGGTCCGCCATGATGGCGCGAACTCTATGCGTTACAGTCACAGAACGGGCTGCAACCTACGCTCAACACGGTTGAAGTCAACTGACGAAGCTGGCCGCGAGGGGCCCAGGGGTTTAAATGGTCAGAGCTTGAGCGCGAACGAAGGTCTGCCGCTTTGCCCCGGATGGGCATCCGGGCCTGTACCTCCGGGCGTATGGGGCACCTCACAGCCGAAGGGCCACGGTACTAGTCAAACCAAGCACCCCGGAACACCGAGCCACCTTTCCTTGCGCCTGAGCCCTTGTCGCGCGCCTGCAACGAAATACCAGCTCGCCGCTCAGTCGCGGTCTGTACTTACGCCATCCCTTATCTATTTGCCTACCTCCAGCTAAACGAACATTGCGAGGAATAGCTACGACGGGACTTTCGGGGGCGGGGGCGGGCTGGGCTGGTCCCGGCTTTTTGGTGGACCAAGCACGGACAGCAGCAACATCAGCAGCGAGTTCTAGCAGTGAACTCGCCGGTGGACATATGCTGGCTAGCAGCTCTCGCCTTCCCCTCCGGCTTTCGTCAGGGGCATTGAGGGCGTGTGCCTGGGCCAAGCATGCCCAGCCAAGCAGCAGCACGCAGGATACGAGCAGGGCAGTCGCAGCAGGGGCCGCGCTACACCAGGCGGCTTCAACCGGCGCGAACGACATGTCCGCAAGCAGCTCGGGAAGCGGCGCGGGCAGCGGCGCGGGCAAGCTGCAGGAGTTCTTTACGGCAGCACGCCGCAGCATAGCACGAGGGGCCATCACGGAAAAGCACGTGGAGAGCGTGCAGGTGATGGGGGCGGGGACGGCCGTGGGCGACCCAGTGGGGGTGGGGTGTCTGTGCGTGCGGGGGCCTAGCAGGGAGCCAAGGCGGCCGGCAAGGCGGCCGGGGCCAAGCGTGAGAAGCGAGTCAGGCGCTGAGCCCGTCGCGTGTGTGTCATCAGGTGGGTGTGGCTGAAAACCTGTGTGTCTCTATGCAGGCTCTGCAGAGGCTGATGGCGGACATCTCCCTAGAAGAGCTGGGGTTGGACCCGGACATGGTGGCGGACCCCTTCCTGGGCGCCCTTAAGCTACACCTACGAGACAGGTGGGGAGCGACCTAGCGAACCCAGGGGAGCCCGTCTTGGCTCAGGCAGGCGCAGCAAGGCGGCGCTCGCACCTTCTGGGCACGGCACCCACTCTTGCTCCCCTTCCTGCACGTGAGACCCGTTTGACCCCCCTTCCTCCTCCCTTCCACCCCCTCCTGCTGCATGCCTGCAGCAAGATCAAGTACATGAGGATCTACGAGGACGAGCAGCTCACGTTCGGCCTCTTCTGCTTCCCCGCCGGCTCCAGCATCCCGCTCCACAACCACCCGGGGATGACCGTCTTCTCACGGTGCGTCGCCCCCGTCCCACCTCCTTACCTCACATCTAAGCAGGGCCCCCCCCCTGAGCTCTGCCATCACGCAAGCCCGTCCTGGGCAGGGTGCCGGGGCACCCCCTTGCACCGCCGCTTCCCGCTCTCATTCCACCTGGCCAGGGCCTCGTGACCCCTCCGCCACACCTCGACCCGCCACCCGTTAAACCCCGCACCGCTACCCCTCACCACGACTCCACCACCACCCCACGACCACCACCCCGCACCCCTCCTACCTCTTCCCTCTCACACCCCACAGGCTCCTGTTCGGGCGGTTGCGGGTGAGCGCCTACGACTGGGTGCACCAGCCCGATGCGCCGGTGACGGAGGGCTCGGCGCCCGCCCGCATGGTGTGCGACACGCTGGTGGAGCCGTGCACGCCCCCGCTCGTGCTCTTCCCCGCGTCAGGTGCGGGCGGGGCGCGGCGGGGCGGGGCTTGGTGGGCGGGGTTAGGTTTACGGGGCTAGGTTTGCGGGGCTAGGTTTGCGGGCTAGGCTGGTGGTGGATAGGGGGCGCGTGCTGGGCTGGGCTGGGTGCGTGGGGCGCGCGGCTGGGTGCGTGACGGAAAGAGGCGAGGACTTCGGCGGCGTAGGGGCAGGGGCAGGGGCCGGGGTCGAGGGGGTGGACGACGTGGCGCAGGGCCGTGGGAAGGGTACATGAGCGGAGCCACGCGTGTGGAGGCTGCGCTGGTCGGCTTAAGGGGCTTGATGACGTGCGTCAGGGACGTTGAAGGTGCATGGCGCGGGGTACATGCTGGATACCATTGAACCGTGGGGGGCTGTGCTGGTCGGTTCCTTTCGAGCGGCCGGAGCCGCCTGCTGAAGGCGCATGGCGCTGGGAGGACTTTCCCTCGTCGCCCCTCCCCTGCCTTCGCCTGCTGTCTCGTCTCGCTCACGCCCTGCTCCCTCCCCTGCCACCCCGCTGCCCTCCTCCTTGGTCTCATTCACCCCTGTCTTGTGCCCCCGCGTCCTCCTTTGCCCCTGTTCACCTCCCTGCCCCGCCCACCGTACCGCCTCCTCTCCAGGCGGCAACCTGCACGAGTTCACTGCGGAGACGCCCTGCGCCGTGCTGGACCTGCTCACGCCCCCCTACGAGCCGCCGGAGCGCAACTGCACCTACTACCGCCTGCAGCGGCCCGACCTCACCTGGGCAGACGGAGGCGGCAACGGAGGAGGAGGAGGGGGCGGCGGAGGGGGCGCGCAGGGGCGGCGGGGCGGGTCCAAGGCGGCGCCGCGGCCACGGCCTGTGGTTCCCGGGGACATGGTAGAGCTGGAGGTGGGTGGGGGTGGGAGGGAGGCGGGCGACGGAGGGGTGCGGAGGCAGAGGATGTTGGAGGGGGGTGAGGAGCCCTGGGCCGTGGCTTGGGGGCCCTGGACTCGGGTGGATGGATGAAGCTGGGGACGCGGAGGCGGCTGGGAGCAAAGGTGGCAGAGAAAACGTGTGTTGACGACACGGGGGGGCGCAACACTGACGGCCGGGCAGGATGGAAGGATGGATGCAGGGAAAGGCTGGGGCGGAGGGGTGCTGCAGGTTCCGCTAGTCGGGGCTGGCGCTGGCGTAGGTGGGATGAGCCAGGTGGAGTCGTGCTGGTGCCTTGACTACCGCCCAAGCTCGACTCCCCGGTCCCGCCCCCTCTCCGGTCCCGTCCTCTCCCCGCAGGTGTTTGAGCCTCCTGACAGCTTCGAGGTGGTGTCGGGCCTCTACCCGGGGGACCCCGTGCGTTGAGGCGACCCTGGTGCCCTCAGCCCCCATGCGCTGGGGGCCCCATGCGCTGAGGGGCCCGTGCGCTGAGGCCCCAAGCTCTCGGTCGTGGTGTCACGGCGGAACGGGGCCCCTTCTGTCCTTCGAAATCTGCATTCTACAGACTCTGGCAGAAGAGCGTCAATCGACCCGTCTTGAAACACGGACCGAGGAGTTCAACTGGGCTTGCTCATGGGGCCGGTGGGTGGTATGGCCTCGGCGCGGTGGGGCGCGGGCGTCGGGGAACGGTGTGGGAGGGGGGGGGGCAGCTCTTTGAGGAGCCGTGGAGGCCCCGCAAGGAGCCTTTCGCCGCCCAAGCAGCGCGAGGGGGAGGGGCCCACGACATGGCGTCGGCCTACGTTATGAGCGCAGAATGGTGTGAGTGAGGGTGGAGTCCAGCAAAGCATGCGGTGAGAAATCGTGCGTCCGCCCGCCAATGCGAGCACGGTGCGGCGGGGCCCGTGTTGCACCAACACTTGCGATCAGCATGGCGGGGCTGAGCTTACAACACTTGAAGCACTGACATTGAGAGTCTTATGGATGGACGGCTGAGATGTGGAAGGTGGGGGGTACGCATTGCTCGTTATTTCAAGCCGCTGTGGTTGCGCTGGCCGTCCTATCTAGCGTGTTTGATGCTTGGATGGCGGCAGCGAGCTTGCCTCGTACGTGTCTTCGTACGGCGGTTTAGTATCGGTAATGATTAGCTTAGTGCGTTGCCCACTGCTACTGCAGTGTGTCATGCGTGCGGCAAGCCGCGATGGCACATGGTGGGCGGATACTGCAATGTGTTGGGAGTGGGGGCGATGTGGCAGTGATGTGGGGGGCTTGGAGGGAGGCAAGGGCAGGGCTTTCTTGTATGCCTTAATAGCACTGGGCACTTGCGTTTTGGGGCGGCCCCCAACCGGGCTTGCCTTCGTGGTCGTGCGCTTGCCGTGGGTTTGTAGCGCTGATGGGGGGGAGCTCACGACTGAATGGTCCGTGTTTAGTACGGTAAGGACAGGGCCGCCGTCGAGGCTGAGGAGGAGGGTTGAGGAGGCAGTGCCCACGCTGACTGTGTGGCTTTGCGGGCGGGCCTGTGAGGGGCCGTGTGTATGTTACCTTAGAGGCTGGGAAGCGAGGCACGGGTGATGCGACCAGGTGGAGAACTTGCATGGTACGGCGGCACGCATGTGCGAGGACCTACCACCGAAGCAGGGCCGATCGTTACAAGATGCATCGGCTCGCAGAGTGAACCTTAACTCGCTTGTTCACTACACAACGTCCAACCTTGAAGCCTAAAGCCGTTGCAGCGTCACTTGCTTGCCCTTAAGTTTTGCACTTGCAATCCTTGCAACCACCTGCCCTTTAGTCTAAAAGCTCGATAATGGCCGATACAGAGGCAATCCAGCATGAAGTGCAGTCAGAAGTGCCTGATCAGCAGCGGGACGAGGCTTCTAGCGCGCCCGCGGAAGCGGAGCAATCCGCTGAGCCCACTCCTCTCACCGAGGACTCGCGACGAGCCCCGCCTCACGTCCTGCTGACGCCACCTGAGGACTGCGAGGTGCTCACAAAGGATGGGAAGCTTCTCAAGAAAGTTCTGGAGCCCGGCTTTGCCGGCGAAATGCCGACGCGCCACGCCCGCTGCCTCGGTGCGTATGCCGACGCATTCAACCACGTATACAGCAGCTACGTTATCCAGGAGGTGCTGAGTCCGGAACCACCCGACACATCCCATCCATCGCTCTTGCCCCCGTCCCCCGCAGTCCACTACACGGGCTACCTGCTGAGCAATGGAGAGATGTTCATGGACACCCGCACCGACAAGGAGACGGAGGAGCCCATGGTCGTGGTGGCGGGCCGAGGTGGGGACGGTTTGGGCGGAACAGGGGCGCCCGTGTGTGGAAGCCGAGGCGTGGCAACACTTCCCTCCCGGCCATGCCCCAGTACACATAGCCAAACTTACACCAGTAGCACCGCTAGGCGTTTGCGCCTCCCAACCCCGCCACGCCTTCCCCACACCAGGGCCAGACCCGGATAGCCGCGCAGTGCCGTGAGCCCACTGGGGCCGTTGCCCAACCCTCCAATGCTCTCCCTCAAACCCCTTTGTCCCAACCTCTCCTCTCAATTTCAGACACGGCCGCCACGGAGACGGGCCTGTGCCTGGCGGCGGCCACCATGGCGAAGGGCGAGCGGGCGCTGGTGTACGTGCTGGATCCGCTGTACGGCTACGGCGCACGTGGCAGCTTCAGCTTCCCATGCGTGCCCCCCTCCGCCCAGCTGGTCTACGAACTGGAGATGCTCAGCTGGGAGGGCATTGAGGAGGTGGGCAAGGGGAGGGGGAGGGGAGGGGAGGAGGAGGGGAGGGAGGAGGGAAGCGGAAGGGGTCAAGGCTGGTGGGGGGCTTGCCATGAAGGGCGGAGCAAGGTGCGGACATGGGGTTGCGAGAGCACCGAGGTGGGCACGAGGGGAGGTGGGATGGTGGCGTTGTGCGGAGCAAGGGCGGAACGGGGCTGCGGGAGCATCGAGGGAGTTGGAGGGGGGGGGTGGAGATGGGCGGGAGGGGATGGGGAGAGGGGTGGAGAGGAGAGCTGGGAGAGCATCGAGGAGGTGGGGACGGGAGGGCTTGGAAGGGTGGGAGGAGGGATGGGTGAGGGCAAGGGCGGGCAGCTGCTTGCCAGTAGGGAGAGCACCGCAGAGTGAGGCACGAGGGCGGGAGAAAGGGGCTTGATGTCGCTCCAGGAGGTGGGAGAGCATCGAGGAGGTGAGGGGGCAGGGAAGGGAGGGGCAAGGGGAATCCCTCGAGCCCCCCCGTTCAGCCCCCCTCCCATCTCCAACCCCCGCCCCCCACCCCAGGGCGACACCGACCGCGACCGCGGCTCCCTGCTGTACGAGGAGCGCATGGAGCGGGCGGAGCGGCGGCGGCTGGCGGGCAACGAGCTGTTCAAGGAGGGGAGGTGGAAGGACGCCCTGGCCAAGTACGCCATGGTGGGTGGGGGGGGAGGGGTTGGGGGACGGGGGAAGGGGGTAGCTTGGGAGGGGGTGGAGGGTATGGTGGTAGTGTACGTGAGGTGATGACGCACTGGCCAAGTACGTCATGGTGGGGGGGGGGGGGAGGGGTTGGGGGACGGGGGAAGGGCAGGGGGTTGGGGGGGGGGGGGGGGGAGGACGCACTGGCCAAGTACGCCATGGTGGGTGGGAGCAAAGAGAGGGGTGGGGGGGGGGGGGGGTTGAGGTAGGGTCTCGCGGGGCTGGGTGAGCGGAGGGGCAGTGTGGGAGCCGCAAGCCCGGGCCAAGAGCGACCTGGTGGAGGGCTGGAGCCGCGATGGAGAGGTTGCAATGGGGTTTGCTGGGGGGTGGGCGGGCAAGGGCGTGTGTGGGCGGGGGTGCGGGTGGGCTGAGCTCAGTTCACGGACACGCGGTGCTGTTGTACGGCTGTACTGCAGGCCCTGTCATACATGGACGAGGACTTCATCTACCAGCTGGATGGGCACTACCTGGACAAGGTGGGCAGAGGGGGAGGGGTGGGGTGGGGGAGGGGGGGAGGGGGAGGAGGGGCAGAGGCTGGGGGATGTTGCTGGGGGAGGGGGGGAGCCATGTGGGGATACGAGCTTGGAGCATTAGTTATGGCGGCCCCAAGGACCCGTGCATTGTTACAGCCCGTTCCCCGCGCCTCTCCCTCATGTACCTCTCCCTCTTAATCCAGCATGGACTGGGCCCCACCCGCCAGACTCCCCCCCTCCCTCTGAACGCCCCCCCCAGTCCCCCGGCTCTCGGACTCTCCACCATACTCCCACCTCCCCCTTTCCGGCTTCGCGCCCCCCCTCCCCCCCCGCCCTTCCCCCCCCCCCCCCCAGGCCGAGAAGCTCAAGGTCCTGGTGCACCTCAACATGGCCGCATGCCAGCTCAAGACCGAGGACTACAACACAGCCATCTACAACTGCGGACAGGTGCGCATTCAGCATTGGGGTCGGGAGGGGGAACGGGTTCCGGGCGGGCGGACAGGTGCGTACGTTATTCGGCCTTGGGGGGGGTAGGGGTTCAGGGTGGGCAACTAGGGCCGGTGCAGAGCTGAGGGTGGGAGTGCGGATGGGGTCAGGGGGGAGGACAAGGGCAGGTGCGCATTCAAGTTTGGGGGGCGGGTGATTGGGGAGCGGTGTGGGGGGGCAAGCGCAGGTCTGAGGAGAAGCTGGAGGGGCCGGGGGGGGGGGGGGGGGGGGGGAGGGCAAGCGCAGGCCTAAGCGGGTAGCGCTGGAGGGGCAGAGTCGGTCGAGAGGGCCCACATCCGGCAGTTGGGTTAGGGTCTGGAGCCGCTGCGGCCAGCCCGGCGTGTGCTCCGTTCTCGACGGCGTGCCTTGACACTTGGCTCAAACGTTTACACAGTCACACGCCCGCCTAGGTCCTCAACATAGGCCCCCCAGAACGTCCGTACCCCGTAGCCATGCCCACATACCCCCACGTGCCCCCGGCTGTCTGGCCCTTGCTTGCATGTGGAATCGACTGAGACCCCACTCCACCCCTGCCCCGGTATACTAGAATGGACGGTTGCCACCTTCCAGCGCAGGCGACGTGACCCCGCTCATCTTCACCCTCCCCCCCCCCCTTACCCCCTCACCCCCCCCCCCCAGGTCCTTAACATGGACCCCAAGAACGTCAAGGCCCTGTTCCGGCGGGGCAAGGCGCGGCTGGCGCTGGGGCGGACGGAGGAGGCCAAGGAGGACCTGGAGGCGGCCCGCAAGCTGTGAGTGGTTGGGGGTTGGGAGTTGACGGTTGGAGGTTGGGGGCTGTCGGTTGTCGGCTCGAGGGCGCACAAGGGAAGTGCGCTTGCGGGCAAGTGGGAGGCCTGGCGTTGAAGGTGATTACCGGTACGGTAGAGGCCAATGGCCGGGCCAGGGACTGGGCCCTGGCCTCGCGTGAGGGCAGGCCAGAATTTGTCCGGGTGTGTTTGCGGGGCCGCCCGGACCGGGTGGGATGTAGGACGGCATGGCATGACCCTCGCCGCTTTCCTTTCTTGACAGCCCGATCCGCCCTTTCCTCCCCGTCCCCCAACACACGCAGTGACCCCAGCGATGCCGGCATCATAGCTGAGCTCCGCCTCCTCGCGAAGGTCCAGGGGGAGGAGAAGAAGGCGCAGGCAAGAAGGGCGAAAGGAAGAGGGGAGGACATGGGGCGGTCGTGGGCGCATGGATGGTGGAGGAAGGGTATGGGAGAGGACAGGGTAGGCGGGAAACGCGAGAGGCTGGGGCGGAGGAGGGCCCACCCGTACCCTCTACACCCCTTCGTACGCATCCCTCAAGCCCCTTCCAGCCTCTTACTCCTCAGGACCCCGCAGATCCCCCGGCTCACCCTGCCCCCCTCCCCCTTCCCCTCATCATCCCCACAGGAGCAGCTCTTCAAGGGCAAGATCGCAGCCCCCGTGGCCGCATCCTCCTCCAGCTCCGCACCCGCCGCCGCCGCCTCGGCCTCCGCAGCAGCCGACGGCGCGTCGGCGCCCTCCGCCGCGGCGTCCGCCTCCGCCGCCGACGCCACGGAACGCTCCGGCGGCGCCGCCAGCACCTCCGCCGCCTCCGCCGCGGCTGCGGGCGGCGGGCAGCCCAGCAAGCGGGCGGCGGCGGCGGCCAAGGGTCCACGGCAGCAGCAGGACGCGCGGGCGGCGGCGGCGGCGGCCAAGTCGACCCCGGCGTCGCGAAAGGCGGTTCCGGAGCGGCATTGGCTAGTGGCAATGCTGCTTGGGTGGCTAGCGTCCTTGCTGGCAATCTTTGGGGTGCGGTTGGGGGCAAAGGCGCAGAAGGCAGGGCGGGCGCGGTAGCGGGGACGGGGGCGGGGGCCGGGCCTGGAGGGGCGTTGGGTTTGGATCGCTGTTGGGGCGGAGCAGCGTTGCGAGCACGGGGAACGGGGCCATGGACACGGGCGATTGGGCAGAGTGATCGGCGCCTCGCGAGCTGGAAGTGACAACAGCTCAGGTTGAACAGGCTGCTGTTCAGAGTACTGTTGGAGCCGCGACGTTGACCAACGGTCGGGAGTGGTTGGGCCGGGAGTTGGGCACAGGGTTGGGCAAGACAGGATGTCATGCGGGTTGGCAATGACCGTTGGCGGTGCGCCCCTGCTGAGGGACCAGGGGAGCGCACAATGGCGCACACGTGTGAGGGCGGAGCGGGGTGACGACCAGAGGCCAGGAATAGAACAAACGAGGCAGTAATGACATGCGTGCGGTCATTTGGAGACGTTGGTGACCCCTATGTGAATTGAGCGACGGCGGAGTGACAGACTGACAGTTGGGTGGCGTCGAGTTGGGACTGGCTCGCTGGCAGCCCGATCCCCGCCCGATGGCTCGTCACTGCGCCGCACTGCATGTGACACTGTGACAGCAGCTAGGTGTCGGGAAAGGCCGGGCAGTTCATTAGACTGGGACCATCACTTTGAAGAGGGCCCAGGGGGCAGCTGGGGGTCTGTGTTCGCAGGGGCCGTGTAGCGTAGTCCGGACGACGACGGGGAATGCAGCTGAACGCGTCGATGTAGCCGCTGCCGCAATGCAAGAGAAGAAGGCGGGGTGCCAGCAATCATCGCGTGTGGCGGGCAGGCGGCTACCACTCGGCCCTTTTCCCTTGGGCCGCCTGAGTCCCCACCGAAATTGATTTTTATGTGGTCTATGGCTCATATAAGAGTCCCTGGATGGGGCCGGGCCGCACTCTGGTGACCGACGAGCACCAAATGTCGCGAGACATGCCGACCTGCCGACCTCCACCCCCAGGCCCAAAATGACCTCGATTTAGCTGCAGTGTCTAGTAAGAAGGTTTATGAACGCGGTTGGAGGCTCTAGGTCGCCGCAAGGCCCGAGCTCAGGCGGTCAACTGATGGCGATTCAACCTGTTTGTCGAGCTGCGACCATCTTCCCGCACCAAACTCAGCTCAAACATTGCCTTTTGTGTTCAGTAGATAAAGTATGGAACGGCGAGCATCAGCTCGGCGGTCGGGGTCGACCGACCCCGTCCGTCGGGGACCGTGCCAAACACACCCCTCCCGCGGCAGGCGCGGTGCGGCAGCTAGGACACCCTCGTCCAGAGTATGTTCTAGGGGTGCCCCGGCCTGCTGAAAATGGCCTGTCCGGGGACTCAGCCCCGGCCGGGAGTGGTACCCGCCTGGTGGCGGGTACACCCGGACTGGACAACGGGATGTAGGTACCTTGTGCCACATGACAGATCCTCCCTACAGTGCCTTGCACCTTCTTTCACACCGGAAGGCGGCCATGAGCTGTTTGCGGTGGAGAGGGCGGGGTTATTATAGACAACCCCGGTGGAGAGGGCGGGGGGGCGGGGGAAGGCGGGGCGATGGGCGGCAATGTGCCCGCCCATGGCCAAAATGGACGTGCTGCCATGCTCGACAAGCCGACGTCCTCGCGGCTGGCCACAGGTTTCATAGTCACTCACACTAGCTACTCACCATGCGCCGACGCCGCTTCCTCGTCAACGACACGTGAATCCCAAATCCCGTTAGCCGAAGCCCTTTTGGGTCAAGCCATGAAGCGCCGAGCAGCAGCCTTGCTGCTTATCCTGCAGCTCACAGCGGTGCTGGGGCAGGAGCCTGTGGCGAGCTGCATAAACACAGTGGGCGCTAAACTCGTGTGGAACGTCGCCTGGGCCTCAAACAACTGCACATCGGCCACTATCTTCAACGTGACGACTGGAGACGAGCTCTGGCACCAGACAGATGATTTAGTATGGCTGCCTGAGCCGGGCCAGCGGCATCTCTACGCAGTCAGCCGGTGAGCTGGCGCTGGGGCAGCAGCATTTCAAACAACAACTTCGCGCTGCCTCGTTCCTCAACGAAACCCGTTCGGGCGACCGATCCCCGTATGCGTGCCGGCCCGCCTGACCGCCGGCCCCCTCTCGCCGCCCCACCGTGTCGAGCTCCCCCCTCGTCTTGCCCGCCCCGCTCGCCCCCGCAGGCGAGGCCACTCCCTGGTCGCTCACTCCATCGTAACGGGGAAGCTCAAGTGGTCGTTCCCGCGCGCCTCGGGTCTCTTCCACCGCTCCGACCACCTGCCCCTCCCCAAGGATGCCACCTTCGCGCTGCCCCTGGAGACGCCCTCGCCCGCGGGCGTTCCCATGGTGGATTCCGCAGCTTCCCGCAGCTCCTCGGGATCCGCCGCACCTGGATCCAAGACCAGATCCGCGTTTGATCCCGTGCGGGGGCTGTGGAGCGGCGCGCAGCGCTCCCTACGGGGCCTGGCCGCCGCAGTGCCGCCCCCGGCGGGCGGGCCCAAGCCCCCGGCCGTAAACACGCCCTGGTTGGTCCTGGTCGCATCCCGAAACCCAGGCAAGTTTGAGGCAGGGCCATAAGAGGGACGGAGAGTCTACGGGGCTCAAGCCTTGTGCGCTTTTGGACTCGTGGTCTCGCCGGAACCGTTATTCGGCTGGAAGGTTCGGCTGGAAGGATTGGCTCCTAAACCCCCCGCCTCCCTCCCCCCTCCTCACCCCTCCCCCACCCCTCCCCCACCCCTTCCCCACCCTCCCTTCCCCGCCCCTCCACGCAGACAACCACCTCTTCGCCGTGTCCGAGTCCTCAGGCGACCTGGCCTGGCGCGCGGAGCTGCCCCCCGGCTCCGCCATCGCCGCCCTGGCGCTGCCCGATGAGCTGCCGGCGCTGGCGCTGCTGAGCGTGGCGGCGGCCCCCGCGGAGGAGCCGGGGCAGGGGGGGCCCTCGGGGTCGGTGGTGGCTCTGGACCTGGGGAGTGGGGCCACCAAGGTGAGGGGGGGTAGGGGGAAGGGGGGGGGGTAGGCTCGATGGGGCCACCATTGCAAGGGGTCGGTGGTGGCTCTGGACCTGGGGAGTGGGGCCACCAAGGTGAGGGGGGGTAGGGGGAAGGGGGGGGGGGGTAGGCTCGATGGGGCCACCATTGCAAGGGGTCGGTGGTGGCTCTGGACCTGGGGAGTGGGGCCACCAAGGTGAGGGGGGGGTAGGGGGAAGGGGGGGGGGGGGGGGGGGGGTTAGGCTCGATGGGGCCACCATTGCAAGGGGTCGGTGGTGGCTCTGGACCTGGGGAGTGGGGCCACCAAGGTGAGGGGGGGTAGGGGGAAGGGGGGGGTAGGCTCGATGGGGCCACCATTGCAAGGGGTCGGTGGTGGCGCTGGACCTGGGGAGTGGGGCCACCAAGGTATGGGGGGAAGGGGGGGATGCTGGTGGGGGTTCCAGTTGGCGGGGAAGGGGGGAGGGTTGTAGGCTCGATGGGGACCAGTGTTAAGGGGTCGGTGGTGACTCTGGTCTGGACCTGGGCAGTGGGGCCACCAAGTTAAGCACGGGTGTGTGTGTGGAGAGGGGTGTCCTGGTGGCGGTGGTTGGGAAGGGGACAGGGGGAGGGGGAGGAGGGGGAGGGAGGAAGCAGGGGTCGGGAATGGGTAAGGGGGGCAGGAGCGGCAGGAGGTGGGGCGACCCTGTTGGGGATGGGGCAGGGGGGCGCCCTGGTGGGAGGAGGGAGGCAGGGGACAGGGTTCGGTAAGCGGTCCCATTGGGGCCTCCAAGGTAGGGTTGCGTTAAGAGGGAGGAGAAAGGGAAAAGGGGACTGGGGGGGGGGGGGGGGGCAACTGGTGAGAGGAGGACAAGGAGGAGAAGGGACAGGGGGACAAGGGGGAGGGGCATCACCGAGTGAAAGCCAGACACCACGCGGGCCTGGCGTTGTCTGGGGACGCAGAGGTGCTTTCCTTGCAAATCACTAGTTTGCCTCAGTCTCTGCACGTGTGCCTCAGACCCGTGAAGTTGGGGAGACGTTGCTCTATGCCGGCGCTTCTGGCCCCGCAACAATTTGCCTCCCTGGGACCCCCCCCAAACCCCCCAACCCGCAGTGGCAGACGGGCGCCTTCCCCGGCGGAGCCCCCTCCCTGGCTCTGGCCACCACTGCGGCTGTCGTACTGCGGGGCCCGCCGGATGCGGATCTGGTTGCCCAGCTGTACGGCATCCACGCGGGTGGGTGGAAGGGCGAGATCTGGGGTGGCAGTGTCCGCTTGGCTGGGGCGCTTGGCAGGGCTGCCTGTGGCGGCCCTTGGGCTGGGGGCCTCGTAGGGTTTTAGGGTCATTGCGGCGGCCCTTGGGGTGGGGGCCTACCTTGGGGCAGCTGCTGGAGTGAGTTAAAGAAGGACGAGATGTGCGGACTGGGGCGCCGAAGGCTGCCGACAGCGACCGCCTTGAGACCGAGTCTTGCTGCCTCCCCTCGCGCTTGCCGTCATACGCCCCTCGCCTTGCGATCTCTGTCAACGGCTTGCTCTGAACCCCGTCCCGCCTCCTTCCGGCGTGTGCCCGCACAGAGACGGGCGCGCTGGTTTGGACCAAGTCCTGCAGCGGCGGCTGCGAGGTGATGCAGGTGGACGAGCGTACGGCAATCATTGCGTCATTCGGATTCAGCACCAGCGAACTGGAGGTGCGCGCGGCGGGGCGGGAGGAGGGCGGCACGGCGCAGCTGTGTGAAGGGCTGCTCTGTGTGCCAGGGAAGCGTAGGCGAGGCGAGTGACGTGACAGGGGTCAAGCGTAAAGCACTGTACTGAAGCCAGCGGACAAAATGAGAAAACAAACTTTGGTTAGCCCTGTAACGCCAACAAAGGCCAACATCCGCGCCACCGTTCCCATCCCTTAGCCGACTCCACCCTTGCCTGGCCGTATCCCTTGCCCCTCACCTCCCTCCTAGACCCTCTCACCCGCTTTTGCTGCCCCCTGTCCGGCCTTGTGCGTGCCCAGCGGCAACATGCTTTCCGCCCTCTCCCCTCCACTCGCCCCTCCCCTCCCTCCTTGCCCCCCTCCCCCCTCCTTCCTCCTTGCCGCTCACCTCCATCCTTGCCCCCCCCCTCCCCCCCCGCTCTCCCGCTTATCAGCTTCAAACACCCCCTCCCCCCCCCTGTCAGGCCGTGGACCTAGCCAGCGGCAAGGTGCTGTGGCGGGGCGTGGACTCCTCCACTGACCCGGGCCGCGGCTGCACCGCCCTCACAGTGGCACGGAAGCGCTTCTTCTTCGGCTGCCCCTGCGGAGACCCGGAGCAGGCGGCGGCGGCGGGGGAGGCGGAGGCAGAGGCGGCGGGGGAGGCGGAGGCAGAGGCGGCGGGGCCGGGCGGCGGAGCGGGGTCGGGAGCAGCGGCGGGGGATGTGGGGTCGGAGGACACGGCGTGGGTTGGCAAGGCGGCGGCAGCGATCGCGCTTGGAGGTCGTGCGAGCCTGCGCGGTACGGCATCGCCGTACGTGCGCGCACGCGTACGGCACCTCGGCGGCGGCCCGGGCGGCGTGTCGCCGCTGCGCTTCCCGCTGCGGTCCTCCGCCGAGTCTGCGCCCGCCCGCAACCCCGCGGCGGACCTTGCCGCCCTCCCCGCGGCAGCCGACGGCGGCGCTGACGCCAGCAGCAACAGCCGCAACCCCAGCCGCAGCAGCAGCGGCAGCGGTCACCCTGGCGGTGCCCTTACCCAGGGCCCCAGCGGCGTTGGCCGCAACCCCATCGGCGACCCCGGCGGCGGCGGAGGCCCCAGCGGCGCGGGCCGCAAGCCCGACGACCCCCCCGCCGCTGCGCCGCTGTGCGCTTATGCCGTGGGCACCGACACGGGGGAGGTGGCGTGGCGGTCCAAGCTGGGGGAGGACGGGGGCGGCGGCGGGGGAGGCGGGGGCTTCCCCGTGTCCGGGGGCGCCTCGGGGCTGGCACCGCTGGTGACGGCGGAGGCGGTGGTGTTCGCCACTGCGGGGGCGGTGCACGCTCTGGAGCGGGCGACCGGGAAGAGGTGGGTGGAGGCTGGAGGGTGTGGAGGGTGGTGGGCGGGGAGGGGTGCCCCTCCACGGCGGGAGCGGGTGGGCGGGAGCGGGCGGCTGGGAAGGGGCTGATGAATTTGGGTGGGGGGTGGGGGGGGGAGATTTGGGTGCGGTCACCAGCAGGTTCGGCGAAGGGGGGACAGGGGCGGCGTCTGCTCCTTCAGGAATGTCGGGTACCGTATTCGAACCCGTATTCGAACCGAGTCGCTGGACTGGGCCCATACATGCCTGGGGCGTCCCTCCGTCCGGCTGGGACGTGGCAGGGAGGCGCTCTGCCCAAGGGCATAGGGCTAGGTGGCGATGTCCCTTGAACCGGCGTGCGTGAGACCTCCCTCCGTCTTCCCCGCGCGCCCCCCCGCCGGGCCTGAGCCCTCCCTCCGTGTGCCCCCCGGCACAGAATCTGGACCTTCCCGCTGCCCCCCGGGGTCCCCCTCAAGGTGAGGCTAGACCAAGCCTGCTGAGCTTGGGAAGGGTGAAGCGGGAAAGGAGGAAAGGGCGGTTGGCTCGGGAAGACCGGGTCGTCCACGGGCGGACATGCGGGCCGGAGGTCGTACTCAGAAACCCTGGTCGTCAGCTTCATGTCTGAAACACTAGATCTTGGGCTCAAGAGGCTCTGCCCTGGGTGCTGCCGCCTTGTCGGAACCTGATTGCGATTGCCGGATCCCAGTTTTCCCTCAACTGCTGAATCCTGCTTTAAGGGCCTCGAGACCAGTGTTCCCGCGTGCGGTGCACTCACGTTGCATTTCCTTTCCCGCCTGACAATGTTTCCGATCCCTCCCCGTGCGTCTAGCCATGGGACTTTGTGGACGAGGCGTCTGGCATGGTCGTCGTACGGTCCTCAGGCGCGCCCCCAGACGATTCGTACTTGTACGGCATCGATCTCGTCAAGGGCAGCCTGGCGGTCAACCGCTCGCTGCCGCCGTCGTACGGCCCGGGCCCGGGGCGGGCGATGCTGCCGTACGACATACGCGAGGGTGTGGTGTACGTCGACTCGTGCTCCGGGCAACGCTGCTGTTTGACTGGCGTCGACCTTCTGAATCCAGAATCCAATGACTATGAGCATGATCCGGATTACGCCGAGCGGCCGGGCTCGGCTGCTGCTGCGATGCTTGGCGGCACTGATACGAGACGACAGCGCAGCGATGATAACGTGCCATTATCTTCCGGGTCCGATTATAAAGACTATGACTCGGGGCGAGGTGGCGACGGCCTCGGCCCCGGGCGCAGCTTCCAGTTTTGCTTTGACGTGGAGCACGCATGCAGGTGTGCGGGGCGCCGTCTTTAGGGTGGGGTGGGTGGGGGGGAAGGGGTAGCGGACTCGACAATCGAGGCGGGCGTGCTGCGTCTGACGCTCCCGTGGGATCCGCACGGGCTGTCTTGGAGCGAGCCCGTCCTCTCTCACCCGCGAAACCTGCCAGCCACGCCCGGTCCGTGGGCACTGACATTGTCTTTGCGCTTCTGCTGGCTCCCCCTGACCTTCCCCTTCCCGACCCGCTCCCCCCCCCCCTCCCACCCTCTCTCCCTGTAGGGCCAGCCACGCGCGGTCCGTGGGCACCGACATCGTCTTCGTGCTGCTGCTGGCTCAGCTGGCGGTGGTGGTGGCGGGGTTCGGGTCGGTGGTAGCGTGGCGCATGTTCTGCCGGCACCGCTACGCGCCGTACACGCGGCTGTCGGCGCTGCCGGTGGCGGAGGTGGCGGCGCACGACGTGGGGAGCGAGGAGGGGGACGAGGCGGACTCGGAGGAGGATGGGGGTGGTGGGGGTGGTGGGGGTGCGGGTGGGCGGGGCGGGAGGGTGCGGCTGATGATGGACGCGGAGGCAGGGGTGGCGGTGCGGGTGGTGGATGTGGGGGGCGGCGCCGGAGCAGGGGCCGGAGCCGGAGCCGGAGCGGGGTTAGTTAATGGGAACGGTGCACAGCAGCAGCAGCAGCAGCAGGCGGCAGCGGCGGGGCAGCAGAACGGGGTGGCTGCAGCGCTGCCTGTGCAGCCGGAGCTATTTGCGCGGGTGAGGAGGGTGGGCGGGCGCTGATGAATGACGCTGAAGTTATGTCGAAAGCCCACCTCCGGTGGCGAGCTAGGCGAGCAAGGGCATGGGGTTGTCTGTGAACAATGCTAGATACGCACGGTAGACCGAACTGATCTGGCGGCCTTTCATCTGGCTCACGTTTCGCGGAGGGCTGTAAGAAAGGCCGGTGCCTGCATGCGTGTGCACCCACACATGCACAACGAGCCCCCACGATAGCAAATATGGAGCGAGAGCAGTACGTAGATGCAGGAATGAAGGAGGTTGCCGTGCGTGGGTGGGTAAGGAGGTCAGGAACTTTTGTGGCATGGGGTGCGAAGCTTTTGTCCCCCCCCCCCGCGCCCCCCCCTGGTTTGAGGCTGCAAAGGGACGCCCGCTTTATTTCGCACTTTTGCCACTGGCCAGGGCCTAAAAGTGCCTGGCCCTCCGCACTTCGGCCAACAGAAGATAGCATCCCTGGACGGGGGGTGTGTGGAGGTGGGGGGGTGGAGGTGGGGGGGGGTTGGGGGTGGCGCGGGAGGTGACCGGTTTGCTTGCAGGGTTGAGGAGGGGGGGCGGGCGCCGATGAATGACGCGGAAGACTGATCCAAAAGTGAGGGCACTGGAGGGCTGTGAACAGAGGAGCTGAGCGGAATGGACAGTTTGGCCATTCTCGATGACTGCTTTGTGGGCGCTTTGGACACTGCCGCGTGTGTGCTCGTAGTGCTCGCACTGGGATTGGGAAGCGTGTGCATGCGTGCACGCCTGGGGACATGAAGAGGCGGTCCAGACACCGCCCCAAAGAGCTGCATATGGACAAAGTACCCGTGACCAGGAGAAGCCTCTACGTAGTGAACAAGGCTAGTGCACCAGTTCATACATCGCATCTATGTATGCCAAGTAACTCCAACTCCTTCGCTCAAGCTTTGCGAAGGCTGTCCTGAAGCATATCGTGTCCAAAGGCTAGAGTCGTCGCAGCCATCGGTTCGGAGGACGTCGTCTGCTGGCACAAAATAAACGCACATTCGTAGATGGTGCCACCGCGCAAGCCTGCCTCATGGCCGCAACGGACACTGCTGCTGCTGGCAACATACACATTTATGATGTTAATCTGCCCAGACGGTGAGCGTTGGCGGAGTTCGCGGCGGACTTATGTGTGCGACGTCGGGCGACGTCGGGCTGAAATCCCGCCGTAGTTCGCCTCCGTCCGCCGGAGTCCCAGCGAGTGTGGGAGCGGTCTTGTGATGCACTCGATAGTCGCTAGCATTCTTGCTTACCAGTGCTCTCGAACTAGACAGGCCTAGGTCGCTTAGGTACTTAGGTCGCTTACGTACTTAGGTCGCTTAGGTATGCGAACTTGACTGATGAGGCAGTCCCCGGACATCGGCCTTTTTCAGCCGGCCGGGGCACCCCTAGGAGATAATCGTCCGAGGCTGAGCTCATAGCGCAACCAAGTGTAGTATCGGTATAACCGGTTAGCCGCGAGCGCAGGCTCGGACGAGGATGTCCTAGCTGCCGTACCACGCCTGCCGTACGACGGGTGTGCATGCAGCACTTCAGATATTCCCTCCAGCCAGTGTTGCTATCTTCCGTGGCGAAGGGTTCTGAAATCCCAGAACTTTCCTGGCCGACTGGCTGTGGCTGACAAAACTTTTGCGCCGCTAGCGGTCAAAGTATTACGGCCAGAACACCTTCCTGAGAGTTTCGATGCAGCGGAGGTGGGGCCCTGCTCACACGCACCTGCGTGACGTGACCCGCCCGTTCCCCCCTGCACCCGTTCACCTCAGCTGGAGGATACTCAGGACGCCCTGAATGAACTTCTATCCCCGCGAAAGTTCTGGTCGGCCCAACTTGCATCCCCGCTAGGCACTCGGCCCCGGCACTTGCATCCCGGCCCCCGTGAACTTGCATCCCGGCTAGGCACTCGGCCCCGGCACTTGCATCCCGTACATCCTGGCCCTCGTGAACTTGCATCCCGGCTAGGCACTCGGCCCCAGCACTTCCCTCCGCCCCCTTTCCCCTTCCCGCTCCCGCCCACGCTTTACGCTCAGGCTGATTGGCGTTTCTCTTGTTTGCTTAAGTAACACGCCGACCAAACACCGTGCCGACGTACACCACCAGGGTCACTGCGTAGTGCTGCAATGCGCCACCGAGTTTGGGAGTCTATAGCCCGCGACAACCGCGCTGGGGCGGAGGCAGGCTAAACAAGCAGCAACCAGCTGCGATCGCTCCTGTGGCCAGACTGCGATTCTCCGACCTCTTTGGCCACAGCGATGGGTAGATAGTACCAGGGAACCTTCGTTGGTCCGCTAGGCGGCTCCGGGGCTGTAATCAATAGAAGCTTGACCGCGAACCAATGGTTCGCCCACAGCCAAAAGTCAACCAGGCGCGTTCAGCGGGCTCGGCTACCACCTGCGACCACCGGGCTATCGCAGAGAACGCCGGAGAGCACGGAGATAGATCACAAGAGGCCGGACTTGCACGTTGCACGCCGTCGAACTTTCTGCGCCGGGGCTTGTGGGCTGGATCAGACAGCGTACCCATCAGACCACAAGGCTACATACCGTAAGGAATGCAGACTATGGAAATGGGCGCGGCGTACACGCGTGTATGGCGCGTGTCGTTTGCACTAACGCCATGGGCCGGAAGGGGCCGGAGGGGAAAGGGCGGGGAGGGGGCTCGGGGGCCCGGGGGCCCAGGGCTGGGAGGGGGGAAACGGGGTAAGGCTATGGAGAGCGTTTTGGCACGCCCTTGCGAACCTGCATCCCGCCGGCCCCCAACCTGCATCTCAGCTGCAGAGTTTGCCTCCGCAGTCGCATCCCGCCGGTCCCCAACCTGCATCCCCGCTGCCAGGCTTGCCCCCGCAGTCGCATCCCGCCGGCCCCCAACCTGCATCCCCGCTGCCAGGCTTGCCCCTCAAGCTGCATCCCGCCGGCCCCCAAAGTGTATCCGGGATACGACTACGCCCCCGAAGCTGCAGCCCGCAGGCTCTCGTATCGTATCCCCCGACCAGTCCTTAGTCCTATCCCACGTTGTGAGTACCCTCCGCCTCAGCTGCCTACCCCTGGCAGGCCCTGGCTTGGCCTCCTACACCCCGCAGATAGAGCATCCGACACTGCCAAGGCAGGGGGAAGGAGAAACGGGCGACGAGGGTACGCGAAAAGCAAGACAGGGGCGCGGCCCTGGGCCAGAACGTTCGGGCCTTGCGGAGGAAAAATGTTCCATGGCGGGCAGAACTTTTGCGTCATTTCAGCGGATAAGCTACATTCTGCCAGAACTTTCCGGTGGTAACGGCCGAATGTTCTAACGTCCATCCGTAGTTGTCACTTTGTAACATGATAGCAACACTGCCTCCAGCCCCCTCTCCCCCACGCACCCCGCGCGCCGAGCTACCCCACCCGAGTAGCGGTGGCGGCGGCAAGGCGGGGGGCAGGAGTGGCGGAGGCGGGGACAAGGGCGCTAATAAGGGCGCCTAGGATCAGGGAGGTGTCGGTGCGCGCAGGATAACCGCAGGTCAAGACAACGACCCGCTAGACCTGCTACACCCACAAGCAGCCTCTTGCCCCGCCTGCATTACCTGCATGCGCGCGTCCGACTGCGTGCGGCCTGCCTTACCACTCCTGCGCACTATGTACACTATGCGCACCACTAGATAGCACCACCGAGACCCCTGCCGACACAACATGATACACAGGACGACGACTGTACAGCCGATTGCCTAGATTGCCTTCCCGCGCGCGTCCTTGCAAGCCTGTGCTCGCTCCACCCTCTTTCACCGTGCTCTGCCGGGGGTCTGAGCGGGTGGTACCTCGCCCTGGGTCGCGGGAAGGCGGGGCAGGGCGGTAGGTGCAGGATGAAGCGACAGGACCAGTGCCTGAGTAGCCTGAGTCCGCTCAACCAGTGCTCTGCCGCCCCAACCACGCACTTGATTGACAGGGCCATACATGCTCCGTCATTTGCGCCGTGCTCGACGGTCTGAGCATACTGGGGCCCCAACCTAGGCGCACAGGGCCCCTGTGCATGCGCAAGACTACTAGGACCCGCCGGGCGCTCCCGCTCTTCACGCACGCACACTACGCACACCCCTCGATCGACACGCTCACCCGCCCCTAGACAGACTGGTAGACTAGCTTCGGGTATGTACGTAGGAGCTGTACGGCGCGTTGCTTGGGCTATCCCGTGAAGGCGGCCCTTAAGCCCGCATCATGCTTGTCTGCGCATATCACCGTCCACCTTGACCGCGCTAGCTGTTCTATCTGTCCCCTGAGCGTGACAGTAGTGTAGCCCCCACCCACCCGCACATATATAACCCTACCCATCAAGCTAGTTATCTAGCTCGCATCACGCGTGACCCATACATGCATGTTCCTTGGTTGCCCACTACTGGTACGCAGGAAGCTTTTCAGCGTCGCAGCCGCCCAGGCCACCGCCGTTGCCGCCTGTGCCGCCTGCGCCCCCCGCTGAAGGTAGGTATGTTTGACTTGCTAGGTATTCATCCGACCTACCTGGCTCATAATTGTCGTCAATAAGTATCTACACCTTGCTTCCTTTTTGTTCTTCCTTGTGCCCTGACTGTTGCACTGGCCATCTTTCGATCGTTGGTGCTATTGGTGCACTCCTTCAACACAACGTCATCATCTATCTATGACACGCACGCCACAGCTAGGTATCAGTTGGTTTCAAGCTCAAGCTTCCCAGCGGACACGGTCGACTGCACGTGGTCTGCAAGAAACGGCCTCCTTGACCTTAGTCTCAAGTCATATATGGACACCATCCCCCTGCCGTCGGATCCATGTTCATGTATGTGCGCTCATAATCGCTGATAAAGCAGAAAGCCTTGCATGCATATGGCTTTCGCATGCACTTCGTAAGCGTTGAGGCTAGGACACTGTGATGTGATGGCTGTGAGATTGACACATCGATTTGCCTCGTCCCCATCGACCCCATCCCTCGCTCGCTTGCTGTCGATGCTTAGATCTTGGCTACCCAGGCATACGCCCCGCTAGTAAGTGGGGAGCGAGCGAGGGTACAAGTTATGGCTGCCAACGTGCCAATCAATCGCACAGTAGAATGTAGCATATGTAGCAGCTGCTACATTACGCATCCGACAGGGTCAGCGGCAAGAGCCACCTCATGACGAACGCACTTGGGCGCCAGGGGCCGTGCCTAGAATGGATAACTCTTGGCGGGTTTGCTGATAATTATGGTAGAGATCAACTTTCCTGTGCAGATCAATGCGCGCTTGAGTGACATGTAAAGGGATCCGCACCCAGCCCTTATTCCTTTAAGGCCCACGCTGCATTATTGCAGACCAGAGGCTGCAATTCCGCATCTGGCAAGCTTTCAGAGGGCCCAATGGACTACAACTGGAGACCTTGAGCACAAGTACTACAGGTTCCTGGAGCTATACTACTCACATTGGCTTGAAGGCGAGACACTTGCTACACTTGCTTGAAGTCTGCACTATGTGCTAGCATACAGAACACTTTGAACGTGTCTGACCTCCTGCTACTCCTGCCTGCCTTCCATCGGGCAGAATGTTTCACTTACTGGAATCAGGTGCGCACCATCACACTCCCCACTGACGCCCACTGCATACACTGCATACGTGATGATAAGTGATGATTCACCCAACTGGTACCCGGGTGGCTTCTGCTGCAGCGCTGCAAGACTACTCATCAAACCGAGTGGGGTGATGACTATTGCCGTCGGTAGGGTTGGATGCACGTGATGATAAGTGTATGAAGTAATTGCTTTTATCATCGCACCTTTTCGATGCCCATAGGAGAAGCGTCAATGCCACAGAGCCAATACAAGGTACTGACCCTACGCCTGGCTGGTCCGCCCTTTGTTTCCTGGCGGCTTCATACGTCATTGCTTGCACAGTGGCCCACGACGCTGGGTTTGGGTTTGTGCACAGGAGGTATGGCGGAGTGACACAGCTGAAATAACCACTGGCGGCCAGGGATCATTTTTTCTCAGCCGATGCTATTGGAACGCTGGCATCGAAAAAGGGCCTTTCCGTCTGGTAAGGCTCACAGCAGTTGAAGCAGAGGAACTTTGCTTGATTGTGTGCGTGCGAAGTGATCTGTTGAGATGCATACAAACCCCTATCTGCCCACCAGATCCTTACTCCGAGCAGAAGTTTGAGACTCATCAACCGGTAAGCCCAACGTACGAACTATTGTTCTAGGAGGCTTTGCTGGCGCCTGCGGTTCGGATAACCAATGCCCCCGACCCCCAGGTATGGCCAGCTGGTATGGTCTGAACGCGGTGGGTTGGCTTACCTGCAATAACTACAGGCACATCAGACCAGCCAATGTAGCAAGTTTCGTTGCTTGACGGTTGTCACGCTCCACCAACAGACCGCTGCAGGGACACTCCACCTTGTAAGTTGCTGCTGACATAGGTGCATGCATGCCTGTGTATGATGCATAAAATAGATAATAAGCAAAAAAAACAGCCCGCACTGGTTCTACGGGAGGGGCCCCGTCCAGGTAACCTAAACTCGTGGGCATTGATTGCTTCCCGGTGAATGTTGGTTCACGTATGTATGTGCAGTGCCACCTTCGCCACCATCGCCTCCTATTATGGGTAGGCGTGTGTGAAGCCATGCATCGTTTGCCTGTTCCGCGTGCGCAAGGACGCTATCTGTTTTGGTGACTTCTCCACGTACTCCAAGCTGTCTGCTGAGCATAACTGACTACTCATGCAGGAGCTGGATTTTTGACCATCGGTGACGGGAAGGTTTGCTCAGATGACCCGACCAGTGCATGCCTTGGAGTCCCATGTGGTATCTTTATTGACGTTCCTTGGTGCAACCGTAAGCCTCACTGCATATGTACGCCTGCTAGGCATGGATGGATGGATTTTAGCACCCTCAAGCAAGCAACTGTCTCCCCTTGAATGCCCACTGACGCGCTGTTTAAGCTACTGCCGCCACTCCTCGCCGGGTTATTCAACACCTACAGTTTATGTAAATTTGCACCCGGATCTGTTTATGCTCATGCAGGCACATGGTCCGCCCCGACTAGGTCCCACTTTATTGCTTTCAACCTGTCTACCGGGAATCTTGGTTGGTACAAGTGCGCAGGGGCGACCTTGGGGCCCAGCTGCACTTCCCCCGCCTTACATTGGTCCACAGCACTGGCCCCCGGTGTAACCAACATCTCTCTGCGACTCGTCTCAGATGGATCGTTTGGGTAAGTTGTGTAGATTCTTTAGGTAGCTGTTGACCGCACAATAATGGCTTGAAAGCCTTCAACTTACTTACCGACGCTGCTTGCTTTACGATCCTTATTTGCTGACAGGCTCTGGGGCAACGATCCTGCTGCTGGTGGTAGCTACGGTCAGCTGGCTACATCAACAAACCTCAGCTTGTCAGTTGGCAGCTCCTACGTGTACCCCGCCAACACAGGCTCTTCCCAGGCCCCTTACACCCTGCGCCTCTACACGGACCTTGTTCCTTCGCTCAACAGCAGCCAGATGGAGCAGGTCCCACGTATGGTGCTTGTCGGCCGGACCGGCTTACCAGCTTGGTCGGCAACTGACCGTAAGTTGTGGCGGAACGTCCGCACGCACGGATGTTTATCATGTTTGAGTTTCATTCCGCACAATGCCATATTGGAAACCCAGCCACTTGTAGGTGGCGCATACAAAGTAAGCCAAGGGAATCCTGACTATGTATCCTAAAGCTCTTATATATTTATGGCCACGTGCAGTGGGGAGCGGCTTCATCAGGACTCGGAGCTCTGGTGGCGACTGCCTCCCTGGTGTCGTGAGTGCCACGGAGGGCTGCATGGCTCGATGCGCGCTCTACCAGCCAGCTGCTGGAGGCTCTGGCCAGGACGGCTTTTGCAACAGTGAGTTGCTCATGAGTAGAATCGATTATAATCAGCTTGTATAGTCAATGCGTGCTTCCACGCACGCACTCTATCTTGTGGTCTCACCAAATGATATACTTTTCACGCTTCGGCCCCGCCCCCACAGCCGTTCGCTCTCCCAACGCAAGGATCTCATTCATGCTACAGCAATCCGATGGCAACCTCGTGCTGGCCGACCGGGAGAAGCCAAAAACGTATTGGTGTGTGTCACAAGAAAGGATAGATGGCTGCATGGATTCCTGGCCGAGGATACCTGGCTGATCTGGCCAGCAGATTGAGAAATGAAGCAAGTAATAGATTTAGGCCATGAGAATGTGTGGTTTATACGCGCAGGGCGTCCGGCACCTCGATGAAGAACGCAACGAACCACGTGATGGTCATCACATCAAACGGCACATGGGTACTGTACGGCAGTGGACCGAACGTGACATTTAGAGAGCGCGCAAACTCCCTGACCAATCCCGCCACCGCCTGGATCGGCAAACAACGGTCCTTCCCGATGAACGGAGGACCGAAAAACAGGCCGTACCACATGGTGCGTGCGTGGGTGCATGATGATGAGTTGCAAGACAGGTTTAAGCCAAAAAGCACCCATCACTTCTAGGTACCATGCATGCCCACAACATGGCTCCTTGATGATCAACCCTCTTGAGTGCCACTGTCACTCCAACTGCGCTCTGGCAGGTTGTGCACGATGAGGGCGGCTGGGCCGAGATTGTAAACTTGTACGGCATCCCCACATGGTGGACAATTCCAGGTGTGTCGCTTTGCATCCCCAGACCCGCTTGTGGACCATCAAGGCGCCTGAATTAATAGTGCCTCATTTGCTGTACCGCAGAGTCTCCTCTCACAATCGAAGCAAACCAGACGTGCAGCCCTGTCCGGGAGCAGGGCTGCCGCTTCCACTGCGGCCTCTACCAGGGCGTGGGCGGGGACCAAGAGGACGGGTGCAATTATTGGTGGTCGCCCACCCGCACACACGCCTTGGTCCTGGGCGGGGACGGATTGCTTGGTCTGTACCGGTCGGCAGACATCAGCGATAACAACTTCAGGGCCATTCTTCCCCTGTGGGCGGCCGGGATGAGACTCAACGGCGCCAGCAACTTCTCATTTGTGCTTGAGCAAAACGGCACGTGGACGCTTCGTGGCGCTGGCAATGGTGTGCCGTACGGTGTGCAGGCCATGTCAGCAGATGTGTCCACCGTGGGTTCGGCGCTGGCTTTTCCGGAGCACGCCGGCGCTGGCCTTGGCCCCTTCTCTCTGTTCGTGCTGGATACCGGAGTGCTTGAGCTGCGTAACATCCTGGGGAACGTGACCTGGAGGACCGTTCCAGGTAGCTGGGGTCATGGACATTGCACTTGTGCCTCAACATGCTAGTGGTCAATGATTAAACAGACGAAATCATGTCTCCCCGATCGACGCTGTTGCTGCAATACATGTTCTTTGTGCCGTAGCTCCTCCACGGCCGCCGTCTCCTCCAAAACCGCCTCGACCTCGTGAGTTTACGGGGGTCAGTGGCCTTTAAAGGGAGCTAAACATGCAGGCTTCTTTAATATCCCAATTCTACACTATTAGGGTTTAGGGTTACCCTAAACCTAGCATTCTTCTAGCAGATGTATCATGCTCGTCAGTGCACATGTATATTTATATTTGGCTCTTGTGCGCCTTTTGCTTGCTGCAGCCCCCCCACTACCGCCAACGCCGCCAACGCCGATACCCCCTAGCCCCCTGCCCCCCCTTCCACCCAGACCCCCGCCACGCCCCCCCAGCCCTCCCAGCCCTCCTAGCCCTCCCAGCCCCCCCCGACCACCCAGCCCCCGACCACGCCCTCCCTCGCCGTCGCCACGCCCCCCCAGCCCTCCAAGTCCTCCTAAACCCCCCCGCCCTCCTAGTCCTCCCAGCCCCCGACCACGCCCTCCCAGCCCCAGCCCACCTCCCAGCCCCCGACCACGCCCTCCAAGCCCCCGGCCACCTCCCAACCCCAGCCCCCTACCTCCACGCCCCCGGCCACCTCCCAGCCCCAGACCACGCCCTCCAAGCCCCCGGCCACCTCCCAACCCCAGCCCCCTACCTCCACGCCCCCGGCCACCTCCCAGCCCCCGACCACGCCCTCCAAGCCCCCGGCCACCTCCCAACCCCAGCCCCCTACCTCCACGCCCCCGGCCACCTCCCAGCCCCAGACCACGCCCTCCAAGCCCCCGGCCACCTCCCAACCCCAGCCCCCTACCTCCACGCCCCCGGCCACCTCCCAGCCCCAGACCACGCCCTCCAAGCCCCCGGCCACCTCCCAACCCCAGCCCCCTCCCTCCCAGCCCCAGGCCACCTCCCAGCCCCCGACTCCTCCCTCCCAGCCCCCGGCCACCTCCCAACCCCCGACCCCTCTCTCCAAGCCCCCCGCCACGCCCTTTAAGCCCTCCCATCCGGCCTAGACCGCCCAGCCCGCCCAGCCCCCGACCACCCAGCCCCCCCCGACCACCCAGCCCCCGACCACGCCCTCCCTCGCCGCCACCACGCCCCCCCAGACCCCCAAGTCCTCCTGAACCCCCCCGCCCTCCTAGTCCTCCCAGCCCCCGACCCCTCCCTCCCAGCCCCCGGCCACATCCCAGTCCCCGACCACGCCCTCCGAGCCCAATCCAGGGTAAGCCGGCACTTGAGGGCTTTCTTGTCACGATCAGTGCTTCGTCTTCTGCAAACGTGGCGTGTTGAACAAGCGGGTGCAGACAGTGCTGATTACAAGAGAGAATCGTTGTCAGACCACCCCGTCTTGGGTGTTTCAATGTCTTGAAGCCCTAACATGGGTTGAGCCCTGAAATGCCGTGGGTAGCAAGCGGGACACGCGTGGAGACACGCGTGGAGACACGGTGCAAAGCGTGGGGCGCTTGCAGCGCACTCTGCACAAAACTTGGGGGGTACTGGGGGCAGCCGGGCGAATTGTCCGGGGGTGGAAGTTGCGTGATGAAACACACCGCCATACATAAAAGTGTTGCGACTACTTCTTGATCTTTTCGATCCAGAAAGCAACGCCACCGGTGCACCGGTACTGTGCATGCATGGCAAATAAAGCCCCCGCCAGCCAATCCTTGCGCACATAGCTTATTAGAGGCTGGCGTTGTTTTGTTGCCTTCATCCTGCAGTGAAAGGGGTGAGCTGTGGGGCTCGGGCTATGAGTGCGAATGAAGTGGTCCGACTGCCTTCTCAACATGCTGAGTTCTTTCGCGCCAGGCCGATACGTTACCCAGGCCTCAACGACATCGTGTAGCAGGAATAGCTTGTGGCGTCGAGCCGGGCACGAGGGAGGCGTGCGTTTTTGCGAGTTTGCATGCTCCATGACACCCCGCCCGCCGCCCTACCTGTGACGTACGGTGCCAATCCTCCAGCCCCAGTCCAGGGAGTGAGGACTCCACAGCGTACTTGTTAAGTGAAGATGATGCCACGATTACTGATAAGGACGACATACACAGAAGAAGCAGTAGAAGAGGGAGATGAAGGCCTGTCCTGTCACTGTGTCCGGTCCGGCAGCCTGGCTGCTAACACGTTACTCCGTTGTGTCCGCGCTTTTGGTCCCTTTGTATGCTGCACGCAGGTGGTGCCAGCTGCTTCCGCGCCGCCTCATCCGACTGGTGCACGCACGCCGGCTCCACTTTCTTCAACGCCACGGACTGCGGTGACGACGGGCCGGGCTCCACGGACCTGGCGTGTGTGGACTGGTTTGGCGGGCGCTGGGTGATGCTGTCGAGCCAGGGCTGTGTGTCGAGGGGTGGCTTTGGGGACCTGCGCTACGGTGTGCAGACCCCCGCCAACGTCAGCTGGTGCCCCGCCGTCTTCACCGCGCCGCGAGGTGAGGAGACGCAGCAAAGAACAAAGGGCCAATCAACATTAAGGGGAGAAGCACAGCTTGCAGATAGAGGACTCCACCTCTTGTTTCCTGTCGATGACTGCGGACCCAACCCTGTAACACCGCCTGTTCCCTTAACCCCACTCAGGCTACCCCTCTCCAAGCCCCCCGCCACGCCCTCTAAGCCCTCCCAGCCCGCCCAGCCCCCGACCACCCAGCCCTCGCAGCCCTCCCAGCCCCCCCCGACCACCCAGCCCCCGACCACGCCCTCCCTTGCCGCCACCACGACCCCCCAGCCCAAATCCTCCTAAGCCCCCCCGCCCTCCTAGTCCTCCCAGCCCCCGGCCACCTCCAAGCCCCCGACCACGCCCTCCGAGCCCAATCCAGGGTAAGCCGGCACTTGAGGGCTTTCTTGTCACGATCAGTGCTTCGTCTTCTGCAAACGTGGCGTGTTGAACAAGCGGGTGCAGACAGTGCTAATTACAAGAGAGAATCGTTGTCAGACCACCCCGTCTTGGGTGTTTCAATGTCTTGAAGCCCTAACATGGGTTGAGCCCTGAAATGCCGTGGGTAGCAAGCGGGACACGCGTGGAGACACGCGTGGAGACACGGTGCAAAGCGTGGGGCGCTTGCAGCGCACTCTGCACAAAACTTGGGGGGTACTGGGGGCAGCCGGGCGAATTGTCCGGGGGTGGAAGTTGCGTGATGAAACACACCGCCATACATAAAAGTGTTGCGACTACTTCTTGATCTTTTCGATCCAGAAAGCAACGCCACCGGTGCACCGGTACTGTGCATGCATGGCAAATAAAGCCCCCGCCAGCCAATCCTTGCGCACATAGCTTATTAGAGGCTGGCGTTGTTTTGTTGCCTTCATCCTGCAGTGAAAGGGGTGAGCTGTGGGGCTCGGGCTATGAGTGCGAATGAAGTGGTCCGACTGCCTTCTCAACATGCTGAGTTCTTTCGCGCCAGGCCGATACGTTACCCAGGCCTCAACGACATCGTGTAGCAGGAATAGCTTGTGGCGTCGAGCCGGGCACGAGGGAGGCGTGCGTTTTTGCGAGTTTGCATGCTCCATGACACCCCGCCCGCCGCCCTACCTGTGACGTACGGTGCCAATCCTCCAGCCCCAGTCCAGGGAGTGAGGACTCCACAGCGTACTTGTTAAGTGAAGATGATGCCACGATTACTGATAAGGACGACATACACAGAAGAAGCAGTAGAAGAGGGAGATGAAGGCCTGTCCTGTCACTGTGTCCGGTCCGGCAGCCTGGCTGCTAACACGTTACTCCGTTGTGTCCGCGCTTTTGGTCCCTTTGTATGCTGCACGCAGGTGCTGCCAGCTGCTTCCGCGCCGCCTCATCCGACTGGTGCACGCACGCCGGCTCCACTTTCTTCAACGCCACGGACTGCGGTGACGACGGGCCGGGCTCCACGGACCTGGCGTGTGTGGACTGGTTTGGCGGGCGCTGGGTGATGCTGTCGAGCCAGGGCTGCGTGTCGAGGGGTGGCTTTGGGGACCTGCGCTACGGTGTGCAGACCCCCGCCAACGTCAGCTGGTGCCCCGCCGTCTTCAACACGTGGGCAGGTGAGGAGACGCAGTAACGAACGACGGGGCAACATAATGGGCAGAAGCACAGCAGAGGACTCCACCTCTTGTTTCCTGTCGACGACTGCGGACCCAACCCTGCAACACCGCCTGTTCCCTTAACCCCACGCAGGCTACCCCTCTCCAAGGCCCCCGCCACGCCCTCTAAGCCCTCCCAGCCCGCCCAGCCCCCGACCACCCAGCCCCCGACCACGCCCTCCCTCGCCGCAACCACGCCCCCCCAGCCAAATCCCGCCCCTCCCTCCTAGCCCACGGCCACCTCCCAGCCCCCGAACCCTCCCTCCAAGCCCCCGGCCATCTCCAAGCCCCCGACCACGCCCTCCGAGCCCAATCCAAGGTAAGCCGGCACTTTGGGGCTTTCTTGTCACGATCAGTGCTTCGTCTTCTGCAAACGTGGCGTGTTGAACAAGCGGGTGCAAACAGTGCTGATTACAAGAAAGAATCGTTGTCAGACCACCCCGTCTTGGGTGTTCCGATGTCATGCAGCTAATGGGTTCAGCCGTGAAATGGGTAGCAAGCGGGACACGCGTGAGACACGCGTGGAGACACGGTGCAAAGCGTGGGGCGCTTGCGGCGCACTCTGCGCGAACCGTGAGGGGTACCGGGGGCGGCCGGGCGGATTGTCGCGGGGTGGAAGTTGCGTGATGAAACACACCGCCATACATAAAAGTGTTGCGGCTACTTCTTGATCAACTCGATCCAGGAAGCAACGCCACCGGCAGTGCAACGGTACTGTGCATGCATGGCAAAGCCCCGCCAGCCAATCCTTGCGCACATAGCTTATTAGAGGCTGGCGTTGTTTTGTTGCCTGCATCCTGCAGTGAAAGGGGTGAGCTGTGGGGCTCGGGCTATGAATGCGAAGTGGTCCAACTGCCTTCTCAAGATGCTGAGTCCGCGCCAGGCCGATACGTTACCCAGGCCTCAACGACATCGTGTAGCAGGGATAGCTTGTGGCGTCGAGCCGGGCACGAGGGAGGCGTGCGTTTTTGCGAGTTTGCATGTCCATGTCCACACCCCGCCCGCCCTACCTGTGACGTACGGTGCCAATCCTCCAGCCCCAGTCCAGGGAGTGAGGACTCCACAGCGTAATTGTTTAGTGAAGATGATGCGATTACTGATAAGGACGACATACACAGAAGAAGCAGTAGAAGAGGGAGATGAAGGCCTGTCCTGTATGTCACTTTGTCCTGTCCAGCCGCCTGGCTGCTAACACGTTACTCCGTTGTGTCCGCGCTCTTGGTCCCTTTGTATGCTGCACGCAGGTGCTGCCAGCTGCTTCCGCGCCGCCTCATCCGACTGGTGCACGCACGCCGGCTCCACTTTCTTCAACGCCACGGACTGCGGTGACGACGGGCCGGGCTCCACGGACCTGGCGTGTGTGGACTGGTTTGGCGGGCGCTGGGTAATGCTGTCGAGCCAGGGCTGCGTGTCGAGGGGTGGCTTTGGGGACCTGCGCTACGGTGTGCAGACCCCCGCCAACGTCAGCTGGTGCCCCGCCGTCTTCACCACGCCGCGAGGTGAGGAGACGCAGTAAAGAACAAAGAGGCAACATAATGGGCAGAAGCACAGCAGATAGAGGACTCGCTCGACCTCTCGGTTCCTGTCGACGACTGCGGACCCAACCCTGCAACACCGCCTGTTCCCTTAACCCCACTCAGGCTGCCCCGATAGCCCTTTGTGGTGCCATAAACCTGGGGATACATTTTCAGCAACCGACTGTGATTCAGACGGTGGGCTTGTAAACTTGCTGCTGGATGGGCTTGCAGCTTTTCGAAGCTATTGTGGCAGAGGGCCAGGATACTTCATCAGGGCCAGGATGTGTCAATAACTAATCGTCGTTTCTCATTCGAAACAGGTCTCCTTGACGCTGCCTGCCTTGCCGCCAGTGGGGCTCGGCTCACCCGACGCTCAAGTGACATGTGTGTCCAGCGAAACGTCACATCCACCACACAATGCCCTGCCGTTTTTGGTGCGTGCGTCATTAGTTGGTGGGCGTGCGTGCAAGGCTTTGATGAGTGTGAAGCGAGGGGAAATTGCGTGCTTAACCTGCTGCTGCTGTCATCAACCCCAGCCATATGCCCTACGTGCCCTCGCAACCGTCTAGGTTCCGCCAAGACGTCCGCGGAAGCTGCGACCCCCCCGCTGGCGGAGAGTGGGACTGTCGGCACACTTGATGCGGAAAACCAGAGCACTCAGCAGCAGGAGGACGTTGCCGCTATACCAACCCCCGCCCGAGGCGGAGTTGACAAGGCTGCCCAGCGCACCGTACCAGCCGCTGGGACAAACGTGGCCTTGATTGTGGGCTGCGCTGCGGCAGGTCTTGTGGTGGCAGGTGCCACTGTGATTGGTGTGAGATCGTGGCGAGTGGCCAGGGGACGCAGAGGAGCGCGTGTGGTCCCCGCTAGCGCCGCTATCGCCGCTGAGACAGCAGGCGGCCAGTTATAGGAGCTTGATTTATTCACACCTGCCGGTTGGCGGCGGGTACAACGTGAAGTGCTTGGCTCATATAATTATCATTGACTGTGATACTCTCGGCCTCAGCGAGATCCAGATCCACAGTAATCCATCCGCCAATCCGGCAATTTACATACACTCGCCATGTGCAGTTAATGTATTGTCTTTGAACGGGCCGTCCGTCCGTTATCGGCATTCATTTCAGTACGCCCTGGCCCTTGATTTATCACACAGACCCATTGTAGGCAGGTTTCTGGCCTGCATTACAGCGTTCTGGGCAAAACAAAACATCAACTTCTCTTCCTTTTTTACGAAATGGCCACTGCACCACTCGGCCACGGCCTACGTAGGCAAGCCAGACACAGCCAGGCCCAGTAGGTAGGGCATTTTAGGCAATTTGGGTTCGCTCTGGGTGGGGCGAGTGGCGTTGTGACTCTCAGAATTACCTTCTGCCTTTATGTTCGACCTGCGGAGAATACGGAGATGCTCGAAGACGTCGCGACCCTGAGCTGGCCCGACACGGCCTTTTCTGGCGTGATGCGCATGCCCATGGCTCTGCCGGCGTGTCTAGTGAAGCCTGGTGGTGCGGGCGGGACGTGACACGGCAGTTTCGCGAGTGCGTTGCGGAGATGCTCGAAGACGTCGCGACCCTGAGCTGGCCCGACACGGCCTTTTCCGACGTGATGCGCATGCCTCTGCAGGCGTGTTTAGTGAAGCCTGGTGGTGCGGGCGGGACGTGACACGGCAGTTTCGCGAGTGCGTTGCTTGCGGAGTCGCTCGAAGACGTCGCGACCCTGAGCTGGCCCGACACGGCCTTTTCTGGCGTGATGCGCATGCCCATCGCTCCTTAGACGTGTGTGGTGGCGGAAATGTATGCTCGAAGACGTTGCGATAAAGCGGCTGCATGTGCTGCCAACGCTGCCGGACGGCACGCTTGGGACTGGCTTGGGACTGGCTTGGGACGCTGCAATACGCCTCTCCGTAACAACCCGTAACAGCTAGCAACGCGTCTTGGCAACTAGCGTACATGGGATGCCGTATTGTGCACCCCTTCTCCTTTGCGTTTCAGCGTTCCAGGTGCGTCAAATGACACCGTGGACCCTTCCGCCTGTAGCTCATGCCGGAAAATGTTCCGCCGCTAGCCTGGCTTGTTTAAACTGCCCTGAAGGAAGCCCGCCGGGCCCCGAACCTTCATCACCTGGGCACGAAGGTTGGGTTCCCAGCAGGGGGCAATCCTTCGTGACGCTCGCTTGCACGCTAATTGCCGCAACACTTGAACAAAAGGAAGATAGCAACGCTTTGCAGTGGGCACCGGCGGAAAGCCTGGGGAGCGTATTTCATCTGGCTGCGCGCCCTGCCCCTGGCCCCCGAACGCGGGGGGCCTGGACCGCTGTCATAAAGCATGTGCACACCATGTGCGTTCTATGCGTTCACATGGACATTTATCCGGCTACCTGTGTCTGTCCGACTCTTACGCAGTAGCCACAAGTTCCCCCGCTTCAAAGTACACCAGGCAGGGCTGCAGCAGCTTGCTTCCATCATCGTCATCGGAGGAGGCCACGAGGGCGGCTGGGAGGCGGTCGGAGCTGCGAGTAAGCCAGCGCCGTACAAGAAACACGCGCAGCGGTGCATGGGGGCAGCAGCCCCAACGCCATCGCCCTTCATCTGCCTCACATGACCCTGAAGCCGCCTCCCTGGTTATGGCACCCTATTTACAGGCTTTAAAGGCAGGCTTGTAGCGCGCTTTCGCGTGAACCACGCTACAACACGTCAACCCAAATTTTGTTTTCCTGGGTCACACGACGTGTAAGCCACGCGCCACGACTTGTCCCTAGGACCGAACTGATGGACACGCTGTATCACGTCCGAGCACGTTCGTCCACCGACGAGATTCTATGCGCAGCGGATTGGTCTCCCGTGCAGCCCTAGATGGCGGCTGCCGGGGGAGGGCACACAGGTGCTCTGTGGTGCTCCTCAAAGGGTGCGGCTCATGACTTCCGGACCCTCCTCGCGCCCCTTCAATGCGGACGCGGAACTTGAGTGGTGCCCACGCAAGGACGGCCAAGAGGGGCCGAACAGGCGGGCTCCAACCACTACTGCTGCAGCGCCTTGGAAGGGCGCTCTCTCACGTGGGCTGGCTGCTCCTAGCGCTGGCTTCCACCGCCTCACGTGGCTCGCTCCTGCTCACAGGAGCACAGGGCCTGGACAGGGGCCCGCGGCTCTCTCACAGCACTTTCTTCCGCTGGCCGCTCCGGATGTGGGTGGCTGCCCCTCAGAGAGGAGGGGGGCTTACGCGCTTCAACCCAATCGACAAGTAAGGTGGGTGGCTGCCTCACACGGAGGGCTTAGGCGCTTCAACCCACGAGGCTGGACCTCCACGTAAGGGCGGATCTCGTCGCCCAGGTCGGAGCCTTACTGCCACCACGCGTCCAATCAGTGCTCCCGCCGGAGGGTCGCTCGGTCGCCTCTGATAGGCCGGCACGGCACTAGTCCGGGGGCGTAACGCGGGGGATCTGGACGTCACACGCGGTTCACTCCAAGCTCGAGCCTCCTCCGACCGCGGATATCGCTGTGCTGAGGGCGGCCGCCTCCCCCTCTGGGAGGGCTTATGCGCTTCAACCCTCGCCTGGCGGGACGATGCCTCTGTCCGGAGGGCTTACACGTTACTCCCGCGACAGTGTGGGCCGCTGCCCCCTGGCGGGGTCTTAGGCGTTCGACGCTGCCTCCAACACGGGAGGGCTTAGGCGCTCACCCACTCGTGGACCGCTGCCTTCCTGGCGAAGGGCTTAGGCGTCAGCCGCCGCCTCGGCCCAGCAGGGGCTCGAGGGCTTATGCGTAATCCACGAACGTAGACTCACAGGTAGTCGTGACGGCTGGGACGGGAGAGACGGCTGTCGGCTGAGGCTGAGCGTTGTCGGCTGACCTACCTAGATAGACCTAGTGTACGGTATGTAAGTGCAGCAGACCTAAATGATGCTCAGGGGCTCAGGACTCAAGGGTCTGGTGACACGTCCGTGGTATGTTTACAGGTGGTAGTGGAAGAATAGCGGCATTGCTTTCTGGGTGTAGGTGTCTGGTGGATCTCTCCCCTGTCAGTGACGCTGACGGGGTATTTGTTGCCCTAGCGAAATCTAGCCGTACACAGGGCCTGCGGGGCCTCGGCCAGATGCTAACAGCTCCGACGCCGCTACCCCGGGTCCAGAGCTTCTAAATGCACAAACCGTCCTCCTGCGAGGGCGATACGGCAATGTCAAGGATACCCTACTAAGGCAACCCCGAGCCGGCCCCTGCTGGGGCCGTCGGTGTCTGCTCCCGGCTTCACCAGCGGCCCATGCGTGGTAGGTACGTGTCAGCGCAGCCTGCCTGGGCCCTAACTCCTCGTCAGGCAGATCAATCCCGCCCCTAACTTCGCTCTCTCGCCACGCTATGTGACCTGCTGCCGCTGCCTCTTGGGCAGGCCCCCATCTCAGCCCCTGCGGTTCCACCCTCAGGCCGTGGGGGTTTCCCTCCATCTTCCCGCGCCCACCTTCCACGCCAGCGTGGTGGGCGCCCAACTTGCTATCCTCCTGGATTAATTCCAAGCATGCCACCCAGCCCTCAGGCTGGGTGGTCGTCATCGCTCGCCGCTCGTCGTGCCCGGGTGCTGGCTGCGGTATGGTCCTGCCTCGTGTGACGGGACCTGCACGGGCCCGACACGCCTTCCCGGCCATCCCGCCACACGTCGGGTGCCTGCGTACAATCACCCATTGTGGGAACAGGCATTCCGTTCACTTGTGCCTTGTGGCCTTGAGTGCCATGTACCATGTCCCGCCGGGCCGCTCGGCACGAGTCCCAGGGTTATGCCCGCCCTTGGACTGGAATACTCCACTCTCATTAACGTAGCGCAGCAGTTCCCGCGGATATGGCCTCCTGGAAACTGGCGCCATCCTGCCGCGGACTGCCCCCAGCCCTACCTTCACGGGCCGCTAGTGCCCTCTCCGTAAGCTCCTGGCATGCTGCTACCGGTGTTCGGTCCGGTAGCCCAAAGCGCTGTTGCCGACGGACAAAGTCGCCTCGTCAACCTTTCCGGGCCCAGCCGTTCCTCCTAGTCTCAGGCCGCGACCTATGCGTAGGTTATGCATCCTGAGAGCTAATAAATGGGAGCTCGTGGACGACTCCCGTTTCCGAAGTCCAATTGCGCGCTATGTATAGGCGGACCGCGTCCCTCGCACTTGTGGTAAGTGCGGAGCGGCTTCATAGGATTCGGGCTGTGTGCCCGCGCCTGCGCCTTCCGGCTTCGGCGCTTGCGTCCGCGTGTCGTTGTACATACACGCGCGTCTGGCACCGTCCTCGGCCCCCTCCCGATCAGCACGGGTCCCCTTCTTGATACCTGGACCTTCAGCCTGGACCCTTCTTCCAACATCGCCGATAACCTTGCGCGCCCTTTTGCTTGCTTAAGGCGGGCCGCCGATACCACGTCACACACATGGGAAGCGTGCGGCCCTAGTGGTCCTCGCCCGGCTTTGACATCCCGTCCATGCTTCCGACAACTCGTCGCTCGTGCGACAACGTGTGCCAACACCCCGCGCAGGTGCCCCACGCTTGAGCGTTACAGCTGTAGCGCGTGGGGGGAGTTGCGTCTGCCGGTCCCTTCGGCAGCCCAAGCACCAGCGCTGGTGAACGCCCGGGGGAGCCTCGCCTGCTCTGCTATCTCCGCGGGTGCCTTTGGCGCGGTGGTTTGATCCACACCCCTCCTGTTATCTGCGCCTTTGCGGTTTGGCACAGTGGATCGAGTCCACAGCCCCTTTGTGATAGGGCGCCCCCCTTTTCTCCAGTGTTGAGTGTCGACTCCTTTTCTGGCGCAGTGGTTTAATCCACACCCCTCATGTTCTGCGCCGCCCGACTCGGCCATGCCAATCGGCTGAGTCTATGTCTTTCAGCACCTACAGGAACAGCAGCCACACTGATCAACTGAGGGCCCTTCATGGCTGTGCGCCGCTCCTGATTTCTGGCACTGGGCCACTCAGCCTGCCGGGTGACGCGAAGGGCTGCATGTTGGTACCCATTGTCGGTTATCAGTCGACGGGGACCATTAACGCAGTCGCCACCTTCGCGTTTACAAGCAGAGAGGCACAACCGCAAGAGCTCCACTCTGCGGCGCCTGAAATTTGCGCCATGCACCCCAGCCATATGGGCGCTCTCGGGGCATCTTTGCTCTAAGTGCACCCCTTCCGGTCCTTCGCCAAGTACTCATGCGCTCCCTTTTCTACACCGCAGCGGCTCGTGCAGTAGGCCGCTCGTTGCTCAAACATCCTAGTGACGGCTTAGGCATGCCGCTATGTACACCTACTCAGGCCGTAGGCTCCTGGCTTCTGGTGCCGGCCCGGTCATCTCGCCCTGGGTGCTACCGCCCGCACCCTATCGTCGGGTTCCTGCTCCATGCTCCGCTCCTAGGCGCAACACTACTGTGGCGCTGCCCTTGAGCCCACGAGCCCAGCGCTTGGCGTCAGCGCCGCACCTCGTCCTTGGCTTGCAGGTGCAGCGCCGTCAGGGCGCCGCCCCCAAGCCCGAGCCTAGCGCATGCCGCCCGCGCCGTGCTCCTTCCTTCGGCTTGCAGGTGCAGCGCCGACAGGGCGCCGCCCCCAAGCCCGAGCCCAGCGCATGTCGCCCGCGCCGTGCTCCGTCCTTGGCTTGCAGGTGCAGCGCCGACAGGGCGCTGCCCCCAAGCCCGAGCTCAGCGCATACCGCTCGCGCCGTGCTCCGTCCTTGGCTTGCAGGTGCAGCGCCGACAGGGCGCCGCCCCCAAGCCCGAGCCCAGCGTATGTCGCCTGCGCCGCGCTCCGTCCTTGGCTTGCAGGTGCAGCGCCGACAGGGCGTTGCCCCCAAGCCCAAGGTGCGCAGCTCGCTCTCCTCCTCTGCCTCGTCCCGCCTGCGCTGGTAGCGTTCCACTTGCGCCTCTAACTCCTGGCAGAGGCCCTCAAAGTGGTCGCCCCGCATCGCCTCCATCTCGCCGTCCTTCTCCACCTGGTGCAGCCAGGTAACCAGCTGCTCCTTGGCCCTCAGTGCCTTCTCGAGCAGCCGCCGGGCCTGCTTGTAGTCCCGGCGGCGCCCGCGGCCCTGCTCTGCTTCCAGCAGCGAGCTCAGCTGGTCAACCTTGTCCTGCAGGGCAGCTGCTTGGGCCTTGTGGCCGTCAGCCTCCACCGCCTTGGCCGTCACGATGGCCTTGGCATTGACGGCTGCCATCTCACTGGTGAGGGCCCTAGCCTGCAGGCCATCGCACTGTGCCTGCAGCCTTTCCTGCTGCACCACCGCCGCCTCGCGCTCCTCCGTCGCAGCCTGCAGCTGCGCCGTCAGCCCATTGAGCTGGTCTTGGAGCTCGGCGACCTGACCCTCGGCCGTCTGCCGCCCACCTTCTGCCGCCTGCAGCCGGGTCTCGAGCCCCGCAGCCTTCTCTCGGGCGCGCGCCTCCCGCTCTTGCGCCGCCAGGCACAGACCCCGGGCGTGCGCACAGGCCGCCTTGGCCTCGTTGGCCTCGCCCGGTTGCGCGGTCACTTGAGCCTGCAGCCGCGTGATCTCCTGGCCGGCCGCCGTCTCCTGCAGCTGTGCCCGGAGCGACTCAATGGTGCGCCCCCGGGCCTCGCTCAGGGTGGTGACCCGCTCCAGGTTGGCCCGCACGCCGCTCAGCTCTGCCCGAGTGGCTTGGTGGGCCGCCACCTCGGTCTCGAGTGCAGCCTCGTTGTGATCCCGCTGCTCAGTCACCTCCTCCAGCTCCTCCGCCGTTCCCTCTTGGACCTGCCGCACATACGCCAGCTCCTCCCTGTAGGCCTCCACCTCCTCCTGCGCGTCCTCAGCGCGTAAGCGGGCGCCCCTCAGCTCGTCCTTCCGCCGTTGCACCCTCCTTTTGCCCTGCCGCTCGCTTTCCGCGGCCGTCCGTTCGGCCGCGGCAGCACGCGCCTCCTCCTCCGCCGCCTTCCGCTCAGCGGCAGCGGCCCGCTCCTCCTCGGCCACCATCCTCTGCTCCGCATCGGCAGCCCGCGCTTCGGCTGCGGCCGTGCGCTGCCAGTTCAGGTCGGCCGCGTGCACCTCCACCGCCGCCGTTGCCCGAGCTTGCGCCAGCTGCTCTGTCAACGCCGCCACCTGCTGCTCGGCAGCGTCAGCGCGCTGCACAGCGGCTTCGGCGCGCTGGCCTTCCTCCGCCTCGCGCTCTTCGGCGTCCAATGCTGTGGCCAGCCTACGTGCTGACCACAACCTTGGGCTTCCGGCCAAGCCCTGCTACAGTCTATTTCAGCTTAGCGGTCTTCCAAAAGGGGTCGGGCTTGCGCTTCAGAGGGTCTGGTTGTAAGTGAAGTTATGTGCCAGACCGCCCTGACCTTTGCCGTGATATGGGAGTCGGCTTCGACGCGTGCCGTACCCCGACCGCATGCAGCATTATAGCCCTTCTCTCTCCCGAGACCCAGCCTTCAGGCGCTTTGCTGCATTCGCAGCAGCGTCTTTCGCTGGAGCCCTGAGCGACTGGGGATCGACCGCAGTTTGGCGGCGTTCGTGTCCCGACAGCGGTAGCTGTTGCTCGACTGCTGTCGACACCCGCCAAACTTCACAGCGGAAGTAATCCACCCACTACACGACTACGTTACGTCTGTTGGCCGTGAAGTCAGCGCTCGGCCAGTCCTGCGTTGCAGGCCGCGCAACTGCCCCCCTGTAGCCAATTTGAAATTCGTTGTGTCCTCCCCCTCGTGCCCTTTCGCCAACGCGCCCCCCAACACCTGTAGGGGTTGGGCTTAGCAACCGCCCTTGCGGGGCAGAGGGGCTGGCGGCCCGGCTTCCTCCTCCGGATCACTACTTCCGCCCGCCGTCAAGTCCACAACTTCGTGGCGGGCAAGCTCCTTGCGCCCTCGACCCGGGGGTGAGCTCGGGCTCGCCCTCTTCTTGGCGGCCGATTTCAGGCCTATCAGGCCCGACCGGGCACATCCGGGCCAGGGCCCAGAGTTGGCGGCACTGGCCTCCCGCTTCGGGGGGCCTGTTGCGCTCGCGCGCCCGCCTCCTCGCACTTTCGCCTTCAGGACCCTGGGGCCCCCAGCGCCTTCCTCTTCAGGAGGAGGGGAAGGCGGGCGCGCCGTGGCCAGGTGGCTGCGGGCAACCTCGGCTGGTAGCAGCAAGCGCTGTCGCCCGATGGCGAAGAGGTTACCGCCCCCATCCGCGACCACCGCGTGTGAACCCCTGGGCGCTCGCCAGAACTTGAAAGCATAGGGTCCCTCTCTTGCTTCCTTGCCCAGCAGCTTCTTCTTTCGTGGGCACTGCATGTACACCGGAGTGTCTTCAGGCACATCAGGCAGGTCGTCAAGTTCTCCAGGCGCTACCTCCCTCACAGGGAAACCGCCTACCACTTTGGCACCTGCCTCCTGCCGGGGTTTGGGCGAAGCCCGACGGTGTCGGGGAGGCTTAGCCGGCACCTCCAAAGGCAGCCATCCATCCTCCTCGCCCGGCCCTTCCATGGGATTTTGCGGGGCAGCCGGTGGTGGTACCTCACTGGGGCCTGCCCCGTCTGACCCCGTCGCCCCGCCAACCTTCGACCCTGTCTCCGGCCGACCAGCGGCCGGGGCCACATCCTTGCCTCCTACTCGCCGAGGCTTCGACTTAAGGTGCCGGTTTGCATAGTCCCGGCACTGTTTGGCCTGGGCCTTTTCAATGTTGGCATCCACCTTGTCTGCAATCCGGTCGAGGCACTCTTTCCGCCCTTGCAGGGCCTCCACGTGCCCTGGCTCCATGGGTATGTCAATCTCCTCGGGCTCAATGCCCAGGGCCTCGCCTGTGGGGGCGGCTAAAGGCTCGCCCACCATAGGCATCTCCCTGCCATACACAGCCAGGGCAGGCGACACTCGAGTTGAGTAGTGCCGCGCGGCCCTGTAGCTGTAGGCAATCCGGTAGATTTGCATATCCCAGTTGGATGCCTCCCGATTCACACACTTGCGCAGGGCATCCACAAAGGTGCCCACCATGCGCTCGGTCAAGCCGTTGCTTTGGGGTGAGCGTGAGGCGGTGTGCACGAGCCGCACGCCCCACTGCCTCAGTCCCGCGGCGAAAGCTCCTTGCCATTCGCCGCCTTGGTCCGTCACGCATTCTTGCGGAGGGCCCATGCGGCTCAACCAGTGCACTAAGAGCGCACGGAAACAGGTGGAGGGCAGCTTGTCGGGAATGACTGCCACTTCGACCCATTTCGACCAAGCATCTACCATGACCATGGCATAGCGGCCATAGCGTGTGGTAGGGTAAGGCCCGCACAGGTCCACTTGCAGCCGTACCCCAAAGGGCACGCGGGGCAGGGGCTGGAGGGCCATGCGCCGCATCCGCACATGCTTGGTTTTATGGCACTCTGCACATTTCCGTACATAATCTTTCACCTGCGGCCGCAGTCGCTCCCACCAGTAGCTCTTTGCGATCAGGTTGTATGTCGTGTCCTGACCTGCATGAGCTAGCCCGTGAATGCGCTTGACTATACCCTCCCGCTCGTCTGGCGGGGGCACTATGCGCGGCTCCCCCCCATGCGGGGAGAGTTTGAGCAGCTTGCCATCCTTCCAGGCGTATCGGCTGGCCCGCCTCTTGATGCGGTTCAGCTCTCGGGCTAGGCACTTTGCGTCCTGGATCTCAAAGTAGTACGGCGCAACCCTTAACTCGTGGGTCTGCACGTACAGCAGTACGGCCTTATCTTCCCAGATCGGGATCTCCCTGTGCCCGCCATCGCTTCGGTCATCACGCTCCTCCAGCTCCTCGGCTTCCGAGTCGCTGAATTCGCGCAACTCTTGTGACGCGTTGGGGGACGGGGTGCGGGTCCGGTCCTCGGTTCCCTCTTCCTCCGTTTTCCGCGGCGGGTCTCGCTTGGCCCGGGTGGCATCAGACGGGGGGGAGGCAGGAGGCCTTCCTTCAGCACCCCCGGCGTCCACCCCTTCCGCGGACAGCTTGGCCTCCCGGTCCTTAATCCTTGCGGCTATATCCGCATACGCCCCGGCTGCAAAGTCGGGGTTGTGGCACGGACAGACCCAAGGACCCTTGGGCACGCTGCGCAGGGGCGGCCGGAGGCACGAAGTGTGCCAGCCTAGGTCACACCATTCGCACAGCAGCATAGTGCGTGCGGGCATGGGCTGCCCACACACCTCACAGGTGGTGTCCGGATCCGGGTCCTCTTCCTCTACTACTTGCCTTGCACCCTCAGTATCCGTGAAGTCGGAGAAAAGGCTATTGAAGCGCCTTTCCCGCCTTGGATACCGGAGTTCACCTGGCTCGGCCGCAGCCGGCCCCTGCGACGAGGGACCCGCCCCTTCCGAGTCCCCAGGTGCGTCTGCTGCCCCATGGAGGGGCGCGGGGCCCCCACCCCCAGTCTTTAGGAGACCGGTTGTGGGACTCGGCTGTCGCTCGGCGCCCACCCCCAGCAACACCTCCTCTTCCGCCTCTTCCTCCACAACGGGCATGGATGGCTCTGTCGCTCTTGGGGTCTCGCGGCCTCGTTTAGGTGGGCTCTGCTCGCCCCCCGTGTTCCCCCGCTTGACTCGCCCCAGGGCCGAGGGAGGGGTCGCAGCCGTGGCGGTCTTCTGAGCGGTCGGTGGGGTGCGGTCGTCAACCATCGATTCCCACACGCCGTCGCTCATGTAAACCTCCGCCACTTGCGGTTCCGCACCCCACAGCTCGTGCCCTCGCCGCATCATTGCGAAGGGGCTCACGTCGGCCGCCAGTGCGGCCGGAAACGTGATGGCCCCCTCTTCCAACCCGCTCGCACGCTCCTCGCCCGCCCCCTCATCCTCCTCTCCGGGAGCGGGGGGAAGGCGGCTCAGCCCGTCAGCATTACTATGCTTGTGGCCGGGCGTGTGCAGAACGGTGAAGTTGTACGGCATCAGTTTAAACGCCATCCGCCGTGCCAACCGCCCGGTCAGGTCTGACGCGCCGGCGGAGCGAATGTAGCGTACCGCCATTGAGTCGGTCAGCAGGTAGAAGTGCGTGCCGTACAGGTACGGCCTAAAGTACCGCACCCCGTACACGGCTGCCATGACCTCGCCCAGCGCGCTCGACACCGACCCTTCAGAGGGCGTGAGCCGCTTGCTGGCGTACTGGATCACATAGAAATTGCCCTGATCGTCCTTCTGCTGCAGGATGGCCGACAGGGCTAGGGAGCTGAAATCCGTGGCTAACCAGAAATCTCGAGAGAAATCTGGCGCTCGCACCACCGGGTACGAGGTCAGGGCGTGGCGCAGCGTGAGGTAGGCTCCTTCCTCCACCGACCCCCACCGCCACGGTGCGTCTTTCCTTAGCAGCGCAAAGAGTGGTGCTGCCTTTTCGCTCATCCTCTCGATCATGCATCGATAGAAGGTCACCATTCCCAGAAATGCCCGCACTTGCCTCAGCGTGCGGGGCGCGGGAAAAGCCTCGATGGCCGCGACGTTCCGCGGGTTTGGGCCGATGGTGCCTTTCTCTCCGTCCAGCATATGTCCCAGGAAGACGAGCTTTCGCCTACCCAGGACGCATTTCGTCGCGCTGCAGCGCATGCCCGACAGGCGCAGCAATTGCAGCAGCATGCGACAGTGCCGGAGGTGACTCTCGAAATCAGGGGACACGACTAGGATGTCATCCATGTACACCACAGCACAGCGGTCCCTCTCGGGGTCATAGTCGCTGGGCAGTTGGTTGACATGTGAATGCGCATGTGTTTTGTGTGGTACCCCTCCAAGTAGAATGGGAGCTAGCACACGTCGCATCAGCGCAGTGAATATGGGCGGGCTCAGGGCCAAGCCCATAGGCATGCGCTTGAAGCGGAAACATGCGTTCATCGTGTGGAATGCGGTCTTGTCGCGCGAGGCCTCATCGAGGATAGGGATCGCGTAGAACCCTGACCGCAAGTCCCATGAACTCATAATAGACTGCCTCCCCACAGGCGGAGTTACGCTGTCGAGAATGTCCCGGAGACATCCGATGGGGTAGCGCACAGGCTTGCAGACTCCGTTGAGTCGTCGCAGGTCGATTACTAGCCTGCTTTTGCCGCTTGCGTTACGTACAACCAGTATCGGGGAGCTCCAGGGGCTGTTTGCAGGTTCGATGATTCCACCAGCAAACATCTGGGCTATCTCCCGATCTGCTACTTCCCGCTCTGCATGCCCCAACCTGTAGGGTGGCACAAATATGGGAGGGTGGTCCCCAGTGTCGATAGTGAGCGCCACCCAATTTGTGCGACCCAGCTCCCGGTTATCACGCGCGAACATGTCGTGCCGCTCCACAATCATGTCTACGAGCTTACGACGCTGTTCCGCCGGTAACTCGGGGTTAACACAGGCTGTCAACATATCCCTCTTTTCAGCATCGGGTTCGGCATTTTCGCGGAGGACGAAAGTCCTGCGCTCGAACTCTGCCGCAAGAGCAAGGTGTTGTCCAGGAGACAGGTCGCGGACAGCCTCATAAGGTGGCGGCTCGATAGGCCGACCTACGGGCATGTCCTCCGCGTCCCTACACGCCTCCTCATACACCGCGCCCCCCGCCTGCCTCCACGCTTCTGTGCCATCCCAGGCGGCATCCAGCCAGGGTTGCGCATTGCTGAGTGCAGCCTGCGGTGGGGCTGCAGACCTTGCAGCCCCTCCTTCAGCACCCGACCGCTCCCCCTCGTCGGTTGCCTTCAAAGCCTTGCTGGGCCAACCCCACTCTTCCGCCGCTAAGGCGTATTCAGTCAGGAAGCAGTCTGCCCTTCCGAGCGCAGACTCAAGCGCGGCCGCGGCACAAGTCTGCCCTTCGGTCTCCACCAGTGTGGGCACTGCTTCCTGCCAGCCGTCAGGATCCCTGGCGGGGGACCTTGCGGTCTTAGCAGCCTCCCCCGTCGGCCCTTCCTTCCGTGCGGGACTTGGTGCCGCCTCGGGGGTGTCGCTTGGGCCTGTCACGGGGTCTTTTCCCGCGCCAGTTGCGAGTCCGGGTGTCGGTCCCTTCCGCCTTCCTGACTGTTTGCCCCGCTGTTGGTCGGCGGCCAGGATACGTTCGTCCTCCTCCGACCACCACGCAGGGTCCACCTCGGGGTCCCAAGGCTCATAGCGGCCGCCCCAATCACTAGGGTCGGCCGGGGTACGGGCGGACAGCGGAGATCACCCATCAACCTCGCTGCCCTCCTGAGTCAGGAGGGGGCTCAAGGTTTCCATGGGTTCACCGTTGGCCCCCCATCCTTCGCTCCAGGGTACGCCGGACAGGTCCACACTTTCCCACACCGTCAACTCTTCCTCCTCCGGCGGAGCGTCCGCCATGCATACTAGGGGTGTTGCCTCGGAGGTCGATCCTGCAGCAGCCTGTAGAGTGGTGGCGCTGGATCCACTTCCTGGGCCGGCACGAGCGGGCTGGGTGCCCGAGGCTCCCCCAGCCGCCACTTCTCCCCTCAGCAGCGGCTGCAGTCCCGTGAGCAGTTGCCCCCTTCGCCTCCTCATGGCCCTCACTTGTAACTCAGCCGGGAAGTGCTCGAACCGTTCGGCCGTCGCTCCCTCAGGGTTCCATACGGCCCCGCAGGAAAGCGCTAGACGGCGCATCAGGTTCGCCGAGTCAGGGCCGCCTTGCTCGGCCTCGGGGGGTAGCAGCCAGTTGGCTATTTCTCTGAACTGCGCTTCTGCGGCGGCGTACCACGCTTCCAACCGACGCCTTCAAGCAACGTCCCTGCCCGGGAGGTGACTGGACGGCTCCTCACTCTCTGCCCGCGCCAGCTCAAGCCACTGCCTGGCGGTTAGCAGAAGGGTGACTAGCTCGCATCGATCTTCCCGGGACCAGCTGCGGTAACCTGCCCACTTGGGAGCAGCGTGATACCACAGGCGGCAGTACTCCACCTCCGGAGTCCATGCCCCCTCGGGTATGTCATCCCAGGGGCCTACGGCCCCGGGAGACTTCCGCAGCTGGGTGGTTTCCAGCAGGACCAGGGCCTTGGCATGCCTCAAGAGTTGGCGCCGCATGTCCGAAAGCATGTCCTCCCGCCCCTCATCCCACTCCAAGTGCCAATAGCGGCACTCAGGCGGGCTGGCGGGGGCCTCTTCCACCCCACAGGTCTCCAGCAGAATGAACCATAGCTCAGTGCCCCTCACCTCGGTGTAGTGAGGGGGTGACAGCCATGATCCCACACTGTCGAGATCTGCTTCCCCCAGGTGGTAGGCGTCCCTCAGGCGGTAACGCCCCCTCCAGTCTTCCCCAGGCAAGGGGTAAGGCTCATCTTCCCGCAGGAGCCTTGCCTCCTCGAAGTGACTCCACGCGGAACGCACAACCAGTGCCACATGCAGGCACTCGTTGGTGTTCCAGTCACGGTGAGGTGCCCAGAGTGGCACAGACACCATCCAATACATCATCCGCATGTCCCATTCCGCCTCTAGGGACCACACAGCCGGGCTCCCTCCAATCCACGCCTCAATGGTGGCGGCGCGGATGGGAGGTAGGGTATCGGGCAAATGGATGTCAGATCCGCGCGGCATAGCCCCCGCCTCGTAGGGAGGGGGCAAATGCGGCGAATCGGAGACAATATTACCCGAGGGTGTCTCTGCGCATGTCGTTGTTTTGGCGGGTTCCTCCTCCTGCCCCTTTATCACAGGTGCACCCGCGTCCTCTGGCTGCGCTACCACATACGTCTCTGCGTCAGACTCATCCGATGCCTGCTCCCATGCTAGAGCAGGTGGGGTCTGGGTGCGCAGGAACGTAATCTTGATGCTACTGCGCTGGTTCTCGTCATTGGTGTACTCGAGCACCTGACGGTCATAGCAGATGGTGGCCCTGGCAGAGGCCAGCCAGTCGCAGCCCAGCAACAGGCCAAAGCCTAACGAGTTTGACACGTAGACGTCTATGGGGAGCTTCATGTCCCCCGTCGAGGTCAGCAACGAGGGTATCTTGCCCCCTGCTTTAGTCCGGTTTCCATCCGCATTGAAGAATGCAACCTCCGTATCCTGGATGGCTCCGGTCAGGCGAAGGGCTCGTAACGTGACCCTGGACGCAAGGCTCACGCTGGCACCGCTGTCCACAATGGCAGGCACGGGGATCCATTCCCCCTCGGCGTCTGCCACTAGGATATTGCAACGGCACACCTGAAAACGTGGCCCGGGTGCGGGAAGGGTCTGGGTGGCCAGGGCTGTGGGGAAGGCACAGGCTTGGCCAGCTCGTTCCAGGTCCATGCTCCACGCCTCATCGGGCTGCACCTCAGTGTCAAGCCCCGCCCCCTCGTCATTGCACTCTTCCACCATTGATACTGCCCGTTCGGCCGGGCCCAAGCCCGAGGGCTTATCCCCTCGAGCATGGACCCTGGCGATGCCGAGCAGCTTACTGCCCACCTTAGTCAGCACTGCGGCGGGGTCCACAGTCAGTGCCGTACCTAGAGGGATGGTAAAACGAGTAACCTTAGCCATCACGTCGCTCGCTATTTGTGCCGTGGCTTCCTGGGCAGCGGCGGACGGGACAGGGTCCGTGCGGTGAGAAGGCTCGCCAGGCGCCCTGGGGCGCCACGGCCTCCTCCCGTCCGGCCCGCCATCCCTCGGTGCTTCGGTCCGTCCCCCGCGGGGAGCCGAGCCTGAACGCCGCTCAATGTCCCGGCCCATCGCTGGCCTTGCCGGGCTGGGGGTACGCCCCAGGGGCCCGGAAGGTCCAGGCCTCCTCGTCGGCTCGCCCGGCCAGTCACCCAGCTAGCGGGGGCGGAGCCGCAGACCTGGACGGAGGCCACGCGGGAACGGGAGCCGGCGTCGCAGCCCTGGGCGGTGCCACTGGCTTCGGGCCCGGTGGGGGTCCGCCGGGCATGTCGGAGGGGCGATCTACCTCCATGGGGTCCCGCCGTGGTGGGCCAGGGGGCCCCATGGGCCCGCGGGGTCCAGCCGTGGCGAAACGCTCCAGAGGTATGGGTACCCGTTTGCGCGGAAGCGACATATCCTCAAACTCCCCTACACGCTTTACGTAAATCTCTTCAGGCGGGTAACCGTGTCGTACAGCAGAGTAATCAGGCCGCGGCTGGTAGTTTTATACCTCCGCCCCCGTCCCCTGCTGACTCCACTGACCCCCCGCATCTACCATGTAGGTGGAGGGGTCCCGGCGCTCAACGTAGTAGATCGGCGGAGGTGCCGGGGGTGCATAGGCCCCGGGCTGCGGGTAGTGAGCGGCGGCCAGCACTGAGGCCGTGTTGACTTGCTGCTCCCTTCCCTCCTCTAACCGTTTTACGGTAAGGGCCAGGTTTTCAAACCCCTGACGCAACCTTTCCATCTCACTATCCGCTTCCTTCGGCCGGGAGGATTGGTTTGATGCCTGGGCCCTGGAGAGGTGCGGCGTGCGCGCCTGCTCCCGTCCCGGTGAGTCACCTCGGCGATCGTCCCATGGCCTTGCGGGCTTAGCATCCCGCCGCCCATCCCTTCGGTCACTGTACCGAGGGGTCGCTTGCGGAGCCTCCGGGGGCCGGTACGCCTCCCGGGGCTGCGCTGCGCGATAAGACGGCATGTCGCTTGCCGCTCGCTGCTGATACGGCGGGCGGCTGCCCTGGCTACTTGGCTCGTCCGCAAACCGGACGTGGCCCCTATCCCCTCCCGCCGGCAAGTCTGACACATAAACTGCTGCCTCGATAGCGGCATCTAGGGTGGTTGGTTTGTAGTGGTGCGTCAACGCGCGCACCTTGTCCGACACACCCCGCAGGAAGTTGTGCATGTGCAGCGGGTCTCGATTGCCATCGATTCCAAGACTGGAAAGGAGGCTTCGAAAACGGTCGGCGTACTGCCGTACCGTCTCCCCCGCCCTCTGACTCATGCATGCCAACTCCTGATACATCGCCGTTTCCCGAGCTGCAAAGCGTTCGAGAAAGGCTGCCCTGAACGCCTGCCATGTGGGCAGGGTGTGGGCAACACCACTTTCCCAATTGGTGCCTTCCCTACCAAGGCGGCAACGCGCTACCATCAGCTTCTGCTCATCGCTCCAGTCTAACGCATCAGCGTAGCGCTCCACCGTATCCAACCATACCCGGGGGTTATCCCGGGGCTCAAACGGCGGCACCGAATTGAGGGCCGCCGCCGTGATCTTGGGGTGGTCCATGCCCCTCCTCCTTTGCCCTTCGGACTCTGGTATTTTTTTGGTTACTCCCTGGGTGACGCGACACCCAATCCCACGGACGCGACACAGACGAACAGACTCCGCACCGACGGACCACAAGATATCGAAACCGCGCCGTCAGACACCGCACCAACGGACAGACTGCTCGTTTTCGTAGGAGCGCGCGACACACACACACACACACACCTAACTAAGTCAGCGGGGGGCCTTTGCGCGCCTCTCCCCTTCCCGGCGGACGCTGGAACGTCCTTACAAGGGGTCTAGCCCCGCTCTCCTTGTATTGTTGAGGGGTTTGTGGTCTCCCCCCGGCCCCACAGGCAGGCCTTTACCGGGCCACACGAGGACCTCCCTCGGCAAAGCCGAGTTTCAGTGGCTCTTCGACGCAGTCGTTCGTAAGCCTACCACGGACACTCTCTTTCCAGGAGAGGCCCTTGTGCTGCCTCGTCCAGAGGGCTTACGCAGCCAATGGCGTTACGAAACGTGCGGACCACGAACGGAACCCGGCAGGGCGTAAGGGACGAATCCCCTCACCACACGGTCCGAGCCGTCGGCCTGCCCAGCACGCGTACCCTGTAACCCGGTTTTGGTCCCTGATCGAAACCCAAATCCCTCGGCCTTCCTCCCGCTCACAGACCTTGGCCGTTAACCTTCCCAGACCCGGCTTACTTCTTGGATCTTGAGTGCTTGGAGGTCTTGAGGTCTTGGATGCTGAGGCTGACTGAAAGCTGCTGGTAACCCGGAACGCCTGCGGTTCACGCAGGGCTTACTTCCGTTGCCTTCCTTCGTGGGCCACTACTAACGCCCAGCTGAGGCGCCAAATTCGTGGGGACGAGAGGAAGGACGGCGCGGGAGCTGCCCCGGCCGTGAAGAGGCCCACCAGGACTGGTGCCCTGAGGTTGGGTTTTCCCGATTCAACCGCCCCTTGACTGGGTGGTTCGGGCTGGGTTTCGGTCTTCCCACAAAAGGGTCTGACTTCCCCAGGCGTGCAGCAGTAGGACGGGAGAAACGCCCGTTAACCGCTGATACGAAACTCTGGAATCCAAGCACAGCGGCGGCAGTTGACGCCTCCGCTAACCACCTGCGAGGGGCGCCGACGGTACGACGGCGACCACCTCGATTGAGATCCGGATTGCGGTACCGATCAGAGGTCCCGCCACCACTTTCGCGTGAACCACGCGACAACACGTCAACCCAAATTTTTTTTCCTGGGTCACACGACGTGTAAGCCACGCGCCACGACTTGTCCCTAGGACCGAACTGATGGACACGCTGTATCACGTCCGATCACGTTCGTCCACCGACGAGATTCTATGCGCAGCGGATTGGTCTCCCGTGCAGCCCTAGATGGCGGCTGCCGGGGGAGGGCACACAGGTGCTCTGTGGTGCTCCTCAAAGGGTGCGGCTCATGACTTCCGGACCCTCCTCGCGCCCCTTCAATGCGGACGCGGAACTTGAGTGGTGCCCATGCAAGGACGGCCAAGAGGGGCCGAACAGGCGGGCTCCAACCACTACTGCTGCAGCGCCTTGGAAGGGCGCTCTCTCACGTGGGCTGGCTGCTCCTAGCGCTGGCTTCCACCGCCTCACGTGGCTCGCTCCTGCTCACAGGAGCACAGGGCCTGGACAGGGGCCCGCGGCTCTCTCACAGCACTTTCTTCCTCTGGCCGCTCCGGATGTGGGTGGCTGCCCCTCAGAGAGGAGGGGGGCTTACGCGCTTTAACCCAATCGACAAGTAAGGTGGGTGGCTGCCTCACACGGAGGGCTTAGGTGCTTCAACCCACGAGGCTGGACCTCCACGTAAGGGCGGATCTCGTCGCCCAGGTCGGAGCCTTACTGCCACCACGCGTCCAATCAGTGCTCCCGCCGGAGGGTCGCTTGGTCGCCTCTGATAGGCCGGCACGGCACTAGTCCGGGGGCGTAACGCGGGGGATCTGGACGTCACACGCGGTTCACTCCAAGCTCGAGCCTCCTCCGACCGCGGATATCGCTGTGCTGAGGGCGGCCGCCTCCCCCTCTGGGAGGGCTTATGCGCTTCAACCCTCGCCTGGCGGGACGATGCCTCTGTCCGGAGGGCTTACACGTTACTCCCGCGACAGTGTGGGCCGCTGCCCCCTGGCGGGGTCTTAGGCGTTCGACGCTGCCTCCAACACGGGAGGGCTTAGGCGCTCACCCACTCGTGGACCGCTGCCTTCCTGGCGAAGGGCTTAGGCGTCAGCCGCCGCCTCGGCCCAGCAGGGGCTCGAGGGCTTATGCGTAATCCACGAACGTAGACTCACAGGTAGTCGTGACGGCTGGGACGGGAGAGACGGCTGTCGGCTGAGGCTGAGCGTTGTGGGCTGACCTACCTAGATAGACCTAGTGTACGGTATGTAAGTGCAGCAGACCTAAATGATGCTCAGGGGCTCAGGACTCAAGGGTCTGGTGACACGTCCGTGGTATGTTTACAGGTGGTAGTGGAAGAATAGCGGCATTGCTTTCTGGGTGTAGGTGTCTGGTGGATCTCTCCCCAGTCAGTGACGCTGACGGGGTATTTGTTGCCCTAGCGAAATCTAGCCGTACACAGGGCCTGCGGGGCCTCGGCCAGATGCTAACAGCTCTGACGCCGCTACCCCGGGTCCAGAGCTTCTAACCGCACAAACCGTCCTCCTGCGAGGGCGATACGGCAATGTCAAGGATACCCTACTAAGGCAACCCCGAGCCGGCCCCTGCTGGGGCCGTCGGTGTCTGCTCCCGGCTTCACCAGCGGCCCATGCGTGGTAGGTACGTGTCAGCGCAGCCTGCCTGGGCCCTAACTCCTCGTCAGGCAGATCAATCCCGCCCCTAACTTCGCTCTCTCGCCACGCTATGTGACCTGCTGCCGCTGCCTCTTGGGCAGGCCCCCATCTCAGCCCCTGCGGTTCCACCCTCAGGCCGTGGGGGTTTCCCTCCATCTTCCCGCGCCCACCTTCCACGCCAGCGTGGTGGGCGCCCAACTTGCTATCCTCCTGGATTAATTCCAGGCATGCCACCCAGCCCTCAGGCTGGGTGGTCGTCATCGCTCGCCGCTCGTCGTGCCCGGGTGCTGGCTGCGGTATGGTCCTGACCCAGACTTGAGTGTGAGCATGCGCGTGTACGGCATGCATGACCCCGCGAGGAGGGGCCCAACCGGAAAGCACGCCCGAGGCTTGTTACCGTTCGCTGAACCGCTGTTACATGCCCATGAGTCGCTAGGACGCCAGCGGCACACCCTTAGGCTCCGACTTCGTCAAATCGGCAGTGCCCAAGGCCACTTCTTCCTCCGTCGCCCCGATGGTCTCCACTCGCTCCACATCCAAGGTAAGTGTCATTGGGGGCGTCCTAAGCGGGCGGAGCGCCTGCGGCGTGTGTTTGGGCGGGCGACTCTCGAGCGACCGAAGCGACTAGCGATCGCGTTGACTGCTGCTGTTGGCGCTGCCTGGGCCGGCTCAGAGCCGAGGCGTAACCTCATTAGTATTCCCCGGGCCGCGATAGCGGCTGGCGCATGGGCGGAAAGGGAAGCCGCGGCGCACCACGCGTGCGCGCACGCGTTGCCGACCCGACAGCGCGCAGAGCGCCCCGCCTTTGGCCTTGCCCTTCCTTGGCCTCGCTCAGCATCCCCTGACCCCATGTAGGCGGATGGAGGCGAGGACGGGACCGGAGAAGCGGGCGATCGCGGCGATGGCCCGAGCAATCAGGGCAAGGGCCGGAAGCCGGTGAGACGCGGGCAGATCGGGGCAGCACCCCTACCAACACGAAAGCTAAAGCATGGCAGCACCCTAAAGGGGCGGGCAGCACCCGCGTCGAGTGACGGGTCCCGGTCGCGAGAGGGCAGAACCCTCGGCCGGTCAGGTAGCCGCGAAGGCAGGAAGGGGGGGCAGCACCCCACCTTGGCTGGCATGTTGGGCGGACCCCACGCAGGCAGGGCAGGCCACGCTGGGACGGGCGGCACCCGCAACTCTCACACGCACCTCTGGGAGAGCCGCTCCCGCAGGCAGGCGTGCAGGCAGAGCGCTGAAGGCTCGATCCTTCCTCCCATCCGGTCCCCGCAGGGAAGAAAGGGAGGCGGAGGTGCGGCTTCCCACAGCAAGGCGAGGACTCAGGGCCCGGCGCCAGAACAGGAGCGCCAGCAGGAGGAGGATCAGGCGCAGCCGGCAGGCAAGGCTGGCGAAGGCACCGGGGGCGTAGACCCCGGGGCTGGCGGGGCAGGCGAGTCGGGCGGCGGGGCGGGCCAGCGCAACCCCCCACGCCAGCTCACTCCCATCAAGGAGGGCCGCGAGGGTGCCACTTCCGGCAAGCCAGACCGCAGCCCCAGGCTGCCGCCCCAGCAGCGCCCGCGAGACAGCCCAGGACAGCGCGGGAACCCTTCGGTCCAAGTGGTATCGCCGGGGCCCCAGCATCAGCCGAAGCGGGCCAAGCTGCACATCTTCGCCGGCGTTAGCCCAGGCAGGGAAGCGGCGGTGGCGGCGGCGCAGGCGGGGCAGGCGGGGCAAGCGCCGCAAGCAGCGCAGACGGCGCAGCGGACCATGGCAGCGTTCGCCGCCCTGGCCGCGCTCAGCCCCGAGGTGCTGACTGCCCTCCTGGCGGCAGCCCAAGCGGCGCAAGGCGGCCAACCCGCGCAGGCGGCAGCGCAGCAGGCGCTGGTGCAGCCAGCGGAGCCCGTGCAGCGCCCCCAGGCGGCGCGGGCGCTGGGCAACACCTTCGCCGGCGCGGCCCAGGAGGCACCGGCCTGGCGGGGCAGCGGCACCCCGGGGCTGGCGCCCGCACCGCCGCTGCGCCCCCCAGGCGCACCCCCGGACGCCGGAGTCTATGGGGGCTGTTGGGTGGCCGAGCAAGCGGGCAAGGTGCTGCCCTGCGACGCCATCACCCCGGAGATGGTCGTACCGGGGAAGCGGGCGCCGTTCGAGACGGAACCTCCCCCTGGACCGGGCTGTCGAGCTGGGCATCGCTCCCAGCTTGGGGCAGGCGCTGGCGACGCCGCCAGCTCAGGCCTTCATGACCATAACGGACACAGCCCGTTCCACCGTTGCGGCCCTGGCAGTGTGCTGCGGCCGGGGCGCCACCGCCCCCGTCCTGGTGGACCACGCTGCGGGATTATACCGCTCGCGGGCGGAGCAGTCGCTGGCGCTGACGGCGGCGCATTTCAGCGTCCTGGGGCTGGATGTGTCGGGACTGCAGTCGGCCGTGCTGGCGGTCGTGGACTCGCAGTTCAACAGCCTGCGCAACCGCGCCGCCGGCGTGGGCGTGACCCTCGCCATCCTCGCCGGTCAGCTGGCCAACCTCCTGGCCTCGACGGAGCCGCTGAACACGGCCCTGCGCTGGCTGGACGGAGAGGCGAAGCGGCTGGATAGGGCGGACGGCGGGGCGACGGGGGTGGCGATCATCCGCTCCTGCCGGAATTTCTACCTGACCGACTCCGCGCTCCACAACACACCGTACACGGCGGAGCAGTGGAAGCGCGCGCACGGCCCCATGCTGGGCGGGCTGCTGCGGCTGCAGGAGAGCTCGGAGAAGGCGGCCAAGCACCTGGCTGCCCCGGCAGCGGCCGAGGACCTGAAGCGGCACCTGCGGGCGGGGCGCCCACAGGCGGCAAGCGACGGCGCTAGGGGCGGGAGCGCGGCGTACAACGCGGCGGCGGCGGGCGGCGGCGGAGGCGGAGGCCGCAGGGCGGGCGCCCAGCCGCCCCGCCCAGCCCCCTCCGCTGCGGGGGGCTACGCACCCGCAGGCCAGCACTCGAAGGACGAGGTCCTCAGCGCCCTCAACGCGGCCCTGGCGAGGGAGCAGCGCGAGCCAGAGAGCATGGACGGGATGTTCAGGCTCGCCCGCGGGCTGGACCCCAAGATCTGCGTCAACCACGCTGTGCTGGGCCGGTGCACGGGCTGCAGCTACCCGCACCTGTCCCGCAGCGCTGTCCTGGCAGCGCTGCTGGCGGCCGCCAAGGCAGGTTCGGGCAGTAGGGCTTGAAGGCGTGCCAGGCAGCAAGGGAAGCCTAGGCTGAGGGTGGCTGGGCGGTTAAACGCCCAGCTGATCGCGTTGGAGGGCGGGCGGGCTGGCGGGCGGATCCCGAGCGCATTGAAAGGCCGTTTGCCAAACGTTGGTCACTTAGCCGGGGGCGCCAGGCAGGGAAGCGGCTGCACGGGTTTGCACACAGGTTGAGGTTGTGACCCGCGCTCCCCTGCTCCGCTTGGCTGTAGGCTAGAGGAGCGGGAGAGGCGGGGGCGGTGGCAGTTCGGAGCGAGCGGGCGGCGGCAAGCGCCGACCCCACGGAGGGGGAAAGCGGGCCCTGCCCCGTAAGGGCTGCGCTGGTGGGCGAGGAGTTGGCAGGCGAGGAGGTGGACCCAGAGGTGGGCCCAGGAGGCCGGCGGGCTTGGTGCGACCTAAGTGAAGACCCGCTGGAAGCCCGCGCGCTGCCCCGCCCCGTCGCCCCAGCCCCCAGCACCTCAGCGCCGCGGATGCCAGACCCGCTACCCCTAGACCCGGCGGAGGAGCAGCGCCTCGAGGCAGCTTGGGCGGACCTGCAGCGCTGGGGCTCAGAGCAAGCGGTGGACGACACGCCGTCGACCTCCTTCGCCGCCTCGGTAGCAGCCGAAGCGCGCAGCCCAGCCGCCTTCCGCCCCGGCCTGCCCCGCGCTGCCCGCGAGCTGTGGGCGCAAGTACTTCCGGCTCGCCAATGGAGGCGGGCCCCTCACCAGCAACCAGTCCCGCATCCTGCGCTGGCTCCAGCAGGGCGTAGCCTTCAAATTTGTGGGGGCACCACCGCCAGGCGCAGCCGGCCCGCCCCTGCAACGCAAAAAGCGCCGCATCGTAGAGCAGATGCTGCGTCAGGCCTTGGGGCCTGGGGCGGACATCGCGCCGTACCTGGAGGGGCCCACGCCCAGCGCCATACAGTTCCCTAACCACCGCAGCGCCGCCGCCCATGCGAGCTTCGTCTCGGCGGAGATCGCTAAGGGCCTGCAACAGGGCGTGCTGCGGGAGTGGCCGGCCGAGTGGGGCGCACCCACGGTCATCAACGGCCTGCGGGTGGTGGAGGGCAAAAAGCTGCGCCTCTGCATAAACCCCATGTGAGTGCGGCGAGGCCGTGTTTTTGGGAAGGGCTAACCAAAGCATGACTAAGCATGACTAAGCATGCCCAGCGTGGTTTGCAAGCAAAGCGCCATAAGCAGAGGCTTACCAGCGGGGCCGCGGCTTGAGTCGAGACGGGGCCGGGGAGCAGGCCAGCTCAGTCCGCACCCGCCGCCTCACACAGGTACCCCAACCTCTTCATGGAGATCCCACCCCTCAAGTACGAGGCGGTCACGGACATGCCGGGCTACCTGCAGCAGGGCGACTTCATGTTCACCACGGACGACAAGAGCGGGTACTGGAACTTCCAGCTGGACCCGGAGATGTACCGGTACGCGGCCTTCGAGTGGGAAGGCCGCACCTACTTCTGGCTGGTCCTGGCCTTCGGCTTCGCCCCCGCCTGCTGGATCTACTCGCTGATCAAGCAGGAGCTCTACCGCCCGTGGAGGGCTAGGCGAGTAGACCTAAGCTACCTGATTGACGACGTGGCGATGCGGGCGGCGTCGCAACCGGCAGCGCAGTTCCTGTGCCGCACCCTGGTCCACCTGCTCACGGCGCTGGGATTCACCTTGAGCCTGGACAAGTGCCAGCTCAGCCCATCCCACCGCATCCGCTTCCTCGGCTTCATAGTCGACTCGCAGCGCATGGCGTTCGAGGTGCCGCCGGAGAAGGTGGAAGCGCTGGCGGAACAGATCGAGGGGCTGGCGGTGGTGCCGGCGGCAGCGGTCACGGCCCGGGACGTAGCCTCCGTAGCAGGCCGCATCATGTCCATGTCCCCGGCAGTAGCAACGGCTCCGCTCCATGCTCGCATCATTGGTCTAGCGCTGGCGGGCTTGGAGTCGTGGGAGGAGGTGGTAGGCAACCTGCCCACATTCCTGAGCCGGGCCCGGCTCTTCCTGGACCTCCTGCGGCGGAAGAACGGGCGCACCTGGTGGAAGAAGGGCCCGGCCCTTCAGCTGCGGGTGGCGGGCGATGCCTCCGACCAGGCGTATGCGGCCTTCCTGCCAGACCGCCAGCTGGGCCCGGGCCCCGCCAGCGAGATGCGGGTCCCCTTCTCGGAGGCGGAGGTCGCGCGGATGCGAGCCGGAACCTTCTCCAGCACGGAGCGCGAGCTGGGCACCGTCATCTGTGCCGTCCGCTGGCTCCGCCGCTGCGGCCCGCACCTGCTGGCGGGCCGACGGATCCAGTACCAGACGGACAGCCAAGTGGCCATGCTGTGCGTGCTGGGCATGAAGGGCCGCAAGGAGTGCCTGGAGCGGGTGGACGAGCTGTACCGCTTGTGTGCGGAGCTAGACCTGGAGATCCAGCTGATCTGGTTCCCACGTACGGCACCGCTGCAGCAGATCGTGGACACGCTCTCCAAGTTCCTTGACCCCTCCCAGTGGTGCCTGGACCAGGCGGTCTGGGCGAGCCTGTGGGACGAGCCTTGCCTGCGCGGGCTCAAGCCCTGGCTGGACCTCTTCGCTGACCCCTTCTCCACCAAGCTGCCCCGCTTCATCTCCCGCTGGTGGTGCCCGGCGGCTTGGGCGGTGGACGCCTTCGCTCAGCACTGGGGCCGGCTGGCGGAGGGTCGGCTCCTGTACATCAACCCCCCGTTCGCGGTCATGGGAGAGGTGGTCCGCAAGATCGCGGACGAGCGGCCCAACTGCGTCCTCATCGCGCCTATCTGGCCCAGGTGGTGGCGAGTGCTGCTGAACCGCCTCCTGGTGCGACACCGGCGCCGCCTTCCCCACCGGAGGGACCTCTTCACCCCGGGGCCCCAGGTGCCAACGCACGCGGCCCGCCCCAAGGCCCCTCGCTACGCGGTAGAGGCGGTCTACATCATCTGGGATTGAGTAAGAGGCCCAGGGGCACGCAGGGCAGGACTTGCGGGGCAGGCAGGCGATTGGGCGGGCGGGCGGGAGGCCCCTCCCGTGCCCTCACTTGGCGCTAGCCTGGCGGCAGGGGCGGGGGGGGAAGGGGGCGTTGTGTCGGCGGGCGACACACGTGAGGGCGAGCCGAGCTGGGTGGAAAACGTTAGGGCCGGGGCAGCCGAGCTGTCGCAGAGGCCTGAACTCGCTCCATTTGCTCCCTCTCGCCCCGCCCTGGAACCAACGCTTGCCTCAGGCCAGCCCGCCAAGGCCGGGGCCCTTCACGCTGGACGCGTGGCGAGCGGCCCCGTGGACGGGAAGGCGCTCGGAGGAGGCCCAGCTGCTGCTGCTGGCAGAGTTCACGGGGCGCCTGGAGGACGCGATTGGCGAGGCCGTCAAGGGTCGCTACTGGAAGCAGCGAGGTGCGGTGACGCTGGTGGAGGTGTCGACCCGCCCCTACGGAGGGCGGCGCTGGTCCCCGTGGGTGCAGGTCGCGGTAGCGACTCGCTACGAGGCCCCAGCAGCGGTGGCGGCGAAAGGCCGCCCGAGCGGCGAGTCGTGGGCGGAGGCGGTGCAGGGCCGGGCCCCGCTGGGCCCCGACAGCCCGTGGAGCCCCTTAGAGGGGTGGCAAGCGACGCCGCTGGAACAGGCGGTGGTCGCAGAACTGTGGGCTTTCATGCAGACGGTAGAGCTCAGCGGCCCGAACTCCAGCTGGGTTCCGGGCCTGCAGGGAGGAGTGTGACTGGCCGCGAGGCGGTGTGGGGTGGCTGAGGCGAGCGCCATGCTGCCGCTAGGGAGCTAAGGGGCAAACGGCTGGGGTAACGCCAACCTAAGTTAGCCGGGTGCGGTGACGAGCATTTGAACTCCAGCAGTGACCCAGACTTGAGTGTGAGCATGCGCGTGTACGGCATGCATGACCCCGCGAGGAGGGGCCCAACCAGGAAGCACGCCCGAGGCTTGTTACCGTTCGCTGAACCGCTGTTACATGCCCATGAGTCGCTAGGACGCCAGCGGCACACCCTCCCACCCAACCCAGCCCGGTGTGCCTTGGGTTACCAGGAAGGCAGCGCACGCTCCGAGGAGCCAGCTACCAGACCCCTTAGTCAAGCCGTGCAGACCCCTTAGTCAAGCCGTGCAGCCCAGCACCGCCGGCAGCGGGCGGGGCCGCTTTCAGCCCCCACGGCATCAGGCACCACTGCATCCCATCTCCAAACCCATCCCGCGCCGGGCAAGGCAGCCGCCCAAGCCAGGGCCTGTATGCTCTATCATGCCCCAGCCTGCTCGCCGCAATCACCCAGTTAGGCCCTCACAGGCGCGGCCGCACCACGCGCTCGTGCCGGCCGGGGTCCAGGTACCGGGCCAGCGTGGCGGCGCTGCGCATCTGCCCCAGCCCCAGCAAAGCCGAAGTCGTGGCGCCGCTGCCCGAGGCGGCCTGCAGGGTGCCCCGCCGGAAGCTGTGCACCGTCTCCCCTTCGTACAGCCCGGCCGCGCGGAGGTGCAGGCGCAGCCGAGCCCCCAGGCTGGAGCTGCTCAGGGCGCGCGCCCTGAAGCCCTCGCCCGTCGCCTCGAGCGGGCGGAACAGCAGGTCCGTCACCGCAGCGCCCGGCGGGGCGTCGGGGCGCCGGCAGAGCGAGAGGTAGATGGAGAGGGAGGACGGGAGGCAGAACAGCGGGTCCTCGGGTTTGCTGGGCAGGGTCATGGGCGGCGCCCGCGACAGGCGATAAGTCTTGGTGCCCCGCAGCCTCAGGCACAGGCCTGGCAGCTTTGCCCCAGCGGCCGTGGGCGAGGGCAGCGGGAAGCCGGCGAACGGCCGGTCAGGGGAGGCCGGGTCCACAAAGTCCCCCAGCCCCACCTTGCCCAAGTCGTGACAGCGGGCGGCGGTCTGCCAGAGCAGCTGGATGCAGAGCAGGTCCCGCAGCAGCACCAGGCGGCTCAGCACCGTGGCGGCGAGGCGGAATTGGCCCCACAGGTACAGCACCAGCGACCGATACTTCCCCTCGGTCATGGGCACCGCGGAGGACTCCTGGTACCCAGCCTGCACCTGCTGTCGCTGGTATCCGGCGCGAAAATCATCCACCCAGATGCTGTCCACGGGGTTCCCGCGTCCAGTGGCGGAGTCGTACCGCCCCGACCGCTCAATGCGAGCGAAGAAGCCGCTCAGAGCAGGTGCGACTCCAGGTGCGACTGCACGGCGCTGGGGCTAAGCCGGCCCCCGCCCCGCCCCGTGTGGCGCACCAGGAACCAGGTGGTCATGTAGACCACCAGGTCCTCGGGGGTGCAGTCGTGCAGCCCGCGCCCCGAGCCGTGGCTCACGAGCCATCCCCCCAGCTCCCCAGCCGAGCTGTCGTGGCGCCGCACGGTGCTAGGGGCCAACGCAGCCCCCAGCACCTTTTCCCCCTCGGCAAGCCCCCGCTCGTAAGTCGCGGCCCTCGCTTCGGGGCCCAGCACGGGCCCGGCAGGCCGCACGCCGGCGAGGACGGTGGCCAAGCGCCGCTGGGGCAGGCCCATAACCTGCGGCATGGCAGGCCATGATTGCGCGGCTCACACGGGGCGGGGCGAGCCGGCAGCCACAGGAGCCCCAACCCCAAGGTGCCCGCCCAACTTGCCACGGTCGGACGCGGGCGAGCGTACCCCAGCGTGTTGCTGCGCGATAGCCCCACCAGCGGCCCCTGCACAAGCGACGACAGCAAGCCAAGGGACGTGACTCGCGATCGAGCGGAGCCCGGCCTCTTTCGCCACCCGGCCCCAACAGCGCCCTGGAACGTCTTTCCACAACCCACTCACCGCGCCGGCAACCGAGAGCCGAGCCCCGCTCACGAGGGGCGAGCTGCCCGAACCACCAACACCGCGCCCCCACGAGCCCAGGGAGCCACGCCAGGGACCCTGCATGGCAGTGGCAATGGCAATGACAATGGCAGATTCGTTGTCGCGAAGCCTGCACCCTGGCGCGTGACGGTGACCGCGAAGCAACTCAAGAGCCCGTCGCAAGGCCCAGCCCAAGGTGCAGCCCAAAAACGGACGAGTTCACATGCTCACCTCACCGTACTCCAGGCTCGATGCCCGGCTGTTCGCTCCCCCACCCTCCCACCACAACACGGCGGCTGAGGCGAGCGCCATGCTGCCGCTAGGGAGCTAAGGGGCAAACGGCTGGGGTAACGCCAACCTAAGTTAGCCGGGTGCAGTGCCTCGTGTGACGGGACCTGCACGGGCCCGACACGCCTTCCCGGCCATCCCGCCACACGTCGGGTGCCTGCGTACAATCACCCATTGTGGGAACAGGCATTCCGTTCACTTGTGCCTTGTGGCCTTGAGTGCCATGTACCATGTCCCGCCGGGCCGCTCGGCACGAGTCCCAGGGTTATGCCCGCCCTTGGACTGGAATACTCCACTCTCATTAACGTAGCGCAGCAGTTCCCGCGGATATGGCCTCCTGGAAACTGGCGCCATCCTGCCGCGGACTGCCCCCAGCCCTACCTTCACGGGCCGCTAGTGCCCTCTCCGTAAGCTCCTGGCATGCTGCTACCGGTGTTCGGTCCGGTAGCCCAAAGCGCTGTTGCCGACGGACAAAGTCGCCTCGTCAACCTTTCCGGGCCCAGCCGTTCCTCCTAGTCTCAGGCCGCGACCTATGCGTAGGTTATGCATCCTGAGAGCTAATAAATGGGAGCTCGTGGACGACTCCCGTTTCCGAAGTCCAATTGCGCGCTATGTATAGGCGGACCGCGTCCCTCGCACTTGTGGTAAGTGCGGAGCGGCTTCATAGGATTCGGGCTGTGTGCCCGCGCCTGCGCCTTCCGGCTTCGGCGCTTGCGTCCGCGTGTCGTTGTACATACACGCGCGTCTGGCACCGTCCTCGGCCCCCTCCCGATCAGAACGGGTCCCCTTCTTGATACCTGGACCTTCAGCCTGGACCCTTCTTCCAACATCGCCGATAACCTTGCGCGCCCTTTCGCTTGCTTAAGGCGGGCCGCCGATACCACGTCACACACATGGGAAGCGTGCGGCCCTAGTGGTCCTCGCCCGGCTTTGACATCCCGTCCATGCTTCCGACAACTCGTCGCTCGTGCGACAACGTGTGCCAACACCCCGCGCAGGTGCCCCACGCTTGAGCGTTACAGGCTCGCTCGCCGACGACGCAACCTACCGCCCTGGCCCTTGCTGTCGGCGTATGACGCTTATCATACAGCACTCGCTGTGTTTTATTACGTCCACACAGCGGCAGCCAGAGCCCCAGCCTGCTTCAGTCCATGCCGCCAGCAGTCTCGGCTAAACTGCTTAGAACTGTGAAACATCCGCCTGTAACCATATCCGCCGTACTTATGCCGCCGTAAGGTGCACAGCGTGTGTGCAGGTAGGGCCCATAGCAGTTCATGCCTCCATCCCGCCCACCTCCGACGGCTTTGTAGGGGAGCACGGTAATCTGAACCGCCTTGTCCGGGCCCCAGCAGCTGGGACTCGCCCCCCAACCGCCTGAAGCACTTAGGGTCCGCGCCTCAGTCCCCAAATGGGTATGGCACCGGTCTGAAACAGGGCCAAACGGCACGGCCTGGCTAGGGGTCTCGCACCTCCTGTGCAAAGCTGAATTACGGATATAGGCTGGCAAGGTTCGTTCAAAGTCCTCAATCGGGTCAAGGTACATTTAGGGATACCCTTGGGGAGCGAGTTGCTGGCAGAGTTTGGGCCGAAGGGGACACCGTTGTTGGGGGCCGTCTCCCTTAGGCGGATCAGGGCATTTTGGGCTTCCAAGGGCCACGGTCTCGCCATGCGCTGTCGTACGTACATTTCGCGCCTCCCCTTGATCAGTGGATAGGGCACTCCGCCGTACGTCTCCGACCATCCTCGGGCGGCTGGACAGTACAGGTCAATGCGGACGCCTGATCTATGCAGGCCTTCAAACCTCATGCGTGCAGGGGAACCCTTGCCTGGACCTTTGGCCTACAAGCGTATGTACGTGGGTTGGCACGCACGGCAATTGACCACAGTAACAAGCTATTAACTAGCGTTATTCAACACGCAGTCACATGCAGAAAAGCATGCTTCAGGCGAGTCCGAGCGAGCACCCGCACGTAGTCCCGACCCATTCTAACTGCTACCGCCTTGCATACACAGGTCCTGCACAAACCGGGCTTCCGGGGGTGCTTGTGCTCTGATAGCGGCACCCTAGCGCTACCCAGCTCCTACCAACATTGCTATATCTATCAAAGCCCGGTTGCAGGGCGTAAACAGAAGCTTCTTTAAGCGGATGCTTGCACAAAGTCTAGGAGACGCACGGCATGCTCGCTCGTCCCCGCAAAACGCACGGGTTGAGCTATTGCATGACGATTTCAACCGCCCGCTACACGCCACGGTTCCATCTCGGGTAACCCCCTCTCATGGAAGGCGCAAAAAGTGCAAGGCAGCAGGCAAAATTGCGCGGCAAGGTGAGGCTGCTAAGAATGAAGAAGGATGGAGGAGGATGAAGCACTCTACAGGTCCTGATTGCGCCCAAGTGCCACCTCTGCCGAGCCTGACGCCTCCGCAGGAGCAAGCATGAGCTCCGCAGGCTGGCAAGGCGGCGACGCGCCGGGGATGAAGGTATGGCCCGAGGGGCATGTGATGGAGAAGGCACTCGGATAGTAGCAGATGATGCCCTGCCCAGGCGCCCAAGGGTTCTCGTACTGGCCGTCCGGCTTGTTGAGGCAGAAGCAGTCGGCTGAGTCCGGGTTCTCCGCGCACGTGCTGTTGGTGATGATCCGGGACTCGAGCTGGCGACGGTGCCGTGAAACCTTGCAGGTTTTGAAGGCGGCCGAGGCCAGCTCCAGGCATGTGCCCGTCGGAGAGCAGTACGAGTCGCAGTCCGTAAGGCCCGCCGGACAGTTCCGTTGCCAGCACACTGACTTTCGGATGTTTCCACCTGCACAGGCAACAAGTTTATAGCGGCGCGGGTTGGTGAGAGGCTACGTGCTGTATGTGCGTGCCCAGATCCGCATGTTTTGACAAGTAACCGAAACGGTAGGAGCATTTACATCCAGCCAGTAACTCACGCTTGTATCCGGACTTGCAAGGCTCATAGCAATAGCCAAGCCAGTGCTCCTTGTTGCCACCACAGCATGGGACCGGAAGACAAAACGGGCAGCTTCCTTTCCAGCATGTGGACAGCCCCTCATAATGAGGCATGTAGTTGGACTTCCAGCATGAATCTGGGATTAGGGAACAGCATTGGAGTGCAGTGGTGGCATGTATGATGAGCTGGCTGTTGCCGAACACGTTCAGCAACAATGCAAACGTACAGTACGGAGCAAGCCCATCAAAGCATGAATTTCATCCGGTATGTGCGCAGTACTCACCAGACAGGAACCTTGTAGCTTCATTCTGGGAGAGAGAGGGCGGGTGGGGGAAGGACAACATGGCGGGGTGAGTGGGGCTGGATGCGGGAAGTTGCTTTCCCGCTGTGTGTGGCCCCCTAGGGGGCCCACCGCTCTCACGCACCTTGATGGCTTCTACGACCTGATCCCAGACGCCCTTGGCGGCGGAAAGTTTGGCGTTAACGTTGAGGTTTATACTCATGATTTTGCCCGTGACGCTTAGCTCAAAGGTTTGCTGCGCGTGGGGTGGGGGAGAGGCGCAAAGGGTGATATCAGTTCGGACCCTGGCAAGTGCAATCTGCAACACATGCGTTGGCATCCGCCTTCGTTCCACCCTATGGACACACCTTGGTAGACGTCAGCTCAACAGCAATCCGGGCGGAGTAGAGGGAGAAGACATCAGCAAGCTTTATAAACCTTGAAAGGCCAAGGCTGCAGGGAGGGGCGGCCGTACAAGAGTTGAACCTATGGGCTCATCCTTCTACGCATGGCCCTCATGCATCTGTACTTGCCTAGCAATGTAACCATCAACCGTGTTGTAAACTGACTTGATGATTGGCGTTTCCTGTGATAAGTTACATACGTTCCGGCAGGTTAGCAAGCTCCACAGGGTGGGTTGTGCCCAGAGGTAAAAGCTGTGAAACCACAGTAAGCCACGCGCGCAGACAGGCACGCACCATGATGCTTTGGGCAGAAGCAGAAAAAGCTAAACTTTTCTCGTTGATTCGAGTGGTAACCCTGTAAGGAATGCTGAGGAAGCTGAGACCAGCATCAAAATGAAGCCCAGCCGGGATGGTAACCGATCCAGCCTTAATGTCCTTGTTGGCGAAGGAGAAGTGGACATTCTTCATTTCAAAGTTGAACGGTCCTAAGCTCACGCGGATGCCCATCTCTTTAAGGGCGCTCTGTGTGTGCGCAGAAGAATGGGTCAGCAGGTAGGTTGTGATTCGCAATCAACCCAATTGCAAAGGACGACTTACCTCAAGATCAAACTGGTCAAGGGTGAACTGAGCGCCGAACTCTTTCTGCGCCTGATCGTAGAGCATAGTTGCAGTGACAACTGAGTTTATGACCTTGGCGTTGGCCCGAAGGCTGAATGTGTTGATGTTGACGTAAGGTGGCGTTCCAAGTGGGGTGAGGCCCACGGAACCATCGATGTAGGTGATGGCGAGCCACGGGAAACCTTTGAACTTGAACGGTGTGGCAGTGGCTGTCACAAAGAGTTGCAGGCCGATTCTGACAGGAGGCTTTGCGGCTGCGACGTAGCTGAGGGTAGCTCCTAGTCCAACGTTGATCACGGGCGGGTCCAGGAAGGAAAGCCTCATATTTGACCTAAAGGACGCCGCGGCTGTAACCTCTGTAGCTCCTCGGGAAAAGTCCAGGGCAAAGCCCATCTCAGACACTCCCTCGAACGGTCCACCCAGTGTGACTGTCCAGGTCTTTTGAATAGAGATCTCAACAGCCCCGCCCGACGGAGCTGGCCTGATGACGATATCATTTTGGCCAAAACCCAGAAACTTGGTAATGTCACCAAGGCCAGGCACTTGGCTGAGGTCTGTGGCAAAAAGCGAGTTGGGCAGTCAAATCAATTAGTTGTTTATGCCACGTCAAACGCCGAGCGAGAAGGCAACCCTGCAGCCCTCGCTCAGGCTCACCGGGATTCCCTGAAACACCGAAAACGCGGCCATCATGCGTGAAGGTGATGACAGAAAAGCGAACCGGTTTTAGAACTGTGACCACTGCCCGGGGAGTGGAAGGGAAAAGGGTCTCGAGGATGTTGGAGGCTGAAACTCCTCTCGCCGTGGCGGTGAAGGCAAAGGAGTCCTTCTTGGGAACGCGGAGTTCAACACTAACGTCGGTGCCCAACAGCTTGCCGCTCGAGGTCAGGACCTGCGCATTGGATGGATGCATGGGAGAGAGACAGGATTGAAGTCAGTACCCAGATGCATGCTGTGGCACAAGATGGCATTGTGCAAACACACTCCGCGTCTTCATGGTCTTCAAATGTACTCACAAGTCCCTTGGCGGCCGTGTTGCCTGTTTGGTACTGCACGATGGCCCCGTTAAGCTCCACGTGAGGAATGATGCTCGGCTTGAATGTGCCAGACCACTGGACAGCAAGAAGTGCGCTTAGAAGTCAGGCTTGCGTGTGCAAACAATCCGTGATCGGGGATTAGATTGCTTCGTTCGTTCATGATCTTGGAAGCTCTTACCGCAAACTGGAAGTTGGAGACTGCCTTGCCACTCCCGTCAGCTACTTGCATTGCTGACTTCACAACGCTTGCGCCAAGTAGCGGTGGGATCTGGAGGCTGAAGGTCAGGTTGACACCGGGGGATCCTGCGTGCGTGCGTGCAGGTCGGACGGCATATGGGCATCATACCAACCACGGCATATGGGCATTGTAACAACCACACTCCATCGGCTGCGGCACGTAACCCTTACCTGAACGCTTAATCACCGCAGCTGCCCTATTCGAGAGCACTGAGACCTTGATATCGCTCAGAATGATGATACCGCTCGTGTCCATTGGCAAGGTCACCACCGTGGACACCGCCTTGTTGATGGCCGCACCAAGGTCGAGGCCGCCGCTACCAAGGACAAGATCGGCCTGGATTACACCATTTGCGTCAAAGACCATATCAGCCTGCATGCCAGAACTGCTTGGGCCCACTGTGGCACTGTAGACGCCAGGCACAGGGGACCCTGCAAGTGAGGAAAAAAGGTTGCGTTGAGAGTGTGCAGCCTTTGGATTCTTCAGCCAGATCAAGATTGTATGTCTCACCCGAAGGCGGGGGATAGTAAGAGCCAAGCTTGAAGGTGGGCAGTGTCAGCTCTTTGAGCAAGGCACTCGGCAGCATCTCGGTTGCTCTTGGGCCGAATAGGGTGAGAACACGCTGAATGTTGACGGAAGGACAGTACCAGCTGAAGTATGCAGGGATGGATCCCTTGAGAGAGGAGAGGCTGAACTCGAAGGAGCCGTCATAGCCACCCACGCTTGCGGTGGCAAACCCTCTAGTGGTGGAAGTGGTGCCCATGGGCGGGACATTGAGGTACAAGGACTTGAACGTGAGGATGTTGGGGATGAACGTAGCAGAACCGGTGATCTGCAATCAACACGAGGGCAGAATAGGCAGACTTGCCGCACTGCATGAATATAGAGTCTTTTGCTGGTCCTTGAGCTTTGCATGTTAACCAACAGCATCGAGCATCCACATGGACCGCTTACCTCAAACGAGTAGCCCCGTGCATAACTGAGCTTGGCAACGGCGCCGATGATGGACAGTGCTGGAATACTGATCCTCAGGTCAGCACTGAAGCTGCTACTTGTGAATTCCTTGATGTTCAGGTCCGAAAAGGTAGCCCAACCATCATAAACTGAGAATATGCCTGGAACCTGTATGTGCAGGTTCGTTGGCAATGTTGAGTTGTTGGCACGCTAAATACCGGTGAGTATTAGTTGTCATTCTGTATCAGCACACTACTTGCTTTGAGATTGACGCCACCAGTTGCAATAGTCTCGAGTTGCGACGCAACAGAAGAGATTCCAATGTCAGGCATGCTGAATCGAGACGAGAAGGCTTTGGTTGGAGATAGGGAGCGGCCATTCGGCAGAGTAGCCCTCGGAACCCCTGACACAGCAGTACAGACAGTCGGCTTTAGCAAATAAATTGCAACTGGTTAAACTATGGCTGTGTAGCATTGGCTCACCTTTGATTTCGGGAACCACCTCCAGCGATGGGCTGCAGAGGGAAAAAACACTTGGGGCCTGCTGCCCTCCTGTGATCCCCAGAGCTTGCAAGGCGTCCCCAAAGGTCATGCACTTAGACGCTGGTGTGCTGAGCTGAATGTACCGCAGTCCGTTGTTGTCAAAGGCAAAAGCCAGATCAAAACCATTGACGGGATCGGGGTCCGCATAGTACAGCCCTGCGTGCCGGGGTCAAGGTAGTTAAGGTAGTCAGGCAACTAGTGGCATGTTTACCTAAGGATAACCACTACGGCCACATGTTTAATGTTGGGCCTTAGGTTGGGCTCCTAGTGCAACCTAAACTTCATGCGTTCTGACTTGTCTGCACAGCATGCTGCCAATTCCTTACCGTCCTTGACAATGATCTCCAGCCGTGGGAAGGTCACGTCCTGAATTAGCATCAGTAAGCCCGACGCCGCATCTGGCCAGAGGGCTTTGTTGGACAGGATCGAGGCTAGCCGAACATTTCCACCAGAAAGCTTCATGTTGGGCCTTCCATCCGTACTGACGGTCGTCTGTGCTTGCAGAGACAGGCCAAAGAAGCTTGCAGATCCAGATACCGTCAAGCCCGACTTCTTCGTGGCCTCAACCTTGATGCCAGACACGGTAACCTTGCCATCCAGAAGAGAGATTGTGGAGTCGATGATCTGCGCGCGGCAGAACGCAAAAACCTGTTAACTTTGCAACTTGCGCGCCAGATAACGAGCGAGGCAATGGAGAAAAACACGCATGCATGAGCAGCAGCGTGCAAGCAATAAGATAAGTTGAAAGAGGAGTCGTACATTGAATGCGTACGTGCCGCCAGTGTACTGCATTGTAGCGATGGCGTCCTTGAGACCAAGGTCGCTCACGCTGAGCTGCAGGTCTGCACTTATCGTGCTTCCAGTCACATCTTTCAGGGTCAGATCCTTGAAGGTCGCCAGCCCGTCGAAAACTGAGAGGGATCCCGTCACCTGGCATACAACAAGTAAGAAGCAAGCGCAGAAGTTAGAGGTTTGATTAAAACGGCAAAGTTGCATGCTATGCAGCTCGCTTGCCTTGATGGTTACAACGCCATTCTTCTCCTCAAGCTGAGACTGAACGGACGAGATGCCAAGGTCAGGCATACTGAACTTGAAGCCCATAGACCTTGAGGGTGACAATACACGACCGCTAGGCAGCACCGCCTTGGGAGCACCTGCGGAGCGGAAGGCAAGTTGTTAAGGCAAATTGCAAGCCGCCGAGCGAGCTGCTTGATTGCAGGTGATTTCCCTGGTCTGTTTGGCATGCATCAACGCTGCCACGTACCCTTGATTTCCGGCGTAATCTCGAGAAACGGACTGCAGAAAGTGAACATGTCTGAAGCCTGCTGTGCGCTGCCTGCGATTCGCAGATATGCCAAAGCCTCTCCCAGGCTCATGCACTTTGACGCCTCGGTGCCAAGCTGAATGTACCGCAGACCATAGCTGTCAACTGCAAAGGCTAGGTCGATTCCATCCACAGGGTCGGGATCAGCGTAGTAAAGACCTGAGCATGTCAGGGGCACGCAATGCTGTTAGTTAACCCACCCCAGCCAGACTACTGTCAGGGCTTGGGCTTGGGGCGTCTTGGGCCCGGCTTGTACCGTTAGTCCTTAGTACGTTTGAGTAACAAGCTCTTACCGTCAACAACAAGGATACCGAGCTTGGCGAAAGTTTTATCCTGCACGTCCTTAAGTACATCCGCAGCTGCATCGGGCCAGAGGCTCTTGTTGGATAGGATACGGCCCAGGTTGACATTGCTTGCAGTAAGCTCCATGCGTTTCTTCCCTTCGGGGCTGATGCCAAGCACAGCGCTCATGGCAAGGCCAAGGAAGTCTGCTGAGCCAGTCACGGTAAGGCCCGTAGTGGAGTCAGCTTGGACCGCAATGCTTGTCAGGGTTGCCACGTCCTTCAGCAGCACAATGTTCGACGCTGCTACCTGGTGTATTTGCAAAGCACGCATGATGGGGAACATGGGCTCCTGTCAGCTTGCTTGCTTGTATTGGCCAGGTTGCTCAATACGCATGTATATATGACAGCCCCAAATCTGGTAATGACGCACCTTGATCTCAGGTTGAGGAATGAGCTTCCCAAGCCCGTCGCGGATCTGAACATTGGACGGCAGCTTCAGGTCGGTGAGGCTTGGAAGAGAGAGGTCAAAGGACAAGGCTGTGCCAGGCGGCGCAAGCTCCAGAAGCTTCGACTCGGCCCAGGTGCGCATGCCTGCATGCAGGGTGTGTGGACATATATAGATAGTGGACAGCCACTTCGTTTTTGTGCTGGCATCCACGTTTGAGCGATCCAATAATAATAACTAAGCCACACCTCATCATTTATTACATACAAGCAACAGCGCTTCTTGCTGATCCCACCCATGTCAAGGCGTTTACCCACCCTGTACGACGCTGGCCCTGGCACGCTCAGCTGTCATGCTGAGCGATGGGGCTTCAATCGAAAGGATTGAGGATGTGTCAAAGGGGAGAGGCATGCCCAGCGTGAAGAGTAGATTGTCCAGAGATAGGGTGCCAGAAAGATCCAGGTTTGCGGTCAGGACTCCAGACTTGTCGAACACCATGTCAGCAGTGAGGCTGCGCGCTTCCATGAGCTGTCGGCTCCTCCTGCCGGCTGCTGCTGCTGAAGCGGTCGTAATCAGACCAAAGACACCTGCAAGGGATTTGAAGCAGCAGGCGCTCAGGCACTACATACAGGCACCTGGCTGCCGGGTGCAGAAGTGATCATACACTTGGCTGCTTGAGGCCTCCCCGGCATCCCGCATCTTTGTTACATTTGCCAGCCCAAATCTTCACGTGCAAAGCTTCACTTACCGGATGAAAGGTCATTGGTGTAGAGCCTCACGCTGTCCAGAGTGAGGTCAAAGCGAAACGCGTCTGGGATCTCACTGGGAAACGCAGCTGATCCCAGCTTAAGCAGGCTAACATCCGTCAGCTCAACTGACAACGCCGTCTGCCGTGCGGTAGAACTGCCGGCTGCCAAGGTGGATGTCAACTCAAAGACTGCAGGGTGGCTGGCCACGCTGCCAACACCGCTTGCCGTCAGGGTACTTTCCGAACCGTCGTCGCCAGCCGAGAATGCAAGGCTGTCGATGACAACAAAGCCATCTAAGTAAGAGATCTTGCTAGTCGCAACAATTGAGAACCCGCCCTCCTCATCCGCTGTGACGGCGAGTGTCCTGCTGTTGATGCTGAAAGTGTTGCATGTCAGCTGCAGCGTTACTGTGTTGCCAGGGGTCTCGCCAGCGTCCTTAGGTGGCAGAGGTACATTGATTGCCAGGCAGTCTCCGCCGAAGAAACTGTCGAGGAGCTCCAAGAGTGGGTCGAGGTCAAAGACTCCACCAGCAGGCGGAGGGGATGGAGGTGGAGCAGACTCGACTGGTGGAGTAGGCGTTGCCGGAGGGGGCAGTGACTCCTGCACTGGCGGAAGGCTGCCTGTAACAGCAGGGGGAACAGTAAAAGTTATTTGGACGCCCAGCAATTGAATGCTGGTCAGGTCAAGGCCTTGAACGCTCAAGTTACCGGTGTCTCACCCCTAGAAACAACGCAGGCGGTCTGCACATTCGGATTGCTTCCAGTAGCGCCGTCAGAGCCATTCAGCAGGTCGCTTTTCAGCCAGCAGTCCCCTGAACGGCCATAAATTGAAGAAAATTGAGTGACTGGGTCGTGAAGGGACGTCATGCTAACGAGTAATTTGCCTTGCAATGGTACGAAGAATTTCACGCACTTATGAAGCACATGGACCCAGGCACTCAACTCACCGTCGTACTCAAACTCGTAGAAGTCACATCTCTTGTTCTTCAGGCATGCCTGGGCGCACAGCTGCTTGCTCGAGGTCATGTTTTGCCCCACGTTCGTGCCACTGAACGTCCAACCATCTAGGCAGAACTCGTCCTTGACTGAAAATGTAGGAAATAAAGGCACGGAAGTGGCAAGTTACAGTTGACGTGTGCTTAGATAGATCCAAACTTTCTAAATGCAGGGCATATTCTACCGGCCACCAGCTGGCTACGTAACCCTCCTGCCGGATGGCTGGAGGCGGCGGCCCTAAATAAGGATGTGCTATACATCCGTCTGAAAGCCAATCAATTGCACACTCACCCTTAAAGTAGGAGCATTGCCTGGGCAGCATGGTGTCTGAAACAGCAGCAATGGCCGGGGAAGAGGCTCCAGAATACGTCCAGCCGTAGTTGTTCCAAACCAAGCAACTTGCATCCAGGTCACAGTACGCGGCCGCCGCGTCGCCGCTACCCTGATGAGCCTCCCTCCCAATGCTGCTCCGCATGTCCCAGTTCACGTCGACCAACGCTACATAGCCGGACCGTGTGGGGCATGGTACCACTGCAATGGCCATTGCAGAACAATCAAGCTCAAGGCGGGGTAGGCGGGGATCAAGTGGGTGAATTATTGGCTGGGTGGATCGATGCAGCGCGCTGCTGCTGGCGGCTGCCGCTCAATAATACGTAGAGCGTCCTCCTTCGTCAGGCTGCCGTCTCTCTGGCCAGCCAACTGAAACCACCCAGCATGCGGTCGACCTTAACCCGTCCGCACCTGGTGATGACGTATCGGCCCAAGCCACAGGACACATTGCGGTCATGCTATCGCTTGGACCGCCCTCGACTCCGCAGCGCTTTGAGCTGAGGGCCACCCAGCGGGTGTTACCGTCGTCGCAAATCGTGTCGTTGTATCCTGCGGTAGATGGCAAGAGGCGTGTACAGCTTGTACAGTCTAGGTAGGCCATAAAGTACATTTTCAACTAGTCCAACGCTGGAACATGACTTATTAGCCGTAACCCAATCATCACAGGAAGAAACATTCGCTTAAAAGCAAGTTACTTGCAATGGCTCACCGTCGCTATCGCAATCGTAGCTAGCGCTATAGTTTGCCCCTTCGTGCGTGCACCAGCCCGCATCAGGCCGGGGGCAGCTTGCTGCGTGCACAGTAATTGGACAGGAGAGCAAGTAAGTGGGCGGGTACGGTGCGGGCACACGCGTGGACGCAAACAATGATGTGCGGGAGCCATTTATATATTCAGGCCCGCGCTTGCTTGATTGCCTCCCAGGCATGAGAACTTTCATCCAGGGCTTGCACGCACTGACCTGTTACCCGCCACGCAGGGAGGCACTTCTCTGTCATGCCGGCAGCTGGCCCGCCCTCCACCTCACAGCGCTTAGAGGATAGGGCTACCCAGCGAAGGATGCCATCATCGCAAGTCATATCCTTGAAGCCTGTAGGTAGGAAGAATCAAGTCACGGAGTTATAAATTTGTTTACAAAAACGTAGATGCCATCCATCAAGCGTAGGGTCGTCAACCCACCGTCTCCGTCGCAGTCCCGGCTTCCGTTGTACTGCGATCCCGTATGGGTGCACCAGTCGGAACCGGCCGGACGGGCACAAGCGCCTGCGGTAGGCGTATGGGAACGTTGACAGGTTTTAAGTCCTTTAAGAAATGAACATCTTACTTGCCAGGAGGTGGAAGCGAGCAGTGGAGGCTGCCGTGCGGGTAGCAAGGTACAGTCAAAGCGAGCTTGTATCTTTGGGTGAGGGTTAATAGCTGACTTGCAATGACATGCTGCCTCAGCTCACCGCTGGCGTTGTCCTTGACGTAGAGGCAGATACCTCTCGACGCATCCCCGGTGCTCCAGGGGCTCACGGTCCACTTGTACCATCCCCCGCTGTTGAAGCCACGGCAGGTAGGGTCCTTGCTGCACGCAGCAGCCGCGGCCGTCTCGCTCCCGGCATTGCCAATGTCGGAGCCTGCACAGGGCGAGGTTGCATGTTCGGCGCTCTCAAATAATCCCAAGTGCACATGTAACGTCCATGGCAGCCGTGCGCAAGTAACAATTTAGAGCGGAAGAACGATGAGCAAGTGCGCATGGTGGACGTCGCTTAACCCGTAGGGTGCGGGTTCGTTGGGTCAACACCTGTGACCAGCCGTCGTAGCCAGGAACTTCCTAAGCTTTTTATGTTTGCCTAACCGTCCGGTAGCTCAATTAAAAGCGCCCACGCACCATAGTAATCGGTATCGCCATATGAGGTAAAGCCAGTGTACTGCTTGCAACCTTGAGGGCGGGAGGGATGGAATTTCTTAGACCAACCCTTGTTGGTACTGCAAAGCAACGTTTCATGCACCACTGCCCCTAGTCGACGGGTGAGCTTAATACAGGCCGTCCTACGTACCGGCCAAAACCTCCCAAGCGGCCGGGCACTTGTTGACCATGCTGTCGATTGACCCGCTTTCGACCTCGCATCGCTTGGAGGTGAGGGCCACCCAGCGATTGCTCCCGTCATCACAGGTCATGTCGCTTAATCCTGTTAGTTGGCACGCCAGGTGGAAGTTATTCGGGACGGTAGGTCCCGTCGGTGGAGGGGTCAGATGTCATGCCACGGGCGGGAATAATATGCCGCTCGTATATAGGACAATTTTGTTAACCTTGTCACCATCACCCCGCCCTTGATGGGGCGCCCAGACGTAGAACCTTACTAAGGAAAAGCCCCTTTTGAACTCACCATCTCCATCACAGTCCCGACTTCCATCGTACTGTGCTCCCTCGTGCATGCACCAACCGGATCCAGCCGGGCGGGCACAGGGGCCTGCAGGCGTACGTACGGCAAGGGTATGTGTGGTTATTGTGTGGTTAACGCATGTCGATGTCGCGATGTCGAGTCAATGCAAGGGCCGCAGGACTGGAAAGGACCGTCCTTTGGTTGAAGAGTGACTCTTCAACCTCGGTCCTTCATAAAAGCACTGATGTGGACGTGGCACACATGCTTCCTTTAGAACTCACCATTGGTATTGTCCTTGACGTAGAGGCAGATTCCCTTCGACCCCTCTCCGGTGCTCCAGGGGGTCACGGTCCACTTGTACCACCCCCCATTATTGAAGCCACGGCAGGTAGGGTCGGCGCTGCAGGCCGCAGCCGCGGCAGCCTCGCTGCCCGCATTGCCAATGTCAGCCCCTGAGTCGGCAGGGTTCGGGTTGAAGGTCAGGACGTTATGGGACGTTTGTATTGGACCAAGAAGACCTCGCTGCGTTTTTACAGGCTCCCGGCGTTGTGGTTGACTTGCCAGTCACGCACCGGTGTAATCAGAGTTGAAGTAAGAAGTGTATCCAGCATAGCGGTCGCACTCTGAGCGGAAACGAGGGCGAAGGGCGGCAGTATCAGCCAGAAGTCAGTGGTTACGTGGACTACGTGGACGTCGAGAGGTCATACATGGCGGCACCGTGAGCTGCTCGCTCGGCATGTGCAGGACGTACCTCTGATGTAGGTGCCCATGCAGCTTGCCGTCATAGACTCGTTGCCCCCTGCCGGCTTCACAGGAACAGCATCCCTGACACTGCTGAGGCAATAGACTGGAGCTGAGTCAACGATGCGAAGGCTGAACGCTTGACAGTCTGCCTTATCGTCGCATGCGTCAGCCACCTCAAAGGCAGAGGCTCCGGGTTCCAGGGGGACGCAACCGCTGGTGTCGCTGGCGGCTAGGTCCATGCCCTCGTGAAACACAAAGCCCTGAATGGCTGGGCACTCGACTGTGGGAGATAGATCAGGGAAGGGGCGGTCAGGGGCAGGGGCAGGGGCAAGCAGCAGCGGCTAGCTCTGCGCAGCAGTGATGAGCGGCTCTGCTGTAAAAAAATTTGAAGGCAGGGGTGAAGCGTAGAACGTGCGCGGTCGTGCCCGGTTGTGCTCTACGCGCTAGCTAGAGGTTCTGCGGCGGCTGAGGCACGCACCTGTTGCCTGCATGGCCCAAGCCGCGGGGCACATGGAAGTCATTCCGGCGCTGTGCAGTCCGGATACGACCTCGCAGTTCTTCGATGTGAGAGCCACCCAGCGGACGGTACCATCATCACACGTCATGTCATTTAGACCTGATGGTAGGGAGTGAGACAGAAACGATAGATAGATTCAGAAGGGATGAGCTCGTTAACCACGACGCAAGCGCATGTTGGCATTTGGGGTTGTGCAAAAGTGTAGTATGCCTCAAGGTGTCACCAGCCCACCCACCGTCTCCATCGCAGTCCACATTGCCACCGTACTGGGCCCCCTCGTGCGTGCACCAGCTCGAGCTGGCAGGCCGGGCACAGGGACCTGCATGCAGCAGCAGCAGCAGCAGCAGCAGCAGCAGCAGCAAGCAGCGCAGTTGAAAGTGCAGGATAGGCACGATAGGCTAGATAGGCACGATACCGGTAGTTGCAAGCAGAAGCATGCAGGATGGAACCGACCGCTTGTTGCAAATGAGCCTGGGGTTACCTGAGTAACCTGCGCCGTTTTTGTCACAGTTACAGTCGGTCTCACCGTTTGGACTGTCCTTGACGTAAAGGCATATGTCAGTGAAACCCTCTCCACTCGCCCAGGGGGTCACGGTCCACTTGTACCATCCGCCATTGTTGAAGCCACGGCAGGTGGGGTCGTTGCTACAGGCTTCAGCCGCTGCTAACTCGCCTCCCGCATTGCCAATGTCGGCGCCTGCAAAGTGGAGTACACAGCAACGAATAGATTGGCCCGTTGCTACGGGGCTTAGGCGGGAGGAGTTAGCCTGTACCAGATAGACCTCTCAGCGTTGGGGTCAGCGGCGGATAGGGGCCTAGGCAGATTGATAGCGGATATGGTAGTCGCTGAGGATCCCCATCTCGCAAGCCCGGTGAAGCGCGAGTTGAAACCAGCAGGGCAGGGCACACTGTGAGGCCCACTCACCATAGTAGTCCGTACTGGCATACCACGTGAAGCCCGGGTACTGCTTGCAGCCTGTTAAAAAGGGGAAAAGGTGGTAGTTTGTTTGTTACCACCCCCAGAAACCGGCTGCAATCTTCGACGTGAAACCGCACGCGGCATGCAGAAACACAGCTTTTGTGAGTTCAGTTAGCTCAGTGCAGCAGGTTGCTGTTCACGCCAAACTGATACACCCGTGATCTCACCGGTTGACGCCGCCCAAGCAGCAGGGCACTTGTTCGCCATGGCCACAACCGTTCCAATCTCAACCTCACATTTTTTGGAGGAAAGTGCCACCCAGCGGGTGCCACCGTCGTCACAAGTCATGTCCTTCAAGCCTGGATGGAAGGCACGAAGCGTAAACACGGAAAACAATGAGACTGCCAACTACACACCACCCCCAATGAGCTTAGCTAATCTCTGGTATAAGTTTCATCCGCACATGTAAGCTACGTACGTCCTCCCCCAAACTCACCGTCTCCATCGCAGTCCCGGCTTCCGTCGTACTGCGTCCCGGCATGGGTGCACCAGTCAGAGCCCGCCGGCCGGGCACAAGCGCCTGCGGTAGGCGTGTGGAATATGTGGAAACGTTGACAAGGGCGGGAATTCTCAAAGCTGGAAAATGGGCTGAGTCCTGAACATGTTTGGGCCATGGCACATGCGTGCAGGCACGGTGCAAAGCGCGGAGGACGTGCCGCGTGCTCTGCGTGAAGCTACGGGGGTACCGGGGGTCAAGTAAGAGCGAGAGCGGCCTGGGCTTGGAGTGTGGCCCGGACTTGGTGAGCGGCTCCGTCTGACTTGGTTGAAAAGTGTTTGGGAAGACAACCATAGTGTTGAAGAACAGCGCGGGCAGTCTCCGGACGTACAGAAGGGGTGTCGTAAGGGCGAGGCTGTCGGGGCTGCGCGGGCGGGGCTGTCGGCTGCCGGTTTGGTGGGACACGCGCATTAGGGAGGGGGTTACCCGTTCCCGGCCGTATTGTAAGGCACCTGGACTACCCCGTCGCACCCACTTGACCCCCTAGTCGAGGCCCCGGGGTTATGGGGTCGGTTGGGGTACCCAGACTGGGTATTCTGGGGGGCACCTCCACCGAACCCAGTCCGTTGGGTAACCCTGCCTGACCCGGGGGTAACCCGGGGTAACCCCGGGTAGAGGTGACGTAGGTGGGGTAGGGTAGCTAGGCGGAAACACCTACCGATTCCACGCGACAGTCAGCTGAAACTACTCCTCCTTCAACGCTCGTAGCTTCGTTGGCATTTATATCATCAACAAGCTCCGTCCGGGCGTTGGCGAATAGCTTACGCATGTCGGCATTGCAAAATCTTCGCGCGCGCGCATCGCTCCCTCACTACCGGTACGTCGTCGACGGCAAGCGGATGGACTACGATTTCTGGTGGTCTTTGATGGCCTTTGGATGGCTTGCTGGCTGTTATGCTGAGGTTCATGAAGCCTTTTGGCTCGTTTGGACCTCACAGCCTTGAAGCTGTGTAACGATCATCATCATCATCATCATCATCATCATCATCATCATCATCATCATCATCATCATCATCATCATCATCATCATCATCATCATCATCACTACCGGTAATATCTAATGCAGTTAGAAGTGTTACCGCATGTATACGTACATTACCTCTCGGGCTCCGCTTGCAACTTGGTGCGGCGGCCGTGCGTGAACGGGTGCGTGTTTCATAACTGATGAGTTCGCGCCAGGGCGGTAAGTTCCCCGCTATTAATTGTGTGCTGGGCGTGAGGCGCAAGTTTGTGCGTTGCTCCATGAGGTCGGAGGTCGGAGGTCGCTTGCTCTCATGAGCCAATTAGTCCGCAAGCGCGATGCCCACATAAGGCGCATCTGACAACCCCGTAAACCGCCCATTCATCAGTCATTGGTGCTCACCGCTGGCGTTGTCCTTGACGTAAAGACAAATGACTGTGGAACCCTCTCCACTCGTCCAGGGGGTCACGGTCCACTTGTACCAACCCCCGCTGTTGAAGCCACGGCAATTGCGGTCCTTGCTGCACGCCGCAGCCGCGGCCGTCTCGCTCCCGGCATTGCCAATGTCGGCCCCTGCGTCATGTATGTGGTCAACATCTATCAGCAGATAAATAGATAGAGGATGGATAGATGGCTTTATCATGTGCGGCTGTTGAGGAAGTTCGGGAGATTTTTTAACATTAGCGGGAGGCACGCAATTATGCAAGCCATGCAGTCAAGGTGCAAGGCAGTCATCCATCCGGCTGCTTGGGCGGCAGGCCTCAGCATATATGCATGCGTATTGAGTTTCCAACCAAGGTGGGACCACGCGCACGACGAGAACGATAGAACAGAAGGTTTACTTGACTCACCAGCATAGTCGGTGCTTGCGTACCACGTGTAGCCAGGGTACTGTTTGCAGCCTGCAATCCAGCGGGCGAGCGTGTCTATCTAGCTTGACCTTGTATGCATCACCCTAATCATCACCCCCTACTGTCTATGCCCACCGAGCCCTGCTGTTCTGTCCATCGACCCCGCCGCCCCGCTCCTGCCCCGTGCGCACTCGTGTCAAACGTAAACCCTCGCACCTGATGCCGCCGCCCAGGCAGGGGGGCACTTGCTTGCCATGCTGTCGCTCGCTCCGCTCTCCACCTCGCAGCCCTTGGAGCTGAGCGCAACCCAGCGAGCGACCCCGCCGTCACAGGTTATGTCGTTGAAGCCTGCGCGCGCCACAACAAACGTGCAGCACTCGAACTCAATGACTACTTAGGATTAGCTAGCAGCAACAGCTGCTGGTGTTGTTAAAACATACACTTAGGGCTCGGCCGGTTAGCGCCGGCAAGCGGCCGACCCCGGGGTCAACCCCCCGCCGGTCAAGCCTCTGACCCCCGTCGTGACCCCCACTTCTCTGCCATAGGGCGGGGTTGCCCAGCCACGCACGCACCGTCTCCATCGCAATCCTGGTCTTGGCGGAACTCGGCCCCCGGGAACGTACACCAGTCAGAGCCGACCGGGCGGGAGCAGGCACCTGCGAACGGGCATGAGTTGGCTAGCTTACTGATAGATGATGACCCTGCACTCCGAAGGGATTCATTCCCAACCAGCAGCTAGCTTGCGCTGACCTGCAACGCTGTCCTTGACGTAGAGGCAGATTCCCTTCGACCCCTCTCCGGTGCTCCAGGGGCTCACGGTCCACTTGTACCATCCCCCGCTGTTGAAGCCACGGCAGGTAGGGTCGGCGCTGCACGAAGCAGCCGCGGCCGCCTCGCTCCCGGCATTGCCAATGTCGGAGCCTGCATGGGGCGGGGTTGCATGCTTGGCGCTCTCAAATAATCCCAAGTGCAGCAGCTAGCCGTGCGCAAGTAATGATTTATTTAGAGCGAAAGAACGATAAGCAATGGACCTTCCCTCACAACTTCTCCGGAACGCACCCCAAAAATCCGAGTTGACGTGTGACGTGTAACCCGGGTATTGCTTGCATCCTGCATGCGGGACGAACCAACAACCAAAGGAGAAAAGGTTGGGCATCTACATACCAGCCTGGGGTCGGCCCGTGTAGCTCGTGCATGCCCGTGCCGCACACTCGCTTTGATCAAGTTTGCGCTCTTACCCAAGGTTTCCGCCCAGAGGGCAGGACACTTGGGCGCCATGACATCAGTCGGTCCAGCCTCAACCTCACAGAACTTGGAGCTCAGGGCCACCCAGCGGGTGACACCGTCGTCGCAAGTCGCGTCTTTGAACCCTGCACATTAGTACATATTGGTACTTGCTTCGTGATCAAGCCTCAGTCTACTCAGTTAACTCAGTCAATGTATTCATCATTATTAGACGAACTATTAGAGGATACTCGCTCGCTCACCATCATCATCACAATCCTGATTTGCGCTGAACTTTGCGCCTCCGTGCGTGCACCACTCTGGGCTTGGACGGGGGCAGCTAGCTGTGTGCAGTACGGGCGGCGGAGCAGTTGTTGAAAGGGCTGGCCGGGTGATGAGTATCCGGCAGGATCAGGCAGGGTGATGATGCCCCTATATCCTCTGTCAGCGGCACCAGGACATGATTGCTGCATGCACGCCTAGCTAGCCTAGCACGCCCAGGGCTTGCCTCCACCTAGCTAGGTACCAGACATAAACGAGCGAGGAGGGACTCCTTTTTGCTCACCCAGCGCACGCCATGCAGGAGGGCATTTGCTCGTCATGCTGGCCGGCGGTCCGCTCTCCACCTCGCAGCGCTTGGAGGTGAGCGCCACCCAACGAGTCGACCCGTCCTCACAGGTCATGTCGTTAGCCCCTGTGTGCGGAAGCAGCAGCATGCAAAGCAGCATGATCATAGAGGTTTCAAACAGCAGATAGAGCAGCGCTGCGTCCTACCTAGCTAGCTTCCTCTTGGATGGTCCACACACCTATTCAGCTACCTCTCGGTCCACTGATGAGGATATACAAAAGCGTACGTACGTCCTCCCCCAAACTCACCGTCTCCATCGCAGTCCCAGCTTCCGTCGTACTGCGCTCCCTCGTGCGTGCACCAACCGGATCCAGCCGGGCGGGCGCAGGGGCCTGCAGGCGTACGGCGTACGTACGTACCGCAAGGGGATGTGTGGTGAAAATCAAGTTAAGAACACGTAGAAAACGCACATCGTACCTCACCAACCAGGACATCTGCAAGCAATCAAGCCTGTATGCGCTCAACCTAAGTGCGGTCCGCTTCTAGCTAGCTAGGTCACGTTTAACTTGATTGATGAGCTCACCGTTTACGCTGTCCTTAACATGGAGGCAGATGCCATTGGCCTCTCCACTCGTCCAGGTAGTCCAGGGCGTCACGCTCCACTTGTACCACCCTCCGGTGTTGAAGCCACGGCAGGAAGGGTCGGCGGTGCACGCCTCAGCGGCGGCTACCTCGCTTCCCGCATTACCGAAGTCGTCACCTGGTCATGATCAAGGGTAGATGCTAGATGGACAGGGTGCTGTTTGCTTGATACGAATGCGAGCTAGCAGGTGAAGGGCAGTATGCAGCAGCAGGGGGCAGATACTCCTGTCGCTGTCCCACCTACCCGCATGATCTGTGTTCAGGTATGATGTGTAGCCCGGGTAGCTGTTGCACTCTGAGGGCGAGCGGCAACACGAGCATTTTCTGTAGAAAGTTGTATCTGGAGGATAATCAGGGACAGAGCCCGGCGCAAACACGCCAGGACTAAAGCCTGTTGGCCTACGGCTGCACGGTCAGATGCGGCGGGAGGTGAAGTTATGGTGAAGTTAGCGGTGGGTTAAGCGGCGTCGAGGGGTGTGAAGTCCACGGGCGTAGGTGTGCCGCGCCCGTTTATCCTTGTGGCCGACATGCAGTACGGGCAGCATGCCGAACCGCCCAGCGTGAGCCATATCTCATGGTACGTCTTCGCGTTATGTGCAGAGCGCTGCAGGAAACAGCAGCTCGCACTTGCAAAAACATATCGTCTTCCGACCAGGAGGGTTTTCGTGTGCCCACAACTACAAGGTTGTAAGCGTGCTTGCGTTGTTTTCGCTTGCGCGTTGAGGCTCTTGGACCCCGGGCCTCGTCTGCCGCAAATTGCGTTGCCGGATGGCGGACGGCAAAACACTCCCCAGCGCCTGTATGGCCTCATTGCGCATCTTGAAACCAAGAAGTAGGACAGTTGAAGGCTATGGAAGTGGGCGGGCACGTAAGGTGGCCCACCGGGGCGACGTAATTTGCCCATGTCAGCTCGCCGAGCCGCGACCTACCCTGTGACACCGCCAGCGAAGCTTGAAGTATCACCGCCAATGTGGTGGTGGATAGCAGGAGCGCCGGACGCGACCTGCGGCGTCGCATGTTGACACACGTACGCCCGCGCTTCTTGTGCAGTGGAGGAAAGGCGTAGAAGGGACTCGGTAGACTATGCAAGTGGGTCTAGTGAGTGACCCCAATGCTGTAGTCAGTGTCTCTGACCGAGCCGCGCACCGCCTAAGGGTGCGCGCGGGCGGCCGAGCCGAGCCGAGCACCCCATCCGGCACGCGCCCACCGAGGCGCGCCGCCGCGCCTCTGTTCGTATCGGCTCTGGATGGAGCGCTCAGCACGCACCCTCGACGCTTGTGGAGCGAGAAGCATACTCAAGCACGAGACGCACGGGTACGAAAACGCGTCTGACATATGTGAGGTGGGCGGGAGGCACGCACACGAACAGCAACGTTTTCTCTGGCCACATCGTTCTGCTCTGCTTTCACGCCCTTCACAGCCAGCGCAGCATTTACCTCGCCTCGGGGCCGGCCGCGCTCTGTTATAGCACGCCTCTCGCGCGCCATCTAGTCGCCTGCAATTGCTACCTGTTCCATTTGCCTGTGCCTGAAAGACAAAAACCTGCTGCCAGGCCGCATGCAGCATGCCCTTGCGCAAGGGCTGCTGCTTCCACCTTCCAGGCCGCTGCCGCTTGCGCCCGGGCGGGTGGGCGTTACCCTCTGTCACGTGCGGCCGTGCTTACAAGAGTGTACGGCTTAGGGTGTGCTTACTAATGCCGCGCCGCGCCACCTTAGCTCGATCGGGGAGAGCGGGGCGAGACAGCGCAGTACTGCACTCACTCGCTGCATGCTCAACGCTGAGCAGAAGCGTTTTCACGCATCAGCGGGCGGGCGGGCGGGCCCCTCGGCAGCGCACAAGCTGTTGATACTGTGGAGCGCACAGCTCGGCAGACGCGGCCTCCAATTTTCCCGTTCGCCAAGTCCAACCATGGCTCGGGGGGGGGACAACTGGCCTCAGGATTCTGCACTCGCCGTCCTGCCTTACAAGGCGCCTGCCTGCACAAGCTCATGGGGTCAACTCGATACCTTATGCAGCACGCCCAAGGCACCCAACCCCAAGCGCCCAAGGATGCGATGGTTACAGCAGGAACCGCCTCCAAGGCCGGCGGCCCCGCCATCTATTGCACCCCGTCGCCTGTACCACCCCTGCTGCGCCCGGCACCCTTCGCTCAAAGCAGGCGCGCCCTTGCCGGCATCTTACCCGACTGATTGACAACCGATACAAATTGTAAAACCTCGGCTTGCATTAACAACTTCTATTTCCATGTGCTGCGCTGACCACGCCAGCCATCGGCGCCCCACTCATCTCGTCAACTCGGCCTCAAGCCCGCGTGCGTGCGTGCGTGCGCCGCGTGCGCCATGTACGTCATCCGCAGACGGTACGTACGGTACAAGCCCGCCATCCGCACTCGAACAGCCAGCCCCTGATGACGCCCTAAGAGCGCATTACAGCGATTGTTCTGGGCCCCGGCATGGTTACAGGCCGCAAGCGGTGCAATCTAGCCACGGGGCAGGGCCTGCCGCGGGTAATCCCACCCCTCGGCATGCGACCCCCTTCCCCCCGCACCAGGCGACGCGCGGGAGCGTAGGTCACCTAGCGCACGCTTGCCGTACGGCAACGTACGGCAACGCACGGCAGCGATCGCGCCGGGTAGGGCCGAGCCAGGCTGCAGCGAGCAGCAAGCAGCTCGCCGCTCGGGAGCGAGCCTGGCTGGGCGGCCGTCTGGGGGGCTGGAGGGCCGCCGGGCATCTGAAAGGGTGCATGGCTGGGGTCACGGCGGTGCTCCCCTCCCCTCGCCACGCACAGAGACTCCCTGCAGCAACTGCCGCGGGAGGCCCCGCCGCCAGCGGCTGCTGTCGGTTGAGACGGCGGCGGCGTTGGCCGAGCTCGCGACTGCGGGCCCTGGGCCCAGGCAGGACCGCATGGGTCCAGGCGGGCGCAGCGACCCGAGGCAACGCGGGAAGGGCGGGGCGGCGGGGCGGACGGCGCCGCGGGTCGGACCGCCTTGGCGACGCGCATGCATGCAGGGTAACCGTGCGCGGCAGCCGCAGGGGATGCAGTGCAGACGGGCTGTGCGGGTGCCTGTGGAGCTCTGCAAAGGGGGTCACGCCTCCTCCTGCGAGCCCCCCTCCTGCTTCCGCCGCCTCAGGCTGCACGAGAGGCTCAGGCCGCTTCCGCCGCCTCAGGCGGCGGCTCCGCCCTCGATCGGGGTCCCTGGCCCCTACCTCGCGGCCGCCTTTCTTGCCAAACGCTGGTCGCCCTCAGCGGTCCTGCGGGGCACACGAGCAGCTCGTTAGTTGGGTGGTAAGTTTGTTGGTAAGTTTGCTTTCTTCGCCCAAGCCCGACCCCAAGTTTCAAGCCGGGCCCTCTCACACACACAATCCATTCGCTGCCTCCGCCCAAGCCCTCCCCGGTCTCAGACAGGCACGTGCTTCCTCCACCCCTCCCCGTCCCCTTCTGCCCCCCCCCCCCTCCACCCTCCGCCCGAGCCCTCCCCCCCACCCACCCCACCCATCCCACCTGCGTGGCGGCCCCCCCGAAGCCTCCGTAGAACTCCCCCGTGGCTGCGTCCAGGAACTGAGTCTCGTTGAAGCCCTGACGGGGGGTGGGTGGGTGGGTGGGTGGGTGGAGAAGGGAAGGTGTTTGTTGCTGAGCGGTACCGCGTCACCCGGTTGGTGGGCGCGATAGGAAGCGGGAGGAATGGGTGAATCGGCAAGGCGTTCCTGCTGCATTCCCCCTTGGTGATATCCTACCACGGCACCTCTACCCTTGTCGACCCCTTCCTAGCCCAGCCTTCCAACCTTCTGCCCTAAGCGGAAACTTCTCACGGACGATGGCTTGCGGTACCGCATACCGGTAGTTACTCGGAGAAGTATTTGTTTTGTACATACCGGAATCTTACGCACCTGGCTGAGCAGGAAGGAGTCCATCTGGGAGTTGAAGTCCACGTCAGCCGCGCCCGCGCCCAGGCCGTAGCTGGTCTGACTAAAGTCCGCCGTAAAACCGTACGGCAGGCCGCCAACGCCCGCCGCCGCCGCCGCGGCGGCGGCGCCACCCGGCAGCTGCGACGCGCCCAGGCCCTGCGTGGGCCCAGTCAGGCCCTGGGTCTGGGTGGTCCCGCCCGCCACGCCCGCCGGCTGCGTGTAGACGGGCAGGGTCAGGTCCGACAGGTCCTGAGTGGCGGGCGCGTCCGAACGGCCCGGGCCCTGCGGGGTCGGGTGGAGGGGGGTGGGGGCCGCGTGCGGAGGTGGAGCATGGAATAGGCGCGGACCACAGGGAAGCTAGGGACAAGTAAGGGAGCTAGGCATTGTGTGGCGGCGGGCCGTGCAGCGTGCACGCACCTTGGGCCGGCCGTTGGCGGCGGAGGGGATGGAGTAGGTGGGCAAGGCAAAGGGCATGAAGGTCTGTGACGCACCCACGCCGCGGGGCGCCGCCGCCGCCGCCGCCAGGGATGATGACGAGGCCCCGGCGGCGCCGCCGGCGCCCCTGCCCGCCGCCGCGCCCGCGCCAGCGCGCGCCGAGTACCGCATCCCGCCGCCGGCAGCCCCGGGGGAGGCGCCGGCAGCGGTGGCGGCGGCTGCCGCCGGCGCCGAACCGGCGCCGCCGCTGGTCGGCGGCACGGCGGCGAAGGAGAGCTGGGCCCCGCCCGGGCCGTCGCGGGGCCCGCCTGGGCCTGGGCCCAGGGTCTTGGCCGGCAGCGGGTCGCCCACCTTGTCCGGCGGTTGGTAGCGGTTGGTGGTTAGGGCACCCACGCCGAAGGAGCCGCGGTCGAACACCTGGGGAGAACGGGAAGGGCTCACAACGGTTAGCCCAGGAGGCGTCAACTAAAGGAATAGGGGCTTCACAGGGACAGGCACCCCCTGGCCCTAGCACCAGTAGCAGAAGACTCGTTGAAACGCCTATTCATTGCTTAGTTACGCACACCATCAGGCCGACGTATATCCTTAACATCCCGGACCTTGCGGCCCCCCGCTCACCCGCTTGGGCTTGTGCAGCTGCACGAGGGAGGCCTTGAGGTTGGTGAGCGGGCCCTCCACCAGGCAGCCTGGGGGGGGGGGGGGGTTGAAGGTGTCAGCAGCGGGAGGGCAGCGGGGGGGCAGAAGGGGGTAGGTACTGTTTCGAGCGGGAAACGACAAGGCGGCGGCCGGCGAGCCTGATGCGCATCAAGGGCCAGAGCGTAGGGCTGTAGGGGGAGGCACGGGCTCAGCAAGCACAGCACGCACGCATACGTGGGCCTTCGCCCACGCACCACCCGCACCGCACCGCGCTCATCGCACAGCTGAAGTTGGCCCAGCGTCAGGCGCCTCAAGACCCCTCTCCCGCCCCAAGGCCCCACCGCCTGCCCGTGTCCTCTTGGTTGTGTCCCCGTACCGCTGGCCCCGTACCGCTGGCCCCGTACTGCACCTGTCACCACACGCCCCGTACCGCTGTCCCCGTACTGCACCTGTCACCATACGCCCCGTGCCCCTGCCCCCCTGCTCACCGCTCTCCTTGAAGTAGGAGAGGAGCGTGTTCCACAGCGGCTGCCTGAAAGGGGGGGAGAAGGGGAGGGGGAGGGAGAGAACCGCTTACGTAAGCCGTGACTAAGCAGTGGCCACCATTAGTAACCCTGAGCCGGCAGGCGCGCGCGCGCCTGCGGAGCACGTGCGGGTCCGTTGCCCAGCACCACGAGGCCGTAACGGCTACAGCCCTTCCGCGAGCCGTGACTAAAACTACACACCATCAGTAACATGCACACGCACACGCACAGGTGACTAACGCACGCACGTGACCCGCGCACCTGCTGAGCACGCGGGGGTTGCCCAGCACCACCAGGCCGTAGCGCGCCCGCGTGAGGGCGACGTTGAGTCGGCGCGGGTCCGACAGGAAGCCGATGGAGGAGGTCTCGTTGGATCGCACGCAGGAGAGCACGATGATGTCCTTCTCGCGGCCCTGGAAGGCGTCCACGGAAGAGACCTGACAGGGGGGAGGGGGGGGAGGAGGGGGGGAGGAGGGGGGGAGGGGAGGGGGTCAAGGGGAGAGGAGGGAGGGGGTTGGGGCCAGCGGCTGTGATACGGAGAAGAAGCGCGGGGTGGGAAAGGGAAGGCACGGCTATGTTAAGGGACTTGAGCGGATTCGTTGCCCGTGGGCGCTGGACCGTGCCCGTCCCCTCCCTGTCCAACCCGCAGCGCCCACCTCGATCTCCTTGTACAGATCCTGCCGTACGGTGCCGTTGCGCACCATGACCGAGACCACGTGCGCGCGCTGGCCCTCGTACGGCGTGATCACGCCAATCTGTACGGCGGGAGAGAGGCGGCGGGAGGCACCGGCATAATCGGCATGGACACAGCTTTGAATGACGAATGCACTCGACCTGCACGCCTCCAAACCCCGTAGTCCCCATCTCAATCCCTCCTGTGACGGCGTCATGCCGTTCTCCCTTCCCCAGCCGCGCCCCTCGCAGGCTCTCCCTCCCTCCCAACCAGCTAGCACTCGCACGCGATCGCCTCTCTACCCATACATTCGCGACCACAGCCCTCGGTCCCCCCGCTCTCAACCCCACCTGCGAGGGCGTCATTCCGTTCTGCAGGAACCTCGTCACCACCTTCTCCACCGCCGCGGCCTCGGTGCGGTTGAGGTATGAGGTACCTGGGGGCGGACGGGGAGGGAGAAGGGGAGGAAGATGGGGAGGGAGCCAAGAGGGGGTCCGGGAACTGCGGGCAAGAGGAGGGAAGGCGTGGGCTGACAAAGAAGGGCCGGATAGCACTGCAGAGCAAGCCCCCTTCCGTGAGAGACGGGAACAGACCACCCTCCCCAGCCCCCCACCCCCAAGGCCACCCCTTACCCAAAACTCTCACCCACCCTCCCTCTTCTCCTCCCCCCCTGACAGGTCCCCCCCCCCAAAACCAATCTCCCACCGCTGGCGCTGATCTCCTCGGCCCCCCAGCTGCGCCCACACCACCATTCGCCTACCGCCCTCCCCTCCCTCCCTCCCCTCCTGCCCCCCTCCCCCCCTGACAGGTGTCCCCCATCCCCAAGATCCCCCCACCCCCAAGGCCCCACCGCTGGCGCTGATCTCCTCCGCCCCCAGCTGCGCCCAGAACATCATGGGCTTGTCGGGGTTGGGCCAGGGGAAGTCCACGCCCAGGCGGCGCTGCGCCATGCCGGTGCCGTTCTGCAGCGTGCCCTCGTAGAAGGTGTTGGAGGGGAACTCGGAGAGGCAGGGGTGCATGCGGTACTGGACCTGTCAGGGGGGGAGGGGGGGGGAGGGAGGGATAGGAGGAGGAGGGGGGGGGGAGGAGGAGGGCTGCTGGAGAGACAGAACCCACCCGCAAGCACACGCCTCCGGGGCGCCAACCTCCCCGCCCCCTCCCACCCACCCCACCCCCCTCCGCACCTGCAGGCGCGTGGGCTTGACCCCCAGCAGCCTCAGCCTCTCAAACAGCGACTGGCACAGCCCCGCCTCGGCGGCCTTCTTGCACATGATGACGGGCCCCAGCTGGCAGTGGTCCCCTACCAGGATGACCTGACAGGGGTGGAGGGGAAGGGGGGGTGGAGGTAAGGGATGGGGGGGGAGGGGCCTTCTTGCACATGATGACGGGCCCAAGCTGGCAGTGGTCGCCCACCAGGATGACCTGACAGGGGGGGGAGGGGAAGGGGGAGGGGGTAAAGGGGAGGGGGGGGGGTATAGTGTTACGAGCGGGCAGCGGGTTGGAGCGGGATGGGGGGAGGAGCAGGGAGGAAAGGGGTCCCGTGATGAACTGATGATAGATGGTAGACCTCTCTTTCCAAGATTCCTGCCCTCCCTCCCACACCTCTTCCACACCACCTTCGGTAACCTTCAGTCGCCTATCCACCCCTCCCCCCTCCGCCCCCCACCTGCTTGGCCCCAAGGACCATGGGGATGAGGCACTCGGGCTCAGCGGCCTGCGTGCTCTCGTCAATCAGCACCTGAGGGGGTGAGGGGGGGTGAGGGGGGGGGGGGGTGAGCAGGAGGGCGGTTGAGACCGCGCCTGGCCTGCGTGAAATCGCACTGACCGTTCGAGGAGGCCGGCCAAGCCATCCGCGCCCGCCTGCCCCAAGCGAGCCCCCCCCGCCCCTTAGCCCCCTCCAGGCCCGCCCCAGGCCCCGCCCGGGTCCCATCCCAGGCCCACCCCAGGCCCAGGCCCACGCCCACCCCAGGCCCGAGGACCCCCCACCCCACCCCCCCTGCCGGGCCTCACGTGCTGGAAGCGGAAGTTGGACAGTCGCGGGTCCCCCGCCCCCACGCAGGTGGAGCACACCACATCAGCATTCTCCAGCACCTCCATCTCCAGCCGCCTGGGGGGAAGGAAGGGGGGGGGATGGGGGGCGGTGGGGGATGTTGCGGGGGCATCACGATCACGAGGAAGAGAAGAAAACTATGTGAGGGAAGCGTACGAGAGACGGGAAGCGAACAGTTTGCGGGGCAGCCGCAAACAGTTGGCAAGCGGATCTAGCGTTGTTGCGCGGTTGTCTTTTCCTTCCTCTTGCGCTGCGCTATTGCCCTCCCCCGTGCACAGCTGCCCTCCAGCTCCCACCCACCTCCTCAGGCTCTTGAGCTCCTTCTCGTCCGCCGCGCTCAGCCCCCCCTGCGCCCCCCGCAGCGCCAGCAGCTTGCGCAGCCGCTCGCCCTCGGGCAGGGCCATGTGGGTCACCTGGGGGGGGGGGGGGGGGAGAGGCAAGGAGGCAAGAGGGAGGTAAGGTCTGGGGGTGTCTGGTGGTCGGGGGTGCCAGCCAAGCCCGCCGATGCACAACCTCAACCCAGCAAGGACCCATCTCTCACGTCAGCTGAAACCCGGTCACTGAACTTTGCTCATTTTCGCGTCCGGTTTCAGACACGCACCCCCCTCCAACCGGACCTATTATGGACTTTGTGGCGGTGTGTACCTTCTCCGGCAATCCCACTAACAACTAGACGCTCTCCCGTTTATCAGCTTCAAACACCCCCCTCCAACCCCCCTCCGCCCCCCCCCCCCACCTGGTAGTGCAGGGTCAGGTGCTCCACGGGCGAGGCCACCGCCTCCCCGGTCTGGATCCAAAACACACACACGCCTCCCCAGCCCCCCCCAACCCTCCTCCGCCCCCCCACCTGGTAGTGCAGCGTCAGGTGCTCCACGGGCGAGGCCACCGCCTCCCTCGTCTTGGCGCACAGCCGCACCACCTTGAGCCCCGTCTGGTCCATCTGGGGCGGGCGGAGGGGGGGGCAAGCGGGGGAACGAGGGGGGGGAGGGTTGGGGGAGAGGGGTGTAAAGGGCTGCTCGCTTGCGCCGAGGGAAGCGTAGCCGCGGTGACCAGCCGGCCGGCCTTTGATAGTTGGGGTAGAAGGGTTTTGTGTGGTTTTCAAAGGTAAGGCAAGGGCGGCATCGCTGGCGGGGCGCACTACCTAGAGGCCCGCCTGGTCCATGTGTGGGTTGAGGTCAGGGCAAGGGTTGGAACTGCCCTATGCCGTTGCACGTGTGACGAAGCCTTTGCTATGCCCTGCACCCCCACCTTGTGTGCCGAAACCTACTCGCCCGCCCCGCCCCGCCCCCCGCCCGCTCCAACCGCTCCAACCGCTCCAACCGCTCCAACCGCTCCAACCGCTCCAACCCCTCCAACCCCTCCAACCCCCCTACCTTGTGTGCCAGTTGGTCCACCGCCACGTTGGAGGGAGCAGCCACCAGGACCTGAGGGGGAGGGGGGGCACGGGGGAGGAGGGAAAAAGAAAGGGAGGGGGGGTCGGAAGAGGACGGGGAGGGCACATGGCCGTGAGCGGGCAGGGGCGCAGGCAACGCTCCTCCATCCGCAGCGCACCCCTCCCTAACCCGTGCCGCTGTGTGCCAGGTGGTACTAACTGGCCGCCCCCCAAACAAACGCGCGCCCTCTCCTCTGTGCCCCAACCCGCCCAACCCGCCCAACCGACCATTTAAACACCCCCCCCCCGCCCACCCCACCTGCCCCGTGCCGCTGTGCGCCAGGTGGTACACGATGGCGGCCGAGGTGACGGTCTTGCCGGTGCCGGGGGGGCCCTGGGGGGGGGGAGGGGGGGAGGGGGGAGAGGCACGAGGCGGGTGTTGGACGCCCGCCGGGGAAGTAGGGGGGCGGGCCACCGAACCCAATCCGACTTCACCTCCCACCCCGTTTGCACTAGATTAAGACTGTATCTGGATTTTGATCTGGATCTGGATCTGGTTCTGGATCTGAAGATCCCGGATCCACCTGGATGAGCGACAGCGGCTGCTGCAGCACCGACTTGACGGCGTGTAGCTGCGAGTGGTTGAGCTCGGGCAGCGAGGGCACGGCCAGGCCAGCCTTGGGGAGGGGGATCTTGAGGGTCACGGGCTCCACGGGGTGGCCCAGGATCAGGTGGTACAGGTAGCCTGACAGGGGGGGGGAGGAGGCAAGAGGGATGGGGAGGGGGGTTGAAAGGGAAGGGGGAGGGGGTGGAAGGGAGGGGGGAGGGCTCCACGGGGTGTTCCCTGCAGATCCAATACTCGAGCAACGCCCGCCCCGAGCCCGCCCCGAGCCCGCCCCAGGCCGCCCCAGGCCCACCCAGGCCCACCCAGGCCCACCCAGGCCCACCCAGGCCCACCCAGGCCCCGACCCCCTCCCCACCCGAGATGGACGCCGAGTACTTCCTGAAGGTGTTGAGAGCGCTGCGCATGCGGTCGAACGAGGTGCCCCGCCACACGAAGTCCACACTGAACCCCACCGTGCAGTCCTCGGGCACCTCCTGTGACAGGGGAGGGGGTGGGTGGGTGGGTGGAGGGGGTGATCTTCGTACATAATTGAGAGAGAAGAGAGAAGGAGCGGCAGCCAGCGAGCTCAATAGGGGCCGTTGGACACAAAGGGGGGGGTGGGCAGGGCGTAAGGGGCAAGGGGCAAAGCCGCCGCCTACTGATGCCGAGCGCTTCCACTCGGCTCTGAAATACCCCCTTCCCCCCCCCTCCCCCCCCCCCTCACGTTGGTGAAGAGCTCCAGGCACACCTCCTCCGACTGCTGGTACGTCAGCACGTGGCCCAGCGCCTCCCAGGGGCCCCGGTTGCCGGCGTTCTTGTGGCGGAGCTTGAGCTCGTCACCCTGGGGGGAGGGGAAGGGGGTGGGGGGGGTAGGGCTTACAGGGCGTAATTTTTCTTCCTCCGCTCTTGCGTCCCGGTTCATGCAGCCGCAGACGTCTAGCACTCTCTCGAGCTCGTTGCCGCTATCGATCCTCCCTTCGGCCCCACTTTTATTGCTGCCACAGACTTCAAACGGGTACGGCGCGCATCAACTGATACTCGGCATGCAAGGTTAAAAAGAAAGGACAGCCCCTTACCTGCATGAGCTTAAGCTCGTTGTCGTCGCGCGGGAAGTAGAAGTAGACGACCCGCTTGGCGTTGAGGCCCCATTCCCATCGCAGCGAGATGTCGTCGCGCGACTGCGAGTCCTTGATGGACTTGTCGTAGTCCGCCTCCATCTTGACCAGGGGCTCGAACACGGACTGGGGGGGAGGCAAGAGGGGGAGGGGGGAGGCAAGAGGAGGGGGGGGGATGAGAGAGGGAGGGGAGGGAGGAGGGGGGGAGGGGAAGGAGGGGAGGGGGAGGAGGGAGGAGGGGGGGGGGGGAAGGTGAGGGATGAGAGGGAGAGTTCTTACTGGCAGGCCGTAGCCCGTGATACCCTCCCTCCCACCCATCCGCCACGCACGGGCCTGTTCCCTGCCCCCCACCGCCGCCCCTTGACCCCACCCCCAGAATCCAGGATCCAAAACACACACACGCTCCCCCCGCCCCCGCCCCCCACCCCCCACCCCCCACCCCCACCTGGTACTGCGCGCTGTCCTCGTACTTGAGCGCCACGGGCTGCGCCGACCCCTCCTCGCCGCCCCCCGGCCCCCCCGCCTCCAGCTCCTCCACCCCCGCCCCCGGCTTGGTCTTCCACAGCTCCTCCAGCTTGTTCACCTGCCAGGGGGGGGATGGGGGGAGAGGAGCATTCAGCGTAAAGATAGGGTAAGGATAGGGTGAAGATAGGAAGCGGGGGGGGAGGGGGGAGACGGGCATTAAGGGAGAGGGGGGGAGTGTTGAGGGTAAAAAGGGTAGGGGAGAGACAGGCAAGGACGAGTACGGGGTAGGGGGTAGGGGGCGGGGGAAACGAGGGCAAGGGGGACAGAGGTAGGAGGGTTGAGCTGCGCGGGTTCGCGGTGTCCTTGCTCCACACACCCTCACCATTACCACACCGAACACCAACCAAACGCCAGCCCCCTGCTTAAACCGCCGCCAGCGCCAGGGGCCTCTCCGCCCTGCCGCCCTTCCCCCCAAGGACTGTCGGTCCGCCCCACCCCACCCCACCCCACCCCACCCCGCCCCCAAGGCGGTACCCCTTCCTGCCCTGCCCCCACCTGCGCCAGAGTGAAGTGCCTTTCCCACCCACCCTCTCGTCCACCCATGCCCTTCCTCCCTCCCTGCCCCCACCCCCTGCCCCCCCTGCGCCCCCCACCCACCCCCTGCCCACCCCCCCACCCCCACCTGCGCAAGCGTGAGGTGCCTCGCCCGCACCACCTCCGCCTCCCCCGGCTGCTTGACCAGCCAGGGCACCAGCCCCCGGTCCTCCACGATGGGCTGCCACTGGGTCAGGTCCAGGTTCAGGTCCCTGTCAGGGGGGGGAAGGAGAGGCAAGGGGGGGGGGAGGGGTCAGAGGGGGGGGACCGAGGGGGAGGAGAGGGGGCCGGCAGGCCGAACGGTTGACTGGGCCCCCGCGACTCAAAAACCCACGGTCAACCAACCATCCCTCCATCCCTCCATCAACCACCAACCGCCAACCGGCAACCGCCAACCGCACCGGATCGTCGGGTGGTTGGTGGGCGTGTCCCTCGCCAGCAGCACCACCGTGTTCTCGCTCTTGACCGGCACGAACCCCAGTACGAACAGGTTCCTGGATCCAGATGCGTAGCACTCGAGCACCGTGTCCCCCAGGGGGGAGTCGCGGTGCAGCTGCACCTCCTTGCACTTGGACTTGACCTGTCAGGGGGGGGGGGGGAGGGGGGGAGCGGGGAAGGGGCATTGAAGGGAAGCACTGTTGGTGCTCTGCTGGGCTGGGGAAAGGGGGTTTTGGTACTGGGGACGGGCGGCGCCCTCGGGCTACCCCCGAGGGCCACCCCTGGCCCAAGCCCAGTGGCCCCTCCGCCGCCCCCGTGCCCCCCTGGCCCCCTGCCCCCACCAGGTGCATGATGATGCACGACCCCGGGCCCTGCCTCCCCCCCAGCACCCTGGCACCAACACAAACCCCCCTTTCCCCGACCCCCCCCCTCCCCCCCCTTCCAACCCCACCAGGTGCATGATGATGCACGACCCCGGGCCGTGCACGCGGCCGTTGCAGAACCACTTGCCGGTGCCCAGGCACCTGACCACGCAGGAGGGGTTGTGTATGCCGCAGTAGCTGGAGGGGGGGGGGGGGCAGGGAGGGTGTGTGTTGCTGAGCGGGACCGTGCCGACGTCAGGACATCCTTGCTTGTGTAGGAACATACCGCCGCGGGAGGGAGGGAGAGGGGGTAGGGAGGGGGAGGGGGGAGGCAGGGTAAGGGAGAGGGTAGACAAGGGTGGGAGGTTCAGCACGGCTCCTCGTCTCCGACTCGGCCCCTCGCTCGGCCCCGACTGCACCCGCACCCCGCCCTCGCCCGCTCGCACCCGACTGCTTCCAACCCCCCCTCCGCCCTGACAGGGCCATGAGCTCGAAGCGCCGCCCGGCACAACCTGCCTAAGCCCCGGCACCGCCCCTCCCCCCTCCCGCCCCAGCACAGCTCGCCACGCTGGGACCCGCAACTGGCATCGACGACGGACCTTCCGCTCTGGACCTCGGTGCGCATCGGGCTCGCCGGCCGCCGCCTTATCGTTTCCCGCTCGAAAAAACCCCCCCCCTCCCGCCCCGCCCCCCACCCCTTGACTCTGCGGCCCCTCAGGGGCGTTGACCCCCAACCCCGGCCGCATACGGCCCCTGCCCCTGGTCCCCAACTTCCCCCCAACACCCCAATGAAGTGGCCAACGCTCTGGACCTCGGAACGCATCGGGCTCGCAAGCCGCCGCCTCACCTCCTCTCTGAATGTTTCCCCACAACACCCCACCCCCCTTCTCCCCTCGACCCCAACCGCCCCTTTCTGCCTCCCTCCCTCCACTCACGCGCACGCCACCCAATCTCCCCCCCTCTCCTGCCCCTCCTCCCATCACGCCCCGCCCCCGTTCTTCCTTCTGCCCCCTCCCCCAAACTCACGCGCACGCCCACTCCGGCGGCTGCTCGGGCTCCGCCGCCGCCGCCGCCTCCTCCTCCGCCTCGTCGAAGGCGCCCTGGAACTGAAGCTGCTGCGGGGCGGTGGGGTGGGTGGGCGGGGAGGTGGGGTGGGTGGGTGGTTGGGAGAGAAGTAACAAGGCGTCCGGCTGCTGCGGCAGGCATCCAAAGGGGTCTCCTCGAGGGACATCCCCAACAGCCGCTCTGGCCGCCACCCGCCACCGCTCGACCCTGAGGACTGCCCGACGGCGGCCCCGCGAGCCCCCTGCGGATCGGGCCTCCCTGCCACTCAGACCCGTTGCGGCCACGCCAACAGCAGGTACCCAAGGGACTCGCTTCGAGGGACGCTGCAAACAGGCGCTCTGCCACTCTGCCTGCCACTCTGCCGGCCACTCTGCCGGCCACTCTGACCCCGCCCGCCGAGGCCAATGCTGCCGGGCCCTGTGCGAATCGGTCCCAAGCCACGGCAGCCACGGCACCACTCCGGCCAGTGCCAAGGGGGTCGAGGGGCCAGGGTGCTAAGCCCTCAGGTGCAGCACAGCACGGGTGGAGGGTGTGGGGGGCGGTGCCCGCACCAGGGGCCCCTTAGGCCCTTAGAGGCCCAGCCAGGACCAATCAGGGCCCAGGAGTGAGCGCTGATTGGGGAGGGAGGGAGGGAGGGACGGGGGGGACCCGTACCTGCTGGAAGTCGGAGGCCAGGCCCCCCAGCTGAGTGTCGAAGGCCGCGGAGGCAGCCGCCTGTGCAGGGACAGCGCCCGAGCGGGGGGGGGGGGGGGGGGGGGGGGGGGGGGGGGGTAATTTGAGGAGCATTGGAGAGCATAGGGAGAGATAAGGGGAGGGGTTGAGTCCGGGGGAGGACAGGTGGGGGCCACGGTCCGTACGGGTAGGTGGCTAGGTGCCGGTCTGTTGGGTGAGCCGACCCAAGCCACGGCCTAGACCCTTTGCATGGCATGGCACGCAGGGGCTGACAAGGTGCCTGCGTTGTAAAGAGGCGGGCTCATGGATCGTACCTGTTGTGCGGCTAGGCGCTGCGCAGCTGCGTTGAGGCCCGCTGGGGCGCCCCAGTGGAGGGCCTGGCTGACGCCCTGTGTAGAGAAGAGGTGGGGGCGAGCGGCACGTCGGGCTCGTCTCGCTCCGTTAAGTGGGGCAGGACCCCAGCAGCAGCCCGATGCAGCCTCCGCGAAAAAATGTGGAACCCGTCCCGCGCTCGCCTGCGTGAAGTCGCTGAAGGCCAGCGTCGCCGCATGCCCATCTTGCGTTGCGCCATAGTCCTGGAAGGTCAGGCCGCCTGCTGCGCCGCCATCATCATAGCCAAAGCCAAAGCCTAGCGCCTGAGACGTCTGCGTGTTGTATGGCTGCGTCATTGCGCCGAGCTGCTGCCCCTTGGGCGCTCAGGGCGCCGAGAGTGGCGCAATGCTCAGCCCGTCAGCTCTAGTTTAATCTGTAGAAGTGGACTAGGTGAAGTCAGAGAGCGCAGGCAACCTAGGCGCGTCAGATGCTTCTTGCGCGTGCACCCCACGCAAACCGGCGTGTATGTCCCTACTAAACAAGCCTGACTGCTACACCCTGAGGCGACTGCATCAAGCTGAGCGTATCGGGCATGCATGCCGGGGCTCAATGCCGTTGGGGACCAGGACAATTGCCCTGTGCACACGCTTAGGGCATTGTCCTTGAGTCAGTCCTAGAGCTTTGACGACACTGCGACAGGAGTTCCCGGCTGCTGGCCCAAACACATACCCCAGCAGCGATTGCCACTGCCCGTGCGTCGCTCCTTTCCTTAGCTTGCCGCTATCATGGCGACTCTGATCGCACGAAGATGCCTGTTGGGGGCGCCACTGCTCGCGCGGTCAGCGGCAGGTGCGTCGCGCTGGAGAATCATTCCAGGCCGACCGATTCTGCCGTTCTGTGCGCGCCTGGACCGACGTGCCCCGCGCACCTGGCGGTCTAAAGTCTTTCACGCTCCTGGACCTCAGGCGCGCCTGCGCGGGCTTGCCCGCCCCCGCGCGTCGTCGTCGCGCGGGCCCCATCCCCGGCGGAGCTGGCTAGCATGGATGTCCCGCAGCTCACCTCTGCCATCGTGGAGGCAGAAGCCAAACTGGCGGCCCTATTCGAGCCCGGGAAACCCATGCCGCGGGTGCGGCGGAGGGCGTTTGTGCAGCACCGGGCCGTGCGCTGCAGCACCGTCGCCAGCGCGGGGCCTCACCTATCCCCGGGGCCGTTGTCCGTTGGCCTCGCCTCGTGCACTTTTTCCATCCCCATCTTACCTTCCAACCTCACGACTCTCGTATCTCCACACACCAGCGGCTTTAATGTTGGCCCTCCCCTCACGTTGCCCTCCAGGCCGGCGTGGTGGCGTCCCTGCCCGCCCCCATCTTGCCCCGCCCTCCATACGGTATTGTGTCTACCTCGATTCTCCTCACACCTGCATCACCCTCCACCGCCCTCCCTCCTCCCCCTCAACCCCGCCCTCCAGGCCGGCGTGGTGGCGTCCCTGCGGCAGGAGGTGTCGGAGATGAAGGGCGCCCTGGCCCGGCTGATGGGGCAGTCGGGCCCCACCGCGTCCCTGGACAGCGGCAACGCCTCGGACGAGGAGCTGGCGGAGCGGGCCCGGCAGGCGTTTCTGGAGGTAGGGAGGGAGGGGGTGTTCGAGGGGGAGGGGTGAAGGATAGGGGCTGGGAGGGGCCTTCCTGGAGGTGGGGAGATGGAGCGGAGTCGGGCTGGGGGTGAGGTTTGGGTGCCGTACTGATGGCGGGGCCGGGAGGTGCTGGAGGTGCTTGGGGGGGAAGGAGGAGAGCTGCACGAGCTGAGGCCCTGAGCGGGACCAGGCCCAGCCGGCCGCACCTCCGGCCCATTGCCCCCACTCGCCCGACCACCCCCCCACACACACACACACTTCGGAGTCTCGCCGGGATTTCCGCTTGCTTACAGTTTCCTCGTTGCCTAACACACATACACGCAGGTGGAGCGGCTGGTTGGCAACAAGGGCGGCGGCCGGGACGACAGCGGCGCCATCGCCACTCTGGAGGCGGAGAACGAGCGGCTCAGGTGCGCGGGGGGGGGGGAGGCAGGGGCGAGAGAAGGAGGGCAGGGAGGCGGAGAGGGGGGCGGAGGGGTGGGGGGTGGGGGAAAGCGATGAGGAGGCGGAGGACGAGCGGCTCAGGTGCGGCTCCTGCTTGCGCTTGGACCTCTTGGACTGCTGGTCCGCGTGTGCTAAAGCCACGGCACACGGGGACACGGCCCCTCCTGCCTTGCTTCAAGCGCCCTTTCCCCCTGCCCCTCCCCCTCCCTCCTCCCTGTCAGGCTGGAGGCCACGGCGCTGTTGATGCGGCAGCAGCAGCTGGAGGACCTGCGCGACAAGCTGCGGGCGGGGGGGGCGGCGGCGGCCGCCAAGAACTAGGCGGTCACAGGTTGGCTTGTGGTTGCTGTTGTGTGGCTCCCTTTGTCGCGGTGATGACAAGGGCAAGGCGTGTCGCGGCAGGAAGCCGTGTCGTGTGGGCGAGGGGCCAGTGAGGTAGCAATGCTCTCGGACCGTGGGAGTGGGAAAGGGAGACGGACAATGGCCGACGGGCCAAGAACTTGCGTTGGAGGACTGGCAAATTGGGACGTGCGGATTGTACTGAGGGAAAGGAGTGTGGGCGAGGGGGCCGAAGGGGCATGCAAGTGCCACTGTACGCAGCGAATCGTGTGACGGTGGATGCGGTGGTGGGTGCGGGTGGAGTGATTACATGCGCAACGGGCGTGAAGGCAAGCAGTGCCAGGCTGCCCCGTGGTGGGTCGGCTCTCGGCTGCCCCATGGTGGGTCGGAGTCTCGGAGAGCGAAGTGACTAGCCCGGGCTGGTGTGCGGGGGTTGCGTTGGCCTCAAGCATGGTGATCTAGTAACCGGTGATGCTTGAATCTGAGAATACCGGTACTGTGGGATTGCAATGTTGTCCCCATGTTGTCCGCGCATACCGCTCCGTGTGGTGCTAGAAAGCCTTGCTGCTTGTGTGCTATGCGGGGGCTATGCCCACCTCCCCCATGGGGGCCTCGGCACCACAAGATGGCATAGGAAAGATAAGTAACGAGTCCGAATGCGTTGCGTGGTGCGGCCCTTAGGATCACCCGTGCGGCTGCTTGCCCATGCCTGTCGCTCAGCCTCTCCCTCTTTCTGTCGTGTTGCGCACAGCCTAGTTGCGTTCAGCTGCATCCCCCTTCGTCGTCGTCCGGACTACGCTGCACGGACCCTGCGAGCACAGAAACCCACCTCCCCCATGTTGTCCCCTCAGCCAATGGTGTGGTGTGGACCATCTCGTGCAACTGATGTGGCAGGGCACCCGATTCCCAGCTCTCCTCTCAGCTTAAGGTTGAATCTCAGCGGCAGCCGCCACGGCACAGGCCATGACAAGCCCCAGCGCAGCAAGCTCGAGCGTACACGTGATCTTGCTTGGTCTCTGCACACTCCTGCCCCGCCAAGGCCCTGGCGCCACGCCACCGCGAGCTGACGCCAGTGGCGGGCGCCCGACACCCCGGCGACCCCCCACCCCGCCGTCCGCGGTCCGGCACGTCCCGTACACACAAAGCACTGCACACTGCACACCGTACGGCACCACTGCATCCCGGTCCGCAAAGCTCGCTCACCCGCTCATGGTTGTTGCTGCAGCCACTCCACCAAAACCAGCGTCAGCGCCAGCACCGGATTTCCGTTTCTTGTTGCTCCGACAGGCAGAGGCAGGGGCAGCCTGTCCGAGGCCGACACCTGACGGGCGCCTTCCCGCCAGCACGCCGCACACTCCCCCTAGTGCGCCGACACGGCACTCCTTGCGCGCTAGCAACGCCAGGCCCCCTGCCCGCAGCCGCTGCTGTGCTGCCGCCGCCGTGCTCCCTGCTGAGCTGCCACCTCCCAATAAGGCCCCGTTCGCTCGCGGTTCACTCTCGCGGCGAGCGGAGCCGGGCCGGGCCTCGCCGCCGTGTGGCGGCGCTCCCACGCACGGCCCCAGCTGCTCCTCACCTCTGCCCCCCATCCACGCGTCCAAGCCCTCACCCTTGCCCGTGCCCTACCCTCTGTCCCCCGAGTGAGGTGCTCCATGTCCGCAGCTGTCGGTCCTCGCACGGCCCTCCTGTCCGTATCTGAGGCGCTCCAGCGCTGTATGCGTCCCAAAGCCCCACCTTGTCCCTCGACCCCGCCCCACCAGCACCTACACCTGCCCCCCATTCAAGACATCACGACTCCACCGTTCCGACCACGCGTACGGCACGTACGGCAGGTACGGCAGCATCTGACGTACGGCTTCCGCTGTTCTGCCCGCCTGCTCCGCTCGTCCGCCGCCCAGCCGCCTGGTTTGCGCGACACCCCTCCGCCGCCGCGTCCATCCGCTCCGATTGAAGAATAGCCACGTGCCGCTACACAGCTGACGTCTCCGGCTCATCCTTACACCGGCCCCCTGAGCCCGCCGCTTACTCCCGCGGCTTGGGCCCGGAGGGCCCGGCAGCGGGGTCGCGGGGCCCGCGGCCTGGGCCGCCGCTGCGGCCCCCGCGGTCCCCTCCGCGGCCCCCGCGGCCGGACCCGCTGGGTGGCCGGTCGCCTCGGCCGCCCTCGCCGCGCCCGCCCCGGCCGCGGCCGCCGTCAAAGCCTCCTGCAATCACCCCAGGCATGGAAGGGGGCGGGCTCATTGCTCAGCTAGTCCGACTAGGTGCATGGTGTTGGTACGTTGTCAAGCCGCTGTGGCACGTATTGACTAAGCATGGCTGCCGTATGCGGTGCTACGAGGGCATCTTCGCGGGCGTGGCAGTGAGTCAGCAGATGCTGCGCGGCTGACCAGCCACAGACGCAGTCCGGCTCGGGCCGACCCAGATGACGGGTCAAAGGTTCAGGCATGCTGTTCCGGGCCGCCAACCCCGTATCGTCCATGTCTCTCCGCTCTGCCCTGCTCCCCTGAACCCGTTTCACCTCATCCGCCCTCCCACAACCTGCCCCTGCTCCACCGTCCACCCTCCACCCCACCCCCCCACAAACTGCCTCACCTCGGCCGCCCCGGTAGCCGCCCGGCATGCCCCGGCCGCGCTCGCCCCGGCCGCCGCCGCGCGGCGCGAAGCCGCGCTCAAACTCCGGCAGCATGTTCTGGATCTTGACGGGCTTGTCGCCCTCGAGCAGGCGCAGCTTCCCGCTGGCTTCGCGGGCCGCGTCGCGCGACGTGTCCGCTTGGTAGAACACGTACGCGACGAGGCCGAAGCGGGGCGAGCGGACCACGTTGATGCCGCCCGGCCCGAACGCGCCAAACTGCGCGAACTCAGCCTGCAGCAGCTTTTTGAGGTCGGTGACGGAGAGGTGCTGGGGGATGCCCTGCACGTACGCTCCGAAACCGGGCTCGGTGTCCGGGCCGCCCGCGCCGGACGGCATGGGCTCGCCCGCCTTGCCCTCGTCCTCGCCCTCCACCACCTCGCCCGCCTCCTCCGCGTCGCTCCCGCCCACGGTGGGCGAGGCGGAGGCAGCGGGCGCAGCAGCGGCGGCGGGCGCGGCGGCGGGGGCGGAGGTGCTGGCCGGCTCGGCGGCCGGGGCGGCAGCCTCAGCGGCGGCAGCCGCCGGCGCCGGGGCCGGGGCCGGCGCGGCGACCGGCTTAGCCGGCGTCGCCGGCTTGGACGAGGACACGGGGGCCGCCGCCGAGGCCAGCTTTGCCCGCTCCGCCCAGCTTAGGTTTGCGGGCACGGGCGCGGGGGCGGGCTTCGGCGGGGCCGCGGGCGCGGGCGCGGGCGCCGGCGCCGGCGCTGCGGCAGCCGGGGCCGGGGCCGGCGCGGCGGGGGCCGGCGCGGCCGCGGCCGGCGCGGGCGCCGCAGGCGCCGGCTCCACGGGGGTGGGGACCGGCACCGGCACCGGAGCGGGGACCGGGACCGCCGCCGGCGGCTGCGGCTGGGCCACGGGCTCCTCCGCCACCGGGGCCGGCACGGGCACGGGCACGGGCGGCACGGGGATGCCCGGGGGCATCACGGGCACGTGCGGGGGCAGCGCTCCCGGCAGCTGAGAGCCCACCACGAACACAGCATTCCACGGAGCCGACGGGGGCGGGGGGGGGGGGGCAAGGAGAAGAGGAGAGGGCAGAGAACGGAGGCATGGCATGGTCAGGACAAGGGTGATGTAGGTTGCCCATGAGTCCTATTCCCTCACCCGTCCTCCAAGGCACCGCATGCCGTGGCCGGCACCCACCAGCCCCCGGCCCCAGCCCTAGCACCCTCTCCTCACTCCCCCGCTGCCAACCCAGCCCCCGCCAGGCCTCAGCCGCTCTCCCGAGCCCCAGCCAGGCACAGGCACCCCACGCCGCGCCTCCAGCCTACCGGCGGCGGCACCATCCCGAACCCGGGCGCCCCCATGGCGGGGTGGGGCGGCACGAAGCCGTTCTCCAGGCCGCCGCGGGGGGGCTCCGCGGGGAAGATGCGCAGCATGTCGTTGAGCACATAGTAGCCCTTCTCCTGGGTGGCCAGGAAGAAGGCCTGCACGAAGCGGCGGTCGATGCCCTGAGAGGCGCGGGAAGGTGCGGGAAGGTGGGGCGAAGGTGGGGTGAAGGTGGGTGGGGGTGGGCAGTGTGGGGGGTTGTGGGGTGGGTGAGGGCGCGTGGCGATGTGGGTCGGGGAGGGCAGGAGCAGGGGAGGGGCAGGAGGTCGTCTGTTCGTGCGCCGAGGGATGCTGGTTGAGCCTGGTCCCGCTGACCAGGGTGACAGCACCCGACCTCCCCCGCACACGCGCTTCGGCGGTGGTGGGGGCCCAGCTTTTAGCACTGGGTTTGGGGGGCACGCTGAGACCGCTGGCCCCCACCCCCTTCCCCCAAGCTGCTGGGCCCACCTGCAGCTTCATCGTGCCCGACACCTGCAGCAGCACGCCATTGCCCTGCGAGAACTGAGCATCCAGCGTCTTATCGCTGGACACCACCGCGTTGGCGATGCGGTTCATGACCGCCTCTTGGATGGCCTGCAAAGCGCGGGAGGAGCGAGTGAGCCCAGATCAGGGCGGCGAGCGACCCCTCCCATACCTACCTCCAGCGTGCCGCTCGCCGTTTCAAAGACGGGGCGGCCATCGGGCTGAACATCGGTGACGCAGAACGTGCTGTTCTCCCTGTAGAACCGGTGCAGGTACTTTGGCAGCTTCTCCAGCACGTCATAATATTTGCTTATGAATTGCTCGGCAACCTGCGAGCACGGCGAGGGTGCCCAAGCGTGTCGACCAGGGGCCGGGCGGCGGAGCCCAGCGACGACAACTCGCGCCCAAGACCTCCGAACCAGAGCTCCAGGATCCGTAGCCTTAGCATCTGAGTAACCATCAGCTAAACTGCCTACCCAGGGGGCTGTGGGGGTAGCCATTTGTTCGCGACAAGGGGCGATCTCTCCTTTGAAGCGTTTTGCTACCGGTCCAGATCAGGCCTTCGGCCTATTCAAGTACGCCTGGACTTCCCCAGGACGCAAGGTCGCGCTTTGTGCTGTCTCTCGGCGCAGAACGCGCGAATGCTGGGCTGGGCACCCAAGCGGGCCCCGAACAAGTGCGCCACAGTCTACGTGGCTTGTTAGGGGGCTGCGCAGCAAATACTCGAAGCGTTGACGCCGAAGACCCAGACCCAATCCCCAAGAAGAGTTCCAGGTACGGCACACACGCGAAGTTCATTACCCAAACCCGCCCCCCACCACCCCTCGCGCAGACAACCCTCCCGCGCTCCAGATGCCGGCCGTCGTCTGGGAACATCGGGGGGCCCCAGTCTTCAGCGAAGACCCCCCTCGCAATTAGCCCCCCCGTGTCCCCCGCCATCCGCAGCCTGGCATTGCGGCGTGGAATCGACAGTGGCGGTCTCCTTAGCTGCAAGCTTTTCACGCGCACTGCATGTGGTGTCGAACGCAGCAGCATGCGCGTCAGTCGGGGCGCTGTCTGGGCCCGGGGCGGCTCGTGTGGCTCGTGTGGCCTGGGCGGGGCGGGGAAGCGCTGCGTGCCTGACACCCTGTGCCCCGACGCCCGACCGCCCGCGCAGCCGTGCATGCACCCCCGGGGCAGCCGCACCTCACTATCCTCACATAGCCAACGCCTCGTGCACGCATATCCCCTGTACTCCATCACCGCGCCATTCCAACGTCCCCTGTGCCATTTTCGTGCGCCACGGCCACCAGCCAGTTGCTCAACCGACTGCATTCCTGGCGATGGCAGCCGTCCAGGACAAAGGTGTGCCCGTTGTGCAAGCTCGCAGAGCTGCCTGGCGAAAGGACTCCAGTTTAGCAATGCCGTGCCCTGCTCGCAGCAATTGTCGTCTTCCGGAGCACACCGGGCGCGCCTATGCTTCAACAGGACAAGGTCAAGGTGTGTAAACGGTAGCGATGCAGCTCTGGTCGGCATTGTGCAAGACGCCATCTGCACCCGCGCAGGTGTCGCTAGACTCCAAGTTCTCCAAGCTGGTCATTTACCTTCGTCGTCAGCTTAAGACAGAGACGGTGGTGCGTCGGGGCCAGCTCGCGAACATAACGTACACGTTTCCGGCCTGCCCCCCACCCCGGGCCCGCACCCCGCCTCCATCCAGGCGCGTCAGCTCTGCCCCCTCCCTGCCTGCTGCCCTTGCCGCTGCCCGCAGTTCGCCTACATCCGGGACTCCTTCATCCCCTGCCTGGACGACGAGGTGGCAGCGCTCATCAAGGCAAGCCGCCGCAACCCTTTGCTTCCGCGGGGTCGTGCCCCAGCGCGGGGACGTCGTCGTGAGCCCAGAAGCACGGCTTTGTCAGGCGTTCACCGCCATCGCTTGGCCGCCTAGCCGTGCCCCGGCTTCTGCTTGGCACTCATTCAGCACCTTGCGATCATCCCTTCCTTTGCCCGGTGTCCTTACAGGCGTATGGCACGGACGGCAAGCTGCACGTCAGCTACGCCCTGACCCCCGCCTGGGGCTGACACGGCGCGAGGGCCGCCCTGCGGCCGCCTCGTGATCACTGGTCTGCGCCTGTCGCGGAGCAGCAGCTCCTGCACCGACTTCACACGTGTTTCCCCCGGCGAAACGTTCATGCTCGACGGAAAGCCGCCCGCTTTGGGCCCAGGGCCGCCCCCCTCCCCCAAGCCTCCCTGGCTGATGGCGTGTCCCCACGACTGCGGAGGTCACCGCTCTGGTCAAAGGGAAACGACCTCTCCAGGGAATTAGCCCGATCGCCCTCTGGGCCCAGACTCAGGACTCGGGCCGTGGGCCGCGCCCTTAGCCTCTGGGCAGCCGAGAAGCCCCCGCGGCACCACCAGTCGAAGGCGTCTCGGGATGGCAGGCCCTTGCTCCTGGCCCTCGGGCTCCCCAGAACAGCCGCGTGTTCTGGTGGGGAGGACCGGGATGCAGCGTGGGGGGGTGGATGCTAGGGGCAGAACCGGAGCCCCGGCAAGGTCCGAGCGGACCCGAGTGCTCCTGAGCGGATGTGGTGGTGCTCTGAGCGAGCGGCGGGGGTCACCGCACCGCTCACAAGGCTATTGGGACCTATCAGCTGCTGCGCGGCGCTCATCGTATCATAGTATCCATACTACTATAGTGTCTAGTAGGATCCATAGTATCCATGGGGAAGCGTGTATGAGAGCCCGGCTCCATGTCGCATGGAGTTTAGGACAGTCATGGGTTCCACGCTGCAGGGCACGGACGCACACCGTTCGGCCCCCTGGTAGGAACTGATGTTTTGTTGAGGGCGTGAGCCCGCGGGCTGTGCCAGGGTGCCGTCCAGGCACGTTTGGGCACTGTTGTAACTCACTCTCATTCTCATGTGGCATATGGGCTCGCTTCTGGAGGGGCGAAGCGACTGTTGAGGGCCCAGAAGAGGTCCAAAGGCGGGCTTCCTTGTGTCCCTCATGTGCACGCACGGCTGGGTTTGCGGCGGCAGAGTGGAGAGAGGAGGGAGGCCGCCGGCCTGGGCTAACGCAACGCTGCCGCGCTTGGGTGCCGACTGGTATGGGGGAGGCCGTAGTTGGCTAGCAATCGCAAACGCTGGTCACGGAATGGTACGTCATAGCCGCTACAGCTGCAGCCGCCTTGCTGCTTTTGTGCTGCACGGGGGCGTGCTGCTCACCTGCTCCTGGGCCCCTGAGCGCACAACCAGCTGACGCCATAGAGCACAGAGCGCGGGGGTTCTGTGCTCGCAGGGGCCGTGCAGCGTAGTCTGGACGACGACGAAGGGGGATGCAGCTGAACGTAACTAGGCTGTACGCAACGCACCAGAAAGAGGGAGAGGCCGGGCGACAGGCAGGAGCAAACAGCCGCACGGGGGATCCTAAGGGCCGCACCACGCAACGCGTTCGGACACGCCACTTATCTTTCCTATGCCATATTGTGGTGCCGAGGCCCCCAGCGTGTGCGTGCAGGCGTCTGTGGGTCCCAGAACGTGGCGCAAGCTCACCTGCGGAGCGGATGGTATGCGCCACGTGAGCCGCTAGGACGCCGAAAGCCGCATAGTGCAGTGCAGTGTGTGAAGGTGCGAGCTGGGGGAAAGAAGCAGGGCGCGTGCTGGCGGCAGTGGAGGTGGGTCGACCGTACGGCAGGCTGGCGGAGCTGCTTCTACGAACGCTCTAGGTAGACTCCAGAACCCGGCGTGCAACTAAATGCTACACAGAGCGCGGGGGATCTGCCAGGGCAGCCAGGACGGAGCCATTCAGCCATACCACTGGCATTGCACTTTGATTCGAATCCTCGGGGATGCTCCTGTCGTCGCACCTGGTGCGCGTGGCATGAGCAGCATGCGAGACTAGCTGTGACTGACTAGCTGTGTGCGAGGGGTGGAGGGGGTTGCTGAGGATTGACTCACCCCTGGGGTGTCGGAGGGCATAGCCTCCATGCAGTGCACAAGCAGCAAGGCTGGATATGGCTATGCTAAAGTTGCCGGCATGCTGTTGCTGGTATTGAAGGTGTAAAGCTCAGCCGGCAACCGCTAGCAGTCTACCCCTGGGGTGCCGTGCGTGCCATCGCAATGGGGTACGCCAGATGCTTCCACGTGCCTCCATGCATTGCAAGTAGGGTAACACGACCGGGTCCCCCGGTCTGCCCCCCCACGCCGCTAGCCGCGAGACCTCCGCTTCGCCTCCCGCTCCCTGCGCTCCTTGCGCTCCGCCGCCTCCCGAATCGCCCTCAGCACCTCCTCCCCGCCCCCGCCCTCCGCCCCCCGCCCCCGCCCCTTGCCCCGAGCGCCCCTGCCCTGCCCCCGGCCTCCCGCCCCCCGGCCCCGCCCCCGCGCGCCGCCCCGCCCGCGCGACGACCCCCGGCCCCGGCCCCCGCCCGAGCGTGTCCCAGGGCCCGCCTTGCCCCTTCCGCCGCTGGCCCCCGCCTCCTCGCTTTCGCTCTCACTCCCGCTCTCGCCGCCACTCCCGCTCTCACTCTCGCTCCCGTCACTCCTCCCGCTCGTGCTCTCGCTGCCACTCTCGCTCCCGCTGCTACTGCCGCTGCCGCTGCTACTGCCGCTGCTACGGCCACTGCTGCTCGTCCCGCCCTGGCTGCTGCGCCCCGCATCACTCGTCCGCGCGCCCGCCCCGCCCTGGCCCCCGCCCTCCTCATCCCCCTCACCCTCGCCCCCACCCTCACTCTCGCTCTCGCTCTCACCGCTGCTGCTAGAGCTGCGGCCACTACTGCTCCCATCAGAGCTGGTGCTTGCGCCGCCAGAGCTGCTACTGCTGCTCTCGCCGCTACTACTGCCGCTGCCGCCGCCGCCCGATCGCCGCGGCCTCCGCTTGCGCCCCCGGCCCTCATTGGCCCCGTCTTCCTCTTCCTGCTCCTCTCGCTCCTCCTCCTCCTCCGACGATGACGAAGCCACCAGCGCCTGGGGATCGTCCGCCTCCTCCGCCTCCGCCGGCTCTGCTGCCTCCGCTTCCGCCTCCGCCGCCGGCCGCTGACCACGGCTGCAATTCCTGCCGCCGCCGTCGCCACCGCTGGAGGTGCTGCTGCTGCTGCCACCGCCGCTGCTGGACGTCTCGCCGCGACTGCTGCCGCCGCCGCCACCGCCACCGGGGTCCCTCGCCGCGTTCGCGGGCGCAGCTGCGCCCTGCCCTCCGGAAGGGCCGGCAGTAGCACCGGCAGTACCAGCGGCGGCAGCGGCAGTAGCAGTCGCAGCGGCAGCAGTTGCAGCCGGTCCTGGGGTAGCAGCGTTGCCGGCGCTCCGCCGGGGCCGCTTTCCCGCCGCCACTGCTGCTGCCGCCGCCGCCGCCGCTGCGGGCGTCGCCTGTCGGGAGCTTCGCGCTCGCCGCTTGCGTCGCTGTGGCGACAGCATCCCGGCCCCGTCATACCCCTGCTCCTCTTCGGACGTGGCCCAGCTGCTCTCGCCCTCCGTCCCGCTGCTGCTCCTGCCGCTGCCGCTGCCGCTGCCGCTGCCGCTGCCGCTGCCGCCGCCGCCGTCGCGCTGCTCCGCCAGCCGCTCGGCGGCCTTCCTGGCGGCGTCGCGGCGGGGCCTGTCCCTCGCAATGCCGCCGACGTCAGCATCCCCCTCATCCTCATCCTCCGCCGCCGCCGCCATGCCGCGCTGCCGCCGCCAGCCCTCGCCGCCAGATTGCCCCCGCTCGCGCTCGCGCCCGGCCGCCTTGGCCCCGCCGCCGCCGCCGCTGTCGTCGCTGTCACCGTCGGCGGCCTCCCGTGCCGCCATGGCCTCCGCCTTGGCTGCCGCCGCCGCCGCTGCGTCTGCCTCCGCCGCCGCCAGCAGCTCGGCGTCGGGCCAGCGGCTGGGGCCGGCGGCGACCTCCAGGCGCAGCAGCTCCTTCCTGCAGGGCGCAAGGATGGGCGTTTGAAGCGAAGTCGAAGCATTTGAAGCTAAGTCTTAATAGAAAAGGAGCGTAATGGTAGTTTGGGAAGAGGAGTACCCCGCCTGCGGTAGCGGGGAAGGCGCAGCAGCTCCCTCCTGATCCAAGTCAGATCCTCTCAGAGCTTGGTCATCGTGAAGTGAGCGACATTTACACACACGACACCGCCGCGCTTGTGCTGAAGCATCCTGGCGTACGCAAGCAGTCCTTAACACAGACCATAGACCATGGACCGAGGCTTTCCGCAACTCGTCACGCCTCCCGTCGCCCCCACCTGGCCCAAGGTGTACAGAGCGTGCCGCCCGGCACAGAACACCACGCGTTCCCTTCCTGACACCCCCGCCCGTCCCCGCCCCCACCTGGCCTCCACGTCAGCGTGCTCCATGCCCTTCATCAGCCGGTTGGTCCACGCGGCGAGGTCCGCGAAGGGTACGGAAATCGTGTACGACAGTGCGGCGAGTACGGCAGCGGTGTCGGCGTGCATCTCCCCGTCTGTCAGGAAGATGCGGCTGACCTGGTGGGGCTTGGGGTCTGTGGGGGGTGGGGGGGCGGGGATGTCTCGAGCTGAGCGGGATCGCGGCAGACTCTGAGGGTGGGGGCAATTGCGGGCGGGGGCAGGGCGGTTTCGCGTCATGCCGCTCCCCGTTTCCTGCCTGGCTCCCACTCGGCACTGATGCGCCCACCCCTGCAACCCGCCGAGTACGTACCACACCCCAACCCAACCCCCAGCCCCACACGAAACCCACCGCCGAGGGAGACCGGCGGCGCCAGCTTGGCACCCCGCGGCACCAACTGGGCCAAAATGACGGCCGGGTCGGGCCAGCGCCGCTGCGGCAGCGGCCCAAGCGCCGCCGCCGCCGCCGCCGCCGGCGTCGTGGCGGCGCCGCCACCCTTGGCCCCACGGGGCTGCTGGCCCCCTGACTGTGGCGGCGGCGGCGGCTGACCCCCCGCCGGCGGCGGCGGGTGGGGGGCGGAGAGGCGGCTGAGGCCCGCCAGGGAGGCCGCCGTGGGGTCGGCAAGGGCGGGAGCGGGCAGCGGGGGCATGCCTCCTCCGCCGCCGCCACCGGCAGCGGCGGCGGTGGCTGGGATACTGCCGCCGTCGCCGCCGCCGCCGCTTCCATGCGGTCCTGCAGCTGCCGCCGCCGCGGCTGGGCCGCTGCCGCCGCCCAGCGCCCCCGCCCCTGGCTCCGTTGCCCCGTGCTGGCCGGGCCAGCGCTGGAGCGGGCCGCCGCCCTCCTCCCCCCCGTAGTTCTCCTCTCCCGCCCCCCACTCGTCTTCATAGCCATACTCCTCCCCCTCCCCCTCCCCGTCATACCCCTCCTCCTCCTCCTGGTCCTCCTCATCCTCGGATCCGGACGCCCCCTCATCCTGCCCGCCTTGGTCGTCCAGGGATCCAGATCCCTCCGATCCAGATCCAGATCCATATCCGGATCGAGATCCAGATCCGGATTGAGATCCAGATCCAGCGCCTGGCTGCTCCCGGCGGCTCCGCTTAGCATCCCCGTGCCGGTCCTTCCGCCGGCGCCCGCGCTTCCTTCCGCGCTCCTGCCCCTCCCCCGCGCCATCCCCGTCCTCCTCGCCCGCCGCCGCCTCGCCCTCCCCTTCCCGCGGCTCCCCCCCTCCCTCAGGCTGAGGATCCCCCTCCGCCCCGGCGGCTGACCCCCCGCCCCCCGAACCCCCCGCCGCCGCTCCCGTGGCCCGCCAGGGGGCCTTGGGCCTGAAGCGGTTCACCTGGAGGGGAACAGGAAGCCGGACAAGAGGATTGCATCATCATCAGCAAGTGGGGGTGACGTAAGAGTGTACGGCAATCTCTGGCCCCTGCTTCAGGCGAGGCACCACCCGGATGGACAGGGGACGGGTCAAGCCCGGAGGCCTGGGCCCGGGCGATGCTTGGGTCCCATCACAGGATCACAGGGCTTCCCCACCTAGGTGTGGTCTCTCGACACGGACCCAGGCCCGCTCGGGGCCACCCCGGCCCACCCGGGCCCACACCGGGGGATCAGGCACCACCCCGGCCCACTACAGGGCCGGCTTCCCTCTGACGTGGGAGTGCTCACAAACTCTGGGCAACCCGCCAGAGGCCCCAGACAGAAAACCAGGCCAACTCGGGCCCATGCCGGCCCAACCACGCATACTCAGGCCCACCCGGGCCCACCTGGCGGTACAGGTTGCGGCGGAGGTACAGCAGGGGCTTGCGGTAGCGCTGTGCCTCCGTCCCCGTGGCCACCTGTACGGCAGGAAGGGGAGGGGGAGGGCGCGGGGCGCGGGGTGAGGGTGCGGATGAGGCCCCCTCCAGTGCGGGGTCTCAAGGTAAACCCGAACCCCTTCGCATCCTCCAGCTCCAACATCTCCCCCACTCCCTGCCCCTCACCCCCTTGCCCCTACCCCACCGCTGGGTGCGCGTTGGGCTCGCCGGCCGCCGCCTTACGTGCCTCTCGCACGCACGATTACCCCTCCCCCCCTATCCCCCCCTATCCCCCCCTGCCCCTCACCAGGTGCCGTACGTGATCCACGAACCGGGTCAGCTCCAAATGGCTCAGCTGGGAGGCCTGGTGGGGGGGGAAGGGGAGGTTGGAAGGGGACGATGCGGGAAGGGCGGTACAGGGGGCTAGGGTACGAGGCTAGGGTAGGGGCGACAGGGTAGGGGGCTAGGGAAGGGAAGGGCGGTCATGACCAATGGCCGATGAGTACAGGGCATGCACAAGATCAGGGGATGGAGCATAGAATGGAGCAGAAGATTGCAGGGGAGGGGGAGCTAACAAGCCTCACACGAGCCCCCTTTACTGACATCGTCTCCCTCCCCGCCCCACCCCCCTCGGCCTCACCTCCCACGCCGTGAGCGGTGCTCCAGTGACGGGGCTCCGCCGCCGCGGCCCCATGACACCCAGAGCCCATGCCGGCCACCCCCCCGCCGGCAGGACCATCGGCGGAAGGTACGGCAGCAGCGGCGCCGCCACCTCACTGCCGTACAGACCCGCCACGGCGGCGGCGGTGGCGCCAGGGCCCGCGGCGGCGCTGCCGTCGGCGGCAGCTGCCGTCGGTGCTGCTGCCGCCGCCGCCGCTGCAGCTTCCTGCAGCGCCGCCGCCGCCAGGGCGGATCCGTCGGCGGCAGCCGTGGGCCGTGCGTCGAGTCCGTAGCAGATCTTGATGGTCGCTACCATCAGGGCTGCCGGGGGATGAACGTGAGGAGGACAAGTGCTGGTTGTAAGGGTGATGTTTCACAGTGTTAGTCAGACCTCTTGCTTCAGTCCAAGGAAGTGGCAATGTAACGAAGGAAGACGGGTACGGGCGCGCTACGAACACCAGAGGATATGGCTGAGAGGCCGGCTTGAAAAAGAGCAGGGAAAAAGAGCAGGGACAGATCAGGACAGAACCGCCGCCTGCACCGCTGCATTGCCCCCACCCCCACCCCCACCAGTCCACTTATTTAGCCTTCTCCGGCTAACCCACTGCAAGACCCCCCCCGCGCTGCACGTACCCGCCAGGGGCAGGTAGGGGTATACGGTGTGCCTGGACACCGCGGCCAGGGCGAGCAGGGGGGAGCCCTGCAGGTGCAGGCGGTGCAGCTCCACAGCCACCCTCGCAACGGGCTGGGGGGGGAGGCAAGAGGGGGAGGCAAGAGGGTGAGAGGGGGGTGAGAGGGGGGGCGGGGGTGGACACAGCGAGGTGAGACCGGACCGGGGGTCTTCCGGCAAAGCTCGAGCCCGCACCGCATATCACCAATCCCCATCACTCCCCCGTCATTCCCCCGCCATACACTGCATGCAGAACTTGACACCACTCCCTCCCACCCGCATCCCCTTCGCCGTGAGACCACTACAGGGAGGCGTGCCTCCTCCCAACGCCCCAACCCCCGGCCCCTCACCCGCGGCAGCCCCAGCCCGTCCGTCCACCTCTCCAGCAGCCCCTCCGCCGCCAGCGGGGGCGGCTCCACCCCCAACAGGCGGGCCATCTCGTGCGCCGCCGCCACCGCCCGCACGGGGGACACGCAGCCGGCGGCGCGAAAGAGGGAGGCGACGGGCATGTGGACCTGACAGGGGGGGGATGACGTAAGGGGGATGGGGGGAAGGGCGGGAAAGGGGAGGGATGGGGAGGAGGGTGGCCACGGGCATGTGGACCTGACAGGGGGGGGAGGACGTAAGGGGGAGGGGGGAAAGGGCGGGATAGGGGAAGGATGGGGAGGAGGGTGGCCACGGGCATGTGGACCTGATAGGGGGGGGGAAGGAATGACGTAAGGGGGAGGCAGTGATTTTCCGGAGCGTTGGAGGAGCGAAGGAAGAGAGTTAGAGCGGCTGCAAGCGAGGGTAAGGGGGTTCCGGGACGAATGAGAGTAATGGATCCAATTGACACTGGGCAGGCGCTGGGTTCATCCCGGGCCCGCGCGGGCCCCCGTTCCCTGCCCCCGGGGCCCACCTGGGCCTCGTACAGCAGCCTCTCGCCCCGGAGCTGACGGAAGGTGGGGACGAGGTGGGGACGAGGTGGGGAAGAGGTGGGGTGCGGTAAGGTCGATCGAGGTGTGTTCGAGCATGCCAGTCCTCCGTTTACCTCCCTCCCCCCTCCCTCCCTTCCTATTCCAAGAGGCCAGGCTGACCTCTAATGACACCGGACCGACCCGACACTGCCCCGCTAACCACCGGTCGTTCCACATCAGCTAAAACCTGCTAAACGTACACCAGCCCGGCACCCATAATTAAGCCCCCCAGCTTCGCCCCACCCCTTCTCACGTCCAGGTCTAGGAAGGGCAGGCCGCCGCCCAGCGCCCCGTACCAACCTCCGTGCCCAAAACACACACCCTCCTGCCCCTTCTCTCCCCCCTTCCCCCCCCTCCCGCCCCGCCCCCCTCACGTCCAGGTCTAGGAAGGGCAGGCTGCCGTCCAGCGCCCACCGCCCCACGTCCACCGGCGTCACGGGCATGCGCAGGATGAGGCAGGCCAGGTAGACAAGGACCTGACAGGGGGGGAGGGGAGGGGAGGGAAAGGGGAGGGGGAGAGGTAGGAAAGGGGGGGTGGGGGTGGCAGGCATGCGCAGGATGAGGCAGGCCAGGTAGACAAGGACCTGACAGGGGGGGGAGGGGAGGGGTGCAGAAGGGTGGGGGTGGGTGGGATAGGTTTGCTTGGAGACTATACTACCGGTATTGCACGAAGTGCACTTGACAGCCTGACTGCCGAGGTCGAGGGAGCGGCACCAGGCCCAGACCGCACACCCCGCGTGCCTTTCCTGCCTCCCCCCTCCCCTCCTCCTCGTCCCCCTGCGCCCCTGCCCCCTAGTGCACCTGGGTGGTCCGTGGGGGCAGCATCTGCGGGGCGGAAGGGAGGGGGGGGGCACGGCCATGGGTCTTACGGATGCGCAATGCTTACGGTGGCCCCAAGCCACCCCCCCTCCTCCGCTCGCACCCTTCCCCCAGACCCCACGCCGCAACGCCCCTCCACTGCGCTCTTGTCTTCCCTCCGTCCCCACGCGCCCAACACCCCACAACCCACCCGCCCCCATGCACCCAACCAGAAAAACAGCTTGCAAAACCTCGACATTAGTCATCGTAACCCACCCGCCGCAGCAGCCGCGCCAGCCGTACGTCCTGGTGTACGAACACGGATCGGTGGCCTCCGTTCCAATGGAAGCGGGCCAGTGGGTCGGTATCCGTCTCGGACCGGGAGGCCCCCCCGCGGGAGGCGGGCTTTGTCTTGCCCCCAAGCAAGGGGCGTTGCCTGGCAGATTTGGGGGTGAGGGTTGGGAGAGCGTGGGGGGGCGTGGGGGGGGGGAGGAGGAGGGGACATGGAGGGGGTCTGGAGGCAAGGCGAGGCAGCGAGCAGCAGAGGCTGTATGGCGTGGGCACGTGTACGTCAGACCCCCCCCCGGCCTGCCCTCTGCTCACCCCACATTTACCTCCCCAAGTACACCATCCTCTAACACCCCCCCTCTTCCTGATAACCCTCACGACCCCCCCACCCCACCCCAAGCTTTCCTGGCGCAGGCGTAAAGACGCTCTCCCGCTCTCAGATTCAAACACCGCCCCTGCCCCCCACCCCACCCCCGGAAACCCCCCGACCCCGGCCTGCCCAGTGCTTACCCCGCATTGACCTCCCCCAGTACACCACCCTCCACCCCCCGCCCTCCCCCTCCAATGTCCATTTCGTCAAACCCCCTCCCTGGTCGCCCTCTCAAGCCCCAACCCCCTTGTCCGGCTGCCCACTGCACACCCCAAACTCTGATCATCCTGTCAACCCCTAGCCCACCCCCCCTGGCCACTGCCCTCTGCTCACCCCGCGTTGACCTCCCCCAGTGCACCACCCTCTACCCCCCCTCTCTCCCTGATCACCCATGTCAACCCCTAGCCCACTCTCCGGCCAGTGTCCTCTGCTCACCCCGCGTTGACCTCCCCCAGAGCGTTGGTCTCCGCGGAGGGACCCGTGAAGGCGCGAAGGGAGGTCTCCGCGGCAAGAGCGGGCCGCCCCGCCCAATCGAAGAAGGCAGTGACCACCCGGTCCCTTGGGGGGGAGGGGAGGAGGCAAGAGGGGGCGAGGCAAGAGGGGGGTAGGGAGGTGAAGGAGGGGGGAGGCAGGAGGGTCGCCCCGCCCAGTCGAAGGCGGCCGTGCCCACCGGTCCCCTTTGGGAGAGGGAGCACCAGGGAAGGAGCCCAGCGGAGCATCGTGGGACAGCCGCCCGTCAGGTCAGCCCATGTGAATCCTGTGGACACGCTTCCCATCTCCCACCACCAACCGCCCCTCATCCCGAACCCTCCTCCCCCCTCACCCCGCCCTCGGGTCCAGCTCCAGCACCCCCGTCAGCGGCAGCAGGGCGAACCACAGGTTGCGCAGCAGCACCCGCGCCTCGGGGGGGGCGCCGAAGCGGTCCACCAGCGCATCGGCCTGAGCCTGGGGGGGAGGGGGGGTAGAGGAAGGGTGAAGAGGGGGAGAGGGGGGAGGGAAGAAGGGGGGGAGGGGGTGAGAGGGAGGAGGGGGGAGGGGGGAGGGAGGTAAGGGTGGAGGCGCCGAAGCGGTCGACCAGGGCACCCGCCTGGGCCTGGAAGAGAGGGGGGGGAGAGGAAGGGTAAAGGGGGTTGAAAGAGGACTCGACGCGAGACGCCTCGAGGGCAGAGAGAGGGGAGAGACGAGGCGGGGAAGGTGGGAGGAAGAGGGCGTGGGAGGGGGGAGGGGGGAGGGCGGAAAGGCGGAAAGGCGGTGAGAGGGGGGGGGGCGCCGAAGCGGTCCCGCGGCCTGGAGCGGCCTGGAGCGCCTCTGCAAGGGCCGCCTTTCCCCCCGGTCCCCCCGTACGACACCGCCCGTACCTGGATCAGCTCCTGCATCGCCCGCACGTACACCGCCGCCACCTGCCGTACGCGCCCCACGGTGGCCACGGGGTCGCCTCGCACGCGCTTCACGCGCTGCGCCGCGCGCTTGGCACGGAGCGCCTCCAAGCGGGCGCGCTGGGCATCCACCTGCGAGGTTAGTAATTGTGAGGGGTGGTGAGGGGAGTGCCGCTGTGTCCGTGGTTGTTGCTGGTGTGCCGGTTTGCGAGTGTTAGTCGAGCGGGGAGGGCCGTAACAAGCTGTATCCGCCCTATCCAGTCCTCCCGGTGCTGTTGGTTGCGGGTGCTTTGTGAGGGATAAGCGAGCTGGGAAAGGAAAAGGCGAGCCGAAACAAGCCCTTAGGGCAACTCGTCTGTTACTACCGCCCTATTCAGTTCGGTCTTCCCCTGTCCTGCCCCCCTGTTTGTGAGGGGTAGTTCATGAGGGTTACTAGCTTGTGAGTGTTTCTCTGTGAGGGTAAGTTTCTGAGGGGTACGCCTGTGCCTATGCGTTAGTGTTAGCTGTAGTAATCCGTTGTGGCCTCGTGCACGCTGGAGGGGGCGAGCTGGGAAAGGGAGCGCCGAACCCAGCCCTCAAGTCAGCCCTCGTCACGTGTCTCAGTCCTGTAACTACAACCCCATCCAGTCCGGTCTTCCGCTGTCCTGCCCCCCCGAGTTGCCCCACCTGCCGCGCCTCCTTCTGCTCGGCGGTGAGACCGCGGGAGCCCGCGGCGGCGCGGCGCGCGTGCGTCTGCATGTCGGCATCGCCCTCCTCCTCGATGAACTGATGGTCGGGGAGGGGCAAGGTGTGGAGGAGGACAGCGGTGGAGCGGATGGGGTTGAAGGGAGAGGTGAAGAATTTAGGGGTAGAGGGGAGAGTGCGGTCCGCTAGCGGTGCAGTCACGGGAGGCGGCACGCGGGGCAGCGGGGCAACCGGGAGAAGGCGGGAAGAGCCGCCATGCCCGCACACGGCGGCGTCCGGCGAGCGCCGAGAGCTACCTGGGTCTGCAGACCGCACTGGTTGCATATGTAGATGCCATGGAGCTCCGAGAGGTCGGTCGAGAGGCAGCCGTGGCAAAACATTCTTGGCGCGCCGGCGCAGCTCGCGCTTCAAGCCCCGTTCTCAACGCTAGCTAGTCAAACATTGTTAGATATGCGCGAGACACGTCATAGAACCCCCCAAAGCTCGCGTTCTGCCACCGGTTTTGCATCCTGCGCGTTCTCGCGCTAAAATGCGGTCAGCGAGAATAGTGTACATATCTCTAACTCGGCGTGTGAAGAGTGGAGCAAAGCACCGGGGTCGGACAACCTGGACAGCCCCATGGTTCGCGACGGCCCCATTTTGGCGCGGTCAGGGCGGGATCGCAAGCGCCCCTACCTGCACCGCACACCCTCCAAAGCCGCTTGTGCCCTTTATAGCCGCCATTTCGTGCAACGAGGGTTCCGGGCACACGGGCCGGCTTGGGGAGTCGCGCCATGTCGAAGAGGGCAGCAGCGGGCCGCAAGGGCAAGCAGGCGGGCGCCAAGGATGACCTCGCCCGGGCAGCAGCAGAGGTGCGTGCTGTGAGGAAAGGGTCGGGCAAGCGCTAAGGCCGAGGCAACCGTGGGGCTTCCGCAATTGCCATGGCTGCGCTGAAGCAGCAGCCACACGCGCCATCGCCTGCTGCCGATGCTGTTGCTGTTGTGTGCAGGTGCTCAACGGCATCACGACCATCGGCAAGGGCATCGCCGCGACAGCGCAGCAGGCCCTGAGCGGAGGAGGCTCGCAGCAGCGCGGGCTGCGCGCTGACGACGACGCAACCGCGGTGGACCAAGGCGCAACAGCAGCGCTCGCTGCAACAGGAGCTAAGGGCGGCCAGGGCGCGGCTGCGCTCACGGACCAGCAGCGAGACGCCGGCCCGTCCGCAGGCCCCTCACCCAACTCATCGCCCCCGGCACGCGCGCCGGCGAACGCGGCTTCCCCTGCGCTGCGGACCTCCGCCACCCCGGGACTCACCAGCCCCGGGGGGGCGGCGCCGCCGGCACCGCAGAACCTCTCCTTTCATGCCCAGGCGCAGCCGCAACAGCCAACCCACGTGGGCAGCGGAGCGGGCCTGGCCGACCCAGATGGCCAAGCGCTGGCCGGCGGCGGCGGCGGCGGCGGCGGCGGCCCAGAGCTGCAAGGCGGCGGAGGGGCGGACCGCACGGCGGAGATCACCGTCGCCGATGACGACGCCGAAGCGGCGGCGGCGGCAGCGGCGGAGGCGGACGCGGCAGCGGCGGAGGCGGCGGCCGGCACCACAACGGCAGCGATGTGGGTCGGCCGCATCCGCTCGGGCCTGCGCCGGGCCCTGGACTCGGCCTCCGCCGCGGCCGCCGCGCGCGGCATAACCACAGTCTCACCCAAGGCGCTCCAAGCGGGGGCCGCGGCGCTCGTGCTGCTGCTCCTCCTGCTCAGCAGCTCAACCTACCGCCTCGCGGGCCGTACGCACCGGCAGCAGGCCGTGCTGACGTCAGACCTGGCGGCGCTACGTCAGGAGGTGGCGGCGGGCGCCGCCGCGGCGGCGGCGGCAGCGGCGTCCGATAAGCGAGCGCTGCGGAGCGAGCTGGCGGCGGGGGCAGCGGCGACGGCCGCGCTGGTTGCGAGGGTTGACGGCCTGGCGGAGGGGCTGGCGGCGGCGCAGCGGGGCGTGGCGGAGGTGGCGGGCGAGGTGGCGGCGCTGCGGCGGGCGCTCGACGCCAGCGATGCCGTACAGGGCTTCCCAGGGGCTCGAACCGCGGGCACGGATCCCTCCGCCGACGGCGGCGGCAGGGGCGCTGGAGCGACGGGGGCCTCAGCAGCGCCGGCCGCGGCGGAGGCAGCGCCGCCGGCGGCGGCTGGCAACGGCGGGGCTGGCGTCGAGGAGCTGCGGGGCCTGCCGGCGTGCCACGCCCGGCGGGTGGCGGCGGCTGCGGGGCCGCTGCTGCCCGCGCGGGTGGTGGCGCACACGGCCGTCGTGGGAGACGAGGTGGGCTGAGCGGGGTGTGCCCACGGGGTATGCGCCCACGCAGTCTGGGTACCATAAAGGTACCGCTATCATACAGGCGTGGGTGGCCTGACGGTAGCACGACGCCTTGCCTCAGCTCCTCAGCACGCTCCGTATCACCCTTCATCTGTGACCGTCCCATGCGCCCCTGCGTCGTTCCTGCTCATGCGCTTCCACTCGGCCGCTTGGCTCAGCTCAGTACGCCGTGCGCTGAACCTCATACGCTTGCCCACCTGTACCGGTAGCCACCCCATCCACCCCTCTGCCACCACCCCTGCCCCCCCCAGGAGCCCCTTATGCGCTTCCACTCGGCCGTCTCCAGCCTCTTCTCATCCTCGAGCGGCCCCACCTCCTCCCGGGTGCACCCCCTCGCCCGCCACGTCACCTCCCCCGCCACCACGCCCGTCTGCCTGCCCCTGGTCGGCGGCTCTTCGTCTGCCGTACTAGCCGGCGGCGGCGGTACGGCACCGGCACCGTACGGCAGCGTGGAGCTGCAGCTGGCCGAGCCGGCGTCCGTGGCTGCCGTCAGCTTCCGCTACCCGCCGTACGGCGCGTGGGACACGGCGGCGGCGCTGCTGCGGGTGACCGTCACACTTCACGAGTCCGACGCTGCCGCCTCCGCAACTTCCACTAGCTTCCCTGCCCTGCGGACTAGAACCGTGGAGCTGCCGCCCCTGCGGGGGGTGGAGTGTCAGCACCTGGCCCTGACCCCGGCGCCGGGAGCCACTGTAGGAGCTGGGGACCAGCAGGGGGCCTCCCCGTCCGCCTCCCCGGCCCCCCTGGTGCACCGGCTGACGCTGAGCGTGCGTTCCACGTTCGGGGAGGCGGGGTACGCGTGTGTGCCGAGGGTGCTGGTGCACGGCCGGGCGTGACGCGCGTGAGGCATTGGGGACTGGGCACGGAACTGAAGCGGAGAGGGGAGGGGCACGGACTGGCATCGGTACGCGGCATTGCGCCGGGCTCACGGCAGTATCAGGCGCGGGGCGTGGGGCCGCGGCTCGGGTGCTGGACGGGGGCAAGTGGGATGCGGATGAGGAGGCAGTGGCGCATGGTGAGAGACACAAGGGTTGCGGGGCAAGCCGGGACGACGTCTGCGATGGCAGGGGTCGCAGGGCCATGCTCCTAAGGCCCCGGCCCACACGTGCAGGGGGGTACTAGGGGGTAGAAGAACATCAACGAAGCGAAGCGCTTGATTGTGGTGTGGCGTAGGGCGTTTTCCGCAGACTACGCAGGCGAGGAGACGACCTGTGGGAGGGCTCGGTAGGAAGCAGACTTACATGGGCCCCGCGCCCTGCCGATGAGTGCGCGCGATAGCTGAATATGCCCTGTATAGCTGATCTCATTTTCTCGGGCGGAGTCGCGCTCTGGAGGAAGCGCGCCTTGTCGCCCTCGCGAACTCCGACCGCTCTCCGCCGTGCGGGCCTCTCGCAGTCTGCCACCGACTTCAAACATTGCATGGATGGCTGATCTACATCTTCCAGCAATTGCGGGGTCGCGCGAACACTGCACGAGCGAGAGCGACTGATGTTCGGCCTCGGTTTAGGAACGCCAGTTCTCACGACTAGTGGCTCTATCGCGTTACGCTGTTTCATGTAGGCTTCGCGGTTACGCGTGCGGCCTAGCTTTGAAAAGTGTGTGTTACATGGTGAGCATCTTCGCGCCCCAGCGCTTCCGGGCTGCGCCTGTGGTCGCAGCAATAACACTGCGAATAAGCGACGCGATCGCGTCAACTCGCAGTGGGTCGGCAGTAGCGTGTCGGCCCTGCCGAGCACTTGTCGGCGGCACCCCCCGCGGTGCCCCCCCCCCCTGCCCCCCCCCCTGTTTGTGGGGTGGGGGTTGCCATGGCAGCTGTGCTATCCGCAGATAGGGGGCGCAGGGGGTGAGTTGTCGCCTGGAACTGGCAGGCCCGCGAGGGCAAAGGGGCTCAGGGGCACATGGCACAACTCGCGGGAGAAACGCACACGAGTGTTATGGAAAGGGAGGGGACGGTAGGTCCTCTGGTTTGTGCGGCCAAGGGAACTGCTCGCGCTCTCGCCTGACGCAAAGGTACCCAGCGTACTTACCGTGTGCTTACCTGCGCTTACCTGGTGCGGAGCGCCGGAAGTAGGGGTCCGCCATCGTCCGAGTTGGCGTAGCTAGTGCCCGCGGCGTCCTATGGTCCCCCACGCCCCACGGAACCGAACCTGGGGGTAGGGAAGGCGTTGTCCGAGAAGAGGAGGAGAAGAGCGTCAGTACGCGACCATGCGGGCGAGCGGCGACTCCCTGGCGGTACTAGGGGGGCATTGCACCGGGCCGACGGTACGGGGCTCGGGGCGACAGGAGCACGCAGGGGCCGAGGCTCGAAAGAGGCAGGGGCTGGGCGGGGGCAACGCACGAGGTGTGAGGTGCTGAGGAGGAGACGCGGGGGCAGTGAACTTGGGCCGACATCGATGGTGGCAGGAATAGGGGCTGAGCGAGTGAGGCCGCGGGAAGCAACATTGTGCACCAATGGACCGTGCCGCCCTGTGAGAACGGGGCTTCGATAGCGCACAAGCAGCAGGACTATCGCGGAATGGAAGGGATGCACGCCTTCGGGGAGGGGACCCTGGCGCATGGGCGCATGGCCGAGAGAGACAAGCGGGGGCGGGGCAGCGGTGTGACGGGGGACGGGAAGCACACCGAGACCTGACTGCACATAACGATAGCGCCACAACAGCTTGCACACGCCGACACCCGACACCAACCTCTGGATACATGGGCTGCATAGCGAGCTGCGCCCGTTTGGCGCCTTTCACAACTCCTCCCGCTGCGGCCACTGATGTGTCCGACATGCATCTAGAGGCAGAGAGTGCTCCACCCGACGGGCAGTCGGCAACGCTGGTGGACGTCCTGCAGCAAATCGACATGCTGGCCCGGGATGCTCTCCTGGATGAGCTAGCTCGCCCACCGTGCAGCATCGGATGCTTTCGGCTGACGTGCCGTGCGCTGAGGAGCCTCGCGGACTCCAGCGTCCGGGTCTCGCGGCCGCTCGCGCTCGACCTGGGTGCCGATGGCGCAGTCTCGGAGCCGATGGCGTCGCTGGCTCGCTGGGGCCGGCGCCTGCGCAACATACGATTGGATATATACCTTCCATCACAGGCACCAGCTGCCTTTGAGGCCTTCCTGCCGACCTTCGCCGCGCTATCCAAGGCGGTGCGGCAAAACCTCGTGCGGGTAAACCTCTGGCGCAACATGGGCGTCCCGCACCCCACCGTTCCCGGCGCTGCGGTGGTCTCCCTGGCGTCGTTGCTGCCCCGCCTGCGGTGCCTCAGCCTTTCGGATGTCCAGGCAGACTGGACTCGAGATGACTCGGGGGAAGCCTACTCAGGTGTGGGCAGTGGCGGGCCGGGACGGCTGTGCAGCATCCGTCTCGCCTTCGTCTTGCCACCCCACGTGCCTTGCATGTATCTAAACCCTGGCCTTACCTTGCTGTCCCACGCCCCGACCCACATCCCCCAGCCCTGGCAGCCCTGGGCACGCTTGAGCAGCTGCGGCTGGGCGCGGTCCGGGCCCTCTCCGGACTCGAGGCGCTGGCGGGCAGCCTGCGGCGGCTGGACCTTGTGAGGAGCTGGTTGGAAGAGTGGGACACGCTTACGAGGCCGGCTGCAGCCGCACTTGTCCAGCTCACGCGTCTCGAGGACCTGGCGCTCCAGGGCTTTAGCCTGGACCTGGGAGAGGGCCCCGCGCTGCCCGCCCTCCTGAGCCTCATGCCGCTCTCATTGACTGTACTCGATTTGGAGGTGCACTTTGCGTCCGGCGGCGGTCTGGACCGCATGCTTGGCGTCGCCTTTACGCTGTCGAAGCGGCGCCCCACAACCCTCGACCTCGACGGGTCCAGCTTCCGTAACGCTGCCGAGCTCGCGGCCCTGGCGCGGGATGAGCTGCTGCCGTGCCTGGCCCCCGGCGGGCGGCTGGAGAGCCTGACGCTCGGGCGGTCGTGGGCGGACGGCTGGGCTGCCAGCGACATGGAGCCCCTCCTGGAGCTCTGGCGCCGCAGCGATCAGGCCCGGGCGAGAGAATTGGCTGTGTCGGGTCGCGGCAGCGCGTCTGACGCCTACAGCGCTGTTGCCGCTCTGCGGCGTGTGGACGCGCTGAGCCTGGAGCTCTTAACAGTATTGCAGTACGCCAGGCTGCCCCTGCAGCCGCCGCCGCCGGCGCCCTCCGGCAGCCCCGCCCTTGCCGTTGACTTGCCTGGGGCGACGGCGCTTGCTGAGCTGCCCCTGCAGCCGCCGCCGCCGCCAGCGCCACCCTCGTGCGCCCCCTCCCTGGACCTGTCCCCGCCCGAGGAGGTCCTGCGGATGGCCCTGCAGCGCCTTTCGGCCCCCGTGACGGCGGCTAGCGCTCCCGTAGTGGGGGTGGATGGTGCCTGCAGCCCTGTGCTGCTTCTGCTGCGGGGCCCCGCCGCCCTGGCAGCGCTAACGGATCCCAGCCCCACCGCCGTCAAGGCATGGGCAGCGGACCTCGGCCGGCAGGCGGCGGCGCCAACGACCGGTGCCGCCCTGCCGGGCGGTGGTTCCCTGGTCAGCGCGGCCCTCCTCCTGCCGCCCGCCGGCGCTGTGCTCGTCCAGTGCCGCGGCGAAGACGCGGGTGCAGCGGCGGCGGTGGCGGCGGCGGCGGTGGCGGCGGCGGTGGCGGCGCTCGGGGACGGGAGCGAGGCGGTGCGGATCACCGCCGGTCCGCCCAGGCCAGTGCAGTCGCTGGCCTTGTCGGGCGCCTTGGCGTGGGCATTCCGCGAGGTGCGTTGCCTGGCAGAGTGCGCCGGGCGTATGGTACCGGTATGAGCTTCGGCAAAGGTGTCACTGCGGCGCCTTGAATGGTTTCAGCGATTGTGGCGTGATGCCGTGACGGGGCTGCACAGGGTTGATGGGTGCCACGTCTGCGTTCGCAGCGGCACGGGCCAGCGGGTGGGCCAGAACTTTCGTGCATTGTTAGAAAGGCTTTGTTGGCCCCGGTCGTACCGTATCCATGCAGCCTTGCTCACCATCCTCCTCCGCCCCCGGCCCCCGGCCCGCAGATCATTGAGAAGGTGTGGGAGGCCAGCGGCGGCGGCGGTGAGGGGCAGGGGCCCAGCCTGCAGCGGCGGGTGGAGTGGGCGCTGGGGGTGCAGGAGCTGGTCAGGGGCCTGCCGCAGATCTATATCTGAGATCTGGCATCAGCCTTGGAGGACGAAGATTAGGTTGTCTCTGAGTCTGGGGCCCGGGGGAGCCGAGGACCGGCAGGCACTTAGGGGTAGGGGGCCAGGCCCTGGGGGCACGCTCGTAGGGCACTGCTGGGCATATGCATTGGAGAGTTGTTTGATGAACTGTGCATAGGGCACGCAGGTGTTTAACGCCAGGTGCCCTGTGGCAGGACTCCTGCAAGCGGCAGCCTGGATGGAGTTGAAAGCTGAAAGCGCGTGGGCAGCCAAGACGGGGCTCCAATTCTCGGCGTGGTCAGGGCCGCCCCGGGGTATGCACAGCACTTAGCCGCAAACAAGGCAGGGCCCGGGCCTGAGGCCATGCAGTCACCCGGGGGTCATTGGGAGTCTGGGACAGCGCGAGGGCACCGCATGGCTACAGCAGGGGAAAGGTCGCCAGCCTAGAGTCGGAAGTAAGGGCTGGGGCGATGAAGGCCGGCTTCCAGGCCTGGCCGAGGGCATGCATGAGGACATTTCGCTTATTGGTTGCAGTTGCTCGGGAGTTGCGACTCGGACTGCGGCTGAGGAGACACTGGCGCATGGCTGAGAGACACTGGCGCGTCAGATGGGCAGACCTGGGCAGATGGGCCATGTGTAAGGACGACGGACGAAGTGCCAAGACGTGCGTGCCCCTCAAGCCCGAGGGGCTGAAGTCACGGAGCATGGCGAAGAGACACGAGAGCATGGCGGAGTCGTGTCGGGACGCGGGACGGGGGGCCATGCAGGAGGGCCAGGGCGGGGCACTTGGCGCACCCGCGCGCTCAAACGGCCACCGGGGGTACTCGGTGCCTCGGGCAGGCGGGTCAGCCGGGCTTCCGGATGTGGCCGGGGCCCCATGCGGCTTCTTGCCACGTCGTTCTCATCAAACCCATGCGTCAAGACTATGCCGGGGCACTGCTTGGCAGGAAAGGGCCATGGGCGCAAGGCTGTCGGCTGAACTCCATTGAGGCGGGCCAAACAAAGGTGCGAGGGCTCTGGTGCACAGCGGGCCACCGGAAATCACCCGGGATGGATGTGCAGCCTGCAGGCATGAGGCCGGATGAGGGCTGTCACGGGGGGTTCCGAGTTGGGGGCGGGCCACCGGGGGTGCAGGGTTGATCCACTTCCAAGCGCGAACAGGGACAATGTATTGGGGCCAGCGTGCGGGGCCTCCTGTTGTGCTTCCTCCGCCTGCCTGCGGCTCGATGAGGCTGTAGAATCACGGGGCTTCGGGGTGCTACGCGTGTGTGAGGGGGTCGGAGGGCTTGGCCTCCATGCAGTGCACGCGCGCCTGGGCGAGAGGAAGGGACACTGGCGCATGGACACAAGGGCGGGGGGATGAAGCCGGGGCGCCGCTTTTGGTCGGGGCCGGGACGGGACGTGGCCACGCGGGGCATACCTGTGGACCAGGGGCGCTCGGCGGCAAGCAAGACGGGCGTACCGTCAAAGGCGCGGTGCATAGGGGGTCGAAGAGGGCCGGCCGCGGGGATGCTCTTCGCCAGCCGGGCTTCCTGGTGCGGCCGGGAGGGCGGGGTCGGGGCTGAGAAGCGAGAGGGCACAGGTGGCCGAGGAGAGCGCCATGGGGGGTGCGGACGAGGGGTGCGGACTACCGGTTAACCGGTAGAGATAGCACCACTTCAGCCAGACTTCAGTAGCACTGGGCCATGGTAGCGCCATTGCAGGTTTTACAACCAAACCTTCGCAAACTCTTACACAACGAGCTGCGTCCAATTGGCGCGCAACGCTGAGCCGCGAAGATCTTGCACAACGCTTTCACAGCTCCCTCCGATATGGCCGCCGCCGTGTCTGCCGAGCATGAAGAGGCTAAGAACACTCTGCCTGAGGAGCAGTCGGCCTCGCTTGTGGACGTCCTGGAGCAAATCGACATGCCGGCCCGGGAAGCTCTCCTGGATGAGCTAGGTCGCCTGCGCAGCATTGGAAGCTTCCGGCTGACATGCCGTGCGCTGAGGAGCCTCGCGGACTCCAGCGTCCGGGTCTCGCGGCCGCTCGCGCTCCACCTGGGTGCCGATGGCGCAGTCTCTGAGCCGCTGCCGTCGCTGGCTCGCTGGGGCCGGCGCCTGCGCGACATACGAATGGATATATACCCCCCGGCACCGGCACCGGCACCGGCTGCCTTCAACGCTTTCCTGCCGACCTTTGCCGACCTCCTGCCCGACACGGTCCGGCGGAGCGTCGCACTAGTCAACCTCACGCGCAACATGGGCGCCCCGCATGCCGCCCTACCCGGCCCCTTGGTGGGCTCCCTGGCGTCGTTGCTACCCTGCCTGCGGACGCTCGACCTTTCAGGGCTCCAGGCAGACTGGACTGCGGGCGACTCGGGGGAGGCCTACTCAGGTGTGCTGAAGGGCTGGGCAGGGGCGGCTGTGCAGAATCCGTCTCGCCTGCATCGTGCTATCCCACGTCCTACCCAAGGGTGCTGACCCTTGCCCCCTCCCTCGCCCGACCCACATCCCCAGCCCTGGCAAGCCTGGGCACTCTGGAGGGCCTGAGTCTGCCCGGGGTTCCGGCCATCAACGGTGTCGAGGCGCTGGCGGGCAGCCTGCGGCTGCTGGCACTTCACGGCAAGACATGGTGGAACGACCGACTAACACTCACACGTTCAGCTGTGGCTCCCCTTGGCCAGCTCACACGGCTTCAGGCGCTGGCGCTGCTGTCTTGCGGTGTCGACATGGGCGAAAGCCCCACCCTCCTCACCCTGCTGAGCCTCCTGCCCCTCTCGCTGATATGCATCGAGCTGCAGTATTGCGTAAGCGTGGGCGCGGAGGGCTACATCGTGGCCGGCAGCTTAACGCTGTCACCTGGCCGCATCAAGACCCTCGAGCTCTGGGGTGACATCGGCAGTTGCGATTGGTACGGTGCCGAGCCCGCCCGCCACATGAGCGCACCCAAGCTCGCCGCGCTGGCGCGAGATGAGCTGCTGCCGTGCCTGTACCCCGACGCTCGGCTCAGAAGCCTCGAGCTAGGACACCTTTGGGCGGACGGCTGGGGCGCAAGCGACATGGGGCCCCTCCTGGAGCTCTGGCGCCGCAGCGACCAAGCCCGGACGAAAGTGCTTCACGTGAAGGCCGGTGGCAGCGCGTCTGACGCCTGCAGTGCTATTGCGGCTCTGCGGCGTGTCGAAACGCTCTTCCTGGGCGTGCCAGAGGTGTACACGCTGGCCGAGCTGCCCCTGCAGCCGTCGCCAGCGCAGCCCGCCGGGGGCCCCTCCCTGGACCTCCCCCCGCCCGAGGAGGTCCTGCGGATGGCCCTGCAGCGCCTGGCCTCTCCCACGGGCGGTGGGCAGGATGGGGCCGAGGCAGGGGCTGAGGTCAAAGGAGTCGGCAGCCGCGTGCTTCTGCTGCGGGGCCCTGTCGCCCTAGCAGCGCTGCCGGAGCCCAGCCGCACCTGGGCCTGGGGCCTCAGCCGCCGGGCCATCGCGTCGGCGGAGGCTTCTTCGGGGGCTTGCTCGCATGGCGACCGTCTGCTGTTTGACTATGTGCTCTTTGTGCCGCCCGCCGGCGCCGTGCTTGTCGAGTGCACCGAGAGCGAGGAGGGAGCAGCGGAGGCGGTGGCGGGGGCGGTGGCGGCGCTCGGGGACGGGAGTGAGGCGGTGCGGGTCCCGGTGCGCTGTCCGTGTCCCCGCTTCAAGCAGCCGTTGCCAGCGGCCTGGGAGGGCGCGATTCGCGAGGTGCGTTGTACGTCCGGCTTGTGCACAGGAGCCCCTGCAACATGGCTGCGCAGCCGAGCCGTATTGTACCATAGCGGCATCCCGCATCCGTGCAGCGCACTCAACCGGCCAGGTCCTCGCATGCATGCGTGAGCCATTGTAGCGAGCCCCGGCAATACGGCATCCGTGCGGCCTTGCCATCCCGACCTTCCTCCGCCCCCGCCCCGCAGGTCGTGGGCGAGCTGTGGGCGGCCAGCGGCGGCGGGGAGGAGGGCGGTTGCGGTCTGCAGCGGCGGGTGGAGTGGGCGCTGGGGGTGCAGGACACGGTCGGCCACCTGCCTGCCTTTCGGTTTGAGCTTCGGCGTGAGTAACGGCTGAGGACCGTACGCGAAGGCCATGGAGCTCGAGCGTTCGGGCAAGATCTAGAAGCTCCGACCCTTTCCCGCGTCGATGCGATTGGGCTGGCCGACGGCACTGGGATAGCGCCTGACGGGCTGCGCGTTGAACATTGCTTTGTTGGGTGCGAAGGGCACGATGCGGGCGATAGTGGGGGCGATAGGTAGGAGCACCGGCGCATGGCTTCAGGGGAAGATCCCTAGCCTGGTGTCGAAAGGGCGGGGGCAATGAACGGGCTTCTGGGCCTGGCCCGGGGCATGCATGAGAGCACGTCACGCTCTGGTTGCAGAAGCTGAGGTTTTCACGTTCGGTTAGGCGCAGTACAGGGCCGCTACTTGTGGGCTTGGCCGGGCATGCAAGACCCTGTGGAAGGCAGATGGGCCCTGGCCATGATGATTGAGGACCACGGACGGAGGCGCCCCAGCGTGCGGGGCCGCCTGCCTGCGGCTGGATGAGGCTGTAGAATCACGGGGCTTCGGGGTGCTACGCGTGTGTGAGGGCTTAGCCTCCATACAGTGCACGCGCGCCTGGGCGGGAGGAAGGGACACTGGCGCATGGACACAAGGGCGGGGGGATGAAGCCGGGGCGCCGCTTTTGGTCGGGGCCGGGACGGGACGTGGCCACGCGGGGCATACATGTGGACCAGGGGCACTCGGCGGCAAGCAAGACGGGCGTACCGTCAAAGGCGCGGTGCATAGGGGGTCGAAGAGGGCCGGGGATGCTCTTTGCCAGCCGGGCTTCCTGGTGCGGCCGGGAGGGAGGGGTCGGGGCTGACGGCTGAGGAGCGGGAGGGCACAGGTGGCCGAGGAGAGGGTCTCAACTTCAGAGCACTGAGCCATGCCTAGCGCCATTGCAGCTTTTACACCCTAGCGCTGTCAAACTGATAGACAACGAGCTGTGCCTGTTTTGGCGCGCAACGCGAAGATCCTGGCAACGCCTTTCACAGCTCCTCCCGATATGGCCACCGCTGTGTGCCACCACTAGACGAGCTGTCAGCCTCGCTGGTGGACATTTTGCAGCAAATCGACATGCTGGCCCGCGATGCCCTCGTGGATGAGCTAGCTCGCCCACCGTGCAGCATGGAAGCTTTCGCCTGACGTGCCGTGCGCTGCGGAGGCGTACGGACTCCAGCGTCCGGGTCTTGCGGCCGCTCAAGGTGCACCTGGGCGCCGATGGCGCAGTCTGCGAGCCGCTGGCAGCGCTGGCTCGCTGGGGCCGGCGCCTGCGCAACATAGGATTGGATATCTACCTTCCATCACAGGCACCAGCTGCCTTTGAGGCTTTCCTGCCGACCTTCGCCGCACTATCCAAGGCGGTGCGGCAAAACCTCGTGCGGGTAAACCTCTTCCGCAACATGGGCGCCCCGCATCCCGCCCTACCCGGCCCCGTGGTGGGCTCCCTCGCGTTGTTGCTGCCCTGCCTGCGGAGCCTCGACCTCGCGGGGCTGCCGGGAGGATGGATGCCTGGCCGACTCGGGGGAGGCCTACGCAGGTGGGCCGGGGCTGCGGAGCCGCCATGCACCAAACCAGCATGGGGTGCAGCATGGGATGCATACACTCTCGCGAAGGCTGCTTGACCTTGCTTTCCCACGTCCCACCCAAGGGTGCTGACCCTTGCCCCCTCTCCCGTCTGACCCACATCCCCAGCCCTGGCTAGCCCGGGCACTCTTGAGGAGCTGGTGCTTGCCGGTGTCCCGGCTCTCCTGGGTGTCGAGGCGCTGGCGGGCAGCCTGCGGCGGCTGAAGCTTCAGAACCAGAGCTGGTGGGATGACCATGACACACTCACGTTGTCGGCTGTGGCTCCCCTTGGCCAGCTTACTCGGCTCGAGGCCCTGGCATTCCTGCGCTGTGGTTTGGACCTGGGAGAGGGCCCCACCCTCCTCACCCTGCTGAGCCTCCTGCCGCTCTCACTCAACGAGCTCGAGCTGCAGTACCGGGACGCATCTGGGGAGGACCAGGCATACGGTGCCGCCTACGGTGTCCAACGGACGCCCCGAGACCCTCGCTTTCAACGCTTTCAGCTGCGTCAACGCAGCCGAGGTCGCCGCCCTGGCGCGGGATGGGCTGCTGCCGTGCGTGCCTGGCCCCCGGCGGGCGGCTGGAGAGCCTGACCCTGCAACACCTGTCCGCGGACGGCTGGGCTGACAGTGACATGGCACCCCTCCTGGAGCTATGGCGCCGCAGCGACCAAGCCCGGGTTAAACATCTCGCTGTGGTAGGGCGCAGGAGCAGCGCCTCTGATGCCTGCAGTGCCATGGCGGCCTTGCGGCGTGTGGACGCGCTCTTCTCAGGCTTCGATTACTTTGAGCTGCCCCTGCAGCCGCCGCCAGCGCTACCATCCGGCGGGTCCTCCCTGGACCTGTCCCCGCCCGAGGAGGTCCTGCGGATGGCCCTGCAGCGCCTCGCCCCTCCCACGGGCGGTGGGCAGGGCGGGGCCGAGGCTGGGGCGGAGACGGAGGCGGACGGAGCCGGCAGCCCCATGCTGCTTCTGCTGCGGGGCCCTGCCGCCGCCGCGGTGCTGACTGATTCCAGTCCGGCGGCCGTAATAGCGTGGGCAGAGGACCTCAGCCATCGGGCGTCGGCGGCGGGGGCGGGGACGGGCTCGGACGGCGGCGGCCGCCTGGTCAGCGCCGTCCTCCCGGTGCCGCCCGCCGGCGCTGTGCTCGTCCAATGCTGTCAGTACAAATCGGGAGCAGCAGCGGCGGCGGTGGCGGCGGCGGTGGCGTCCCTCGGGGACGGGAGCGAGGCGGTGCCGATCACCGGCGGTCTGCCAGAGGCCGTACAGCCGCAGGCCTTGGCGGGCGCCTGGGCGTGGGCCGTCCTCCAGGTGTGTTGACTGGCAGAGTGCGGAGCTAGCTTGCTGATGAGCTGAGTATGGCCTTAGGGGCTGAACAGGGTGCCTGCGCCACGCCTGTCACACAGAGGCATGGGTTGGATGGCGGCGGGTCCAGGTCTTCGCATGCATGGATTGCCTGCGCGAGCTGTATTGGCGCCGGTAGTAACGTATCCGTGCGGCCTTCTCTAACGCCCAGCTCTGCACCCACCCCGCAGGTCGTCGCGGAGCTGTGGGCAGCCAGCGGCGGCGGGGAGGGAAGGCCCAGCCTGCAGCGGCGGGTGGGGTGGGCGCTGGGGGTGCAAGACTCTCTGAACGAGCTGCCGCGCACCGTTTCATTCGCGAGCAGTGAGGGGGATGCAGCTGACTGAGGGCCTGGCGCAGAGCTGGGGTTGTGGTCCTGCCGGAGGAGGGAGGATGAGAACGGTCCTGGACGGTCCTGAACGGATCTGGGGGTGCCGCAAGTATATGTGTGACAGTCTGGGCGAGGGCGGCACGGGGCGGATCTGGATCTTGGGTGGAGCGGCAGGGCACAACCCGCTTCGGCCGCGCTTGAGCGCTAGCTGGTAGGTTGGCTTGCCCCAGACTCCGCTTCAAGCGTCGTTGACGCGCTCACGGGCCCCCGCCGCCAGGCAGCGCCCCAGCGTAGAAGCAGAGTGCCGTCTAAAGCAATGGGCAGGCCGCAGGGGCCGCGGGAAGCCCGGGCGAGGGACGCGGGCGACCCGTTTGCGGACTGCCGACGCGTTTGCGGTGTTCTCCCGAGGCACGCTGAAGCTCCTGCGACAAGCCGCGCGTGCCACGCATGCTGCATTAGGCGTGTCGCCTACATGATGCGCCTCGTCGCGTGTTGCAGCGCGATGGGGTGCACGTGCCGTGCCGCGGCCACGCGGTGACGCGGCCTCCCTCCCCCCGCAGCCCCCTGCGCTGCCTGCGACCCACCGGCGACCCACTGGCCATGCACCCAAGTCCCACTCCCAAAGAAAAGGGGGGCAAGCCGGACTGCTGCGCAGCTCAGTGGTTTGCTGCTGCCGCTTGATCATCGTGACTGGTCCGGGCGCCTCGCAAGGCTAGCGCCCGGACCAGAATCAAGGCGCTCGTGAAAGAAGTGAGAGAGGTGGAGTATGCTCTATACCTATCGAAACAAATGTTTGGAATGCTCCTTGGGCTATGGGTGTATCAGCTCAGCCAAAGATGCTCAAAGGGGAGGGGAGTACTTGCGTGCCGAGAGGTACGATGTGGAACGCACTGGGCACACAGGCAGTTGGCCAACGCTCACCGACAGTGCTCACCGTTAGCTGCGCCTGAGCACGTCCCTGTGATACAACAAGCTGCGCCCGTTTTGGCGCGCTACACATGGCCGTGACGATCCTAGCCCTAAACACGCTTAGTCTCTGATGAGCACGAATGGAACCTGATCAACTGGCAGCGCTGGTGGACGTCCTGCAGCAACTCGACCTGCACGCGGGGGATGCCCTCGTGGATGAGCTAGCGCACCCACTTTGCAGCATCGGAAGCTTTCGGCTGACGTGCCATGCGCTGAGGAGCTTTACGGACTCCAGCGTCCGAATCTTGCGGCCGCTCGGGCTCCGCCTGGGCGCCGATGGCGCCGTCTCCGAGCCGCTGCCGTCGCTGGCTCGCTGGGGCCGCCTGCGTGAGATAGAGCTTGAGGTGTACCTGTCAAAGGCAGGCTTTGAGGCTTTCCTGCCGGCCATCGCCGAGCTGCCGGAGGTGGTGCGGGGGAGCGTTGCGCGGGTAGCGCTCCGGCCCCCCAACATGGGCGCCTCGCACCCCGACCTTCCCAGCGCTGCGGTGGGCTCCCTGGCGTCGCTGCTGCCCTGCCTGCGGAGCCTCGACCTCTCAGGGCTGCCGGCAGGATGGAGTCCGGGCGAGTCGGGGGAGGCCTACACAGGTAAGCAGGGGTGGGCAGGGGCCATGAAGCTGCCGCAGCATCCGTCATGACTTGGCGCCGTAACTAAACCTTGAATGCTCACAGCCTTATTATTGGCTAACCCCTCGCCCGACCCACATCCCCAGCCCTGGCGAGCCTGGGCACGCTGGAGGCGCTGGTGCTGCCCGGGGTCCCGGCTCTCTCCGGACTCGAGGCGCTGGCGGGGAGCCTGCGGCGTCTGGACGTTCTGCGCAAGAGCTATCGAGGCGTAGATGTCACCCTCACGCGATCAGCTGCGGCTCCGCTTGGCCAGCTCACCCGTCTCCAGGCGCTGGCGCTTCCGTACTGCGTCCTGCCGTACTGCGTCCTGGATGTCGGAGGGGGGCCCGCTCTCCGGACCCTGCTGAGCCTCCTGCCGCAATCGCTGACCAGCCTGCAGCTGCAGTGTCCGTTGGCATTCGGCGGGGAGCGCTACATCTTCACAGGCTCTTTCAGTCTGACATGTGGACACGTGCTGACATGTGGACACGTGAAGACCTTCAACTTCAACGGTGTAAACAGCGCCTCCCAGCTCGCGGCCCTGGCGCGGGATGAGCTGCTGCCGTGCCTGGCCCCCGGCGGGCGGCTGGAGAGCCTGACGCTGGATCACCTGTGGGCGGACGGCTGGGACACAAACGTCATGGGGCCCCTCCTGGAGCTCTGGCGCCGCAGCGACCAGGCCCGGGTGACAAAGCTTCACGTGACGCAGGGATGCAGCGCGTCTGACGCCTGCAGTGCCATCGCGGCTCTGCCTTGGCGGATACGCTCTGCCTTGGCGTGTCAGAGGCTCACACGCTGGCCGAGCTGCCCCTGCAGCGGCCGCCAGCGCTACCATCCGGGGGCCCCTCCCTGGACCTGTCCCCGCCCGAGGAGGTCCTGCGGATGGCCCTGCAGCGCCTATCGGCCCCCGTGGCGGCGGGGGCGGACGGGGCTGGCAGTCCCGTGCTGCTTCTGCTGCGGGGCCCGGCCGCCTCCGCTCTGCTGGAGCAGCCCAGCTTTTACTCCGTCATGGCATGGGCAGAAGACCTCAGCCGTCAGGCGGCGGCGGCGGCCGGTGTCGCTCTGCCAAGCAGCGGTTCCCTGGTCAGCGCCGTCCTCCCTCTGCCGTTCGCCGGCGCCGTGCTTGTCGAGTGCACCAAGAGCGAGGTGGGAGCAGCGGCGGCGGTGGCGGCGGCGATGGCGGCGCCTGGGGACGGGAGCGAGGCGTTGCGGGCCCGGAGCCCGCCCGAGTCCGACAAGACACCGGCCTTCGAGGTTCTTCCGGCCGCCTGGGCGTGGGCCGTCCGCAAGGTGCGTTGCCCCGCAAAGTGTGTATGACATTGGCATGAGTTCCTGCCTGCGAAAGCCATGCAGATGCTAACATGGACCCGTCATATCGTCCTCCGCCCTGCAAGTCATGGGTGAGCTGAGTGTTTGGACCGCCGGACCCCTAGTAGCCACCACCGTATCCGAACGGCCTTTCTGACAGTCCTCCGCCCCCGCCCCTGCAGGTGATCGAGGAGCTGTGGGTGGCCAGCGGCGGCGGGGAGGGAGGGCCCAGCCTGCAGCAGCGGGTGGAGTGGGCGCTGGGGATGCAGGAGGCTCTGAAGGAGCAGCCCTGCCTCTTTGCAGGCCTGGATGCGGTGGAAATCGACTAGGGGTCTGGTAGGGGGCCAGGGGGCCCTGGCATGGGCCCAGATGGGCCTGGTACGGGAGGTGTCAGAGGCGGCGGCATGCCGATGCCGGGCTCGAGAGGGAAGCGGTGCCGGGCGGTCGCCCGGCTGGGCCAGCGGCGCAGCCGGCTCTCGGCGGATGGAGCATAGCCTATTGATGGAAGGCGAGTGATGGAAGGCGTGGTAACGGGGGTTGGGGCGGGGAGGCATTCCGGACTAGGAGAGGGCGGACTAGGAGAGGGCGGCGGCTCAGCTCAAGCCCACGGTTGGGTCTACGGAAAGGCTTGTCATGGATAGGCTTTCCCAGAAGTGCTGGAGGCAACTTGAACGGAAGCGAGCGTGGGAGCGACAAGGGTTGACGTTCTGGCCTGGAGGACCGGCTTACAAATGGCGCAGGCGTTGACGCATGCACTCGGTTGGGCCTGCGGCTTGTCCGGACGGCGTTGAGGATGCTCAACACAGTGGCGAGTCTGGCGACACATGGGAGTTGGGGCAGGGTTATGCTGTGCTGCTGCGGAAAACTGGTCTCCTCGGATGTCAGAACCAGTGCGGAGGTCACACAACAGGTTCACCTTCGGGCCTGGTGTTGACGCATGCACGGGACGGAAGGGTTGTAACTTGCGAGATCAGTATGCGAGGCAGGGAGAGAGCAAAATAGGGGTGCGGGGTGTGGCAGGGGTGCGGGACCTGCGTTTGAGCGGGGATTACGTAAGGTCTGTGGCTTTCTCCGGATGGCGTCCCGATCCTCGGGACAGTGCGGGATTGGTATGCGAGACCGGGGCATGCGGGAAGGGGGCTTTGTAAGGCAAGTGAGAACGGGACATGGCTTCAGATCTGCACGTCGGAGGCCTGGCATCACTGGCCGTTGCCGGGTTTCGCGGGACTGAGGCGCGGGACGGAGGCGAGCTTAGCCGGCAGATGTTGGAGAAGGTGAGATGGGGTGCCAGGAAGCGGGGGACTCTGGCAAGGGGAAACGGGGGTTGCGGCACGGCCCGCGCGGCCGAGGGCGGTGGCAATTCAGGCCGGGGAGAAGGCGTGCTGGTTGAGCAGGGCGGGGGGGAAGCGTGTCGACAGGGCAGGCTATCAGTCTATCAAAGTTTTACACCCAAAATATGGATTAGCTGCACAACGGGGCGCCGCTTTTGGTCAGGGCCGGGACGGGACGGGGGGCATACACGTGGACCGGGGCACTCGCAAGACGCGCGGACCGCTTGAGGCAATGATGCTGGATGATGCGCAGGGGTGAGAGGAGGGCGCCATGATAGCGCCAGTGCAGCTTTTCACCCAAGCGCTGTCAAACTGATTATAGCGAGCTTCGTCCATTTTGGCGCGCAACGCTGAGCCGCGAAGATCTTTCACAGCTCCCTCCGATATGGCCGCCGCCGTGTCTGCCGAGCATGAAGAGGCTAAGAACACTCTGCCTGAGGAGCAGTCGGCCTCGCTGGTGGACGTCCTGGAGCAAATTGACGTGCCGGCCCGGGATGCCCTCGTGGATGAGCTAGCTCGCCCACCGTGCAGCATTGGAAGCTTCCGGCTGACGTGTTGTGCGCTTCGAAGCCTCACGGACACCAGCGTCCGGGTCTCGCGGCCGCTCGCGCTCCACCTGGGCGCCGGTGGCGCCGTCTGCGAGCCGCTGGCAGCGCTGGCTCGCTGGGGCTGCCTGCGCGACACAGAGCTTGTGATCTACTTCCCAGAGGCCGGCCTTGAGGCTTTCCTGCCGGCCATCACCGAGCTACCCGAGGCGGTGCGGTGCAGCGTCGCTCGGATGGCACTCCGGGCCCCCAACATGGGCGCCTCGCACCCCACCGTGCCCGGCCCCGCGGTGGGCTCCCTCGCGTTGTTGCTGCCCTGCCTGCGGAGCCTCGACCTCTCAGGGCTGCCGGCAGGATGGAGTCCGGGCGAGTCGGGGGAGGGCTACACAGGTAAGCAGGGTGGACAGGGACGCGTGTGCAAGGGGTGGATAGGCAGGGGCTGCCGCCGCAGCATGCATCCGTGCGCATAGCCTTGTTATTCCCTCGCCCGACCCACATCCCCAGCCCTGGCGAGCCTGGGCACGCTGGAGGAGCTGGAGCTGCCCGGGGTCCCGGCCCTCCTGGGCATTCAGGCGCTGGCGGGCAGCCTGCGGCGGCTGACGCTTCTCAGCAAAGACATGTTTGATGGGCTCATCACGCCGTCAGCTGTTGCTCCAATTGGCCAGCTCACGCGTCTCGAGGCGCTAACGCTTGCGGCCTGCTTTCTGGACGTCGGAGAGGGCCCAACTTTCCCCGCCCTGCTCAGCCTCCTGCCGCTCTCGCTCACCACCCTCGAGCTGCAGGGTGGGCTGGCATTCCGCAGGGTGGGGCAAACCTTTACCGGCACTTGCACGCTGTCACGTGGGTACCTCAAGGCCCTCGACTTCAGCGCTTCTACATGCAGTAATGCCGCCCAGCTCGCCGCCCTGGCGCGGGATGAGCTGCTGCCGCGCCTGGCCCCCGGCGGGCGGCTGGAAAGCCTGACGCTTGAGCGAGCGTGGGCGGACGGCTGGGACGCCAGCGACATGGCACCCCTCCTGGAGCTCTGGCGCCGCAGCGACCAGGCCCGGGCGAAAGTGCTTCACGTGAAGGCGCGTGGCAGAGCGACCGACATCTGCAGTGCTATTGCGGCTCTGCAGCAAGTGGATGCCCTCAGCCTGGACCTCCTGCTCCTGGCGCGCACCATGCATGTTGAGCTGCCCCTGCAGCCGCCGTCAACGCCGTCCTCCGGCAGCCCCGCCCCCGCCGTTGACCTGCCTCCGCCCGAGGAGGTCCTGCGGATGGCCCTGCAGCGCCTGGTCCCTCCCTCCGGTTGTGAGGAGGCCGGGGCCGAGGCTGGGGCGGAGGAGGACGGCGCGGTCAGCCGCGTGCTTCTGCTGCGGGGCCCCGCTGCCTCCGCTCTGCTGGAGCAGCCCAGCTATGAAGCTGTCAAGGCATGGGCAGAAGACCTCAGCCGTCAGGCGGCGGCGGCGGCCGGTGCCGCCCTGCGGGGCCCCCGCCTTCTGGTCAGGGCCGTAATCATTGCACCGCCCGCTGGCGCTGTGCTCGTCCGGTGCTCCGACGACGAGGCCGGTGCAGCGGAGGCGGTGGCGGGGGCGGTGGCGGCGCTCGGGGACGGGAGCGAGGCGGTTCGGGCCCGCCGTCCGCCCAGGTATGCCAAGGCGACGCCCCACGAGGCCCTCTCGGACGTCTGGGCGTGGGCTGTCCGCAAGGTGTGTTGGCCCGCAGGTCGTATGTACCGGTATGAGCTTTGCATGTCTTTTTTTGCTTGCGAGCCGTCTACTTCGAAGTGCCATGTTGCCAGAGTGGTAATTGATGTCCTACTTCCAGTTTGTCCGTGTTCGCCCCCGCAGGTGATTGAGGAGCTGTGGGCGGCCAGCGGTGGCGGCGGGGAAGGGCAGGGGCCCAGCCTGCAGCGGCGGGTGGAGTGGGCGCTGGGGGTGCAGGAGGCTCTGAGGGTACAGCCGCGCTTCTTTGGCGGCCTTGATGCGGTGGATGTTGACTAAGGGCCTGACATGGGCGCACATGGGCCCGGCATGGGCCCAGGCCCGCTTAGTGCGGGGGCAGTTGGGCCTGGTGCGTCGCGGGGCTGGGGAGAAGCAGTGCCTGGCGCTTGCCAGACTTGGCAAGCGGTGCAGCTGGCTCGCGGATGGAGCCTAGCCTACCGTTCATGCAACGCGCCTTGCTGTGCTTGAGGGCCGATGTACGGATGTACGATGCATGGAACGCGCGGTGGTTGGGGAGCGAGGGCCTGATTGGTGTGCTTGTGCAATGCGCGCCCAGAGCCCACCCGGAAGGGCCGGCGGTGGTCTAGGCGCCATAGACAGTTGTTGCTGGGGTTGATGCATGCACTATTGGCATCATGTTGGGGGCAAGGGTTGCGGGTTGCTAGGCAGGTCTGGAGGCTGGCAATCGAGTCTTCCAGGTGGCTGCCGCATTTGTCATTGTGTTGACGAGACGCGGCACTGTCTGGCCATTCCCTTGATTGTTGTTGTAAGTTGTGAGACGCGGCTTGGCAAGTGAGATAGGTTATGCGGGATACGCGGGAGTCAGCGGGGACAGCGAGAACAACGTGGCGAGAAGCCGCATGGGAGGCAGCGGGGAACGTGGAGCGGGGCGGGGAGGACATCGGGAAAGGTGGGGGCACGGCACGCGCAGCACGCCGTGTGGGCTGGAGCGCCCCAGCGACCAGCATTTCCTGCTGTCGCTATCAGCAGCACTGTGCTTCACTCGCAGCACCGCTCCACACGGAGCTCCACTTCAGCAATTCTCTTCTGTGCGCCTTCTTTTTCTGCGAGGCACTGATGCACGCCACGGCACCAGCCAATATAGCTAGTTAGAGGCAGCCTAGCGGCCCCTGGAGGAGATGGCGGGAGAGTGAGTTGCGGAGCATTGTTTTGGCGCCTGCATTCCCTCGCGCGACGCCTTTGGCAACCTGAGAACCCCGTTGCCCGCAGCCCCAACCTGCTTCGCATCCTGATTTCGACGGATAACCACCTGGTGCGCTCGGGCGGGCATTGGTACCATCCGCGCTTGAGGATCTGCGCGCGCTCCTTGCCAGCGCGCAGGACTGCAGCCTTTGCCCTACGCGAGCTGTGGGCTAGCTCTGGGGAGCTGCTGTCGCGCCGTGGTGCACGAGAGTCGGGACCGACGCTGCCCTTGTCCTGGTCCTCCGCCCGCGGCTTTTCCCCCTGCCCTCTCCTCCTCCGCCGTTTCCCCATCCCTGCCCTCCGCCCCCCTCCACCTTGCCCCTCTCCTCCTGCCCCCAGGGCGTGTGGGAGAAGGACGAGATCCGCCGCGATGATTCGTTCCGCGCCTTCGAGGAGGTGCTGCAGCACGCGGTGCAGAAGCAGGTCGACATGGTGCTGCTGGGTGAGCACCTAGCCTCCCCATCGGGCCCCCCCCCCTACGCACCTCCATTCCCCCCGGCCCCCTCGCCCCTTTGAGTGTCTTGACATTGGCCGGGCTGAGCACCTAGCTGGGGTGGACTCTGCTGGGTGAGCACCGGGGCCCCTACCCCCCTCACACACCTACCTCTCCCGTCCCAGCTCCGCCTACACACCCCCATGCTAACCCCCCTCCACTGCCTTGCATGTTGGCTGGGCTGGGCCGGGCCGGGCTGGGCCGGGCCGGGCCCCGCCCCGTTCCCCCACCCCGCCGAACCCTCAACCAACCCCCAACCAACCCGCAATCGACCCCCAATCAACCCCCAACCAACCCCCAGGCGGCGACCTGTTCCACGAGAACAAGCCCAGCCGCTCCACGCTGGTCCGCGCCATCGGCCTGCTGTCCAAGTACTGCCTCAACGACCGGCCCGTGCGCCTGCGGGTGCTCAGCGACCAGCGGGCCAACTTCGTGTCGGGGTGGGGCGGGGGAGGGGGGCGGGGGTTGGGGGGGGAAGGGGGAGGGCTTGGGGGGAGGGGGAGGGGGAGGAGGGGGGAGGGAGAAGGGAAGGGAAGGGGCGGTTGCGCTGTCCGCAGCGGGCCAATTTCGTGACTCGGCTCGGAAGCGGATGGGTGTCTCACGCTTTCCACCCCCTTCCCTCTCACCTCCTTCCCCCTCACATCAACGTGGGCGTGACCTCCCCGCCTCTTCCCTCTCCCTACGCCCTTCCCTACACACTGCCTCCCCACTTACCCTCCCCCTTCATCCTTTCCCCTTCTCCCTATCCAAGGCTGGTCAACTTTGAGAACCCCAACCTCAATGTGGGCCTCCCCGTCTTCACCATCCACGGCAACCACGACGACCCCGCGGGCCAGGACTCGCTGTCCGCCGTGGACATCCTGAGTCAGACGGGCCTGGTCAACTACTTCGGCAAGCACGTGGGTGGTTGGCGGTTGGCTGGTGCTGACGTGATGGGGGTGGTTAGGGTGGCTGGGGTTGGTTGGGGGTGGGGATGAACTTGTGGTGAGGATACATGGGCTGGCTATCTGAGTGCAGCCCCCTCCCCCACGTGCCTCCCCCCCCTTGCTGCCCCCCAGCCCCTGACAGGGAGCCACACACGTGTCACCCTGTCTCCCGTGCTGCTGGAGAAGGTGGGGCCAACGCACAGGGGTGTAGACGAAGGGGGCTGCCGGCACGTGTGGGGTTGAGGGGCCCAGGGCCCGTGGGGGCAGGCTGTGGCGGGTATGGGAAGCAGGGTGCGCAGCCACATGCCCACACCGTGCCCCCGCTCACTTCACCGACCAACCGCTAACCGCCAACCGCCAGGGTGCCACGCGGCTGTGCCTGTACGGCCTTGGCAACATCCGGGACGAGCGGTTGGGACGAGCGTTCCAGACGCCGGGCTGCGTGCAGTGGCAGCGTCCCGCCGCCGAGGAGGGCTACCCGGCGGATGGCTGGATCAACGTGTTCGTACTGCACCAGAACCGACAGGCGAGATCCGAACCGGGATGGATCCTGGGGAGATCCAACGGGCGGCGAGAGGGGAATGCCATCCTGACTGCATCACAAGGGACAAGCGGGGCGCGTAAGGGTCAAGGTGCGAAGCTTGCGAAGAACAACGAAACCGGCGGCTTTGATCTCAAGCCCCTCCCTCCTACCCTGCCTACCCCTGCCCCCCAAAATCCCCCCCAGGCCTACGCCGCCCTGGCTAAGGCGCTGGTTAAGGAGGAGCACATCCCCCCCTTCGTGGACCTGGCGGTTTGGGGGCACGAGCACGAGTGCAAGTGAGCCCCGGGGTCTGCGGGGCCGTGGAGGGGCGGTGGAGCGTGGGGGGCGGTGGAGCGTGGGCAAGGGGCCTGGCGAGCGTGTACGGCAGCACACCCCATCCAGATCCATCCGCCCGCCTTTGCCTCTTCGCTCCCTACTCCTACCCCCGCTCCCTCTACCCGCTCTGCCCTACGGCAGCAGACCTGCCCCTCTGCTCCTCCACTCCTTCCCTCCTTTCTCCCTATCCCTCTCCCCCCCTCCCCCCCCCCCTTCAGGCCCGACCCGGTGCCCCTCAGGGGGGAGGAGGGCAGCCGCTGGGTGGTGCAGCCGGGGTCCACAGTGGCCACGGCCCTGTCGGAGGGTGGGGGGGGGGTGGGGGGTGGATGAGGGGGGTCAGGGGCGGGGCCATGGCGGGACCGGGCGGGCCCGCGCTGCCCGGGGCGCCGGGCGGCAAGAAGGCCAAGAAGGGCCGCAAGTAGGGGGCCCGGGGCCGTGTGCTGGGCGGCGGGCAGGGGGGCGGCGGCGCGTGTGGTGGTGGGTTAGAGCAGGTGGGGTGGGTGGGGGGTAGGGGGGTGGGATGGGATTGGGGGCGGGGCGGGGCGGGGTGGGGGGTGGGGGTTCAAGGAGGGGCCGTGCCCCCTCTCCTTTATCCCCCTCCCCCCCATCCCCGGGCGAGTCCCGGCCCAAGCACTGCCTGCACATTCACCTGCCCGAGCATCTAAACACTTCATCCCTCCCCCATATCCCCCTACCCCCTTTTCTTTCAAACAGGCGAGTCCCGGCCCAAGCACTGCCTGCTGCTCGAGGTGCGGGGGGACCAGTTCCGGGTCACCAAGCACCGCCTGGCCTCCGTGCGGCCCTTCGAGTTCGGCAACTGCTGCCTGCGGGACGCGCAGCCGCCCCTGGCGCCGGAGGACACGGAGGGCGTCACCGCCTACATCGTCAACCGGGTGGGCGGTTGGTGGTTGGTGGTTTGGGCGGTTGGTTGGTGGTTGGGGGTGGTTGGGCAGTTGGGTTGCTTGGGTGGTTAGTGGGGGAAGGCGGTGGGCGGAGGGTGGAAGGCGTGGGTGGGGCCGACGACGGGCTAGGGGCCAGCTGCGCCGAGGAGGAATGCCTCTCCACCACCTCCCGCGCCCCAGCTCGAGGGGATGACACCCCCTCCCATCTTGCCCTTTCCCCTTCCCCCCCTTCCCCTTTGCCGCTCGATCTATTCCTGCGCTCTCCAATGCTCCGATCATCACACGCCCCCCCGTCCCCCTCTTGCCCCCCTTCCCCCTTCCCCCCCAGGTCCAGGAGATGATCGATGCCGCCGCCGCCTCCCAGCCCCACCCGCCGCCCCTGCTGGGGGGCCTGCCCGGTGGGGCCGAGGACGGCGCCCACCCCCCCGACCCCCCCGGGCCCCTGCTGCCGCTCATCCGCCTGCGCATCGACTACACGGGCTTCTCCACAGTCAACTCCCAGGTAGGGGAGGGGGGCGAAGGGGGTGAAACGGTGGGGAAGGAACGTGTGAAGGGCTGCTCGCATGAGCCTGGGAGTCTCAGGCGCGGTGATTAGCCGGCCGGAAGGAACGTGTGTGTTTTGGGTCTGTGCCGTACACTACCGTACACGGGCTTCTACACTGTTGAGTGTGCGGCAGGGTGTTGGGGCCGCGTGGGCCCAGCCTCCCCTTGACGACGGGGACTCGGGCGCCCTCCCGCTGCGACTTCGTTGCGAGGTTGCTGCCAACTGCGATGTCTTCCAACCCCCTCACACCCACCCACCCCCCTGGGACACCCCTCTCCCCCCCATGAGACATCATTTGATACGTGTGTATGCTGCTGATCATGATTTATCCCAGCCGCCCCTCAAAACCCTCAAAACCCTGCCCCCCCCCCCTCCCCCCCAGCGCCTGGGCCAGCGGTTCGTGGGCAAGGTGGCCAACCCCCACGACATGCTTCAGTGGACCAAGGCGGCGGCCAAGAAGTGGGTCGGGGGAGGGGGGGGGGTTCAAGGGGAAGGGGGGGTGAGGGGTGAGGGGGAGGAGGGCAGGGGCATGAGAGGGAAACGGAGGCAGTGGAGGTCACGAGTCGGCTTCAAGGCAGGAATAGGGTCGGGGGGCAGGGGGAAAGGACAGGGATGGGGAGGGTGGGGAAGGGGGCGGTAGCCCACCGTCCGCGGCCGGGTTGTGTTGTCGGGGCAGGGTAAGGCGCTGACCCCAAGGGCCAAGGTCGACAGGGAACTCCCCCTCGCACCTGCCCCGGGCCCCGGGCCCTGCAGCTACACGGGGGCTCATGCGCCTGACCCAATCCACACCTGCGCTGAGGCCCTGCAGCCACTCCTAACCTCTTTCTTGCACTGCTTAACACAAACTTAATCCTCCCCCGCCGCAGGGTCAAGGGGGAGCCGGGCGCAGCCGCGGGCGGCCGCGGCGCCGCGGGGGCCTTTGGGGCCGAGGGAGGGGAGGACGAGGGCTTTCTGTCCCCCGAGGCGCTCGAGCAGAGCCGCATCGAGGACCTCATACGGCAGCACCTGGGCCCCAACGCGCTCGAGGTACGGCAGGGCGTACGGCAGGGCGTACGGCAGGATGTACGGCTGGCTGCCGCCGCCACCCCCCGCATCGCTGTCATGGCATCCCCCGCCAAGGGGGAGACAACGCTGGGGAACCCCGCCAACGGTGCAAGGGGGAACGCATCCTGGTCAGGCTCCTTCCCCCCTCCCCCCCAAGGATTCCCTGGCGTCGGCGCGTTCCCGCTCTGCAACAAACACCCAATCCCCCCCTCCCCCCCCTCACCCTCCCCCGCCCCCCAGGTGCTCCCGGACGATGAGCTGGCTCAGGCGCTGCACGCCTTCGTGGAGAAGGACGACAAGGTGCGTGTTGGTGGTTGGCAGTTGGCGGTTGGGAGTTGGCGGTTGGCATGGGCTGGCTTGCCCAGGCCTTTCACGTACGGACGACCGCATTCTTTTACTTGACGGGGCGAGGAACCACTCGACTCCTCCCCACTCCGCAGTATGCTGTCCACGCGTGTGTCAAAGCCGCGGCGCAGGGGCCCTCTTGTGACCCCTCGTCAGCACTGCTTCCTCCTGCCAACCCTTTCACTGTGAAGAAAGCATTGACCTCAACATTTCCCTTGACTCCCTTTTCCCTTTTCCCGACAGAACGCGCTCCACGCGTGTGTCGAGGCCGCGGTGCAGGAGACGTGCAACGCAGCAGTGGCGGGGCAGCTGGCGCCGGACACCCTGGGGGGAGGGGGCGGCGGGGCCGGGGGGGGAGCGGGAGGGGGGAGCGCAGACGGGGCGGAGGCGGCAGGCGGAGGGGGAGGGGGAGCGGGGCCGGTCAAGGCCGGGGGCGAGGAGGGGGTGGCGGGGGCGGTGCGGGCGGGCGCGGAGCGGCGGCGGCAGCTGCGGCTGCAGCGGCAGGCGGAGGCGGGTGAGCAGGCGGGTGTGTGGGGGGGGGCGGGCGGGGTGGAGGGAGTGGGTCAAGGATTTTCCGGTGTGAAGGGTGAGCAGGGGGCGGGGGCTGCAGGCGGGGGCGTGGTGCTGGGGTATGCTGCATCACTTACACTCTTACGGTCCTCTTGGTATGCTGATCTTGCTGATCCTTCCCGCCCTAATGTTCCAATTCCCCAGGAGCGGCCGAGGGAATTGACTTCGGCGAGCTCGGCGCGGCGCCCGTGGGCGGTACGGGAGCGTACGGCGGTACGGGCAGCGCGGGCGGTACGGCAGTGTACGGCGCGGGTGCTGACGAGGACACGCTCATGACGGACGCGGGGGGGGCGGCGGCGCCGTCCCAAGCCACCACCGTCACTGCAACAGGGTAGGGGGAGGAGGGGGGGGAAGGGGGGAAGGGAGGGGTGTGGCAACTCGGTGGCTTTTGGCGTATTGGGATCGAGCTGAGCTGAAATTAAGCGGGGCGGGGCGACTGTGCGGGGGCCGTGCAACTGCGCTGGCGCTCCAGCGCGGAGCCAGGGTGCAGAGGCGAGAGGACATGCGGACCGGACCGCGAACGGGAACAACCCAGGTCCCTCCCACACCTCCCTCCCTCACCTCCTCCCGAAAGGGGGATGCTCGGGCGGAGGAAGCAGGCCAGGCCGCTGCGGACTTGAAGTCGAACCCACCAGATTCCTCGCACACCTCCCTCCCTCACCTCCTCCCTTCCCCACTACTTTGCGCCCGCAGGAAAGGGCGCGGCCGAGGCTCCCGGGGCGGACGGCAGCAGTCCCTGGCGGACAGCCTGGCCCGGGGGGCCGGGGGGCGGGGGGGCCGGGGCCGGGGGGGGCCTCTGGACGCATTCCTCGCCCCCGCGGCCCCGGGCGGGGCCACGCCCCAAGCCACTCCGGCGGCGCCCGGGCGGGGCGGCAGGGCGGCGGCCGGCAGGTGGGCCCGGCCTGGGGAGGGCGGACGAAGGTGTTGCCTGCACCAGTTTCTTTGGACGCCTCTGGCCGCTCGCTTCGCCCGGATGCTTAGCGGATCGGTTCGTCAAAGCGTGTGCCTTTGGGGGTCTCTGGGGGCCTCTGCCTTGGCCTGCCCCAAACACTGCCTGCCGCCGTGCTAGCCGCCCGAACTCGCACTGCCCCCAACACCGCCTGCCCCTGGTGCCGCCGGCCGCCGATGCGCAGGGGCCGCGGTCGGGGCCGGGGGGCCGCCTCCCCCGCGGACAGCGACGACGCGGACATGTCGGACGCAGGTGCGCCGCCGTGGGGGCGCGAGAGGGTGTCGAGGATAATCAGTCTCTACGGGTTGAGGTTCAGGGGTTGAAACTCGGGCCCGCGTGCCTGGGGCCAAGGCTCCCTCCGACAGCCCGCAGCTCGCGTGCAGCTCGCATGGGCCTTTGCCGGTTTGGTGTCCTATGAGGGCATGGGCCTCTGTTGGGGTTCGATGTGCAAGGGGGTGACATGGAGGACGGGTCCCCATGCTGCTTGACCCGTCCCTCCAAACCGCTGCATGACTAACTCCGCATGACGAAGCACACGTGACGCTTGCCCCCCAGGCCTGGAGGACTCCCCCGACCATGCGCTGGAGGATGACCTGGAGGACGGCGACGGCGCCGCGGGCGGCAGCGGGGGCCGCAAGGGCACCGGGCAGCAGGCGGCGGCGGGGGGCCGCCGGGGCGCTGCCGCCGCCGCCGCCACCCCTGCCTCGGCCGCCAAGGCGGGGCGGGGGTCGCGGGCGGCCGCCGCGGGGTCCAAGCGCAAGAGCTACCGCGTGGAGTCGGAGTCGGATGAGGGTGAGGCGAGGGGGTGACGGTGGGAGTCGAGGGCGGCGGGGCGATGATGGGCCTCGGTGTGAATGCCGCATCTCTACTGCCACAGACACCACCTGAAACGGTAGCCTGAGGGTAGTGCTACAGCCGGAGTCGAATGCCTGCGAGCTGCGGTCGATGTGCCTGCCCCGCCCCCGTACCGCCAGCTCTCCTGGTCGCCCGCGAACCCCCCTCTTTTTGCTTGTGTTCGCCCACCCACCTCTCAATTAACCACCAACCGACCAACCGCCCCCGCGCTCGCCGCCCCAGAGCCGAGCGACGAGGTTGAGGACAGCGACGAGGGGCTGGAGGACCTGGAGGACGAGGAAGACGAATCGCCGCGGCCCAGCCGGGGCCGCGGCCGGGGCAAGGCGGCGGCCGGGGGGCGGGGCAGGGCCAAGGCCACACCGCCCAAAGCCACGCCGGCGGGCCGGGGCCGGGGCCGGGGGACAGGTGAGGCGGTTCACGCGTCACGTGCCGAGCTCACGTCCGGCCGCCTGCCTGCGAGGGGTGGTTGCTTGCAAGATGCTTGAGCAGAGGCTTCCACCAACCCCGGGCTCCTTACCCAACCTCACTACGGTGCCCTCCTCCGCTCCACACCCCGCCCCTCGCACAGCAGCTGCTGCCGCGGCCGCTCCCGGCGCGGCGCGTGCCGGCACCGGCGCCGCCGACCCCATCACCCTCTCCTCGGATGATGACGAGCCGGGGCCATCGCTGGGGCCGCCCGCGGCTCGGGCGCACGCGGCTGCAGGTGATGAGGGGCATTAAAAACATGCGGCTTCGGATCACGGGGGTCTTTGAGTTGTATGGGCCGGGACGTTCGCACCCCCTGTTTGCTTCCGCTCCCTTCCTCGTCCCCCTCCATGTCCACAGCGGGGGTGGGGCACATCTAGGGTCATACCGTAATGCGTGCGGCAGCGACTCCAGCGCGGCATGGGATGCTCCATCCCTTCCTCTTCAACCCCTCCCTCGCCCTTCTCTCCCTAGTTCCGTCGCTGCCCCTCACCCCACCTTCCCCTACCCCACCCCTCCCCTCCACAGGCGCTGCGCTGGCACGCGCGGGCGGCGCGGGTTCCCTCCTCACCGCCAGCGGCACCGCGGGGGGCACGGGGGGCAGCACGGGGGCCACCCAGGGGGGGGGCACGGGGGCGCCGGGCGGCGGGGGGCGCAAGCGGCCCGCCAGCTTCCTCACCAGCAGCGCGGCCCCTACGCAGGGCGGCCGGGGGGGCGGGGGCGCGGGCAGGGGCTGGGGCCAGGCGCGGTAGCGGTGGCGGCGGCGGCCGGGAGCTGTCTTGGGGGTGGCGCGTGCGTGTGCGGGAGAAGGTACCGGCGTGTGTGGCGGTGTGGTGCAGGTTGCGATGGCGTTTGCCAGGTGCACGGGGAATGCGTGGCAGGGCCCATGCAGGTTGCACTGACGACACGCAGCATGTCTGCCTGGGTCTCTGGGACGTGGGCGGGACGCAGGATGGTCGTGGCGTGGCGTGCAGATGGGCGGGGGCAATGGATTGGATGGCTGGGGTTGCGACGCCCGAAGGCGCACGGGGAGTGTGGGCACAAGCGCTGTGTGGGGTGTCATCGGCGGAGCCTGGCTAGGGGCACGCGGACGCGGGACGTCTCAGTCCATTGCTGCAAGCGGGCGTTCGTGCGGCCCTGCAACTGTAGCGGACGGGCTGTGGCAGCAGGTGGCAGGGCGCCCCGAGGGCTGAGCCTCGGCTGAGCGCAGCTTGCACTGAATGGACGACTGAATGGCATTGCAACGGTCGGCCCAACGCACCGCTTCTGTCTCAAGTCAACCGACCGCAAGAGAGGCTCGGGCAAGGATGGCACTGCAGCAGGTCGGCAGCATGCCCAATGCACCGCCGCCTTCTCCCAAGTGCCAACCTCGCAACGCGGAACCCTGCAGCCCATAGGTTCCCGGCGCCCCCGTGCCCTCGTCTTCTGGCCTCCGCCCTCGACACGTCTCTTGCTTGGCAACTGTCTGACGGCCCCGCTCAGCCTTGACAACACGAGCCTTCTCCCAGTGTCACTACCTCAGCCACATGTCACAGCCGCCAACCTCGGCCACTCCCATTCCTGGGCAACCGAGCCGCGCAGAGGACACTGCTCTGGGCACCATCCGAGCCAGTACAGGGAATGCCTTCCTTAGGGACAACAAGAGGCCAACGGCTTCCGGTCGCAAGCGACTCCACAATTTCGGTAGGACCTATATTCGCCAGACGCCAGATCTCGGTAGTCATGCACGTCAGGCCCTGACCAGCAGATCCTGCACCCCCAGCGCCCACTCCACCCGCTGCTGCAGGCTGGGCCCTCCCTCCCCGCCGTCGCCGCTGGCCGCTTACAGCTCCTCAACCATCTGCAGGGGCGGGGGCGGAGGATGGTGAGCAAGGCTGCATTCATACAAGCGGATACGGTACGACCGGGGCATGCATGCATCCGAAGATCTGCACCACCCGGCCAGCCCGTGCCCCTGTTCAGCCGCATCGACCAGGCCACGACAGGCCAAGGCAGTCCCGGCACTTCCAAGACTGGACAGAACCTTACAAAGAGCTCCCGTGACACTCTGCGCGGCAACGCACCTCGCGGACAGCCCACTCCCAGGCGGCCGACACGCCGTCGGATGACTGTGGCCGCACGGACTCTGGCGGGCTCCGGGCCGGAACAGCCTCGCTCCTGTCTTTGAGGGACGCCACCGCCGCCGCCACCGCCGCCGCTGTACCCGCGTCTTCCTCGCGGCACTGGACGAGCACAGCGCCGGCGGGCGGCAGAGGGAGGACGGCGCTGACCAGGGAGCCACCGCCTGGTGGGGCGGCACTGGCCATTGCCGACGCCCGACGGCTCAGGTCCGCTGCCCATGCCCTGGCGGTGGCGGCGTCTGGCTGCGCCAGCACAGCGGCGGCAACAGGGCCCCGCAGCAGTAGCAGCACAGGGCTGCAGGCACCGTCCACCCCCACTACGGGAGCGCTAGCCGCCGTCACGGGGGCCGTAAGGCGCTGCAGGGCCATCCGCAGGACCTCCTCGGGCGGGGGGAGGTCCAGGGCGGGGCCCCCGGCGGGCTGCGCTGGCGGCGGCTGCAGGGGCAGCTCGGCCAGCGTGTACACCTCTGGCACGCCCAGGAAGAGCGTTTCGACACGCCGCAGAGCCGCAATAGCGCTGCAGACGTCACAAGCACCGCTGCGCGTTGCCGCAGACAGCTCTATAGCTTGGACCCGGTCGCTGCGGCGCCAGAGCTCCAGGAGGGGCCCCATGTCACTGTCAGCCCAGCCGTCCGCCGTCAGGTGTTCCAGGGTCAGGCTCTCCAGCCGTCCGCCGGGGGCCAGGCACGGCAGCAGCTCATCCCGCGCCAGGACCGCGAGCTGGGAGGCGCTATCCGCACCGCTGAAAGTGAGGGTCTTGGGGCGCCTATTTGATAGGGTGAAGACGCCGTCAAAGTCTTGGCCCTGCCTGCCAGATGCGTCCCGGTACTGCAGCTCGAGGCGTATCAATGAGAGCGGCAGTTGGCCAAGCAGGGTGGCGAGCGCGGGACCCTGTCCCACGTCGAGACCGAAGCCCAGGAGCGCCAGCGCCTCGAGACGTGTGAGCTGGCCCAGGGGGGCCACAGCTGACGGCGTGAGAACCCCTTCCCACATGCGTTTGTCGCGGACCCTGAGCCGCCGCAGGCTGCCCGCCAGCGCCTCGAGTCCGGAGAGGGCCGGGACCCCGCCCAGCCGGAGCATCTCCAGAGTGCCCAACCTGCCGAGGGCTGGGGATGTGGGTCGGGCGAGGAAGGTGGCAATGGTCAGCATCCTTGGGCGGGATGTGAGATAGCAAGTACGGGCAGTCTAGTCATGATGGATGCTGCGGCGGCTGCACTGGTCCGCCGGGCGCCCACCTGTGTAGGCTTCCCCCGAGTCGCCCGCAGTCCATCCTCCCGGCAGCCCCGAGAGGTCGAGGCTCCGCAGGCAGGGCAGCAGCGACGCAAGGGAGCCCACCAAGGCGCCGGGAACGGTGGGGTGCGAGGCGCCGATGTTGGGGGGCCGGAGCGCCACCCGCGCAACGCTCCGCCGCACCGTGTCGGGTAGCTCAGCGAGGGCCGGCAGGAAAGCCTCAAAGCTTGCCTCTGGCAGGAAGAGGTTCAGGCTGGTGTCGCGCAGGCGCCGGCCCCAGCGAGCCAGCGCTGCTAGCGGCTCGGAGACTGCGCCATCTTCGCCCAGGTGGAGCGCGAGCGGCCGCGAGACCCGGACGCTGGAGTCCGCGAGGCTCCGCAGCGCACGGCACGTCAGCCGCAAGCGTCCGATGCTGCGCAGGCGAGCTAGCTCATCCACGAGGGCGTCCCGAGCCGGCATGTCGATTTGCCCCAGGATGTCCACCAGCGAGGCCGACTGCTCGTCAGGCAGAGCACCCTTAGCCTCTATAGACTCGTCAGACGCAGCAGTGGCCATAATGGGAGGAGCTGCGAAAGGCGGTGTCCAGGATCTTTGTGGCTGAGCGTTGCGCGCCAAAACAGGCACAGCTCGTTGTCTATCAGTTTGACAGCGTTTTGGGTGTAAAAGCTGCAATGGCGCTAGTCATGGCTTGAGTGCTACTGAAGTCGGGCCTCTCCCAGCGGCTGATCTCGACCCCCGGTGGCCCTCCTCGACCCCCTGCGCACCCCTGGCTCAAACGGTCAGCCCTTCGTGCTTGTGCCGACTTGTGCCAGTGTGCAGTCCTCCTCATCATGGCCCAGTCCTATCATAACAGCGGGTGATCGAGCACAACAGCTCCCGCCATGGCACCTGCCCTTGTGTCCCTGACTCCTGCCTTGTCCTCAGCTATGAGGCCTTGCCCGAGCCCTCTCCCGCCTAGGCTCGGGCAGGTCCAGTTCCCCCCGGGGTGCCGGTTCCTCGGGCAGCCTGCCGGCCTGCCCGAGAGGCTTTTCTGTAGACGCAATTTTGCCCCGCTCACAAACGGCCTCCCAAGGCTCGCATTGGGTTATGGTTGACAACTAGAGGGGCTGCGTGGAGGAGCGCGCGCGGAACAGCGCGTCCCGACGACGGCCCCCGCGGACCGTACGCGGCATGGCGGGCAGCCCTACTCCTTGCCCCGTAGCCAGGGTACTGAGCCAGCCATACGCACAGCCGCACAAGTACTTGCGTACATGCCGCAACAGTGTTGCAATGGGCAAAGGCAAGCTGGAGGACCCCATTGAGAGAGACCTGCGTAATGCGCAAAGGAACCGCAAAAGACGGAATGATGGCAACGAAGGAAAGCGCAGCGGCCCTGGCGGTTCCGGCGGCACCCACAAACAGCAGAAGAAACAACAGAAGACAATAGCCCCGAAACTAGTCGACCACAATGCCCACGATGACGATTTCTTCCGTGGTGATGATAGAAACGACAACGGAGAGCGAAGGAGAAGAGGAACCGCTCGACAGCGACGCTGAGGGCGATGAGGAGCTTCCCGACGACCTGCCTGCTGAAGGAGAGGTCCTTGCTAGCTATCTGCAACACTATGCCGAAGCTGCGACCTGTCGAGGGGAGATGCATGCCGCCGCGGCCAGCGCGCTTCGCGGCCAGACCGCCATCGTGGTGTCCGCGTGTCCGCGCTGCGGCAGCAAGGCGTCGCCGCCAAAGCTCTGCCCTGTGACCATCGTAACCTGGGACCAACCGATCCAGGTTATGGCTCCCTGTGCAGCCTACCCAGGCTGACTGCCTGCCCGACTCCCGGCCAGGCTGGAACCTGGGCTTGTCGCGCTCGGGCCAGAGCTTGCTCTGGTGGCACAAACCAATGCTGCAAATGTACGACGTCCTGTGCTTTCGTACGCGCAAAGGTTCGACGGAGGCCTTCAGCCAGTCCATCTTGGACAACTGGGGGCGCAACGGGTATCCCTGCCCCGATACCGTCTCAAGCACAACCCTCAGACAGCGCTTCCGCCAGTCGCTGCTGCTCTTCTTCGGAGGAGAAGCTGCTGTTGACGAGTATCCCGAGCACACGATAGAGTCGTGGCCGAGGGGAGCCGGCAACGGTTGCCCGTGCTGTGGCTGCTCGGTGACTTGCAGCAGGCCGCAGGTCCCCGGTCCACAGCCTGAGCCGAGGGCGGAGGCGGAGCAGGAGCAGGCGGGGGCCGAGGCGGGGCCCCAGCTGCCCGTGGGGCTGCAGGTGCGTGGTTGGCTCGGTTGTGGGCATGAGAGATCCGCCCTGGGTCCAGGGAGCGTGGCGCTTGCTGATTGTGCGCCCGGATGCGGCACCTGCACCGTCTGCTCACCTCCCCGCCTGCCCGCTCCCTGGCGTTCGCACCTCAGGTCCCCGGTCCACAGCCTGAGCTGAGGGCGGAGGCGGAGCAGGAGCAGGCGGGGGCCGAGGCGGGGCCCCAGCTGCCCGTGGGGCTGCAGGTGCGTGGTTGGCTCGGTTGTGGGCATGAGAGATCCGCCCTGGGTCCAGGGAGCGTGGCGCTTGCTGCTTGCGCGCCTGGATGCGGCACCTGCACCGTCTGCTCACCTCCCCGCCTGCCCGCTCCCTGGCGTTCGCACCTCAGGTCCCCGGTCCACAGCCTGAGCTGAGGGCGGAGGCGGAGCAGGAGCAGGCGGGGGCCGAGGCGGGGCCCCAGCTGCCCGTGGGGCTGCAGGTGCGTGGTTTGCGCGGTTGTGGGCATGAGAGATCCGCCCTGGGTCCAGGGAGCGTGGTGCTTGCTGCTTGCGCGCCTGGATGCGGCACCTGCACCGTCTGCTCACCTCCCCGCCTGCCCGCTCCCTGGCGTTCGCACCTCAGGTCCCCGGTCCACAGCCTGAGCTGAGGGCGGAGGCGGAGCAGGAGCAGGCGGGGGCCGAGGCGGGGCCCCAGCTGCCCGTGGGGCTGCAGGTGCGTGGTTTGCGCGGTTGTGGGCATGAGAGATCCGCCCTGGGTCCAGGGAGCGTGGCGCTTGCTGCTTGCGCGCCTGGATGCGGCACCTGCACCGTCTGCTCACCTCCCCGCCTGCCCGCTCCCTGGCGTTCGCACCTCAGGTCCACGGTCCACAGCCTGAGCTGAGGGCGGAGGCGGAGCAGGAGCAGGCGGGGGCCGAGGCGGGGCCCCAGCTGCCCGTGGGGCTGCAGGTGCGTGGTTGGCTCGGTTGTGGGCATGAGAGATCCGCCCTGGGTCCAGGGAGCGTGGTGCTTGCTGCTTGCGCGCCCGGATGCGGCACCTGCACCGTCTGCTCACCTCCCCGCCTGCCCGCTCCCTGGCGTTCGCACCTCAGGTCCCCGGTCCACAGCCTGAGCTGAGGGCGGAGGCGGAGCAGGAGCAGGCGGGGGCCGAGGCGGGGCCCCAGCTGCCCGTGGGGCTGCAGGTGCGTGGTTTGCGCGGTTGTGGGCATGAGAGATCCGCCCGCGGGCCGACTTCTCGTTCACTGACGCCTGCCCCATCGTTTGACCCTGGCTGACAGGACCCGCGGTCGGCCGTGTCGGTGCACTGGCTGGCGGGCGCTCGTGGACCGGAGATTAGTGGGCCTGGGCCCGCAGAGCTGCATTCCGTCCACTTCGATTGCAACTTCAAGGCCAACCTCCTGTCCCAGAAAGGCTACACGTCTGCTTACAAGCAGCCTGGCAGGCGCCGCTTCTTCCTTTCCAACCAGAGCGTGCAGGCAGTCCTAGATGATGGACACGCTGCACAACAAATTGGAGTGACGCACTGCTCTAACTTCAGCGCGGACCAGGTGGGGGATAGAGGCACAGGGCCCTGGCTGGGTCTCGGTACCAACGTGCTGACCGTGTAGTCCCTGTGTGCAGGTGCTGGCAGCCGAGTCCAAGAAGGTGAGCAGCTGTGAGGGGTCAGCGCTGACAGCCAGGTTTGCCACACGTGTGCTGCCACATTTGCAGAACCTGATCACGGCGGTTGGAGCCGCAGTGTGCCGGCATGGCGTGCTTCTGCGCTTGCTGAATCTGTTTTCGGGAGAGCGGCACGCCTACTCAACGGCAGCGGTCCGGTCGCTACTCAAGGCCAGCACAGCTGTGCGGTTCTGGTGGTATGACATCGCGTGCCGGTGAGGCCAACGCATGCGGTGCCCCGCGTAGGTACCACGTAGTCACGGTAACGCATTGTTGCAGGTGGAGCAAGTCATACGCCAAGTGGCTGGACCGCCAGTCGCCAGCCCTGCAGGAGCTTGGCGGGGGCATGGTGCACCTCATCCCTCCGTGGCACCGCTACGCGCACAGGTGGGACGCTGGCAACGAACAATGGGAAGATTGGGACAGTGCTAGCTGCTGTTAACCCATGCTTCTGTGTCGCAGCTATCCCTGCCAGAAGGCCTTCGGACAACTTAACGTCCCCGGCGTTGGTCGGGGAAGTGGGGAGCCGGCTGAGATCTTCAACAGTGTGTTTGGGCCACACGGCGCCGTCACGCAGTACATGAGCCCGGCACACCGGGAAGCCCACCTGGAGCGGATAGCCTGGTTGTACTGCCTGGACGTCATCGCAGACCTGCCTGGCCGCCTCGAGCGAATGAGGGTTCGCTGTGAGGCAGCCCTCAGGGCCGCGGAGCACCGCATCGCGCTGCTGACCCCAGCTCTTGCAGAGGCCTCGGACCGGACCATTGTCGAGGTGGGTAAAGCTTATGGCGGGGTCTTCGATTGCTGAGGCGGCTTGTAACTAACGTTGTGCTTTGCATGGGGTCTGCAGGTCGAGCAAATGATGGCGAGCCGCACTGAGCGAGTGCAGGCAGTGGACCAGCCCGCAGTGGACCAGCCGGCAGCCGTGCGCGGAGAGTATGTGCGTTGCCGGCTGGCCCTCCTCAAACTGCAGCGCGACGATGCTGTGGACGTCAGCTCAGACGGTGTCCGACTGGGGCTTCTGTTCCCAGGCGCAGACTCGGTACCTGTCCGGCAGCGGCCCGCATTGCTGCGGACCATCCAGGAGCAGCTTGCTCGCTTGCAGGCGGAGCTGGCAGCGGAGCCGGGTGGTGGTGCCTCGGGTACCCCTGGCCTTGAGCCCGGCACTGCGGCTTGGGCAGAGGCACTGTCTGAGTTGGCGCGGGGCGAGCTCCGGAAGCTGTTCACGGAAGTTGAGGTGAGGCGGGGTCAATTACACGATTCGCTCCAGGGGAACCATGGTTCGCTCAGTATGGCTGTTGCAGGCCTGTAGGGCTCATACCTCAGACCACGCGTGGGCACCCTCCCCCTCATCCTGCCTGACAGGACGCCGTCGTTGACGTGCATGCGCTGGAGCAAGTGGTGCGGCACCTAAGCGGCAGGCGCAAGCATCAGCAGCTGGCGCTCAAGGAGAAGAATCGGGCTAAGGGCCGAGTGCGAGCTCTGTGGGAGCAGCTGATGAGCTGGAGCTCTGTCCCTGGGGCAGTTTCAGGCGAGCTGAAGCAGGGCTTGACCGCGGCCAATGCGTACCACGCCGTGCTGAACCAGCGGTACCCCTGGGGCGGCGAGCCGGATGGCGAGGCGCAGCCCAAGCGCAGCACGGCCCGCATGGAGGCGTCCCTGTTCAGAGCGTGGCAGGAGCGCTTGAGGTGCGGGGAGGAGCTTGCGCTTCTAGCCACGGAGCTGGGACGCGCTGGGGCGTACTACCGCTACCGCGTGGGCCTTCTGGAGCAGGCGCTGGAGGGGGTAGAGCCGACTAGCAGCAAGGGGCGGATCCTATCGCTGCATCTGCGCCGTATGTCAGCACTGCTCTCCAGGTTTGAGACCCTGGCGGCCCGATACGCATTGCCGGACTGTTGAGAGCCAGGGCAAGGGGACGCGGGCCAAGGGCAGGCTGACTCTATGGCGCTGCGAAGTGCTGGTGTATGTTGGGCAAGGGTTGCTACGTGCTAAGTCTTGGGACCAATGCAGGCTAGCTATTGGGCTTGCAACGGACGGCATTCTGAACTGAGCATGAGCGTGCGGTGCTTAGGGGTACGGCCGGGGGCTTGCGGCTGCAAAACTGGAGGGCAGCAGAGCGCCTGCCTGGGCCAAGGGCAGGCTGACTCTATGGCGCTGTAAAGTGCTGGTGTTGGGCAAGGGTTGCTACGTGCTAAGTCTTGGGACCAATGCAGGCTAGCTACTGGGCTTGCAACGGACGGCATTCTGAACTGAGCATGAGCGTGCGGTGCTTAGGGGTACGGGCGGGGGCTTGCGGCTGCAAAACTGGAGGGCAGCAGAGCGCCTGCCTGGGCCAAGGGCAGGCTGACTCTATGGCGCTGTAAAGTGCTGGTGTTGGGCAAGGGTTGCTACGTGCTAAGTCTTGGGACCAATGCAGGCTAGCTATTGGGCTTGCAACGGACGGCATTCTGAACGGGTTACGGGGTCACTCTGGCTCCTTCGGCCCTAGGGGGGTAACTCTCTTGTGCCTGCGTGACCTCAACTCTGGCCGTAGCGGAGTGTGCGCGTTGGGTCATTGCGTATGTATCTGCATCTGCACACTTGCACTGCGACCAGCGTCACGCCTCGCCCGTGTCAACATGTCGGCAACATGCTGGCGGCCGAGACGAGAGGCCCTCGTCACCCCAGCTAGCAACTCCACAAAACGACCGCACAAACCTCCGCAAGTACCACTCGTTGCACCATAGCTTCCGTTTCGCGGTAATCGGTACAGGTCGACTTCCGATGGACTAGGTCGAGGACCACCGCGGACCCCACCCCCAAGGGGGTCCCTCACCCATACCTGGAAACCCGATGTCATCCGATGGCCCCCAAACTTCGTACATAGCACAAGTAACACATATGCATGGCCACGGCAGTGTCGTTCTGGCCTGTGTCACACCTGGCCCGTGTCCACGTCAACATGTCGGCAACATGCCGGAAGCCAAAATTGGAGGCATTCTGTCACCCCAGCTAGCAACCCCACAAACCGACCGCACAAACCTCCGCAAGTGTCACTCGTTGCACCATAGCTTCAGTTTCACGGCAATCGGAACTGGTCGACTTCCGACGGACTAGGTCGAGGACCACCGCGGACCCCACCCCCAAGGGAGTCCCTCACCCATACCTGCAAACCCGATGTCATCCGATGGCCCCCAAACTTCGTACATAGCACAAGTAACTCATATGCACGGCCACGGTAGTGTCGTTCTGGCCTGTGTCTACCCGCCCTTCAAGCACCGGGGATCCAACTTGGACCGCCCCCACCATGTCTATCCCCGCTGCTGCTGCCCGCTGGGTGCGACTGCTGAGTCGGGGCGGCGTGTGGAGGGAGCAGCCCAGGCCCAGGTCCACCCCCTGCCCCGGCCGCCGCGCCCATAGCCTGCAGCGGCAGGGCTGCGGGCGAGACGACCAGACTGGGACTGAGGTGCGGCGGGGCTGAGGGCGGCGGAGGTGGGAGCGGGGGAGGCCCGCGTGAGCTTTCGCTGCGAGCCCCGCCGGCCACCCGCGTCGCATTCTGCTGCTGCCCTCCGTCAGCAGCTGAAGCAGGGGCGGCGTGCGGAAGGAGCAGCCCAGGCCCAGGTCCACCCCCTGCCCCGGCCGCCGCGCCCATAGCCTGCAGCGGCAGGGCTGTGGGCGAGACGACCAGACTGGGACTGAGGTGCGGCGGGGCTGAGGGCGGCGGAGGTGGGAGCGGGGGAGGCCCGCGTGAGCTTTCGCTGCGAGCCCCGCCGGCCACCCGCGTCGCATTCTGCTGCTGCCCTCCGTCAGCAGCTGAAGCAGGGGCGGCGTGCGGAAGGAGCAGCCCAGGCCCAGGTCCACCCCCTGCCCCGGCCGCCGCGCCCATAGCCTGCAGCGGCAGGGCTGCGGGCGAGACGACCAGAATGGGACTGAGGTGCGGCGGGGCTGAGGGCGGCGGAGGTGGGAGCGGGGGAGGCCCGCGTGAGCTTTCGCTGCGAGCCCCGCCGGCCACCCGCGTCGCATTCTGCTGCTGCCCTCCGTCAGCAGCTGAAGCAGGGGCGGCGTGCGGAAGGAGCAGCCCAGGCCCAGGTCCACCCCCTGCCCCGGCCGCCGCGCCCATAGCCTGCAGCGGCAGGGCTGCGGGCGAGACGACCAGACTGGGACTGAGGTGCGGCGGGGCTGAGGGCGGCGGAGGTGGGAGCGGGGGAGGCCCGCGTGAGCTTTCGCTGCGAGCCCCGCCGGCCACCCGCGTCGCATTCTGCTGCTGCCCTCCGTCAGCAGCTGAAGCAGGGGCGGCGTGCGGAAGGAGCAGCCCAGGCCCAGGTCCACCCCCTGCCCCGGCCGCCGCGCCCATAGCCTGCAGCGGCAGGGCTGCGGGCGAGACGACCAGACTGGGACTGAGGTGCGGCGGGGCTGAGGGCGGCGGAGGTGGGAGCGGGGGAGGCCCGCGTGAGCTTTCGCTGCGAGCCCCGCCGGCCACCCGCGTCGCATTCTGCTGCTGCCCTCCGTCAGCAGCTGAAGCAGGGGCGGCGTGTGGAGGGAGCAGCCCAGCCCCAGGTCCACCCCCCGCCCCGGCCGCCGCGCCCATAGCCTGCAGCGGCAGGGCTGCGGGCGAGACGACCAGACTGGGACTGAGGTGCGGCGGGGCTGAGGGCGGCGGAGGTGGGAGCGGGGGAGGCCCGCGTGAGCTTTCGCTGCGAGCCCCGCCGGCCACCCGCGTCGCATTCTGCTGCTGCCCTCCGTCAGCAGCTAAAGCAGGGGCGGCGTGCGGAAGGAGCAGCCCAGGCCCAGGTCCACCCCCCGCCCCGGCCGCCGCGCCCATAGCCTGCAGCGGCAGGGCTGTGGGCGAGACGACCAGACTGGGACTGAGGTGCGGCGGGGCTGAGGGCGGCGGAGGTGGGAGCGGGGGAGGCCCGCGTGAGCTTTCGCTGCGAGCCCCGCCGGCCACCCGCGTCGCATTCTGCTGCTGCCCTCCGTCAGCAGCTGAAGCAGGGGCGGCGTGTGGAGGGAGCAGCCCAGGCCCAGGTCCACCCCCTGCCCCGGCCGCCGCGCCCATAGCCTGCAGCGGCAGGGCTGTGGGCGAGACGGAGAGCGCTGCAGTCGGAGCTGCCCGCGTACTGAGCCTTCTGGTCCCACGTCCGCCCCCGGCCCTCGCTGCCGCCAGCGTCGCCGTCTGCTGCGCCGCTGCGGGCGAGACGTCGTGGGCCGGGGCGGGTTGTGGAGGTAGGCGACCACCTGCTGCCGCCGAGGTCTCCCGATGCAGGCCATGCTCGCCGCTACCTCCAGGTCCCCCCGCTGTTCCTGCAGAGGGTCGCTGGCGGCTCCGAGCGCGGGTAGGCTTGCACTCGGAACAGTGCCACCGTCCAGGGGGCGTGCGTCTGAGGGGTGGTTGGTGGCAGGACACGTGATAGCAGGCGTCGCAGTCGTCACAGAAGATCATGGTGCCCTTGGTGCCAGCCTTGGTCTCCCCGCAGATCGCGCATGGCGCGTCCTTGTCAACGTCGTCAGCATCATCGGACGCACCACCCTCCACCTCGCTAGCGGACTCGCCGTCATCCTCATCATCCTGCGCCAGCTCCTCATCAGCGTCGGTCTGCAAAACGGCAAACAGTCGGCATCACCCGTAGCTGACCGATTGGTGGCCATACCCCGAGGTCTCCCTGGCTCAAGTCCTCACCTCAGCAGCCTCACTGTCGTTGTCGCCAGGCGCCGCCCTCTGGGCACTGCGCTGGCGCTTCCGCCCACGCCCACGCTCTGCCTTGGCAGGCCGGCCACGCTCTGTAACAACACATTCGATACCATGAGCCAACTTGTGCGTGCCGTGCCTTGCATGACTCTTGATTCGACACTTACTTGTAACCTGCACACCCGCGGCGATGAGGTGGCGCCTGGCCGTGGTTGGCTTTAATCCGATCTCGCCGGCCGCCCGCTTCAGCGCTTCTGACCGGCTGCCCTCACCACTGTAGCTCTCGAATTTATCCTTGAGGCTTACCACCTGCCGGTGAAAGGAGTTCAAGTCAGCTCGGCATAGCTTCAGCAAGGCTGGCAGACGTGTTGCCCACCTGTGCCGCCGTTGGCTTGCCCCATGCAAGCCCCGCCGCCTTGAGCGCACTCGCCAGCCTTTCGCTGCTGAGCCGAACCCCCTTCTCGGCCAGCTCTGCACGTAGGCGCTGCTCGTTGTTTTTCTTGCCGCCCAGGTTATAGGACGCGAACACAGAGGCGAGCAGATCAGGGCTGACCAGTGCGCCACCCGCAGCGGGTCCTGCTAGCTCAGCGTCCTCCTCGCCATCCACCTGAGGGTCCAGCGCGAACAGGTCTGCGTCCGCGTCAGCGCTGCTGGCCTTGGCGGCCTCCTTGGCCGCCTGCAAGGTGAGGGGTAGGGAGGGAGGGGAAGGGAGGAGGGGAGGAAGGGAGGAAGGGAGGAAGGGAGAAAGGGAGGCCGCAAGCTCGCACTCTCACCGCGGTCCTTAAGTACGCACCTGATAGCGGCGCTTCTCCTCCTCCCACTCTGCGTCCAACCCGCACGCCATAGACCCAACGCAGTTTTAATGGCCAAGACGGGCTACAGGACGCTAGAAGATAACCATGACTGCAACGAACTGACCTGGCCGCGGCCTCCGCATACTCAGGGCTTCTTCCGCACGCCCACTCGATTCCCGCCTTCATGGCGGGGTTGGCCAGGGAGATTATCTCGGGGTCCACCAAGACCACCGCCGGCCACCCCAGCGCAGTGCGGGCCTCCACGCAGGAACCGCCGCACCCACAGCTGTCCTCGCTGGGCAGCCATACGCTGAACACTGAACCTGAACCGGTTTCCGGCTTCTTACCAGCATTGCACAGATTCTTGGCCCCACCAACTGCTGCCATTTCCTTCTGTGTGACCATCTGGGGCGGCGGTAGCACGCAGTTCGTGTCAGCACGGCCGGCGGCCAACGGTACAACCTTTGAATGCAGACTGGTGTGGCCCTCAGACTGTGTACCCAGCTTACCGTCCACGCCAGGCGAAGCTTCTCCCGCAGGTGCTTGGATAAGGGATTGGGCTTCGGCACGCTTAACGGTGGCTGTGCTGACTGGGCCTTAGTGAGGCGGACGCCGGCGGGGACCGCCGACAGCCGGCGGACCGCGTACAGGTCCCCTGCCCACTCATGTATCCTCTTGTGTATCTCCGGGTGGTCCATCCACCCGAGAGCTTCATACTTAATCTCTTTCGTCGTCGGGGAACTGTAGACGATGATGGCTCCCGGCAGCTGCCTGTGTGCGTGCCGGATGCCGCCGAGCGCGTCAGCGCAACCCTGCCAACCCTCAACTGCTATAGTAGAACCTACTTGACGACCTCCCCGACGAACACGGACGGCTCATAGGTGCCGCCAAAGAGCTCCACGAACTTCTCCACATTGGTCGTGATAGCGCTGGCACATTTGGTAGCCTTACTCTTCTACAATGCGACATGGGCAGCAGTAGGTTGGTACAGCGCCTGTGCGCGAGCGCGGCGTCATTTCGGCGGACAACTACTTGCCTGCCGCGGCATATGTTACATTCAGCGATACAATAAAGCGAACGTGTCTCAAAATGCATAGAGCTGTGTCATGACGGCCACACTGCGAAGAGGTTGCGCAAGATTGTCGCTGTTGTGTGCGGAATGATACGCTGCACAGGACCATGTAACGCAAGTACTTGTGCGGCTGTGCGTATGGCTGGCTCAGTACCCTGGCTACGGGGCAAGGAGTAGGGCTGCCCGCCATGCCGCGTACGGTCCGCGGGGGCCGTCGTCGGGACGCGCTGTTCCGCGCGCGCTCCTCCACGCAGCCCCTCTAGTTGTCAACCATAACCCAATGCGAGCCTTGGGAGGCCGTTTGTGGGCGGGGCAAAATTGCGTCTGCAGAAAAGCCTCTCGGGCAGGCCGGCCGGCTGCCCGAGGAACCCGCCCCTCGGGGGGAACTGGACCTGCCCGAGCCTAGGTGAGAGAGGGCTCGGGCATCCCCCCATACCTCCAGCTCCTTGCACCCTGAAGCAGCGCCGCAGCCCCAGGTCCACGGTCCTCGTGCGTTGCCCCGCCCCGCCCCGCCCTGAAGTAGTCAGGTACCGATGGGGTTGATGTCCCTGATCAGGCGTGGGCACTGGGGTCTGTGCTCTGGGGATGAAGCGCACGGCGTGTTGGTTGACAAGACCGAAGGCGCAAAGTGCCTTGGAGCGGATGGACACACGCACTGTGGCATCGGTGGCATGGCCCCCACGTAGTGAACCAGGCTGGGGTGCCGTACCGTAGCGTGTGAGCTCGGGCCGGTGCTGTATTGCTGCAAGATGGAATCGTGCCGGACCTAACCGGACCTAACCGGACCTAAAAAGGCCCCGAGCCCATGCCCGGCGCCCGCAGATAAGCACTCCGCCGCACCCATCCGCAGACACTCGTCCCATGCCGATCGCACCGGCACGAACCCTGCACCAGCTTCCCCCCCGCCCCCCCCAGCGGACCCCCGGGGCCTGGCCCTGCCTGCAAACCAGACGTGCCGGCAAATAGGCCTGACACTGCAACTGAGGCGGACGGGCAGTGGCAGGGGCCCCCGAGGGCTGAGCCACGCGGGACGCCCTCGGAGGCGGGGCCCACGGACCAGTCCTATTCGAGTCAGGTCTCAAGCAGGCCCCGACGCCCCTCGGTGTCCCTGGTCCTCATGTATGCCCGTCCATCCCGACATCGAGGCAAGGTCGACGGTCCATGGACGGCCCTTGGCTCCAATTTCACTTCCTGCCTGCTCCGCGCCCACTGCCGGCGGCCCGGCCCAATGCCACGCCGCTTGCCTTTTCCGGCCCAAACGGGTTGCCCGCGTCTTGCGCCCTGCTGCCCCTATCCGCCAAGGGCATGCCGGTGGAAAGCTGGAGGGAAAGCCCTGCAGCCCTGCAGGCCGTCAGCAGGAGCTAACACGGCCGACGGACCACGGCGGAGACCTGGACGGGCCCAGCCTTTCAGCGCGTCAGTTACAGCCACGCACTGCGGCTGCGGACCCCGCTCAGAACACATCCGATCGCGCTCCGGCAAAACTGCGGGGCGGTCCGCTCCGCTATGGATACCCAGCCCAACCGGCCAACCTAGCAGCCAAGCCCTTGGCCCGGGTCCCCGATCTACGCATCCCGGTCCGGCTAGTCTCTCACACAGCCCCCAACAACGTACCATGTGCATTGTACGGCCCAAGCGACGCCAGCCCGGTCCGCCCTCGCTCAAGTGTGCGACCTCCAACCTTACCGATACCACACCCACTGCTCCTCGTCCACGCCCCGACTGCACATCTTCGATCCGGCTCCAGTCTGCAAACTACGTCCGCAAACCAGGTGCGCACCAGAGCTGCCGAAGCCCCCTTCTACCCCTCCTCATTGGGGTCACCCAGCCCTCCTCCCCTCAGCAACTCCTTCGGGCCACACAAGGCTAGCCATGATGTGCGCCGCCGCCGGGGGCAGCCCCACACCAGGGGTTGGCCCTAACGGAGCGTGTTCCCCCGGGGGGGCAGATCCCCTGACTCCTTTGACCAACCCAAGCGGCCGCGCATCGGGGTCCCCTGGCTGGCCCCCTCCGCCGCGCTGCCTCCCTGCCCAGCCACATACACAAACGCTCGTCCCGAGACGCGCCACGCCACGCAAACGGTCACGCCGCGCCCCTCTCCCAGCGCCAGGCCGCCATGCCCATTGCTTGGGCAGATCCCATGTACGGCACGGCACCTGTACGGCACACTCGTACGGCACACGTGCTCGCCTACACGCGGGCGGCCCAGCTGCGGGCCTCCGCGGCCGCCTGCTGGCAGGCGACGCGGCGGCGGAAGAGGGCCTCCCCGCGGGACAGGCGGCCCGCGAGCCACTGGCCCGAGGCGACGGCGGCCGGGCTGGGGGCGGCGGCGGCGGCGGGCTGCGCGGCGGCGGCGGCCGCGGCGGCGGCGCGGGCGCGGCGGTTGGGCACCTCGCAGGGAAGCGCCGCGGCGCTGTTGGTGAAGAGCTGCGTGAGAGGGGGCGGCGGACATGGGGGAGGGGTCGGTCGGGGATGGGGAGAAGAGGCAACAGAGCAGCTGCTAAGGGAGGGCGCGTCACGGGGCTGGGTTGCGGGGCTGCGCTTCGCCCAGGCTTTTATGGGCCGTGATTGCCGTTTCCGTCCGGTTATGTCCTTCGTGCTACTTCAACGTGATCAGGGCCGGCTATGCAATGATTGGGCTGCAGCCTGTTCTTAATGCCCTCCTCGGTGACGAATTTCAACTTCTGGTGATTAGCTCCTCAGCAGCTATTTACTAGGCACTCACGTTCAGCACGACGAAGGCCAGGATGGGGCTGAAGTCGAGGCTGCCGCCCAGCGGGGGGATGATGCCGCGGAAGAGGTTGAGGTAGGGGTCGCAAATGGTGGCCAGGGGGGACACGATGACCTCGGGGGGGTTGGGGAACCACGTCAGCACCAGGCGCACGATCAGGGCGGTGTTGTACAGGTTCCTGAAGGGTGGAGGAGAGGGAAGCGGCGGAGGGGATGACGGTGGTGTGGGTGCGGGTTGGTCAGAGCGTGCAGGTCCCACGGGCAGAAGGGTGGGTGCGTGGCGTCGGGAACAGGCTATCAGGAGCTAATTCTGGTCGGCTGGGCGATAGACCTGCATCAGCCCGTGCACGCCATTCTCCCCATGCTCCGACCTGTGCCCTCAAACTCTTGGGTTCGACTCACAGGAAGTTGTTCAGGCCGTTGGTCAGAACCAGCTCAGCGGTGGAGTCGCCCGGGATGATGGCGGCCAGCGGAGCGCCGCGCGGCAGCACCACGATGCGAGGCGGCAGGCGGGCCTCGCTGCGATGGGAGGTGGAGAAGGGTGGGAGAAGGAAGAGGTTGGAAGTAAACAGGTGTAAGGGGGAGGGCAGGGGAGGCGGGGCACGTGCGGGCAGCTGTGGGTGGGGCGGGTCGGGCGGGACGGCTGTGGGGGCGGGCGCGGGCGAGATGGCGTGGCGCTTGGGTCCGCGGAGGCTGACCGCGCCGGGCAGCAGGCGAGTGGCTCTATGTGTGAGAGCGCGAGCGCAGGTGGTCCAGCAGTTCCTGGGAGGCGCTGGTCCAGCGCTCGGCGCGCATGGACCACTCAGTGAGTGATTCTTATGTGGGCCAGGGGTTCTCACCACTGGCGCTCCTCGTGCTGCGCTTGGAAGCGTTGGATCGCCTTGGACGCATGCTGGCACACCGGGTGCTCCTGCGCCTTGCGCAGACCGCTTGAGAAGAACGCAGACACAGCCTCGATCGGGTTCGCCATGTTGGTTTCGTGTAGCTAAGAGAATGGGTATGCACGAGCGGAGATAGAAGCAGGCCGAGAAGAGTCGGGTGCGGGTGCATGGCCCTCGCCTTGCACGACGAAACGCCAGCATGCACAGCCTTGCCCAGAGCACTGCACCAAGCATTTGCATACAGTAGCTCGCACATGTGCACGACGGAGAGGCCGCAAGCTTTGACGTGCATACCCGTTTCGCAGCTCATATCTTCTGACCGAGCCGGAGACCGCTCGTAGCTGGCCGTAGTCGACACGAGAAGCAAAGGCATTGTGCTAGCTTGAGGCTTGAGGCTGTGCGGTTATCTGCAAAAAGCGCCCGCTACCGGAACTGCCGAACCGCGCTGCAGCGCGGCCCGGACAGGGAGCGTCGCTGCGTTTGCGCCAGAGCGTGCCGGCGAGGTTAGAGAGTCCGGGAGAGGCTGGCGTCCACAGGGCGTGGGTGAGTGCGCCTGGCCCCGACACGTTTGCCACACGTTGCTCCTGCCGCCGAGGGCTCATTCCATGCCCTAAAGCTCGGCGTTGCTCACGCGCATTTCTGCTGCGACGTTCGGTAGCTTCCCGCGGTCGCTATCGCAGCAACCGTTCCGCGCTGCAAGCCATCCCATCCGGGGATGGGATCCGCGGATGGGATCCCACCATGCCATGCCCCGAACTACCCTTCGCTGCCAAACCTCAATCCACCAGGTGCTAGCGCGCTAGCCCATCGGGACCAACCCATTAAGCCACAGAGCTGGCGCTACTGAGCGCCCGTAACTGCTCGGCGGTTCGGCCCGCGTCGGGGCGATCGGCCGCCCCGACTCGTAGCATCTGCAGGGTCGCGGTCAATAACAGCGTCGCGCCGCCGCCAACACCGCGGACGATCGGCACCAGCGGCAGCGGCAGCAGGTCCAGCGGCGGCGGCGGCAGCGGCAGCAGCGGCGGCGGGGGCGGCGGAGCGGGCCGGCGGAGCCGCCGCGGCAAGAGTGTCAGCGGCGCCGGCGACCCCGCCGGCTCGGGCCCGGGCGCCGGAAGAAACGCCAACCCAGATCCCAACCGGAACCGAAACCCTAACCGCACCGGCGGCGGTAGCGTCAGCAGCGCTCCCGTAGGCGGCGGCGGCGGATCGGCCCGGAGCTTGAGTGGCGGCCCTGGGCGCAGCCGCGCTCCCAGACACAAGGCCCCGGGCCCTTCCCCCACCGCTGCCTCGGCGGCGGCGGCGGCCCCTCCGGCCAGCGCCAACCCACCGGCGTCGCTCGCGGCAGCGGTAGCGGCGGCGCTAGCGGCTGCTGCTGCAGCCACCCCGCCGCCGCTCGCTGCGGCTTCCTTCTCCACCGCCGCCACCGCCACCGTCGCTGCGGCGGCAGTGTCAGAGCCGGCGGCGCCGGCTGCCGCCGACGTCGACGAGGAGGAGGAGGAGCTGCAGGCAGCTGCCAGCATCAGTCACGCGTACGGAGAGACAGCCTCAGCCTCAGCTGCTACAACTACTGCGCCGGACGCCTCGCCTTCGGCCCACAGCGCCGCACCCCCCTCGGCCGCCGAGCGGCAGGCAAGCACTGTACCCGCCTCAACCACCACAACCACCTCCGGCGGCGGCGGGCGCGGCGGCGGCATGTCGTGGACGTGCCACGGCAGCAGCAATGGGAGCATGGTGGATGCACTCAAGGGTGGGTGTGGGATCTAGAATCCTTTCGAGAAAGCGTATGGCCCTGGGGGACTGTGCATGGTGGCTGCACTCAAGGGTGGGTGTGGGGGAGCAGGGGGGTTACGGTCGCTGCGCGCATGGGGGGCGGGTCTGAGCTGGCGCCGGATGACGTGTCATTGCCGCGTGGGGGCGTGGGGGGGGCGAGGGGGGAGACTTGAAGGTGGCTCATCAGGGTAGGGGCGTCCAGGCACGCACGCCAAGGGGAAGGGGGGCTCTGCCATGGCAGCGCTCAAGGGCGGATCTTGGGTGTCCCCCATGGGAATCTGGGGGCCCCTAGGGCAAGGGCCAAGGAGGGAGACAGGGCGTTCATCTGGTACCTGCCGTGTCCGGCCTGCCCAGCACTTCCGTGCCGCCCCTTCATCTACCTCCCATCTCTGCCATCCTCACACCCTTCCTTCCCGAGCCCTCAGCCGCGGGCCCGGGTCCCCATCTCAACTTCTTCCTCCCTTGCACCAACCTCAACCCAGTTCAACCCCACCCCCTGACCCCTGCACCCCACCCCCAGCCGCGGGCCTGGTCCGCTGCCCCCACGTAGAGGCCGCCATGCGCGCAGTGGACCGGGCGCTCTTCGTACCGGCGTCCCAGGTAAAATCGTACGGCATGAGTAATGCCATAAGCAATGGTGTGGATGAGGACCACGCTGCTTCTCGGCGGTTGGGTTGTTGGCGGGGGATACCGGTATGGAGACAACGGGGGAAGTCGGCGCCGGGGGGTCAGGCGGCCAGGGCTCTCTTAGCGGCACGAGCTGCAACTAGTTCAGGGACATGTGACCCCTCCCGCCCCCCCCCCCCGCCCCCACACACCCTTGCAGGCCCCCTACCAGGACGCCCCCCAGCCGCTGGGCTGCGGTGCCACCATCTCCGCCCCCCACATGCACGCCGCGTGCCTGGAGCTGCTGGAGGAGCAGCTGCGGCCGGGCGCCCGGGTGAGAGGGGGAAAGGAGGGGAAGGGGTAGTGTGTTTCGTGCCGACACGTGACGGCACGCGGCCTGACTGGAGCTGCTGGACCGGCAGCTGCGTTCCAGGGCCCGGGTAAGAGAAGGGGAGGTCAGGAGCGAAAGGAAGCCCCCTCGCTTCCCCCGCCGCTTCGACTCTTCCGTCTGCTCTCCATATCATCTGGGGTCCCCTCGTGTCGCCCTTGACGCCCCCTCAGGTCCTGGATGTGGGCTCTGGCTCAGGCTCTGCCGTTCGCCGTTCGCCAAGCATCGCCCCCTGACTCCCCCCTTCTCCACGCTCACGCCCCCTCAGGTCCTGGATGTGGGCTCTGGCTCAGGCTACCTGACTGCCGTACTGGCGCACATGGCCAACCGGGGCCCAGGGGCCAGGTGGGCCCGGGGCGGGCCCAGGGGCTGGGCAAAGGGGAGGGGGGGGGGCAGACAGCCCAGGGCCCAGTCTGGCTGGAAGGGCCTCGACCGACAGGAGAAGAAGGAATGGCGTCCCTTTCTCGCCCCCAGGGTCGTGGGCGTGGAGCACATCGCCGAGCTGGTGGCTGCCTCTCTGGCAGCTGCCCGTCCACGAAACACACACACGCCCTGGCACCCCCCATCTGCCCCCCCTTCCCCCCAGGGTCGTTGGCGTGGAGCACATCGCCGAGCTGGTGGCTGCCTCCCTGGCAGCTGCCCGGCAGCTTCCCTGGGCGGAGGAGCTCCTGCAGGGGGACACGCTGAGGCTGGTGCAGGCGAGCATGGGGGGAGGGGAGGGGGTCACGATGGGGGTGAAAGGGGGGGCGAGGGGCAGAGTGGGGCCGAAGGTAAGGCTCGGGTGGGGGGTTTAGGGCTGAGGATGGTGCGGGAACGGTTGCCGGCCTTGTGCGGGGAGGATGGGGGGAAGCGGGGAACAAGAGGGAGGGGGGCAATGTGACAGTTGCGGTTTCCGGCCTCGTCATAACCAGGCCTCGTGTCGGGATCTCGTGTCGGGATGTCGTGTCGGGATCTCGTGGGGGTCTCTCGTATCTTTGTTGCCGCATCTCCGTTGTTGCCGCATCTCAGTAAGCACGCTTCTACCCCTCAATTGCCTTCAGGGCGACGGCCACGCGGGTTACCCCGGCTGGGCGCCATTCGATGCGATCCACGTGGGCGCCGCCGCGCCTGCCGTACCGCCCGCCCTCGTGGAGCAGTTGGCGCCGGGCGGGCGCTTAGTCATCCCCGTGGGGCCCGAGGGAGGCCCGCAGGTAAGACAAAGGGGCCATAGCGCTGGGCTGCGGAAGGGGGTGTTGTATCCCGAGTGGTGTGGACTCACGGCACGAGGCAGGCAGACACGGTCATCAAGCACCCATACGTGAACCACATGCGATAGGCGTGCGTGTGTTGCTCTGGTGGTGGAGGACAAGGGCACGGCACGAACCATCCCTCAGGTCAAAATACACACACGCTCCCCCCCTCTTCCCCCCTGGCGCAGGCGTACAGACGCTCTCCCGCTTCTCAGCTTCAAACACCCCCTCTTCCCCCCCTATCCGTCAGGCGCTGGTGGTGGTGGACAAGGACGCGGCGGGGCGTGTGGCCAGCCGCCGGGAGATGGGCGTCATGTGGGTCGGGGGTCCGGGTGGGGAGGGGTGGGGCGGGGTGGTGGTGGGTTGGTGGTGGTGGGGAGGGGGTGTATGTGCTGAGCAAGGGGGGAAAAGGGGTAAAGGGGGCAGGGGGGGGGGGGAAGAGTGGCGTCATGTGGGGCGGGGGGGGGGGAAGGGGGACAGGGAGGGAAGGCGAGGGGCCCGTGAGGAAGCGGTATGGACGGAGGGCGGGTCGCCATTCCCAGCACCGCTCCCGGCGTTGGTGGGGTCCCTGCGACAGGGGCCGGAGGGCGGGACCGGGGGCTAGGCCTTGCTAGCGACGCGGGTGCCCGCCGGGAACGGATCGGGAGGGGGGAAAGGACTGGCCACGCCTTCTCACCACCTGGGGCTTGCGCTCACACCCGCACTCCCTCTAACTCCCACCCTCGTTCCCTCTCCATCCCCGCTCCATCCCCACCCCTCCCGACAGGTACGTGCCGCTGACATCGGAGCGGGCCCAGCGGGGCCGGGCCGGGCCCGGGCCCGTGTGGCGGGGCCCGCAGGGGCCCGCGCCGCCGGCAGAGGACGAGGCCTAGCCGGGAGCGGCGTGGCAGGAGGCGGGGAGGGGCCCAAGGGGACTTCGGGACGCGGACGAGACCTAGCGGTGATTGGGCCTGGACGGGGCCTGTGCTGGACCTGAAGAGGGCCTGCGGAAGCGGACGCTGGCCGCGGCGACGAGGCGTAGCAGGGAGCGGCCTGGCAGGCGGTCGGGAGGCTGCAAAAGGCACGCCTGAGGCGTGGAGATGCGTCGGCTCCTCCCAGGAGGCTGGGGAGGGGCCCAAGGCGTGGGCCCCAGGGGGCCTAGCGTGGGCCCATGGGGCCTTGAGGAGCAGCAGCAGTCTGGCGGCGCCCCTGGCCCTGGCCCAGTGGGCGATGGGTGCCTGGAGTGTTCCTGCGAGAGCAAGGGCCGCGCGAGGTCCGCGTCCGAGGTCATGAGTAAATGGAGGAGAGGTGGAGGATGACCTCACCAACTCGGGCCCGGGCCCACGCGAGCCCGGGCTGGGCCTGGGCCCACTTTCCAGCTATGAGCGGGCGCCTTGGGCCGGTAGTTGAAAGGCTCACAGACGGTGCACGTGAGTACGGCATCCAGGGGGGAGGGGGGGCAGCTCAGGGCCGACGCGTGTGCCTGCTTGCTTGAAGGCTTGACGCCCTCTGTGTTGCAGCCCTAGATGGTGGATGCCCCATACCAGTACTGCTGTGACGTTTGAAGGCTGAGCCCCCGCCGCCAGGCTCTCCGTGTCGGCGGTGTGGGCTGTGGGGACAGGCGAGGGGACCGGATGTGTGGAATGGGCCTAGTCCGTGGTCGAGTGAGCCAAGGTGTGGGGAGGATCCTCCAGAGGCCTGCGGTGGAAGAGTTGGATGTGCAGTCGCCTTTCTGCTGCTTCGTCGAGCCTGGCACCGCTCCCAACATAGGTGCAGCGGTGCAGCGATAGCAGTAATGGCGGCACCACCCCTACCCTCGTGCGTCCTCGTGCATGCACAGCAGCATTTCAAGTTGTTTTTCACCCCGCCCTGCCCTTGGCCCCATACTAGGGCAGCGGCCTGGGTACGTACTTCATATGCCATCCCCCTGGACACAGTACAATGTTGATGCACTTTGCTGGCCTTCCTTGTCGCGTAACTCGTCTCCCGTGTCGCCTTTCCCCCTGGACACAGGGACCCGGCCCAAGCTTTCCAGGCTGGGTATGGGTGGCAGGGCGGGGCCACCACTGGCCTTTCCACGGGCTTACGTGCTAATACTGCCCATTTGGCGGTAGTGCCGGTCCACTCGCTGCGAACGGCCGTGCGGAACGAGGAGTCATAGGTGTCCGTCCAGGTCCGTCACGGATGGCGCGGATGCCTCCGGGCCGACAGTCAGCAGTCAGTTACGGCCTGTGACAACTGTGGGCGACCACGGTGACAACGCGATAGTCTTCGGCCATGCGGAAGAGACATAGGGAGACTTAAAGCCAAAACGCGCGCGAGCGGCGGTTGCGTCGTCCGACGAGCGACGCCATATCGTGCTCATTGTTGTTGGCTTGTTACAGTTAAACCGCAAATGCCATAGCCGTGGGGGCTGGAACAGCCGTGAGGGCTTTCGGGGCACAGTCGGCGACTTCCGATGTTAGGCAGCTCGTTCAACCCAAGAGAGTGGTAACAGACGCGCATACTCAGTTGCTTTCTACAAGGATGAGCTTACAAGTAGATGGTAAGACCGGGCGGCTGCCGGAGCGGAGACCTTGAGAAACCGGCTGGCTCTTCCTAGCCCTGGACGGCCAGTGCTCTGCGTGTAGGTGTTGTCGCACTGATATCTGTTCGCGGGGGCCAACGTATCAACCGACGTCCGTCGCTCGTCAAGTGTGCGGGCACGAGTCGGCAGACCGTCTGTCGCCTACGCAAAACGTGTAACAGACGCGCGCACCTTCAAGGTATCTTTAGGCGAACGCTTGGGCGGGTATCGTCCGCCCAGGATGCGAGGATTGAATACCGTCGTGCGCTCGGAGGCCGAACCACGGTGCATCGCGGGTGCGGGTGCGGGTGCGGGTGCATTGTGCCTGTGTCTCCGCCTGGGATACGCATACTCACACCTCGCTGCACACAACAGCTCAGTCGTGCTGTGCTCCACACTAAAGCGCTGCTGCCCGCGAAGCCGGTGAACATCAGTATAGTCAGCAGCGACGCACAGCGACGCACAGATGACGCCTGCAACCCCAGCTTCACTGCTACTCTTGCTGGGCCTGGTTGCGTGCGCAGGTAAGCAAAGACGATGAGTGTTCGGGGGCCTGGGTCCGGGCTTGCAGTTGTGTTATGTTCGGGTGCGAGGGCACGCACCAGGCAACACGGGCGCAATAGCCACACTCATCTGAAGGCAGAAGCAGGCGGTCGTTGTCGCGCGGCGAGTCGCCTCGCTCGGCGACATTCGTCACCGCGGGCTGTCGCACTACCTGCCTGAAAACGCGTTGTCTCTGAAGCTCTTTCACATGTGCATCATCCTCAGGCCTCGCCGACGCACGGGCCAACTGGCTGACTGTGGGTGGCGGCCTGGGCACGGGCGGGCCCCTGCTCCGAGGGCACACGGTCACGAGCCCCCCCCGGCTCTTTCCTGGAGCTCCTGGCCTCGCGCCCCGACACCCAGCTTTTGTATCAGCTGGTCAGCTCGATCGCGGAGATCAAGGCGATAGCGGCAGACCCGTTGACCGTTGCCACCTTTCTTGCCCCGACCGATGAGGTGAGGATGCAGAAATGTGGAGCGGGGTTGTCCACTCTAGTCCGCTTCCCTGGCGCACGGAGCGTGCCATTCGCGGGTGCATGGGATATGCGTGTAGTCACCGTAAAGCACAGCTGGGCGAGGCTGCTGGTTGGGCTGCTGCACAAAGTGGCCCGAGCCATCTAGCCCTCCTCAGCTGACAGGCGCTAACAGCCCATCCGCTTCCCTGATGCCCCCAACTGCGCCCCCCCACAGGCGTTCAGGACCTTCCTTGCCGCTGCGGGGATGGGCGAGGACGAGCTGGCTGGGATGCGGCCCGCGGTGAGGACGGGAGGTGGTGAAGAACGAAACACTCAGTTGACCGGTACGGCATGAACTGAGTTCGTGTCGCCCCGGCCGCCCGGGTCACAGCCGGTCACGCACGGTGATGGGCACAGTGCGGCTCCTCGCTCGCTTCTTGTGCTCCCTATAACCCGCTGCACGTGCCGCGCAGGACCGCGAGGCCTTGCTCAAGTACCACGTCGTGCCGTTCATGGCTCTGAAGGCCTCGGACCTGGAAGAGGGCGCCGACTACCGCGTCCCCACGAGCCTGCCGTACCATTCCATCGCGCTCACCAGGTGAGGAGGCCCGGCAAATGAAAGAAGACGCCTTACTTGGCTTTGGCTAGGGGAGGTGGGGAACCAGAATGATCCACCACTTTCTCGCCAAAAACCTCGCTCCTGTTCCCTGGCCTGTTCAGGGCCGGCTCGGCGGTCTCCGCCAAGGGCGTGATGTCGTCAGCAAATGTGGTGGCAAGAGACATCCTGGCGGGCAAGGTGCGTGTGCGCGGGGGGGGGGGCAAGCCGGGGCTAGCGGCAGCGTCACGTGGCGGGGGGGGGGCACGCACCAAGTAAGGGCACCCGTGTCCAATACACCCACGCCAACTCCCCCCGCCCCGCCCCTCAGGCCGTAATCCAACTCATTGATGACGTCCTGCTCGCACAAGAGGTCACACCCAACACGGGAGCAGCATCGGGGGACCCAAACGTGTCGGACCCCGTGGCGACAAGCGTATGAGGACCGGCCACGGGGCTGACCGGAGCGGTCATAAGACTGCTTGTACCGTGTACATCAAAACCCAATCCCTCGTGCCGGCTCGCCTTGGCGGACAAGAGCGTGCGTGCTCTTCTCCCGTAGGCAGTTGGGCACAACATAAACTCAATTGATGGATGGCAAGTATTGGCACATACCCGGGTTTGTGTTAAGGCGCGTTGCAGGGGCAGGTGCTCAGGGGGTCATGGGATTGTACGAGCTGGGTGGACTGTGGCCTGGATAGGCTTGTACGGTCCGCGGGGGCCCAACGATGGTGGCACAATGCCACACGCAACCACCATCTCGGTTTGGTTTGCTTGTGAAGTCACGTTCGCAGTACTTGGGGTCCGCGTTCGAGTTCTTCCGGCTCGTGCTTAAGGTCCCTCCAGAGTGCTTGGCACTGACTCTTGCCCTCGTGAACTGCTGTGTGGGCGTGCATAGGATTGGGAGGCCCCGCGTGGGCTGTTGAATGGGGTCACATGCCCTTTGGTTGGATATACCGTGCTGTACCGGTGGCACCGGCGGGACCTGGCGCTATATCACAGGTCCCATGCTTCTGTCGTGTCTCAATGTCCCAAGGTCATCATGCATTGGGCCGTACAAGTTAGACCTCACATTCCAATCATGTTTCGCTAATGGGGCTGAGTCATGCTCACCTGGGTGTGGGGGGGGTGGAAGACATTAACGTAGGGGGCTGTGGCGGCGCGCTGTTCGCTGCACCCGCCACCCATCACTTTTACGTGGTTGCTTCGTGCGGCCTGCTGGAGGCGGGGCTCCTTGCTATAACTGAAGAAGCGCAAAGTGAGGGAGTGATGGCAGTCATTGGCGGTAGGCACTCCTTGGGATTGCATTCTGACAGACAACTGAGCCCAGCATAGACTTGCTTGGGCATGCATACGGTACGGTACCGCCTTTGCGCGCAGCGGCCACCATGATTGTGGCTCCACTAAGCAAGGCATGCACAGGCGGTGAGGGATATCTTGTTCGTCTTGGGCTCTGCGTGGGGCCGTGGGAGCGAGGATTGCCTCAGGAATTCACTTTCGTGCATTAATGTCTAGGGTCAAAAGAAGCGCTGACGGGCGAAATGCAAGTATGGCTTATTGAAAGGACAAATCTCCGTCAACGTGTAAGGGCTGCGGTGTCAGCCCCAGGTCCACATTGCTGGGTTCACAGCAGCCATGCGAGGGCAGACGCCGAACCGGGCGGGTCAATGGGCGTCGCTTCTGTGCAGGACGCCAGCAGGTGACGGAGCTCGATAGGCCACTGCCAGCAACGGTGGATCGAGACGCAGCTCGAGAGGTGCCAGGCCATGTCGTTCTGCGGTATTTAATGCTCCCCAGCCACAGACCGGACACACCGGTACACAGGTAGGTGCAGGTGTCGAGGTTGGGGCAGGCGGCCAGATTGGGGCAGGGCGCAGGGGCACTGGGGCAGGCTACCGCAGCAGCAGGAGAGTCAGGACGCAGAGGAACGCCCCGCAGTTCTGTGTGCTGTTTGCAGGCTGTGCGTGCGCCTTTATCAGCTGATCCGGGCCCCAGGAGGGTTCGAGGCCAAGGCGTGGAAAGGAGAAAGTGGCAGGGCCCAGCCAGGCAGAGGACCCATGACACCTGGCGTGGGCATCCACTCAAGGTGCACGACCACACGCACAGTCGCTTTAACGCACCAACCCGCACGGCCGCACCAACGCAGCCTCTCACTGACTAGCTTACATTTACCGTCAAACGCGTTACAGCGCTTCCGTGGCGCGCTGTGCGTGGCCCTTAGTGGCAACATGGCCTTTAAGGGGGAGCACGGCATGCATGCATGCTGGCCATGCGACGTCTCCACCGCCGCAACGCTGCGCTGCTGATTGGTTCAGCCCAGGTTCGGTGGGTGCCCCAGGCCTCAGGAGTGTTGGGGTGCGCCGGTTACGTGGCTGTAGGGTTGCAGGGTTGCGCCTCAGGGTTGCGCCTGAGGGCCATTGTGGGGCTTTGAGGGCGCACGGGCACGGTCAGGCACGGTCATCAGGCGAGTCGACGGCCTTGCGCTTCCAGGGCTGAGCAAAGCAATGTAAGGGCCCCTCTTCTCTTTTGGCTGCCAGGACTTGCGCACGTCGCGCAGCGTGCGTGGTGGGCACTTGAGATGCATGCCTGTGTTAGCGAGCCAACGCTGGCCCTGGACGGCCAGTGTCAAACGTGTAGAGCATGTCTCCAACGTACAGGAATAGAGGGGTAAACATGTTCGCAGTGTGTCGGTCGGGCTGCTCGAGTGGATGGGCACAACCTTGACAGACCCGCCGGTGCTCTGCTGGAAACGCTTTCAATGATCAAGGACCCATGCTCAGCGTCTCGATACATAAGGCAGAGCCGGTATCGTCCAGAATTGGGCCGCATGCGCGGATTGACAAACAAGCAATGCGCTTGCGCCAGGCCTTCCAGGCCGCTGTGTCCCATCCCGTCTCCATACACAAGCACATTTTTGCACCCACAAGCCATAGGTTATACGGACGACGCTGCACGCGACAGACAAGCGCTCGCCAGAAAGTAGGACAGACTGTCAGCGGCCACTGGCGGCAACGCGCAAATGGCAAACTCAGGTTCTCTGCTAGTCTTGCTGGGTCTGGCTGCATACGTAGGTAAGCAACAACGAGGGTTCGGGGTTCGGGGTTCGATCGGGGTTGTGTTATGGTGTATAGCAACACAGCAAGCCACGGTCACTGCGGCCACGACGTTCATGCTACTGTCAAGACAACTCGCAACGGGCCTTCGGCCGTAGACGGTCGCCGCGCCGTTTGTCACCTCGGCGCGACCCTACCTGTGCCGATGTCTGCTGCTTGGAGTCCAGCTGCCTATGAGTTAAGACAAGATAACACACATACTTGCATCCTCAGGCCTCGCCGACGCACGGGCCAACTGGCTGACTGTGGGTGGCGGCCTGGGCACGGGCGGGCCCCGACTCCGAGGGCACACGGTCGCGAGCCCCCCCGGCTCTATCCTGGAGCTCCTGGCCTCGCGCCCCGACACCCAGCTTTTGTATCAGCTGATTGACTCGGTCGCGGAGATCAAAGCGGTAGCGGCGGACCCGTCAACCGCTGCCACGTTCTTTGCCCCGACCGATGCGGTGAGACGGGGTGGGGGAAAATAGCAGGGGTCAGGGGTACTCAGCCAGTGAAGGCCAGTGCCCGCGGGTGCCTCCGAAGTCGTCACCAAATGCAGCAAGAATGCCGCTGCCGTACTGCAAGGGCAGTCTCTGGGTTGATCGGCCGGCTCCGCACCCGCCGGGTGCGGTACACCCTGCCGATATCGCCGTTCCGCAAGGACGCCGTTGCACGACAACAAGGTGTTAGGTGTATCCCCGTTTTTTGCCCCCACGGCTTCCCCCTCAAGGCAATCAACAGTGCCCTTGCAGACCTGGGTCTGAGCGTGGACGTCCTCATACAGGGGGACCCGCAGCTCCTGGCCACGATTCTAAGTGCGTGGGAAGGTGGCGCACACCGGGTCCGTCCTGTGCTGTGGGTCCGTGCTGTGTGAGGGGCTGCTCGTATGAGCCAGGGACAGGGTTACTGTAAGGCCTCTGACACGTCCACTACCGACCTGCAGGTTACCACACAGTCCCCGGCGCTGCTTACGCTACCACCGACCTTCCCAGGGGCCTCACCGTTGCCCCCACCGTGTACAGCTCAGCCGAGATCTCCTTGTACAAGTGAGTGATCGTTTGAGGAAGGAAGGCGGCTCTCTTGGGCAAGGGCCAGAGGTACACGCAGTCAGCCCCTGAGCTGCCGTGGCTGAAAGCTTGAGCGCTGGGCCCTATTTAGAGGGGTGAGCGGCCTGGTTGTCTCTCAGTGCGTGTCTCGTTAGGCCCCCCTGAACCCCCGGCTAAACCCCTGACATCTTGACCCTGCTGCCGCCAGGAACGCTGCCGGGGTGCACATTCGCGGTGTGGAGTCCGAGGCTGATGTGACTCTGCCGAACCTGGCGGCAGGGAAGGTGCGTTGCTCAGGAGGGCTGGAGAGGGCCGGAGCTGGTGCCTCAACCTTGGAAGGACTCACCAACCAGTATGTGCCCCCCGTTCCCGCCCTCCCGCAACCCTGCTCCCACGCAGTCGCTGGTACACCTGATCGACTATGTACTGCTGCCGTACGCCATCGACGTGCCGTACACGTCAGGCCCGGCCCCTCTGCTCGACACGCCGGAGGGCGCCCTGGCTGCGCGCTCCGACTGCACCATTGCGCTCGGCCTCATCCGGAGCACGCCCCTGTCTGACCCCAGGCCCTCAGACCCCGGCTACGTCGCCACCTACCTGATCCCCACCGACACGGTGAGCGGCCGTGGGAGTGAATTCTTGATCGGTGGTCGGGAAGAGGGAGGGGGCCAAAGGCTGCAGGACGAGACATTGTGACTACCGGCTTGAGGTCAAGGGACCACAGCCGCCCGAGGCTCTTTCCCGCACTTCCGCTCCATTTCCGCTTTGCACACGCTCCAATGCCGTCCACAATCCACGCGCACCTCCACGCACAGGCGTTCCGGACCTTTCTTGCCGCTGCGGGGATGAGCGAGGAGGAGCTGGAGGGAATGCGAGCTGCGGTGAGAGCCCTGCGCTGTCGGACTCTGTCGTTCTTGTGGGCCACAGCGCCGTACGTACGTACACTGTGTTGTTGTGCGACAGTACGGAACTGGGCGTGCCTGATGTGAATCCCGCTGCACGTGCAACGCAGGACCGGGAGGCTCTGCTCGCGTACCATGTCGTGCCGTTCATGGCCCTCAAGACAGCGGATTTGGAAGAGGGGGCGGACTACCGCGTCCCCACGAGCCTGCTGTTCCAGTCCCTCACGCTCACCAGGTGAGAGGGCGCGCAGGTCTACAGGAAAATGAGATTTACGTCGTGCTCAAGAGCAAGGCCTCTGTAGCGGCGCTGCGCGGGGGCACATACGGGTTGAGAGTGTTAGTGGACACGCGGGGGCACAACAAGGGTGTCATGCCATGCCTGGTGACACGGTCTCCACAACCAGGCTTTGACTCGTTCAACTTCGCTCTACGCTTTGTCCTTCTCATTCAGGGCCGGCTCGGCGGTCTCCGCCAAGGGCGTGATGTCGTCAGCGAATGTGGTGGCGGGAGACATCCTGGCGGGCAAGGTGCGTGTGCGCGGGGGGGGGGGGCAAGCCGGGGCGAGCGGCAGCGTCACGTGGCAGGGGTACCACGGGGCACCACCGTACTGTACCAGGGGTACCGGATGCACCGAACGCCTGGAACGTGGACTTGGGCCGTTTCACCGTCCTCCTCGACCATCAACTGACTCTCCCGTGCTGCCCGTGTCCAAAACACACACGCCTTCCCCCCTTGCCTTCCCCCCCGCCCCCCTCAGGCCGTCATCCATATCATCGATGGCGTGCTGCTCGCAAGCGAGGCTGTGTTCAACACGGAAGCAGCAGTCGGTGTTGCACACGCTGCCGCCGTGTCGGGCTCTGTGGCCGCGACCGCATGAGGCCTGTGTGTGGCCCCACAGGGCTGCTTGGAACAGTATCAAAGCTGGCTGTATCGTGTATACCAAAGCCCAATCCCTGGTGCTGCGCCACCGCCTGAGGAGGCAGGCCATGCTCCTCCTCGCTGGGCGGTCGGACGGTTTGCACATACACCGAACTCAATTGTGGGCAAGCCAGGACGTCAGAGCTAGTCATGTTAAGCTGAAAGCTGAGGTCATGAGTGACTGGTGGCCGGAGGGGCACTGGGATCTTTGGCGTGAGATCTTCTGGATGGGCCAGTGGGGAGGAACGAAGGGACTAACAAGGGGTTTCCACGCCACACGTGCACCATCCCAAGTCGGTTCATCTGCACTGCAGCACTTGCGCTGAGCAACTCGTGGCTGCGGGCTTGAACTTTGGGCCCCTTGCAGATAAATGCTTGGCTCTCGCGTTTGCACTGCACTGCAGCACTGCTGGGCCGGGCTTGTGTCTTCTTTGGATGCATGGATGATGTGTATCCTTGCTGTTGGATGGATGACGTGTATCGGTGCTCTTCCCTGTATGTTGTTGATTTGACTCCTCGCCTTCCTTCGACGTGTTTCCACGTGAGTTTGTTGTGCTGGGCTGCGACATGGGGATGGGGTCCTTACTAGGCGGCATACAAAGGGGACCTGGCATCATGCTGCCAGGTCGCATGCTATTTGTCATCTCATGACGCCCCAGTGTTGCCTCGTGGCACTTCATTAATAGACAGCCGCGGTTGTGAAACCTTCATGCGCCCTCTCTCTGGTTGTCCGTGTGGACCCCTGGGATCGTTGTGGTCATACTGAGCTCGGCAGTGCAATGCAGATTACTCACCCGTGCATCCGTTGAACGTCGAACTTTATCGTATCCGGGGGCCTGGAGGCGGGGGTTGCAAGCCAATGTGGGGGAGTGAATGGAGAGGCTTGAAGCGCGGGATGGAGTGGCTGTAGTCATTCGGAGCGGGGCGGCGTTTGCTCGGAGGGGCCGTGCAGTGTAGGAGCGGGGGGCGGGGGGGCATGCAGAGGCTCGAACTGCAGGGTGGGGGTGCTTGCGTTCATTGGGGGAGGCGGCGGCCCTGCGCGTTAGTTGCGGGGCTGCCAGGGAAGCGGTGCCAGAGAAGCGTGGGGAGGAGTCCATGTCTGGGCTGATGGGTAGGATTGCATGTGCTACACGTGTATAGCGTGTTTCAAATTACCATTGCTGGGGCGCAGGATTGGCGGGCGGTCCGTCGACTCATGGGGGCCAAGCGTTTTGGTGAAGGGGGGGAAAGCGAAAACGAGACTTGTGAAGAACATGGGTGAACCGATGGGTGTGGCTGCAATGGCGTAACGTGGAGCTATGGAGGGCTGCCTCGGCGTGCTTAAGGCAAAGGACACGCACGGTTGATCGAGATTTGCACGAGGGCGCGCTCGTCTCTAGGCCCCCCGGCTAGCTGAACATCGCATTGACCCCCGTCAGCTTCGGGCCGTGGCAGGGAGAGGGGGTGGGGAGGGTTGCATGCTGGAACGCATGTAACATGGCGGAGCTGTGCTGCCTGTCCGGGCTCCAATGCCCCCCTTCCGCCAACCCCGCCCCCTTGAGACCATTGCAGATTGCCTCGCTGGCCTGGGCAATGTCTTGACGGCAAACTGGTGGTAGGAGGGCATGCATCGTGACTTGCAGCTGCGGCGTGTACCTGCATCTATGAACGTTCATGTCATGTCTGATCCCAGGGTGATCTTCAGAGCTACCGCCGCGGTTCCAGCATCGCTTGGGCCCCTCTCAAGATGGCACGTGGAGGAGAATGGCATGGGTGCCAGATGTGCTCGCGGTGGAGGGGTGCACGACCGGCTCGATCTGGACAAAGGGTGGCCGTCCCCTCACAACGCCTCATATATCTGTTATCCACCCGACAGATATGGATCGACTAGCAGTTGCAGGAGCACACGAATCGGCCTTGCAGCACAGCACAGTTACGGAAGAAGTCTGGGGCTGAGCGGAAGCCACCTGGGCCCAACTGGGCCTGGACTGGGCCTGGGCGTGGCAGCTCTGTGTCCAGTCATCCGCCGTGGGCCATGGCAAGCAGGTCAGGGGCCGGCTGCGCCTGCGGCTGGCCCCGAGATAAAGGAAAGGTTCAGGGGCGCGGTGAACAGAGGCGGCGTATCGTAATGAGAGGTCACCGAGCTGAGCCGGGACCCAGGAGGCTGTAGAGGCGTGGAGGCCACGCAGTCCACACATGGGTCAGCCAGAGACCACGTGGCCAGGGTGGAGCGCTAGCCGCTGGGGCGCAAACGGGGTCGATGGATAAGACCAACGCTACCCGGGGACCAGATCTAACTCATCCAAGGAGGCGCTTTGAGGCTGTCGACAGCCGGGTCCTAGGCAAGGGCCAGGGCAGACTTGGAGGCAACAGGCAGCGGCGCGGCGACATCCCCTCTCCCTCAAGGCATTCCACGGGACCCGCCGTATTAGCGCCACGACCAGGCCATCACATGCATCGCTGCGTCGCAGAGAGTCGTATGGGACAGGACGCCTGATCTGGGCGGGGGCAGCAGCTATCAGGCACGGGCAGGGAAAGGCACTTGCGAGGGCCAGGTTGCTGGGAGGCCCAGGCAGGGAGGGGGTAGGAGACCGGCATGACCGTGGCACAGGCCCCGCCCACGACTTGGCTGCAACATTCCAGTATGTAGCATATGCTTTCTCAGCTATCAGTGACTTCACTTCGGGCCCGTCTCCCGGCGTCTCCAGGCCCCGCGCGCGGTTGGCGAGAACGTTGGTGGCTCTTTACTATGCACGCACTTTAGGCGGGCTCCGCGAGGCACTGGATGTGCAGTTGCATATCAATAGGAGGACGAACACTTCATCACTAGTTCGCAGGCTGGCGTGCGGAGCTGTCCTGACACAGGTGCTGAGCACCATCTCCAGCCGCGAGCTGGCTCACCTGTCAAGCAATCGCTTATCAATCGTGGTAAGTGGCGACGTCCATGTATGTGCGGCGGTACCGCCTGATGCCCCAACACGAAGTGAGTGAGGGGGACCTCTCCCATGCAGAGAAAGTTCATGCACATTCTACTTAACCCTCGCGCAGACAGTATTCATTGGCCACTTCATTGCTTCGAGTTTGGGCCAGCGCCAACGCTCCAGCGACGTAGAGTTACCGGGGCCACAGAGTGACCAGACATGGCGCGAACGCGCCTGGCGCTGCCAGCGCTGGCCCTTTTAGGCTTAGTGGCATATGCGGGTGAGCACGGCGCTGCAGACGATTTTAGGTGGAGCACATTGGAGGACGTCGCTCGGCGTTGTCGTCGACGAGTTCCGTCTGCCTGGAAACACCTAGGCCCAAGCTTGCCATGCGGTGGATCATAGCTCATGCGACTGATCGCGAGCGATTGCGGCACCGTGGGGTGCTCCCACTCCAGCGAGGCACATGCCTCGAGCTGCATCAACGCGGCAGGACCTCGTAAACTTGGGCCCAGCACTTTCTGACGGCCCCTTCTGCACTTGCCCCACCAACAGGCCTCGCTGAGGCGCGCACCAACTGGGTATCGAGCGGCAAGGGCGACTTCCTCGCCCAGTACTCCAAAATCCCCCGTAACCCGCCCCCGCGGCACCGCGCCCCCCCGCCCCGTGGAGTCAAGCCCGCCGGCTCTATCCTGGAGCTCCTGGCCTCGCGCCCTGACACCAAGCTTCTGTACCAGCTGGTTAGCTCTATCGATGCGATTAAGGCGATCGCGGCGGACCCGTCGACGGTCGCCACGTTCTTTGCCCCCACGGATGCGGTGAGGCCCGGGCTGAGACATGCACCTAGGGCCGAGTCTCCAGAACCAGCAGCAAGACCAATCAAAATGCCACCCTCAACTATTGCAATGTGTATACCCGTAGGCCATCACCCGCACTCTGAAGGACGTGGGCCTCTCTGTGGAGATGCTCGCCATGGCTGACCCTGACAACGTTGCTGCCATCCTCGGTGGGACGGGGGTTGGAAGGATTCTGAGGACCGAACGCGAGGGGTGATGCTTACTGTGTGCAAAGGAAGAGGGCTGGCTTTGCAACTGGTCCGGAGCTGTCCGGACCTCGAGGTGTGCGAGGTCCAGCCAGGTCCGGTTGGTAACCGAAGCGTCATAACCTCACTCTTGCGTGCCTCCTCTGTGCCCCCATCCTGCACACGTGCCCCCCCGTGTTGCCACGTTCTCCTTTGTTCAACACACACTCACACACTGTTCCCTGTCGAAACCAACATCCAGGCTACCACGCCATTCCCGGCGTTGCCTACACCAGCACGGAGCTGCCCCCGGGCGTTACCGTCGTGCCCACCCTGTACGGCATGGCCAACCTCACCATCGACAAGTGAGGCGGGGCCGGCCTGTACGGCAGTACGGCACGTGTGCACATTGGAGAGCACGCGCTTCTGCGGGCTGGGGGTTGTTGCCCGGAGGGTGGCCGACTGAGTCGTCGCCTGACCCTGTGGCACTGGTACGTACTGACCTGTCCCCTGCCCGACCCACATCAGGAACCCTGCCCGGGTGCACATCCGCGGTGTCGAGTCCGAGGCGGACGTGACGGTGGTCGACCTGGTCGCCGGGAAGGTAGGCACGCGGGGCGGCAGACTCACGTGTATGGTCCGAACCCCTCCGTAACCATGCCTTGGGGATTGTCGGGTAGGGCCAGCCGCATGGGCTCTGCTCGCCTTGCCTCCCGCCCCCGTGCGTGCTCTCCCGCAACTCGTGGTCCTCCTCATGCACCTAATCAGCTTCGTCGCCCTCCTGCCCCCACCCTGGAAACACACACGCACGCACGCCTTGCCCCTCCCGCCTTCTTCCCCCCGTCCCCCCGGCCCCCTCAGTCCGTCGTCCACCTGATCAACTGCATCCTGCTGCCCTTCCCCCTGATGCCCGTGTCCAAAACACACACGCCTTTCCCCCCACCTTTCCTCCCGGCCCCCTCAGTCCGTGGTGCACCTGATCAACTACATCCTGCTGCCCTTCCCCCTGGGCGGCCCGATTGTGGACTCGCCCTCGCCCTCGCCGTACGGCGGCGAGTCCCCCAGCCCCCCCGTGTACGGCTCGCCCTCGCCCTCCATGGGCCCCGCCAGCCCCCTGGAGGCCCTGGCTGCTCGTCCCGACTGCCGTATCACGTACAACATCATGAAGCGTATCCCCATGATTGCGGAGGGAGCCTCCAACCCCAACCTCGTCTCCACCTTCTTTGCCCCCAACGATGTGGTGAGGGGGCTGGGCCTCGTGGGACCTGGGCCTGGGCCTGATGGGGCATCGGGTTGCCGTATAGCTAGCTGAATGGGGTAGATGGGGTGAGACGGGATGCTGCTTCCGGGGGCCTTACTTTCAAACTCCGGCCACATGCCTGGAGCACGCACTGGTTGCGGTCTTAGCCAGCCTGTCTGCCCATATCGTAATCCGAGATGTCCTGTACCGGTACGACACACACAGGGTTTCATGAAGGCCCTGATGGACAACGGCCTCACCCTGGACGCCCTGGCCCAGTCGGACGAGGAGGTACGGCACTGTCGTACGGGATGGGACGGTGATTTTACTGCCGGTCCTTTCGCACAGCCCAGCCGCTGGCGCCCGGTCGCCCGGTCCTCTATCAATCCCTTCTCTGCTTGTGCAGACCATTGCGCGTATCTTCGGATACCACACGATTCTGGGCGCGGCCGTCAAGTCCACGGACCTGCAGGAGGGGACCATCGAGGTCGGCACCGCCCTGCCCGGATTCAAGATCAACGTCACCAAGTGAGCCAGCAGACGTTATTGGGTTGGTTGGTTGGTTGGTTGGCTGGTTGGCTGTTTGGATGGTTGGTTGGTTGGTTGGCTGGTTAGCTCGTTGGCTGGTTGGCTGGTTGGTTGGTTGGTTGAGCGATGTCGGGAGCTGAGAAAGTAGGAGCATACCGTAGGATAGAATGGGCGGCTCTGCGAAGGTTGACAGTCTTTGGTGTGCGTCGTCCCGTTGCACTCATCCATATCCTGCTCCGCTCGCCTCATACCTCCCCTCCAGGACCGGCTCTGCGGTTTCGGTCCAGGGTTTGCTGTCTTCGGCCAACGTGGTGGTTGCTGACGTCATGGGCGGCAAGGTGCGAAGCATAGTGGTGGGGATGTGCGGCAAGGGCACTCGGGTCGGCTTGCCCGTGCTCTGCTCTGCCGAGCTCAAGCCTTGTTGGTCACCGCACGTCAGGGCCAGGGGATCTTGCTCAAAGCTGCTGTCCCCGCACGGTTGCCATCGGCCGGTGACCAGCTCCCTCCCTCGCGACCCTCCTGCCACGCCGTGTCCACAACACACCCGCCCTTTCCCCGCTGTTCCCCCCACCTTTCCCCCCCGCTCCCCCAGTCGGTCATCCACATCATCGACTACGTCCTGCTCCCCTTCCCGCTGGTGCCGCCGCCCTCGCCCCCGCCTGCGGCCCCCGGCACCATCAACTCCCCCCTGGACGCCCTGGCCGCCCGCCCCGACTGCACCCTCGCCTACCGCGTCATCCGGGACACCCCCCGCCTGGCGGCCGGCGCCTCTGACCCCACCATCACGACCACCTTCTTCACCCCCAACGACGACGTGAGTGGCCGGCGCAACCGGTGCTGGTAGTCCTGGATGGGACAGCGGTTATTCGGACAGCGGCTGGCAGGGATTGGATGGCCGGAGACAGCCGTTGGCCGGACAGCGGTCTGCCGGATAGCGGTTGGCTGGGCAGTGGTTGGCTGGGATTGGATGGCCGGACAGCGGTTTGCCGGACAGCATTCAGCTGGGCCGTGGTTGGCCGGACGGTTGGCGGTTGGCCCTGCGTGACCATGACAGCCAAGGGTCGTGGCTGTCTATGTCCACCGCCCATAACCCTGACCCCAAACCCCCTTCCTCCCTTAGGCCTTCCGTGCGATCATGGCCGTCCTCGGCATCGCGGAGGACCAGCTGGGCATGGTCGACCAAGACGTGAGTAACATGGGCTTACTCACACGTGACTGAAAGACGTGATTAGAAGGGAATGAGCGGCTCTTGGGATCACGTAAAGATCAGCTGGGCTTGGTGAAGGACCTAAGTCCGGCTGTGTGTTATACGTGGCTGTGAGTTTGTGGAGGAGCGTGGGTCTGCGAGCCGGCTACGCGTAACCCGATAGCCCAACCGCACGTAGCTTTTGCCTGCCAAAGCATTGTTGCAGACGTCGACAGCCCACCCATGCTTTGTTCCCCATCCCAAACCTCTTCGCCTCCACAGACTCTGGCGGCTATCTTTGCCTACCACACAATCCTGGGCGTTGCCGTCAAGTCGACGGACCTGCCTGAGGGCACCATCGAGACGGCCACCGGCCTGGCAGGATACAACCTCACCATCACCAAGTGAGCCACCGGACGGCACGGGGTGGGAATGAGGGGTGGGATGACGTGGCGCGAACATGTGGGGCGAAGGCGCGGGTCCGCGGCCCACGCCTCATGAGCACTGTGCAGCGGACGCGGGCTGCACGACAGGACCGCGGCTTGACATGCCTGCCATGCCTTGCGACTTCCTCCTCCCCAGGGCCGGCTCCGACGTGACGGTCCAGGCCATCCTGTCGACTGCCAAGGTGGTGGTCGCCGACGTGCCTGCGGGCAAGGTGCGTGCAGCTCAGGGGGCACGGGCGGGGCCGCGGTCGTGGTGGTGGTGGTGGGGTCGAGTTGATCAAGTTGGTGCACCTGCAGCTTGGGAAGGCGTGTCGCTCCGTTTCGCAGCCCGAGAAGGCCGTCCCACTCCCTGCTTTCCTAACCGCATCTCCCCCCGATGCCTATCCCCTCTCCCTCCCCCGCCCCCCGCAGTCCGTCATCCACATTGTCGACGCCGTGCTCATCCCCTTCGAGATCCCCCCGCTGGACCTCTCGCCCATGCCCTCGCCCTCGCCCTCGCCGTCTCCCAGCGAGGTCACCACCCCCCTGGAGGCCCTGGCCGCCCGCCCCGACTGCACCCTCGCCTACCGCGTCATTCGTGACACCCCCCGCCTGGCGGCCGGCGCCTCGAACCCCAACGTCGTGTCAACCTTCTTCACCCCCAACGATGACGTGAGGACGCAGGGGGGCGGAGGGAGGTTGTGGGGACGTGTGTGTGTTTGTGTGTGTATGCGGGCACACGTGCCGGTCTAGGCCACTCATCACCACCATCACCGCCACCACGATGACGATGTGTGTGGCCGGCGCGACAGGTCCCTGAATAGGACAACGGTTGACCGTTCTGCAGTTGGCTGGGATCGGATGGCCGGAGACAGCCGTTGGCTGGACAGTGATTGGCTGGACGGTGGTTGGCCAGATGGTTGGCGGTTAGCCCTGTGTCTCTCGTGTCCTGCTCCTCCCCCCATAACCCCGTGTCCAAACCCCCACCCTCCCCTAGGCCTTCCGTGCCACCCTGGCTGCCCTCAGCATCACGGAGGACCAGCTGGGCATGGTCAACGTGGACGTGAGTAATGGGAGCTTAGTCACACGTGACTCAGACGTGACTAAAAGGGAAGGGGCGGCTCTAGGGATCACGAACGATCACCTGAGCGCGGCGGAGGACCAGGCTCCGCCTGGGCGCGTGTTACGTGGGCACGGGGTGATGGGGGGCCGTGGGGGTGGGAGCCGCGAGCTCCTGCCCGTTGGCCCGGCCAGCCGTACGTTCTGAAACCCAAACCTCTTCGCCTGCACAGACTCTGGCGGCTATCTTTGCCTACCACACGATTCTGGGCGCCGCCGTCAAGTCGACGGACCTGCCCGAGGGCACCATTGAGACGGGCACTGCCCTGCCCGGATACAACCTCACCATCACCAGGTGAGCCAGCGGCCGGTGGAAGAAGCGGGCGGGTTGCGGGACGTGAGGTCGCGCTGCCGACTTTGGGGGGGGGCCGCAGCCCATGCCCCAGTAGAGCCGGTGTGACGTGGACAGATTGCTTACTGGCGCTCGGGACCCCAACCACCCCTGGCGACTTTCTCCTCCGGTGCCGCTGTTGCCGGCATGCCACGAGTGTTGCCTTTCTCTAGCTTAATTACTTCGTCTCTAGCTCTAGCTCACTTACTTCGCCTGGCTTCCTCACACGACCTGCAATCCATGCGTTCCATGCACCTCCCCAGGGCCGGCTCCGATGTGACGGTCCAGGCCGTCCTGTCGACTGCCAAGGTGGTGGTTGCTGACGTGCCGGCGGGCAAGGTGGGAGGGGCGGCGGGGGGTCCGAGGCCGTGTGTGTGTACGAAATGCGCGCGCCGGCGTGGGACCCGGTCGTCCGTAGGGCATGGTGCGTGACGCAGTCTGCGCCCTGCTCCCTGCCGCTTTCCCCAACCACGCTCTCGCCTTGATCCTTTCCCCTCTTTCCCCCTTCCCCCGCAGTCCGTCATCCACATTGTCGACGCCGTGCTCATCCCCTTCGAGATCCCCCCGCTGGACCTCTCGCCCATGCCCTCGCCCTCGGCCTCGCCGTCTCCCAGCGAAGTCACCACCCCCCTGGAGGCCCTGGCCGCCCGCCCCGACTGCACCCTCGTCTACACCGTGCTCAGGTCCTTCCCCCTGCTCGCCGAGAGCGCCTCTGACCCCAACGTTGTCTCCACCTTCTTTGCCCCCAACGACGTGGTGAGGACGCGGGGCGACGGAGGGGCGTGCGGGGAAGTTTGTGGCACGTGTGCCGGGTAGGGCCGCTCCTTTTTTGCCCCCAACGACGCGGTGAGAAGGCGGGGGGGCAGAGGCGGGTGCTGGGACGTTTGTGTGTGTGTTAGGGAACGAGGAAACCGTGTGTGCGTGTGTGTTCGTATGTGTATGTTCGTGTGTGTATGCGGGCACTCGTCCCCATGCACCCCTCTCATCGCATCCCGTCATCCGCTGTCCCTTTCTCTCCCGCTGCCTGCTCCCCTCCTTCCCCTCCCCAGGCCTTCCGTGCCACCCTGGCTACCCTCGGCGTCGCGGAGGATCAGCTGGGCATGGTCAACCAAGACGTGAGTAATGGGGGCTTAGTCACACGTGACTGATTGGTCAGGGCGGCTCTTGGGGTCACTGAAGATGAATGGCTCTTGGCATGACGCGAGTAACAGGGGCTTCTGAACGCTTTGGCCACGCATCTTCAGGGCGGCCCTGTTCGCCTCCCACACGGCCGTGTCGCGCTGCTCCTTACTAATCCCAACCGTAAACCGTCAACCGCAGACCGTCACGATGCTCTTTGCCTACCACACGATCTACGGCGCGGCAGTCAAGTCCACGGACCTGCCGGACGGCACCATCGAGACCACCACCGCCCTGCCCGGCTTCAACCTCACCGTCACCAAGTGAGAGCTTCTTTCGCGTCAGGAGCTGCATTGAATATTGTCAATCGCTTGCGTTGTGGCACGGATGAGACAGCTTGGACCGGACCGGACCGCACCGGACCGCACCGGACCGGACCGGACCGCACCGGACCGCACCGGACCGGACCGGACCGCACTGCGCCGCTGCCACTGGCATGACCTGAGTGGCTGTTCTTTCAAGCTTATCTTTCTGACATGACCTGCATTCCTCCTCCCCAGGGCCGGCTCCGATGTGACGGTCCAGGCCATCCTGTCGACTGCCAAGGTGGTGGTCGCCGACGTGTCGGCGGGCAAGGTGCGTGCAGCGCAGGGGGCACGGGGGCCCGCATGGGGGCCTACGCATTTCGTGCACGCCCCCCCGGCGTCCAAAACACGCACGCCTTTTCCCTCCCCCTTTCCCCTCCTCCGCCCCCCCCTGCCCGCAGTCCGTCATCCACGTCATTGATGCCGTACTGATCCCCTTCGAGATCCCCCCGCTGGACGTGTCTCCGTCCCCCGGTAACGAGTCGCCCGCCCCCTCGGGCGCCTACCCCACCGTCGCGGCGCTCATTGCGGCCGACGCTCAGCTCTCGCAAGTTCTTGGGGTGAGCAAGATTCAATTCCAACTGGGTTCAGAGTCACGCTTTTGAGCATGTAGCAATAGCATCGGGACCGTGCAGGTGTCGATTTGGACACGTGGAAGGGCCCGTTGGGAGGGAAGCCGGGGGATGCATCCGGGCCCCGAGCTCGTACGCGCCTACCCTACTGGAGCGCCAAGTGCTTGATACAGCAGACCCAGGGCCGCCTGTAAGGGTCTTGGTGTGTGTCGGCGGGCTACATCGGCCGTGTGCCTAGCCTAGCACGGACTAAGCGTCCGGTACAGAGCAGGGCGAGGGCTGGCTTCCTGCCCCTCTCCCGCTCTTCGTTCGACCCCACAGCATCATCGCCTCCTATGTGCGTCCTCCCCCCCCCCCGCCCCTGCAGCCCTTCATCTCCAGCGCCGGCCCCCTGTCCCGTATGCTCAATGACCCGGAGGCCGAGTTCACTCTCTTTGTGCCCAAGGACGTCACGTGAGCGGGCGGGGCTGACGGAGAACAATTGCCGTCAAGATCACCGCCCCCCACGGCCGCGTTTGAACCCCGGCGCAACGGCGCCCCCACCTCCACATGCAACAACCCCCCCTCCTTTGTCTCTCCGATGCCCCGAAAACCATCAACGCCCCCCCCCCATCCTGCCCTCAGCACTTTCATGAAGATCATTGCCAACCTGGGCGGGGACGCCATGCGTATGCCACACGTGGGCCTCCTCATGTCGGTGAGTACGGCAATCCTTATTAGTAATCCATGCAGGCGTACGGAGAGGCACCGCCGCGCTGTCCCCTGGGATGCACCGCACGGGCAGCTTTGGGCGACACGCGTGGGGTGGAAGGAGGGGTGCGTGTCCGTAGGGAGGCGTGTGGGAGGGGAAAGGGCGGCCGTACCTCTCGCCCCTTCACCCGCCGAGCCCGAGCCGACAGCACCGCATGTGGCAAGGCCCCCGCCCCGTACGACCAACCTCGTGCCCTTTCACCTCCCACAGGCCCTGTACGACGGCTTAGTCATGGGCAAGGCGCTCATGGCTGCCGACCTCACTGACGGACAAATCGTCCCCGTCGGCATCAGTGAGTGGGGCCAAGGGACTGTGATCAAAATGGCAGCTGGATTGCGGGGAGCCAGACAGGGCGACGGAGGGAAGCGGGGCCTGGGCCATCCCAAGGCGTGGTTGCCGTGTTATAGTCGAGGGCAGAGGCTCTCCTATGCGAGGACAAAGCCCCAACACGCCCCACCGCCCTTATCACTTCCCGTATCCTCCTCCAGACCCGCAGCTGGAGAACTCGACCATTCAGGTGGTGCTCGCCGGCAGCGCCGTCTCCATCGTTGGCGCCGCGGGTCCCTGCGCGGTGAGCAGCGTTAGTCATGGCGTTGTGTAGAGTCCTGGGCCTGGTGAGGGCCTGCCCGTATAGTTCCTGGTCCTCGTGTGGGCCTGGGCCATCGTTGGCGCCGCGGGCCCCTGCGCGGTGATTCGGCGCTGTCGCCACCGCTGAGTGGAGGCTGGAGGGGGCACGGGTTGGTTTCAAAGACGCTTGGACCCGCCGCACCTCGCTTTCGCTTTGATCCCCCCCCTGCCTTCTTGCCCCCCCGGGACCAGAGACTGACCCCCCTCGCCCCCTTGCCTCCTCGCCTCCCCCCTATCCTCCTCCTCCCCCTGACAGGTCACCAAGGCCGACATGATGGGCGGCAAGGCTGTCGTACACATGCTGGATAACGCCCTGATCACGGAGCGCACCTACTCCCTCTCGGAGCAGCCAGACTCTGTCATCATCCCGCAAACCGACAAGTCGGCCTTCGAGGCGCTGGCCACCACCCCCGGCACGCAGTCCACCACGGTGAGATCTGCCGTACAATACGCCGTACACGATGCCGTACAGCGTGTGCTGTGTGCGCTGCCTGGGCTGCACTCGTTCCGCGTGCCGCGCCACGCCGTGCTGACAACCTTTGCATTGGCCGGCCAGCTGACCGCCGCATGCACCGCACGCCCCGCACGCGCAGGTCTCGCTGCTGTCCTCGGGCTTCGTCACCGCCGTCACCGACCCCAGCCTCGTGGCCACTATGTTCGTCCCAACCGACATGTGGGTAACGGTGCCGTACTGCACGGGTCCGGGTCCCCCGATGCAGCAATTAGTCACGAGTAGTACCGGGGTCGCGGAGGGGTTTGACCGGGGAGGAGGGATGGGCGAAAGGGAGCGGGGGTGGGGCAAGACGCGCCTGGCGCCCGGCGCTGAAGCGGTTTGGGAGCGGGCGTGGGTCGCATCCGCATGCCCTTCGCCTTGGTGCGATCTACCGCTGACGCTGCGGAGCCTCCCACCCAGCCGTCTTGAAACGCTTACCACGCCTTTCCCTTCGTCTTGACGTCCTGACGACGTCTTGACACGCTTACAACGGATACGGTGCCTCCTCACTCCGTCCACCCACGTCGCTGCCCCACCCCTTCCCCGCCACAGGGCCTGGGCACGCATGCTTGAGGCCAACCCCAACCTCAACATGACCGACATCGACGCCCTAAACCAGACCACCTTCATCGACGAGGTGAGTGCCGTACACTTTTGCGTACGGCATCTGCATCTGCATCGCCGTTTTGTGGCTTGGACTTGGACTGCACGAAGCTAGCGCCAGTGCCGCGGGTTGCTGTGCTTGCGAGGTGACGGTTGAGAGCTTCGGGCGGGCACGGCTGCCCTGCGCTCTCTGACATCTCCTGCCTCTTTTGCATCCCCCCGTTCGATCCAGATTCTGGGCCTGCACGTGGTCTTGGGAGCTGCCGTACTCTCGTCCAGCCTTTCCTATGGCCAGGTCCTCCCTGTGCGCGGTGAGTGCCGCCGGAAGAGGGGCCAGGGAAGGGGTGGGAGGGGGGAGGGGCCGAGAGGAGGAACATCAGCCCCACGACCCAGTCCCGCGCCTGACTAGCCTCCCCAGATTGCTGCCCTCTTCTGCCCTCTTGCACGTTTGTGTCTTCGCCCGCTTCCTGCCGTGCCCCTTGCCACCCCTCTTGCCCCCGTCAGCTCCTCCCCAAAGCTCCCCGATGTTACCCAATCCCACGCCCTTCGTTTCGCCCCATGCAAACGCCCCGTGTGATTGCAGTTGATGGCTCCGCCTCCCACACCGTCTCCATCACCGCCGACGGAGTCTTCATCTCCAGCTCCAACGGCGCCAAGGGCAAGGTGAGATCTTGATCTGGATCGGGATCTTGATGGGCCCTACCGGTAGGTGGGCCCTTCATGGGCCTTACATGGGCTGTAGACCTTGGCTATGCGAGAGAGCGCAACCACTTGACCCAGGGGGCGGCACCTCGCAAGGGCGAGGTGGGAGCGGTGTAGTCCCAACGCAGATGCCTCAGCCGAAGCTCGGTTGCGCGTCGAGGGTTGCGGCACCCACCTCGGGCGTCGACTGGCCTTGAGTCTCCTGAGACTGAAATGCGTGCATCTTAGCCCCCTCCTGTCCGCTGTCAACACCGTAGCCTCACGGTGGACCCCACATCCTGTGCCGCAAGAGCCGCAGCCGGCCCTCGCCGCACCACCACACCAATCGACCCCCCCTCCCTCTGCCCCCGCCCTGTCAGGTCGTCACTGCCGATCTTGTGGCCGGCGCCGGCATCATCCACCTGGTCGACAACATCCTGCTGACGGACGAGATCGCCGCCAAGTACGGCATCACGATCCCGGCCGAGACCATGCCCTCGCCCTCGCCCGAGGAGATGACTGGCACGCCGTACCCCAACGTCACCACGGTACGTACGTCACGGTACCGAACGCGCGTGCAGTGCATGTACGGCGCGTACGGCCCGTGTTGTGTCTGCGCGTGACCGTGTGGGCTGCTGCTGGACGTGTTGTTCCCAGCCTGTGACCGCCATGCCCCATATGCCTGCCGCAATTTCATATACTGCCGTACGTTTTCCTGTTGCCGTACGCAGGCGCTGGCGGCCGAGGGCCTTAACACTCTTCTGGACATGTACAGCACCGCCGCCAGCAGTACGGTGGGGGCCCTGCTGCAGGCCTACCTGGCGTCGCCCTTCACGCTCTTTGCGCCCACGGACGAGGTGAGGGGGGCGGGGGGGACGGAGGGGGGTGCGGGGACGCGTGTGTGTTTGGGATGCGTAGGGTCGGCGCGTGTGTGTGTGTGTATGTCTTGGCAAACGGTCAAGGACGTGGAGGGGGCAGGGGCGGAGCTACAAGCGGGCAAGGCAATCCGTGCCGTTGTCCGGCCCTATCGCCCCATGCACGCCCTCATGACCCGGTTGCACATTGCGTCAAACCCCCATGTCGGTCGCCACAAAGGCCTGCACAGCCTACTCAGCCTATCGCACTGATAACCACCGCACACCTCCCACTCCCGAACACAGGCCTTCTCGGAGTACTTCACGTCCACGGGCACCTCCCTGGCGACGCTCAAGACGCCCGGCAACGAAGTCAGCCTGGCCATGGTCGTGGTGAGCAGCCCGTGTCCTGTGTCCCGTGTGCTGTGCTGTGCCGTGCTGTGCCGTGCTGTGCCGTTACACGGATAAGGGCGTGGACTTCGCGGACCTGCGTACGCGCCGCGGGCCGAACGGCTATGCCATGCCGTGTGCTGCGCCGTGCTGTGCTGTGCGGCGCTGCGGTGCGGAGCGAAACGCCTTCCACCTCCGCCGCCCCCGACCCCACCGCCCCCATCCCGCTCGCTCGCCCCTTTCCAACATCCACGCCCCGCCATGCCCGCTGCATCCCACCACCGCACTCGCAAACCGCCGCGACCCCAGCTCTCCCCCCCGTCCCCACCCGCCCCGCCCTCTCCGCAGCTGCCCCACCTCAACCTGGGCGCAGCCATCACGCCCAACCAGATGGTGACCGGCAAGATGTTCCTCACGGGCATGGCTGGGATCGCATCCGCCGAGGTCACCGTGAGCGTGTCGGATACCGGCGTTGTGACTCTCAGCACGAAGTCCATGACCGCGACCGTGATCAAGAGCGGCATTTCCCTCACGGAGGGTTCCTCGGCCGGAACTCAGATCTACGTCATCGACAAGGTGCTCAAGGGCTAAGGGATTAGTCAAGATCCGGACCTGGATCTGGATTGGATCTGGGCGAAACGCGGGCCGAAGCGAATGTGATCTTGTGGATGCGAAGGGTGTCGAATGGATACGGACAGCAGGAGGAGGGCTTTAGTGACCGGCTAGCAAGCAGGAGGTTGCGGGCTCTGGTGTGTGCTAGTCTGCTATAGACTTTGCGAGCAATTGGGAACACGTCCGCCGTGATTTCGGATTTACGGATCGCGTGCGCTTGCACTGTCGCATCTTTCTGCATCCACTGAACTCCATACCCCGGCACGTCCCATATATCACGGGCTCTCTCTTGGGCTTGATGCGGACGCAGCGGCGGCTTCGCTTTTATCTCGTGCTTTTTTACATACCTGCGTGGGCCTACCGCACTCTGGCCGGCGTGGCACTTGTTTATGGCGCAACAGCGCGGGCAGTATCGTAGCCTTCATTTCTGAAGTCAAAACCCGCTTTCATATCGGCAGTGCCTTTCCTGCTGTGGTGCCTCTGGCTTCGGCTAGAACGGGGTCATGGGCTGCAGTCAATTTCTCTGCCCGTTGTCTCTAGTTCCGTCCTTGCCTCGTCCTCTCTCACCCGTAACATGTCTGGTGCGCCGCACGGCGCCGGAGCCACGGACAATCCGCTGGGTTTTCAGCAGATCGCAATGCAGCGGAATCCGCTGGGGTGTATTTCCTATGCCGCTCGTGCTGCGAGCGTCGCCAGGGGCCAAGGAGTCGCGTTGGCGCAAGGGGTCCGAGGAATGGACTCTGCCTGGTTGCTTGGTGCGCTTGTAACACTTCAGCTCGTAAGGATGGCTGGGCCCTGCCACGAGCGGAGGGGCCATGCTCTTGCTACTCGTGAGCTACCTGCGGCCCTGGACACGTGATGCTTGCCAGAGGCGCCCGCCGTGGCAGCCTGTGGCGCCCGCTCCCAAGAAGCAGCCCTCCTCTAGGCGCGACGCATGTGGTCCACGAATATGCTGACCGTACGACGGTACGTGTGGATGATGATGGGGTTAGAAGACATCAACGGAGCGAAGCGCTTGGTGGGGTGCCCCCTGCTCAGCCTCGAGGCAAACGCCACTCCACATCGCCCAGGCCATGCAAGCCCTCCTGACAGTCTCGTGCTCCGCACGCTGCACTGCGCTGTGACGTGGGCGGTGCAGTGCGACCCCCCGAGCCCACGCACGGGAGAGGAGGGGGTGGAGGGGCAGGCGCAGCTTGCGCTGCAGGAGAGGGGTCAAGAAGATGCAATGCGTGTGACGAGAGCACGCGCGGCTCCGGGGTCCGGGGCGGCGGGGCCCCACCGCCCAGTCACCTCGCGGCCACGGCAACATCAAGCAGGGTGCGTGAGCCAAGCATCAGAGCACGCTTGCGTAAGGAGAAGGGTGAGAAGCTGCCAAGCTGGGCCGGCGTGTGCACCTGCACTGCCGGGCGAACCATGGCTGCACGGACGGACGCGGAGCGCCTGGCACGCGCGGCGTGGCGTGTGTGACCCCCACACCCGCCTTCGTGGAGGCCAACCCCACGGCGACCGCCCCGCCCTGGCCCCTCGTGCTCCCTGTGTTGAAGAGTGGAGCCAGAACCACCGAGGCCCAAGTTCTTCTGGCTAACACCCAGCAGCCCCCTGCTAGGACGCGGGCAAAAAGCTCCCCCAAAGCCCGCCCGCCGCAAGATGATGAGGGCGGGCGAGGGGTGGGCGCGGGCGAGCGGCGGGGGCGGGCGTACGTTGAGCGGGGAATCGAGTGCGAGCAACTCGTGGTTACACAATTCCACACCGCTATAATTCTGCAGGTCGTCTCTTTGATAGCGCGTGCAAAGCCTGGGCTTACTGCTTTGCGTTGTTGCGGCGACATGGCGTCTATTCGAGTGTAGTGCTCGATGTTGCTGCCACTGATTTTGGTGTCACACGTTCGACCTATCAATGAAAGTGGCGACAAGAAGGGTTACATCAGCTGGGCTTAGTTACGGTCAATTCGATCATGTCTAGTCGAGCTCTGTCGCCCAAGCGCTGGCACGTTCAGCGTATCACGCTTCGTGGACATATCCGCTTTGCTGGTGCGGGGTTTTGAGTAGTCTGTGCAGCTCTCCGCGCGTGATGTCCAGAGGTTCAGGGTCCCCGACCGAGCTGGGTTGTTGTGCGCTCGGGTGGCCTGGCCCAGGGCTTGTAATAGGCAATGGGGCGTAGTGACCCGGGCGAGGGCCCCTGTCATGGGCGCCGGCGTCCCCCGAAGGAACTAACCCATGACCTGGCCGGGAATGAAGACGAGAGGAGGAGGAGAGAGGAATGGGAAACGGGGACGGGGTTACCGGTACGTGAATTGCAAGGCCAGCAAAGTGCAGGCGGAGAGGGGATCACGCAGGTCAGGGGGGGGGGGGGTTCGACGAGAACAACGTGGCAAGAAGCTGCATCGTATAGGTGAAGGGGGGGGGCGGGCGGAGCGGAGCTTTATGGAGGCAAGGCAAGCCGTGCCGTTGTCTGCCTGCGGCGGCTACGACTGAGCCTGACTAGCCCTCGGCTACGGTAGGTGCAGAATGTGTGGGGGAAGGCATCTGTGTGACGGTCGCCGCGCTGTCAAGGCAGGGCGCACTTGGGGCGGAAGCGGCAGTAGGAACGGCAGTTGCGGGGCTGGGCCCCGCACCGGGGAAGCCAGCGAGTCACGGCGCGGCCAGGGCGCGTCAACCCGACGAGCCACTCGAACCCCGCGAGCGTGAAATGTACCACCGAGCTGAACATGCCGCGTTGCACTTACTGCTGGAGCGGCTAGCCCTCAAGTCGCGAAACGGCAACACCGGTGACCGTCTCACTCACGGGATTGGTACGGCGGCCCGCCCTTGGTGCACTTCTAGACCTCGGGGCGTTCTGTGAGAGCTTCATTAACCGTCATTACCTGCCAATAACACCGGAGTGTTGTACCGGCCCGGACGCGTGCACGCGGAGTCGACGAGGCTTCCCCGGAATGGCGGGTCACAGGGCAGCGGCCACCGTGGCCGTTCTAGCCCTCTTCGCGCTCAGTAAGTCGCGGGTGCTTAACGAGGGCTGCGATCGCGGGTAGGCGAGGACTCGAAGTGGGGCCGCGTCTGTGGCGCCAGTTGGTTCGCCACCTCAGCGATGCACCGGCTGTTCCGGAAGGAATGTGATGTGACTCCTTGCGTTTCAAATACGTCACTGGAGTCCTTGCGACAGCTTCTGGAGAAGGAGGAGCTGAGATTGTCAGGATCACCGAGTTCGCATCCACCGTTCGCAGCGATACGTCGCCGCGACGCCTGTTGCGACCCTCGCACAAGTACTTGTCACATCCAGTGACAAGGCACACTCCATGTGCGCCTGGAGGGCGGCGAACTCCCTGACCCTCAACCGCCCACGCGCTTTTTGCCGCACGCGGGCCCGACACGCCGACCTGACCTCCGACTCCGCCCCCCGCCCGCCCCCCCCTCCACAGGCGGGCTCACGGATGCCCTCGAGGGCACTCTGCTTGTCACCAATGGCAAGGGCACCTTCGCTCAGAAGTATATGCGCCACCCGCCGCCCCGGCGCCACAACCCGCCCCCCCGCAAGATCAGCCCTAAGCCCAGCCCCGTGATGTCTCCTTCCCCCGAGATGTCCCCCTCTCCAAGCGACATCTCCCCCTCTCCCAGCATGTCCTTTGACACGGTCCTGGACTTCCTAGCGTCGCGCCCCGACCTCTCGCTCGCCTACAGCAACATTCAGAACATCCCCGCGCTCGCCGGCCCCGCCTCCGACCCCAATGCGGTCGCCACCTTCTTCTGTCCCACCGACACGGTGAGGGCGTGGGGGGGCGGCGGGAGGTTACGGGAGCGTGTCTGTGTTCGTGTGTGTATGCGGGCACACGTGGCGGTAAAGGCCCCGTGGGCATCTTGTTCTGCCCACACGCCACTACGCGCTTGGACGAGCACCTGCCGGTACCTCCGGGACAGTGGTTGCTTTGCTGGGTGCGAGGGTCTAGCCGGGGACCAGCGTGGGCCCAGGCCCTTTGCACGTAGGGGGAGCGCTAGGCTGGCGCTAGGGCTGAAGGGAGTGCGGAGATCAGCGCTTGCTGACAGCACTTCTTCAGCTCAGACGCAAGGCTCGCATGGCAGGATTATCAACACATGAGCAGGGGCGAGCAACCCGCAACCTCATCCCTTGCCTTGGTACCATAACGCCGCCTTACCATAGAGCCCTAAACCCTGCAAAGACCCCGACCCATGCTTGCCGTGGTGAGCCTCGCCCAGGTGGGCCCACTCGCCCAAATGGAACACTCTTCGTGCGTGCCCCCTCGACGTTTTACAGGGCTTCCTTCAATTCATTACGGACGTGAATGTTACGCTGGACATGGCTAACGCTGGCTCCCTGGAGGTGAGGACCGAGGAGGGGGTCATACCGTCGGCGAGGGGGCGGGAACGATGAGGTGACGGGCCTGTGCGGTGCTTCGACTACCGGTCGGTGTGGTGCACACGTGCCCATGCATGGTGCCACGTCGACAGCAGGCCCGCGCCGCATCCGTGCGCCTCTCATACGAACGCCCGACTGCCAACCGTAAACCGCAGGTGCTCGGCCAGGTCTTCATGTACCACACCATCCCCGGCGCGGCGGTCTATTCGTACGATCTGCCTGACGGCACCATTGAGACCGCCACCGCCCTGCCCGGCTTCAACCTCACCGTCACCAAGTGAGCCGGCGCTCGCTTGGGCGTGTGTATGCAAGGGTGTACGGCATCTGGAGGGGAGCGTGCCAGGGAGAGCGTTGGACAGAGGGCGCCGAGCGAGTCGGAGCCGCGTTGACCGTTGACTGTCGGTGGCTGCTCGTTGACACGCCTATGAGCGTGCAGACGAACCTATCAGGTGCATGCGGCCAGATGATGAAACGGGGACGCTGTACGCGGACAAGGCCACCAGCTGCTCACACACAGAGCAGCGGGCTCTGCCCTCAGCCCCCAGACGCGTGAGGCGTGCTCCAGCCTGGGCATGGCGACGCCGCCACCCAGTAACCGCGCTGCGGGTTCACTACCTAGCTGACCTTACGTGGGCATCACGCCATAGAGCGCTGGGAGCACAGTAGGCCAGGAGCGGAAGCAACTCAGCTCTTGTGACGTTACATGCCGCCAGCATTTGTCTTACGTCCCGTGGACGGGTCTCTCTGTATGGTCAGTGGCTAAGCATAAGCACTATCCTTGCCAAAAGATCAAGGCGAGAGACAGCGCACAAGGCTGCTCTCGCTCCTCAAATGGAGAACCAAACGTACGGCAGGGTTTTGGCACGTCACGTCGGGCATACACCTGGCACCCGGCACGCTCAACAGACGGGTCACACGCTATGTCTCACACCCGCAATCTCCTGACAGCGTCTGGTCTGCTTGATTATGCGCCTGAACCCCGCCCTTTCCTCCGCCCCTCTTGCACCCCTCCCCGTCACCTGCCCAGGACCGCTGACGGCGTGGTTGTCAAGGCTATCTTCACCACTGCCCGGGTCATTGAGGCGAACATAAACGGCGGGAAGGTGGGAGGGGGTGGCGGGGGGTTCCGGGGCGTTGGTGTGTATGGTGGCACGCGTGCCGGCACCGGGTCCTAGCGAACATCCAGGGTACCCCGCCCCGAGCAAGGTGTGTCTGTTTCGGCGGAGCTCTGTTGAAGGCTGCATGTAGCCGGAACCAAAGGGCATCCCCAAGAAAGCGCGCCGTCTGCAAAGGAGGGGCAATTCGGAGATATCCTTGGCCCAGAACACGTGTTCGATTCAGGTTCCTGCTTTGGCCCGTGTCCCGGGCTTTGAGGTTCACCACACACATTTCGCCCATGACATATCGTCCTGACTGCTGCCTCCCGCCCTTCCCCACTGCCGCCCCCCCCCCAGACCGTCATCCACATCATCGACTACCCCCTCATCCCCTTCCCCTTCGGTAACCAGACTGCCCCGCCCCCTCCCATGGTCATGGAGTCGCCCTCTCCCATGGAGTCGCCCTCGCCTTCTCCCATGGAGTCTCCCTCGCCTTCTCCCATGGAGTCCCCCTCCCCTGTGGACACGATGACCCCCCCCGGGGACATGATGTCTCCCCCCGAGTCACCCGACTCACCCCAGACCCCCGGCGACGTTCTCCTGGCTCCCCCCATGGAGATGGAGCCTCCCTCGTCCCCCTCCGCCCCCGCCGCCACCGTCAAGGCGCTCCTGTCTCGCAGCCTGGAGACCCTGGGACTGGCGGTGAGCAAAGGGCGGCAGCGGCTGGTGGCGTCACAGACTGTGGTTGGCGCAGGTCATGTTTGGGGCAGATGGTGGTATTATGGTTATGGGAAGAATGAGGGTCGCAGGGAACGCCATAGGCGCGGGGGAGAAGTCAGGGTGTGGCTGCAAGGAGGGGGGCTTGCAAAGAGGGGGGTTTGTAAGGCCGGGGGGGGGCCCAGGGGGGGCCTTGCTCTGGCGCAGCGTGTGTGCCCTGGGCCATGCGGTGAGCAGCGAGGACAAGGTTGTGGGGGGATTGGTGGGGCTGGGGGGCACGTGGGAGGTGTCGTCATCGGGAGTCGGCGAGGGCCTGCATCTGTCGTTCTACCACCCCCTCCCTCCTCGGCGTTGACCCCCTTGCCCCTGCCTTGGCCCTCTTGCCTCCTCCCCCGCCCTCAGTCCCTGATCGGCATGGCGGGACCCCTGGGTCGCGAGGCTGACGACAAGGACGCAGTCTTCACGCTCTTCGCCCCCGGCAGCATGTGAGCGCCCGGGCTGTGCTGCGTGCTGTGCGCTGTGCGCTGTGCTTTGGACCGGTGTTCTGCCGTGCTGTGGAGGTGCTGCGGGTTCGCTGCCCTTCGCGCCGGCCGCTTTGTAACCGGCACGCGTGAATGGCCGTGGCTGTCAACGGGGAGACCTGCCCGAGGACCAGCGGGCTGCGTTGTGGTTGAGGGTGGTCTCGAGGGGTGGTCTCTTGGCCGACTGACTCTTGCCTGCCCCCTCCCCCGCTCCCTCAGGGCCTTCGGCAATGCCTACATGGACTGGGACATCGGCATGCGGACCAGCATGTACTCCATGGTGGGGGGGGGCGGGGGCGGGGGGGGTACCGGGGGAAAGGTTGTGTGTGGGCGGGGCACGTGCCTACATGGACTGGGACATCGGCGTACCGTGCGCACCGGCATGTACTCCATGATGGGAGTGTCTGGTGCGGGGTGCGAATTGGGGGGCGATCCCCCTCATCCCCCTATCCCCCGCCTCTTTCTCTTATACAATTGAACATCACTCCCTATCACCCCCCCCCCTGCCCTCAGGCCCTGATGGACGTGTGGTACCAGGATATGGCGATCATGTCTTCGGACCTCAAGGACGGAGACAAGCTTACTGTGGGCATGAGTAAGTGATGCGTCATCCATCCCTCAGAGGAGGGCATGGATGGTTTGGGGCATGAAGCGGTACTTGTTAGGGTTGAGCAGCAGAGAGGCAAGCTTATGGGTTATGATGAAGGGTAGGGAGATAGAGCTTTCGGGCCGCAAGCAGCGGCGCACAAAGCGGCAGCGGGCTCGGGCAGGATTGGGCATGGGGTTGTAGGTGTATGGACACGTGACGAGCGGTACCCGCGGTGGAAGTGCGGGCGCTTCGGGTGCAGCAAGCCAAGAGAAGCGCGTGTGTGGGAGACACTGCAACTCTGCAAGGGCGTCAGGCTCCGCGCAAAACGCTCGGGGCGTACCCTCTGAAGCTGATCACCCTGCTTACGCCCCGCTCAAGGCCTCGTGTTTCCGGTTCCCTGCCCCCCCCCCCATGGCAGACCCCGACCTGCCCGGCAGCTACCTCACCGTTAAGATGAAGGGCAACGACGTCATGATCGAGGGCTACTCGGCCGCCAACACCGCCAAGGTGGGCCTGACCTGGGCCTGGGCTGGGCCTGAGCTGGGCCTGGGCTGGGCCTGACGGAGGGGCCTAAACTCTCCAAACGGATGCGGCTACCCCCTTTCATTTCAACCTGCCCCACACCACCTACCTCCCCTCTTGCCTCCTGCCCCCTTGCCTCGGCCCCTCCCCTCCCCCCCCTGACAGGTCACCAAGTCAGACATGATGGCCGGCAAGGCTGTCGTACACATGGTAGACAAGTGGCCCATCTCGATGCGCACCGCGAGCGTCTTTGGTCTTGACGGCACCACACCCCTGGCTGACGCGGATCGGTCCGTCCTGGAGGCTATGGTGGTGGATGCTGACGTGTTTGTGACCACGGTAAGAGGGCAGCGGTGTAGAGGGGGAGGAGGAGGCAAGGCGAGGGGGCAGCGGGGGTGGAGGGGGCGAGGGGACAGGCACGAAGGGGCAGGCTGTCGAGTGCAAAGGCAAGAGGAGGGGAAGGCGCTGGGGCTGATGGGCAGAAGGGGACCAAGACAGTAAGGGCCAGCGGCGCGGGCGAGTTACAGGGCCACACCAGAGACGGAAACGGAAACGGTCAAGCGGCTTGTGCGAGGCCGTCTCCGTCTTATTCCTTCTCACCCCCTCACTTCGCCTCCCCCTACAGTACTACCTGTTCCTGTCCTCGTTCTTTTCCCGCGTCACCGACCCCGCCTGGAAGGGAACCCTCTTCGCGCCCAACCAGCGGTGGGGCCGGAGGGGGGCGGGGGGCGGGGGGGAACAATGAACAAGGCGTGTGTATGCGGCATAGGGCGTGCCCTGGCCGCTCTCCTCGCGTTGACCTCGGTCTTTGGGAGGTCGGTTACTGTACTTGACCGTACTTCCACACGCTTTATCCTTAATCCCGCCACCCCTCCGTCCCTCAGCGCTTGGATGCGTATGGCTTCCGCCGCCCCCAACCTGAACCTCAACATGTCTGACCCCAACGCCGGCAACCTCACCGAGTTCATTGACGAGGTAGGCTAAGTTTCTGGTCACATGGAGTGGGGGTCGGTTATGTGTTACAACGTCGACGAGGCTGGGGGAGCGGAGGGAGGGGGAAGGGGGAGGGTGCGTGGGTTGGCGAGGTGATAGATGGTGGAGTGCAGGGTAACCGTGCGGTGCTGGGTGGGTCGGGCACGCCCCCGCCACAGCTAAGCGAGCCCAAACCGCCCCTGGCCCCCCAACCTCCCTACCCCACCCCCCTAGATCCTGGAGCAGCACATTCTCGCGGGCAAGGCCGTCGCCTCCTCCGCCATCACCAGCGGCATGAGCGTCGGACTGGGCGGTGAGTCAGCTGCTTAGTCAGCTGCCGTACTTGCGTGCTGCCCTCCTGGCGCGCGCATGCGACCGCCCACGCACGTGACCCCAGGCTGGACGCTACCTCTCAACTCACCCGCCCCGATTCCCCATGCTTTTATTTTCACCCACCCACCCAGTTGCTGGCGGCTACTCGCACACGTTCACCATCACGGACGGCAAGGTCTACCTCTCCTCCGCCCAGGGCACCGAGGCTGAGGTGAGTGGGCAGGGCATTGGAGGGGGACTCCACCGTGACGGATCCCCCTGGTCCGGCTCGCAAGTTCCCCCTCTCTGCCCCCCCTGACAGGTCGTCAAGGCCGACATGATGGCGGGCGCCGCCATGATCCACATCGTGGATCGTATTATCATCACGGATGCGTTCGCGACCAAGTACATGCTCAACATGACCGCACCCGAGGGTCCGTCCGCTTCCACCCCCTCGCCCTCGCCCACGCCCTCCCCCACCGGCCCCACCTACAAGGACCTGGACGCGGTGCGTGCTGGGCCGTGCGATGCTGTGTGTGCTGTGGTCAGCGCTGCGTGCTGTGGTGTGTTGTGTGCTCTGGCCGGGCCGCGCGATGTGCTGCGTGGGCTGAGTGCTGTGCCGCGGCTGTCGTGTGTTGCGCTGGCCACGCACCCACGTCGAGGACCTGACACCCGCGTTGTGGCCGCGTGCTGCGAGAAGTGCGTGCTTTGCACGCTCCCCTGCTGCCAACCACTCCGTCAACCACCGCCGCCGCCAACTAACCGCCTCGCCAACCGCCAACCACCGACAGGCCCTCGCCTCCCGGTCCGACCTGGGGATGACCGCCGGGATCGTCGATTACGTAATGGAGAACGCTATGACTGGTGCCATGCTCTCCGCCTTCCTGGGCATGGGCTACGACTTCTTCGCTCCCACGGACGCGGTGTGGCGGGCCGGGAGGGACAGAGGGGGTTGCGAGGACGTGTGTGTGTTTGTTTTTGCGTGCGGGGGGACGAAGGCAAGCGGTCGCACACACGAACCCCGAACCCGCCCTCGCACCCTCTGCTGCCACGTCCTGCTCGGCGTCCAAAGAGCCACACGCTCGACGACCGCACCCCCCACCCCACAAACCCCTGACACCCCCCTCCGCCCCCGCCCCTCCTGTTTGGTCAGGCCTGGAACGCCTACTGGGCTTCCAAGGACTACACGCTCGACGACCTTCAGACCAAGCTGGAGAACATGTACGACCAGACGCCCATCATGTCGGTCGTCTACCCGCACTTCATCCTGCTTGGCGCCAAGGACCTGGCGGCCAACTGGGGCAAGAAGGTGTCCACCGGCATGGTCGGAACCGCCACGGCCTCGCTCCTGGTGTCGCCCGTGGGAGACATGTACTCACTCACCACCACCAGCGGCGTGATGTTCAACGTGGTCGGCTCGGGCATGATCGAGTGAGTCCTTGGGGGGCTTGGGGGGGAGGGGAGGGCGGGCCTGGCGGAGCAGAAGGGTGGGGTGAGGAACAGAGGAGGCGGAGCGAGTCTTGGAGGGGCAGCCAGGCGCCGCCCGCAAAGGCGCAGCGCGGAGCCCTGCCTTCTGCCACCGCACTCACTGGCTCCCGCGCTCCCGTTCCCACTCAGGGGCTCTGGCTTCGGCGGCCCCAACTACTTCTACGTAGTGGATCGCGTCATTGAGTGCGACGACTGCAGCATTGACGCGCGTCGCTAAAGCAGCAGCAGCTACTACGCATGCAGCACCTTATTCTGGTGCGTCGTCGAAGCAGCAGTAGCAGCAGCTATGCAAGTTTAAGGAGGAAGGAAGGACGAGGTAGGTCCTGGAGGCTAGGACGGAGCGCGGTCGAGAGGACCGTTGCACGCGGGAGGACTGGTAGTCTGTGCCCCGGCGCACTGCATCCGCGCTGTCGATTCTCACTGCATGGCGCTGCGCATACGCTGCCGTACCGACGTACGGCATGGATGGCAACGTGCACGGGCATGGCGTGACGCACTGCTGTACTGCGTACGAACGCCGCGCCTGCAATCTTGCGTCGTCGGTTGGTACGGTACATAGCGGGTCCTGGACCCCGGAAGGGCCTGTGCGTGTGGGGGAGTATAATCAGTGTCAGGCTGAAGTGCCTTACGTTCTTACATTGTGGAGTGCAAACTATAGTCGCCTTACGCACTGTCTTCATCTGTGTGCGGCTCGCAATCTGTATAGCTTTGGTTGGCTCTCCAAACTTTGCATAGTCCAGTGCTCGTGTGCAGCAGCCACGGCACGTGTTGGTATGTCATATTATATACGGCAGTACGGCACGCTCACTTTACAAGGGCGGCCCTCATGTGGGCGCGCTCGCTGTTGTGCGGACATGACGTGCCCCCGGGCCCATCACTGCTGAGTTGTAACACGGGGCCTTGCCTGTGGCTCGTCTCGACATGGGCACCATCACCGGGGTTAGAAGAACATCAACGAAGCACATCACTGGGGTGCAGGGTCAATGCAACCCTTGCAACGGGTAGCTACTAGCTAGCCCGGTCTCAGGGTCAGGCGGCTCTGACCCCCCAGCCGGTACTACGGTACTCGTCAAGGCACCAGTCCTGCACTTCAAGGCTGCGCGAGGGGTCAAGCCTGACTGCCTGAGGCGTGGGTCCTTGTCTCCTCTGCCAATGCCTCGCAGTCGCGTCAGGACGTGCCGTGTCCTCACCATGGCGTACAGAGGGGGGGGGCCCTGGTGGGGGTAGCTCCTGCATGTCTTCTACCCCTGCATGACGCGGGGGTACGAGGGGTAATGCACTGTGCAGCTATCCGGGTCTGGCCCACCAGCCGGTAAGGGGGGGGCTTAAATGGCCCCAATAGTCCTGCGAAGGACCTACGGCGGGCCCTGGATGGTACTGGGCAGTACACACTCAGCAGAGCATGGGGAAGTGGGAAACGGAGCATGGGGCCTGAACGCCAAAGCGCAAGATCCCGGGAAGAGCCTTCACGTTGGTCTGGGACTCCGAAAGGGTCCGGGCGGTGCCTGGTGGTGGTGGTGGGGGCTGGGGGGGGCGCACGGGGGGTTGGTCTCCCGGCCCAAGGCTGCCCCGCAGGTCTCGATGTCTCGTGCAGTGCTAGCCCGCCGTTGCTTGTCCCCCCGACCGACACCGCGGACCGCCCAAGAAGCGCAGGGCCGGCATAGTGTCACCTACTCATCAGTGTGTACAGGAGCGAGCTTGCATGGGCTGACGAGTGGGGAGCATCAGACCATCCGCTTTCACGGAACGAGAGAAATGGAGACCGGTACCCGCGGCCTTGGCCCCAGAAACCTCATCTCCATCTGTTCCATCGCATGTCCAATACCCCAGCGCGGAGTACAAAGAAAGCATATGTCGCTTGGACTGGGTGGAATGAGGAGGGAATGAAGTGAAGGGCCCTAGGTGCCCTCACCTGGCAACACGGCCTCTCTGCTGGCTCGAGTTTCAGCAACACCATCCTAGCACACACCCTGCATGCACGCGGCAACACTGACTCGGGCCGGCCAAGCCATACCCGAACACTGAGAGCCTTGGTCACAAACAATAGCCGAGTTGAATGCCGTCGCACCCTCAACGGACCTGCCTCGCCTAGCCGCTCTTGCCCGGCCTTACGTCCTGGCCTCAAAAGCCCCTCGAACCTCTCTGCCTGTTCTCTGCCACACCACTGTAGCTTCACGCACTCATCACCAGTAGTTGGTTCTGGACCAGTCCCAGCCGCAACCCATACACAGCACAACAACGTGCCTTGGAACACCGTCACATCACAGCTACGAAGAGGGGGAGGCAGCGTTGGGGCGCGAGCCCTTGCGCCGCCCCACCCTCTGCTATGCTAGACTTACTTTGGGGGAAGAATCAATGGGTGTCTAAGGCTCCGCTTTTGCCCACGGCGCCAGTACAGGCCCGGCGTGCCCTGTCTCGAAGTGCAGTTGTCTGTAGAGTCAAGAGAGCTCCTTCTCAAACGGAAGTCCGGGCCAACACGGCGGAGTGAAGTCAATCCAAATCTACCGAACCATGCACAAAAGACCAAGAAGACTAACGGGTCACCAAAAAAAGAGCTCGGCACACAGTCCGAGGCTGTTCCCAAACCATCCCTCCCTCCTCCCTACAAGCTGCGCAACCGCCTCCTATGGGCTGGGCCCGCAGCCGGGGAGGGCTCGCCTAAGTACGTCGGTACAGACCCTGGGGTGCCGTACGCGCCCGGCGGGTACGTGCCGTACGCTCCGTACGCCGGCGGCGGCGGCATCGACGGTACTGGCGGCGGCTCTTGCGGCGGCGGTGGCTCCAGCGGTGCCTCTGGACCTGCGAGGGGAGCCAGAAATGCTCAACGTGGCAGCGGCAGCCGTTGGCGCGTTCGCAAAAACCCACATGTGCACCTCTGCTCCCATCCAACGACTCCTTTCCCCAAGCACTCACTCCCGTCCGTGCAGTGAACCACCACCGCCTGCCCCTTCCTCCCTCCCACACGTGCCATACACACACGCTTCCTCCCCGCCCCGCCCCCCTCCATCCCGCTCCCCGCCCCTTCACTCACTCCCGTCCGTGCAGTGAATTACCACCGCCTGCTGATCCGCTCTGCAGGGGGAATAGGCGTAAGGCCTGCTGCGCGTGCAGTCGCGCATGAGCGACAGCACGCGCGGCGCGGTCAGGTTGGTGGGCGTGGCGGCGTACGGCGAATCACAGTCCACGTCGGACAGGAGCACGTGCATGCCCTCGGGTGGCGGCGCGGCGGCTGACGTGGGCAGGAGGTTGGCTAGCTGCCAGGGGAGACCCATGTCACGGCAGGCAGCCTGGCGGGAAGGAGGGGCACGGCGGAGGTGTGAGGAAAAAGGGCGGGATGTGTGGGCACGGGAGGTGTGAGGCACTTTGCTCCTCCCCGCTGTGTCCCCAAGACACCTTCCATGCCCCACTTGACTTCCCCACCCCCCACCGGCCCCCGACCCCGCCCACCTGTGCGTGTTCCCGTGTGAAGGTGCCGTCGTCGCACACCGCCCCCCACCCGTACGACACCTCGTGCCGCATCACAACCTCCAACCGCCCGGAGCGGGGCGTGGCGCCGCCGGTCAGACGGAGGGACACAATGTACGACGTGTCGTCCCGTGGGTCCACCAGCATATCTGTACGGTACATAAGCGTTGAGAAAAACGGTGGTTAGTCGATTGTACAGTCGGTTGCACGGCAGTTAGCGACCGCTGGTGAGCTCGGCAAGGGCTGTGCAAGGGCGCCAGCAAATCTCGGGCCGGGAATCTCCATGAAAACCTCCCATCCAAACCACCCAGACTGCGTCGCTGCCCGGTTCCCTGCTCACCCCCGCACGCCAGCAGGTTGGCGCACCACCCGCTCGAGTCGCAGTGGGGCAGCTGGGAGCTTGGCAGGGGGTCGGCCGCCTCGTACTGTGGGGAGGGGCACAGCACAGCACGGGGAGCCGGGGCCTCAGCACGACACAGCAGGTCACTTGGCGGCACGGCGCGATATGGCACGGCATGGGACCGTGACCCACGTGACCCTCATCGCACCTCCCTCCCGCCTTTCCTCCCACCTCGCAGCCGCTAACGTTGTCCAGCCACCACACGCCCTGCTCTGCCAGGCCCGGGTGGGCGCACGACAGCCCCGTGAGGACCACGGGGGCGTCCCTCCGGATCTCGGGCGGCGGCAGGAAGCTGTACGACAGATCCGGATCCAGGGGGACGGGGAAGCCGCCCGAGTGGCGGCCGCCCGTGATCTGCGGTGCGGCAGGGGCCCAAAGGGATCGGATGCTTAGGTACGAGGCAAGGGCGGTGCGGATCAGGGTGTGGCGCCAAAGCAGAAGATGTGACCACGTGTCAGCTCAAGCGGCAACCCCGGGCCCCTCCCAGGCCCACTTGCGGGGCCCGCCCCGGGCCCACCTGGCTGCACAGCGTGGACGCCACGTCAGGGTACGTCACGTCGTACTCCCCGGGCGGCGAACAGGCCGTGCCCCACACCACCTGCCCGGCATCGTCCGGGACTCCGAATCGCACCTCGTACTGCACAGGCGGGTGCAGGGGGGGGGGGGGCGCGGTCAGGGAGCGTGGTCACGGGGCGGCCAGAGGGCGGTCAGCGGAGGGCGCATCCACAGGGGTTGTAAGGCAGGTGGCGGGAAATTGCTCCCGAGGCGCCCACACCTTCTCCGCTACCCCTCTCATGCCAACCCCACCCCCACTGCCCTCCCCGCTGCCCTGTTTTCCGCTCACCACGTTGGGAAAGTGCTCGGTCCAGTTTAGGCGGATGGAGTTGCGCACGGGCACCGGGCTCAGCGGGGGCGCGGGCGCCGGCGGGGGCTGGGGGCCTACATGCATGCCACAGCGAGGCACACCGGGGCGGCAGCTTAGCGCGGTAGGTCCTGGGCCAAACCCACGCGCCGCAATGCGCACTGATTCTCAGCAAGGTTCAACGCCGCCCTCCATCCCTCGCCACCCGCCCCCGCCCTCGCCACCCACAGCCTCTCAACATGGACCCACCCCTGCACTCCACGTGCGCGTCGTAGCGATGCCCCCTCCCCCCCTTCCCCTCATCCTGCCCCCGCTCCCCCGCTCAGCAACAAACGCCCCCTCTGCCCCCTTTTCCTGCCCTTCCCCTCCCTCCCTCCCTCCCTTTCCAACCCGGACCAAGGACCCCCCAAGGTCACCCACCCCTGCACTCCACCAACGCGTCGTAGCGGTGCCCCCCCGTGGCGGGGTTGCAGCGGGTGGCGACGTCCAGCAGCAGCAGCCGCAGGGCCTCGGGCAGGGGGCCGCCGGGCTGGAACACCTGGGGGGTGGATGGGCGGGTGGGCGGGTGCGTGGGGTTGAAGGTTGAGCTTGATGCCGCCTATCACATCTGCCGCCGCCTCCGCTGCCTCCCAGCCACGCGTGTCAAACCCTACCCCCCAGCTTCCCCCCCCTCGCCCCCACCTGCGGCGTCATGTCCGAGCCCAGCAGCAGGTTGCACCGCACCGTCGCGTCGCGCCCCTCGCCGTCCCCCAGGCTGCACCCCTGCGCCACCAGCGCCGTCGCCGGCTGCTGCCGCTCCGCCGCCCGCTCCGTCCGCTGCTCCGCGCTCATCTGGCGGTAGCGGGCACCCTCCCAGGGGAGCCCGGAGTAGCGGCAGGCGTACTGCGGAGGGTCGTGGTGTTGGTGGGAGGAGGGGTTGGGGTTGGGATGGATGAGGCCAAGGAGGTTCGGGCGGCGGAGAGCACTCCGTGTGCCCTTGTTCCCGTTCCTTGGCCTTCACCTCGCCCTCCCGTTGCCCAATCAACCACACGCCTCTCCCTGTCTCTTCCCCCCCTTTTCCGCGCAGGCACGCCCCCACGCACCTGCGCCAGGGCGCGGTCAAAGGCCCCCTTGTTCCAGAAGCACACCGTGCCCCACCGCCCGCCCCACTGCAGCTCCAGCCGCCCGCTGGACAGACCGTCCTGCAGTTCCCCCGTGGTGGGGTCGACGATGCGGATCGGCAGGGGCAGCGGCGGGGGGCTGGGGGGCGCATTCGGCCGCGGCGGCGGCAGGCTGGGCTGGGAGGGGTTGGGCGGCGCGAAGGGCGCGGGGTCTGCCGTAGGGCAGGGGAGAGGGGCGGGGTGAGGGACGGGGTGGGGACGAACTGAGGAAGGGGGGGAATGAGGCCAATTCTGGCCCTCGCCCGCTCGAAGGCGTCCGTAGCGGCTACGTACAGGGAAATGAGCTTTCGTCCCGGGCCCGCTGCGTCCCGCCCCGGGCCCCACCCCAGGCCCCACCCAGGCCCGCCCCAGGCCCCACCCTCGCATGTGACGGCCAGCGGCACGTAGACCCCGGGTAGCCGCTGCCTCGCCGCCAGCTCCTGACAGCTGCCCCACAGGCCCTGGGCGGGGGGGAAAAGCGGGGGGGCGGACAGGGAGGCAGAGGGGTGAGGGGGCCGACAGGCAGGAAGGTCCTGTGCAGTGACGGGCACCGGTGCTGCAGTGAGGCAAGAAGTGACGTGCAGGGGGGTCATTATCAGCTGAGCACTTTACCCTCCCTTTTCTGGTCGCCGCAATAAGGCTACCGGTACTGCATGAGGCTCGACTCAGCCTCCGCCCTGCTCCCCTCGATACCCGCCCCACCTTTGCCACCACCAGCCCGCTGCAGGCCGAGAGGGAGGCAACGTCCAGGGCATTGGCGCAAGTGGGAAAGAAATCTCGGAAGGCGGCCTTTGCAGGCTCCGCCTTGAGATTCTGATCCTTTAGGATCGGATCTTGGTACGGCAGCACCAGGCGCGCGCCGAGGGCAGGCAGGCCCAGCTGCGGAGGAGATGGGCCGCAAGCACAGCGCGAGCAAAGGGGCGTTAGGGCCAGCCCCGGTGGACGGAAGGGCAGTATCCATGGGATGAGCGTGGCGCCTCGTATCCCTCTCCCGTGCTCCTCCACGCCTCCCCTTCCCTCTTCCCATTCCCCCCCCCAACGCTCCCGGACTCACTCGTGCTCGCGCGTGCCCGCTGATGCCCACACGAACCCTGGAACCGATATCCCTCGAAAACCCCTCCGCCCCGCCCCCTTTCCCGCACCTCGGCGCACACCAGCTGCGCCACCGCCTGCGTAGCCCGGGCGTCCGCCGATGCCATGTCCCGGAGTGTGAGGTTGCGTGAACACACGGCCGCCCACCGCCCGGTTGCCGGTTCGCGCACCTGAAAGTAGCAGACCGGGTTTCAAGGGCCGGAGGAAGGCGGGATGGCGGGTTGCGGGTTGCGGGCGACGCGCGTTCGAGGGGTCAAGGAAGGGACTCCAATCCAGCAGCACCAATGACGCATTCGGTTCTGGCTACGGATCTGGCTACGGATTTGGAGTCGGAGATGGGTGCTGAGACAACCTCGGATTCGTCGCAGGGGTACCGACGGCCCACGCACCTGCACGATGCCTCTTGTCTCCGTCCCAAGCGCCAGGCGGAGGGTCAAGGGCACGGGCGGCGGGGGGCTGGGCGGCCTCGGCGGCGGCGACGGAGGAACGGGCGGGGAGCGCGGCTTTGGCGGGGGGAGCGGTGGCGGCGGCCGCCGGGGCGGCCGCGCTGGCCGGTACTCGGGGTCTGGGGGAAACCAGGGCGGGGCACGAGGCTTTGCAGAAACGCCGAGGGGAACTGAGAACGGACTGCGAATACGGCTGTAACATCTGTTCATGCCAACCCCCGTCTGACGCGGCTGCCCCGGCTGCCTCAAGGGAGCGCCCCCCACGCTCGTTCAGTTGCCGGTCAGCTTCCCGGCCCAGCCCCCTCGGGCCCCACCCGAATAGTCCGCGGGAGGCGGAAAGCCCCCATCCGGGGGATAGGCGCTGTCAGGTGGCGCGAGGTCATCGGGGGGCTCGGGAGCGTCGGGCACCGTATACCGGCGCTGGGCTGACGCGAGCCCGACCTGGGAGAGCGGGGGGGAGCGGGGGGGAAGCCGCGCGTGTCTCGGCGTTGGCGACCGTGTGAGAGCCCGCGGTCGAGGCGGCCTTGCCAAGCGGTTGTGATGTTGCTTTGCTTCGCGCCCACCATCAGCGCCAGCGTGAACAGCTTCGCGAGTTGCCATCGCGTGGGCCCGCCCATCCGCCCCAGCCAGCGCCTAGGCGCCAGTGCGGGCAGGCCTCGTTGTATACAGAATCCACGAGAGTTCACGAAGCGCAGTCAATGCACCGCAGAGCTACTGCCAAGGCCGCTCCACTCAAATAGCACAGCGCACAGCGGGCAGTTCGCGAGTGGGTTCCAGGCGCGCCGCAGTAGCTTTGATAGAACTCACAGCACTACACAGGAATGCTGCAACGGCGGGTGTGGTGTCTAACGCGCGCAGTGGAAGCGATGCGCGGAGCTGGAGGAGTGAATGAACTATGAGCTAGACGGTCCGGCCATGTAATGGTGGCCTTCCCTATGTTTAAGTGCTAGGGCAGAGGCGGACAGGGCTTCACCGCAGTGTGGACGACACACCGCCATCTCGTCGCCGGGGTTACCAAGCGTGGTCCGCCACAGTTGGAGCCGGGATGACTCGGGTTGTCGTCTTGCTATACATATATGCAGCATACAGGCCTCACAGCGGCAATAACTAGGTAGGCACGCCCCCGGGGTAGAGCGTCGGTGAATTGCGGCAGTTGCTGCTCGGGCAGCTTCCCCGCTGGGCCGAGCCCAGCAGTTTGAACGGTACAGCTGAAGTTCCCGGTCCGGGCTTTGCACGAGAAGGCATTGCTGCAGCCGTCCCACATATTGCCTGCACCTTGCCCGCCACAACGTGCCCCCGTCACCCCAACCGCGCCACTAACACGCATCCACCTTGCAGCCCCCCCCGGCGTGTTCACGACCCCCCTGCCCATCATAAGCACCTCGTTCCCTCCCGGCCCCACCCGACACACGACCCCCCAAGAAGAAAAGGTTTACTATAAATTGCTCACACGTATCAATCAGTCCAATCACGAGGGATCATCAACCGTGCCAGACCCTGGCTTGCTTCAGACAGGCACTGGAGCTGAACGAGCTTGCTTGCACGGTGCGTCCCCCAACACAACACTTTGGTCAGAGCATCGACTGGATGAACTCTTTCCCACCCTTGGTGCATTCCCAAGCATAACGTTTCCATCCATTAAGGTGTAAAGACGTCAAGGTTGCAGGTGGAGTCAACAATGCGCCCCTATCCTCCGTGGTACCTCAAATAGCGGCGGTAGAAAGCAAACCCCGCCGTAGGATTATGATTGTAGGCCTGGCAAGAGATAAGAAGGTTAGCCTCATGACGAACCGGTAAGCTATTCCAGAATGCACCCGGCGACAGCGAGAGGTCCACCTGATGAAGAGAAACTTAGCCACCCAGGAAGAGAGACATAGATTAACTAACAGGCAGGTCTGCATCCGTTCCTTTTGAGATCAAGCACAAGCGCCTGGACCACAAGCAAGAGTCAGCGCAGCCCACGGCCCTTCCACATCGTCCGGCCCCCCACACTCTCGCGTTGCCCTGCTGCTCTCACACTCCCGAGCTCTGGCCACCCAACACACTCCTCGCCCTCTCGCTCCCTCGTCAACCCCACGCGCCCTCAGATCTTCGCCCCGTTCCTCCCATCATGCTACCGCTGACAGACTCAGCCAGCTTTAGCCAGTCACGGCCCGCACGGAGCGTCCGTGGGGTCCGTGGGGCCGCCTCGGGGCCCGGGGGCCGGCTGCGGTGCTCTCAGGTCTGCAGCCTCGCCTCTGCCACGTCACACCAACCGCCGCATGCGCCGTGTCGGCCCCACAGCTGGCGGCGCCCCGCCGTAAGCCGGTACGGACGGCGGATATTGTCCGTACCCGCCGTACCCGCCGTACGCGGGACCGCTTGGAGCTGTGCGGGCCGGGAGGGGGGAGGGAAGCAGGCGTGAGGGCGGGCGCGCACACAACACCAAGCGAATCGCCCATTTCCCCATCTCAACCCCACCTCTACACCCTAGCCCAGCCCACCCCCCCACTTCTCTCTCCCGACCCCGTGCCTTCCCTCCACTCACCGTCCTCGCACGCCAACACTACCGCCTGCGACGCGGCGCTGCTCCTCTCTTGCCATCCCTCCCCGCCCCCCAAACCCCATTTACCACCCCACACCCACCGTCCTCACACGCCACCACCACCGCCTGGGTCACAGCGCTGCATCCCGAGTAGGCGTACGGCCGAGAGCGGGAGCAATCGCGGGCAAATCGCAGATCGCCGGGAGGGACCTGGGGGTCACATGCCAGCTCGGACAGCAGCACGTGCAGGCCCGGCGGCGGCGGCTCGGCGGCGGCGGCTGGGAGCAGGCCCGCGCCGGCCCAGGGCAGGCCCAGGTCCCGGCACACGGCCTGCGGTTGGTGGCGGTTGGGGCGACGGTTGGCGGTGGTGAAGGAAGGGAACAGATGCGAGGGCGTGTACCAGGCGGTGGGAGAGGCTGATGGGGGACGAAGGTTGTGCGCGGTTCGGGGCCAGAAAGGGTGGCCACCGGTGGCCTGCCTCCAGTGCAGTTCACCTTAAGGCCCATCTCCCAGTCGACTTCCCCACCCCCCACCGGCCCCCGACCCCGCCCACCTGTGCATGTTCCCGTGTGAAGGTGCCGTCGTCGCACACCGCCCCCCACCCGTACGACACCTCATGCCGCATCACAACCTCCAACCGCCCGGAGCGGGGTGTGGCGCCGCCGGTCAGACGGAGGGACAGGATGAAATCACCGTCCTCGGAGGCGTGCACGGGGGCGTCTGCATGGGTTTGGGTTTGTTAGGGGTTCGGTTAGGGAGTTGGTTGGCTCGAACCGTTGGCGTTGTGCTAAAACACGCGGCGTCCCCCTTGCTGTGCCACGTCCTAGCCAGCATGTTGGCCCGACCAGCCCATCCGGCCCTCAGGCCGCAGCAACTCACTGTAACTCCACTCCTTCCCTCTCCATCCCCCCGCACCACGCCCCCTCCCGACCCCACCCCCACCCGTGCACGCCAGCAGGTTGGCCCCCCAGCCCGAGCTCCAGCAGTGGGGGCCCTGACGGCTGGGCAGGGGGTCGGCGACACGGGCCTGCGGGGAGCGGCACAGCACATCACGGGAAGCCAGGGCCTCAGCACGGCACAGCACAGCACATCACGGCCCGGCCCGGCCAGCCAGCGGCGTAGCACGGCACAGCAGGGCGCAGCACCCCTTGCACACAGGGGGTTGGCAGAGCCGCACAGTTTCCGCTGGAGCCTTCCGCCGCCACGGTCCCCCCTGGCAGCTCCCAAGTCGCATAACAGCCACACACTCTCTGGCCCCGGGTTTCGGCGAGGGCATGCTTGGTGCCATGCCCTGTCCGTATGACTCACACGCCCGCGCAGGTGTCTCCGCGCCGTCCAACCGCGCCCCGGCTCTACGCCCGCCGGCGGTGTGCCGCGTCTCTAGGTTCTACGTTCTCGACGTCGCGCCTCTCACGGCTATTAAGCTGCCCCTGCGCCCATTCCCTATCATCCCTGCATGTTCGCTTCTGCTCTACGGCCACCGTCCGTCTTCACGCCAGGTGAGGTATCCTTTCGTAACGGGCTTAATTGGGGGGCTACGACCGTCCCGGGCCACTTGTCTGCTGTGGGCTTTCGTGTGTGCACACCGCCGGCGGGCCGCTCAGCTGTTGCTTAGGCAACGAACAAACCTCTGGCGCTTCTCGCTCTGGCGCTCGGACCTCTCGCTCTGGGCTCGCGGAGCTTCGCCAACCGCAACAATTCAGTATGTCGGGAGGAGCTGGCGCCTCACACCTTCGGGATCTTGCCGGGCTTCTGCTGCTTACGGTTTCCTCGACACCCAACACTCTCTGGCGCACTGCTGGCATGTACCGCAACGCACGCACCTCGCAGTTTCGTATGTCGGGCAGTGGGGCCGGCCGCTTGCGGTGGTGCCGCCCCCAGTCGGGCGGGGAGCAGTCGAGGTGCTCGAGGACGAGCGGGGCGTCCCGCCGTACCTCGGGGGCCGCCAGGAAGGGCACGGGCGCGGTGGGCGGCGCGGGAACGGCATAGCCGTACAGCTTCCGTCCGCCTGTGATCTGGGGCGGCGTAGGCGTAAGGCAGGGAGGGCGTAAGCGCAGTTGGGGTTGGGGTTGGGGATGATGTTGTCCGCACCGCCACTGAACCAGACAAACTTCATGCCTCTGGAGCTCTACCTAGCACTAGCACACATGGAAATAGCCGCTACCCCAAGACCGCCACTAACATACGGTGAGCACACCTGGGCGCAGAGCGTGGCGGCGGTGGGGCCCTTGGTGATCGACGCGACGCGGGGCGGCGGGGCGCAGGCGATGCCCCACACGGTGCGGTCACTGGCGGGGCCGGCGGAGCTGCTGCTGCTGTTGGTGCTGCTGTTGCTGCTTCCGCCTGCAGTGCCGTTGCCGCTGCCGTTGCCGTTGCCGGGGCTTGGGCTTAGGCTTGGGCTTGGGCTCGGGACGGAAGGCTCCGCGCTCACTCCAAAGCGGACCTCGTACTGTGGATGGGCAGCGCGGGACACGGGTAGGGGTATGGCAGGAAGGGGAGTGAGAAGTTCTCAGCCCCACCCCCTCCCTGCTCGTTCTCTCACCACGCCGGGGAAGTGCTCGGTCCAGTTGAGGCGCACGGAGTTGCGGACGGGCAGGGGGGCGGCAGGCGGCGAGGGGGGAGCCGGCGGCGGCGCGTCTGCGGTGCGCAGGTTGGTGTGATGGAGGGTCAGGCCGTTTCTGGATTCGGCCTTTGGCTCGCCATGTCCTCACCCGGCACACATGCGCTGCAGCCCACCACTTGACTCCTTATCCCTCGCCCTCCCACCCCCCTCCCCAAACACACCCAGGCGGACGGACACCACGCAGGCGTCCCACGCGTTCCAGGCGTGTCCACCCGCCCCCCCCTCCCCGACCTCCCGCCCTCTCCAAGCACCGCACCCCTCGCCCTACCACCCCCCCAACCCACCTGCGCACACCACGTAGGCGTCCCACGCGTGTCCGTCCGCCGAGCCGCTGCAGTACTGCGCCACCGTCAGCCAGCCCACGCGCTGAGACTCGGGCAGGCCCCAGGACGCATCAAACAGCTGCGCAGGAAGGGAGGGAGGGAGGTGCGAGGGTGCGTGGGGGGTGCAGGTCAAGCAAGGGGTGCACAGGGTGGGGGAGGGGTGGGGCAGGTGTCTAGTGTGGGGTACGTGAGGAGCTGAGGAGGGCGGGGAGGGGCGGGGCGAGGAGAGCGTGAAGCCGGTGGGTGCAAGGGGTGGGTGGGAGGGGCTTCCGCCCTTAGATTGAGACTGGTATCTTTCACGCCACGCAGTGGCCGCACATCCTCCCCTCCTCCATGCCACCCCCCTCCTGCCCTCCCCTGCCCTCCCCTGCCCTCCCCTCACGCCCACCCACCCAGGGCGTCAGGGCGCGGCTGGTCAGGTCCTCACACGTGAGCGCCAGGGTTGCCCCTTCAACGTCCCCGGGGCCGGGCTCGGTGAGGGTGCAGTGCGTGGCCTCGAGGATTACCGAGGGCTGCTGCTTCCGCTGTGACCGCTCGGCCCTGGACTGTAGGTCCGCGGGGACCAGGCGCAGGGAGGGGCGGGACCAGGGCAGGCCCAGGTAGCGGCAGGCGTACTGCGGAGGAGAAGGGTAGAGGGCGGAAGGGCGGGAAAATGCGTATAAGGGACGAGTTCGCAGTCTCCCCCCGTCCCGCCCCCTCCCCCACCCTGCCCTGCCCCCTGCCCCTCCCCCACTTCTCACCTGTGCCACCCCGATCTCGATCACGCCCTGCATCCACATGCACACCGTGCCCCACGTGTCCCCCTGCAGCAGCTCCAGACGCCCCCGGTCCCCCCCCTCCGCCCCCGTGACGGGATCCACCAGGCGCGCCGGCAGCGTGATGGGCGGCGGCGGGGGCGTGTTGGGCGGCGGGGGCGGAGGCGGCGACGGCGGCAGCTCGCCTGCGATGAAGGCGGGGAAGTGGGGCCGAGGCGGGGGGGTGAGAGACACGGTGGTGGGTTGAAGGCGGGTCCGGCTAGAGGTGCAGGCGCAAGTCAGGCGCATGTAAACAGCCGGTGGGCTGCCCACCGAAACCAGTGTGGGGTGGTACCAGTGGCTGCGGTAGCGGCCAGCGTGTCGAGCCCCGTTCCTCCGGGCCCCCCTGCCCCGGGCCCGCACGCCACCCCCCGACCCTGAACCCCCTGTCAATGCATCGCTTCACTCCACTCCACCACCGGCTGCGCCCCTTAATCCACGGCTCCGCCCCCCAAACTGCGCCCCTGGCCCCTACACCCACCTATGCACTCCACGATCAGGGGCACCAGCCGCACCCCCAGCTCCAGCTCCTCGCCCACGGCCCCGCAGCTGTCAGCCAGGCCCTGTTTGGGAGAGGAGGGGGGGAGACCATGGGAGAGGACAACCAGCGGGAGGCAGTTGCGGCCTGCTGGTTGAGGCCCTCGTCGCCATTCGCACGCATGCCGCTCAGCAGACAAGGCGTCTCCTCCCTTCCCCTCCCTCCTCCCCTGTCCTCTGCCCCCCTACCCCCCTGTACCCCCTCCTCACCTCCACCACCACCAGCCCATCGCACCCCGTCAACGACCCCACGTCCAGCGCATTGCGGCACCGCGCAAAGGCGTCCGAGAAGGCCGCCTTGGCGGGCAGCGGCGCCCAGTCAGCAGCAACGAGTCCCGCCAGAAAGGGGAGCGTGGCGCGGGCGTTGCGGGTCGGCAGGCCCAGCTGGGGTGGGGAGGGGTGGCGCGGGGGCGTGGGGTGGGGGGAGGGGTGAGAGGGGTGTGAGGGGGGGCAGCTGCACCCCCAGCGCCTCCACCCACCTCACCTATGCCCACCCCCCTCTGTCAACCCCCTCCTCTCAGCTCCTTGCCCTCACCTGGCGGCACGCCAGCTGCGCCACCGCCCCCAGGCCATCCCCTGCTGACGTGGCCCGGGCGTCCGCTAATACCACAAACCCTGAAACTCCCCCAAAACCCCTGCGCCCCCCTCACCGCCCCCCCTCTTGCCCCTCACCTGGCCGCACGCCAGCTGCGCCACCGCCCCCAGGTCCGACCCCGGGTGCACCAGCAGCTGGGGGTTGAGCGCCGTGGCGTCGACGCAGACCAGGCCCCACTCGCCGCTGGAGGGGTCCTGGAGCTGCGCAGGGTGAGAGATTGGGGGTGGGGTGGAGTGGGTTTGCATGGGCGGGGTGGGGGTCAAGGGCTGCTCGCGTAAGGCTAGCATCGGGACATGAGAAGAGCGGGAGAGGATTAGAGGATTAGTGGGAAGACGGGAGAGAGGGTCTGCACGCGATAGGGTTGGGCACAGGCGGATGCGCGGCTGGGACGAGCGGCCGCCTCGGTGGCACGGGCTCTGCAGGATACGCGGAAACCCTCCTTAAACGGTCAAGCCCACGACAATCGAGCGGGGTCTGTGGAGGAACGGCAAGCGCACCTGGACGATACCGCCGCTGGAGGTGTTCTGCACGAGACGGATGGGGAGAGGCGCCGGCGGCGGCGGAGCGGGCGGGGCGGGGGGCGGCGAGGGCGGCACGGGCGGCGATCGGGGGTGCGGCGGCGGCGAGCGGGGCCGAGGCTGACGTGGCAAAGACGGTGGAGTGCCTGCTTTGGGGGGGAACAGGGCGCAGAAGTGGGCAGCACGGGGGTTACCTCATATCGGGCCCCTGGTAACTAGCTCGCTAGCGTCTTCCAGCCTCCACGCTCCTAGGCGGTGAGATCACTCATGCTGGGTTCAGCAATGGAGGTGCTGTGCTAGGACGCGCAGCTTTAGCCGGCCCGCAGAGCTCTAGCCCGCGGGTTTGCCGCACCAGCCCATGGCTCCTACCGTTCTCATCTGGCGGTGAGAATGTCTCGGGCGGTGGGGCACCGTCCGGGCCCGGGTTGAAGGTGACAGGGTCATAGAGGTCTGGAGGAGAGGCGTCCACCGGCGGCGGAGTCCAAGCGTCGGGCTCGTCTTGTGCTGATGCCTGCCGGGGGCCGGGGGGACGCAAAATGTCGGCGCGGGCTGGAAGGAGTGGCGGTGTGGCGAGCAAACGACCTTCGCAGCGCGCTGAACGGGTAAGTGGTCACGTTACAAAGCTAGATGCTGCGCGGCGGCCCCCATGCGTGGCTCACAGTGGTGCTCGCCCAGAGCAACATGGCAATCACGCCGCATGTACACGCAGCTCTTCGACGACCCGGCGCAAGCGAGGGCCGCCTTCTTGGCAAGTGAGCATTGCACATCACGCCCTGGATGGGCCGATGCCGCGACGCCGCCTCGCGGAGGTAGGCCAACGCGTTTCGCTGGCGACGCGCTCGCGATGCGCCGGCGCACGCTACAAGCGTAGAATCGGTAGAGCTCTAGCAGTAGAGCGCGGCAAAGGAGCTAGGCTGACCCTTTCTGGAGTTGCTTGTGCAAGCGGGTCAACAGAGAGACTTTTAGTCTGGAGTGGACGTTTTGACTGCGACAGTCCAGGTCCCAACGCTAAGTCACAGCTCTGAAGGAGCGCATGTATACGCGGCTGCCGCGGCGAGCGCGACCAGGGTAAAAGTGTTTGAAAGCGCGCCGTCCAAGTTCATGGCGTACTGCTAGGCGCACGCGCCAGCTGGCGGGCCTCGCTAACCCGGCCCATTCCTCGTCTTCCCCTCAGCTTGTCCCTGGGGCCATCCCTTGTCTTACCCCTCCCCCCCGACTGCTATCCCCGCTCACCGTGAAATCGTTACTTCCCCTCCATGTGGGTCACTGAGCAGGGCGAAGGGCCGGCGGCGGAGCCGACCGCGGTCATGCGACGGTGGAGCCCACCGCGGCGATGCGACCGCCGACCTCCCCGCTCCCCACTCGTCGCTTGCCCACGCTCTCAGGCTCTTGCCCGTCCGGGCACAGAGGGCCCAGGCAGGCCAGTCCAGGCCCACCTGGCGGCAGCGGTGCCCGGGCGCAGCGCCTAGCATACGTCCATGTCCCAGAGGCAGGGCCATGAACGTCCGGCCCACCCAGCCCTTTGGTGCGGCTTCCTCGGCCCTCGCTCCGCCTCGCTGTGCTCCTGCCGCCAAGACTTCCCCCTCGGGACCCCACCGCAGGAGCCTCAGCTGCCGCCGCGTTCTCCAGGGTGGGTGCAAGCAGACCCGTGCCCGCTCCTCGTCGCTTAATGGTACGCCGCGCCGCCGCGCCGCCCATGGGGGCCGCTGCCGGGCGGCGTCGGGCCCGGCTGCGCCCCGCCTGGCCCCTGCCCCCCCCTCCTCGAGGGGCTTCCGCACAGGACCCTATCGCAGCGCCGCCGCCACATTGCGCAGCAGCAGCACGGGGCCGCTCCAGGGCGATAGACCGGTGCAGGCTGTGGAGGGCGGGGGGGGGGGGGGGGGCGTGATGGGTTGGTTAGCAAGACGCGTCGTCGTGGGAGTTACGGCGGGTGCAGAGACACCAGAACACCCACAGCCGCATGCTGTCACCCACCCCGAACCACACCCCACCCCACCCCGCCCCAGACCCCACTGCACCCGGCCCCACCCCACCCCACCCCACCGCGCCTCGCCTCGCCCCACCCTACCCCACCCCGCCCCGCCCCGCCCGACCCCTTCCACAAAGCTTCCGAGCCCCGCTGCCGGCCTCCCTCACCCCTCAGCGCCGCCTCCAGCTCCGCGAAGGCCGGGGGCGGTGTGGTGAGGCCCAGGGCCCCCAGCGCCGCCGCCCGCACCGCCAGGTCGTCACGGCAGCAGCGCCTAAGGGGCGAGGGGATGGAAAGGTGGAAGGGGAGGGTAACCTTTGAAAGGCTTTCCCCTGACCCCCCCCCCTCACCCCACGTCCTCCATCGCCTCCACCAGTGAACCTATCCACCCCCCGCCGACCCACAACCCTCCATCCTAGGTTCTGCACCCCAGATTTCAGTCCTCAGATCCCAGTCCCGAACTTTGGATCCCGGACTCCGAATCTTGGATCCCGGAACCAGAATCCCGCTCACCACACGTCCTCCACCGCCTCCACCAGCGCAGCCACGCTGGCGCCCGCCGCCGGCACCGGGTTCGCCGCCGCCGCCGGCCCCAGCTCCCCCAGCAGCCGCCAGCACGCCACCGCCTGCCGCTCCTGTGCCCGCACCACGCCCTCCAGCTCAGACCTGGCGGGACGGGGGTGGGGTGGGGTTGCCGGGAACGCGGGGTCGGGATCGGGGTTGGGGGATGGGGACGAGGTTGGGGTTGGGGTTGGGGGGTCAGAGTTGCGTCAGGAGCCGCGGACGAGCCAACAGCTTTGCCTGCAAGCCCCCAGCCCCCCAGCCCCCTAGCCCCAGCAGCCCCGAACCCCCCCACACCCACAGGTCGGCCTGCAGCCGCCCCCGCACCGCCCCCAGCCCCTGGCGCCACGGCCGCGCATGCTGCTCGTCACAGGTGCTGGCACCCGCAGGGGGGCATACCAGTCCACCACCCCACTCCAACTACAGCGTTTCCCTTCCACCCACAGGTTGGCCTGCAGCCGCCCCAGCCCCAGCCCCAGCCCTGATCCCAGCCCCAGCAGCCCTCAGCCCAGTAGCCCAGTAGCTCGGCACTTCACTCCCACCACCAGCACCAACACCACAGCCCCATCCCCCCATTCCCCCATCCCCCCCCCAACCCACAGGTTGGCCTGCAGCCGCCCCAGGACCGCCTCCAGCGCCCTCAGCAGCTTGGCCTGCACCAGGGCCTGCAGCGCGGCAGGGTCGGGCAGGGCCGAGAAGTGGCGCCGCTCCGCCAGCACCTGCGAGTGGGGGGCAGTGGGGTGGCTGGGGTGGTTAGGGAGAGAGGGACAGTGGGAAGAGGGGTGGGTGGGGAGGGGAGAGGGAGGAGGGGTGGCTGGGGAGGAGAGGCAAGGAGGGGTGCGGAGCTCCGTCAGCACCTGCGTATCTGGCGGAGGGGGCCGGGGGGACAGCGGGGTGGATGGGGTGGTGAGGGAGGGAGGGGCGGGGGCAAGGGTGGACCAGGGGAGGGGGGGAGGGGAGGGGAGGGGGCGTGCGGCGCTCTGCCAGCAGCTGCAGGCGTGGGGCAGCAAGGCGGGGAGGTGGTGAGGGAGGGAGGGAGGGGAAGGGGGAGAGGGCTCGACGGGGCACGGAGCGGGGCCGACGAGGTTAGGGTCAACGAGGGCAGCCTGTCGACGTGTGCAGTCTCGGGACCCAGGTGAGAGTCAGGCGGGGGTGGGGGAGGGGGGGCCGGAGAGGGCGGAGAGCGCACCCTGAAGGTGGGCCGCACCCCAACCCCACGACCGGACCCCAACCCCCTGCAGCGACCCCAGCTGGCCCCTACGTCACCCAGGGCCTGGCATGCACGCACCGGCAGGCGCTGCAGGATGTTGCCCGCGTTCTTAAGAAGCCGGTTGGACGCATCCTGACAAGGGGCGGTGGGGTGTCAAGCGGAGGGGCGTCGGGGGGCCATGAGGTCGGAGGTCTCTGTGCGAGTTGCGCTGGGCCGGCGCGCGAGACCGGCGCCAGTCCCATGCGCGTAGTGAATCGCTCAGCGACGTGTAAAGTCGACCGCCGGCGCACCTGCAGCGCCAGCCATTTCTCCAGCGCCTCGTCGAAGCGCAGCAGCGAGGTCTTGAACGCACTGAGGTTCATGGTAAGTCTTTATGTGTGTGGGTACAGAGCAGGCATTTACAGGCAGACAGCGCGGGCGAGGCCATGAGCCCTGGGATGCTGTCCATGCGCACGAAAGGGGCAGCCCCTGTGACGGCCGTGCAAGCCTAACCCAGTTATCCATCCACCAAACGGACACAAGCTTGCATGTTAATAACCTCGCTCGCCGACAGCTGGTGCAACATGCATGCTCCACGGCAGAAGACGCCGACCGTGCCCTCGAGGTGTCCATGAGCTGATACGCGTCCATAAAGAGCATTGCTGACAGGAACGACCGCTGGATTGTCGTGGCGCGTTAGTGCTGGTGCAGTGCTCCCTTTTTAAGGGCTATTAAGCTGGAACCTGTACGCGGCGAGTGCACAGCTGGCTACGGGAGTCAGCCGAGCGGTGAAGCGGAAGGAGCTGCGCCTGCCGAGCAACCGCGGAAAATGTGGCTCGGCCTGCTCGTGGCGTTCGTCTGTAAGTCGCTCGAGGGCACTGACAAAGCCCTTTACTGATACGGTCAAGGATTCCTGGCGCGGGCTCGGCTGTTGCACTAAGGGGTTACCCCACGCCCCGCTACCTGGCCCCCCAACCTGTTGGCTGTGACCCGCGCTCACCTTTCCCGCAGACGGCGCTGTGGCCGTGGCAGCCAACTTTGGTGAGCGTAGCGGGGATGTGCGTGGTCCCGTGGTTGCTTGTTGCAGGGAGGGAGCGGGAAGGGCGGCGGAGGGTGGTGCCACTGCACCCATCGTCTCTTCACTCCCCAAGGTACACCCCCACCATGACCCTCCGGACCCGCGCCATCCTTCCGAATTTCGGGATTACCGCCGACCTCTGCCACTGCAGCTTCCCAAACCTGCCGGTCCGCCTATCCCATAACAGAAAGCAGCTTGCCCGTGCATATGCTTAATGCAAACCTCGGCAGCCCACACAAGGCCGGCCCCACGTTCCTCTGCCCATCCCACCTGGGTCTCTCCTGCCTCGATCTCTCACATCGCACACCTGCTCATCCCCAGCAAAACCCACCCCTGCCTGTGCACATGCCAAACCCCCGCCATGCCCCCGACCCTCCTTCCCGCAGTGCACAAGTAGTGCTCCCGAATTGCCGGGCCCCGCCACTCATCCACCTACCTGATCCCCCTCCCACCATACACAACCACCTCTGCCTCCCACCTTACATCCCCCGGCCCGATCCTCCCGCCGCCGCTAGCGCCCTGACCACTTTCGAAAGCACTCCACAACCACCCACGCAAGCCCCTCAAATCCCTTCCCCCGAACCCCCCGAACCCCCCTCCCGGAATGAACACGTACTCCGTGCTGGTCTTCCCGCTGCCCCCCCCCCTCAGGCCCCACCCCGACCAGTTCGCCGTAAGCGCCTCAAACCGCCTCCATCTTCCCCCTTTCGTCCCCGCAGTGAACAAGCACGCGGTGCTCGTCCTGCACCCCACACGGTTCTGCAACTGACACGTCCCTTGAAACCCCTCTCATTACCCGCTTCCCCCCCCCACACACACACACCCGCAGTGAACAAGTACGCGGTGCTCGTCTTCCCTCTGCCCAACGCCATCCTGCTCGTACAGACCGTGACCACGGTGGTCGTACTGCAGGCCCTGGGCACGCTGGGCCTGGTACGGATCCCCGCCGTACGGAATGTACGGCTGCAGAGCCTCTTCCCGCTGGCGGGCTGCTACTGCGGCCACGCGCTGCTCGTGCTGTACAGCCTGGCGTTCCTGTCCGTACCGATGTACAACACGCTGAAGCGCCTCACGCCCGTCATGGTGCTGGGCGCCAAGGTGCGTGCGTCGAATCGTACGGGTGCCGTACGTACGGGTGTGGTACGGCCACATGCTCCCTCCGTACTGGGCATGGTGGCACTTGGGAGGGGGATGTGGACCCTAGGCCGGTCGCGAGCAGCAGGCCGGCCCCTGCTCACGCGGAGTGACCAGCGGGCCCTGGTGGAGCGGCGCCCGCACGCCCCCCTGCCCCGATGGCACTAGGGGAAAGGGGAGGGGGATGCGGGGCCCGTCGCGCCCCGAGCAGCCTGTCACCCATGCTGCACCGCACGCTCACACCCATGCACCGCCATGTACCTCATGCACATGTGTTTTATTCGCCGCGCATGCGACTCCCCGGCTCACACGAGCAGCCCTTCACACCCACTCGCCCGCCGGCTCGCCCGCTCGATGGGTCGGGCTTGCGGCTTTCGTGCTCCCCTAGGACTGGCCGGCTCTCCGCCGCGCTGACCGGTACACGTCCCAGGCTCACACGAGCAGCCCTTCACACCCGCTCGCCCACCCCCCGCAGGCCGTGGTGGAGCGGCGCCTGCCCGACTCCTCCACCACCTTCTCCGTGCTCCTCATCGTGGGCGGCTGCCTGGTGGCGGGGGCGGGGGACCTGTCCTTCTCGGGCAACGTGAGTGGGACGGTGGCGAGATCGCAGGCGGTACAAGTCACTTTAGGGCTACTTCAGGGCTAGTGATAGTTATTGCTTGCTCCATGGCACGGCCACGGCCTGTCCTTCTCGGGCCACGTGCGTGGAGCCGGGGGTCGTCCATGGTAGGGGTACAGCCGAGTCATGACACGGCTACGGCCTGTCGCTCTCCGGCGTTGTGGGTCTGCAGAAAGGCGAGCGGCGTCCCGTAGCTTGTGGAATTACCGGGCAGCTGCTGAGGGGCGGCTGCTGGGACGCGGATACGGATACAGCCCGGGGCTTCAACGGCAAGGGAGAGCCCTGGGGGTGGCACGGGCGGCATGGGCTGCGGGTTCCGCCGGCGAGTTCCGCGGCGGTGGCACTTGTCCGGGGGGCCCCATGCCTATGTGTGCCCTCGCGCCCTCCTCCCTCCCACCCACCTCCGCCTCCCTCCTCGTCAAGGCTTCACCGCCTTCCCCTCCCCCTCTCCTACCCCCCCCCTCTCAGGGCTACTTCCTGGCCTTGGTCTGCGCCGTACTGCAGTCGGTCTACATCCTGCTGGCAGAGCGGGCCACGGGCGGCGGCGGCGGGGCGGCGGCGGCGGCGGCCGCGCGCCGCCGCGCGGCGGCCGCGCTCTCCTCGACCCTGGTCGCTCCGCCCTCCTCGGGGGGAGCGGGAGACGGCTCCCACCACCACCACCTGGGTCTGAACATTCACCACGCCCATCCCACGGGGGACGAGCTGACGACGGGCAAAGGCGGCGGGGCCGGCGCGGCGGCGGCCGAGCACGGGCACGGGCACGAGATCGCGCACGGGCACAGTACGGGCGTTGACCGCCACGTGCACCTCACAGCCCACGCGGGCGGGGCCAACGTGAGCGCCCGCGCCAGCCCGCTGTCGCACATGACTAACGCCAGCTCGGCGCCGCCGGGCGGCGGCCCGGGCCTCGACGGGCCCGGCCTGGGCCCGGGCCCGAGCGGGCCCGACTCGGGCCCCAGTTCAGGCCCGCTCAGCGCCACGGAGCTGTTGTACAGCATCTGCGTCATTGGCGTGCCGCTGCTGTGCGTCACGACTATCGCGAGCGGCGAGGGCGCAAAGGCGCCGATCGCGCTCGCGGCGGTTCGCGAGCGAATGAGCGGGCTGGGCTTCGCGGGATGGCTTGCGACCACCGCCGTAACCGAGGGCATTTTAACGGGCAGCGTGATTCTCTGCACGCAGCTCAACTCTGCGCTGACCACGTCTGTGGTCGGCGTGTTGAAGGGCGTTGTGAGCAGCGTGCTGGGGTTCTTCCTGTTGGGCGGAGTCAAGTTCCACGCGGTCAACGTGGCAGGCATTGTCATGAACTGCGCGGGCGGCGCCTGGTACAGCGCGGTGCAGTACATGCGATCTGGCAAGGCGGGGTAGCTCGCGGGATCTATCTTTGGCGTAGACGGGGGGCCCACTGCTATGCTAGTTATGTTGGCTTGGGTGGGGACCCCGCTCCTCTCCCCGGTGATGGCGGCTTGGCTCAGGGGCAGGCAGGCTAGTGGGGAGCGGTCAGGGCGGGTGCAGTGGCCAGTGCAGTGCGCTGTGCAGTACATGCGGTCGGGCAAGGCGGGGTAGCCCGGAGTTATGATGGCTTAGATGGGGACCGCACCCTCTCCTGTGCTGTGCAGTTTGTTCGGCGCGGCAAGGCGGGGTGGCGGGGGCCCAGACCGCCCGTTCGGGGAGGTTTGGGCACGGCTAGGATGTCGAAGCGAATGTCGCTAGCTTAGGCTCGAGGTAGGGTCGAGGCCTCGAGGGTCGTGTGAGCTTCATGGACACGGCAATGGTGAGGCTGCTACATCCTGGGGATCCCAGGGATTACGGACGCGGATTATGCAGTTGCACGGGCGGACAGGCTCTACCCCATCCTGTGCTGTGCAGCACATAGGGTTCGGCTAGGCGGGCTACGGGAAGCCCTTGGGCGCGTTTCCTATTGACAAGGGAGCGCAGGCGCGGAGCAGGGCGTAGTCGGGCTCGGATGGCTGGGGTGGGCTATGCTTGAGCGTCGAAGACGCTTGTGGACTGTGGCCACATGGCGGGGGGCATGAGGGGGGTGTCTGAGCGGGCGCAGTCGTGGCGTAAGTTGGAGGCGTGTCAACTTTGAGGGATGTCGGGCGCGTTACACATAGAGCCTCCGGTCCCGGCCGCCCTTGACGGCGCGGAGTCCCGCAGTGTCACACAGTGTTGTCCTTGCTTATTACGTGCAACTCTGCACTTCCTTCTTCACATATCTTCAGCCGTTCAGGCTCCCTGCTAGAGAAGAGCTCTGGCCCTAACGGAGCGTGCGGTTCGACATCGGAACATCTGTCTGTCTGTGACTCAGAGGCGCGGTGCAGTCGTGGGAGTGTCAAAGAGCGCATTACACGAGGGCCCCGGGGCCCCGCCGCACACGGTCCCTGGAACTCTGTACTCTCTACTCCACATATCTCCAGGCTCCCTGGGCTCCCTGCTAGATAAGGGCCCTCCCTGCTAGAAAAGAGAACACCTTGATGACGGGTCCTTCCATTCATGCCGCCCTAACGGAACGGGGAGAGCACGGTGCAGTCGTCGCACTCAATGACTCGGTCCACCACATAGAAGTAGTTGTTGCCACCAGGCGACCTGCGAGGGCGAGCAAGGGACACGGGCAGATATGAGGATGAAGGGTAGTAGAAGCGTGAAGGCGCCCCAACCAGACGGCACCCGACTGGACGGGACAGGACCAGGCCGGACAGGAACCGGACCGTTCTGGACAAGTAACCACGCGACCCCGGGCCACACCCCATACCACTCTGCTGCCCTTCTCTTCACCCCACCGCAGCCGCAGCCCCAAAGGACGTCCCAGTGCCCTGCGCTCCTCCGCACCCCTTCCATAACACTGCCGCCAAAATGCCACTGCAGCCGCCCCGCAGCCCGTGTGCCCTTTGTCAGACGATCACCCCCTTCTGCGCCCAGCCTCCCACGCACTTGATAACGGCCGAGCTGAGCACGTCGATGACTAATCCCTTATCCGTGGTGAGCGAGTACATGCCATCGGTCTTGCCCACGGCCAGAAGGGTGCTGGCGAGGGCGATGTCGCCCGTGGTGACCTGACTAATTTTGGTGATATCCTTGGCGCCCATCAGCACAAAGAGAGGGTAGGCGACCGACAGGATGGGTGCGGTGTCAAACTCGTCCGTAAGCTTTGCCTCCAGGTCGCTGAGCGTAAACTCCTGGGCATCCCAGTAGGAGATCCAGGCCTGCGGGGAAAGGGTGAGGGCGTTTTCGTGGCACAGGGAGGTTCGGGTTGTGGGGATCAGTGTCTTGCAGCCGCCCCACACTCAACCCCACTCATCCCATGTGCCGCCGCCTCTGGCCCTCGGCAACCCAACTGTACTTGAATCCACGCCGCCGCTCCCCTCGCCAATGGAGGGGCGCGAAGAAGGAATAGCCCCTGCCTTGACACGGGTGCCCGCAGACGCACATGACCACACACACGCGTCCCCGAACCCCCCTCCGCCCCCCGTCTCCGTCCCGCCCCCACCGAGTCCGTGGGCGCGAAGAAGGAGTAGCCCATATCCAAGTAACCTTGCAGCATGGTACTGGTCTGAACGTTCTTCATCAGGAGCCGCTCAAGGTCCCTGGACGTCGTAAGGTCGGGGTTGGCGGACAGCGCCTAGGGGGTAGGAAAGATAGCGGGTGATGTGGTTCCGGTGATAACGCGAAGGGGTGGACATGGCAGGCCATGCATACGAATGGCATGCAAAGTGTGATGTATGCGCCGTACGGCGTACGGCGTACGGCGTGCGGTGCGTGGAGTAGGCCCCGGCTCACCGCGTCCAGGCTGTCATAGGTGGCGTTGGACGTCGGGGCCGAGGGCGACTGCATGGGGGAGGGCATGGACGTCTCCATGGGCGGTGGAGGGGGCGAGGGCGAGGGCATGGAGGCCGGCGGCGCCTCGGGTACGGTCATGTTGAGCATGTACTTGGTCGCGAACGCATCCGTGATCACGATCCGATCCACGACGTGGATCATGGCGGCGCCCGCCATCATGTCGGCCTTGACGACCTGTCAGGGGGGGAGGGGGGAGGCGGGGAGGGGGGGGGGGGGGGGGGGGTTGAGGAAGGTATGAGGGTAGATGGGACTTGCGTGCGGGTGGGGGCTGGGTGGTGCCGGCACCTCCTCAAGGTCACTCGTTACGTCGCGTGACGCGCTGGTGCCAGGGGATATGCGACTTGTAGGCCGGTGGGGAGACCTTGAGCAAAGGCCCACGGGTCACCATGGGCACGTTGGAGTCAGGGGGCCCTCCGCCGGGACGCTTCAGCCAAACCCCAAGGGGCGGGGACCCAGTGGAGACTCCGATCCTGAAATCCGGCGGAAATATCCCGTCCCAAGGCGCCCGCTGACTCTCACATACACCCACCTCGGCCTGGGTGCCTTGGGCGCTGGAGAGGTAGACCTTGCCATTCATAACGGAGAATGTGTGCGAGTAGCTGCCGTCCACTGGGGGGGAAGGGGAGGGGAAGGGGGGAGGTTCGGCTTGAAGTCACGTGCGCGGGCCCCCGACTATATGTTAAGAGTGTGAAGAGCAAAGTACGGCAGCTGACTAAGTAGCTGACTCACGGCCCAGTCCTGCGCTCATGCCGCTGGTGATGGCGGAGGAGGGTACGGCACTGCCCATGAGCACGTGCTGCTCCAGGATCTGGGGTGTGGAGGGAGGGGGGCAGGGCGACGGGGCATGGTGGGTGGTTGGGAAGGCCGCGAGGCAACTATGCTCCCGCCCACTAGAAATTAGATTTACCTCATCAATGAACTTCGTGACGTTGCCGGCTTTGGGGTCCGACATGTTGAGGTTCAGGTCGGGGGCGGCATTGGCCAGGCGCTGCCAGGCGCTGAGGGGCGGGAGGGAGGGAGATTGGGTAGTCAGAAGCTGTGTTAGGGACAGCGTTGCTTACATGCCGGTTTTTCTCAAACCCGCCCGCGGTCGCCCCACTACCCCAGGCCCTACAGCTGGTTGGGCACAAAGATGGTTCCCTTCCAGGCGGGGTCGGTGACGGCGGCGAAGAACGAGGACAGGAACAGGTAGTACTGTGGGGGAGGCGGATGGAGGGGGGGCGAGGGTGGTGTCCAGGTCATTATGCTCATCCGTAAGATCTCTGATGTCCCCATGGGACCCCAGCATGCCTTCCACCTGCCCCTCCTGCCTTGCTGTGGCACCCCTGCTCAGCCCCAATCCCCCCCTGCCCCCTTACCGTGGTCACACAGCATCTACCACCAGAGCCTCAAAATCCCCCTCATCCTCCTCTTGCCTCCTCCCTCCTCCCTCCCCTCTACCCCTCTACCCCCCCTGCCCCCTCACCGTAGTCACGACCACGTCAGCATCCACCACCAGCGCCTCCATGACGGACCGATCCGCGTCAGCCAGGGGGGTGGCGCCCTGGAGCCCAAACACCCGCGTTGTGCGCTCTGTGAGGGGCCATTTGTCCAGGATGTGTACGACAGCCTTGCCGCCCATCAGATTCACCTCGGTGATCTGTCAGGGGGAGGAGGGGGGAGTCAAGGGGGAGGGGGGTTGAGAACAATGTCTGGGATTTGGACCACGACCTTGCGCCCCCCATCACGATTGCCCCGGTGTACCCGTCGGTGTCCCGGGCACGTCCGTCGTTGCATCCCGCCGCCATGCACGGCTCTGGGTAGCTAGGTAGCCTTAAACAGGGGTGACGAGCTCTAGACGTGTGACCGGCATGCAGTGAGGCATGCTTGTAATCAGGCCGGGAGACGTTCAAGGCGTGCACCTCCCGCAGAGGCGCCCTCAAGCACCCATCAGGCCCGCATGAGGCCCCATCAGGCCCACGTCAGGCCCGTGCCAGGCCCGCGCCAGGCCCGCGCCTGGCCCCGGCAGCAGACTGACCGTGGCAGCCGTCAGGAGGCCGTTAATGAACACGTCCCCCTCCAGAATGGTAACGGTGAGGGTGCTGCCGGGAAGGGACGGGTCTGCAAGAGGAGATGGAAGGAAAGGGGGAGCGGACACAGGTCTGGGCAGCACGCAGCAGGGAGAGCGTGAGGATGCTGTGGACGATTTGAAAGGGGTCTTGACAGGTCCAGAACGACTTGCAAAGGGTCCGGGCCGGTCCCGGCCGCCTGCGAGCCCAGGCAATGGCACCTACCGGCACCCGCAACAATCCGTCGGCATCGCCTGCCCCTTGCCCCACCCCTTCCCCAGCCATCCTTTCCCCTTCCCGTTGCCCTACGCGGGCAAGGCCTGGGCCCCTCCAACCGGCAAAGTTACCATGCACGTAACCTCACTAGTCGCTACGCACTGTGGCCGTAACCTCACTAAGCCCTGCGGCAGTTTCGACACTGCCCTCCTCCATGACTCATGACTCACTCATGCCCACGGAGATCGTGTCGCCGTTCTTGAGATCGTCTGCCATGATGGCCCTGCCCTGGTGCCAGAGATCCATCATGGCCTGAGGGGTAGGGGGGGATAGGGGTAGGGGGGGAGGGCAAGGGGCTTAAAGTAGAAATAAACGCGTCGTTATTTCTGGCGGCTTCATCGTCGGCGGCCTCAATGCGCTAGCTAAGCCCCTCAGCCGGAAAGAGCATGCCATGCAGGCGCGTGCCACGCCTATACACACACACACGCACACACACGCTTAACCCCCCGTTACCCCCCCGCCCCCCCACCATGGAGTACATGCCAGTCCGCATGCCCACTTCCCACTCGACGTAGGCACTGGCGTAGGCCCTGCGGGGGGGCAGCAGGCAGGCAGACAGCAGGGCCTTCACGCCGATGTGGTGTTTGTGGGCGGGCGAAGGGCGGGGCAGGCAATGCGCGGTAGCAGCGCGGCATCATGCGTCACGCGCAGGATGCAGGGGGCGTGCGTGGACGGTCTGTCTAGCAACCGGCTAGCTATTGGGTTACTACCGAGCTTGCTATAAGCAGTCAGCACTACAGGCGCAGCCCTGGTACTCACACGCTGTCCGGCGCAAAAAAAGTGAAGACTGCGTCCTTGTCGCTTGCCTCGCGACCCAGGGGTCCCGCCATGCCGATCAGGGACTGAGGGGGGGGCGGGGTGCAAAGGGGGCAAGGGAGTACAGGGTAGGCAAGGGAGTACAGGGTAGGCAAGGGAGTACAGGGTAGGCAAGGGAACTGAGAGGGAGAGGAGGTGCGACCCAGGGGGCCAGCCATGCATGTCGAAGAGGGCTTACGAAGGGGGTTCTAATGGGGAGGGGGGGGGGGGCGACGGGTGAAAGCGATTACTGGGGACTCATCACGCGGGGATGGATACCTTGAGGATTGGCTCTGCCCTTCCAAGGGTGTTCACGACACCCTTTGCAAGTTTTTCACGTCCCACCTTCCCTCCTTTCCTTCGCCCTCTCGAGCTCTCATCTCTCATCAATTCCCTTCTTCCTTGGCCCACTCACCGCAATGGCCGCGGTATTGACGTCGTCCTGCAACAGGTCCTTGACGGTTGGTGCCAGGGGGTGGTCGTTGGGCGGTTGGTCGCCGCTGATGGGCGGTGAGGCGAAGAAGTCCGGGCCCGCGGGCGGTGGGGCGGGATCCGGGGTGATGGCGTAGGGGAGGAGGATGTAGTCGATGATGTGGACCGTGGTCTGGCGGGGGCGGGGGAGGAGGGGGGGAAGGGGAGGGAAAGGCGGGGTGAGGGGGAGCGTGTGTGTTTGGGAAAGGCGGGGAGAGGAGGATGGAGTCGGTGATGTGGACCATGGTCTGGCGGGGACGGGTGAACGGAAACACACAGCAGACACGCTCCGGAACCCCCCTCCGTCCCCGCCTCTCCCACCCTGCCACCCGTCAGATCGGGCTCCACGACGGCGGCCTTGGACTTGATCGCCCAGATCATCACCCCAAGGGCATCCCTGCGGGGGGGAGGCGGGCGAGGTAAATGCAGGCCAGGCACCTTGCCTTCAGGCTTCTCTGGCGTTGGTCCAACTAGGCCGCCCTCTGTTCTTTACCTCGATCCCAGTCGCCCTGAAGCCCGCCGCGCCTCACTGTCCTTACTTGGCTTGTTTACAGCGAGCATGGTTTCCATGGATATATGGTTCGGTTATACCCCGGTTATACCCCGCCCCAGACACTTACACACCCGAAAGAACAACGCAACCACCCTCTACCTCAAACGGGTAGAGCTTCGCTCACGTGGAGATGGTCAGGTTGTAGTCGGGCAGGGCGGTGGCTTTCTCGATGAGGCCATTGGGCAGATCGTACGACTTGATCGACTCTAGGGGGATGGTATGGTACATGAAGAGCTGCGTCAGGACCTGCGGTTGACGGTTAGCAGTTGGGCGTTTCTTAGATAGGGAGGTGCGATGCGCGCATTGGGATCGAGTGGGACAAGGAGAGCTGCGTCAGAACCTGGGGGAAGGGCGGAGGACGGGCCGCGGGGGGCCGCGGGGGGCCGCGGGGGTTAGGGTAGGGTAGGGCAGGGTAGGTGGGTTTCCTTCCCCGATTTCCCCACTCCGTCTCACCAGCAAGGACAGGTCCTCCTGAAGCTGCTCCAGCGTCGTATTCTTGTCCGTGAGGAACTTGGCGACGCCCTACAGGGATGTTGTGACGGCATCAAAGGAATAAACATAGGGCTGACTTGCTTGACTGCCAAACTCTTCCTACCTGTGCAACACCTGGCTGCGCAGCATTTACACGACCCGCCCCAATTCCCTCGCCCCACAACCCCGCCCCGCCCCACAGGCCTCCGCCCCACAGGCCTCCGCCTCACAGGCCTCCGCCTCACAGGCCTCCTGAGCACATCGCCGGGACGGGGCTGTTGGCCGCCGTGCCCAGGTCGGGCCCAGGGGCCAAACTGCGCGGCCTCCCTAGCACTGATGAGCTCACCGCATTGTCGGGGGCAAAACTGGGGTGGCCCAAACCGGCACGCTTGCCCGCATACCCACAGGAACACACACGCACACTTCCCCGCACCCCCCTCCGCCCCCCCCCCCCTCCTCACCGCATTGTTGGGCGCGAAGAAGGTAGCGACCCGGGTGGGGTCGGAGGCAGCGCCAGCGAGCTCGGGGATGCTTGCGATGAGGCTGTATGCAATGGAAAGGTCGGGGCGGGCCGCGAGCAGATCCAGAACCGTGGCGTAGCCGGCAGGAGGAGAGGGCTCTGGGGAGGGAGACGGGAACTCCTCGGGGGAAGGCTCCGGCGAGGGGGATAGCTCGGGGGAGGGGGGCGTGGTGGGCATGGGTGCCGTCATGTTGCCGAACGGAAACGGGATGAGGGGGTAGTCGATGACGTGCACCACGGTCTGGGGGGTGGGGGAGGAAAGCCGAGCGGATCAGGAAAATACACACGTGATGATGAGGGCACACACGAAGGGTGGGTCGGTAGGAGTCCTCGCGTGCTCCACGGCCTCGCTCCGACAGGATGCCTTGCCCGGCACGTGTGCCCACAAACACACAAACACGCTCCGGAACCCCCCACCGCCCCCTCCCTTCTCACCCTGCCGCCCATCAGGTCGGGCTCCGTCACAGTGGCTGCTGTGAAGATCGCCTTGAGCCTCACCCCAAGGTCGTCACTGGGGCACCGGAGTACATGGGTGGTGCGGGGTCAGGGAGTCCCCGCGCGCGTTCAGGGGTGTAAGGCATCCCTGGGAGTGGCTCAGTCCGGCTGCGTACGGCAGCGCGGCGGCCTTGCTCCCTAGCCTCGCCCGCCTCCCACGCCCCTTGCCGCGACGGCGGCGGGGCGGCGTTGGTTGGCTGCATGGCCTTTCAAGCTCTGGCAGCGTTCGGCGGCTGGGGATACTTAGGTATCAGGAATAGATGGCAGGGGACCCACCCGCAGCATGCTCACGCTCCATTCCCCCCACCTGGTGATGGTGAAGTTATACCCGGGCAGGGCGGTGGCCGTCTCGAAGGTGCCCCCGAGCAGGTTGTACGAATACACCGCCTCGCCGGGGATGGTGTGGTACATGAAGACCTGCGCCAGCTTCTGCGGTTGCCGGTTGGCGGTTGGCGGTTGATGGTTGGCGGTTGGCATCAGACCATCAGAGCCAGGCGTGCGTGAGGCAGTGCGAGAACCACAAACCGAATCAGGTGTATGAGTGGAAAGCGGATGAAGCAGCGGGCTCATGATGCGTACTCCCAATACGCACCGGCCCCGGCCCCGCACCCAGTAGCCATACTAGCCTCCGGGTTGCCCGCAGGCAACCCCCACGCGCCTGCCAAGTAAGCCAGCACGCGCCAAACACATTCGTGGGCCCCACCCCGTCCCCGACCTTCCCCTTACGTCCTGGGAGCCTGAGTTAGCCATGTCCAGGGTAACGTTGACGTCAGCAAGGAACTTGAGGAAGCCCTGCAGCAGGCACATTGCAGGCAGTCGATGAACAGATCATAGACTTGTTGGAATACATCCTGACCACGAGCCTGGGATCGATGTCTGCGATAGAGCCTGCGTGCCGCGTAGCTAACAGCCCGGGTCAGGGCCCTGACCTGAGACTCGCAGCAGCAGGGGCCGCGGCTACCCCGCTCGTCACTTGCGGGCCGGCTGGCCCACGCCTAGTTACGCAAGGCACAGCGCCCGAAGCCGCGGCTTTGCCCCCCTCCCACGGCCCCATCCCCTTTCACACCAGCTCACCGCGTTGGTGGGGCAGAAGGTGGCGGCGGGGCCATACCGGCACGTGCGCCCGCATACACACACGAACACACACACGCTCCCGAACCCCCCTCCGGCCTCCCCCCCCCCGGCCCGCCGCGACGCCAGTCACCGCGGCACTACGCCGCGTTGTCTGTAACAACCCCGCGTGCTCACCGCATTTGTGGGGCAGAAGAAGGTGGCGACCGCATTGGGGTCGGATGCAGCCGCCGCGAGCATCGGGTTGTTCTTGATGCTCATGTAGGCGAGGGAGAGGTCGGGCCGCGAGGCTAGGAGGTCCAGGACCGTGTCATAGCCCATGCCGGGGGAGGGGGGTACCCCGGGGGAGGGAGACACCCCCGGGGAGGGGGATGGAGAAGCCGCGGGGGAGGGGGATGGAGAAGCCGCGGGAGAGGGGGATGGAGACATCGCGGGGGAGGGGGATGGAGTCATCTCGGGAGAGGGGGATGGAGAAGGCTCGGGGGAGGGGGACGCATGGGGGGAGGGCGACATCGCAGGGGAGTGCGTGGGGCCGACCTTCCTGGGGGGAGGGTTGTGGCGCCGGGGGGGCGGGTGGCGCAAGAACTTGACGGCGAACGTGTTCACTCCATTGGTGTAGATGTTGGGGTTGCGAGCGTCCGCGAGACCGCCTGTGGTGAAAAGGCGGGAATTGGGCCGGGGACTCGTCAAGATACGTGTCGTTAGGCGGTTGAGGCCCGACGTGCCGCAGGTCGAAACGGATGTCAAGTGCCTTGGAGCAGGGACACGACGGCGTATGTGTACACGTGTGCGCCAACGTCGCAGCGGCAGTTGTCTCGGCCAGTGGGCCTTGTTACGTATGATGCCAAACGCTGCTGTCTGCCTCAGGAGCAAGGCCACTTCGCATTCGCTGCGAAACGCTTTCCAGTGTGCATGCAGCGGATCGTTTGCTTGCGCAAGCTGCAAAAGACGCAGCTTCTGGTTCTCGCAACATCGTCGGCGCTGCGCCCGGCATCCCGATCGCACAACCGTGAATTCACACATGACTTACTGAGTGCCAGAAGGGCCAGGAGTGCCAGAAGGGCCAGTGATGACGCTCCCAGAGTGGGGCCCGCCATTCTTGACGACGGAACCTCGCTCGCCACGCGACTCGATACTACCTCGCTCGGACCAGCACTCCTGTTGTTTATGCAAGTGCAACACCTAACGAGTCTGTAATGGGGCTTACGCGTGTCCTGAAAAGATTGAAGTGTCCGACCGCCCGATCTGGAGGCCGTATCACGGCGTTGGTTACAGCCGCTTTTGGAACCCGCCGAATACCTGCAGAAGTGGATACACACTCCGAGGAACCCCGACTACACTGCTAGTGCTTGTTTATACTGCGGTTTCACTTGCGGACGTATGCCTGACCAGGAAAGCCTACCGTACATCGACCGTAGATACGTCCCGCGACGCCGGCGCAACCCGCCGCTGGCGTCCCTCGCGACAGTTAGCGGTCAGGCCTTCCCTTTTAGACATGCGGCCAGGGTGACGCCTTGTGCCAAGGTCCTACGGTACGGTACTCCTCCCAGACAGACTTTGCATCACCAGAAAGCGAGAGCCGTTACACGGACCTCGGAGCAATGCTTTGCAGAGCTTCCCGCCCGAACTCCTGCATCCTGCCAAGCCCCGGGGCGCGATCCTGAACCCTCTCGCCCGCAAACATCCCGCCGCATGCCCGCATCCAATCTACCCGCATCCACTCGCCCGGCTACAGACGGCCCTCTCCGATCGTGTGGCCCAGCATCTCGTCCATCCCTTGCTCAGCCGTCCTCCTCCATTCGGTCCTCGTCGCCGCCCCCCGCCCCGCCCTCCTCGCTCTCCTCCTCCCCTCCGCCCTCCCCCTCCTCCCCCTCCCCGCCCTCCTCCTCCTCCTCCTCCTCGTCCTCTTGGAGGTCCAACATGAATGCCCGGCACGCATCCGTGAACAGCGCCGCGAGACCCCGGGGCGCTGACACGAGCAGCGGAGAAGACCAACCGCCGCCGGGGGGCGCACGGCGAAGGCGGGTTCCCGGGAGCGGCCAAGGGGCCACGGCGCCGTTGCGGGCGCAGTGCTGCATGCAGGGGTGGGTGCAAGGGCGGAAGGGGTAGGGGTGAAGGTACGGGCGAGGGCAAGGCGAGGCAAGGAGCGAGGAGACGAGGGTGGAAGGGGCGCCTGTGGGGCGTCCCGAGGGTCCAAACAAATGGCGCAACGTACGGCACTCGTCACGGGCAAGCCATGTGACCGTACGCGCCAACAAGCCGTCGGTTTCTGCCGTCGGTTTCTCGAACCCACCTCTGCTGCGCTCGCCGCAGCGCTCCTGGGTAGCGACACCATGTTGAGCCCCTGCGTGGGGACCAAGGCCAGCAGCCCCCTCGCCGCCTCGCCGCCGCCCGCCGCCGCCGCCCGGCCACCGCCGCCACCGCAGCTCGCTGCGTCCTCGGGCCCGTCCGCGCCCTCCACGGGCCCGCACGGACCCATTAGTAACGCCAGCTGACCGTCCCGGTAGTACGAGATGCCCAGAACGGTTAGCCCGGGGGGTAGGGCCAGGAGGCAGACCCGCGGCTGGGGCTGCGGTTGGAAGCGGGTCGGGCACACAGCACATGTGGGTGAGCACGTACTTGGGTTCATGCATCAAACTGGCAGGCATAATGCAGCAAGGCACTACGCAACATAGTTAGGTGGGACTTAAGAACGGGCCGCAAGCCCACGCGCAGCAGGCGCACCATGCTCATCTCATGACGCAACTAGTACGGCACTGCACCCGTACGGCATCCGTACGGCACGGCACCGAAGGCGCCGGCTGGCCTCACCAGGATGAGCTTGCCGGGGAGTGGGTTGGTCGAGGCGCGGGCCAGGAGCACGGCCTCCCCTGCCCGCGCCAGAGCCTGGGCCCCCGCCCTCGCCAGGCCCGCCACCGCCTCCGCCGGGAGCACCGCTGCCACCAGGGCAGGTTGGCCGGCGGCGGGGTCCGTTTGGACCTGGGGGGCGGACAGGGCGCACCGGCCCCAGCCGCCCGCGCTGCCGCCAAACAGCCGCGGGCCCCAGAGCAGCGAGGGTTCGGGCAGGAGCGGTACCTGCGGGGCGAGCGGTGTGTTTAGGTGCTCGGGTTGATGCGCGATAAACAGGTGCCCGTGCACACAGTAAGCGGCGCGCGAGCAGGCAGCAAAGCGGCGTGTGTGTGGAGGTTTGGCGCGACGAGGGCGGCCTGGGTGCGTGGGCAGGGGCTGTGGTCTGAAAGGGGGAGATGCAACCTGCCATCTTTCCGCCGTCTTTCCGTCAGAACTCAGACGGGTTCCGGCGGCCCCGGCATGTCGCAAGCTCCCCGCACAGCACCGACCCAGCATGACTCAGCACCGCACCCACACGCTGTAACCTCCCACAGTAAGGCACAGTACGGCACCACACCACAGCGTACGGCATCCCACCCACCCTCGCCAGCAGCTGCAGCGACGGCGACACGTCCCGCTCCAGCTGCCCGAATGCGCCGCGCCACAGCTCCGTCAGCAGGCCCAACTGCCGCTGCAACGGCCGGTCCGGCCAGCTGGTGCCGCTGCCCTCGCTCGCCGGCGCCGCCAACCGCCCAGGCCCAGGCCCAGGCCCCGCGGGGCCCGGGCCGGGCCCGGGCCCAGAGGTGGTCAGGCCCAGGCCGAGTTCTTCGAAGCCGGATTCCGGATCGGGCCAGGGGAAGGCCGCGTCTTGTAGCGACTTGAGGTGGGGCAGGAGCTCGGGCGGGAAGCGGAGGCTGCCCACGGGGAGGCCCAGCGTGGCCTGCGGGCGGCGGCAGGCAGAGAGTTTATCTTGCAGGGTGTACGGCAGATCCGGAGCTCGGGTTCAGCTCCCGGGCTCTGCATTCAGATCGAGAGATCCGGGTCGGGTCGGGGAGCAAACGCACGGGCAGACCGAGCTCGTCCTGCGGGCCACGCACTGCCGGCTCTCGCCCCGCAACCCCCCGGCTGCCGCCGTGCGGCAGCCCTGCCGTACGGTACGGCAGCCTTGTCGTACGGTGTACGGCAGCCCCCAATCGCGCCGTACGCCGTGCGCACCTGCGATGCGTCCAGGTCCCTAGCCACTGCATCGGAGCCGAACTGCCCCCCCTCCTCCAGGAAGGCCAAGAGGGAGGGCACGTCCACCGCCACACCCGCCAGGGAGCCGGAGCCGCCCGGCAGCGGCGCATCCTCGCCCTCTGGCCGCGCCTCCTCCAGACCCTGCGGACAAAGGGAAAGGGACAAGGGACACCCACGTCGCCTTGAGGATTGCGCGCTGCTCCACCCTTGGAACAAGTTGATTCCGTAGATAGCCCGTAGCGAACAGCCCGTAGTGAACAGCCGCTCTCAGGTAAAGCCCGTGTCGCTCGCGCATCGCCCCCCGCCCCCACCTGCAGCGTCTTGAGCAGCCACGTGAAGAAGGCGCGGTACTGCGCCCCCACGCGGGACACCAGCTGCCGCAGCGCCTCGGCCTGGAGCAGCGCCTTGGCCGCCTCCACCTCGGCAACCGCAACAGCGCGCTCCTGCGGAAGCGGTTGCAGGAATAAATAACATAACATAAGATTAGTAGAACACGCTTGGGGTACGGTGATTCAGTTGGTGGGCGGATGTGGGTTAAGGTATGGTTAGCGCACGTGTGCACGGGGGTGAGGCCTGGAGCGATGGCCCCCGCTGCAGGCCCCCGCCGCGCCCGCCCCAGCCGCCGCGCCCCCCACCTGCAGCCCCAGGGACCCCGTGATGGCAGCCGCCCGCGCCCTCCCCCGCAGCTCCCCCGCCACGAAGGCCACCAGCTGCAGCGCGGGGAGGACGCCGTCGAGGAGCTGGGAGCCGACCTGGAGGAAGGGGGGCGGAGGGGGAAGGGGGCGGAGAGGGGAGGTGTTTTTGTGTATTTGTGATGTCATCTTTGGGCATCACTCTGCTCCGCCCACGCACCTCCTGCACCGCAGAGTCCACCGTCTTGGCCAGGCGCCGCAGCCCCGGCTCGGTGAGGGTATTCGTCAGGAAGGCCTGCAGCGGGGGGCTGACGTGGCCTGCGGGGGGTTGGGGGGGACAGAGGGCGCGTAGGCAGGGGTGCGAGGGCAAGGGTGCGTGGCAGGGGGCGAGACGCTTTATGTAGCAGCCGCCCGCAGCCCACCCGCATGGGTCAGTGCCGTATCTTGCGAGCGCAGATACTACGCCAGCGGGCAACCCACCGGCCTGAAGAGTGCCGTCCCTTGACAGCGCTATGACAGACCCCGGGGCATACTCCGTGCGGACCAACATCGTCGCAACCAAGGTTGGGCGATAGTCTCAGCCGCCGCGATTCCCGCACATCAACGCAGGTCGGACCACCGAAAGCCCCCCACCCACACACACACACAGCACTACACACGGGGCTTACCCGCTGCCAGGGTGCACAGCAGCTCCCCCACCAGGTCGTCCGGGTCGTGCCCGTGGCTCTCCAGGGCCTGGGCGGGGGCACGGGGGGTGGGGCATGGGCGTGAGAGAGGCACAGGGGCTGGGGGCCGGGGAGACGGGCACGGCACGGGGGCCACGGCCACACGAGGCGACGCCCTGGCACGGCACAGGGGCACACGACGACCCGAGCACGGGGCTCCCCTTTGTGAGCCCACGCGGTCCTCTCGCCCCAGCCGCTGGGTGCCTGGGAGCGGACGGATGTCCCCAACGCAGCATGACCTGCCAAGGGGTCAGGCCCTGCTCCATCGGCCATAGGACCCACAGTGGGTGCACGGGGTCTGGACACACGGAGTCATGCGACTAATGCCTGGGGGATGTCTGCCCGCCGTTGAGGCCCCCGCTGAAGCCTCTCGAGGGCCTGACCACGGCCGCTGCGCCGTCGCTCCCGGACCCAGCCAAGGCCTCCCTCTCCATTGCGGGACCTGCCCGCCCGTTTCTGGTCGCCACGCCGTCAGCCCCACGTACCCTCCCCGCCCCGCCCCGCCCCGCCCCAGGCTGCTGCCCCTGACATGCAGACCCCTCTTCCGCGCTTCCCGCCTCCAGCCAGAGTAACTAAACCCCAACCAGCCCCGCAGCCCGCACCCACCTCTCTCAGCTGCTCGTCCAGCCGCTTGCCCAGCTCCGCCGCCGCGCCCTTCCACGACCGCGCCGCCGCCGCCAGCGCCGCCGCCGCCGCCTCCAACCGCTCCCCCACCAGCGACCCCAGCTGCGCCAGCTCCAGCACCTCCGCCTGGCACTCGCCGAGCACGCCGCAGCCGTACACGCTGAGTACGGCAGCGGGTACGGCAGATGCGTGGCCGTGTACGGCAGCCGCGGCGGCGGGGCTGCTGCTGGCGGAGCTGGCGGCGCGGCCCGACGGGCCCGCAGGTTCCGACAAAACCACCAGGGTGCAGAGGTCGCGGCTGAGGAGCGCCTGGATACCGCCGCCAGCCTCGCCGTGGGGACCGTACGGCGCCACAGGGGGGGTGGCGGCGGCCGCCGCCGGCTGTGGCGGCGCGGGCGGCAGCGCCGCCACCAGCACCTCCCCGCAGGCAGACATGGAGACGCCGCCGAGCGCGTCGCACGTGACCAGCACATCCAATGAGTCACGCGGCGGCGGCCATTCGTATATGTACGAATTCGCGCCGGCTGACGCCGCGCCGCCGGCTCCGTTCGCGCCGCCGCCCGCGGCGCCCTTGGGCGCGGCGGGGCCCGCGCCGCCGGCAGAGGCGGCGCCGCCGGAGGCGCCCTCGCGGCCCGGCGGCGGCGCGGGGAAGAAGCGGGTGTGGCGGTAGCGGTAGGCGAGGTGGAGGGCGGGGGTGGCGGTGGCGGGGGTGGGGGGCAGGCCCTGCACCCAACTGAGGCAGGCTATGGGGGAGGAGCCGTGCGGGTGTGGGTGGCGCAGTGTACGGAAGAGCTCACATGCCTCCACGTCGTACAGGGACACAGCACCGTGCCGGTGGCCCGTGGCGAGGACCTTGCCTGGGGGCGGGGGGGTATCAGGGCGGGGCGGGGCGGGGAGGGGAGGGGCGTGGTGGTGGCGTGGGGTGAAGGGCAGTGGGTGAGGGGGCAAGGCATGCGGTAGCCTGCCCGGGGCTATTAGACCGTCGGGCCACGCCCCCAACGGGCGTTTCTGCTCGTACCGTACTGAATTTCAACCATTGGGCTGCAGCCGTGTCTTGCAGCACTATCCGTTGGCGCGGCCAGAGGTTCGAGCCCCATCACCCAAACCCTGCCCAATTCCGTTGGTCCAGGGCCCCATCGCACCGTCCGGCCTCCAGCAGAGCGCTGTGACTGGGGCGTCCGGGCATGCCACCCACAGCTTCTGCCACTCCAGGCGGTAGACGCCCAGCTGCCCGTCGTCGCTCACGAGCGCCAGAAGGTCCATGGTGGGGCACCAGCAGCCCAGCACGACCTGCGGCCGGGAGAGGCATGTGCCAGGGATGCGTGTTGCGGCAAGGGGACCGAAGGGGATGGGCAGGGTGCCGCGAGGTGCAAGATGTCGCCCGAACCGGAACGTAAAGGCAAAAGGTTTGCAGAAAGGCCAGGCTCGCACCTGCTGGCTGAGCGCCTTCTCGTGGAGCACGGAGAATGCGCTTGGCGCGACATCGCGCTCGGCCTCCTCAGCAGCGTCGTGTTGCATAGTGACGGTAACTACTTATCCTCATTCGCCATCCTTCCTAAGCGGTCGCGGGCTGCGGGCGCAGATCCGTGGAGCCCGCGCAAACCGGCGTGCCAAGGCGATGGACACTAGCGAGCCTCCGTTGTTCCTTTATATGCTCGATCAAAGCAACGCGAACTTAGAGTGTGCCGTCAGGCCGGCAACGCGTCTCGTGGGATAGCCGTGCTCGCAAACTTTCGACGAGGCTTTAGCGCACGCAGACCACACCACTAGCAACCATCAGTTTGTTTCTTCAGGTGCAAATGCACTTCGGGGGGAGAGGCAAGGCCCCCGGGGGCCGAACACTGCATCGCGCCCCACCCCATCCGGTGGGGCGTTTTACCCTCGACAGCGGTCCAAGCCCCCCCGCGGACAAACCCACGACTCCCCGCGCCTGCAGCTGACTGAACTCACTACCAGGACAAATAGGTGGTGTCTGTGGAGGGCTGCCCAGGGCACACAAGCCCGCTGTGGCGCTGGTAGCGCGCTTGTCCACTATGGCGAGCGAGTTCTATAAAGACATCCTAGCGCCGACCGGAGTGTATAAGTTCTACGCCGATGGAGAATGGCGCGAGAGCGCCAGCGGCAAGTCGGTCGCCATCCTAAACCCTTCCACGCGGCATGCATGCTACCAAGTGCAAGGTGGGTCGCGTATATTTGATGTCTCACCTAGAGCTCAGCTGGGCTTATTGGCGGCGGCGTCAAAGGGGGCGCGAGGAGCACAGCCCCCGACCATCTCCACCATCAGCGCGCCGAACCTTCGCAAGCCCTGGCGGCCGGCGGCCCTAAAGCTTCTAGCAGCTGGCAGGATTGCACTGCGCGGTGGCTCGCGTCGTTGATCTAATCGTCTGGAGTTCGGCGGGTTGGGCAATTGCCGATCGCCGACGCGCGCGCCTGCCAAGACCTGCACGCGCGCAGACCGGTAATTTAAATCTTCCTACCTGTGCATCAGTACGCGCCCCCGGGGCAATCCAAAAATGCTCTGCATACTCAGTCGACCGGGTCGGCCATCCGCCGCTGCGCCTGCCTCGCGCTGCGCCCTTCCTTGCCCCGCTGCGCAGCCTGCACGCAGCAGGAGGTGAACCAGATGTTTGACTCGGCGAAGGCCGCTCAAAAGTCGTGGGCCCAGACTCCGCTGTGGAAGCGTGCCGAGGTGCTGAAGAAGGTGGCGGCGCTGATGCGCGACAACGCACAGCCCATCGCGGACTGCCTGGTCAAGGAGGTGGGGAGGGGCCGGGGGGCAGGGGGACATCCGGGTTATGGGGCAGCGTGCCTGCCGTTCCTGGGGATATTCAGGCCGTCAGCGTAACGCCCCCGCGCCCCGTTCATAAGCTCCTCGAGCCGGTGCTGCTGTGGGCCAGCCCCCCGAAACACCGCCCTGCCCGCACCAGACCCCCGCCCACACTCCCCACCCAAATCCATCCCCAACAACGCGATCCCGCCCAGTTCCAAAACTCCACCACCACCCCACCCCTCCCACTTTCTCCAGGTGGCCAAGCCCGCTAAGGACTCCCTGACTGAGGTGGTTCGCTCCGCCGACCTGATCGACTACACGGCGGAGGAGGGCGTTCGGTTCCTTGGGGAGGGGCAGCTGCTCAACCCGGACTCCTTCCCGGGGCACGCGCGCAACAAGATGTGCCTGGTGTCCAAGGTGGGGAGTTGCGACGGGGTGGGGGGGTGCGGAGGTGGGGCTGGGGGAGGGGGGCTGGGGGCATGGGGCGGGGTGGGTGGGTGGTGCAGACTGATCGGACCGGGGTAGATAGAGCGCGAACAGGGTAGAGAGACCGCGGGCAGGGCAACACTGCTCTGGGGAGCACCGTACCGTGTAGCGCACTGTCAGGCTGCGCTGCCACCCACACACGCCGGCCCACGGTTCCCGACCCCCAAGCCACATCGCGAAAACACGCGCCCCGCTCCCTCTCCCACCCGCCTGCCCCTCTGCCCCCAGGTGCCCCTGGGCGTGGTTCTGGCCATCCCCCCCTTCAACTACCCCGTCAATCTGGCCGTGTCCAAGCTGGCGCCGGCGCTCATGGCGGGCAACGCAGTGGTGCTCAAGCCGCCCACGCAGGTACGAGGGGGGGGAGAACGGGGCAAGGGGAGGGCGGGATCGGAAGGGGGCGCAGCGGGACAGGGGGTAGGTGTCGGAATGTATGCCGCCCACGCAGGTGGGGTCGGGATGGGGGCGAAGGGGGAAAAGGGTGAGGCAAGGGAGAAGGAGAAGGCAGGGGGCAGGTCGGGAGTGACGCAATGGTGGGAGAGGAGGGGACTGAGCCTAGGACGCCCACGATAAGCTGGTGAAGAAACTCCGGAGGTTCTGGGATTCCGGGCGCAGATCCCGTCTAGCCTCATCCGCCATGCCCTTTCGCCCGCCGCACCCACACCACTCTCCTCCCCGCCCTTTCTCCCCCCCGCACCCCAGGGCGCTGTGGCGGGCATCCACATGGTCCAGTGCTTCCACGCCGCCTCGCTCCCCCTTACCTCATCTCCCTCACCCGTGCCTCCCCCCCCCTTGCCTCTCTCCCCCCTCCCTTAAGGGCGCTGTGGCGGGCATCCACATGGTCCAGTGCTTCCACGCGGCGGGTCTGCCCCGTGGGCTGCTGTCCGTGGCGACGGGGCGGGGCTCTGAGATCGGGGACTTCCTCACTCAGCACCCGGGCGTCAACTGCATTTCCTTCACGGGAGGGGACACGGGTGAGGAGGGCGGAGCGGCTCGGCGGGAGGGGGGCTGGGAGGGATTTGGAGGGGGTTCTCAGGGGAGCTCCCCGCGGGTGCTGCGGTCAGAGGGCCGAAGGGGACGCAGGTTCGGGGCGACCCGCACGCTCCGTCCAAGGGGGGGATAGGGGCGAGGAACGGGTCCAGGCGGGGATGGGACGGGGTCAGGTGGGCCGAGACTAGCGGGAGAGGGCTTGAGGGGGGGAAACGCGACGGGGTGCGAGAGGGCCCGAGGGGAGGGGAGGGAAGGAGTTGCAGGGGCGGCGGGGCGAAAAAGCATGCAACTTTGGAACACGGCATTAGGTTGGTAAGAAGCAAATTGCAGAGCGCGGCATGTTCCAAGCCTGCGCCTTTGACTCACGGCCCGTTCCTCCCCGTTCTGATCCCCATCCGTTTCTTCCCGCCACACCAGGCATCGCCATCTCCAAGAAGGCGGGCATGGTACCACTGCAGGTGCGGTTGATCAGAGGGGGCGTGGGGAGGAGGTGTGTTTTGAGGGGCAGACAACGGGTCTAGGCAGGGTCGGGTCAGCATGAGGCGTGGGGTCCTCGGAGTCAAGGTAAGAGAGCACGCGAGTGGGCGCGGAGGCGGAGGCCTGGCGGGACCAGCCGCGGTCCTTGAACCTCACGACGGGAGCACCTTACCTACCGGTAGCCCTAGGGGCCCACACGCGGGGGGGCACCGGCCGACGGCCGGCCCCACATTATCGGTGACCCTCGGGGCCCTCCGGGCGTCGAAGATAGCGGTGCGAGGCCGAGGGCCGTCAGCTGTCACCCGCCGGCCCTTGAGCACCAGAGCCCTTATGCAGCCTGCAGCTCCTCGAGGGCGTGGGCCCAGCTGGTCCTGGGGGCGTGGGCCTGGGTGGGCCTGTTCGGGGGCCTGCGGCGGCGGGCCTTGGGCCGGCAGCCTCGGAGGCGTGCAGCAGAGCCCCGCCCGCCAGCGGCATAGGCGGCGGGACGGGGCGGCGAGGCGGAAGGCCGCATCGGCGCGGTCTGCCGAGAGCCACACGCGGAGTGCTGCGGCGGCGGCGCAAGCGGAGGGCCGTCACGTGCGCGGCCAAACGGCAACTGTCAGCAGAGGACCAAACGGCGTCAGGGCTGCGAGGCGCCTGGAGCAGTCGGGCAGACCCTTTGCCCAGGGTCTCTGGCGGGTGCAGAGCTGCAGACACGCCGGCGCGCAGGGGCAGCGGCGTGGGGGGGCTGGCTGGCCCGCGAACCCCGGCTCGTTGCTGCTGCCGTATAGCAGCCACCGATGGCTCCCTGCCGTTGTCCCAGTGCGTCCCCTGTCCAAACGCGACGCCCCTCGTGCCCCCCAACCCACCCCCAACACACACAGTGCATCCTCGCCTGATGGCACACCAGCCCATCCAATCAACTCGCCATCATCTTACCTCTCCCCTTCCGACTCCTTCCCGCAGATGGAGCTGGGCGGCAAGGACGTGTGCATCGTGTGCGCGGATGCCGACCTGGGCCTGGCGGTGAAGAACATCATCAAGGGGGGCTTCAGCTACAGGTGGGGGGCGGATGGGATTGGGGATGGGGATGGCCGGATGGGAATGGGGATCCGGGTGGGGATGCGGGTGGAGCACGGAGACGGAGGCACAGCAGAGAGGCACACGGCAAGGAGTACAGGGGACGGGCCTTGCCCTCCCCGCCCTTCAACCCCTCTAACCCCCAGCGGCCAGCGCTGCGCGGCCGCCAAGCTGGTGCCGGCAACACCGGCCAAAGCGCGAACCCTAAACACATCCCAACATCCCAAGTGACTGACGCTTGCCCCCTCCCCCCCCTTCCCAAACACAGCGGCCAGCGCTGCACGGCCGTGAAGCTGGTGCTGGTGGTGGACTCGGTGGCGGACGCGCTGGTGGCGGGGGTGGCGGAGGGCGTGGCCAAGCTGAGCGTGGGCATGCCGGAGGACGACTGCGACATTACGCCCGTGGTGTCGGAGAGCAGCGCGAACTTCATTGAGGGGCTGGTCATGGACGCCAAGGAGAAGGGTGGGTCCCTTGGGGGTTGGGAGAGGGTGTGGGGGTGAAGATCAGATGCAGATCAGGTTGACTGAGGGGGGAGGGCGAGGGGAAGGGAGACTGAGGGCCTCTTCATGGACGCCAGGGAGAAGGGTGGGTTCTGGAGAGGGGAGAGGCATGGGGGAGGGGGGGGGGGAGAGGAGGGGAGGGGAGGGGGAAAGAGCTGCACAGTGTTGGCCATGGGCGCCAAGAAGAAGGCTACAGCGAGGGTGGTAGTGTGGGCACTTTCTGGGTTCTCCAAGGTGTGGGAAGCGCACGTTGCGGACGGTTCTTTCGTCGCATCCCCGATCACCCCACCATCAGCACCGGAGCCCAGTCTCAAGCCCAGTCGCAATTGCACGGCCTGCCGTCACCGCCCTCTTCTCTCCCTAACCTCCCCTCCACCATTCCCCTCCATCCCCCTCCATCCACCCCCTCCTCCGCAGGTGCCGCCTTCGTGTCGGGCCCCTACCGGCGCGAGGGCAACCTCATCTGGCCCGTGCTGCTGGACCGCGTCACCCCCGACATGCGCATCGCATGGGAGGAGCCGTTCGGGCCCGTGCTGCCCGTCATGCGGGTGGCCTCGCCCGAGGAGGCGGTGGCGCACTGCAACGCCTCCAAGTTCGGGCTGCAGGTGGGAAGGGAGGGGGTAGCGGGAGGGGGCGTAGGGCCCTGTCAGGGGAGGAATGGGAGGGGAGTCCAAGCACGGGCAGTAGGTGGAGTGGGCGGCGGCACGGGGGTGTGGGAGCCAAGGGGAGCGGTGGCGGAGGGGCCGAAGGGATGCGCGGAAGCCTGGGCAGTGTTGGGGTTGGAGAAGGGGGCTGCCTCTCGCATGCAGTGACCGCGGCACGCCCGGGGTCTGGCGAAATGCGCTGGCGTTTCAAGCCGTGAGGCTGGTATCGGGCATCAGATCGGCTGAAGCCCCTGACCGCACCCCACCCCTCCCCATCCATCCCCACCCCCCCAGGGCTGCGTGTTCACTCGGGACATCAACGCCGCCATTGCGCTCAGCGACGCAATGGAGACGGGCACCGTGCAGGTGGGGGCGGGGCGTGGGGGCTGCTTGGGGCCAAGAGACCGAGGGACGACTTGAGCCGTCGAGCGTCGGGCGGGGGGGGGGGGGTCCGGGGGTGCCGTGTTTCGTCGGGCTGGGGCCTGCACCGTGCAGGGGTCGGGACGGACGCCCTGGCCCCTTCTGTGCTCGAGGCAACGAACGCCCCAAACGAATGGAAGCCCTCCACTGTCCCAACATCCCCATACTGTCTGCCCCACCCCATTGCCTCCATCCACATCTCCACCGCCACCCTCCCCGCAGGTCAACTCGGCGCCCGCGCGCGGCCCCGACCACTTTCCCTTCCAGGGCTTCCGGGACAGCGGCATCGGCAGCCAGGGCATCCGCAACTCGCTGGGCATGATGGTCAAGACCAAGTCCACAGTCATCAATCTGGACCGGGAGAGCTACACCATGGGCTAGACGGTGGCCGTGGGCTAGACGCCCGGTGCTCGAGTGCCACTGAATGGCTTTGAGTGCCACTGACGGGGCTTTGAGTGCCACTGACGGGGCTTTGAGTGCCACTGACGGGGCTTTGAGTGCCACTGGCGTCCTTTGGCGCGGCGCGACTGGGGCCAGGAGGGCTTCACCACGGGCTAGGCGGGGGCATTGGCGTTTGACGCTGTTGCCTGAGGCGTTGGTGGCGCTCGCTGCAGCAGGGGTAACGCGGATACCGAGGTCTAAGGGCCCCGGGTGCAAGTTCCTCGGGAGTATCGAGGCTGCTAAAGGCCAATGAGCTACCGAGGATGGGAGTGGGGTGCAGAGTGCGTCTCTGGGCACGCTTGTTGTTTGAGAAGAGGAGCGAAACCAACACTGTTGTGGGTCTAGTGCGTAGGGTACGAGAGGAGAGTCGAGGCCTGGGCCTAGTTAGGCTGAAACGTGCGGGATCTGGCGCCGCCGTCTTGGACCGTGAGCCTGCCCTTTTGTTGGGAGTGGCGGCTCTTGCTGGGCGGTAGGCGTGAGTCACAGAGGCGCCAGGTGCCTGGGGCTGGCCCCAAGTTTTGACATAGCTGGCGGGAGGGGCCACCGTGTGGCATTTAGCGAGCCTGAACGAGGATGGAGAGAGGACCGTGCCACATCTGTGGCACGGTCACGTCTGGGTGGGTGGGTGGGTGTCGCGGTTGGGCCCGCGGAGGCGGGGTTCCAAGGGGTGGAGGCGTGGGTCGAGGGCGGAGGGCCGTGTGGCTGGCTGGGGCCTGAGGACTGGCTGGGGGATGTGCATGGCTCCTGAGAGAGTTGGTGGATGAGCGGTGGGTCCTCGAAGTTTCGGAGTCGAGGGGACTGCGCCAAAGGCCGCGTGAGGGGGGTTGCAAGGAGTGAGCCGGGGTTCAGAGGTAGGCGAGTAAGGCGACGCGTTCTGCGGGCACATGTGATGGAGAGCGGGGTGCGGTTTCAGCATTCGGAGAGCGAGCACGGCAGGGCGAAAGGATAGGCAGGGCGAGAGGAGGGGGCTGTGCATGCAGGCCGACGGCGCCCGCAAGGTCCGCTTCACCGCTTGACGTTGACTCGGCGCTGGGAGTCCCAGCCTGGGACCCGTGCCTCGGCAGGCTGTAAGGGTGAGGCAAGGCCCTGTGCCTGGTTTGCCGGTCGACCGCGGTTATCCTTGCGTCCCGGACTATGTCACGGGCGCGAGGTCCTCAGGCATGCAGGCTGCGTTGCAGCGTTGGGCTCTGTGGCGTTCCGGGAGAGTGGGCGGACGCAGAGCCTGCAGAGGGGACTGGACTCTTGGGCGCACCAAACCCTTGTGGACTTGGCCTTGCCGGGGCCCTCGTGTGCTTGTAAAGCCGGGCAGCTGGCTCCGGCCGCTAACGTGACGACGATGCACGCTGCTCGAGACCGTCCGGCCTTCGTGACGGCGGTGGGGATCGGGGTGGCAGCCGTGGGGCTGCAGCGTGCAGGGGAAAGCATCACAGGTGCGTGGCAAGTACGGCGATGCAGCACGGTGTGGAAGGCTCCGACGTCTGAGTTGCCCCCCGGATTATAGCGCACCAAGCTGCAACACAGCACCGTTGAGCTTTGTATCACGCGACTGCTCTGAGCAGCGCTTTCGCAGACTTCAAGCAGAGTTGACTATTTTGGCCGCAGTAGCAATGAGGCTTGAGCGTGCGTTATTAGGGCTTCAGGAGGCACACGAGAAAGTATAGGATAAGGATTTGGCTCTGGGAGCCTTGGAAGCTCGGCGACCACCATGGGCAAGACAATCGGAAGGAAGCTCGTGGATGTGTCCCAAAAGGCGCGCGGGCGCATGGCGCTTCGCTATGAGCTGGAGGTCATCCCCTATCTATGCAGTAAGTTGGGGCGAGGTGTTGACTGCATGCAGTTGCGTGGCAAGCTCTCTAGCTGCGCTAGACCTCCGGCCCTACGCTACGGCCATGAAATGAAGCGAGCTGGGTGTTCAGCACCTCCACAGCGCGCGTGGGTGCACAAGCACTTGCTCCTGACATTCCAGAGGCGCGCGGCCAGCGCAACTGGCCGTGTGCGGGCCGTGTGGGAGGACGGACAGCCGCAGAGCTTGGGGGGGACGGGGCATCCTGGTGTGACCGGGGGGTGGGGGCGCGTGGGTTCCTCGGCACGCTGGCCGCGTTAGCGTGTCGGAGGGGGCTGACACTCAGCTCCCCGATGCCTGCCCGGGTGCGGCTCGAGGCCACTGTGCCAATGACTGCACTGGAATGCTCCGTGGGCGGCAGATTTGTGGACATACCAATGGTACCAGGATGCAAGCGGCCCTCCCTTCCCTCGCCAGCCTCAACCGCAGCTCCGCACAGCTCCACCTCCCCGCCCGCACCGCTCACCCCCTACCCTCCACCCACCGCTCACTCCACGGCCCCTCCACACCCGCCTGCACCTCCTGCTCCAGGCGAGATCCCAGATGGCGTCACGTACTGCTCTTTTGCATGGGAGCGCGGCTCGAAGCTTTTCGTCACGGAGGCGGAGCCCGTCAACCCAAACTCCCACGCAGTGTTCTGGAAGCAGTATCTGCGCCAAGTGGGTGCCTGAAGTGGGCCGGCCTTCGGAACTCGACAGCCTCTGCCTTGTCTGGTTCAACAGCTGGTTGCTCGGCGCTGTATGGGGTCCTCTAGCCTCGTGCATGGCCGTCATTAAGGGCAAACGACCGCCCAGGGCTGGTGCCACCGTCATCGCAGTCCAGACTCGGTTTTGGGTTGAACCTGGCCCCTGGGGACAGCTAGGCCTGGTTGGGGCTAAGGCTCTCTACACTTAACCTGGTTTCCTTTCTTTCGGGGACCCCACGCCACCCTCCAGACGGCCACAATGTATAAGGACGGCCCGGAGCTACGGCCAAAGGACTTTGCGTTCAAGGTGCAGGTGCGAGCGGGACGAGTGTGCGGGTGGGGACCATGTGCGCAAGGAGCCCTCGGACCAACGTCCCTGGTCACACAGCCGGGCCTGTGGCCCTCCACCAGCACCCACCCCACCACCCCCGGGGCGTCACCCACAACGCACCCACCAACCCACTCGCCAACACGAGCCCAACAAGCCCAACACGCCCACGCCGCAACGCCCTCCCCACTCTGTACGCTCTCACGCCGCCGTTGTTCGCCCTCCCCGCGGCCCCGCGCGTGCGCCTGCCTGCCTCCCCGCCCCGCCCGCCTCAGTCAGTGAAGCCGGCTGCCAAGGGCGTGCAGGAGAAGCGCAAGACGGTGGGCAAGGTGCACATCAACCTGGCGCAGTTCTGCAGCGAGGCGCTGGACGCGCAGCCGCAGGAGATGCTGCTGCACCTCAAGTGAGGGTGGCGGCCGGGAATGGGACGTGCATGGGGAGGCGCGGCGGCGGAGCCCAGAGAGCTGAGGGGGTGCGGAGGGGCGGTGATGGATCGGCAGGGTGCGGAGTGGTCCAGCCATACCTGGGCCACACCGGTGCCAAGACCTTACAAGCCATCGGTCACACTCAGCCCCACTGGGGCGCAAGAGTCGCGGTCAAATACCTGCACTTGCACTCCGTGTGTGTATGTACCTGCACATTGTCTTTCACGGCGCCCGGTGCTGCTCCCTCCCCCCAGGCCCGCCGGCAAGCTCAAGGTGTCGATCAAGGCCACGTGGCTCAAGAACGTGACCATAGATGCGGACGCCATGACGGAGGTGGGTCTGGCGTGTGGCGGTGGTGGTTGGGGGGGCGGCAGCAGGCATCAGAGCTAGGAAGCGGCGCGTCTGGGCCCTGGCTGCGGGCCCCTCCTGCGGGGCTGGACCTGGCCGGCTGGCTAGGTGCCATTGACTGGGTTTGGTGGCGCGGCAGGGTGGCGCGGCAGAGCTGCATGGCGGTGTCCTGGGCATTTGCCTGTCTGCTGGACGAGGGGCTCTTGCCGGGTGCCATAGGGGTCTTGCTGCCTGAGGGGCAGCGGTCCTGACTGGATGAAAGGGCCTGGATGAACGGTCCTGCCCCCACCCGCCCGCCCAGGTGACTGCCACGTATGCGGACAGCCAGTACGACGATGAGGAGGAGGAGTACGGCGAGGAGGAGCAGGAGCAGGAGGAGCCCGAGGAGGACTGGGGCGGCCGGAAGGGGGGGCGGAAGGGGCGGAAGCAGCGGCCGGAGGACGAGCAGGTGAGGGGCGGGACTGGGACATAGGGGTGCTCATTCTGGCCCTGGTCACTGAAGTGCACGGACTGCGGAGTGTGCCGGGTGCTGCCAGACCAGGAGCGGCATGCGTCCATGGGCCGGGGGTAGGGGTTGGGGTGGGGTTGGGGGTTAGGTTGACGCGACGACGAGCAGGTGAGGGACGGGACCACGGGCTACCGGGGTTAACCAGGACTGCCGTACGCTGTAGCTCACGGACTAGAGGGTGTACGACACGGATGAGAGATGGACCGGGTGCACGGGGCTGCTCGTCCTGGCCCGGGCTGTCGCAGCGCACATGCGGGGGGCGCATAACTCAAGCACAGGATCACTGTGAATGGTCTAGCTTGGGTTGAGCCCTTTCAACCATCATGGATTCTGGGTGGCGTGGGGGGGCGCATGACTCAAGCGTCAAGCCCAGGAGCGCTGTGAATGGTCTAGCTCGGGCTGTCTCCATAACCCCGTCGCAAGTGCTCCATCCATGGCTGTCTCCGTAACCCCGTCGCAAGTGCTCCTCAACCGGTCTTAAATCGGTTGAACCGAGTTTCACCTTGCTTTAAACCACGCTTTCCACCTGTTCAGGACCTCTCGGGCTTCGACCCCAACACGGGGGAGCCTCTGCCGCGCGACGGCGAGGGCGCCAGCACCAGCGGGTATGGGGAGGAGTACGACGAGGACGGAAACCCCATCCGCAAGAGCCGGCGGAAGGGCCGCCGGAGCAGGCACAGCCGGCGGGAAGGCAGCATTCCAGAGGTGGGCGGGGCACGGAGCTGGGTGCGGGGAGGGCGGGCTGCTGGCTCTGCGGAGTAGTAATGCAGCGGTATGGATGGACGCGAAGGTATGGGAACAGGGAACTTAAGTGCTTGGGATGTGAAAACCAAGGTCTCAGGGCCCGGCAGCCCGCCCCTTGACACCTGTTGGATGCCCCACTGACTGCTCCTTCTGCTCACCCCCGCAGGGCGACGACGGGGGGCAAGAAGGGGACTACGGAGACCCCGGGGGAGCGGGCGACGAGGACCGGGGCGGGAGGCGAAAGGCTGCCTCGAGCAAAGGGGTGAGCGATGCCGGGCAGCGCGCTACCGACACAAGCGCTGCACTACTCCTCCCTGCGCATCCTCCCTGTCCCTCCTGGCTCATGCTCCCTGTCATGCCTGCCCGTAGCTGCTCACCTCCGTAGACGCCTGGCCCCTGCCCCCTCGTGCATGCACCCCGGATCGCCTAGCGGCTCACCTCTGCCCCCACACCTCTCTCCCCACACCTCTCCCCCCCAAAACCCATCTCGCGACCTCCAGGACGGGAGCCGGCCCAAGCTGCAGGTCTACCAGGGCGCGAAGGGGGCCAACGGGGCGGCGCCCACGGGGCCGGGCGGGCTGCAGATGGACTCGGGCAAGCAGCTGCACAAGTCGGGGTGGCGGGACTACCTGTGCTGCTGCCTGCCGCGGCGAGGGCCCGCGGAGGACCCCCTCGAGGGCGACAGCCTGATCGACAAGGGGCGGCTCAGCAGCAGCGCGCCTGGCGGCACCGGGGGAGGCCGCTCGGGGCGATGACACGGCCTGGCGGGGCGAGGGGCGTGTAGTGTGTGCGGGGCGGGGGGCTTGGCGGCTCGGGCCCCGTTGACTGTTGTGGTCGGTGGTGGGGCGGGGGGGCAGGACGGGAGTAGGACGAGGTCGTAGAGGATGGGACGGACCACGGACATGGGTGGAGTGAGCATGGATGGCCCTCGGCTGCGCAGATGGGGCCCGGGCATGCTGACCGGGCAGGGGTGCATGCAGGCGGCTAGGTGGGTAGGACAAGGGTCCTCGAGGTGGGGTGACGCAGGGCTGATGGGTGCGGATTTGAGGCAGCGGAGGGGACCGTGAAGAGGAGCGCGGAGTGTGCAGTGGCTGAGCCGTGGACCACTTCGCAGGTGGTACCGGTAAGAAGATGGCCAGTGTCGGAGGACGTATGGAGCGAAGGGGCAGAGCGCGCGCGACGCTTTGCAGTCTGGGGAGCCTAGAGGCTTGTAGCCTGTAGCTTGTGCATCGCCGAGGCAGGGGCTACCGTAACCTAGGGGCAGCCGCGCGCGCAAACGCCGGGTGGGGGCGCGGCACCAAGATGGCGTGATGGGAACGCGCAAAGTTTGGGGAGCCTAAGGGCTGGTGCCCGAGTGAGAGGGATACGTGGGCGAGGACGGGGACGGCGCGGCATGCTCACCTGCGCGGCGGAGATCAGACGCCACGTGAGCTACGTGAGCTGCGACGGCCACAGCCACCAAGCGCGGTCCTGCGCGGTGCGGTGCAAGCTGGGGGAAGCATGCTTGTTGGGGCAGGTGTCGGCGGCGAACCTAGGGGCACAGCGTGAAGCGAGACGATACTCGGCACCGTGATAACAGCGAAGGGGCAGAGCGGGCGGTGCTTGAGCCCGGGTGCGGGCGGAGGGGTTGCGGGTTTGAGGGCACACGCAGCACGGCAGCACACCCCGGCGAGACTCTATGACCAGCCAGCCAGCCCATGCTCCTCTCAATCGCACAGTCATAGACACGCCGCGCCTACTGCGCTCGCACCAGGCTCTGACCTCACATGCACTTATCAACAACGGTTGATTGATTCCACGCTGCGGGCTTGCCAGTGCTCTGTACCCAGATGGCTGAAGCACAGCCGGATGAGCCCTGCGAGGATGTTGACCCCTCGCGGGTCTGGCAGCCCGCGCTCCTCGCCAACGTGGCGCGCTTCCTGCCCTCCGTCGCGCTGACGCACATACTGCGTCTGGTGGACTCTGTCGCTGCTGATGAGCTGAAGGAGCACAAGATCGTCGAGTTCTCGGACAGCTCGGAGCCCATCCCCCCTTACATGATTCCCGCCTTGGTCGCGCACGCGTCCCGGCCCAGCACCCTGCTCTGCGCGGGGCTCAATCACAGACGCCAGCTAGTCCGGTGGGCTGCTGCGTCCGGAGACCTGGCCAGCTTGAAAGCCATGATTGAGGCGGTGGGCGTGGTCCCGACATCGCTGGAGCTCGGGGCTGCCGCTGCGGTGGGTGACCTGGAGGCGTGCCGCTGGCTGCTGGAGCAGGGCTGCCCCGTCTCCGATCGCAACGGCAGGGCCCTGGACGATGCCGCTGGCGCCGGCCAGCGGGTGGCATGCGAGTGGCTCATTGCCCACGGCGCCAAGGTGACCGAGTCGGCGGTCTGGGCGGCGGCCAGGGCCGGACACGTGAGATCTTTGAGTGGCTGTTCAGCCTCCTGCCAACTCCGGCCGAGGCGGCGGCCGACGTGGACTTTGACATCCTCGTCTCCCGAGAGCTCATCAAGAGCATTGCGGCCGGCTGCGACCTGGCGACGCTCAAGCGCTGGTGGCCGCAGCTCAGGGAGACCGACACCCTTGGTGTGACCATTGCGTCCGCCGCCGCCAGCCCCACGCCCGACTGGCAGGAGAAGGTGGCGTGGCTGGCGGCTGAGGGCGTTGACGCAACCGTAGCTGGCTTCGAGGCCGCCGCCCGCCCGGACGGCATCACCCGACTCGAGTGGCTCGTCGAGAGGTTCGAGTACGAGCCCAGAATGATGGACCTGACCTGGGCGGTGGAGCAGAAGCGCGGGACCGCCGAGACGGTTGAGTGGCTGCTGCAGCGCCTGCCAAAGGCGAGGTTTTCCGAGGAGGAGGAAGTCTTCTTCGGCTTTATGCGGCCTGTGACGCAGCGTTCGGCGGGCGGGAGTGTGGCCAAGCTGAAGGCCCTGCACGAGGCCGGGTGCCTAGACACTCCCATGTCGCCACCCGAGATGATGCTGACAGATGCGCTGCGTTGCGGCTACCCAGACGCAGCGATGTGGCTGATAAACCTAATCCGGGGATTGCGGCGCCGCAAGTCTGGGCTGGAGGAGATCCACTACAAGTTCGCCGCAACCTCGGGCAACCCGCTGTTGATGACCATGCTGAGCCTGCTGCGCTGCCCCATGGGCTCGTCTGCTTGGGGTTACCGCGAGCGACTTCAGGACCAAGACAGGGCGACGCTCGCGGGGGCGCGGCAGCGTCCGGCTGTGAGGCGGCGCTGCTGTTCCTAGCTGCGCAGCGCTGCGAGATGCCGGTGAGGCGGGGGCTTGGGGGCGGTAGGAGCGTGTTGCAGGACCTGGGCGAGCGCCTTGCTGGGTGGGAAGAGCCGACCGGGCGGGGAGAGCAAGGGGACTCAAGGCACCCTGGGCCACGCAGGGCAGTGGGCGGTGGCAGAACCTGTGGCCTGTGCTGACCGCTTCTGTCGTCCAGTCTTATCCCGTGTGTCGACCTGACCTGACAAAACTCAACCATTGCCTCTGCCTACCAATGTAGGCCAGCGGCACCCCATACGCCATCGCCGCCGTCAACGGCGATCTCCGCACCCTGGGCCTCCTCCGCCGCCTGGGCATGCCCTTCGGGCCCTCGAACGGCCGCGCGTTCTGCGATGCGGTTGGCTCCGGCGCGGCGCCGCTGCCCGCGCTGAAATGGCTGGTGGAGGCAGGGTTCCCCGTGCGCTGGGGGGCTGCGGTCAAGGCCCTGGGGCAGCGGCAAGCGGGCGATTGCGAGGCGGTGCGCGCGTGGGTGGAGGCGCAGCGGCAGGCGGCGGGCGAGGAGGAGTAGGAGACTGAGGAGGAGGAGGATCAGGAGGATGGAGGCGCGGACGGCGGTGAGGGGCGGGAGGAGGAGGACGACTGGGAGGGGCGAGAGGATGGGGGTGCAGACAGCAGCGAGGGGGAGGAGGAGGGACAGGAGCACGTGGCAGTGGAGCACAACGGGGCGGAGGGGCAGGCCGCTAACGAGTAGGTTGGGGTAAGCGCCAGCTCCTGGAAGGGGGCTTACGGGGCGGCGGACGGGGAAGTTGGTAAAAGGCTGTCTCAGTTTGGGGGCTGGGCAGCCAGGCAAGGGGCCAGGGCTCTGGAGGGATGCGAGGGGCTTCAATCCAGCACTGTGCACTGTGGTGTCATGCCATTCAAGCGTTGAAGACTAAGACGTTAGAGTGGTAGGGGCGGGGGGAGGAGGAGCAGAACAACGGGGCGGAGGGGCAGGCCACTGACGAGCAGGGCAGGCTGAGTGCCAGCCCCTAAAAAGGGGCTTACGGGTCAGCGGAGAGGCATGGGACCCAGGACCTGAGAACAGTGCGGGAGCGCGCGGTGGGTCTATTTGAACGTGTGGGCTGATTAGCCTTGCAATGGGCCAGGGCGTCAAGGGGAAGCGAGGGACTGTTATGCAGAGCTGTGCACTGTGCCATGCACCAACTGCCGTGCCTTGCCTTTCAAGGCGTTGCAACCGGGTGAGCGATATGGTTACGATCCCGTTGGTGTACTCCGGTGTATTGCTCTATGAGCTAGCTGGCTAAGGTTCAGCAGGAGGCACAGGTTCAGGTGGCATGAAGTTGGGTTTGCTGATGATGGTAAGATGTAGACTTGATTGAGTTTGGCAAAAAAAAAAATTCGCACTGGGGACGAGCATTGCTTGTAGCCGTCTGCCAGCTGAAGCTCACATTTGGGCAGTCAAGCCAGGAATCGGCCATAGGGCCAATAAGGGCGGGTACGAGCAATGGAACAAGGAGTAACACGGCAACTACTTGTCATGCGGCCCCGCAAGTAGCAGGCGTGGGCGTAGCTTGAGTGCCTTGGTGTCGTCGAGGGGTCGGGTCGTGCATCCTGGTAGCCGCCCCCTGTCTGTTGTCATGTACTCAAGGCTGCAACGCGTGCGTGTTGAGCGGTTTCCAGCAGGGTAGCAGGCGGGGGGCGTTGTAGGGGTTGTGCGGAAGTGCGACCTGACTATGCCTATGACTATGTGTGCTTGAAACGAGCGAAGGCCTGCTTGGCCAGGGGGGGGGTACAAACGAAGTTGCCCGATATCATGCCCCAAAGTCCCCCGACCCCCCGGGACCGACGACCGACCGACCCGTACAGTGTACGACACTGTCGTACATGGCCTGTACGTTCTCCATTTCATGCCTTTCGCGTTTCGCTCGAGTGCTGACCGTGTGCTCTATCCATGGGCGCGCACAAGCACTCCCGGTGGCCCACGTTGGTCGGGTACCATCAACCATGCCACGGACCCCGACCCGTCAATTGACCAACGGCTCGGCACCGAGGGGCAATAGCAGGGCTTAAATTTGCTAGTACTGTGCGATCTGAGGCGCGGGAGTGGAAGGCGGGCTTCCGGGAGCACCTGGGAGACGCCTTTGGGTGTGCCCGGGGCCCGGCATGCCGACATGTCCCACCGGTCCCGACTCCCTAACAGACCAGTGACTTGCCAGCATAAGTTCTTGCCATGCTGCATGCTCAGGGCGTGCGGGATGATGCTTGGCGGTGCTCTACGCCGCGGTGACAAAGTCCCGCCACACAGCCTCCCAAAGGCCCCCCCCCCCCCCGACCGACGACCGACCGAGAACTTTGGGCCCCCATAACTTAGCGGATTTGTGATCCTCTCGGCAAGCTCTGTACAGACGAGGCATGATGTATGTCTGAGGAGGACCTACACCCCCCTGGCTTGGCTGCGTGAAGGCGTGCATGCATGTGTCGCCCCTCTACCTGGAGCAGCACTATTATCGCCGTTCGGGGTGTTCCACGCTTCGTAGCCCTCGTAGCCATCGCAGGGGTCCTTGATAGTGATCACCGATGACTTCTGTTGGAGGTCGGAGAAGAGAGGGGAGTAGGGAAGGCATCGATGCTCAGGGCGGCACTCGGACCGGGGGGGCCCTCAAGAGCGGGAGGAGCGCGGCTGCTGTGGCGTCACAGCACCGTCAAATTTGCGAATGTCGAGGGCGCTGCGGCTGTGCGGGTGGCGAGGGGGTCCTGTGTTCGCAGTAATCACAGGGGCCGTGCAGCGTAGTCAGGGCGACGACGACGGGGGAGGCCGGCCCTGGCATCCGAGATGTGCAGCTGCTGTGCGGGGGGCGAGGGGGAACGGCCCTGGGTTCGTGTGCGTCGCGGGCGTGTTGCACCGGTCAGCAGCACTACACCTCATCTGCAAGGTAAATGTATACACACTTTGATAGCAATACAGCTCACACCACGTACTGGCCTGCACTGACGGAGAATGGGCCGCGGGTCACGGCGCTGCCCGCTTTGACCGCAAACGACGTTTACCAACTTGTTTTCACATAGCAGAAAGTAAAGGCAAGAAACGCTGTGACCCGGCAAGTTAGAAGAAGCCTTTTCGCTCGGTCGCGTGAATACCTGAGCTCTTCACTGGGCTCGATGTTGATATCTTACTCTGCTGGGATGCGCTGCTAAGGCGCGAGGGCTTTAGCTGGTCCTCGGCGCAAGAATGCCAGTCCCGGTGAACGAGCTGGCGGACAGGGTGGAGCCTGTGCCGCAGGCAATCCTACCCAACGTAAGCACGGTCGCGGCTGAGAGCTAGGTGGAGCTCTTAAGGTGCCGGGGACTGGGCAAGCAGACATCTCTCCCATCCCCCATCGGCTGCGCAGGCCCTCAAGCAGACTCCCGGTAGCATCTCCCTCTTCAAGGAGGAGTTCCGTGCAGCCCAGCGACTTCGGTCCTCCGAGAGCGTCTTCATCCCAGAGGTGCCTGGGGGACTGGCGGTCAGGGGGGGGGGGGGGCTGCCAGGCAGCCGTGTTGCAGTGTTGTGCCAGCAGCAAGGTCCAAGATGTCCGGCCCGAGGTTGGGGCTGGCGGTCAGGGGGAGGGGAAGGGGTGTGGGGGCTTCGGGCTTCGAGCTGAAGATGCGAGGCAGCGGTGCCGGGCAGGGAGCAAGGCCCAGGGGGCCAGGATGTCCGGTCGGTGGGTGCGGCTTGTACCAAGGCCTGAGCACCACATTACGGGGTCATACCAAGCTCCATGTCCCCCGTACCCCCAGGTTCTTCGGACCACACACCCTCCAGACCTGCCCCCCCAGGGCGTGGCAGCAGCCCCCGCGCCCACCTATGTCCACAAACCGGGCTCACGGCCGCCCACGGGGAAGAAGGCCGTGGGGCCAGGGGCCATCAGCCGACCCCAGTCGGGCCTGCCCTCACGGACTCTGTCCGGTGCGTGCCCCGGGTGTAGGGGTCAGCCCGGGTCCATTGGGGCTCCTGGCACTGCGCCGGAGTGGGCTGAAAGGGGGCGCCGCCTGCCCGGGGACTCAGTGTACCATGTCCCGCAACGCAGGCAACAAGGGGCTGCACGAAACGCTCAACACGCCGGGGCAGGACTGGCTGCTGACGCGGAACACGCGGCCCGTGAACCCCAAGCCGCGGGCCCCGACCGAGTGGGTACAATGACGTCCTCATGGCGACGGGGACCGCTGGGAGGGCATCAGTGTGTAGTGAAATAGACAGCGACCTGAAGAGAGCCCCATGCAGCTTGCTCCCGAAGGACCCCTGGTTGACGTCATGGGTTTTGTAGCGTTTGTGATACATACAACCTCACGTCTGATTCCTCCCTCGCAGGGTGCGCCCCATCTCGGCCCTGGAGCTGGGTATGCACGGGCGCGTGTCCACATCCCACGCGGCCTCGGGCTCAGGCGCGGCGGGGCTGGACGTACCCCAGGCCGCCATCACCAACCCGGCCTCCATGGGCCGACCCAGCATGCGGAGCCCCTCGCCCACCGCACGCGCCGCAGCCGCCGCAGCCGCCCTCGCCGCCGCGGCCGCCGTGCACGCGGACGGCAACTTCAGCACCCCGCCGCCCCTGGAGCGGACTCCGTCCACCAAGCTGCCGCGGATCCCCTCCCCGGGGACCTACTCAGCCGAGGGCAACGGAACGGGGACGGGAACCGGGACGGGCATGGGCATGGGCATGGGGACGGGCACGGGCGTCGCCAGCGCCGCTCTGGCCGCTGCCGCTGCCGCCACCAGCGCCCGCCAGCGGCCAGTCAGCGCTGCGCCCAGCGACCTGGGTGCCTTCATTCAGGAGGTGGGGGACGAGGAGCGGTTCGCCAACGAGGGCACGGCCTTTGGCGGCCGCCCCATCAGCGCCTACCCCATGCCGGGCCGCCGGCCCGCGCCCAGCCGCCCGCCCGTGGCACCACCCACGGCCAGCAGCCGCAGCCGGGGCGCGCCGTCACCCAGCAGGAGCGGGCTGGCCACGGCCGCGCTTCGGCCCTGGACGAGCAAGCGTGCCGGCCTGGTGGACACCATCTCGGATCAGGCCACGGCGGGTGCCGTACAGCACCTCCGGGCCGCGTCAGCGTGCTTACGTAAGTACTCGCTGCCGCCCAACCCGTCCGCGATCTCTGGGGTGGGCACGACCTACGCCCGCAAGCCCCGCGCGCCCTACACCAACGACATAAACACGCCCACGCCCTCGGAGCGCATCGCCAACAACTACACGCCGCTCGCGCGCGGCCTGTCACCCCGCACGCTGGAGGTCCTGTCCCCCGGCGGCATCTCGCCCTCGGCGCTCGGGCCCCTGCCGCACCCCACCTGGCGCGAGGTGCGCTGCCGGGGAGCGGTGCTGGCAGCTCCCGTACACAGTGTGTTGCCCAGTCAGGGCGGGGGAAGGGGCTTCCTGGGGGCAAGAGCACAAGGTTCTAGTGCATGGCACGTGCACATCAGCTCGAGGCGATCTAGGGGGCGGTTTGGAGAGCAGAGGCAGACTGTGTACAGCTCCTCACCAGCCTCGCTTGTTGCCCCCCGTACACGTGTGTACTGCTTTGCCGTACGTTAGGTGGACGACCCGGAGCTGCACGACGGCGTGCCCGAGGCGGACGGCATCCACACGGCCGCCAAGAAGCACATGTCGTACATGCCCCTGGAGCTCTTCGACAACCTCGACTACGAGCCGTACACTCCGGACGAATGGGTCGAGCAGGGTTGCGACAACGGGGTGAGCGGCACTGCCCCCTCGGGTCCGGGGCCCCCGTGGGTCAGGGGCCGGAATCCGGCCGTGGTTCGGCCCGCAGGGCGCGGGGACAGAGTCTCGCAGGGCAGGGCGGGCGGGAGTCAGACAGGGCCGAATGGCTGGGCGCCATGCGTCGAAGCTCACCGTGGGCTTGGGCCTGGGCCTGGGCCTGGGCCCGCAGGGCAGGTCAGAGCGCTCCGTGTTAGTGTGTTTCCCTGCCCTCTCCCCCCCAGTGTGTGCCCGCGGAGACCATGATCTACAACGTGGCCTCCGACGCTTACGTGTGGATGGACTGCTCCGTGGTGGGGTGGGACCCCGAGGAGCGCATGTTCGAGACCACGTTCGAGAGCGCCACCGGCACCGGCACCAAGATCAAGAAGGTCAAGCGCCTCAACCTGCGGTTCAGGGTAGGAGCGCGGGGCGCGTCCTTCTTGGCTTTTGCTTGGTCGACGGATTCCTTTTGACCTCCAGTCACCCTTGTTACCCGCCCCGTCCGTGCCCCTGCTCTTCCCCTGCCCCCTTGCCTGCACCGTGACCCCTGAGCGCCCTCGCTATCGCCCCCTCGCACCAACCACACCTCCCCTCTAGGGCCTCACTCCCTATCCTACACCCCTGCCCCCACGTCTGCCCCCTCCCCATCCACCCCCAGGACGAGGACCACGCCCTGTTCGAGCGGCGCGTGGCCGAGGCCAAGGCCGCCCGCGAGGAGGCGGAGCAGCAGCTGCGGCTGTTCTTCTACATCGACTCGCTGGCGCTGGTGGAGGTGCTGCACACCTACAACTACGTGGCGGCGCTGGAGCGGGCGGCGGGGCAGGTGGGGTGGCTGTGGGGCGGGGCTGGGGGTGAAGGTTGGGAAGTGGGGCTGCGCTGGAGCGGGCGGCGGGGCAGGTGGGGTGCAGGGGGGAGGGGCTGTGTGTGTGGGGTGAAGGGCGGGAGAGGTAGCCGTGTTTCCGGTGTTGCTGTGCGGGGGCTGGCGTGCGGCGCGGTGTTCGGCAGGGAGGGCGAGCGTGGCAAGGACCCATGTGAGGTTGGGCCGGCAGCCGCAGCGGTTGCAAGCCTCAGCACCGGCCCCACGCCCTCCCCGCCTGCTGGGCCCAGCCTCACGCGCTTCCCGCCTCCCGCCCTGCTGCCCCACGCTTCCTGCAACCCCCTTACCTCAGATCCGCAACCTCAGCCGCGAGACGCTGGACCGCCTGGGCCCCGACCTGCTGGACGACGCGGCCGACTACTTTGAGCGCTCCGTCAAGCAGGCCGTGCTCGAGTACCGCAGGTGCGGGCGCAGATGGCCGCCCCTCCCCATCCTGGTGCTGTCCTGCTTGCCTGCCAGGATCCGAACACCCGCCGTGGCCGCAACCCCTGATTCTTCTCATCCCTCCTCGTCGTGCCCGCACACCACCCCGCACTCGCCCTCCCGCACACCACCCTGTCCCATCTCCTGCCCTCCCAAACCTGCCCTCCCAAACCCGCCCTCCCAGACCTGCCCCCTTCTCCATCCCCTCCCCTTTCATCCCAGGCTGGGACCCCCTGGAGGGCACACCACACCAACCTCGCCATGCCCCGCCAACATCCTCCCTGCCCTCAACCTGCCCTCCCCCTTCCTCATTGCCTTTCCCCTTCCCTCCTCCCCATCCCCTTTCATTCCAGGCTGGACCCCCTGGAGGAGGGCCGCCTCAAGGTCCTGCGCCTGCCCGACCGCCGCACACAGCCCCGCGCGCCCGCGTACGGCATGCTCCCCCTGGTGCCCGAGGGCCGCGAGGGGCCCGAGGTGGCGTTCGGGGAGGTGCTGGCGTGGGCGCGGGCGCACCTCTTCAGCGCCGTGCCGCAGCTGCACGGGGCGCTGGTGGCGCTGACGGGCATCGTGGCGCAGGTGGGGGTTGTTGGGTGGGGGTGGGGGAGGTGCGGGAGGAATGGGGAGGGAAAGGGGTGGGAAAGGGAGACGGGGCGCCAGGGTGGGGCGGGGCGGCAGGTGCTTCGGTAGGTGCTTCGGTAGGGGCTCCGGTGCTCCAATTGAATGCGTGGCCTGGGGGGCCAGGGCTCGCGGGGACGCTTGGCTGACGCGTGAGAGGCCTCCCTATGGCTGACTTGTGGTTGACGGCGAGGACGGTGTGTGGGTGGCAAGAGGGTGGTGTTCGAAGATGGTTGGCCGAGCTGGCGTCTGCAGGCTGTGGTGTTCCACGCCGGAGGGTTTCGTGCGTGCTGGGGGGTTTGCTGTTGTCTGACGTGTGTTTCTTGGCCGGCCGCAGGTCGGGCAGCAGCTGCTGTGGTGCATGGCGCCCTCTTCGGCGGCCTTCACGGTGGGTGCGGGCCGGGGTACTGGGGGTCTGAATTGCAAGCGCCGCTGGCCGTTTGCAGTTCCGTCTCCTGCTAGCACAGTACCCCTAAAACCCTCCCCATCGCACCCCACCCTCGCCCTCCGCCGCAATGTCTGTTCCCTCCCTTCCCCCCTGCTCTCCCTCACCTCATGACGCTCAACCCTCACCCGAGGAGAGCGGCGGCCCCAAACACCTTACCTCTGTCACCCTTTCCCTCCCCCTCCCCCTCCTCCTCCGCACCCCCAGGAGAGCGGCGGCAACGACTTCAACATCAGCGACGCGGGCGTGCTGCCCTTCCCGCTGCGCAAGTTTGAGGCGCTGCAGGCCGCGCACCTGCGCCGCGTGCTCAAGTTCCTGGAGCGCAAGATGGTGGCGGCGGTGGTCATGCTGCGGCGGGGCGGGCCGCTGGGGCAGCTGCTCAACGGTGACGTCGAGTACAAGGTGAGCGATTGGGGCGGGGGCGAGGAGCATGTTGGGGCGCATGTGGTTGCGAGGGAGGCGGGAGAGGGCGTGGCGCGGGAAGGGGCGAAAAAGGATCGCACACAGACCACACACGAGGCGCTCGTGTGGTTGGAGAGCGTGAAGGGGCATTTGTTTGTAGGGGCAGCTGAGAGGGGGCCAGGTCCGGGCCCACTTTTGAGTAGGGTAGTCTCAGAGCTTTCGCGTTCTTGCTTTGCACAATCCGGCCAACGAAAAGCAGCAGTGGCGGTCGGTGCTGAAAGCACCTCCCTCCCCGCGCAACCCGCAACCCACAGGGCGATGAGGAGCTGAGCGACGCCCACCAGAGCTTCCTTCGGCGCCTGGGACTCAACATGGCGGCGGCGGCACACACGCTGCTGCAGCACTCGGCCCGCGCGTTCGCGGAGACGCTCGAGAGCTTCCAGGTGGGAGGGGGTGGGGGTGGGGTTGGGGCGCGCGGGCTGATGTGCGGTGCCCCCCACGTCAGACGTCGCTGTGGGCCCGGCCGCCGTGCCTCGCGTTGCGCTGGTTGCAGCGTGCATGCATGGACGTTGCTACACGAGCTGCGCCTTTTGCAACACGGTCCGGTCCTGACACCAGCTTGGCAGCTTCGGAGCAGCGGGGTGCTAATTCGCACGGTTACGCACATTAGGCTGGCTGAGATGCGCCCTGGTAGGGTCCGAAGATTGGAGCCCACGGTCCCTGCTGCCCGCGTGCCGTACCCACAGAAGTACGAGCTGGCCTCGGTGGCTGCCGCCAGCGCCGGCGACGTGCCGTACGGCACCGTACGGGAGATGTTCGCGAGCGGGGCCTTCCTGACCCTTCACCTGCTGCACGAGCACGTGGACCCAGATCCGCTGCCGGAGGCCGAGCAGCCCGCTTCCACATCGGCCGGGGGGGCGGAGGAGGACGAGGAGGAGGGCGAGGGGGCGCACGAGGCTGCGCCCGTGGAGATACGCAGGGGCTCCTACCGCATCCTGCTGTCCCCCACCGCCGACGACATCAGGGAGGTGGCCACCAGCCTGTTTGAGGACATGGTCAGCGACATGGGCCAGGTGCGGCCTCCGGCGGCCTAGGATTTTTTCTTTTCTGTTACATTAGGTGCTGGCATATCCTTACCACGCCACGCTCTGCGCTAGCCGGATGCTTTGCTGCTCACCCTAGGCTGTCCCGCTGGACCGCGTCTGCTGTGGGCGCCGCGAGAGGGCATGCTGCAGACTCACCATCCTCACACTTCCCTCCCACTCTGGCGCAGGCACAGCCGGCGCCCTTGGCACACGCCATCCCTAATCGCTCTCTGCCCCTCGCCCAACTCACCCCGCACCCGCCACCCACCCATGCCGCGTCCCACCCCGCCCATTCCCCACCCACACCCCGCCCCCACACCTCGCCCCCCAGCTGCCCAACATCTTCACCTCCCCCCGCGCGGGCGACGACGCGGTGGTGGAGTTTGCGGACTTCGATCTGGACTCCCCCGAGGGCGAGGTGGACTGGCTGTGCGACCCCCGCGCACTGGCGGAGGACCGGCTCATCCGGGACGCGGAGGTGGGTGGGGGTGATGGTGGCCGGGGTGGGAGGCATGGGGGGTCTGCCACCGGGGCACAGGGGCACCTGTGCCCGATGGGGTGGGGTGCCACCCGGAGGAGGGTGTTCCTGGCTGGTCCCTTGGCGAGGGCTTTTGGGGCCTGAGGTATTACCGCACCAGTCCCCGCCTCTCCCTTCCTCAACGCTTTGTCCTCTTCCTCCATCCTTCCTACCTCCCCTCGCAGGCCCGAGTGCGCTCCGCAATGGACCTCGCCCTGGAGCGGGCCGAGGAGGTGGCGGTGCTGTTCGAGGCGGCCGCGGAGGCTCTCGCGGTGGACGTGCCCTCCATCCTGGCAGCCCTGGAGCCCCTGGCCACCCCCCTGGAGCAGTACCACAAGTGGATAGGGCACTTCAGGGCCGCGGCCAACGCCGCGCTCGCGGCAGCGCCCTCGCAGGTGGGTGGGGGCCGGTGGTGACGTGCGCGGTGGTGGTAGGTGTGTACACACCTGTCGTGCTTCGCTCTCTCATTACGGCTGCCTGCCTAAGCACATGGCCTTCGCTCCTTGGCGGCCGCAATCCTCTCTGACCTTGCTGTTCCCCTCCCCCCGCGCGGTGAATCACGTGGATCACCTTCCTCCCTTTCCCCCTTACCCCACCGTCCCCTAGGTCTTCACGGGCCTGCTGCTGGTGGACACGCAGCCGCTGAAGCAGGCGCTGGTGGCTCGGGCGCAGGCGGGGGAGCAGGCGCTGCTGGACCAGCTGCACGCCAAGAACGGCCAGGTCTCGCGCCGCGTCAGCGAGCTGTGCGAGGACCTCACCCACCGGGCCCTGGCGGTGTCAACGGGGGTGCGGAGCGTGCTGGACCTCAAGGTGGGGGGCCGTGGTGGAAGCGCGTGACGGCGCGAGTGGCAAGAACGCTAGGCGCGGGGGGGCTGGAGGGATGGGCGGCGTGCAGGGGTGGCTCTGCAGGGGCTCGAGAGGGCGTGGCGGGTATGCCGCTGGGGGCCTGGCCGGTTTGCTCGACAGCGGCGGCTCTTGGTCGTCGCATGCCTGCGCCCGCTGATTCCGTGTTTGGGGGGGCCTCGCAGCGGCGCTCCCGCCGTCTCCTCGGAGATTTTGCCGGCTGGCTTGTCCCTTGCAACGAGCCCCTGCTGTGCCCGCGCTGCCGCCCGCAGGCCCAGCTGGTGTCCACGGAGGCCGAGACGGAGGAGATGATGGTGTGGCTGACGGCCTGCCGCGAGCGCGACTCGCTGTGCTCCGCCTACCGCCGGCCCATCTCGGACGACGACCTCACCGTCTTCATGACGGCCCAGGCCTGGCCCAAGCGCATGTTCGAGACGTTGGAGCGGTGGGGCGCGTGGGGCGAGGGGGGGCTGGCGTTGAATGGGCGGCGATGTGTGTTCGATGGCTGAGTTGGGGTACCGTACCAGTGGGGTACCAGTGGGGTACCAGTGGGGTACCAGTTCGGCTTGACACATGGTGGTAGCTGCCTGGAAGCTACAGGGCTGTCCCTCGAGGGCTTGGGTGGTATGCGACCTCTTTGGCTGCTCTTTGGCTGCTCGACACCACGCCAACCTGCCCCACCCCTTCTCACCATTCGTGCTGCCCTGCTGCCCCCCTCTCCTGCCCCGCAGCGGCTGGGCCAAGGTGGAGGAGGAGGACCGGGCCTTCCAGGCCAAGCTGCGGTCGGCGCGGGACAAGATGAAGGTGGACCTGTCGGACCTGAGCATGGAGGTGCAGGAGTTCAAGGAGATCAGCAAGTTCGACGACGTGGTGGGTTGGGAGTTGGAATTCGGCGGTTGGCGGTTGGCAGTTGGGCCTGAGGCAGGGTTGGTTGGGCCGCCCGCAGCCTTGGGTGGGTCCTTTGCCTTGACCGACGACCTTTGCCCTTCACCCTCCACGCCCTGCCCCTCACCGTTTCGCCACGTTGCCGTACCATCCCTGACTCTATCCCCCCTCCCTCTCCCCTTCCTTCTCCCTTCCCCTTCCCTTCCCAGTCCGAGCTCGCCCACCAGGGCGAGTCCCTGCTGGCCAGGATCCAGCAGCTGTCGGACACAGCCGCCTCCATCAACGAGGATGAGGGGCTGCTGGGCTGGGACGTGTCGGACTGGCCGTCCATCCGCGAGCTCAGCGTGGAGCTGGAGCCCTTCGCCTCCCTCTACTCCATTACTAACGACTTTGCGCTGCGCCGCGAGGAGTGGCTCTTCGGCTCCTTCAAGAACCTCAACGCCGAGGACGTGGAGAACAGCGTGGGCGAGTGGTTCAAGAAGGTGCGACGCGGGATAGACACCGGAGCCAGCTTGCTCGGGAATGTTGGGCGCGTGTTAGCTGCCACGACTCCCCGGCTCAGCTTGACGCCCTCCGGACCGGGGCATGGGGTCGGCTGGCGGCCAAGGCTGGGTCCGAGTGAAGCAGCGGTTTGTCGCGGCCTGGGCGCCGGACGGTCGTGCGGTCGTGCGCACTTCTCTCACGACCTTCTCCACGCCCCCATCCACGCCGCCCCCCCCCTCCCCCCGCAGATGGTGCGGCTGAGCAAGGCGCTGCCGCGGCCCGAGCTGCGGGACCTGGCCGAGGCCACCCGCGGCAAGCTGGAGGAGTTCAAGGAGTTCGTGCCCATCATCATGGCGGTGTGCAACCCGGGTGCGTGCAGGGGAGGTCTTGTGGGGTTTGGGGTCGGGCAGTGTGCGCCCGGGTCTTGTGTGGACGCTGGGCCCCGTGGTCTTTGGGCCCTAGCATACCGAGTACAGGCAGCAAGGCCCGCAGCAAAGCTCTCACTTGACTCCCCATCCACGTTACCCACCCCACCCCACCCCACCCCCCTGGCCTTGGGCCACAGGCATGCGCGGGCGGCACTGGGACAAGCTGTCCACCGTGCTGGGCACGCGCGTGTTCCCGGGCGGCGACTCGGAGCTCAACCTGCAGAAGCTGCTGGCGCTGGACATTGCCAAACACGTGGACGCGCTGCAGGCGAGGAGAGGGGCCGGGGGGGGCTGGGGGGGCCTGGGACCTGCGACGTGTGGTGGGTTCCAGTGGGTTCCGGGTGTGTACCATGATTTTGGATTTTGGACTTCGGCCTGAAACCCATCTCCGTCAGCCCCTCAGCAGACCCCCGCCTGCCGCAGACGCCGGTAGACACAGGCATGGACCTTCATCGCGCCTTCTTCCTCCCTGCTCCTCCCTCTCCCCGCAGGAGCTGAGCGACACTGCCTCCCGTGAGATGGCGCTGGAGCGGTCCCTGGACCGAATGGTGGCGGAGTGGGCGGGGGTCAAGTTCGAGGTGGCGCCCTGGAAGAACACGGGTGAGCCCCAAGACCTGGGCCTGCGCCTGGGCCTGCATGGACCTGGGCCTGCATGGACCTGGGCTGGGACCGGGGGATGGGGGGCGTCAGGCGTGGCGAGCACCCGGGAAGAACACGGGTGAGCTCCAACGCCTGGAGCCGTCGGGCCTGCATTGGGGTAGAGTCTCCTGGTCTGACATCTGGCCACCTGGACCTGCTCCTGGAAAGAGCGGCCGGGCGTGCCGCGATCTCAGCGTGTTCCGGGACGGGACCCGGCGCTCCCCGCTCAAGCCCCCTGTCGCCCTCTCCACTCAGGAGCTGGTGTTGGGCCGCTCTCCATAGGGCACTGCTCGAGCAGCTGCGGACTTACTGCAAGCCGCTAAAGCCCCAACCAGCTCTCCTCTTCTTCCCCGCTGCCCCTGCCCCTGCCCCGCTCCCCGTCCTTTCCCCCCCCCAAGGCGGGCTCATCCTCAAGGGCGGCAGCGTGGAGGAGGCCCAGATGCTGCTGGACGACCACTCCATCAAGGCGCAGGCCATGCTGAGCAGCCCCGCCGCAGCGCCCTTCCTGGAGCGGATCGAGGCCTGGTCCAAGAAGCTGTCCAGCATGCAGGTGGGCTCCGGTTCCGGTCCGTGTCGAGGTGTCGGGGCTCATGGTGCTGGGGGCCGATCAGGGCGTTGGAGGGACAGGGGACGGAGCTTACGTAGGGTACGGCAGGGCACGGAGGTGGATTCGGGTGGCAGGGCATGCTGGGGCGCCGGAGGGTTCGCGCTGTCACCGATGTGCTGGTGGAGCTCTCCCCAAGCGGCCAGATTGTCAAGGCGGAGCTTTGGTCTACCTTGCTGTCGCCATCCCCGGCTGCCCCTGCCCTCGCAGGACATCCTGGACGAGTGGATGCTGGCGCAGCAGAAGTGGATGTTCCTGGGGCCCGTGTACGGCAGCGAGGAGATCGCCAAGCAGATGCCCAAGGTGGGGGAAAAGCCCCCGAGCTTGAAGGGCTGGGACGGACCCTGCCCTGCCCACGATCCTGGTCTGGTCTGGCCGCCTGCCAGCCGCCCGTCGCCTGCACCCCCTAGCTGCTGCCCAACCCCCCAAACCACATCTCTCCACCAAACGCAGGAGCGCTACGAGTTCTCCGCCGCCGACCAGCGCTTCCGCTCCGTCATGAAGAGCGTGGAGAAGAACCCCGAGGTCCTGTCCTTCACCGACACGCAGGGCGTGCTGGGAGACCTGCAGGTGCGCACGCCGGGGTCATGGCTTGCGCTAGATAGCACGCGGATTGCACGCTCGGGGGCTCCTAGGTTGACCCCAAGCCCCTTCCCCGCGCGCTTCTTCTTCCTGTCTTCTTGAGCCCCGCCCGTCACGCTCAGACCCTGCGGTCCTAGCTCCACCCCCAGCCCCCTGCTGCTCAACTTGCCAAGTCCCTGCTTCATCGGTCCTCGCTCAACCCACCTAACAACCCGCAGAGCTGCAACGGCTCGTTCGGCATCATCGAGCGCTCGCTGGCCGCCTACCTGGACTCCAAGAAGATGCTGTTCCCGCGCTTCTTTTTCCTGTCCAACGACGAGCTCATCGAGATCCTGTCAGAGGCCAAGGAGCCGCTGCACGTGCAGCCCTTCGCCAAGAAGATCTTCGAGGCGGTCGGGTGAGCAGGCGGCGGTTGGTGGAGCGGGCCGTGTTTGCTTGGGACCCAGGACGGGCCGCGTGCTGTTACCCCTGGAGAAGATGATGCTGGGTTCTTGGGACGTTGGGTTGTCCGCCACCCCTTACCTTGTCTCCTGGCCGGGCTTTGGCCAGGGAGGCCTCTGGAAGCCATATCATTGCTTCACGCCGTGCGCAAGCGCTGCGACAACTAATTCACGAACCCGCACTGAACCCTCTATCTATCCTGCTTTGACCCGCACCCAGGGAGTTCGAGTTCAACTCGGAGATGGAGATCTCCGCGCTGATCAGCATCGAGTCCGAGCGCGTGCCCCTGGACAAGCCGGTCATCACCAACAGCGAGCTCACGCCCGGCGTGGAGTTCTGGCTGCTCAAGATCGAGGAACAGATGCGGCTCAGCCTCGCCACCATCACGCGAAAGGCCGTGCTGGTACGTCCCTCCCCGCTCAAAGCCCAGCTGTGCCGTTGACTAGTTGAGCCCGGGTATCTCTTCGGACACTGACCCGCTTCGCAGAAACCGTGGTCGCCCGTCGCCGCTGCTCTCCTCCCCCGCTGCCCCGCCCCCATACACCTGCTTGGCTGGGGCGCTCACTCAACCCACACCTTGCCCCCCTGGTCTCCCTGCCCTTCCCCTCTCCTCCCCCACCCCCCGCAGGCCTACACCAACACGCCCCGCGCCAAGTGGATCCTGACCTGGCCGGGGCAGGTGGTGCTGGCGGTGGCGCAGACGTTCTGGACCAAGGGCGTGGTGGACGCGCTGTCCAGCGGCGGGCTGTTCGGGCTGGTGCAGTTCGCGGACCAGTGCGGGCAGGAGCTCATGGAGGAGGTCATGCTGGTGCGTGCCGGGGTGGGGGTGGGGGTGGGGGCGGGGGTGCCGGCTTGAGGGGTTTGGCGTTTAGGGCTTTGGTGGGGGCGGGGGTGGATGGGGAAGCTGGCCTTGGTGCATCCTGCTCATGCTGGTGCGTGCCGGGGTGCGGGGTGGGGAGGGGTGGGGGTGGGGGGTGCGAGTGGGGGCGTGTGCGTGCGTGCGGGGGCGGGGGTGGGGGGAGCTGGCCTTGGTGCACCGTGCTCATGCTGGTGAGCCTGCCTTGGCTGGAGGACTCGCACTCCGCCCCCCACGGCCGCCCCCCGGTAACGGTTTCTCTCCCCCTGCATCCTGCTATCTGAGGCTCTCTCCACACTTGCGTGCAGGTCCGCGGCCACCTGCGCGCGCTGGAGCGGGCCACCATCGGTGCCCTGGTGGTGCTGGACGTGCACGCGCGGGACGTGGTGAACGAGATGGTGGCGGACAAGGTGAGGCGGGTGGAGGAGGCAGGTGTATCGTCTGGGCAGGGCCGCCACGTCGCTGGCGCCTGCCTTTCCTGCTCTGGAGTCTCAGGATAGTGGGCAGCGGGCCTCAGAACACCGTTCCCGGGGCCTTCCGTCCTCCAACTACGCACCTGCCTTGCCAGGCTTGACGCTTGAGGCCTCACCCAGCCCCGCTACTGGCCCCCACAACCCTTCCCCCCGCACCCGCCTGCAGACCGCCAGCGTGGACGACTTCAGCTGGCAGTGCCGGCTGCGCTACTACTGGGAGTCCAACAAGCTGCTGGTGTGCATGCTGAACGCGGAGTGCGTCTACGGCTACGAGTACCTGGGCAACAGCAGCCGCCTGGTCATCACGCCGCTCACCGACCGATGCTACCGCACGCTGCTGGGCGCGCACCACATGAACCTGGGAGGCGCACCGGCGGGGCCCGCGGGTAGGCCCTGGGCTTGAAGGACGTGGTGGAAGGGCCCGCGAGTGGCTTTCGGACTTGGCGAGCGGGGGCGTCTGTGTGCATCTAGGGTTTGGGAGTGAAGTGAAGAGGGGCCCGGGCCCAGAACGTAGCGAGGGCTGGGGGTTGTGGTGAGCGAGACAGGACTGGGGCATGGTTTGCGTGGTGCTGATTGGGCCTAATGGCTGGGTCCGCGCAGGCACGGGCAAGACCGAGACCACCAAGGACCTGGCCAAGGCCGTGGCCATCCAGTGCGTGGTATTCAACTGCTCCGACGGACTGGACTACCTGGTGGGTGCCTGGACTATCGGTCTGTCTGTCCGGATCGGACAGGGTTGGTCCTACCCGGACCGGACCGAATTGGACCAGAGCGTACTCACGAGCCTGGGCGCAGGACGAGCGTCACGGGGGGACCGGGGCTTGGGGCCCTTGCCCTGACTGCTGCCCGCGTCTCCCCCGCTCCACGACCTCAGGCCATGGGCCGCTTCTTCAAGGGCCTGGCGGCCAGCGGTGCGTGGGCGTGCTTCGACGAGTTCAACCGCATCGAGCTGGAGGTGCTGTCCGTGGTGGCGCAGCAGGTGCGGCGAAGCCTGTGTGCTGTGCTGTTGGAGCTGTGTGTGGGCTTTGTGCGGCGGGTGCCTGTGTGCTAGGCTGAAGCCAGGCACACGCAGCAGCGCAGTCGCTGATTCAGGCGTGCATGATGTTGAGGTTAGCTCGGCTGACCGACGTCCGTGCCCTCTCCTCCTTGCGCGCAGGTACTCACCATCCAGCGCGCCAAGGCTGCCGGCAAGAACCGGTTCGTGTTCGAGGGCACCGACATGGCCCTGGTGCCCACCTGCAACGTGTTCATCACCATGAACCCCGGTTACGCCGGCCGCTCCGAGCTGCCCGACAACCTCAAGGTCCGTGCGCGGAGCAAACGTATCCTCTGCCGTGTGTGCCCCTGGGCTACGTAGCCCCCTGGTAGCCCCTTGCACCGGTACCGGTATTGCGTCCGCTCGTGGCTGTTATGGTGCCCGACTACGCCCTCACGCACCACCACCACCCTGGCACGAACACACCTCTCCCCTTCCCACCCCCTCCAACCCCTCCTCCCCACCCCCCCCAGGCCCTGTTCCGTGACGTGGCCATGATGGTGCCCGACTACGCCCTGATCTCGGAGATCATCCTCTACTCGTACGGCTACCTGGACGCACGGGCCATGGCGCAGAAGCTGGTGCAGACGTACCGCCTGTGCTCCGAGCAGCTGTCGAGGCAGGACCACTACGACTACGGTGAGCGCCGTACACGTACCCATGCCCGTACACCACGTGACCGCAGCTGCCGTACACAGCCCCCTTGTAGCCCCAGCCGTTTGCATCCGGAGTGCTCTCCTCATCCTGCGGGCTGCTGACTGGGCGCCGGACATCTCCGTATCACGCACCCCCGCACCCCTGTCTCAATCGCACCGTGCACCGTCCCGCTCCCTCTCCCGCACCCCCTCCTCACCCCGCACCCCCCCAGGCATGCGCGCCGTGATGGCTGTGCTCCGCGCCGCGGGCAACCTCAAGCGCCGCTACTCGGGCCCCAAGGCGGACGCCGACGTGTACACAGAGCCCGTGCTCATGCTGCGCGCCATCACGGACGTCAACCTGCCCAAGTTCCTGGACGAGGACGTGCCGCTGTTCAGGGGCATCCTGTCGGACCTGTTCCCGGGTGGGTGGGGAGTGCTGGGTTCAGGGTGCCAGGGCCTGGGTCCTGGGTCCTTGCAACCTTCAAGCGTATGGAGGTGAGCAAGGCCGCGCCATCGCCTTGCTATGGCCTTACCGGAATCCTGCCGACCCCTTGCGCAGGCGTGGTTCTGCCCTCCATCGACTATGGCGACCTGACCGCGGCGCTGTCCGCCAACGCCGTGGCCGTGAACCTGCAGCCGCTGCCGTCCTTCATCGAGAAGGCGATCCAGCTGTACGAGATGATCGTCGTACGGCACGGCCTGATGCTGGTGGGCAGGTCCTTCAGCATGAAGACCGTGGCCATCCGGACGCTTGCGGCGGCGCTGGGGGACATGTGCGCGGCAGGTGCGTGGCAAGAGCCCGAGGGCTTGTGGGACTCGAAACGACTCAGGAAAGCATAGCAATGTCAAGTCGCAATAAGAAGACTAGCTGGCCTACCAAGCCCCACCGCGACCCGTGTCCCCCCAGGCAAGGGCGAGCACAGGGTCAAGACCTACACCATCAACCCCAAGGCCGTCAGCATGGGCCAGCTCTACGGCCAGGACGACCCCCTGTCAAAGGAGTGGACCGACGGAGTGCTGGCAGTGGCGTTCAGGTGCGCGCGGCGGGAGGCCATACGGGAGGGGGTTACAGGAAGGGCTTGCGGCCGCCTGCTCGCCTAGGGTGCGGGGCTATGGCTACTCTCTTTTCCCCCTTACGTGCTTGTTCTTCTGATGCAACTGTCGCAGGACGGCCGCTCGCGACACTTCCCCGGACCGCAAGTGGGTGGTGCTGGACGGCCCCGTGGACGCAATCTGGATCGAGAACATGAACACGGTGCTGGACGACAACAAGAAGCTCTGCCTCAACAGCGGCGAGATCATCGCCATGCAGGTGAGCCGTGCAGGAGCCTGCGCCTCAGGGGGCCCATGTGCTATTTTGCTGGCTCCGCGTAATCAAGTGAACGCAAACCCCCCCTAGAGCCTCAGTCCGGAGCGAATGCGAATGCCTCGCTCTTACATCTACTCCACTCACACCTCCCTCAAACCTCCCTAGAGCCTCAGTCCCGGGCAAACACGCACGTTTTCCATACACAAGCAGCCCCACTCCACGCCCCTACAACGCCCCGCTCCTCCTCTACCCCTTTTCTCAACCCCCCAGGGCCTGATGAACATGATCTTCGAGGTGCAGGACCTGGCCGTGGCCTCCCCCGCCACCGTGTCCCGCTGCGGCATGGTCTACATGCAGCCCTCGCTGCTGGGCTGGAGGCCTGTGGTGGCGTCGTGGATGAACACGCTACCGGAACACGTGGTGCAGGAGCAGAGGTGCGGAAGGGGGGGCACTGAAGGGGTTTCGATGGGTTGGGGACTTGGGTTATGTGTGCCAGGGCGGGGTGGGGGGTGGGTTGGGGGGGCCCTATCGCGCGTGCTCGCGGGAAGCGGCGGGGCGGCACACGCACTACCGTATGCGCACGAGTCCGACGCGCCTGCCCAGCTTCGCTCCTCCCCGTCCGCCTGGCCCCTCGCCCTCGCAGGGACCACCTGACCAAGCTCTTCGAGTGGCTGCTGCCGCCCTGCCTGCGCCTGGTGGTCAAGGACTGCACGCAGCCCGTGGCCTGCCAGGAGATCAACCTCGTCACCAGCCTCACCCGCCTGCTGCAGACCCTGCTCCTGCCCTACCTCAAGCCCCCCGCGCCGCCGCCCGTGCGCCAGGGCATGCCCGCGCCGCCACCCGTGGTGGTGGACCAGGCCGCGAAGAGGGTGGGGGTGGAGTGCCTGTGCATGTTTGCGATGGTGTGGAGCGTGGGGGCCACGGTGGACCCGGCTGGGCGCGCGGCCTTCAGCGAGCACCTGCGCATGTTCCTGGCTGGCGAGTACGGCACGTACGGCAGCTTCGTCACGGCCGACGCCTGCCCCCTGCGCAAGCCCATGCCCGCCAAGGGCAGCGTGTACGACTGGGTGTACGACACGACGACCGACACGTGGAAGGGTGAGGAGCGCGAGGGGTATCGAGAAGCCCCCTCTGACCACGCCCCGGAACCGCCGCCGTGACGCCTTGATGCCTTTTTCGCGCGGGTCCCTCTACGGCGGTCCCGACACACCAGCCTCGCTCGCGCTTGTTGCAGCTGCAGCGGCGCTCCGCTCCCTCAACCGCACGTCCTCAACCGCACTGCCTCGCTCTGTCCGCCCCCTCCCCGCCTCTGCAGAGTGGATGGAGCTGCAGAAGCCCGCGCCCATCAGCCCCGAGGCCGACTACTCGACCATCATCGTCACCACCCCCGATGTGGTGCGCTACTCCTACCTGCTGGCGCTGCAGGTGGAGAACCAGGCGCCCATGCTGCTCGTGGGGCCCACGGGCACAGGTGGGGCGGCGCGGGCGGGGCGCACCAGCGGGTGCGCGACCAGCTGCAGCAGGGATGCGGATTCGGGGCACGTTGAGGGGTTGCTCGGCATGTGTGGAGCTTGGGCAGGATTCACACCGAAGGAACTCCGTAGCAGTAGGACAATACTGGTTATGGATGCGCCATGCATGCCGCTGTGCCGCGTTGGCTCAGGACAGGACTAGCCGAGGTCTAAACCACGTGCCGTTCCTTCCTGTCCCCCCAGGCAAGTCTGTGTACGTCAAGTCGTTCCTGTCCGACAAGCTGGACCGCACCAAGTGGACGCACATGGTCTTCAACTTCTCCGCACAGACCAGCGCCAACATGACGCAGGTGCGTGGGCCTGTGTGGGCCCGTGGATGGGGCTTGGGCTGCGGGTTGCACGAACCCAAGCGCTCAGTGCAGTCCGCGGGCTCCCCTCTTTTCTCTGCCCCTCACATCCTCCTCTTTTCTTCTGAATCTTGCCGCTCTCACTCTTTCCTCGTCCGCCCTGCCCACCCCCTTGACCCCCTCTGTCCTCCCTTCCCCCCTGGTCCACCCCAGGACATCATTGACGGCAAGCTGGACAAGCGGCGCAAGGGCGTGTTCGGGCCCCCCGTGGGCAAGCGCTGCTGCGTGTTCGTGGACGACCTCAACATGCCGCAGGTGGGGGCGGAGGGGGCATGGGGGTGCGGGGGACATGGGGATGCGGCCAGTTGGTCCCTGCGCACGAACCTACAGGGGACCCAGAATGAGCCGCCCAGTCAAGCGCTTTGCTGGTGTGTTAGCGGCGCTGTCGCTGTGCTCAGCGCGTGTCCTGTACCCCTGTGTTTCCCGACCGCAGCTGGACCGCTACGGCGCCCAGCCGCCCATCGAGCTGCTGCGCCAGGTGCTGGACCACGGGGGGTGGTACGACCGCCACGACAACAGGTGGGTGGGTGGGCGGGCCCCGTGCGCCAGGAACAGCCTGAGGAACTGGGCTACGGCGGTGCGGACGAAGGCGGGCGGCTGTCTCCATGCACCCGCGTCCCTGCCCTCCTCTTCATTATACCCCTCTAAACCCCCTACTTGACGCCCTCGGCCCCTCTAAACCCCCACGCACATGTTCTGACGCCTCAGCCCGCCCTCCCCGTCCGTCTCCCTCCCGCCCCCGTCCTGTTCCCATGCCCCCGGCCTGCCCCGGGCACCGGCCGCCTGGGGGACAGGGGCTGGGGCGGAGCGGGCTTAGGCTGAGCAAGGCTGCCGGTGCACAGGGCTTCTCGCGCGACACCGCTTTCTCCTTTTTGTATGCACCCTCTTCCCTGAACCCTCCTCCACTGCACCCTTACCTCTCTCCCCCTCTCCCCTCCCCACCCCACCACCCCCAGCTTCCGCAAGCTGGTGGACCTCAACTTCCTGGCCGCCATGGGCCCCCCCGGCGGCGGCCGCAACCCCGTCACCAACCGCTACCTGCGCCACTTCCACGTGGTCTACGCAACAGAGTTCGACGCCGCCTCGCTCACCCGCATCTTCAGCGCACTCACCGACTGGTGGTTCGGGCGATGCAAGCAAGTGCCAGAGCCAGTGCAACGGCGCCGCGGGAGGGGGATGGGGAGGGGAGGGGAGGGTTGTGGTCAGTGGGGAGGGCGGCCCTTCGTCACACTTTGCTGGGCCGGCTGGGACTCAAGCAGTGCTCCATAAGGCACGACAGCTCTGAGGAGCACCCTCTTTTTGCCGCTTCAACCTCGTCCTGACCCCGTCCTCCCCACACCCTCCCCTCCCCCCCCAGGTACAACGACGAGGTGTGCGGCCTGCGCGATCGCCTCGTGGCCGCCAGCCTGGACCTGCACGCCTGCGTGTCGGCGCGCCTGCTGCCCACGCCCGCAAAGACGCACTACATCTTCAACCTGAGGGACCTGTCCAAGCTCTTCCAGGTCCGCCCATCCACCCCTTGCTGCCCTGCCTACCCCCGCCCCCCGCCTTTCTCCCTTGCCGTCCTGCCTACAACCACACATACGACATACCCCACACCAACATGCCTGTGCCTGTGTCCTTTCTCTTTCTCCGGACCCGGCGTGTACCGGTAGCCACCCCCAAACTGACAACGGTACGCCTCCTCTTGCCGTGTCCCCCCTCCTCGCCAGGGCATGTCGTTCGTTGGCGAGGCGCTGGAGAACGACTGCGAGCGGCTGCAGCGGCTGTGGGTGCACGAGGCGCTGCGGGTGTACCACGACCGCCTGGTGGACGACCCCGACCGGGAGTGGATCGCGGGGCAGGTCCGGGAGCAGGTGGAGCGGCACTTCGGGGGCCGCTTCGACAGGGTGCGTGGGGGGCGTGGGGTGGGGTGGGGTGGGGTGGGGGGAGGGAGGGGTTGCGGCGAAGGTGGGGGGTGGGCACCGGGGGAGGTCTGCATTATTGGAGGTGCGATTGGGGGGGGCGTTGCTGAGGGCAGGCGCGTGCTCAAAGGGCGGTCAATGCGGGTAGGCTCTCCCTCCCGACCGTTGACAGCCTGGCCAGTCGTATGGGCGGGTAAAGGCGACGGGCGCTGGGGGCTTGCCCCACTGCTGAGGCTTGCGTACCGTATCCCTGTCCACCACGTGACACCCGCAGCTCATGGGCCGCCTGGCCGAGGGCCAGGGCGGGGGGGGCGCACAGGTGGGCGCCGCCAGCCTGCGCCGCCTGCTGTTCGCGGACTTTCTGGTGCCGGGTGCGGAGCCGCGGCGCTACGTGGAGGTGACGGACTTCGAGCGGCTCACGGCCGTGGTGGGGGAGTACCTGGGGGACCTCAACGCAGGTGCGAGGCGCATGCTTCACAGAATCACAGTCCCCCCCTGGTGCTGCGCTCGCCAGCCATCAATAAAGTGGCAAGCGTATTGTCGGTGCCGTTCCCTCCATTCATAGCCCGGTAGCCCGGTTCCATTTTCCGCATGCGCCGGGCTTTGTGGCGCGGGGCATTGTGGGACAAATAGAACAAAAACAGCCGAGTGGGCAGAGGTAGGGCTCGATCCTGCCAGTTGCAATCTCTCATGCCCCCCAACTCTCACCCCCTCCGTGAGCAGGCAGCAAGAAGCCGCTGAGCCTGGTGCTGTTCCAGTTCTGTTTGGAGCACGTGTGCCGCGTGGCCCGCACCATCCGGCAGCCGGGGGGGCACGCGCTGCTGGTGGGCGTGGGCGGCAGCGGGCGGCAGAGCGTGGTGCAGCTGGCGGCATTCATCGAGGACTTCCAGGTGGGGGAAGGGGGAAGGGGGGTGAGGGAGGGAGGGGGGAGGGGAGCTGAGGACAGGGACGGCTTGATGCGATGGAGGGAGGGCTGCCCGGCAGTGCGTGCTGAGTTGCGGATGTGAGACCTCGCCCCTGCCCAAGTACGCTCAGGCTGATTGTTCCACGGTCTCCATGTCCTCGCCCCCCATCCCACCACCCCGCAGCTCTTCTCGATCGAGATCTCCAGCGCGTACGGCATGTCCGACTGGCACGACGACCTCAAGTCCGCCATGCGGTCGGCGGGCGAGAAGCACAAGAACACGATCTTCATGTTCAGCGACTCCCAGATCCTCAACGAGACCATGGTGGAGGAGCTCAGCTCGCTGCTCAACACCGGCGAGGTGCCCAACCTGTTTGACGTGGGCGAGATGCTGGCCATCGGCGAGACCATCCGCCCTAAAGCTCGTGCCGTACGCATGGACGGCAGCCGGTCCGACCTGAACAACTTCTTCGTGCAGCAGGTGGGGAGAGGGGGTGAGGGGGGGATGTGGTGGTCAGGGGTTAGATAAAGAGGGGGCCGCGCACCTCGCTCCTGCCTGGGTCCTGTTTAGTCATGATCTCCTTAGCAGGTAAGAAGAAGTGGGGGCCGCTCGTGAGGCGTGCCACCACACACCGGCCACCTCAGCTTGGCCCTGGGCCCTGATTCCGCCTCAGCTCCTCCGCCTCCGCCCGGTGCGCCGCTCCACGCTCTGCCTGTCCGCTGCTGCTCCCCCCCCCTGGTGGCCCCCCAGGTACGGCAGAACCTCCGCGTGGCGCTGTGCTTCAGCCCCGTGGGCGACGTGTTCCGGGACCGCCTGCGCCGCTTCCCCTCGCTCATCACCTGCACGACCATCGACTGGTGGGGGCAGGGTGGTCAGGGGGGCAAAGGGGTTGGGGGCAAGGGGGTGGGGGGGCAGGGCGGGGGTATCGGGGCGGGCTGATAGTCTTTGGTTGCAAGCTTGAGAGGCGGGGGTTCCCTGTCCCACACCTACCCTACCAGGCTCCCCGTCCCACACCTACCCCAACCCCGACACCAACCCCTGCCCCTACCCCCCTATCCCCTTACCCCCCCCCCCAGGTTCACTGTGTGGCCCAACGACGCGCTGCTGTCCGTGGCGGTGCAGGCGCTGCGGGAGGTGGCCCTGGACCCGCCCCTGCGCCAGCAGCTGGCGGAGCAGTGCGTGCACTTCCACCTCACAGCGCGCACGCTCACAGACAGGTGCGTGCGTGCGTGTGGCATGCGGACCCCGATCCGCCCATGCGCAAGCAGCCAATGCAAGATGAAGGCGAAATGCCAGTTGAAGATCATCTCATCTTACGTATGACGCGGCATGCAGATTTCATCCCGATCTGCCCATGGGCTAATAGCTAGCTAGTACTGTTGGCGCTGTTGGGGGTGTTGACACGGGTTTGACAGGGTGTGCGCTTCATGTCTTTGCCGTGGCCCTGCCGCCGCCGCCGCAGGTACCTGGTTGAGGCCCGGCGGCACTACTACGTGACCCCCACCTCCTACCTGCAGCTGCTCGAGTGCTTCCGGGCGCTGCTCAAGCGGCAGCAGCAGGCGGTCACGCAGCAGCGGCGGAGGTACGAGGTCGGACTGGAGAAGCTGGCGGGCACGGAGGAGCAGGTGCGGGGGGGGGGGCGGCAGGGGGGGTGGCCAGGGGGGTGCGCTGCTGGGTTTCCATGCTGGGGGCGTCGCGCGCGTTGTGGGGGCAGTCCCGTGGCAAGGGACGCAGCCGTGGAAGGAAAGAACAGCTCGGCACCAGTAGCGCAGCTCTCGCAGCCGCGCTGCCGACGTCCTGCCCGCTGCGCTCCAAGCGCCGGTCCCACCGACCGCACCCCCACCCCCACCCACACCCACACACACCCCCGCGCCCCCCAGGTCCTGATCATGCGCAAGGAGCTGGAGGAGAAGCAGCCGCGGCTCATCGCCAGCGGCCGGGAGACGGCGGAGCTGATTGCGCTGGTGGAGGTGCAGACGGCGGAGGCGGACAAGGTCAAGACGCTGGTGCAGGTGGGCAGCGGCACGCGGTACTCGCTGGTCCCCTTGCCTACCCGCACCTTGCCTTACCGCACACCGGCCCTGCTGACTGCGTGCTCGTTGGGTCGATCGCTCTGCCCTCCACCCCTCTCCCTCTCCTCACATGCACTACCCGCCCACCCCCCAGGCCGAGGAGGCCAAGGCCAAGGAGGAGGCGGACAAGGTGACCTCCATCAAGCAGGAGTGCGAGGCGGACCTGGCGCAGGCCATGCCCGCATACAACGCAGCCATCAAGGTGCGTGGGTGGGCAGGGCCGCAGGAGCGCCTCGCCCCTCGCCCCTCGCCCCGCCCTCCTCGGCACTTCCTCCCTTGCACGCGCCCACCCACGCCCACCTGTCCTGGCCTCGCGAGCTCTGCCCTCAGCCGCAGCCATGCTCACCTAAACCCCAGTCAGATCAACCTCCGTCCAAACCCCCACGCCCCAAACAGCCCCCAAACCGCCCCCGCCCCCACCCCCACCCCCACCCCACCCCCCCCAGGCTCTCAACACGCTGACCAAGAACGACATCTCCGAGGTCAAGGGCATGAAGGCGCCCCCCTCGGCCGTGCGGCTGGTCATGCAGGCGGTGTGCCTGCTCAAGGGCCTGCAGCCCACCAAGGTCAAGGACGCCAAGAGCGGCAAGTTCGTCATGGACTGGTGGGAGACGTCCAAGCGCATGCTGTCGGACATGGGCTTCCTCGACAGCCTCATGACATTCGACAAGGTGCGTGCCGCGCTGCGTGCTGCGCTGTGTGCTGTGTGCTGTGCCGTGCGGGGGTTGTGCGGTGGGTTCTGCAGAGCCATACGCGGGTTGGGCGTTTCGCCGGGGGTGCTTCCTGCCGTCCCCGCCCCTCGACGTCTTTCCCTCCCCACCCCTGCACCACCGGACCCCCTCCCCACCCGTGCACCCCCCTTCTCACCCCTCTCCCACCCACCCCCAGGACAACATCCCCGCCGACGTGATAAAGGCTCTGCAGCCGCTGCTGTCCAACACCGACTTCCAGCCCGCCAAGATCAAGAAGGTCTCGCAGGCCGCCTTCGGGCTGTGCTCCTGGGTGCGGGCCATGGACTCGTACGACAGGGTGGCCAAGGTGGTGGCGCCAAAGCGAAAGGCGCTGCAGGTGCGAGAGGGCCTTGGTGTGGGCTGCCCAACTGCCGAACTGCCCATACGTCGCACCCTTTCCAGCCTGCCTTTTCCTCACCTAAACGCACGGCCCGGCTCTGACGCTACTGCTAGAGTGTAGTGCCTCCTCACCGCCAGCAGCAGCAGAAGAAAACCCTGTGTCCTATCTGTCCCCAACCCCTCTCTCTACCCTTCTCCCCTCCCCTCTCCACCGCATCCCCCCAGGAAGCCGAGCAGCAGCTGGCCGTGGTGATGGCGGACCTGGCCAAGAAGCAGGCCGAGCTGCAGGCGGTGGCGGACAGACTGGCGGGGCTCAACGGACAGGTGCGTGCGTGCGGGCGGGCGGGCATGCGGGCGGGCATGCGGGCGAGGCAGGGTACTGGTCTGGGCTGTGCCGCGAGGCGCAAGAAGGCACTCGTTTGGGCGCTAACGCTGGTTGTGGGCACACTCTGTAACATCTCTCTCTTGACCGCTCTTTCCAACACGCCCCCGCAGCTGGAGGCCGCTCGCGCCCGCAAGGCCGAGCTGGAGGCTGACGTGGCTCTGTGCGAGGAGAAGCTGGACCGCGCCACCAAGCTCATGGCGGGGCTGGGGGGGGAGAAGGTGCGGTGGAACGGCAAGGTGGCGGAGCTCAAGGAGCAGTACGTGCGGCTGATCGGTGAGTTGGAGGGGCGTGTGGTGGAGGGGTGGGGTGGGTGGGGTGGCGTGGGGTGGGGGGTGGGGGGGTTCGGGCGTGTGCTTGGGACGGGGGCCCGTGCTTTGGGGACCTGCGGCTTCGGCCTTGCCGGTTGCCAGGGGTCACGCGCCCGCACGCACCACCCAACCCCCAGACACCACACACCGCACACCACCCCCACCTCCCCACACCACCCCACCCCACCCGCAGGCGACATGCTGCTCTCCGCGGGCGTGATTGCGTACCTGGGCGCCTTCAGCGCCGAGTACCGGGCGCAGGCGGTGGCGGGCTGGGTGGCGCAGTGCGCTGCGCGGTCCATCCCCTGCTCTCAGCCCTTCTCCCTGCTGGGGGCGCTGGGCAACCCAGTGTCCATGCGCCAGTGGGCCATCTGGGGGCTGCCCAAGGACGACGTCAGCGCGGCCAACGGCATCGTCATCGTGGAGAGCTCCCGATGGCCACTCTGCATCGACCCCCAGGCAAGATAGGCCCAAAAGCGCGCGCACGCATGCCCCTACATCGGGTCCCCTTATACGCCCAGCCCATCAAGCTGCCACTCTGCCATGCCTGCGCGTCGTAAGCTCGTACGCTGCAGCCATTCTCCGCTGACCTCGGACTCCACGCACACTGCGCGTGCGCCCCATGCATCCCATGCTTTCCCCCCTGCCAACCCCCCTCCATCCAACCCCTAGCCCCACTTCCCTCCCCACCCCTCTCCACCCCCTCCCCCATGCAGGGCCAGGCCAACAAGTGGATCCGCGCAATGGAGGCCTCCCGCTCCCTGCTGGTGCTCAAGCCCGCCACCGACCCGCACTACCTGCGCTCGCTGGCCGCCGCGCTGCCCATGGGCACCCCCGTGCTGCTGGAGGCGCTGGGCGAGCGCCTGGACGCCTCCCTGGAGCCAGTGCTGCTCAAGCAGACCTTCAAGAGCGTGAGTGGGGGGGGGGGAGGGGAGGGGGCGGAGGGGGACAGGGGGTCAGGGGTTCAGGGGAGGGGAGGGGCGGGGAGGAGGGCTGAGTGCCGGCCGGTGCGGCTGAGGGATCAGCTGGGATGAGGGGGAGGAAGGGCGCGAGATGAGGGGGAGGGGGCCTGGGTAGCCACCGGGGCCCGGAGTGGCGACACTAACCGAAACCACGGGTGCTCCATGTGCTCCATGTGGCTTACCCACACCCTCCTCCTCCCCCCCTCCCTCTCCCCCTTTCCCCCCCCCCCCCAGGCCGGCATGCAGTGCATCAAGCTGGGCGACCAGGTGGTGGAGTGGGGGCCCGGCTTCCGCCTCTACATGACCACCAAGCTGCGCAACCCGCACTACCCGCCAGAGGTGCGGACGGACGCGGCGGGCCCCAGCCGGTCCAGCTCCTCTCTTGGCGTGTCCCGGTGCTTCGGCGTAAGCGCACCTGTGCCCCCACCGCTCTCGGTTCCGAAACTCATGTCGGCCCTGCCCCCCCAACCCCCCACCCCCACCCATTCTCCACCCACCCCCCGTCCTCACCCCCAGGTGTGCACCCGCGTGGTCCTGCTCAACTTCTGCATCACCCCCGCGGGCCTGGAGGACCAGCTGCTGGGCATCGTGGTGGCCAAGGAGCGGCCGGAGCTGGAGGAGGAGAAGAACAAGCTCATCGTGCTGGGTGGGTGGTGGTGGGGGGGGGGGGGGGGAAACACAGGGGCTGGGCCGCGCAGACCGCCCGCTCAAACCCACTATCGTGCGCGCCCCCGCCCTGCCGTCGGCCCCCTCGGGCCCGCAGAGCACCTGCTACCCCCTCACGCCACCTGAGCCCCTTCCTCAACCCCTGCCCCCTTCCCTGCCCCATTCCCTGCCCCCTAACCCCCACCACCACCCCCTCAGGCGCCGAGAACACCCGCAAGCTGCTGGAGACCGAGGACCAGATCCTGGCGGTGCTATCCAGCAACAGCGGCTCCGTGCTGGACGACGGAGAGGCGGTGGCGGTGCTGCAGGCGGCCAAGGCGCTCAGCGACGAGATCGCCAACAAGCAGCAGGACGCGGCAAAGACAGAGCTAGCCATCGACAAGGTGCGGCGCTGCTGCCTGGGTGGTGCCCTACCGTATACTTGCACGCCTCGCTCTACTGCAGGGCAGCAGGGTACACCGGCTTTTGGACCAGCTTGCACCCGGCACCGCTCGAGGCGAGCCCGCCAAGTCCAGTCCACGCTCGCGTTCTCCGCATCCGTCCTGCCCTTAGCCCTTGCCTCCGCCTTCCTCCCTCCCCCTCCCCCTCCCCCTTACCCCCTCCCCTACCCCCCAGGCCCGCACCGCCTACCAGCCCATCGCCAAGCACGCCTCGGTGCTCTACTTCTGCGTGGCCGAGCTGCTGGCCATCGACCCCATGTACGCCTTCTCGCTCGCCTACTTCGTGCAGCTCTTCCTGCGCGCCATCGAGGACTCCCCCCGCCACCCCCAAGTCAGCCGCCGCCTGGCCATCCTTCAGGAGCACTTCACATTCTTCCTGTACGTCAACGTGTGCAGGTGAGCGTGAGGTGGCGAGGGAAGGGGGCGCGGCTGTGGTTCGTGGGGCGCGTGGGTCCATGCGTCTGGCTCCGTGTGACCAAACCTGTGATACGGGCAACGCCCGGGCTCGTCTTCGCCGCTGACCCTGCCCGTTCCCATGCCCTGGTTCGGACGGGCGGCCGTGCTTGGTGCTGCGCCCGGCCCCGTGGGCCCACTTCGTGCTGCATGGCCCGGGCGGTACCCTGCCGGTGCCCATGCTTCACCCTACACCCTACACCCCACACCCCATCGGGCCGATGGCTGCCGGCCTTGCGCCCAAACCTCCTCCTCGCCTAATCACCCTGTCGGAACCCATCCCCCCCCACCCCCCTTCCCCCCCCCAGGGCCCTGTTCGAGAAGGACAAGCTGCTGTTCGCCTTCACGCTGGCCGCCAGCATCCAGGTGGCGGCGGGGAAGCTGGCGCCGGAGCTCATGCGGTTCATGGTCACGGGTGGGTGGGGTGGGGTTTGTTGGGGGTGGGGTGGGGGTTGGGGGTGGGGAGGTGTGCGGTCCGTGCTCTGTGCTCCAGGCGGTTCGGGCTGGGGCTCGGAGGCGTGTGCGGTGGAGGATGGGGCAGCTGCACCCTGTCTGAACCCGGAGCTGGGTGCTTAGGGCGGAGCGACGTGGCTCTGCTGCGCCTGAACCCTGCTTCTCACGCCGAGGGACCCTAGCCCCGCTGCCACGCACAGAGCCCTGACTGGGCGCCCCCCCGCCCCTTACCTGCCGCCCCCCCCCCCCCCCGCAGGCGCTCTGTCCATGGACAACCCGCACCCCAACCCCTCCCCCGCCTGGCTCAGCGACCAGGCCTGGTCCCACCTGTGCGAGCTGCAGGGGGTGGCGGAGGCGTTCGCGGGGCTGCGGGACAGCCTGGCGCACGACAACGAGGCATGGAAGGCGGTGTACGACAGCCCCGTGCCGCACGAGCAGGTACGGGTACGGGTACTGCGCGCGTACGGGTGCACGGGTGCTTCTCGGCCGCCGCGAGGCGGTCCTGAGACTCTTGAACCACCCCACTCACCCCCCGCGTGCCGATGCCCGTGTCTGTGTGTGCCTGTGCCCCCCCTCCCTCCCCAGGCGCTCCCGCCCGCCTTCCAGGAGCGGCTGGACGCCTTCCCGCGGCTGCTGGTGCTGCGCTGCCTCACGCCCGACAAGCTGGTGCCGGCGGTGGCGGCCTACGTGGCGGGGAGCATGGGCACACGGTGGGGGCGGGGGAGCGGGGGGGAGGAGGGAGGGCAACGGAGGGGGTGCGGCTTGCCTTGAAGCGCGCGGCCTAAGCAGGTGTCGGCCCAGCGCAGCGCAGATCCTCTCAAGCTCCCCTGCCTTGCGCCCGCTTCCTCCCCTCCCCCTCCCAGGTACATCGAGCCCCAGGACTTCAAGCTCGGCTCCATCTTCAACGACTCCTCCGCCGCCATGCCCATCGTGTTCGTGCTGTCGGCGGGCTCGGACCCCATGGCGGACCTGCTGGCCTTCGCGGAGGAGAAGCGGAGGCAGGCGAGCGGGGGAGGGGGGGGGGGCAGGGGAGGCGGAGAGGATACACACAGAGCCTGGATCTTGTTTTGTCCAGGGTTCTGTCCCCTGGTTCTGTCGGCTTGCTTGGCTTCCCACGTGTGCCCTCAGCAGGGTCAGCACGCGTCTGCCAGCGGCGGCTTGGCCTGGGCCGTGTGTCTTCCGGAGTGTGGGCCCGAGCTGAAGCCACTTTGTTCTTGCTGAGCCCCACCAGTTAAACCTTTCCCTGCCCCCCCCGCAGGTCGAGGCCGTCAGTCTGGGCCAGGGCCAGGGGCCCATCGCTGAGCGGGCCATCGCGCAGGGAATACGCGAGGGCACCTGGATCGTGCTGCAGGCGAGTGGCCCCACACCCCCGTCCCCCTTCCCCCTGCGCCCCGCCTGCGCCTGCGCCTGCTCCTGTTCCTGCGTGCTGTCATCAAGCGCTTCGGGGGACCCGTCGCCTGCCCGTTGTCCGCCCGCACAACAACCCCTCCTCCCTCTTCTCCCCCCCTCAGGACTGCCACCTTGCCAAGTCCTTCCTGCCCCCTCTCCACCCTCACAGCAACCACCGCTCACTCCTCCACCCCCTCCTCCCCTCCACCCCTCCCCCTCCCAACCCCCCAGAACTGCCACCTGGCCAAGTCCTTCCTGCCCCGGCTCGAGGTGCTGTGCGAGCAGCAGCTGGCGGCCCCCGACGTCAACGCCGACTTCCGGCTGTGGCTCACGTCCTACCCCTCGGACATCTTCCCCGCATCCATCCTGGAGAACGGACTCAAGATCACCAACGAGCCGCCAAAGGGGCTGAGAGCGGGTGGGTGGGGTCGGTACCGTCCTCGGCAGCAGCTCACCTGGTCCCGAGCCGTCCCCCCTCTTCACCTGACCCCGACCCCTGGCATCACCCCCCACCTCCCGAACACCCTCGGGAGCGCATCTACGATCCTCAGCCCCTCACCCTTCCACTCGCCCCTATCCCCTCACCCCCTCCCTCCTCCCAACCCCCCTCAACCCCTCAACCCCCCTACCCCCCAGGCATGGAGCGCATCTACAAGTCCGAGCCCATCGCCGACCGCACCTTCTTCGAGGGCGCCCTGCGGCAGCCCGGGGCCTTCCGCCACCTGGTGTACGGCCTGGCCTTCTTCCACTGCGTGGCGGTGGGGAGGAGGTGAGGGGGGGGGGAAGAGGGGAGGGGGAGGGGGAGGGGGGAGAGGGGAGAGGGGAGAGGGAGGGGTGGGAGGGGCTGCTGGCTCGCCCAGCTGCTTGGACTTGGTGGTGCTGACCAGCCAAGAAACGGCCGCCCAGCTGCACAGCGCGCACCAGCCAGCAGCTGGGCATGACCTTCCAACAGCCACACACACACCGTGGCTGCAGGAAGGTCATGTCCAGCTGCTCGCTGGTCTGCATGTTAAAGCTTGGCGGCCATCTCTTGGTTGGTCTGAGAAAGGGCGCAGCATCAGCTGCCGGCCGCAAAACAAACGTATACTCAGGCGCTCAGGTTGCGACGACTCCGTTCACCCCTCCCTTCCCCCATCCCCCCTTTCCATCGCCCCCTCCCCTCCCCGCACCCCGCCAAGGAACTACGGCCCCGTGGGCTGGAACATCCCCTACGCCTTCAACGAGAACGACCTGCGCATCTCCCTGCGCCAGCTGCGGCTGTTCCTGGACGAGGCCGACACGCCCCCCCTGCGCATGCTGGTCTACACGGCGGGGGAGTGCAACTACGGAGGAAAGGTGGGGGGGCGGGGGGCCTGCACCTCCAGCGCGCCCACACGTGCGCCTTGCCTTCGGCCCTCCCCGGGTCACCAGGGTCCCTTCCGTCGCGCGGGCGCGCAGCTCCCCTGCCTCTCCACCATCCTGACTCCACCCTCTGTCTTGCCGCGCCTCGGTTCTGCGTCTCGTTGCCTACTTTTCCCTCGGGCTCCCCGCGGGTTCGGCGTCTCGCCCATTTCATGGCGCCCCTTGCAATCGCCCCCCGACCCCTCCACACACACAAATCCCCCCCTCTCCCCCCCAGGTGACCGACGCCAAGGACCGGCGCACGCTGATGACCCTGATGGAGGTCTACTACCGCAACGAGGTGGCCATGGGAGACGCCAAGCTCACGCCCAGCGGCAGCTACGCAATACCGGAGTACGGTGAGCCCAGCGCCTCACACCTGGGGGCCAGAGCTGGGCGCCGGGAACGGCCGTTCAGCGCACAAGCTGTGGTGCCATGTCACGCCACGGGGCCAGGGCCAGGCGCTACGGCACTCGATGCCGACAGCCCCCGAGCGCAGCAGCAGTGAGCCTCCGCCACCGCCACCAACACTCCGCCTCTCCCCTTCCTCCTTTCCCGCCCCTTCCACACCCGCCACCAACACCTCTCCCTCCTCCCCTCCCCCGCCCTCTCCTCCCCCCCTCCCCCCCCCCCCTCCCCCCCAGGCGACTACCCGCACTACCTGTCGGTGCTGTCCCGCCTGCCCCTGGGCGAGGCCCCCCCCGAGGTGTTCGGCCTGCACCCCAACGCCACCATCACACGGGACCTCGCGGAGGCCAAGCAGCTCCTAGACGGACTGGCGCTCACCACGGGGGCGCTGGGGGCGGCGCCGCCCGCGGGGGGACCCGAGGCGGAGCCGGGGGCGCAGGCGGCGGAGGGGGAGGCCTCGGGCGGAGGTGAGGCGGGTGCGCAGCGGCAGCGGTGCTTGGCGCGCTTACATACACCGGGTCACCCGGCCCCAGTTCCCTTCACGAGCCCTGACCCCCTCACCCACGGCCCCCACGCCTCATTCCTCGCCACCCTCACCCCCTTCACCCCCCTCCCCCACCCCCTCCCCCTCCCCAGGCGACCCCGCCCCCAGCTCCAGCGGCGAAGCCGACGCAGGGGGCGGCCGGGCCGGCGGCGGCGGTGGCAGCGGCGGCTCCTCGCTCCGCTCCATCGCGGGGGAGATCGCGTCCAAGCTGCCGCCCGACTTCGACCTGGAGTCCGCCTCCCGGCGCTACCCGGTGACGTACCTGGACTCCATGAACACGGTGCTGGTGCAGGAGCTGGGCAGGGTCAACGTGCTGCTGCAGGTGGGGGAGGGGGGGGGGAGGGGGGGGAAGGAGGGGGGAGAGGGGGAGGGGGGAGGAAGGAGGGTAAGAGGGTCAACGTGCTGCTGCAGGTGGGGGAGGGGGGGAGGGGAGGGGATGTGCATGTTGAGGTGCCGAGCTGGAGCCAGCGGGAGCGAGGCGATGGGGCTGCATCACACGCACCGAGTGCTCGCACCTGCAGCATGCACCCCACCCCCCTCAACCCCTCTCCCCCCTCCTCCCCTCCCCCCCACCCCCTCCCCCCCAGGTCATCCGCGTGAGCCTGGAGGAGCTGGCCCGGGCGCTGCGTGGGGAGGTGGTCATGAGCGGCGAGCTGGAGCGGGTGGGGCAGGCGCTGGGGGCCGGCAAGGTGCCGGAGCTGTGGCTGGGCAAGTCCTTTCCCTCGCTCAAGCCGCTGGGGGCCTACGTCAAGGAGCTGCTGGAGCGGACCGCGTTCTTCGACGCCTGGCTCAACAACGGGCCGCCCGTGGTGTACTGGATCAGCGGCTTCTTCTTCACGCAGGTGGGGGGGGCGGAGGGGGGACGGAATGGGGGAGCGGAAGGTGAGGGAAGGGAAGGGAAGGGGGGGCCGAGGGAGCGAGGGGCGTGGCGGGCCAAGCGTGAGCCGACTGCCCCCGCCATGGCCCCCCAACCTCGCCTCCGGGCCCGGAGAGTCAGCCCTTTCCCTTGACCCCCTTCACCACCCCTCTTCCCCTCCTCCCCCTCTCCCCCCGCCTCAGGCCTTCCTGACGGGTGCCAAGCAGAACTTCGCCCGCAAGCACCGCATCCCCATCGACCTCATCGACTTCCAGCACGCCGTGTGCGACGGCCCCGACGACTCCAACACAGCGCCCCCCGACGGCGTGCTGTGCTCCGGCATGTTCCTGGAGGCCGCGGGCTGGGACCTGGTGCACCACCGCCTGTGCGAGAGCGAGGCGCGGGTGCTGTTCGTGCCGCTGCCGCCGGTGCACTTCCGGCCGGCTCAGGTCGGGGAGGAGGACGAGGCAGTGCCGGTAAGGGCGTGGGGGGGGGGCGTGGGCGTGAGGGGGATTGAGGGTGCAGGGCGACGGGCTGAGAGGATTGGCTTGCGGGCGGTCACGTCTCGGGGACCGTGCGTACCTCCCCGTCAGGTGACGGAGCCTCCATGCCGCCATGGCCGCTGTCGGCCCCAATCTGACCCTCCCCGGCTTGCCTTCCCCCCTCTCTCCCCCGTCCCCCTCCCCCCGCCTGTTGTCGTACAGCTGCCCGAGGGCCACGTGATGTACACCTGCCCGCTGTACAAGACCAGCGAGCGGCGCGGCGTGCTGTCCACCACCGGGCACTCGACCAACTTTGTGTGCGAAGTCAGCCTGCCCTCGGCGCAGCCCGAGTCGCACTGGATCCTGAGGGGGGTGGCGCTGCTCACCAGCCTGGACTCCTAGGGGCTCCTAGGGGGGGTGAGGGGCTAGCATGGGGATGGGGATGGGGAGTGGGGCTGGCGCAGTGCATCGCCGCTTTGTGGTGCCGATTCTTGTTGCATGGCTCGACCGGTGTGTGTACGCAAGGAGAACTGCGTACGGGGACGGGTTGCGATGTGGCTTTTGACTGGGGACGGAGTGATCCCGTCACGAAGGTCTATGCCCGTTGTGTGGCCTCTGGTGTGTGCGATTGGCTGCGTGCGAGCTGGTGAACTCAATCCCGCGAACGACCTTAATATGCATAAGCGACAGTGCATTGGCTGCTGTCTGGCGTGGGGGGGATAGCATTGGGTGCCGTGAGCAACATCTCAGTGGTCCAAGCGGGGGCAGGCGCTGCGCTATTACCCTGCCCGGTTTCATGATAGTGCGGGGTGTACAGAATGTGGCTAGGCTTCCGAATCATTTTACCGGTACTGCAATCAGGTCCAGGCGGCGCAATCCTGGCCGTGTAACTAGTCCCACTCTCTGCTGCTGCTAACCCAACTTCGCATGCTCGTCTTTCAACTGACAACTGCCTATACTGGCCCTACGCCACTGCACAACGCTTGCCCTTATCACCACGCCAATTACGCCAAGCACTGCCCGTTATGACCACGAGTGGGGTCTTCTAGGTATTGTATTCCCATGTGTTCCCAATATGCCATCAAAACATGCTGCTCATAGCCTGCATCTCCGAAGTCACCTTGACCGCTCACGTCCCCAACCTGCTCACCATATGGCCCCTGCAATGGCACCTCAACTCTCGTGCCTGCGCCGCAGCCGATGGCGTACGAGCGACCAGCCTGCAGCCTCCCCTGCCCGCACCTTTCGCCACCGCGCCACAGCCCTCACCTAAGCATCCCTCTCAAAGTTCAGCAGTACCTTCTCTCACCAGATTACGTCCGCAGCAGGCCACGCCCCCCCTGCTTCTCACGACATCTCCATCGCTGCCGCCTGCGCCGCCTCCGCGGCCTCTGCCGCCGCCCTGGCCGCCTGTGCCGCCTCCGCCGCCACACACCGCACCGCCCGAGCGAACAGCCCCGGCTCCGCGCTCTGCAGCCGCCGCAGAGCCTCCACGGCCGCCGCCAGGCGAGCCGCCTCGGCCTCGGGCCCACACAGGCCCGCCCGGGCCCCCGCCTGCCGCACGCCCCGCCAGGGGTCTCCGACCTCCCCTCCTTCCACCATGGAGGCCCCAACCCCCACCGCTTCCAGTCCGCTCCCATCGGCAGCGTCTGACGCCAGACCCACATCCGCCGGTGCCACCATCAGCCGCGGCACGCCCCGCTGCCCCGCCGCCGCGGCGGCAGCCAGCTCTGCTGGCGCCAGCGGCGGCTCCCGGCGGCAGCCGGCGGCGGCGGCCCGGCCGTGTGCCTCCCGCACGGCGGCTGCGGGGTGCAGCCCCAGGGCGTGCAGCCGAGCGACCGCCCGCTGGCAGTCGGAGGTGGAGTGGGCAGAGGGCGGGTGGTTGGTGTGGAGGGGGCCGTGGGAGCCCATCAGGCCCAGCACCACCTGGGGAAGGGGTGGGGCGAAGGGTTGGGGGGCCAGGGGTTGGGGGGTAAGGGGGTGGGGGTAAGGGGGTGGGAGGCAAGGGGGTGGGGGCAGGGGTGGGCAAAGGCGGAGCGGGCGCGTTGGCAGTGGAGCCGGGCCAGGGCATGACGGCCCAATGTGCATCCAGAGAACCATGGCGATTGGTCTACAGGGCTACGCACCCGGTCCCCCTGGCAGTTGTATGCCTTCCCTTGTGAGCCCCTGAGGCCCTCCAGGGCCACCCGCAACCACCCCGCTCCACACACATTCGGCCCCGCCCCACCTGGTCGTAGAAGCGCGCCGCCTCGGCTGCGGTGTCGAAGCCCTCCGCGTGCCACAGCATGCCGCCCACCGGCACCACCGCCACGCACTGCCGCCCGCACGCCGACCCCGCCACCCCCACCCAGCGCCGCCCCGCCGCCGCCGCCAGCCGCACCCGAGCGCCGCCCCCGGCCCCAGCGCCGCCCGCAGCTGCCTCAGGCCTTGCGTGCGCTCCGGTACCGGCCCTACGACCAGGCTCGGCTCCAGACGCCGCCGGGGGGCCGCAGGCGGCGGCCCGAGGGCCCGGACCGTAGTCGGGGCTGGCGCCAGGGCTGAGCTCCAGACCGTCATCCAGCTCCATGCGTAGACCCTCGCCTGGACCCCGCCGCCGCCCGCTGTCGCTATCAGTGTCGCTGCCGCCGCTGTCCGCCGGCCGTGCCCGCTTGCGCCCCGCCGCCCCAGCCGCGGCTTCCGTCCGGGTCACGGGAGCGGGCCCCACTGCCTCGCTCTGCCGCCTCTCCCTCCCGTACCCCAGCCGCAGCCACACCCCAGGCTCACGGCCGATGCTCAAGTGCACGCGGCCTTCCCCAGCGTCGCTGGAGCACGTTACGGCGCCACCAGCCAATTCCATGGCTTCCGTGCCCCCGGCCCCCGCAGCCCTTCCACCGGACGCGGACGGCGGCCTGCGCCCCGGGCTGCCCTCCACCCTGAGCGCCAGCCTCAGCCGCTCACACGGCTCCAGCCGGGCTCTCACCAGCGCCTTTCCCGTGGACCCCCCGGGCCCCTCGTGCGAGTCCGAGTGGCTGCGTCCAAGTCCGGCCGCAGCCGGCCCCTTCGCGGGGTGCGTTCCATTCACGGCCCCGCCGCAGGGCCGCTTGGGAGCCGGGGACTGGTCGTCGGCGGGAGCGGCATCGGAGCGCCCGGCAGCCGCCAGGGCTGCGAGCGGCAGGCGGCTGTCTCCGTCGCCGTCGCTGACAGCCTCCTGCAGGCCCGCCTCCCGCCGCCGCTTCTGCGCCCGGCGGGATGCCTTGGCACCCGCTGCCTGACCGGTGTGCCGGCCTGGGTGCGGGTGCGGGGCATCGGCGGCGGGGGGCTGTGGGGCCGCGGGCTCCTGTGCGGACCGCAGCCGCTCCCGCCACTGCGTTATTCGCCAGTGCCCAGCAGGCAGCGGGGGGACGAAGTCGGGGAGGTGCGGCAGCAGGGTGGACAGCAGCGCAGGCGGCAGCGGGGCGACGGCCGGTGCCTGCGCCGCCGCCTTGCCAGCCCCGGCCCTCTGACTCCGGGCCCTGGTGCCACGGCCGGCCTTACCCCCGCCCGCCTCCCTCTCCACCTCGGCGCTACCCGCAGCCGCTGCCGTAGCCGCCGCTCGCGCCTGCCCTCCCGCAGCCTCCTCGCCAGCTGCCGGCGGCTGCACCAGGCCTGCCGCCAGCGCCTCCGCCTCCCCCAGGTCCCACTCCACGCCGCCCTCGCTCCGCACCGCCTCCAGGCCGTTCAGGTGGGCCGACGCAACCAGCCGCTGCAGCCGCCTCAGCCCCACCAGACGCACCGCATCCCCACCGCTCGCGCTGCTGCCGCCCCCGCTCCCGCCCCCACTCCCGCCCGCCCGCGCCTCCGCCTCGGGGCCGTCCTGGCGGCGGCTGCCGCGGGCCCCCGCGCCGTGGGCCTGGGCCTGGGCCTGGGCCCGGGGCAGCACGCCCCGGCCGGTGGCCAGGCCCCGGGCGCGCTTGATCAGCGCCGCCTCCGTGACGGGGAAGAGCTTCCGGGCGGCCAGGCGGCGGGCCTGAGGGTGGGGGCGCGAGGCCGTGAGGGCGAGGGAGCGTCACGAGGTTGCGCCCTGCACCCACCCGCCTACGTTGTTACGCTACGCTGATGCTCCTGTGCCCGTGTTACCGGCATGTGCTACGCTGATGCTCCTCCACCCACTCGCCCCCCACCTCCTTCCTCCCCCACCCACCATGTCCAGCACCTCCTCCAGGCAGTACCCCTCCAGGGGCAGGTTGAGCCCCGTGCCGCCGCCCCGGTGCAGAGCCAGGTGGGCCAGGTCGCGCTCGCGGGCGGCGGCACGGGGGCAGTCGTAGTAGCCCACGGTCACCAGGCGGGCTGGTGAGTGGGTGGGGGTTGGGGATCGAGGGCCGGGTGCGGTGGAGAGCTGAGAGCAGTTGTTGAGGGTGTGAGTGCGTGGTAAGGAGAGCAGTGGCGGTTCTGAGTTTAGTACTGGGACTCCTACTGGAGGTATGTGTCGGGTGTCGTGGCGACATCGAGCATCACGGGTTGGGAGGATGCTTGTGGTGTTGATAGGGCGGCGCTCCGAGTGCGGTGCCTAGGAGCACTTGCCACGTCAGCAGCCCCTCCGCCCCGGCTCACCCGTGGTGCGGACCTCGCCGCGTGCGGGCACTGTGGCTCTCAGCCTGGCCGAGTAGCGCCCCGCCTCGGGGCCCCCCATGACCCGCTTGACGCCCATCAGGCGCCCGCCGCCGCCGCCCTCCTCGCCATCGCCATCGGCATCCGAGCCCGAGCCCCCCTCGCTACCGCCCTCCTCGTCACCGTTGCCACTGCTCCCCGCCTCGTCCGCGCCGCCGCTGCTCGCCTCAGCGCTCTCAGGTGCGCCCTCGCTCTCGTCTCCGTCTCCATCTGACGATGACGCGTCGTCACCAGATGACTCTTCCCCGCTCGAGCCGTCGGGGGTGCCGGCGGTTGGGCGGCGGGGGCCTCCGGCCTGACCGCGTTGCCGGCCTGGCTCTGCCTTCAGGCGCTTGCAGCCCCGGTCCTCCCCTCCCCCGGTGGACTTGACCAGAGCCCCTACTGCGCCCGTCTGACCAGCAGCGCCCTCATTCTCCAGTTTGGAGAGGCGCCGAGGGCGAAGCTGCTTGCGGCGGGCAGAGTGTGGCACCGCCTGGGGTTTCGCCCGTCGGCTCGGGTACACAGCATGTGCGTGACGGGCTCCGTGTCCTGCCTCATTATCAGAGTCGCTCTCAGAGCTGTCGCCGCCGCTGTCGCTGGCGCGGTCTCTCTCATCACCGCTGTCGTCGAGGATGGAGGCATGCGCCTGTGTGCGCTGGTGCTGCGAGCGGGTCAGCCTGGCCACGCCGTCGGGGATGGTGATCGTGTGCTGCACGGCTCGGCCGAGGAGGGGCTGGAAGCCGGCAGCAGCCCCACGCGGTTGGGTGGCAGCTGCAGGGGGACGGGGATAAGGCAGCAACGTGGCGGGAGTGGGAAGGGGCAGGTGGCGGGGACGGTGGAAGGCCAGCGCAGAAATGCCGGTACAGTCGCTGTACAGCCGGCACCTCCCTCGCTGGGAGACCCCCTCCCCTATCGAGGCCACAAGTGCCGCAAGTGATTGATTTACCAAGGGCAGGAGCAAGCTCCCGGGCACGCCGCATCTTCAGGCGCGTGCAGTGCTCAGGCGTCGCCCGCAGAGCTCCGCTCTAGATCATTAAAGGTGTGCTGCTGGTAGCAGACATCGACAGACCTTGTGAGACGCAGCGGCGTGAACAGAGGAAGGAGGAACAGCGAAATGACAGGCGACAAAACGTTGGGGGAACCCGTCGATTGAAACAGCGTTTGATCGTTTAGATGGTACTTACAGAAGTGTGGCGAGCTGAGCAAACAGCCCTGTGCGCCCGCATCAAGGCGCAAACTTGCGACAGCCCACGGATCCAGCGGCGATTGAAGCTCTCGCGCCACGCACTTGTAGGCCAGGCGAGCAATACCAGGTAATTCCATCACAGTAGAAGGACACAGCGCACTCGTATAACACTCTTAGCGAGCGCAAGTGGTGCAGCCGGGCAGCAACCGCGCACGCTCGACGAGTAAGCTTCCGCGCAATCTGATGTCGCTTCACCTCACCAGCATAACTGGATAGTAAATAGAAACAACGACCCTGTTTGTGAGCGGCCTGTGATGCTGCGAACCCACCTGCGAGCGCTTTAGGGGCAATTGGGTGGCAGGGCAGAGCCGATAGTGCCGCTCATGACGCCTGCAGCAGGGCGAGGCCTGGCGGTCCAGGTTTTCGTAGACCAGGACTGGAGCATCCGCCGGTCCGTCAGCGCAGCGGCGCGTTTTGGCAGCGCGCTGACGTTACTCCTGCTGGCAACAAGTATACAAGCTGGTAACGCGCATAGCTCTGGCGAATCAGAGGCGACAGCGGCAGTGGTGGGCACCGCTGCCCGTCGCCCGACGCGCGGCAGTAGCTCGGTCCCCGAGCTCTCGCCTCTAGGCCTCGGTAACGCTGGCAGCCTCGACGGCTCGTCCCTCCCTGGACAGACCGCCAGAAGGACCTTGCAATGGGCCTCAGGAGCCTCCCGCTCCAGCGGGACTAGCCTCAACTCTGCCGCCGCCAGTGCTGGAGCCGCGGCGGCGGCGGAGGCCGCGGAAGCGCAGGCATCGCTAGACGGCAGCGGGGGCGGGCGGCGGCGTCTGACGCGCAGCAAACCTAAAACCATCGCCAAGCGTGCGCCGGCGCGCGGCGGCGAGTACGTGAGCCTGGGCAAGGTCCGGGCGTTCGAGGGCGACGTCAAGGAGACGCAGTCCCTAGCGCAAGCGCTGCAGCACCGCACCTACAAGCGCGAGCTCATCCTGCTCACAGACACACGGCCACGGGCAGCACTGCAGAGCTTCGACAACCTCGCGCAGCTGGGGCTGGTCCACGTGCTGTGGCTCACGTCCAACCAGGCATCTTGCGCGGCCATGCGCAAGCTCTACGCCGCGCGGAACCAAGTCCGGGCCGCGCGGGGCGCGTGGGGCAACAGCACCAGCGCCGGCGCAACAGCAGGCGCCGGCACGGCTTCGGGGTCAGACCCAGCGGGCTCAGCCTCCGCATCGGATCTGATCCTGCGTGTGGCTGCTGCAGCGGATGCGGCCACGGGCGGCTACAGCGTCAGCGGCGTTCCGCCGCAGCTCGCGGATGATGACCTGATGGGGTGTGCCTGGTACACACAGGACTTCCCGGCGGGTTTCATCGGCCACAGGCGGCTTATGATGAAGCGACTGATGCTGACGGCACGCACGCTGACGCTGGGGTACAGCGTGCTGTCGCTGGATACGGACGTGGTCGTGTACCGCGACCCGTACCCGTACTTCAAATCGCCGCCGTACGACAGGATGCACGCCATCGTGGGCAAGGCGTACCGCCAGGGCGGGCTTGTAAACACGGGCGTGACGTACTACCAGAACGCCTCCCGTACGGGGCCCACCGCATGGATGGTGGCGGAGGTGGTCGACCGCAACCTGCGGTGGGTGGAGTGGCGGCCAGGGTGTGGGGCCGCTGTGGCTGCCACAGTGGCTGTGGCTGTGGCTGCTGCGGAAGAGAGGGGTGCCTGGAGCACAACTGGTCAGAGAGAGGGTCGCCACATGGGCCCGGGCACGGCAGGGTTCGCGGACACGAGCTGCCCACTGCTGGCCGTTGCTGGGGCCAGCCCGAACCTGGGTGTGTGCCCAGGCCTAACCCATTGCTGCTTTCACAGCCCCAGCTCAGCCGAAGCCAGAGCCAGAGCCAGAGATCACGCCTGGCCTCCTCCCTCTCCCCTTCTACCCCTCCCTCCCTCCGCAGGTGGCTGGAGCACAACGTGTCCATGCCGCACATGTCGACGGGCGTGAGCCTGGGCGGCGGCGGCGGGGGCAGCCGGGGCGGCGGGCCCACGGTCATGCCACACCAGGCCGACACGCGTGGCTGCTGGGACCAGTTCCTGTTTGGTGATGTGGTCTTGTCCTCCATGGTGGGCAAGCTGGTCATGTACTACTGCGCGCGGCCGCTGTCGCTGTCCAGCGGGCGGGCTCAGCGGCAGCGCGCGGGGCGGAAGAAGGAGGAGGAGGACGGCTGGTCGGGGCGGCACCGCGCGGCGCTGGGGCTGGGCGAGGAGCAGACGCCCACGGACCTGCTCATGGTGGGCGGACGGGCTTGGGCGTGGTGGGGCAAAGCCGGGTGCCTGGGCTGGGTGTGGAGGTGCCAGATTGCGTCTGTGCTGCGGTCAGGGGCAGGCTGTAGGTGGCGTGCTGCTGGGGCGGCGCCGGCGAGCAGGAGGAGGCCCCGCTGGGCCGGCGGGCTGCGGGGCTGCCACGTAGGCCTGGTCCCGGAGGGCCACCCCGGGATGGCAGGGACAGGGGCCTTGCAGTACTAGGCAGTATCTTGACATCCTTGCAAACCCTGGCGCGAAGCCCGCACCCCCCTCCACTCCCATTCACTGACGTTGGCGCGATCATCGCAGCCAACTCCCCCCCTCCCCTCCGGCCCCCAGCTGGAGACCACGGAGGTGCAGGGCGACAAGGCCATGGAGCCGCTGGTGGGGGCCACGTTCTACGAAACCCAGTGGGTCAACCTCACCATCGCCCCCGACCCGCCGCCGCTGCTGCCCGCCGAGCCCGGCTACTCCCTGCCGCCGCTGCTGCCCGGCGGCGTGGCGGAGGCCTTTAAGGCCGTGCTGGCGGCGGATGCAAAGTTCGCCGAGGCCGCCATCAGCAGCGGCGGCGGCGGGGCGGAGGCGAGGGTGGACGGCGGCGTGGCGCCGCCGCCGGCCAGTAGGCCCATGGAGCGGCTGGCCTATGCCGCCGACTGGCTGGTCGGGGGCTGGGTGTACCGGGGCATGCAGGGGTACTGGGACCCCATCCTCACCAACGGCAAGCCCAAGCAGGTGAGTGGCGGGAAAGGAGGGGTAGGGGCAAGGGGTCAGGCGGAGGTATCAGGCCAGGAGGGGAAGGGCGCCAGAGGAAGCACCCTTGGCTAGGGCTGGTCAGAGCACTGCCGGGCCCCCTGCTCGCTCGAACGATCGCCCCTGCACATGTCCCCATCACTTGCAGGTGTTTGGCCACCTGGTCCGAGCGCCCGGGCCCACCAGCGTGGGCAAGGACGCCGTACGCATGCAGTACGGCGAGTACGACTGGGAGCTGGCCGCCGTACAAGCCGGCGGGCCGTACCCGTTCCTGGGCTCGCCCGACCCCAAAGAGCTGCCCCGCGTTGTGGCCCTGCTCCCCGACCTGGACCTAACCGTCGACACGGGCCCCGACTGGAGCAACCTGGCGCGCGGGCTTGTGACTGTCGCACTGGTGACGGGGCGGCGCGTGGTTTGGCCCAGCGTGCCGTGCTCTGGGTCGGACCTGGTGCAGCCCAAGCCGGGCTCTCGCAAGGCGCTGCCGCTCAACGCCAACCTGCGCTTCTTCTCGTACGGCCCCTGGCAGCCCTCGCTGCGCTGCGTGCCCAGCAACCTCTTCCACCACAAGTGCCTGTTCGAGCGCATGTCGCTGCTGCCCGACAACACCACCACAGCCGCTGCTGCTACAGCTACAGCTACAGGTACAGCTTCAGCTGCTCCAGCAGCGAGCACGGCCGAGGCGCCCGAATCCGGCGACGGCGAGGGCGAGTCGCAGTACTACATCACGGGCCCTCGCGGACTGCTGCCGGCCGAGTTCGCGCTGCTGCTCAAGCTGCTGCCCGAGGCCGAGGCCGCGCCCGGGCCGCACAACACCGTGCACCTGCAGGGCAACGACGACTACGAGTCGGGCGGGGAGAAGCCCATCATGTTCGACGAGCCGCCCCGTGTCGATGTGGGTCGGGGCGCGGGGGGGATCAAGGGAGTGTAAGAGCGGGGCGGGGGATGGAGCTGCCAACATAGCGGAGCGGAGCCCAGGGCACAGGGGGCCAGCCCGGCCAGTTGCCCAAGTGCTGCCATTTAGGCGGGCCACAGGTTACCCAGGGAAAGGCCCTGGGCTGAAGGCGATGCGAGTGACAGGCCTGTTGTTGTTGACAGGCCCTATTGCCACATCTCCCCGCCAACCGCCTGACGCCTGACGCCCCTCCCCACCGCTCTCTGCTACCCTCTTCCAGAACGTGGCCTACGTGCCCGCGCCCAGCGTGGTTAAGTCCCTGCGCGAGGGCGCCCTGGCGCAGCAGCGCGTGATCTACCTGGCGCAGCGAACCTTCCTCACCAAGCTTGACAAGCTGAACGAGCCCGACCTAGTCAGCAAGTACCGCGCGTTCAAGCATGAGTGCCCTGCGCTTAAGTAGGGCCGAGGACTTGCGGCGTTGGGAGTGTAGCTGTGGAGGGGACTTGAAGTGCACGTGGGGAGGGAGGAGCAGGTGGATAGGGAGGCTGGGCGCTGGCGGTGCGGGGGCAGGGGGCACAGTTGAGCAGAAGTGTGATCTGTTGAAGTGGCACTCAGTTGCACGGTTTGCAGACGGCGAGCGCAGAGAGATACCAGTAGATGGAGAACTCCTGGGCCTTGGACCGTCTTGCTTAGGAAGCTGGGGTAGGTAGGGTGCATCTCACACTAGCTGTTCCGTTGTTTACGCTTAGCCCCCTTCACAGGTGCCTTGCTGGGTTGGCACGGTTCGGTTTCCGGGCGGCATCGAGGTGCGCGTGACTGGGGCACGAGACGGTCATGCAAAGACCTCATGCGGCGCAGTGATTCGGTTTGGCAAGTTGGCTCCGTTCCTATCCTGTCCGCTGGGGGGGGCGCATAGCAGGTGAAGCCCCAGGAGCTGAGGTTGGCAGGGTTCGGTTTCCTGGCGGCTTGGAGGTGCGGACTGGCTCCATACTGGCATTGTTGGGGGCGGTATGTGCCGGGTAACTCGGGTTGCACGTGGCAGCCGTTAAGGCGAGGCCCCAGGAGCTGAGGCCTGTGGTCACGCTGTGGTTAAGATGCGAGATTCAGGCCAGGCTAAAGTCGCTTAACGACAGGGGCCGACAGGACAGGTCACGGCATGGGGCCATACCGATTCGCGGACCCTGGCAGCACTGCCGCCAGGCCGCCAGTGCTGGCACTGTGGCATGGGTGGGCCCTGGCCCCAGGGAGTGTACGGACTCGACGGCAGGCCACATGGCTCTCCTGCAAGCCCCTGATGCTGCGTTGCCCTCCGGGCCTCTGGCCCTTTGCCTTCATGGCCAGGCCTGGCAGGAGGGCGTGGGCTTCTGCACGCGTCTGGATGGATGCGTCAGACAGGGAACATGGAACTTTGAGTCGGGTTGGGCCCGAGGGTTGGGCCCGTGGCGGCGTAGATTACCATTACGCATGGCGCGTGGAGCTGTACGGCGCAGCACTGCTTTACGCCGGCGTGAGGGAGGAGGAAGCGGGAACAGGGGTACAACGCGGGAATGTGTAAAGCGTTGCTGTTGAGCAAGCAGAGTTGGAGGGGTTTGACGAGAACAACGTGGCCAGCAGCCGCACCCCTGGCCGCGCACGAGACTTGGAGGGGGCGGACGGGTAACAATCGGTAAGAAGCGGGCCCCTCGGGTCCTACGACTGGTCGACTGGCCCTTCCACATACTTGACACAGTCCGATCAACTGCATATTACAGAGCCCAGGAACAGCAAGGAACCTTGTGAACCATGCACATGCGGTGCGGCGCCTGAGCTCGCAAATATGCCGAGACAGCGTGCTTTACAGCTGCCGAAGGCTATTCGAGATGCTCTGGGCCGCTATCCTGCGCTTGCGCCTCGCTTGCTCGGCGTCAAATCTCCGCCGCTGCGCTCGGATGACCTTACGATCGTTGTCAAGGCCTTGAAAGACGTGAGCGACTACATGGATGCCAGCTCGGAGTCAGCGGTCCTCGTGCTTGAGGCCCTGGCGAAGCAGCGCGACATGGCCTTAGCGCTTGCGCAGCTGGCAGCCTTCGCGTGCCGTATGGACATCAGTGGTAACCTGGGCAGCGCGCTCCACCTGCACGAGGTCGCATACTGGGCGCTGTGCGTGGTCGGGAGGACCGCTGCCGTATCGACGCCAGCGCTCTGCCACGCGGCCGAAGACGTCGCTGTCGACCTCGCGGGGGCGGTTCTCAAGATGCAGAGCGTGCAGGCCGCTGCAAGGCAGGCAGCGACGGCGGCAGCCGTGCTGGCGTCTCCCGGGCAGGGGGGGCTCCCGGCAGACAGTGTGGGCCGCTTGCGCATCCGGGCTGGCCAGTTGGCGGTGGCAGTGCAGTACCTCGTGACATCCGTCTCCACGCTAATCGCTCGTCGGCGTGACCGCGCTATGGCGGAGGCGCTGCTGACGGCCCTGTGCGAGAGCCGGCTGCTCCAGCACAACGGCCGGCTGCTCATGCTGCTACACCCGGGCCCAGGCGGACCCCCCGCAGAGGACGCTCTGGTGGGCGCGCAACACACGGCTCACGTCCACCTCTGCCGCGTGGTCACGCAGCTGCAGGCCATGGCCGAGGCTGCTGGGGTCTCAGCCAGCCTCGAGCTGCGGCCCCTGCTGGGCGTGTGCGGGCTCCACGCGCTGCTGACCCTTGGCTCGTCCACGCTGGCCGCAGCAGACGGCGGGCCCTGCGGCCTGGCGCAAGGCCCGCTGATGCCCGGGCTCGCAAGCATGCCAGAAGGACCTTTCTCGAGACTCATCGGAGAGCGCATCGACGGGTTCATGCATGCCCTGTCGGCCGACCACGCCAGCCCGGCGCCGCTGCTGCCTGCTCGAGCGCGCATCCGCCTGCTCGTGCGGCTGCTGCACCTGGCCGGAGCGGCCAGTCGGGCGCTGTGGGCGTCGCTGGAGGTGACCCCGCAAGGGACGCTGAGGGTGGACCTGAGCTGGAGCGGCGGCCGGCGGCGGAGCTCCCAGGAGTTCGCCTGCCTGCTGCCCCCGCTTGTCATCGGCGCAGCGGCGGCTTTCGCTGTGCGTGAGCTCACCTCAGCGTCCGCCGTGTCGGGGCGGGTGTGGGCCGCTGAGGCCGGCTCCGCCCTGATGCCGCTCCTCTCGGGCGCACGACACTGCCTCGAGGGTCTGACGCGGGACGCTGACGCTGGCGTCAGGACGGCGCTCCAGGACACTGCCGCACAGCTGCTGTCCAGCGTTACCGCCGACCTGCCCCTTGACAAGGGTGAGAGGCCTGCACCGGAGCGCACGCCCTGCCTTCCCACCCTGCACCCCTTGCATGCCGTGCTGTGCGTGCCATGCCGCGCTATGCCACACGCATCTGTTGTGCGCAAGGCTCCTGTGCCGCGTGCCTAACGGCACATACCTGGCTAATCCTGGCACACTAGCTCGGCCTCTGGCCGTGCTGCTGGGGCCTCTGCGCCCCAGCGTGATACGTTGCCCGATTTTTGCGGCCCCTTTGCGGGGCCTTCTCCTTCGTCCGCTGGCCTCGCGGCTGGCTGTTTGTCTCGCCTTCAGTGTCTCTGCCACGCTGTCTGGGCGGCGCTGCATGTGGAGCTCGCTGGTGGAATCTTCTGGTCATCGCTCGCCTGGACGCTTGTGCCTGGGGCGCGTCCGGGCATGCGGGGAGCGGGCTGGGCGGCCGGTATGCTGAACCTTGGTGATTCTTGGGGCGCCGGGTCCGCGCGTCGGCCGGCGTTTGGGGGCGCGCTTGGCCGGCGCTTCTGGTCGCCCCGATTTTGGCTGAGTGCTCCCCAGGTGGCTCTGGTCGGTCAGCTGCCTGGAGCGTACGCTGGTGTTCTTCGTTCGTGGCGCTTCTTCGGCGGGAGTGGCGCGGCGCTGAGTAGGTGGTGCTGATGGCCCGTCGCGGGTGCGCGGCGCTCGCAGCGGAGGCCGCGCTCCCCGGGGGCAGTTTAGGATTGGCGCATTACAGACGTTTCTGGCTTGGCCCATGGGGCCCGCCTCTTGGCCGTGGGAGCTGTGTTCTCCCCGGCCCGCCTCTTTCGGGAGCTTCGGCTGCCCGCTTCTCGTGGGGGTTTGCACCTGGCTGTGCGCCCCCCCGGTCCTGTGCTGCGAGTAGGTGGTCTGTCTGGCGGTCATGGAACTTTGGAGCTTGGTTTAGGTGGTGCGGACGTGCTGTGGACATGGCGGGGCTCTGGCCCTGGACTCGGCTTCGGCCTGCTGATTCTTTCCCCGTGCCCCGCGTGGGCCGGGTGTCTCTATTCTTTGGCTTGGTTGGAGTAGGTGGAGACTCGGTAGTGGACGATCCCTTAGGGAACGCCTGGGGTCGGGGGAAGTTGACTCTCTCCCCCTTATGCGGGGCCGGCAGCTCGTCTGCCCGCTGGCTGCAACCCTGTAACGCGTCATTCCTAACGGTGCCCCGTGTTCCTTTCCTGGTCACCTTTCCCTGTGACCTTTCCTGTACCCTTTCTCCCTGTGCCTTTCTACAATCCTTTCTACTACTGAGGGCTCTGTGTCCCTGGAGAGCTGCTCCAAGCTGCTCCTGGCGTATCACGGCGCGCCATCTGGGCGCGTGTCGGTCGTGCGGGCCTCGGGCCGCCTCTCATTGGTGGTTCGTGGTACTGTACGGCACTGAGCTGCGCAGTCTTCTGGCCTTGCGCCGCTGCAATTATGGAGTCTATCGACCCCGCCCAACTCGGACGAGTGTATCTATCGCTTCTCTCTTTTGCACACGATTCTCTTGCAAGCAACTAGCACATCAAGTGGTAGCCGGGACGCTGGTTGCGTGCAAAATGTCGCTTGAGAACGAGGAGCCGCTGGACTACGAGCTCGAGGACGCCATTGCCGAGGGTATCACAATCTAGTGCTGCTGCTCGCAAGCTGCGCGTCACGCCTAGCGTTGGGACTGCTTGCGCATTCTCAACGAACGCTCATCACAGTTCGTCTCTGTTCTCGCTCTCACCCGCTTGGCCGCCTTCGCCCTCCCTGTAGACGGCAACGCGCTGGTCACTGAGAACCAGTTCGCTGCCGACCCGGCTGCCTGCGCTGAGGCGGCTGGAGCCGAGGTTGAGGCTGCGGCTGAGCCGGTGGCCGAGCCCGAGGCCGACGAGGCCGACCCCGGATCTGACGGGGGCGACTTCGGTTTCGCCGAGGAGGCCGAGCCGAGGTGCTGCGAGAAGGCCGTCCGCGTGGCCTGCTTCATCTCCAACAAGAAGCTGCTCGAGAAGTACATCATCTGGTGCGAGTACCTGCTCTTCGTCACCCCGGCGAGCCACCGCGCGACGCGCGAGTCGCTGCAGGGCTCGCTCTGCGCCGCCAAGGCGCACCTGATCGACCTCGGTGAGTGATGGCTGATCAGCTTGCGAACCCGGGACCGCCTGGGGTCGATGCCGATGGGGATGGTCTTCCGCCGGCCGTTCTCCAGCCACAGCAACAGCAGCCTCCGCCTGGGGGGGTTGCTGCTGGTGGTGCGGGCGCCGGGCCTGCCGGCGGCCCGGCTGTTGGTGCTGGTGCTGGGGGTGCGGGCGTGCCTAATCCCCCGCCGCCCGCTGTCCCCGGTCCCTTAGCACCTGGCCTGTTTGCTGCTCTCCAGCCTCCTGCGGCTGGGCCCAACCAACCTGGGGCACAGTTCAATCCGCTAGCTGCAGCGCAGATGTTTCAGCAGATGCTGGGGTACATGCCGTATATGTACGGAGCCATGCCCGGAATGCCCTTTGCGCCCCCGTTCATGGCCCCCTTTGTCCAGCCTCCCTTCCTGCCCCAGGCGAACGTGCAACCTATCCCCGTTGCACCGCCGCCTGCACCTGCACCTGCACCTGCGCCTGCTGCTGCGGTTCCTGCTGCGCCTCCTGCTGCTGACGTGGGAGCCCCGCCGGCTGGGGGCCCTCCCGTCCCCCACGCCGACGGCGGACAACACGTTCCGGTTAACCCAAATGCTGCCGCCCCACCCCCTGTCCGTGCAGAGGGCATCCAGGAGCTGGACAACGGCGGCCCGGGACCGTCCACCTCCGGCCCCTCGCACCGCTCGGAGGTGATTAAGGGCGTGGTCAAAGCGCCTGTGCTTGACCTGGATGGGGTTAAGAAACCTGCTGTTCCTGAGCGGGTTCGTGCCTTCCTCCGGGACATGGACTGCTATCTGAAGTGCGTCATTCTGGGGCACACGTCTGAGCAGATAGCGAGCGCCCGGCTCCTAGTCCTGTCTGCCTCTCTGCGGGGTCCTGCCCGCGAGTGGCATGACTCCTGGACCCTTGCGCGTCAGCCCGGGTCTTATACCCCTGACGACCTGATCGAGGCCCTGCGCGTGCGGTTCTGCCCTCAAATCCGGTCACGCGAGCAGGAGACCTTCCTCCGTCTGAAGGAGGGGGCTCACCACCTGAAGTCTGGCGGTGACTCCGTAGCTGCTTACCAGTCGCGCCTAGACGCCCTGTTTACCACCATCCCTGATATGGTGGACCGTGAAAAGATCTCCTGGTTTCTTGACGGTCTTCAAGCTAACCCCGAGCTTGCCCGTGCCTGTGCTGCCCCAACCGAAGGCCTCAGCTTCGCTTCCTACGCTGCTCTGTGCTCTCACGCTTTGCAGCAAGAGCGTCGCCTGAAAGCTGGCGCTGATGCCACGCACCATAACCGCCTTCGTGTTGCTGCTCTGCGCCCCGCCCCTCCTTCCCGACCTCAGGACGGCAACACGGCTAAGAAGCCCAAGCTGGCCGCCGCCGCCACCAAGCCGTCGCTGGAGGAGATGTTCGCGAGCGCCACCGCCAAGGGCCTGGACCTGAACGAGGTCCTCGACATGTCAAGTGCACCCGCAAGGTGTACCTGACGCGCAAGTACAACGGCGAGTGCCTGCGCTGCGGCAACTCGGGCCACCGCGTGGACTCGTGCCCCCAGTTCAACGGCAAGGGCAAGGGCCAGAAGGGCAAGGGCAAGCGCGCCTAGGGGGTTGCTCAGGGGAGTGCGGAGGGAGTGCGTCCCCCTGAGTCGGCGGTCTGTGCTGCTGATCTGAAGACGGATACTGATGCAACGGCGGCACCTGGCCCCAAGGCATGGCCTTCGTGGCGCATGCATAGAGCAGTGCGTCCCGATGTACTGGCTCAAGTCGCCTGGGAACCTGCCTCTCACTTCACCGATGACCTGACGCCTGCCCTCGCTGAAGCTAAGGCGCGGTGGAAGGAGCGTCAACGTCCTGTTACAAGCTAAGTATCTGGCACTTGCTCGGAGCCTCCCCGCCAACTGGGTGCCATGGGGCTGTGGGGGACCACAGCTGCCGGGAGGGGGAGCACTTGTTGTGCGCAAGGCTCCTGTGCCGCGTGCCTAACGGTGCCCCGTGTTCCTGTTCCTGGTCACCTTTCCCTGTGACCTTTCCTGTACCCTTTCTCCCTGTGCCTTTCTACAATCCTTTCTACTACTGAGGGCTCTGTGTCCCTGGAGAGCTGCTCGAAGCGGGTGTGATACGCGCCTGGCGTATCACGGCGCGCCATCTGGGCGCGTGTCGGTCGTGCGGGCCTCGGGCCGCCTCTCATTGGTGGTTCGTGGTACTGTACGGCACTGAGCTGCGCAGTCTTCTGGCCTTGCGCCGCTGCAATCATGGAGTCTATCGACCCCGCCCAACTCGGACGAGTGTATCTATCGCTTCTCTCTTTTGCACACGATTCTCTTGCAAGCAACTAGCACATCAGCATCCTGGCGGAGCCTCACGTCAGCATGCCGCCCGCCGCTTGCCTCTTGCCTCTTGCCTTGCCACAGAGAGGGAGGGCTTGGCACAAGTACGGGCCACCCACCCCGCCGCCCTGCCGCCGCCCTTCGTGGCGGCGCTGGAGGGCGGACTGGTGCCGCTGCTGGAGACGCTCTGCCGCGCCGCCGGTGACGACCCCGCCGGGCCCGAGGCTCGCCTGGTGGGGCACTTGCTGCTCGCCGAAAACGACAGCGCTCGCCTGCCGTGGATTCTGGCCCTCAGCCCGCCCCGCCAGGCCGCGTCCTTCCTGGCCACCCTCACCAAGCTGCTCAAGCGGACGCCACCTCAGGCGCTGCTGGACCCGGCCTGGCCCGATGACGGCCCCCTGCCACGCGGCGTGTGGCTGCACGTCGCCGACTCGCTCTTGTTGTTCATGGCGCGGGCTATCGGCGTGGGGCCACAGCCGGCAGGGCCGCAGCCGGCAGGGCCGGAGCCGGGAGGGCCGGTGGACCCGTCGGCGCCCTTCTCTCCGTGCTTCGTGCTCGCAATCGCAGCGCTGCAGCTGCTGCCCGTCGTGTCGCGGCTGGCACGACAGGCGGTCCTGCTCTTGCCCGCGGAACGGTCCACAACCGACATTGACGACACCCTTCTGGCTGCGCTCGTGGGGCAGATCACGGCTGCGGTGTCAGTGGCTCTGCACCTCACGGGAGGGGGCGACAGGGTGGCCCCGACCCGCGTCACGGCGGCCGTGTGCCTGCCCTTCCTGGTGGAGGAGGTGGAGGCGGTGCCACTGCTGGGGGCGCTCCTGGCCGCCCTGCTGCGGGACGGCGAGCTGCCGGGAGAAAGGACCTCGCTACCGGACCTCCTCTGCCCACTGGCCGTGTGCTGCGTCGACTTGGCCTATGCCTACCTTGCCCAGGTGGGAGATGGCGGCGGCAGCTCCGGTGCTGGCGGCAGCTCCGTAAGTGCTATCACCTCTTGGTCTCCAGCTGCGCTCCGGCTGCTTGCGTCTCGACTGCGCGGCCGAAAGCCAGAGCAATGCATGCCGTTGGAGGTACTCGCAGCGAGGCTGGAGCAGCTGCAGGCCGGAGGGGCGCTGTTGAGAGGCAGCCCCCAAGCGGCGGAGCTGGCGGCTGCAGCGGAGCGGTTGGCCGTGCTGAGGGCCGAGGTGCGGGCGGTGATGCCTTCCGCCTGCTCCAACCCCGCCTGCGTTAGCCTAGCGGGCGACAGCGAGGCGGGGCTGCGGCTGCAGCAGTGCGGCCAGTGCAAGAGGGCGTCGTACTGCTGCCGGGAGTGCCAGGTGGCGCACTGGAAGCTGGGGCACAAGGAGGCGTGTGGGGGTGGGGGTGCCAAGGCATGAGGAAGAGACGTGCTTTAGCCAACGGGGTTGCAGAGTGCGTGACAGGTCAAGTTGAAACACTAGGGGCTTACGGCTTAGGGTCCACGGCTCTAGGCAAGTTCGGGACCATGTGACCCACCGAAACGGTGTAGGTTGCATACGGGACGCATCTTTGAAGGTGGGGCGAGATGGGATGCCCCAACACAAAAGCTTGCATAGCTTGGCCCGCTTCAGGCCTCATGTGCGGCACCGCTGAAGACCAGACTGATACACGTTTGCGAAGACGGCTGGGTTGTTATTGACCTTGTCTCATGAAGCCAAGCAGCACTAATGTGGCTGAGGGGAGTGGCTTACTTTGCTTTGAGTTTCAGCATGTGTGACTGCCATGCGAGTGGACGCCGCTGATGACGTCACACAGGTACATACAGGTGTTCATGAGTGCATGAGTGCACTTGGTTCAATACTGTGCAAGACCGATAGACCGTCGAAGCACGGCCTGGGCCCAGGTGCGGGCGGTTGGGGCGGCCTCTGCATTCGACTGTGTGCACCCATGAAGGGCGCTGCTGACAAAGATGCGTTGTGTGCAGTGGGGCGCCTGAGATGAGAACCCCGTGCTTGCGGGATGATGGCATGCTGTGTTCGCCTGTAAAGCCCGGGGTTACTCTGCCCACCCAGTTGTTCCCGTTGATGAAAGCAAGTGGATTGCGGCCCTGAGGACTGCATGGCCCCGGATGCGTTGCACCGTAGGCGGGGCATCAAGACGCTCCGGCTCTGTTGCTGGGACGCGATCCGTCCCAGCGCACAACACTCCCCCTTGCAGCATTGAACCTCCCCTTGCAGCTGCTGCAGTCTGCACAGGCTATTGCTGTGTACGTGGTGTTGGAGACACAGAGGCTGCTCGGTAACTCTAGCGCAGCCGTTTGCAGTGGGTTACCGTCAGCTCTATGCCCATGTTGTGGTACGCTGCACGCCACCCCAGACGTCCCTCGTGGCAGACTCCCCCTCTCCCCCTCGCGTCACAGCCACAGCCTAGTTGCGTTCAGCTGCATCCCCCTTCTTCGTCGTCAGGACTACGCTGCACGGCCCCTGCGAGCACAGAACCCCCTCGCGTCACCTTGTCTGGGGCCCTGTCAGAGGCTTGACCAGGTGCCTACGTGCACCATCCGCCTGCTGCCCTTGCCTATGCGGCACAAAGCCTGACTCAGCCTCCCGCGCGTCAACGCCCATTGTTTGCGGGCTGCCTCCAACATCGTCACTCTTCACTGCCTGGCTATGCGAGTCCCCCATCCTCGAGTCGCTTCTGACCAACACGTGCCGTGTCACTGATCTTCGAGACCCAAACAGTGGTTCAGTGCAAGCGTGAAAGCCCCAAAAGCATTCATGGGCAGCCCTCGCGTTTCCAGCTCACCGTGCACACACCGTCAACGCCATCACGCTTGCGGACACGCACCATTCTGACCCGAAACCCAGAAGTGCCATAACGGTTGCCATAACGGTTGCCATAACGGTTGCCTGCTCACGGTTGCCAGCTCGTAGACCCGTACATACGTCAAGCCCTATCACTCAACGTCTTCACGAGCCCCTCGTACCCCTCTAGCGCCCTGGCCCCTTGCCTGGCTGCCCAGCCCCCAAACTGAGACAAGCTTTCCCCATCTCCCCCGTCCGCCGCCCCGCAAGCCCCCTTCCAGGGCCTGGCCCTTACCCCAACCTGCTCGGAAGCGGCCTGCCCCTCCGCCCCGTTGTGCTCCACTCCCACGTGCTCCTGCCCCGCCTCCTCCCCCTCGCCGCTGTCTGCACCTCCATCCTCCTGCCCCTCCTCGTCGTCCTCCTCCTCCCGCCCCTCACCGCCGTCCGCACGTCCACCCTCCTAATCCTCCTCCCCCTCCTCGCCCGCCGCCTGCCGCTGCGCCTCCACCCACGCCCGCACCGCCTCGCAATCGCCCCCTCGCCGCTGCTCCAGGGCCTTGGCCGCAGCCCCCCACCGCACGGGGAACCCTGCCTCCACCAGCCATTTCAGCGCGGGCAGCGGCGCCGCGCCGGAGCCGACCGCCTCGCAGAACGCGCGGCCGTCCGCGGGGCCAAAGGGCATGCCCAGGGTGCGGAGGAGGCCCAGGGTGCGGAGGTCGCCGTTGCTGGCGGCAGTGATGTAGGGGGTGCCGCAGTCCTGCATCAAGGCAGAGGCAATGGTGGAGTTTTGTCAGGTCAGGTTGACACGGGACAGGTCGGGACGATGGAACCATTCAGGACTGGACGATAGCAGTGTTCAGCGCAGGCCACAGGTTCTGCCACCGCTGTGGGGCGGCTGTGCCCAGCGTGGCCCAGGGTGCCTCGAGTCCGCTTGCTCCCCCCGCCCAGGTCGGCTCTTCTCGCCACCCCGCACATACACCCTGCACCGCCTGACCCACCACCCAGCCCCCTCCTCACCGGCATCTCGCAGCGCTGCGCAGCCAGGAACAGCAGCGCCGCCTCGCTGCCGGACGCCGCCGCGCCCCGCCGCGCGTCACCCTGTCCCTTGGTTACCGGGCGGGCAGTCCACGCGGTTGCGCCCGTGGGGCAGCCCAGGGCGGTGAGCAGGACCATCATGAGAAGGCTGCCCGAGGTTGCGGCAAGGGCGTAGTCGTGCATGGTTAGCCTGAGCTTGTCGTCAACCTCGCTGAAGGTCTCCCAGAACCACGCCACGGCTTCGGAGTAGCCGCAACGCAGAGCGTCGCCAAACAACACTATAACTGGCGACATGGGAGTGTCGAGGTAGCCGGCATCGTGGAGCAGTGTCAGCTTGGCCACGCTCCCGCCCGCCGAACGCTGCGTTACAGGCCGCATAATGCCGAAGACCTCCTCGCCCTCGGAAAACCTCGCCTTTGGCAGGTGCTGCAGCAGCCACTCAACTGCCTCGGCGGTCCCGCCCTTGTGCTCCACCGCATAGGTCAGGTCTGTCATTCTGGGCTCGTACCCGAACCTCTCGACGAGCCACTCCAGACGGGAGACGCCGTCCGGGCGGGCGGCGGCCTCAAAGCCAGCTACGGTTGCGTCAACGCCCTCAGCCGCCAGCCATGCCACCTTCTCCTGCCAGTCGGGCGTGGGGCTGGCGGCGGCGGACGCAATGGTCACACCGAATACGTCGGTCTCCCTGAGCTGCGGCCACCAGCGCTTGAGCGTCGCCAGGTCGCAGCCGGCCGCAATGCTCTTGATGAGCTCTCGGGAGACGAGGATGTCAAAGTCCACGTCGGCGGCAGCCTCGGCCGGAATTGGCAGGAGGCTCAACAGCCACTCGAAGATCTGCACGTGTCCGGCCCTGGCCGCCGCGCAGACCGCGGACTCAGTCACCTTGGCGCCGTGGGCAATGAGCCACTCGCACGCCACCCGCTGGCCGGAGCCAGCGGCGACGTCCAGGGCCCTGCCGTTGCGATCGGAGACGGGGCAGCCCTGCTCCAGCAGCCAGCGGCACGCCTCCAGGTCACCCGCCGCAGCGGCAGCCCCGAGCTCCAGAGAGGTGGGGACCACGCCCACCGCCTCGATCATCGCTTCCAGGCTGGCCAGGTCGCCGAACGCAGCGGCCACGCCGACCAGCTGGCGTCTGTGCTTGATGCCAGCATTGCGCAGAGCGCTGGGCGCGGACGCGTGCGCGACCATGGCGGGAGTCATGTAAGGGGGGATGGGCTCCGAGCTGTCCGAGAAGTCGACGATCGTGTGTTCCTTCAGCTCCTGAGCAGCGACAGAGTCCACCAGACGCAGTGTGTGCGTCACTTCGACGGAGGGCAGGAAGCGCGCCATGTTTGCGATGAGCGCGGGCTGCCAGACCCGCGAGGGATCAACATCCTCGATGGAGCCCGGCAGTGCTTCAGCCATCGGATTAGACTACAGGGGACTCAAGCCAGCGGTGGGATCAATCACGTAGTGCGATGTCAGAGGCTTATTGGAAGCCAGTGCAGTGTGGTTACGCTCGGCTAAGCCTATGCGATGTAATGTTGGCGGACGACTTGCTGGTCCACCGTCCACGTGCCGCCCGCTCGCCGCTGGACTGCAGAGATCGTGCCGTGCGTGGCGCGGCCCCCCGGACCCCCCGAGCCGACCCCCCCATCCCCTCTCATGGATGGTCCCGGTGGCTTGGTCCTGCCATGCTGGGCAGAGCGGGCTCAATCTCTTTTCAAACCCGTCATACAGACGGCAGGGACAGAGGTAGACGCCATGGCTAGCAGCGGGCTAAGCTGGCTGAGTGGCTGACTGGTAGGGCCCGGACTCCCTGCGCTGACAACGCAGGGGCTCAAGCAAACTGCAGTGCGAGTGATGAGGGCGCGCACAGCTCCGGGCTGAGTGGGCTGAGGTCCAGGCCTGTGTGTATGGGCGGGCTCCCCACCATTCCCGCTCTGGATCATGGCCACGAACCCCAGTACAGAGGAGGGCGTGCGGCTGCATAGAAGTGCAGGGGCATTCTTCAGCTTGCAGGCGTTGCAGCTTGTGCGTGTCGCCTTGAGCAGATTTGTCGCACGCAAGCCTGACGCAAGCATGCGTAAACATGCGTAAGTATACGGTGAGGCAGAGGGGCTGAAGGGAGAGGCGCGGGACGGGCGATGTGGATGCGATCTTTCTCGTCCGGCTCTTCCGCTTTCACGGACACCTGCAAGAAAGGCGGGTTGCAGGCTGAGGAATACCTTGCGGGGCCAGTACAGTGCAGTCAAGGGGCCCTGGGGGGCTATGGGCGGCCGCTTCATGAGCATAGGTAAGGGCCATGTATGGGCAGCGGGCGGAGGCCATGAGGTGACGACACCCCCATCCCTTCAAGCTGGTGGGCCAGACCCGGCTAGCTGCACATTGCATTGACCCCATCCCTTCGTGCATTGCGCAGGTGCGGTGGGGTGCGGCCGAGCAGGTCCAGGGCGGCAGGCCACCACCGGATACGGACCATGCTGAGTACCATGCGTGCTCGAGCAGGTTTGAGGCTTCTCCTGGAGAGGAGGACCGTCGTGTGAGAGTGCCATGTGGCCCAAGAGGGTCGCTTAGTCAGCCAACGCGTGTGAAGGCAGGATGCATCAAGCCATCACGAGCAGTGCCTACGGCCAGCGTTGGCTCAGAACTGGATCGAGAGATTACATGCCAAGGTAAGTGGCCAACTCCGAAAGCTCGGTGCAGCGAGTGCAGCGAGCGCGTCCCCCCTCCCTCTTTGTTGGCTCGACAGTATTGGTCGGCCTGGCGCGGTAGGCAATAGCCTTGTGTCCCCTTCCAATAAGCTATCGGGTATGTGCAGAAACCCACTCCACCGTCCCGCCCGCGAGCGCATCTGTCGCTAGCTTTAGGTCCCTTTGCCGCAATAGCCGGCCCCACAACCCACAGCACCTGTCAATGGGCCTTCAGTCACCGTCAGAGCACGGCTCTGTCGATCATATCATGTCCACCGCTGCGCTAATCTCCGCGGCCGTCTTGGCCACCCCCCATACGTATCTCACGCACACGCCCTCGAACAACGTGGGTCATTAAACCATTCAGAGAGCTTTAGGAATTGTGTATGCATCAACACAAATAGCTTTAGGGTAGGGGCTTTTGCGACCCCTGATGACACAAACAAGAGCAGTACAGTACCCGTCTGAGATTCACGCGCGGGCCTCACATTGTGAAGGCAAAATTAGGCCGTCAGACTTGCACGACAACAGTGCCCCACAAAATAAGTTGTCCCCTAAACCTACCTGCAATACATGTACCGTGCCTGCCTAAGTGCAACCACCGCACACGCACTCCTGCCTCTCTTCCATACGATCTTCACACTGACCGGCACACATCAAGCCATCTGAGCCTTCTTGATGAGAAACCTGCGTCTGCCCATACCCCGTCCACACGCTGTGTTGTGTCAAGACAAGTGGATCTCATGATCCCATAAAATAAGCCTGGCCGCCTTATGTGCTACGCGAGATCCCACCCTGCTTTTCTTCTCGAGACCACCTGCCCCCTTCCCTCCAGGCCGCTGCGTTTACAGGCGAAGAGCTCGCCGCGTACACACGCCGCAAGCCAGCGCCAGTCAACGCCATACCCAGACTAGCGCTATCGCCGACGCCTCTTCAACTTCCTCGAGGGGCTCCCTCCCAGGACGGGGCGCTTTACATTTTGAAGTCCATGAGGGAGGCGAGGCTGTCCCACGTCCCCGCCCAGACACCCGTGCTAGCGGGCTGCTTGGAGCGGGGTTGTGACTGCGGCCGCGCCGGCGCGGCTTGTGCTGACGCCATGGCGGAGGAGGTGGCGGCGGCGTGAGAAGCCGGGGAGGGCGGCCTGTCGAGATGGGGGGTTATAACAGGGAGGTCAGGTAAGCTCACCATCGTACAAAGTAGCGTAAGTACGAGCATTGGGAGTTGCGGCTTCAGCCGAAAGAGTATAGTAATCCGGCCTGCTCGCGCACTGATGCCGGCTCACCTGGTGGTGGCGGAAGCGTCCTGCGTGTGCGTGGGCTGCCTGACGGGCTGCGGCGAGGGCTGCGAGGCCTGCTGCGCCTGCGGTGCGGGCGGCGCCGCCGGCTGGTTGACGGCGATGCGGAAGCCCTCGCCGCCCAGGCCGGGCGGGGGCCACACGGCGGTGGCACCGCGGGACCAGGTCTCCTTGGGCGCGACGGGGGTCTGCTGCGGGGGCTTGGGCGCGGCGGCGGTGGGCGTGCTGGCGGTGGCGCTGGCGGCGGTGGCGGTGGGGATCACGGTGGCTGCGCGGGCAGGGAGGTGGCGCGGGCCGTTGGGGTATGAGCACAAGGTCCAGGACGAACATGACAACGGCGTGTCCAGAGGATATCACACAGAAGACCCCAACAGCATCAGTTATGATGTGGTCCTAAAATTGCAATTATTACAGTTTCTTTGTGAGGCTCACCAGGCTTGGGCGGGGGGGTTGCCTGCGCCTGCGCGCTGCTGCTGTGCGTGGCGGGGGGCGGCCAGGAAGCGGCGGGCCACTGCTGCACGGACGGGGGGTAGCCGGCGGGCGGGCCGGCGGGCCGGCTGACGGGCTGGCTGACGGGCTGGCTCCCCGGCCGCGTGACCGGCTGGGCGTACGGCTGGTGGTACGGCTGGCTCACGGGGGGCACGTTGGCTGCAGGGCACGCAAGGGATAAACAAGGAAAGGGGCGCAATAGTCAGGAGTCTGGCAGCGCAGCGGAAACATCCACAGCAGAAGCATCCAAGTCTGAGAACGCGGCTGGTCCCACGCAATAACAACAGCGTTATGCCGTGCTGCCCCCTTTAAACTCACCGACACGACGCACGGTTCGCGAGCGGCTCGTGCTGCGCGTGGGGCTGGTGCTGCGCGCGGCAGTGCCCGAGCGCACGTACGGGGACGCAGCAGCGGCAGAGGGCGGCTGCTGGGCGGCGCTGGGGAAGATGGAGGCCGAGGTGCGGGTGAACACGGGCGTGCCGTTGGCCGGACCGGCCGCCGTCTGCGGCACGCCGGTGGCGGCGGGGTTGTAGTCAAAGAACATGCGGTCGCGGTCAACGGGCTTGGGCGGCGCCACGGGCTGGGGCGGCGGCGGCGGTTGGGCCGCGCCCGAGGGCGGCTGGTACTCGAAGAATTGGCGGTCGCGGTCAACGGTTTGGGCCGCGGGCGCGGGCGGCGCCGTGGCGTAGTTGGAGGCGGTGCGGCGGACGCTGCCCGCACGGCGCATGGGGCTGGTGACCCGCGTGTTGCCCCAGGGGAAGCCCGGGGTGCCTGGCGCGGGGCCGCGCGACTGCCGGAGTTGCTGCGGGTGGATCGAGCAGGGCCGGGAGGTGGTGAGTGACGTCGGCAGTTGCGGGGGGGACCTGGGGCAGAGCCGGCTGCTACTTGACACGTGTCCGAGGTAGGCCAAAGGGTTCGTCTCCAAAGGGTATCGAAACCCCTGTTGGACTCCCCACGCGCCCTTACCTGGTCGTACTTGGCACGCAGCGCAAAGTCCGAGAGCGTGTCGTACGCCTCCTTGAACTCCATGAACTTCTCCTTCGCGCCCGGCAGCTGGGGAACGGAGTGGGGCGATTGAAGGGGTGGCAAGATCAGGGGGGTCGGCAGTTGCGGGGCCGACGTGATCGGTGAGGCGAGGCGGGTTTCGGGTCTCAGCACGCCCGCCCGGGACCGAGTCCGCGACGCCGAAGCCCGAATGTTGATCCGGACTCAGAAGCGCACCTGGTTGCGGTCGGGGTGCCACTCGAGCGCCAGGCGGCGGAAGGCCTCCTTGACATCGCGGATACTGGCGTTGTCCGGAACGCCCAACGTCTCGTAGTAAGACCCTGCAACGACCAAGCCGCAACCATCTTCAGGCCGCGATCTATGAGCTTGGTGCTTCAAGCAGGAGCTAAAAAACTTGCGCGGAAGCGCAGGTTAGGACTCACTGCGTGCTGATGCCACCGCCACGGAGCAAACCACTCGTACCGGCCGCGCCGTCCGGCCAACGTGAGGTGCCGTTCGCGCAGGGCATCGTGCGATCGGCACCGGGCGCCGGTGCAGAGCGGGCGCGCTGGGAGCGCAAGGGAGGCGCGTCGTTGTGAAAATCTGCGCCATCTCTAGCGCAGTACTGCTGCTTGGGCTGCTGAGCTCAGGTAGGCCGCCGGAGCAGTGAAGGCTGGGGCTCCTGAAGCAAGGAGCCCGAGCACCGCGTTGTATGTGGGCGTAGGCGAGGCCGCGAGCGCGTGCTGGGTAGGCGACCGGACGGGACGGGGTACCGCAATAGGACGCCGCGACGAGTATGCCGACGCGCGAGTAAGTTTTGCGCAGAGCAGAGCGTGAGCCACGACAAGTGAGCAAACTGAGAGATGGGGAGGAGTCTGCGTGGGAGGTGCGAGGCGCTCCTACGTTGAAGGCCGCGCACGGTTCGATTTTCGCCTAACTGCATCAATTCTGCGTCTATGCTATTCTGTGTATAATAGAGTAGTCGGCAGAGGCGTAATGCGTCCCGGGACGCAAGGCTCGGTCATTGCCCTCAAATGCGGCCATCGCCCCACCAGCGGCCTTATAACGATCGGTGATGGGTACTGCTGTGCTTCCTGTATTGCTAATTGTGTTCATATTGGCGACGCAAGGAGGAAACTTTGGGGCACTGGTCCGACACAACGGCCGGAGGCTGGCCGGAGGGCCTTCGGCTACGTCGCCATGCAAGCTCCCGGAAGTATTGCTTGGCATAAAACGCATCACCATGTATCGGTAAGTGGCAAGGTATTGGCCGGGAGGCAACACGCATTTGCACCTGCACGCGCACCGTGCGGGTTGTCGCGAGACGTCGCTGAGCGCGTCACCCTGCGTGCCCCCCTCGGCTGGCCGGCTCCCTCGTGCCCCGTCCCGTCTCCCCCTCCGAGACCATTCCTTGTACTTACCAACCTTCCCGTCAAAATCTTTCCTGGTTCCGCAGCGCTGACCCATTTGCGTCTATACGTGCGTGAGAACCACCGCCCCCCTCCTGGCGACTCCTGAATTTCAGGAGGGTGGCATTGCTTCTTTGCTTGAACAGATTAGCCACTGGACTGGTGCATCAAACTGAGGCTGCACGACTGGCGGGCATGCCCGAGGTCGCGACGCGAGAGCCCTTGCTCTCCTCTTCTGCACACAACCGGTGTCGCGAAGCACGCCACACATAGGCTCAGAAAGCTCTCACACAAAATGTCGTGCTCCTGTTAGCGTAGGCCGTGAACTTGCGCTGAATTGCCCGAATGCCATGCGGTCCCTCGTTGTCATCTCGTTGCTGCTGGCCTTGGTCGCCTATCTATTCTCTGAGCTCACGCGGCCTGACCTGCTTCTCGTGGGGACGATCACCGTAGACCTGGTCGACCAAGATGGGCAGCGGCCGGTGAGCCCACCTATCTGCACATGCGCGAGCCGCAGACCGCAAGCCCTCAGCTCCTGGGAGCTCCATCTTAAGAGCGCGCGCCCGCCGGGAGGCCCCCGGCCACCCGCCCGCCGACGCCTGCCCCTCTGCCCTGACACCCCTCCTGCGACGTCGCGCCTCGCTCCACCCCCGCTCGCAGGGTGGCGCTGTGAGCTACGCCGCAGCCGTATTGAAGGCCTATGGCATTCGCGCATGCGTCGTGACGGGTGGGTGCGCTTGGGCGGCGGAGCGGGGGCTCGCAGGGTGGCTGCCTGGCTGCTTTCCGGATCAGCTCCCGCCATAGCGCCCCACATGGTCACGTGGTCGGTAGGGGCGGCCCCTGGGGGCGGACCTAAACAGGCCGCAACGGCTCTCCGGTTCAGCTCCCGCCACGGCGGGGACGGCCCCCCAAGTTGGCATGTGACGAAGGCGGCACGAGAGCCGGCCTGAGCGGCCGTGCAGCTCGTGTTGGCCCAGCTCTGGCAAGGAAAGCTCAGGAAACCCCGGGCCGCATTGTAGCGGCTGTCGACCTGCCCCCGTACGGCATGCTACCACGTGCTACCGCCCGCGAGCCTCCCGCGCTGTCCAATCTTCTCGGCTCCGTTCCCCCCATGTCCAGACCTTCCCGTCCATCCCGCGCCTCCCCCTTAGCCCTCCGCTTTCCCCGTCGCCCCTCCCCGCTGCCCCCACCTGCCCCAGTTGCCGGCCCCGACGCTGACCTCAGCGTCTTCCGGGGCCACGAGCTGCATGTGGTGCCCTCCCCCTCCACCCTCACCTTCGAGCACTCGTACGCCTGGTTCGGTGGGTCCCGCATCCCCCGACTGGGGGAGACGCTGTCCTGAGCACGTGGCTTTGACAAGGCTGTGGCTAGGCGGGGGAACTTGCGAGGCGGAAGGGCAGCTGGAAGGCAAAATCCTGACAGCACGAGCTGAGCGCCAGGCAACAGAGGGGAGCGCTGTAAGCACGTGACATTGACACGGCTGTGGCTAAGGGGGGGGGACCTGCGGGGCGGAAGGGTAGCCGGAAGGCAAAATCCTGACAGCACAAGCTGAGCGCCAGGCAACAGAGGGCTGTAAGCACGTGACATGGACATGGGTGTGGCTGGGCGGGGATCAGGGGGGCAGGGCGGGGGAGAGGTGGAGGAAGGGCGGGGGCAGGCCCTGGCACTCGTACGCCTGGTTCGGTGGGTCATCCCCGACTGGGGAGGACACATTCCGTGCCAAATGCGGAGGGGACTGCGGACGCGGCAGGGACGCGAGCGGCCAAGTGGGAGACCAGGCAGGAGGGGGCAGAGGGAGGGCCCCCTCCCCTGTGTCCTGAGAGCTTCTGACCAGCTCCCCCCATGCCCCTCCTTGCCCCCCCCCCACACCCCCCCATCAGGCCACCAGCGCAAGCTGCGCGTCACCGCCAACCCCAACATCACCCTCTCCCGCCGCCACGTGCCCCGCCACTGCCAGCGCGCGCGCACCGTCATCCTGGGGCCCCTCACGCTGCACGAGCTGGACGCAGCGTCCTTCCTGGAGTACGACGGTGGGTGTGTGCGGTGTGTGGTACGGCAGCGGCAGTACGGCACCCGCGTGCCTCCGCAAGCACACGTGACGAGCTCATCTCACCTCAACTACAATCCTCTGCCCCTCCCCCGCTCCCTTCCTGGCGCCTTCAAACACTCCCCCACTCCCACCCACCCACCCGGCCCCAAGGCCTGTGGGACCAGCTGTACCGCGGGCGGCAGGCCGTGGGGCTGATGGCGCAGGGCTTCCAGCGGCGGCTGGCGGCGGACGGCCGGGTGCTGCCGCTGCAGACGCCCTCGCCGCAGCTGCTGGTGGGGGCGGGGTGATGGGGTGGTGGGGTGGGGGGGTGGGGGAGGAGGAGGGAAGGGAAGGGAAGGGGGAAGAAGGGAAGGGAAGGAGGGGAGGGGAGGAGACGGGGAGAGAGGGAAGGCGCAGCAAAGGATCCGGTAGGTTCGCTTCAACCCTCACGTCTATCGGTCTCGGCCCCCGCCCGTTTTGGGGCGCGGCGAGGGCAGGGCCAACAGGCATGGGTAAGGCTCCCAGGCACCCGGAGCCCAGGATCCCCCGAACTACGCTCCTCCCTCCCCAACCCTCTCCCCCTCTCTCGCGCCCCTCGCTCCTCCCTTGCCAACCCCCTCTCCCCCTCTCTCGCGCCCCTCTGTGCCCCCCTTCCCCACCTCGTCCCCCCCTTTCTGCCCGCAGGCGGGCCTGGGCCACTGGCGGCGTGTGACTCTGTTCCTGTCGGACGTGGAGACGGAGACGTGGGCGGAGGACTGGCTGGGGCTGGTGGTGGGCGCAGCGGAGCGGGTGCTCATCACGCGGGGGGCGCAGGGGGCCACGGAGTACAACGACACGGGGGTGACGGCCATCGACGTGGTGCCGGTGAGGGGGGGTGGGTGGGGGGAGGAGGGAGGAGGCGAGCTTGGGGTTGGCCTGGCTGAGGCGCCTTGGGACCATCAGCGAGGAAGGAGCAGGTGGGAGGGGTGCTGGAAACAGTGGGGCCAACCTTCGCATGCCTTTGACCTTTTGCCCCCGCTCCCGTTCCCCTTTCCCCCACCGCCCGCCCCCCGCCGAACCAGGTGGACAAGGTGAAGGACACCAATGGCGCGGGTGACACATTCGCAACCGGCTACATGGTGGGCGGGGACCTGGGACTTCCGGACAGCTCAACTCCACTCCCCATCTACAACCCCGAATCCGTTCCCCCTCTTGCCCTCCCCCCCTCTCCCGGCCACCCCAGCTCGCTCTGTCCCGGGGCCTCGCCGACCCCGCGCACCACGCCGCGTGGGCCGCCAGCCGGGCCGTGATGCAGCCCCAGTCCTGCAAGCCGCAGTGCGCGGGGGACCTCATAGCGGGCCACGTGCCGCCCTGGGGCCCGGCCGACCGACTGGCCGGGGCCTGGCGGGGCCTGGCCGAGGTGGGCCTGGGCCTGGTCGAGGCGGCGGCGCGGGAGGGCCTGGCGGCGCTGATGCACGTGCGGCGACTGCCGGCGGGGGCCCTGGCGGCGGCGGTGGCGAGGGCGGCGGAGTCGGAGTTGGACGGCGAGGGCACGTTGGGGGAGGGCGAGCTGGGGCGGGTGCGGTCCGGGGCGGGTGGGGGGCATGGGAAGGGGCAGGCGAAGGGGCAGGCGAAGGGCGGGAGTGCGGGTGGGAAGGGGCATGTGTTGAGCGGGCAGGAGGGGGCGGGGGCAAGCGTGGCGGAGGCGCGGAGGTTGCGTGAGGAGGCGGCGGCGAAGGATCAGTGGCAGTCAGCGGGTCGGTGAGGGACAGACCGTTTCGGAGGAGGTAGGGGGTTGATTCAACGTGCAACTGTTTAGGGTTTGGACGTTGGAGGTTCATGGGAGAGGTACACACATATGCTAGTACTTGCTTGCGAGGGAGCCGCTTGGGACTTGAATAAGTTATACTATCAGAGTAGGGTTTGGTGGAAATAGCCGCAGCGTAGGCCAGGCGTATACGTTTCAAGGGGTGGGTAGGGGTAGGCGTGGGGAAGAACTAGAGCAGGAGTGGGCACCGCGCAGCGGGGGCTGCAGAGCAGGATTGGCGGTACCGGTATCGTCCAAGCAGGGCAAGGGCTTGGTCGGTGCTGCGAGAGGCACCGGTGGCTTTGCTCGGCAGGGAACGGTGGCAACGCCGGCAGGCAGCAGGCCGCGGAGAGTATGATTTCCAGGAGAGAGAGGGAAAGCAAGGCGTTGAGCTGTGTTATGAGGCAAGCCAAAAATGGAGGCCCGTCATCGGCTTGCCGCTCTCCCCTGGTGGCAACGGGTGCAGGCAACCCGCAGTGCAGGCAGCAGCACTGGAGAGTGCTGGGCTGCACACTGGGCTACTCACTGCAGACGGGTGCGCAAAGGCGGGTCGAAGGATGTTAGCTACACATCAGCTGCCTGGGTGCGCGGCTTCGGTCGGACCACACTGGAATGACTGGATTTATGCAACGTGCCAGCTCCCCACTGCCCCCAGCCGGCAAAGCGACACCGGGATGGGATGGGATGAGCGGCTGTGCGTATTCCACTGAGCCCAGCCAACCCATCGAGACAGGGGGGACAGGGGGGCGGCGAAAAGGCCACTTGGCCAAGCATCACGAGCGAGGAGTCGGTCTGCACAGTCAGGCCCTGCCATGGCGGCGGGGTATGCCAGTAGACCAGTTACACGTTCGCCGACGCAGGGTTGGGTTCACAACATCACAAGCCACCAGTCACAAGCACATGTTGCTCTCACACATGCATAAGCGACTACGATACATACGCCTTGCCCTGGCTCAGCTACACCCATTACGGTGGTACCTTGCGCGCCACACAAACCCAGGAATAGTCTACACTGCCGCCAAGCCCCACGCCGCCCCTCCCCTTCGCCCGCTCGCACCGCTCGCACCTAGAACTCAGAGGTGCAACCCGAGCTGGCACCCGCGAGCAACCCGAGCTGGCACCCCAACGCACAGCACACTGCCCTTGTCACCAGCCCTCGCACCCCCCCACACCCATCTGGGCCCAGCGCTTTGCCATGCCCAGCAGGATGCCCCGCCCACGCACCCCTGTCCGCGCCCTGTCCAGATACCCCCTCGCATCACCTCGGGCCCCTCGGCCCTGGACCCCACCCCTGCACTCTGCCATCGACCGAGCTCCAACAGCCCCCCCCGGGCTGGGCCCCTCCCGTCGCTGCCGCCCCCCCCCGTCGCTGCTGCCCCCCGCCCTACCGCCCCCCCGGCTGCTGCCCGAAGCCCGCCGCCGTGGCCCCCCCCAGCTGCTGCTCCATGGCGCTCATCATGGGGAGGAGCATCTGGCCTGGGGGGGGCAAAGGAGGGGGGGGTGGCAGGGGGAAAGGGGCGGGTCAGATGGCACGGGGAGGACACAGCGCCCCTTGCGCACAGCACGAGCCGCGGGGGGTTGCTTGGGGGTTGCTGCCTGGTCGCTGCTGGTGCACTGCCAATCCAATCAGAGGCTTACGCATGCCCTTCCCACACACACACCCTATGCAGCCGCTACCACTCGTCGAACTCCCACCCCCCACCTCCCCACCTCCGCGAGCCCCACCTATGGGCGAGTTGAGGATCTCCTGCGCCTGCCCCGTGTACTGCTGGGGAATGGGCGAGCCCGTGAGCAGCTCCGACCAAGCCGAGGAGAAGTGGTTACTGCGGGGTGGGGTCACGGAGGGCGGGGGTCGAAAGCGGGGCCGTCAAGCAATGCCAGCTAGGAGGCGATGCAACGGTCGCAAGGTGGGGCGCGTGGGGTGGGGTGGGGTACTGCGGGGTGGGGTGAAGCGGTCTGGGGTCAGGCGATGCCAGCTATGACTGGTCCTCTCAACGTGCACACGGCGTGATGGTAGGCCTATAGCAGCCTAAAGCGGCCTGTAGGCCTATAGCAGAATGCACGCACGCCAGGTGCTTTGATACTATGCCGTCCCGAGCTGTCCTGTACAATGCTATCACGTATCATGATGTGCTGTGCTGCGCTGCGCAGTGCGCAGCACGTGCCGCCCACGCACCAGTTGTTGGTGATGAGGTTGTAGGCCTCGGCCGTGAAGCGGCGGCTGAGGTCGGCCAGCATCTCCTCGCGCATCTCCTGGGGTTGGGCATGGAAATGAGGTTGCGGTTTAGGTTGGGGTTTGGGCGGGGTTTTGGGTTGATGTGGAAGGAGGGGTGCAATGAGGGAGTTCGGCTGGAGCCACCATAACGATACACGGCTGGAGTGGAGCTGAAGCATCATGCCCCTTCCCTCCCGCGCCACGGCCACGGACCTTTGGGATGTGGGTTTCCCTGGGAGGAAGCGCACAACGGGCACATGGGAGATGGGAGTGGGAGGCAGAGGGTCACATCCACGGCAGCACGGAGCACCCGCCCTCCGCTCGGCAACCCCAGCCCCTCCGAGACCCGCCGGCGCCTCCTCCGCGCCCGCCCTCCGCCTGCAAAGCCCAACCCCTCCCAGACCCGCTTGCTCTTCCTCCACCCACCCTCGCATTCCCAACCCTCCCCCTCCTTTTACCCTCCCAGCCGCCGACCCCCCAGGCCCCACTCACCCCAGGTCCTCGACCTTCATGGGCGTCCCAAAGGGCGTCTGCCCCGCCACGCAGCGGTGCACGCCCCCCCCGAAGAAGTACTCCACGCCCCCCACCACCACGCCCGTGTGCCACACGCCGTCGATCTGGGTCGGGCAGCACGAGGGGGGTGGGGGTGGGGGAGAGCGAGAAAGCGAGGCGGTGAGGACAGGGGGGGCAAGAGCGAGGTAGCGAGAGTGACAGGGGGGGGACTGGGGTGGGGAGGCCTTCGCTGCTCGACAGCAGGGCCGCCCGCAGCTTCTGAGAGCATAGGCCCCGCAAAGCCTCCGCGGAGCGAGCTGGCCGCTGGCCGCTGTCAACCCTGCATGGCCTGGCCTCGCCTGGGCCTGGCCTGTCATAACCTGTCAGCCCTGCCTCTGATCTCCCTGCTGTGACCGCCCGAAGCTGCCAGGAGCTCCGGGGCCCCTGCCTGCCCTCGCCGACAGCCCTGTGCCCCTGGCGGTTAGCGCCTCCCTGTGCTGAGCGCCAACCGGGGCTCCTGCAGAAGCCGCAGGTGCAGCCGCCGGTCCCCAGCTCAGACCTGCGTCACAGCCCTGCAGCTGCCCAGCTCTGCAGCCACACTTCCGAGGCGCTTGCACCGGATTGCCCCGGCCCGCCGGCTACCCGAGCACCGAAAAATCCAGGCCGTTTGGCCCCTGGCCCCCGCTCCTGACGCTGGGCCCACCTGTCTCCCAGCACCGGATGGGCCAGGCAAGCGGGCCACCCCAGCACCGGATGGCCCGTGACCCCGCCCCCATGGGCCCACCCCCACCTGTCTCCCCAGCAGCATGGGAGACAGAGAGCGCGCCATGCCGTTGGTGAGGTCGTACACGTGCAGCTTCACCTGGGGTCCAATGGGGGTTATGGGGGTTGAGGAAGAGCGGGGGAGAGACCGTGTCGTGCACGTGATGGAGGCTGCAGCGGGAGAAGGCTCTCGAGGGCCCCCACGGGCATGACGTTATGCCCGCCAGCGGCGCTGGGGCTAGCCCCAAGGAGGACTGCAGGGGCTTCAGCGCCCGTCCTGGGCCGTAGGAGTCATTAGCTCAAGGGAGACCCCCAGGGTGTCGCTGTCAGGCCTACCTTCTCCCCGCCATCACCCATCCTCCCCGAGTCGCTGAGGCAAGCGGCGAGCCGCGAGAGTCTGGCGAGTCCGCGACCTGTAGAGGTCCTTGCAAGCGGAGCCTGAGGCCTAAGCACGAGAAAGAAGCTGGCTGTAGGAAGTCCACAAGACGCAGAAGTCTAAAGATGCGAGCGGGGTTCTCGGTGAGAAAGCAGGCAGAGCAGGTGTTCTGGTAGGGTCACAGCGCTATGTGCGATAAAGCAGAATGAACAACCAGGGCAAGGGCACGGGCCTGAATGGCGTGCTGGATCCGTCGAGGCCGCGCGCATGACGCGAAGGCAGGTCCCTCTCGTTGTGCACCCAATTCAGTTAGCTTCGATAGTGTTCCGCTGGGCAGGGAGGTGATCATGCAGTGTCGCGCAAGCTTGGCGAGCCGAGCAGCATGCTCACAGCAGCTCGCGCCGCGCCTGCGCTGCGCGACGGTTCCCCGTGCAGCCGGGTCGACTCAAAGCACGGGTGCGTCAGCTAGCAGCGATAGGCCACCCGACAAACCCGAGCTCATTCGCCGGCGGGCCCAAACTCCCGCAGTGACTGACGCCGACCGCGCATACATCCTGCACGCGCTCGAGCTTGCGAAGCGGGCCCAGGGGAGGACGCACCCCAACCCAGCCGTGGGCTGCGTGATCGTCAAGGACGGCAAGGTGAGGGGAGTCCACACTGGCAGTCCACCCCATCCGCTTCCCCGCCTTCCCCCGCGCCCAGCAGCCTGCCTCCCCAACTCCTGGGCCTAACCCTGCGCCGGGCAGCAGGCGACCCGACAGCTTCCGACAGCTCCCTCCTACGACTGTGCCCTTGTGTTTCTACTCGTCCTGCCCCGCAGGTTGTGGGCGAGGGCTACCACCCCAGGGCGGGCATGCCCCACGCCGAGGTGTACGCCCTGAGGGCAGCAGGTGCGCTCGGCAGCGCCTTACCCGGGGGCCCCCACGCGCCGGCTGCCCATCCCCACCCCACAAAGGCATCCTCTTGGCAGGGTACTGCCACGCCTGGCCGCGGAGCCGTGCACATCCTCTACACGTCCCCCTTCCCCTTTCTCCCCTCCCATCCTCCCCACCTCCCTCTCCCACCCACCCGCTCCGCCCGCCCCTCCCCTTCCCCCCTCCTCCCCAGGCAACCAGGCCGTTGGGGCGACTGCCTACGTCACCCTGGAGCCCTGCAACCACCACGGCCGCACGCCGCCCTGCAGCAGGGCCCTGGTGGACGCCAAGGTCGCACGGGTGGGTGGGTTGGCATGGGACTTGCACTGGGAGGGGAGTGTCGGTGAGGTGATGGCGGGGGGTGGAAAGGACTGCACTAGAGGGCGGGGGGAACGGCGTGCTGGTGGTGGCAGTCCGCGAGGGTGGTTGGCCACGGTTCGGTCCAGCCCTCTGCCCTGGGGACCGGGGGCCGCTGCATGCAGGGCCTGCTCAACACCCTTCCTCCCCACCCCCATCTTGTACCGGTACCGGTGACCCCAGGTGGTGGTGGGCGTGGGCGACCCCAACCCCCTGGTGGCCTCCGAGGGCCTTGCCACGCTGGCGCGGGCGGGTGTGGCTGTGACGGTCATGGACGGGCCCGAGCGGGACGCCTGCTACGCGCTGAACAAGGACTTCATGGAGCGCATGATCATGGAGGCGGCCAAGGCGGCGTCGGCGGCGGCGTCGGCGGCGGAGGCGGAGGCGGCCAGGGCGGCAGCGGCGGGCGGGAAGGAGGGTGGGAAGGAGGGCGGGAAGGAGGGTGGGAAGGCGGAGGCGAAGTAGGGGTTGGGATCGGTGGCGTCGGTGGCAGAGGGGCGTTAAGCAGGCGGGGGGGCGGGAGGGGGAGCAGCAGGAGGAGGGTCGAGGAGGTAGGGTAGGCGGGATGTGGAGACGCAGGTGGGCAAGCATGAAGTGGGTGGGATGGTGGGGATGAGGAGGTAAAGTGCCATAGCGGCTGCAGGGTTTTGAGGGCCTCACTTGAGACCCCGCGCTCAACAGGGGGCCAACTTCGGCGTGTTGATGGCCGGCCCGAGTGGACGTGGGGGCGGGCGGCAGACTTATTTGCAGGGCCAACCCTTGCGTGGCCAAGCATTATGGCAAGCAGGCGGCTGAAGCGTGTGTGAGCTGCTGTCAAAGCTGTTATGGCGTGCGCTCGCGACAGTTGTGAGCAGCGGATAGCGGTATGCCATACCAGTGGTCCGGAGCAGTTGGATGGGTTGCTGGTGAATGGCTGCACTGAAGTAGCCATAATATGCGGTGTGGCGTTGGCCTCTGCGTCGGGGGCTGCTGGCGTTGCGGCGGGGCAGAAGAGTTGCCGAAAGCCTGGCTCCAACCGAGCTTCAACGCGTGATCAGCAGTTTGTCGGGGGACTCGCACCCCTCGGCACAGACTGAGCTGCCCGGCGTGGGTGCTTCGTGGCTTCGTGGCTTCGTGCTGGAGCTGCGACCCCTGGGCCTGTTCATGGCGTCATCTTCGGCTCGGCCGTGCCCATAAAGGCCCCGCGCTCAGCGCCGACTTAGCCACGGCCCTCGCAGTTCACGAGCCCCAGTCCCACAGCCCTGCCTCCACGCTGCTTCCGCTGCCTGCCTCCCGCCAGCTAGCTGCCTCCACGAGAATGCAGCCGCATCCTGAGCCGGAGCAGCAACACATGTGGGTGGTGCGGGAGAGCTGTTGCCGGCGTGCACAACTCTGACCTCGCCGCTGACGTCCTGGATCTCTGGCATGCCCAGGGGCGCCGCATCCATGTCCATGAGCAACGCCGCTGCGGAAATGTCCATGAGCAACGCCGCCGCGGCAATGTCCATGAGCAATGCCGCCCCGGGTGCCTCTGGGCCGCCATCTACGGCTTCTGTGAGGCGCCCGAGCGACACGCCGGGCGATGTGGTAAGCGGGCTGCCGCGAGCCGCGGCCGTTCGGGGCGGGTCGGAGGAATGGGAGACGGGGACGGGGGCGGGCGGGCAGCATGGGCAGCTTCAGCCATGCAAGCTCGTGCACACAGCCTTTCCTTTGCTAAGCTGCCGTCATGGATTGCGCTGCTCCCGGCGTGTGTTATCGCGCGCACCGCAGCGCACATTTACCTGGACGTAATAGCCGCGTCCCGAAGGCAAGTAGGAGGCCTTAACGGAGCTTGTCTTTGACCGCGGCCGACCACGTTTCCCCCATGCCGGCCCTCAGGCGACGAAGGAGGACGTCGGGGCGCTGCGCAAGGACTTCGGGGCGCTGCGCGAGGACTTCGGGGCGCTGCGCGAGGACTTCGGGGCGCTGCGCGAGGACTTCGGGGCGCTGCGCGAGGACTTCGGGGCGCTGCGCGAGGACTTCGGGGCGTTGCGCGAGGACTTCGGGGCGCTGCGCGAGGACATCGCGGCGCTGCGCACCGATGCCGCCAAGCAAACTGAGATCCTCTCGAGCATCTTAGAAGTGCTAAAGGTGCGGAACACCTTGGTTGCTGAGCATGCCTTCTGCCGTGGGTGAAGCACAACACGCCGGGGCCCCAGAACGACAAGCTTGCGGGCCTAGACAAGAAGGAGTCCGCGCACGCGTGTGACTTGTACTTACCCTTACCCTGCCTGCCTGTCGCTTTCTTGCGCTGCCTTTCCCCGTGCTGCCAGGAGTTAAAGGCGCAGAAGGACAACGTGCAGACGGTAACCAACCGGCTGGCAGAGCTGACGGTAGAGGTGGGGGCCTGGGGGAGGGTCAGGCGCCAGAGTTGACCGTGGGGAGTCGAGTCGAAGCCCACGCGCTGCATCGGCTACGTGCAGCTGCCTACCCCACGCCGGCTTCATCAGGGGCGGGATGCGGCCCCCGTGGGACCGTGCTCGCTTGCGTCCCGCACTACCGCTCTCTGCAGTTCTGGCAAGCCGTCGTTGCCAGCTATCCTGTCGCACGCTGCCTGTCGCCTCCGCACCTCTCCCACGAACTGACCTTCGTTCTGCTCTGCCCCTTCTGCCCCATGCCCCCATTCACCGCATGTTATACCAGGTGAGGCCTTGGGCCAGGCATGTAGCTGGGCGGGCTCCGGTCTGAGTGGCGGGCTGCCTGTCTTGCTGCTTGCTCGTGTCGCACCCACCACCAGCGGGCCGCGCGAGCGACAAGCCGCACCCGCCACGCTACTCGATAGGCTGCTGCGCCTATGCGCTGGGTATGCAGCTGGGTATGCAGTGTCACTTGTGCTTCGTGTGACCCTGTTTGAACGCGCTGCCAGGACACCACGCCCACCTCAAGCTCCAACGCGTGATCCAGGCAAGACGGTACGAGAGCCTGGGCATCTTGTGCCGAGGTGAAGGCAGGGAAGGGTCACTGGCAGAGTTTAGAGGGAGGTGGTACGATGCCGGGTTTGACGAAGCTTCTGTACCAATAGAGCACTCTTGACGCACCCCGAGCCCACCTGTGGAGCGAAGCAGCCCTGCGTGCAGCTTGTAGTATACATGCATGGCTGGGCCCCCGCCCCCACGTAGCCTCCCTGCCTGGTACTCCTCTAACCACCCACCGCACCCACGCTTGACTGCTCTGCGGCCTCCCCTCTCTGCTCGCCTGTTGGCCCGCTTTCCCTGCTGGCGCAGGAGCTGCATGTGTACACGGAGGCAGCAGGCACGCTTTGGAACAGCAGCCTCCAGTTGTAGCAGTCAGCGAGGATGGATGAGACACTCGATGGAAGAGAAGGGGACATTGTCAGGGCTTGGGATCGTTGTGCAGGGAACGGGTAGAGGCAGACGGTGGATGCGGGGAAGGGAAACCCTTGATAAGTCGGAAGTGACGCAGCCCACTGGCGACTTAATGATGCGGGCAGGCGGACAGGCGCTGTCGAAGTGTGCGGGGACCGTGCTTGTGTTGTACGGGGATGACGATGCGCTGTAAGGCATGCTGGGGACTCAAACATTTGTGCTCGGCACTCCTTGAGCATCATCTCGCTCTGAGTCCCTGGTTTTTGGGCTGAGCCCCCCGCTTGTGACTGAGAGCAGGGAAACTTATCGACGACGCTCCAACATGCCAGCAGATGGGTGAGGGGCTCAGCCCTTTTCCGCCCCCATGGGGGCGCCAAGCTTGTCAGTATACTGGATGCATGCAGCAGACGGTAACGCGGCAATTCGATGACTCCCACCTGCGTCGCAGCGGTGTCGGCAGAGTCCATTTCCCCGCCCATACATCAGCCTTTCTCGTGCGGGCTAGGCGCCCGACCACGCTCACTGGGGGGCAGGTAGTAAGCAGTCGTGTTGGCGCCGGGGCCGCGCGGGGGGGTTACAACATTAGTCTCCTACATTACCCCACGAAAGTCCCGACCCCCCACCCACCGTCGGCCAACATCATGCGACGCCAGTCACCGCGGCACTACGCCCCGTTGTCTGCGCCCCCTTGCCGAACACTGCCGTACATGGCCATGGTGTAACCCGTTTCCCTCGACTGTTGTGCCAAATGGCTGCGCTTCGGAAGCCACGTATGCGTAGGGTTGTGTCGACACTAGATTATAGGCGCTCGTGGCTGAAGTGGCGGGTACAGCTGATACATTGTGGCGACCCGGACATCTGGGCTCGAGGTGCTTTGAATTTCACATGTACGCCGTCCCTCCTGGGCCTCCGTTCTCCCCTTTGCTCATGCTCTGGCTCTTTGCGCCGAGGCACGCACCCAGATCACCTACACAGTGGTCAGCCGTCGCAAGATTGCACAAACTGCACCCTTCACCTGCAGCATACACAACAGACACACCAATGCAGCGTACGCGCCCGCAAGAATCGCCTGCGGGCAAAGCCACCACCACAAGACTTCTATTTGAATCTTCAAGCGCTACTGACGCTCCTTACAGGGCACGCCCGGGCCCCAACATGAACCCGCGGCGTGACGTCCGGTAACTCGACAGCTTCCGCACCGAACACCATGACGCTCTCTCATCACACCCTTCCGTACGCCTGCCCACACCTCTCTCAGCCTCGCACAGCACTGTCTCTCGCGCTCTCGTCGGGACCCTGCCCATCCTGCCTTACCCCCAGTCCGCCCCCCACCTCCCACCCGGATCCCCGCATCTCCCATCCCCATACGCATGCACAGACGCTGTCGCCCCCCGATACGCCACGGCGCAAACCGCCCCCCCGCTGCGCCCCCACACATGCGCGTGCAAGGCGCTCACACTGGCCCGGTGGCTTCTCGGCAACACGACGCAACGCACGCCCAGCACGCCGCGTGCAGCTGCTCCCCTTCCCTCCGCAGCTGCTCCCCTTCGGAGCTCGGAGCCGGGCCCCTCCGCCCACGCGGCCGACCGGGCGATGCCACTCCATCGCCGGCACGCCAACGCCACCGGGGTCACAGCGCCACAGCGCCACTACGAAGCGGCGCTTAGAAGCCCCAGCCCTTCTTCTTCTCCGGCGCCGGCGCGGCGGCGGGCGGCGGCGGCGGCGGCGCGGCCACGGGCGCCGGCGCGGGCGGCAGGGGCACCGACTCGATGGTGGCCGGCTTCTTGTCCCCGCCCTTGCCCACCACCTTGCGCGCCCGGTCCACGTTCTTGGACACGAAGCGGCGCACGTCCTCCATGCGCACGCCCGCGCGGCCCACCTGGGGGTGAGGAAGGGTGAGGAAGGGGGAGGAAAAGAGGAGGGAAGAATGGGGGTGAGGGTGGGATCTAGGAGGCGGAATGGGGGTGGGCGGACAGGATGCCACTGGGGCAGCAGCTCGCTTGGCCCGGTTGCCGCGCTCCAGACCCGCCGCAGACCCATCATCCCTGACTCCAGACCCTGGCCTCCGAGGTGCGCGCCCTTGAACCCCAGTGCCGGGGCAGCCCCCCCCTGGACCCTCAAGCCAGGTCCTGCTGCCCAAACTGCCCGCGTCCCCCACCACAGGCCCCGTCCCCGCCACCCGCAGGCGAACGACCGTTGGTAGGCTTGGCACGCCCCACTCAGCCCCCGCCCCCGCCCCAGCGGCTCCTCGTCGTCCAGCGCTTCCCCAACAACAACATCCTCCCCCCCCCTAACACACACCTGCAGGCAGATGACCGCCGGCACCACGGTCCACAGCAGCGCCCCGATGAGCTTGCGGCCCAGCTTCATGCCGCCCAGCGTGGAGCGGCGCCAGTCCTCGTAGCGCTGGCGCTTGATCTTGGAGATCTCCTCCAGCGCCTCCTTCATCAGCAGCGCCCTGGGGGTGGTTGGCGGTTGGGAGTTGCAGTTAGGGACGGCGGTGAGGGAGTTGATGAGTCCAAGAACACCAGCAAGCACTCTGAACCGTGCACTGTAGCCCCGGTCCCCGGCCCAGCCCGCACCTGAGCTGTCCCTCGTTGAAGCACGCCCCCGCTTCCCCCCTCCCGAGCTGAACCTGCTGCCTGCTGAGCCCTTCACACGCCGTCTCCCAGCGGCCACTTGAGCTGCAGCGGGCCCAAGTGCTCCTTGCCCCGTTCCCCCCGCCCTCACCCTAGCTGGCCCCCTCACCACACACCTCCCAGCCCCCCTCCCAGCCCTCCTCCCAGCCCCCCCCATCCCACCTGAGCTGCAGCAGGTCCGAGTGCTCCCGGTTGAAGGCCTCGGCGCAGCCCCACGGGTAGCGGCGCTCGGGCCAGAAGAGCGGCGGCTCGGCGGCGGCGAGCTCCTCCGAGATGTCGTTGGAGGCCACCACCAGGAAGGGCGGGTGGGGCGTGGCCTGATCGGACACGCCCGCGCGCTCCAGCGTGTCGCGCTCGAACTTGAAGATGTTGATCTTGTCGTGGATGCCTGGGAGCGGAGGGGAGGGGTGCGGGGGGGGGGGGGGTTCACAGTCGGACGGAGTGGAGAGCGGAGGGACAGAGGGAGCGGCCGCCTGCAAGCCCGGGGGCAGGGGGTAGTAGGGAGGGGGATTGCGGTGGACTCGCAACCCCCGCTTGGGGGCCCCAGGGTCCCATACCGACAGCGGCCGCCACGGGGGCACCAACTGCCTCGTGGCAGTCCCTCTGCCTGCTCCACTCTTGCGCCTGGCAGGGCCGCGAGCCCCGCTCCCGCTCCCTGTCGCCCATCACCTCCCTTCCGCTCCCCCGGTGGAGCCTGCTGCGGCTATCATTCCCGCTCCTGAACTCCACCCCCTCGTGCTCCGCCGGGTGCGACGGCAGCGCCCGCGGCTCTAACAGGCGACAAGCCAGGACCCTAGCTCGACTACCCGGGACCTCTCCTGGGCCCCGACTCCCCGCATTGCTTCAGGCGCCCCGCAGGACCATGCTCACCCGGGACCATGGGGTTGGCGATGCGGTTGGCCACCTCGGTGCGGTACGTGTTGGCCTCGCGGATGGTCATGGTGTCCGCCTTAGTCACCACCGGCACCACGGGCACGTGGCGGCCGAGCTCGAACATGTACTTCAGGTCGATGGGGCGCAGCCTGGGGGTCACGCGCGATGCGATGCCGTACGGTCGTTGGGGACCGTACTGCGCCAAAGATGCGTTCCTGGCCCACGCCCGCGAGCAAGGCGGGTGCCAGCCCCGTGCCCAGGCGCTCCTCCCCGCCTGCGCCAGCGCCAGAGCGGTGCAGTACCCGCCTAAGCCTCGAATGCTAGCGTTGTTAGCCGCCGTGGCTGGCTGTGGCCCCAGCCCCTCAACCGTCCGTGTCCCCGTCCATGCCAGCCCTCGCAGCTCGCCATCCCGGCCCGAGGTATCGTGGTGGTGCCAGCCCTCATGGCTCGCCCCGCTGCCACTCCAAAGCCGGCGCTGTCGGACCTGGTGGCAAGCTGTGCTCTCGCCCCTTCCCGTTCGGCCCTGCACAGGGTCCTCGTGCCAGCACCCCCTCCTCCCAGTGCTCCCACCAGGCCCGGCACGTGATGTCGCACCCTCACGTGTCAGGTGGTTCCAGCCCCACCTCACAATGTCAGCATAGTTCCCGCCCCCAGCCAAACCCCCCTCCCCTGCCGACCACCCGCAACCCCCCCTCCGAGACCGCCCGGTCCCCCCACCCCCCAGACCGCCTGCCCCGGCCTCCCCCCCCCACTCCCCTCCCACCTGTGCGGGGGGATGCAGAAGATGCACAGGTCCACGCGGGGGTCCTCCAGCTCCGCCAGGTCCTCCTTGCGGTCGCGGGCCTGCTCCATCTCCAGCCACCTGGGGCGGGGGAGAGGGGGAGGGGGGTTGAGAGGGGAGCGCTGAGGGGGGCAGGTCGGGTGTGTGTGTGCAGGAAGGAGGTGAGGGTGAGCGGGGTGGTGGGTATCGAGTGTACGTGGGAGCAAGGGGAGTGGGAGTCGCGCAGGAGGAGGGGGGGTCCTCCACAAGGCTGGGCATGGTGCAGGGCGTGGGCGGAGCGTGTGATAGCGCGCGAAGAGGCTGGCTGAAGCGTGAAGGTGTGGGGCGTGTCGGCTGCACCGTGGTCGCGCAGAGCCGACTCGGAGGCGGCTCCGCGGCAGAGGGGTGCAGCTGCACACACGGGCGGTGCTGTGGCAGGGGCGTATGCCCGCGTGCCCTGGGTCAGCGGCGGCACGCGGGTTAGATACCCTGGCACACACAACTGTGCGGCTCATACGAGCAGGCCTGTCACACACAACTGTGCGGAGTGAGGTGCCACGTGCGGCCCTCTGACTGGAGGACGCGGGTGCCTGGGGCTAGCGCCGTGGCGGCAGCGGCTAGCCCCGCGCTGCCGATCCTCGTTTGCGCAAGAGGGGTAGCGGCGCCTTAGCGCACCCTCCCCCTTTGGCGCTTCAGCAGCGTCCCGCGTCCCGGTGGACTCCCCATGCTCTTACAGCGGCGAACACCGGGGCTGCCCACAGAGACAAGAGTCGCAGCGCGGTAAGGAGTCCGTGCGTGTAGTGAGCGCCATCGCGCTTCCCATGCCCCTGTCCCTTCCCTGCGTCACCCACCCGCCTGTGGCACCCGCCAAAGCCCAGCCTGGTGGTTGTGTGCACACACGGGGGCCCCATGGCGCGTGCAAGGCTGCTGACCACACCCGTTTCAGGACCCAACCGGCCCCAGCCACTCGCTTCCCGATCTGGCTCTCGGCGCCGTCGGGGCCCCCATCCCACAGCCCCCAGGACCCTCCGACGCTCACTTCCTGTTCTGGCTCTCGATGTAGTCCTGCACCATCTTGAGGTTGCGGAACACGTCCAGCTCGTCGCCGTAGCCGGGCGTGTCCTGGGGGGCGGGGGGGGAGGGTGAGGGGGGGCGGATGGGGGGGCCGAAGCAAGGGTCAAGGCGGGTGGGAAGGGGGTACCGCGCCGTTGTACCAAACCCTTGCCGCCCTTCGGCGAAGGTAAACCCGCGGAGGGGGTGAAGCTGGGCGGAATGCGTCGGGCCTCGACCGAGCACGGTCTCGCACCGTCGGCAACCCTTCCCTTCCCCCCCCCCCCCGGTCCCCACCTGGATCTTGTAGACCCAGATCACGCGGTCCTCCTCGTCGCGCCACGAGATGGTGGACGACAGCGACTCGGGGTCGCGGCGGAACTGGTCCGTGGGCGTGTAGGAGCCGTCGTGGACCTGGCGGGAGGGGGGGGGCGTTGGCGTTGGAGAGGGGGAACGAGGGGGTGCAGTGGCAGAGCAGGACGGGGGCAGACGGCGGGGCGCGGAGGAGCGGTCGTCACGCAGCGGTTTCCGAAGGGGGGGGAGTAATGGGATGGGGATGATGCTGATGCTGATGCTGATGAGAAGGTGGGGCAGTGCAGGCAGTGCGTTGTGGGGGTCCCTGTGCGCGGCTTGGAGTGGTCTGTGGGCCCAGCCAGAGTGCGGAAGCAACTGGCGAGGGCTTGCTCCACACCGCTAAGCTGCAGAGCGGGCCCCATGAAGGGCGGCGCCGGCGTGGCGACGAGCGCAGCTTGGCGGTGGCCACTGGGCCCTCCTCGCTGTGCTGTTGCGGGACCATACACCCGAGGGCCATGGCGGGCCTCGAGGGGCGCAGGGCGCACGGGTTGAACCGCCCGCGGAGCAGAGCTCGCGCCCCCTGCCACCCCGGTCTCCACCTCCTCTACCACACCCACCGCTGTCCACGCACCCCCAACCCAGATCGCACACAGCCCACCTAGTCCAACCTCAACATCATATCCCCCGCGCCTGCACTCTCTCGCCTTAACCCATCCGTTCGGCCCCACCGCCCCGCACCTGCAGCCTCTCGCCCGGGATGGAGATGAGGGACTTGATGAGGGTGGTCTTGCCCAGACCGCTGTCGCCCACGACGATGAGCTTGATGTACTTCTTGCGCCAGATCTTGTGGGGCCGCGGCCGGCGCGGGCCCAGCAGCGCGTCCTTGCCCTGCACCATCTCGCTGGCGCGAGAGTAGTTGGACGAGATGCTGAGGCGGCGCTCTGCAAGGTGCGAGAAGGCGGGCAGGTTGAGGGTGGGGGTGAGGGGTGGGGAGCGGGGGCAGGCGGGTGGCATGGCCTTTGTTGTGGACCGGGAGCGCCTGTGGGCCTTTCAGGCGCTTATAGGTGCCTGCAGGGTGCGGCGCAGGCGGCTTACCGGGCATGGTGCCGGCGCGGGGGACGTTGGCCCCGGCCAGCTTGTCCTCCGTGAGCGGCATGGGGGGCATGTCTGCGAGGGGAGCCAAAAGGCACGGTTTCAACCACGGCTCCACCGGCACATAATAGCCGTGAGGTGTCGACAGGGGTGGTGCAGACCACGCGGTGATGAGGGGCGTGAGAGCCATACGTTGGTGCGGGACTCACCGTGGCCGTTCACGTAGCGGTGGGTCGCGTTGGCGAAAGGGGTGGCCGTGGCCCCAACCGAGGGAGGAGGGGCGGAGCTGCTAGGGCCCTCCTCGCGAACGCTGGCGGCGAACTTCTGGTAGCTGCTTGACATCAGGGCACCGCTGAGGTGCACAAGTGACGTCAACTGCGGCACGAGAGGGGCACGTATAGCTTGTGGACAGGTGTTCAGCCGCGAGCGCCCACACGCAATTGATGGCCCGCCGCATCCTTCCTTGCGCCATAGCAGCCTGGCCCAGCGTTCGCCAGCAAGTGATCTGATCACAGTTTAAAGCTTTTGCGCAGTCCCGAAGAGGACCAGCCTCGAAGAAGCTGGCCGCTCGACACCATCGGGCGGCCAGGCGGGAAACGCTTCCCCACATCCACAGGCGCTGTTCCTTCGCCCTGATCTGTGGCAAGCCTTATACGTGAACCCTGGGACCGGCCGTCCTCGCAGTCACCTACGTTCTCTGCGGCGATTGGCGATCAGCCACGCGCAACACCGCGGGAAGGGCTTTTGGGTTTGCTGACCTACGTCACCCTGCAGTTATGCACTGGGGTGTGTGCCACTTGGGGGTGGTGAGTGCTTCTGGCGGAGGACGCGCGAACGGCAAAAGGCACCTGGAGGGATGCAGAGTGCCGACAACCCTCGGCGCAGTCGCAATATGCCGAACGCACCCGCCATTGCCTTCCATAGTGTACTATCCAACACAGTCCCGCGTTATGCACTGTTAGGTCCCTCGCCAGTCAACGAAGTCTCTCGGCACCGCGACTGCGCGGGACCTCCGCGATGGCCGCGTTTGTACCTGTATCGCTGGTAGGTGTCAGTCACTGCACCGGAAGGCGGAAGGCTGCCGTCGGAGACTAAGCGTCGCTCGCATGTGTGCAGCCCTCGACGAGCGCTTTCAATGACGCCTATGTCAAGTCACAGCTAACCAAGTGGTGAGAGGGGCAGTGCCGGGTTGGGGGGCATAGTGGGAAGTGCGCGGGCGCCGACTGGGGCGACTGGGGGTACCCCGCGGCCCGCATGCCACACGCGCCAGGCAAGGGCGCGCTGTCTGAGGTGCAGTTCTTCTCTCCACGGCGCTCCCCTCCAGCTCACCCCCGTCAAAGCCTGCAGCCAGACCCTGCCAACCTGACCTGCCCCGCCCCTGCAGGGACCTGCACCGCAACCTGCATACGCTGGTGGTGCGGTACACAAAGTACTACCATAAGCTGCACGGGGCAGAGCTGCTGACGGACCTGTTCGGGGATCCCAAGGTGCTGGAGGCGTTCCAGGTGGGCAGGCGGGCTTGGCGAGGGTGGCGATGGCAGGGTCGGAGTCTCAGGCTGACGGAGCCTGCGTGGGCCTTCGTGGGCCTGCGGGCTTGGCGGGGTGGGGGTGGGGACGCCAGCACTGGCGAGTTGAGGCTGATGCCTGGACTAGATTGGTGAAGGGCGCGATGAGAGTGGCTGCGTGTGCCACCATGTCGTCGACACGCGGAAGCCATGGGGTGCGGTGTTGCTGCCTCGCAGGTGCTTCGGAAGGACAGCACATGGGGGCCGCTGCCGGGACCCGTCACACAGGCGGACGTCAGCCTGGTTGCCTCCTCGTTGACTCGGTAAGCGCGGCTCCTCTCCGCACGACGTGCAACAGCAACACATCACCGCTTCCAACCGCCCCGCGGGTGACTCTTTCGGTCTTGCAACTACCGCCGCTGTTTCAGCCCTCATCCCACTCCCCTCGTCTTTCAACTGCCCGCCTCGGCCCCTCGTCCAGGCTAGATGTGTTTGACAAGCTTTCGGAGACCTCGCCGCCGATTGTGCGGCCAAACGGTGACATTGCAAAATGCATGGAGGACGTGCGGGAGGGCTTCCAGGTGCGTCCGCGCAGCGCCCTCGGCAGCTCCCCCCGCCCCAGCCCAGGCAGCAGGGGCCGCCCGCATCTGAACCCCTATGGCTGGAAGTGCCCGCGCCCGCCCAACGCCCCCTGAGTTCCCAGGCCCCTTCGCATGCCCTGCCCAACTGCTAACCGCTGCCCTCCACCAGATATCGGACCTGCTGCGGGACCTCATACTGAATGAGGAGTCGGAGAACGCAGGGCTGTACGGCGACGGCGAGCGGGACGAGCTGCTGTTGCGGCTGTTCGAACACTGCGTGCTAGGCGGAGCCACGTGCCAGTTTGAGGTGCGGAAGGGCAGCGCTGGCGTGCTTGGCACTGCAATGTGCCATCCCGGCTTAAGCCAGGGTGACACGCGACCTGCAAAACCCCGGCCCCGGTGGCCCCGGTCCTGGTGGCTGCGGGGGTTGGGGAAAAGCATGCGCTGGGCGGGGGTACACGCCCTTGTTCTAGACCCTTCCACTCCGGCCCGGTCCGCTGACCGCAGGACAAGGTGGAGCCATACGTGGAGACCAGCAAACGGCTGTACAAGGAGCTGGTCACGTGCGTGGGGCGAGGGGCGGGTGGGGCTGCCGCTGCAGGTCGCTTTGGAGCGGCCCTACTTTGCGTTTCCGCAACCCAGATGACCGAGCGGTTGGAAGCAGTGCATTACAGTCTCCGTTTCCCAATCACCCAGAGCTCCATTAGCAGGCCTGTGTCTAGCTACCCCTCCCTGTTCGGTGCTTGACACGCCCGCCCCTGCTCCCCGCGCCCTGCTCTGCTGCCCCCGCCCACCCGCGCAGGGCCCAGAAGGACCCCGCCACGGGCCGCATCCAGGTGGCCTCGGCCGCCTACAAGGTCAACGCGCTAATGGGCGAAACAGGTGGGTTGCGGGGTTTCCCGCCGCCCCGCACCTTGGTCGCCTCCCTGTGGCTGCCAGCGGCTAAGCTCTGCAACGCCTGCCCCTACCGGCTGCCCACCTCCCGCTCACCAGCAATTCACCCGCCCACCCAGTCGCCACCCAGCCCACGCCTGACGCCCCTCACCCCTGCCCTGGCGGTTGCAGGCCCGCTGGAGCTGTTCCCCACGCGCTCGCGGCAGAACTTCTGCTACGCAGCCGTGGACCCCCTGCGGCGACTGGTGCGCATCGTGTACCACGCATACATCCCCTTCTGGTGATGCCTCGGGTGGTAGCCTCGCAGCCTGGTGATGCCACGTGGTACTAGATGGCATCGTAGCTCATGTGCAACGTAGGCTATGCCCGCCATCGCCTTTTGGTGATGCGTCACAGCGTAAGCCTGAAGAGCTGCAGCAGTGGGGTGGACGCGTTGCCAGGAGCGCGGGCGCAGCAGCGAGCGGTGCTGGGCGGTGGAGGCCTGGCCTCTTGAGTGCCCCGCCCTTGGCAGGTGCCGGTGGTGCGGGGACTGAAGCGCTGATCCGTAGGTGGTAGGTGGTGGTGGTGGTGGTATGCCTGCTTATCGTACTAGGCAGGCGTCTAAACGAATGAGGACGAGCGAGATGAGAGGATCTTCAACTCGGACCGTGGCGGTGGTGGCGGGGGGCTTGCAGTGAGTGCTGTGACTGCGCAGGGCGAGGCCTGTATGGAGCTATGGACCCAGCGCCCGGGTAATGTGCAGCTATCCTGCGCACGGTGTGATCTTCGTACACTGCAGTAGAGTCTGCGGTGAGACTTGCCAGTAGCTGGCAAGCACTTCGACTGTGCCGAGGATAGCAGCAAGGCTAAGGGCCTTACCGAGATGGCACAGGAGGTCACAGGGAAGGGAGGGGCGGGTAGGACCGTTGGGGAGGGTTGGGGTGCGTGGCTGTATCCTTCGTAGCTCCACACAGCAAGCACGCTCCTATCCCCGGGCGTCACCGGCTGAGGGGCGGGCCTGGTTCGTCTTGCGAGCACGCCTGAGCAAGGGTACCCCCCAGCCCACCCCAGCCCGCTTCACAGGTCTTTTGCATCGGCCAACGAAATGCGATGCCACCACACCGCGGCACTACGCCCCGTTGTCTATAATAACCCCAGCCCAGCCTGCGTGCCCCACTCAGCCTCACGAAACCTGTCCCTGACCCTTGCGCTCTACCCGAAAGCTCTCAACCCCGGCGCTGCTTCGCCTTGCTCCTTGGCCGAGCCGCATTGAGGGCCATAATGTCGAACATGCGGCACGACACAATGCTCAGCGCACACCCGGTGGCGTGTTTGGGAAAGGCCCGACTCGTGCAGGTTAGGCGTGGTCAAGTCAGTGGTCTGGTGCTGCTCTGCGCGCCGCGCCTCGGCGCCCATGCGAGAGACCTGGTGGTACAGGCGGGGCCTCGCCGCGACAGGACGAAAGAAGCAGAAGCACCGTCCCAGACTTCCCATTGTGCTTCCTTTGCTGCAGTAGACCCGAAACACCACGCCTTATTCGTCTTTTGACCACCCGCTTGCGGCACTGCACCAGTCAGCAGTGGGCTCTTCTTGCGCCCAGCGACCGCTCTGAGGCCATTCCTGTAGCTTGAGTTTCATACAGCTGCCCCGGGGAGCGCCTTGTTGACGCCCGCGAGGCGCAGCTCGGCGTCGCCGGGGCCCATTTTTGCTACTCCCCACGCTCTAGCATGGCCGATGGCCAGGTGCGATAGGCAGTGAAATGGAAATAGCACAGGCGGTCGGGCGTTGCAAGGCCAGGGCCTGCGGGCGGTTCCCTCGCGCCCGCTCTCCTGACCTGCCCGTGGCGCCAATTCCTTTCCCCGACCCTTCCACGCCTGTACTCCGGCCCACCCCGCGTGTGCAGTACCCCAACTACCAGTACCCAGCCGGATACGCCATGCAGCAGCCTAACAACCACCAGGCGGAGCAGCTCAAAGCCTTCTGGCAGCAGCAGCTAGTGGAGGTCTCGGAGGTCCCGCCCGACCCAGCGGTCTTCAAGAACCACCAGCTGCCGCTGGCCCGAATCAAGAAGGTGCGAGCCGTGCCCTTGACCAAGCGAGTGGAACGCAGGCTGATCGTGTTTAACGCCAACGAGACGGGGTTGCAGCAGACACGCGGGTGCCATGCATCAGGGGGCTGTTGCCGACGGCTTAGGCGGTGCTCGAGAGCACGGTATAGCCTCGGAGGGTTTCTCCTGGGGTGTCTGAAGGCCTTGATCCGATGCTGCCTGACACCGCCCTCAGATCATGAAGTCGGACGAGGACGTGCGCATGATCAGTGCGGAGGCGCCCGTGCTGTTCGCCAAGGTGCAGGGGGGAGGGAGGCGAGGGCGGGGACGGCGAGCGGCGGACAGCCGATGCAGCGCAAACGCGAGGGTGGAGCGCCGCATAGCTGCAACGGGACCCCGGGGGCAGAGCCTTTGCGGGGCAGGGTTGCGGGGCCGATGATGGCGGCACCAGGGGCCTGCATCCGTGGGTCGGGTGCGCGCCACGAGGCGGCAGCCACAGCTCCAGCTTTGGCCCAGCGCGCGGCCCGGCGCAGCCCAGCCCGGTGCGCCAAGATGGGCCCAGCGCGCGGGCCGAGCTGGGGCAGCGTGGGCACTCGCGCCGGCCGCCCCGGCACGTTTCCACCCTGCACGTTTCCTACTCTCCGCCAGGCTTGCGAGATGTTCATCCTTGAGCTTACGCTGCGGTCGTGGATGCACGCCGAGGAGAACAAGCGGCGCACGCTGCAGCGCAACGACGTGGCTGCGGCCATCACCAAGACGGACATCTTTGACTTCCTGGTGGGGAGGGGGGAGAGGGAGGGGAGGCTGCCGGGAAGGGGGACTAGGAGGAGAAGGACAGACGGAGGGGAGGGTGGTCGCGTCCAGGCCTGGTGGGGAGGCCGAGCGCGGGCCGCGGAAGCGAGATGGGCACACGGTGCGGGGTCCCGGCTACAGCGCTGGAAGGGGGCAGCGGGGAGAGCGCTTAGATCGCGCTTGGCGCTGCGGCACTGCGGGGGTGATGCGGGCTTGTGAATCATCAGGACCCAGCCCAAGGCCAACTGCATCGACAGCACAATCACGTATCACCCCACGGTCCGCAATACCCCAGGTGGACATCGTGCCAAGGGAGGACGTCAAGGAGGAGGGCGGCCAGGCGGCGCCCGGCGGGGCAGGCGGCTCGGCAGCAGCGCCACCCGCGCCTGCGCCCGCCCCCACAGCCGGACCCGGGGCGTCCGCGCCGCGCCCCGTCGCCCCTCCTCCCGGCATGGGTGAGCGGCGCGCCCGCTGAGGGGCCGGGGCCGGGGCGGCGTGCCCCGCCCCGCCCGGCCCCGCCTCGCCCTGCCGCGCCTCGCCTGCCCGCGTCTTGCCCCCGCCCCCGCCCACGCCCACGACCTTGCTCGCCTGTCGCCCGGCCTTACATGACATGACATGCAACCACGAGCACGAGCTAGTGGCACGCGACGCCACGTCGGCCCCGACCCGGCCAGCCGGCGTGGCGGCGCCTAGGCGCCGTTGCGTGTGTGGAAGGACCCGAACCGCCTAGCCCCAGCCGCCTGCTGCCGAGTCCGGTGTCTTCTCGGCTGTGCACACCCGCAGGCGGTGGTATGTACTTCCCGCCGGGCTTCCAGCTCCCCGGCGGCGACCCGAACCAGGCCGCTGCCGCCGCCGCCGCCGCGGCGGCCGCCGCCATGATGCGGCCTCCCATGGGGCCCGACCCCAACCTCGTCTCGCTCTACCAGCAGCAACTGATGGCGGGGCAGCCCTGGCCCCACATACCGCCCCTGCCGCCGCCGCCCGGAGGGGCCGCGCAGCCGGCGGCGTCGGGCGGGGCGCCGAGCGAGGAGAAGTAGTCGTGAGGGAGGGGGGCCTTGAGGGAGGAGGACGTGTGGGGAGCTGCGAGGGAGGGAGTCGTGTGAGAGGGGGCCGCGTGGGGGCTGTGGGGAGGGCCCGAGGAGGCCGTGTGGAGGCCATGCGGGGCGCTGGGCGTGGGGGGAGGAGGCGGCGTGGGCGCATTGGTGCTTTACAGTGGAGCGGGGGCGTTTGCCCGAGCTTTGGACGTTTTGAAGATGGTGGGCGTTGCTGACCAAGCGGTTGGGGAAGGGGGGAGGGCTCTTGTGGTGTCCATCACAGCGGGTTGGATGGAAGAAGCGCGGCCGGCTTGAGAAGGCCGTAGACACGGTTTGGGCGCCATCGCGCCAAGGTATGTAAGGTCCCTCTTCGCGCACTTCCCCTTCAGTCTTTCCCTTGCCTTGCCAACTCAAGCCACCATACCTCAGGCGTATCTCTTGCCGCCTTGCCCTTTGCTTGAGCATTCACCAAACACGGACGCTGCAGCCGCTGTCACTATTACTGCCGCTGACCTGTTCGCGACGTGTTGCTTGATATCAAGCAGCGTAACTAGCCCACCATGCGATAGCGGCTCGGTCGGCAAGCGGCGCGAGGGGCCCTCGCCGAGCCCCGGAGGGCCCACCCTAGCTAGAGCAAGCGCAGCAAGCTTAGATTATGTCGTCTCCAGAACCACTGGTTTCGGCTGCACAGGTCTCGCGGCAAATCGCGCAAGTCCTCTTCAAGGTGAACGAGCTGGAAGCGACGCTCGCCTCCTACGATGCCTCGCACGCTGAGCTGCTGGAGCAGAGGCTCGTCCAGTATGAGCGACTGCTCGCGAGCACGCGGGACATGCTCAGGCAGAAGGTTCCCGAGGGCATGAGCGCGGAGGAGGTCTCGCGCAACTGCGTGACCGGGCGCAAGATACCCGAGGACCTGGTCAAGTGAGAGCGTGGCAGGGTTGAAGGGGGGGCCCTTGGGGTGGGGCGCGGCGGGAGGGTTGGAGGGAGGGAGGCACGCACAAGCTGCGTCCGCTGCCACACCCAACGCCCTCCCGCGCCACGCGAGAACGAGTCAGGGCCGCCATGCGTGTGTGCAGCATACTCAAGCTTGAGGCCCAAGGGCCACATGCTGGTGGAACGGCCCAGCGCAGTGAGAGGCCAGTCCTTCACGGCCCGAGCCCCCGCTTCATCCTTTCGGGCCTGGCTTGTGCCCCCCAGGAACCTGGATGCGGGCATCAACCCGGACGAGTACCTGCGGGAGACCTTCAAGGCCTGCAAGCGGGACAACCAGGTGCGTGGGGGGAGGGGTCCGCTTGGGGGCCTCCTCTGGGCAGGGGCCCGTGCGGCCTACGGCGCAAGTGTCTTGGGGGTGCGAAACGCTAAAGGCCTAATGCCTGGCTGCGAACTAATACCGCCGTTTCCGCGCTGCCGGAATCTTCAACTCTCCAGATCAGCAAGGGCAAGTGCGAGGCGCTCCAGACGCTGTTTGCGGACCTGCTCACAGACGCGGCTCAGGCATACCCCGAGGAGTCGGGGGAGTACAGGTGGGAGCGCTGCAGGGGAGCAGGGTTGAGCGGTGGTTGGAGTGGGCGTCCTCCAAGGCACGCGATAGCCTAGGTCAGGGGCATTTCAGCTTGACGACGAGACCTGCTGTTGACATCCCCCTTACCCTTGTTCGCTTGCAGGAAGGCACTGGGCTTGTGACACGAGGACAGCGCTGGCGTGTGCGGAGGGGAGGCGTAGGAGAGGTAGTGCTGCTTAGAGGGCATAAAGCATGGAGCTGCTCATGGTGCAGAGGTGTTTCAATCTTCTGGCGGCAATCGAAATGGGTTGTAAGAGCAAGGGCACTGGAAGCCTTCTCAACTCTTGAAGTTACAGTGGGCGCGTAGCCTTGCAATCGGCGGGCCCGGACAACTGGTGTGGCTCGATGGGCCAGCTCTGTCTGACACTCGAACGCATGAGAGAGGTAGCATTCGACAGGCACACCACGCTGTGCAACTGATTGCACATGCATGGCATGAGCCCGCAAATCACCCTCGCGCTATGACTAAATCAACCGCACGCTAAGTGGTATCGGGAAGGTCTTCGTCGCTAGGTTGCGAGGTACCGGGTCCGTACTGGTCAGGGAAAGTCTCATGCCCATCTGGTCGTGGCTATGTAACACTATCTGGACTGATCCTTGCCCTGTGCCTACCCGCCCTACGCATACCCGGCAACCGCACGCGCACCCCTCAGACAGCCTTCATCCGCCTCCACCGACCCCCTACCGCCCACTCCACCCGTCCAAGTGCTCGCTCCAGGCGCGGCTCGCTCAGGCGGGCGCGGCCGCCTCGGCCTCCATGGGCCTCCAGGTGGCCGGGTCGGAGGGCAGGCGCGTGGGGCGGATGTCGGGGCAGCCGCGGGGGCCCAGGCCCACGTGCTGCGCCACCACGGGGGCGGCCAGGTGGATGATGTAGCGCACCTTGAGGCGGGAAGCGAGGCAGCGAGGACGGAAGGGTGCTAGACGTTTGCGAGTAGCACAAGTCTAGTGACAGAGCCACCGACGGAACATATGACGCTACGTGTCCGCAAGCTTTCGAGGTGCCCAGCCTCCTGGTCCTGCCCCCCGCCCCCGCCTCACCAGGTCGACCGGCAGCTCCGCCAGGCCCGACGCCGCCACCACCGCCTCGGAGCGGGCGGGCGAGCGCAGCGGCGACGCCAGCTCCAGCTGCCGCCGGCCGCCGCGGCCCGACGGAGCCGCGGCGGCAGCGGCGGCGGCAGCGGTGACGTCGGCGACGGGGCTGTCGTCCACGTGCATGCGCATGGTGCGGGGCGCGGCGGCGGAGGTGGCGGCCGCGGCGGCGGTGCTGGCGGCGCCGTCGTTCAGCTCCGCCAGCCAGCGGCTGACAGAGCGGGAGCAGGCGTCGGGGCAGGACTCGGTGGCGGCGGCGACGGCGGGGGCGGAGGCGGACAGCGCGCCCGAGGCGGCGGCGGCGGCGGCGGGGGCGGCGGCGGGGGGGGCGAGGGAGCACACGGCAATGGCGGCCATGGCGGGCTGTGCGGCGGTGATGACAGAGGTGAGCACGTTCCTGGGGGTGAGGGGGTGTAGGGAAGGGTGGGAAGCGGAAAGGGTGGGAAGGGGTAAGAAACAAGGAGACCAAGCGAGCGGGGAGAAACCATCAAGCAAGGACGAAGAAACACAAGTTAAACAATAGCACCCGTGGGTGGTCAGAGGGCGTGCACAAACAGTAGGAGCAGAAGAAGAGCAGCACCTGCCGGGCTTGCACAACCCACCACAAGCATTCCTGCACTGAGCGCCAGCCTCACCTAACCAGGCGGCACATGACGTCAGCCACGGTGCGGCGCGCCGCCGCGGCCGCCTCCGCCGCCGCCGCCAGGTCGGGCCGCTGCAGGCGCTGGTGGCTCAGCAGCAGGGCGCGGGCGGCGGCCTTGAAGGCGGCGGGGAAGGCGCTGTGCGTGTCGGCCTGGGGTCGGGTGAGTGAGTGACACCGGCATACGAATCAAGCAAGGGTGGAGTGCAGGAGGACCACGCCGACCAAGGATGGGGTACATGAAACAGAATGGGTGCGACGGGCTGAGGTCGAATGGCCCCTATACCGATCCTCAGCCCCGGCCCGGCCCCGGCCCCGGGCCTGTTCCCACCCACCGAGTGCTCCAGCAGCGGCCGCGGTGTGATGGAGACGCGCGACGCCTGCAGCGCCGCCGCCAGCGCCTGCCCCGGCCGCTGGCCCAGCGGGCGCGCCTCGGCGGGCGGCTCCGCGGGCAGCGGCGCGGCGAAGTGGGACATGGCTCCGGCCGCCAGCATGCGCTCCCCGGAGGCGGAGGCGCGGAAGAGCCAGGGGTGGGAGACGTAGGTGTCGTAGCTGGGGGGTGGGGGAAGGATGGGGGGTTCGGGGGGCAGGGGTGGGGTGGATGGCTGGTTCCTGCGCAAGGGTCTGTGCCCGTGGTACGGTCTGGGAACCCCTGTGCTCCCGAGGTGCCGTACCGTGCCACAGCTACCCCAAGCAGCCCTCGCCTCGCTCCACCAAGCCCTCCCCTCCCCCTGTTGGCCCCACTCACATCTTGGCCTGGCCAGCCGCCAGGCCGCCGTACGGCACCTCCTGGCCGTTGTAGTCCAGCCAGAAGGCCGTCACGTGCTCGCCCGAGTCATTGGCGAACAGCACCCGCGTGCGCGCCTGGCTGTTGAGCGAGCGCAGGAAGACCTGGAGGTGGTGAGGACGGGGGTGGGGCGGAGGGGGGGGAGGAGGAGGTGAGGTCGAGGCAGTGGAGGGCTGCAGCGGAGGGCCGGCTTTGGGGCCATACATGTCCGGGCTGGTGATGTGGGTCGGCACTAAAAAATGTTGGCAATGTGAGTTGGCTGCAACTAAGCAACGCGCTGATGTGGGTTGGCCCCTATTTCTTCACGTTAGAAGCCCTGCGCATTTGCCCCGACCCCGTCTGTCCTCGCCCCAAAGTCACGCACCGGCTGCGGCTCGCTCATGCTGACGGCGGCGGCGGCGGCGGCGGGCAGCTCCCACACGCCCTGCTCCAGGTCCGCCATGGCGTCGCGCTTGTGCGGCGCCGCCAGGGGGTGAGGCGGCGGCGGCGGCGGCGTGGCCGCCAGCAGCGGCGGCATGTTGGGGTCCGCCGGCGGCAGGTTTGGCTCGCCGCCGGCAGCGGCGGCGGCGGCCGCAGCGGGCGCCGCGACGTCGGCGGCAGCGGCGGCGTCGGCGGGAGCTGGGTCGGCGGCGGCGGCGGCGGCAATGGCGGCGGCGGCAGCGAGCGGCTCATCAATGTCCATGGCGACGGCGCCGTCAGCAGCGGCGGCGGCGGCGGCAGCGGCCTCGCCAGCCTCGATCTCCATGGCGACGGCGGGCTCCGCCACCGCCACCTCCATGCCGGCGGCGGCGCCTAGGGCCAGGGGCCCCGGCGCCGCGGGGCCCGCCGCCGCCAGCACGTCCTCCCAGCGCATGGGCGGCGGCAGCGGCCGGCGGGGGCGGCGGATGGGGGAGCCCTCGACGTCCATTGGCATCGGCGCGAAGCCCAGGCCGCTGCTGGGGCCGGCCGCCTCGAAGCCCTCGTCCAGCTCAGGCAGCACGGGCAGGGGCGCGAAGGCGGCGCCCTCGAGCAGCGCCAGAAGGGACGTGGGGGGTCGCGGCGCGTGGCTGGGCGCGGGCGCGGGGAGGTAGGGCGCGGGAGCAGCGGCGGCGTTGGGCAGCGGCCGGCGCGGCGAGGGCGGCGGTGGCGGGAAGGGCGAGGCCGGCGCGGAGCGAGGCGCGCGGCTGCCCGGGCGAACCGGGGAGCCCAGCGACGCGAACATCATGGTTGCGCGCTACTCGTCGATAGCAGCGTTGAAGCAGCGTTGAAGCAGCAGTAGCAGCAGAGTCGGAGAAGCTGTGGTCGCAGCAGGTCAGGAAGCGCGCGGTCGGGTCGGGGAGTCGGGGGGGGGGGGGGTGAATAGATTATGCAGCCGCGTTGAAGGCGGCTGGGGCTCACAAGGCCGCTAGGCAGCGGCCAGGCTGATAGGACCGGGGTCACGGGGCCCGAGCGGGCGGGTCTTTGGCTGTTTGCGTTTGCGGTGAGGGCGGCCGCAAAGCGCGGCGGCAGGCTTTGTGGGGCGCGCGAGCCAGCGCTCGCTCCATGCCTGGATCCTGAATCCATACCGCAATCTTCCCCGCCATGCAGCTCGCGCCCTCGCGCACCCCCCGAGCGACGCCCGCGCCGCGTGTGTGCGCCTGCTAGCGCCGAAGCCCGCGGTCGCCTGTCCTATTTGGCTCTGCTTAACATCACCAGCGCAGCGCAGCGGCAGCAATGGAGCCCGAGGACGATGGGTTTGACTTTGGCGTGGGCGCCGCAGCGAACGACGCGGGCGGCCTGGGCTGGCCGCTGCTGTCGCCAGAGCCGCAGCGCGGTGCTACCGGTGCCTCAATTGGTGGCGCAGGAGGGGCAGGCGGCGGCAAGCGAGCGGCCCAGCAGGCGCCCTTCGCGTTTGGCGGAGCTGCAGCTGGGCCGGCGCCCGGGCCTCTGGCCGCGCCGGGGTATGGCGGTGCGGGGGACGACGAGGACGGCGACGGCGGGGAGGCGTATGGCGCTGAGGAGGGGCCGCTGGGAAGCCAGCTGCCCTTCCCCTTCTCCCAGCCCTTCTCTCAGACCTTCTCCCAGCAGTCCCTCAGCCAGCGCCACCCCGCCTCCCAGGCCCAAGCCCAAGCCCCGGCCCCGACCCACTTGCCCCCACCCTCCCAGCAGCATCCACAGCACCATCAGCACCCAAGACGGCAGCAGCACGACGACCAACATCAACCCCAGCACCACGTGACTCAATCCCAGCCGCAACACCCCAACTACCAACCGACCCAGTTCACCCAGGTGCCCCTCTCCCAGCGCGCGCTCCCCCTCACGCAGCACCCGGCGGCGGCGGCCGGCCGGGCCGCCGCCGCTGCAGCCGTCGCTGCCGCTGGCAGCCGACGTCAGCTGCCCACGCAACGAGCACCGGTGGCCGAGCCGGAGCCGGAGCCCGAGCCGGAGGAGGAGGGTGGCGGCGGTGCGGGTCTGCTGGCGTACCTGATTGGCTGCGGGGCGCTGGACGAGGGGGTGGCGGAGGACGAGGAGGGCGGCATGCGGCTGCGGGAGGGGGCGGTGGCGGTGCAGGTGAGGGCCGGCGTGTACATGTCGGGCTTTCTGCACCGCGGCCGAAATCTATCGCCTTACCGTGTGTGCAGCACCGCCGCCGCCAACCCAGTAGCCTACGCCAAGCCTCTGCTATTCCTCTCCACCCGCTCCCCCCACAGGTGGACCTGATGGCACTTCTCAACGCCGCCCCCCAGCTGGGCTGCCAGCTGCTCATGGACCCCAGTGAGCAGGGCGGGGACAGGGTTAGATAGGTGCTGCCCACAGTGCATGCGCTGCCTCCTGCCGGCACCAACGGCACTCTCAGCACTTGGGTAGGAGCCCGTTGAGGCTATAGTGATTGGCGGCACCGGTGTGGGCACCACGCGCGCCCTTCAATCCCCGCACCCGCCCTGCCTGACGCCCGCAGAGGCCGCGCTGTGGGGCCTCATGGACGCTCTGTACGACGAGGGCCTGTCCGACTCGCCCTGCCCCCGCCTGGCCGTGAGGCCCACACAGGCGAGCGATTCAGGGCACTCGGCGGCTGAAGCTCGGACGGGTTGGGGCTGGGGCTTTTCCTGGCATGGTGTGGGTCGGCGAGCACAGCACGACGCCGCTTACCTCCAACCCGATGCCTCTGACCCCCAACCTCTTATCAATATTTGCCTAAACCCACTGACCACCCGCCGCCCTCCCAACGCGTTCCCTTCCTGCATGCCTAACCCCATCCCGCAGACGCCCCTGCCCTGCCAGTCCGTGCCCGAGCTCCTGGCCTCGCTCTGCCGCTACGGCCCCGGCCCCGGCGGCGCCGCCACCCCCTGCTGCTGCTTCGGGGTGGTGGCGGCGGCCTCGGCGCTGCGGCGGCTGCCGCACAGCCGCTCGCTGCTGTGCCCCCACTGCGGCACCAGCGGGCAGGTGCGCGAGGAGCGCCGCAACACCCGGCCTTCCCCATCCCCCACCTCCCCACCTCCTTCCCCCATCTCCACCCCTCCCTAACCCTGCTGTCCCCCACTCGTGCAGGTGCTGGAGGAGCGGGGCGGGGGGCTGGGGCCCGGGGGCGGGCCGTGCTGCGACCCCGCCGGAGCGCTGGGGGGACTGCAGGAGGACCTGTCGGGAAGGTGGGCGGGTGGGAGTGGCAAGGCATGGCTGATGTATGTAGGAGGCATGTGGGTACCGGCAGGTGGGTCTCCGTCGGTACCTGTCGGTGCACGCTGCCGTCTATCCGAAGCCCCTTCAGGGCGGTCACTCCACCTGCCTGCCGCCCCCTCCCCCTCCCCCTCTTCCTTCGCAGGGTCATGGCGCCCTGGCAGGAGCTGGAGCTGCGGGGCCTCAGCAGCGCCGCACCGGGCGGCGGCTGCCCGGGGCCCCGCCTGTCGGGGCTGCGGGTGCTGCTGCCAGACGACCTGGCGGGCTCCGTCAAGGTATGTTACCTGCGAGGGAGAGGCTATGCGTCAAGCATGGGAGGCTGTAACGCGCACGCCTATGGGCGGCAAGCTTGGGAGGGCCACCTTGCTGTGCCTTCCCGCTGCTGAACCTCGACATGCAGATCCGGCGCTCCGGTGCTCCTACCCACCCCATCCCACACCCGGTTAGAAGCTCACCTCCCCCCGACTCGGCCTCCAGGTCCTCGATTTCCGCATCCTGCCTAACCTCCTACCCCGGCCCCCCGGGCCTCCAGATCGGCGATGTCGAGCGAGTCCTGCGTTACCATGGCTCCGTTCTGAGCCTTGGCTCTGCTCCTCAATCCTGCCCACCCTCGCCCCCACCCCACCCCCAACCCACCCCGGGCCTCCAGGTTGGGGACGTGGTGCGGGTGGTGGGGCTGGCCCGGCTGCTGGGCCCTGCACCGCCCGGGGCCGCGGCGGGCCGGGGCGCGGCCCCCGCCACCGCCAGCGTCGAGCTGGAGGCGCTCAGCGTTGCCCACGTGGCTCCGCACGGGCTGTGGGCGGCGCCCGGGGCGGCGACGGGGGGCGTGGTGGCGCGGAGCCGGCAACCACTGCAGGCGAGTGCGTGGGAGATGGTGGACGGCGGCGGGTTATATATAGTGTGAGATGGCACTGAGTACGGCACCATCCGTCGATAGCACCTCCTTTGTTATGGGAGTTGCGCTTGTGCTGCGACGCCACGGCAACAAAGGTCACCCATGACCCATCCACCCCAATTTGCTTGGTCCGGCCAGGTGGTGTGCGATCTGCTGACGCGGCTGCTGGGCCGCCCCCTGGAGCCCCTCCTGGCGCTGGCCCTGGCAGCCAGTGCCGTGGCGGCGGGGGGCGGGGCGGCGGAGCGGGACAGGCAGGCGGGAGGGGGAGGTGCGGCTGCGGGCGCCCTTACCGCCACCGCCGCCGCCGGCCCCGCTGCCCCAGGAGCGGGCGGGGTGTTGGGGGCGGCGGCCAGTCTCATCCACGGCAGGTACGGCCGCCACAGTCTGTGACGCACCCTCCCTCGCACCTTGACTCCTTGCACTCCAGACCTGCTCTTGACACGCATGCCCTCTTGCCTTCTGCCTCCCGCCACACTTTGTTCCTTATCACCTTCCAGTACCTCCATTTCCCTTCCCATGCCCAGGCCCCAGATCTCCATCCTGCTGGGCTGCGACCCGCTCGACCCCCTGGGACCCCGCCTGCTGCGGTCCGCCGCCGCGCTGCTCTGCCCCCACAGCGCCTGGCTGGGGGGCACGGCCGCCGCGGGGGCCGCCGGCGGGGCCGCCGCCGCCGCGCTGGGCCCTGGCGCGGGCGCGTGGGGCTCGGGCTTGGTGGAGGACCCCCTGGTTCCCCGGCTGCAGCCAGGCGGGCGGCTGGAGGCGGTGGAGGAGGGCTCGGGCGGGGGCGTGGCGCACGGGAGCGTACTGCTGACCGCCGGCAACTGCGGAGTGGCGGTGGTGGAGGCGGAGCAGCTGACCGCCAAGTGGGTCGCCGCCATCCTCCCTGTGACCCCCTTAGCTAGCTTTGGCCCGCAGTCCTGCCGTGTTGTGGGTGGAGGGGTGTGCGCACCCCACTGACCTGCTCCTGCAGGGCGTGCTAAACCCTTTCCGTCACCCTCCCCCCGCCCTCTCCCGTCCCCTCCCCGCAGGCAGCGCACCCAGCTGTGCGAGGTCATGGCCCGCCCCTCCATCCCCCTGGCGCCCGACCGCCCCGAGCTGACCGTCCCCGCCACCCCCACCGTCTGGGCCGCCGCCTGCCGCACCCACACGCCCGACGCGCCCGCGGGCGGCGGCGGCGGGGGCCGGCGGGGGGGCGTCCGCGGCCTGGCTGCGCCCGGCTGCGGCTGGAGCTGTCTGGAGGACGGGCGGTTCGATGTGGTGGCGGAGCATGGGCCCACGGATGACGTGGCGGCAGGCATGGCGCTGGATGGGGGGGCCGGCTGGGGCGGCGCGGAGCACGAGGGTGGCGGCAGGGAAGGTGAGGCGGGCCGGAGGTGCGGCTCTTGTTTGTGTGGGGTCGTGGCTGTAGCCCTGAGCCCTGGTAGTGTAGAGGCGCAGGGCTGTGGTGCGTGCATTGGTATTATGTCAAATACGTTTCAAGCATTATTCCTGCCCTCGCTCCACAAACTTGCTTGAATCAGCACCTTTTCGAAAGAGTTGTGCCTCATCCCGCTTTGCCCTCTGCTTATTCCGCTCTGCCCTCCGCCCTACCCGCCCTACCCACCCTACCCGCTCTGCCCTCCGCCCTAACCGCCCCCCAGGCCCCGATGAGGCCTTCCTGCTGGGGGCGCTGCGGCAGCACGTGGCGGGGGCCGCCCTGCTGAGCCCGGGGCCGCAGCTGAGCGAGGGCGCGCTGGAGCTGCTGATGCGGTACTACGTGGCCGTACGGCAATCGGGCGTGCAGGTACGGCAGTGCAGTTTGCGAGGAGGCCACGGGCGCTTAGTCTTGGATAACCGTATAGGCTGATAACTGGGGGGGGGGGGCGGAGGGCTTGCCCTGCCGTGAACGCTTCAAGCTTTCTGTCATCCTGCTTCGGTCGTGCGCCGCCGCAGGTGGGCCAGGCGGAGCTGTTGCGGTCTCTGGTGCGTCTCGCCACCGCCACCGCCCGCCTGCACCTGAGGCGCAAGGTGGGGTGGGCGCTGGCGGCCACCGGGCAGTCAGGGGCCCGACACGGGGACGTTCGTTGCGGGTGCTCAAGTCCGGGAGGGGGGTGTCCTGCCTTTCAACATTGAGGGCGTTCAAAGTCAGAAGGCTTGCGGCTTCAAGCCATTGGACCTGCGCCAGACCTGCTCTCCTCCTCCGCCCTCAGGTGGTGGAGGCGCCCGACTGCGTGGCTGCGGTGCTGCTGACGGAGCGCACCCTGGCCGCGCGCTTCGGCTCCGAGTACCTGGGGCTGGGCCTGCCGCCCCTGGCCCTTGCAGACCCCGCGGGGGCGGGCTTTGGCGGGGAGGAGGAGGAAGAAGAGGGAGAGGAGGGTGGCGGTGGGGGGGGAGGTTGGGCGCAGGGGCTGGGCCCGCCCGGCGCGGGCAGCCTGGACGCGGCGTTGGTGGGAATGGCGGAGCCGCTGGGGCGGTGCCTGCAGGGGTTCGTGCAGGCGGGGCCGCCGTCGGTGGGGTGGTGAGGGGAGGGTGAGGGAAGGGGTCGAGGATGTGGGCATGTTAATAACGGCCGCCACTGCGCTCGCACTTATAGGGGGCAAAGTGGATGAGCTTTGAAGAAGAGGTTGGGGTGGGATGGCACGACTACTGCATGTGACGGTCTGGCCAGGAGAGGGGGCCGAAGGGAGGCGACTGCTGGTGTTGCATGAGGGGGCACTCGCTGCAGGGGAGGCATGCAGTGCCAGGGCCCCACTACAGCCATGATACATCCATACCCCAACATGGCGAGCCTCAGACCCTTCGCCAGCGTGCAAGCAGGGCCCACGGCCCGGCGCGAGCGCAGCGCACTTGCACATGCCACGTCAGGAGCTCGGCCCAGCGCAGTCGCCAATGCGTCCAAGCCAGTTCGTGACGCTTGCAGTAGCAGTGATCATGTGGCGCAGTCTAGCGAGCAGCGGCCGGAGCTTGCGGGCCTCGCCATGCCTCGCCGCGCCGCGCTTGCACTGGTCGCGGGCCTGGCTCTGGCCCGACCCATGCCCGCTTCTGCTAACGACTTCATCGAGCTGCCCTCGGGACTACTAATCCTCCCAATCCGGTGCGTGAGTCGAGATATGGATATCTCCCTTGGGTGCGTGTGGCCCAGGTTTGTGGCTAGGGCCCTCCCGGCCCAAGCTGCCAGGCAGGGGCCTTCATTGTTGCGAAAGTGAAGGTGTCTCTTGCTGGGGCTTGGGGGCGAGGTGGGGGCCCACCTGAGACGGAGGGGTTGGGAGCCGGGCCCGAGCCCGCCCCCGGACCCGGCCACGGTCGGAAAAGCTGCACCTCGCCATCCACCCACGCCCTTCGTTTCGTCCCCCTACGGTGTTCTTGTGCCCCCAACTGCACAGCTCTGAATGCAGTTTTGGCACAGGTTCTGGGGCCAGGTGCAAGATGGCAGCCTTTGGCTCAGGTTCCGCCGGACCCCCTCCACCCCCCCTGACACAATGGCTGTGTGTTCAGCTTTGAGCACAGGCTCGAGGGCCCAGAGTCTTGGTGCAAGGTAGCGCTCCCCTCAATCCCATGTCCTTCCCCCGCCCTGCCTTCCCCCCTGCCCGCAGCGAGGGCGAGGGCGCCACCCCCCGCCCGGGCGACACCGTGTCAGTGCACTGGTCGGGGTTCACCAAGGGGTACCAGGGTGGGTGGCGGTGCGGAAGGCGGGGTGGGGTACCGGGGTGGGTACGGCTATGTGGGTGTTGGCAGGGGGGTTATGCTCTTGGAGTCGGGGCGGGGCGGGGTCAGTCGAGGGCAGCTGTAGGCGCAGCGCGGCCTCAAGGGCTGAGAGGAGAGACGCACTTGCCTTGACTTGTCTCCTGACCCTTTCACGCCCCCCAACAAACTCCGTCGCCGCTGCATCGTCAAATCCTGCACCTCCTCTCCTCTCTGCTGCCTTCAGGAAAGGTACGCGAGGTGTGGCTTGCGGCAAGGCCGGATGCACCAGCGGCCTGGTCACGCCGAGCGAGTGGAGCCCATCCTGAAACGTGCATTCGCCGGATGCCCCTGCGGCCCCTCACGCCCTGCACATGGCGCCCGTCCTCCTCAGCCCTGAGCTTGCCACCCCTCCCCCTCCCCTCCCCTTCCTCTCGCTCCTCCCCCAGCGCATCGACAACACCAGCGTACGGGATGAGCCGTACGAGTTCGTACTCGGAGCCGGCCAGGTGGGGGGGGGCCGGGTGCATGTGTGCTTCCCAGGCCTTGGGAAGTGAGCGCATGGGGATTGGGGAGGTGTAAGCGCGTGAGCAGCTGTGATAAAACTGTCGTCGGCCCCGGAGCTCCTGTTCAAACCGCATTCCCCTGCCACCCGTGAACTCCTCCTCCCCAGGCCATTCCCGCCTTCGAGCTGGCGGTGCAGACCATGAAGGCCGGAGGTGGGTGCGGTTGCAGCTCACGGCCAGAGCTCAGGGACGGGACGGGACCTCGCCGTCTCATCCGTCCCCTCTTGCCAATGTCATGCGGTTCATCTGGCCCCTCCCAACACCCTGGTCTCCCCTCCTCTCCCCCGCCTTCCTCCCCCCTCCAAGGCATCACCCGCGTGGAGGTGCCCGGCTCGCTGCCCGACCTGGGCTACCCCCTGGACCGCTCGCAGCGCTTCACGGGGGAGCTGGTGTCGCAGGACCTTAAGATCTACAAGTACAGGTGGGGCGTGAGTGTAAGGTGCTTGGGTGCTTGGGGGCGTGTGTGCGGGGGGAAGCGTCGTGCATGGGGTCTGGTGCCAGTCTAATGAGTGCGTGCGTTCCGGGCGGCGCGCAGCCTCGCGGGACTGGGGAGGTCGTGGGATTGGGGTTAGGCGTGGGGAGCTTCGGGGCCGTCATGGAGGCACTGGGCAAAGGCCCTTTCGTCTCGAGCTCGGCAGTCCTCCCCCTTCTTCTTCCTCTCTCCTGGTTACGCTGTATGGCCCCTTCGAGCAAGACGCCCTTGCCCTTCTCCGCCTCCTCTCCCGCCTCCCTTTTAGGTACGGCCCTCAACCCGCCGAGCTGGGCGGGCAGCGCGCGCTGGACTTCGTGCTCGACAACTCCACCCTCCGCGACTTCAACCGCACGCTGCTGTTCGACATCAAGCTGCTGGCCGTGCGCCCGCCGCGGCGCTGAGCTGGCACTTGGGGGGGAATGGGGGTCTCCAGAGAGGGGGGGCCGCCGTGGCGGACGGGGGGTGCGCAGGCCTCAAGTGGTGGTGGTGGTGTGGCCGATGGTCTGTTGGGACTCGTGGAACGGAGGCAGCTTCCGGTCTGGCCTGCTGTCAGGGCCTCAGGAGGGCCTTGCCGAAATGGAGGCAGTGCAGCATAGGAAGACAAACCCCAGGCTTGCCGGGAGGCAATGGAGCATGGGAGGATGAACCCTAGGCTTGCTGGGTCGGGAGCTCGGGGCCTCCGCCTTTCGGCAGCATGAAGCCATGAACCAGCGCTCGAAGGCAGATTGGCCGAACCGATTGAACTATCCTTGTTTGGGAGCTTTGCAGAGCCGCGTAGACCGTGTCCTTGTCCCGCATTGCTGATAGCAATGGAGTGGCGGGGTAGCCAAGCTGGCGGCAGTTTTGTGCCGACCTGAACATCTGGAAGCCCGTACGGCATTGCACATGTAACACACTGTTACAAAGACCGGCAATTCTGCCGATAAGTTCCTCATTCTGCCTGCATCCTATGATGCGAACGATACGTCCACCACCCTTGGCGGCGCCACGTCCGCCCCTCCTCTCCCCATGCCACACCCCCGAAACCGCACCCACGCGCCGGCGCCGACCGCCAGCGCCAAGCCAAAGCAAGCGGCCATGCGTCCAGGGCTCCACGCCGGGCTGATGTTCCAAAATCGCCCGACCGCGGCCCGTCGGCGCCGGCTCCGCCTGCTGCTCAGCGGCATCCCCTCCGAACAACTAGGGTCCTCCTCGACTCCTTCAGAGTCTAAGATGCCGCCCTCCGTGAGACGCTCGCCGCTCCCCGACTCCTCAGGGCTGCCGAGGAGCACGCACGACCCTGGCAGATGGGTCCATTAGTTGCTCGCCGCTGCCAACACGTCTCCTCCTGCTCCAAGCTCCGCCGCCAGCTCCGCCCGTGTGTCCACGCCTCCGCTGCCGGGTCCGGCCGCGAGCCGCTTACTTGCCCTTCTTCTTGCCCTCGGTGGTCTTGACCGTGAGCGTCTGCTTCTCCTTCTGGACAACCACCGAGAAGGTGCCAACCACCTGCGGCGCGGGGATGCAAGGAATGCGTCAGGAAGCAGGGACGAACCGCCGAGACACTGCCCTGACAGGCGCCGGCCCATCCCCGCCACGAGCTCCTCTGCAGTTCCGGGCTCCCCCCTCCCCCAGCGTTCCCCTGCTCCTGCCCCTGCCGCGCACCTCGGGGTGGAGGCGGATGGTGCACTCGTAGGTGCCCACCGACTTGATCTCGGGCACCATGATCTCGCAGTCGGACACGTTGCGGCCGGTCTGCTGGTAAATGGCGTCAGCGATCTCCTGGACCTGCGGGGACACGGGATCGCCGGGCCAAGGCAGGCCGCGGAGAGCACGTCAGTTGGTTTCCATGCCAATGCAGTACAACGTCCGTTTGCTCTGCGGCATCCAGCTTTTTGGAGCCCTGACCAGCCCCAGCCCCCCCCCCGAGCTCTCTCCAATGCGGCAATCCCATGTTCCCGCCCCTTCTCAGCCCCCTCCGCACCTGCACGGAGCCGTAGATCTGGTCCTTCTCGCCCGACTTCTTCTTGATCAGGAACTTGCCGATGGTCGACAGAGCCGAGGCGAAGGCCTGGGAGCGGAATGCGGATGGCGACGTGAGGCGTGACCGCATGAGGAGAGAGGCAGGGCCGGCTAGCGAGCTAGCGAAACCCCCGCAAGCGTCAAGTACGGCGCGTGCGTTGTATGGCGCAATGTTGTATAGAGCGGGTGCCGTCCACAAGCATAAGGCCGGGGGTACCCAAGCTCAGCCCCTTGCCGCCAGGGCATGCCAGAGGGAACGGCGCAAGACCTCCGGGCTTCGGTAGCTTCCCCGCCAAAGGCAGCACGTAAGAGTCTTTTGGGCCTCCGCCCCCACCACCCACGGCCCGTGTCATGTGCTTTGGCGCACCTGGGCCTGCGCCTTCTCCTCCATCTTTTTACGGATCTCGTCCTCCTTCTTGCGGCGGATCTCGCTGGGGGACGAGGGGAGCGAGGGGAAGACGCAGTCAGGCGGCGCACTCACACTCTCGCAGCGTACATGCTGCATGCACAGGAAAACCCTGCTCCGCGCACAAGCTCTTTAGCCTCCCTTGCCCTTGTGTAGCCACCCCACGGCCACAGAAGGCCGCCACGCCCAGTGCCCAGTGCGAGGTCGCGCCGGCCTTCGGCGCCCTTGCTCCAGCCCGTTGGCCCTCATGCTCAGCCCTCCGACCCACAACATCAGCCCCAGCCACCCTGACCCGGCCCCCGGCCCCACTTGAGGATGCTCTCGTTGGCGATCTTAGCCATGCCGTTGGGCAGCAGGAAGTTGCGCCAGTAGCCCACGGGCACGCTCTGTCCGGGGAGCGCCGTGGAGGGACGGGGTCAGCACTATCGACCCACATCAGGGCTGAGGGCCCCGATGGTGCTAAGCCCTAGAGTTTGGCGATCCTCGTATGTCTCTGACGCAGCAGCGTCATGGACGGGCCAGGCCCCAGCGAGCTGCTCAGCGGTCAAGGCGTGGGTCGCCGTGCCATGTATGGCCGCCCTCCTTGGAGCCCCCTCCAGCTCCAGCTCCTCACGAGGCCCCAGGCTGTGCAATCCTGCCCCCCCCCCCCGAGCTTCGCGCGAGCTCCAGTCCACGAAGTAAGCACCAGAGCTGCGCGCTCCACGATTTCGGGGCCAGCGGGATGCATGGCCACAACCAGCCGGCTGCCTCACCTTGATCTCGCCCTCGCGGCCAACGTTGGGGATGTCGTTCACGAGGATGATCTGCGTCGTGGAGGAACTGGGTGAGGCCCCTGCCTTCCCCGCAGTCGCCGAACCCGAACCACGAGCTGAGCGCACAGCCCAAGCACCCCTCCGCGCGTTTGCGGCTAAATTGCCAGCCTCTAGCTCTCTCAGGAGAGAGCGGTGCAAGGGCTTCAAGAATTCCGCCGCTCGCTCCTTGTGGCCCAGCACACACGGCCCGCCCAGTCGCTCGCCTTAGCCTTCTTGGCCACCTTCTTGTTCGCCTCCACCAGAAGGGCAGTGCGCGACACGGGCGCACGGATGCCCTTGGCAGGCTTGAAGACGGCCCCAGACTGCGAGCAAGTCCAGCGACGGCGGCAAGCTGAGGTTGGCCAAGCCATAGCAAGCGCGGCACATGGACTGCACAAAGCCACTGCTAAGCTACAGGCTTCAAGCTGCGGCTGGCCTCACCACGGGGGCGCCGCGGAGCATGGTCGACATCTTTCTGGTCTAGTTTGATCTAGAGAAAAGAAGGAATGCCGCTACCGACACTACACGGGTTCAGGGCACTAAAAGGGGCTGGCACAGTGCTTGGCCCGCGCAGCGACCAGCTGCATTCGCGGCCGTACCAACTCGCCGACATGCCGTCCTGCCTCGCCGTCCCGAGGCAGAGAAGGCCGAGTCGAGGCAGGGATGAGGGAGAGGGTATATATCAGGTAAGCAGAAGCACCGCCGAAGCAGAAGCCGAAGCATGGAGCCCGAAGCGCGACGCAGTAAGCGACTTGCGAACCAGGAGCCCGAGAAGCCCGACCTCAGCAACCTCAGCGCGCTTGAGCGCAACAACCTGACTCAAGCGCCGTTGGCGCTGGTGGACCTCGAAGGCAAGGACAAGGACAACTGGACATTCAAGTGGAGCACTTGCCACCGCGGCAACCCGCTGCGGGGCGGCACCTACAAGCTGGTGTTCGACCACCAGAAACATACCGTCTGCGCTGCCCGCGTGCCCGCGTGAGGACGTCACCGGCACCAACCGACCAAGGCCACAACGCACAACGCCTCCATCCCGGTGTCTATCGACACCACCCACCACAGGACGCTATTTGCGACTCGCGTGCACACACCGCAGCAGGCAAATGCCTTGCACACAATACGCACGACACTTTCGGGCGCAGTGAGTAGAGGTGGGCAGGTGCCGCCCTTACACGCGCCGTCGCGGAGGTGTGGCCGTCGTGCCTCTCCTTGCCCCTTCTGCCCCTCGTCGCAGAGTCGAGTACCCAGACCAGCTGGTGCCCTTGCCATTGAAGACTTTACTCTCCTTTCAGTTCATGGCACCGCCGCAGACTGTCCGGGCGCCAGGAGGCTCCTCGGCCGGTCACTCCCTCTCGAATGGGGCGTGTGAGGCGGCAGCTGCATCCTCCGCCGTCGTCACCCTGACTACGCTGCCCGGCCCCTGCGAATACAAAACCCTCTCGTATGGGGGTAGGGTTGCCCCAGGCAGTAGTGAGCTCTGTGCTGAGTACCACGTCGATCCATCAATCACGCCCTATGCCGCCTGTCCACCACTGGGGTTGTCCGCTCGCCGCAATAGCGGACGCGGTGTCAGGTCTGACGCTACCGCCCAGGGGTGGCTGGCTGGTGGCTGGGAGTGGCAGTACAGCTATATCGTGGATGCTCTGCTCTATCCTCTTCTAGGGACTCCGAGCAGAACATGCTCCAACGATCTTCTTACAGCGTCCTCCAGTCGGCCGTGCCGGACTGTCCAGAGGACTCCATACCCCTCTCTCACCAGAGTCACAGGCCTGAGCCGCTCTTTGTATGCAGTACTTCTCTGGGGTCCCCAATAGCACCCCATCGGGTATCCGTATGCACACAGTGCAGCAGTTTTGAGCTTCATCCTGCCAATGCAATGCCCGCTGCTGCTAGCCAATTCACTACTTCTTCGCCCCCTGCTGCTCCTCCGCGCGGGCCGACCGCCAGATAAACGCCGACGCCGCGTTGGCCGCCACGTGGGCGGCGGCCGGCACCCAGATGTTGCCCGTGGCCACGTAGGCAGCGCCGTACACCGCCCCGACCGCGCCCGCCCACGCTGCGAAGGCGGGGTTGCGGCCCCCGGTGTTGTGCAGCACGCCGAACAGCGCCGCCGCCAGCAGCACGCCGCGCCAGTCGGGGAAGGAGGCGGGCACCAGGGCGCCGCGGAAGAGCAGCTCCTCGGGGATGCCGCTGGCCAGGGCCACCACCAGCACGTCGATGGGGTTGAGCGGGGTCAGGATCTGGGCGGGCAGGGTGGGGGAGGAAAGGTGGTGGGCGTAATGAAGGAAGGCAAGTGTAAAGGGTTGCATAGCGTACAGTTGGCGGCAGAAGGCCAGGGATGGGCGGTGTGGAGGGGAGGTTGCTGTCAGGTGGCGCGTTCGGGTGCATGTGCTGTCGGGTGCTGTGCGGCTTCACGGCCGCCCATCGCGCCGGTTGTGAGGCGGCTGCGGTGGGCTGGCCTCCAACGCAGTGCCAAGTGGGGTTGCTGTCGCAGGGACGTTGCCCGTGCGCCAAAGGGAAACGGCGACCAGGTTACTACCCCGCAGTCAGCGATTCGGGCACGAGCGTGCATCCTAGGTGTTGCTCCGCCTGAGCGGGCGTGCCTGTGTGCTGTGTGCTGCTTCAGTCGTGTGCGGGCCCACACGTCGACCGGCCGGCCACATACGGGCAGCGGGCGGCACTGTAAGGCGCAGACCCGCGGCATACTGTCGCAAGGGCGTATACTGAGCTGCCCATTGGCCAGGGCAGGCCAGTAAGTAATCCGTGCGTTGGAGCCATACCAAAGCGTGTCCGAGACCGACTTCCGACGGTCATGCAACTCTCGCAACTCCCTCTCTATCCTTGCCTCCCAAGCCAGCCCGTGGGCGCACCTGGGCGTTGGAGCGGTCGGTCGCCACCCGCAGATCGGTCCACACCGCCAGAAGCGCTTGCCGTGCGCCCGTCACGGCGGCCGCCGCCGCCACCGCCACCCCCGCGTCCAGTGGGGACTCGAAGCCCTCTGGCCACCGGAGCAGCGCCGCCACCGCCTGCACGGAGCCATGCGAGCTAGTTAAGAAGTGCTCAGCGTGCAGCGCACAATGCGTTCATGGCACTGCTCCCAAGCCGCAAGCAGCAGAGGCGAAACAGCACTGCCTGCTGTCGCTACCACCCACGCTCGCTACTTGCCTGCGGGTCTGTGCCCATGGCGGTTGCCGCGTTTAGCGCCGCATACTGGCGGATGAAGATGGCGATGACCGTCATCCAAAACGCCGTGGCAAGTGCGCTGCCCAGCACGGCATTCTTGGAAACAGCCGGCAGCGGCGTTGGCGAGGGCGGTGCCGAAGGGGCGGTGAAGGTGACTTCCACGGGAGTGGGGGCAGTGCGGGGGCTGGCGGCGGGTGGGGCAGTGGAGGGCGCGGGCGCTAACCCTGGCCCCGACGACGAGGACGTTGATGCGGAGGCAGCAGCGGAGGGCGTGGAGGATGCGGAGGACGAGCTCGCCGGTGACGACGCTGTTGCTGTGGATGCTGCGACCTCGGCCTCCGCTGCTAGCTCGGCAGACGTCTTCATGAAGCCGGTCCGCGGGTTCCAGCGAGGGGCATCCGCTTCTTCGCTGGTGGTCGCCTTCTCAGGCGGCTCTTCCCCGCCATCGTCCCAGCGCCAGGGCGCGCTGGCCCCCGGCTGGGGCGCGAAGACGGGGTAGATCTCCCCAGGGGATGACTCTGCGGGGTGTGGCGTCCGACATGCAAGTCAAGTCCCTGACGTGTCGGGCAAAGAGGCAGGCGTTGCGAGGGCCGCAAGGTATGCACGCACGCACCTTGCAGGCGCGATGGCCGGCTGCTTGGCGATGGCGCAGAAGGAAGGTTTGACTCGAGACTTTCTGCAAGCGGAGGATGAGTGGGAATCAGCGTGGGGAGCTCCGACCACGCCCGGCGGCGGGTGATGCTCACCAAGGACAATCCGGGGCACCGACGTGCTCGCCTCAGACTCTGCTGGCTCCAGCTCCTGTCCCTGCTTCCGTGACTTCTTGCTCTGCTTGCGAGCTTGTGCCAGCAGCGTGCCACCCTGCGGCGGAGGGTGGCCACGCTCTGGAGGCTTCGGCGAAGGCCGCAACCCGCTGCTCAGCCAGGCAGTTGTTGCTCACTCTTCGACTCCTTAGACACTGCTCTAGTCGCCATGGTGCCGCGTGCAGCGAGGGCAGGGGGACGCCCATGGTCGAAGTGAGGAAGACCAGGGCCGCTCAGATGGTGAGGCAGAGGTCACCGTGTTGTTTGAGGGGTCTGAATGTGCGCGCAGGAGTGCAACTTCATGCTCTGTGTCTCTACTTGCACCGCATCGGCCATGTTCGCGGGGGGTCAACGCCGTGCGACCCTGCCACTGTCACTCTTGTAGACAAAGCGATCCATCTCAATAGACTTAGGCTACAGCACGCAAGCTTTCGGTTTGCACACTTAATTGCATGCGCGCTTAGGGAAGACAGCCGGCAGGAGGATGGCACCGGCAGCCAAGCTGGAGCTGTCCGAGAAGGAGCGTGATGAGTTTGACAACATTCGGTAAGTCGGGAGTTTGCTGAAAGTTTCCGGAGATGGCAGGGCCGCGCCCCAAGCTCTGACGGGCCCCCGTGCTCCTCGCCGCAGGTATGAGGACATTCACGCAATGACGGACATCAAGAAACTGAAGCGGCTTGAGCAGTTCATGAGGTGCGGAGGACTAGATCGCGGGCATGGCGGGCTCCCGGGCACTGTCGGAAGCCTCGAAACACATAGCGGGAGGGAGCACGTTGACAGTTGCGAATGGCCTCATAAGAGCTCCTTCAGCGGGCTACACCCGGGGCGGGGGCACCTTACCGGCACGGCCCCGCGCACCTGGGCCGCGGCCCCTCGCTTCCCGAAGGCCCTGAGTCCTTGCACCCCGTCGTTAAGGGGCCGCGGCCGCGAGCACCTAAACAGCCTTCAGCAGTGCTGAAGCCCGGAGTGGCTCCCACCCATGCTCGGCGCTCTCCTCACCGCTCTTCGCCCTCCAGTTCCCTGCCCTCCTGACCCTTCCCTCCCCTGCCCCTCCCCTGACAGGGAGTCGGGCTTCGACCCCACCGCCAATGCAGCGGCCGCGCGGCTCAAGGAGCTTGGCTCTAAGGATCCTCACGAGGCGCAGTTGGACCCGGAGGCCGCCAAGGCCGCTGCCGCAATGCGGGCGGCCGTGGGGGCCGACATTGCGGCCTGGACGGCGCAGGCTAAGCAGATGGACGCAGCGCTGAGCGGGGCCAGGGGCGAGGCAGCGCCCAGGTGGGCTGGGTGCGGCGAGTGGAGCCGGGATGTGGGTCGGGTCGGGTGGGGCAGGTCGGAGGAGGGCTTGACAGGGTGTGTGTGTGGGTGATTTGCATGTCGGGCTGTGCACCGAACAGGGGCTCGAGGGTTAGGTCAGGGCGCAGGCCAGAGGTGGGCTGGGCGCGTGGTGTGAGGCGCTCCGCGGTCGTTGCCCTTGGCGGCCGTGATGCCCATGCCGCCCTGGTCGTCTCACCTGGGCGCCCCTCCCTCCCTCCCTCCCTCCCTCCCTCCCTCCCTCCCTCCCTCCCTCCCTCCCTCCCTCCCTGTTTCTCTGAACAGTGACGCGGGCGGTGGCTTCCCTGCCGTGCGGGCGCCCAAGGCGGCGGGCGAGACTGAGCCCGCACCCAAGCCCGCGGGGCAGGCCGCCGGCAAGGCCAAGGCGGTGAGGCCAAGGGGATAGGGCTAGGCGGCAAGGGGGCGGGCGGTGACCGGGTTGCTGTCTGGGCAGGGTCTGGAAGGCGGGCTCAGCGTGCCAGCTAGCATGCACCGGCCAGAGTGTCCATGACACCATTCGGCGTGCTGCCACACCCCACCTCGCCTTCCCCTCCCCTCCCAATCCCTGTTCGCACAGGACTCTGCGGCGGGCTTGCAGCAGCGCAGCGGCCGGGCGTATCACGATGCGTGGGACAAGAAGGTGGAGGCGGCGCTGGCGGAGGCGGAGCGCGAGGACCCGGGCGCCGCCCCCGCCGGCGCCGCCGCCGCCGCCGCCAGCACCGCCGGGCTGCACCGCTCGCCCGAGCTCACGGCGCGGCTGCTCGAGCTCAACGCCTCCCGCTCCCAGCCCGAGCGCATGCTGCTGTCCGGGCAGGAGAAGTCCAAGGGCAACGAGCACTTTCGCGCCAAGGAGTACGTGGAGGCGGTGGAGCACTACACGCTGGCGCTGGGCCTCCGCGGCGCCGGCGGCGAGGCCTCGCTCTTCGCCAACCGCGCCGCGGCTTATGTGAAGCTGCTGATGTGGGACGCGGCCGAGATGGACTGCTCGGCCGCGATCGAGCTGGACCCCGCCGCCTTCAAGCCCTACCTCCGCCGCGCCGTGGCGCGCATGGAGCTGCGGCGGCCGGCGGAGGCGCTGGCGGACTGCGACGCGGCGCTGGCGTTGCAGCCGGACGCGGGGGAGGTGGTCGCGCTGCGGGAGAAGGCGGCGCGGGCGGTGGAGGCGGCGGGCATGAAGCGAATGGCCATCACGGAGGTGGAGGACGACGACGATGAGGACGAGGAGGAGGGGCAGGGGGAGGGTGTGGTGCAGCCTAAGGCGGCGGCAGTGGCGGCGCAGCAGCAGCAGCAGCAGCAGGCGGTGAAGGTGGCGGCGGAGGCGCCGCGGCGCAAGCTGGCGGTGGTGGAGGAGTCGGACTCGGACGACGACGAGGAGCCGCCCGCCAAGCCCGCCTCCCCAGCGGCGGCCGCACCCAAGCCGGCCTCTGCCCCGGCCCCAGCCCCAGCACCTGCCCCGGCGCCAGCACCGGCGCGCGCGCCGCCCCCCGCTCCTGCCCCAACCCCAGCCCCAGCCCCGGCACCGGCACCGGCACCGACGCCGGCCCTGGTGCTGCCGCCCGCGCCCGCGCCTCCGCCCCCCAGCCCCGTGGAGGCATTCACTCGGGCCGTGGATGGCATCAAGGAGGAGGGCAACCGTGAGTTCAAGGCGGGCAACTTCGTGAAAGCCGCCAACCTGTACGGCAACGCGCTGGAGCTGGCGCCGGACATGCCCGCGCTCTACCTCAACCGGTGTGTGGGGTGGCGGGGCCGTGGGGTGGGGCCTTGCAGGGAAGGTGGGAAAAGGGGTGGGCGATTGGCGCGTGGCTCTCGACTGCCGGTCAGGAGGCGTCAGTCGGAATCAGCGAGACGTTCGGAGGCTGCCAGGCGAACAGGCGGCAAGCGGCCGTGGTGAGGACTGAGGCGTGCGCTGCTGCCTTACCCCGCGCGCTTTCACCCGCGACCCCAACCCTGCTCACACCCCCATCCTCCTCCCCCCTTCCACCCATCCGCCCACCCACCCCGCCCCAGCTCCATGGCCCGCCTCAAGCACGGTCTGGCCCAGAAGGCGCTCCGCGACGCCGTGCAGGTAGGAGGGCTGGGCACAGGGCCACAGGTTGAGGTTACACGGTAGAGTATGGCCTTGATGAGCCGTAATCCAACGGGTTCCTTGCGACCCCACGTGCAGGCCGTGGCGCTGGACCCCGCCTCCTTCAAGGCGCTGCACAAGCGGGCCAAGGCCAAGGAGCAGCTCAAGCTGTGGGAGGTGGGTGGGAGGTGGGTGGGAGGTGGGTGGGAGGTGGGGGCTGTGGGGCGCGTGGGCCGGAGGGGCGGGGGACCGCACTGACCTCGGGTCCCTGGGGGCGAGGGGCCGGGTGTCACCAATGTTCGGATGTCAGCCCTCGAGGGCACTAGAGGCTGAGTGTCGTGTGGGGGATGGTCGCAGCCCATCTGCCCATGGCGTGCGGAAGTGGTTTATGAAGGCCAAGACCTCCAGGGCACGATCGACACGCCGGCCCTCCCTCCTCTCCCTTCTCCCCCTCCCCTTGTAGGCTGCCCGCGACGACCTGCAGCGCTGCCATGACCTCATGCCGCCCAAGGATAAGTCCCGGCCCGACGTGGCCAAGGACCTGGCGGCGGCGGGGGAGGCGCTGGCGCAGAGCGTGCAGCGCGCGGCGGCGCGGGCTGCCAAGGCCGCCGCGAAGCCGCAGCGGGTGACCAGCTACTCGCGGGCGCGGGTGGTGATCGAGGAGCACGAGGACGAGGCGGAGGACGAGGGCGAGGGTGAGGGAGATGGGCTGGGGTTGGGTGAGGGGTGGGCGTGGGCGTGCGGGTGCTAAGGAATGAAAGGGGGAGGGCGCTGGGCTGGCTGGCGCGCTGCAGGTGCTTGCAGGCCCTTCGTGCAGTTCCCCCGCACACCCCGCCTGCGCGCTCCATGCCCCTCCAAGCTCCCCGCCCCTTTCTTGCCTCTTCCCCTCCCCCTCCCTTCCCAGATGCGCCCGGCATGGCTCCCGAGGAGGCGGCCCGCTGGGAGGCGGAGGCGGAGGCGCACGTGGCGGTGCTGCGGGCCACGGCCGAGGAGCGGCGCAGCGCCTGGCTGCGGGGGCGGGACGACGAGGCGGCGGAGGCGCACCGCAGGGCGGTGCTGGCCTGGGAGGCGGAGTGCGAGCGCCTGCAGGCCTCGGTCGCCGCAGCAGCACACGCTCGCGCGGCCGCTGCCCCCGCCCCCGCCCCCTCAGCGGCTCCCGCCGCTTCGGCGGCCGCCGCCTCGGCCGTGGCTGCGTGCTTCACGGCGGCTGCTGACGTGGACGCGGCCAAGGAGGAAGGCAACGCCGCGCTCAAGGAGAGCCGCCACGGCGACGCGGAGGCCGCCTACCGGCGCTGCCTGGCCCTGGCCCCCGGCTATGTGCCCGTGCACCTCAACATGCTGGCGCTGCTGAACGCCGTGGGGCGCTGGGCCGAGTGCGAGGCGCTGGCAGATAGGGCGTTCGAGGTGGGGTGGGTTGGGTTGAGGGTGCGGCTGGGGTGGGGTGGACGGGAGAGGTGTTTGCACGGGCAACGGGGAAGTTGTAAGGTCTGGAAGGATGGAAAAGATAAGTGCGGCGTTGGGGCTCCGGTGCAAGAGTTAGGAGGTGCGGTGCGGAGGGTAATGAAGTGTAGGGAATAAGGGACGGCCGGATGGGAGTGCCATGCGCGAACGGCTAGCTCACAGCCTTCTCGCCGCACTCACACCCAAGTCCCACCGAACGCATCCACCGCCAACCTCCCCTCCTGCATCCACCCCCTCTTCCCCCCAGCTCCTGGCCTCCGCCGCCCCCGGCTCCGCCTCCGCCGAGCAGCTGCGCAACATGCGCTCCAAGGTGCACCACCGCCGGGGCGTGGCGCGGCGGCGGCTGGGGCGGTTGGAGAACGCGCAGGAGGACCTGCGGGCCGCCAAGGCGCTGCAGGGGCAGAGCTCGGCTCTGGATGAGGAGCTGGAGAGCCTGGGCCGGGAGATGGCCGAGGCACGGGACAAGGCGGCGGCCACCGTCTCCAGCGCCCCTGTGGCGGCTGCCAACCCGGCGGCGACTGCGGTTGCGGCTGGTGGGCAGGCGTCTGCTTCGGGACAGGATAAGGCCGCTGGGAAGGCGGCTGCGGAGGGCAAGGCGCAGCCGACTGCGAACGGCGCTGCAGCCGGGGCCGGGGCGGGGGCGGGGGCGGCGAAGCCCGCGTCCGCGTCCGCACCGCCGCCCGGGCGCCGAAAGATCCCCGTCAAGGAGGAGAGCAGCGATGAGGAGGAGGGGCCCGCACCCGCCAAGCCCGCGCCCGTGGTGGCCAAGTCCGCGCCAGCACCAGCTCAGCCGGCCGCCAAGCCCGCGCCTGCGCCAACGCCCGCCCCCGCACCGGCCGCCTCCACGAGCGCGCCCGCTGCCGCGGCCTCGTCCGCCCCCACCTCCGCTGCCCCTGCCTCCTCCTCCTCGTCCTCGCCCCGACCCGCCGCCGCCGCACTAACCGCCTCAACCGCCACGCCAACCGCTTCAACCACCGTCTCGGGCGACCCGGGCGACACCGCCGAGGCCGACAAGCTGCGCGAGGAGGGCAACCGACTGTACGGCGTGGGCAACTACGTGCGTGCGGTGTCGTACTACTCCCGCTCCATTGAGGCGTGCGCGCACAACCCCGCCGCCTATTGCAACCGCGCCTTCGCCTACCTGCACATGAAGCGCCCCGCGGACGCCCTGCTGGACGCCGAGGCGGCCATCGAGCAGACCGGCGGCAGGTGCGGACGCAGGGGCCCAGGCGCTGCGGGGCCGCGTTGGGTTGCTGGGGGGTGCGGGCCGATGGCCGCAAGGGGCTGCGGCCCGTGCTTGGGTGTGCGTGTGTGCGCACGTGGGGTTGCTGGAGTATCGGGCTGCCTGGGCGGATTGGGGTTCAGCCCCTGGGGCTGTTTGTGTGGGGGTTTGACGAGCAGCCGAGCGCCGCCCCCACCACTGTCCCAGCTGGAGGTTTTGCAGCCTGCCGTCCTCCGTCCTCTTCTTCCGCCACCCGCCTCATCGTCACGCTCCAGCCTCCCGCCTACCCCCAACCCTCTCACAGGTACCCCAAGGCCCAGCTCCGCCGCGTCATGGCGCTGCGGGACCTGGGCCGCCACGGGGACGCTCTGGCGGGGCTGCAGCCGCTCATCGACGCAGCCCCCTCGGACGGGGCTCTGCTGGAGGAGATGGCCAACATCAAGCGACTGGCGGCGGCGGCACCGGCGGCGGCGGGAGGCGCTGCCAAGGCCGCGGGGGCAGAAGCGGGGGCTGCAAAGGCCGCGGCAAATGGCGGCAGCGCCAAGGGCGGGGCGGCGGCGCCGGTGCAGCCCGTGCAGGCGCCGCCTGTACGGCACAAGATCACGGTGGAGGAGTCCACGTCGGATGGGGGAGACGAGCAACCCGCTGCCGCACCGGCGCCGGCGGGCCCGCCTGCCGCCGCCGCCGCCGCCTCTACGTCGGGCTCTGCTGCGGCCGCCAAGCCTGCTGACGCGGCGGCCAGCATCGCCCCTGCGGCCTCCACCGCTTCCTCCGCCGCCAGCGGCAGCGGTCGAGCCAGCGGCGCCTCCAGCCCGCCCGTCGGTTCCTCGGCGCGCGCTCTTCACGAGGCGGCGGCGGCCAAGGCCGCGGCTGCTCTGGCGGTGGCGGCGGCCAAGCCCCCGAAGAAGCCGAAGGTGCCCAAGAACGCGCACGAGCTTGAGCAGGGGCTGAAGAGCCTCGCCGACCACCCTGCCGTACTCTACGATTACGTAAGGTCCATCGACCCGATGTCGTACGAGGGCGTGATCAAGGCCAACCTGTCGGTCAAGACCATCCAGGCCATCCTGGATACGGCCAAGGCCGCGCTGGGCCTGGCTGGGCCTGACCCTTCGGCTGCCAAGCCCTCGGACGCTGACGTGGGCTGGGCGCTGACGTCACTCGAGGCCTTGACGCGGGTACAGCGGTTCGAGATGACGTACGCTCAGGCCAAGGGGGCCAAGGAGGAGGTGCGGGCGCTGTCGGGCGCGCTGGCGGCGGCCGGGAAGGATGTGGGCCACATCAAGAAGGCTTACAGGCTCTAGGCTCTCGCGTCAAGGCACACCCTTGGGGGAAGGGTGCTGCGGAGGTGGGCGCTCGTCGGGCGAGTGCGGCATGGCTGGCTAGGTGCAGGGTTACAGGCTGTGTTGCAAGAGGGTTTAAGGCAAATCGGCGGGGAGGAAGCTGACGCTTAACAATAAGGGGAGTGGGTAGCAGGGCTTGAGCTCTGAAAGCAACTGCGTGACGCACACGGCCGCACTTCTATCAGGGCGGGCAGGGTGACTCGCTAGTGCACTCCGTCTAGTAGTATGGGCTTCAAGGCTTGGCATGTACCTGCGTGCAAGCTTTCCCTGCATCAGCTTCCTTCCCCATTGCATCCTTATGTGTACCCCAGCCACATCTATCCGGCCCTCCTTGCAGGGACGTGCTCGCCGCTCGGGTGCCGGGGCCCATGTATGTCTGTGTGTCCTCTGCTTCTATCGACCGCTCAGGAGAGCACAAAGCAAGGCAAAGCAAAGGCAAAGAGCAGCGGGTTGACAGTAATGTTGGCATGGGGCGGTCCCGATGGTGTGGGCGTGGGCGGGGCGGTGGGGGTGTTGGGCGAGGCGTGGAGAACAATGCTTCCGGGTGGCCTCCTCCCGGCACCTCGCGAGTACGCGCCCGCACCGGGGCTTCGCAACGTTAACGCACCCCCGGCCTGCGGGATCTTATCAAGTTGTCAGAAACTGCTGCGATCGACATAGTAGCGCGAGGCGCGTTAGTATAGATATTACCCCCCCGCGACAGCGTCGTGGCTGGCCTCTTGCGGGCGAGGTTGCCGCGAAGTTATGTGGAAGTTCTGTTTCGATCAGGTCAGTCTAGGCGAACCGGGCGGTGGAAGACAGACGGTCGCGCAAGGTGCCGCCCAACCCGCCGCCGCTTCTACTCATCGTCTGTCGCAGCTCTACCTGTGGGACTCGACGATGCCAAAGGCTATGCTGTTTAATATCAGCAGACCTGGACCTGCCCGCACGAAACCGGGGTAACCTTTTACGCCGCACCGGCGGGCCACCCCGCCCTAGCCCATCCGTGAGGTCACTGCTGCGTAGTCCAACACAAGCATATCGGCTGTGGGGCAGTGATGTCGGCCTAAGGCGCCTAAGGTAATCTTAGGAACGCAATTCACCTAAGGCACTCGAGATAAGCGGAAACTGCGCTCTTGCACGTAGACAGAGACCGTGACATTGTAGCGCGAGGCACGTGAGTGTGAGGGCCGCAACAGCGTTAGGGCCTCTTGTGGGCCAGGTTGCCAAGAAATATGCCTTGTTTGTATAAGTTTTGTATCGACGAGCTCGTCGCTCAGTCTCGGGGAGCACAGACGGTCGCGCAAGGCCGTTTTTTTCCCTATCTTCACAGTGCACACATGCATACAGGCGGTCAGGTCGTATCGTCATTGACTTTTAAGGGTGTATATTACAGCCACAACGGTATCAGTTCTGCGCATATTTACGCCAGAAGTCCCGCTTCATAGTCGGCGCGTCTGTAGGGCCAATAACCAATGCCCCTTCGTCGGCCGTCGGGCCGCGAAGTCCATTCCCGTAGCGTTCCGCACATATCGCAATGGAGCTGGAAGTCCTTCGGCAGTCGGTGGACGTTCTTACAAGTTCTCTCGGCGCTGACCGTCGTGGCGCATGCGCCGCTCGCTGCGGGTGAGAAGTATTTTGCAGCATCTCGGAGGACAGCTTCAGAAGTTCAGCTGACAAGGCTGTCGAGCCAACAGTGAAGGGCTCCACCGTAACCGCGGCTTGCGCGTTCGGTCGGACTGACCCCCCCAGCCAGCCTAGCCAGCCACACGCGTGCGCAAATCGACGCTCGAGTCCCTGAGAAGCCGCAGCATCATGGGACTTACTCTTTGGGGCCCCAGACGCCGCCCAAGTCCGTGCAGCGGGTTCCTACCCAGGCACAAGGCCCACCACCGCGGGGCTGGGCCGAATGGAGCGGGTGGGCCGATCGACCTCGGCGGTTCATGCACCGGCGGGGACAGTTTGGCCCGTGCATAGGGACCCACACCACGCAAAGCATTCATGGACTTCAAGTGATCTTATTGCAAGTAATTGCAAGGGCGCAAGGGCGCGACTCATACATGTCCGCGAGTCATCGATTGACCCAGCGAGCAGCTGAGGGCGTGCTCAAGCACTGCGGCCATATGCTCCTGGCCCATTGCACTCTGGACCCCGCCCTTGTCCTGCAGGAGTCAACATGGTCTTCGACTCAACCAGCACGGCCGGCATCCTGCAAAACGGACTTCCTAACGGTGAGCAGTGGGTGACCACGGATGCCGGGGGAGCCCTCACTTCCTGCAGTCTGGCAGCAGCAGGTGCCTGGCGGGCGGGATTGAGCGATGGGTGGGGGGATGAGTGGCAGGACGCGACGGCGGGAAGCCTTGTTACTAGCTGGGAGCTATCGTACTGTATGTCGTACGGCTGACGCAGACGATTGCAAGCATACATGCATCTTTAGCCTCACCAGCCCCCCGCGTTAAGTAGTGGATGAAGGAACGGTCGTGATGACAACTACCGTAGTGTGCCATGCTCAACTAGCTCAACTTCCTGGGTCTGCGGGGCCCCGCTGCACTACCTACCGTCCCCACGGAACTTGTGCTGCTCCCCATGCTCCATCCATACGTACCCCACGCTGTCGCATGCCGCCTCGCCCTGCGACAGTATACAAGCTCATGGGCTCCTTCACGTACAACGGCACCGACCTGTTGTCTGTGGTCTCATTCTCGGTCACAATGGGGAGCACTTCTGCAACCACGACGGATGCTTTTGCAGCGGTAGGTAAGGGGGCCGGGTTAGGGGGATAGATTAGCAGGGGCATGGGGTCCTGAGGCGGCAATCAACCGGACGCCGGCCGGGGTGTTTTGGCCTTCTGGGCACTTTAAGCGGCTGGGTCGTCCTGCATCGGTGCGTGGGCACACTGCACCCTGGCCTGGGCGGTGCGTGGTGGCGGGGGCCGGGCGGGGCGGGCTACGCATGAGGGTAACATGTCTACGTAGACTTACTTGCCGTTAGGTCCTGCAGTTGCAAGTCTCTCCGTCGCCTGCCCGTCGCTCACTCCATTCCCGTGGCTCGTTTTTTACTCGTCCACTCCCGTCGTGCTGTGTGCCCTCTGTCCTCAGGTATATGAGGTTGGGGGCGTCGGGGTCAACTACACCTGGGGCTTCCCAAACTACTCCACCCTCCGGAACCTGATACCGCTCGTGCCCGACCGGCGCATTGACAGCACCATGTTGGAAGTGGTCTTTACACCCTCCAGGGCCCTCACCTTGCAGCCAAACTGCGCGTATTAGTAAGTGGGGAAGGGCAAGGCAAGTAGGGCAAGCGGATTCGCTGTGTCTCGCACGGGCTCGGTGTGAGCCCCACCCTACTGCTGCTGAGCGAGGTCGGCCGCAAGCCACACTAACACGTGCTCCTCGCTGTGTGTGTGTGACCCCAGCCTGGCTGTTGGATGCCTTGAGGGCATCAACTTGTACTACCGCAACACTGTGGTTAACAACGGTACGTGGGTCGAGGCCGTCTGGGTCCAGGGGAGGTTGGGACAAACTGAGTAGACTGAGCGGATAACGACCGCCGAGGGACAACCAGCCGCACTAGCTCCCTCCAGCCCCCTGAGCTTTGATTGGATGACGGGCCGGACTCTCTTTGCTGTCACGTAAAGGCAACCATGAAGACCAGGAGCGCCTGACCATCACTAGTCAAAGCCTGTGCGCACGACCCCTCTTGCCCCCGCCGCCCGGCTACCAGCTTCCTACCCGTACAACAGCTCCTTGGTCCCGGAGCCGGGTACAGTGGCGGCGTCAACGTCTGGTGATTACCCCGCCTTCCCAATCAATCTGCCCGCCACTGATAGCAGCGTGGCCAGCTGGTGGGCGGGGCTTTTGACGGCACCGGCAGCGGCTGTAAACCGCCTAACGGCACCGGTGAGCCAGCACGGCTACGATAGAGACGTTGCGGCCACAGGAGTAGTGGCCTCTACCATCATTGCGGTCGGGCCGATCGGGTGTCGGGCAATAGGGTGTTTGCGCACAGCTGTCGAAGGCACAAGACCAGTTAGACCAGTTGTGACTGTTCATCCCGGAAGAAAGGGCTGAGCGGATCAATCCCCGACCAGACCTTCCCCATGGGTAGACTTCGGCCCGGGTAGACTGCGGTCCCCCCGCACATTGTGTGTCCATGCATGCCTACAACCCCAATCAATCCTCTGGACTTAGCCGGCGCCAGTCATTTCTCATTCATGTGCCGCGGAGGTGTCTGTAGTCTCCAGGATTGGTACAGCCGAGGATTTGGCCGCTGGGTCCGTATCCTATGCGTGGGGCTGGCGAAAGGATGACGTATGCCGAGCAAATCGAGCTGCGGAGAGCTGTTACCGCATTCATTCCTCGCCTGCCTCTGACGTGCTTTCGCCATGCCGTTGACCAATATTGGACCCCACCCTCCATGCCCCATGCCCCATATCCCCGCCCCTGTAGGGTACCTATGTGTGTTTCAAGGTGCTAGCGTCCAAGGTGGTCATCAGCCCGAGCCCCTCGCCCCCCAGCCCTGCGCCACCCACGAGCCCCTCGCCCCCCAGCCCTGCGCCGCCCACAAGCCCTTCGCCCCCCAGCCCTGCACCGCCCACGAGCCCCTCGCCCCCCAGCCCTGCGCCACCCACAAGCCCTTCGCCCCCCAGCCCTGCGCCGCCCACGAGCCCCTCACCCCCCAGCCCTGCACCGCCCACGAGCCCCTCGCCCCCCAGCCTTGCGCCGCCCACGAGCCCCTCACCCCCCAGCCCTGCACCGCCCACAAGCCCCTCGCCCCCCAGCCCTGCGCCGCCCCCCAGCCCCTCGCCCCCCAGCCCTGCCGGCACTTCGGGTGAGGCGCGCTATCCATCCGCAGATAGGCAGAGGGCAGGCCCGAAGGCTTGGAAGACACGTTGCTTGGGCGAGCCAGCAAGGAAGGGTCGCTCCCGTACGTAATCGTCCTCACTCTGCTCGCGTAGCTCGCGCGTTGGGGCGGACTGACCACCCTCGACCACCCTTGAGCATTACGCAGCCCTAGGGGGCTCCTGGCCCATTGCACTCTGGACCCCGCCCTTGTCCTGCAGGAGTCAACATGGTCTTCGACTCAACCAGCACGGCCGGCATCCTGCAAAACGGACTTCCTAACGGTGAGCAGTGGGTGACCACGGATGCCGGGGGAGCCCTCACTTCCTGCAGTCTGGCAGCAGCAGGTGCCTGGCGGGCGGGATTGAGCGATGGGTGGGGGGATGAGTGGCAGGACGCGACGGCGGGAAGCCTTGTTACTAGCTGGGAGCTATCGGACTGTATGTCTTACGGCTGACGCAGACGATTGCAAGCATACATGCATCTTTAGCCTCACCAGCCCCCCGCGTTAAGTAGTGGATGAAGGAACGGTCGTGATGACAACTACCGTAGTGTGCCATGCTCAACTAGCTCAACTTCCTGGGTCTGCGGGGCCCCGCTGCACTACCTACCGTCCCCACGGAACTTGTGCTGCTCCCCATGCTCCATCCATACGTACCCCACGCTGTCGCATGCCGCCTCGCCCTGCGACAGTATACAAGCTCATGGGCTCCTTCACGTACAACGGCACCGACCTGTTGTCTGTGGTCTCATTCTCGGTCACAATGGGGAGCACTTCTGCAACCACGACGGATGCTTTTGCAGCGGTAGGTAAGGGGGCCGGGTTAGGGGGATAGATTAGCAGGGGCATGGGGTCCTGAGGCGGCAATCAACCGGACGCCGGCCGGGGTGTTTTGGCCTTCTGGGCACTTTAAGCGGCTGGGTCGTCCTGCATCGGTGCGTGGGCACACTGCACCCTGGCCTGGGCGGTGCGTGGTGGCGGGGGCCGGGCGGGGCGGGCTACGCATGAGGGTAACATGTCTACGTAGACTTACTTGCCGTTAGGTCCTGCAGTTGCAAGTCTCTCCGTCGCCTGCCCGTCGCTCACTCCATTCCCGTGGCTCGTTTTTTACTCGTCCACTCCCGTCGTGCTGTGTGCCCTCTGTCCTCAGGTATATGAGGTTGGGGGCGTCGGGGTCAACTACACCTGGGGCTTCCCAAACTACTCCACCCTCCGGAACCTGATACCGCTCGTGCCCGACCGGCGCATTGACAGCACCATGTTGGAAGTGGTCTTTACACCCTCCAGGGCCCTCACCTTGCAGCCAAACTGCGCGTATTAGTAAGTGGGGAAGGGCAAGGCAAGTAGGGCAAGCGGATTCGCTGTGTCTCGCACGGGCTCGGTGTGAGCCCCACCCTACTGCTGCTGAGCGAGGTCGGCCGCAAGCCACACTAACACGTGCTCCTCGCTGTGTGTGTGTGACCCCAGCCTGGCTGTTGGATGCCTTGAGGGCATCAACTTGTACTACCGCAACACTGTGGTTAACAACGGTACGTGGGTCGAGGCCGTCTGGGTCCAGGGGAGGTTGGGACAAACTGAGTAGACTGAGCGGATAACGACCGCCGAGGGACAACCAGCCGCACTAGCTCCCTCCAGCCCCCTGAGCTTTGATTGGATGACGGGCCGGACTCTCTTTGCTGTCACGTAAAGGCAACCATGAAGACCAGGAGCGCCTGACCATCACTAGTCAAAGCCTGTGCGCACGACCCCTCTTGCCCCCGCCGCCCGGCTACCAGCTTCCTACCCGTACAACAGCTCCTTGGTCCCGGAGCCGGGTACAGTGGCGGCGTCAACGTCTGGTGATTACCCCGCCTTCCCAATCAATCTGCCCGCCACTGATAGCAGCGTGGCCAGCTGGTGGGCGGGGCTTTTGACGGCACCGGCAGCGGCTGTAAACCGCCTAACGGCACCGGTGAGCCAGCACGGCTACGATAGAGACGTTGCGGCCACAGGAGTAGTGGCCTCTACCATCATTGCGGTCGGGCCGATCGGGTGTCGGGCAATAGGGTGTTTGCGCACAGCTGTCGAAGGCACAAGACCAGTTAGACCAGTTGTGACTGTTCATCCCGGAAGAAAGGGCTGAGCGGATCAATCCCCGACCAGACCTTCCCCATGGGTAGACTTCGGCCCGGGTAGACTGCGGTCCCCCCGCACATTGTGTGTCCATGCATGCCTACAACCCCAATCAATCCTCTGGACTTAGCCGGCGCCAGTCATTTCTCATTCATGTGCCGCGGAGGTGTCTGTAGTCTCCAGGATTGGTACAGCCGAGGATTTGGCCGCTGGGTCCGTATCCTATGCGTGGGGCTGGCGAAAGGATGACGTATGCCGAGCAAATCGAGCTGCGGAGAGCTGTTGCCGCATTCATTCCTCGCCTGCCTGTGACGTGCTTTCGCCATGCCGTTGACCAATACTGGACCCCACCCTCCGTGCCCCATGCCCCATATCCCCGCCCCTGTAGGGTACCTATGTGTGTTTCAAGGTGCTAGCGTCCAAGGTGGTCATCAGCCCGAGCCCCTCGCCCCCCAGCCCTGCGCCACCCACGAGCCCCTCGCCCCCCAGCCCTGCGCCGCCCACAAGCCCTTCGCCCCCCAGCCCTGCACCGCCCACGAGCCCCTCGCCCCCCAGCCCTGCGCCGCCCACGAGCCCCTCACCCCCCAGCCCTGCGCCGCCCACGAGCCCCTCGCCCCCCAGCCCTGCGCCGCCCACAAGCCCCTCGCCCCCCAGCCCTGCGCCGCCCACGAGCCCCTCGCCCCCCAGCCCTGCGCCGCCCACGAGCCCCTCACCCCCCAGCCCTGCACCACCCACGAGCCCCTCGCCCCCCAGCCCTGCGCCGCCCCCCAGCCCCTCGCCCCCCAGCCCTGCGCCGCCCACGAGCCCCTCGCCCCCCAGCCCTGCGCCGCCCACAAGCCCCTCGCCCCCCAGCCCTGCGCCGCCCACGAGCCCCTCACCCCCCAGCCCTGCACCGCCCACAAGCCCTTCGCCCCCCAGCCCTGCGCCGCCCACGAGCCCCTCGCCCCCCAACCCGCGTCCGCCGAGCCCCTCTCCGCCCAGCCCCGAGCCAGGTGCATGTAGCGCCTGCCCCGACGCGCTTTGGCCTTCCGAGCCCGGGTCACATACGCGCCTACTTGCATTCGAAGGGACTCATGCTGACGCTTTGCCGCGCACCCTTGCGCGCAGATCGTTACGTCGACTCCCTACCCACGGGAGGATGGACGACCTCGCATCAAATTGTCCCGGGTGAGAAGGGCGTGGGCGTTTGTGTAGACTCTACACATAGGTCGGACCTAGCTTGGCTGGCGTACACCGCTCACCATCGACTGGCTGAGAGGAACGGAGGAACTGGATGGGAAGAAAACAGCCCGCTTCCTCCTAGGGGGGAGCGCCCATTGCGCCCATGGGTACGGATGCCACCGCGCGCTGCGTGAAGCTTTCGTTCCGCTTCCCCCCCCATGAACCGCCGCCCATCACGCACTTAGGCCGCGTCAACGTGTGGGACCTGAACGTGGGCAGCGGGGCCAGCCCCATGCGCGTGGGCTACCTGGCCCTGCGCGCATACGAGGAAGCCCCCAACCGCCGCCGCCGCCGCCTCCTGGCGCCGCTTCCCAACGTCGACCTGGTTGCTTGCGTGCGTGCTGCTGAGGGACCTGACGGTTGTTGTGGGCAAGGAGGAGTCGGCGGGGTCTAGCAGGGAGGCGGCGGTCGGGATCACAAGAGGCCTGTTCACGGCACCCGACCCGTAGGGCTCTGCACATTCAGTCAACTGATGCTACTACTGCCGCCCTCCCCAGATTGTGTTTCCCTCTGGCGCTGTGTTTCCCCTGGTGGCGGACCAGCGCGTCACCCCCACTCCCGCCACCATCACCTTCCGACCCCCCAGCTGCAGCAACCTGGTACTCGACCCGGGGGCCGTGTACGGGTGAGAGCTAGGACAGGGTGGATGCATGGATTATGTCCGCAGAAGGCCCACGGAAGGATGGGACCTGGGCGGCTGTCTTATGGCGGAATGGACTTGGCAAGCACGCGGCAACGTCAGCAGCATGCCCTAACCCTGCCTCCTAACCCAAGTTCCCGCCCGTTTTGCCGCCACATGCCCACCTGTTCATACACCGCTGCAGCATCGCGCTGAGCATGCTGAGCAGCATCAGCTTCCTGTCCGTCCGCGTCAGTGCCGCCGACACGCCGGGGAACGTGAACAACGGTGAGAGCAGCGCACGGGGAGCCAGCCCCCGGAGCAGCGGCAGCTAGATAGCAGTGCACATGGCTTTATTCAAGGTTGTACTGCAGCATGCAGCACTGTCGTACGAAGCTGACTGCTTCATCTCCGCTCATACGGGTCTTTCCAACCGCCCAACCGCGCAGCTCCCGTCCCATACGGCTCCCTCCTGACTGCACTCTCGGGCGTAACAGCGCGGACCAGTTCGGGGGGCGCTTTCCCTGCCTACCCCACGGCCCCTTCCGCCTCAAGCGATGTGGAGGCCTGGTGGACCGCCGTCACCAAGACGACAGGCGGTGACGCGCTTGATTTGGCCTATAATTCAGTGAGTAGTGGCTCACGGGAGGAACCGGTGCTTTGCTGCAAACATGCCAGCGCCCGCTGGGTCTCACCCTACATCGATACCTCGCCCGTCAACAGCATATCCGCTGTGCTAACATGTCCGCACTGCCCTCATCCAGGGTGCCAACGCACTGGGTTTCGTGATGGGGCCTGCAGACGTGCCCTGTGTGCCCAGCCCGTCTCCACCTAGCCCCGCCCCGCCCAGCCCCTCGCCGCCCAGCCCGTCGCCGCCCAGCCCCTCGCCGCCCACCCCTACCCCTCCCAGCCCCGAGCCACCCGAACCGCTGCCCCCCAGCCCGGCCCCTCCCAGCCCCCAGCCTCCCAGTCCTGAGCCCCCCAGCCCGCCGGCCCCTCCCGGCGCGCCACCCTTGTGCAGCGGAGGCGGTGAGCTGCCCAATGCCATGTCGCTTGAGCCATGCGAGCGTCCACCCCTCTATAAGCTCCATCCCTGGCTTGACGGCTTCTTGGGAGGATGGACCCTTGCTCACGCCCCACGCCCCTCGTTCATCATGCAGCCGCTTTGATTAATACTCTTCCCGAGGGATGGCCTACGATTCACACATTCAGGACGGGTGGGTTCGGTATTGGTAGTATTGGCAGGGGCCGTGATGCACCCTCGCTGCGTGGCGGGCACGGACAACACGAAGTACCCGGGCCCCTCATCCCTTCCATGTCCTCAACACTGCAGGCCGCGTCTACGTGTGGCGCTTCAGCACCAATGGCGGGATCAGCCCCCTCCAAGTGGGCTTCCTCTCCCTGAGGACCTACCGGGAGGTCATCCCCGTGGACAACAGGCGCCGCAGCCTGTTGGCGCCGCTCCCCGATACCGAGATGGTTGCCTGCGTGAGGAAGGGCCCCGGGGGACGTACGGGGGCGTGCGCACCAGGGCTGGGGCTCAGGGCGGGTGGAGCGCGATGCTCCTACCCGCTGAGCGTCCACGACCCGGCGTAGAACGCGGTTAGCTTTCACACCACCCGCCCGCATCCTCCCGCCTGCCTCCCCCAGATTGTGTTTCCCACCGGCGCCGTGTTCCCCCTGGTGGCGGACCAGCCCGTGACGGCAGACCCGGCCACCATCACCTTCCGACCCCCCAGCGGCAGCAACTTGGTACTCGACCCCGGGGCCGAGTACGGGTAAGATTGTGTGGTGAGGGTGTTGTCCCTTGAAGATCCGTGTACGGGAGTCTGCGCGGCGCGCAGAGAGGGAGGCAGGCCATCGTCCTCGCCACCGCAGGCAACGTGAGCTATTGACCCCGCATTCTCTTTGACCGCCGCTTGCCTTGACCGCTGCAGCGTCGCTCTGAGTGCGCTGAGCAGCCTCAGCGACTTGTACGTCCGAGTCAGTGCCGCCGAGACTGCCGGGAATTTGAACAACGGCGAGTGCAGCGGGGGGCAGCTCTACACACGGTTGTACGCTTGTTCTTCGGCAGTACTCTTGTAGTAAACCTGCACACTCCAGGCTCCGAGATCCTCCTAAAGCTCGCCCGCTTCGTGTCCCGCCCCCGCAGCTCCCGCCCCCTACAGCTCCCTCCTGACCGCGCTCTCGGGTGTCACCGAGCGGACCAGTTCGGGGGGCGCTTTCCCTGCGTACCCCACGGCCCCTTCCGCCTCAAGCGATGTGGAGGCCTGGTGGGTTTCGGTCACCAAGACGACAGGAGGAGATGCGCTCGCAACCTACACCGACACGGTGAGGGGCTGCATAATTGGAGGATGTCGTACACTGCGTGATCTGGGCGGGCGGTCTTCCACTCGTGGCTTAGCCTCGCTCACCCCTCGCTCACCCGTGTGCCTTAACTCTCCTCTAGATTACCTACGCGCTGGGCTTCGAGTTGGGGCCGGCAGACGTGCCTTGCGTGCCCAGCCCGTCTCCACCCAGCCCCGCCCAGCCCAGCCCCTGCTGGCCGCCCAGCCCTGAGCCTCCAAGCCCGCCACCGCCCAGCCCTACCCCTCCCAGCCCCGAGCCACCCAGCCCGCCGCCCCTCAGCCCAACTCCTGCGAGCCCCGAGCCGCCCAGCCCTACCCCTCCCAGCCCCGAGCCACCCAGCCCGCTGCCCCCCAGCCCGACCCCACCCAGCCCTGCGCCCCCTCGTCCCCTGCCGCCCAACCCGGCCCCTCCCGGCGCCCCACCCATGTGCAGCGGAGGCGGTGAGCTGCCTTCCATCCAGGCTTAGCTTAGTGCGCCAACCCCCTAACGCCACACTGTGTTTGACTTGCGTCCCGAGCAATTCACCGCTTCCCTGGCCGTACGGCATGCAGGCCCCCTCATTGACAGCCTCAGTACGGGTTTAGGCGCGCCACATCTAGTCGACGCAGGTAGAGGACCATATTTGAGGGACCCGCATGTCGGGGCGGGGGACACCCTAATAAACAGGCCTGGCTCCCTTACAATCCCTGTTTGCCTCCGCCACAGACAGCGCTATTATTGAGCTGGGCTTTAGAGTCAACGGCGGGGTTGGCCCTGTCACCGTGGGCTATCTGTCTCTGACGGCGTACGTGGGACCCCCCCCACCGCTCAACCACCGCCACCGCCGACTGGCCACCGTGCTGTCCGACGGAGACCTGGTCGCAAGCGTGAGGGCAGGGAGGAGGGGGGAAAAGCAAGGGGCTGGCAGAGTACCAGGGCGACAGCGTCGGACGCTGTCACCCTCGCAGCGTGGGGTAACCCTCCCGCCCTGGCCCCCGAGCTCCCGGCCCATTCCCCCTTGTCCCCACTCAGATCGTGTTTCCCTCCGGCGCCGTGTTTCCTCTGGTCGCGGACCGGCGTGTCACCCCAACCCCCACCGCCATCACTTTCTGGCCCCCCAGCGGCAGCAGCCTGGTGATCGGCCCCGGGGCCGTGTACGGGTGAGCCCGACCAGGATGGATGGCCTTGAGCTCTGCGTGCGCAGTCGGGGTCGGGATCGGCCGATCTCGGCCTAATCCGAGCAAAAAGCCGTTCAAAGCCCGCTCGCTCCTGCTTCTTGTCCTCTTACACAGCATCGCGTTAAGCGCTGTCAACTCCTACATCTATGTCAGCGCCGCGCAGCAGTCCGGCGACGTGAGCTACGGTGAGTAGCGACTGTTGTGCAAGCTGACAAAGCTAGCTTCGCTCGCAACGAAGCTCGAGTTTAGCTCGTAACGGGTTCGCGTGTGCTCGTGCCTCGGTGCTGCCTGTGCCTCGGTCATGACCTGCGGTTGCCCCGCCCACGCCGCGCAGCCCCCGGCACGCCGCCTGGCCTGGTGCTTACTGCGCTGGCCGGCAAAACGGTACGCTACAGCGATGGGGGCATCTTCCCGGCCTACCCCAGCGCGCCCGCCACGACCGTTGACGTGGAGGCGTGGTGGGTTTCGGTCACCAAGACAACCGGCGGTGACGCGCTGGCTTCCTCCATTCTCCAGGTGAGACAAGGAAAGCAGGCTGGAGAAGGGGTGGAGAGCATGATAAGACTGATGTGATCGGGCTATTGGCTGAGACCGCACAGTGCTTTGAGGAGGAAAGTATGGTGTCTGCTCCTGTACGTATGTACTGATCCGATCCCGCCGTGCCCTGGTGGTGGGCCCTCCCGCCCCCTTCCCCTGCTGCTGTATCGCTGCCTGCCGCCAGAATGCACATGCGCTTGGGTTCGTCATGGGGCCGCCCGACGTGCCTTGTATGCCCAGCCCGTCGCCACCAAATCCTTCGCCACCCAGCCCGCTGCCCCCCAGCCCCATCCCGCCCAGCCCAGCGCCCCCCAGCCCACTGCCCCCCAGCCCCATCCCGCCCAGCCCAGCGCCACCCAGCTCGCTGCCCCCCAGCCCCATCCCGCCCAGCCCAGCGCCCCCCAGCCCACTGCCCCCCAGCCCCATCCCGCCCAGCCCAGCGACAGCCAGCCCGCCGCTGCCCCTCAGCCCAACTCCTGCGAGCCCCGAGCCGCCCAGCCCTACCCCTCCCAGCCCCGAGCCACCCAGCCCGCCGCCCCTCAGCCCAACTCCTGCGAGCCCCGAGCCGCCCAGCCCTACCCCTCCCAGCCCCGAGCCACCCAGCCCGCTGCCCCCCAGCCCGACCCCACCCAGCCCTGCGCCCCCTCGTCCCCTGCCGCCCAACCCAGCCCCTCCCGGCGCCCCACCCATGTGCAGCGGAGGCGGTGAGCTGCCTTCCATCCAGGCTTAGCTTAGTGCGCCAACCTGGTGAGCTGCCCAGACGCTTGGCTTCACTGCTCCCATGTGCCGCCCACAGCAGCTGGCTCTGTACATAAAAAGGCTTGCCTCGGTTGTCCTCGCCCTGCCCCACAGGTCCCCTCATCGACACACACCCTGTTGGACTGACCAGCTCCCATGAGATATTACCAGGTAAGGACACTTTCCAGTGACCGGGGCTAGAGCATCCCAAGTCGCAGGAGTGTAGCAGTAGGTCTCCATTCAAGGCTCGGACATGAGGTGCTGGAAGCCGTCAAGAATGCTGTTGTAATGCCCTTTGCCATTCTCTCCTGTCCCTTCGCAGAATTTGTGTACCTGTGGGAGTTTAGCACCGACGACGAGGCGGGCCCTGTGCACGTGGGCTACGTGTCCCTCGAGGCCCAAGCGGTGCCAGCCCCCGACCCCACCCGGCACCGCCACAGCCGCAGCCTGCGGGCGCAGCTCCTCGCCGCTGACCTCATCGCCTGCGTGAGAGGGGGAGGAAGGGGCTGGACTGAGGGTTTTCCAGAGCCGGGGCCTCAAGCGGGGGGTCGATCGGCAGTGCAAAGGGCGGCGGTCTCGTGCAAGCTTGAGCGGGGGCTCGACGGGGGTCGGGCGGCAGTCCGAAGGCGGCGGGTCAGGGATGCTGGCTGGTTCGCAGGCGTGAGGGAGGGAACGGTTGCAGGGGCCGCAAGGTTTGAGCGGCGGAGGCTTGGGGACCGGCCGGGCCACGAATGCGTTGTTTTTACCTTGCTCACCAACCCCTATCTACCTGTCCCCGCCCATCCCCCCTCAGATCGTGTTTCCCTCCGGCGCAGTGTTTCCCCTGGTGGCGGACCAGCCCGTCACCCCCACCCCCGCCACCATCACCTTCCGACCCCCAAGCGGCAGCAGCCTGGTTCTCGACCCGGGGGCCGCATACGGGTGAGATCTGGATGGGGCATGGTTGTTATTGCAATCCCTGCGACCTTTTGGACACGAGGGGTGTAGGCTTTGGACCTGGGGGCTGACAGTAGGCCTCCTGCGCGCCCAGCCTCCTGCGCCCTCAAATCCTCGCTCAAACAATGCTCTGCGCTCCTGCCCCCACACCTACAGCCTGGCACTGAGCGGCCTCGGCTCCCTGGTGGTCTACGTCAGCGCAGCGGCGGGAGCCGGGGACCTAAACTACGGTGAGGGGCGCACCCGCCGCGGGAACTTGTGAAGCAACGCGGGACCGTCATCACTTGTGCTCACGGATTCAACCGGCCTGTGCTCTTTTAACGGACAGGGCACCCTTTACCTTGATGCCTTCGCAGCCCCCGCACCATTCGGCTCCCTGATGACAGCACTTGCTGGTGGAACGGTCCGACACAGCTCGGGGGGCCCCCTGCCCGCCTACCCGTCTGCCCCCGCCTCCGCAAGCAATGTGGAGGCCTGGTGGGTTTCGGTCACCAAGACGACTGGTGGCGATTCGCTCGCCACCTATACCGACTCGGTGAGGCTTTGCACACGTCTGGTCTACCTTCCGTGCTTCAGGTCTGCCACGCAGAGGTCAGGCTCACCCCTCACCCTCCCGCTTGTCTGCATGGCGTGCCTGCAGGAAGCCAAGGCTCTGGGATTTGTGTTGGGGCCGGCGGACGGGCCGTGCCCCTCTCCGCCCAGCCCCGAGCCTCCCAGTCCCGAGCCTCCGAGCCCGCTACCACCCAGCCTTGCTCTACCGAGCCCTGCTCCACCCAGCCCTGCTCCGCCCAGCCCTGCTCCACCCAGCCCTGCTCCGCCGAGCCCCGAGCCGCCCAGTGCGCTACCACCCAGCCCTGCACCTCCCAGCCCTGATCCGCCCAGTCCTGCACGTCCCAGCCCTGATCCGCCCAGCCCTGCACCTCCCAGCCCCGAACCGCCCAGCCCTGCTCCACCCAGCCCTGCTCCACCCAGCCCCGAGCCGCCCAGTCCGCTACCACCCAGCCCTGCACCTCCCAGCCCTGATCCGCCCAGCCCTGCACGTCCCAGCCCTGATCCGCCCAGCCCTGCATCCCCCAGCCCTGCACCTCCCAGCCCTGATCCGCCCAGCCCCTCGTCGCCCACCCCTAACCCTCGCAGCCCCGAGCCGCGCAGTCCGCTGCCACCCAGCCCCGAGCCGCCGAGCCCCCTGTCGCCCAGCCCCGAATCTCCGAGCCCTGATCCCCCAAGCCCCGAGCTGCCCAGCCGACTGCCGCCCAGCCCCAAGCCTCCCAGCCCTGAACCTGCGACCCCTCTGTCGCCCAGCCCCGAGCCTCCCAGCCCCGTGCCCCCGAGCCCGAGCCCCGAGCCGCCGAGCCCCAAGCCACCGAGCCCTGCCCCTCCAAGCCACGAGCCCCCAAGCCCCGAGCCGCCGAGCCCCGAGCCGCGAAGCCCACTGCCGCCAAGCCCTGTACCTCCCAGCCGAACCCCTCCCAGCCCCGAGCCGCCAAGCCCCGAGCCACCGAGCCCCGAGCCACCGAGCCCCGAGCCACCGAGCCCCGAGCCACCGAGCCCCCAGCTACCGAGCCCAGAGCCACCGAGCCCCCAGCTACTGAGCCCTGCCCCTGCGAGCCCTGATCTCCCAAGCCCCGAGCCGCCGAGCCGACTGCCTCCTAGCCCCGAGCCTCCCAGCCCCGTGCCCCCGAGCCCGAGCCCCCGGCCGCTGAGCCCCAAGCCACCGAGCCCCACCCCTCCGAGCTCCGGGCCCCCAAGCCCCAAGCCACCTGGCCTGCTGCCGCCATGCCCCGAGCCTCTCAGCCCACAGCCACCCACCCCGGAGCCACTAAGCCCCGAGCCGCCGAGCCCCGCCCCTTCCAGCCCCGAGCCGCCCAGCCCTCAGCCGCCTCGTCCGCTGCCGCCAAGCACACAGCCCCCGGGACCTTCGCTGCCAAGCCCAACCCCACCCAGCCCCACGCCTCCAAGCCCTACTCTTCCGAGCCCATTCCCAACCAGCGCGATGCCGTCTGGACCCACATCTCCCACTTCCCAGCCCCCAAGTCCCCTCCCGCCCAGCCCTCGGCTTCCCAGGACTGCTTCTCCGAGCCCGGAGCCGCCAAGCCCGGACCCGCCCAGCAGCCCTGCACCGTCCAGGCCCGGGCCCTCAAGCCCCGGGCCCCATACTCCTCGCGTTGCCCCACCTCCACCTCCACCTCCGCCTCCTCCAGTAAACCCCCTCCCGTCAGCCGCCTCTCCGCCCCCACCACCTCCCCACCTCCCGCCGCCGCCATCCTCCCCACCCCCGCCCACTGCCCCACCCTCTCCCACCCCCGTCCACCCCTCCTTGCCAGCGCCTCCTCTCCCCAGCGCTCCCGCCCCTCCTGCCCCTGTGACCCTCACTGCCCTCAAGGACTGCCGCGGGCTCTGCATGCTCGCCACCACACCAGCCTCAGCAGTCGGGCCAACCGGAACGCGGCGCCGGGCCCTGCTGGGCGCTTCAACTGAGGCCTTTGCCGCAAGCGCCTTCCCCGAGCTCAAGCCCGTGCCTCAAGGCCAGGGCCTGGGGCCGGGCCGTGTGGGCAGCCTGTTCCTGTCCGACCTCGTCCTCCGCAGCGCCCTGGCTGACGCGACGGCTCGGGAGCAGCTGGGGCGGCTGATGAGGCGCCAGCGGGCGTCCCTGACGGTGCTGCTTGGGGCGGAGCTGGCGGCGGCGGGCGCCACGCAGGGGCTCCTGCGGGACCTCCTGGGCGGCGACGCGGCCAACTGCACCCTGGTGAGCCCGGGGGCGACGGGGCTGGGGTTGGGGTTGGGGTTGGGGTTGGGCTCGGCAACCCACGCACTTGGGGTTGCGTTGACGCCTGCGTGACAGGCCGTTGGTAGTGGCGTGGTGTTGAGTAGTGCCCGTCTCGCTAGTAGTTGGCGCACCTCGCACGCAACTCACCAGCCCCTCCTGTCGCGCATGGCTTGATCAGGTGAGAGCTTCTACGGGCGAGCTCCTGGGAGGCGCGGGCCAGCCCGGATGGACAGATGCCGTACAGCGAGCTGATGGAGACAGCCTCGTCGTACTGGCCGGCGCGGCCGTGACTGAGGCCATCAGCTGCGCCTTGGGGACCGGCGCGGTCGCTCCCGAGGCAAGGCTGGAGGAGGGAGGTGAGCGGTCGCTACGTTAGGGTTCTCGTGACGTGGCACCTCTCCAAGCCTCCCATAAGCCTGCATGCACCACTGAGCTCCCCGCTTTTGGATTCCCTTGCCTCTGAGTCTTCCTTGCTGCCGTTTGGACCCTCTCCTCCTCAGGCGCACTGCTGCGGCTGATGCCGGAGGCCTTGCTGCTGAGTCATACCGCCGCGGCCAAGGCCTTCCTAACCAGGGGCGTCCCGCGGCTGTCCTCTTGCACGGCCCGTGCCCCACCCTCACCGCCCTCCACGCCTCCCCCGGCACCACCACAGCTGCCGTCCCCGCCGAACCCGCCGCCGCCCCTCCCAGACTGGCAGCTCTGCAGTCCCGTGTTCGGACCCTGCGTCAAACGGAATGCAAAGAACAAGGTGCCGTACACGTTGCAGAGCAACGTCACGACCCGCATCGCCAGAGATGGCTGGCGCGAGGTCGTGTTTGAGATTCCGCCCGTTGAGCCCGTGTCTGGAGCCAAGAGCACCTATGCCATCATGGTGAGCATGCACATTAGGGGTGCACATGGCCGGGCTCAAGGTATTCAGCAGTCCTCTGCTGTGTTGATCTCCCGCCTACAAATTCCGCCAACCCCTTTGCTCCCCCTCATCAGATTCTGACTCCACCCCGTTGCGAGGGGAGTGCTGTGTACGGCACACTACTGACCGCCGGGGTTGCAGAGGTGCGAGGGCGGCTGCTGCCGTGGCCGAGGCTGCCACCCTAGTCAAAGCTGCGTGTCATGCGCGTGCTCATGAAGTGCAACGGTTGGAAGACCCATGCAACTAGCCTCGCTGAGGTTGGCAAAACCTGCCACCACCGCGTGCACCCCACATGCGCCATTCCTCAACCCTCCCTCCCTGCTTCCATCCTGCCTCGCTCCGCAGCCCGCCCTTGTCACCGGCATCGCGGCGCACTACGACACCTACTCCTTCCCTGGCAGCCGGAGGGACCCGGCCATGGAGTGCGCCCTGCTCAAGGTGGCCCGGGTGGAGCTCAGCCCGGAGCAGGCAGCGCTGCCCGGCAACCGACTCATGCTCCGCTTCAGGCCCACCACAAAGTGAGTGCGTTTATGCCCTGCTACTGGGTGGGTGGTGTACTGATAACTCATCAAGCGCACAGCCTGAACTCGCTCCCACCGTCCTCACCCATTCGAGGCGTTGGCGCTCTGCTTGTTGACATGCATCCCTGACTTGCTTTCCATTTCCTCTCACAAATCTGCTCTTGGCCCTGGTGGCATCAGGTGTGCAACGCTCCAAGACGTCTGCGGGGACCTGGCAGGACCTGGTACATGTGTCTACGCTTTTTCTAGTACGGCGTACGAGTTTTGTCCGATTCATGTGGAGGCTTTCAACTAGTACCCAGGGTCATCTTCAGTAAATGCCCACGTACCGCTCAAGCAAAGCTGAAGGCTGCCTTGCAGCTGGGGTGCACGCACAATGCCTGCTGATTGATTCCATTGCTAGCTGCGCGCTGCTGCGCCACGCACCACATGTGGCGTAAGCAAGGCACAGCACATGCCTTTCTTCATGCAATCCATTGATCCTCTTTGGGGTATTCACTAGCAGTTTGTCTACTGGGCGCGACTTGCCCCTGTGCTTAAGCAGAGGAGAGACTCGCGGATTTATGGACAAACTCTCTCTAAAAATGTTGCGCATGCATGAGGGCGGGAAAGGGCGGGCGGAGAATGCTGTGTGCCTTGCGGTCATGTACAAATGCCCTGGAGACTGAGCATTGGTACGCGCATGCCCGCTCTCGCAGTCCGCATGGCCCCATGACTCTTGCGCGTGCATGTGCTGCTGTATGGCCCACGCTCAGTTTTGAACTTCTTCTGCGCGACTTTGCTGCTCTGGGTGCTGTAAGCCGGAGCCATTCGTCCTTGTCTTCGGCACTTTCTGTTCCTCTGTCCCAGAGGCTTCGTACTATCTATGATCTGGGGCTTATAAGCCCCCCTATGGGAGTGGGGGTCCCGTCCTACGCCCCGTGTAACGACCCTGTCACGTACAACGACCTGCCCCCGTGATACAGCCCCCTCCCTAACCCGACCCGTACCACGGGTTACCCCGTGGTACGCCCCCCTTGTTAACCCGACCCGTACCACGGGTTACCCTGTGGTTCGAGGGGCACTCGTACCACGAACCGTTACACGAGCTCTACGTAACACGACCCGTAATACGACCCGTGTAACCAGCGTCCAGCAGTCCGCCGAGCATTCATCCGTCCATGGTTCTAGAACCAGCCTAGCTGGTAGCAATGTATGCGCAAACCAGGCAAGCATTCAGCCGTAACCAGGCAAGCAGGCATCCGTCCATGCTCGCATGCGTGTAATAATCCTGTGCAGTTTTAGTCCCGTCATCCCGTCAGTAGTAGACTGCCAGTCAGCAACCCCCCCGGGCCCGGCCTCCCTGGCCCATGTGCTCTCACCGTCCCACAGCCCTACGCTCCCTGCCCCCACCCCTTCCCGTTGCCTGCTGAACTCTGGCCAACAGCTCTTTCGACGTTGAGCCCCCCGTCTTCCCGCCCTTCCCGCCGTTCCCGCCCCCCTCCCCTCCACCCTCTTCTCCGGAAGCGCTTGCTGCGACTGCCTCTGCGGCGGCCGCTGCCCGCAAGCTGGGCTTGGGAATGAGCTTTGGCGGCTGCTCCTCGGGCTGCTTCTGTGGCCGCTTCCGCGGATTCGACGGCAGCTTCGTTCCAGCAGCGGCGTCTTCCTCACCCCCCCCCCACCGCCGCCTCCACTGCCCTGTCCGCGGCCGTGCCGCCGGCCGCGCCACCGGCGGCCACCGCCCTGGCCTCGGCCGCAGGCGCCGCCTCTTTGGCCATGACCTCCCGCATCCTCTGCGTGATAATGGCCTCCGTGAGCCCAGTTCGCTGGGGCTTCAGCTCCTTGGAAGGGTCCCACAGGTAGGTCACAAAGTTCCGGGCGACGTCTGCATAGGTAGGAGAGCGGAAAGGCAGAGTCGGCACAAGATGCAGTACGCGATATGCCAGAGCCCAAGCCCAAGCGTCAGACCTCACTCAATCCCAAGCCCTGCCACGAAGGTACTCACCCGCGGTCCTGATGTTGCACTGGACGAGCAGGTGGTTGGCCACGTCCTGGGCCTGGTTGGCCACCCACTCCGCCCGCTGCTCCCCGGTGGTGTCCTTGTGGTCCCAGAGCAGCGTCTTGTTATGCAGCCCATGTATCCCGAGATCGGTGTCGGAATGTCTCGGACTTGTTATGGATGGACTTGCGCGCGCGGGAGGCCCGGAATCGCAATCCTCGCCCGGTCTGGCGATATGAAGGCCTGCGACGGAGGCCTTGTGGCCATCGATGGAGCGAGACAGCGAGCGCCGAGCGAGATACTGTCAGCATCGCGCGAGCCATCTTCACGACCGCCGCCCGGCGCGCCCCGTTGACCCTCACCGGACCTTGTGGTGACACCAACCTGATGGAGCGGGCGAGCTACGGCAGTTGGGTCGCTGCGTGCGACCTATGCGACAGCATTTCCGGCATGCCCAACGGTCACAAACTTGACCGGGGAATCTTTTCGCGCCCTGGCGCCCCTCCGCATGCCTCATGCGGTGAAGGAGGCAGATAAGTACCCCTGCACCGTTTCGGAGGCCGCTTCGGCGCGCCCACGAGCAAGCTTGCCCTCGTGCTCGGCCTCGCTCTACGTGCTCGGCACAACGTCCGCACACGCGCAGGTGCGCGAAGCCCAGCTCAGGTCGTACGCTCAGAAGCTCGTGCCGCTCAGATGCAAGCATTGCACGCCGGGCCGGGCCGACACCCCCGGCACCTTGCCGGGCCCAGCACCTTCCTTGCCCTTTGGCCCTGTTGCACGATGTCGGCCCCCACCAGGCCCCTGGGGGCCCCCCCATGCGCCGTCGGGAGCCCGCGGGGGGCCCCTGGGGGGGGTAAACCCCCAGCCCCCCAGTACCACACCCCATGTTGCGGTGGGGGCCCCCCGCAGGGCCCCGGCAGGGCCCCAGCGGTATCTAGCGGTATAGGGCCCCATGGGGGGCGGGTACGGGGCACCTATGCACACGCTGCCGCCGTGCGGCTGTACGCTGCCGGTAGGGGACGGGCCATAGAATGCACGCATACGGTTACAATGCCGTGTGGCTTGACGTTGCCGGCTCCTGTAGCCCCTCTCTCCGCAGCCCGAGGAGCCAGGTCTCAGGCCCCCTTAGATGGGGCCCCCCTCCTTGCCCGACCCGCTTCCTCTCCATCAATCAAGTTCTCGCCTCCATATGCCCCCCCTCGTCTGGCCGTCTACGGCCCCTTGCACCTGGAGGCCGCTCTGTCGATGACCAAACGTTACGCTGGGCCGCCTCCGACTCCAGCCGCCTCCGACTCCAGCCGTCTACTCCCGCCAGCTCTGGCGGCAGGGCCGTCTCCTCCACTCCTCCACGTACAGGTCTATAACCTGTGGGGGCGAAGGGAGGGGGGGCCATGGATGTCGTAGAATGACCAAGAGATTATGGGAGGCCCTCCAAAACCCAAGGAGCCCCGCCAAGCACTCAGGTACCACACAGTGGTGCCTTGCCTGTTGCCATCTTACAGCTGGTCGGCGGACCTGCACCCAAGATGAACGTCAAGGCCAGACCGGCTGCCTGCAGCGAACAGCCGACCAAGGTGCCTTTCACCTACCTGCCGAGTGCCACCACCTTAGTCGCGGCCAGTCTCAGAGCGGCACTGCGCTGCGCCTGGCTCGGCCCACCAGCCGGTGCCGGAACAGCAGCCTTGCCCGAGTCTGCAAAATGCGGGAACAGGGACAAGTAAAGTCCTGGCCGGACACAAGCTGAACCCACCCGCGCGCCCGGCCTTACTGCGCGCCGCCTTCGCGGTGCCGCCGGCCCCTGCACAAGGCATACATGACGGTAAGCTGGGCGAACGGAGCGCCTAAGAGCCCCCATGCAAAGTTCTCACCCGCTGCCGCGGCCGGCGCTGCGTTCTCCTTGTCGCTGCGCGCCGCTGCAGTGAAACAGGCAACTTGGTGTAAAGTCCAGGTGTCTCAAGTGACTCCTGCCACCTCTCTCCCCATCTACCTTTCGTGCGGGTTGCCGGTGCCTTGTCGAAGAGGTCGTGACCAGCACCCGCTGCCGTGGCCGGCACCGCGTTCGCCTTGTTGCCGCTCGCCGCTGCAATGAAACAGGCAACTTGTTGTATAGTCCAGGTGTGTCAAGGGACTCGTGCCGCCTCTCCCCAACAACATACCTTTCTTGCGGCCGCCCGGTGGCTCGTCGAAGAGGTCGGAGTCATCACCTGGACAGCAACTGCACTATTTCAGAATCCGCATCGGACAGCCAGCGGCGTGAATCCAAGCCAACTCTCACCCTTCGCGGCGGCGGGACCGGCCGCCGCTGCGGTCTGCGCCGCCGTTTCCGCCGCCTTGGGGCTCGGCTTCCGCTTCCTCTGCTCGCCTGCGACGGGGGATGGGACGACGGGGGATACGATGGGTCGATGGGCCCGCCGGTCATCATGCACTGGTCTCAAAGTTCACACGCCACAGGAACACACTTCCACTAGCCGAAGCCCACCTGACAGTATGGCAGTCGCTTCAGCAGCCGAGAGTGCGTTGCTCCTCACGATTCGCGAACACAACGCTGCGCCAGTGCGCTCCATCGTCGCTTTGCTCTATCCTGAGAAGTCAGGCACTGCAGTAGACCTCGATGTGAAGAGGACATTCGGAGCTGCCGCGCAGACAAAGGCCCAATGCAAGCCTGCTGCAGGCCCGCGAGGCGCGCGTCTGGAGTTAGCTGTCACTACCGCTGTTGGTGTCGACGAAATCCTGGCGCTGTGTCGTCATCCGGACGCGGTGCTGAACTTTGAGGCTGGACCGGCGGGGCCTCGCTTGCGAGCCGCCTTGATGGCGGCCATGACGGCTCCCCAGCTTGCTGTGGCTCTCGGCGACCGCACTACACGTGCCCCGGCCGCGCCCAGTCGTAAGTTGAAGCCGAAGCCTGCAGAGCGACGTGACAGGGGTGGGTGGTCGGTGTGTGCGGCTCGGCGTGTGGGTGACTGAACCCCTTCCATGTGCCCCCGACAGAGCTCTCTGACGTGGTGGCAAGTGCGTCAGCACATAACGCAGTACCTGTAGCCACTGTCGTGGCGCTCCTGTTGCCATGGAAGAGTGCAGCTGCTCGTGCAATGGAAGTGTCCCGCACCTACGCCAAGGCTGTCCCGCACCGTGTGTACTTCGGCCCCCGCGGCCCTGCGGTTCCTGCTGTGAAGGTGCCTGCAGACCTTGATGCCGTTCTCGCCGTTTGCGCAAACGCACGTGAGGCACAGCACTGCAGGAGTGAAGATGCCATGCAGCCGCTTCACCTTGTGTCGTACTGCTCTGCAGGGGCCGTGGCCACGTTTGAAGAGGGCTACGGGCAACAGCTCCGCTCCGCATTACGCGACGCTGCTTCCATGCAGTTGGCTGCAGGTCGGTGGGCCTCACTACACCAGGCATGCCCCTGCAATGTGTCTCTCACGTTGTCCACGCTGTTCCGCAGGGGCTCCCGCTGCAGCTGTGGCGGACGTCGAGCCCCCAGCTGCACTGCCGCCTTGTGCACCTGCAGGTGCGGCTTGGTGTGTTGGTCTGACTGCAGCACCTGCCTTGCTTGGTCGTGCTGTGGCTGACGCTGACCTACTTGCTTGCAGGGTCCCGCATCCCTCCCGCCAACCTGCCATGCGAGTGGTGCAAGCGGAGTGATGGAGCCGCAGCGATGCTCATCTGCGATGGGTGCGACAAGGGGTGGCACGGATTCTGCCTGCGGCCACGGATTGCCAGCGGGGAGGAGCCAGAAGGGGACTGGTACTGCCCTGGATGCGTGCGTCTCGGCAAGGCGCCTTGTCCTGGTAAGAAGGCAGGAAGCATGGCAAGGGCAAGCATGAAAGGATGAGAAGCTGTGAACCCGCCCCCCGCTTGCTCGGCAAGGGGTCATGTCTGCCACGAACACTTTGTGCGCCCAGCTGTCTGTGTGGCGCCTCTGCCGCTTGACGGCATTGACTTCCCTCGGCGGCCACCTCGGCGTCCGCCTGCGGTAAACAATGAGGCCTCTGCGATTCCTGCTTGCAGGTAGCTATGGCAGGCAATGGCTCTCAGCGCCGCAAGGTGTCCGTCACACGCAAGGGTAAGATGCAGCCTGGGTCGAGCTGCGGCTTGCTGGCGCCGGTACTGTCCAACCGGGGCATCGTTCCTCATAACCCGTTTCCCGCTCGCGTCACAACCTGCAGGTCTGCCGCCCGCCGTCAGCGATGCCGCTGGCGGCCCGGCGGCGGCGCGTTTCGTCATGGGCCCGGACACCTCGGCCAGCCGCAACCTTGCCAGCCGCCACCTCGGCAATGTCAACGTGCTGCTCCCTGGCCACAACCTCTCCATAAGTGGGTCCTCCCGGTGCTCCACCAGCCTCCATCCGCTTGGGACTCGCTGGGGGCTCGCTGTGATTTCACCAGCATCGGCACCACCTGCCCACCCTCCTGCCCGATACTTACTGCTGCATCCGCGCCCCGTCTGCCTCTCAGGTAGCCTGCAGCCCGACCAGTTCTGCACGCTTATCCAGAAGGGCGTTCGCATCCCCAGCACCCTCTTCAACGCAACGACCGAGGCTGACATGGTCATGACGGCGAAGCTCAAGGCTGCGCTCGACACCCTCAGCGGCCGTGACCGTGACCGGAGCGGTGAGCCTGTTGGTCAGGCCGGCATCCAGAGTGTAGGCCCCACGCTTGGCCCCTGCCCCTGCCACAGCGTCATCCCGTAGCTGCCGACCCCAGCACACATGCGCGCCCTTTCGCCCTTGCTCCATCTGCCCCTGATGTCCTAACCCCCCTACCCACCCGGCACTGCCTCCCGCCCTTGCCGTCAGGTGACGCAGCCAGTGCCGCGCACTACCGCGACACCTACACCGCCCACACGCTCAACATGCTGCAGCGCGAAAGCAAGGACCTGCACTGCGCGAAGGACCCGCAGGGTGAGTACAACATAACGCATGGGGTGCCGTGCCTCTTCGCCGGTCGCACGTCGCTGGCCCCTCCTGCCTTACCTCCCCGCACAACTCCAGCCGCTCCCCGCTCTTCCCCCCCATACCTCCGCTTCCCTTGCCCCGTCCTCGCCCTCCCATTCCGCAGATAACCTCACCGGCGGTCCGGCGCCGGGCTCGCCGCGCATGAACAAGCTCTGCATGGACTTCCTGGACGCCCGCCGCGACGAGGGCACAAGCTACCTCATGCTCCTCAAGGAGGGCAAGCGTGAGTGGTCTCCGACATTGCGAAACATGCCTTCACAGGGCGGACACCTTCCCGTCCTGCCCGCACCCATGCCTGCGTCCCCTTCCACGCCACACACCTCACCCTCCGTCCCATCCCGCCGTTCAATCCCGTCAGTGGCCGACGTCGCGCCTGTGCTCCGCAAGGAGGCCCTGGTCATGCCCCAGGTCGTCGTGTCGCCAAGGCCCGTGCGCAACGGCAACTCCCAGAAGTGTGAGTCCTCCCCCCGCGTCCCGACACCTGCCCCTGGTGCACCTACCCCAGCGGCTCCGTTGCTCACTTCCGCCTTGAAGTGCCCGCCCCCTTCCAGTACCCTGCTCCATCCCTGACCGCCCCTTCTTCCGCACTGGCCGCCCCCAATGGCCCGCAGACATCATCGACCTCTTCAACTACTGCCGCACGCACGGCGACTTCCGTGACATCGCCTGCATCTCGGCCGCCTACATGGCGCCCCACGATCACGATCTCCTGCGCGCTGCGCTCGACGTCGCCCTGCCCCGCCTGGGCAGGTTCATGTTCTGGTGGCTCCTCAGTCGCACCATGCTGCCCGGCGACGAGTGCGCCACCACCGACCGCTTCCTCGCGCCGGGCCTCGCCGAGAAGTTCCTGCTCGACCGGTGAGCCCAGCCCCTTCACTGCCCCTGCGCTCGGCTCACACGACCCACCACCACCTTGACGCGCTCCACCCCTCCGCCCACACCTCCGTCTCACTTCCCTGCCGCGCCCTGCACCCCCCTCCAGGTGCCTCCTCCACTGGTACGACCTGTACCGAGCGGACCGGGACGGCTCCAGGAAGATCCCGCCGCCACCCTCGCCGCTCTACCCCGCCATGGGCGCCACCGCTGCGAAGCAGTTCCTGGACACTCCGCCCAACGCGGATGGGTCCAACGCCGCGGCGCCCCCTGACTACCGTGAGGCCGGCCTCTCCCTGCTGCGCACCGCCGGCAACGTCATGCACGCCATGCGCAGGGCAAACGTCGAGGCCGCTGGCAAGAACCTGCTGGTCGACGACGCCGTCTTCCCCGGCCCCAAGGGCTTCCTGCTCGCCGGCGGGGCGGCGGCCAATGCGGCGCGGCCAGCGCACCTGCGGGAGGCCATCAACCTCTCCGACTTCGACATCTGGGCCGTGGGCTTCGTGTCGCCGGAGGCCTACGTGGAGGCCCTCTCCATCTTCCTGCGCCACCTGCAGCTGCACTACGACTTCGCCGAGACCTTCCTCATGGAGTGCGCCATCACGCTCAAGCTCGACCCCAGGAACTGCGGCGGTGAGCAACAGGGGAGCCAGCACAGCCGGGATGCCCCACCCTTCTTGCTTGCGTGTGCCCATACCCCTTGGCTCCCTGGCGCGGCAAAGCTAACGGCTCACACTACACCCCCTCCTACGGCCCTGCACCCCCCCTTCCAGAACGCCGTCGCACCGACTCGGGCCTGCGGGTGCAGATCATTCTCAAGGCCTACTTCTCAGGCAGCGAGCTGCTCCTGTCGTTCGACTACGACATGATCATGTTCCTTGTCACGGCCATGGGCGAGACGTGGGGCCTCAGCCGGTGAGCCTGGCGTGCCGTGCAGCTACACTGTCGCGTGCGACCTCCTGCCCGCCCCTACCCAGCGCCTGCCGCTCCGCGTTACAGCCGACGACCGCCCTCCCCCGACGCATCCACGCCCGGATTCAACCATCCTTCATGCGTCCAACCAAACTCTACCCCTCCACACACACACCCCCTCCGCCACAGGGCCTTCGCCTTCACAAAGGCTGATTTGCCCCGTCGCATGCATGGCTCAGACACGCGCCCGCATGCGCGTCCGTCTTTGCAAAGGGCAGGGAATGTGGTACTACTGAGTTCGGATACTTGCTGAAGGTCACCGCCTTGGTCTTCTGGGTTCACGGCTACCTGGGTTGGACAATCGAGACTCAGCCTCTAGGGCCATCCAGTGTGCGTCTTCAGGACGTGGGACATGTAGTGGGTGGCATGATCTTGGTCATTACACACGGCGCGGGCACGTGGCTGTTGTGATGTGGGTGCTCAACTTCGCTCCAGCCTCGGCATGAGGATTGTGGGGGTGATTCACTTCGAAATCGGCCGTAAGAGCACAACCCGATGGGGTAAAGGGGGAGGGACATACGCGGCTTACAGTACAGGGGTTGGTATGTTTGCAGGCAGCTTGGGACAAAATACACAATTTGCCGGGCCGGGCAACCTCCATGGCTTGACACCTTGCATGATGTAAGTCCCAACTTCATACATCCTTTCCGCCCCATCAGCCTCTCCCATCCCCTCAGCCAGTCACAGCAAGAGCTGCATCACCCAACTTGGTCTTTGTCGATGATGATGGTGGTGGGGACCTTGACGTCGGGGGCGCCTTTCCGGTTCCCGGGCTCTGTGGGGAAGAACAACAGCATGGGCATCACATTACAGGGTCGCACAATACGGCAGCCCCCGGTGCCAATACGCGTATTAATACGCAATACGGCCCCCTCCCCGCTAATACGGCTTAATACGGCTTCAATACGGCGGCGCCCAGCCGTATTAATACGGCAGTGTACGGCAGCCCAGACTGCCGCCTTGTGCATGAGCAAATGCGCTCCACGTTCACGTACAAGGGCAGGGAGTGCGTAGGGCATCGGCTATGGCGGAACGGATGGCAGAGCTGTAGACCGACGCACCCCAGCACCCCACGTTACCCCCCACCGTCCGCCGGCCCCCGGCTGCCCGGCTGGTACCCCCGCGCCGCATGCCGTATTAATACGGCAGCGAGAGGCCGTATCCGTATTAATCCGTATCCATATCAATACGGGGACCGCTGATACGTATCGGCAACCCTGTCACATTATCCTTTCTTTCAACACGCACTAGTGACAAACAGGCAGCTCATGGAATCGTGTAGCACATTCACCCTCTTCAAGCACGCAAGGTATCAAGTCCGGCCTACTCACTCTGGTAATCCGTGACCGATGATTGGATCTTGATTGGTGAGCAGCACGCAGTTGCTGATGTACGCCACGACCTCATTCCCTGGCCACCCATTGGCGAGCAGGCCCTCGGTGGAGGGGTTGTTCTTCGCCACGAACGCCAGGAAAATCTGAAAAGGAAGGGATAGCACGGTGGGTTTCGGGTCACGTACACTTGTGCGTCGTCAGTCGGTTGTCGCTTTATACGAGCCGTCAAGAAGCTCAAGCCCCTCCTGGCTTCCCTGGTGTTAGCCCCGCCCCAGACGCCCCCCTTCCCTCCCACACTCACGAAGACGATCTTCCAGTAAGCGGTGTGCACGTCAATTCCCGTGCCCGGCGTCAGGATGACCGCGTCCGTTTTGAAGGCCTCCTTTACAAGGTGCCACGCGAAGCCAAAGCGGACGTACCTACAATGAGGGGCACGCCAGACAACAGGTGTACTACTTTCAATCCTCAGAAGCTGCGCGCATCCTCTTGCTGCTCCCCAACCTTATCTGCACGCCCACGTGCCCGACCCGTTTGAGGTCCACCCCCCGCACTCACGCCGCCACCAAGCATCCCAGCACGAGGTTCCCTCTTGGGTCCCCAGCCTCCCCAGTTCCTGGTTGGGTGTGGAACCCAGCTTCCCCGAGCATGCCGTCATGATCGAGTCCCAGCACTTCTCCTCCTCGGTGCCCCTCCACGGCGCATCCTCCTGCAGCGCAGAGTCCCTGAAGGCAGTGGGGTAGGCAGTGGGGTAACGTGGGGTGGTTGTTCTTGGCTTCCAGCTGCTCACCAAGAGCGTAAGAGTCAGGCAAAATGCAGAACAAGGTTGTGGCCCCGTGCCCTCATTTCCCGCAGCCCTGCTGGCCCCGCCCCACCCCGTCTCACCCTGCCCTCTTGCTGCTGTTCTTGCTCCCCCGCTGGCCCTGGCCCGAGTCCTGCGGCGGCAGCCGCGCCCCGTGGTCGTCCACGCTCGAGTCCTTGCCGCCGGACCAGGCCGCGTCCCACGCAGGCAGCGGAGCGAGTTTCCTTAGGGACAACAACGCCCGTGCTGTGGGTGATGCAGCTGCAGCCCTTCACGGCATACATGCACCGCCTGGTGGCCTGTGGCCGCCTGCGCATGCCGCTGCTCCCGGGCGGCTCCCCTGCCCCCCCTGCCGCCCACCACGCAGATGACACGCAGCTGCTGTACTGCGACCCGGCCACTGACGGGCCTGTGGTGCGGGACGCTCTCGCGCTGTTTGGGAGAGCCAGCAACGCCCGGGTACACCCGGACAAGAGCAAGGCCCTGGCTCTGGGCCGCCTGGCGGGTCTGAGCGGTACCTGCCCGTACACGGGCTTCCCGTACGTGACTGAGCCCCCCAAGCACCTGGGCGTGCTGCTGACGCGCGATCCTGCCGCTCTTGCTGCGGCGGCGTATGAGCAACGGGCAGGGAGGCTGCGGGGCCTGTCCCTTTGTTGGCGCGGGCTGGGTTTGTCACTGGTCGGGCGGGTCCACATTGCCTACATTGCCAAGCTTGCTTAAGCAGGTCCTGGCATCTGCCTTGGCCTATCACTTCTCCTTCGTTGCCCCTACCCCCGAGCAACTCCGCGCCCTTTGCAGCCTGGTCGACGAGTTTGTGGCAGGTGGCTTGCGCCCTGAGGACGCCACGCTGGTGTGCCACGGCCACCCGCAGCTCCGCCCGCACCGCCCGGTGGCCTGTCTTGACCGTAAGGATGGAGGGGTGGGGCACGTAGACCTGAGGGCCTTCCTTGCGGCCCTGCAGGCCAAGCCGCTGGCCATGTTGGGGCAGCCAGGGCGGGCACCGTGGAAGCTCCTGACGCGGGCCCTGCTCGCACGGGTGCGTCCAGAGGGGGCGCGCAGCTGGGATTGGGTATTCTCTGACGCGCCCCTTCCGCCGCGCCTGCCGCCGCGGTTGGCGGCAGCCGTGCAGCATCTGCGCAGTGCTCGCCCGCACCTGTCCCCTCCTCCGCCCCCCTCCCCTGAAGACCCTCCCTGGCAGGTCAGCCCCGACGGGTTGTGGGTAGCGGACGGTTTGGGCCGCACGTTTGCGGTGTTGCACACTGGATGCCTCGTGGCGCCTGGCCCCGCGGTGCCGCCGCTGCAGCCCGACGCATGCTGGCGGCCGGCCTGCGTGCTGATGTACCCCAAACACTGCCGCCACTGGACGGCGGCAGAGCGGGTGGAGTACGAGGCCACCAGCCCTCGAGAGCGGCAGGCCAACCGGCCGCGCGCGCCGCACCTGCTGGCGGGGCGGGAGGAGGTGGTCGTGCACCCTGCCGCCTGCACTGTTGCGGGCGTCCGGCTCGATAACTATACCGTGCAGGAGGTGCGGAGGGCTCTGACGGCCTCCAACGCCGAAGTGCCCGCCGTGCCGGTGCGCCCCGCCGCCTGGCCGCCGCCAGCCCCCGAGGTGGGTGCAAGCGGTGGAACGGGCGGAGTCGGCAGCGGTGCGGCCGCTGGCCCGGGGACAGCCAGCGCACAGCACACCAATGACGGCGGCAGTCGGGAGGGCCAGGGCTTTGGCAGCGGCGGGGATGGGGGGGCCCAGGCGAGCATCGGTGGCGGCACGGCGCTCGGTGGCACGGCGGCCACAGCTGCTGCCGGCCGCAGAGTCGACAGCGGTACGGCCGCTAGCCCTAGGGCAGGCGGTCAGGTCGGCGGCATGCTCCTGGCACAGCGCGAGATGGCGTGGCAGCTGGAGGCTCTGGCGCGCCATCTGCCGCCCTGCCAGGCACAGCATTTCAGCAACAATCCGGTGGCGCTTGACCCCTGGCTGCACCGCACGTCAGCGGCTGCAGCACAACAGCAGGGGACGCCCATCCGTGCGTCCGTGGGTCCCTTGCCCTCCGTAACCCCCCCCCTCCTTTACTGCCCTCCCACCGTAGCCCACCGTAGCCATGCCCTCCGTAGCTTGTCTTCGCGCCTTTCTCTCGGCTTGACAGACGACGACTTCATATGCTCGTTCACTTCTATCTGGAACTCGCCTGGGTGCCTTCTTATAGCACTAGTTGCCGCAGCCAGCTTATCATCGCCACAATCCACAACTTCGACGCCCATCCCCGAACGCTGCACCCCTGCTGCTCCTGTCCCTTGCGCGTCGCTCGCGTCCAAGCAAATCAAGTAAGCGCGGGCTTTGCTGGCTCTCGTGTGCTCTCCGTTGTTGCCAGCCTGCACTGGCTCGCAGCCATCGCCGCCTCGCTGTCCAGCAGGGGTACATACGCCCGCTCTCACAGGTCGCGCACGCAGCCCGCTCTTGCTCCTATTCACGGACCCCTCCATTATGGCTGCCTCCCTCAGCTCAGCCAGCATTGTAAGGCCTTGCCCCCTATCCCCCATCACCCTAGGGATAGGCCTATCCCCCATCGCCCCTAATCAAGTCCTGAAGGGAGTGAGGGTGGGGCGTGTAAAGCTGTCAGCTGGTTCCTGGTTCCTGACACGACGGATGAGCTTTGGTTTGGCAAGGTGGAAAACGTCGTTAAGCACGTGGGAAGTGACGGGTATGCGAAGGCGCTGGTGATGGCCAAATGGTATCAGGCAGAGTCAAAGCCGGACCCACTGCTCCACTGCCCAGCCCGTCATCCCCATGAAGGCCAGGTCACACGCAGACGGGCCCTGGTTCAGCCCTGGTGCAGCGGCCCTTAAGGCCCTAAAGGCCCTGGCCCTGTTGCAGCGGTGATGGTGGCTGGGACGTTGGCGGGGTGCTCGTTGGAGGTACCGTATGGTGGGCCTGCAGGCCAGCTGGCGAGCTGCAGGGTAAGTGAATGTAAACGCGGATTGGTAGCCGCTTGCCAAGCCCTGCCCATCCCAACGAGCGGAGGGGTAATGGGGTGTGGGGAGGCTACGGGGGGTACAAGGGAGCCTTGCATCCCCCGTAATGGGGGGTGCAGCGCGGCCTTGCACCCCCCATTACGGGATGCCGATATGGCACAGGGACTGGCCAGCCCAACGAGCGGAGGGGTAATGGGGTGTGGGGAGGCTACGGGGGGTACAAGGGAGCCTTGCACCCCCCATTACGGGGTGCCGATACGGCACAGGAACTGGCCAGCCCAACGAGCGGAGGGGTAATGGGGTATGGGGAGGCTACGGGGGGTACAAGGGAGCCTTGCACCCCCCATTACGGGGTGCCGATACGGCACAGGAACTGGCCAGCCCAACGAGCGGAGGGGTAATGGGGTATGGGGAGGCTACGGGGGGTACAAGGGAGCCTTGCACCCCCCATTACGGGGTGCTGATATGGCACAGGGACTGGCCACTTCTCCAAAGCGGCCTGCTTGCACACAGCCCCTCCAACATAACAAAATCATGTCAAAGGACTACGAATTTGCACAGTGCGGCGCACAGATGTGCGGGCGGCGAGCCGCGTACACAATGCACGTCTGCCTACAGGACTCCAACAACATCAGGTCGAGTGTCAACCGGCGTGCATGACTTCTAGGGCAGAGGCGAGCCCAGGAAGCCCCGCCAAAATGCTTGACCGGGCAGCGCTTGCCATGACATTGCTCACGGTCAGGCTGTCCCTCCTGTGTTGCAGGTATTGGAGACAAGGAGGAGGAGGATGCGTATGCCGAGTACAGCGTTGAGCTGCGCGAGGAGTTGCGCTACAACACGTTTAATGAGCTTCCGGAGGCGCTGCACTGCAAGCTCCTGCGGACTAAGGGCACCGTGCGGCGCTTGGCGATGATGGTGGTCAACAGCCCCATATGGGAGAACTGTGCTGACCTCTGAATGTCGGCGATGGACCTCGCTTGCAATGTGCCAGGCCTGCAGAGCTTCATGGAGAAGGCGATGGGCAGTGACCTGCTCAGGGGCTATGTGGCGTCAGCAATTGTTGCGGTGGGGGGGGAGACCAGCCTGACACCGGAGTCTGGCGGCAAGACCAAGAGCTCGAGGTGTGTCGTGGGGCTGGGAGGAAGGCACGGGCCACCCACAGGGCACAGGGCGTCAGGGGACATGGCCTGGTGTCGGCAGGAATGCATGAGTGAGGACCCGGGAATTCCTGCACCCCATCCCCTCCCATCCAAGCAGGCCGAGCAGCAGAACCAAGAGCAGTGCAAAGGGTGAGGAGCTGCTCAGCGATCCCTACGAACTGATTGGGGTTGGAACAGCCTCCAACAGGGGTCCTGACAGGGTCTGTTGGCCTGACAGCCCTCTGCAGCACAGCTGCTGCTGCTGTTGGCCCGACAGGCGCTGACTTCTGGGCTGCAGGTTGTGACATGCTGTCCCAGGCTGTCTGGAGCTGTTCAGAGCTGTTGACTGTGTGCTTCTGCGTTAACACTGAACTCTGACAGCATGTGACACCTTGCATGCCGACGGAGCCACACGACAGGGGCTGGCGTCCTGCCTACACCTCAATCGCCACGCATGGTACATAGGTACGGTAGGCGCAGCAACACGCGCTCCCCAGGCGCATCCCTCCCAACACTATGCGGTTCCTGTGCCGGCTCCTTGGTGTCGAGCTAGTTGCATTAGTGCTCGCAGGATGGCGGGATGAAGCGTCTAGAGCCGTACTGCGGTCAGCTACTTACCAGCCGTCCTTGCCACTGACTCTTTCCCCCGGTTCGCACTGCACACGCACCGCACTACTACCGTTAGCAACACCACAAGCTGACTCGACGCTGCGCTTCACATTGATCACAGGTGGTCCAACGCACTCTAGCGGGACTGGCGGCCGCCTGCACGCACAACACCGGGGGCCTCGACACCAAGAGCCAGGAAAGTACCGTTTGCGCGCGCGGCTGCCCCTAGGTTAGCCCCTGCCTCAGCGATGCGCATTGCTGGCACCCTGCCTTCTTCTCTCACGTTGCGACAGCGCGCTCAGCTGCATCCCCCTTCATCATCGCCCGGACTACGCTGCACGGCCCCTACGAGCACAGAACCCGCAGGCGCATCAGCACGCACCCCACAGGCGCAACCCCACACGCCCCGCAGGCGCAGAAACACGCACTACAACATACTCCAGCCCTGGAAACCCAACCTGCCCCGAGACCGCTGCCTTTGCGTGCTGCTGCATCCCGACCCATACCACCACCCCACCCCCGTAACACGCTCATCCTCCTGGAGCCACTCCTCGCAGCAGTCCTGGGACGCCACCCATCAGCTAACACACTTTCCATTGCCTGAGTTTGCTTAGCCTGTCCTCATGCCCACACAGTCATTGCAGCGACCCATTCCACAACCCCACCCCTGTATCACGCTCCTTCTCCTGAAGCCACTCCTCCAGCGGTAGGTGCTGTACCCTCACAGCCGCAACCACCCAGACCAGGCCGCACCCGCCCAGGCGTACCTGGGGAAGGGGGAAAGGGGGGAAAGGCGGGCAGCAGGTCAGGCGGCAGGTCTGCTGGGGGACAAGTATCACCACTTTGTCCCCGCTGGCGGTGACATCAATCCGGGAACCCCAGCATACGCCGAGGGAGACACGCTCCCCACATGCTCACCCGGCTCCGAGCCAAAGATGTCTGCTACCAGGCGCAGAACGCGCAGCATCCTAGTGCCCATTTCTGACCGCGCTCCCCCCCTCTACGCACTTACCAGGTGCTGGAGAGTCATGACTGCGATGGATGCGCCGTTGGCCAACAACGGCACCTTGAACGTGTAATTGCGCCCCTCGTAAACCACCTCAACGACGGCGATGGCCTTGAGCAAGCAGTTTGGAGGGCTGCAGGCATCAACAGGCATGGGCAGGCTTGAACAGCTGTTGGTGCTGCAGGTGTATGTTGCAGATGCTAACGAAAATGCAGGGGTCTAAGTACCTGTTTGGCATATGTCACAGCCTGCAGCAGGTGCAGCAGGGCCCTTAAAAGGCTCAAACAGGCCCTGTTGAAGGCTGTTCCAACCCCAATCAGTTCGTAGGGGATGTGCAGCTGCGCATGCGCGATGACCTGGGGTCCCCATTCGCGGAGGTCTACAACACACTGGGGCTCCAGCTAAACAACCGGAGACTTGTGGGGGTGCACGGCGTGACGCTCACCTTCACCCGGATGTGAGCATGCCAGCCGGGCATGAACGAGGCCACTGCAATCTTCTGGGAGTTTGACAATGCGTGTGGCAGCAAGTACAACAACATGGGTGGGTGGGTGCATGGGTGCCGTGGCAGGAGCGTGCTACCGAGGTACCTGTTGGTTGCTTGTTGAGATTGTTGCTTGTTGCGCCTGGAATCCTTACTTCTTGTTGCTTGCTTCCCCCACATCCGTTTGTTGCTTGCCCCTGCCCACAGCGTGCATCAACGAGTTCATGCTCTTTGTTTACAGCCCCAGCGTCAAGTTCGACGTGGAGCAGCTGGCGGGCATGTAAGCGAGGGGGGAGGCTGGGTTGTTGCTGCTGCTGGGGAGGGGCCTTGGTGGGGAGGTAACTAGGTTGGTGGTAGGGAGGGTCTTGGAGGGGAGGGGCCTTGGTGGGCGGATTGGCTTGACATGGCATGGCTTTGCTCTAATACAACGACTCCTTCTCCCGATATCACTACAGCATCGAGGTCGAGCCGAGGGACAGCAATGGTGGAGCCCAACCTGCCGGTGGAGCGGGCGCGGCAGGTGTGGCGGCCGTGGCTGCCGCCGCCGGTGGGCCCACTGCCGGCGTGGGCGTAGCAGCCGCGGGTGGTGTGGAGGAGCAAGCGGCCGCCGCCACAGCCATGGCATGAGCAGGCGGGAGCCGGAACTGTGCGGAGGGGTCCTGTTGAGGCGGCCGCCGCTGTGGTGGGGAGCGGAGGTGGCGGTGGCAGAGGTAACAGACCCGCCGGCACGGCAGTGGCCAACCCGCCCTACAGGCCGCCACAACGCACTGCTCCCCCTGGCGGCAGGGGCAGTGGCCACGGCGGCGGAGGCCGTGCCAACAGAGGTGGCGGGGGTGCCGGCAGATGGGGAGTAAGAGAGGGGCGAGAGGCGGGAACGAACAGCACAGGAAACTGAGCATGCGTGGGGAACAAGACGGCGAGAGCAACGAGCAGGCAGCAGGATGGGCAGCGGGGGGCATTGTGCCCATGGCGACTGCCGAGCTTATGGGGCTGTGGGTTATGGGTGGGTGTCCATTAAGCAGGGTGCGGTGTGCCGTGCGGGGACTTTGAGCACCAGGTTTTGGGTCGTGGCCCCTGCTCCCGTTTTTCCCTGGTGCTGTTAACCCCGCACGTGCCTTTCTCGTGATCTGGGAGGCATGGGGCTTTCGTTAGGAAGCCGTTGGTTACACAGGGTGCCTCCCCGAGCCAATGCGGCAGGCGCAAAGGTAGGGAGGACTTGGACGGATACGTCAGTCCTGGGGCAGGTTACCGCCCGGGTTCGGGTGGGTTTGGCGAACCGGGCTGCCACCCGGTTCGACCCGGTTCGGTGAACCCACCGGGATTTGACACATGAAAAACCGGCCCGGTAACCCGCCTTCCAAACCGGGTGGATCCGAAGTGGTTCTGCGGCCGTATTGACACTCGGATTTTACATGCATGCCTCTGTGTCCTGCCTGCCACTATCTCTCTCATCTTAGCTTGTCTCCTGCCTGCTTGCGTTCCAGCCTCAAACGCCAAGTAAACATCTCATCTCCACGCAGCCTGTAAGCTATCCTGCCAGCGAAGTCCCGACCTCTGCCTCAACTAGCCGGTGTTAACCCCGGTGTCAAAGCCCCGACCTTGCCATGTGTTAAACCTATGTCAAAGCCCCGACCTTCCCATCTGTTTCTCCAAGCGCAGCCTGCTGGGATGTCATCGCACACCCGCCCAATGATGAGTCCTCCTGCATCCTGGGGGGCGAGGGGGGAGGGGGGACGGTGACAAGTTCAGTACCCGTGCCGCGGCTTTGCTCGATGTCCTGGCCGCACTTCATGCCCCCGCCCTCCCAAACCCGTGCGTCCGTATCCTTACCTCAGCACCTCACCCCTTCCCTCCTTCTGCCCCCTACCCCGGCAAGGTCACGCTCCGCCCACCCACCTCTTCTCGCCTGCCTTATGGGGGAAGCTTCCCCCCCCCCTTCACCTTGTCCACGCGCCCCTCACCTCACATCTCACACCCTCAACCCAGCTTCCCATAGCCCCTCACCTTACCGTCTTTCCACCGTGGAGGCCCCCATGGCCTAGGCCTAGGCAGCGCCGGCCATGCGCACGACCGTGCGTTCCAGCGGGAGCCAACAGGAACAGGCTGGGCACCGCGGGCAGGGCCACGGCGTCGTGTATATGAGCTGGGAAGGGGGCGAGAAAGGGGGGAAGCACGAGTTGACGTGAGAGGAGTAGAGGAGCAGAGGGTGCGAGAGGAGCAAACGACTTCGTGTTCTGGAGTAATAGATTAGCCTGCCCCCTTTGCATCCGCCCTTAAACAATCCGCCATCTGTGTTGCCTTCTCACCTCGGAAGCACGACGTCCGTGAGCATGTAGGCCGGGCCCGGCCTGAACTGCCGGGGCGGGGGGGCAGCTCAACGGAACGTGCCAAGGGCGGGGGGGGGGGGGCAGACGGCAGACAGAAGCCCCGAGCCAAACGTCAAGCCCAGGTCCTAACACGCCAAGTTCACGGGGTGCTGCCCAGACAGGACGGGAAAGGTACAGGAACCGCCTTTGCGCAAGGCCTGCTGCACTCGCCTAGCTCCTCTGCTTGCCTGCCAAATCATCTCAGCTCCCTAGTAGCAGCCTCGCTATATCCAGACAACTGTCGGGGGAAGGCCTGGTGGGGTGGGCGGGGGGGCGGGATGAGCGACAGGCAACTGGGCGTAGTGACGCGGGGAGCGGGGGCAGAGGCCGGGGGGGGGGGGGGTCGAACAGCGCCCCCCCCCGTGAGCAACTTTGGGGTGCACTAGCTGCCCATCCCAGCCTTTCACTGATTGCATATCAATCAAGACATCCTCGCGTTGCCCGAGCTCACCGTCGCGCGGTCACACAGCACATTCTCCACCGCACGGGCCCAATCGCGGCCTCCGATTTACATATCCATTACCTATTGTCGCACACGTCCTGGGAGGACATCGCGTGAAGCGCGAGTTTGACTAGCAGCGCGCGCCCCCCCCCCCCCCGACACGCCGCACCGTGGTCCTGAGACGCAAAGCCCGTTTCGATTTTGACATATCATGGATAAGCCTCAGGATTAAGGTACGTTATAAAGAATCCAATCGAAAGAGCCGGACTTGGGCATTGGTCGGCAGTTGCTCCTTTGTCGCTCAGTCCTCATCTCTGCTGTTGCACCGTATTGTATCTACAGTGTATGTGTCTTCCAGTATGTGTGACGTTCTCCGGACCGTTCTGCGGACCGTGTCCGCGGAATCGCGCCATGACAGCTGGGGCCAGGGCAGGCAGGCACGGGGGACCAGCGGGAAACAGGTCTTCATTCCTATAACTGTTTGCCAGTCACGCGTGCATCGGCGCTTGGGCGGGATTTGCCGGTGAAGCGGGGGAACACACCAGGGGCCAAACGTTAAATTTTGGAGCCCCTCCAAAATGCGTTTTGGGGCGCGCGGAGGGGTAGCCTGGGGAGTAAGGGGTTTGTGTGTGTCGTGTCGGGAGCCGTGTGCTCGTCGTACAGCTTCAGGGAACGAGCCGCGTGTGGCCCTCCGTAGTCGGTCCTGTGTGTTCCCGGCCACAGTCACTTGGTGTTGCTTACGTTCCGAGTAGACCTCTAGCACTTGTTTCTGGCGTTCTTGCGGGTGCGCATTTCTCTGTCGCGGCCCAGCCGCAGCGGTCTGGGCTGCCTTTCGCTTTAAACATGGCCCAGGACATACAGCAATTGTCCCTCGAACAATGCCGGGCCGAGCTTGCAAAGGACGAGAACGAACCACTTAGCCTGGACGACTTCGCCACCGCTTCTGCGGCTGAGGCAGCCGTCATTGCAAAGAACGCCAGCATTGAGGAGCTCGGAGAGCAGCCGGAGAACCGTGGCGCTGGGGCTAAGAAGCGCCGCAGCGACTGGGACGCGGCCATTAAGAAAATCCGTGACGACCACGGTGCGGCCATGGGGGCCTTACCGGGCAACTGGAAAGCCCTGCTGCAGCAGCTGCAGCGACGGCGGGCACTGGCAGCCCGCATGGCCGTCCTGGGCGAGCAGCGGCCGGTCGAGCTGTTCGGGCTGGCGGCCCTGGCCGAGGAGGTCGTTGCCGACCCGGCCATGGCCGCGGTGGCTGGGGGCGGCCCGAACAGCAGCAGCGGCTGGCCTGCCAGAGGCGGGCGGCCGCCCCGCCAGACGCGCCGGGTCCGCCTCCTCGCCCCAGGGCCACAGGCAGTGGTGGCGGCCCTTCTTGAGGCGAGTGACGAGGGAGAACGGGCTGTCGCTGCGCCGGGGCACGCTGTCGAATCGTCGGTACCAGCCCTGCTGCTCCCACGCCGGCACCACAACGGTGGCCCGGGTGCGCCGGTCTAGTGCATGCGCGGCGGCAAGCTCCCTCATCAGCACGCCGCCCACCAGGGCCGCCGGAGGGAAAGCCCACAGAACGCTGCCCGCTAGCTCCGCCGCTGCTCCAATGACCGAGCGCTCAGGGCTGAAGAACCGAGCGCAGCCGGGCTGCGCCCAGGACATCGCAGCAGCAGTCCACTGTGGGCCGGTACGGCCCGCTGCCCACTAGGGCCTCAAACAGCCTCGCCTTGAGCCGCAAGTTCTGAGATCTGGCCTGCTGCAGCTGGCGGCTCAGGCGGTCGGCCCTTGTGTTCTCCACCCCCGCGATGTGCTCCGCCTGCAGCACGAAGTGGTGCTCGATGGCTAGGCGGGCTATGGCAAGGCTGATGCTGCGGCCCTCTCGGATGCGGGTTGAGCCCCGGTTGATGGCGGCCACTGCCTGCGTGTTGTCGCAGTGGACCAGCACGTTGCGGCGGGCCAGCTTGGGCGCCCACGTGCGCAGCGCCTGCAGCACGGCCTTGAGCTCAAGCCACGCAATGTGCAGCCACCGGTCGTCCTGCGACCAGCGGCCCTGGACTTCTGCCTGGTCCCAGACCAGGCGCCAAACCCGACACCGCTGGCGTCGGTGAACACCACGGCGCCATCAGGACCAGCAAACTCCCCCCTCACCAATTCCAGGTCTGCGGTGGTGGCCAGGGTGACGCCATCCCAGGCCGAAGCGCCGGCGCTGAGGAGGTCAAGCCAAAAACGCAAGTCCTCGACGGACTCCTTGCCCAATCGCACCATTGGCGGCGGGGGGCGGGAGGGGGAGCAGGTGGTGTCGTAGATGCTCTGGAGAAACGCGTTGCCCCACCGGCAGGCGCGGGCAATGAAGGTGAGGCGGCCCGCAGCCGTCTCCAAGGCCTTGCGCGGAACCGGGCCGTTTGCGGCGGCGGACAGCAGCTGCTGCACGTCCGCCGCGTAGCGTGAGCGCTTGTCGGGCGAGACTCGCATCTCCATTGTGTCTGTGTCGTACAGCATGCCCAGGAAGTCCAGCTGGTGCAGCTCTGCGTCCCGCCCACGGTCCTTGCTGGCAGCAGAGCTGTACGTCTCCCGTGATCGGATGCTGCTGGCCACGCTGCGTCAGGCGCTGCGCCGCCGTGCGGAGGCGGGCCAGGGGCCCGGCCCGGGCCCCAAGGCTCCCCTGCCGCTCAGCCTCCTCTCGCTCCTGCTTGGCTGGCTGCACCAGCAGGCGCGGCGGCCGGAGCATCAGGCGGCGTGCGAGCGCGATGCGTGCGTGCTCACCAAGCGCCTTCGGCGAAGCGAGCTGGTGGGGCTCAACGTGGGGGATGTGACGCTGCCGCCGACCGGGGGGGTCGTACTGAGCATACGGCGCAGCAAGACAGATCAGCTGGCGGCGGGGGAGACGGTGTGCCTTGCGGAGACCACGCGCAGCGGGGTACCAGTAGGCGACATAGTAAGGCAGCACTTGAGACAGCGCTCAACTGAGGGCGCTAACCCGGCCGCCCCTCTCTTCGCGGACGTAGGGGTAGGATCGGGGCAACGGTGGGCCAAGGGGCGGGTTACGGAGCGCCTTCGGGCTAGGTTGGGGGAGGTCAAGCAGGTTGATGCCCGGCTTTCTTTTGACGTGGGACGGCTGTCGGCGCACAGCCTCCGCCGTGGAGGAGCCACGGCGGCAGCTAATGCGGGCGTGAGCGAGGAGGCCATTAAGGCGCACGGGAGGTGGAAGTCGGACGCCGTGAAGGGCTACATCCGGCGCTCAGTAGCCGTGCGGATGAGCGTGGTGCAGAACATGTAGGGATTGGGGGAGGGGGTGTGCTTGCCAGCGGCGCAATAGGGAGTCGGGCTGGCAAATTGGGGGAGTTTCGGCCGTTGCAGCTTTGGCACAGGCAGGCAAGGAAGGCGCACGCTCTGGGGCGCCTCCGGCCTCCGTGCAGCGGGCTTGAGGTGATGGCTATCTCCCGCTCTCAACCCCTCATTCATTTCGCATCCTTTGGGGCCTGTTAGGCTGACGATTGCGCTTGCCCCGGGTAGCCCAGGGTTGAACAGCATTTGAGTGGGTGCGCGTTCTAGGTGTTGTACAGTGGTGAAGTGGGTGCACGTGTGCGCAAGTCTGCCGGGAGCGTTGGTTGCCAGACGGTGATGTGTAAGGCGGTTGGTGTGTTCCCGGCCTGTCCCGGAGCAAGTACCAAACTGCTGGGTTTGGCCCCCGGTTCGCCCCCGGTAACCGGGTTGACAAGGCTCCCTGGAGCGACCTATCAGGGCGACTCGCGCTGTGGGGTCGAGTGCCTAGGGGCTCCGTCAAGCTGGATTGTGCTGCTGTTGCTGCACACGGCCGCTTTGCGGAACATGCATATCGGGTCAGCTGCAGGGCATTGGGCACAGTCGGTCGCTCGGCGTGAGTGCAATCTTACCCAGACCCCGAGCGATTGTGCACGCCTCTCCTGCGTGGCAGCTAGCTCGCAACCCTGGAACGGCGCAAAGGGGTGCAGGGCAGCGAGTGGCAAAGCGCGAGATGACGGAAGGGGACTCGAAGTGACGGGAAGTGACGGGAAATGCAGCTCTGGGCTTATGTGCATGCTTTACATTGCGTTTGCCATGGACCCAAGAACCCACAACGGAGAGCCGCCTGTCGATCTGAGCTGCTACCGGGGCGGGTTTGGGTGCGCGAACCTGGCATGTCGGTTTGGGGGGCGGTTTGGGGGTCGGTTGCCGGTGGCACGAACCCGGGTTTGACCCGAACCCGGTCGGAACCCGCCTAAGGACTGACATAGGGGGAGCAGCAGCCCTCGGAACCCCATGCCCCCCAGCCGAGGCCGGAAGCGTCCTGAGCAACCGCAGAACAGCGCACCCACTAACTCAACACGGGCCGTGCGCAATACTCAAGCGCACAAGGGCGCAGTACGTCCACAAACAAAGCGCAACCACCCTCTCGCCACACGCGCCCCAGGGCCCCCGGCCGCGAGACCGGAAGGGCCCTAGTCACCGCACATCAGCGCCGCCACCTAGCCCGAAGAGCACATGCGCAGGTCAAGAGTCAAGCTGTCGCAGCCACCAAGCGCAGGTCAGAACCGCAGAGGACAGCTGCCAACCATACAGCAGCCACAGGGCCGCAACCATCACCCGTCCGAAGCGGATGACGAACAAGGCTGGTAGCCAGGAGGACCGTAGCTCGGCCCGTGTAGCCCGTGCTGAGGTGGTCCCTTGACAATGGGGGTGGTGGTGGCACCCTTGCGCTGGAGAGTGGCAAGAATACCGGCACCGGAAGTGTGTTCCCGGCCAACGCCCGTCGACGGTCCCCAATGCAGGCGGGCTGAAGCCAGGTGGTCCCTTGGCCATATCCATGCACTGGGCCAGTCGCGATGAGCAAGTAACGTTACAGGAGCGGCAGTCGGTCCGGACACTCAAGGCCGTGAACTTGTTAGGGCCCTTCAAACTCGCGGTCAATCCAAACCACTTGCTGGCGAACGTGCATAAATGCGCCCGAATGCCCCCTGAATGTGTGTAAATCGTCTGTGCCCCCCCCCCCCCTTTGTGGTCTGGGCACCCAACGCCGTGGATGAGTTGGGGCCCTACAAAATCGCGGCCAATCCACCCGCCAAGCCCTGGGAATGTGATGAAATCGTCTGTGTTCCCTACCCACGACGCCGCGCGTCTGTCGCTGTCTGGCAAAGAGGAAAAGCAATAATGAAATAATGAAGTAGTATCATAAGCCGACCAAACGGTCGGTGGACGTTGTGCTAGCGGGTGGCGGGGCCCCGTGTGGATGAATGTGCCGACGATGTGTTCCCGAGATCCGGAGCAGGGCATCACGGGTGAAGGAGGTCCGACCGTTGCAGCTTGTCCAGAAGGTAGAGGAGGTCGTTGCCGCTGCAGGTGCCGAGGACGTGGAGAAGGGCCTGCAGGTGCATCGCGAGAGGCGGGGAGTGAGTAAGCGCGGGCGATGGGGACAGTGTGAAATTAATACGAGGTGCGGTATTGGCTCACCTGTTCAATAATGTCGCTCCAAGGGAGAGGGCTCGCAAGGATGGTAGCTTTGGAGGGCCGTCTCGAGGCCAGGGCGTGGAGGTCGGCGAGGACCAGCTCTGCAGCGGCCGGCGTGGAGCATTGCATGAGATACATGACGGCTGATGGACTGCCGTTGGAGGGGCGTCTGCAGAGCTCCTTACTGAACAGCCGCACGACATAGAGCAGTGCCGGAGCGGGCTGGGAGAGCCTCCCGTCTCGTTCGTAGTGCAGGCTGGAAGTCTGAACCGGGTCAATGAATTTGTGTGCGGCTCCGTTCCCGACGACGACAATGGTAACCGCGCCGGCGACAGTCTGACTACCCTGGCGGGTGTTGATCAGCCACTTGCGCACAGCCGCGCACAGCCGGCCGTAAGCCGCCTCCGCGACGCTCGGTGTGTGAACGTCCCACGTGGGGCTTCCCAGGCCGCTGATGTGGTGTACGCACCGCTTCTCCAGGTAGTCCGTGCTCCACTCGAGGCTGCTGGGTACGCCGGTCGCCGCGAGGACGCCCAGAACGGCGTGTCGTCTGGGCCTGAAAACGAAGACCGACGCGGGCGGCGAGGATCGGCACACGAAACGCAGATTGCCGAGGGCGGGTAGGCTGTTGATGGCGTCTGCCATGTACGTGGTGACCTGGTCGATGCTGAAGGTGGGTGGCGGGTGGTTGGGGTGGCCGTCGCCATTTTCGCGGACCAGGTTGGCCAGCGCGGCCCATAAGGAATCGTCATCGCGGTCAAGGTCGGCCCATGGGATATGAATGCGCGAAAGCAGGGTGGCCGATTGTTCCCCCCCGGCGTCGTTCTGACCAGCAGCGGTCCAGTGCAGGGCAACTTCGTCGTTGACGACCAGGGTGGTGAGGGAAGGGGCCATTGCCTTGGCTTCCTCGCAGAGGAGCGCTGCCAGGGATTTCATCGGTGCGTCCGAGTTGTCCGGCGGGTTGTTGTGGTACCAAGTCTCCTCGCTGTGCGCCTCCAGGTGTTCGAGGCAGGGCATGCTTCGTAGAGAGCCGAGGGAGATTGTGCAGTGGCGATCGCCGCAGTGTCCGCGGATGTGGAGGCGAGTCAGTGCGGGGAAGGTGAGTCCGTCGAGGGCCCGAAGGCTCCCCATGTTGGGCAGCGTCAAGCTGCACAGCCGTCCCAAGCACGATGCAAGGGCCGCGGAGAGGTCGCCGCCTCGGGTGTTGCCGCGCCAGTCACCAGCGTCCGTGAGGAAGCGGAAGTCGCTGACGTTCGGGAACGTCTCCGCGAGCACTCCCAGGTTCTGCGCGTTGGGAAGACTGTAGCGTCCCCGCGCAACAGTGAGCGTCTGTACTCTTGCTGGCAGAAGCGTGCTCTCCCGGATGTATTGGAGCAAGCGGTTTAGCAACGGGTTCTCGTCGTCCACAGTTTCCACGGTCAGCGCCCGCACTCGGGGCACCCTCGACAGCAGGCGCCCCACGAGCTCGGGCATCGTGATGTTGCGAGAACTGTAGGCTTTCAGGTGCGTGACCTTGATAGTGAGGCTTTCGGTGTTGAGGTCGACAGCATCGCGCATGCTACGACTGGCGCCACGCAGCCCAGCCCAACCCTCGCAGGGTTTGGTGTTGCTTAGCATGACCTCAAGTACGTCCGGGAGTCCGGTGAGTTGGCAGTGCTCTGTGCGCACGTTGCTGATGGCCGACATTTGTGACGCGGCAGGTTCCAATGCGGGATGGGTCTATCGGCGGAGATAGTAGCAGGAACGGTTGCACACAAGTATGTGAAAGCGTCGTGGTTGCGTCGCGGGTTCGTATTGAGCTGCGATGCGCCGTGACCCACCTTCACTACAGCTCTAAGTCGTTTCAAGTACAAACTGACAACGGCGAGATACGGAATATTGAACCCTGGCGTTGCGTAGGAGGCATGAGGGAGCTGGAAGGTGCTGAGTGTGACCCCGGCCCCCAAGCGACCAACTGAGGGGAAGACACAACCGTCGCAGGTGATGGCCCGCGTACAACGATAACTGGCAGAGATCTCCAACTGGTGCCAAGGCGTGGTGGAGTTCAGCCAAGGGCCGAACTGGTCGGGCCGAGTGGTCCCCCCGAGTGGTCTCGCTCATAGAGCGGGGTAGCTCTGGCGAACAAGTAATGTTACAGAACACAGTCCGGTTGTCCCGCACAGGCCGGGCCTTGGTGATAACCATAATTTCACCGGTGGTTGTATCGCAATATTTTGCAATCTTTACACAATTAGGTGGTCAAACCACAGGCCGAAGTCACCTGGGCGCTGTACAAATAGTGGTACAGAATGCACTGGTCGGCCCGCTGCGTGCCCTGCTATGAAACACTCTACTATGTGCTCAGATCACCACGACCTGTCGTGCATTTGCTGCAGTCTTTGCAGTCGCTCAATAATGAAAAGAATGTCATGAATGCTGCAGGCGGGGGCCACCGCTTGCACCGCCTGCGGCGTAACGGGAACGAGAGCTTTGTGAAATCGCTGGACGTCACGTGTTTGTGCTTGCTTGCTCTCTGTAAACGCTCACCTCGGACAGGATGTCGATCCAGGCCATGTCGCTGACTTGAAATCGCGTGTTCATTAGTGCGTCGGTGGCCGCGCCGTGAAGGTTCCTCAGCAGTAGCGACGCTGTTTCCGACGTGACGCACTGCACCACGTACATGAATGCAGAAGCTGTGTCGTCCGCGGCAGGGCAACAGAGTCGCTTTCTGAACAGCTGGGCCGTCCAGCGCACAGGTTGTGCGTGGGATGGCAGATGTCCTCGATCCCGTTGCCGCTCGGTCAGGCCGAGGGCCGGCTTGATGACGTTGTAGTAGGTCTTATCCCCGTGGATAATAATTGTTTTGAAGGCGGCGAGTGGTGCCCGACCTTCTCCGACCAGGGTAAGCCGTTGTCGGACAGACATGCAGGCACGGGCATACATGGCCATGGCCGTCGTCAGTGTTGCACTGTGGCAGTCCGTGCTCTTGAAGTTCTTGATGCGTAGGTTCATTTGGGTGCTTTGAGGGCACCAAGTCCATGCGAACACGTTGGGCATCCCGAAGGCGTTGAAGATGTTTGGAACGCGATGTCTGCTGGGATAGTCTACATGCAGGACGTCCACGGGGGAGGTGGTGCATAACCGTCGCAGCGCTCTGATCGCGGGCAGCGCGACGTGCTGGTTGCCACGGAAGGTCCACATGCGGCCGATGTTTAATTTGGGGGACGGTCGTCGGGGATGTTGAAGGTGATGCTGCTCAACCGCGCGTTTCAACGCGCCCCACAGGCGGTCGTCCTGATTGTCAAGGTTCACGCACTCCAGATGGATGAGGTCGAGACAGGGGCCGGTCCACTGGAGCCGCATGTCGGAGTTGACTGCCAGAACTTTGAGCAGAGGAGCCAAGGTCTTGGCCAGGTCGCAGAGCAGAGCGGCCACGTGACGTGGGTTGTAAGTGTCCATACGCCGGTCTCCAGGCCCCCACGATTCGATGCTGCGGACGTGCAGTTCTTGGAGATGCGGTAGTGCTGTGAGGGAGGACACCGAGATGTGGGCGCTGTGACTGCCATTGCTCGACCGCTCCGTTCCTACTCGGAGGCAAGTGATGCCAGGGAGGGTCAGACCCTCCAGGGAGACGAGGCTACCGAGTGAGTGTAGGGTGAGGTGTCGGAGCTGCTGGCTGTACGAGCTGAGGGCGGTGTGAAGAGCTTCACCCCCGGCGTGAGGCAGCTGCTCATACACAGTGGAAAGGATCGTGAAGTCCGTCGTCGCTGGAAAGGTTCCAGCGACAGCCGCCAGGTCTCTTGCATACACCCATACGTATCCTCCGCCCACAATGACCCGGCGGACACGCGTGCCCAGCGTCGTGTTGTCGCGGACGTAACGTAGCAAGCGCCGGGTGTCCCGCGAGTGGTCGGGGAGCGTGTCGACTCGCACGCTCTGCACTCCTGCCAGCGTCTGGAGAAGTCTTTCAAAGTGTTTACCAATGAGCGGAGTCCGCTGTGACCTTGGCCGCGTGTCCCGGCGGGTCAGTTGCGGTCGTAGTGTGACTGTCTTCACGTTAGCGTCGACGCAGTCACGCGCCTCGCGGCTAGCAGCACGCACAGCGCTCCAGCATGCCATACTGTCTACATTGGAGACTACGTATTGTAAGATGTCTAGGAATTTTACGTCGCCGCCGTGGCTTGCTTTGAAGTCCATGGCGTTGGGGTCCGAGGTGATAGCCCACAGCAGCTAGTGCGTTATGCCTACGATCGCCCAAGAGTGTACTTGCGAGTATCGCCGCATCGTGCACAGAGACAGAGAATGCCGAACCTGGCTCGCCTAATCTCGATGGCGTCAGCCGCTTCCATCAGTGTCTACAAGTGTTGCGACGGCACACACAGCCACCACCTCTGCCGTCCAACCAGTCGTGATCATGCTAGACCGCTGCGTTGAACAGCTTCGGGGCAAAGTCCTCGTCGCCATGCATTCAGACAACCAGGCGGAGGTAGAGACCCTGCTAACTCCTATCAATGACGCGATCATTAGCGACCGTCTCTGGAACGACGGAGGCGCGCTTTTTGGCGAGTGCTGCCGACGCGTCCTGCCGGGTTGCGCGGGCGTTATTGTTCGCATGTGGGAGGCGGAATTTGGCGGCGAGTTCTTTGGAAGGCAGACGTGGTCTGACGCTGTTCAGGCCGCAATCACACGGAGCTCCGGGGATTTCGTCGTCCTATTGCTAAGCCACGTGCGACGGTACCCGGGGGAGAACGCCGACGCCGTGAAGCTCGAGCTTCAGGACGCTGGCAACAACATGTGCGTCTAGGCGGGGAGTTGCTGTATGGGCGCTCTGTGGCACCTGGCGTCTGGAGCCTTGGGGGCCCCGGGCGGCCTCAGGCGCTGCGACCTCGCGTGCGGAAATTCGCGGAGCGGATGGACGGCTACGCACGTACGCGTCTTCCAGAGCTGGCACTGCAGCCAGTGTTGGGGCCGGACGAGGTAGTGCTGCAGACAATTGCACGAGCTGCCATTCCATAGGACGGTACCCGCCCTCAACTCGCGGCCTACCCGGACGACCGCGACCCTAAAAGTCGGCCATGTAGCTGATGGACGACGACGTCCGCATGTGTCAGGGGCATTATAGCGGTTGGATTGTAGGGTAGCTTGCCGGTGGGCTCCGGATTATTCAGTGCAGCGGGGTTGGACGTTTTGGCATCAGGGGATAGCGCGATTAACGTCGCCAGGCGTTGCATCGTCGAGGGGACGCAAGGGCCCATTAGGTGCGTCTTTCACCACCCTGACCCTCTAGAAGCCTCCAGAGGGTGGGAATGAGTATTCTAAATTGCAGCCTCCAGTGCACAGTCTACGACAGATGGTGAGGCAGGGGTGGGGAGTCGAGGGTCTGCAGAGTCCGATTTGGCAGCGGGACGCGCCATGAATCCACGCGTCGGAAGCGTGTGTCGTTGTGTTTGTCGTTCTGTAATACCAGAAGGTCATGCCCCCACGCTTCGCTCGAGAATACTGGAAGGCAAGGAGTTTCACCTCTTTCAGTTGGAACGTCGCAGGCCCGCACTCAGGGATGAGCTGGCATCCCCGTGGTGCCACCCACTACAGCGTGTCAGCGCACTTCGTGGCAGACATGGTCGTAGCCCAGGTCGCAACACGGCTGATACCGGGCTCTGGAGGGAGGGTTAATTAATCGGTCGCGATGATTGTGTGGCCAGGGATTCATAGCCGCCCCGTCATCAGCGATGCTTTGGATGTGCCCATGTATGGCCTGAAAGGCTGCAATGTTGTACTTCAACCACAGTCTATATCGCGTGAATAGTAACCGCGTTGTCTTATCGTCGGCCCACAAGTGCCCCTCTAGGTTCATCGCTAGCAGCGCCGATGTGTATCCGTCGGGAATTCGCCGAGTGAAGGGTTCGCAGCAGTGCCGAGTGAGCTTCCCCATCTGCGTTCTCGCAGTGCAGAGACGGAATGCCTGGAGACGAACCGCAACTGAGCGAGCCATCCTCGCCCTCAACAACGGTGGTGCCAACTCGCTTACCGGAGTCAAGGGAGAGACTTCCCGTGAGACACAATGTGCAGACGGGTACACCGCCCCGAGCCGGAGTTGTCACGTGTGTGACGGGCGTTGTGTTACCAGCACAGCCACGAGACCGTTATGGGTCGGTGCAGCAGTAGTGTCTCCCTTGAGTCTGTCAATGCAGAAGCGACTGCTGGATTTCAAGTTGTGCTGGCCACGCACATGCACGCTTAGGGGTAACCCCTGGTCTGCTCTCCAACAGGGAATGGGGCAAGTCAACGCGACCCGGCTGTAATTACATCAGAGTTCACAAGGGCGTCCGTCGTGCAGAGGCTCACGATCACTGCGTGTGACAGCACCAAATGCCAGTTCCGCCACGGGTTGGTGCGACCCCAGTTCGCGAGGGCACCCGCAGCATGATGCCAAGGCCCCCCTGCAATCACTCCCTTGCAGCAAACAACGTTCCTCAGGGCGCGCACGAAGTCTACTTGCTCCCGAGTCGGGTTCAGCTGCGAACATGAGCTACCCTCAGCTACATAAGCACCCAAGGGCCCGGGCCTACTGGCAGATACGGTCCGAGTTGGCCATTCCCCAGCACTGGCGCCCGCCCGACCGGAACGATTAAACCGTCCGATAGAATTGTGGAAACAACCTGGGCCGTGGAAGTCTCAGGGCAAAAAAAGCAGCTTGTTGGGTGCACGATCCGTACAGCCACTTTGCGGCCGTCTGCCAACAGCACGACGACCTCGTACCAGACGTAACATCGTGACAACCGGTTACGGACATCACCCGCAGGATACATAGGCGGCCCACGCGCACACGTCATGATGTTGCGTGCCGCGTACTTGGCCAAGTCATATCCCGGCAGCAGAAGCAGAGCTGTGCCGTGAACATCAAACACCCCAATGCTCCACGGGTCCCGCGCTCCACGGTCGGGCCTATCGTCGGTGACGAGCAGAACGCTGATAGTATCTCCTGGTTCGGTGAACAGTGGATCGCAAGCGACAAAGATGCTCTGGACCACGGGTAGGACGGTGTGCAGAGTCTCCTCGCACAAGTCATTCCGCGTGGTCATTAGCTGCTGACAGATTATAGCAGATATCGGCCCGTATGTGATAATGTCATGCATACTGAAAGACAGCAGAGTCGGGTTCAGGTCGGCGACCGTCGTTGCCACCACAGCCACCGCCGTTACTTGGAGCGATATCATAAGCAGGTTATGTTTAAAAAGACGAGGAAGAGTGCGAATGAAAGCAGGCGCGGCCATGAGTGCACTGTCCAAGAACGGTTCCTTCATTATGGCTGTCTGTAAACAACGACAGGGAGCCCAGTCGTATGTTAGAACCAAGGTAAGACGTCTAACCTGAGTGGTTTGCGCCAGACAAATCCGTTGGGTATGGACTTCGCGGGACGACTTCACGTCGCGCCGTCACGATCGGCGCGGCGAGCGACTGCACCGACATCGTGATCGCCGTTGTACAGCTGCAATCGCTGATTGGACGCGGAAGGAGGTGTCTACCTGCAACCCATAGCCTGGCAAGCCTCGGAGCTCCGGAGTAGCCGGGCTTCCCCCACTCTGGGGGGATCGGGAATAGGGGCTGGGTGTCCTGGCCGCTGACGAGGTGAGCGGCGCAAGCGGTTAAAGTTGACAGGTGCACCTTGGGGCCGAGTACCAAGTACGCTATACACAGGCCGAGCTACGGTCTTCCAGTGCCGGGGCATGTGAGAGCGCGTATCACCGAGGGGCGCTTTGAGCGGACGATCGGGAGTGGCACCCTAGAAGCCGGCCGTCCTTACTTGCTAGCGCGTCAAACAGTTCTATCCCTGGCACTTGGGCGTGGGTGTTCATCGACGCTGTACGCGTTACATGCGACCATGCAGTTCTGTAGGAACATCACCACGCTTACCCATTTCTAGCATCAACCAACGCCTTTGCACGGCGGAAAAGGGCCGCCCTCTTCCTCCTCGTCGCTGCTGCAGACCGCTCCAACAACAGACGCTCGCAACGCAAATTCTCGGGAATTTTGGCAGCAGCAACGAATGCTGCTATCACTCGATTTCTTCCGTCCGTATCCCCCCTCCGCCACAGTGGCGCCAACAGACGGATGTGGTCCATTGAAGCGTATCGTGTGAGCAGTACATACAAACATGCCCGATCAATACCCCCCTGGGGTGGACGCAAATCAGCAATCCAACATTCATTTCCAAACGACGCTCCTTGCACAGAATAATCTGTCACGGCCAGTGCATCTGTCAAGGGAAGGTTCTTCCGATATGCTGAAACCATGACGGGTTCTCCGTTGTTCGCGACGCTCTTGATTCTACGTGAGTTTCTGGACATGATGGGAGTCACCGGGAACACAGTTGGGCCAAAGTCCCCGGGAACGTCCAGTCCCTTCATGATGTTCGTGTCCGCCTGTGCTACTACGGGCTCTACTTACACCGCTCTTGGCATGAACTTCAACCTCCACGCTTCCCCCTCACCAGTGTCCGGCTGTTCTGCAGGATCCAGGACGATCCCCACGGCGCGGACGAGGTTGTTGCGTGCAACTCCGGCATCAGCTTGCGCACTATCGGTCAGTAAGAACAGCCCTCCTTCAAAGTACCAAGTATCACTGGTGAGGTTGTTGAAGTGTTTGTCGGCTTGGTCGAGGAAATTGCTCTCCTGCACACGATTCAGAGGTGTCGCTATCCCCCGTCCGCGTCGTTCCTTCACACGTTGATGCGTTGCATTCCATACAATAAGTCGCTTCTTGGCATGTATCGCTGCTGCCTTCATGAGGGCGGTATTAATGAAATGGCGTGGTTCGTTGCGTTGTAGGACAACCCGCGGGTTATGGGCCGACAGGCCCTGTAATTCCTCCGGGCTCGTTAGCGCACGCTCGTTGAGTTCGTCCACCAGCTTGGTCACCAACTGTTCGCGCTCTTTGCCGTAGTCCTTGCTGACGTTGTTGTCGGTGTTGTACTTGTCCGCCCACGTTGTCCCATTAAACAGGCCGGCGTAACGAACAAACCGGCGCCCAGCGTCGGTCTTGTCTTGTCGCTGTGGCTGGCTAAGCAAGAAGGTGTCCTCCACGGCCCGGTAAACCTCGAAGCCTCTGACCGTAGCGGTGCATACCTTTCGGTCTGCTTTCATCATTCGCTTTGGCGCCGTCGGCTTTGTCGCGTTCCCAGCTCCTTGTACAGCTGCACCCGTCGTGGGCTTCCCAGTGTGTGCCATCGCGACTGCAGCCGCGACGGCTCGGGCACGCTTTGCCGAAGGCTGGGCCTCTTCGGTGTCGCTGCCCGTCGCTTCTTCCACAGCCACAGCGGCGCCCGGAATGTTGACGTTGGGAGGCAACATTGTGCGTGGCGTGATATTCGAATCCCGATGTACTCGGTCCGAAAATGCAAACACTGGACTGCCCATTGGCTGTACGTGCCACATCTCCGACCAATGCGAAAGGACGACCTTTAAATGCCGCCATACCTCGATTGGTGGGAGCCACGCGCTCATATGGGTCCAAGACCAGGTCGCACGCGATGTTGCAAGAGCCCATGTGTTGTAAGCTGTTGTACCCGATCTCGTCGATGAAGATCGCATGCTCGTCTACGTTGCGTTTAACCTGCCATGGGCAAGGGAATGCTTGTAAGGGGAAGCTTGATCGGCAAGCGGAAATGCAACGAAGCGTGATTTTGTACGCCTTACCCGCTGGGCGTATCTGCCCTTCTTCTGGAAGGTCCCGTTTGGTGGTCGCAAGCCAAACATATGATGCGTAGAGAACGAGCGATGTTGCTTCGAAGAGAAGTTCAACTCTGCCGTCCACGCGAACGCGGAAGTAGCCACCCAATCTGAATCCCCGTGCTGGAAGCAATACCAAATAAGGGCATGAATGAATTGAGATTTGCCGTACCCAGCGGCGCCCACCACCATCACCCGTGGTGGTCGATCGCGATCCGTCAACGTCTTTGCACGCATCTTGTTGAAATACTCCGCAAATAAGATGAATGGTACGGCTTGATCCACAGCCAGCGTGAACGTTTGGACGGTCTCGTCCACGGTCGGTGGTCTGTCAAGCAGCACTAACGGAGGGCGATGCCCAGGGGGCAAGACCGTGTCTGCCGAGCCGTCGGGACGGGTAACCACGACGCACAAAGCCGTCCCATTGCGCCGAAGGCGAAGCTTGCATCCCGCGAATGCAGGATCCTCTGCCCCGAGCCAGCCCTCGTCTGCAGCGAGGCGATTGAACTTTTTAAGTCGGAGCGCTGCTTTAGCGATCGCCGTGGTTACCACTCCCGTGCCGGAGATCGTGTTCTTGGAGGGCTGAATCTCGCGTGTCGGATCCAGCAGTGGTTGCGGTGCAGCCATGGCAGCCTCGATCGCGTAATGGCCCGAAGCAAAATTCAGGTCATAACGGATGTCGAGGTCACGCTGGCTCAGATCGGCCTGGCTGACTCTGACTGACGATCGATCATCCACTCCAGGACGTTCTCCTACGTAAGCAGCGGCCTCGTCCTCTCCAATCCCTGGATCGACCTCGTCGCCCTCCACAAAAGACGGACCATCAATCTGAAGAATCCGACCACCGACCCATGCGACGTTGTTTCCGACGAAGACGATTACGTTCCTCTCGCCCAGCAAGGCGCAGATCGTGCTCGCGTTGCAGCCCATCCAGTAGACTTTCAATGCAGGCGCGGTAGTCGAGGTCCGGCACCGGAGGCGTGTTTGGAGCAGTGGAGGTATCGATGGACTTCACTTTCGAAATGAGGGGCAGTTCCTCATTCCGCCAACGTCGGAACACGTCCCCCCATGACTCGCCTCTCCTCCTTGGTGGCGCCGCGTCGAAAGTGTACGCCCGAAACATGCTCAGCACGAAGGAGTAATACTCGTCTGCAGCTGAGCCGGTGTCTTCCCCAGGAGGAGGTCGAGGAGGGACGTTGCCATAGAACTTAACGTACGCGGGTCTTGGTCGCTTACGCAGGGCGTGCGTGGAGTAGAGTGGGTGCGTCGGTGCAAATGGAACCCAGGTGAAGTAGGGGACGTCGGCAGGGATCTCTCCTTCAACCCGGTTAGACAAATGTGCACGCCGTACTTTCTCGTCGGGAAGAGAAGTGGCTGTTTTCCCCTTGGGGATCCTGACGACCTTGTACAGCATCGCGACGACATAGGGGCTCATTGAGAGCACGTGAAGTTCACGACCTCTGTGCGTGTAGTGTGTCACCTCAGTAACAACTTGCACAGGCGTCGGGCTGTCATCTGCGTTATCCCCAATAACCAAGAGGGTGTCTGCCAGCCCCTCACTCGCGTCCGAGATGTTAGCAGCAGCTCTGAAGGAAGCCGAGTATGCTTCACTGGCGATCCCGCAATTGTCGAACGTGGAATAAAACGTCGCATTGCCGTCGAGAAGCAAAGACGCCATCGTAAGACCAACCGTGCAGCTTGCTGTAATCCGGTTGACAGCAGCCATGAGGTTGCCCACTGCCCGACGAGACACGACGCCCAACCCAGAACAGCTGGCTTGTTCCGCCTTGCGTCCAGCTGGCGACGTCAGGAAGGCGTTAGTGATGCCCACCGCCTTGGTAAGCTGAACTGCTTGACTCGATCGCACCGATTTCCCAATATACTTGCATGCGTAGTACGACCGCTGCATCGCTCGAAACTCTGGGCACTGCAAGACTGGAAACACAATATCCGGGTCCTGTTCCCCTTCAGGCTTCATCAACTCGGCGTCCACCTCTGCCGTCAAGTCGCGGTCCACCTCGACAGGGAGGTTGAAATGATTATTAGCCCCGAAGGCCATGGAGGTGGCTGGGTTCTGAGAAACCAGGTTCGGACCATACCGAGGTAACGCGAAGGCTCCGTGCCGCCCGAACCACCGCATAGAACGTCGTAACACTCGAGGATATACCATGCTGCAGTCTCCATCGACCATTGTGCAGCCATGCCGATCACATAGCCCCTTGACGTGCTTGCCGTGACGACACGATGAATACACACTCTGGGAAAAGTGCGTTCGCGGCGGCGCTTCGGTTTCTCTTCGGTTGTGCTTCGGGTAGGAGCCCCGGCAGCGCTTCGGTTACGCTTCGGTTACGCTTCGGTTGCGCTTCGGTTGCGCTTCGGTTGTGCTTCGGGTTGTGCTTCGGTTACGCTTCGGTTACGCTTCGGGTCTCTTTGGTTGTACTTCGGTTCTACTTCGGGAATTTTGTGACAACCGAAGCGAACCGAAGTGAAACCGAAGCGAACCGAAGTAGAACCGAAGAGCATCCGCCCGAAGAGCCCCGAAGTAGAACCGAAGTAGAACCGAAGTAGCACCAAAGCGAACCGAAGTAGAACCGAAGAGCATCCGCCCGAAGAGCATCTGAAGCAATTCCCACCGGGATTACACGATACTGGCCCCAGGCCACCAGCATCAGCCTGCCTGCCTTCGCCCCAGGCCCGCCTGCTCCCCAGGCCCGCCTGCTCCTGCCCGCCTGCCCGCCTGCGCCCGCCTGCCTGCGCCCGCCCGCCTGCGCCCGCCCGCCTGCGCCTGCCCCAACAAGCCCGGCCTGCCCCATGCAGCCTCGCTTGCTTCACCCCTCGCTGCCCCCCCTCCTCCCCCTGCTGCATGCAGCCTCGCTTGATTAACTACGCCTCCTGCCTTGCTTAGCATCAGTCTCCGTCCCACCCGCGTCAACCTGCCAACCCCAAGTCGCGTTTCACAGTGCTGCACCTACGTGCTTGTCACTGCCTGCCCCTCCAGTCTCTGGCCTGCTCACTGCCCCGTCCGCCTGCTCCGCTGGGCCTTCCCGTGCCGCCCCCCGCCACCACCGCGGAGCCCAGGTGACGCTGCCTGCCGGCCCCGGCCGCCAGCCCCAGCCCCCAGCCCCAGCCGCTCGTCACTCGAGCCCGACGACGACTCGTTCAGTCCGCCTTCATCATCGCCTCCTTGATCGTCAGCTGGCGCTGGGGGGTGGGGTCGAGCACAGTCGTCGCCTTAGACACCAGCACCTTGGACATGGTAACACCCAGAAGCTGCGCTATGTAGCTACGACTGGACACCATGCCGGGCGTGATGTCAAGCGACTCTGCAGAAAGGACAGGTGCACCGTTGCTGTAGCCTCTCTACAGTGCCCACCCAATGTACGGGCCCACGCTCACCTACGTACCTTCGGTTACCCCCTTCTTGGCCTTCTTGGCGGCCGGAGCGGCTGCCGCCTTGGCCTCGTCCCCCCGCCGCTTTCCCTCTGAACGCGGTAGGTGAAGGGGGCGGACAGCAGTCAGCAGCTGCAGGGTATAAAGGATGCGACATTGGCCAGCAATCAACGTTCAGACTTACGCGCTCTGGGCCCTGCCGGGGCGGCGGGCTGGCGCAGGCCCCCTAGGCCTGCGGGGGGCGCGCTCATGTAGCACTCCTTGGCTGCCGGCTCGACTTGCTCTGCACGTGAGAAGGACTCTGGCCAGTTTCCAACGACTGGCCGTGACACAAGTGCGCAGCTTAGGACCTACCTTTCCAGGTTTCCAGGAGCTGCACCTGTTTGGCCTGGTGAGCGCTCAGCCCCAAGAGCACGTGCCGCCTGCAGGTACGGTTGCCTGAAAGTTTGGCCTACCCGCATGTCAAATGTTCGCATACGCCCATCAACTTACAGCGCCAGCTCGGCCTCCGGCGAGTCCTTCAGCCTGTCCCCCAGCTTCTGCCGCGCCTCGGACTCGACAGCCTCGCTGTCCACGTACCGAAACCACGGGTAGCGTTTCCTGTCCTGCAGCTGTTTCAGATCCGCCAGGACGTCCATCACGGGCTTCACCTTGGGATACGCTGCGTTCGCAGCCTCCTCCTCGGCCGCGTACCAGGCGATGGATTGAGCGGCGGTGGCGTTGGCGCGGGTATCGTACAGCTGGGAGGGGATCCTGCACGAGCAATTCTGTCTTCGTAAGGGCAACGACAGAGAGCAACTCAGCCCCAGCCCCAGCCCACGGCATGCACTTACGCAGACACTGCCGTCGGCAGGGCGTGGACAGCGAGCCCCGGGTAGGACCATAGCTTCGCGGCCTTGCACTTGTCACCACCCAGGCTCTCGCACACCGCCTTGTACTGCCTGAACTGCCCATACGGGAAGGTGCTGCCCTTCTTCAGCTGCTCGTGCGCGACGTACCCTACATGACGTGACATGTAGGTGTGTGAATGCAGGACTGCACTAACCTACGCGCCTGTGGCTTGTACCTGACACAGCCGTGAAGCCGATGTAGAGGGCTTTGCCCGACTCCAGCTGGTCAGGGCTCAGCGTGCGCGGGGGCTTGGCCCTGGAGTTGCCCCTCCCCTTCTGCTGCTCAGGCCACACGTCCTTGACCCGGAGAGGGCAGCCCTGGACCCAGACCACGTACATCTTGAAGCCTGCCCAGAAATTGGATGAAGAAGACATGGTGCGCATGTAAACTTCCGCGCAACGCATGTGACCTCCCCTGCACCCCGCCCTCTCAATCACGCACCCTTCATGAGGGCGTCATCGAACCACCGCCGGATCATGGAGGCGTACGCCCTGACCGCTTCCGCCCTCGTCGCCTCATCCTCCGTTAGTGCGACCGGCGGCTTAGGGGTCCGTTGCTTCCGCTTTGCCTGGCCTGCCACGTCCGATGGCTGCTGCTCTGAAGTCTGCCCAGTCTGCACGCATACAGGACAACCGGGAGTGAGGTGCTCGGGGGGGTCGACAGGGCTATCGACCCCCCCCCCATAACAACGACTAGGGTCACCGATCGCCTCTCCTGTACAACACAAGTATGTAGGGTCATTAAGAGCCCGCCGCAGGCCCAGGCACTGTGAGGCGTGCGTACTCAATGTGTGCAAACTGCGATGCAACACTGCTCTCGCAAGTTCTGTCGCCCTTATGCATCAGCGTACCACAGATAAATTACTCTGGCCTCACCTCCGTCGTCATCCCCGACGGCAGCTCCGACTGCTGCGGCTGCGCGCCGGCACTGGGCGCGGTGTTTGCACCTCCAGCCTCGCTGAGGCGGGCAGACGGCCGCGGCCGCGCCTCGTCATTCAGGTCTTCACACGCTGCAGGGACAGTTGCCGGTGCCGACGAGTCCACGAAGGCACGCACAACAACACGCTGGGCCTCAGCTTTCACGATGAACACGGGGTAGTCCTCGCTGTTGAAGTTCTTCAGCTGCTCAACCGTGATCTTGTTATCACGGATTGCCAAGAGCGTCTGCTCAACCTCGGACAGGTCGGACGTTAACATTCCGCTGCCTGCGGACCAAGGATGCAAGTGAGAGCCCCAAAATTGTAGTCAAAAGAAGTACTGGCGCTCACCATTCTTTGTGACGACGTCCTCGTCTTCGCCGTGTCTGAAGAGGAGCGTGTCCGGCCTGGTTCCGCCGAGCATCGCCGCGAGTTTAACTCCCAGTCCATGCGACACTGCGCCATCCACGGCAGCCGTCGAGGCTACCTGATACGGCAATACTGCCGGGGCGTAGCGCTGCAGGGCTCCTATGGGCCGCACGTCGACCAGGACTTTGCGAGCGGCCATTGTTAACACTGGCCGCAGCAGACAGATCAAGTGCTACGATGCTCGCATTCTATGCGTATGATTGTGTTCAATAGTCACTATCAGGCTGTGAAGGCAGGAGACGCCGACCTGAATCGCTTCCGTATTCGGACGGCCCATGACGGCCCGTTTCCTTCGCCACTGACGGCCAGATCAGCGCCGTCGCAATATGACAGGTCCATCAACAATGCGGAGCGCCTGCGACGACAAAGCTTGCGGGAGCCGTGTTGCATCACGGTCTGCACACATCATGCACTCACACCGCACAGCGCCCGGGCCTGCGGCGGGCTCTTACTGACGCTACATACTTATGTTGTACAGGAGAGGCGATCGGTGACCCTAGTCGTTGTTGTTGGGGGGGGTCGACAGCCCTGTCGACCCCCTGCTTGGACACGGCCGCGCACCTACCTGCTGCTCTGGCCCCGACCTTGTGCCCCTGAACGTCCGCCACCGCCCCACTTTCGCCCTAACCACTTACCTGTTCACACAGAGCTGTTTGGGCTCGGTGATCCATGGCTGCCACAGACAGGAATCACGAAGGCCAAATCCAGCATCCAAGCAAGGACGTCCCAGCTTAGCTACCTGGCTGCCATGCCTTCCACTAGCGTGAACATGCCATGCCGAGCACTAGTGTAGAGCTAACGGTGCATCCAAGTCATGCAAGTGACTGGGCAAGGAGCCAGGCAGCGACATGGAGACAAGGGGACGGGATTCACACCGTGACAGGTTGGACAGTGCAGATTCTTCCCGCTCACGGCGCCAAGGCGAAGACCCTACCCCTCTTGAAGCTTTCTCTACGCCCCTCTTCCTCTCTAGCTCAGCGTTTCACTTGGCCCGGCCCATGTCCTGCTTGCTTTGTCGCCCGCAACCTTTCTCCCCCACTCGACCGCTAAACCTTCAGGCCACGCGACTTCACACCGTGGCTCTGACCAAGGTCCTCCCATTCGCAAACATAGAGAGGCGAAGGCCTGTCGGCGTTTCCACTGGCTACATGCTACCACAAGGCAGGGGCACCAATGCCAAGTCTGCAAACGTACAAGCCTGGTCCCACATCGGCCCATATCATTCCAACCTACCAGGCCCCAGCACTCCCGCATCACAGCCTCGGGTCCAGTGTCATGGGCCCAAGGGCCCCCCACCAGGTCGAACCCCACATACATGATCACATTGCCGCCCGCCCAGGAATGCAAGCAAGCGCAGCCGTTGCCTATGCTGCCTCGACACCGGCCAGGGGTGGCTCTACCCCGGCCGCGATGCTGCCCCTACGTGGCAGCGTTGGCCGCTCCGCTGTCCGCCGCCCTGGCCTAAACGCCAGTCGTGGATGGCTCGACGCCCGAGGCGGCCGACGCCGGCCCGCCGCCTGCCTTGGTTGCCCGTGGGGCCGCCTTCTGCGGGCCCCCGTGGCTCCTCCTCCCCTCTGCGGCGGCGGCTCCACCGCCGCCTGCAGTCCTCCGCCCTCTCCCCCTCCACGGGTCCGCCCGCGCCCTGCCCCAGCGCGGCAGCATCGGCCACTCCACTGTCCGCCTCGTTGGCCTAAACGCCGGCCGTGGATGGCTTGGCGTTTGCCGCCGCGCTGGCGTCCACGCCGGCCGGGGGTGGCTCGGTGCCGGCCGCCGGGCTGGCCCCGCCGCTGGCCGGGCTGGCCCCGCCGCTGGCCCCGCCGCTGGCCCCACCGCTGGCCGGGGGCTGGCCCCGCCGCGGGCCGCTGGCCGCGCCAGCGTCTGTGCTGGCCGCGCTTTGCTCAGCGCCGTCTGTCGCGGTAGCCTTGCCGACCTTGTCCCCGGCCTTCGCGGCCCCCCGCACCCTCGCCCGGGTTGACCGGTCCGCCTGAGGCAGCACGGCGCTTGGCGGCGTCGGCGGCAGCTTGCTCGCCGTCCGCTTGCTGCTGACCAGCGATGAGGGCACGCCACCCGCCGCCAGTGCAGCTGCCGCGTCCGCAGCAGCCTGCGCGCCCACGCTGCCATACACCTTCGCAGCGATCGGCCACGCGTACAGGTCGACGAGGTGCGTCTGGTCCTTCTTTTTGCCAGCGGTCACGTACCAGTGCACGCGCATGTCGCGCTCACCGTCCCTGCCCTCGGTTCCGCAGTGGAACGTGTGCCCGTCCAGGAAGAGAGCGCAGCCCTTCTTCAGGATGAACTCCTCCGGCTCCGCCACCGTGATGGTCTTGGCAATGTCGGTGGGGCTCATGCCCTTGGACTCCAGCAGCGCAATCTCAGCCGCCAGCTGCGTTAGATACATGGCAAGGAGGGAGAGGGGGGGCGCGCCGGCAGTCGCAACGGTGACGTTTTTGGGTGTCACCTGGAACACACCCAGCACACACCCAATCAGGAGGCCCAAGTGCTGCACAACAAATAATAATCCCAGTCTGTCTCGACCCGGCAGCTTTGCCGCTGAGCTGAGGCCGCCGACACCCAGTGGCCCTGCCGTGCACGCACCGTGTGGCTCTTCCGAATGAGGCCAAGCTTCAAGTCGCAGTCCACCGCGTAGATGCAAGCGAAGCCCGGCTCGTGGGTCTGCAGGTCTGCGTGCAGCGCCTGGAGCAAAGGAGGGAGGGTCCATGAGAGATCGCTACGTGGAGCACCTTGCAAGATTGGTGCCCCGCCCACCCCTCCTCCTCCCGCCGTCCCCCACCCCTCGCCTGCCCCATTTTGACAGGTTTCCCCGCTCACCTGCCGCGACATGGGCTTCTGCCTCTTCTTCTTCGTGTTGGTCTGCTCGTTGGTGAGGACAGCGCCCGGGTGGAGCCTGAACTTGTCGCCCAGCCCCGAGGCCCCGATGCTCCCGAGACTCTTGAGGGTGCCCTCGAAGCGAATCTGCCAGTCGCCCATCGGCTTGTCCTTTTTGCCGAAGTGGGTCTGGCACCGCTGCCCAAAGGCGCCACCAGTTGTCTGCTTGGCGCCGCCATCATCGATCTTGATCATGCAGGTCCGCTTGTTCAGCTTTGCGGCGAGAAAGATGGGCTGCATGGTGGGTTGGGTTTCAAAGTGTTCTACAGGTCAATACGCACATCACACCAGCCCCACAGACACGAGATGCATGTGACATGGACCGGTGAGCTCCTGCGTCTCGCAGTTTGACTTCCATCCTTGAACCAAGCCGACCGCACGATTCGCCTGTGGCCTAGGCCTACAACGCATGCACCACCCACACACCGAAACTCACCTCCGTGGTGTGCGCGTCATAAAACTCCTTGAGCCCAGTGATGATGCCGTCCATGTCATCTTCCATTGTAGCCTTCCGGGGGTAAGGGATGGTAACAAGCTCACTCTTTCCACTTGCTGCTTAAGAGACATCGCTAACGTAGTCTCATATACGCTTTCCATTTGCCGGTCTTCTAGACTGCTAGAATACGGAGGCCCGGGCCGCCATCAGCAGCCCCACAGCTCACCCGGCTCCACGCAAATCCGTTGGTCTTGAGCCCAGCCTTTACGTCGGCTAGGGTCCTGCACCTGTCCTCCGTGATCTCCATCACCTGCAGCTTGCTCTTGGGCCACAGGTCCCGCAGCCGAAAGAGGAACTGTTTGCAAGTAGTGGCGGGCGAGGAAGCTGCTGGTTAGCTTGCATTGAGCGCCTCGGGAATCCGGTACAGCAGTCAACCCGGCAAGTGCTACACGTACCTCGCGGCGCATGGCATCTTCTTGCTGGCTGTACTCCTCGGCCTCCACGCTGCTCGTGCCCTTGGCTCCACTGCCGCCGGTCTTGGTCGTGGCCTGAGTCGGGGGAACATGCTTATGAGGCCATACTGTTGGAAGCTTCCGACTTAAGTCCCTCGCTCAGCCCCCAACTCAAGTGGCGTGTAGCGTACCTGCACGGTTTTGGCCTCATCATCCGAGATAATGAAGATGGGGTCGTCCACGTCGCCTGCCTCCTCGAACTCGCTCTCGTTGTCCTGGTTGCCCTCGCTCTCGTTGCCGTCCTCCTCGTCGCTCCCCTCCTCTGACGCACCATCCGCGTCCTGGTGCTTCTGGGCAGCGTTGCGCGCTGAGCGGCGAATGGATGGCGGTGCGCTGGTGGTGCGGCGGCGGCTCGTCATGGACGGGCCTGCCATTCCGGCAAATGCGCCGGCGCAGCTTTGCCGAGCCGACCGCCGGAGGCCGTCAGCGGTGTCACCGCCTGTGCCATCGCCGGCGAGCGAACATGGCTTGCCCTTGGCCTTCTCGGCCAGCCTTGTCACCTCCTGAGGCACGGACACACGCGCACGTCGGGCACATCAGCCATGCCGGAAGTCGCCCGGCAGCACGTTGGCCTCACCCTGCATGAGAGCACATAACACCGGCTATTAGCGTTGGCAGTTAACTTTGAAGACCTGCCGTCGGCACCACGAAGCCTACCTTCTCCTCCTCCTCCTCCTCCGCCGCCTCCTCCTCAGCCTCCTCGGCCTCCTTGGCCTCCTCCACCTCCTCGGCCTCCTCCACCTCCTCGTCGCCGCTGTCGTCCGCCTGCGTGGCAGCAATTGATGGCGTGAGAGGCCCCTATGTGTAACCTGCATCCATGCTACGTAAACCACGGTCCCTCACCTGCGTCTCCTGCTCCTCGCCGCTGCTCACTAGCTCCTCTACGGCAGCCTCCTCGTCGTAATCGTCCGCCTGTAGTTCACAGTGTGGGGAGGGAGGGGGGAGTCCTGATGGTCACAGTGAAAAGCAAGCCGCTCCATCCTGCTCCATGCTGCTGCTCACTGGCTCCTCTTCAGCGGCCTCCTCGTCCTCGTCAGCGTCCTCGTCTGCCTGCAGTACACGACGTGAGGAGGGGGGAGTCAGAACGGTCTGTTAGCCAGGGCAATCCGTTCCTCACCTCTGTCGCCTACTCCGTGCCAGTGCCCTCCAGTCTCCATACAAACGCACCGTTTGACAGAACCGCCAGTGGGCCCGGTCGCTCGCAAATTTCGTCCTGGGGAACAGCTGGTCAGCAATGGATGCCTTGGCGCCGAAGTCGATGTACCAGAAACGGGGTCGAAGCAGCACCTTGGCTGCGATGATGTACAGGCGGGCTCTAGTTTAAAACCTGATTCATTGGCCGTGATGACAGGCTTGCATGGCGTGCTCACCTCCGAGGCTGACTTGCTCGAATCGTGACAGCCCACAGTGCGGGCAGAAGTCCCCCTTGTGGGCTTCCCAATCGCGCTGCCGCAGGTTGGGGTAGATGTGGCCAACACAGTCAGCATGGGCGCAGACGTGCACTTCGAACTGCCGCCAGTGTCCTGCCCCCACTAGGCGCCGCAGATGGTATATGCTGCCAGGAAGGTTGTTGTGCTCAGGGAGGACGCAGTCACGGAGCCACGCGAGGACTAGATCCACCAACGTCTTGGCCAGGCGGAACTGCGAGTAAAACTGCAATATGTTGAAGATGACCTGGCGAAGACTGTAGCGGCATCCGCTGTAGAGGGGCAGGTGCAGGTGAGCCTCGTAGTACTTGTACGACCCAGGCATGCCAGCGTACGGTTGCTGGCAGCCACACGGGCACAGCTGGGGGGCAGGACCAGGTGTGGGCCCGCCTGCATCCTCGCCGTCCCCATCCTCGTCCCTGTCACCGTCCCCGCCATCATTGGAGTCGGCCTCGCTCTGTGCGTCGACCCCAGCTCCGTGCAGCATGCCTGGACACGGTCAGTTGGCAAGTAAGCCCTCAGGCATGTGGAACCCGCCGAGGGCACAAACGTCACAAGCAGATTGACCCCAGAGTCGCACCAGCTGCCATGTCCTCCAGCAACTCGGCCTCATCAGCCGCGTCCTGGTAAGCTGCATGGCTGGACGCCTGCAATCAAGGCAGCGTGTGTTGGCAACGTCTGGTCTCAGTTTGTGAACCCGAGTGCATGCAGGTGCCCACCTCGTCGTCGCTCAGCAGAGTGTCGGTGCCCTGCAAGCAGAAATTAGTGAAAATTGGGCGTAATCACCACGTGGTTGCGCTTTGCTGCGATACGCGTAAATGGCAGTGCAAGGTCGCCAGCGCTGCCTATCAAGGTGTTCAGCGGTGCTCAGCGTGTGTGTGTGTGTGGGGGGGGGGGGTCAACCCACCTCCTGCACGGCCTCGGCCTCGGCCTCCTGCTGCTCGGGAGGATCTAGGCCCTGCTTGGAGGACGAGGCATAGGACTTGGGACACAGAGGCATAAAGAGAAAAGGAGTGAGCTTTAGGCAAGGATCTCACCTCCACTCCCTCCACACACCCAGTCTCCGTCCTGTTTGTAGCTGGGCTGTTTGTGGCTGGGTGGGTGGCTTCAGTGGGTGTCTGGACGGGCAGGTTTGGAGACAGAAGAGAAGTGAGACAGCAGGGTGTGAGAGAGCGAGAGGGCACTTTACCCTCCCGAAGCACTGGCCTGGTTGCGGCCTTCGGAGCTCCCCCGGGACTGAGCGTGAAGGCTGTCGCTGTCGCTGTTGCTGTCTCCGACCTGGAGAAGGGCAAACACGTGCATCAGCAGCAGCGTGTGGTAATGTGTGGTGCATCGCAGGTTCTTAGGATAGGACGGCGCACCTCTTCCACCCCTTTATCGCGGCCACGTTGAGCCGTTGATGCCTGATCTGCTGCTTTTACTTGATCGTAAAACTGGGACCGGCGCTGTGGGGAGGTAGGGCAGGCATCGAGCTGCCTATTTGCCTCCGCGTCGCTGGCTTCAGCGCGAATGCGCTGCCTCTGGAGCGCTTGCACTTTCGCATCTGGCTGTGGGATGCCAAGAGCACAAAACGTGCAGTGGCGATAAGTTTGCCGTTTGCCTCCGACGAACCAGTCGCAGCTGGGGCACTTGTATGAACCGTCGGCGTGTTGATAGAGTTTTCCTACTGGACGCGGCCAAGAAAACTGCATTGGAACAAGGTGGAGCAGGCGATGGTGGCTACGATTGAGTTGTCGCTCGGGAAAGGGGCGCTCTGATGGCTCCAGTGGCTTATGCTTGTTTTATATGTTCGGACGCACCCGCGCGCAGTTAGCGATAGTGGAGTTACGGGAAGTTACGGGTTCGATGGCTGGATGGGGTCGACAGGCCTGTCGACCCCCCTGAAGTGCCACGTCTACTGTCAACGCGTATCCCGGCGACCTCGTATAGGCATATAGGCACACAGTTGACCTTGCGCGGGCCCTGCTGCAGCGAAGCGAGGCATATCGGCATGCGCAATGGACCACGAACCGCGCCGAGTGCATCCCTTGCACAGCTGGGGTACTATACATGCACCATGTTAGTTAGCCGAGCTCATACAGCGTGATTGAGCTGGCTGGCACGGGACAGTTTCTGTCCTGCTTCGGATGCCCGAAGTCGCACCCGAAGAGGGCCGAAGCACGGTCGAAGAGCCCTCTTCGGGCACCCGAAGTAGCAGTCTTACAGGGCAGCCACCCGAAGTGCACCCGAAGAGCGCCCGAAGAGCCCGCTTCGGTTGGCCGAACTGACCCGAAGAGCTCCCGAAGAGGACCCGAAGAGCCCTCGGCTGCCCGAAGAGAAACCGAAGGGGAACCGAAGCAGCCCGAAGAGGAACCGAAGCAGAATCGAGGTAGTGCTTTTCCCAGAGTGACACCACGGCTGCTAGATGTGCAGCACACCTCTTGTGGATTACCCGCTTCCCGGCCAGTACCGAAACACGGGGCGGCGATGTTGCAACCTTGCGGAACTTGAATGAGGCCGGAGGGCGCTCTTTATCCACAGGTGGAGGACGCAAGGGCTCTACCGGACCACCTTCTTCGCCCAGAAGGTGCAGGTCGAGACCATCCGCAGGGTCCACGTAACGCATCTCTGGGCCGGCCTGAAGGTCGTAATAGGGATCTGGTAGCCACATGCAACACAACGAATGGGCCAAAGATAACGCACGGCAGTTGGGACCCTCGAACAACGCCCGTAGACGTTCTGGAGATAGGGCCGCGACGTGCGCTGCACCATGGAGATGTAGGGCCATTCGTCCACTTTGTTCCACTTTCACGAAGACGTGGAATACCACACCACAGAAGCAGCTGTCTGGATCATTCTGCTTCTTTGATCCACGCTCAAATCCAAATAATTCTTTCAACATCGCGTCTCAAACTGCCAATAGTAGTCTCATGCACGAGTGGGGGTTCTCGCGCACGCGACGCCATTTCTTCACGATCTTTTCAGACGAAGTGGGACCACCGTCAATCCCAGTCTCCACAACCTCGCCAGCCGCAGTCATGACAGCGGCGCTGTGAAGGTCGGCGGGATTGACGTTGAATATGACTGATGGTAATCCAACCACTGCGTTGACGGCTGCCATAGACCCCTGAGCGCCCTGGTAGTAGGCATCCGTCATGTCCAGGCGTTGTGATGTCCGCGTCATAGTTCGGACCAAACTTCGCACTAAAGGCGAGTTGGCGTTCAGCAGTTCACGGCGTCGTGTGTCATGGTAGGGTAATGCCAAGACTTCAGCCATAGATCGCACGACGTCGCGCGGAATATGCCCCACAGCTTCGACGTCGGCGACGCTTGATTTGGCAGTAATAGATGAATGTAGACGCGACCCTTCAAGACGAAGAAAATCAATCATCCTGGCTACGAGGAGCGGATTGCCGTTATGCTGACGACGAGGAACCCGCCGAATCAAATGACGAAAGAATTGTGCCAGAGACATTCCCGCTGGGCGATGGATGCCATAAGGGAACGACGTGGGGAAACAGTGACCAAGGTGACCGTCGTCCCGAAAGTCCAGAACCTGCAAATACCACCAGCTGTTAGATAGCCCGGAAGGAAGAAGCAAGTTCCCTAAACAGCTCACCTTCGCCCCAGGACCTCCAGAGGCCCATACTAACGTCCGAGAGTTGTTGAGCTCCTGTTGTACCGTGGCAGCATAGCGGACAATGTTGTGGTCCGAGGGAGAGGGTTCGGGAGACTGTTCTGCAAGTATGATCTCCAACTCGGTCAACCCTTGGTCGTCGTTGTCGGAGTTGGTCCGAAATTGAGGAGGCACGTGCCCGTCACTCAGGGAAAAGAATGGTAACGGTTCCTCAGCGACCACATCGGCACCATCACGGACAGGCGTTGGGCCAGATCGATCGCGTAGTAATACATTCCTAAGTAGGTCACTGATAGCGACGTCCGACGTTGCGATTGCATCTTGCAGCAACGCTCGAGGTACTGTCCCGCTCGGATGGCGGTTCTTCCAAAATGAAATTGCGTCCTCGTCCCACATCACCTCGTTGTCACATTTCTGGAGGAACGTCGTCCATGCCAACACGGCTCGTGGTTCGACGGAGTACGCTTTCGCCCCATTCAGGTACTTGAACACTTCAGCCGCCGACCGTACAGCGGGGATACACAGCAGCGAAATGTTGGAAGCCAAGGCCTCGGGGTGTCGCGGAATCGACTCCACCAATTGGTGAAACGGAGGGTTGGCGACTGCAATTCCGTGACTCGTGATCTTCAAAGGGGCCGCGTCCGTCGGATACCCACGATCATCATCGCGATCTGCAGGCAGAAGAAACTGCTGCACCTTTCCACGCCCGAACAGCTGCTGCTCCATAAAACTCAGTTTTGGGAGGTCGTCTGGAACGTCTCCACCATCCATGCGCGCCAATGAGCCTTGTGGGATCCGGACAGTGGGGATTGGAGTTCCTGAAGACACAAAAGGGGATTCCAATTAACAGCAGGTTGGGCATCAGCGCGTTACGTCCACCACTCACCGTCTGGTTTCCGACGCTGGGACCCCTCTTTTGGGACGTGCTGCAGAGCGGCAGCGCATACGTCGCAAAAAACCACCTCCAAGGACCCATCGTCAGCAAGAACCGCCGTTGCGTTGGCACCCGACGTTTCCACACGCATGCAGTAGGCAGCGACCGTCGTCGAGACGCCGTCGATCACATCAACCGTAGGCCTGTGATCGACCCGTACTGGGTAGGTCTCTGGGTCGCTGTCAGCATCGCCTGCGGCATGCAAACGTCACAAAGAGTTATGCCTTGAAGACTGAGCGTAATAGCACGCCTGCGTCTAACTGCTCACAACCTACCTCACCCGTACAAGTCGTTTGTTGTTGCCCACCTAGGCCGGGCACGTCTTGCGCAGCAACCGACGGAATATCACCTGTACAGCCAGAACGACGTCGTGAATGGTCACAAGTTAAATTGCCCGACAAACTGACTCACCATGGCCCATGAAGACGTCGGCATCAATATCCCGATAAGCAACCGGCCGGTCGCATCCTATCTCTCCATCAATAGCGCTCGTGGAGGCGGGTCCATAGGCTCCTCCCCCGACACATGGAATGGTTGTATTGTCGGGCAGGACTTGGTCTGCCGGAGGTTCACCTTGAGGCCGCTGTGAGCGCCCCTTCCGCTGTTGGGGAGGCAGCCAGTGACGTTGGTATCCCATCGGCCGAACACGTGAGGGCGGGTCGGGATGTAAGGGAGGTCGCCAGTGCACCACATGAGCCGGCCAACGCACAAGTGCGTCAGGGTGGACATCGGCACGTAGATATTCAAGCTCCGCTGCCATAGATTGCCATGAAAGCAGCTTGCTCTCTTTGGTAGACACCATCTCGCTGCACACTGCGCATACTCTGCTTGGCATGACGCCCTCGACAAATCTGGAGGGAACGACTTCATGGACGACGCTCCTGCCAGGGCGTCGACCCTGCTGGATGCATCGCGATGTTTCCACATGCAGGCACCAAGGACGGCGAAGTGGGAAAAGTCCGGCTCTTTACTCGGAGTGGTGCCCTCGTCGTCAGCTTCTGATCCAGTGCACTCGACCTGAATTTGAAACATGTGGTGAGACATCTTCAAACGGCCCAGAAATAGTCGTGCGTTGACAGTTCACTGACCTCCTGAATCATCTTCTCACACTGCCGGTACGCCCTCGAATATTCGCGAACATGGGCCTCCACAGCAGCTCGCTTCTCACGGGCTTCCGCTCGCTCCTTGCGTGCTGATGAAGCGACAGCATCTCGTCGTCGTTTGGCGACAGGCTGATCCTACAAGGCAGGCGGGTGGCACGTTGACGCCAATATAGGATGGATAGCAACCTGATCCGGCAAACATCGCCACCTTACCAGTAGGGCTTTGAACGTTCCTCCAACAGACACGCAAAGCTCTAGCGCCTACACGGGGGTTCGTGACAGTTACACAGTACGTAGCAACGTCTAACGCAAGTCACTTACCACGCCAATGTCAACTGGTGCCGTCTCAACGGCTGAAGCCGCCACAAACACCCCGTTGTTAGCTCGCGCCGGGCTCGCCATCGATTCTGGACAGCGCGACAGGAAGCACGATCTTCTCAAGTAAAGGCGGTGTGGCCGTCAACAGGGACTGTGAGGCGACAGAAACACTTGCAAACCGTCTGCCAAATCGGCGGACACGTAGACATACCTTCTACACCTCCAGTCGACCAATAAGCCTCCTTTAAGTCGGATGTAATATTAGCAGCAGGCTGCCATGACGGCTCGCTGAAACCCGACCATGCCACCAAATAGAACATTCGACGACGGCCCTTCAAACGCTCAGCTCGGTGAGCTATGATCTTGTCCACTGCCCAGAACGCGCCCTCAGTAAATACCGCTATTGGGGCCGGTGGTGCTGACTTGTCGTTGTCGCCTTCACCTGAAGCAAATTGCGGTAGCGTCAACCTTTGCACCCCGTTACAGGCAACATACTCACACCGTTCACACACCTTGGCTTCTGCCCAATGTGCGCGAGAACTTCGCGGGTAATCCGATCGCAAACGCTCCAGTCTGAGGGGCCGAACAACGTTCACGACACCACAATAGAAGCGCCGAGAGTCGTCGAGGAGTTGTGACCGAAAGAGCTGTAGAGCCATCTGGGCACGCCTCCGCCCACGTTGCGGCCAACGTCTGGCATTCGTCGGCCGTATGCTTTGGCAACAGTTGCTGTATGACAGCTGAAGCTTGCACGACAAATGTATCGCCCACCAATTTGCATATCTGGTCCATCAACCCTGAAGCACACGGCAAACTGTTAAATAAATGTACGGACAAGAACGAACAATTCAAGTACGGCCTCGCACTCACCCACGATAGCTTTCTTTAGTTTAGAGATTACGAGCGGGGAACGTTCGACCAGCACCTTCTGTGCGTGGTAACAGCTCCAGGGACACGCCTAACGATGCACAGTTAGGGCACAGCCACTCTCCCGAGGGGATTTCCGACAGCGGCGGCGACAGGCAGTACGTGTGCCATCCAGTGCTACAACGATCGCAAAGTAACATCAGGCCAGCTTCCTCTGGACTGGAACAAACTTGGCAGGGCAATGAGGCTGGAGGTTTCCACGTCGCTGGTTTCCGCGTCTTGGCGGGCGCAGATGTTTTCTTCATTGCAGGTACGGACCGCTCTACAAAGGAGTGGACAATCGATAAGTGTGAGAATTGTCAACAGGGTGCAAATGGGGCGCCCAATTCCGCACCTGAACATCGTAGTTGCTCCTTCCTCATCTCTGCTTGATCAGTTAATACAGACTTGAACTTCCCGGGCGGCCGACCACGTCCTCGTGCGGTGGCGCGAGCGAACCGGCCACCACCACCACTGCTTCGACCCCGACCTCGACCGCGGCCTCGACCGCGGCCTCGACCGCGACCACGACCACTGCCACGGCCATGGCTTCCACCTTCCTCTGCGCAAGCCTCCTCCAAAAGAGCTGCCACGGACGAAGGCTTCGGCTCCACGTCATGGATTGGGGCCACCTCAATGGACTCACTAGAGCACATCTCCTCGTCCGAGAGATCGCCTGCAGACGAATCGCTGCTTCCCTCAATGCTGGTACCGTCGGTGCTCACACCGTACTCCGACGACGACTCCGCGGGAGAGGTCTCCGCCGACGCCTCCTCTGCCGAGGTGTGTGCTGACGTCGTCTCCGATGCCTGGTCGGTCGGTCGGTCGTCGTCGGACGACTGGTCCAAGACGTCCGAGGTGACTTCGTCATCGTCGTCGTCCGAGGTCGAGGTGTCGTCGTCATCGTCCGAGGTGTCGTCGTCGTCGCCTGAGGTGTCGTGGTCGTCGCCTGAGGTGACGTGGTCGTCGTTGTCTGAAGCGCCCGCTATGTTGGCCCCGTTGTCGCAGATTTCGTCCAGCTCCTGGAGCCCCTCGTAGCGGTTGACAGTCGTCGTCGGGTGGACCCTTACGACCTTGGACGAAACCGCCAGACGCGACAATCGACGGTGACGCGGTTCCTGCCACCCATCCTCAGCAGCTCCACACGCGCCCGCATCCGCACGCGGGCATGCCGAATGAGGTGGAGGCATCCCGTGAACCGTTGTCATGGGGTGACTGCTGCATCGGTTACCATCACCTTGGTTCACGCCGCGAAGGGTGGCCGCACGACGGTCCACCACACGCCCAGCTCCCACAGGCTGTGGGGTGACCGGGCCTGCAAAAGCCGTTGCCGCTGAAACAACTGTCTCCTGGACCGCGACGCTTGACCTCTGCGACGTGTGTCGCTGGACCGGCACCACCCTCGGCATTGACGACATGGCCGACCGCAGCAGTGTCATCCGCGGATCACCTGCACAGGCATTACTTCCCTAAAGTTCATATACCAGTCAAGCACAAACTCCGTTCCCATAAACTTAGTCGTAGCAAATCTACGTTGGTACGCACCGTGGTAGGCGTCCAAGATGGCGTCGACAGCCGGCCCAAGCACAGCAGGCACTGCCAGCTCTTTGAGGTCGGCTGCACCAACTCTGACCAGCCCGCCAAAGTGCTCCGGAGTGTCGACGAGGCCCTTGTAATGGCCGTGGTTGTTCTTGCCAGAGTTCTCGTACAGCACGGATACCACGGGGCCGGCCTTCCCCGAAGACACAGCTGCCACGCGAGTGTACTCCGCAGCCTGGCCAACGCGCTGCCAGGTGAGGATGGACACACCCAGCAGCGCTGACACGAGTTGTAGTTCTAGGTACGTGAGCCATGAACAGGGATCACCAATCCACGCGCTGTATGATGACGCCGAGCGCAGGTAGGGAACCGCCGACGTCCGCGGGCCAGCCGCCACAGCCTGGATTGCGGTCCCCGTGATGTGAGCAGAGTCCGGGTCCACGCAGAAGCTCCAGAGCCACGAAAAGAACACATCGCGACGTGACGCGAGCACCATCAGCAATTCACGGACGAATGCCACAGCCGCGAAACGCTCCTCATCGGTCGCAGCTGTGGCGAGAACCACGTGTAAACTGCATGATCCATCCTTTGGTGTCTCAAGCTCGATGGCAAACGACTGAGGGACCTGAGCACCGGCCATTCTTCAAGGCGGATACAACAAAGCTTCAAACCGCCGAGTTCTGAACTGCAATAAGTATTGCGTATGTGTACTAACTACACCGGACGCCACTTCGTATGTGCCAATACAGTGAGCCGCCATCCCCAAAAGACCACATCTCGACCATTCTCAGACGGAGCCCGTATACACTTGGGAATCTACCAAACCGCTAAAGGCTTGTGTCGTGAGTGCCTGGCACAAAGCGGAAGCTGGGACAACAACTCAAAACTCACGCCGCAGCAGGGGGGGTCCAAACACCCCAGACCAACGACCGTCGACTCACGCAGCCCCTTTATAGTGAATGGACAACCATACCGCTATAGACCTCAGTTCCTGAATCGCTGGCAATGTGCGAAGGCTGGTGCAGGGGCTGGCTGCTCCGGCCACCGCTGCGGGAGGTGGAAACATAACCGTGGGCATCCGAGTCGCCAACCACTGTGTTCCCTGGGCATCCGAGTCGGCAACCGATAGAATCAGCCAGTCGACGACTTGGACGAATCGACCTGAGGAATCACTCATGGTCAGCCCTACTGATGTCAGGGACAGCTCCGACCAAGATTTCCCATTTCCTTACATGTGGCTTTGTTCGGGGTCACACTACACCAACTCGCAACCACAGATGCCTTGCCCCTCCGGTGTCTCAAGTACATGAGCTCTTGCCAGCGATGAGGTCTATAATCTTGATACTAGCTACGCAACGGGCGAACCCGTGCATGCCCCACTTCGGGGTTAAGGGGGCGGGGCAGAATCAACGCCCCCCCACCAGCCACTTCCTTGGCCGCACCCGCGATGAGGTCCACATTCCGTTCAACGCCACTTCCACAGGATACCCAGCAGCAAACCCATCAACCGCGATGGGTCGTGGTCACCGGGCATACCGGTTGCGACGAGGCGGTCTAGGAGCAAGGCTCCACCAGCCACTAGGACGCCTAGCAGGCGCTGGGGGGACCTCTTCTGAGCGGGCATCCGGGACAAGTTCCGGCATATCATCCAGATCAGACTCAGAGTCACCCCCTGACGCTAGCGGTGGGAGGGAATACGCCGGGAGTAGAGGGCTCCAGAACGGAGGTGGTGGCTCGTAATTCTTCATTGAAACGTCGGTGCAGGAGTGCCTACAACATGCAGGAGGGGTACAGGACGTGAAGTACATGGGATCGACAGAGGTCGCGACAACGCGACCTGGGTTACGCGTTTCACAACGCACGGCAGGGACACCACCGCACCTTGTCATGTTACTTCTGCTGGCCAAATGTTATATCGGGTTGCGGCGCCGCCTCCGACACAGCGCTCACGTCGCGGGGCTGCGACCACGCCGACTTCGGGTGCGGCCCGCTCCTGAACTTGTCTATGCGACGCAGATTGTCGACATTGGTCGACTGTGTATATGGTTGCCAGCATTATAAACAGCGCAGCATCGAAACTGGCAGCTACAATACAGCGCGCCAAAGTACGACAGTCTGCGCCACATGTCGCTGGGCCGCCACATCCCGACCATCCCGATCGAAGACCGCGCATAAGACAGCATACATGCTCAGCAGAGCCGTGGGGTGGGAATGGGTTTGAGGAGAAGGAAACCCAATTTTAGCGCGGCGGACCGTCGTGCAAGTGAGCGACGCAACCTGGCGACGCAGCAGGTAAAAACGACCCCGTGCACTCCAAATGCGGCCACCACCGACGTGCCTCAATCAATCACGACTCCCACAAACGGGACACTACGGAGCGCTCTCAGCGCGCCGAGGGGAGGTTTTGGGGCGTGTACGGCAGGGAGGAAGTGGGGCCTTGAACCCTTGGGAGGTAGAGAAAGGGTTTGGGGGGGGCGGGGCTGGAAGGGTGCCGGGGAGAAGGCGGGTTGGTGCGCCAAGGGCGGTACGGCAGGCTCGAACCGGCCCCGGTCGAAGCAGAGTTGAGGCCTGCGGGGGTACTAGTACTGTTCGATAGCTCGTTGTTGTCACGCATGCTGACCTCGGTGGACGCGTTCTGACGGCTCACGCGTGTTGATTGGGACCACTGCAGGTGAGCGTAGGCAAGGTCCGGTGGGAGTACTGTTCGATAGCTCGTTGTTGTCACGCATGCTGACCTCGGTGGACGCGTTCTGACGGCTCACGCGTGTTGATTGGGACCGCTGCAGGTGAGCGTAGGCAAGGTCCGGTGGGAGTACTGTTCGATAGCTCGTTGTTGTCACGCTTGCTGACCTCGGTGGACGCGTTCTGACGGCTCACGCGTGTTGATTGGGACCGCTGCAGAACACGCCCGGGCGCCAGAGCTTGCGGCCGCCCTGCGGCGCGCTTCGCTCGCATGGAACGGCAGCTCGCCAACCTGCGCTCCTTGCGCGAAACGCTGGGCGTGGGCGGGGCTCATGGGCCGCCAAACGCATCGTGCCTGCAGCAGTTCGACACGCTGCAGTCTGTGCACGCTAATTACGAGGTGGAGCTGCAGAACGCGCAGAAACTTCAGCGCGCCGCTGCTCGCCAGAACAGAATCCAGCAAGTGGAGCAAGCACTAGTCGACCATGTCCGGCGCATCACCAGCGCGTGCCCCGCGCTGGTGCCATTCAGCAGCAGTGCATTCTGGCGGTCACGGGCCAATATGGAAGCCGCTATTGAGCGCTTGGAGGAGGCGCTTGCCAACCCAGACGCCGCCGGCCCGGCGCCCCACGGAGCGCCGGGCCCGGCGCCCAACAGAGCTACGGGCGGGGCAGGAGCATCGGGTGGGCACGCCGCCCCAGCGCCGGCAGCTCCGGCGCCACCGACCGCAGCTCCACACCCCCACGGTGAGCGGGACAACGGCGCGGGGGCAGGGCCCTCGCACGGGGGTCCGGGGACGGCAGGCGGGACCGGCGCGGGCGGCGCCTTCAGGTTCGAGGAGGCCCGGGCTTTCGTGCAGCAGGAGGGCGACGTAGAACACGCAGCGGATGCGGGCTTGTTCGAAAGAATGGGCGCTGGAGCAGGCGGGCGGGGCAGGCCGCGGGACCACGACACCGCAGACCCCCCACGGCCGGCAGCAAGGCAGCGCCCTGCGCCGGCCCGCCAGCCGCACTGGGAGCCGACCGCGGTTCCGGAGCTCGTCGTGACCCTTGGCCAGCGCCTGCGCGAGGCTGGGTACGGCCCGGACCTCAATGTGTTCATTGAGACAACGCAGCGGACGCTGGAGGCCATGTCACGGTCAGCGGAATTTGACCAGGCGCGGGCAGACCGGCTCTGGACGCAGGGCTTCTGCCAGCTTCAGGCGGAGCTGTGGCCGCGCTCGGGGGGCCAGGCCGCCCCACTACAGACGCACGCGCCCGCCCCCAACGCGCAAGCCGCAGACCAGCCAGCGCAGGAGCAGCAGCAAGCGGAAGAGGAGCAGGCGCAAGCGCAGGCGCAAGCGCGAGCGCGGGCGCAGGCGCAGGCGCAGGCGGCGTTGCAGCAGCAGCAGGCCGACGTGGCGCAAGCGCTGATGCAGGCACAGCGGCAGCAGCAGGCCCAGGCCCAGGCGCAGGCGGCACTGCAGCAGCAGCAGGCTCAGGCCCAGGCGCAGGCGGCGCTGCAGCAGCAGCAGGCCGACGTGGCGCAAGCGCTGATGCAGGCGCAGCTGCAGCAACAGGCCATGCAGCGCACCATGCAGGCGGCCAACGCGCAGCAACACATGAGCCAGGCGGCGCTGTTCGGAGGCCTGCCGCTGGGGGGCCACGGAGCGGGGCTGGGAGGCCTGACTCAGCAGCTCACGGGCTTCGGCAGTCTGCCGCAGACGGGCGCAGGGGCTCCGGAAGGAGCGGGAAACTTGGCGCTGTTTGCGTCGACGCTCAGCGCACAGGGTCACAACCCACACGGCGCAGGCCTGCTGCCCCAGGGCGGCGCTGGCGGCACCACCCACAGCTTAGGCCCACAGCACGGGGGCCCGGTCTCCAACATCCCAGCCGTACCGCACTCTTGGGCGCAGAGCAACAATCAGCTCCTCAGCTTTGCCCTCGGTCCGGTTGGCGAGCTGGATGCAGTCCTGGATGCGATGCCGCACATGCGCTCGGCGCTCACACAGCTCGGCCTCAAGGCGCCGGCAGCCAGGCTGTCAGACGCCGACTCGCGGCTCACGAGCGCCACGCAGTGGTGCAACACAGCGGCCAAGGCGTTCAGAGCGCAGGCCAGCAGCGCACAAGGGGCCGAGCGGGCGAAGGCGGAGAGCATGGCAGCCAGCTTTGCGGATCTGGCCCTCTGGTGCTCGGAGACGCACACCAACATGTACCGCTATACCGCCGCCTTCCACGGCGACTTCAAAGCCACGCTCGCGCTCCTGAAGGCACCGCAGCCGGCGCAGCAGCTTGTGCGTGACTCGCTCCTGATACCCGATGAGGTGCGGCCGCACCTCTCGCTGGGCCTGGGCAACATCGCTAGCGGCAAATCGCGGCAAGCGGGGCCCTACAACGGCAGTGCTCCGCCGTCCAGCAGCTCGTGGCAGGCGCAGGACCAGCCGCCGTACCAGCCGCCGTACCAGCCGCCGTACCAGTCACCGTACCAGTCGCCGTACCAGCCACCGTATCGGCCGCCGTACCAGCCACCGCAGCTGCAGTGGGAGCAGGAGCCGGAACGCCTGGCGGGGCACGTGACGCCCACCCGCCCGCTTACGGATGCCCAGTTCAGCGCGCTTCGCGCCGCCGCAAAGCCAGGCTTCTGCTATCACTGCGGCGAGTTGGGTCACACGGTGCGCGGGTGCAAAAGGCTGGAGGCGCTCGCACCGTTGCCGCGGCAGCAGCTGCGCAGCCAGTACGTTGAGCTGCAGCGCTTGCTGCAGCCGCCGACGGGGCTTCCCCCGCCGCCTCGGCGGTAGCTGCCAGCCCAGTCAGTCGAGGCGCTCGCTTCGCCCTCAAGGGCGGGGGCCGCGGCGCCGCCCACCCACCCGGCAGCGGCAGCCGGACCGGTGGCGACTGACGAGGGCTTGGGCGCACATGCAGAAGGTGAGACACGAACGCCGCGAATGGTCAGAATCAGGCCGCGTTGTAAGGGTCGGCACGTGCTTGCTCCTGTACGGCCGGTCGTCGGGCCATGCTACCTAATCTGTACGTTGCTTAACCTGTACGTTGCTTAACCTGTACGATGCCTAACCTGTACGTTGCCTGACCTGTATGTTGCTTAACCTGTACGTTGCTTAACCTGTACGTTGCTTAACCTGTACGGTGCTTAACCTGTACGTTGTTTAACCTGTACGTTGCTTGACCTGTACGTTGCCTGCCCTGTACGGCCCGTTGGGGCATCCCTCGCTCCCTCCCTCAGTTGAGTGGGTCGACCCTTTGGTTGCGGACCCGCCGCAGCTAGAACGACGATGGTTCAACCACAGCGGCGTTAAACTTGACACGGCCGCCTGGGCACGGCACGGCGTTGACACGCCCACCACCCGCAACGAGATCCGCTGGACGTTTCATACCACACCCGCGGAGCGCCGTGACGCCCCAGTTTACCCATCCGTACGACAACACCTCAGCGCTCTTGGTGATCATTTTGACGGCCTGTTAGCATCCGGCGTGGTCGAGCCGTACGACCCCGCAGCGCACGGGTCAGAGTCTGACTTCGCCGCCGTCGTTAACCCCGTCCACGTCGTCATTCAGCCCAACAAGCTCCGCCCGCTCATCGACCCCTCGGCTTCCGGCGTCAACGCATGCATGAACCACCTACCGTGCCCTCTTCCCACGCTGGCCGACGTTCTCGACGCCATGCCTGCCGGCTCATACATGGGCAAACGCGACCTGACCTCGGGCTTTCACCACTGCGTGCTGCACCCCTCTGCACGCCGCTTCGTCGCCTTCCGTCACCCCGTCACCCGGCAGCTCCTCCGTTGGGTATCCCTCCCCTTCGGCGCCAGCCAGTCCCCCGCCATCTTCTGTGAGCTCAGTGACGCCGCACGCCGGATCTTCCAGGCCGAGTGCGACCGCTTGGGCTTGGGGGTGCGGATATGGTGTTATGTGGACGACTACGGGATTATCGGCCCGTCACATGCAGCAGTGCAGCGAGCCTTCGACGTGATGGACAGGCTGGGCGCAGAGCTGGGGCTCGAGTGGAACCGAGCCAAGGACCAGGGCCGGTCAGACCCGCTGCAACAGATGGAGTTCTTGGGCATGCTGGTCGACTCCACCGCCGCGGGGGGGGCCGCAGATGCGCATCGCGCCCTCCAAGCGTGAGCGGTACGCAGCGGAGGTGGCCGCCGTGCTGGCTGACGCAGCGGCCTCCGCCCCGCATCCGTCAGCGCCGCGGTCATCCCTGGAGACAGTGGTAGGCCGACTGACTTTCGTCGCACGAGCCTGCCGGTGGGGCTTCACGTTCATGCAAGGACTATACGACTGTCTCTTCACCACCACCTCCCCGCCCCCGTCACGGTGTGCCCTCACGGCATCAGCTCTCGACGACCTGGCGTTCTGGATGCGCATCCTAGGCCACGACGGCCAGGACCGGCGGCTCTGGGATGGCGTGCGACAGAAAAAGTCGCCCGCCAAACTAGAAAGGGGGGGTGCAGACGGCACGCTGCAATGCGAAGACTCGCTGACGGGCGAAGTCATTTTCACGGATGCCAGCGGCGTGGGGTTCGGAGCCTGGTGGGGGGCGGCGGAAATGCAGGGGCAATGGTCGGCGGAGGAGAGCCGCTTGGCGGTCGCGTGGCGGGAGCTTAAGGCGGTGGTGCAAGCCCTCAGCACATGGGCAGAGGCCCTTCGCGGGCGGCGAGTGTTGATACGCTGCGATAACACGCAGGCAGTGGCGGTAATAAATCATGGCGCATCACGGGTGCCAGAAAGCCGGCCTCTCAGCCGGCGGTTAGCCGAGTTAGCTGTGGGTTTCGATTTCGAGGTTTGGGCAGAGCATGTGGCGGGGGTGGATAATGAGCGCGCAGATCGGCTGAGCCGCAAGTTGGCGGAGCCGGTGTCCAACCTTATGCTGCGGCCCGAGGTGTTTGCTTCCTTGTGCCCACGAGCGAGCCCATATCGGCCGCATGTTGACTGCTGCGCAGATGAGAAGGGGTTAAATGTTCAGAAGGGGTGTGCCTCTTTCTTTTGTCCGTCGCGTTCTGTCTTAGGCCAAGAGGCAGCATTGGCGGGCAAGGCGTTGTGGGCCTTTCCCCCACCGGTGTTGGCGGGTGATGTGTTGGGAGTTATTGTGCGCGCTTTCCGGCTTTCGGGGGCCACTCGGGCCACAGTTGTTGTGCCCTTCTGGCCCGAGCGGGGTTGGTTTAGGCGCCTGATCCGCGGCCCAGGGTCGCCCTTCCGTGTGGTTTCGGTCCTGGCCGAAGGAGGGTCCTGGTGCCGGGCACCCTGGGGTGACCTCTCGCCACCGTCCCCGTACGACTTGCTGGTGCTACGCTTGCCGTAACGTGCCCCGCTCCGCCCCCCACCGGCCGAGCGCAGGCTTCCGCGGCGTGTGCAGCCTACGGACGGGCGTCTTGGACGTGCGGTGCGAGGTCTGCACGGTACCGGCGCATCGCCCCTGCCTGGGCCTGGGCGTTGGCGCCTACCCGGGAGGCTGGATGAAGTGCGCACGGTGCATATTGGCCGCCGCCGGCGTGCACACGTCGGCGGTGGGGGGCCCGGCGGGGGACCTGGCCAGCCTCACGGTCACGCTCCGCAGCGGCGCGGTCAGCGCAGGATCTGCCGCGTCGTACGAGACCCACCGCCGCCGGTACGTGCGCTGCTGCCACGATCTGGGTCTGCCGCCGGCGGCGGCGTTCCCTCCTGACCGGGATGGCGATCTCAACCCGGAGCTGGTGTGCCTGTTCATCGCCTGGCAAGTGCGGCGGGGGCTGGCCAACGACACCATCTCGGGGTCCGTCACGGCGCTCGCCGACTGGCAGCGGGGCCGTGGTGCGGCGGAGGCGGACAGAGCGTCGCGTCACCCGGCCGTCCAGTCCGCCCTCGCCCAGGCCCTGCGGCGACGGGCGCTAGCGCCGCCAGGGGCGGCGCTGTCGCGCAAGGCGCCCTTTCCGCTGGACCTGCTGGTGGTGCTCCTCGGCTGGCTGCGGCACCAGGCCAACGCAGATCCGGGGCGAAGGCGGGAGCGAGAGCAGGACGCAGCGTGGCTGACGGCGGGTTTCTTGGGCATGCTGAGGCGGAGCGAGCTAGCAGCGCTGCGGGTTGGCGACGTGACTGCCGCGCCAGGCGGCGGGGTGCGGCTGTTCATAGCCCGGAGCAAGACGGATCAGACAGCACGAGGAGCGGAGGTATTCCTGGCCGAGCGGACGGCGTCCGGCATCCCCACCGCGCGCATTCTGCTGCGACACGTCGAGCGGCGGCGAACAGAGGGCGCGGGCACCGGAGCCCACTTGTTTGGTGCAGCCGGGGCGGCGGCGGCGTGGCACAAGGGCGCTTTTACCCGCCGTCTCAGGGCGCTGCTGTCGGCGGCGGGCGCAGCCGTACCTGCTCTGGGGCTGGCGCCGGAGCGCTACTCGGCCCACAGCCTACGGCACGGCGGCGCCACGGCAGCGGCGGAGGCGGGCGCCACGCTGGGGGAGATTATGGAGCACGGGCGCTGGCGGTCCCTAGCAGTGCGACGCTACGTGCATCTGTCAGCGGCCACCCGCATGCGCCTGACCGCCCGGGTCTGACGACAACTGTGCAAGGGGGGTGCCAGCCTGGGCAGAGCGGGCCGGGCTGGTCAGGGCGGCGGGGGAGTGAGGGAGAGTTTGTGTGCCGGTTCTGGGCGGCGCCCCCGCCGCCCGTGTGTCTTTCCCCCCCTTTGCTGTTGCCCCGGGCGCCGGGGCGGGGGGTTGCAGCGTGGCATGGAGAGTGTGAAAGGGCTTGGCAATTGGCGTTGCGACCGGCTGGGGGTATTCGAGAGCCGGTGAACGTTGGAGCGGTAGCAGTGTAAGGGGAGAGGGTCGGCGAGCGAGTCTCCGTACATGCACCAAAACCCCCGCACCCATGTATGTGTTTCGGGCGGCGATTGAAGGACACTCCCAAATCGCGTCGGTGGACACTAACAAACGTCCGCAACCGCGAGGACGCCCTGTAAGGACTCATGTCGCCCATGTTGGACTCATTGTCCAACGCATGACTGTGGGACTGGGTAAGAGGGGACAGGGGACACAACTTCCGTCGGTCCCCCGGTCGGTCACTAACCAACCATTTCAACAAGTTGGACCGACCTGCATATGAGCGACGCAAACTAGTAACCGCCCCGATGCTGGAGCCCATGCTGGACTGGGTGAGAGGGGGGTGACAGGCACCGCGGTCACTGGGCCGACCATTTCAACAAGTTGGACCGACCTGCATATGAGCGACGCAAACTAGTAACCCCCCGATGCTGCTCAGGGACAGACTGTGGGACTGGGTAAGACGGGAAAGGAGACACAACTTTGGAGTGTCGGACCGACGTGCTATGAGGGCACGAACGCTGGGGACGCGAAACGACGATACGGCCCCGTGCAATGCAAATGAGGCCACCACCGACGTGGATCCGCCAAACATGACTCCCAATGCTCCCCCCCAACGCATGACTGTAGGACTGGGTAAGAGGTGACAGGGCCGAAAATTTCAACAAGTCCGACCGTCGTGCATGTGGGCGACGAAAGCTGGAGCCGGTGGTCGTCGAAACGGCCCCATGCATTCCAAACGCGGCCCCCACCGACTTGCCCCAGCCGAGCACGCTTCCCACTGCCCCCTCCAACGCATGTATGTGCATCGCGCGGCGAAAGAAGCGACTCCCAAATCCCGGCGGCGGCCAGTATAAAGCGTCCCCCGCCGCGAGGACGCCTTCTTCGCTCTTAATCGTATGTTTCGCCCATATAACTTTCGTTCCTGCCCACCCTTCGCAACTCGCGTACATTGAATGCCGACCGCCGAGTAAACGCGCAGACCCCACGGTCAAGCCTCGATTTTACAACGGCTATTCATGCACAATACATTGGGCTGCTCGGGAAAAATAGCAAAAGCAACTTTCGCCTGGGCGCGGACGGATGACGGTGGGTGCCGGGGGGTAATCTCCTCCGCTTTTCCTACACTACGTTCCGGAGAGCTACGGTCATCATCATCAAGAGGCACAGTGCACACCACATGCCCCGAAGCAGAGGAGCCCAGGAAGACGTGGCTCCCCGAAACCACATCCCAACCACGTGGCCGTGAGCCGAGCGCCGCAAAGGACCACAGCCGGGACACGAAGTCAGCAATCACACGTGCCCCCACGTTTGTTAGGAATGACGCGTTACAGGGTTGCGGCCAGCGGGCAGACGAGCTGCCGGCCCCGCATAAGGGGGAGAGAGTCAACTTCCCCCGACCCCAGGCGTTCCCTAAGGGATCGTCCACTTCCGAGTCGCCACCTACTCCAACCAAGCCAAAGAATTGAGACACCCGGCCCACGCGGGGCGCGGGGAAAGAATCAGCAGGCCGAAGCCGAGTCCAGGGCCAAAGCCCTGCCATGTCCACACCACGTCCGCACCACCTCAGCCAAGCTCCAAAGTTCAGTCACCGCCAGACAGACCACCTACTTGCAGCACAGGACCGGGGGGGCGCACAGCCAGGCGCAAACCCCACGAGAAGCGGGCAGCCGAAGCTCCCGAACGAGACCACGGGGGAAGACCACCGAGGGAAGGCGGGCCGGGGCGAGCACAGCGCCCACGGCCAAAAGTCGGGCCCAAAGGCCAAGTCTAGCAGACCGCTCTCCTCTCGTCATTAGAAATAGAAATAGAAATATCTAACGCCGGGTTACCCCTGGCGTGGGTTAAGGAGGGCGGGTTGGTCAGACCCGCCACCATGGGGGTGCCTCTGCACCCTTTGTGCTCATCCTGGCCGGAGGGTCCTGTAGGTTTTCACGATGCTCTTGAGGCGGCTCACCGCGTGCCGGTGCAGGCTGTGGCAGCAGGCTTTTGCCTCGGTGGCCGTGACGCCCAGTGTCTTAAGCAGGGGGTTGAGGGTGAGGGGCACAGTGCCGGTGTGCCCTAGTGTGACGATGGTCTGTCGGGAGTAGTGGACGGTCCAGCCGTCGCTCCGCAGCAGCTCGGCGAGGTGCGCGTGTTGTGAGAGCTTCTCTTGCAGCTTTTGGGCGTGGGCCAGGTCGTTGCAGTACCCAACTTCGATCAGGTAGATCGGGTAGTGGGATTTGTCTGCAGGGGCTTTGTAGTCCTTTTTATCGGTGTTGCGGCTGGGGAGGTTGGGGATGAACAGGATGTCGGGCCGCATGCGGTCTGTCTCTGTGCTGCCCTGGCCGTTGGGGGCTAGCCAGCCAGGTAGGCGCTTGCCTGAGGCGTATTCCGGGGCGGTGTCAGCCCGCCCGGCGTCCATGAGCATGAACCCGCCCCCCCGGTTGCTGGCTTGGAGGCAGTCTGCAATGATTCGGACGGCTCCGTCGTGCCTCAGGATGTACAGTCCTTGCATGAAGGCGTGGAGGCAGCCTCCCAGCAGATGTCCGATGGTCCCGCACCGCCGTTCGCCGTTGGCGCTGTGGCAGTGGGGGCAGTTGCTGTCGGGGATGTGGCCGTAGCGTTTGGCTAGGGCGGGGCAGTACATGGTGCCGTACCTGGCGCCCAGTACTGCGCTTAGGGTCCAGGGGTCGCCGTGCGGTTTCGCGCAGGTCAGGTTGCTGGAGGTCGGGCAGAGGTCGGGGGCGGCCTGTCGCCAGAGTTCGCTGAACACGCCTTCGTTGGTGTAGCCCGCATGGGCGCTGGGTGGTATCGCCTGGGTGAGTGCCCTTCCCATGTCGCTGACATAACGGAGCCCGGGGTCGGTCAGCCACCACAGTCGGGAGAAGGGGTTTGGGTCGGCGTGCTCAATCACGTCGCAGCCCTCATGGTCAGCTGCAGCCTCCTCGGCTCCCTTGTCTGCTTGTTCGTTTCCATACAGTCCAGTATGCGACACCACCTTCACTAGGCGCACGGGCACGTTTCGCGAGGCGAGTTCCTCTAGCGCATCGATGATAGCAAACAGTAGCGCTCGTGCCTTTGACAGGCGCAGCTTACGAGGCTCCTTGATTGCGCGTAGGATGAGGTCCAGCGAGGCTTGCGAGTCGCTGGCGATGGTCAGCTCGTCGCAGTCGCGGCCGAGCTCGACTAGCCCTGCTCGTATTCCAGAGAGCTCAGCGCGCGTGATTGTGTCGGTGCCACCTTCTTCGGAGCCGTTGGGGTCGATGAGGAGCACGCGGCCGATGGACCAGGCACATGCGCCTGTGCGGGTGCGTTCTCGGCCGTTCACCTCCACGGAGCTTTTGCTGCCGTCAGTCCATACAATGGTGTCGGGGTTGAATCGTAGTGGGAGGCGTGCCGGGAACGTGTCCGCGGCCCAGCCGCTGGGCAGGGGGCCAACTACGGTCGGGCGGTGGTTGGGCCCGGAGGTTACGTGCCCTTCGGCGCGCCTCGTGGGGCACAAGCCGGGGCGCGGCTGGTGTCACCGGTCGTTCGTGAGCGGGCACGAGCCTGGGCGGGGCAAGCTTCGTGGCACCTCTGTTTAGGAGCTCAGTCCTGAGGGTCGCCCAGCGGCTTGAACCTTCACCTGCGCCGCTCCCGTTCAGGGCGGCTATACCGTCATCGTTGGCAACGAGCACCAGGCGCATGCCGTGCCGGGGGCCGGGGCGGTCTTCAGGTAGTCCAATCCCGGTGGTGAGGGGGCAGATGCTGTCTGGCAGCCGGGCGAGGGAGTGCAAGTGGCGGTGGTTGAGGAGGCGGGTATAGGGGGCGGTGTTGCTCCAGGGGAGCACCAGCAGGCTGACGGTGGGGGCGCCGGAGCCGTTGCTGACTTCTGCGCTGGCCACTGCCCACTGCAGGGCCTTCAACCCCGAGGCGGGGTCGTGCGGTGGGTGGGCCATGGACAGGCCCGCCATAAGGGTGGAGTAGGCCTCGCCAGCGGCTCCAAACAGGCGGTCTTCTTTGCGGGCGCTGCAGTAGGTGGTGGTGAACCTGGCGCAGGTGAGCGGGGAGGCAAAGCGTTCCACCACGGGTCCGGCCAGCGGGACGGAGGCGAGGGCGCGCAGAAGCAGGAGCCGGGTCCAGGGGCAGAGGCAGTCTTGTCCTCGCGGGGCCGTCTTCGCTCGTTTGCCGCCGGGGACCTCGCCCCAGTAGTACGACAGTAGGCGAGCGACGTATTCGGCGAACACGTGGGGCAGGGGGCACATATTCGGGTCGCTCTGTGTGGCCTGGTGGCGCTGGTGGAGGACCCACAGGCGGCTGACGGGCAGTTGGCCCAACAGGGTTCCGTTGGGGGAGTAGACAAAGGCGGTGTCCGGGTCCGTGGTGTCGGCCTGGGAGCGGCGGCGGCCGGCCTGAATGGTGTAGCGCCCGGGGGGGTGGATGTCCGCGTATGGGTTGCAGGGGGTGCGTTGGACAGTGGTGTTGGCCATGATGCGGCGTGTGCGTGCTGCGGGGTCCTCTGCCGGGCTCTCCCATCATCCTTGCCTCTGCGCGTTAGTGAGGTTGGCGTCCGGGCGGGCCGTCGGGGCGGCTGCAGCGGGGCCTGGGCGCGGGGTTGCATTGTACTGTGCGAGTGCGGCAGTCCAGGAGTCGCAGTTTGTGAGGGCCTCCAGGGGCGCCCACATTGGTTTCCATGTTGTATCTGCACCCTCTCTCTGGGGGTGGGGTTGTGGCCATCGGCTCGTAGTGCGGCTATTTGCTCTGCCGTCAGGCCGACGTAGGTGGGGCCGGCCAGGACAGATTCCACGTCGTCTAGTTCGTGGTACAGGTCATAGGTGATCTGTGTCGCTCCAACACTCCGGTTTTCCCCTTGCCCCGCTTTGACGGCCGCAGGTGAGGGCCACGGGATGGCGCATCGTAGGAGCTGCTCTCGGGCGACTTTCCAGCGCGGCCATCCTAGCTGGCCCCACTTCTTCGCCGCGTCCTGGACACGCTTTGGTGTGCTTTTTCGGGTGTCGGCGGTGAGGCGGGGGCTGGGGTGGGTGTGGGGCTCTGGGGGGCCGGGGGCGGGCGGGTCGTCAGGGGTTGCGCTGTTGTTGGGCACGAGCGCCCGCTCTAGGTACTTGTATGGCACGGTCGGGGCTTGGTAGGGGAGCGATGTGCCATTGATTTTGATCTGCCCCTCAAGGGCCGGTCTGAGTGTGCGGGGGCAGCAGGGCCCGTTCAGCCCGCGGTCGCTCCAGGCCCGTCGGTGGAGGATGCCGCTCACGGCGCACTTGCTGTGGTTGACCGCAAGGCCGGCCCAGTTTGAGTATTCTTCAACCTTCTGCGCTTGTACCTTCAGGTCGGCCACCGAGTTGGTGAGGACGGCAAGGTCGTCCGCATATGCTGTGGAGCTGCAGTGCCATTGCTGGTTTTCCTGTGCGGTGAGGCAGCCGTACTGGTAGCCCCGGCCACCCACGTGGAGCCAGCGGATCAGCGGCTCTGCAAAGACCAGGAAGAGGACGGGGGACAGGGTGTCGCCCTGGATCGTGCCTCGCTCGACGGGGATGGGTGCTGTGCACCCGTGCTCGGTGTGGACCTGTGTCCGGGCCTGGCTGTACAGGTCCTGTATGACATCAATTAGATCGGCGGGGAGGCCCAGGTCCCACATGATCTGTAGGAGCTTGTCGTGGTTTACTGTGTTGAAGGCGGCGCTGAAGTCTAGGTACAGGACATACAGGTCTTGCCGCGTCAACCCTGCATCTTCGATGGCGTGTGCGACATTGAGCAGTTGACGGGTCGTGTTCTTGTAGGCCTGAAACCCCTCTTGGGTGTCGCTGATCAGCTGCATCCAATCCTGTACGGTACCAATGCTGACGGTGATTAGGCTGGTGTATAGTTTGTAGCAGGTGTTGGCGAGGGCGATAGGGCGTTTGTTTTTGAGCAGGGTGGGGTCCCCGTCTTTGGGGAGGAGCACCGTGGTGGAGACGGTCCACGTGGCGGGGGTGGTGGCCCGCACGTAGATAACGGTCATGAAGTGGTGCAGGACCTCTTTTAGGTCGGGTGGCAGGCAGCGCAGGAGTTCGTTGGGCAGTCCGTCGGGGCCGGGCGCTTTGTTCTTTGCAAGGTGCCCTATGCAGCGCTCGTAGTTCGCGGGGTCGGCTATTGCTGAGAGCAGGCTGTGGGCCGTGGGGTCGATGGTACGGTGCAGAGTGAATGGGTCGGGCGCGCCTGGGGCCTCAAATGGGTAGTGGCGTGGGGCTTCCTCGGGGCGGAAGCGCCCTGTCCGGTTGCCCGCGGACAGTTTACGGTAGTTGGCATGGACAGTGTCCAGGATGGACGAGGGCGTGGTCTGCATCTGTCCTTGGCAGTCTTGTACGGCGGGCAGCCCCCGTTCCAGCTCTTGGGTGGTGAAGATCTTCTTGTGGGCCTGGCGCGGCCGGGTGGCGAGTTCCTTTTGCAATTGCTCTTGGGCCCTGCGCTGTCTTTGAGATGAGCCTTGTTTGGCCAGGGCCTTCAGTTGGAGGCCGGTCTGGCGGACCTGTTCTCTGAGCGCCGTTACGTGGGCAGGGGCGGGGCCTGGCCGTCGTGGGCCCAGGCCGCATTGTTCCATGGCCGCCGTCAGGTCGGACTTTTGGGATGCGTGGGTCTGGTTCAGTTTTTCATACTCCCTGCTGACGGATCGTCGCATCCACCGTCGCCGGTCGGCAGGCTTCTTTGTGCATTCGTCGTATAGGGTGTTGTAGCATGCGTTGAGGGTGTGGTTGATGGCGTTGGCGGCCTCGTCGATGCTAACCCCGGCCACCGTTGGGTTGGCGCGGAGCCGTTGGATCAGGCCAGTGGCGTCGGTGCTTTGGGTGGTCACGAAGGTGTTGAGTTCTGCATGTACGGCCCCCATGGCTTGTGCCAGGCTTTCGCAGAGAGAGGCCATGGCCTCGGGCCATTGGCTGGCCATCATTCGGGCTTGTGCGGCGTCGAGTGCGGTCTGAGACACGGGGAGGCTTACGTTTTGCCACGAGCAGGCGTCGCGGACTTGGGGAGGCGCCGGCGTAGCGGGCGGGTCCCACAGACGGATGGCCGTGGTCGCCAGGGAGAGCAGGATGGCGCGGTGGTCGCAGCTCCCGCCGGCCGCCATTACGGACTCAAGGGCGCGCGGGGGATGGTTGCTGCCCCCCGCGTTTGGCCCAACGGCCTTGCGCAGGGCAGGGGAGAGCAAGATGTCGTCAATTCGGCTGTAGTGCGTGCCTTCTCCGTGTTGGGTTTGCATGAACGTCCATGCGCGGGTGCGTTGGGGCTGGTGTGGAGTGCTGCGAAGCGGCTCTTCTTGAGGAAGGCCTGGTGTGAGCGGTCAGCCGTGTCGCACGCTCCTGTCGTGCGGTCGTGGGCGCTAGCCACAGCGTTGAAGTCTCCGCCCGCCGCGAGGTGGGCGCCTTGCGCTGCTGCTGTCCGGTGCGCGGTTTGCAGGTATTCGTATACGGCCAGGCGGAGGGCCGAGTTTTCGGGTATGTATACTCCGACTATGTGAAGGGGCGTGCTGCCCGGTGTCCGTATGATCACATGCGAAACGTATCCGGCGAGATGGGCGGGGGTGTTGATTTGTCGGGTGCAGCCAGCTTGGCAGTAGCGGCCGGCGATTGCGATGGCCACGCCGGCGTGGGGCCGGGTGTTGCTGCGGGTGGCTGGGGCTGATGAGCAGAAGAGCCGGTAGCCGCGTTCTTCAGACGCGAGTCGTGTCCGGATCCAGGTGGTGCGTTTTCCGGTCTTTGTCTCAGTGAGAATTACGGCGTCCGCCGCCCAGGCACGCATGTTGCAGATTACCGAGTCGGCATTGGCCCAGAGGCCGCGGACATTGTGGGTGGCGATGCGGAGGGTGGGGCAGGAGTTTTCCCGTTCACTGTCGGGGGAATTGGCGGGGCAGGAGGGGGCGGAGGGGTCCGCTTGGGGCGCGCCTGCCCCGTTTGTGTTGGGGGCAGAGGCAGTGCGTGCCCATAGTTTGTCAAGGGTTCGCTGTTTTTTGGCAGGCTGGCGAGGGGGTGGGGGGGGGGTTTGGCGGGCGGGGTTGGCGGGGGGGGTCCGTTGGGTTGGTGGGCGGCAACGCGTTGTCAGGGAGCCAGTACTCGTTCCCGTCTCTCTGCCGCACCCATTTGCCGCGGGCGGCGGGGTCTGGGACGAGGGTCGCGTTGTGCGCGTCGTTGCTATTCGGTGGTCTGGGGTGGCCGCTTCCGTGGGGGTTTTGGGTTTTCTGGCGTTTCAAGTGGGGCTGAGCGCCGGAAGCGGGCCCGGGGGCACGGGCAGGGGGTGCTGGGGGCCGGGGGGGGGGATGGGGGGCGGGGCGGGGGGCCGCCGGGGGGGGGGGGTGGCGGGCCAGCGGGTGGCGGGAGCGTCAGTGGCGCCATGCCGTCTGCCCGGGTGGGGTTTGCGGTTTTACGGCGTTTACTTCGAGGGTGGGCGGTGGGTGCGGGCCCGGGGGCGGGGGGTGCTGAGGGACCGCGGGTGGGCGTTGGGCGGGGCGGCGGGCCCCTGGGGGTTGGGGCTGTCAGCAGGTCAGCGGTTGTCTGTCGTTTCGGTTGGGGTTGGGCAGGGTCGGGCCCGGCGGTGAGGGCTGGGGGTGCTGGTGATCCACGTGGGGGTGGGGGCGAGTGGGCGGGGGGCTGTGGGTGGCTGGGTGCCCAGGGGCTGGGGATGCGTGCCAGGGGGCCGAGCGCCCATTGCCTAACACTTGCTGTCATGTTTGTTAGGTGCTCCTTGAAGATGGAGGAGGGTATGCGGAGTTGGCATTCGATGGCCGCCCAGTCGCTGTCGGTCATCGGGCGTGGGGCATGGTTGCGTGAGTCGCTGTGGTACCATGTGCCATTCACCCAGCGCACCGCGTAGGTATGGTCAACGCCGTGGACGGTGAAGCCGCCGGGCCCTCGGGGGTCGTACTGCAGGCCGTCAAGCCTGTTGAGAATGGATGTTCGGGTGGAGCCTCGCTGTGCGGTGAGGTTAATTTTGCGGGAGACGCTGCGCCAGGTTTGGGAGGTTTCGTTGTGAGCTAGGTAGTGATTGAGGAATTCGGTGGTCATGCCTTCGCTTGGGTTGAATGATTGCGCCCACAGGCACCGCGCGTCCCCGGTGAGGGTGTCGAGCCCTGCTTGGTGGTAGGCAAGGAGGTGTGCGTGATCAATTGCTGCGCAGCCGTGTAGGTTGTTCCAGGCGTGGACCTCGCAGAGGGCGCCTTGTTGGCATTCGTGGTAGAGCGAGGCGCTGGTGCTGTCGGGGGCCACGTAGCAGGCGCTGTCGGAGTAGGTGTGGGTGTTCAATGGCGGCCGGCCACGGCTCCCAGGCGGGGGGGTGGCAGGTGTCACGTTTGTGCCAGGCATCCCACGCAGCTGCAGCGGGGGGGCCGGGGTGACATGAGGGGTGCTGGGGACCAGCAGGTTGATTGCCAGGCAGAGGACGCCTAGTGTGTTAACGGTCGGGTGCCAGGGGGGAGTCTGTGGCGTGGGTGCTATAGCCCAGGGTGTGGTGGTGGGCATGGTGTAGCCGTGTGCGTGCCACGCCTGGTATGTCCAATCCGCGCACGGCGGGGGCGTTGCTTGGGGGGCGGGGGCGCAGAGGGTGGAGGTGATGAGGGCTATGAGCGCAAGGGCGCCCGCGTGGTGTGCGAGCGTGCGGGCGAGTGGTGTTGCGGCGGGGGCGCAGCTGGCCAGGAGCTGCGTGCCTAGGAGGGTTGCGGCGATGAGGCCTGTGGTGAGGGCGATGGTGACGGTGGTGCACAGGATGGCCGCCCAAGCAAGTGGCTGCGAGCATGTCGCGTAGACGAGGGGCAGGGCAGATGCTCCAGTGAGGCACAGGGTGCATGCCAGCCGAACGGGCGTGTCTGGTGAGTGTGGCCGCCGTAGCGGGTTGTGGGTGCTGACCCAGGTGTGTAGGAGGTGGTTGACGGCTGCGACTGCCGGCAGGGCGCATGTGGCCCAGACGCACCCTGCGGTGGCGTAGGTTACTAATGCGGGGGCGAGTTTGAGCGCTGTCCATAGTGCAGCGAGGGCAATCGCTAGGGCGCAGGCGGCAAGGGTAAGGGCGATTGCGAGGGACAGGGCGGTCGTGGCCAGGAGCAGGGTTGTGGCGTGTGCAGCTGTGTTGTAACAGATCTTTTTTTTTTCTCTGAGAGGGATTACATGGACAGGAGAGAAGGGGGCGAAGCCAAGCGGACCTGCCTCTGATGGACAGGCCTGAAACCACCGAGATCCCCGCAAACTCTGGAAGAAATAACCGCATGAGATGATGAGCTGCCAGCAATCAACCACTCAGCCAGGACAAGGACGGGTGCCGACAGGAAGGAACGATAGGAAGACGCAGCACCATGAGAAAGGCCGGACCCCCACGGCGCAGGAAGAAAGAGTAGACCCTTGGGCCAGAAAACCCATGACCCCGGCCACAGCCACGCACTGGGACAGGGCCGTTCCCTGAAGCTCCCTCTCAGAAGACACCACCTCCGGTCAGGTCTAGCTATGCCCAGCTGAGACGTTCTGGGCACCTGCACCGGGTTCCTAACCACCAGACGCAGGCCATGACTATGCCCAGTCCTCAAATCCTGGGCACCTGCTCTCTGGCCCCCACACCTACAACAAACCGCCCACAAACAAGACCTCCGCACCGACCCTCAACTGTCAACACCGCAGGAAGAAGTAAAGAGCCCCACTATGAGTAAAACGAAACACAGGCCTGATAGCGTATAGCAAAAGCACTTCCTCCATCGTCAGATTCGCACTCCCGGTTGACCGGTCACGTCTGTCAACGGCCTAACATGCACCCCCCAGAAGAGGAAGAAACAACCAGGGCACGTAACTAGGCCGCCCCGCGCCACCCAGCCACCGCACTAGAGGACCCCCCAAAAAACGTCTAGGACCCTCAACTTAGCCGCCACACACCCCCCAACCATTGCACAAGAGACAATCCAAAGGAGAAGAGAAACCTGCATACGAAGGACCACAAGCCCGCACCCTGATTCTGAAGACTGGAAAGGCTGGCGCAGCTGACTGCGGCGGGGAAAACAGAACAGGGCGGACCCACAACCAAAACCCGCCGCTGCTGCACCAGCTCATAAATATGGAAAGCTCTCGAACCCGCCAACTAACCAGCAAGACGCACACACCTGATATGCTCCACAGGTAGCGACCCTATGCGTGCCCCCCAGTCCAAGACCAACAAACACCGCCAGAGCACCGGTGGTTCCCGGCCTCTCTTATGGCCCTCGGTCACTGAGGTAGCCCTGCTCCCGTCTCGCTGCCGTCCCCTTCCGGCACAGTGGATGGTGCCAGGCGCTCCCCACCGTCCTCGCCGCCGACCGTCCTGCCTCCTCCTGCTCCAGGGGCGTCGGCTTCGGGTTGCCCAGCGGCGTTCAGTGTTGCTGCGCGCCGCCTGCACTTCCGGGGGGCTGCACCTCCCTCGTTGTGTGTCTGGGCGCTCGCCCAGCTCCTCTTCTCCACTGCCGGGGCGAAGGCGTTGGACCCCTGCGGCTTCCGCGGCCGCCGCTCTCCTCCTCTTGCGAGTCCCCGCTGGGCTTCCTGTAGCCGAACCGCTCCCTGCACCGGCAAGCACTGGGAGGCGAGCGTCCAGCCCGGAGGGGCTCCCAGAGTGCTCCGACCCAGCCCTGTCATGGGCTTCCAAAGCTCCTTCACCGTGCTCCTGGGCAGCAGCTGCCTCAACCGCCCTGGTCGTCCCCGCTGCCTGCTGGCTTGGCTCCCCAGCGCCCTGGCCCGAGCTGCCTGGACCCGGTCCCCCCCTCCCCATGTCCTGCACCTACTGCCGGTAGGCCGGAGGCCAATGGAGCTGGGACGGGGTGCGTCAGGTTGAGGCGCACACGTAGTCGCGGCTGGCCCGCAGCGGCTGTCTCCAGGGTGCAGAGGACGCCTCGGTGCGCCCACGTGGACTGGAACGCTGACAGCTGCGGGGGGCGAAGCTGGGCGGTGATGAGGGCTGCGCGGCAGGCTGGAGAGCACGTCATCGGGCAATGCGGACATGCGGTACTGGGCCCACATAAGGCGCTGTATCTCCTGTATGGCGTGCTGCACAGCCGTGGCTGAAGTCCGTTTCCTGGGGTCCACGTCGCGGTGCGCACACCACACGGCGTGGAGCCAAGTGATGCGCACCGCCGTCCACAGCAGACGTAGCCCCGGCTGGTCGGGGTACGACGCCCATGCGGCTGGGCAATCGCCAAGCATGAGGGCGGCACTCTCGACGGGGGGTCTGGGCCCCCCGGAAACGGCCGCCCACAAAGCGCCCACCCAGTCCCGGGCGGGTGCGTAAGCTGGACATTCCAGGAAGATGTGGGTGAGACTGTCGCGAGGCACGTGCCGCCGCCCAGGTTGCGCGGCGCAGGTCGGGTTAGGGCACAGGTGCCCCTGACCTCGGTTCTGGTGGGCTGCCACATACAGGCCGCACGCCAGGCGGCCGTGTTGCAGCCGGTACGCCAGCGCCTTGGCCCGGTTGCTGGCGGGGCACTCCCACAGACGTTGCCACACCTGCTTGCGCTGGAGGGGGCTGGGTGGAGCGCCGGCGGGCGGGGCGGCAGGTGCCACTGGAGAGGCTGGAGCTGCCGGGTCAGGGCCTGCTGCGTTGCCGGCGGGTGTTGCAGGGGCTGCTGCTGCTGCGGGTGCTGGGCTGGTCGCGCGGCCAGGGTTGGCTGCACGAGCGGGTGCGGCAGCGGGGTGGTGCTGGTGGGCGCGCCGCAGCCGGGGGCTCCTGCGCCGTCCGTCCGCTACTGATGGGGCCGGGTCCTGGGATGGAGAGTCCTGTGTTCCTGTGGGCCGGGCACGGGGCTGCATCCAGAGAACCGGTTCCGGCGGCAGTTGCGCAAAGCGCGCAGTTCCAGAGTGGGGGCGCCGGGCCTCCCAATCCCGTTCCTCCCGTGCGAGCACACTTCCCGTCTGCCCTCCGCCCCCACCCGGCCACGCTACCGGTGTAAGGGGTAGGGCGCCAGCGCCGAGCTGTTGCTGCGCTGCCCACTCCGTCATGCGCTGTCGGGTGTGGCTGACTGTGTAGTGGACGAGGGGCACAAGGCCGTGTCCATGTCCGAGCGGGTTGCACTGCAATGTTGGCCAGGGGCCTAGGAGGAAGCGCCGCACCGGCCAGGCTGCGTGCCGTTCCTGCGGCGCCGCTGCGTTGTAGACCATGCGCTCCTCCAAAGTCCACAGGCTGCGCGGCTTCCGGGCTGGCAGGACGCAGGCTGGTGACCACGCTGCTGCTGCCCCCGGGCCCGGCAGGTGGGAGGCCAGGGCCTCCAGGCTGCCGTCACGGCTGACGGCAAAGAGGCCCCCCGCTGCGTCCCGGACCCACCCGCCGTCCCCGGAAGTCTCCCAAGCTGCGGCTGCCAGGGGCTGGGGGGCGCCCAGTCCCGCCGGGAGGAGGCGCAGCCAGCTGGGAGGGGCGGCGCTGGCAATGGCGATGAAGAGGGGTTGTTGCCGCACGTCCTCGCTGGCTTGGTGGAGCTGTGCGACTGTGAGTGGCAGGTCCGCGGGCAGGGGGGAGGGGGGCTGGAAGGGCTGGCGGGTTGAGGGGTCGACCAAGGCAGCGTTAAAGAAGAGGGGCTCCTGCAGGATGGCTCGATCAGGCATACGACGGTGGCGAGGAGGCCCCAGACAGCCTGAAGACGACTAGTATAGGTGGCGGTGCGCGCGCAGAGGCCGAGGGCCCGGGCTAGCGGGGTGGGCAGCACTCGCAAGAGGGGACTGTCGTGCAGGGCGCGGCTGATGTCCAGCAGGACCATCAGGGTCAAAGGGAGTGTTGCGGCTAAACAGGCGGTGCCGAGGCTGATGCGTTCAGTCCAGTCAACCTGGCATGCGGCAAGGAGTTGTAGGGCCCTAACGAGCAGCGCAGTGGGGTTGGGGGCTGGGGGCAGCCGCCAGGCCCATGTGCTGCGGGGTGCAACGGGGTGGTCAGGGTCTCGACATGAGCTGAGTGGGGTCAAGCGGGCGGAGTGCGGTAGGGGCAGGCTGTAGTCCAGGCGCGTCCCCATGGGGGTGCGGTTTAGCCCGCTCGGGGCCGCACGGGCGAGCCCAGTGGTAGCGTTGCAGCCAGTCGTTACATTGGTTACGCATAGCCCATGCTTGTGGGCAGCAGTACGGTAGGGCACGCGGCAGCCGTCCGTCTCATCAGGCCAGCGCCCGTGGGCAACGGACATCCGTGCCCCAGGGTCAGACACACCCGATTTGGGAAGCCAGAAATCATCACCCGCTCGCGGTGCGGCGCAACCATCCGTCTCATCAGGCCAGCGCTCGTGGGCAACAGGCATACACGCCCCAGGGGCGAACACACGCACTTTAGGAGGCCCAGGCTCGTCACTCATCCGAGGCGCGTCGCATCCCTCCATCTCAGGCCAACGTCCGAGGGCAACCAGGCACCCAAGTCCCAGAGGCAAGCATTCGCAGTTTAAAGGTCCAGGACTCATCACACACCCGTAGCGCATCCCACCCACTTGACGCAAGCCAGCGCCCACGGGCAGCAGGCACCCACGTCCCGCAAGCAGGCGTACGCAGGTTACGAAACCAGGACTCATCGTCCATCCAGGGCGCGATGCACCCCCCCGTCTCAAGCCAGCGCCCGTGGGCGACAGGCATCCATGTCCCAAAGGCAGGCACACGCAGTTCGACAGACCAGAACTCATCACACACCCGTGGCGCGTCGCATCCACTTATCGCGAGCCAGGGCCCGCGGGCATCAGGCGCCCACGCCCCGCAAGCAGGCGTACACAAGTTACGAAACCAGGACTCATCACCCATCCAAGGCGCGTCGCATCCCTCCGTCTCAAGCCAGCGTCCCTGAGCAACAGTCGCCCATGCCCCGGGGTCGGGCCCATGCAGGTCGATGGGACAAAGCGCAATGTAGTGCGATGGCGTATGACGCGCGGGCACTACGGACCAGCGCCCGTGCGCAGCAGACACCCGTATTCCAAAGACAAGCGCACACAATATTGTAGGGCAGGGCAGGCCGCCCTCCCGAGTCACACCGCTGGCTGCAATTCCGCACCAACGACCTAGGGTTTTTTTTTTTTTTTTTTCACGTGCCGGTTGTTACACCAGGGTGGCCGGCTCCAATTCTCCAGGAGCTGGCGCCCTCGAGGCGTGGGTCACGTGTGCAACGGGCACACAGCGCCAAGCGCCGGGGGCTACAAGGCGCGGCGCCGTAGCCGGCGCAGACGGCGTGTTGGGTGGCGTGGGGCTGGGGGAGGGGCCAGCAGGTAGGGGGCGAGCGGGGTCGGTGAGGGCGCGTGTCGGGGCCAGGAGCGTGCGGGGTAAACAAGTGGGGGCGGGCGCAGGAGGTGGGGTCCAGACTACGGGGGGGCTATGCGTCGAGGTCTCACCACTAATCGTGCATGGGGTCGCTGCCCTCGGGGAGGGCTTGGCGCTTGTTGGCGGGCTCGTCACCGTCGGGGCGGGGGGTGGCCGTGGCGCCGGCGTCGTTCTGTCGAGGGCCGCAGGGGGCGGGGGGTGGCAGTCAGAGGGGGGGCGCGTGGGGGTAGGGCTGCAGCTGGAGGGGAGTGAACTAGCCACGTGTGGGATTGTGGGGGGTGGGGCAGGGCTTACCCGGGGGGCGGAGCGGGCCACCGGCCTGGCCCTGGCGGGGGCGGGTCACGGCGCCGCCGGCTGCGCGGCGCCAGCCGGCTGTGCGGCGCCAGCCGGCTGTGCGGCGCCAGCCGGCTGCACGGCGCCAGCCGGCTGCGCGATGCCGGCCGGCGGAGGGGGAGGCGGCGGGGGGGGGGGGTGCGACCACCGGCGGCGACAGCGGGGGGGGCGGGGGGCGGCGCCAGCGGTCTGCTCTGTCCTTTTCTGCTCTGTTTCTGCGCTTTTCTGCTCTGTTTCTGCTCTTCTTCTGCTCTGGTCTGCTCTCGCCTGACCTGGTGTAACACACCAACGTGAAAAAAAAAGAGCCTGGCTCGCGGTGAAGGCCGCGGACCGCCCGAGGTCGGTCGCGGCGAGACGGGCCGCCGGGAGATCGGCGACGCCAAAGGAGAGCATGTGGCAGCCAGGGGCACCGGCATAGTGCTCGATAGGTGCGTTTGCAGTGAGTTTGTGAAGCTCAATACTGCCGTTTGGTACGCCATTGCGAGTGCGGGCCCCCATGGCCGCGATGGCTGGGTAGGAGCGACTCTGCATGTCAGCTGACTGGGGGCAAGCGCAGCAGTAGTGGGGCTGTGGCAGGAGGCGGTCGCTTAAGGTATAAGTGGAGAGTGTGTCGCCGGCATCGGGGTCAAATCTGAGATGCGCAAGGCCGTACTCCAGCGCTCCGCCCGGGGCGCCCAGGGTGTGGTGGTTGTGGATTTGACTGCCGTGTGTGGCAGGGGAGCTTGCGGTGGGGGGTGCGGCAGGGCCGGGGGCGTGTGCGGGGGATGTGCACAGGCAGGATACGGCCTGGGCCGCGTGAGCCTGTGGGCTGGTTGTAACGAGCTGTAGGAGGAAAGCAACAAGCAGGGCGGGGACGAGAGACGGGGTAGGAGAGCGGGCCCATGTTTGGCGCTGTAGCCTCTCGCGCAACGGATCCGCCGCGGTCTTTTGCAGGCTCGAGAATGGCAGCGTGTGCTTGCGTTGCGGAGGCACCCTATCGCCTTCCAGCGCAGCCTTTGCCGGCAGCCGCGTTTCCCGCGATGGGCGCGTGCTCCGGTCCCGGCCCGCTTTCCGGCTAAGGGGCTGATCCCTGTAGGTGCCAGGCAGGTGCTCCACGGCGGCTGTGCTCAGTGGGGCGCCGCGCCAGCCCTCCTTGGTCGCCATGCTGCTAAGTCTCGTTGCCGCGACGGGGTTGTTGGTACTAGGCATTCATCTAGCTATAGTGTTTTTCTCTAACCTGATTATATGAAGCAACCTAGCTCCTCGCGTCATTCCTAGGCAGCCCCGGGAAGCGGGGAGTCTCCAGCGAGCGCCGACCATTCGCGGCCGACCATCGCACCATGCCAGAAGCACCACCGCACACGCGGCCTGCGCAGGAGTCCACGAGAAGATCCTCCAGAGCAAGTCCGCCAGACGACCGACGCGAGGTTCTTGGCCCCCCCCACGCGAATCCAGAAGTCGGCGCGCCGCTCCAAGCCAGCGCAGGCGGCGCTGCCCAGCGCGAGCAGTGCCCCCCTTCAAAGTCAACGCGGGCCCGCATGGCACTAACGACTCCGGAGCGCGCCCGGGGCACGGCGCCGACCGATGTCCAGAAGATTCCTCCAGCAGGCTCCACTCGCTCCCGCCGCCCAGAACGCGCGGCTAAGATACCTCAGTCGTGCGAAACAGCCAGACCCGGGGGAAGGCCGGGGGCCGGGGCCGCGGACCCTGCCTCCGCGCAACATCGGCCCGCTCTGCTCCGGGCCGTTCCAAGCCCGCCAGCCCCCTTGCAAGCATCGAGTATATGTATTGAAGGGTTGAGAAGGCTTGGGAAGTGCGGGGACGCGGTGGGGCGAGAGCTGCGCGCTCTGGGAGACGCGGGGGAAGGCCGGGGGCCGGGGCCGCGGACCCCGCCTCCGCGCAACATCGGCCCGCTCTGCTCCGGGCCGTTCCAAGCCCGCCAGCCCCCTTGCAAGCATCGAGTATATGTATTGAAGGCTTGAGAAGGCTTGGGAAGTGCGGGGACGCGGTGGGGCGAGAGCTGCGCGCTCTGGGAGACGCGGGGGAAGGCCGGGGGCCGGGGCCGCGGACCCCGCCTCCGCGCTAAAATCGACCACTCTGCTCCGGGCCGTTCCAAGCCCGCCAGCCCCCTTGCAAGCATCGAGTATATGTATTGAAGGGTTGAGAAGGCTTGGGAAGTGCGGGGACGCGGTGGGGCGAGAGCTGCGCGCTCTGGGAGACCCGGGGGAAGGCCGGGGGCCGGGGGCCGGGGCCGCGGACCCCGCCTCCGCACAACATCGGCCCGCTCTGCTCCGGGCCGTTCCAAGCCCGCCAGCCCCCTTGCAAGCATCGAGTATATGTATTGAAGGGTTGAGAAGGCTTGGGAAGTGCGGGGACGCGGTGGGGCGAGAGCTGCGCGCTCTGGGAGACCCGGGGGAAGGCCGGGGGCCGGGGCCGCGGACCCCGCCTCCGCACAACATCGGCCCGCTCTGCTCCGGGCCGTTCCAAGCCCGCCAGCCCCCTTGCAAGCATCGAGTATATGTATTGAAGGGTTGAGAAGGCTTGGGAAGTGCGGGGACGCGGTGGGACGAGAGCTGCGCGCTCTGGGAGACGCGGGGGAAGGCCGGGGGCCTGGGCCGCGGACCCTGCCTCCGCGCAAACTCGGCCCGCTCTGCTCCGGGCCGTTCCAAGCCCGCCAGCCCCCTTGCAAGCATCGAGTATATGTATTGAAGGGTTGAGAAGGCTTGGGAAGTGCGGGGACGCGGTGGGGCGAGAGCTGCGCGCTCTGGGAGACGCGGGGGAAGGCCGGGGGCCGTGGCCGCGGACCCCGCCTCCGCGCAACATCGGCCCGCTCTGCTCCGGGCCGTTCCAAGCCCGCCAGCCCCCTTGCAAGCATCGAGTATATGTATTGAAGGGTCGAGAAGGCTTGGGAAGTGCGGGGACGCGGTGGGACGAGAGCTGCGCGCTCTGGGAGACGCGGGGGAAGGCCGGGGGCCGGGGCCGCGGACCCTGCCTCCGCGCAACATCGGCCCGCTCTGCTCCGGGCCGTTCCAAGCCCGCCAGCCCCCTTGCAAGCATCAATTATATGTATTGAAGGGTTGAGAAGGCTTGGGAAGTGCGGGGACGCGGTGGGACGAGAGCTGCGCGCTCTGGGAGACCCGGGGGAAGGCCGGGGGCCGCGCCGGGGCCGCGGACCCCGCCTCCGCGCAACATCGGCCCGCTCTGCTCCGGGCCGTTCCAAGCCCGCCAGCCCCCTTGCAAGCATCGAGTATATGTATTGAAGGGTTGAGAAGGCTTGGGAAGTGCGGGGACGCGGTGGGGCGAGAGCTGCGCGCTCTGGGAGACCCGGGGGAAGGCCGGGGGCCGGGGGCCGGGGCCGCGGACCCCGCCTCCGCACAACATCGGCCCGCTCTGCTCCGGGCCGTTCCAAGCCCGCCATCCCCCTTGCAAGCATCGAGTATATGTATTGAAGGGTTGAGAAGGCTTGGGAAGTGCGGGGACGCGGTGGGACGAGAGCTGCGCGCTCTGGGAGACGCGGGGGAAGGCCGGGGGCCTGGGCCGCGGACCCTGCCTCCGCGCAACATCGGCCCGCTCTGCTCCGGGCCGTTCCAAGCCCGCCAGCCCCCTTGCAAGCATCGAGTATATGTATTGAAGGGTTGAGAAGGCTTGGGAAGTGCGGGGACGCGGTGGGGCGAGAGCTGCGCGCTCTGGGAGACCCGGGGGAAGGCCGGGGGCCGCGCCGGGGCCGCGGACCCCGCCTCCGCACAACATCGGCCCGCTCTGCTCCGGGCCGTTCCAAGCCCGCCAGCCCCCTTGCAAGCATCGAGTATATGTATTGAAGGGTCGAGAAGGCTTGGGAAGTGCGGGGACGCGGTGGGACGAGAGCTGCGCGCTCTGGGAGACGCGGGGGAAGGCCGGGGGCCTGGGCCGCGGACCCCGCCTCCGCGCAACATCGGCCCGCTCTGCTCCGGGCCGTTCCAAGCCCGCCAGCCCCCTTGCAAGCATCGAGTATATGTATTGAAGGGTCGAGAAGGCTTGGGAAGTGCGGGGACGCGGTGGGGCGAGAGCTGCGCGCTCTGGGAGACCCGGGGGAAGGCCGGGGGCCGGGGCCGCGGACCCCGCCTCCGCGCAAACTCGGCCCGCTCTGCTCCGGGCCGTTCCAAGCCCGCCAGCCCCCTTGCAAGCATCGAGTATATGTATTGAAGGGCTTGAGAAGGCTTGGGAAGTGCGGGGACGCGGTGGGGCGAGAGCTGCGCGCTCTGGGAGACGCGGGGGAAGGCCGGGGGCCGGGGCCGCGGACCCCGCCTCCGCGCAACATCGGCCCGCTCTGCTCCGGGCCGTTCCAAGCCCGCCAGCCCCCTTGCAAGCATCGAGTATATGTATTGAAGGGCTTGAGAAGGCTTGGGAAGTGCGGGGACGCGGTGGGGCGAGAGCTGCGCGCTCTGGGAGACGCGGGGGAAGGCCGGGGGCCGGGGCCGCGGACCCCGCCTCCGCGCAACATCGGCCCGCTCTGCTCCGGGCCGTTCCAAGCCCGCCAGCCCCCTTGCAAGCATCGAGTATATGTATTGAAGGGTTGAGAAGGCTTGGGAAGTGCGGGGACGCGGTGGGGCGAGAGCTGCGCGCTCTGGGAGACGCGGGGGAAGGCCGGGGGCCGGGGCCGCGGACCCCGCCTCCGCGCAACATCGGCCCGCTCTGCTCCGGGCCGTTCCAAGCCCGCCAGCCCCCTTGCAAGCATCGAGTATATGTATTGAAGGGTTGAGAAGGCTTGGGAAGTGCGGGGACGCGGTGGGGCGAGAGCTGCGCGCTCTGGGAGACGCGGGGGAAGGCCGGGGGCCGGGGCCGCGGACCCCGCCTCCGCGCAACATCGGCCCGCTCTGCTCCGGGCCGTTCCAAGCCCGCCAGCCCCCTTGCAAGCATCGAGTATATGTATTGAAGGGTTGAGAAGGCTTGGGAAGTGCGGGGACGCGGTGGGGCGAGAGCTGCGCGCTCTGGGAGACGCGGGGGAAGGCCGGGGGCCGGGGCCGCGGACCCCGCCTCCGCGCAAACTCGGCCCGCTCTGCTCCGGGCCGTTCCAAGCCCGCCAGCCCCCTTGCAAGCATCGAGTATATGTATTGAAGGGTCGAGAAGGCTTGGGAAGTGCGGGGACGCGGTGGGGCGAGAGCTGCGCGCTCTGGGAGACGCGGGGGAAGGCCGGGGGCCGGGGCCGCGGACCCCGCCTCCGCGCAACATCGGCCCGCTCTGCTCCGGGCCGTTCCAAGCCCGCCAGCCCCCTTGCAAGCATCGAGTATATGTATTGAAGGGTTGAGAAGGCTTGGGAAGTGCGGGGACGCGGTGGGGCGAGAGCTGCGCGCTCTGGGAGACGCGGGGGAAGGCCGGGGGCCGGGGCCGCGGACCCCGCCTCCGCGCAACATCGGCCCGCTCTGCTCCGGGCCGTTCCAAGCCCGCCAGCCCCCTTGCAAGCATCGAGTATATGTATTGAAGGGTTGAGAAGGCTTGGGAAGTGCGGGGACGCGGTGGGGCGAGAGCTGCGCGCTCTGGGAGACGCGGGGGAAGGCCGGGGGCCGGGGCCGCGGACCCCGCCTCCGCGCAACATCGGCCCGCTCTGCTCCGGGCCGTTCCAAGCCCGCCAGCCCCCTTGCAAGCATCGAGTATATGTATTGAAGGGTTGAGAAGGCTTGGGAAGTGCGGGGACGCGGTGGGGCGAGAGCTGCGCGCTCTGGGAGACGCGGGGGAAGGCCGGGGGCCGGGGCCGCGGACCCCGCCTCCGCGCAACATCGGCCCGCTCTGCTCCGGGCCGTTCCAAGCCCGCCAGCCCCCTTGCAAGCATCGAGTATATGTATTGAAGGGTTGAGAAGGCTTGGGAAGTGCGGGGACGCGGTGGGGCGAGAGCTGCGCGCTCTGGGAGACGCGGGGGAAGGCCGGGGGCCGGGGCCGCGGACCCCGCCTCCGCGCAAAATCGGCCCGCTCTGCTCCGGGCCGTTCCAAGCCCGCCAGCCCCCTTGCAAGCATCGAGTATATGTATTGAAGGGTTGAGAAGGCTTGGGAAGTGCGGGGACGCGGTGGGGCGAGAGCTGCGCGCTCTGGGAGACGCGGGGGAAGGCCGGGGGCCGGGGCCGCGGACCCCGCCTCCGCGCAACATCGGCCCGCTCTGCTCCGGGCCGTTCCAAGCCCGCCAGCCCCCTTGCAAGCATCGAGTATATGTATTGAAGGGTTGAGAAGGCTTGGGAAGTGCGGGGACGCGGTGGGGCGAGAGCTGCGCGCTCTGGGAGACGCGGGGGAAGGCCGGGGGCCGGGGCCGCGGACCCCGCCTCCGCGCAACATCGGCCCGCTCTGCTCCGGGCCGTTCCAAGCCCGCCAGCCCCCTTGCAAGCATCGAGTATATGTATTGAAGGGTTGAGAAGGCTTGGGAAGTGCGGGGACGCGGTGGGGCGAGAGCTGCGCGCTCTGGGAGACGCGGGGGAAGGCCGGGGGCCGGGGCCGCGGACCCCGCCTCCGCGCAACATCGGCCCGCTCTGCTCCGGGCCGTTCCAAGCCCGCCAGCCCCCTTGCAAGCATCGAGTATATGTATTGAAGGGTCGAGAAGGCTTGGGAAGTGCGGGGACGCGGTGGGGCGAGAGCTGCGCGCTCTGGGAGACGCGGGGGAAGGCCGGGGGCCGGGGCCGCGGACCCCGCCTCCGCGCAAACTCGGCCCGCTCTGCTCCGGGCCGTTCCAAGCCCGCCAGCCCCCTTGCAAGCATCGAGTATATGTATTGAAGGGTTGAGAAGGCTTGGGAAGTGCGGGGACGCGGTGGGGCGAGAGCTGCGCGCTCTGGGAGACGCGGGGGAAGGCCGGGGGCCGGGGCCGCGGACCCCGCCTCCGCGCAACATCGGCCCGCTCTGCTCCGGGCCGTTCCAAGCCCGCCAGCCCCCTTGCAAGCATCGAGTATATGTATTGAAGGGTTGAGAAGGCTTGGGAAGTGCGGGGACGCGGTGGGGCGAGAGCTGCGCGCTCTGGGAGACGCGGGGGAAGGCCGGGGGCCGGGGCCGCGGACCCCGCCTCCGCGCAAACATCGGCCCGCTCTGCTCCGGGCCGTTCCAAGCCCGCCAGCCCCCTTGCAAGCATCGAGTATATGTATTGAAGGGTTGAGAAGGCTTGGGAAGTGCGGGGACGCGGTGGGGCGAGAGCTGCGCGCTCTGGGAGACGCGGGGGAAGGCCGGGGGCCGGGGCCGCGGACCCCGCCTCCGCGCAACATCGGCCCGCTCTGCTCCGGGCCGTTCCAAGCCCGCCAGCCCCCTTGCAAGCATCGAGTATATGTATTGAAGGGTTGAGAAGGCTTGGGAAGTGCGGGGACGCGGTGGGGCGAGAGCTGCGCGCTCTGGGAGACGCGGGGGAAGGCCGGGGGCCGGGGCCGCGGACCCCGCCTCCGCGCAACATCGGCCCGCTCTGCTCCGGGCCGTTCCAAGCCCGCCAGCCCCCTTGCAAGCATCGAGTATATGTATTGAAGGGTTGAGAAGGCTTGGGAAGTGCGGGGACGCGGTGGGGCGAGAGCTGCGCGCTCTGGGAGACGCGGGGGAAGGCCGGGGGCCGGGGCCGCGGACCCCGCCTCCGCGCAAACTCGGCCCGCTCTGCTCCGGGCCGTTCCAAGCCCGCCAGCCCCCTTGCAAGCATCGAGTATATGTATTGAAGGGTTGAGAAGGCTTGGGAAGTGCGGGGACGCGGTGGGGCGAGAGCTGCGCGCTCTGGGAGACGCGGGGGAAGGCCGGGGGCCGGGGCCGCGGACCCCGCCTCCGCGCAACATCGGCCCGCTCTGCTCCGGGCCGTTCCAAGCCCGCCAGCCCCCTTGCAAGCATCGAGTATATGTATTGAAGGGTTGAGAAGGCTTGGGAAGTGCGGGGACGCGGTGGGGCGAGAGCTGCGCGCTCTGGGAGACGCGGGGGAAGGCCGGGGGCCGGGGCCGCGGACCCCGCCTCCGCGCAACATCGGCCCGCTCTGCTCCGGGCCGTTCCAAGCCCGCCAGCCCCCTTGCAAGCATCGAGTATATGTATTGAAGGGTTGAGAAGGCTTGGGAAGTGCGGGGACGCGGTGGGGCGAGAGCTGCGCGCTCTGGGAGACGCGGGGGAAGGCCGGGGGCCGGGGCCGCGGACCCCGCCTCCGCGCAAACTCGGCCCGCTCTGCTCCGGGCCGTTCCAAGCCCGCCAGCCCCCTTGCAAGCATCGAGTATATGTATTGAAGGGTTGAGAAGGCTTGGGAAGTGCGGGGACGCGGTGGGGCGAGAGCTGCGCGCTCTGGGAGACGCGGGGGAAGGCCGGGGGCCGGGGCCGCGGACCCCGCCTCCGCGCAACATCGGCCCGCTCTGCTCCGGGCCGTTCCAAGCCCGCCAGCCCCCTTGCAAGCATCGAGTATATGTATTGAAGGGTTGAGAAGGCTTGGGAAGTGCGGGGACGCGGTGGGGCGAGAGCTGCGCGCTCTGGGAGACGCGGGGGAAGGCCGGGGGCCGGGGCCGCGGACCCCGCCTCCGCGCAAACTCGGCCCGCTCTGCTCCGGGCCGTTCCAAGCCCGCCAGCCCCCTTGCAAGCATCGAGTATATGTATTGAAGGGTTGAGAAGGCTTGGGAAGTGCGGGGACGCGGTGGGGCGAGAGCTGCGCGCTCTGGGAGACGCGGGGGAAGGCCGGGGGCCGGGGCCGCGGACCCCGCCTCCGCGCAAACATCGGCCCGCTCTGCTCCGGGCCGTTCCAAGCCCGCCAGCCCCCTTGCAAGCATCGAGTATATGTATTGAAGGGTTGAGAAGGCTTGGGAAGTGCGGGGACGCGGTGGGGCGAGAGCTGCGCGCTCTGGGAGACGCGGGGGAAGGCCGGGGGCCGGGGCCGCGGACCCCGCCTCCGCGCAAACATCGGCCCGCTCTGCTCCGGGCCGTTCCAAGCCCGCCAGCCCCCTTGCAAGCATCGAGTATATGTATTGAAGGGTTGAGAAGGCTTGGGAAGTGCGGGGACGCGGTGGGGCGAGAGCTGCGCGCTCTGGGAGACGCGGGGGAAGGCCGGGGGCCGGGGCCGCGGACCCCGCCTCCGCGCAACATCGGCCCGCTCTGCTCCGGGCCGTTCCAAGCCCGCCAGCCCCCTTGCAAGCATCGAGTATATGTATTGAAGGGTTGAGAAGGCTTGGGAAGTGCGGGGACGCGGTGGGGCGAGAGCTGCGCGCTCTGGGAGACGCGGGGGAAGGCCGGGGGCCGGGGCCGCGGACCCCGCCTCCGCGCAAAATCGGCCCGCTCTGCTCCGGGCCGTTCCAAGCCCGCCAGCCCCCTTGCAAGCATCGAGTATATGTATTGAAGGGTTGAGAAGGCTTGGGAAGTGCGGGGACGCGGTGGGGCGAGAGCTGCGCGCTCTGGGAGACGCGGGGGAAGGCCGGGGGCCGGGGCCGCGGACCCCGCCTCCGCGCAAACATCGGCCCGCTCTGCTCCGGGCCGTTCCAAGCCCGCCAGCCCCCTTGCAAGCATCGAGTATATGTATTGAAGGGTTGAGAAGGCTTGGGAAGTGCGGGGACGCGGTGGGGCGAGAGCTGCGCGCTCTGGGAGACGCGGGGGAAGGCCGGGGGCCGGGGCCGCGGACCCCGCCTCCGCGCAACATCGGCCCGCTCTGCTCCGGGCCGTTCCAAGCCCGCCAGCCCCCTTGCAAGCATCGAGTATATGTATTGAAGGGTTGAGAAGGCTTGGGAAGTGCGGGGACGCGGTGGGGCGAGAGCTGCGCGCTCTGGGAGACGCGGGGGAAGGCCGGGGGCCGGGGCCGCGGACCCCGCCTCCGCGCAACATCGGCCCGCTCTGCTCCGGGCCGTTCCAAGCCCGCCAGCCCCCTTGCAAGCATCGAGTATATGTATTGAAGGGTTGAGAAGGCTTGGGAAGTGCGGGGACGCGGTGGGGCGAGAGCTGCGCGCTCTGGGAGACGCGGGGGAAGGCCGGGGGCCGGGGCCGCGGACCCCGCCTCCGCGCAACATCGGCCCGCTCTGCTCCGGGCCGTTCCAAGCCCGCCAGCCCCCTTGCAAGCATCGAGTATATGTATTGAAGGGTTGAGAAGGCTTGGGAAGTGCGGGGACGCGGTGGGGCGAGAGCTGCGCGCTCTGGGAGACGCGGGGGAAGGCCGGGGGCCGGGGCCGCGGACCCCGCCTCCGCGCAACATCGGCCCGCTCTGCTCCGGGCCGTTCCAAGCCCGCCAGCCCCCTTGCAAGCATCGAGTATATGTATTGAAGGGTCGAGAAGGCTTGGGAAGTGCGGGGACGCGGTGGGGCGAGAGCTGCGCGCTCTGGGAGACGCGGGGGAAGGCCGGGGGCCGGGGCCGCGGACCCCGCCTCCGCGCAACATCGGCCCGCTCTGCTCCGGGCCGTTCCAAGCCCGCCAGCCCCCTTGCAAGCATCGAGTATATGTATTGAAGGGTTGAGAAGGCTTGGGAAGTGCGGGGACGCGGTGGGGCGAGAGCTGCGCGCTCTGGGAGACGCGGGGGAAGGCCGGGGGCCGGGGCCGCGGACCCCGCCTCCGCGCAAACTCGGCCCGCTCTGCTCCGGGCCGTTCCAAGCCCGCCAGCCCCCTTGCAAGCATCGAGTATATGTATTGAAGGGTTGAGAAGGCTTGGGAAGTGCGGGGACGCGGTGGGGCGAGAGCTGCGCGCTCTGGGAGACGCGGGGGAAGGCCGGGGGCCGGGGCCGCGGACCCCGCCTCCGCGCAACATCGGCCCGCTCTGCTCCGGGCCGTTCCAAGCCCGCCAGCCCCCTTGCAAGCATCGAGTATATGTATTGAAGGGTTGAGAAGGCTTGGGAAGTGCGGGGACGCGGTGGGGCGAGAGCTGCGCGCTCTGGGAGACGCGGGGGAAGGCCGGGGGCCGGGGCCGCGGACCCCGCCTCCGCGCAACATCGGCCCGCTCTGCTCCGGGCCGTTCCAAGCCCGCCAGCCCCCTTGCAAGCATCGAGTATATGTATTGAAGGGTTGAGAAGGCTTGGGAAGTGCGGGGACGCGGTGGGGCGAGAGCTGCGCGCTCTGGGAGACGCGGGGGAAGGCCGGGGGCCGGGGCCGCGGACCCCGCCTCCGCGCAAACTCGGCCCGCTCTGCTCCGGGCCGTTCCAAGCCCGCCAGCCCCCTTGCAAGCATCGAGTATATGTATTGAAGGGTTGAGAAGGCTTGGGAAGTGCGGGGACGCGGTGGGGCGAGAGCTGCGCGCTCTGGGAGACGCGGGGGAAGGCCGGGGGCCGGGGCCGCGGACCCCGCCTCCGCGCAACATCGGCCCGCTCTGCTCCGGGCCGTTCCAAGCCCGCCAGCCCCCTTGCAAGCATCGAGTATATGTATTGAAGGGTTGAGAAGGCTTGGGAAGTGCGGGGACGCGGTGGGGCGAGAGCTGCGCGCTCTGGGAGACGCGGGGGAAGGCCGGGGGCCGGGGCCGCGGACCCCGCCTCCGCGCAACATCGGCCCGCTCTGCTCCGGGCCGTTCCAAGCCCGCCAGCCCCCTTGCAAGCATCGAGTATATGTATTGAAGGGTCTGAGAAGGCTTGGGAAGTGCGGGGACGCGGTGGGGCGAGAGCTGCGCGCTCTGGGAGACGCGGGGGAAGGCCGGGGGCCGGGGCCGCGGACCCCGCCTCCGCGCAACATCGGCCCGCTCTGCTCCGGGCCGTTCCAAGCCCGCCAGCCCCCTTGCAAGCATCGAGTATATGTATTGAAGGGTCTGAGAAGGCTTGGGAAGTGCGGGGACGCGGTGGGGCGAGAGCTGCGCGCTCTGGGAGACGCGGGGGAAGGCCGGGGGCCGGGGCCGCGGACCCCGCCTCCGCGCAAACTCGGCCCGCTCTGCTCCGGGCCGTTCCAAGCCCGCCAGCCCCCTTGCAAGCATCGAGTATATGTATTGAAGGGTTGAGAAGGCTTGGGAAGTGCGGGGACGCGGTGGGGCGAGAGCTGCGCGCTCTGGGAGACGCGGGGGAAGGCCGGGGGCCGGGGCCGCGGACCCCGCCTCCGCGCAAACTCGGCCCGCTCTGCTCCGGGCCGTTCCAAGCCCGCCAGCCCCCTTGCAAGCATCGAGTATATGTATTGAAGGGTTGAGAAGGCTTGGGAAGTGCGGGGACGCGGTGGGGCGAGAGCTGCGCGCTCTGGGAGACGCGGGGGAAGGCCGGGGGCCGGGGCCGCGGACCCCGCCTCCGCGCAAACTCGGCCCGCTCTGCTCCGGGCCGTTCCAAGCCCGCCAGCCCCCTTGCAAGCATCGAGTATATGTATTGAAGGGTTGAGAAGGCTTGGGAAGTGCGGGGACGCGGTGGGGCGAGAGCTGCGCGCTCTGGGAGACGCGGGGGAAGGCCGGGGGCCGGGGCCGCGGACCCCGCCTCCGCGCAACATCGGCCCGCTCTGCTCCGGGCCGTTCCAAGCCCGCCAGCCCCCTTGCAAGCATCGAGTATATGTATTGAAGGGTTGAGAAGGCTTGGGAAGTGCGGGGACGCGGTGGGGCGAGAGCTGCGCGCTCTGGGAGACGCGGGGGAAGGCCGGGGGCCGGGGCCGCGGACCCCGCCTCCGCGCTACATCGGCCCGCTCTGCTCCGGGCCGTTCCAAGCCCGCCAGCCCCCTTGCAAGCATCGAGTATATGTATTGAAGGGTTGAGAAGGCTTGGGAAGTGCGGGGACGCGGTGGGGCGAGAGCTGCGCGCTCTGGGAGACCCGGGGGAAGGCCGGGGGCCGGGGCCGCGGACCCCGCCTCCGCGCAAAATCGGCCCGCTCTGCTCCGGGCCGTTCCAAGCCCGCCAGCCCCCTTGCAAGCATCGAGTATATGTATTGAAGGGTTCGAGAAGGCTTGGGAAGTGCGGGGACGCGGTGGGGCGAGAGCTGCGCGCTCTGGGAGACGCGGGGAAGGCCGGGGGCCGGGGCCGCGGACCCCGCCTCCGCGCAAACTCGGCCCCGCTCTGCTCCGGGCCGTTCCAAGCCCGCCAGCCCCCTTGCAAGCATCGAGTATATGTATTGAAGGGTTGAGAAGGCTTGGGAAGTGCGGGGACGCGGTGGGGCGAGAGCTGCGCGCTCTGGGAGACGCGGGGGAAGGCCGGGGGCCGGGGCCGCGGACCCCGCCTCCGCGCAACATCGGCCCCGCTCTGCTCCGGGCCGTTCCAAGCCCGCCAGCCCCCTTGCAAGCATCGAGTATATGTATTGAAGGGTTGAGAAGGCTTGGGAAGTGCGGGGACGCGGTGGGGCGAGAGCTGCGCGCTCTGGGAGACCCGGGGGAAGGCCGGGGGCCGGGGCCGCGGACCCCGCCTCCGCGCAAACTCGGCCCGCTCTGCTCCGGGCCGTTCCAAGCCCGCCAGCCCCCTTGCAAGCATCCGAGTATATGTATTGAAGGGTTGAGAAGGCTTGGGAAGTGCGGGGACGCGGTGGGCGAGAGCTGCGCGCTCTGGGAGACGCGGGGGAAGGCCGGGGGCCGGGGCCGCGGACCCGCCTCCGCGCAAACTCGGCCCGCTCTGCTCCGGGCCGTTCCAAGCCCGCCAGCCCCCTTGCAAGCATCGAGTATATGTATTGAAGGGTTGAGAAGGCTTGGGAAGTGCCGGGGACGCGGTGGGGCGAGAGCTGCGCGCTCTGGGAGACGCGGGGGAAGGCCGGGGGCCGGGGCCGCGTGACCCCGCCTCCGCGCAAAATCGGCCCCGCTCTGCTCCGGGCCGTTCCAAGCCCGCCATCCCCCTTGCAAGCATCGAGTATATGTATTGAAGGCTTTGAGAAGGCTTGGGAAGTGCGGGGACGCGGGGGGCGAGAGCTGCGCGCTCTGGGAGACG